>CM068368.1:257646943-260401943 GCA_034769895.1 Magicicada septendecula | reverse complement strand
GTAGGGCATTCGTAAAAAACACATGTGCAGACACATGAAAGCCTATCTTATATAGTAACAAAAAGATAACTTTTCTTCTAAGCAGTTGATTTATGTGTAGGTAAATGTATTGTACTAAGTAATTACTATTTCACTTTGAAAAATAATTGTTTTATTTTTTCTCAAAACTTAAAGTAACTTTCATTAATTCAGTTATTATTCATTAACTCTGCATGCAGTGTGTTTAATTTATTTTGAATAGAATTGTAGCCTTAAAGTTTTCCCAATTGTCATTCTAGGAAGTTTCCTCATTATTTTTTTCTTATTTTAAAATATTTAGGATTTGAAGAATATCTGTAGAATTTGAATGATAAGATATAGAGTTGGAAGATGTTGTTAGTTTTATTATTGTTGCCCAGTGAATATGACAGTACAGTAAAACTTCTCCTAACTAACGCATCCCAGTAACAGACATTTCCTAGCGTGAAGTAATTTTAAAGGCTCAGGCTTTTTTATATATGAAATAACGGTAAAAATGCACCCCATCAACATAAATAAATTATATTTATTAAATATAATTGTACGATTTTTCTTCAGTATACATTAAAGTTGCGTTTAAAAGATTATCAATGTTTTGAACAAGAAATTTTCCACACCAAGTTTTTCTCATTGTGGAACAGTGCTTACTTTTAGTGGAGTACATGTTGCTATCACATCACAGAAATGAAGGATTTATCATTACAAGAAAATACTGTTCTTATAAAATAAAACTTCAAGAAAATGAGAAACTCAGATTTCACATGTTTACGTGGAGACAAGTGGGAGTTTGTACATTAAATTTTAGTGTGGTAAAGTTGCAACCAAGTGAAATTATTCAAATTAAAGCTAACATATTATTCACAATGTGACATAGGTTTTGTTATGCTCTTATGTGAGGATGTTAAATAATATTCTGTATATGTTACTGACATTATTACAACATATTTTCAAACAGATGCAGATGTTTTATAAAATAGTGCCATGATTGAATCTCTCCACATTTTTCTCATCATAGACATGTACAGTCTTAACAATAACCTGAACAGATCAAATTATTACTATTACAATTTCTGTGTGTGGTGCAAAGGATTTGTAATAATTCCATTGGTGTGTATTTCCTTTCAAAATCTTTGTTGTTTTAGGATAGGTTTTCTATAATTGAGGTGCATAGTGAAGTGACGCTATCCTTGTAGATGAAAATGAAAGTAACTTGTATAGACCAATATTTATTATAAATTCTTAAAACAAAGCTTTTTATCTGAACCATTATTCATTTAGTTATAATTTATTTTAATGGAGATATAATAATTAACAATATAAATTATCTGCAAACTGTTTAATTGTCTGAGACTTAATTTAATTCTGTAGCAAGCTCATAAAATAACTTACTATTTTCTTCATGCCAATCATATACGGTACTAATTATATACAGTTAACAGTGTGACTGAAGCTGGTTGGCATTGTTCATTTTACAGAAGCAAATTGCAAATAGCTGTGAGGTTTGGGAACCAATTGTGTGATTTATAAGTAAAAGTAATATTCTTTCACAAGAGATTCAGTTACTACTACAATAAGTTGTTGAAGTGTTCTACAGAGTGAGGCGTGTCTGCTTCACGCCTTCCTTTCCTTCCTTGATCACAGAAATTTGTGATTCAAATGATACTGTGAATAATTATTGTCATTATTGAAAATACTATTCTTTTTTTTTTTAGAAAATTTTAAAGTCCTACATTTCTATTTGTACTACTTTTTTCCTTATACCTTTTACTAGAGACATTCAAAAGTCTTGATAGCATTCCATTGGTGTTAATGCATTTTTAAAATTTGAGAAACTATTGAGAATGTGTGATAGAATGGAAGGCAGTGAAATAAATAGTAACAACTTGTTTATATCTGTTTTAGAAGAGGAACTTGCATAATAATCATCCATGATATGTTACTGTATACTTGCTATCGCCCAGTATGCTTTCACAATTAGCCAATTAAATTTCTCATTTTTCTTTCACTTGCTTTTTGTCCACATCTTCATCTGAAATTAAATCAAAGGACTGTGCAAACCAAACAAAGGTCCATGGATATTGTTCCTATAAACTGATGTCTGGGGTTTTAAGAAAGCTAATTTATGTGTCATTTTCCAGTATCAGTTCATAGTAATAGTAGGCATCTGCTGATAAACAAAACAGATAGGCTATGTAAAGTATATTCAACCACTAAAAAAAACTAACTGTATAATCATACTGCAATCAGTTTGAAATGTACTGCAACCATTAGTGTATTAGTTATAATTTGGTATTTATTTTTGTGTTTAGTGAACTAGCTACTTTTTCTCTTGATTATGTTTAGCAGTAAATCAGGATAAGAAAGGGTTGTTTCCACAGAACATGTATCTTTGACATTGTTTTGGTTAACCAAGTGTTAGAGAATTTGTTTTGACTTGTATGTAAGTGCATTATTTGGAATCCACCCACAGCAGAGAGATCATGTATGAAGTATTCATGGGTGGCAGTTGGGATAATTATGTATATGTAATAATTAAGTACCAAGTTGATCTCAAATCTTTATATAACAAAGAATAAAAGATGCTTATACTTTGAAAAGTGCATGCAACCTTCCACAGCTGGTGTTCACATTATCACAATTTTCAGGCTTTTAGGCCATAGTCTAGATTGAATCTTTCATATATATCAAATATCTTTCTATATCTAAATATTTGTACTTCCATTGTGACTTACTTATTAAGAAATAAAAAATATTTTAGGAAGTCAAGCACTGCTAGTTCAGTGTTTTATCCATCAAAATGATATCATTAACTTTACAAAGTTAGATTTAATTTCTTTTGATTCAGAAATATATCAGTATAGGACTGGTTCCACATCAGTTACCTAGTACTCTCAATACTCGTTTAATATGAAATTTAAAATTCGGTATGCTGTTTCATTTGTTTCATGTATTTTTTCCTCAAGTTTATGAAAAAACCAAAACATTGATTCATTTCCTAGTGGTGTATTTTTAAAATTATTTATTCTTTTTGTAGATGCATGTGTCAGAAGATTGTACTGACAGGAAACATTAATTTGTAATGTGTTTTCAAATAATTCTGAAGAAAATATGAAAGGAGAGTTTAATTAACAAAGTGATATATTATATGCTGTGAATTCATTAGCAATGTCCCTCTCCAACTCCAACTCTCCCTCTCTTGTTCATCTCTGGTGTGCCATTGGTGCTTACTGAACCATTAAATACACCATTAATGACAGTGTAAACTGATGAAGTACATCCTTTTTATAAGGATAGACATAAAGGTGGACTGTTAAAATCTGTTTGGTCCCTGGTACCTCCCCCTCTCTTTTTCACTCCCTGTATGCTACACCTCTCTCTGGCATCTTACCATCTAATAAATTTTCCCTCCCTAATTTCCTTTTTTTTGTGTCGGCCCCTGTTTGTCATTTTTTTAATCACCTCTTTCATTCCCTCTGTTATCTATTGTAGTGCACACACACATCTTACTATTTACTTATTTTATTCTATATGTTGTCTCCTCTGTACCTTTACATCTTACATTTCTGACAAAGTATGTCTTATTTCGTTATGGTATACTTGTTATGTTTTTGTAAACATTTGTAATTTTGTGTACACCCCTTATAATTTATGCGTCAGGCTTACATATGTTTGTTGTCAGCAGACTCTGTCATATTTGTGTTGCATTTTAATAGTTACTTCAATAGTTTGAGTTAATACTGTTTCAATATAACTTAAACACAACTGTATTTATCCCCTTGGACCTGTATGTTTTGGTTCAGGTTTTTTCACGTTGTAGTTGAGAATAGGCTCAGCCGTTTTTCTTTCAGCTTCATTTAATTATATGAAAACCCTTGATTTCTTTATTTTTGCAATATACGCTTAGTTTGTTATCTCGGCAGTAATTAAAAGAATCGGGTAATATAATTGTTTCCCTGCATTGTTTGATAAATGTATTTTTTTCTCTAAGTTACCTTTTTGGTATTCATGTAGAAATGCTAACATCATAAGGAATCCTTTAATTTTATCATACAGTACCTTTTTTATTTTATAATTTTTTAAATTTAATTTTTGTTTTATATATATATATATATATATGTTAACATATATACTACTCTTGTCACTGGTTTGGTCAGATTTGTTGTTGTTTTTATTTTTGGACAGGTGATACACAACAGTTCCAGTATTAAATTATAACTTACATTGCTGAGTTTTGATTTAGTGTGTAATTCAGTCACAAAGTTTTGAATAAATGTTTTTGTGAAACAAACGTTTAATTGCTTTCATTGCAGTTTTTGAGGAAGAAAATTTGTCAAAAGGTAAAAATTATTTGTCTTCGAAAACAGTCTGACAGCCAGTGGTTGATATTTTTTTCTATTGCACAGAAAAAGAGAGAGAGAGAGAGAGAGAGAGAGAGAGAGAGAGAGAGAGAGAGAGATCAAAACTCACTCAACGGTCACTTTCCTCTCTTATAACAAAATATTTTCCTCTTATTGCACACTCTCACCTAAATTATATGTGTCAGTTTTGGTATACTGAAGTAGATCCTATGTATTGATAAAGATTTTAAAACTTCGATAATTTGGCAATACATTATTTGTATGGAAGGAAAAGCTATTCACAAATCATGTTAATGTTAATTCATTAAAGTGTGCACTGCTTTGTCAGCGGTCACCAATCTGTTTGACAGAACATCGCCAAACCAGACTAGTAATGTCAAATTTAGAATGATGTTGCTGTAAATACTGTGTACCATAGCAATCATGCAGACAACTAGTTATGCCATGCATACAGGAATATTACAAAAATATTGTCCCGTGTAGATAATATTGCTGTTCATGTTGCCCATTTTACAGTTTTACAACTTTTCCTCGTGCTACTCCTTGTTCTTGTTACACGAACTGGTAAGGTCAGCCTACTCTCCGTTAGTCCTCCAGATAGCACTTACACAGTCATTTGTCATGTGATGTATGTACTTGTTCCTATTCATGATATGTAATTTGATCGTTTTGTCAACAAGTTATCCCAATCTTGTCCTGAATGGTTTGCCAGAAACTGTATGAATGTTATTCTGCAACCATGACTTCTTGTTCTTCCAATATTTTGCCCATGTAACAAGATGAGTAAAGATATTAACAGTGTGGCTTTAACTAATAGTTTCGACTCGTTCATACCCAAAATGTTTTCTTGGTAGCAATTCTTGAAGATTTTTGCGGCAATTAAATATTGTATTAGAAAGTCAATACATTATTTAAGTGAGGTTTTATGTTATTATATGCACCTTATGCAGAGATAATATAAAAATGTGCATAAAGAAGATATCTACTAATTTACTAATATAAATGTATATTCCAAAAATTGTATGCTGTGACCCATACAGTTGTGTGTACTCCTCCAAATTGACTCTTTTGAAGACTGTCGTTTTTGGAAACATCTTTCAACCCTAGTATTTGTCGACCTTCTGTAAAAACTGGTTCAGCTAACACAGGTACTAACTTTGCACCAAACACATTATTCCTTTAAATACGTATAATTTTAGTACATTTTGTGCAGTTGTGATACAAACAAGTAATACTTGAAGCTTCCGCCATTGGCCACTTGAAGAGTTGAAAATACTATAATGAAAACTTGTGCTGCGTTGTATTAAAATTTTGCCGTTTCCTCGGTATTTAGGATACCGTCAGAAGAGAAGAGGTCAATATAATACGGTTGACGGTTGAGCAGCGCGTGTAACTGTTTACTTTCGATTACGGATATTATGGACAGCCAACGTAAACACGTGTGCGGTAACACACATTGTATTGTACTGATTGGATCTTGTATGCGTTACGTTTCTCCGCACTACATACCTGACCAGCTGGCAAAATTTTATAATTCCTTACGTGTAGTTTAATTTTTTATTGAAAACGATTTAATTTTTTTGTGGTTGGAACTTGTGCAACGTAACTGGTCTGTAGGTACGTTGGATTTTATCTATGAATTCAGTAATAACGTAAGCGATGAGAAAGTACCTAGTACGACAACGTCAAATTAGCGTAGGCATAGGCATTAGTATAACAGATTGGCTGATACGTGTAGCATGTATCAGTGACAGCTGGTGGTTGAAAATTTTGGGGGTTGCAGTTGTGGGTTGGATGGTATTAAATTGTTTAAATAGAAAATGCAAAAATATCACTAAGTTTATATGACTGAATGATAAAGTTAGTATTGTTTTATTTAATTCAAAATTATGACTTATATGGTAATATAACATTTTCTGTGTAACAGCATCCAAAAAATGTATTGAAATTATTTTGAAATTAATTAACGTAATAACAGGCCTATTTATTTTAGTATTAATTCACTTTAGATAAACTATTTTACTGTGTATACATAATTAATATTGAAAAATATAGTTATACTTGGGAATAATTTTGTCACTTACCCTTATTTGAAAAGAAAATCCATCTGCCTTTCTTTCAGACTGGCAAATTTTTCAATCACCTTCTGATTGAAATCAGGAATTTCCATGATCAGGTCCCTTTCTATTGAGAGCATGGCCAATCCAGACAACCTCTCTTGTGACATGGTGTTACTTAGAAATGTCTTTATTCTTTTAAGCATCGAAAAACATCTTTCTGCTTCAGAAGAGGTCATTGGTATTGTAATCAAAATTTCTAAGAGTTTTACAGCTTCACTAAAAGTTTCTTCTAACTTATTGTCTTTGAAAAAGGAGTACAAACTAACAGCCCCTGACAGTCTTCTAAAATCCGTTGCACGATAGATTGTTAAAAGTTCCGTACAGAGTTTTTTAAAATTGAGAAAATTGTAAGCGTTGCATACAGTTTTTACACTGTCTTCTGGAAATTTAGAATCATAATCTGGAAACTTTTCTGACATGAACAAAGATGCCCCTACGAGATGGCTCGTGAATCTAAACCGTTCCTTTATTTGGCATATAATCACATCACATACTTCCTTCGCCTGTCTCTTCCACTCAGTTTTGTCAATCTTCCTTTTCTTTGGAGGTGAACTTTGTGATGACTGTTGTGGCTCTCCAGTTTCTGTGTCAATATTATTTCTGATTTTCAACACATTTTCTTCAAAACTTGTAAGAGACCGTTTTATAACAGTGAGATCAATATTTACTTTCTGGAGCTGATTAAAGAGTATGTCAGTAAGCGGCATAATTTTTCTAAAAAATGAGAGCCAAAAAATAAAGTTTTGACTTACTAAAACTTTTAAATGGCCAGAAGCCTGTGAAAGAGTACTGTCATTTTTTATGTGATCAGAATCTAATATTGTTTTCATGCACTGTATTAGGTCCTGCCTGTGATCATAAATTGTTGTGACACTTCTCGATTGAAAGTTCCATCTGGTAGGTACAGATCTGGGTAACCGCCTTTTTACTACTGCATCTAGTATTGATGTTCTTTGCGGACTAACTGAGAAAAAAGCACAAAGACCTTGAACACTGGCAAAGAAAACTCGAACTTCCCTGTTTATTGATGCAGCTTTCATCACAACTAAATTCAGCTGATGTGCATGACAATGAACATATTGGGCATCGGCATAACAATTTTTTACAATTGCATGTACACACTAGAAGTTCCAGCCATTACAGATGCTCCATCATATGTGTGTGCAATGAGCTTTTGGGGGAGTTTCATTTATTTTGTGGTGTTTTAACTCATCAAGAATACATGATGCTAAGGCCCTGGCATCATGACGAGAAGGGTTAAGAAAAGTCCAGAATCTTTCTACAGGTCTGTTTTTTGCTATGTACCTATAGCTAACAGCTACTTGGTATAAATTAGACACATCGCTGGTTTCATCAGCAATAACAGCTAAAAAATTTGCTTGTTTAATTTCATCTGAAATTCTTTCGTGACAGACTTCTAGCATTATTTGTAGTAATTAATTTTGAATGGTTTTAGAAGTACCCCTAAATACTGTTGAAGTTTCAAGATGGTTTTTTAAAACTGTATCTAGCTCTGCACTAAAATCTATTAACCCTCTAAAAATTCCTGGATTATTTGATTCTTTAGACTCAT
Organism: Magicicada septendecula; assembly: GCA_034769895.1. NCBI lineage: Eukaryota > Metazoa > Arthropoda > Insecta > Hemiptera > Cicadidae > Magicicada > Magicicada septendecula. Next base: position 260,393,874 of record CM068368.1, on the reverse strand, counting down.
TGTGGCCTCTTAAAGCTAGTTCAAACACACCACAGAAACGAATATAGTTGATAATAATACTTAGCACATATCTATTCTGCTTAACTTGTTCATTGTGAGCTACAATATTTCTCCTATAAGCTGTATCTAGTTGTTCTGCTATGTTAGTTGTTCCTAACAATGCTAACTGTAAACTATTTTTTATGTGGGTACCTGAAGCCTCATGTTTTTTAGTTCTGTCATTAAAATGGTTTAAGTCTTTAAAGCCAGTCTTAGTCCAAGTCTCCTCCCCTCCAAACAATATACAAGAAAAGCAAAATAATGCAATTTTAGTGTCACACCCACATAACCAGGAATATTTATTGTATAAGTCTGTTTTAAATTTACGATTAAAAATTCTATTACCTGACTTTACAGTTTGATTAAAACTTGAAAGATCTGGTGTAGGTCTACCTACTCTCTTAATTTCAATTTTTCCTCAATTCGACGTAAACTGAACGGTGTTTTCGTTAAGTTTTCGACAGAATTCATTGCGTCCTACGAGTTATATATAACGAATATCTTACACTATGACGCCTTAATCCTTTAATATGCACTATTATTTATATTTAACAATGAATTGTACTAACACTAACAATAAACTTCACAAAAAATTCGACCGACACTAATGAACTGAACTAATAAAACAACATAACCATACAAATTCCAACTGTCGCACCACGTGTTATTTACCAACAAACTGGTGGCGCCGTGACTGACAAGCGGAGTTTGCAGTCCCTAATCACACCAGGCGAAGCTATAGCGATGTAATAGGAACACCTGAGGAACACCCTAGTGTAGCCAGCCAGAACGCAACTACAGTACATTGTGTTTCTCCATATACCAAGCGCGTCACAGCTGGTGTACACACCGTAGTACACCGCGGCGAGAGGGTGTACGGTTTTTATTAAGTGCTCTGCACTTTTCAAACAACAAATGATTAATTACGATTATTTAGCTTGAAAACAGTATTAATTATTGTTTTTCATAATTTTATAATTTAAAATACAGTTTATGGGGGATTTACAGGATTAAAAATACAATTAAATTTACAGGATTTAATGGGGGTTGTGCAACCTAAGCACGGGCCGCCACTGGCATGGACCATAACAAGTAACTGAATTTAAGCCTTGCAAATTAAGGCCTTGAAGTTCTAGCGTAAGAAATGAGTAGAGTGCTGTGCTGTGACTGCGTCTCGGGACTACGGCTATAGTTTGACCTTGGTCAGTAATGAATATTTGTCTACATATTTAATGACGTCCCACAAACAGAGAATGCGCGATGGACAGATCCATAACTATTCACACGAGTGAGCCAAGAAGAGAATCTGGAGATGAGTGAAGACGAAGGCTGTCATATTGCTCTCACGTTATTACAAGAAATAGCAGCCATTGATTTAGTAATGCTGTTTCAGTCACAGTAATCTATAATGACACATTAAATCAGTACTTCTCATGTATATTCCAGTGTAAAAAAACTTTGTACGTGTACTTGATGCCTTTTCAGCAGTTACAACGTACGTAAATGAATGCCTGAAGACGGAACGCCTTGAGAACGTCAACCACATGTTAGTGTTTAACGTGTACACGTGTGAAACTGTGACTAATAATTATTACTGTTCTCCTCGTTTATCGTGCCGATAGTTCACTGATAAGTACTCACTCTGATAAAGACGTAGTTTTGTGAACAAGCCTATTTGTGTATGTACTTGTGGTTAGTCATGTGACGTAGCCTATATTACGTACAATGTAAGACATGTATCGGATTGAAAATAATATCTACCGCAAGTGATAAACCTTACATCTGCGTACTTTGGAAAGCTGAAATGATAGTTGTTTCGTTAACAGTCACATTTTATTAGCAAATTCGAAATAGACGTTCCGCTCGTTCTGTTATTTTGGGTAGTCAGTATCTTCACTGAATGAGACCTTTGCGACATCATACAAAGATCGAAACACCGTTGGATCATAGAATATTTTATTACCTATCATGGAATGAATGTTTTTTTTTCGTGTAATATGTGCCAACAAAACACTTTTATTATCGAAAGAGTATTTAGCAAAGACTTTGGTAATTGTTATAGGGCTGTACATCTTTATACGACTTGCATATCAAGAACCGTGTCTGCGTACCAGTAGTGTATTTGAACTGAGGATTTGCGTAACCAGTCACAGACGTAAATATACGCAAATTCAATACATATTTCTGATCGCCGTACGTTGGTTATTCGTTAAACTGTGTGCGAGTGCGTGTAACTGCGCGACCGATGTCAGTTGTAGAAGTGAGGCCATTGTTCCTTTGCTTATTGATCCAAACTAAGTCACCCGCCCCCCGGCAGCGACTGATTTGCCCTTCCCGACCCCAAACCTGCCCACGTACCCATAGTGAAAATGAAAGTAGACTAATAAAATTCTGTGAGAGCACAAAAATGTTCTCTCTTGCTGTGTAGGTCCTCGCTGGATGCTGTATTGTGACAGCATCGCAATGTAATTAATACATTCTTGTGTAGGCCTACATTGAATTGACATTTTTTCAGCTGTAATTCGTGTTTGTTTCGTTTATTTTCAGTTTACATGGACCAAAATAGCTACAGTTGCCACTTTTAGTATTCTAATTATACCACAGTAGGTAAACTACCATGTTTCACAGAGTGACGATCGAATAAATGTAAAAATATTATGTTTATAAAAGTGTAAATACCCATTTTCATTATAGCGTAGGCTATGCCTTTAGAATCGATTTTATTAGATTCGTATCATTCTGAAATGGGTTATTAGTGTTTGCTGCGTTTATGACGTAATTTTATTAGAACCGAGATTTAAAATTCAACTTGAGAAAGGTATTTTTGTGATAGCCGCATCTTTCTGCGATCTTTTTCTTTTTGATGGACAATATTTTTTGGACATTAGTTCATAATGTAAGATTTTTTCAGTTAATGCGTTGAATATTGTGCCATTGCTTTAAAAGAAATTTTGTGTAGGCGTATAATTTTCATGACAATTTGAAGTTCGTTTAAGTATGAAAGTACTTATACGAGTAAGTCCAATTCGTATGTATACGAGTTTTGGCCCTGTTGCCCCAAGATTATTGTATACAGCACTTACGGCATTGTTCAGTCAGTAGCCTGTAAATAACATAATAATGTCCTATTAATATTATACTGAAGTATGCTACAGGATGTCATTTGTTAATATTTTTCGAATAAGATCACTTTTTAACATTTTCTACTGCAGTGGAGTCTCTTATGTTTCTGAAAAAATGGTGTTAACGTGTTGCAGATTTTGGTTTCTGTTTTACAATTATTTATTGAACCAGACAGGCTTATACTGTTGTTTTGGGTGCAGACACTGACATAATTACTTTCAGCTGGACAGCACAGGACTGTTACTTCCAGTATGTCGTTTGTCTACATCTGTGCAGTTGCCTGACACGGTTAAAGCGTGCACTTAGCGCGCGTTCATGCAGTTTACTTCAGTCTAGTTAGGCCTAAACGTTTTCTGCAGTAGTGTGTCTTTGGAAGCAAGTTCGTGTGTACGACATAAAATGATCTGTAGTGTACTGTGTTATTGACAGCCACTTGCATTGTACGCGTAAATTATTAACACTTGAAAACAGAAGTACTCGTAGACTGAAGTATTGTGGCAGAAAATACAGTATGCTGAGGACGTTGAGTGCGTGTAATACATGTTGGAAGTCATTTACATGATAGACCGTTAAGCTGTCTGTAGTAGTACGTACCGTAATACTACCTGATTACAAGACAAAAATGTTTTCCTCGATCTCCACATTCGTAATCGAGTTTGCATTGGAAATAAACGTGACGTTGTTGCCTAAACCCGAAAAATATTGTTTATAGAACAATCTGTCACACACACTGTGTGTGTGTATGTGTGTGTGTGTGTGTGACCGCGCGCGAAGTTTGACATTTTACTATGAAATCTATTTAACACTGTAATCTTTGAAAGTCGTAAAACATAGTCAATCTCATGATGTAAACCGCAATTTTTTTAAAGCGCTTAGGCTTTATAGTTATCAATGAGTCTGTAAAACTCGTTACTATCTAGTTTGTGGAGTTTTATGATAAGCTGTTGTATTTTGAAGAAGAATTTTATTAAATGAGAACTAGAGACAATGCATACAACGTGTAACTTCGGTCAGTGGAGACGGCAGTAAGGATGGGTGTTGGTACAAGAGTAGTAGATGTTAAGATCAAACACTGACCGAAGGAGTGTCACATTCTCTCAGTTGGATAGTATGTTTTCAAATACTGGTAGTACAGGGTTAATTGAATGAATTGCACGCTCTCAGTGTGACCAACAGTTGGTTGATTATCAACAGGTGAGCGGGGTCTGTTGCTTCACTGACAAACACATCCGAGGTTGCTGTCTCTACAAATGCAATTGTTTATGAGATTCGCTGCCTACATGGAAGCATCATCCGGTTATGTGTTGCTGTGTGTGCAAATACAAATTGTCGATGAAATTTTCAAATAATTCAGAAACTTCAAAGCGATTCGCCCATTTTGCTTGTATATTTACAACAATAACAGACGAGTGTAACGTTCCGTGGATGCGCGTGCGTGTTTGTTTAAGCGACGTGATCAAGTGGTATAAGGAAGATAACAAAATCTGAAGAGAAGAGTCTATTTGGCTATGCACATACTAATAGAGAAGATTTTGTGATACTTAGCAGCAGGTCTGAAGTTAAGTGGATGTGTCTGTAACGGGGCAGAAAAGATTGATGATGTCAACAAAATAAAATTGCAAAGTAGAAGGTTAAGAAGAAGTTGGAATACATCGGTTTTTGTAGCCTGTTTAAAAGTGATTTTGTACGCCATAGGATGGCAGATGTTGATACGGTTAATAATAATGCGCTGCGGGACGAAAGAAAACGATGATTTATGGAAGGTGAAATAAGAACGTTTTACATGGCGCCCTGACGTTAGACATTTCAATTAGGTTCATGTCAGAAATTGGAGTTATTAACATTCAGCTTTGTTAGTTAATACGTATTTTGTAGTAAACGTATGTATGTAAATAAAATATTTGTATTTCGTAATATATAAATTTCTGTAACTTATAATAATGTATGTATTTAGAATAAAATGTTCTTCATTGTCCACAATAATAAAACATTTATTTAGTTGCCTTTCAACCATGACAACAAATAAATGATTTACATCATGTGAGCAAATATATTACGATTTAAAGGCCTTCAGTTCGTACGACATATCCCCAAACAAGTCAACCGCGAAATAATTAGTCACGGAAGGAACAGGACGTCCCGTGTCTCGTGTACGTTGTTCTCTGTTACTAACTCGGACAGAACGCCTAAACCAGAGTATCGTTTGTTTGTCCCAAGTATACTAAGTACGATAAACGCGTATAGGCGGGTGAAAGACTGTTTGATAATTCACCTTGCACAACACAACCCACCAACTGTTTGCACCAGTTTTTAATCTAACACACACACACAATTAATTACGTACTTCATGTAATGTAACAATAATACGTATAAGCATAAATGTCTCATTTAAATGGACCCTTTGTTAGTAAGTCACACGCTGTATCAGTAGTATTTTCAGTGCTCGCGTAGAGCGTATGAGGGACGGCATTTGCTTCTACGCTAGAGGTGGGCTAAACTGTTATTTTTAAATAATAGGTATAAAAATACCGTTTCAAAAAAATAACAGGTACAAATACCTGTTATTACATACTAATTGTACATAACCTATATTATCCTTTGCAAGTAACTCGTTTTGAGTTGCCTGCAGGTCTCCTATGTAATATCTTCAAATAAATACACTACAAGTAAGTTTATTTTCACCTAGATAAACCTATTAATATATTAATAAACCTACTTGCTGTGAATTTATTTGAAGATATTATATAACCTATACTATATAATTTGTTAGAAGAATAAATTTAAACTAAAAGTATTAACAGTGTTACTTTACTAAACTATTACTGTTTAAATGAAAATAAGAAACAAGAGAATTTATAGGCCTATCTCCCTTTGGGAATACCAATTTTAGTTTTCACTAGTAGTAAACAAACTAGCATTGGTTAGACAAATCAGTTGCGAAACTCGGCGCAATTAAATAATTTAGAGTAGGCCTACACGTAATACCACAAAAAATAATGTGAAAAAACATCAGAAACGTATAATAAAAACATAACAGTAAGCCACAAGAGTGAATGAGAATAAACAAAATTTTACAAATAAAAATAAAAAAACAAATTGTAATAAAATAAATAAAATACATAAATAAACCTTATAAATAATAAGCAACAACAAAAGTAAATTAAATGCATTACAGATGTTTAAGGAACAGGACTAGATAAAGTGTATAAATGTCCATTACAACAATCTCATCATTTACGTGAGACGTGTAGTGAAGTTAAAATCACATTAATAAAAAGTATAATACGTATAGCTTATCAACATCAGCCACTCTATAGGTTATAACTCAATATAATTAAATACACAACTACTGTATTTCACTAACGACTCGGAACACAAAGTTTTTTGAGTAAAAACAGTTTTACCAACCGATTTTAGTTACAAGTTGGTGACTAGTATAATATATAATTTATTAGCATATAATCTGTATTATATATCTGCATATCACACGAGTATAAATGTAACAGCAGGATGAATTATTTCCTTTATTAAAAACAGCTTCGTCTCTTTGCGCAGAATGAAGTATTCAGGACGAAAAAGTGGCTTCGTACTACTTTCTACTCGAAATACGCTTGATATAAAAATACTACTTGTTCCTAAAATACAAGGTGTTCCTAAAATACTACTGTTCCTCTGATACGCTTAGTATTTGTAATACGCGTTGTTCCTTGTGTATCGGTGATACCCCTAGTATTTGAAATACTGGTTGTTCCTTGCGTACCAGCGATATTTTTGTACGCCTAGTATTTGGCCTTGGCGTATTCGTTTACTTGTTACTTGCGTACTTTGTGTGTGTGTGTGTCTGTATAGGAGTGTAGGGGCGTGCCTCGACTCGGAACAGCGAGGGGGGGGGGTCTCGACTCGGAACAGCGTCGCCGCGAATGACAGGTATTTCAACTTTTCAGTCACTGTTACATCCGTTCCACAAAAATATCGGTCCAAAATACCTGTTATAGGTATATCGGCCACCTCTATAATCTACGCCTCTCGCATCAATGTGAGGTAGATGGTCGCAAGACAAACGGTTGCTTTTATACTAGTAGTATTACGACTGACGACAGTTCTGTTGCAGCCTAGAGTTGCCATAATAAGGAAAAATTTAATTCATGGATATTTTTTAAAAGGTATTTTTTCACACTCCTTCACATGTTCATCCTACTCTCTGTGAAGTAATTTTTTTAGAACGGATAGTTATGTTTAACTCTAACATAAAAGGGAATAAAAACTCGTAAAAAAATCGTTGTCGACTGCCGAGCTATCGTCCCATGAAAACATAGTTACATCAATATACGTAAATTAAAGTGTACTACTGTATCTGGTTGTCAGATGCCGAACAATTTTTGGTGTGTTATTTTTCGCACTATATGATGTATACTGTGTTGATCTCCCTCTTCTAAAACAATTTTTTTTTTTGTACCATCTTTTCGGCTTACACTTTCACTCTTCCTATATCAGAGGTGTTAATTACTTTTTTTAAACAGTTTTTAACAATGTTATATTATGGACGATCGTATCACCCTCCATTCGCCGGCCATACTCTCTTCTTTCCACATTTTCGAAACTCCTCTTCCTAAATCCTCCCCATATCTTATCATCTCTAGACATACTTCATCAGGGCCTGAGTTTCCCCTTTTCATTTTCTTCATTACTCCCTGTCTTCTTACACTATTGTCGGTCCATCCGTTTCGTTATTTACCTTCTTCCATATCTCTCCATACTCCTAAAAACTCCATACTAAACTCCATAGTAAACTCCATAGTCTCTCCATAGTACTTCTTCCATATCTCCTAGTAAATACTCCTTCCTTCTCTTGTTTATCCCCTCTCTTTATTCATTTTTGCCTATACTAGCTGTTATACTTCTTCTTCTCTTCTGCTTCCTGATCTGTTGGTACAATGTATATTACTTCTATTATCTTTTTCCATTACATCCATCATTTCCTCTATACATTTTCTATTTCTGTTCTGTATAACAACGTGATGTCCTTCCTTGAACGGAAAGGATGTTTCAGATTGGACAGACTTGTCAACCACTCCTATTATCTTTTCCATTTCATCCATCATTTTCTCTAGCCAGTTCCTCTTTCTGTTCTTTATTAACAATGTGATCTTCCTTAAAGGAAACGAATTCCATTCAGATTGGACATAATTCTCAAATGAAGAAGCAGAAGTGAATGTTTGTAAAATTAATTAAAGAGTAAAGTAATATTAGGATGAAATGGACAGAACAAATCGTCAAAATAAAGTTATAAGCTAAAGGAAAAACAGATGGCGGAGCCACGACACCAGTTTACTAATTACGTGAATTCAGGCCACGCAGTTAGTGTATGCCATCAAATTGGGACAAAATGAGGATAAATTATTGGAGTTAGATTTGGTAGTTCAGTAATGTCATTCGTTTGAACGACTGGAACGTATTTTTATTTATTTATTTTTTGTTAACTTGTATGCTGTGTGAAGTGTCGCGCCAGAGCTAACAGCCATATATAACGATCAGCTTTCGGTGGTAAGCCTGCTAATGCAATTTAGACGCCCTAACAGGCGGCAGCTCGACATGTAATTCTGTTCTCTGTGATAAACGGTAATTCATGTTGTTTGGGTGACAGTCGTAAATATGGTCGCTCGTATTTTGCGACGTTAGGAATTGCCTAGAGCTCTGCTAAACCAAATTTATAGAAAATATTTAGACTACAAAATGTGTTCACAACATTTGTTTTTTTACATTACGTTTGTTTAATTTCCTGCCATCCAGAGCGTGTAACAGCAATAAATATTTACCGACATAAGTAACAGAGTACAAGAATCGGTCGGCGTAAGATCAGAAAATAATGAAGCCATCGTTGAAACCATTATAGAAGTTTTTTAAACGTAAGATTGTGTCATTTTTCTGTTTATAATGTCAGTATGCCGTTTAGATGTTTAATTAGGATTCATATTAATGTGGTAAGCATTTGGGCCGTAATCTTTTGTAAGCATCATCAGTGGTAATTTTCATATTAGTTTAATGTCACCCACTAGTGAAGACTATTCACAATATGGGTTCAACCCGTTTTTTCCTGTTTAAAGCGAATAATAATGGAAAAGCAACCGAATACTGCACTTATTTACAGTATATAAGTAGACGTTTCTACGCCTTCTAAAGGGGCAGTTTGTCTTCGAAGTGGTGCAGTATATAACGTTCAGCACTTAATGCTTACGAGTTTGCTTATTCCCTTGTTTTTATTTAATTGAAAAGAAGCGACCTTGATTTATATATTTTATTATACATTTTTTATTATACATGTAAATATTTCTTATTGTCATTTACACATTTATATTTACTGTCTACTAACATAGTTCACGAAAATTTAGTTTTAAATATTCCTATTAATCTGCTGTCATTATTTGTACGTTTTTAACTTGAGTCTGTTACAGGTCTATTTTGGTTCGAAAATGCAAAAACCAAATGTGTAGGTACAAATATTTGTCACCATGTTATCATATTTGTCACTGTTCTCATATGTGAATAACAAGCATTACCTGATAGCAACATTGTTATGTACTCCTGCTCAGGGGTGCCCACAGGGGGGGATCATAGCGCAAGTTGCGCATTGAGAATTTTTGGGGGGGATTTTTTCAAAAATACATTTTAAATCCAACATTGATGGAAATTTTTACCGTGTTTGTGCAACAAACTAAGCTATTAGTAAAAAACTAAAGCAATTGCATATCGTTATGATTGTTTTAACGAACTGGCGGCATAAATGTCTCTACCAGTACAACTAGTAGTAAATTTTGTTTTGGAATTTGAAAAACTGACCCTGGCAGCCTGCAGCAACATCCTGTCAATGAGTCAGAGGGTCCGTGAATAATAAATCGTGAATATAAAATGTGTGCGTGTGCTAAGCTTGTAGACCGGTGGGCAGTGGAGTAAAGGGGGCGGGTCCTCAGTTCTCAGAAAATGAGGAGGTAAAGGAAGGAAATTTACAAAGTGAGAAACATAGTATGATGGACCAATGGATAATGAGAGGATTCATTAGACCATTCAGGTGTGTCCTTAACTTTTCGGCTCTACCTAATCTGACAGTGATGTACCGAATATTGTTATCTCTTCCCGTGACCAGCTGCTCTGCAGAGAGAACGATGAGCCGTTTGAAAATAGTGAAAAATCGGCTTCGGAACAGCATGGGAGGCTCTTGGCTGTCAAGTTTGTTGATTCTATCCTGTGAAAACAACGTACTGAGCCAGATACAAAACAAAGAAATCATTAACAAATTTGCAACCACAAGTGTAAAAAAGAAAAAAGCTGCTTTTGTACAAGACATTTAAACAAGGTGATAACTAATGTAAATGTATATTTTTGCACAAACATATTTTTCCTGTCATAATTTAAACTACATTGTACGTCGTTTTTGCGTCATTTCATTGTATTGGTTTTAATAGTACAATTATTTAAAATGTATTTTTAGTTTAGCAACACATTTGTTAAATACTATTTTCTAAGTACAATATTTGCTTGGTTTTTAATTACTCCAATACCCTTTGAATCTAGCCTATTTTGTTCAAAGTAATGACATACAAAACTTCTAAACAATATTATTAGGGCTAATGATACAATTCTGTAAGCTTAAACTGGTCATCCACGTTCAAATATGACCAATATGTTTTAAAATATATCTCTCAAATGTCTTTGCTTCTCATCCACACCCACACCAGTGTAGCGCCTGACTTTTTTAACTAAAATAATTTGTATAGGCTTATTGAAAAACCCCCGAGATTTAGGTCTAAAATATACCTAAAACTCGAGTTTTCAACTTTTCCCTTTTACTGGGGGGTATTCCATACTCCCCAGACCCCCCGGAACGGCTTGCTCCCCCTGGGTCATTATTAGTGGGGGGGACTTTTCAATTGGGGGGAGTGCTGAGACTTTTGGGGGGATTTGCGCATTGGGCCGTAGGGGGATGGGCACCCCTGCTCCTGCTTGCAGTAGGTCCATTGCTGTATCCCAATCTGTTACAGATTATCAACGTAACGTAACTGGTATATGTCATCGCTTGCCTTGTTAATTTCTGATTGACGTTTCAAATTATGATAACAGGTGGTGAGTAAGCATGGTTGCTGTGATATTTGTGATTCCTGGTCTCTGGCACGGGGCAACTGTTATGCAACCAGATTATTTGGCGGTAAATGCGACCAGAACAGTAAATAATAACTAAAATTACGTTCATTATACCGACTGAAGTGTTTTTAGACTTGCACAAACGTTAGTCGCTTCACGTTTGGTGCGCACGGATTTCACGAACCTTTCTAACACCACTGTTTCTGATATGAAAACTGGCAGTTATTGTCAGTTGGATCTTCAGACTCTAACGCACTTAGGTAACTTAAGATTATTTACTAACTTTCTAGAAAATTTAACGAAAGAAAAAACTTCTAAAATGAATCGATTAATGAAGGTTTGTAGAATATAACTAAAACGTAAGTACACTAAATAGTTTTTATTCATGTCTGGTCTACTGTGAGAGGTTAGGATTCCCATTAAAAATAATACCCTGTTTCTGAGGTGTGAGCGTCCTAATCATTTGAAATCGTATAATCGAATCCTAACAATTTTCAAGAATATTCGTATATTCTTCAACAATTTCTAAAGTAAGTTTTTGTTTGAATAAAGACACTGCACCTTTTGTATTACTAAAAGGAATATTCATTGATCATATAACTAACGAGCTACTTTAAATAATAACATTTTCTTCTGTGGAAATATTGTAGCCGTGCTCTTGTAATATAGTATTATAGCATTATCGAGTTGTAATTATTACAATTTTTGAAGAAATTTATTATGAGTTCCATCAACTTGCGACCGCAAGGTGCTACTACAGGAATGCTTTATTAATAGATCAGATGTATGCCTATACGTTAGGCTTAGAAGTACCGTATACGATCAAGGTACCAGCTCGACTTAGCCTATGGCTCGTGTCTGAGCAATTTATAGTTTGCTCACACGTAGTGACTGGGCTACCCTGCCTTTCCTATACCATTTTGATGGTAAAAAAAAGTGGTGGTGGTCGTCGTCAGCAGCAGCATTGTCGTCATCCTTATTATTATGAGAATGATTGACCGTCAACACTTCAAAATCAAGGAAAATCCGCAAGAAAAATCGGTACCTGGTTATTTATTTTGTGGTGCTGACGCTAACAAAAGAGCAAACTCGACTAATGGAAACGGCCAAGATGAAATGTGTCGTAGCTGTACAGTTTTGAGTCGTAAGCGAAATCTGACATTCCATGTAGTCAGACGTTTTCAGTATTTTGGGAATATTAATGAACATAGGTAGTCTAAAATACATCCTAGAGTCCGCGTGCACCAAATTCACATTTCAAAACAGTGTGATGTAGTATATCCATTTTCGCCTTTTTTTTCTGAGAAATTTCTTGAATCGTCTGTCGAGAACCATTCCTACCATTGAGTTATCTTGTTTTATTCGCGTTCGCTATTTGTTTGATAACTTCTCGTGGCTACATATTTCTTTGTTCATGCAATATAAATATCTTCTGGTCCTATATTCTGTATCGATAGCTATTTTTCGTCTCAAGAGTTCTTCAACGTGGTTAGACGTTTGGTTTTGTCAGCAGGGGTCTTTGTATTGTGTTGAACGTATGAAGCTATTATAATTATTTAAAGGGACATTATAAACAGTTACAATTACTCAGTAGTATAAAAATTGCATATCAGCTTGGTAACGACGATTCGTCGTTAATATTTTATTATGTCTCTAAAGTAGTCCTGTATGTAAGAACTCTGCAGTAACCAAAGTCTGTGTAGTCCCTATTAGTATAGTGCGTGGTTAAGCTTGTTAAGGAGCCACAGTTACTGAATGTTTCATGATTTTCACTCACCCCAAGTAAATCGTAGACTATGCTGGAATTGCAGTGTGAATATTTGATCACCCGTTAAGTGTGTACAAAGCCATCCGACATTCAAGCTTCGGTATCGGGTTACTATGGTTAAAACGATAGACCTTGTTCCGTGTAAATAATTTATTAGTTTTGACTATAGAAACAAAAGATGTGGTATGGCGTATGTTGTAGATTATTATTCATGATGATATTTTACAACTTTTTTATGTTATGTATGTACATTGCGCGTACTGTGAAAGTTTTTACTCCTTTACAAAAGAAATAGTTTTCGCTGTGATATTCGCTGAGATGAAAGATGTTTGTCGAAGACAGATCATATTGTTGTATGACAATATAGAGGGCGTCGGACATCGTACGTGTCCAGTAACTTAGTAAGTAGGCGTCTTAATTAATACAGAGTTGTATTAATTGTCGACAGTTATTGCTGAATGTTACGTAATTGTAAAGTATATTAAAGTTTTGTTCCATTATTTTATGTGTATATACAGTAAAACTTGTCCAAGGCGGAACGTGAATAAGGCGGACATTTGCCCAATGTGAACAAATTCTCTAGTCCCGGCGTATAGAATAGGCACTATAATGTTATTTATTTTCTATAATGCGGAATCTGCCCAACGCGGAAACGGAAAGCAGTATTTCAAGAATTTATTAAAAAGTACTTGTATAATGCGGAAAATGTGTAAAAATGATTTTGCACTTCCTAACTTTTACGGTTTAGTTTGAGAATTAGTGTTAGTCAGGTAGTAATTGTTCGGACAAGTAGCTTCATACCGCAAGAATACGTAGAACAAGGTCAAATACCTGCCTCTCTATTGTATCGAAAAATTTTAAGAGGGTTAGAAAGCTGGTAGGTAAACAATAAATTGCTTGCTACGGATCATTAACTTAATGCCTAACAGTTATAGGGACAAAGAAAGAAAGAGAGAGAGAGGAGGGGGAATTGAACTTTCCAATTCATGGATAAGCCCAAACTTTTCAGTGGCCATGTTCAGTAACTGGAATTTCAATAAACCGGTCAGTTCATTTTTGCATCATGGCTAAATCGTACGTGGCGTTGTCGCTAAACGAAAAAGTTAAAGTCATAGAAGCTAAGCAAAAAGATAAACTCTCGGTACGGGAAATAATGATGCGGTTCAAGTGTGGCAAAACGCAAATCTACAACACGCTTAAACAAAAAGATAAAATAATGAACGAGTGGCTGCAAGGAAACGGTCGAATGAAAAGGAAGGCAAATTTAACCAGCAACGAGGTAATATGGGAGTGGTTCACCAACGCAAGGTCAAAAAACATTCATATATCCGGTCCAATGCTCCAAAGTGAAGCTCTCGCAGTAGCCAAATCTCTCAGAAACGATCAGTTTAAGGTGTCTACAGGATGGCTGGACAGTTTTAAGAAGAGGCACAATATTGTGTGGAACGAAGTTTGTGGGGAATCTAAGGATGTGGATGAAAGTGTGGTAAGTGAGTGGAAACCAAAACTGTTAGAATTTATTTCACCATATGAACCTAAAAACATTTACAATGCAGACGAAACAGGATTGTTTTTCCGGGCATTACCAACAAAATCAGTTGTGGTTAAGGGAGAAAAGTGTGCCGGGGGCAAATGTCCAAAGAAAGACTCACAGTGTTATTGTGTGGGAATATGGTGGGAGAAATGGAAAAGTCTGTCGTGATTGGAAAGGCAGCGAAACCGAGATGTTTCAAGAACCTGAAAATTAATAATCTACCAGTAGTTTGGAGAAACAATAAAAAAGCTTGGATGACTGCTGCTACAATGGAAGAATGGTTAAATGGGTTCAATGCAAAAATGAAGAAGGAAAATAGAAAGGTGATCCTTTTTCTTGACAGTGCCACCTGCCACCCAAAGGTAACACTTTCAAATGTGAAAATCGCCTGGTTCCCAGCAAATGCAACAAGTGTATTACAGCCCATGGATATGGGTGTTATTTACACATTCAAATCGCACTACAGACGGTTACTGGTGCAATATTTGACTGCCAATACAGAAGAAGCTGATAGCTCTTACGCTTTAACAAGATCTGTATCAGTTCTGGATGCTGTGAACTGGATCGGGTTGGCAGTGAAGAAAATTAAAGCAGAAACTGTAAAAAGTGTTTTGGTAAAGCAGGGTTTGGGGAAAGTGATGTTGCAGATGATTTGGAGGAGGCGAGTGAAAACATAGTGGCAATATTCAATCTTTGCCGAGAAAAAGAACTTTCCTGTGATACAGAGAACTTTGTTTGAAGTGATGACCATCTAGCCACACATTACAACTTTGAGTCTGCTACAGGTCTTCTAGCGGTAAGAAATGAGGAGGAGGAGGAGATATTTCAACGAATATTCGCACACATGACCAAATTCAACTGATTCAATGAAGATTCATTGCATCAGTGACGTAATGCAGTTTGCCATTGATTAGAACGCTTCGAGCCTTCTTGAACTATTGTATACAGTTAAGGACTGCATTCAAAAAGACATGATCACAAAAAAGTGGAAACAAGTTCCTTTGTTGGATCTGTGGAAAAAACTGAATGATTTTTACATTTGAATCGTGTAATGTGTAGTGTAATAATAATACTGTAATAAATAATAATAATAATATAATACTGTAATATGTGTTTAATATAATATAATAAGTATATGTAATAATATAAAACATATGTGTTTCACCTACGTACAACAGCCAGCCCCGCCGATCTTCACTCATAAACAGGTATGTACAGTAAGGCTGTATGTTTTTAATACAATTTCTTACACATTATGTAATTTTGTATAGTGCGGAAACTTGGCCAATTTGGAAAATAAATTCGGTTCCTTGCGATTCCGCTTTGAACAAGTTTTACTGTAATTTGTTTCATACGGATAATGTAAGCACTCGTAGCATATGAAAACAAAACGAATAACAATACGTTGGAAGCGAAAATCTGTTAATTTTGCGTGATCTGTGAAAAGAACACTATCGGTGTGAAAGCAGTACTGAGATTTCACCTGTTTGTTGTATTTGTTTTGTTCTTTTTGTGAATGAAACAGCCTTCTTAACAGGAACTCAAAGGCTCAGTATATCAGAAGTCCGTAACATTTCATGTGTCAAATGACATGGATTCGGATACACAAGCACATGGGAGTGGTCACAGAAGAGGTTCATATTGTTTATTAATATGCCACGGTATTTTTGTGTTGTAATTAGTATGCTAATCTTTGAAAGGAGTTGGAAGGCAACCTATTGTAAGGTTCGTTAGGGTCCAATCTGCGGTCACTCACGAGTGACTAGAATTAGAACTAAAGAGTTTTACACGTGTGTGTGTGTGTGTGTGTGTGTGTGTGTGTGTGTGTGTGTGTGTGTGTGTGTGTGTGTGTGTGTGTGTGTGTGTGTGTGTGTGTGTGTGTGTGTGTGTGTGTGTGTGTGTGTGTGTGTGTGTGTGTGTGTTGTCTTGGGTGTGTTAAAATACATTTCAGTCACGTGAACTTCTTGTTTGAGATTTGAACAGACGCACACTACTTGTGTAGAAATTCCATTGAAAAATAGAAAACAATTCAATTCACATAAACGGATAAGTTTATAAATATGAAACAGTCACAAGAAGGCAAACTTGACAGGCGTGTAACGAAGAATTAATTCGAAAAACGAAACGGACAGGAAATGTTGGAATCGGACCGTCACAAGCGACAATTTTCTGTTCGTTTCAGTGTTGTTACAGTAGGCTAAAATAATGAGTATTCATTTATTGTGTACACAGAGGGAAAGTGGCGAGCTCGTGGTTAGAACGCAAACTGTGGGCAGAGAACTACCCTGTCGTCGTACCGTAAGTATTGAGTGTGATTGATGTGATAGTAAACACTCGCTATGGGCTTTGTAGCAGTCAAGTATATACGTTGTAGCCACAAACTGACGTTTTGTAGTTCGCGGGTGTCCACGCACCGTAATAAATATTATTACGTTCATCTTCTCTGTGCAAACCAATTTGATACTACAGACTACAGACTTTGAATCTCCACTTACACTAACTTCAACAGTTCTTCCCAAATACAGGAATTTAGTAAACGCTGTGTACGTTTTTCAATACCTTTGAAGAACAGAACAGTATCACTAGACGTCGCAAAATTACACTTCGTACAAAAAGAATCTTTACAATTATTTAAAACAACAATCTGTGTCGTGTCTCGTTTCCAGACGGTATTATTAATAGCAATTAGTAGATGCTACCAATCGTTTCTACGCGTAGTTTGAATCAGCTTCCATGGCCGTTCAGTTCTGTACATCTGAAATTTCGACGGCCGTACAAGTGCTGCTTGATGTATGCAGTAGCCAACATCTGTCATAACAACTCAGCTCCATCACAGAACGAGAGAAATCACAAGAAATCTTTTTTCTTTCCATTACATTCTGGTAATTTATTGTCCAAGTTGCGTTCCTATGGCTATATGAGGGTCGGTTCATGGAGTGCCATCTTTAGCGTGAAGGCAGAACTAAAACGTGTCGTCTTGGTAATATTTATATCAAATGTAAAAACCTATTAATTTCCAAACCTATTTGCAAATTTATTCATTGTTTATCATCAGTTCGAAATTTAAAAAATGGACAAAATCAAACGTAATGTTGTGATTCTTTGTTAAAAAAAAGGCCTAACGCCAATGGACTTCACAACGAATTGGTAAGTGTGTTACGTGGATTAAAAAAACCAATGTTAAAGATCTGTCTGTCGATCTGTTAAAGTTGATTTCCGCAGTGGGCGCCCTAGAAAGTGCAACTAAGCTGCAACAGCCACCTATCACATAGTTTTTTCAGATCAGTTCTAGAGTTCACGTATGTTACACATGCTAGTGTGTGATACCTATGACCTCAGTAATGTCATCCACTCTCAATCGCGGTCTTCCAACATCGTGTATGAAATGTTTTTTAATTATATTTGGAGTTGATGCACACTTTTTGGGGATCCACTGCGGGGAGCATCTCCATTGCTCATACGACTACGTATAAATTTGAGTGCCCACTTAACAATTCATTGTTTTGAAGGCGTATCATCTCCTAACACATTTACTATTTCGTTGTGAACTTCCGTTGACGCTACGCCTTTTTTAACGAAGAGTTCAGTCGCAGAACTTTGTTTGATTTTGTCCGTTTTTCGAAACACATGTGACACGTAAATTTCGAACAGCTGGAAAACAATGAATAAATTGGCAGAGAGATTTAGAAATTAACAGATGTTTACACGAGATACGAACCTTACAACACCCAAAAATGTTAGTTTTACCGCTGAGCTATAGATGTCGCTCCGCAAACTTTTCAACTGACCCTTGTAAGATGAACGCGTATTCTGCTGAAGTAATATTACGAAAATTAATAGGGTCAGAATTCATGGAGAGACGAATCGCGTAGACCAGAAATGCCCATCCGTATAGGACTTAGTACCCTTGAGTAATTGTAAACTTAAGTATGATATAAATTTTGCTTAATTAAAAAAGTTTAACGTGCCATATTAAAAATCATGCTTTTTCGAATAGAAGAATAGTCTGAGAGGCAAAAACAATGGACCCTGGATTAACACGTGAAAATCGAACAGAGCGAAGAACACTAAAAAAATACGTATTTTTTCACAACTCAAGACATAATAAAATCTTGTCATCATTTTCCTACATTGTGTTTATGGCAGTGTTATTCAAATGATAATAATTAGAAAAATTTTACTCTCCGTGCTTTGTTATAATGTGCAACATACATATTCTTATACTACATGGAAAAGCCTATTTGTAATACAGTACTAAAAATATTTTACTCCTGGATGTGATGGGCATTTTTCTCTTAAAATTTTACATTAACACACGAAAAACGACATGAATATAAACGCAATATTTTCTTTAACTTTGATAGTTTCGAAAATATATTAATATATAAACGAAAAACACCTTTATTAATAGATAAAAACAAACAAAAAATACATACTTAAGAAATGTATAACAAAAATACATACTTAAGAAATGCTTCTTTTAAATAACTTTAAACAAATACTATATACAATACAATGTTGTTTTTCTTATGTACAAACTTATAAGTAAAATTTTTACAAAATTAAAAACCCCATCTTAACAGAAGTGGGTCATAAACGAAATATTTTTCGTGGTTTTATTTACAGATAGCCCATATTTATGGATAAACAAAAAAACCTTTAGTAATAGATAAAAAAACAATTATAGCGAAAAATACATACTGAATAAAAACTTTTTTTTTTAATAACTTCACACGAATACTGTATGCAATATAATGATTTTTTTATTTACAAACTTAAAAATAAAATTTTTACAAAACTAAACAAAATTCTATCCTACAAAAATAAGAAACGTGGACTACATGTAAATCATAAGAGTAAACTTCTCCATATTGAATAATTAGTTGAAACCATAAAATTCTAATAACAAAGTTTTGGTCCACCGTATTAAAAAACTCTAATATATAATTATATTACATATAATTAAGAACACAATGTACTCTGAAATGCTCCCTTAGGCAAGGAGAAAAGATTATAATTTGCCATGCTGGAGGCCAGAAAGGATGGATCGAAGCTCCACCACTCGTGTTTGAGTCAACACCAGGTTGTTTTGAAAACTGGTTGTTTAATACACTAATCCCCGCAATACCCCCCTGCAAGTACGATAATCAAGAAGACGCCGACGATGGCCTTAGTGCCGAAATCGGTCAGTCATGAGTTAAAAATAAAATTAATTTCAGGGTAGATTATTTTCTTAATTATATGTTATATAACAGTAGCCCTATCCTTGAACACATAACTTTAAATATATTAATAAGTCCTCAAATCGTACCTGGAAAATCTTACATCAGTGGGTAGCACCCGATGTCGTCGTCTGAGTCATCGTCGGAATCACATTCACTGCTATCATCATCGCCTGGTCACAAATTGATTATTAACTCCTGAACACTTTGGTCGTGCAATCCTTCACTCTCCCAGTCTGCGTCCATGGCTTTCTTGACATGTTGAACATACCTTGACCACAATTCCGGTGTGACTTGGGCGACCGCCTCCATAAAAAGTTCCTTCACATCCTTCAGCTTGAAAGTTTTATTTCTTTCCTTCACGTACGCCTTCAAGTAAGACCAGACCATTTCTATAGCATTATAATGGCAATGGTAAGGTGGAAGCCTGATAACTTTGAACCCTAATTCGGTGGCTTTAGTGTCAATGGCATATTTTGGAATTGGAGGCTTGTGTAATTTTACCAATTCGTAGATTTCTGGCTTCCGGAAGTCGGGGGGAAATGGAATTTTCTTCTCTTTCAGCCAGTGGATCATTGCGACTTTTGTTGAGCTTGAAGTTGGTGCTTTGTCTATTTTTCTGGAATGGTACGGAGCGTTGTCCATGATTATCGTACTCGCAGGGGTATTGCGGGGATTAGTGTATTAAAAAACCAGTTTTCAAAAACTTTATGGTACATTTCTTCGTGATAATCTCCCGTCTTCTTTGACTCAAACACGAGTGGGGGAGCTTCGATCCATCCTTTCTGGCTTCCAGCATGGCAAATTATCAATCTTTTTCCCCTTGCCTAAGGGAGCATTCAATGTCCCCTTAACTGTATCGTCGGTCCATCCTTTGTCAGTATGTACATTTTCATTTAACCATGTTTCATCTAGGAACACAACATTTTCAATATTTACATTTCGGACTTTACGTAAAAACTGGCATCTTAATAAAGCGATTGTAGGCTTTTCCATCAAAACCCTTCGGTTATTATACTTCTTGTAAACGAACCCCAAATCTCGTACAATACGATGCAATGCCGTCTTCCCGCCGTCAAACAGACTCGCATTCTTCAACGAACTCACAAGTTTCTCGAGGGATGGTATCTCTCGCCGCTCGTAGTACTGCAGGATGTGCCGCCTTATGGCCGATTTCGCAAACTCGTCGAGGCCCGTCACTTTTCTATTTCGTTGTGGCCCTCCTGGTGTTTTCCTAGGCGTTGTTATTTTTATCTTCTTACAGGCTGAAACTTCATTAACTGCGTTGTCTTCTCTGTCGCTCGCATCATCTTCCACGGTCTCAGTTTCCTCCCGTAGCGCTGATTTCAATTGAGCATTTATCCGGGCGACGGTTCGTTTGGGAACATTACACGCTGATGAAACTCTTTCCAAAACTTTTCTTACATCCAATAGAGGCCCCATATTATTTTTTTCCTTATAAAAATACTGTATCACCGAAGCAACTATCGTTCTTGCTTGCGAATGTAACACTTGCTTAGACTTGGAGGACAAAGCCACCGACAATAATGATGCTTTCGACACCCCCGACAGTGGCGCTTACTTACTACACAGGAAGTGAGTCATATTCATTGTCGTCGAAAGCGGATGCCCTATACACAGGAAGTGAGTCATAGGGTTGTTTCGGCTAATATCTTTCATAACGACGCTTAGTCAAAACTAAACTCCGGACAGACTTCAAAATGTCGCTGAACAGCGGTTCATTGTAGCTTCGAGGTAGTTGGTAGAATTAATAATAATTAAGATAAAAAATAATTCAACCAGTTACCCGCACTTACATGAAGAAACTGTGAGGTTAAAAAGTAAGCTTATTTTAATTCTGCACTTACAAGTTTACATTTTAATTGATACATGCTGTGTATAAACACACTAAAAATAAATGTAAAAATAAATCAACAATATATAACACACTTTGATGTCGAAATGTAACAAAAAAAAAAATTAATGGTACCCGGTATATTAAATATAAAATACTACTATGCATGTTGAACATCATATATTATCATAATCATACCGTGTTTGGTGTCATTTTTCTTGGAATTGCACGAAGTTTACAAATAAACTGATGTCAGTAGTTAAATTTTATATTTTAAAGAAGTAGCACTTACTCAATTAGGGCCCCAGTTATGAGTCATCTACCTGCCGGCCGGAGCGGACGCGAGCAGCTGCATTTGTGTGCGCGTGTGTGTAAGGGTCTCCTAATCCCTTAGGTGCCACGCGAAAGCGAATGGCATATACATACGGATAAATTTAAAAATCAAGATTTTCACATTCAGAACTCTGAAGTTAAAAGCATTTTTGTAGCTTTCTGAAGTACAGCTGTTGAGCGGAAATCCAAAATATTGACAGTTCTGTTAAATTTCTGGCTTGATTTAAAATATGATTTCTCAATAATTTGAACTTACATCAATAAACTGTGCTTCGTCACATGTAAGAAACAAATCTGTTTCTCGGTTATTCACACACCCATATATATAGGCCTGTATATGTATTTTAATCTTTTAAAGTAATTCTTCAGACCCGTTGCCATAAGTTTTGAGGATTGGTGTCTCCTGGATTCTTCCACATATTATTCTTTCCTTATTCTTCTCCATGCTTTCGTAAAAGCATTATTAATAACATATTAAGGAATATTTTTTTTAATGATTGTTTGATGAGATTCTCGTCTGTAAATTACTTAAATCTCGAAATCGCCGTTGCTGTACAAATCTGACATTCCGTTATCACTTTCACGAAAATACGATATAGGCCTACTAATAATATATTTTCATATATTCTGTATATATATATATAATATTTAATATTTATAAAGAAATTACCTCAATATATTTTTTTCCTTATTAGGAACATGTTTCGAGAACCATTGTGTTCTCATTCTCAGCCTTCGTGATTTTGCGTCTGGGCTTATCAAGAGGCTACGTTGAAGGGATTTCATTTGTTTTGTAACAAATGTGTCAATATGATTAATTTTATTAGATCAGTCTCATTAATTTCCCAAGCGCTTCAACAAGACTTGTGTGTTGGCTTGTCGTTATTGCGGTTTCTTGGTGGTCTCTGGTACTTTAAAGTGGTATTATGGTGTATGTATTAGTATTTTGTGTATTTTCGATGTTGAGTGCTTTGTAAATTGTGTCATGTTTTGTATTGATTTGTATTTGTTCAGGTATTAGTTTGTTTTGTGTTTTATGTTTGTATATTTGTAAATTTTCCCAAATTTTCATTATGGTTCCTTTGCGTGGTATGTGTTTTATTAGTGTCATGTTGGTTATGTCTGGGAATTCATGTCCAGTGTTTATTGCATGTGTGGCCAAATTAGATTTGTATATTTCTGGTTTTTTGTATGCGTTTAGGTGTTCAAAATAACGTTTTTCCAGTTGTTTTTTTGTTTGTCCTGTGTAACATTTATTGCAATCTTGGCATTCAATTTTGTATATACCATTGGTTGTTGTATTATTTTTGTTGTGTGGGTTATTTAGTTTTTGTAGATAATTTTTGTTAGTTTTTTATGCTCTCTCTCTCTCTCTCTCTCTCTCTCTCTCTCTCTCTCTCTCTCCCTCTCTCTCTCTCTTTCCCTCTCTCTCTCTCTCTCTCTCTCTCTCTCTCTCTCTCTCTCTCTCTCTCTCTCTCTCTCTCGACCTGTGTCATTACGTTGAATGGCTATTAAAAACAAGATCTGGAACCTTTGAGCCGGGTGGTTAATCTGGAATCCTGCTTGCCCTTGGTCGTTAATGAAACACATATTGTCCCAACGGTCCGGTCGTTTAAGTCCATAAAACAGTTTTTGGCGCTTCCTATTGGTGGAAGCGTTATCGGAGTTCGTTACACTAGCTTTTGTTACTGCGCTTTATTACTGTCAGTGTGAATAATGACAGTTGCCAATCTCAGCTTGACAGATTTATTCGTTTGAAATATGTTATGACAGGCTGTACAAACACGTATTGTACGCAACAAAGTGAGTCCTTATTATTTATTAGGCTATAATATCACCATGTGGCTACAACGTATATAACCGGACATGTCACTGTATACCAAAACTAGTAGAAAAATATTGTCCAGATAGGCCTATATGTTTAATGTTAAGATGTTGATTATATAAAATTTATAATTAAGGTATTATGTAGACTGATTTTTAAAGTTCACTTCATTTAGATAAAAATTATTTCATTTATTCTCTACGTAAATAGCATTATTTATTTAACTATACAATTATTTTAAGTGATAGTAATGAAATAATAATAAAATGATTATGTACACACAACATTTATAATCTAGTATCGAGTTAGTTGTTATTTGAAAAATTTGACTAATCAGAAATGCTTGTCAGATATGTGTACCGGCGTTGCTAAATCGAACGAATCGGTTTGATTCTCAACATTTCTTTCCCAATTATAAATGTAAATTATTATAATAATCTTTATATTGTAGATGAAAAACGTAGTGTAATCACTATTCTTCCCGCCCGTAATAAGTACTCCTTATGCTGCAAAACGTATAAAACTTGTACTATTTTCAGGTACAATACGTATGCAGCTTACTTTACTATACGTAAGCAAGTACTGTGATTACTAGTATATGCGTGCAGTTAATTTACTCGATTATTAACGTAATTATGTCATTTAATGGTCAAATAATATCACGATAACTTTTATCATCGTTATCATGAACTATTTCAGGGGTCAGTCCGTAATTGCCGTGTGCCACTCTCATTTCGTTTTGCCGCTGCCCTGGGCAGTTTTTCGTTAATTTCATTTATACTGTATTCAGTTACGAGTTTCGGTATGTGTGCTTCTTCAATTAGTTCTATATGCTTTTCCCAGCTCATTGGTTATGTATTTAGTTTGGTAGTTAAGTTGTATATTATGTTCAGTATCATTTAAGTACTTCAATTTATTTTCCTACTGCTTAGCGTATATCCCGTGACTAGTATTAAAAACTTCATTATCGGTCTATTCTCTTATTGTTTTATCAATTCTTTTCGCTTAGTCCTTTCATGGCTTACATTTTTTGCACCACAAGATGTACCGTAGGAACCACGTTAAGCAAGAAGATTAAAAAACGTTACAATAGACGTAGGAGTGTGGAGTGCTACTTATTTATAGAGTGAAATCTGCATTCCCACTATATTAGACGACGGTCAGAAAGCTCAATAAAATGACGCAAATATTTACCGATGCAGACTGTGTAATCATTTTTGATGATGTGTCACTCAATAGAGAATGCTGGACAAAGTAGCACGTCTAGTTAGATTGAATTTAAATACAAGAAAGGCTAAACGTCTGATTTAATGGAAGAACATATTGAGACAGCACCAATAGCGGTATGTTATATGACAGTTATAAGCTTCCAGCACCTTATCTCAGTCTTCAGTGAATATGTCTTGTAGAAGGAAGAGATAAGGAGATTAGTGGTCAGGATCACGACATACATGCCCTTGTACAAAATCAAATTGAATAAATCTGGAAGAGTAAGTTGATAATTTGCACAACTGACCTTAGAATTTATAAGACTATGTTTAGGCCAGTTTTAACGAATGCTATACCTGTTTAGGTAGTCAACGCTTCTGGCCCTTGACGAATTGATGACAGGTTCGCAAAGTAGTCAAAAGGAAACAGGTGAATATGAAAAATAAATCTGTACTTCTTATAAGGATATTAGCCTGACATTAGAATTGTAATGCGTTACTGGCAGTAGGATACAGAGACTGTAGTGACTGTACCAAGTTCTGAGAATGAATGACAAAAGGATAACGATAAACTGTACGAAAATATACTAGAGCAGTGAGAGCACGAAAGAGGCATAAGGATTGGTGTTTAGCATTCCCTAGGCGCAGATGAATGGCAGTGCAGAAAAAGCAAAAGTCTACTTTACAGAATATTCTAGTTTTGTAGAAAGAATCCAGTGATTTTTTTCTCCCGATATTTTTTACAACTTAACACGTATCTTATAGAATTTATTGTATGGTGGTGGAAGTAGATTTACGTTGTGTGGACAGCAAGCGCTGTGGTATAAATCCGTCTTCCTGGCACGAATGTTTGGTTTCGTACAGTTGTTAGGGGTTTTACTTCCATATTCCTTAAGGAATGGAAGTATGGTGATGGCAAAAAAAATCGTGTTCGAGATTATTGCAGATTCTGATTCTACTACACTCAAAACATGAAAAAAAGTCGTTTTCCGAAAAGTGTCTGTGTGTCTGTCTGTCTGTCTGTGTGTCTGTCTGTCTGTCTGTCTGTCTGTCTGTAGATTTTTTTTCTATGGCAAACGATAACTGCCGCAAATTCAAACAGAATCAAATAATTTTTTGCATACAGCCCGGTTTTGCAGAGTTCTCGCGACCTATTGTTTTTGGTGAAGATCGGTTGAGGGAAAGGGGTAGTTTACCTGCAACGGTTTTTTTTAGCAAGGGTAATTTTGTTTGTTTGGCAAACGATAACAGCCGCAAATTCAAACAGAATCAAATAATGTTTCGCATACAGCCCTGAATTGTAGAGTTCTCAAGACCTATTGTTTTTGGTGAAGATCGGTTAAGGGAAAGGGGTAGTTTACCTGTAACGTTTTATGTTTTAACAAGGGTATTTCCTATGGCAAACGATAACAGCCGCAAATTCAAACAGAATGAAAAGATTATTTGCATACAGCCCTAAATTGTAGAGTTCTCAAGACCTTTTGTTTTTGGTGAAGATCGGTTAAGGGAAAGGGGTAGTTTACCTACAACGTTTTTTTAACAAGGGTATTTTCTATGGCAAACGATAACAGCCGCAAATTCAAACAGAATCAAATAATTTTCTGCATACAGCCCTGATTTGTAGAGTACTCAAGACCTATTGTTTTTGGTGAAGATCGGTTGATGGGAAGGGGTAGTTTACCAGCAACGTTTTTTATCATGCGTATTTTCTATGGCAAACGACAACTGCCGCAAATTCAAACAGAATCAAATAATTTTTTGCATACAGCCCTGATTTGTAGAGTACTCGCGACCTATTGTTTTTGGTGAAGATCGGTTGAGGGGAAGGGGTAGTTTACCTGCAACGGTTTTTTTTATCAAGGGAAATTTTTTTTTTTGGCAAACGATAACAGCCGCAAATTCAAACAGAATCAAATAATGTTTCGCATACAGCCCTGAATTGTAGATTTCTCAAGACCTATTGTTTTTGGTGAAGATCGGTTGAGGGAAAGGGGTAGTTTACCTGCAACGTTTTTTTAACAAGGGTATTTTTTATGGCAAACGATAACAGCCGCAATTTCAAACAGAATCAAATAATGTTTTGCATACAGCCCTGATTTGTAGAGTACTCAAGACCTATTGTTTTTGGTGAAGATCGGTTAAGGGGAAGGGGTAGTTTACCTGCAACGTTTGTTTATCAAGCGTATTTTCTATGGCAAACGATAACAGCCGCAAATTCAAACAGAATCAAATAATTTTTAGCATACGTCCCTGAATTGTACAGGTCTCAATGCCTTTCGATTTTGGTGAAGATCGGTTAAGGGGAAGGGGTAGTTTACCTGCAACCTTTTACGTTTTAACAAGAGTAAAGTACTTGAAAATTTATTTAAACTTTTTGAAACAATGGTAATTGTTAAAAATAAAATAATAATGTTGCCAGGCAATAAAATTATAATTTTTTCATTTTAATGTAATATAATATTTTTCATTTAATACAGCAATAAAAAGGCAGGTAAGACACAGCCTGGCTGTTTGGCTGAAAATGATTTTAAATATAAATCTTAGAATATGGAAGTCATGTATGGTTCTCCATACCGATATTTTTGTTAGGCAAGCACGGTCGACACATTAAGCCGTCTCACACCATCCAGACATTAGTAACAATACTACAGATTCCCTTCGCTAGTACACACCTGTTGATTTTCACATTATATTGAACGACTGTAATGCCAAATGGGTTCCTGGAATTGTTTGTAACGTGAAAATCACGTGTCCGTCTTTAAGGTATATAATAGACTGCTGTGGCGCGATCGAAATACTTATAACTCGTGTTAATCGGTAAGAATCACGATTTCTTCTTAGCGCAGTTTCGGCTAAGTACAGTAAATTCTTAAATGAAGCGATCCTTACATGCCGTTTCTTCGTCATAACCTTGCTAGACTTATCATTATCAACGGTGATTCTGTTGTTCTCTCCATGCTGATCTATTCTGCGCTGTCTCTTTTAAGATCCTTAAATTACGCTCCATCTTTAAATTTGTCATCAATAATTTCTTCTTCCTCTTTCTGTCTTCTGTGAAATCCATCTGTGTATTATTAATTTATGTGTAGTTCTTTTTCATTATGTGAGCAAAGCAGTTTGCTTTCTTCTTTCTAATAATTCCAGCCAGTTTCTCTTAGCTTCCTCTTCTCATTTATTCTCCTTAATCTTCTTTATTCGCTATCTTCTCTCTCCACTTAACCTTTTCCATTATTCACCACAACCGCATTTGTAAGTATTCTAAACAAACCCTTCTTTGATTATCCATTTCTTTGATGCATATATTACAGTGCTCCATATAAAACACCGGAAAACACTTATCTTAACTCAACGTTAATTCCTTATGCAAGCCGAAGAGTTAGATTCCGTATCCATTTCTTGTATAAGGAATTATGAAAGATGCCGTACATTCCGTCTCTATTTTAATTTTTGTTTCTCTTTGTTTGAATGTGAATGTGTATGTGCCCGCGCATGTAAGATACGTATAAGCCATATACGCATACATGTATGCGTCGTATCTGTAATACTTATGTGTGTTTTTACGTATTTACTTCTGTTACTAGTCAATGCCAGTCTGCTGACGATGAATAGTAGTCGATTCAGTGAACCTAGAAGAACTGCCAAACCTCGGAATTTTCTGAACTAGAACAAATTGAGATGAAAATTTTTGTATTGTTTTCTACATAGGGTCTAGATAAAAGTTAAAAAAAGTTTGCATGCTCCCGTTCCTAAATAGTGAAAACAACCCTTAAATGCTATAAAACTGGTTTTTAGTAAACTATTCGGAAAAAAATTGATGAAATTACGTACAATTGTTTTCAGGTCGCTGGATTAGAATATAAGTTCAAATATATTGTACGGCATCTAGGGTAGTCAAAAGGGGTAGTTTGAAAGGGACGAAATGTATTTAAAAATATATTTAAAAGTTTTAAATTTCTTCTTATGATATTCAGAAATTAACTCTAAGTGATAACATAAGTAAGAAGTATGGTGGTTAAAATTTCATTGGCGTATTGCGTAGTACAGGTTTGAAATCACCCCTAAATGCTGGAAATTTCTTTTGTAGCAAACTATTTGGGATAAATTGTTGAAAACTAAATACTTACGTTTTCGTGGTCGCTGATTAAGAAAATAAGGTTAAAAATATTGTAAAACTCAGGGAAATCAAAATGGCAAATTTAAAGGGGTGCGAAATTTACAAATATCCGAATCTTTGAATTCACGTTTCTTATGATGGTGAATTACAAAGAGCAAGATAAAAAAAATATTAAAAAAAAATTAATTCGTTAAGAAATTAGTTAAATATTAATGTAACATTTTTTTAATAATTGAGCCAAATTACGCCTTTCCATAGATTATTTTAGTTCTGACCTGTATAATTGGAAATTCAGTTAACAACCACCATATTTAACAATCATATTTCGCGAAGTATTCGTCCTACAAAATTAAAATATCGGTATGGAGAACCATACATGACTTCCATATTCTAACATTTATATTTAAAATCATTTTCGAAATGAAATATTACCATAGAAACTACTTCTTTCTACTTACTGCTTCAGCCTTAACCACAGTACTGTGGTCACTAACGTTTACCACCTCACGTTATCGCACTCGACTTTCACTGATGATGGAAGTCGATGGCATTGCCGAAACGTCTGGTTTTGTAGAAAACATTGGACTACAGCCAAATATCCCGGGAAGGAATTTTAACAAAAACTACTTCTTTGTTGCCGATAACGTTGTACACATATATATAAAAAATATGCATAAAATTAATGGCTTGTATAAGTTAATGATTGATCTCCATTAAGTAGTGCTCAAGTTTCCAAAGTTTTAATATTATAATGTCCGTAAATAAAACATCAGAGCAGGTTTAGTGTGTATGAGGGTACACCGTGGACAAAAATTTTCATTTCCTATTGAGCGTTGCTTAGAGTAAAGCTGCGAATCTACAGTGTACGTTTCACAGAACAAACGCGGAAAAGAAGGAGCGCTCCGAAGTCACTCATGGACCCTCAGCATCTTGCAGAGGGTTCATTCCCTAAAGACGAAAAGTCTGTCTATGAATCGTTCCTCTGTAAACACGTGCAGTTACACTGCCCAGCGATCCACAGGAAGCAAATCGCTATCCACGCTGGATACTTTTTCGGCTTGCACGCGTTATGTTGGTATGGGTTTCGGCACTTTCCATATAAAAAGCGTGCAAATGTAAGAAAATAAACATGAATGAGGCCAGAAATAACGCGAATTTGTGTGTGTGTCTTCCCTGCCTTTTTATTGCGGTAGTCAATAATAAAATGGAAACGTAAACATTACATAACTGAGATATGCTTGCCTGCCACGAACGATATATTTTCTCTCATACATGATTTACATTAAAATGAAAAAATTATAATTTTATTGCCTGGCAACAAAATTATTTTCTTTTTAACAATTACCATTGTTTGAAAAAGTTTAAATGAATTTTCAAGTACTTTACTGTTGTTAAAACGTAAAAGGTTGCTGGTAAACTACCCCTTCCCCTTAACCGATCTTCACCAAAATCAAAAGGCCTTGAGTTCTCTACAATTCAGCAGGGGTGTATGCAAAACATTATTTGATTCTGTTTGAATATGCGGCAGTTATCGTTTGCCATAGAAAATACCCTTGTTAAAACATAAAACGTTGCTGGTAAACTACCCCTTTCCCTTAACCGATCTTCACCAAAAACAATAGGTCTTGAGAACTCTACAATTTATGGGTGTATGCAAAACATTATTTGATTCTGTTTGAATATGCGGCTGTTATCGTTTGCCATAGAAAATACCCTTGTTAAAACATAAAACGTTACAGGTAAACTACCCCTTTCCCTTAACCGATCTTCACCAAAAACAATAGGTCTTGAGAACTCCATAATTCAGGACTGTATGCGAAACATTATTTGATTCTGTTTGAATTTGCGGCTGTTATCGTTTGCCAAAAAAAAAAAATACCCTTGATAAAAAAACCGTTGCAGGTAAACTACCCCTTTCCCTCAACCGATCTTCACCAAAAACAATAGGTCGTGAGTACTCTACAAATCAGTGCTGTATGCAAAAAATTATTTGATTCCGTTTGAATTTGCGGCTGTTTTCGTTTGCCATAGAAAAAAAATCTACAGACACATAGACAGATAGACAGACAGACACACACACAGACACTTTTCGAAAAACGACTTTTTTCATGTGTTGAGTGTAGTACAATCAGAATCTGCAATAATCTCGAACACGATTTTTTTTGCCATCACCATACTTCCATTCCTTAAGGAATATGGAAGTAAAAAAAATTATGTGTTAATAAGCCTTATTCAGTTTGTCTACCTATCCTTAAATTCAGATTTTTTCCGTTATTTAGGGAAAGTAGAAAATATTTCAATGACATCATTAAATCATTCAAAGTCTAAAATTTTAAAAGGTGATGATTAAAAAAAATCTTAAAAACTTTAAAGGCGGTCAAAATTATGTAAGTTACCGATATCTGTTAAGAATATTTCTTAATTACTTCCATATTCCTTAAGGAAATGGAAGTACGGTGATGGCAAAAAAAAATCGTGTTGTAACCCCTCTTTAAGTATTGTATTGACTTATAAAAAAAATTTGTTTTTTGAAAAATTTTTTTTTCTAACGAGGGGCCACAAGATAATTAAAACTAGGCCAAAAGCCTAGAGAAGCCAAAAATGCGCTGGATCCAGTGAGACGGGACTTGCAATTAAAACTCACAAAATTAACAACCAATAAATTTTTATTATAACTAAACTTTAAATATCCATCTCCCAACAAAATCATTGTATTCTCCTTTAAAATATTTTTGCTTGCTTTAAATTTTTACTAAAAATTTAAATAAATACAAAATTCAAATGAAATGAATATAAAGATTTTCTTTTTCAATTGGGGTTACTTCCCCCCCCCACTTAGCCCTTTACCTAACCCCCAGAAATACACTTGAATATACAACACATATAAATGGACATATAAACATATATATGTCTACAACTACAACATATACACACGTTCCACATCACAGGACAATTACAACTTTCTACATTAAAATCTTGCCACACCTCTTTCACCCCAGGAGATACATAATTTACAATTCATAAATATTATTGCACGCAACACCTATTGCAAGGTCTTAATACATAATAACCCATATATATGTGTGTAAAACCAGTGCCCCCAGGGCATACTAAAATTCAGGGGTTGGCATAATGCCTGATACTACTATAAAGTGCTCCCACACTGCACTTAGACTTGGAGTAAATATAATTATAATTCAGTCAAAATACAAGTGACCATAATAAATTAAAAAGAATTTAATCATGATAAATTTTGTGAAATATTAAAAACAGTAATGTGTCATGATGCTTTATAACCTTTAAGAATTAATTTGGCCTAAAGGCCGACATGTTCCTAGGCAAGATCGTGCATAACTAAACCTGTCCCAGGAGCATGTTCAAGTCTGCATGAAAATCCGCCTATACAGGATTAAACTGGGGACCCGACTGAAACTAACAAAAGAAACTCCTATCCATTATAGGACCCAAACTGAATATAAATATGTGAATTAATGAATCAATAGAAAACTAAATTTTAACCTGTGAAATTACATGATGAATGATAGAATTACTAGCACTAAGGTAACCCTTTTACTGAAAACTAGAAAGAAATTTACATGCCTGAATGGTAATCAGCCACAGATACATGCCAACCTCTAGGCTCACATTTAATATAAACAATGTTACAAAATGTACAAAAGATTCCCCCCCAAGTCCGCGCACTATTCTGTCCCGTTAACCGGGGACCCAATTAAAAGGTGTAAAGTTTAAAGTCATTGTATGGTGTGTAGCTATATGCCCACGAGTTCTAGTGGGTTACATTCCCTTGTGTGAAAAGTAATATTGGGTTGGTGTCACCTGATTTATTCCTTGGTGTGAAGTTTGATGTTCTGGTCTACAGCATTTTAGTGTGGGTGTGGCCTGTCCTCGCTGTTCTCCTCCGGCAGATGAAGTTGAGAGTCTTAGATGTTCATTTGTTCAGGTTGGGGCTGTTCCTCGACGTGAAGCGAGGGACCCTAAGCATACAAATATTATCAGCGAGAAGTTCCAACACTTATTCCCCCAGGACCCTCACACGCACCAAAATCCATTTATAATTCTAAACACTGCTTTAGGCCTACTTGAAATGAAAGTTTGACACACACTACAACAGGTTAAACGGGCATGTGGCCCTGTCTTTGAAAACATTAAGTTTGGCTAAATTACATATTATTTTGCGTTAATATTATTCAATTACGGGGCCTTAGTTAAGACTTCAATTACTGTTATACAGTTAACTAATTTTACATACTCTAATTCGCCACGTGGCGTGAGTGTAGTAGGTTAAACAATTTCATTCATTCCTGTACTTATTAAACAAAACTCCTTTTACATGACTTCAAATTAATATATATATATATATATATATATATAAGTATACTGCACTCACTTACCGCAGATCTGTTTTAATTTAGCGTGCCATAGGTGTAAGATGGTACAATTAAAAGAACTTCTCTGTCGGAGAAACGCGGCGAGGCGTGGTGTTTGGTTCAAGCAACAAATCAGACAAGATTAGAAACGTTTATTCTGGCCTTTTTTTCAACTCGCGATCAGCGGCGATCGCCAGGGTGCAGCACCAATCAGGCGCAGCATTATTACCCTTGCTGTAGATTGTGTGCGTATTTCTGTTAAACACAGTACGGCAGAACTGCCACCGCTAAATGCCGAAACCTATTTTTCTTTAGCGAATACGTTAAATGCAGTATAAGCTTTTTGTTTTATTCGCGCCGATTTATTCAATCGGCACACCCCTACCCCAAAAGGGCAACATAGTTGCCCCACATTTAGACAGAGGAGTACCCTGCAGTGTACCCCAATGTTTTCTACTAAAACGCAGGTGTTCCTCGGTTTTCCCAGTTGCTTTTGTTCTCAGGAGAGCAGTGGCTCAGAAAGAAGTCGAAAAAACAGAAAGAAGACATGTAGAATGCGAGTGTGTTGGCACTACACACTGACCTGATCAGGGCCAGCATGCAGCAAGAAAGACAGCAGAAGAAAAGAAGAAAGAGCGTTCGGGTGCACCCTGAGTTCTGAACTCCTGAGGCTTGACCACTTATGCGGGAACTCCGAGGCTACCTCAACAGGGACCCATGGCCTATAATTACACGGGGACTAACCCCCCAAAATCCAATAACACTTTATCCCATGAAGCCCTCTTACGTCCCACAGGACCAGGGAGAGAACGGGGGAGGAGGTTTCCATGACACCATAATTTGTTTGCCCAATGTGTATATCCTTCCTATAACCTACTACATGTGTGCTCCAAGGACATTTTCCACGTCGTACAACGCCACCGAGGTCCCTACCTGGCCTCGTTGGAGCGGTACGACTAGCTCTACTTACTCCTATTTTTGATTTCTCTTCCTTTTCTTTTTCTAATTTTTTTTTTTTTTAGGGGGAAGGTAGGAAATCGGGAGGATGAAAAGGGTAAGGATCCTTAAAGGTCAAGGGTGAGGACAGGGTTCCCTCCGAAAATAAGGAGGAGTGGAGAAAACCAAGGCTCGCGTAGGCAGGGGCGCAGCCCTGAAGTAGACGTACACCACCCGGATTGTGGGGAACATCTACCCGCTACCATATCAGGTTCTTACCTTTTCCCCGGAGCACACACCACCGAAGGATCACCATCCCTACACACATGGAAACCCCCAAATCTTACCCCCCCTTCTATTAGTCAGCTTACTCCCTCCGACAGAGCTTCAATTTTGAAATATGAGTAACAATAACTTTAGAATCGCCCCCCGGTACGCCCGGCCGGGCCGTCACCGGTGACGTGAACCCCAGGATGCGATATGGCCCCGACCAGCGGTAACATAACTTTGCGGCACGTTTGTCTGCGGCTGAGCTGAGTGGGTGGCTCTGGCAGACCCTAGACCCAGTCCCCAATCCGGAAGGGGTTTGGAATTCGCCCCTGATTATAATGTCGACGGACCCGCTCGTGCGCTCGCAGCAAATTCTTCCGAGCCTCCTTCCACCTCTCTGCAGTTTTATTATCGGGCTCCCGTGGCAGAAGATCTTCGATGTTCCACAAATTGGTCAACGGGAGTGCGGGCGAGAATCCAAACAGGATTTCAAAGGGCACGGCCTGATGACTGTCATGTCGGGCCGTATTAAAAGCTAATTGTAACCACTTCAGATTCTGATCACAGGTGGTTTGTTGCTCAGCGTGATAAGCAATCAGGGCGGACCGGAGATTCCGATTGAATCTCTCCGCATGGGACGGCTGGGGGTAATAAGGGGAAGTGGTTACGTGTTTGATCCCACTGGCGAAACACATCCACCGGAATTCACCCGAAATGAACTGCGGGCCATTGTCCGAGACAATGATGGTCGGAAGACCGAAATGCTGAAATATATTGTTTTGGAGCGCGTTGATGGTTAAACGAGCCGTTGCCTGCCGTAAGGGCAATAGCCAGGCAAACTTTGAAAAAGCATCCACACAAACAAGCAGGTAAGCATTACCTGACTTGCTACGGGGGAATGGCCCCACGTAGTCGATGAACAACTTCTCCATCGGTCTGCTCGCCACATCAGATGACAACAACCCTAACTTGGTGTTCTGGGCAGGCTTGCTCAAGCCACACAGATGACAGCTCTTAACCCTGGTCGCGATGTCCCTATCCATGCCCTTCCAGATAAAATGTCTCCTAATACTGGAAATGGTCTTAGAAATTCCCTTGTGGCCTCCTACTGGGGAATTGTGGTAATAACTGAAGACCATGGGCACTAACTTGCTAGGCAGCACGATCTTAGGGGCACGTCCTTTTCTTTCTCTACAACATAGGACTCCCTTGGACAAGAAGTAAGGGGCCTGTACGTTACCCTCCTTTATATTTTGGATGAATGGACCCAGCTCTTCGTCGTTTAACTGATGGGGTAACACATCAGTGAAGGCTAATGGAAAGTCTAACAGAACGGAACAGGGTTGCTCAGATTGGGCATCACTGGGCTGGGAAAACATGCGGGACAAGGCGTCTGCAACTACATTTTGAGATCCCCTAATGTGTTGCACTTTGAACTTAAAGGATGGAGATCTTCACCACCCATCTACCAATTTTACCCAGTTGCCGGGGATGAGCCAGAAGCCAAGAGAGAGCCTGATTGTCGGTCTCGAGCAGGAACTCAGCATGTTCCAAGAAACGCCTGAACTTGTCTAGAGCGTACACAACAGCTAAACACTCTAGCTCATAGACGGATGATTTTCGTTCTTGCTGGGTCAATGTCCGGGAAATAAAAGCCACAGGCTGGGTAGCGTCATCAACAACTTGGGACAGAACCGCCCCGAGCGCAACCGAACTCGCGTCCGTCTGTAGGATAAAGGGTTTCGAAAAGTCGGGCATCCGTAACACCGGTGGGGAGATGATGGCCTCCTTCAAGGTGTGGAAAGCCTTCTGTTGACTCTCACCCCATGTAAATTTAGCGCCCTTCTTCCTCAGCTCGTTCAAGGGTGCGGCAATCTCAGCGATATTAGGTATGAATCGTCGATAAAAATTGACCATACCTACGAATCTCGCTATTCCCTTCGCATCCCTAGGAGGGGAGAAGTCACGGATGCCCTGTGTCCTCTCGGGGTCGACCGTAACGCCCCGGTGTGAAACCAAATGGCCCAAGAAAGAAATACTCTCCTGGGCGAAACGAACCTTCTCAGGATTGACAGTGAAGCCAGATCTTCTCAACCGACACATCACTTCTCGGAGATGACCCAGATGATCTTCGAATGTCTCACTGTACACCAACAAATCATCTAAATAATTGAAGACGAACCTGAATTTCACGTCGTGAAAAACGGTATCGAGAAGACGAGTGAGTGTCTGGGCCCCCACAGCCAAACCCATGGGAACCCTTGTGTATGGGTACAAATTCCATGGTACACAAAAGGCCGTGTACGGTCTACTCTCTTTGGCCAAAGGAATCTGGTGATAGGCCGCATTGAGATCGATTATGGTGAAATACCTGGCCCCACTGAACCAATCAAAGGCCGAATGTAAGTCTGGGAGGGGAACAGAATCCACCTCGATATTTGAGTTCAACTTCCGATAGTCGATGACCATACGGTGCTTACCCCCAGGCTTAGGTACCAAAAACGCTGGACTGGCATAGCCAGAATGAGAAGGTTCAATCACCCCGTGTTCTAACAACTCTTGAACCTTCTCTCGCAGAATGGTCATCTTCGGAGGTGCGAATTTGTAAGGGTGCGACCTTACTATCTTTGAGTCTGTAAGACGGATCTTATACTCCAGCAGGTGTGTGAGTCCCAATGTAGGAGTTAACAACTCGGGAAATTCCTCACACAATCGGTCTAAGGCCCTCTGCTGGGATGGAGTGAGATGATCTCGTGCAGAATCGGGACAAGCTACCTCTTGGATACCTGGCTTAGCTCCCTGGTACCCAAGGAACGGAATAAGAGCTCCCCGATTAAACTTAAAATAACATTGGTGCGCTTGGATGTCCAGCACGAGACCACTTTTCGCGATGAAATCGGCACCAATAATACAATCCACTCCCAGAGCAGGAGAAACCAGAAAAGGCCACACCCAAGAAAACCCATCGATTTTAATTTTAAAGGTAATCACCTGGGAGATGGGCAAGATTTCTCGAGATGCAGTCCAGCATACCACAGACGACAGATTCGACCCCTTGATCAAGCCCTGCTTTTCAAGGTCCGCGCATACCCGAGATGAGATGATGGATCGGGCTGAACCGGAGTCAACTAAAGCTCTGAGCTGACCCCCTTTTACCTCGAGCGACAGAAAGGGGCATACTGAAAGGTGTTGAGAGGTAGTGGACCGGACCTTGATGTCGAAAGAGTTGGATCCTAGCAATTGCCTGGAGGTAGTTGGAAGTTGTAAAGATCTAGTGCGAGGGGAAGACATCCTCCGACATATCTTCCCCTGTCTACTTAGTTTTTTGGGAAGGGTCTTGACGATGGAGGTGCTGGACGCGCGCGCCCTTGAGTGCATGATCGAGCCACGTGCCCCGGGCGATTACAATTGTAACATATTATGTCCCCCCGTCGCTCACGATTTCGAACTGACTGGGCCTGTCGGGGGGGGGGAAGGTTCACTGCGTCCTTCCGCTCTCTGAGGTCTGGGTAGTTCCCCTCTTCTGTCTCCCCTCGCCTCATCGCTCATCTGAATGGCCTTGGTCATCACACACAGCCGGTCCAAGTCCGCAAACCACCGCGGCCGCTCAGCAAATACAAGACGCAATCTGTCTTCTGAGGAGACGCCGTCAAGAATATTCTGGACCACCTCTTCCTCCGACATGCCCAGTCCCAGTATACGCGCTACCTCTCGAATACTTTGTACGAATTGGGCAAGACTCTCGCCCCTCGCCTGCACGCGATAAAAGTGTCGGTGACGTAATTGCTGCATTAGTCTCCCGGGCACGAACGCCTCCAACACCTCCTGGTGGAACTCCGCCACTCCAACTCTACGCCGCATTACATCCGCCACCCTCTCAGCCATGGGGCCGCGACAATAAGGAAAAACGAGCTCGAGCACGGTGCGATCTGACATACCCGGGAAATCGACCAATTGGAATATTGTTCTAAAAAATGGCAATAATTTGTCCACATCCAGCCCATCCACGACCGGTAATTGCTGGATGATATGAGACAGTGGGTTGGGCAGCTTGTGATATGACGCCGCCCCCAAACCGGCGAAAACCGGGGTATTTGCAGCAGGCTCGATTGCTCTATACGATGACGCTACCGCCGAGACCTCGGACTCAGCAACTGGAGCCGGCGTAGGTGGTCTACCCGGTTGAGACCCCTGCAGGGTCGAGGTGATCTGTTGGATCAGACCTTTTACATCATGGGCCGGCTCAAGATCGCCCCATTGTTCGTCAAGATTCTGCAGCCTGTGTTTTACATGCTGCAGGCGTTGCCGGATTCGCCGGACGCCGATGGAGCACCCCGGTCCCTCCTCCAAACTGTCTACACAGCGAGCTAATTCCTGCAGCTCCTCCCACTTCTCGTTACATTTTTCTAATTCGCTCTCTTTGTCAGCGATGGCGACCATCGAGAGCGCTTCGCCCGCGGACAGCGCTTCTCTGAGCTGCCGTCGTAATACAATTACCGTCCCTTTTGGGTCTCTCCCCCGGGCACGTAACTCGAACTTGATTTCGTCGCGCAGAAACAGCTCTGGATTTAGGACACTCATCCTCGAGCTTCGCGGTCGGCACACAAAAACACATGACAATAAGAGCACAGGAAATACTTGAGTACTGTCCTTCCTTCAAGCAGACCGCGGGTCCCCCTACCGTTGCGAGGACCCAGCCCACTTACCTGAACTAGCTCTCAACAACACCACACACTAAGGAACGCAACACACAACATGACAAAATTACCGACCAACGAACAACAACAAATTCTCATAATTTGCAATAACTTCGGCTCCCGTATCTCGGAGGAGACCGACTGCCGATCGGGCCATACCGTATAACTAAAAACGCCTTCCCTATTATTGGCAAGGTAATACGCGAAACCCATTTCTCCACCTCGGCCCAGATCTGCGATATTTCGAGATTCCAAGGAATTTCCCCCCTAAAATTTCACACCGCGTGGCGACCTACAGCTCAACAATACCAACAGGCGGGCAATGATACACACATATAATTAACAAAACCTTAAACATAACAAGACATAGGTACTTATAGATATAGGGACTTCTAGTAATTATTCCAAGTCCGATTCGAACACCAAAATGTTTCCTGAGTTTGCAAGCACCGTCACACCCAAAGGACCCAAGGGTTGACCCTAATCTCAACCACGCTCTGCTAACAAATGTAACCCCTCTTTAAGTATTGTATTGACTTGTAATTTTTTTTTTTTTTTTTAAAGAGGGGCCACAAGATAATTAAAACTAGGCCAAAAGCCTAGAGAAGCCAAAAATGCGCTGGATCCAGTGAGACGGGACTTGCAATTAAAACTCACAAAATTAACAACCAATAAATTTTTATTATAACTAAACTTTAAATATCTATCTCCCAACAAAATCATTGTATTCTCCTTTAAAATATTTTTGCTTGCTTTAAATTTTTACTAAAAATTTAAATAAATACAAAATTCAAATGAAATGAATATAAAGATTTTCTTTTTCAATTGGGGTTACTTCCCCCCCCCCCACTTAGCCCTATACCTAACCCCCAGAAATACACTTGAATATACAACACATATAAATGGACATATAAACATATATGTGTCTACAACTACAACATATACACACGTTCCACATCACAGGACAATTACAACTTTCTACATTAAAATCTTGCCACACCTATTGCAAGGTCTTAATACATAATAACCCATATATATGTGTGTAAAACCAGTGCCCCCAGGGCATACTAAAATTCAGGGGTTGGCATAATGCCTGATACTACTATAAAGTGCTCCCACACTGCACTTAGACTTGGAGTAAATATAATTATAATTCAGTCAAAATACAAGTGACCATAATAAATTAAAAAGAATTTAATCATGATAAATTTTGTAAAATATTAAAAACAGTAATGTGTCATGATGCTTTATAACCTTTAAGAATTAATTTGGCCTAAAGGCCGACATGTTCCTAGGCAAGATCGTGCATAACTAAACCTGTCCCAGGAGCATGTTCAAGTCTGCATGAAAATCCGCCTATACAGGATTAAACTGGGGACCCGACTGAAACTAACAAAAGAAACTCCTATCCATTATAGGACCCAAACTGAATATGAATATGTGAATTAATGAATCAATAGAAAACTAAATTTTAACCTGTGAAATTACATGATGAATGATAGAATTACTAGCACTAAGGTAACCCTTTTACTGAAAACTAGAAAGAAATTTACATGCCTGAATGGTAATCAGCCACAGATACATGCCAACCTCTGGGCTCACATTTAATATAAACAGTGTTACAAAATGTACAAAAGATTCCCCCCCAAGTCCGCGCACTATTCTGTCCCGTTAACCGGGGACCCAATTAAAAGGTGTAAAGTTTAAAGTCATTGTATGGTGTGTAGCTACATGCCCACGAGTTCTAGTGGGTTACATTCCCTTGTGTGAAAAGTAATATTGGGTTGGTGTCACCTGATTTATTCCTTGGTGTGAAGTTTGATGTTCTGGTCTACAGCATTTTAGTGTGGGTGTGGCCTGTCCTCGCTGTTCTCCTCCGGCAGATGAAGTTGAGAGTCTTAGATGTTCATTTGTTCAGGTTGGGGCTGTTCCTCGACGTGAAGCGAGGGACCCTAAGCATACAAATATTATCAGCGAGAAGTTGCACCACTTATTCCCCGAGGACCCTCACACGCACCAAAATCCATTTATAATTCTAAACACTGTTTAGGCCTACTTGAAATGAAAGTTTGACACACACTACAACAGGTTAAACGGGCATGTGGCCCTATCTTTGAAAACATTAAGTTTGGCTAAATTACATATTATTTTGCGTTAATATTATTCAATTACGGGGCGTTAGTTAAGACTTCAATTACTGTTATACAGTTAACTAATTTTACATACTCTAATTCGCCACGTGGCGTGAGTGTAATAGGTTAAACAATTTCATTCATTCCTGTACTTATTAAACAAAACTCCTTTTACATGACTTCAAATTAATATATATATATAAGTATACTGCACTCACTTACCGCAGATCTGTTTTAATTTAGCCTGCCATAGGTGTAAGATGGTACAATTAAAAGAACTTCTCTGTCGGAGAAACGCGGCGAGGCGTGGTGTTTGGTTCAAGCAACAAATCAGACAAGATTAGAAACGTTTATTCTGGCCTTTTTTTCAACTCGCGATCAGCGGAGATCGCCAGGGTGCAGCACCAATCAGGCGCAGCATTATTACCCCTGCTGTAGATTGTGTGCGTATTTCTGTTAAACACAGTACGGCAGAACTGCCACCGCTAAATGCCGAAACCTATTTTTCTTTAGCGAATACGTTAAATGCAGTATAAGCTTTTTGTTTTATTCGCGCCGATTTATTGAATCGGCACAGTGTTCGAGATTATTGCAGATTCTGATTGTGCTACACTCAAAACGTGAAAAAAAGTCGTTTTTCGAAAAGTGTCTGTGTGTCTTCTGTAGATTTTTTTTCTATGGCAAACGATAACAGCCGCAAATTCAAACAGAATCAAATAATTTTTTGCATACAGCCCTGATTTGTATAGTACTCACGACCTATTATTTTTGGTGAAGATCGGGTGAGGGAAAGGGGTAGTTTACCTGCAACGGTTTTTTTTTATCAAAGGTAATTTTTTTTGCAAACGATAACAGCCGCAAATTCAAACAGAATCAAATAATGTTTCGCATACAGCCCTGAATTGTAGAGTTCTCAAGACCTATTGTTTTTGGTGAAGATCGGTTAAGGGAAAGGGGTAGTTTACCTGCAACGTTTTATGTTTTAACAAGGGTAATTTTTTCTATGACGAACGATAACTGCCGCATATTCAAACAGAATCAAATAATGTTTTGCATACACCCCTGCTGAATTGTAGAGAACTCAAGGCCTTTTGATTTTGGTGAAGATCGGTTAAGGGGAAGGGGTAGTTTACCAGCAACCTTTTACGTTTTAACAACAGTAAAGTACTTGAAAATTCATTTAAACTTTTTCAAACAATGGTAATTGTTAAAAAGAAAATAATTTTGTTGCCAGGCAATAAAATTATAATTTTTTCATTTTAATGTAAATCATGTATGAGAGAAAATATATAGTTCGTAGCAGGCAAGCGTATCTGTTATGTAATGTTTACGTTTCCATTTTATTATTATGACTACCGCAATACAAATGCAGGGAAGACACACACACACACAATTCGCGTTATTTCTGGCCTCATTCATGTTTATTTTCTTACATTTGCACGCTTTTTAAATGGAAAGTGCCGAAACCCATACCAACATAACGCGTACAAGCCGAAAAAGTGTCCAGCGTGGATAGCGATTTGCTTCCTGTGGATCGCTGGGCAGTGTAACTGCACGTGTTTACAGAGGAACGATTCATA
Source organism: Magicicada septendecula (assembly GCA_034769895.1). NCBI lineage: Eukaryota > Metazoa > Arthropoda > Insecta > Hemiptera > Cicadidae > Magicicada > Magicicada septendecula. The sequence continues at coordinate 260,350,714 of CM068368.1, read as the reverse complement.
GACAGACTTTTCGTCTTTAGGGAATGAACCCTCTGCAAGATGCTGAGGGTCCATGAGTGACTTCGGAGCGCTCCTTCTTTTTCGCGTGTTTGTTCTGTTGCCAGGCAATAAAATTATAATTTTCTCATTTTAATGTAAATTATGTATGAGTTAATATACATGTATAAAATAATATATCCTTCGTGGCAGGTAAGCATATCTCAGTTATGTAATGTTTACGTTTCCATTTTATTATTATGACTACAGCAATAAAAAGGCAGGGGAACACACACACACGCGCGCGCGCGCGCACGCGCGCACACAAAATTCGCATTATTTCTGGCCTCACTCATGTTTATTTTCTTACATTTGCACGCTTTTTAAATGGAAAGTGCCGAAACCCACACCAACATAACGCGTGCAAACCGAAAAAATGGACATCAATTTGTTTCCTTTGGATCGCCGGGCAGTGTAACTGCACGTGTTTACAGAGGAACGATTCATAGACAGACTTTTCGTCTTTAGGGAATGAACCCTCTGCAAGATGCTGAGGGTCCATGAGTGACTTCGGAGCGCTCCTTCTTTTTCGCGTGTTTGTTCTGTGAAACATACACTGTAGATTCGCAGCTTTACTCTAAGCAACGCTCAATAGGAAATGTTGAAAATTTTTGTCCACGGTGTACCCTCATTCACACTAAACCTGCTCTGATGTTTTAATTACGGACATCATAATATTAAAACTTTGGAAACTTGAGCACTACTTAATGGAGATCAATCATTAACTTATACAAGCCATTAATTTTATTCATATTTTTTATATATATGTGTACAACGTTATCGGCAACAAAGAAGTAGTTTTTGTTAAAATTCCTTCCCGGGATATTTGGCCGTAGTCCAATGTTTTCTACAAAACCAGACGTTTCGGCAATGCCATCGACTTCCATCATCAGTGAAAATTGAGTGCGATAACGTGAGGTGGTATACGTTAGTGACCACAGTACTGTGGTTAAGGCTGAAGCAGTAAGTAGAAAGAAGTAGTTTCTATGGTAATATTTCATTTCGAAAATGATTTTAAATATAAATCTTAGAATATGGAAGTCATGTATGGTTCTCCATACCGATATTTTTCATTTAATAACAACAAATTGCAGCATGAAAATTGCAAGAAAAAAGTATGAAAAACACACGCGGTTTTTGACCATAAATTCGTTATTTTTAAAAAGTTATAATAAAAGAGACTTCATTAGAAAGACAATATACATACGTTTAGTCTAATTTATGAGTACAGTTTTCGTTGGGTGTATGGATTTTGGGTTATTCAAAGTCAAAACATTTTTTATGCGTAAAAAACTGAAGCGCCCGTGATCTTTAAACAGTCGTACCTCGTGAAGTGTTAGTCCTCCTGTGATGAAAAGATAAGCAGACAGTTTGTCATAAAAGATGCTTTATTTTGTGTGTCTGCCTTTATTTTACTAAATATAATAGTTTCGGGTTATTTGGTAGCATATCTTTCCGTTTGATGAAATCACTGAATTGATGTTTTAAAGGAATAAATCCCAAATGTTTAGTACCAAGCCACGTGTTGTTCAATAAAATATATTGCAACTTACCGTCTGCGGCTTTTAGAAACAAAGAACTTTGTGAAGACGTTGTTTCTAAAAGCCGCAGACGGTAAGTTGCAATATATTTGACTGAATTGATCTAAAATTCAAAATATAAAAACGAACAGCTTGAAACATTATAAACAATATGAGCATACTGAAGGTAGTGTAGATTAATTTCTTAGTCTACAAGGTAGTCTTCAAGGAAGTGCAACAGGAATTTCTTAACTTTTTGCATCTTAATTTCTTAGCGAATTACAGCAGAAATATTTCCAAACGTTTCCGAAGAAATGAAAATACGAAGAATGTTTTGATCATAACGTTGTTATTAGTAATGATATTATGATAAAGCAAAATTCATTTTAAAATGTATTCATGACTTTCAATTGAGATTATAAACACTTTTTACCAAAGCCATAGTTAGTGAGTTATCGAGAGCCAAAAATTGATTTTTTGGGAAAATAAATCGAAGCACCATTTTTAAACAATCATAACTCCCAAAGCATTGAATCCACAGGAGTTTAGAAAAATCCCAACTTGCTTCGAGTGCAGTCAACTTTATTTTGAGTCCCAGTTATTTCTATTCGACTCAGTATTTTGCGAGTTATTTAACAAAGACTGTCACGAGGTGACGATTTTAGGGGGGTGAAAATCACAATTTTTAACTCCCAATAATTAATTCGGAAAACCATTGTCTTCCCTAAAAAATTGTATACTAACATTATTTATTAGAATTTCATAGACTATTGAATTTAGGGTTATATATATTTTTTTCTTCCTACCAACGGAAGGGTTAGAAACGACCACCGAGGGAGAGCACACTAAACTTTTTTTAACTTTTATTTAGACACTATATAGATTGGTCGGATAAAATAGTTTCTCTGATAATCTGTGTGCATTCTCATGTTTATTGTTCACCCAAATTAAGCGCAGGAATCGCACACTTATTCGAACTTGTTTGTTAGCAGTGTAGCAGTTTGGTATTTTACATTATATTGATCGTCTTTCAAAAGGCATTCATCCGTGATTTACATTTTCGTTATTATTTTAGCAAAATATTTCACAGTGTTCACCTACTCACGTGGTGAAACCGTATTAAAGCTGTGTTCTTGTTTATTTATTCTCATATCAACATTTATACTTTCATGGTTGAGCTCATTAAATTATTTTTACTTCTCGATTGCATTTTAGTTTTTGTTTTTCCACTATAATTTTGTGTGTGTGTGTGTGTGTGTGTGTGTGTGTGTGTGTGTGTGTGTGTGTGTGTGTGTGTGTGTGTGTGTGTGTGTGTGTGTGTGTGTGTGTGTGTGTGTGTGTGTGTGTGTGTGTGTGTGTGTGTGTGTGTGTGTGTGTGTGTGTGTGTGTGTGATACACATATGCGTTTCATATTTACTTGTAGTATTATATATGTATATATTTGTGTTACTGGTTAAATTCTTTGCTTCCGGCTTTGATTTTTCTAACTTATTCTTGGAGGTTAACATGGTTAGATGTTCCCAAATCATTCACGATTAAAATATATAAAACTACACGCACGCGCGCCTTTTCAGTAGACTTTTATATCCACTATAGTCAAAACAAATGAAACTCTTCAGGTAAGAATAAATTTAGGAAAATTCGGGTATGGTATTAGTATGCGAAATTTTATACAGTGAAGACGGCCATCAAACCGGTAGAATGACAAAGATGCCTGGCTGTAGCATTAATATTGTGTGTGTGTGTGTGTGAGAGAGAGAGAGAGAGAGAGAGAGAGAGAGAGAGAGAGAGAGAGAGAGAGAGAGAGAGTTCGTGCCAGTCACCATGCGAAGTCACAACAGTGGTACAGCGGTAGTGTGCAACACGATCGAAGCAACCAGACCAGGCAATCTTTTTATTAATCGCGTGTCCTAGTTTTCGGGATTCACAACGCTAATAGAGATGTGAAAATTTTTTTGATGACAAATTGTGGTATTCGTAAGTTTTACTCTAAAAACAGTTGGTTATTTTGCCTTATCACAAAAATAATAAATAAACAATTCCTGTTATGAATACTACAGCATGTAACGGAGAAACGAGGTGTACGTCTACAGTTCTCTCTCGTAAAAATCGCCCCATCTTTTCATTCCCTTTTTTAAAGTAATTTTCCGTTTTGTCTTCTGTTTGTAGGGTATATTCTGAATTGACACCATCCGTGGTGGCTCGATGACGGTTGAATAATGTTTAGATAATTGCGTTAATGAGCGTTTTTCAGCTACTAATTAATTTAATTAGAATTCTGCAACAGCAGGTGTAAGCGTGCTAATTGCCTCGTGTCGTCTTTTATGAAATTGTTATTTTTCGTCTAAGCAAAGCTGCAAAAGGAAATTAATTAGTAGGGCCTATTAGAGAGTTGATAGTGACAGCGGTTTCAGGTGTCGTCCGTTTTAAGGAATGGTGTCGTTATACTTTAGTTACTGGTAATTAAGGAGAACAGTTTGAGAAATTACCATAATTAGAAACAAACTGTGTATATTTCCTGAAGTGTATTTTTCATTTTATACTAAAGTAACCGTTGGTAAATTTGTGTCAGAAATGAAGCAAGACGATTGGTTACGCAAATTGCAGAACATTTTTGCAGGAACGTATTTAAAATTTCTTTATACGTTCCACAAATTTATGGAACAGTTTTAGTTCGTTGAATGTGGAAACGTGTGTATAGCGTACTGTTTCTTGTATATTGACATTACTTGTGCTTCGCCGCACGTAATTTTGAAGCGCCTGCACACAGATGTCTAGGCAATTTTAAAGCAAAGCTACATTATATTGTGCAGTGTTTGCTGCTAAATTTCAATGTTCGGTTATCAAACGAATTGCACTCTTTTTTTATGAATCTAAAAATGTTAAGGCCTCCATAAAATTTGTATGTATTAACAAGACTGATCTGAAGTATGAAGTATTCATGTGCATACATGCGTTTTTGCTTTTCTATATTCTATGTATAGGAGGTGTCAAAGGACAAAATTTAAGAGTTCAGAGGACCGAGATTTTATTACGATTATTTTAAAATATCTACGTTTCAAATCCTAAATATACGAGCATTACCTGAAGCACACCAAAAAAGAGGACCTGTTCCTAGATACTGTAGGTTTCGATGCAACCTCCTCGATTATTAGAAATGTGGGCAACTTTGTTTAATGGAATATCGAAAAGTATAAACAGTTTCATTAGAAACTTACATTTCTATTATAGTCTGTTCCGTGACTAGGCGTTCTTCTTGTATACATTAAAATGTTTCTAATAAACGTGATTATTTCATATAAAATATACTGATATTTCGAATTATGTACAAGAGGTAGTACAGTCTGAAGACTGCGTTACTGCATGTCCCTGTGTTTTTACTGGGATGCCAGTCTTGAATAATGTTTTTTACTGCCGTCTCTTGCAGTAATTAGATTTTCGATAACGCAATCAAATCGTCTTGTTTTATGAGCTAATAAAATTTATGGTGCTGCAGATGCGTGCTTGCGTCTTCTTCATTGTTATTCATAATGTAATGTAACGACGCCCTATTTCTGTCATTTCGTCAAGAGATTAGTATCTGTTGAAGCACTCACATGGCACGTGTATTCCTACTCTCAAAACAAACATTGACACCGTCCGTATGTATTGTACAACGTTTGGCACGAGACGCGTTGTAAACCGGTGGATGTAGATTCGGTCAAACAAGAGGAAATACGTCGCTTGAAAAACGCAATGTAAGTAATAGGAATTTATGACGTGGGTAACGCATACAGAGTGAGTTCTGAGCACAACAATAGGCAGTCGACTAATTGGTCAATGCACCGTTCATTGTGTGTGTGTGCGTGTGCGTGTGCTCGCGCGCGCGTGTAACCCGCTGTAGACAGTTGTGTTTTTAGCTCGATTCCACTCAGTGAAACAGCTGGGTTTCGTTAACGTAACGGCTGAAGCGTTGTATTGATCCGTTTGTATGGAGGCAAATATGTATAGAGCACGGTGTGGTGCAGGGTATGTACACAACAGTGCATAGTGCAGGTGAGCTTTGATTCTTGGCACATTTATTTCTTCAGGCATCTTGACCCTTCTTGACGTAAACTGTTTCAGGGTAAAAGATAACATGTTGAGGGAGCTTCGTGTGTGTCTGAATACGCTAAAGGTGGCATTGCAGACTGACGAGGCACAACGTAATCGATGATGTATATTCCAGACACAAGAAGCAGCTTATGCAATGTGTATAAGTTACTGCATTGTTACTTCCATGTTCCTTAAGGAAATGGAAGTATGGTGATGGCAAAAAAAATCGTGTTCGAGATTATTGCAGATTCTAATTGTCCTACACTCAAAATATTAAATATCGGTATGGAGAACCATACATGACTTCCATATTCTAAGATTTATATTTAAAATCATTTTCGAAATGAAATATTACCATAGAAACTACTTCTTTCTACTTACTGCTTCATCCTTAACCACAGTACTGTGGTCACTAACGTATACCACCTCACGTTATCGCACTCGATTTTCACTGATGATGGAAGTCGATGGCATTGCCGAAACGTCTGGTTTTGTAGAAAACATTGGACTACGGCCAAATATCCCGGGAAGGAATTTTAACAAAAACTACTTCTTTGTTGCCGATAACGTTGTACACATATATATAAAAAATATGCATAAAATTAATGGCTTGTATAAGTTAATGATTGATCTCCATTAAGTAGTGCTCAAGTTTCCAAAGTTTTAATATTATGATGTCCGTAATTAAAACATCAGAGCAGGTTTAGTGTGAATGAGGGTACACCGTGGACAAAAATTTTCAACATTTCCTACTGAGCGTTGCTTAGAGTAAAGCTGCGAATCTACAGTGTATGTTTCACAGAACAAACACGCGAAAAAGAAGGAGCGCTCCGAAGTCACTCATGGACCCTCAGCATCTTGCAGAGGGTTCATTCCCTAAAGACGAAAAGTCTGTCTATGAATCGTTCCTCTGTAAACACGTGCAGTTACACTGCCCGGCGATCCAAAGGAAACAAATTGATGTCCATTTTTTCGGTTTGCACGCGTTATGTTGGTGTGGGTTTCGGCACTTTCCATTTAAAAAGCGTGCAAATGTAAGAAAATAAACATGAGTGAGGCCAGAAATAATGCGAATTTTGTGTGCGTGCGCGCGCGCGTGTGTGTGTGTTCCCCTGCCTTTTTATTGCTGTAGTCATAATAATAAAATGGAAACGTAAACATTACATAACTGAGATATGCTTACCTGCCACGAAGGATATATTATTTTATACATGTATATTAACTCATACATAATTTACATTAAAATGAGAAAATTATAATTTTATTGCCTGGCAACAAAATTATTTTATTTTTAACAATTACCATTGTTTGAAAAAGTTTAAATCAATTTTCAAGTACTTTACTGTTGTTAAAACGTAAAAGGTTGCAGGTAAACTACCCCTTCCCCTTAACCAATCTTCACCAAAATCGAAAGTCCATGAGATTTCTACAATTCAGGGACGTATGCAAAAAATTATTTGATTCTGTTTGAATTTGCGGCTGTTATCGTTTGCCATAGAAAATACGCTTGATAAAAAAACGTTGCAGGTAAACTACCCCTTCCCCTTAACCGATCTTCACCAAAAACAATAGGTCTTGAGTACTCTACAAATCAGGGCTGTATGCAAAAAAATATTTGATTCTGTTTGAATTTGCGGCTGTTATCGTTTGCCATAGAAAAAAAATCTACAGACAGACACGCACACAGACACTTTTCGAAAAACGACTTTTTTTCATGTTTTGAGTGTAGTACAATCAGAATCTGCAATAATCTCGAACACGATTTTTTTTTGCCATCACCATACTTCCATTTCCTTAAGGAATATGGAAGTAAAAATAGTCATTTTTCGAAAAGTGTCCGTCTGTGTCTGTAGATTTTTTTCTATGGCAAACGATAACAGCCGCAAATTCAAACAGAATCAAATAATTATTTGCATTCAGCCCTGATTTGTAGAGTACTCAAGACCTATTGTTTTTGGTGAAGATCGGTTGTGGGAAAGGGGTAGTTTACCTGCAACGTTTTATGTTTTTAACAAGGGTAATTTTACTTCCATGTTCCTTAATGGTGGTGGCAAAAAAAATCGTGTTCGAGATTATTGCAGATTCTGATTGTACTACATTCAAAACATGAAAAAAAGTCGTTTTTCGAAAAGTGTCTGTGTGTCTGTAGATTTTTTTTCTATGGCAAACGATAACAGCCGCAAATTCAAACAGAATCAAATAATTTTTTGCATACAGTCCTGATTTGTAGAGTACTCACGACCTATTGTTTTTGGTGAAGATCGGATGAGGGAAAGGGGTAGTTTACCTGCAACTTTTTTTTTTAATCAAGGGTAATTGTTTTCTATGGCAAACGATAACAGCCGCAAATTCAAACAGAATCAACTACTCTTTTGCATGCGCCCTGATTGTAGAGTTCTCAGGACCTGTTGTTTTTGGTAAATATCGGTTAAGGGAAAGGGGTAGTTTACCTGCAACGTTTTATGTTTTAAAAGGGTATTTTCTATGGCAAACGATAACAGCCGCAAATTCAAACAGAATCAAATAGTTATTTGCATACAGTCCTGATTTGTAGAGTACTCAAGTCCTATTGTTTTTGGTAAAGATCGGTTAGAAGAAAGGGGTAGTTTACGGGCAACGTTTTTTTTTATCAAGGGTAATTTTTTTCTATGGCAAACGATAACAACCGCAAATTCAAACAGAATCAAATAATATTTTGAATACAGCCCTGAATTGTAGAGCTCTCAAGAAGTGTTGGTTTTGGTGAAGATCGGTTAAGGGAAATGGTAGTTTACCAGCAACATTTTATGTTTTAACAAGGGTAATTTTTTCTGTGACGAATGATAACTGCCGTAAATTCAAACAGAATCAACTACTTTTTTGAATACCTTTTTGAATTATACAGAACGCAAGGTCTGTTGATTTTGTTGAAGATCGGTTAAGGGAAAGGGGTAGTTTACCTGCAACGTTTTATGTTTTAACAAGGGTAATTTTTTCTATGACGAACGATAACTGCCGCATATTCAAACAGAATCAAATAATGTTTTGCATACACCCCTGCTGAATTGTAGAGAACTCAAGGCCTTTTGATTTTGGTGAAGATCGGTTAAGGGGAAGGGGTAGTTTACCAGCAACCTTTTACGTTTTAACAACAGTAAAGTACTTGAAAATTCATTTAAACTTTTTCAAACAATGGTAATTGTTAAAAAGAAAATAATTTTGTTGCCAGGCAATAAAATTATAATTTTTTCATTTTAATGTAAATCATGTATGAGAGAAAATATATAGTTCGTAGCAGGCAAGCGTATCTGTTATGTAATGTTTACGTTTCCATTTTATTATTATGACTACCGCAATAAAAATGCAAGGAACACACACACACACACACACACACACACACACACACACACAATTCGCGTTATTTCTGGCCTCATTCATGTTTATTTTCTTACATTTGCACGCTTTTTATATGGAAAGTGCCGAAACCCATACCAACATAACGCGTACAAGCCAAAAAAGTGTCCAGCGTGGATAGCGATTTGCTTCCTGTGGATCGCTGGGCAGTGTAACTGCACGTGTTTACAGAGGAACGATTCATAGACAGACTTTTCGTCTTTAGGGAATGAACCCTCTGCAAGATGCTGAGGGTCCATGAGTGACTTCGGAGCGCTCCTTCTTTTCCGCGTGTTTGTTCTGTGAAACGTACACTGTAGATTCGCAGCTTTGCTCTAAGCAACGCTCAATAGGAAATGAAAATTTTTGTCCACGGTGTATCCTCATACACACTAAACCTGCTCTGATGTTTTAATTACGGACATCATAATATTAAAACTTTGGAAACTTGAGCACTACTTAATGGAGATCAATCATTAACTTATACAAGCCATTAATTTTATGCATATTTTTTATATATATGTGTACCACGTTATCGGCAACAAAGAAGTAGTTTTCGTTAAAATTCCTTCCCGGAATATTTGGCCGTAGTCCAATGTTTTCTACAAAACCAGACGTTTCGGCAATGCCATCGACTTCCATCATCAGTGAAAATTGAGTGCGATAACGTGAGGTGGTATACGTTAGTGACCACAGTACTGTGGTTAAGGCTGAAGCAGTAAGTAGAAAGAAGTAGTTTCTATGGTAATATTTCATTTCAAAAATGATTTTAAATATAAATCTTAGAATATGGAAGTCATGTATGGTTCTCCATACCGATATTTTTCATTTAATAACAACAAATTGCAGCATGAAAATTGCAAGAAAAAAATATGAAAAACACACGCGGTTTTTGACCATAAATTCATTATTTTTAAAAAGTTATAATAAAAGAGACTTCATTAGAAAGACAATATACATACGTTTAGTCTAATTTATGAGTACAGTTTTCGTTGGGTGTATGGATTTTGGGTTATTCAAAGTCAAAACATTTTTTATGCGTAAAAAACTGAAGCGCCCGTGATCTTTAAACAGTCGTACCTCGTGAAGTGTTAGTCCTCCTGTGATGAAAAGATAAGCAGACAGTTTGTCATAAAAGATGCTTTATTTTGTGTGTCTGCCTTTATTTTACTAAATATAATAGTTTCGGGTTATTTGGTAGCATATCTTTCCGTTTGATGAAATCACTGAATTGATGTTTTAAAGGAATAAATCCCAAATGTTTAGTACCAAGCCACGTGTTGTTCAATAAAATATATTGCAACTTACCGTCTGCGGCTTTTAGAAACAAGGGTATTTTTTTTGGCAAACGATAACAACCGCAAATTCAATCAGAATCAAACAATTTTTTCCATGCAGCCCTGGAATTGTAGAGTTCTCAATGCATATTGTTGTTGGTGAAGATCGGTTAATGGAGAGGGGTAGTTTACCTGCAACATTTTATGTTTTAAAACGGTATTTTCTATGTCAAACGATAACAGCCGCAAATTCAAACAGAATCAAATAATGTTTCGCATACAGCCCCTGTATTGTAGAGTTCTCAAGACCTTTTGTTTCTGGTGAAGATCGGTTAAGGGAAAGGGGTAGTTTACCTGCCACCTTTAATGTTTTAACAAGAGTAATTGTTTCTATGACGAATGATAACTGCCGCACATTCAAACAAAATCAAATAATGTTTTGCATGCATCCCTGAATTGTAGAGGACTCAAGACCTATTGATTTTGGTGAAGATCAGTTATGAGGAAGGGGTAGTTTACCGGCAACATTTTATGTGATAACAAGGTTAATTTTGTCTATGACGAACGATAACTGCCGTAAATTCAATCATAATCAAATAATGTTTTGCGTGTGTCCCTATTAGTAGAGGCAAAATAGCACCAAAAAATACCGAAAAAGGATGTTTATCCTCCGTCCAATTTTTTTGCTGGAATAGGTTAAGTAAGCAAAAGTAAGTGTACAGTTAAAATTTTTACATAATCCTGCTTGTGCGTCACAAGATAAGTGCATTTTTGTGCATTTTTGGTGCATCGTATAAGTGTATCGGCCATAACTTCGGTTCTATTGGACGTATCGAGACCAAAAAAAATTCAACATACTCGTTACGAATTAACAAATCAAGCTGGGTTAGTAATGCTACCTAAAATGGTCAACATACCCTCAAAAAAGAATTGAACTTCATTATAATTCAATTTTCCTTTAAAATTCGATTTCTCTTGAATTAAAAAATATAAAATCAATTTCTTTGGACCAAAATATTTGTTTTTATTGTAGAAACTTAAAAAAATTTTGAAACAAAAAAATTTAATTTTTCTGGCTAAAATCTCAAAATTTTTAAAAATTTTGATTTGCTCGCCATTTTATGAGAGATCATCCTAGTAAGGCTTTTTGTTTTTCAAAGCGTAGATTTTTTTTATGTACTTAATTGCTATTATCATTAAAACATTTTTAATTTTTTTTTAACTATTGTATGGCAATTTATATATATATATATATATATATATATATATATACATACGTACCGGTTTCCAAGGTATGTTACAATGTAACCGGGTTATATTTACTTTATAAAGGGATACCTTTTGTAATCAATTTTATACACATGATAGCAGAGCAGGAATGCACGCACGCCCGTATCAACACACACACTATGCTTGCGCGCTCATACACAGAAACACACAGAGTACTCAAACGTAAGAGTATTTGTATAAAGAATATCCTGATGTTTCCAATGTTTACTTCTAACATGTGTTAGAATTTATACGATTCAGAAACATCCAGCATTATTAAAGGATATACACTATTTTTGTGAGAAAGATGCTAGTATAATTTGCCTATATGCAGCAAGCGAAGCCTTTGTTAAGGTTATGTATGGATATGAGCCATCTGACAAATCTGGTTTAAATATTATTAGATATTTGTGTTTTAAGAAAAGGGTTCTGTCTGATATGGATATTGCTTGCAAATTATCTGGTTTACCACCTACAGCAGAAGCTTTACAATACCATTCGCTTCGAGTATATTTACAAATACAAAAATGGCTTGGTAATTCGGATTAAAGTCCTTTAGAATATGGGTGGGAACTGATAGAAGAACAAGGTCTTTTGCCCATTACAATGAAAAATGATCCGTTACCAGACTATTTAGTTCGGAACGTGAAATGCACCTGCAATAAAGGGTGCAAGACAGGAAACTGTTCTTGTAGAGCCAAAGGCAAATTTTGCAGTTCAGTGTGTCGTTTCTGTCAGGGTACTAATTGTACTAATAATGAACAACCAGGTGACCTTGAAACTGTAGAAGAAAATGAGGAAAATAAGGAAGACGGTGAGCAAGGCGACATAAGCATTCTGGAAAGCGAAAGCGAAAGCAGCCTTCAATTTATTGAACATTTTTATAGGGATCAATACGATCAAGAAGAAGAAGAAGATGCAATTTTTTCCGATGGCACGACCGATGCATCAGTTGATGATGAAGAGGGCCTCCAGATAACAAAATAATAAGGAGAAATTGATTAAATGTAAAAAATAATAATTTGTTTTACTATATGTACTGTTATGTATAAAAAATGGTTATTTAAAGTAAAGAACTTTTTTAAGCCATGCAAATATATTTCATTGAATATAATTATTATTTAGCATGTTATAACAATAGAAACATAAAATAACATGTAAATTGTGTAAAAAATAAGTATATATGTCATTTTTTAAGAAGTAAATGCTTAAAAAAAATTTTAAGTTATGTATGTAGCCTACTAATATATGTATACCATTGATATACATTACAAAAGGTATCATAAATACATGAATATAAAGTTATATAACCCGGTTACATTGTAACATACAGAAATACCCTTGGAATCCGGTACGTATATATATATATTGTAACATGACCAGATGTTACATAACCTAGACATATACCATCAGATTTAATAAATACATAACAGTAATGTAAATAGATAATATAATGATAAGAGTAGCCAAGAAGAGAGGAACCATTGAAGAAGAAAGAAGAAGAAGTGCCACAAGAAGCAGTAAACCTAAACACTGCTTGACACTACAACCATACTATAACTGACACAAACTAATGGACAAATTAAATTCACTTTAAGCTGTCAAGCGAGTCAGTGAATAACTTAAATGGAATATGACATGTTAATAACAACAATTAAATAAGAATCTGAATAATGTGATATCAGCATCAGCATTTGGCTGAGAATAAATCAACTATGACTAGTAACTATTAATGCCAGGGACTAAGATTAGCTATGGCCACAATATGAGATTGAAGCTGTATTACAATCTCAAATGTGCTTATGACAAGTAAACATGTTTGTAAGAGGGAACCTTATACAAATAAGCTACCTCATCAAGGTACCGAATTGTAAACTAATAAACGTTATTAAGGCATAAATACGATACAAACGGTATGCCTCAGCAATGCCTAAAACAAACAATCATCAGTAAGGTGATTAGTAGAAAGTACTAGAAGTGTAAATCACATACACTGAACAATCTTTGCGCCAAACTTAGCGATAAGCATTATTAATATGCTATACAATTAATAGTTCAATTGTTAATTAATAGCATGGAGCAAAATAATGTGAAACAAAATGTCATAGTGAGTAAGTATAGTTCATAGCAATATATAAGTTAAGGTTTAATCATAATATTCAGTAAATAAATATCAGGGCGGATATAATAGTGTTCTAACATAAACGTTTAAGTGAAAAAACGCGATGTGGAACACAAACAGTATTGATAAGAGAAAGCCATCGCCGGCTTTGATTAGCAGACGACAGCGCGAAGCCATATACCTGAACATTGTTTATTAAAAAATGTCAGTGAAAGTGTAAATAAACCAGTGTCAAACTATATCAAATTGAAGAGGAAAAAATATCCTTTAATTTGATAGCGATACGACCCCGATCGCAACTATAATAAGTGCGTGACAGGCGTTAGCATCATTTGCAAAAAATGAATAAGAAATCGGTTTATCAACACTAACAACAACGACGGCTGTCAATCATTTTGGTGACGAGTCGGTTAAAAACCGTTAGTGACAGTTGGAAAGACAATACGTCACTTTCGTAACGCCTGGCTAAGCCAATCAGAAAATAGCTTAATTAGTAAAACAATCGCCTAAGGCTGATCAAACCATAGGGTATATAAAGAAGAGCGGCTTATTACCGTTAGACACTTTTTAACGTTCAACCGGAGCGGCAAGTACGCTCGTTTCATCAAAATTTCTACTAACTGATAGCTTCATTGTAATAGTGCATCGATGGAATCATTTCGGCAACAACAAAAAGTAACTACAAGATATTCTACATAGAGTCAGTGCATCTAAGTGCAGTATTATTTTATTTAGTGCGGGAAAATAACGAACAGAAGAAATAATTAAATAAAATCATATAAGGTCCTTTTTAGTCAGAAGCGGACCAATGTTCTCTGTTCCAGTGCGTGTGTAGTGAATAACAATGGTCATTACAATCCGACCATTGATGTGTTTAATTGAATTTTAATCGAAAGATTAAAACCACAAAGGTAACAGGGTGACAATTTATTCTATTACACCGAGTGCAATAACCTATATGTTTTGATAAACAAATCTGTACTGACGCATAACATTGAAACATTTTCTGTACTACACCATGGCTGAATTTATTTAATGGATTTGTCAATCCCATTTAAGTTGGATGTTAGTCATAAGTGATCTCACCATATAACTTTGTAAATCATGAATCAAGCGTGACGAACGCCTAACCTATAAAATAGGTTTTATTTTTATATTAGTAAACTAAAAGGCATTACTAGTCGATATTATATCAGAAAATAATTAGCTATTGTGTAGGCATGAGCATTCTTTTTTGTGTTTCAAAGAACTTACGCCTGGGATATAAATAATATTAATGTTTAAAGTAAAGAGTATCTGGACTTAACCAGAATTATTGTGTATGCTCTGAGCCAGTTGTATAGGGTATGTAACAAAATATTTGCAATTGTACATCAATGTATTCCTTTAATTATATTTGTTTGAATTCACTATCAAGGGTACAAATAAAACCCCATTATGAGCAGCATAACTTGACTTAATTTATTTCGAAAAAACAGATAAATAAATCATTCAGAAGAATCAAAACAACTTTCAGTTGCGATTAAATATTGTTGAATTGCATTGCCATAAGGGCAATAAACACGATTTTAACTTTTTAAAATTATTATTTGATTCTATTAATGGGTTTTCCACGGGATTTTCCCGAAATAAACCTGTGTGGCGCCCATTATTAAACAAGGTAACCTAACCTTGTAGATAAAGTGAGTTGGTTTTGTAAACCGTCTTGGCAGCTTATTGAACTTCTGAACTTCCAGAAAACACGAACAGGTACGTGGAAGTGTATTTTATTAATTCTATTGTCCAGACGTTACTAGACTTTACGTACTTAGACGACTATCAACCTGGAGGAGGAGTTTCGCTGCTAGTATCAGCAAGACGGTCACCACCATCAAGCGACCAGCTAGTACACTTTATTTTTAAATTTAAGCAACGTTATTGTTCAAATAATATTAACGCAATTATTTTATTTTTTTATCTAAAGGAATTCTTTTCAGACAATTATAATTTTGCAATTGTAAACACACTTTTAATAACATCTAATGCTACACTTTAATTACTTTATAAAATTAGTAACTTTCAATTGTCAACCACTACAACCTTTAATATTTTAAAAATAAAAATTTGTATTCGTTACAAATTGGCGACCAGCAACGTGAGGCTGAAAAATATTAAACGAAAATATTTTTTATATTTTAAATCAGCCCGGCAAACACAAAAGAACAAATATGCCACACACACATCAATACGACACAAGGTACAAGGACAACCGAGTAGGAGAGGTACAACCAAATACAGAGTCATACGAGGCACAACCAACGCCCGAAATGGAAGTCATTACCATTAATAACATAGAAACTCGACCCGACGAAACACCCCATGCAGAACCTGAAGTGGAGGTGATGGTCAGCGACCAACCAGACAAAACAACCGAAGGGGCAAGAATAGAAAACATGATGATGAGGATGATGGAACAAATGAGCAGAAACCAGGAAGAATCAAGGGAAAATAACAGAAAGATGGAAGATAACCAGAAGAAGATGGAAGAAACCTTGAACAGAAATAATGACTCATTGAATAAAAATATAGAATCGCTGAAAAAGGACTTACATACCAGGTTAGACGACAATAATAGGAACTTAGAATTATTGAAAGAGGACTTGAATAAAAAGATAGACAATACCCACAGAGCCATGGACGCGTTAAACGATAAAATAGAAGACAGTGGCAGGGCCTTAAGAGAAGAGTTGAACACCACGTTAAATAAGATTAGCCAGAAAATGGATGAAATGAATAAGAAATATACGGAAGAATTGGGTCAGACCATAAGAGGAGAAGTACGCAACGACAACAACTCAGAAACTGAAGAAATACCCAATGATGAAACCACAGAAGAATTGCAACCTGAAGATGAGGTCGAACAAACTGAGAATGAAGGGGACTCAAATACATCATCATCTGAAAATGAGCTTGACAGACACCAGGAAGATATTCATGACAAGGAGATCGATGCCGAAGGTATAAGGGAGACTCAGGTAATTAAAGAAGCGGAAGAGTTAGTAGCCGAGAATGAAGACTTAGAACAAAATAATCTGCCCATGTGTGATGATCAAGTGGAGACACAAGAATTACCTGGAAATAAAAACACCGAACAAGTGAATTTAAAAATAAAAAATCGTGAAGAAAGGAACAAAATAATTAAGAAAACGGAAGAAAAGGAGGCGACGATAAGAAGAATAATACGCCCAAAGAAGACTAGGGTAAGAAAAGAATTAATCGAAATGACTCGAAGTGGTCTAATTAATATGATTTATTTCCCAGTCAACAACCGTAAAGAAGGAATCTATAGGAAGGAGTACCGAAGGAGCTTCATGAAGATGAACGAAGAGAAGAAATGTGTTACAACAAAGAAGACTATAACCAATAACATACTTAAAGCAGATATTTCCAAAGGGAGAATAAAACGTTTTAAGAAAAGTAAAGGGTATCAAGAACAGCTGGACCGGATCATTGAAGGGTATGCCCAAGAAATAAAGGAATTACGGAAGAAGAGGGACCAATCAATGGAAAAATCCAACCAGAAAACTAATGACGATCAACCAGAGTTAGAAGAGGTACTAGACGTCAATAATAACAAAGACCAGGAGTACACTGGACACATGGATACCAAAGATGATGAGAAGAAGAAGGCAAGAAAACGGGGAGCCAATGACTATCTGGTAGCCGCAAAGTGGAAGAACCGCATGATAGGGATAGGGTGCCAAATACCACAAACATGTAGTACTAGAGACAGATATGAAAAAGGATACCTGTGAAACGTAATTGTCCCAAACAATGAACCCAATAGAGTGGAAAAGCACAATGTAACCCCAAATATGTAGACCATAAATGTGATTATTATTAAAAACAGATAAATTATAGTGGTATGTAACAGTTACCACCGGAATATTTAGTGTATAAAAAATTTTAAAAATAACTACCATAAACGGATTCATTTAGTGATCAGGAGGATCATGTATTATGCCCAAGGTATTGAAAGTGACTAATTGCCTATAGCAAACCTATTTGCCATATTGTGTTATAAAAAGTGTGTAGTATTAGTGTATAGGCCAAACTATTTGTTACCTATCAAATAAGAGCCAGATTTATCATGCTGAATGGTAGAAAAATGTGTATTGTAAACCAAATAATTTAAGGAGGAGAAAGATATCTATTATATCATATAGAACCAAAGGTAGCATATAACAAAAATATACCTAGGATAATGACATAAAATTACCCTAATTCTCCTATGTTAGATTAATTTAAAGAAGAAATACTACTATCTTATAACTAAAATTACTATGCTATATTTAATAAAGAGAAAGAAAAAATGTTATTTAATTACCGAATATTGTATGTAACAAGAATTTAAATGTTAAATATTGTATACCTCTCACAAAACTAAAATATTATATAAAATCATCCAGAATAAGTGGTAAACATCTGTCACTTGAAGGAGAAGAGGAGCAAACCACCAAAGCGAGTAATATAAGAGAAGGCTATTATAAAGGAAAGAAAAGAAAAGAAAAATGTTTGTCCAATGAATATTGTATATAACAAAATGTTTATCAAATGAATACTGTATATAACAAAATGTTTATCAAATGAATATTGTATACCTCTCACAAAACTAAAATATTATATAAAATCATCCAGAATAGGTGTAAATTATCAGACACTTGAAGGAGTAGAGAGGCAGGATACCAAAGAGAGTTAATTATAAAGATGGCTATTATTATTGTGGAATGAAGCGAAAGAAAAATGTTATTTAATTACCAAATGTTGTATGTAACAAGATATGTCAGAGAACATCTAACAAAAACATTTAATATATGAATACTGTAAACCCTGATAATTCAGGATAAGTGTAAATTATCGACGAGAGAAAAACTAGTAAACTATTGTAAGAATGAAATATTGTAAACTCTATATGTAAGAAACAACTGCATAAGTGTTGTGATAGTGCAACTATTGCTATGTGCAATTTTTATTTTGTCTCAGACAGAGATGAGGATGCCTCTGATTCTGAGTATGTGTAATGAGGAACGGCAGAGAATGTATGCCACAGTGAGCCACTCTGATTCCGAACCCACTACAAATGTTAGGGAATTATATAGTAATGTATCAAGGACTATTATTAAAGAATCTGTGAGGTAAAAAATGAAAGAACCATTGAGATAATCACAAAAGTAAAGATATGTAATGAGAAAGAAAAGTGTATATAAGACAGGAAATTGTTAATTTAAGTAGTGAAATCTATTGTAATTAAATGACTTAAAATGTGAGAAACTTGAAAAAATACTAGTAAGCTAAGAATTATATGACTAGCCGAGAACTCAAGCTAGTGTAACACACTAATAGTATGTTAAAGGTCAATGTAAAGAGTACAAGACAAAAAACAGTAGTAATATACTAAAAAAAAAACTGAAATGAAATGATAATTTTATCAAAAAATCAAATTTTCTCTCAAATTATCAATTTTGAGGGGGGAGTATATGTAACATGACCAGATGTTACATAACCTAGACATATACCATAAGATTTAATAAATACATAACAGTAATGTAAATAGATAATATAATGATAAGAGTAGCCAAGAAGAGAGGAACCATTGAAGAAGAAAGAAGAAGAAGTGCCACAAGAAGCAGTAAACCTAAACACTGCTTGACACTACAACCATACTATAACTGACACAAACTAATGGACAAATTAAATTCACTTTAAGCTGTCAAGCGAGTCAGTGAATAACTTAAATGGAATATGACATGTTAATAACAACAATTAAATAAGAATCTGAATAATGTGATATCAGCATCAGCATTTGGCTGAGAATAAATCAACTATGACTAGTAACTATTAATGCCAGGGACTAAGATTAGCTATGGCCACAATATGAGATTGAAGCTGTATTACAGTCTCAAATGTGCTTATGACAAGTAAACATGTTTGTAAGAGGGAACCTTATACAAATAAGCTACCTCATCAAGGTACCGAATTGTAAACTAAGAAACGTTATTAAGGCATAAATACGATACAAACGGTATGCCTCAGCAATGCCTAAAACAAACAATCATCAGTAAGGTGATTAGTAGAAAGTACTAGAAGTGTAAATCACATACACTGAACAATCTTTGCGCCAAACTTAGCGATAAGCATTATTAATATGCTATACAATTAATAGTTCAATTGTTAATTAATAGCATGGAGCAAAATAATGTGAAACAAAATGTCATAGTGAGTAAGTATAGTTCATAGCAATATATAAGTTAAGGTTTAATCATAATATTCAGTAAATAAATATCAGGACGGATATAATAGTGTTCTAACATAAACGTTTAAGTGAAAAAACGCGATGTGGAACACAAACAGTATTGATAAGAGAAAGCCATCGCCGGCTTTGATTAGCAGATGACAGCGCGAAGCCATATACCTGAACATTGTTTATTAAAAAATGTCAGTGAAAGTGTAAATAAACCAGTGTCAAACTATATCAAATTGAAGAGGAAAAAATATCCTTTAATTTGATAGCGATACGACCCCGATCGCAACTATAATAAGTACGTGACAGGCGTTAGCATCATTTGCACAAAATGAATAAGAAATCGGTTTATCAACACTAACAACAACGACGGCTGTCAATCATTCTGGTGAGGAGTCGGTTAAAAACCGTTAGTGACAGTTGGAAAGACAATACGTCACTTTCGTAACGCCTGGCTAAGCCAATCAGAAAATAGCTTAATTAGTAAAACAATCGCCTAAGGCTGATCAAACCATAGGGTATATAAAGAAGAGCGGCTTATTACCGTTAGACACTTTTTAACGTTCAACCGGAGCGGCAAGTACGCTCGTTTCATCAAAATTTCTACTAACTGATAGCTTCATTGTAATAGTGCATCGATGGAATCATTTCGGCAACAACAAAAAGTAACTACAAGATATTCTACATAGAGTCAGTGCATCTAAGTGCAGTATTATTTTATTTAGTGCGGGAAAATAACGAACAGAAGAAATAATTAAATAAAATCATATAAGGTCCTTTTTAGTCAGAAGCGGACCAATGTTCTCTGTTCCAGTGCGTGTGTAGTGAATAACAATGGTCATTACAATCCGACCATTGATGTGTTTAATTGAATTTTAATCGAAAGATTAAAACCACAAAGGTAACAGGGTGACAATTTATTCTATTACACCGAGTGCAATAACCTATATGTTTTGATAAACAAATCTGTACTGACGCATAACATTGAAACATTTTCTGTACTACACCATGGCTGAATTTATTTAATGGATTTGTCAATCCCATTTAAGTTGGATGTTAGTCATAAGTGATCTCACCATATAACTTTGTAAATCATGAATCAAGCGTGACGAACGCCTAACCTATAAAATAGGTTTTATTTTTATATTAGTAAACTAAAAGGCATTACTAGTCGATATTATATCAGAAAATAATTAGCTATTGTGTAGGCATGAGCATTCTTTTTTGTGTTTCAAAGAACTTACGCCTGGGATATAAATAATATTAATGTTTAAAGTAAAGAGTATCTGGACTTAACCAGAATTATTGTGTATGCTCTGAGCCAGTTGTATAGGGTATGTAACAAAATATTTGCAATTGTACATCAATGTATTCCTTTAATTATATTTGTTTGAATTCACTATCAAGGGTACAAATAAAACCCCATTATGAGCAGCATAACTTGACTTAATTTATTTCGAAAAAACAGATAAATAAATCATTCAGAAGAATCAAAACAACTTTCAGTTGCGATTAAATATTGTTGAATTGCATTGCCATAAGGGCAATAAACACGATTTTAACTTTTTAAAATTATTATTTGATTCTATTAATGGGTTTTCCACGGGATTTTCCCGAAATAAACCTGTGTGGCGCCCATTATTAAACAAGGTAACCTAACCTTGTAGATAAAGTGAGTTGGTTTTGTAAACCGTCTTGGCAGCTTATTGAACTTCTGAACTTCCAGAAAACACGAACAGGTACGTGGAAGTGTATTTTATTAATTCTATTGTCCAGACGTTACTAGACTTTACGTACTTAGACGACTATCAACCTGGAGGAGGAGTTTCGCTGCTAGTATCAGCAAGACGGTCACCACCATCAAGCGACCAGCTAGTACACTTTATTTTTAAATTTAAGCAACGTTATTGTTCAAATAATATTAACGCAATTATTTTATTTTTTTATCTAAAGGAATTCTTTTCAGACAATTATAATTTTGCAATTGTAAACACACTTTTAACATCTAATGCTACACTTTAATTACTTTATAAAATTAGTAACTTTCAATTGTCAACCACTACAACCTTTAATATTTTAAATATAACTTTTTTATTCGTTACAATATATATATATATATATATATATATATTACATTTAATCTTTATAAATAAATTTACTTCAAGATATACCTTTTTTTTCTTATCAGGAACATGTTCCGGGTACTATCTTGTACCCATCCTCAGCCTTGCGGTTTTTTGTCTGGTGAAGTACATATGTGTTGTTGGTTGACTATTATTATTGTGGCTTCCTGTTGGCTTCTGGTATTTCAAATTGGTTTTATTGTGTGTGATTGTGGTGTATGTGTTAGTTTATTGTGTATTTTCAATGTTGAGTGCTTTGAATATTGTGTCATGTTTTGTATTGATTTGTATTTGTTCAGGTATTAGTTTGTTTTCTGTTTTATGTTTGTATATTTGTAAATTTTCCCAAATGTTCATTATGGTGCCTTTGTGTGGTATATGTTTTATTAGTGTTACATCGGTTATGTCTGGGAATTCATGTCCTGTGTTTATTGCATGTGTGGCTAAATTGGATTTATATATTTCTGGTTTTTTGTATGCATTAGGTGTTCAAAATAACGTTTTTTCAGCTGTTTTTTTGTTTGTCCTATGTAACATTTATTGCAATCTTGGCATTCAGTTTTGTATATGCCGTTAGTTGTAGTATTATCTTTGTTGTGTGAGCTATTTAGATTTTGTAATTTATTTTTATTAGTTTTGTATGCTATTTTTATATCTGTGTTTTTAAATAGTTTTGTTAGTTTTGTCATTTTATTATTTATATATGTGAATGTGGCCCATTTTTTGTTGTTGTTACTATTTATGTGTTGTTCAGTTTGATTAATTCTTAATTGTTCAGTTTTTATTTTGTATTTGATTTTATTTTCTATTTTGATCATAGTATTTTTATTGTATCCATTTTCATAACCAATTTGGTATATTATATTTTTTTCTTTGTCAGTTTCTTGTTTGTTTAGGGGAATTTTGTACATTCTGTTAAATAGCGAATAAAATGCTGCCATTTTATGTTGCGGTGGGTGGTCAGAATGGTTAGGTATAATGATGTTAGTGGAAGTTGGTTTTCTATATATCGCATATTGTATGTGGTTGTTGTATCTTGTGATGGTTATGTCTAAATAGTTTATTTTGTTATGTTTTTCTTTTTCTTCTGTGAATTGTATTTTGGGATGTATGTTATTGATTTGTTTCAGTATGTTCTCTGCATTTGTGTTTTTGTTATTTGATACATATAGCCCATCATCTACATAACTTATCCATATGCCATTTGGGTCATGTGATTTTATGATATTTTGTATTTTGGTGTCTATGTGTTGTAGGAATATTTCTGCTATTATGCTTGATAATGGTGATCCCATTGCTAAGCCTTCTTTCTGTTGATAAATTTTGCTATTAAATTCAAAGTAATTTTGTTTTAGTATTAGTCGGAGGCTATTTTTTATTTCGGTTATATATTGTTTGTTTTCATTTTGTTCTTTAAGTTTGTTTATTATTATGCCAATTGTATCTTCTACTGGGATGTTGGTGTACATGTTTGTTATGTCATATGATGTGAAAAATGTATTTTCATTTATATTTATTATTTTTAGTTTGTCTATTAATTCGTATGTATTTTTTATGTTATGATGGTTATTTGTTAGATGGTTACTTTTTAGTTTTTGTGCTATTATTTTTGCTATTTTGTATGTAGGAGCTTTTTTGAAATTGATTAATGGACACTTTTTAAATGCTATTTTGCCTCTACTGTATATTGTAGAGAACGAAAGGCCTGTTGATTTTGATGAACATCTGTTACGGGGAAAGGGTAGTTTCCCAGAAACATTTTTTGTTGTAACAAGAGTAAAGAACTTAATTTTGATAAATAAAGTATCCTGTTAAGAAGATCTTAATAATCCACTGTAGAAACGTAGATGGAATATCTATAAATGAAGAGGCTAGTTGAATGGGGTGGGGGTAATTTTCTATAAATGAAATTTATAGTTAAAGGCGGATGGGATAATTTTTATATGTGTACTACGTTATCGGCAACAAAGTAGTAGTTTGTTGTTAAAATTCCTTCCCGGGCTGTTTGGCCGTAGTCCAATGTTTTCTGCAAAACCAGACGTTTCGGCAGTGGCGTCGACTGCCACATCAGTGAAAATCGAGTGCGATAACGTGTGGTGGTATACGTTAGTGACCACAATACTGTGGTTATGGCTGAAGCAATAAGTGGAAAGTAGTAGTTTCTATGGAAATATTTCATTTAGTAAATGATTTTAAATATAAATCTTAGAACATGGAAGTCATGTATGGTTCTCCATACCGATATTTTTCTATGACGAACGATAACTGCCGTAAATTCAAAGATAATCAAATAATGTTTTGCATACAGCCCTGAATTGTAGAGTTCTCAAGACCTATTGATTTTGGTGAAGATCGGTTAAGGGAAGGGGTAGTTTACCTGCAACGTTTTATTTTTTAACAAGAGTAATTTTTACTTCCATGTTCCTTAAGGAAATGGAAAAAAAATGGTGTGTGGAAAAAAAATCGTGTTCGAGATTATTGCAGATTCTGATTGTACTACACTCAGAACATGAAAAAAGTCATTTTTCGAAAAGTGTGTGTGTGTGTGTGTGTGTGTGTGTGTGTGTGTGTGTGTGTGTCTGTCTGTAGATTTTTTTTCTATGGCAAACGATAACAGCCGCAAATTCAAACAGAATCAAATAATTTTTTGCATACAGCCCTGAATTGTAGAGTTCTCAAGACCTGTTGTTTTTGGTGAAGATCGGTTAAGGGAAAGGGGTAGGTTAACTGCAACGGTTTTTTATCAAGTGTAATTTTTTTCTATGGCAAACGATAACAGCCGCAAATTCAAACAGAATCAAATGATGTTTTGCATACAGCCCTGTTTTGTAGAGTTATCAATACCTATTGGTGTTGGTGAAGATCGGTGAAGGGAAAGGGGTAGTTTACCTGCAACATTTTATGATGTTTCAACAAGGGTAATTTTTTATATGACGAACGATAACTGCCGTAAATTCAGACAGAATCAACTACGTTTTTGCATACCTTTTTGAACTAAAGAGAACTCAAGGTTTGTTGATTTTGTTGAAGATCGGTTAAGGGAAAGGGGTAGTTTATCAGCAACGTTTTGTTTTAAAAAAGGTAATTTTTTTATGACGAACGATAACTGCCGAAAATTCAAAGAGAATCTAATAATTTTTTGCACACTTTCCTGAGTTATCGAGTGCTCAAGGACTGTTGATTTTGGTGAAGATCGGCTAAGGGGAAGGGGTAGTGTACCTGCAACATTTTATGTTGAACCAAGAGAAATGTTTACATGACGAACGATAACTGCCGCACATTCAAACAGAATCAAATATTTTTTTGCATGCATCCCTGAATTGTAGAGGACTGAAGGCGTATTGATTTTGGTGAAGATCGGTGGAGATAAAGGGGTATTTGCCTGCAACGTTTTATGTTTTAACAACAGTAAAATACATAATTTTGATAAACAAAGTATCCTGATAAGAAGCTCATAATAATCCACTGCAGAAACGTAGATGATATATCTATAAATGAAGAGGCTAGTTGAACGGGGTGGGTGTAATTTTCTGTTAATGAAAATTATAGTTGAATAGGGAGGGGTGAAAATTTTATATGTGTACTACGTTATCGGCAACAAGGAAGTAGTTTTTGTTAAAATTCCTTCCCGGGCTGTTTAGCCGTAGTCCAATGTTTTCTGCAAAACCAGACGTTTCGGCAGTGCCATGACTTCCATCATCAGTGAAAATCGAGTGCGAAAATGTGAGGTGGTATACGTTAGTGATCATAGTACTGTGGTTAAGGCTGAAGCAATAGAAAGAAGTAGTTTCTATGGAAATATTTCATTTCGAATATGCTTTTAAATATACATCTTAGAACATGGAAGTCATGTATGGTTTTCCATACCGATATTATGACGAACGATAACTGCCGTAAATTAAAATAGAATCAACTACGTTTTTGCATACCTTTTTGAATTAAAGAGAACTCAAGGTCTGTTGATTTGTTGAAGATCGGTTAAGGGAAAGGGGTAGTTTACCAGCAACATTTTATGTTTTAAGAAGGGTAATTTTTTTTTACGAAAGATAACTGCCGTAAATTCAAAGAGAATCAAATATTTTTTTTGCATACCATCCTGAATTGTAGAGAACTCAAGGCCTATTGATTTTGGCGAAGATCGGTTAAGGGAAAGGGGTAGTTTACCTGCAACATTTTATGTTGTAACAAGAGAAATGTTTTCATGACGAACGATAACTGCCGCACATTCAAACAGAATCAAATATTTTTTTACATGCGTCCCTGGATTGTAGAGGACTGAAGGTCTATTGATTTTGGTGAAGATCGGTTAAGAGAAAGGGGTAGTTTACCTGCAACGTTTTATGTTTTAACAAGAGTAAAGTACTTAATTTTGATAAATAAAGTATCCTGATAAGAAGCTCATAGTAATCCACTGTAGAAACGTAGATGAAATATCTATTAATGAAGAGGTTGGGTGAACGGGGTGGGGGTAATTTTCTATTAATGAAAATTATAGTTGACGGGGGAGGGGAGAATTTTTTATATGTGTACTACGTTATCGGCAACAAAGTAGTAGTTTGTTGTTAAAATTCCTTCCCGGCCTGTTTATATGTGTACTACGTTATCGGCAACAAAGAAATAGTTTGTTGTTATAATTCCTTCCCGTGCTATTTGGCCGTGGTAATTAAGAAATATACGGAAGAATTGGGTCAGACCATAAGAGGAGAAGTACGCAACGACAACAACTCAGAAACTGAAGAAATACCCAATGATGAAACCACAGAAGAATTGCAACCTGAAGATGAGGTCGAACAAACTGAGAATGAAGGGGACTCAAATACATCATCATCTGAAAATGAGCTTGACAGACACCAGGAAGATATTCATGACAAGGAGATCGATGCCGAAGGTATAAGGGAGACTCAGGTAATTAAAGAAGCGGAAGAGTTAGTAGCCGAGAATGAAGACTTAGAACAAAATAATCTGCCCATGTGTGATGATCAAGTGGAGACACAAGAATTACCTGGAAATAAAAACACCGAACAAGTGAATTTAAAAATAAAAAATCGTGAAGAAAGGAACAAAATAATTAAGAAAACGGAAGAAAAGGAGGCGACGATAAGAAGAATAATACGCCCAAAGAAGACTAGGGTAAGAAAAGAATTAATCGAAATGACTCGAAGTGGTCTAATTAATATGATTTATTTCCCAGTCAACAACCGTAAAGAAGGAATCTATAGGAAGGAGTACCGAAGGAGCTTCATGAAGATGAACGAAGAGAAGAAATGTGTTACAACAAAGAAGACTATAACCAATAACATACTTAAAGCAGATATTTCCAAAGGGAGAATAAAACGTTTTAAGAAAAGTAAAGGGTATCAAGAACAGCTGGACCGGATCATTGAAGGGTATGCCCAAGAAATAAAGGAATTACGGAAGAAGAGGGACCAATCAATGGAAAAATCCAACCAGAAAACTAATGACGATCAACCAGAGTTAGAAGAGGTACTAGACGTCAATAATAACAAAGACCAGGAGTACACTGGACACATGGATACCAAAGATGATGAGAAGAAGAAGGCAAGAAAACGGGGAGCCAATGACTATCTGGTAGCCGCAAAGTGGAAGAACCGCATGATAGGGATAGGGTGCCAAATACCACAAACATGTAGTACTAGAGACAGATATGAAAAAGGATACCTGTGAAACGTAATTGTCCCAAACAATGAACCCAATAGAGTGGAAAAGCACAATGTAACCCCAAATATGTAGACCATAAATGTGATTATTATTAAAAACAGATAAATTATAGTGGTATGTAACAGTTACCACCGGAATATTTAGTGTATAAAAAATTTTAAAAATAACTACCATAAACGGATTCATTTAGTGATCAGGAGGATCATGTATTATGCCCAAGGTATTGAAAGTGACTAATTGCCTATAGCAAACCTATTTGCCATATTGTGTTATAAAAAGTGTGTAGTATTAGTGTATAGGCCAAACTATTTGTTACCTATCAAATAAGAGCCAGATTTATCATGCTGAATGGTAGAAAAATGTGTATTGTAAACCAAATAATTTAAGGAGGAGAAAGATATCTATTATATCATATAGAACCAAAGGTAGCATATAACAAAAATATACCTAGGATAATGACATAAAATTACCCTAATTCTCCTATGTTAGATTAATTTAAAGAAGAAATACTACTATCTTATAACTAAAATTACTATGCTATATTTAATAAAGAGAAAGAAAAAATGTTATTTAATTACCGAATATTGTATGTAACAAGAATTTAAATGTTAAATATTGTATACCTCTCACAAAACTAAAATATTATATAAAATCATCCAGAATAAGTGGTAAACATCTGTCACTTGAAGGAGAAGAGGAGCAAACCACCAAAGCGAGTAATATAAGAGAAGGCTATTATAAAGGAAAGAAAAGAAAAGAAAAATGTTTGTCCAATGAATATTGTATATAACAAAATGTTTATCAAATGAATACTGTATATAACAAAATGTTTATCAAATGAATATTGTATACCTCTCACAAAACTAAAATATTATATAAAATCATCCAGAATAGGTGTAAATTATCAGACACTTGAAGGAGTAGAGAGGCAGGATACCAAAGAGAGTTAATTATAAAGATGGCTATTATTATTGTGGAATGAAGCGAAAGAAAAATGTTATTTAATTACCAAATGTTGTATGTAACAAGATATGTCAGAGAACATCTAACAAAAACATTTAATATATGAATACTGTAAACCCTGATAATTCAGGATAAGTGTAAATTATCGACGAGAGAAAAACTAGTAAACTATTGTAAGAATGAAATATTGTAAACTCTATATGTAAGAAACAACTGCATAAGTGTTGTGATAGTGCAACTATTGCTATGTGCAATTTTTATTTTGTCTCAGACAGAGATGAGGATGCCTCTGATTCTGAGTATGTGTAATGAGGAACGGCAGAGAATGTATGCCACAGTGAGCCACTCTGATTCCGAACCCACTACAAATGTTAGGGAATTATATAGTAATGTATCAAGGACTATTATTAAAGAATCTGTGAGGTAAAAAATGAAAGAACCATTGAGATAATCACAAAAGTAAAGATATGTAATGAGAAAGAAAAGTGTATATAAGACAGGAAATTGTTAATTTAAGTAGTGAAATCTATTGTAATTAAATGACTTAAAATGTGAGAAACTTGAAAAAATACTAGTAAGCTAAGAATTATATGACTAGCCGAGAACTCAAGCTAGTGTAACACACTAATAGTATGTTAAAGGTCAATGTAAAGAGTACAAGACAAAAAACAGTAGTAATATACTAAAAAAAAAACTGAAATGAAATGATAATTTTATCAAAAAATCAAATTTTCTCTCAAATTATCAATTTTGAGGGGGGAGTATATGTAACATGACCAGATGTTACATAACCTAGACATATACCATAAGATTTAATAAATACATAACAGTAATGTAAATAGATAATATAATGATAAGAGTAGCCAAGAAGAGAGGAACCATTGAAGAAGAAAGAAGAAGAAGTGCCACAAGAAGCAGTAAACCTAAACACTGCTTGACACTACAACCATACTATAACTGACACAAACTAATGGACAAATTAAATTCACTTTAAGCTGTCAAGCGAGTCAGTGAATAACTTAAATGGAATATGACATGTTAATAACAACAATTAAATAAGAATCTGAATAATGTGATATCAGCATCAGCATTTGGCTGAGAATAAATCAACTATGACTAGTAACTATTAATGCCAGGGACTAAGATTAGCTATGGCCACAATATGAGATTGAAGCTGTATTACAGTCTCAAATGTGCTTATGACAAGTAAACATGTTTGTAAGAGGGAACCTTATACAAATAAGCTACCTCATCAAGGTACCGAATTGTAAACTAAGAAACGTTATTAAGGCATAAATACGATACAAACGGTATGCCTCAGCAATGCCTAAAACAAACAATCATCAGTAAGGTGATTAGTAGAAAGTACTAGAAGTGTAAATCACATACACTGAACAATCTTTGCGCCAAACTTAGCGATAAGCATTATTAATATGCTATACAATTAATAGTTCAATTGTTAATTAATAGCATGGAGCAAAATAATGTGAAACAAAATGTCATAGTGAGTAAGTATAGTTCATAGCAATATATAAGTTAAGGTTTAATCATAATATTCAGTAAATAAATATCAGGACGGATATAATAGTGTTCTAACATAAACGTTTAAGTGAAAAAACGCGATGTGGAACACAAACAGTATTGATAAGAGAAAGCCATCGCCGGCTTTGATTAGCAGATGACAGCGCGAAGCCATATACCTGAACATTGTTTATTAAAAAATGTCAGTGAAAGTGTAAATAAACCAGTGTCAAACTATATCAAATTGAAGAGGAAAAAATATCCTTTAATTTGATAGCGATACGACCCCGATCGCAACTATAATAAGTACGTGACAGGCGTTAGCATCATTTGCACAAAATGAATAAGAAATCGGTTTATCAACACTAACAACAACGACGGCTGTCAATCATTCTGGTGAGGAGTCGGTTAAAAACCGTTAGTGACAGTTGGAAAGACAATACGTCACTTTCGTAACGCCTGGCTAAGCCAATCAGAAAATAGCTTAATTAGTAAAACAATCGCCTAAGGCTGATCAAACCATAGGGTATATAAAGAAGAGCGGCTTATTACCGTTAGACACTTTTTAACGTTCAACCGGAGCGGCAAGTACGCTCGTTTCATCAAAATTTCTACTAACTGATAGCTTCATTGTAATAGTGCATCGATGGAATCATTTCGGCAACAACAAAAAGTAACTACAAGATATTCTACATAGAGTCAGTGCATCTAAGTGCAGTATTATTTTATTTAGTGCGGGAAAATAACGAACAGAAGAAATAATTAAATAAAATCATATAAGGTCCTTTTTAGTCAGAAGCGGACCAATGTTCTCTGTTCCAGTGCGTGTGTAGTGAATAACAATGGTCATTACAATCCGACCATTGATGTGTTTAATTGAATTTTAATCGAAAGATTAAAACCACAAAGGTAACAGGGTGACAATTTATTCTATTACACCGAGTGCAATAACCTATATGTTTTGATAAACAAATCTGTACTGACGCATAACATTGAAACATTTTCTGTACTACACCATGGCTGAATTTATTTAATGGATTTGTCAATCCCATTTAAGTTGGATGTTAGTCATAAGTGATCTCACCATATAACTTTGTAAATCATGAATCAAGCGTGACGAACGCCTAACCTATAAAATAGGTTTTATTTTTATATTAGTAAACTAAAAGGCATTACTAGTCGATATTATATCAGAAAATAATTAGCTATTGTGTAGGCATGAGCATTCTTTTTTGTGTTTCAAAGAACTTACGCCTGGGATATAAATAATATTAATGTTTAAAGTAAAGAGTATCTGGACTTAACCAGAATTATTGTGTATGCTCTGAGCCAGTTGTATAGGGTATGTAACAAAATATTTGCAATTGTACATCAATGTATTCCTTTAATTATATTTGTTTGAATTCACTATCAAGGGTACAAATAAAACCCCATTATGAGCAGCATAACTTGACTTAATTTATTTCGAAAAAACAGATAAATAAATCATTCAGAAGAATCAAAACAACTTTCAGTTGCGATTAAATATTGTTGAATTGCATTGCCATAAGGGCAATAAACACGATTTTAACTTTTTAAAATTATTATTTGATTCTATTAATGGGTTTTCCACGGGATTTTCCCGAAATAAACCTGTGTGGCGCCCATTATTAAACAAGGTAACCTAACCTTGTAGATAAAGTGAGTTGGTTTTGTAAACCGTCTTGGCAGCTTATTGAACTTCTGAACTTCCAGAAAACACGAACAGGTACGTGGAAGTGTATTTTATTAATTCTATTGTCCAGACGTTACTAGACTTTACGTACTTAGACGACTATCAACCTGGAGGAGGAGTTTCGCTGCTAGTATCAGCAAGACGGTCACCACCATCAAGCGACCAGCTAGTACACTTTATTTTTAAATTTAAGCAACGTTATTGTTCAAATAATATTAACGCAATTATTTTATTTTTTTATCTAAAGGAATTCTTTTCAGACAATTATAATTTTGCAATTGTAAACACACTTTTAATAACATCTAATGCTACACTTTAATTACTTTATAAAATTAGTAACTTTCAATTGTCAACCACTACAACCTTTAATATTTTAAAAATAAAAATTTGTATTCGTTACAAATTGGCGACCAGCAACGTGAGGCTGAAAAATATTAAACGAAAATATTTTTTATATTTTAAATCAGCCCGGCAAACACAAAAGAACAAATATGCCACACACACATCAATACGACACAAGGTACAAGGACAACCGAGTAGGAGAGGTACAACCAAATACAGAGTCATACGAGGCACAACCAACGCCCGAAATGGAAGTCATTACCATTAATAACATAGAAACTCGACCCGACGAAACACCCCATGCAGAACCTGAAGTGGAGGTGATGGTCAGCGACCAACCAGACAAAACAACCGAAGGGGCAAGAATAGAAAACATGATGATGAGGATGATGGAACAAATGAGCAGAAACCAGGAAGAATCAAGGGAAAATAACAGAAAGATGGAAGATAACCAGAAGAAGATGGAAGAAACCTTGAACAGAAATAATGACTCATTGAATAAAAATATAGAATCGCTGAAAAAGGACTTACATACCAGGTTAGACGACAATAATAGGAACTTAGAATTATTGAAAGAGGACTTGAATAAAAAGATAGACAATACCCACAGAGCCATGGACGCGTTAAACGATAAAATAGAAGACAGTGGCAGGGCCTTAAGAGAAGAGTTGAACACCACGTTAAATAAGATTAGCCAGAAAATGGATGAAATGAATAAGAAATATACGGAAGAATTGGGTCAGACCATAAGAGGAGAAGTACGCAACGACAACAACTCAGAAACTGAAGAAATACCCAATGATGAAACCACAGAAGAATTGCAACCTGAAGATGAGGTCGAACAAACTGAGAATGAAGGGGACTCAAATACATCATCATCTGAAAATGAGCTTGACAGACACCAGGAAGATATTCATGACAAGGAGATCGATGCCGAAGGTATAAGGGAGACTCAGGTAATTAAAGAAGCGGAAGAGTTAGTAGCCGAGAATGAAGACTTAGAACAAAATAATCTGCCCATGTGTGATGATCAAGTGGAGACACAAGAATTACCTGGAAATAAAAACACCGAACAAGTGAATTTAAAAATAAAAAATCGTGAAGAAAGGAACAAAATAATTAAGAAAACGGAAGAAAAGGAGGCGACGATAAGAAGAATAATACGCCCAAAGAAGACTAGGGTAAGAAAAGAATTAATCGAAATGACTCGAAGTGGTCTAATTAATATGATTTATTTCCCAGTCAACAACCGTAAAGAAGGAATCTATAGGAAGGAGTACCGAAGGAGCTTCATGAAGATGAACGAAGAGAAGAAATGTGTTACAACAAAGAAGACTATAACCAATAACATACTTAAAGCAGATATTTCCAAAGGGAGAATAAAACGTTTTAAGAAAAGTAAAGGGTATCAAGAACAGCTGGACCGGATCATTGAAGGGTATGCCCAAGAAATAAAGGAATTACGGAAGAAGAGGGACCAATCAATGGAAAAATCCAACCAGAAAACTAATGACGATCAACCAGAGTTAGAAGAGGTACTAGACGTCAATAATAACAAAGACCAGGAGTACACTGGACACATGGATACCAAAGATGATGAGAAGAAGAAGGCAAGAAAACGGGGAGCCAATGACTATCTGGTAGCCGCAAAGTGGAAGAACCGCATGATAGGGATAGGGTGCCAAATACCACAAACATGTAGTACTAGAGACAGATATGAAAAAGGATACCTGTGAAACGTAATTGTCCCAAACAATGAACCCAATAGAGTGGAAAAGCACAATGTAACCCCAAATATGTAGACCATAAATGTGATTATTATTAAAAACAGATAAATTATAGTGGTATGTAACAGTTACCACCGGAATATTTAGTGTATAAAAAATTTTAAAAATAACTACCATAAACGGATTCATTTAGTGATCAGGAGGATCATGTATTATGCCCAAGGTATTGAAAGTGACTAATTGCCTATAGCAAACCTATTTGCCATATTGTGTTATAAAAAGTGTGTAGTATTAGTGTATAGGCCAAACTATTTGTTACCTATCAAATAAGAGCCAGATTTATCATGCTGAATGGTAGAAAAATGTGTATTGTAAACCAAATAATTTAAGGAGGAGAAAGATATCTATTATATCATATAGAACCAAAGGTAGCATATAACAAAAATATACCTAGGATAATGACATAAAATTACCCTAATTCTCCTATGTTAGATTAATTTAAAGAAGAAATACTACTATCTTATAACTAAAATTACTATGCTATATTTAATAAAGAGAAAGAAAAAATGTTATTTAATTACCGAATATTGTATGTAACAAGAATTTAAATGTTAAATATTGTATACCTCTCACAAAACTAAAATATTATATAAAATCATCCAGAATAAGTGGTAAACATCTGTCACTTGAAGGAGAAGAGGAGCAAACCACCAAAGCGAGTAATATAAGAGAAGGCTATTATAAAGGAAAGAAAAGAAAAGAAAAATGTTTGTCCAATGAATATTGTATATAACAAAATGTTTATCAAATGAATACTGTATATAACAAAATGTTTATCAAATGAATATTGTATACCTCTCACAAAACTAAAATATTATATAAAATCATCCAGAATAGGTGTAAATTATCAGACACTTGAAGGAGTAGAGAGGCAGGATACCAAAGAGAGTTAATTATAAAGATGGCTATTATTATTGTGGAATGAAGCGAAAGAAAAATGTTATTTAATTACCAAATGTTGTATGTAACAAGATATGTCAGAGAACATCTAACAAAAACATTTAATATATGAATACTGTAAACCCTGATAATTCAGGATAAGTGTAAATTATCGACGAGAGAAAAACTAGTAAACTATTGTAAGAATGAAATATTGTAAACTCTATATGTAAGAAACAACTGCATAAGTGTTGTGATAGTGCAACTATTGCTATGTGCAATTTTTATTTTGTCTCAGACAGAGATGAGGATGCCTCTGATTCTGAGTATGTGTAATGAGGAACGGCAGAGAATGTATGCCACAGTGAGCCACTCTGATTCCGAACCCACTACAAATGTTAGGGAATTATATAGTAATGTATCAAGGACTATTATTAAAGAATCTGTGAGGTAAAAAATGAAAGAACCATTGAGATAATCACAAAAGTAAAGATATGTAATGAGAAAGAAAAGTGTATATAAGACAGGAAATTGTTAATTTAAGTAGTGAAATCTATTGTAATTAAATGACTTAAAATGTGAGAAACTTGAAAAAATACTAGTAAGCTAAGAATTATATGACTAGCCGAGAACTCAAGCTAGTGTAACACACTAATAGTATGTTAAAGGTCAATGTAAAGAGTACAAGACAAAAAACAGTAGTAATATACTAAAAAAAAAACTGAAATGAAATGATAATTTTATCAAAAAATCAAATTTTCTCTCAAATTATCAATTTTGAGGGGGGAGTATATGTAACATGACCAGATGTTACATAACCTAGACATATACCATAAGATTTAATAAATACATAACAGTAATGTAAATAGATAATATAATGATAAGAGTAGCCAAGAAGAGAGGAACCATTGAAGAAGAAAGAAGAAGAAGTGCCACAAGAAGCAGTAAACCTAAACACTGCTTGACACTACAACCATACTATAACTGACACAAACTAATGGACAAATTAAATTCACTTTAAGCTGTCAAGCGAGTCAGTGAATAACTTAAATGGAATATGACATGTTAATAACAACAATTAAATAAGAATCTGAATAATGTGATATCAGCATCAGCATTTGGCTGAGAATAAATCAACTATGACTAGTAACTATTAATGCCAGGGACTAAGATTAGCTATGGCCACAATATGAGATTGAAGCTGTATTACAGTCTCAAATGTGCTTATGACAAGTAAACATGTTTGTAAGAGGGAACCTTATACAAATAAGCTACCTCATCAAGGTACCGAATTGTAAACTAAGAAACGTTATTAAGGCATAAATACGATACAAACGGTATGCCTCAGCAATGCCTAAAACAAACAATCATCAGTAAGGTGATTAGTAGAAAGTACTAGAAGTGTAAATCACATACACTGAACAATCTTTGCGCCAAACTTAGCGATAAGCATTATTAATATGCTATACAATTAATAGTTCAATTGTTAATTAATAGCATGGAGCAAAATAATGTGAAACAAAATGTCATAGTGAGTAAGTATAGTTCATAGCAATATATAAGTTAAGGTTTAATCATAATATTCAGTAAATAAATATCAGGACGGATATAATAGTGTTCTAACATAAACGTTTAAGTGAAAAAACGCGATGTGGAACACAAACAGTATTGATAAGAGAAAGCCATCGCCGGCTTTGATTAGCAGATGACAGCGCGAAGCCATATACCTGAACATTGTTTATTAAAAAATGTCAGTGAAAGTGTAAATAAACCAGTGTCAAACTATATCAAATTGAAGAGGAAAAAATATCCTTTAATTTGATAGCGATACGACCCCGATCGCAACTATAATAAGTACGTGACAGGCGTTAGCATCATTTGCACAAAATGAATAAGAAATCGGTTTATCAACACTAACAACAACGACGGCTGTCAATCATTCTGGTGAGGAGTCGGTTAAAAACCGTTAGTGACAGTTGGAAAGACAATACGTCACTTTCGTAACGCCTGGCTAAGCCAATCAGAAAATAGCTTAATTAGTAAAACAATCGCCTAAGGCTGATCAAACCATAGGGTATATAAAGAAGAGCGGCTTATTACC
Source organism: Magicicada septendecula (assembly GCA_034769895.1). Lineage (NCBI taxonomy): Eukaryota > Metazoa > Arthropoda > Insecta > Hemiptera > Cicadidae > Magicicada > Magicicada septendecula. Next base: position 260,313,655 of record CM068368.1, on the reverse strand, counting down.
GTTAGACACTTTTTAACGTTCAACCGGAGCGGCAAGTACGCTCGTTTCATCAAAATTTCTACTAACTGATAGCTTCATTGTAATAGTGCATCGATGGAATCATTTCGGCAACAACAAAAAGTAACTACAAGATATTCTACATAGAGTCAGTGCATCTAAGTGCAGTATTATTTTATTTAGTGCGGGAAAATAACGAACAGAAGAAATAATTAAATAAAATCATATAAGGTCCTTTTTAGTCAGAAGCGGACCAATGTTCTCTGTTCCAGTGCGTGTGTAGTGAATAACAATGGTCATTACAATCCGACCATTGATGTGTTTAATTGAATTTTAATCGAAAGATTAAAACCACAAAGGTAACAGGGTGACAATTTATTCTATTACACCGAGTGCAATAACCTATATGTTTTGATAAACAAATCTGTACTGACGCATAACATTGAAACATTTTCTGTACTACACCATGGCTGAATTTATTTAATGGATTTGTCAATCCCATTTAAGTTGGATGTTAGTCATAAGTGATCTCACCATATAACTTTGTAAATCATGAATCAAGCGTGACGAACGCCTAACCTATAAAATAGGTTTTATTTTTATATTAGTAAACTAAAAGGCATTACTAGTCGATATTATATCAGAAAATAATTAGCTATTGTGTAGGCATGAGCATTCTTTTTTGTGTTTCAAAGAACTTACGCCTGGGATATAAATAATATTAATGTTTAAAGTAAAGAGTATCTGGACTTAACCAGAATTATTGTGTATGCTCTGAGCCAGTTGTATAGGGTATGTAACAAAATATTTGCAATTGTACATCAATGTATTCCTTTAATTATATTTGTTTGAATTCACTATCAAGGGTACAAATAAAACCCCATTATGAGCAGCATAACTTGACTTAATTTATTTCGAAAAAACAGATAAATAAATCATTCAGAAGAATCAAAACAACTTTCAGTTGCGATTAAATATTGTTGAATTGCATTGCCATAAGGGCAATAAACACGATTTTAACTTTTTAAAATTATTATTTGATTCTATTAATGGGTTTTCCACGGGATTTTCCCGAAATAAACCTGTGTGGCGCCCATTATTAAACAAGGTAACCTAACCTTGTAGATAAAGTGAGTTGGTTTTGTAAACCGTCTTGGCAGCTTATTGAACTTCTGAACTTCCAGAAAACACGAACAGGTACGTGGAAGTGTATTTTATTAATTCTATTGTCCAGACGTTACTAGACTTTACGTACTTAGACGACTATCAACCTGGAGGAGGAGTTTCGCTGCTAGTATCAGCAAGACGGTCACCACCATCAAGCGACCAGCTAGTACACTTTATTTTTAAATTTAAGCAACGTTATTGTTCAAATAATATTAACGCAATTATTTTATTTTTTTATCTAAAGGAATTCTTTTCAGACAATTATAATTTTGCAATTGTAAACACACTTTTAACATCTAATGCTACACTTTAATTACTTTATAAAATTAGTAACTTTCAATTGTCAACCACTACAACCTTTAATATTTTAAATATAACTTTTTTATTCGTTACAATATATATATATATATATATATATATATATTACATTTAATCTTTATAAATAAATTTACTTCAAGATATACCTTTTTTTTCTTATCAGGAACATGTTCCGGGTACTATCTTGTACCCATCCTCAGCCTTGCGGTTTTTTGTCTGGTGAAGTACATATGTGTTGTTGGTTGACTATTATTATTGTGGCTTCCTGTTGGCTTCTGGTATTTCAAATTGGTTTTATTGTGTGTGATTGTGGTGTATGTGTTAGTTTATTGTGTATTTTCAATGTTGAGTGCTTTGAATATTGTGTCATGTTTTGTATTGATTTGTATTTGTTCAGGTATTAGTTTGTTTTCTGTTTTATGTTTGTATATTTGTAAATTTTCCCAAATGTTCATTATGGTGCCTTTGTGTGGTATATGTTTTATTAGTGTTACATCGGTTATGTCTGGGAATTCATGTCCTGTGTTTATTGCATGTGTGGCTAAATTGGATTTATATATTTCTGGTTTTTTGTATGCATTAGGTGTTCAAAATAACGTTTTTTCAGCTGTTTTTTTGTTTGTCCTATGTAACATTTATTGCAATCTTGGCATTCAGTTTTGTATATGCCGTTAGTTGTAGTATTATCTTTGTTGTGTGAGCTATTTAGATTTTGTAATTTATTTTTATTAGTTTTGTATGCTATTTTTATATCTGTGTTTTTAAATAGTTTTGTTAGTTTTGTCATTTTATTATTTATATATGTGAATGTGGCCCATTTTTTGTTGTTGTTACTATTTATGTGTTGTTCAGTTTGATTAATTCTTAATTGTTCAGTTTTTATTTTGTATTTGATTTTATTTTCTATTTTGATCATAGTATTTTTATTGTATCCATTTTCATAACCAATTTGGTATATTATATTTTTTTCTTTGTCAGTTTCTTGTTTGTTTAGGGGAATTTTGTACATTCTGTTAAATAGCGAATAAAATGCTGCCATTTTATGTTGCGGTGGGTGGTCAGAATGGTTAGGTATAATGATGTTAGTGGAAGTTGGTTTTCTATATATCGCATATTGTATGTGGTTGTTGTATCTTGTGATGGTTATGTCTAAATAGTTTATTTTGTTATGTTTTTCTTTTTCTTCTGTGAATTGTATTTTGGGATGTATGTTATTGATTTGTTTCAGTATGTTCTCTGCATTTGTGTTTTTGTTATTTGATACATATAGCCCATCATCTACATAACTTATCCATATGCCATTTGGGTCATGTGATTTTATGATATTTTGTATTTTGGTGTCTATGTGTTGTAGGAATATTTCTGCTATTATGCTTGATAATGGTGATCCCATTGCTAAGCCTTCTTTCTGTTGATAAATTTTGCTATTAAATTCAAAGTAATTTTGTTTTAGTATTAGTCGGAGGCTATTTTTTATTTCGGTTATATATTGTTTGTTTTCATTTTGTTCTTTAAGTTTGTTTATTATTATGCCAATTGTATCTTCTACTGGGATGTTGGTGTACATGTTTGTTATGTCATATGATGTGAAAAATGTATTTTCATTTATATTTATTATTTTTAGTTTGTCTATTAATTCGTATGTATTTTTTATGTTATGATGGTTATTTGTTAGATGGTTACTTTTTAGTTTTTGTGCTATTATTTTTGCTATTTTGTATGTAGGAGCTTTTTTGAAATTGATTAATGGACACTTTTTAAATGCTATTTTGCCTCTACTGTATATTGTAGAGAACGAAAGGCCTGTTGATTTTGATGAACATCTGTTACGGGGAAAGGGTAGTTTCCCAGAAACATTTTTTGTTGTAACAAGAGTAAAGAACTTAATTTTGATAAATAAAGTATCCTGTTAAGAAGATCTTAATAATCCACTGTAGAAACGTAGATGGAATATCTATAAATGAAGAGGCTAGTTGAATGGGGTGGGGGTAATTTTCTATAAATGAAATTTATAGTTAAAGGCGGATGGGATAATTTTTATATGTGTACTACGTTATCGGCAACAAAGTAGTAGTTTGTTGTTAAAATTCCTTCCCGGGCTGTTTGGCCGTAGTCCAATGTTTTCTGCAAAACCAGACGTTTCGGCAGTGGCGTCGACTGCCACATCAGTGAAAATCGAGTGCGATAACGTGTGGTGGTATACGTTAGTGACCACAATACTGTGGTTATGGCTGAAGCAATAAGTGGAAAGTAGTAGTTTCTATGGAAATATTTCATTTAGTAAATGATTTTAAATATAAATCTTAGAACATGGAAGTCATGTATGGTTCTCCATACCGATATTTTTCTATGACGAACGATAACTGCCGTAAATTCAAAGATAATCAAATAATGTTTTGCATACAGCCCTGAATTGTAGAGTTCTCAAGACCTATTGATTTTGGTGAAGATCGGTTAAGGGAAGGGGTAGTTTACCTGCAACGTTTTATTTTTTAACAAGAGTAATTTTTACTTCCATGTTCCTTAAGGAAATGGAAAAAAAATGGTGTGTGGAAAAAAAATCGTGTTCGAGATTATTGCAGATTCTGATTGTACTACACTCAGAACATGAAAAAAGTCATTTTTCGAAAAGTGTGTGTGTGTGTGTGTGTGTGTGTGTCTGTCTGTAGATTTTTTTTCTATGGCAAACGATAACAGCCGCAAATTCAAACAGAATCAAATAATTTTTTGCATACAGCCCTGAATTGTAGAGTTCTCAAGACCTGTTGTTTTTGGTGAAGATCGGTTAAGGGAAAGGGGTAGGTTAACTGCAACGGTTTTTTATCAAGTGTAATTTTTTTCTATGGCAAACGATAACAGCCGCAAATTCAAACAGAATCAAATGATGTTTTGCATACAGCCCTGTTTTGTAGAGTTATCAATACCTATTGGTGTTGGTGAAGATCGGTGAAGGGAAAGGGGTAGTTTACCTGCAACATTTTATGATGTTTCAACAAGGGTAATTTTTTATATGACGAACGATAACTGCCGTAAATTCAGACAGAATCAACTACGTTTTTGCATACCTTTTTGAACTAAAGAGAACTCAAGGTTTGTTGATTTTGTTGAAGATCGGTTAAGGGAAAGGGGTAGTTTATCAGCAACGTTTTGTTTTAAAAAAGGTAATTTTTTTATGACGAACGATAACTGCCGAAAATTCAAAGAGAATCTAATAATTTTTTGCACACTTTCCTGAGTTATCGAGTGCTCAAGGACTGTTGATTTTGGTGAAGATCGGCTAAGGGGAAGGGGTAGTGTACCTGCAACATTTTATGTTGAACCAAGAGAAATGTTTACATGACGAACGATAACTGCCGCACATTCAAACAGAATCAAATATTTTTTTGCATGCATCCCTGAATTGTAGAGGACTGAAGGCGTATTGATTTTGGTGAAGATCGGTGGAGATAAAGGGGTATTTGCCTGCAACGTTTTATGTTTTAACAACAGTAAAATACATAATTTTGATAAACAAAGTATCCTGATAAGAAGCTCATAATAATCCACTGCAGAAACGTAGATGATATATCTATAAATGAAGAGGCTAGTTGAACGGGGTGGGTGTAATTTTCTGTTAATGAAAATTATAGTTGAATAGGGAGGGGTGAAAATTTTATATGTGTACTACGTTATCGGCAACAAGGAAGTAGTTTTTGTTAAAATTCCTTCCCGGGCTGTTTAGCCGTAGTCCAATGTTTTCTGCAAAACCAGACGTTTCGGCAGTGCCATGACTTCCATCATCAGTGAAAATCGAGTGCGAAAATGTGAGGTGGTATACGTTAGTGATCATAGTACTGTGGTTAAGGCTGAAGCAATAGAAAGAAGTAGTTTCTATGGAAATATTTCATTTCGAATATGCTTTTAAATATACATCTTAGAACATGGAAGTCATGTATGGTTTTCCATACCGATATTATGACGAACGATAACTGCCGTAAATTAAAATAGAATCAACTACGTTTTTGCATACCTTTTTGAATTAAAGAGAACTCAAGGTCTGTTGATTTGTTGAAGATCGGTTAAGGGAAAGGGGTAGTTTACCAGCAACATTTTATGTTTTAAGAAGGGTAATTTTTTTTTACGAAAGATAACTGCCGTAAATTCAAAGAGAATCAAATATTTTTTTTGCATACCATCCTGAATTGTAGAGAACTCAAGGCCTATTGATTTTGGCGAAGATCGGTTAAGGGAAAGGGGTAGTTTACCTGCAACATTTTATGTTGTAACAAGAGAAATGTTTTCATGACGAACGATAACTGCCGCACATTCAAACAGAATCAAATATTTTTTTACATGCGTCCCTGGATTGTAGAGGACTGAAGGTCTATTGATTTTGGTGAAGATCGGTTAAGAGAAAGGGGTAGTTTACCTGCAACGTTTTATGTTTTAACAAGAGTAAAGTACTTAATTTTGATAAATAAAGTATCCTGATAAGAAGCTCATAGTAATCCACTGTAGAAACGTAGATGAAATATCTATTAATGAAGAGGTTGGGTGAACGGGGTGGGGGTAATTTTCTATTAATGAAAATTATAGTTGACGGGGGAGGGGAGAATTTTTTATATGTGTACTACGTTATCGGCAACAAAGTAGTAGTTTGTTGTTAAAATTCCTTCCCGGCCTGTTTATATGTGTACTACGTTATCGGCAACAAAGAAATAGTTTGTTGTTATAATTCCTTCCCGTGCTATTTGGCCGTGGTCCAAGTTGTCTGCAAACCATACCTTTCGGCAGTGCCATCGACTGCCATCATCAGTGAAAATTGAGTGCTCTAACGTGAGGTGGTATACGTTAGTGTCCACAGTACTGTGGTTGAAAGGCTGAAGCAAGAAGTTGAAAGAAGTAGTTTCTATGGAAATATTTCATTTCGAATATGATTTTAAATATAAATCTTAGAACATGGAAGTCATGTATGGTTCTCCATACCGATTTTTTCTACGACGAACGATAACTACCGTAAATTCAAACACAATCTAATACTTTTTTGCATACATGCCCGAGTTGTAGAGGACTCTAGGCCTATTGATTTTGGTCAAGATCGGTTAAGAGGGAGGAGTAGTTTACCTGCAACGTTTTACGTTTTAACAAAAGTACATAAAAATTCATTTTAAATGTTTTCAAACAATGGTAATTGTAAAAAATAAAATAATTTGTTGCCAGGCAATAAAATTATAATTTTTTGAACGAGGAAGCGAATTCTTACTGTTTAACTTGATCGTTTGGAATTTGTCTGTCTGTCTAACTAATTGGGGTATGTTTCACGATAACTTTTGAACGCATCAACCGATTTTCTGAAAACTTGGCACACTTTTTGTCCCCACTTTACCCTACAGAACCTTGTTGTTTTTGAGATTGATCACCCAAAAAATAGGACGTTGAGTCAAAATTGGGAAAAAAATCGTAAAATCCCATGCGAGGTATCAAATTAAAGCGAATTTAAACTACAATCTGAAATTAGTATTCGTGTTTGAAATTTTCAAAGTGTTTGAACGTCAGAGTCTAAAACGCTGGCGAAAGTTTTGATAAAATCACTAAAATTCATGTGGCATATTTAGTTAAAGCAATTTTGACTAAAATCTGAATGTAATGTTAAGTTTTGAAATTTCAAAATATTTGGACTCTAAGAACCAGTAAAGAGATCATAATTTTTTTAAAAGTGAAAATCCAACTGGGTGTCTGATTAAAAGGAATTGTAACCCAAATTCGAATGTTCCTAAGTGTTTGTGAATGATTATATATGCGTAGTTCAGTTTTGTTATAAGAATAAAATACCTAATTTTTATAGATAAAGTGACTCAAAAATAATATTATATTAAACGACTACCCCATAATAACAAAACTATCCATAAATAGTGAAAATAGTATGAGGGTGGGGAATAATTTTTTAGAAATTATCGAACCGAATTCAAGTAAATGATTTTAAATATAAATCATAGAACATGGAAGACTTGTATGGTTCTCCATACCGATTTTTTTATTATGTTTAGCAGAAAATTTCTGTTGTGTATTGTGTTTATTCAGAATTATAAGAAAGTGTTTCATTTGTCTCGAAGGCAACTCTACTTGATTGATCGTAAATCCTGCCGACCCCAGTTTCTTCTCATTGTTAACTCATTAATACAGGAGGAACACTTATAATTTGTCAGATTCACTTCAAAAATTTTTAATTCATGCAAAGTTAGTAAACTCTTCCAACTACAAAGGATAATTAACAGAGGAAGTTCTTGTTGGGTTAGTTGTAGATACTGACAACTAATCACTATCATAATCGGTGTGATCATGTCACATCCGATAATGGGACATAAATACGGTAAGAAAATGTTAGTACTTTGGCAGTTATAAGTTGCCGTTTCGTATTTTTCTAAATGTTGAACCGAGTTACTTTTACGTTAACATTTAACGTCACGGAAAAATAAACGTTTATGAAAATTCAATTAAGGTTTGCAGATGTGTGTAATTTGTATGAGTTCACTTAACTAGAAGGAAGACGTCTACATTCTGACCTGATACGGTATGCGACTGAGAACGGTTAAATTAATAGATAAAGCCCGTTCAGATGGCTGAGTAAATTGACGAGACACTATCAGACCCACCGGAATCAATATGGATACCCCAGACGTACATAGAAGGAAAAAACTTTAGTATTGCATGCATGGCGTAAGTCGCTATCGAATATTGGTGGTTTTTTAATGTTAGAATCGTACGCATGTATGGAGTACTTTTTAAAAAAATGTTTTAACATGTAGTTATCGTTCAGACATTTGGCAGTAACTTGGTCTTCTTGTCTTCTGCGCTTACCGTATTCTCTAAAAGCACTTTATGTCTCCTGTAAGTGCTATATTTTTTATATAGTTTTTCTCACCGTTCTGTGTCTTTTATTTTATTATCATTAATTAAAGCGAGAGTTTTAATTTCGTTCAGTTTTATGTGGGAGCTTTCGAAGTTTTACATTTGGATATTTTTATATCTTTTAGAGTACCGGTATTTAGTGAGTTAATTTATGACCTCGCAGCGATCTACTGAGTGTCTGTTCATATATCTGTTAATTACTCCAGTAATATGGAGTGATACTCGGGTTACATGAACGCGTGGTCAAACCATCGTATCTTTATTTGTAAGCGTTACGTGTATAAATACGAAACCTGGATCGATAACCGCACAGCACCTCGATGGGCAAGGACCTTTAGTCTTCACTAACACTGAGGAAAAAGGTTAGATTTGAAGAAAATGCACAGTAAATGGTATTGCCATTGGATGAACAGGGTGGCCATGACTTTGAAGAATCTGCATTCTTTGTCGAGGTTAGATATGAAATTAATGGTAAGGTATATGGTAACGTTGTGAAAAAAAAAAGCGAATATGTATCGTTTAGGTTACATCTGATTTGAGTTATAGAGAATCAGTTTTTGTTACTTGAATCTTAAATTTTTATAAATATTAAATGATACTAATGTCGATAACTAAATTTTGTAACACAAATCATTCAGATAAACATCCACCATGCTAGCGAACAACCACAAAGCTTTGTAGGGGTTTCATCTTACAATTTCACGGTCACTGTTTGTGAACGTGTATTGCACTGCGCGGACGTCAGAAACCCCAATGCATACTGCATGTGTACAAACAAAATATAAATAATACCGTCTTCAAATTCTTCAGTAAAATATTATTTACAATATTGTAAGATTTGCCTTTGTAAGGAAAACTTTAGTGTCGTGTATAAACGATTTTGCACTTTTTGAGTTAACGTACAAACGAGATGAAGTATGGGTAATAACTTGGAAACCGAATGAAACTGTTCAAACTGTAACAGATGAATAGCCGTATTCTTACGACGGTCTACTGAACGTCGTATGGTACAGTGGAAAACAAAATACAAGACACCAATTAAGTCACTAATCACCAGCTTTAATTATCAAATTAAACAGTTTGTAATTAACAAGACAGTCTCTTGAACAAATTAAATAAAATTGTTCACACGCAATAAAAAAAATGTCAACTGATATAAAACACAATTGTTTTACAATCGTACCGCACAATTATAAAACACGTAACACTCCGCCACAATACGTCGAACCGCACTCCAATAATTCGCAACTCAAACTCACGGTGTAATAACTGACTGAGCGTAGCTGAGTACTTGTATTTATATCCCGCTGAGGTTCCAGAATATTCACTAATAGACGTCTACTAAAAAACACTAGAACGTAATTCATTGCGGCCCTGAACAAGCACGCGCGGACCGGTATGGTCTGGTATTGAGCCGATAGTTGACGCGTAATTGACTTTCACCGCAAAGTAGCAGCATTATGTACGCACACACACATTACAGCCGGATTCCACTGGAACATTCGATAAACTTGTAGAACGTTCCGTATTATGTAACACCTTTTCCGCATTACGTAACAATATGATCATCCAAACGATTGAAGCAAGTTGCACATCTGTATCCGTAACAGGCCACAAGTCCGGGCATAGTGCATATTCATCAGCTCCCTTTGCCAGTCAGGTTAAACAACTCGTATAGTTAAAGGAAAGACGAAGATTAAGCATTTTTAATGGAAGATATGGTTGTGTGAAAGGCCAATAGTGGTAACTTCCACGCTTGTTTTTTGATTCTAAACGACTTTCCCATGTTGGTATAACCAAGTCGTGTACATTATTCAAATATTTTTCGCATTCGTTATGATAAAATTCCGAAACTACAACACTTACACACTCTCTTGGTCTATTTTTTTATTTTTGTTTAACCGGATCTTTCCTTCGCGATAGTAACTTGGGCTTGATAGTGTAATGATGACGCTAGTACGATTCTGTAGTACAAGTTTTAATATTGCTTATAAGTTAGACGTTCTCGAAAACAGTTTTTTTGAATTTTAAAAGAGTAGGCATGGATGCAGTAAGTACTTGTGAATTGAATGTGTACGAATTTTTATTAAAAGTTTATCGGATACTTTCATTATAGCACACTGAATGTAAAGTATTTAACAAATGTAAATGTTAATCAAAATACTGTAGCACTATGTTCATCATCATTAGGAATCAAGACACACACGCCGGGAGAATTATGTATCGCAGCTGAGCATAAATAGTATGTTACATACAAAATCGCCCACATACCCGGTGTCGCACATAAATTAATAGGGCTTGTGAGTTGCGTAACTGTAAAGTCGAAGTTTAGTACAGTAGTGGCAATTTGGTCCACGACAGAATGATTCCCATCACTCTTCAGGCTATAATCTCAGTCTACTATTGATACCAAGGCGGATGTTCATTTCGAAAAGCGATGTCATACTACATCTCTAGTACGAATTAAAGAGATACGACTGCCCGGATAGTAGTTGAAGATCCACGCAAAGGTGAAAATTCAGATCCAGTGAAGACAGACGTAGTACCTCCTACACCATCATGTATTTGGCGATTGTTGTTGTTGTTGTCGTTTGTATTTTCCTAACTTCGGCTCATCTATGAACGAAACCTCGAGAAGAAGGAAACGTCATGGGAAAAACTGTATATTTTGGTTCAGATAACATCTCCAAGATTCCATTAATAACGACAAATAGCCGTATAAGATCATCTTAAAATTGAACATGGCATACGATGACGAACCTGTATTGGAGAACAATTTCACTAAAGTCATTAGACTCAACAAGATTTTAATAGCCAATTTGAAATGAACAACTTTGCGAACAAACGGTATGCTTTTAGAAGGTTCTTACAACTGCTTAATTACCAAGACTAGTTCCTTACAGAAACTGTAATAATTCCAGTAAACAAAACAGTAAAGCAGCTCTAAAGTTACTGTCTTTTCTTGACCCGAAAAAGGGTTGGTTTCATTTTAGTAACTTTAGGTAACTCATTCTTGGTATTACTCGGAAATTATTGAATTTCTAACTGTGTACTTCATATAAGAGATCCTTTTTCATGCGATCGTCATGCAGGTATTAGTTATTTAATATTATATTTTATTTTTTTGAACGTTGGAATACAAACAGTATTAATACGTTTTGTTTTTGTTTTTCAGTGTGATTTGGAGAGTGACGACTTTATTGAAGTCTATCACGAAAGAGTATACTTGTTCCGTAATTTCTAGTTACATGTAACTGTACGTTATTATATTATACTTGTATAGTTTTGATTAGATTAACAAATATATTAATTTTGCTTATGTTTAAAAGTACTAACATTCTTTAACAATAAAGTGCTGTAAAAAGTAAGTTTCATGTAACTGTAAGGTTATGTTTCAATTGTTTTGATATATTTTGTGATTCACATATTTGTGAAAAGTCGAGTGACTCTCTGGATGCGAGAGTAGCAACTTTTAGGGAATTATATAAATTTTGAAGACTTACGAATATAAATTATATTTAAAATACCAGTCTACAAGTTTTCTTTTTCAAACTGTGTTGTGCACATGATTAGTGACAGACAAGCTCGCGAATTTATTACTAAATTCGGAGTGTAATAGGAGGTTACCTAATGCACAATATTTCCCTATGTCGTACGGTATATAGTCTGCAAAAATTATGTGCATAAAAAATTCTGAATTGTTACAGTTAAAAACTGTGAAACGATAAGACGCTTCATCCACTTATTTCTAGTCGTAAACATTCTCTTTTAGCTTCCTCGTAGCGTTAGGTTTTCACTTCCGAGAGTGTCTTGTAGTCTTATTATTTTTTAAATAAAATTTTTTATTTTATTTTTTTATTTTTACCAGAATTTTTGTTTTGTTTAACTGTTTCTAGCAAACAAAACTTGCGATTGAGTATTCCTACAATTGCATGTGGGAACTGTATTGAGATATTCCATGTATTGTTCAGTATCGGAGGTTTGTACACCGTTTGTTGACATGTATTTGTTCGTGCGTGCGCAGCTTAATTGATTAGCGGGTACCGTAATACAGGAAAAGTTTATGCAGGCTCAGATAAAGCGATATAAACGTGAACAAGGTCATTTGTACCACACGACAACTACCAATAATTTGTCTGATAGCCGAGATTTATGATGCAAGTGACCCATATATTGTGACGCGTATCATAAGAATAATTTTATGGCACTTGCTTTGCACAAAAAATATGACATTGACTATTATATATATTACGCAAGATTAAACATGTTTCATAGAGATGTCCGTCTTTTGAGAGGCGTCAGTAGGTCTTTACTTTTGCGCTTTCTCCAGTTCTTTCCTTCAGCACATAATGTTCATTATCTTTAAGTTATGTCCAGCATATATGTTAAGTTTTCTATGGATTAACTTCTCCAAGAGGTGTTTCATTCCAAACGCTTCCTGGTTCGTGTATCGGTAATTCTGCTACTGGTACTAGTTTTCATCTTCAGCGTTCGTAGGCCTACATCTTTTCACAGTAACTGAGATGTAATTGAATTTTTGTGTATTTTAGTTTTCACACTGTTTAATATTAAATACGACGTTAGCGCAAGCGTTAAGTTTTAGGGGGCCGGTACCAACATGATACCAATACGATATTAATTCATGGCAAAGTAGCTTCAAGAGCCATATTGAATAACATGATTGACAATGAGTCGTATTCCTAAACTTTGTTATTTCAGATAGAAGGTACGCAATTCTGATGCCCGCTTTTGATCCCATAAATTTCGTTTTTTGCAACCCTAATACATTTCCGAAGTATATGTAGTACTACGGATTTCGGTTTCTTTTTGGTTTCTTCTTTAATATCTACATACAGGCCTGCATTGTTTATTTACATGAGATTCGTAAGCTTTTTTTTTATTTGTCGTAACGGTAATATGTTTTACGTTAATTTGTAATAATTATATATTCGTCTGAAACTATACTATTATGATGATACTAGTCTGTATATCCTAAGAATATCCAATATTAATGTATTGTCTGTAAACTACATAGTCCACAATATTCTAACCACAGAAGTAAAAATTAATTACTATTGTGTGTGTGGGGAGGGTTGTCAGTTGTTGTACGCGTGACGTGGTAGCATGCTGGCAAATATTTTCAGTTTTAGTACGTAGACTGAGGAGACTTGCGTGACAGATCGTAAATTTATTCTAGTAACACGATGGATTTGCTGCTTGCCATATATTTGCTTCCCATTTATTGATTCGAATCGTGCATGAACCTGTGGTCGGTGGTGTGCGTAGAATGGCTTCGTATAGTAATACTTGCTACAGAAGTATTGAATCACAGTGTTTTTAAAACGACGCACGTTAATCATTTTGCATGTGTTGCGTGCCTACTATCTGTTTTGTAGACCAGTACGTTGTCAGTATCGTAAGCGTGAGCGTCGTAAGCAGCCCGATTACTGAAAATTGAAATTTAACCAATTTTTAGCCATTTTTGTTTTAGATTCTGACACATTGAATTTGTTTTAAGTCCATAAACTTTGCACACCATTTGTTTCTTTGGCATATTTGTCATAAACTGGACAATTCGTATTTCACCCATTACCAAATGTGCCTTTCTCGTTATGAAATGAAACAAAGATATTTTAAATTATTGGAGTAATTAATATTTTAAATATTTATTAATCTGTGTAATAAAGCAACATATATTAGGTATAACAGTGTAAACGACTCCCATATTAATTTTAGTAATTTCAGTGAAGACAATAAGCAAATATGGGGAGTAGTAACTAATCAAATAACATAAAGCAGCGTACACAGTAAATAAATAATAAAACAAAAATTCGTTCGAAAGTTAATCAGTATTTGGATATTGCGAACGTTTAGGAGTGTTTAATGTGACCGTTAACACTTCTAGAGAGAGGTAAGCGTTGAAACCAATGGCGTGAGGGTTGGAAGAGAACAGAGTTTCCAGTTTAACGCGAATTGGAACATGACGTGAGAGAGGCGCAAAACGTGTTACATGCGAAGCTTAGATTAAACAGTCTGTCAGGTGTTTAACGTATATCACAGGCCCTATAAGCGGTGAATTTCATATTCTTACGTATAGGGAACTCAGACGAAATACGTGTGCACAGCCCAGTAATAAGTTAAACTTATTTGGGCTTGGTACCATTAAACTTGTTTGCAAATAGTATAATTTATGAACTCTTGTGTAGGGTGTAAAGTAGAGAGAACATTGTAACAATAAAAGGTCATTAATAAAATGTAAGCAACATATTTTAGTGTGTGTCTGAAGCAGGTCATCCCACAGTGTACTGCAAATAACACCGTAATCACGCTTGTGCTTTCGTGTATTTGGATATAATGTCCGGATAGCATAAGCAGTTTGTCGGCTGATCCTGTTGATGGCACGTGTCGTGGTTTCAACTCAAGGTCGATTCGGTGCATTCAGGTCATCTGGATATGGCATAAATACACGCCGCAATAGGATTTAGCCGACTCTTGCTGCTGGCCAACAGCCAGTTCTTCCTTTGGTTACACGTAGTGCAAGATACGGGTAACTAAACGGTAAGCCTGGTGGACGAAAACATTAAAACCTCTTATTGTCAGTACGGATTTTTCTCAGTCCTCTGTGAGTATAAATAGAATGTGTTAATACAATCCCTTGACAAAATTGTATTTGTCTGTTGTCGTGGAAAAAAACAGTGGTTTGTTACGTGCGTTTAATACATTTAAAAAACCGAACTAGAAAATTCCGTGTTAATTTGATTGTATTGGACAAGTTAGCGGTTTTCGTAATACCAGCTGTGTCGTAAGTTGTTGACGAACCTCTAGTTTGTTGTACTGGACGAGGTGTTTACACCATTATCAAGTCCTAAATGCTATCATTTTGTTGTATGTTGTGTAACGCAAAATTTGAGCAATTGCTAATTTTACTCAATCAACTATGCTGAACGCAAAGAAATGGGTGTGTTTTAGAAAGCGGAGAGGTATTGTGACGCCTGAACCGTTAGGCGGCATTACGTGAAAGAAATTAACTTGTAAAAAAGCAGTAGAGTAGAGCGGTAGGTTAATAACGCCGGCCTTGGGGCTGACGACTATAAGGAAGGTAATTTAGGCGAAGTCACGTTTTGGGACATAACTGTCATAAAATGTATTATTCGCTAGGATATTAAGGGTGTTTGCCCATGTTGTAAACGTTAAGTGAATGTAACAATAGATACCGTTAGACGAGAGAAAGAGATGTGTGAGAGAGATAACTATAGACGCTAGTTTTTTAAGCACGTGGGTCGCGGAGAAACGTTGGGCGAATCAGAAAAAGCGTCATATGTTGCGCGGGAGGTTTTAGTGAAACAGATTGGGTGATTTTGTATTTAGCGGTAGTTTAAACCTATAGGAATTTGTGTTTATTATTACTGGCGCCCTGAGGTACAATCAAGAGTCGGTACACTGGAGTAAGTGTTGTAGACTATTATGTAAAAATATTAATATTACCAGTGATTAAATAGTTTGTAAAACTTGCTTTTCATATGCTCGTAGGCCAACGTAATATGCAAATTATTAATTTAACTCTTTCATAAAGGCCTATAAAGAAGTGTATTACATTCTGTCGCCCGGAACGTGGGACAATTGAATCACTATTAAACAAATTATAAATTAAGACTAAGTAGAAGTTAAGAATAGAAATAATATAAAACATAGTTTATGATTACGCGAAGTAGGAGTGGGAGAGACAAAGACATACAAACCAACATTCACAACCTATACAACAACATGAGCACAAATACAGATACCCAAAGCAACGATATGGAATTCGAAATAAATAATCAATTAGGCGATCCAGACACGCTCGCAGACATTTCGGAGGAGAATCAAGCGTCAGGGACGCGGGGAAAAAACGGACAGAACGATGAAAACGCAGAGACACAACAATTTACACCAACAGTAGTGACAGAAATTCGAGAACGACCGATAAGTCGGACACCACTAGAGACAGACAAAAACACTGATACATATATATATATATATATATATATATACAATACTACAACAATTACTAAAACAATCAGAAAAAACAGAAAAACGACTGGCACAACAAATACAAGAAGAATCGAGAAATACAAAAGAACAGCTCTCACAACAAATACAAGAAGAATCGAAAAATACAAAAGAACAGCTCTCACAAACGAAAGCACAGATAGCACAACAAATTGCTGAACATGCGAGGAAAACAGACGAACGGTTAGAACAAAATGAATTAAGATTAGAACAAGCATTACAACAAATGAAAAAACAAATCCATAAACAACACATAGAAATAAGAAACGAAGTCGCCATACAGATGGAACAAGAGAGAACAAACAACAAAAAACTGTTCCAAGACTGCCAAGTAGAGATTAACAACAAAATTCCAGATAATACCGATAAGATTACTGAGCTTAGTATTAAGACTAAACAGCAGATCGTAGAGTTGGACGAACGGCATAGCAACAACATTCAAATCACAAGCGAAAAAATCGAAATAAACAACAAAAGATGCGAAGACAATACGGCAGCAATCAAAGAGTTACGAGCCGAAAACGTGGAAGAAATGAAGAAAGTGAACGAAAATATAAATGTAATTGACCGTAAGTCGGAAGAAACAGGAATAGTAGTTATGTCAGATGAATCAGAATCACCTGTAATAATGGATGTTGATGAAAAGAGGAATTCAAATATGGATAGAAGAGGTGAAGATGAAACATCTCCTTTACATGCTACTAATCATGATGTTGACGAAGAAATAGAACTCGAAAAAGATACATTACCCCCTTACTTGCCAGCTATTCATGGCTGCCGGAGTGTCGAAGAGTTTCAGTGCCTTAACAGTATGTCCGAAGAAGATACAGCAGATCCGTGGGAGATCAAACCACCCCAAGCACATGTACATAAATCCAGACCTCACAGCCGCAAAGAAAAACATTCATCACGAAGTCGTCATGCATCATCCAGTCACAGAAAAGGACATCATCATTCACGGTCTCACAGAGATGAACATCGAAGACACCATAGGGATAAGCTAGCTGTGAAAGAAGAAAGCTCATTATTAAGCCGCTCAGAGTCTTGAAGTCATCGAAACAAGGAAGCACACGAGTCTCGTAAAGAAGAGAAACAGAAAGAGAAAGAAAGACAGGAAAGAGAATTATGGAGAGAAAGACTTCTAGAAGCAGAACGAGTAAAAGAAATATATAGAAAAGATATAGAGGAAAGGAGGCAAGGACGACAAGAGAGAGAGCGTAGCCGCAGTAGAGAGAAAAAACAAGAAGATTTTGAAGCAATGGAGGAAGAAACCCAAAATGTACACACACACACACACACACACAGAAACATCACATGAAAATTGAGAAACAAAATGTAATAGCACACATCCGAATATTGATGTAGTAGTCGTAAGTAGCAAACTAAATGTAAGGATGTTTAATGTAATAAAGTATAATGAAGTTTAGTCATATAAGAAATCACAAATGTTTAGAAATAAGAGAAAGAGTAATAATGTATTGAACATGAGTATAAAATAATATAGTACCCTAAATGAGAAATGTAACAAAAACGTTAAAAGGGAAATTGCTTTATGTAAACAGTTGTTATTGAAAGGGAAAGTGGGCCAGCCACAAGTAGAAGTAGTTTGACAAGTCAGGTAGAGAGGACGGACAGTGTTTGTTGGTAAACAAACCATGACAGGCTAACAACCCTGGTGTATAGCAAGTCTGTAGTAACCGAGTGACATTGTAATGATGTACTCACTAAGTTAGACTAAGTAATATAAGACAAATAATTAATTCGAATACATTGTCAATTTTAAATGTAAGGAATGAATTTATAATTATGTCAGTTTATTAGAATATATGAACAAGGTACTTATAATTATAATAACTTTAGGGACGCATCAATAGAACTAGTTTCCAATTTTGATAAAATTGTAATGCTAATTCTATGGGGGGACTTATGTAATGCAAAATTTGAGCAATTGCTAATTTTACTCAATCAACTATGCTAAACGCAAAGAAATGGGTGTGTTTTAGAAAGCGCAGAGGTATTGTGACGCCTGAACCGTAGGCGGCATTACTTGAAAGAAATTAACTTGGTAAAAAAGCAGTAGAGTAGAGCGGTAGGTTAATAACGCCGGCCTTGGGGCTAACGACTATAAGGAAGGTAATTTTAGGCGAAGTCACGTTTTGGGACATAACTGTCATAAAATGTATTATTCGCTAGGATATTAAGGGTGTTTGCCAATGTTGTAAACGTTAAGTGCATGTAACAATAGATACCGTTAGACGAGAGAGAGAGAGAGAGAGAGAGAGAGATATGTGTGAGAGAGATAACTATAGACGCTAGTTTTTTAAGCACGTGGGTCGCGGAGAAACGTTGGGCGAATCAGAAAAAGCGTCATGTGTTGCGCGGGAGGTTTTAGCGAAACAGATTGGGTGATTTTGTATTTAGCGGTAGTTTAAACCTATAGGAACGTTTTTCTATCGAATGTAGGTAAGGGAAATTCAAAACAAGTATAAAATATGAACTTGTAAAGAAATAAGTTACTCTTCTTAAAATCGGCGGAACTACACGGAAGAGACTCGCGTACGCTGTTTTGCGTTAACTATAAATTTTAATAAGTAATGTAAAGAATAAGTAATTCGCAGAAGTAACAGAAGTACGGGAACGCGATAATTACTAATACTACAGTTATAAAGTTTCTTAAACAGTGAATAAGCAAATGAGCGAATGATCGAAGTAATAACAAACAACACGAAGTAATATTACGTATAAATTTCCATCAATTCGATACGTTGTGGTGAAATCACGGAAGAAAGCGGATTAGTTCGGATTAAAGTTACGACGGAGTGAGATAATCGGAACGCACGCGACGCGAACTGTGTTAGATGCACTTAAGGTCAATTCAATAATCGTTATAACCAGAGTGTATAATTATACGACATAGTCATATGTATAATCAATATGTCAAGTGTAGTGTACATCTGTGATCAAGTGAATTAGTGCATTCATAACCTGGATTAACACTCAACAAACGGCTGTTGACGACTCACCGACCTGCAACATATTCAGGACTACGCACTTCGGAAGGATTCTTCACGCAAGTAACGAATAAATGAACATTTGATTCTATATTGTTTGATAAATATATGTTTGTATTCAAACATAGTGACTCAATTTGTCAGAAAAGAACTCATTGCTATTTAATAATATTCAAATTGTAAGATAAAACGATCCAAGTCATATTAACAAATTTTGTAATAGTATATAAATGCAAATGGTTAATTAAAAGTTGATTAATATACTTTAATTTGTGTTTATTATTACTGGCGCCCTGAGGTACAATCAAGAGTCGGTACACTGGAGTAAGTGTTGTAGATTATTATATACCAAAAATATTAATATTACCAGTGATTAAATAGTTTGTAAAACTTGCTTTTCACATGCTCGTAGGCCAACGTAATATGTAAATGATTAATTTAACTCTTTCATAAAGGCCTATAAAGAAGTGTATTACAGTTGTGTTTTTTATTATGGCTTTGATTCTTATATCGACTATTCAGACATGTTTGTCCTTTTCTATAAGTTGTTCGTCTTTCCTTTTCAGTGTTAAATTGATCCTATCCACGCCTTTCACACCTCGTCTTCAAGTTCCTCTACATACGTACTTGTGCATGTTAACATTGTCTTCCGTACTTTCTTATTCATTCTGGTTGCTGCCTTGTCTGCATTCACTAAGTCTCCATTCCATCATAGAGCTTGTGTGTTATAGAACAGTTTACTTTCTGCCTCCACATTTGAGATTTTACTCTTTTCTGATTCATCGATCGATTGAATTAATCAAAAGCGCTACCGAGTAATGATTTCATAGTACCTCTTTGTAAATTATGATGAACGATTATCGTGTGAAGTAGGTAAAAGTACTAAGCAACAAAGTAATTATTACAAAGACGTTT
Organism: Magicicada septendecula; assembly: GCA_034769895.1. Lineage (NCBI taxonomy): Eukaryota > Metazoa > Arthropoda > Insecta > Hemiptera > Cicadidae > Magicicada > Magicicada septendecula. The sequence goes on along the minus strand of CM068368.1, from coordinate 260,293,310 downwards.
GAATCGTTCTTAAAAACATTTAAAAAATATCTGAACGGCCATTGCGTTTCGTCGGTAGGAATTTATTTTCAAGATTCGTACAAGATCCTCCGTGATCGCGCGACGTACATATTAACCAAGAGGACGAGATGCGTGACAGCGGTAACTGTCGTAAAATCACTCGCGTGTTTCTAGTGAAGCCGTCTATCACAGTTGAAGTCGAGTATTCGCAATTCTGTAAACATTTGTATTGAGTAAAATTACTTTCTGAGATATAAAGAACGTATACGTAAGAAGAAGTTAATAATACTGAATAGTGTTAATTCAGGTACTAGTACACAACTTGCGTATGTAGGGGCACAGGTCTTCCATAAGGGCAAATGCATATTCCATTGCCAGTATTTTGTAATATGAGAGACTTGGTCGTATTACACAACGTTTTTAAAATACTGTAGTAATTTAGTTGTGGAGACGGTAGCGGACCAAGTAGCTTGCCGGAATTTGCACAGTACACTGACTTTGTCAACTCTGCTTGCTTACGTGCTCAATACGTTAACTTACATTTTTGTAATAGAGCACCAATTTTATTTAATCCATAGCTTGATTTTACAATTTAATGTAATGTTGTCTTTTTTCTTAGGAAAGTATTGAAGGTTTTATTTGAAAAACACTTTTTCTACCCGAGTATTGATTTAATTTTATTCTTTTTTCCTTATATAGAATTTTTTGTGGATATGAATACTATACCATAATTGTATATGTAATAACAGTCAACACAACGCGCAGATTTTATTTACCTGTGGGTCTGGTTGCTCGTACATATTGTTTACTTGCGTCTGCCTTGTAATAATGAAATAATATTTTTCAATTTAAGTTAAATTCATTTTGAGCAGTGTATCAATTGTTTATCGTCGAAATCCGACTTGCCTTCTTTCGATAAGTAACTTCTGTCTCTTGAAAATTTAGTAACCAAAGTTCTTCTTCTTCTACTCTTCAGGGATTAGGCAATGTGCCTGTTCCGACTTCACACTATCATAGCCATTTCTTTCGTAGTCTTCCTACATCCCTTCTTCCAGAAGTGAACTTATTTACAGTTACTGGTATTCTATCTTCATCCATGGGACTTAAATGCTGTCTCTGTTTCCACTGTATTCTTCAATTTTATCATTTAGACTATATTTATAGGCTATATTTAATTCTTCTCGTATATCTTCATTTTTGATATGATACCTCCTTGTGCATCCTTTAACTCATTGCTTTGTAATCCAGTATTCACTGCCATATTATAGTACTGGAGCAGCCATTGTTTTGTAGAATTTTAATTTTGTCTTTACGTCTCGTTTAGTTTTTTAGTGTTCTATTATAGTTCCATATATGTGTTGAAATCTACTGACTTTATTTTGTATGTCTTTGTCAACGTCAAAACTTATATCACAACCTAAATAGTTAAAATTTGAGGTCTGTTCCAATACTGCATCCTCAGTAATAATCTTTGAGCGTACTGGAAATTTTCCGCAGTGAGGCATAACTTTTGTTGGTAGATATCTTTAGGTTGTAGTATTGTCGTCCCAGTTTATGTAGTCTACACAGAGTTGTAAGTCTGCTTCATTATTTTGTAATATAACCACATTATCTGCATACAGGAAAACATTTAAGTGGTAATTCCTTTTCAGCTGTATACCTTGATGGACTTCAATCTTCCAGTTCTGTATAAAGGTTCTCGACACAAAGTAATTACCAAAGTCCTGTGGTTACAAAGTAATGAAAGTATTGAGAAAAATGCACTTGGTCAAAATTAACATCTGATGAGTATCGAAATGTTGGTAAATTTTTAAATACCGTAAATAAATGGACTTGTATACATATTTCCGTACATGTTGGTGGATACACCATCGATTTTTCGTACAAGATCGCTGCGACTTTAGGAATTTATAATATTTGTGTATGGTAATTCAGTTTATATAAGCGTAAACATTTTTTTGAGAGTATTTTTTTTAATACACGCTGGAAGCGATGTTATCTTTTTATATATTTCATAACTATATATAAAAATTGAATGCAACTGTATACAGATTTATTAGTTAGTTTATTATTTAAACAAACAAGATCGTGTATTCCGAAAAATCATAATTATTAATTGACTACCAGATTTGTAATGCTGTACGCGCTGATGAACGTATTTAGATTTTATACCCAGCTCATCAGTTGATTTTTAATGCGGTTTCATGTTTACAACTCCGTTTATAGTAATCCGATTTGAGTACTTACTGGCGTATATATTTTAACCACGGTTTAATTCTGTTAAGAGATGCCGTTTCATATGTCAGTTTACGTTGTTCCTTTATTGACCACTTACAGGATACTAAACGAAACGAATTAAATAATATATGTAAACTACCTTTTGTATGTAGCCCCATAATGATTTATGAAAATCATGAGTGCCATTGGTTTGTTCGGGACTGATAAAACTGTGTGATGACCTCATTTTGGTGTGTTTAATTAACATAGAACGTATGAGCTTAGAAATAATCACTTGTACCTTTATGTATTTCTAAATAAAAAGTTTTTTAATTTTATTCAAGTTTATATTGTTTTATTCAACAGTGTCCTAATCTGCATTTTTATAATACGTGCCGTGTATATAAAAACAGTGAATTTTCTGTTAGCAGTAAAGAGAATAGTCAGTGTTAGAATTTATTCTGTACAGGAAATTTGAATATTCAAATAATATTGGCTGAGACAGTTCGTCGCCAGTTAGTTGGCAGCGACTTAATATCCAACCACTGAAGTGAAAGCTAAAAGCAAAGGTAGTTTTATCCAGAGCAGATAATTTAGGATATTACGTAAAATTTTGTATTCATTTTGACATTAAACGACAAAACATTTATTTGACAAATATGTTGTTGTATTCGTTATTATTACTAAATTGCGTTATTAAGCTTACAGAATTGATTGTTTATTTTAATACTACGTAAAGAAATAAAGTACCAGTTTGACAAAAAATAAGAAAATGTAATTTCACTGTATCGTAATTTACAAATTTACACATTCGTCTGCAGAATTGACTTGTAATATTGAAGTTGAACATAAATTTATAACAGGTTTTTTCTTACGTTTAACATCCGACTGAATACGGAGAGTGAGTGAACGAGAACATTCATTCTCGATAACTGATACTGTATAGAATAAATACATACCTACAGTGTATGCGAAGGGCGAGTCCAATCAGCTGTTTCACGAATTACTCCTTGTGACTCTGATGTTTATTATCTTTGGCGATTCGATTCGTTGCTGGATAAAACGATCTAGGATTTGCGACAGCTGTTAGCAAAAACTGGAAAATTATTCTTGTGAAACGGTGCTAAGCATTTTAGTAGGAAACCCGTATATGGAAGAAATTGCAACTGTGATTATAAGTATTATAGTACAAGTCGCCACGACAGCTCTAGTACTTTTTATTCAAAGCGTCGTTGTTATTGTTAATATCCGCTAACATGTGTTTTACAAATGTTAAAACAAATTATAAGACAGGTATCCATGGCACCGAGACCTGGAACGGCTATGGACTTGATCAGGTCTCAATCTACATAATAGTAGACCTACTTAATAAATGTTCTTGTATTACTAAAGTCAAGTAAACTTTATTTGCAAAATTTTATTTTCAATCGAGCTTTTGAAATATGAGGTTTATAAGTTTCGAACGTCAGCTAAACGACGTTAAACGTCCATCATTTTGATTACTGGTCCTTGACTTTTGCTAAATTGATCATGTGACATATCTTTGAAACTGTAGTGTACCAGGATAAATATTTTCACTCTCTGTATCAGCGAATAGTCTGCTTTGACCACTGAAATATGTACGTACCAATAGAACAGCGTAACTGAGGATAGCAAAACTAAAACTGAAACTACCACTAAGTGGTGAAGTTGCTTCCCTGCCGAACAGTGTGGATTTAAATAATGAAAAGAAAACATATTTTTGCCAGACGTCTGGTAACGTACATATAATAATAAGCTTACCTTTGATAATAGAAGATGCTGTTAAAGTGGAAACAGCGTGTACTTATTGAGAAAAAAACAACAACACAAAAAAGTCATAACACATACGAGAATATGTTTACAAAAACAAAAAAATTACGGTAGTGAATCGGTTACGTCCAGTGGCATGTTGCACATAATGAGAAGAGATTTTCCGAAATACATAGGTAAAATTAGAAAGGTCGCACAGTGGCAAACGCTGATTAATTGAATCGGATATTGGTCTCTGTGTAATAGTGATAGAGTCCGCCGTTAATGCTTGCAAGCGGACGCTCTGCATATTGCAAACCTACGTAATTATTTATATCCCCAACGCTAATGCTTTTGAAACGCGCGGACCGCAGGGAGTTAGAGACAGGATTAGAGAAGAAAGAGTCGGTAAAAATAATATAAATAGGTTTTATCCATATTTTAGAGATAGTCTCCATACAGCAGAATGGTGCCATAGGCCTACGTAGCAGTTGAATGCATGGATGCAGGAGCCCTAAGTTTGAAGTAGACGCTAGGACGCGCGTGTTGTATTGCCTTTTTGAGACACGTATGAGAAAACTATTGGAAAATAGTATTACAGTGAGTTATTACTTTTAATGAAACTGTTAAATTTCCCTTTCATGTTGTTCAGCTTTGTAGAAAATGTTCTAGAAAAGTGAATGAAATTAATTTTTTTCTTCTAAAGTATTATCAGATTTGCGAGCGAGTAACAATTCTCATCTAATATTTCTGGAAATTAGCCACTTGCTGAACGGTAGAAATCGAGTTACAAAGTTAATGCCGATCCATCACAGCTTTAGAGTCTGTTCGACCGATTCTTCACAATTTTACACACTTAGGCATTACCGGCTGTTGACAAGGAAAGTGAAAATCAAAGAGCAATTTCAAAATACTTATCTGATTCTCAGTTTCATTCATACCGTTTTTTACATATATTATTGTAAAGAGTGACTCGAATACGTTATTGGAATAATATATGTAGAATATACAAATTCTAGCGTAGAATGACTACAGCATACATTAACAGTTAAAAGGAGAGTGATACAGGAATGCCAACTAAACAAGTAGAATTTGTTTGGCTTTCGTGACCACTGTTTTTTCTGAATGACCGTGCTTCGTTATGCGGCATCTACTGTATCGTGTTTTTGACATTGAAAACCGACTACGGCAGACTGATTAGAGCTCGTAGAAAAGGCAAAGGGTTATTGTAAAAATGTAAAAAATTTTAATGTAAAACTAAAGACTACAAAATGTGTGCACGACGAATGGCGCCATTAAAAACGACTTATTTTTTGTTAGTAAGGTCGTATGTAATTTCAGGACGTTATTCGAAAGCGTTTCGTCATAAACTTCAGTGAGTGACGTGCAGTTAGGAAGACAGAGTTATATAGAAACTAATACAGAAATATATTGTAAATAGAACGGACATCTGTCCCTGTCTTCCTTTTTCGCCATCGTGCAAGGAGAACAAATTAGCTAGCGCAACATTATAAAAATAGCTGACAATTTCAGCGCATCCTTAGTTAGGAGAATATTAATAGTTATGGGATTTGTGTACCAAGCGTAGAAACAAAAAGGACAAAATATGACGAGTGTTGTCGACGGGGACGCATAGTAGGAGTTGCAGACAACGAGCACTATACAAGTTGCGCTCAGCGGACAGTTATGTTTCTCCTTGGTGAACTGTCCAGATCCATGGAGAAAGAGATTCATTAAAATGTGAAAGTGTGATTAATCCTAAGTTAGTAGAATGGTGCAAATATGGGCTACCATTTTTTTTCTTTAAATATCTTGAGTTTTAATGGAAGTTAAGAAGTGCCATTATATAATTACAATCTCATTTATATTTCCTATAAAATATACATGATAGAACTTAAAAAAAAAAACGAATTCCAGTTTCAGTTAATAAATACTTTCTGTAAATGTGTAAAATCAATGATTTTAAAATGGTGGTGCAAATACGAGCTACTATAAAAAAGTGGAAAAAATAACGTTTATTAACAAAAAATTACTTGAAAGTACCAATTTTTTTTTAGCAAATAGATCTCTGACATTTATGAATTACATTTATTATATAAAACCGTTACAGGTAAAACATTTTTTAATACTATTTCAGTTTATCTCTTAATATTTTCTAGTCAACACTTAGAATTAAAACACCAAAAAATTTGTGATTTTGTTCACTACTTAACCTACTGACAAAAGTCACACACATAAATGTCTTTCTCAGCTCCTGAACATTCTTTGTGTGCCCACATTGAACACATGATGCACTGCATCCATAATTCACCTTTTTTTGTGTCGTCTGAAAATTTACTTTCACAAAAAATGCACGTTGCATCTTCATCTTCAGGCTTTTTCATCCCAATAGGCAACTCCAAGTCACTGTCACTTTCAGGTAAGTTTGGTTCTGGTTTATTGTTCGATTCTTCTGAATCTAGATTTAATCTCCTAGTAGGTTTCAATTTTTTCTTAAGTCCACTCTGCGATTTGCCTTGAGTCTGCCTTTTCTCACTTCGAAACTCTAGGATCTTTTTTTTTCATTCTTTAGACTTGATTTCTCCAAAGAATGGGTAAGTAAATTTTTGTAAGGGCTCCCAGTTATTAGAGCTGCACTTGTGGACTTGCGACCTCTGTTATTTGTCTTTTTTTTATGATAGGAGGAGGTGAATATGGAATGGGCTGATGATTTCCGACGAACCTGCCTGAGAGAGTAGTCCAGAATTGCTTGTTGGCGACTGACTTTCTGTACCTGGGTTATTGGCCTTGGTCTGCTGTTCTAGATTTTGACTTAGTCCATGCTGTGCTGAAGGTGATGGTTGTGAAGTAAAGTTAGGAGTACTGCATGCCTTTAGTGCAGCGGTTCCCAAACTGTGTTGCGCGGAACCCTAGGGTTCCACAAAAGCATCGAAGGGGTTCCGCGAAAAAATCTCAAAAATCGGATTTTAAAATAAAACCGCACGAGGCCAACTATTCGATTGTCAGTTGTCGTCCAAGCAGCAAACAAGGAAATGCATCACGTCATTTGGTTCCTAGAACTCAATGCGATGGTAGGGGGAGCACTCGCCAATAGAAGTCGTTTTATCACAGCCCGGCGTCTCAGACCCGCGCGACCTCTCCAGGGAGATCGCATGGAAGTTCCGAGAAAATTCCTCGCGCGCACGCTAGAGCGCTCTTGGCTTTTCTAACAACATCCAGGTTCTTTGTTTTATAAATACACTAGCTTCACTCAGTTCAGTTTAACTAACACCATGGATACTGGCTCAAGACGGGTAGGCTTTCAGGTGCCAAAAATACAGTACGTGGAACTTCTAGTACTAGCTCTACTGAGACACTGCCATCTGGACATGATGAATTTCAAGAACATGCTCTTCATTGCAGTTCGGTAAGTAAAAATACAAGGATATTAGAATTACAGTAAATGCGTACACAGGGAAAAATGTGCTTGCTCGGTCAAAGCACACGCTTTGAATTTGAAAACAACTGCTCTGAACTAGCAAGCAGACAAAAACAAACAAAGTTGCGTTGATCTTACACGCACATTTTTCCCGTCATATACGTCTGAATTTGGTTGTAATGTGTCCGAAAATTTTAGCGAATTACAACTGAAGTACCTACGTATTATGTATTCGCCGTAAGTTTGCGCCAGACGTAAACAGAAACACGTGAGTGAAAAACACGCTATGGTTGTTGTAATTATCAGGCGTGGCACATTGACAGCGAAGTACCGACAGATTATATTCAAAATTGGTACCTAAACTTATACGCGGAATGAGACTTGTTACATTGCACAAGGCAAAAACTTTATCATAAACATACCAATATTTTGACTACAATGTGACTTTTTGTAACAGTTGATATTTTTTTCTTCAGTTCAGTACACAAATCGTAACAATATACGAGTATTTTTTACACGTAAGCTTGTGTCACTGTTTTCGTTGTGAATTAAAACACCATTTTTTGGCTTAAGTGACATACTTTTGTTTTTAGTTTGATACATAAACAAAATATACGAGTAAACTGAATGATATGGGGCATTGTCCATAACTATGACACTGTTATTTGGCAAAAGCTTAATAATTCCTTCAAACCACGTTTTAAATATATGTCCATTCATTTCAGTATGATAGTCCCCACTTTTTTTAGATTCAAACATTAATAGCCCTCCCATTTAAAAACCCATTTGCGTTGCCAATATGAACAATTATTAAGCCTGTGCCTTTGCTAGCTGCTGGCTTTAATCCAGTTGTCAGTCCCGACAAAAAAGCTTGTTTGGGTGTTTTTATTGTGGAATCACTCCACACTTTACTGGTTGTATGTCCTTCATTAACCCACTTTTCATCAAGATAAAAATGTGACGATTGTCATGCCTGTACTTTTTAATCTATCTCAGATAACTCCGTCGCCACATCAATATGTTGTCTCTATCAAAAATTATAGTTAATTTATTTTTTTTAATGCATTCAAAACCAATAGATTTTAAAAGTTTATGCAAACTGGTACGGCCCATGTTAGGTAAATCGGGATCACTATTTACCGCTGACAGAACTTTAGTTAGGGTAGGAGCTTCTTTATGGAAAAAAAAGTTATGGACTTTACGACGTATAGCAGTTTTAACAAAGTCATCGCACTTTCCTAAAACACTCATCTCGCGTTTCCTTTTTTTCCCTGGAGTAACGAGTTTCCCTGTTTTTTTAATTTCACTCCGTATCGTTTGGACACTTCTTTCAGATACTCCGGTAAATTCAGCAGTTAGTTTATCTAGCTCTTTAAAAGGAAGTGTTTTATATTTTTCACTAAGCTTAGTGAAAACGTTTAGAACTATTGATTTTTCACCACTTTTTAATGGTTTACCCCGTTTACGTCTGCTAACGGACATATTTGATGGGCCGGCAGCGACATCCATTTCTAGTCACCAAATTCTAATAAAAATTACACTATATAAATAATAAAAATAAAAATTTAAACAAATGACTTTTAAAAATTTTGGTACCATAAAATTACTTTAACAATATCACACATTACAAAATCACTTGAGATACGTCACTCACTCACACTGGGAAACAAAACGATATAAAAAACTTATTTTGCTCAAAATCTGCTCTTACCTCTCTTTTCATTTGCACGGCAGTATTTACAATATTTATATTCAAAATTTATCAATTTGGATTACGAAAAAAAATTGCAAATGTCTTTTGGCTAGTATTTCATTTTTTGTTTTTTTGTTTGTAATAATATTATTATGCAAATGTGGGCATGCCGCTGTATTGAGTGCCGTAATTTCGAGAGTTTACTGTAGTTTTTTCTGTGCACAAATTGAGTCAGCCTGGAGTCTGACCGCTCTGTTTTATTATTTTATTCATTTTAGGGCACAACTGGGATGAAAGATGACCCTCGTACTAATGGTCAAGAAGCGAACATATCGACTAGCGACAGGATCGAAAGTGAAGGTTTAAGATCTTCGAAAAAAAGGAAATACGATGAATCTTATCTATCTTTAGGTTTCATTCCTATTGGAAGTGCAGAACACCCGGATGGGCAATGCGTCATTTGCAACAAAATCCTCCTTAACAGTTCCTTGGCATCCGCTAAGCTGAAACGACACCTGGAAACAAACCACCCGCACCTAAAGGGAAAGGACGTTAGTTTTTTTTAAAACCACAGGAAGTCCAAGATGCCGCTGTGGCTTGTTTACAGAAATATGCAAAGACCGATAATGAAAATGCAACTGAAGCATCGTTTCTCTTAAGTTACAGGATTGCCCGTGCTGGGAAACCACATACAATTGCAGAGGATCTCATCAAACCATGTGTGAAAGAAATAGTCGGTTGCGTGCTTGGAGAGGAGGCGGCAAAAAAAGTTTCAGCAGTCCAATGTTCTAACAACACTGTGTCCGACCGTATTCATAAAATCTCAGACTACATGGAAGATGAATTAATTCAGAGACTGAAAAATTGTAAAGCGTTTTCAATGCAACTGGACGAGAGTACAGATGTCGCCGGACTTGCGATATTGCTTGTTTTCGTGAGATATCCGTTTGAAGAATCTATGGAAGACGATTTGTTTCTATGCGCACCTTTGGAGACCAATGCAACCGGGGAATAAATGTTTAAAATCAATTGTTACATGCGTAAACACGATCTTGATTGGGATAAGTGTGTTAACATATGCAGCGATGGTGGGAAAATTGAAAGAGACGATATCAAGAATAAAAAATGTAGCGCCAAATTGTACCAGTAGTCATTGCATCTTGCATCGGCATGCCCTTGTGGCGAAGAACATTCCATCTGACTTAAAGGACGTTCTTAATGAGGCTGTAAAAATTGTCAATTATGTTAAGTCTCGCCCCACTCCAGTCAAGACTTTTTGCAAAGGCTTGTGAAGAAATGGGAAGTCAACATCAATCGCTTTTACTTCACACAGAAGTTAGATGGCTTTCAAGAGGCAAAGTCCTGGCCAGGCTTTTTGAGCTGCGTAACGAGCTTCAGGTTTTCTTCATAGGGGAGGACCTTTCCGCGCCTAGCAGATACGCCGAATTTTTACGCAACGAGAAGTGGCTCATGCGGTGTGCTTACCTCGCTGACATATTCGGGAAACTTAATGAAGTTACTACATCTTTGCAGCGAAAAGATACAACCACGTTCGCAGTGAGAGACAAAATAACATCATTAACAAAAAAACCAGACTTAACTTTTGGATCGAATGTGTAAATGAGAAAAACTTCGCATGCTTTCCTCTCCTGGCCCAGTTTCTGAGTGAAAACGAATTAGAAATCGAAGCTGATGTGCACAAAAACATTTGTGAGCATTTAATGAACCTCGTGAAATCTCTGTCGGAGTACTTCCGAGACACCAACAGGGACATCGAGTGGAAATAAACCTCACATGTTGTCCGTGCCAGAGTATGAAGATCTTATTGAAATTCAATGTACCTCTGCTTTAAAAACGAAATTTGAATCTGTGCCACTGAATGACTGTTGGGTAGGACTGATAGACGTATACCCGTCAGTAGCCGAAAAGGCTATCCGTGCTCTGCTCCCCTTCACGTCCACCTATCGATGCGAATCAGGCTTTTCAGCTTATGCTTACACCAAAAACAAATTTAGGAGTAAGTTGGATGCCGCCCTGGATTTACGTATTCAGCTGTCGGACATAAAGCCCAATTTCAAAACTATTTTAAGTACAAAAATGAAACAATTTCATATTTGCCATTTTCCTCTAATATTGTTGATCCAAGAAGATTACGTACGTCGTTTCAAATATTAATCTTTGTAGGACGAAGCGGCAAGAATTAATTCATATTGCCCAAACGGCCAGCCTGTACGAGTTTAACAGTGCCCAAGTTAACGTTCTACATTAACTACTGACTTGCATTATTAAAAATAAGACTACGTAGCGTCTAGTGCTCTAAAGATGTTGCGTTCGCTAGCCTCGTTGCCTCGCTCACAAAATTGTTGCCATTTCAGAAACATAGCCGCCTTTGATTGCGCATGCTTGACGTCTGGCCGATGTGGTACATTTAATATTCACTTACATTTATTTAAAATATCTATCAGAAGGTTCTAATTCCAGGGACTTACTACGTGTGGAAACATACGTTTTTTAATGCCGCCAATAAGTCATCTGCAGATTACTGTATCGGAGCGTAGTGCAGCCTTACGCGCAGACTACTAAGCCTTCATAAAACTAATTTGATTTGTGTCTGCGCATGCATTTGTATTGAAGTATTATAGTAGACTGCATACTTCAAACTTACATAGTAACAGCGCAAGTTCGAACCTAACGTGTGTCAGTTTCATTTGTAAACAATATACAGGTGATTCTAAATTGCACGGCACAACTTCGAGATATGATTTGGGGCGCTATTTTACGCAACACATTCCTATAAAGGTATATGTGAAAGTGAGTCGTTTTCGAGTTACGGTTAGCGAAAAATTTCGCCTTGATTTATTCTCTAACAGTAAAATGAGGCTGCACTACAATTCTTTGGACATTAATTACTAGGCATATTAGTTTTTTGTGTGTAAATTGTCCTGGAAAATTAAAAAAAAAGACATCTCAGAACTGTAGCTCCAGTAGTTTTCAAAAAAGATTCTGTAAAGCGCAAAAGATTCGATCGTGAAAGCATATTTTCGTAGGTCCAGTAAGCAGTAACTTTGTTATGTAGCCAATAAACATATAACTAGAAATAGAAACTAGAAACAGAAACAGAACATTCCGACAAAAATTTGTAGGGAATTTAATTCTGAGAAAGTTAATGTGAGTAATGTCAACAGGAAACAAATGCAAGTTGAGAAAATCAATTTTAATTAAATGCAAACCAGGTCAAAATGTAGCAAGAAAAGTTGTAATTTTAAACTGAACAAAAATCCTTTTGATAGAGCTGAAAAAAATTTTATGTAACAAAATTAACTATCAGTCTCAAAATAACTAAAACTGGATGAACTTAAATTAACAAAGTGTAGGTTGTACTAACAGGACACTCAGATTAGTTATTGTTTGATGAACCTATAACAAAAACTGCTGTAAGGCTCCAAATTTTTGCCTTTGCAGAATTTTGTTTTTGAAAACTAATGGAGCTAGCGTTCAGAAAACAATCATATTTATTTTTTCGGCTCATCTTACGTACAAAAACTAATAATTCATCAAAGCGATTAGTGTCTCAAGAATTTTATTACGACCTCATTTTAGCGTTGAGAATAAAGCAGGGCGACATTTTTTGCTAGCCGGAACTGGAAAACGATACGTTCTTGGACACACGTTTATAGGAACGTTATTGCTTAAAATAATGCCCCAAATCAGCTCTCGAAGTTGTACCGTGAATTTAGAATCACCGTGTGTATAGCTTTTATTATTGAAGCGACATATCGCCAAATGGGAACGGTATCGTAAATTTTGTACAATAGCTAGTGAGTAAACACAGCAAGTAACATTCGCAGTAATAGAAACAGGGAATACCCCTTTCCTATAAGTATATACAGTAGCAGATAATTCAGAAGTACCATGTGAGTCACTGTAGGCAGTTCTGGTTCTGAGTCGAAAATTATAAGGAAAAAATTAGTGATTTGTTATGTTACTTCGTGATTGTTGACTCGTTATAATGAATGTATTTATAACTATTTTATCTGAATATTTGCTTTTGGTCAATACAGGTTTCGTAATACCAATCTTTTTTTATTTAATATTGACGCGTTATTTGTGAAGTTAAAAATAACGTTTCCTTTTTACTAAAGACATTTCAAGTTTTCAGTTTAGCCCCTTTTGCGCCAGTTACATTATCAGAAAAAAATCGAAACATAATGACCTCAGTGTTTATGTAACAAAAAATTAAATTTAATGAAGAAAGTTGTGTTAGTGGTTATAATGACAAACAGAATTATCACTGTTGCACACCACTATAGAAAAATTATTCCGATTAGCGCTTTCAAGCTTCTCAGCTCATCGTCATATCAGAAAATCTGAATTTTCCGATATGACGATGAGCTGAGAAGCTTGAAAGCGCTAATCGGAATAATTTTTCTATACAGATTTTCCGATCTGACGATGAGCTGAGAAGCTTGAAAGCGCTTTATAAAATCGGAATAATTTTTCTATAGTGGTGTACAACAGTGATAATTCTGTTTTAAAAAATTAAATGTTACACGTTTAGAATATTTTACAGATTATAACATAACATTTTTGACATATTTACCTGATTAACATAACTGTAATATGAACTAGTTACCCCGTCAGTCTCTAAAAAATTTCAGTTATTGCCTGTTGTTTCTGCTGTTTTTGAAATCTTAAACTCTCGTTATATTATCAGTAATATGTAAAATCATCGAAATTCCAATAATAATGGAAATCCTGTACTTGATATTTCATTCATTTCTAAGCGTATTTCCAGCACGAGTATTTATTTCGTTAAGTGTAAGAGAAATAAATATGTTGATAAAAATATTTTGAAAAAAGTTTTGAAAATACAGTAAAATAAAGTGCTTCGAGATCTGTTCGTGATAACAAATGATTGTGAATCCGTGAACTTTTATTAGAGAAGGAAATAGGACTTATTTCAGCAGCACAAGAACGAATGTAACTGTTTAGGATGATATACGTATTGACTTGGATGAATAGAGGCGATGTACGTGCATGCATAGAGGATACGAATGATTACTAACTGTGATAAAAAAGAAGTTGGATTGAACGCAGATGAACAAGGCTGGTCGATTATATAAAATCACCAGCAAATAATGGATAATTATCAGGAAATTATGCTAGTTGCCGAAGATCTGTCTGTAGAGTACCTAATGGTGGTGATGGGGATGGTGATGATGATGATGATGATGATGATAGTTGAGAAAGTCTAGTTGTGCAAATGGACATCATTTTATATAATATATGAATTTTATGAAAGATTTATAATTTTCAATGAATTGTATAAATCTTTGAAGACATAAACTGCACTAAAAAAAAGTTCATTTCTTATGGGATTTTATTCGCGCCTCATTGGTTTCCGCTTCCTGCTGTTTCCATCATGACTGTCTGTTTCTTCTCCTTTCTATCTATTCTCTCTTAGAGGGTTCTTTCTTCTCCTCGCTTTCTCTCTTAGACGAGACCCACTGAAGGGCTTCATTTTATTAAACAGAACCGTAGCGTCTGTCTTATGTGATTATGGATTGTATATTGTAGTTGTGTGTGTGTGTGTGTGTGTGTGTGTGTGTGTGTGTGTGTGTGTGTGTGTGTGTGTGTGTGTGTGTGTGTGTGTGTGTGTGTGTGTAGAGTAGTAGGGGGTGGCGGGCTTACCACTAAAGTGTAAAACGCCCCCACGTGTATTGTATGTGCACTAGACGTAACTTCTTCACTGAGATAACGAGAAACCGCACTTTCAAGGATAGTAAGCGATTCACAAAAGTTGTGTGAATAACGAATTTCACACGACATTAATCACCTCATAATGCTATTCAGATGTAAGTTGCTGTTCCTCGAGTGTTGCTTTTTTTGCATGTGTATCTCACTGTCACTAAACACAAGTCATCGTGCACATATTTAGTCCAGTAAAGGAAAGACAAAATGTTTACATATAACAAAATTAGTAGCAAAAAAGTATTCTTTTTAACGTACTTTGACGAATTTTGTTTGTGAACGAATTCGGAAGGTTTAGTGGATTTTTTTTTATGACACTTTACAATTTACGTTCTTTTGTTCGCCGAGCTGAAGAAAATACAAAGTCGGTAGTTCGATGCAACTATTAACGCAGAAGATAAATCGGTAGTTCGATGCAGCCTATTAACGCAGGAGATAAATCGGTAGTTCGATGCAGCCTATTAACGCATGAGATAAATCGGTAGTTCGGTGCAGCCTATTAACGCATGAGATAAATCGGTAGATCGATGCAGCCTATAAACGCAGGAGATAAATCGGTAGTTCGGTGCAACTATTAACCCAGGAGATAAATCGGTAGTTCGATGCAGCCTATTAACGCAGGAGATAAATCGGTAGTTCGATGCAGCCTATTAACGCAGGAGATAAATCGGTAGTTCGATGCAACTATTAACGCAGGAGATAAATCGGTAGTTCGATGCAGCCTATTAACGCAGGAGATAAATCGGTAGTTCGATGCAACTATTAACGCAGGAGATAAATCGGTAGTTCGATGCAGCCTATTAATGCAGGAGATAAATCGGTAGTTCGATGCAGCCTATTAACGCATGAGATAAATCGGTAGTTCGGTGCAGCCTATTAACGGATGAGATAAATCGGTAGTTCGATGCAGCCTATTAACGCAGGAGATAAATCGGTAGTTCGATGCAACCTATTAACGCAGGAGATAAATCGGTAGTTCGGTGCAACTATTAACGCAGGAGATAAATCGGTAGTTCGATGCAACTATTAACGCAGGAGATAAATCGTTAGTTCGATGCAGCCTATTAACGCAGGAGATAAATCGGTAGTTCGATGCAACTATTAACGCAGGAGATAAATCGGTAGTTGATGCAACTATTAACGCAGGAGATAAATTTTGAAATATTCATTATGTTGACACTAAAATCTTATTTTAATTTTCTTAATTTTGACCTTATATGAGCTAATGTATAATTCAAATACAAATCCAGTTTAGAGGATGAAACAAAACGTTATTAAATATTGTAATCCAAATCTTTGACGGAGGGCTTTTACTAGATCGTCGTTAGAGAAGTTGAAAGTAATTATTGGCAGTGTTGTAAATGTAAGCCTAGTGTGTCTACAGAATTTTATGGAGTTCTCTAATTACCCGAATTATAGAATATCTGTACACTTACGCAACGTCATACGGAAATACAGTTTGGCAGTAATACATATTACATTTTGATTTCCATTGTATGCTTCACTACAAGTAGACAATACAAGCACATGGCTAGTAACTGCAGTGCGGTCCTTTTTGGCAACAGAAACAAAAATCATTATCTGTAATATTCGCGATGCAGGCATGAGATTATGGAAAGATGATTTTCTCTTTGGCAGGACGTCGTAACTTGCCGCAGTTGATATGACCCACACAGCTGCATTATATGATGCTTCAACTTTACAAGGTTTTGTGTATACTACTGTTACAAGTTTTTCTGTTTTGGAGCACTTTTAGTGGACACCAGTTATTATACAGTTCGATATAGCCTCGTCTTTCAAGTAATAATGTAAATATATTTTTTCTTGTGTTATAAAAAGTAAACGTTCTGTCCATTCAGATACTTAACAGCTAAAAATATTTTACTTACTTACTTTTGTATCTGAAGCTTTTTGAAGAATAATTTTATAATTTTGATACATAAGAATACTTTTTAAGATGCTTTGTTAAAATTTTATTTGAAAAACATTTTCTGATATTGGTGTACCTTCTATAACATTTACTCTACAATAAATATAACTTCAAAGTCTTTAACAATCGAAACACAGAATCAATAAAACAATTCATTTAATTTAAACTATTAAAACCATTATGAATATAATTGATACATTCTCAAGACTGAATTGTTTTGTTAAATTTTAAGTTTATTGTGTATGGGAATATTTTCTTTTCCATTCTCAAAAGCTAATGAACTGAGTGCCCCAGAACGTTGTGTTAAAGACTTTGTGTTCTATAGTTTAAACAAACCATAGTTACTGTGATATATGCAATCAAATTAAAATACCATAAAATTGTTATAACTACACACTTTGTCTTATGGGAGACACTATCGGCTTTAAGTCGTACTTCTTAAAAATTCATTATCCTTTACAAAAATAAATAATTTGATTGTCGATATTAGAAATGACTTTTTTCCAGAAAAATCCAGTGCTATTGATTAGTCTCCGACTTAAATTTACATGAAAATTCTACTTTAAATGATAATTTTTGCGTTTTATATTGTGGGTAAGAATACATTTCGTTATTTCCATTAACAAGAGAAAATGATTGTTTATTTTAACCGTAGAACTGTATAATTTTCACAATTATATCAAGGAACAAAACAAGTGTGAGATTATTTAATGTCCAGGAAAGAACGAGAATGAAAGTAGTAAATATAATCAATAGTGAAGGAGGAAGAATACAACCAAAGGTGGTCACAAAACAAGAAAATACGAACTAGACTGACAGACAACTGACATTGACCCAACCCCAGAGATTGGCCAGATATTAACCAAAGTAAAGCGAGACAAGAAGACAGTGAAGAAAAAAGGAAAAGAAAATAAAAAATTACATGGCCATAACAATTAACTCACAAGATTGTTTTAAAAGAGAATAATTTTTTATTATTGTTAATAAGTTATGTTTAAATTTTTATTAGTGGTAACTTGTAAATGACAGTATCTCAGCAATTGTTATACATAAAAACCATGTGTAGATATGATTGTATGTATATCCTTATCTATAGGTGATGTGTCAGCTGTTATGTTTAAAATTACACTCATACAGACAGGGAATAGAAATGTGTGCGTGGTTCAATCAGAGAACAAATTGTATAGTCTACTATATACTTTGGAACTTTTACTAAGATTATTTCAGCAGTATGTATATTATTTCAGCATTAGGTGTTTGAAAGTATAAGGTTTTGGAGAGTTTATTTATTCGCTAATATTATTGCTGTTGCTACAGATGTAGTATGTTTCAATTAACACAATATATTTTAACATTATTAAATTGTTGTTATTATTACTAATTATGACATTTCAGACCAATTTCTATCACTTTAATGACAATATATACAAAGTTATGTTTTGTTTGAAAGATGTATTTACAATACCATGTTGTTTGCATATTATAAAATGATATGTGACAGTCTGAAGTTAACAAAAGAGACATGAACTCAATAGATACAAAAACTTTGTAATAATAGTGAGATCGTGAGAAATATAAGGGTAATTAGAGATAGGTAGGGAGTGACAAAGTTGAACAGTGAAGTGATAAGTGTAATAAAATAAACAGCATATAATCTTAAGAAAAAAGAGTGAAACAAGTGTGACAAACCCAAAATATAAGCACATGTTAAATGAGCAATTAAGTTAAGTATATTAGACTGAAAGACACAGAATAAGTTGAATGTAAAAAACAGAAAAAATATTATCTCAGTATAAAATCACCAGGGTGGTTACTGTTATAAAAGAGATGGTGTAGATATAACACTCACCAAATTTGTTCATTTGTTAATTTAAAGAAAGAAGTTATTGGCTTAATGTTTAAGGCAATAATTACCAGAAGAAATAGTTTTACAGTAATATGTTAGTATGTTTTAAGTAAGTAAGGAATTTATAAAGAAAATAATAGCAATACCTTTATAAGAAATAATAGGCAAATTATATTAATTATGTGTAACGAAAGGGAACATGGCAGAATTATATTAAAACTTAGAAATAAGTAAATTATGTATTAGCATAGTATTAGCCATTTTGGACTAAAACATTAATACATGACTTAGACCAATCTTGTAAGATATCAAACTAATCTTTGAAAGAAAATAGAAACATCTACGTAAAGATTACAACCATTGAAATTATCCCCAAGTAAATATAGCCATTATAAAATATTTATTCAAATTAAACAAAAAATTCAAGGTTTGATAACAATGGGTTTATTTTGAGATCGACCAGGTAGAATAATTACGTTACCATGGAAACTGTGGAGTAACAAGCCAAAAATACCGTTAGATTTTTTCACTGAATGTATGACGCTTTAATGGTATAGACGCTAATTTTCGAGTGACCAAAATTGTCCATTAAAACATAGAAAATATCAGAAAAAGTTATTACTAAGTGTATACCAAGACATAAGATAAAGACTGGAGCCAGATTATTGAAGTTGAGGCCAAATTAACGAAAAAAGAAAATAAATTACTACCAGTTAAACTGAAAAAGATGCCTGATGTCCTGAACACAGCAAATTAAAGAAGATTATAGTATAACCCATGAATAACAGACCGTATGAATTCGCCATAACTACGGAAGTGATAAGTACCTCTTAAATTACCCGAAATATATAAATAAACTCACGTTAATTATCTCACTAAAGGTCGAAATCTCACTGAACTGAAATTCATTACTTTCAAAGATTAAAAAGAAATTTAAGTCACTGACAATTTATAAACTAACCAATATAAACTGTTGTTAATGATCCATAACTTGTAAACACTTTTACTACACTGCGCTAAACAAAATATACCTACACAATATGTTAGTTAAGTTTACTTGATGTAAAGGTGTGTATTTTTATTGTTTTTAAAACATTTGTAATCCTTTGAACGTAACCTCAAGAACCTATGACAAACGACATTAATAACTTGTATACAATTTCCAACAGACGCCATCATTAAACGTCTGGTATCAATTCAAATATCGATTGTCAAACCCTGTAATTGTCTCATATAAATAACCGGAGCATTTGTATTAGAATAATTTGTATTAAATGAATAATAATCACTAATAAAAAATGTGTAAGTATTGAGTGTAACCACGGTGTTATAATTTCATTAGGAGGTGCACAATATTTTATGTACATTTTAGCAGATGACTGACGATTTACACAGCCCACGCATCGAACTGCTGTGTGCTACAGTGAGTCTAGCTGGCGGAAATATTTGAATTATTCAAACCGCCTGAGCTGCGCTGGTCATACGCTTTTGAATTTTATTTTAATTGTTTTAAGAAAACAATTTGGCGCCACCGGGACTTTCTCACCCCTAGTGAACATCAAGACCTGGTTATTCGTACGTTCGCAACGAACGAAATATACAGAAGTTGCCCGCATTTGAACTACGGATCGAGAAGACACGTACACTCATTACACACAAATTATACATTATCCACATTTTGCAGAGTAAAACGGTAGCCGGACGTCCCGATAGAATAATACACAGTTAATAAAATAAATGTTATTTTAGGAGTATTTATGAGCTGTTGTAGATTCCGCTGCTCGGTGTATCAGCGCTTCCAAAACAACGGACTCAATGTCAGTTTCGAAGTAACAGACTGAGTGCAGAGATATTTCCGTTAATGAATATTGATTACTATGCCGCAAACAATAATTGTTTAAAACCGTCCAATTCTTCCAGTATTGCCACGAGCATTTAAGGTAGATGGGCGCACGTGAGTGTAAAGGGATATACAGTATATTCCTCGGTACTGTGTGCTAGTGATACATCCAATAAAGCTTGTCCCGTATTTCGTATTAGTGACTTTCGTGGTGCGCCATATATTTTCCTCAGCCATCTTCTTGCATTGAATTATACGTCACGTGAGTTCAAATCAGTTCATACTGCGTTTCAGAGTTTCATTTAGATTTCCCAGACTATCTGTTCTTTTAGATTTATTCGCGGAAACGGTTAAAAGCGCAAATGAAAACCTTTGTTTCTAGTCAGTCTTATGTAGTATTGTAGAAAATTGTGAATAACTCCTACAGTTTCATTATCAGTCTATTTCGTCATCTTCGAACTTGATAAATTGTGAATCCTAATTTATTCTTACCGTGTGAATTGTTTTGTTCTCAGTAAAAGTATAAAAACGGGAATATGGGTGGAATGTGCGTGCGTGCGTGCGTGCGTGCGTGCGTGCGTGCGTGCGTGCGTGTGTGTGTGTGTGTGTGTGTGTGTGTGTGTGTGTGTGTGTGTGTGTGTGTGTGATTTTTCATTTTACATCAGTAGGGCCCTAACACCTTCCTTTCAACAAAAATATACGCCTGCTTACATACTAAATAAGACAGTGTAAAAATCTGAATTGGATTAAAAGAAGGTCAACAATGAAAGAAGCGTTTATAAGGGTGGTGTCGAGACAGCGATTGTAATCGTGATCTAACTAAAATGTCGAAGACTAGAATAATGGACGTTACGTTTGTAAGTGATCATTTCCTCTAATCAAGTTTTAGATTCACACACTACACTACGGCCAGGTTCTCTGATTAACGGCGTTATTAGCTACATAGTGGCTACATTCTGTTTCATAAAGTTATAATCGCGTAACGTGTTAATTAGACTTAGTTAGTACATTGGTTAACGATACAAAGGCCACACGGTGAGTATTTGACGTTCGTTAACACGATTACCGGGGATCATGTAACAACAGTGATACTAAATACTGGAATTCTCTTAAGATCATAAACAAGGTTCACATATGATGCCTTTTGAACATAAAGTCTGAAAGTAAATGTACACCTAATACCGTTAATACTAAAATAATCAGCTTACCGTTATAAAACTTAATCTCTGAAAAAAAATGAAATCCTTATTTTAAGGTTACTCTGTAATGATAGGCCTACTTAATTTCAAACCTAAAGTCATTAGGTATTGCTTTAATCAAAATCTGCTGTAGTCCATTTAATACTAGACCTTATTCCGCAACTTGCTAGCAACTTGTAGTCCATTGTAGACCTAACTGTATTACATAACGGGAATAATTTAAAATACAAAATCTGTAAAAAACACACTAATACTGACACAGTAATACACTATGATTCACATCATCCCGTTACACAAAAAATGGCAGTATTTAACAGTCTTGTCAACAGACTTTTAAATGTTCCCCTCGAAAAGGAAGACTACTTGAATGAGGTTAGCACTATCAAACAAATAGCTATAAATAACGGGTATAAATCTACAATAGTTGACAAAATAATAAATAGACATAGAAAACGTTTAGAAAATAAAAATTCAAACTGTATAAAAGCAAGTAATAAAAATTATAAATATCTCTCTGCTAATTTCACAGGTATTATGCCAAATATTTTAAGACCCGTTCTCAAAGATAATAAGTATATCTTATCATTTAAAACAAATAATAACTTGGGTAATTATTTCAAAAACAAAAACAAAGTACCTTTAAAAAAGAAATGCGGTGTATATAAAATAAAATGTGATGATTGTGAAGCGTTCTACATTGGTCAATCTGGCAGATGTTTTTATACAAGATTTTTAGAATATATTCCCAAGCCAAGTAATACTAAGTCCAATTTTGCACAACATTTAATATCAAGCGGACATAAATATACGAGCTTCGAAGATAATTTAACAGCGTTGCATTTTTGTAAAAAAGGTAAACGGATGGATAGTCTGGAAGAATTCGAAATTTATAAAGCTATAAAAAATAGTACCACTAAAAACAATTTACTAAATGACCAGATAAATTTTGCATCAAACTACTTGTTCGACACTGCCATCGGTTTGGATTAATCTTTGACCAGTCGCGTGACGATCGCGGTTGCGGGTGAACGCATGCGGGAGCTCCGGCCGTGGTTAGTAAAACATATCGCATGCGATTTGTAATTTTATTTTATTTTATTTTATTGACTTTACCAGTATCATGGTTGCGGATTTTAATGTATTAGTTTATTATATGAAATTAAGTGTTATCTGAGGATGGGACTTAGTCCCGAAACGCGTCATAACTGACGAAACATTGTATCACTAGAGTGGATAATAAGGTAATTATATAATCATTTTATATACTCATTTAATACTACCTTGTTACTTCCATGTTCCTTAAGGAAATGAAAGTATGGTGATGGCAAAAAAAATCGTGTTCGAGATTATTGCAGAATATGATTGTACTACACTCAAAACATGAAAAAAGTCATTTTTCGAAAAGTGTCTGTGTGTCTGTAGATTTTTTTCTATGGCAAACGATAACAGCCGCAAATTCAAACAGAATCAAATAATTTTTCGCATACAGTCCTGATTTGTATAGTACTCGCGACCTATTGATTTTGGTGAAGATCGGTTGAGGGAAAGGGGTAGTTTACCTGCAACGGTTTTTTTATCAAGGGTAATTTTGTTTGTTTGGCAAACGATAACAGCCGCAAATTCAAACAGACTCAAATAATGTTTCGCATACAGCCCTGATTTCTTGAGTACTAAAGACCTATTGTTTTTGGTGAAGATCGTTTAAGGGAAAGGGGTAATTTACCTACCACGTTTTTTGTTTTATCAAGGGTATTTTCTATGGCAAACGATAAGAGCCGCAAATTCAAACAGAATCAAATACGTTTGTGCATAAAGTCCTGTTTTGTTGAGTACTAAAGACTATTGTTTTTTGTGAAGATCGGTTAAGGGAAAGGGGTAGTTTACCTGACACGTTTTTTGTTTTATCAAGGGTATTTTATATGGCAAACGATAACAGCTGCAAATTCAAACAGAATCATATAATATTTTGCATACAGCCATGAAATGTAGAGTTCTCAAGACCTGTTGGTTTTGGTGAAGATCGGTTAAGGGAATAGGGTTGTTTACCAGCAACATTTTATGTTTTATCAAAAGTAATTTTTTTTGACGAACGATAACTGCTGTAAATTAAAACAGAATCAACTACTCTTCTGCATACCTTTTTGAATTATACAGAACTCAAGGTCTGTTGATTTTGTTGACGATCGGTTAACGGAAAGGGGTAGTTTACCTGCAACGTTTTATGTTTTAACAAGGGTATTTTTTCTATGACGAACGATAACTGGCGTAAATTCAAAGAGAATCGACTAATGTTTTGCATACAGCCCTGAATTGTAGAGTTCTCAAGACCTATTGTTTTTGGTGAAGATCGGTTAAGTGAAAGGGGTAGTTTACCTGACACGTTTTTTGTTTTATCAAGGGTATATTATATGGCAAACGATAACAACCTCAAATTCAAACAGAATCATATAATATTGTGCATACAGCCCTGAAATGTAGAGTTCTCAAGACCTGTTGGTTTTGGTGAAGATCGGTTAAGGGAAAGGGGTAGTTTACCTGCTACGTTTTATGTTTTAAAAGTGTATTTTCTATGGCAAACGATAAGAGCCGCAAATTCAAACAGAATCAAATACGTTTTTGCATACAGCCCTGTTTTGTTGAGTACTAAAGACCTATTGTTTTTGGTGAAGATCGG
Source organism: Magicicada septendecula (assembly GCA_034769895.1). Lineage (NCBI taxonomy): Eukaryota > Metazoa > Arthropoda > Insecta > Hemiptera > Cicadidae > Magicicada > Magicicada septendecula. The sequence continues at coordinate 260,268,972 of CM068368.1, read as the reverse complement.
TTAAGAGAAAGGGGTAGTTTACCTGACACGTTTTTTGTTTTATCAAGGGTATTTTATATGGCAAACGATAACAGCCGCAAATCCAAACAGAATCATATAATATTTTGCATACAGCCCTGAAATGTAGTGTTCTCAATACCTATTAGTGTTGGTGAAGATCGGTTAAGGGAAAGGGGTAGTTTACCTGCAACGTTTTATGTTTTAAAAGGGTATTTTCTATGGCAAACGATAAGAGCCGCAAATTCAAACAGAATCAAATACGTTTTTGCATACAGCCCTGTTTTGTTGAGTACTAAAGACCTATTGTTTTTGGTGAAGATCGGTTAAGGAAAAGGGGTAGTTTACCGGACACGGTTTTTGTTTTATCAAGGGTATTTTATATGGCAAACGATAACAGCCGCAAATTCAAACAGAATCATATAATATTTTGCATACAGCCCTGAAATGTAAAGTTCTCAAGACCTGTTGCTTTTGGTGAAGATCGGTTAAGGGAATAGGGTTGTTTACCAGCAACATTTTATTTTTTAAAAAGGTATTTTCTATGGCAAACGATAAGAGCCGCAAATTCAAACAGAATCAAATACGTTTTTGCATACAGCCCTGTTTTGTTGAGTACTAATGACCTATTGTTTTTGGTGAAGATCGGTTAAGGGAAAGGGGTAGTTTACCTGACACGTTTTTTGTTTTATCAAGGGTATTTTATATGGCAAACGATAACAGCCGCAAATTCAAACAGTATCATATAATATTTTGCATACAGCCCTGAAATATAGAGTTCTCAAGACCTGTTGGTTTCGGTGAAGATCGGTTAAGGGAATAGGGTTGTTTACCAGCAACATTTTATGTTTTATCAATGGTAATTTTTTTTTACGAACGATAACTGCTGTAAATTGAAACAGAATCAACTACTCTTCTGCATACCTTTTTGAATTATACAGAACTCAAGGTCTGTTGATTTTGTTGACGATCGGTTAACGGAAAGGGGTAGTTTACCTGCAACGTTTTATGTTTTAACAAGGGTATTTTTTCTATGACGAACGATAACTGGCGTAAATTCAAAGAGAATCGACTAATGTTTTGCATACAGCCCTGAATTGTAGAGTTCTCAAGACCTATTGTTTTTGGTGAAGATCGGTTAATGGAATAGGGTAGTTTACCAGCAACGTTTTATGTTTTATCAAGGGTGTTTTCTATGGCAAACGATAACAGCCGCAAATTCAAACAGAATCAAATAATTGTTTGCATACAGGCCTGAATTGTAGCGTACCCAAGACCTGTCGTTTTGGTGAAGATCGGTTAAGGGAAAGGGGTAGTTTACCGGCAACGGTTTTTTATCAAGGGTAATTTTTTTCTATAGTAAACGATAACAGCCGCAAATTCAAACAGAATCAAATGATGTTGTGCATACAGCCCTGTATTGTAGAGTTCTCAATACCTGTTGGTGTTGGTGAAGATCGGTTAAGGGAAAGGGGTAGTTTACCGGCAACATTTTATATTTTATCAAGGGTAATTTTTTATATGACGAACGATAACAGCCGTAAATTCAAACAGAATCAACTAGGTTTTTGCTTACCTTTTTGAACTAAAGAGAACTCAATGTCTGGTGATTTTGTTGAAGATCGGTTAAGTGAAGGGGTAGTTTATCAGCAACGTTTTATGTTTTAAATATCGGTATGGAGAACCATACATGACTTCCATGTTCTAAGATTTATATTTAAAATCATATTGGAAATGAAATATTTCCATAGAAACTACGTCTTTCTACTTATTGCTTCAGCATTAACCACAGTACTGTGGTCAGTAACGTATACGACCTCACGTTTTCGCACTCGATTTTCACCGATGATGGCAGTCGATGGCACTGCCGAAAAGTCTGGTTTTGCAGAAAACATTGGACTACGGCTAAAGAGCCCGGGAAGCAATTTTAACAAAAAACTACTTCTTTGTTGCCGATAACGTAGTACACATAAAAAATTCTCCCCTCCACCATCAACTATAATTTTTAATAATAGAAAATTACCCCCACCCCGTTCACCAAACTTCTTCATTTATAGATATTTCATCTACGTTTCTACAGTGGATTACTACGAGCTTCTTATCAGGATACTTTATTTATAAAAATTGAGTACTTTACTCTTGTTAAATCATAAAATGTTTCAGGTAAACTACCCCTTTCCCTAAACTGATCTTCACCAAAATCAATAGACCTTGAGCTCTCTGCAACTCAGGAAAAGGTGCACAAAATTATTTGATTCTCATTGAATTTTCGGCAGTTATCGTTCGTCATAAAAAAATTACCCTTTTTAAAACATAAAATGTTGCTGATAAACTACCACTTCCCTTAACCGATCTTCAACAAAATCAACAGACCTTGAGTTCTCTTTAGTTCAAAAAATTATGCGAAAACCTAGTTGATTCTGTTTGAATTTACGGCATAAAAATTAAAGTACTTTACTCTTGTTAATTCATAAAATGTTTCAGGTAAACTACCCCTTTCTCTTAACCGATCTTCTCCAAAATCAACAGACCTTCCGTCCTCTACATTTCAGCGAAGCATGCAAAAAAATATTTTATTCTGTTTGATTGTGCGGCAGTTATCGTTCGTCATGGAAACATTTCTCTTGTTACAACATAAAATGTTGCAGGCAAACTACCCCTTTCCCTTAATCCGATCTTCACCAAAATCAATAGATCTTGAGCTCTCTGCAACTCAGGGGGTGCAAAAAATTATTTGATTCTAATTGAATTTTCGGCAGTTATCGTTCGTCATAAAAAAATTACCCTTTTTAAAACATAAAACGTTGCTGATAAACTACCCCTTCCCTTAACCAATCTTCAACAAAATCAACAGACCTTGAATTCTCTTTAGTTCAAAAAGGTATGCAAAAACCTAGTTGATTCTGTTTGAATTTACGGCAGTTATCGTTTGTCATATAAAAAATTACCCTTGTTAAAACATAAAATGTTGCTGGTAAACTACCCCTTTCCCTTAACCGATCTTCACCAACACAAATAGGTATTGAGAACTCTACAATACAGGGCTGTGTGCAAAACATCATTTGATTCTGTTTGAATTTGCGGCTGTTATCGTTTACTATAAAAAAAATCACCCTTGATAAAAAACCGTTGGAGGTAAACTACCCCTTTCCCTTAACCGATCTTCACCAAAAACGATAGGTCTTAGGTACTCTACAATTCAGGCCTGTATGCAAACAATTATTTGATTCTGTTTGAATTTGCGGCTGTTATCGTTTGCCATAGAAAATAACCTTGTTAAAAAAACGTTGTAGGTAAACTACCCCTTTCCCTTAACCGATCTTCAACAAAATCAACAGACCTTGAGTTCTGTATAATTCAAAATGGTATGCAGAAGAGTAGTTGATTCTCTTGTAATGTACGGCAGTTATCGTTCGTCAAAAAAAAATTACCCTTGATAAAACATAAAATGTTGCTGGTAACCAACCCTATTCCCTTAACCGATCTTCACCAAGACCAACAGGTCTTGAGAACTCTACATTTCAGGGCTGTATGCAAAATATTATATGATTCTGTTTGAATTTGCGGCTGTTATCGTTTGCCATATAAAATACCCTTGATAAAACAAAAAACGTGTCTGGTAAACTACCCCTTTCCCTTAACCGATCTTCACAAAAAACAATAGGTCTTTAGTACTCAACAAAACAGGGCTGTATGCAAAAACGTATTTGATTCTGTTTGAATTTGCGGCTCTTATCGTTCGCCATAGAAAATACCCTTTTAAAACATAAAACGTTGCAGGTAAACTACCCCTTTCCCTTAACCGATCTTCACCAACACCAACAGGTATTGAGAACTCTACAATACAGGGCGGTATGCAAAACATCATTTGATTCTGTTTGAATTTGCGGCTGTTATCGTTTACCATAGAAAAAAATTACCCTTGATAAAAAACCGTTGCAGGTAAACTACCCCTTTCCCTTAACCGATCTTTACCAAAAACGACAGGTCTTGAGAACTCTACAATTCAGGGTTGTATGTAAAATATTATATGATTTTGTTTGAATTTGCGGCTGTTATCGTTTGCCATACAAAATACCCTTGATAAAACAAAAAACGTGGCAGGTAAACTACCCCTTTCCCTCAATCGATCTTCACCAAAAACAATAGGTCTTTAGTACTCAAGAAATCAGGGCTGTATGCAAAAACTTATTTAATTCTGTTTGAATTTGCGGCTCTTACCGTTTGCCATAGAAAATACCCTTTTAAAACAGAAAACGTTGCTGGTAAACTACCCCTTTTCCTTAACCGATCTTCACCAAAACCAAAAAGTCTTGAGAACTCTACAATTCAGTGCAGTATGCAAAACATTATTTGATTATGTTTGAATTTGCGGCTGTTATCGTTTGCCATAGGAAATACCCTTGTTAAAACATAAAATGTTGCAGGTAAACTACCCCTTTCCCTTAACCGATCTGTACCAAAATCAACAGATCTTGAGACCTCTAGAATTCAGGGCTGTATGCGAAACATTATTTGATTCTGTTTGAATTTGCGGTTGTTATCGTTTGCCAAACAAACAAAATTACCCTTGATAAAAAAAAACCGTTGCAGGTAAACTACCCCTTTCCCTTAACCGATCTTCACCAAAAACAATAGGTCGCGAGTACTCTACAAATCAGGGCTGTATGCAAAAAATTATTTGATTCTGTTTGAATTTGCGGCTGTTATCGTTTGCCATAGAAAAAAATCTACACACACACACACACACACACACACACACTTTTCGGAAAACGATTTTTTTTCATGTTTTGAGTGTAGTACAATCAGAATCTGCAATAATCTCGAACACGATTTTTTTTTGCCATCACCATACTTCCATTTCCTTAAGGAACATGGAAGTAAAATATCGGTATGGAGAACCATACATGACTTCCATATTCTAAGACTTATAATCTGAAATATGCTTGCCTGCCAAGCACGATATATTTTCTAATATATACATAATTTACATTAAAATGAAAAAATTATAATTTTATTGCGTGGCAACAAAATTATTTTATTTTTAACAATTACCATTGTTTGAAAAAGTTTAAATGAATTTTCAAGTACTTTACTCTTGTTAAAACGTAAAAGGTTGCAGGTAAACTACCCCTTCCCCTTAACCGATCTTCACCAAAATCTAATGGCCTTGAGTCCTCTACAATTCACTTATGTATGCAAAAAATTATTTGATTCTGTTTGAATTTGCGGCAGTTATCGTTTGCCATAGAAAATACGCTTTATAACAAACGTTGCAGGTAAACTACCCCTTCCCCTCAACCGATCTTCACCAAAAACAAAGGGTCTTGAGTACTCTACAAACCAGGGCTGTATGGAGAAAATTATTTGATTATGTTTGAATTTGCGGCTGTTATCGTTTGCCATAGAAAATAACCTTGTTAAAAAAACGTTGTAGGTAAACTACCCCTTTCCCTTAACCGATCTTCACCAAAAACAATAGGTCTTGAGAACTCTACAATTTAGGGCTGTATGCAAATAATCTTTTGATTCTGTTTGAATTTACGGCTGTTATCGTTTGCCATAGGAAATACCCTTGTTAAAACATAAAACGTTACAGGTAAACTACCCCTTTCCCTTAACCGATCTTCACCAAAATCAACAGAACTTGAGAACTCTACAATTCAGGGCGGTATGCGAAACATTATTTGATTCTGTTTGAATTTGCGGCTGTTATCGTTTGGCAAAAAAAAAATTTCCCTTGATAAAAAAAAACCGTTGCAGGTAAACTACCCCTTTCCCTCAACCGATCTTCACCAAAAACAATTGGTCGCGAGTACTCTGCAAATCAGGGCTGTATGCAAAAAATTATTTGATTCTTTTTGAATTTGCGGCAGTTATCGTATGCCATAGAAAAAAATCTACAGACAGACAGATAGACAGACACACACACAGACACTTTTCGGAAAACGACTTTTTTTCATGTTTTGAGTGTAGTAGAATCAGAATCTGCAATAATCTCGAACACGATTTTTTTTGCCATCACCATACTTCCATTCCTTAAGGAATATGGAAGTAAAATCACCCATGATAGAAAACCGTTGCAGGTAAACTACCCCTTTCCCTTAACCGATCTTCACCAAAAACGACAGGTCTTGAGAACTCTCCAATGTAGGGTTGTATGCAAAATATTATATGATTTTGTGTGAATTTGCGGCTGTTATCGTTTGCCATGCAAAATACCCTTGATAAAACAAAAAACGTGGCAGGTAAACTACCCCTTTCCCTTAACCGATCTTCACCAAAAACAAAAGGTCTTGAGAACTGTACAATTCAGGGCAGTATGCAAAACATTATTTGATTATGTTTGAATTTGCGGCTGTTATCGTTTGCCATAAAAAATACCCTCGTTAAAACATAAAACGGTGCTGGTAAACTACCCCTTTCCCTTAACCGATCTTTACCAAAATCAACAGATCGTGAGAACTCTACAATTTACGGCTGTATGCGAAACATTATTTGATTCTGTTTGAATTTGCGGCTGTTATCGTTTGCCAAACAAACAAAATTACCCTTGATAAAAAAACCGTTGCAGGTAAACTACCCCTTTCCCTCAACCGATCTTCACCAAAAACAATAGGTCGCGAGTACTCTACAAATCAGGGCTGTATGCAAAAAATTATTTTGAATTTGCGGCAGTTATCGTTTGTCATAGAAAAAAAATCTACAGACACACACACACACAGACACTTTTCGAAAAACGACTTTTTTTCATGTTTTGAGTGTAGTACAATCAGAATCTGCAATAATCTCGAACACGATTTTTTTTTGCCATCACCATACTTCCATTTCCTTAAGGAACATGGAAGTAAAAACGGTAATTTTTTTTTATGACGAACGATAACTGCCGAAAATTCAATGAGAATCAAATAATTTTTTACACCCTTTCCTGAGTTGCAGAGAGCTCAAGGTCTGTTGATTTTGGTGAAGATCGGTTAAGGGAAAGGGGTAGTTTACCTGCAACATTTTATGTTGTAACAAGAGAAATGTTTCCATGACGAATGATAACTGCCGCACATTCAAACAGAATCAAATATTTTTTTGCATGCTTCCCTGAATTGTAGAGGACGGAAGGTCTGTTGATTTTGGAGAAGATCGGTTAAGAGAAAGGGGTAGTTTACCTGAAACATTTTATGATTTAACAAGAGTAAAGTACTCAATTTTTATAAATAAAGTATCCTGATAAGAAGCTCGTAGTAATCCACTGTAGAAACGTAGATGAAATATCTATAAATGAAGAAGTTTGGTGAACGGGGTGGGGGTAATTTTCTATTATTAAAAATTATAATTGAAGGTGGAGGGGAGAATTGTTTGTATGTGTACTACGTTATCGGCAACAAAGAAGTAGTTTTTTGTTAAAATTGCTTCCCGGGCTCTTTAGCCGTAGTCCAATGTTTTCTGCAAAACCAGACTTTTCGGAAGTGCCATCGACTGCCATCATCGGTGAAAATCGAGTGCGAAAACGTGAGGTGGTATATGTTAGTGACCACAGTACTGTGGTTAATGCTGAAGCAATAAGTAGTTTCTATGGAAATATTTCATTTCGAATATGATTCTAAATATAAATCTTAGAACATGGAAGTCATGTATGGTTCTCCATACCGATATTTTTTAATGGTTCTCTAAGTAGATGTTTCAACTTGCGCTTGCGCTCTTTGCAGTTTCCGTCTATCGCAATCCAGAATTGAATTAGTTTTTTCCGTATCTGTGTGCAGATATATTCTCACAACGGTCATTCAGCAAGTTGCGGAATAAGACACAAAATTAGTTTCTTCTTTTGAGTGTACTTAACATTCATGTGTAGCTTATACCGTAAAAGGATTACTTTTTTTTATGTATTCCGTTAGAATACATAACACACGTGTGTTGAAACTTTTCTTTGTGTTATTTCTTACTTTGGAAAGGTTAGATGCCTACAATAACGAAACGTTTGGAAACTTACAGGATTACAAACGTTTGGAAATTTTTCTCTCCGGATTACATGTTAATATTAAATACAAATATATATATATATATATATTGTAGCATGACAGATAATCCACACAAATACATTACTCAATGATCATTAATAAAGCTCTAATATATGGAATATCCAGATGAGAATTAATTAAAATGCACTGTTTAATAATATATTCACAAGAAAGGTTGAATAAAGAAAATTTCTGCAAATAATATAATATAATACAAATTTAAAAACCCAGAAGACTAAAAATAATAATAACAAAATTACCCAGGTAAGATAGAAGCAGGCAATTAATATACCCCGTCAAAGAAACCAGACCAGAAAAAACAAAGATACAGAAGACAGAAGAAGGAAGAATAATTAAAACTAGAGAAGAAAGAAGACTAATTAAAACTACTACTACAGAAGAAAGAAGACAGAAGACTAATTAAAACTACTGAAGAAGGAAGAAAGAAGAACTAATTAAAACTACTGAAGACAGAAGAAACAAAACTAATCAAAACTCAGAGAAGAAAGAAGACTAATTAAAACTACTACTACTGAAGAATGAAGAAAGAAGAACAATCAAAGCAACTGAAGACAGAAGAAAGAAGAATAATTAAAACTACTACTACAGAAGAAAGAAGACTAATTAAAACTACTACTACAGAAGAAAGAAGACTAATTAAAACTACTGAAGACAGAAGAAACAAAACTAATCAAAACTCAGAGAAGAAAGAAGACTAATTAAAACTACTACTACTGAAGAATGAAGAAAGAAGAACAATCAAAGCAACTGAAGACAGAAGAAAGAAGAATAATTAAAACTACTACTACAGAAGAAAGAAGACTAATTAAAACTACTACTACAGAAGAAAGAAGAAAGAAGACTAATTAAAACTACTGAAGACAGAAGAAACAAAACTAATCAAAACTCAGAGAAGAAAGAAGACTAACTAAAACTACTACTACTGAAGAATGAAGAAAGAAGAACAATCAAAGCAACTGAAGACAGAAGAAAGAAGAATAATTAAAACTACTACTACAGAAGAAAGAAGAAAGAAGACTAATTAAAACTACTACTACAGAAGAAACAAAACTAATCAAAATTCAGAGAAGAAAGAAGACTAATTAAAACTACTACTACTGAAGAATGAAGAAAGAAGAACAATCAAAGCAACTGAAGACAGAAGAAAGAAGAATAATTAAAACTACTACTACAGAAGAAAGAAGACTAATTAAAACTACTACTACAGAAGAAAGAAGAAAGAAGACTAATTAAAACTACTGAAGACAGAAGAAACAAAACTAATCAAAACTCAAAGAAGAAAGAAGAATAATTAAAACTACTACTACTAAAGAATGAAGAAAGAAGAACTAATTAAAACTACTACTACTGAAGAAGGAAGAAAGAAGAACAATCAAAGCTACTGAAGACAGAAGAAAGAAGAATAATTAAAACTAGAGAAGAAAGAAGAATAGCCAAAACTACCACTACTGAAGAAAGAAGAAAGAAGAACAAACTAAATCTAATAAAGAAAGAAGAACAATCAAAGCTACTGAAGAAAGAAGAAAGAAGAACAAACTAAATCTAATGAAGAAAGAAGAACAATCAAAGATACAGAAGACAGAAGAAGGAAGAATAATTAAAACTAGAGAAGAAAGAAGACTAATTAAAACTACTGAAGACAGAAGAAACAAAACTAATCAAAACTCAGAGAAGAAAGAAGACTAATTAAAACTACTACTACTGAAGAATGAAGAAAGAAGAACAATCAAAGCAACTGAAGACAGAAGAAAGAAGAATAATTAAAACTACTACTACAGAAGAAAGAAGAAAGAAGACTAATTAAAACTACTACTACAGAAGAAAGAAGACTAATTAAAACTACTGAAGACAGAAGAAACAAAACTAATTAAAACTAGAGAAGAAAGAAGAATAACCAAAACTACCACTACTGAAGAAAGAAGCAAACAAACTAAATCTAATAAAGAAAGAAGAACAATCAAAGCTACTGAAGACAGAAGAAAGAAGAAAGAAGAATAATTAAAACTAGAGAAGAAAGAAGACTAATTAAAACTACCAATACTGAAGAAGGAAGAAAGAAGAACAATCAAAGCTACTGAAGAAAGAAGAACAAACTATATCTAATGAAGAAAGAGGAACAATCAAAGATACAGAAGACAGAAGAAGGAAGAATAATTAAATCTAGAGAAGAAAGAAGAACTAATTAAAACTACTACTACTGAAGAAAGAAGACTAATTAAAACTACTGAAGAAGGAAGAAAGAAGAACTAGTTAAAACTACTGAAGACAGAAGAAAGAAGAACAATCAAAGCTACTGAAGAAAAAAGAAAGAAGACTAATTAAAACTACTGAAGAAGGAAGAAAGAAGAACTAATTAAAACTACTGAAGACAGAAGAAAGAAGAACAATCAAAGCTACTGAAGAAGGAAGAAAGAAGAATAATTAAGACGATCCATATAAAACAAAAACCCCATAGGGAAAGAACCCCCAAAAAACCCCAAAATCAATGAATGCCCAAAGAGAAAGTATAACACCCTAAAAAACCATATCACTGTAAAACTGACAAAAACTAAAAGTGTTAGTAGTATTAAATATTAGTGCATTCAAAAAGTTATTATTTAGTTTGTATAGACAAGTCTTCACAGTTCCCCCATGGTTGAATATTTCATATTAAAAGCTAGAAAAAGACTAGTAAATATATTGATAATTCACCATAGACAAGTGCAAGTGATCAAATTATAAATAATAAACTTTAAAAGGGTACATGAGTTGCAGTACATAGTAACAAACTTTAAGTTTTGTGAACAGTGCCTACTTTGATAATGAAGTAGTAATATTACTAAATAAAAGCTACTAAAGCGATATGAACATTCCATAGAATGGAATATAACTTAGGTAGCTAGGGGTATACTTTAAGAGGGGGTATAAATTTTATAAATGGGGAACTACAGAACAAACTGTTTATGATGAAGTTTATAGAAGGTGTTAACAATTATATATGGAACCAGGATGTTAGGTTCCTATTACATATAACATTTAGATAAATAAGGATTAGTCATAAGAGATATTAGTATTATAACTGTTATTTTATTGTTCAGTTTAATTTAGGAATGCACTGTCTAAAAATAGATATCATTCCAATGTTGTAGAAATACTCTTTATTATGTTATTAGATAATATACTAAGCAATGTTATTTAGAACACTAGTTGTGATATAGAGAGATGTTATATGTTAATTATATAATCAATAATTTATGTTATACCAGTCAGAGAAGGATATAAAATAGCTATATTAATAAAACATTTGGAAATTAGCCACACATCAGATCTAGGCCAAAGAATAAATTTAAACTGCAGAATAAGTAACAAACCTAGTCTTATAAACCATATAAAATGACAATATTCAGGCAAAATAAACTCAACATATCAAATACTATGTAAATAAGGCTTTCTAAAGATATGGTCATTATATGAGTAAAATTATTTAATTGTCTAATAAAATAGATTAACTAACACTATCCTAGGGGAAGTCATATACAATTGAATTATATTAAAAAACCATCATTAGTATACTAAATTGCAATAAAATAAGTGAGAATTGATAATTATACAAATTTCAGATTTCATAGAATAATAATTATATTAGTTAAAATGGCTATTATTTACATAGAAGACAGGGAAGTATAATTTTAGGCCTACCTCCCAAAAAATTATAAGAAATATAATTTTCAGATAAAACTTTGTAATACTAACTTAATTACTATCAAAATAAGTAGAATAGAATAGTGAAAACGAATATGTATTTTATATTTCAAACAGTTAACTAATAACGAATTTAATTTATGAACATAATGTACATTTTTAAAGTGTAACGAAATTATGGCAATTTTAAACAATGTCTGAAATATATTATATAGGCTAAGATTTTCATGAGACGAAGGAAATACAGACAGTTCATTATTATGCGTTGACGAGTGCACTTAAAGTAACCTTTCGCCAGAAATAACCTTTAATGGCATTTTTGTTATAAACCGTATCTCAGTGAAAATTTTGAAAATAATTATTTTAAACTATTTTATAGATCGTGAAGTGGTGAAAGTGACCAATGAACACAGTAACACTAATAAATTGAACCACACATAACTAGATAAGCAGAATAACACTGATATTACACCAAATACAGACCGAAATTTAGAGGTTAAAAACGACACACATAAACACAACGAGATATATCCAGTGACTACATTCTACACAAAGTGAACTTTCCATGATACACCAGCGACAATAAACTATACTCCAGGACGATCGTATACAATTGCTGAGAGCATTTACTCGAAGAAAGGACACCTTTATTACAACAAAAACATCATCAACGCTGGAGGCTTCCTTGCGCATGCGTCAGTCAACCATTTCGGTCCGGTCCGCTGCAGTATAAAGAAACGACATGGCGACTATTGGTTCGAAATCAAATCATATATAAACTTTTAATATTTTTAATTATTATTGTATTGTTAAATTTTAAGACATTTAATAAGTGTAAGTGTTATACTTTCCTTCCCACAACCTTCTCTGGCTATATATTTTAATAACCGTTTAAAGAACCCTATTTTATAATACCAATATAAATTGTTTATATCGACCGGCCCTGAGCGAGTCGATACTGTATTGTGATATCAATTTTAATCAAACAATTTCATTATTTTTGTTAATAAACATTCTATTTCGGTAAATTGGAGTTGATTCTTTATTATAAAAAGGACTTAACAAGTAATTAATGAAGAAACCCAACTAACTGAAGGGCGGTATACACGAAACAACAACGTTTCAAAAAGAAGAAGAAGAGAGCCGTCTTTCATTCAAACTGGGAGTTAACAAGATTATCTTTTCAACAAAATTACTGAAAATGACACTGTTACTAGAATAACCACGATACCATTTCATTTGTAATTTCAACCGACTAACTCGATTTGTTCCTAAATTTTAAGAACAAGTTACCCAAAGAACATTTTCCAGAAAATTAAAATTTTTTTTTATAAAATTTTAAATTTTATTTTTATTTTTCAAATTGCTACAACAGCAATATACACAGATTTTATTTGTAACTACGAAGACTAGGAACATTACCAAATTGACGTTTCCGGAGCGGAACGTCAGAAAACTACACACATACGTACATAAAATATTTTGTTACAGAACACCTTGTATTATTACAAATTGACGTATCCAACGTGGGACAGAATAACACGACAGAAATCTTATTTATCATTTTATCATTTATTATAGACACCACTCACAGTATTATTACAAAAATACATCCATCGCAGAAGTTGAAGAAACCAGGACTTCAACGTATTATTACAAATTTGGCGTCCAACTAAAGGGCTGTAATTAGGGGTTGAAATTACTGTAATTACTTACCCAATTCCTAATTCAGCTTGGCAGCGGTTAGTCAGCCAGGGAATCAGGGAAGATGATGCGTCGTGCCACATCAAAGAAGAGAGCGGCGGAGGCCGAGAAAGAACTCGAGATGGAGGATAAGGAGGCGACCCCAGTGGAGGACGTGGAAAAGATACTAGAACGGGTAGAACATCAACAACCAGCACCACCAGAGAAACAACCCGAAAAACCCACTCAAACAGGGGACGTCCATGTCCAAGACCAGGAGAAATCCAAAACAACAGAAGAAAGTAAAATGGACAAATTAATGGAAATGTTCATGCAAATAAGGAAGGACAACCAAGCAACAAAGGAAGAGTTGAAAAAAGACATGGAAGAAAACAGCAAGAAGATGGAAGAAAACTTAAGGAAGGACAACCAAGCAACAAAAGAAGAGTTGAAGAATGATATCCAATCGTTAAAAGAAGAATTGAAGAAGGACAACCAAGCAACAAAAGAAGAATTGAAGAAGGACAACCAAGCGACAAAAGAAGAATTAAGTAAAAAGATTGAAGACACCCATAAGAGAATTGAGGAAACCAGTAAGAAGGTGGAAAAGAAAATGGAAGAAAATAAGAAGAATTTGGAAGACAAGATGGAAGAAACCAACAAGGAAATGAAGAAAGACAACCGATCTTTAAGCCGGAAAATTGATGAAACTAACCAGAAACTGGAGGAAACCAGCAAAAAGATGGAAGAAAAATTTGAGGAGAATAACAAGAAAATGGAAGAGAAGATGGGGGAGAGGTTGGAAGAGTTAAGAGAGGACTACCAACGGTTAAGAGAAGAAATAAGGGAGGATAACCGACGATGGCATAAGGAAATGAAAAAAGACAGGGAAGAGGAAAGAAGGGATAGAAAAGAATACAGACAAATCTTGAAGGAAGGTTTGAGTGAAATAGATAAAAACGTCACATCCTTGGATGAAGAATTGGATAAGACACTGGGCAACAGCAAACCAGAACGAAAGGAAATACCAAACAATAAAACAATGGAGCCAGTGATAGTGTTACCTGAAAAGAAAACGAACGGGAAGAAAGAAAATACTAAGGATATGGAAGAGAAACAAAAGGGAATGAAAAGAAGGCATCCAAAGAAATTAAGGAAAACAAGGGAAGAAATGGAAATGATGAACCATGGTTTATTTGATAATGATAATATCCCTATTACCAACAATGAAGAAATCGTGAGTTCCAGAAATTATGGAAATCGATTGATGGTAATCTCAGAAATGGTTTACCAGCAGACCGTAGTTTACCACGGGGAAGTGATCAGAGGTAAATGGAATACAACAGGGATGGAGATATATGGTAGATTGTCAATGGTATCATTGATCATTGATGGACCAGAGACGTACTGGTATATAAAACACTATGATAGAGGGAGCCGAATAAGCTTAGCAGCAAACAAAGGAATAGCAGCTAGGAAAATGAAATACAAAACAAAGGCCAGAGATGTCACTAGTACCGGAACGATGATGAAGACTATGGTCATCCGGACAATGAGAGCAAATGAAGTGACAGACTACGGTTAAGTCTAATACCATACACCTCCACAAAAAGGGACTGATGTTATGATAACCGGCAACGGCGAAAAACCATGTCAAAGAAAAAGAAATTATGAGCAACTGACCGACATAACGAAAATTACCAAAAGATCATCAATACTGGGTACAGAACCGGATAAAAATAAACTAATTAATACGTTTTAAACCTATGAACGAAGACTTACCCAAATTATAAAGACACCATTACATTAAGGAATTTTTAATGCATATGGTGATTTAAAAATTATTGCAAAATATGCAATAATAAAGAGGCTGGGTAATTTAATATTAATTACTAGTGTAATTAAATAGTAATTAATAAGTGTGTTATAATATATGTGAGTGACCAGGAAAAAATTACGCAAACGATGATACCGCTCTTGCTACGAGTATGTTTACGAAATCGCGAAAATGAACCAAAAAGTGATTTGTAATTAAAAGGACGCTTTGCACGAAGTGACAGTATCTAACAGGTCGAAAACAGTCCTGGACCTGTCAGATCGGCGTCCAGTATAAATACCACCGGCAATTTTGGGGCGGGCTGAGACTCAAGAAATCTTCACACAACGTCACGCTGCTGGTCTGCCGATTGATCAGGACCACACACACCAATACGTATGGAGGAACTCTGGACCATCACAAACAACAACCCGTAGAGACAGAGAACACAGCATCAGCATAATCAGCATCATCATCAAATTCTCAGGATTCGGGACACACACACGCGCGCGCGCAACGGTAACGGCAGATGTACGCAAGTGATGAATAAACAATTATATTTTTTTTGTTGGTGAAAAGAACTTTCAAAAAGAAAATTATACATGAGCAATAAAGACTTAAAGTTTTAAATTTAAATAGTAGTTAAAGTAAATAATTTAATTGAATAAGACAGTTTAAAAAATACTAATCTTCTGTTATATGTTAAAATCTAGGTGTGCCAGTAGAATTAAATAGTACGTTGAAAGTAAATGTTATTATTTTATTTTTGTTTATAGCAGCAATTAATTTTATTCTTGAGTTTAATATTATTTTTGTTTGTATATGAGTTTCTATTATTATTTAAAAATTGGAGTAAAAGTCAGATACACTGAAATAAAAAGGGTTTAGATAATTTGTTTAACATGTATGTTTAGCTAGTAAGATTATATGGTTATTTATTTTAATATGTCATGAATAGCAGAGAAGGTTATATGGCACTTTATGTAAACTTATAAAAGAGAATATTTTATTTATCAAAGATTTAAAATTTTAATATTTGGATATTTTCAATTAACATTAATAAATCTTAGTATGATTATTTGGAAACGGTGTTAATTAATTATTTCATGTCAACATCTCATTCCTCGTTGAAAATTATTTAATTATTGTGCAACTACATATACTTGACGCAACGAGAATTTAAAAAAAAATCCTGCGACCTGGCCGGTGTAATACACTTCACAGTTGCGTTGAGTACATGGTAATGTATTTGTGTAATTCTTGAAAGCCTTGTAACGTTGCAATATATATATTGCAACAATACATATATTTGCATATTTGCCCAGAGCGGTATGTTTTATATTCTAATTAGTATAAATCGAATAAGGAACAGTTTTATACAATTTTGTGCAGGAATTGACAATATCGAATCGGGAGGGACACCTCCTGTGGTAGCGTAAGTTACAGCGTGTGTGTGTTTGTGTGTGTGAGCACGCTACGACATGAAAATATGGGGTGATGCGAACGACTTATTGTTTTGTCTGTAATCATGTCTTAACAGGATTATAATAAACTAATTACATGTGTTAAACCTGTAACCAAAGACTTACGCCAATTATAAAAACACCATTGCATTAAGGGATTCTTAACGAATGCAGTGATATATAAAATATTGCAGAAATTTGCAATATTAAAGACGCTAAGTAATTAATGTTAATTACGGGTGTAATTAAAGAGTAATTAACATGTGTGTTATATGTGCGTGAACAGAAAAAAATTACGCAAACAATGATATCGCGCATGCTACAAGTGTATTTACGAAATCGCTAAAATGAACAAAAAAGTGATTCGTAATTAAAAGGACGCTTTGCATGAAAGTTACAATTTCTGTCAAAAGCAATCCTGGACGTGTGTCAGATTGAGTCCAGTATAAATACGACCGACAATTTTGGGGCATTCTCAGACTCAAGGAATCTCTACACGAGGACACTATGTCCGTTTGATAATCTATTTCCAAAGGACGTCACGCTGCTGGTCTGCCGATCGACTGAACACACACACTACCACACTCACACAAGACGTATGGAGGAACTCAGGAGCAACAACAACAACCCATAGAGACAGAGAACACAGCAACATCATCATCATCATAAAATTCTCAGGATTCAGGACGCGCGCGCGCGCGCGCACACACACACACACACACACACACACACAACGGCAGCAGTATGCAGGTGATGACTAAATATTTATAATTTTGTTGTAAAAAGAACTTTCAGAAAGACAATGTTACATGAACAGTAAGACTTACAAATTTTAAATGTAAATCATAGTTAAAGTCAATAATTTAATTCTATAAGAAAATTTGAAAGTTACTAAATCTTTTGTTATATGTTAAAAATTTGGGTGTGTCAATAGAGTTAAATAATAGTTTGAAAGTAAATGTAATTAGCTTATTTTGTCTATAGCAACTAGTAATTTTATGCTTAAGTTTAATATTATTTTTGGTTTATTTTTAAATGAGTTGCTATTAGCATTTGAAGATTTAATCAAAGTCAAACACACAAAAAATGAAAGGTAATTAGCTTATTTTGTCTATAGCAACTAGTAATTTTATTTTAAATGCATGTTGGTTCTTGGTATCCAAGTCACGTAGGAATAGTAGATTATAGATAAATAAATCACCTTGTATCCGTCGTGTGACTTCGTTGTACGTCGATTAAAATGACGCGTTTCGGAACATATGCTCCATCATCAGATTAAATCACTCTATTGAGGTCGTTAACAGTTAAAATCACATGTTACACATAATTGTCAACTAATGTAACTCACTCGCTTTCTAAATGGTGCGCACCACAGCGAAGCCGATCGGACACTGAATTAATCTCACTCTGTTAATTAATATCAAGTCCAACTTTGCCCGCCACTTAATCTTACACAACTGCCGATCGGACACTGAATTAATCTCACTCTGTTAATTAATATCAAGTCCAACTTTGCCCGCCACTTAATCTTACACAATCATAATTATACCGATTTCAAATCTAATTTGATACCCCTACATGTGTGCAACAAAGGCCGTTACATGGACGCAATAGAAGAGTTCGAAATATACAAAGCATATAATAACATAAACAGCCGAGACTTCATATTGAATGACCATTTAAATTTTAAATCCAACCCGCTATACGATACAGCATTGAACCTGCTTAGGCGTAATCACTCAGATAATAATTCAGGCCGATCGGCTTCGCTGTGGTGCTCACCATTTAGAAAGCGAGTGAGTTACATTAGTTGACAATTATGTGTAACATGTGATTTTAACTGTTAACGACCTCAATAGAGTGATTTAATCTGATGATGGAGCATATGTTCCGAAACGCGTCATTTTAATCGACGTACAACGAAGTCACACGACGGATACAAGGTTAGATTATCTATAATCTAGTAATTTTATGCTTAAGTTTAATATTATTTTTGAAGTTGCTATTAGCATTTGAAGATTGAATCAAAGTCAAACACACAAAAAATGAAAGAATTTAGATGACTTATTTAACATGTCTGTTTAGTTAATAAGAGTATATGATTGTTTAGTTTTTAGATGTTGTGAACAGCCTCATATGTGTGAAACTTATAAAAGTGGATATTGGATCTGTCTACTGTTTGAGTTTTTTAATATTGGAATATTTTTGTATTAATGAATAAACCTTAGGATGATTATTTTTAAATGGTTTTAAATAATTATTTCATTTCAACAACATCTCACTCCTCTTTAAAATGTATTTAATTATTGTGCAACTACATATACTTGATGCAACGAGAAACAAAAAAATCCTGCGACCTGGCCGGTGTACTATACTTAATAGTTGTGTTGAGTACATGGTTCTGTATTTGTGTGAATTTATTATGAAATATAATCGTAACGTTGCAATATATATATATATATATATATATATTTAATATTTATAAAGACTTTACCTCAAAATGTTTACTCCTTATTTAACATGTTTCGGGAAGCCTTGTGTTCCCATCTTCAGCCTTCCTGATTTTATAGAAACCCCGATTTTTCTAGAAAAAAAAATGTTTATACATCAAGAAACAGACTGTAGCAAAAAGTGTTTGATATGTATATATATATATATATATATATATATATGGTATATATATAACACTTTCTGCTACAGTCCGTATCTTGATATATATAATATATATTTTATAATGACTTTACCTCAAGATGTTTCTTCCTATTTGGAACATGTTTCGGGAAGCCTTGTGTTCCCATCTTCAGCCTTCCTGATTTTATAGAAACCCCGATTTTTCTAGAAAAAAAATGTTTATACATCAAGAAACAGACTGTAGCAAAAAGTGTTTGATATGTGTATATATATATATATATATATATATATATATATATAACACTTTCTGCTACAGTCCGTATCTTGATATATATAATATATATTTTATAATGACTTTACCTCAAGATGTTTCTTCCTATTTGGAACATGTTTCGGGAAGCCTTGTGTTTCCATCTTCAGCCTTCCTGTTTTTGAGCCTTGTGAGGCATTTATGTTGGCTGGTTGTTCCTTTGGTTTTCTGTTTGTCTCTGGTGCTTTAAATTGGTATTATTGTTTACTCAGCATAGAAAATACACAAAATACTAAAATATACACCACAATCACACACAATAATACCAGTTTATAGCACCAGAGACCAACAGAAAACCAAAGCAACAACCAGCCAACACACAAATACCTCACAAGGCTCGAAAACAGGAAGGCTGAAGATGGGAACACAAGGCTTCCCAACACATGTTACAAATATGAAGAAAACATCTTGAGGTAGAGTCATTATAAAAAATATATATATATATATATATATATAGTGTTAGGAACACTGGAACTAATTTATGTACTGTGCAAGCGTAATAAAAATTATTATATCAGATATTAATGTTGTTTTGCAATAACCAAACCCCCAAGACATGACTGCTAGAAAAATTACAAGTAAACACAACATACATTTGTATGCTTGTTCGATGTTCGTGTGCCTGTGTTTGATTACTACTTATATTTATTTACACTGTTCGCTGTGGTTTGACGTCCAGCGTTAGTGGAGACAGGGTGATATTCCATAAGACAGTGTAATCACATTACAAAAGTTTCGAGAGGCGGGGAAGTGTGATTGTACGGTCTCGTCTAATTCCACTCTCCTTCTTTGATATATATAAATGTGGCTACATCGCTTGGTAGTTTGCTGGTAATGTGGCATGTAATGTAAATCAGTACACAACAATAACAGAACGTTTGCTTAGTTAATGGTTTGTTTTGTGCGATCACGTGCATTCAACATTGAAATGAAATGACAACAAAACCAAGTATTCATGGGGGTGTGAATGTCAGTCAGTTGTAAATCATTACACTTGTAATCAATACATTTGTCACGTAAACACATAAAAGTTTTTTTAAGCGTATCAGTTAAAAAGCTAAAACGCTTTGCCTCCATCAGGTTTCACTACGCTCTTTCTCTCCCCTTTGGAACGCGCGCGCGCGCGTGTGTGTGTGTGTGAGAGCTCATAGCACGTCTCTGTTAGACTTGCAAACAAGTATAAATACCGCTTAAGCCTTAGAGCAGGCAAGCACGTTAGAAATCAATGTAAATTTATTCAGTCATGTATAAATTGTATCAGTCGATTTGTGCCCTGTATAATCATATTTTGCTACAACACAAGTGCGTGACAACCTGTAAATTACTTTGGTCGTTTGGTTTCTGTACGAAATCAAAGCAGTACCATACAAATAATGGTGACCCTACTTTTTCTTATCTGCCTGTATACGAGTGAGCCCAGAGCACGTCGCATTGGCCACTGTCGTGTTAAATCCTCTTCGACGCCTTTCATCCATTTTAGTGTGCCCACGTCTCTTTTTCTTTGTCGGCATTGATTTTCTTTCATAATGTTCCTCGTTGTTTCGTATCCTGCGTGCAGGGTACATGTCTATCCATTTAAATATTTTGTTTGAATGTGTAACTGGAGGCGCCTTTATTGTTATTTCAGAGTCACAACGTTTTCACCATACGCAGTTCTCACAAGTATCAACTAAAAAACCTTCCTCACAAAACTGTCAAAAAATCTTTCAAATGCAATTCACTGGATCTTTTTTTTACACCACCAAAGTCTCACGTGGTACGTCAGTTTCTACATTATATTGTACGTCTACAAAGGATTTGCAGCTAAGTTCAGTACTTCTTAACAAAGTCTGCTGTGTCGTAGTATAAGATAGAACGCCTTATATGCCGCAGTAAGCCTCACTCTGATTTTTCTGATACATCAAGTATGCCTCAAATTCTAAATATTTGTGGATTAAAAAATATGTGAAGAATCTGCTCTTGGAAAAGAGTAAGATAATAGCCTTACATAATTGAGTTTCGACTAGTTTATACACATACCATTTTTCGTACAGTTTTCTTCTGTCATCAAGAAAGGTTCGTCCGTAGTTCTCTCAATCCGCGACAAAATCCAAATCGTCCACAGTAAAGTATTTTAGGACAGTCACGTAATTTTATTCGCTCGTGGCAGTTGACAGTCAGGCGATTTCTGCTATGCGTTTTTTTTTTTTTTTTTGTTATTTTGTTTCAGACGTGACAGACTGTAAATTACTTTATTTTTCTATAATAATCAAAGCAGTAATTTCAAATGATTCTCTCTCTGTTTTGGTCGACTGTTAACATGCTACTGAAATCTGTGCCTCATGGGATAGAATCCACTCATCTGCTGCGCCTTGACAATTTTCTTGATGGTGTCACATTCGCCCTAAAAATCTTTGCACTCTTTGGAGTGTGATCAGTTTGACAACTAAAATAAATTAGTTCGTACAACTCTTTTGGGAGTATAAAAATTATTCATCCAATTCAGACAATTTGGAGTGTGATCAGTTTGACAACTAAAATAAATTAGTTCGTACAACTCTTTTGGGAGTATAAAAATTATTCTTCCAATTCAGACAAGTCTCGTTATTTTGTTTGTTAGTGTGGTGTCAGAGTTAACCCGATATCATGTTGACTTAAGTAATTCGAAATGACCTTGATTTAGGGATAGTCTAACAGTTAATCGTCTTCTTCTTCCTTTCATGGACGTAACTTGTTTAAAAATTTCACGACAACTCTTGCTTTTGTTTAGTTGTACGTGAAGCAATGACTGTCTGATTTTTGCTACTACATTACTTAAGTCGTAAAGACGTTCGTCAGTATTTTTTCCTTGATCTGTTTTTTGCGACCGGCCCACTGCATCGTTTTCCATTATCCTGCCTTCTACGCAGATTTTGTTTACGACTAGCAGCAAAGGCAGTTACAGTGCTTGTAATGTGGAGGGGACGTCTTAGTAATTAAGAATACCAATAATAATTAAACATAGAAAATAATGTGGATGGAGCCATCGTAGTTGGTGGAAATAGCAATAATAATTAAGCATAAAAAAAGTAATGTGCAGTTCCACACAATATTAAACAGCGTACCTTATTCTCTCCGGCCCCAGGGTAGAACCGGCATTTGTTTACGGTACCAGTATGTTGCAAATTTGTATCTGGATAATTGGTAAAGTACATATTTAATTCAAATTTAATATGACTACCTATTTACCGACAGTTTTTCATTTTTGACATTTCTTTATCTTACCCCTGTGGAGGATTTAACCACCAAAACGCTCTCGTTACGCCACTGTGATATTGATGTGGCGCCACAATTCTTTTACAGTTTTATAAAAGAAAGAGATAGTGTACAAAACTTATTTTTTCTGTATGTACCTAATCGGCACTGTAAATGTATGAAAAGAAATACGTATATTCACCTCCGTAGAATTTTCTGTGTTTGTCTATTTGTTTTTAAAGGTCACATTTTGTCACAAACATATATAAAACAAAAAAATGTAATTTAATTCTGTAGTAATTTTTAGGTAGCGACGATGTCAGCAGTATTGTAAATACTCGTTGTACAAACACCTACACTAACTCTTGTAGCATTGTGAATATATTATAATTTGCATAAATGTAATTTATTATAAAGCTAATTTACACAATTAATGTCAGTCTCGTGTGGAAAATTTAAAAGTTTTAAGGAGTTAAGATTTCCTTCGTTATAATCGCTTTTTATTTAATTACTTTACTTGCTTATTCTTAGAATCAGAAACTTTAAGCAGTGTAATTTTTTGCGGGGGATGTGTTAACATACTGTGTAGGATCAGGTTTAGTCTGTTATGTTTGCTGTTAATTCGTGACGAATTTTGTTACGCATGTAATGAAATAGACGATAATATGAACATATTATTAGTTGGCAAAGCTATCTCTATTTAAAAACTATTACATTCTGATCAGGTTGCTCTTGTTTGAAAATAAAATTAAGCGAATCAAAATGCGTTATGTGTATCAATGTTAGGACTTTTTAAGTTCAAACATAAATCAACGTAACAGAAACGAATAGCCACACAGGCAACAAATTATTCTTTTAACATTTAAATTGATTTTATATTGAGGATTCGTGCAGCATTAATAGCGATTAATTTCGAAGACAGTAAGGTCGAAGTTGGGGGAAGTAATGTGGCTAGTATTTTTAGTCCAGCGGTTTAAATCTCTGGCATATGACGGTTACGTAATTATATATTCCTGACAATGTTTTTACGACATCTAATAAATTTAGGCACGAGAAACACTACACCGTCTGAAATATGTGACGAAAGAAATAATTGAAGTGATAAATTAGAGTTTCTGATTGTATAGTTCTGTCTTAGTATAAACGGTTTCGTTTATTTTCATTCACTATTGTTATTATCTTACTCGCAGAATATTTTATGATCGCATAGACAATAGTTAAAGGAACGACAGGATTTTGTACAGCGTTGTTGGTATGCGTTGTATGTGCAACATTAATAAAATACTTTCAAAGAATGTGATACATAACTTAGATTGCAATGTAATAAAACATTGCATACGTGTTTATGGGAACTTAGAGCTAACGTGCGTACATTTATAACAGACTTGTAAGTAGAACTGACCAAACGAATTACCAGCGTTATTTCAAACATTTCCGTCGACTTGGTATAAGTTTTAAATTCAGTAACTTAACAGTTGATTCCGGAAATATGATGTTTATACTGTTCATTAAATTTCAATTGTTCGTTTCCGTTCTAAGAAAATTGGTCCATTGCATTACTTTCTTCATTTTGTTAAAATTAACAGCCGTATGTATTCATACAACAGAGACAGCTGATCCCATTCTACCGAGTCTTGCTGTGTATTTTACCTACTGTGTACCGTTTGCCAGTATTCTATTTTTTAGAAAATTAATAACAGTTTTATTTCTCCTAAAAAATAATTTGCAAAGCATGAATTTTACATCTTTCTTTTATTTTATCTTCCGTTTTGCTGCCACTTGTGAGAAAGAAATAGATAAATGTATAGTGCCTTTTTCCCTTATCACTAGTAGGTATTTTTATTTTTTAAGTTATGTGATTTAAACGACTTGGAAAAGTATCGGAAAGAACAGTATATTGAATTCAATATATTTGCAGAGGCTTTCAACTATATTAAACTATAAAGCTGTAGGCTTAAAAGTAGCTTGAGAAGACTGAATGTAATTTTATTAAAACCAAACAAGACTATATTGATGATCTGACAACTGTATTTAGCTTTTTTTCTTATTAATTATAATGTATAATGTCTGGTGCATAGAAATGATTGAAGACATTCTTAAAAAGTTTGTAGAAGATATTTTTTTTTGAGATTGTAATAAAATTAACAAAATAAACATGCTAATACGTATATGCTGACCATTAAGGTATTTGTGGTTACGAAAGGCGTTGGCAGTTTTTAAACGAAATTCTTTGTTTGATTCATGTAACCAAGATCCTATAGCACTGTTGTTCGGTTAGTCTTGCCGAATCTTACATGGGTGCTCCGTCTTAATGGCTTCTTCTCGTATCTGAATAACCAACAGGTACATAATTAGTTTTTGTATTGATCTAAACTGTATAACCTCTCATTTAAAACACGTATGAGAAGGGAAACTCTTGTTAAATTAATGATGCAAAAACGTAGTAATATTACAGTGTTGTACTGACTTAATGATGGCTGTGCATATGCGTGTGTGTTGTCTAAGCCATGTGGCGGAAATTGTATTTCAGGACAAGACGTGTTCCGATTGAGGAATATTTTTACTGATTATTTGTGAAAACTGTATTAGACACAATGAGAACCCTGTGAAATCTTTGTTCTGGTAGAATTATTAGTGTCTGAGTTGTACGTGCCCATTGCCCACTAGATGACATAACGCGTTCCTATTTATTGTGAAATGTGTTTGTCAACTTCAATATATTATGAAAGCGGAAAGTATAATACGGAAGTTGTCGCTGTTTACTCCGACGTAGTATTCACCCTTCAGTTGTTATTCGTTGTAGGTCGCAGTTCAATCTTTAGTGTTCGTCTCACTAAAACGCCATAGCTGATAGCATTCGAATCTTTCATCGCATGTAAGAAGTAAACATCATAAAAATAAATATAAACAAGTATCAAATGTACCTGGATGTAAGAAATAGTGTACGTCACGCGTGAAAAGCAAAAACCCAGGACTCTGGGATTCGTAAAATACTTTAAGGTTATCATATAATGCGTGTACTAATCTTGCTGTTAGCCGTCGCTGTCTTATCGGAAGTGTCAAGACAACCGGCCACATAAACTGCATTTAAAATTCTTTTTTTTTTTACAGAAATTTTCTGAGAATATTAGGCGTTAAATTTGTATCTATTCATAATTGCTTGACAAAATCAAGTTACGGTTTTTGCTTTTAAATTTTATCGACTCGAGTATTTGATCTTGTCAGATGGTTATTTGATAATTGGATAGGCTTACTGGGAATTTTGAAATATTTTCAGCCGTGAAATGTTGAATGTGACTAACGACGTGGAGGATCCCAAGATCACAGTGATTATCACAGTTAGGAGAATACCGTGGCACATTTACTATATTCAGTAAAACTGTGTTTTCGAAGTGCGTATTCTGTTTATTTAGCATTGTATCCCGAAGGTTCAGACATCTTTCAAAATCAAACATTTTGCTATCGACAATCGACAATTGTGCTTCAGAAGTCAATAAAGTAAGTTCTCAACATGTCAAGCCTGTTTCGCCTCTTTCGTTTACATACTTGTTCCGTCGTAACTGTGTCGAGGGGCGTACTATGACATTTAACATCGTTTTCGTAGAATATAACTATTATTACTTTACTTCAATATATTCTGTATTGTTTTTGTTTCTTGTGAGTTCATCCATTTTACCACCACGTCGTTAAGATGTACGTGGTCACTTGCATGCAAGAGAAACTCCAATGAGTCATATTATCAGATAATTGCTTTAGTGAAAAAGATGTAGCGGCGGAGCTACACAAGTAGAATTATGACGGGAAACTGAAAAAGGCGAGCAGGAAAATTTCCGGATGAGTGGCTTTTCAACTCATGTAGCGTCACAAACGTGTCTGGAATGACACAGTTCTCTTGGCATTGATAGATGACGCAGGAACTGCCATTGGCATACTAAATAAGGGAAAATTTAAGTAAAAAGTTAATAAAAATTTTGTGATAGAAGAATATACTCATATAATTTTATACGTGTGCAAAGCTCTGAATATATTCACTCAATCTTATTTCAAAAAACCAGCGTGCGAATGACATAGTTGTGCACAAAATAAAACGTAATATTTTCATAATAAATGAGACACTTATAATAAATAAATGAGCCGTTTATCACATGTCTATGTAGAAAACACGAATAGTATGTCTGTCCAGTTATTGCCGTGTTTTGTCTATCGCGGTGTATAGTACTTTCAGCTCCTAAACCCATCTCTCCCCAATATAAGTTAAGATTGTAATTTATACCGATTATGTTTCCAAGGGTGTCTAGGGCCATTTGCAAACTCTCTCGCTATTCTACAGTACCGTTCAATAATTTTAGGGCGTACAGAACTTGTAAATATATGCTCTAGTCTTTATTCCAAACTTGTCGGACTCTGCAAACGTTACTGGTAAGCACGGAACGGAACGGAACTGGACACTGCGTTGTTTCCAGTCAAGAGTTTCGATGCCCCGTTCATAAGCTTATGCAGTGTCAGGTTCTTTACGGCTAATTCGTGGTTATTATTTTGTTCAGATTGTGAAACTCTTTTGAATACAGTACTTACACTAAAACATAGATGCATTAATGCTTTTATGCTTTTTTTTTAGTAATAATTTCCCTCTTCTGGAAACGAAGATTCCGTTCCGCTTCTTATTCTACTCTGTACCCTTGTTTTAAAATTTTTATTTGTTTGTAGATAGTTAAATGATGCGATTGAAAGACAGAACGTTATTAATATAGAACCAAGGCGTCGCTCCAACCAAACATACGTGTGCAGACTTGCTCGTATTCCTACGTTGGTATCTTTTTTGTATACATTGCTAAAGGATCCTATTTAAGTAGTTACCGGTGTTACTGCATTCTTCTTTTGTTAGTCCATCAGTCGCTTCGTACCAGATACGAAGTCGCTTCGGGAGTACTAATACACTGAAAATCTTACGCCTATGGGACTATGCAACTCGCGTGGCATATGCGTCATACAGGTGTTGGCATTGACGTAGTATGTAATTTTACAGAGTTTTCTAGGTGCCTTCAATTACGCAATGTTCTCGACCCATCGCACAGAAAGCGGTAGAATCATCTCGTAACATCGACAGGGTTTGGAAGTGGCAGTAATCAGGTTTTGAGACTGCAAGTCATTGTGCGTTTAATGTAAAGTGACATTTGTGAATTATTGTGTGCGGACATCTGTAATTGGTGACTAGGTGACTTACTCGGTTCTTCATAACATTGAAGCTTTCACAGCCGGAATCATCTTCAGTAAATCGAACGGTTATACAAATACGACGGTTTGGTGTCGCGTCGTCATTTAGTCGCCAGATGAGCGCTGAAGATGACTGCCGCAGTTGCAGTCGAAACGTTTGACTGTAGAAAAAGTGGGAAAATAATTTTACTACTCTGTTCTGTCCAACGGACTTACAGGGTGAGTAGCGGTTCTTCTTCTTTTTCTTTTTCTTTTTTAATACTTTTTCTGTAGTTGTGATTAACTTCGTAGGCTGGTAACTATCGACGGTTTGCGCTTGTTAGTGAATGAATCTCGGGTAACCCCAAGTTTGTATCTAATGTATTAGTATAACTTACACCTGAAAACGACCACCACAGATTTTTTTAGTGGTCGAAACGGTGTGGTAAATTCTGACGATGGTAATACTCCGACCTCACTCTTCTTATAATGTTCTGTTCACGTACGGTACCATCGAAATTTAGGTTTAAAGATCGAACTTTTCAAGTGAATTATTTTTTCGGCATTGCTGTCAAATCCAGCACGTAACTTAGAGAAAATCGTTGAAGTGTCGTGTTATTACTGTGTATCTTGAACGTAAAATTTGATGAATTTACCTCTAATCCACATTTTCCTAAAACCCTCAGTTTGTGCACTGCAGACTGTAGTATTACGATTTCAACTAACTACACAAACTCTGGTTTACTGATGTAAACTGGACTATCCAGCGTGTAGATTTCTCCTACCCGTCGGTTTTAAACTACATTTATTTGCATACGTACTGCAAAATACTTTTTGCTATGGTTGTATGTAGTAGTTGACCAGTATTAGAACACTGCACTTGCAAAACAAATAATAAGCGCTCGGGAACGGTTATGTAAATGTAATCTAAAGTTGTAAAACGTAGTCTGTGTATCCCCTGGAAAACAAACACGAGAGTACAGGAGGCATTGGGTCATTATCCAGTTTCACGAGTATTGACTGGCCACAGATAGTGTTGGCAGCGCAGTCTGTTAGTTGAATCAAGCCCAGAGTAATTTTCGGATGCACGTGGGACAGTAGAAACTCCGTAGCTGCGTACTCCAAAAATGTTGCAATTAATATGTAAATTGTATAGAACAAATTGATGTTTTCTCTTCGTCGAATCCCACGACGCGACAAAGGCGGGGACTGTCGTATATTTTTATTTCTAATTGGATTTAATTGAGTCAGTTTAATTAAATGCGATGTCATTGTAACGTATATTAATGTAATAAATTTGTATTTTAATGAGAAAGAGAGTATCATTAAATTCCATTGTTTCTTTGCAGATATTGTGGTATTTGTTCGAGGTTTTCACGTAGAACGGGTTCGTATTGTCAGGCCACGTTTGTTTGCTACATATGTACATGTTTATTAGGCTCTAATCGTATTCAGTTTAAGTAAAGAAAATAACTAAAAAATTTATGCCGTTTTGAATGTTATTTGAATTCAGAAACACGCTTGAAGTTGAAATTACAGTATGTAGGTCCTATTAATAATTACCGTATATTCGGTACCGTGTATTCGCAGACATACTATATAATTTTCTTCTTTAATTATTTGGTTTGTGCAGTAGTTTGTTATCGGCTTAGCTGTAGCACGTACCATTACTATGTCGTTTTGTTTGTATATTAAATCGCGCGCGCGCGCGCGTGTGTTACTAGCGTTTCTGTGAATGTGACTGTAAAGATATGTGTAATTGAGTTTTACACCGTTTAATCTACGCTGCAGTGAGTAGATTATATGTCTACATAATAATTATCTATGAGTTAGTGAAAGTGTATGTACTCCAAATATACTGTTGCAGTAATTTTCCGTTATCTTTATTTATGCTGAAAGTGCTGGTTTGATTCACGAAATAAATGTTACGTGCATTGCGACCGTAGGTAACCGTTTTACACAAATAACGATTTATTCAAAAACCTTTCTAAAAACAGTAATCTATTAGAAAGTATTCAAAATAAACAATACCAATAGTAAAATCATTAAGATTACTAAGTCGTAATTTAAAATTCTCATTTCGTATAGATATACTGTCACAGTTAAAATCAAATTTCTGAGCACAAAACGGTGACCTCAGTTATTACATGTTGCATTGCGAATAAGATAATACAATCCGTGTATACACAAAGAGTTTAAAATAAACGACGATATTTTCAAAATTATACGTCGGCTTCACTAACGTCAATTCTAAACACTCATTAACAACTATTTTAATATACGTAATCTAAATCAGTCACTTAATAACGAGATATCCTCTTGAACAGTTCACATTTGAAGAATAGTCTAATATTTGTAGAAATAAGATTCACATTTCTCATACTTATCAGGAATAAAATTTGTAGTTTCAAGGGTGTAAAATTATGATTGATTTTTAAGAAAGAATTGAAACTTAACGTTTTGAAGAAGAATTAATACTTACTTGATGACACTCATGCAAACAGTGTAATAATCGTTCCCTGTTGAGTAGTAATTACTAGATGATTTCTTGTAAACGTGTGTGTAACAAAATTTATTTATTTTTTGTACAAACGCATACAAACTCATTTAATTTGTCAAAAGATAAATTACACAAAAATGACTTTAACACTGAATATATAGTACCACCAAACTAACGAGTTGCAGAAAGATTGCTTGAAATGTTCATAGACTGATAAACGGAACGGTCTTCCAGGTATGCACCGTCAAAGGAACACACACACACACAAGATTGAAATTTGTCTTTTGTGGGATTTCTGGGTTGGTTACATTTTCTGTGACTTCAACACGTTTGATTATTTTTTTGTTTATGCTTTCACACAAAGTTTTGTCTCCCACAAGCGTTTAACATACTTTCCCAGTTAAACGTTTGTTCACTTTCTTTGCCCTCTGTTTTCGTATTAACTGTACTATAGTATAGTACGTATATACGTATATGAACAGTTTCCTTCGGATACTAAAAATGGGTTGCGAAGCTCTCAACTAAGACATCCAAATGTATTTTCGGCGTTACCTTCCAAGACAAGGAGCAAACGTTCAACTTCACTTTCAGTACATATCTTGTTGATTTGAAAACTGAGTATACCCCTGACTTAGTACTTGGATTTCAAAAACTATGAGTTGGGTCAGAAATGAACGTACCGTTATTTAATCTAATCTTTAGTAACAAGATTTATACAGGTACTAGTCATGACTGTTCGTAACAATTCGAACCGATTGTTATGGAGCAGAGTTTGTGTGTTAAGACTGAAAGCGGGTAGTACGTGTAAAATACACTTACTGGAGTTTACGCACGTGCAGGTGGGATGGGTATTTGCGAATGCTTTGGGCATGTTAATAACGCACACTTTCCGTGATTCAGTAGATGTTCGGAAAAATACTCAATTTAAAGGGAAAATTTTACAGGCCGTATTCAGTTCATTACTTGTAGCAGTGACAGTGAGGATTATACTTTAGCGATTGATACATTTTATATGTTGAAAATATTAAGACAGTAAACATTATTTTCACATGCCTCACCGTGATTCATCGTCATGTCAAAACAGAATTTTCTGTGTCTTGAACATGTCAGTGCATCAGTGTAACGTCAAATGCTATTCATTGATCCTAAGGGGTTTTAAGTATGCTTTAAGTTTTCTAAAAGTTGCAAAAATTTTATCTTCGAATATCTGTAAATATTGATACCTTTTCTGCAACTTCCCTTTGTCAGTATGGTGTCGTACAGTATGTAGAACGCATATTAACTGCAGTTACAAAGATAAAAATACATAAACAATTAAATATTGAAATACAGATGTGTTTGAACAACATCGATAACTATCAATACATTGATACATTGTGTGTACCACATTGTGGCCGCATATATAGTGGTGTGGTTATCGATTATATACTGAATGTTGTATGATCCTCTACTTTCTTGAAAGTTAATGGCTAATGGCCATTTGATGCCGAAACATCGTTAAATCTCAGACGATGCACAGTGTCACGTATTTTGCCGAACTCTCATGTAAGAAGTGTTTTTCAACTTGAAACAGTCTGATAATATATAAAAAAATGATTTTTTACCTATACCAAAACTGGTTTCAGCCTTTTTTTTTAACTTTGCACGTTTCCAAAAATACATGCAGTCTTGTTTGTTTACACACAAAGGTGTTACTCTTTTATAAACGCCACTAAGTATAGCCTACTGCGTAACAGGAGGCTCATTTCGCAGTGTAAGTAAACTCATTGCTTCTTCCAAGGCGTGTGTTTAAACTCTTTGTAAAATATATTGACATTTACAGAATCTGTTCATTTCAAACACTGCAAACAGTATTTTGCTGTGAAGTGGGAGTGAAGTATCATTTCATATGGACAGTTAACTGTGTTCAGTGTAGTTAATTAATATTAGGTGTACTGTACACGTAGTACAGTTGACCCTATCATATCGTATTGGCTTACGTTATCCTTCACAATAAAATATGAAACGTCAAACAGAGCAGTCTGTGCGCTGACGCTTGTTGATTATAATGTGGATCTTATTATATTATTATTATTATCTTATTACACTTATTACCCATGAATCTCAAAACGTGTAACGAGTGTCCCAGCATAGGCGTACCTTGGGGCCTAACTTTGGGGGGTGGGGGTAAGGCTTCATAAATTTAAATGTGTAGTGAGACCATCTATATAATAAAATATAATATATACAAAATTAGAAAGTTTAGTAATAATTCTTAGTTGTAAACGAGGGACAATTTCATTTTTTAATTATCAACAAACCTTTCATCATAAGTTGTACTTCCAGTTATGTTTACCTAGAACAAATATACTGTAGGCCTATAAACATGACAAATTTCAGTTCTTCCAATTCTTGTACCCAGTTTTCGTAAACGCATCCTCTCCCTTAGGCACACTGTCACAAAATGCAATGCTCGGCAGTAGTAGCAGTAAGCTGAATCAGTCACAACGCAAAGAAATTTTCAAATTGCCAGTCAGGCAATTTTCAAAGAAATTAAGCAATGTTACTCCTTTGCGTTTCTTATCTCCCATT
Organism: Magicicada septendecula; assembly: GCA_034769895.1. NCBI lineage: Eukaryota > Metazoa > Arthropoda > Insecta > Hemiptera > Cicadidae > Magicicada > Magicicada septendecula. Next base: position 260,235,884 of record CM068368.1, on the reverse strand, counting down.
TCTCAGAACTTAGGAACACAAAACCAAAACAATCACAACAATAACGAATTCAGAAAGAGACAAGCGACGTGTACTTTAACGGACTACGTACGTCTTTTAAGATTCGTAAACAAAGCCATCGACGTCTTGTACAGTAAGCCAGCTTTGTTCATACTGCCGAGTCTGTTACCCTTACTATATCGCTCTTTTTTACACTGGCCTGTAGTGTTTGCGAAATTCTGCTGAACTGAAAACAGCGATAATCTCGAATCAAACAGTAAACAATCCGAGGACAGAGATAAAGACTCGGAAGAATATGTGTGATAAAGAGAGTACAGCTGCGCTTATTATTTCATTACGGTGTTCCAAAACGAGTCTGTGTAAAAGGCACGCATTGTGTTCCAGTTAATTATGTCTCTAGCGTTTGTTTTTTTTTTCGAACAGAAATATTATTTTGACGTATATCATTCAAATATGTCAAACATTCCCCTTACAAGTTTCTTCGAAAAAAAATAAGAATAATAGATGTATGGCAACTAGTCGTCTGATAACAGTACACACGTTGATAAATAGTGCTTACTGTGCTCGCAAGCATAGAAACTGTCTCCTGTTTGACTATGTGTTAGTTTTTATTTATAACAACTGGAAACAAAATTATATAATGCTCGGAACATATGGGAGGGGAGTGCCCCCTTGCCCCTCCCAAGTTACGCCTATGGGTCCCATTATCTACCGGAGCTCTGAAAAACCGGAAACACGAAAGTAAAATCTGTAATAGCGGTATGGAATACACAACAGAAACGTATAATCAAAATAATCTTAGTTACTGTGCCTAGGCTCCTGTTCAACCGGCTTGGTCGTTATTGAGGGTTAGATATGATTTATTCGTTTTTTGTTAAACCGAATGTAATTGAATACAGTTAATTTGGTATATTTTTGAAATTTTACGAACGACCACATAGGCTAAGCTCATTAAGTATTACGTTGTGAGTAAAAAAACCGGATTAACTTGATTTTGGAAAACTACAATAATGAACGTACGTCGTCGCAATGCCAGATTTCCAGATCAGTACAGAATAAGTACAAAGTATTTCACGTTTGTGTAAAATAAACTAGTTCAAAATATTAATAATAAGAAGAAGAATTGAACGAGCGAAGCGAGTGGTTTTAACTCGACCGTTTGGCTTTTGTCTGGCTCTTCGGGGGATGTCTCACGTCTCACGATAACGTTTGAATACATCAATCGATTTTCGTAAAACGTGGCATGCGAGTTCGTACTTTTACTCTATAGACCTGTACTGCTTTTGAGATTGAGGTGGTGGTGATTGTACTCGATAACTGGTGTTGTTTGGTGTATTGAATGTCAAAACAGGAGATCGTCGTTGGGTTGTGACATTTAAATATCGGACAGAATCATGAGTGGATTAAATGTTCGATATTTCTGTTGTTAGTCAGGATTTCAACAACTTGTTTAATGGGTTCAGATCATTCGCTAAGACGAGGCGACAGACCACTTTGGTTTCGTCTGTTTTACTTCTAAATACCATTCTTCTCTTATTGGAATCAAAAATGTGTCAAAGCGAGATGAAATAAACATCATATTGGGGGGGGGGGGGGGTAGCAATTAACTGTGAGAGTGGCAAGTGTAAATTTTGTTTTAAATGTAATTATATTGTAATTTTATTATGGTTAAATACGTGAAATATGGTTACATATAAAGCATAAATATTATAGACTGCTCGTCAGCAGTTGTAAAGATTTGTGCATGATGTTCATGTTGTCTCACATGAATACAACGCGTCGTAGAGAATCGAACGAACTTTTTGTCTAACGGGAAGTACAAAACAATAACACTGAAGGGATGTTTGAGGTTTAACGGTATTTTTGTGTTGAGAATGAAAACGAATGGCGCATGTAGCGTACACTTCCTACATAGAGTGCGATGAGTTCGCGCACGCGTGGTTAACTTTGGCGGTGGGCTGGGTACCTGCGGATGCCTTGGGCATGTTAATGACGTACTCTCTCTGCTTCAGTCGATGATCTGCGGGAAAATACCCAAGTGAACGGAAAAATTGCCCTTCATAAAAATTATATGCATCATATTCAGTTCATTGAATGTTTAATCTGGTAGAAGTGAAAATTATACCGAAAGAGACACGCTATGAGTTGAAATAACAAACGAAATGAACGTTTCCATTTACTTACCTCAGTGTGTAGTTATCATTATCACATGTGTTGAAATACATTCACAAAACCTAATTAGCCAAGCTATTTCGCCTTAACATTTCCATTTCAGTTTATTGCACCTAGAAATTTATCCTAAGTTTCTTTACTGCGCGTAAGAGGATCCGAACACCCCTATCTAACCAGTGTCAAATCAGCGATTTTCATGTACCTTTTCCTCAGGTTTCGTAAAAGACGTAGAAATGAAATTTTGAACAGATATAGAGTTATGCCTAGTAACTATTTTCAACACAGGGAATTTCAAAAATTTTGCTCGGTTCTGTAAAAAGTTTGTAAATGTACTTTTTTTACCTGTGTTTTTGTCATAAAATATTTTTTAAATTATAAACTATTGAATAAGTCTACAAACCCTCATATTTAAAGTGAAAATATGTACATAGGATACTGGGAAAAATTTCAGGTTTTTTCGTCTTGTAGATCCTGATAAAAAAGAACATAAAATTAAACCAAAACAAACAAACAGACTTTCGGGAAACTAAGATGAAAGATGAGCCCAACTAATAAGCTACTGTTGAATATGAGGGCCCTGTTTCTGTATCACCTTCTTTCAGCTCCTCCTCCAACTTCCTTTTTGCTTTGCGAGCCTTTCTATTTACTTTTTTCAGTGTCCATCTACTTCTTTCTCCGTTCAGAAGGTTTCCTTGATTTTATACAGTGTTCCCAGGCTTCAGTCCTAAGGCTTCCAAGCACGTGATACGTCACTACAGCTCCCTCACTGAAACTTGCAATAGCATCAGCAAACACCATGCTTTAAATTTTCCAGCCCGGCGAACACTGTTTTTGGAAGAGTAGCTCAAATAACTGCATTACGATCTCGTTTGGGTTTTCAGTTTGCCGTGTAAACAATTTTTTCAAGAGATCTGGTCTCTGAAGATCGGTTTCATTTCCATCATTACTCCTATGGGGAGATGACAATGGTTACTGTGTATTCATCGCCTTTGCCTTCAGCCTGTCTAAATTTACACCAACCTTTGTAATTATGCATATGCACTAAATTGTAATATGCATATTTATACATATTTCCCTTTTATTTAAACTTTTTCCGTGGAAGGATTCGAAATACGTGTTTGTTTTCTTTTTATCTTGACTGGTGTTACTGAATGCGGTTAAACGCGCGTTTTTTGATTCCTCTAACCGACGTACCTCGATTTTGTGGTTGTTAGAGCCGACATGCCTTTGTATTTGAAAATTATTAGACTGCCACATTTGAAAAATAATGGTCAGGCAGTCCCAGGCTAACAATGTAATTAGAATGGCTCTGTAATACTGTGTTGCAGATACCAGGGCCCGCTCTAGCGGTTACGTCACCCCGGACAAAAAGACAAATTGCCGCCCCTTAAGAATATATATATATATTTTAAATAAAGGTACATATTTTTTATTTTCAATAAAAGTCAAATTATTTTATTTAAATTTTAATAAAAGCATATATTTAGAAACAAACATGTAACATAACATAATATTGACAATCAAGTAGTACAAAACAGTAGATTCTACTTTTTATATTAAACAAAAGTCAAATCGTTTTAAATTATAATCAACACATACATATATACATATTTAGAAAGAAACATGTAACATAACATAAAATTGATAATCAAGCAGTACAAAACAGTAGAAATTAATTAAGAAATATCTGTACCTAGCCACAAATTGTTAACCGTATAATTTTTTACATTTTTAAATGCTATTAAAAATGTGTATTATTGCACAATCAATCAAAATGCCATTATTTTGAAAATAAAATAAGGTAACATCAACTACGCTAAAATCACAAAAAACTTTTTTTTCTCACTTTCAGTTCTGCAAACTTTTTTATTACATCTTTTAAATTTAATATTTTGTATAATAATTTGCACTAAAATGTCGACCAGTGTCATTGGAAGGAAATTTGTAATTATGCAATGGTTTAGGTGGACCTTGTCTTACTAAAAAACTTCTTTCGGCGTCTCCTAAAATTCTTGGCCACAATGCTGGATCTGTACTCAAAGTTTGTAGAACGCTTTCTGTGGGTGTCACGTTGATGTCAATTTTTTCAATGCTTTCATCTGGTGATTGTAGAGTCAGAGTGTCTTCAGTTCCAATTGATTTAGAAACATCGTCCATTTGTTTGTCATCATCATTCTCTGACGATTCCGTATTTCTTTTATAACTGGACTTGATGTTGGATGCTCAGAGTCGTCATTTGTTTTGGTACAATTCTTGATATAATTTTTTAACGCGTCAGCTTGTTTTTGCCTTTCGGCTTCCTTTTCCAGCCTTCTTTTTTTTACTGGCAACCAGACAGTTTTCTTAGACCGTCAGACATTCTGGAAGAGGCACGCACATAACTCAAATTAAACAGTGTAAACTATAAAATAATAATTAAAAATAAAGATTTATCCTTGTTCTAAATAAGCTAAAACCGTAATTAACATAACTTCAAAATTATATTCCGTCAACCGACATAAAAAATATTTATGCGCTACACTACACAAAATATTTTTCATATCCTGTGAACGTAAAGAAAGTCTAGTGTAATTATATATGTATTTTATAATAACAAATATTTCAGCAAATCATAAATAGTCATTAAAAACAATTTTATAATTCTTGATTTTGAGATTTTATTCTGTTCAATTATTCAAATATATTATTATAAAACGCGTTTTATCGAAGCAATGAACTTAATAAATGTCTTATATTATTGATTCAAATAATTATTTTCATAAAACAAAAATATAAATAATTATACCTATAGCATACATTCAAATTTGATACAGTATTTTATTGATTCAATAAACAGCCTTTTTGGATAAATAAAATATTTATTTTATTTAAAAACGCTTTCATTGTTTCGATTCGATAATCGATTTACGATAAACTAGTATCTATCAAACTAAACAACAGCTTATTTATAGATGTACTTACCTTTCAAAATTAAGAAATCGCACTGAAGTAAATTTTATGAACTTCCACTTGTTATCACTACCGACGTAATAGCAAGAATAATGCTATTGTGTAATGAAACCGCTCGAGGTTAGAGGTAATAAGCAAGTCTATGCATGTTCAAACACAAGTTGAAGCAGCGCTCTGCTCGCGTGCTATTCTGTTCAGAGAAATATATGCATTGCATGTTCAAACAAGTTCAAGCAGCGTCATTTACAAATTCTGCGTTAATTTATTAATAAAATAAATTATTAGTTTATAAAATGTTTCCTTTTCGGAATTATAAAAATTTACTAGATTTTTTTAAGTTTATAGTAAACTTTTATTGTTTAATGTGTTTAACATAGATTGCCGTAATAAATGTTTTAAAAAATGAATCACCGTCCAATCTTTCATATCTCTGAAATCTTTAAATATTGTGATATGTATCACAATCTCACGAAATTAAATTAATGCTGGGATTTTCCGTTCTCCCCTGAAACGGAAAAACGGTTATTTAATTAAACATACCGCTCTTTTATGACTGTTTTCTTTAGAATCAAGAATTGTAAATATTTTTAGCTTTTAGACATAAACAATATAAATACGCTAGGCACTGTAAATTTTTAGCGAACGAAAAAATCGATATGTGAAATTTTCTATTAATTGGGTATTTAACACATCAATATTTTTCTCACACTTACAGCCAAAATGCCGCCCCCAAATTTTGGCGCCCCGGACAAATGTCCGGGTTGCCCGCCCCTAGAGCGGGCGCTGCAGATACCTCCTGCAAAGAACAAACGTATCAATATTAGGCTTAGCTAATTGCTAACATGGCTTTAGTTGTAGAAAACTGACGTGTTTTGTTGGTCTAAAGTGAATAGACCGAGATGTAAGAATCTAAAAATTAGAAGTCTGGATTTTTAAAGCGTGAATTCTGAACCCAGCAAAACTTGTGGGTTCGGAAAGTCTAATAAACCTCCGATTGAAGGCAGAAGACTTTGACAATTCTTGTACGAAATATACCTCAAATGGTACAATGCAGATCCAAATTTATTTTGTGAAAGATTCATTCTGAAGCTCATAGGAGGGAGCTTTGGGCTTTGTGTTATGTGCAATCAAATCATTTTGCCAGCAATTTATATGTAGGTACAGATAGTGATGTTTACATTTTTTGTGATTTCTCTAACTGTTGATATATTTTTCCGAATACGATTTATGAACTTATAAAAATACCAGCTTTGGTATGAACATATTGTTATGCAACGGAACACTCTCGAACAGTGGAGTACAGTATGTCGTTCTGCGTGTTTCTCGGCTATCCCAGCAGAGTCCAGCTGTAAAGTTTGTGTGGGTACATATTGCTGATTTGAGAAAGAAGACAATTACTTGACACTTATCATGCGACAACAATCGATTCTATTCCAGACCGCACCGGTCCGCGCACTGTGTTCAAGGCCAGACACGACACTGTTTCTAGTGGATTCGAGAGCGCCTGTAAGAGGCAATTGTTTAATACGTCATCCAAAAGTGACAGATTATTCTGGCATCTCAGCGGGGTATAAATATAAGCATCCAGCGATGGTCAGTTCAGTTTAAATAGCGATTTATTCAAGTCAGGTGCGCAGTATTGTGGCGAAGTGTTATTGTGTTATAATTGTGCGGGACTCTATTAGTTAAATTGCGTGTGGACACATTTTGCTCTGATTATTGTACAAGTTGATTATACGTAAACTGTATTTGTGATTAATAAAGGTGGTGATTAGTAACTTGAATGGTGTCTGTAATTTCGTTTCCCACTGTACCATACGACGATCAGTGAGACCGTCTGAACGATATATTAATTTTTATAACAAACTTTATTACAAGCTCGGTAAACGTTACTTTAAATTTGGCTTTTTTTACGAGGGGCCAGTCATTCATTCTTTCATGCCGTAAAAAACTTGTTTTCCTAACCTTAACTACTACGCCTACGTGTTAAAATCGATTGACTTGTTCAGTTCTCTCTCAATCAATTGATATTTTGGTATTTAGGTTTCCTTAGCTAGTACAAAAATCACTTTTTTGTGAATGAATTAATACTACAGTTAATCAATGTTTCATTTCAAATCTACAAATTATTTTTCATATCTTTCTCTCTTCTTGCCAAAGTAACTAAATCGTGTGCAAGTGTACATTTTGTCACTTTTACTGCGTGCAAACTTTGTTAATTTCCTTTCATATCGTAACCTGTTTGTTAAATAAATTACAATGGCAATAAATTATACTAGACTGACCAAAATTCAGTCTTTTTTCAAAACAAATTGTATCGGAATGAAAATAAATTTTACCAAGTGTAGTGTTAATAATTATTGGAGAATTTATGTACAAATCGCACACGCGCGCACGATTTATTTTTTCATATACATGTAAACAAAGTCATATGTATCGAACAAAGTCATAATAATTGTAAAGTATTTATAATAGTAAATAAGTCGTGTGTACATTATCTTTTGAAGAGACGCTGAGTTGTCTCACTAGACCAGAATAATTTGTAATTTTTACGTCGCTGCGTTTTTAAACGGTATGTAAAGTGAACCACTTTTTATTTAAAGTTTCTTAACTAATTTAAATTTAAAAAAAAACAGTTTTCTTTGATATTAGTTTTCTTTTATAGTTGTTATTGGTTGTTTTATAGTAGATCGGCGTATGTTGGTTTCGGTTAATTGATGCCGCTAATGAAGGAAATGAGATTGGGCGAAACGTTTGACCGATTTAATGTCAGTAATTAAAAAGCGATTATTTAAACACCGAACGAATTATTTACTTTTAATTATATGTTAGATGTTAGTTTTAGCGTAATTATTTTGTTTTCAGAATAAAAGTACGAGACAATAAAAATACGGTATTAGGCCTACGTATTAGAATAATACATGGGCCGTCTCCATGAGTGCTTACAATGGCTGTATAAAAATGTTTACAAAATAATTATTTAAACTACTAAATACAGGTAATTTTTTATGCAGATGCCTAATTGAGACAATATGATAAGTGAATTATTAACACGCCAATAAAGTTTTACCGTTTATATTGAGACATAAATTGAAATTTCTTTACATTATATTTTCTAGCGTGTTGTGTACAGATCTTCAACAAAGGGTTGTGACGTATGGGCAAAATGTTTTGTTTATCAATTTAGTAATAATGACGATATCACGTGTTCGGAATTCCAAATGCTCAATAAAATTATTGCATATTGAGCTGAGCTGTTGTCATTAAGTCTATACGGTGTCACTAAACGGTAATCGCATTTTCGTTCACGTTAAAAACATTGTTTTTTTGCGTGTAATTAATGTATTTTTAATTACGTTCATTTAGCTAAAGTATAAATTGTTAGTGTAGCTAATACAATCACCGTCCCCGGTTTATTCTATATAACATTACGGCTGAACAATAATTTGTTAGCGTACTAGTATTACTGGGTTTAGCCCGTGTAGAGTTGAAGCGTGTTAGCGGTGTAATGCATGTGCACAGGGACGAACATGAACTTCAACGGCTTATGTATTTTTCGACGCACAGTTGAAATGATCGGAAATTCGCCTTGCAGCATGTAGAAACTACCGCTCGTATTGGCGATCACTCACACCCTTCCGCGCGATGTGATGCATTTTTTTGTAATATTATCAAATAACATACAGCGTTTCCAAAAATTTTCAGAATATTTACTATGATATTGTTTTGTTTATCTCAACTGACGAAACCGTTTTCAGAGAGTGGTGTATGATTATGCTGCTGAAACGTTAAAAGCATTTACAAATACACTAATGTGACAATGAGGAGAAGAGTAGTGTGCGCCTTTGCAGTTGCCTACTCTTTAAAAATGGTGTTGCCTAAATAGTCGTCTATGTTGCTGCAGTAACAAAATCGTATAATACTGTGAAACAGTTCATCAAGACTTATATATTCTATTCGCTTTATTTCCTCTTATCCTATCATTATATCATCGTCATAGAAAAGGCTAAACTGTAACTTATAACAGTATGGAAAAAATTATTAAGAAGTCTCATATAATTAAAACAAAATATTGCGTTTTGTAAATCTGTTACAGTTCCTTTTATTGGCATAATAATTAATATTGTTTAGTTGTTTAAAGTATTATCAAAATATGTATCTCACGCACACATACCAGTCAGTGATTTCTGTTCAAAACAATTCGTTCCAGTTCACTACAAAGGTTCATCCGCCTGTCTTGCAAATGGCTGTCGTTGAGCCCTCTTTATGTTTCTTCCCGTATTCATCTAATTATTTACTTGTCTCGCGTTGTTATTCATAGCATAGTCCTTTTCACGCTTTCTGAGAACTCCGTTGTTATTAGACTATATCTGCGTTGTGTTCATCGTCCTCGTTTCTGATCATATAGGTTGTTAATTTTGTAAATAAATGTACATATATGTATTCTTTATTACAGTTATTAGTGTTATGCATGCATTCACGTCCTGAGCTACGTGTAATGAATTCGACTTGATTTTTACACTGATTCATAACATTCTGCGTTTTACAAAATTCATACAAACATACCGTTATTTTAACGTTCGTTCACATATAAACGAAGACATGGAACGACCACCCATAACGCTTGGTTTTGATGTCTATAGACACACACACAGACACACTTCAGCAGCTGTTGTACAGAGTTTTGGGTACTGTACCTTTATCCGTTTCTGCAGTCATTTTCGATATTTAGATTATGCGATTGTTTAGCTTCAATCTGTAGTGAATATCGCACATTATTTTATGTAGGTAAAAGAAGTATACAAATTTTAATTTCGTATGTTTTAGAATAGTTGGCTGCCGATTGCAGTTGGTGTTCTTAGTCCTTTATTTAATGAAAAATTATTGTAGAAGTAGTAAATCACAGTTACGTACCTGGGACGCCAAAAGTCAGTGTTGTTAGGTTAACATGAAAACTGAAATCACACATGGAATACGATGCGTGTGTAATGTAAAACTATTTTTTTGCGGAAAAAACGAAAAATCCAACTCGAAAGTAAGGCGGAGTGCCCTTGCCTATCACTACACATGTCTCCTTTATTGTGGCAGAACTCGGTTAACAGTAGAACTCGTTTTCCCAGTAGTAGGCCTACTCGTTTTCTCATTAATACTCGTTCTGTGAATAGATCACTGAAGTACCACCGAACTCGAAAGTAAGGCGAGTTCTATTGCTATACTTGCCTATTACTATACATGTCACTTTTTTGTGGCAGAACTCGTTTTTTCGGTAATATTCGTTTCCCAGCAAGTACTCGTTTTGTGGCTAACCAAAAAGAAAGTCCTTTAATACATTAACGTGGCTTAATACGTTGGTTTTTGTGTTTTCCATTAACCATGAATATTTGTATTTTTCAGTTTACATTTGCTGTTGTAGTTTTGTTAATTTGTCAACTCAAAAACGTTACGTTCTTTATTTAAAGTATTACTGTGTTATAAGCATTGTATATACACATTAAACATTATGTTTTCCTCAACCATGGCTTTTATTTATTTCAGCAGTAAACTAAAAACAAAAAAAACCATTGTCACCTGACCTCACAAATGAAAACAACACGTATTTTCGCTTTGCATTAAGAAATAGGACAATTTACAATTAGTACACTTCTTCTTTTCCACATCGTAATATATCGATACAAACGCATATTAAAAACATCGAAAATGTACTGCAGGAACGGATAAAGGTACAGTTCCTAGTTTTGTTCCTTATTAACGGAAATGTATCATAATGATCACCTCTTCAGCTGCGTTTCCAGTTAGTAACTGTAAATTCCACATAGATATTAAACAATACGAGCGACAAGCTACAGTCCTGTCACAGCTCTTTCTTCGTTCTTGTAATAGTTTTCTTTTTTTTTACTATTGGTTATATTAAAAATCTAGTGGTAATTTTCATATACTACTATATCAGTCTTTTTCATCTTTCTGTACACATTTTTTTAATTAGGTAATCTTAGAGAAACAAATAACTAGTATTGAAATTGTTTGGTTTTCTCAATATATGTCGAATTGGAACAAGTTAATGTATCATGATACATAGTCTTAGCATAAATTTCATGAAAGCCCTATACTGTATTTCTCATCACGTGCATTGATTACAGTTAAGAATTAGATAAACAGAAACTACTTAATAAATTTCGAAATAGCAGCTACAGCAATAATAACAGGAAATGGAGATGACAGGAAAGTAATATGGTAGAGTTAATGGGAAGCATTAAAATAATGCATAGAAAACACTTATGACAGGCGTAGTGTTTGGATTATTTATAATCGTTTTTTTTTCTTTAAGGCCATCATGCACTGTTTGGCCACACCGAATTAACCTCTTCACGTTTACAAAATTTGTCAGGTAATGTGAGCCGCCGTGCTGGATCTAAAAAAAATCAGATTGTTTTATTCATCTCTACTTACGATAACGATTAAATTTTAGAAGGAATTAGATTTCATGATATCATATACGTAATATCACTCTTATTATTACCTGCGACTCCATCATGATTACTTTATGGACATGTTTAGGCGTTTATAAACAAATTACTTTTCTGCGTCTTCACGTACACATCTAGATAATATTTTAGGAAGGTTTTCATGACTTTTGTCGTATCAAGTTTAAAATTGAAATCCAGAATGCCCATTCTACATTTTTGCGTCCACATACACCAGCCAGGCAATAAAAGGGCACGTCACAGCCGACAGTTTTTGTATAGTTCCACGTAATCTCAGTAAGATGAGAGGCAGTGAACGCGCACATTTCGCATTGCAAAGACTTCTCGTGTGCAATGTGAATCGGCGTAGTTCATTATAATTTCAACCATTGATCATGTGATAGCTCATACCGTTGCATAACTAGTGACTCGATATTTTACACGTACCAGAGTATTGCTTAATTATAAATTTAGCGCTATCACCTCCAAACCACACATAACATAAGCCCAGTGAATCTGTGTAACGTGACAGTGAACTTCATCCGACGACGATCGTAACTGGTGCGCCAAGAAATCTCAGGTGGTATTTTCTTGGAATTAAAACATTCCATTTTAAGTGATTTTTAGCGTTGATTATAAAATTGAATTAGGTGGCAATGTCGTGTTTAGTGAAATATTCTATATTTTATGATTAATATTGTTAGCTCCAACCAATTTTTAACGAGTAGGCACAGTCAACTGACATAGACCTATCGCAAGTTATAGATAAAATGAAAGTGCCACAGATTCAAGCCACGTCTTTTTTTTTTTTTACCAGATGTTTGGCTTACATACGAAGGTAGTTTCGCATGTAGACACTGTCAGGCTGCCTCGGTAATATCTGCAGTACTGGATGGTTCCCGCGTCTAATAAAAACCTTGAGCTTAAACACGGAAACACGGCTCAAACGCATGACTGAGAAAAACTGAACTGAAAATGGATATGTGGATATGAATGCTCCAAAGATGGCACCCGCAGCGCACCACCACACTATGTTGTTGTGACTGTAAAGGGGTTGTGACTGTGGGGGGTTGTTGTTGTTGCAATAATGAATAATTTATATGCCTCTTAAAGACCTCAAATCGTTTGAATATCCGTTTTTCTTTTTTATGTAAAACACGCAAAACATAATGCACAACTACGTTTTGTTATAGTATTTAAAGTGTCGCTTAGAAATTATATAGAAATAATTCTTTTTGTAACAGTCACGTCCATTTAGTGTTCATGTTTTGTGAATCCGTTCTTCATAAATTTGAGACCCCAGTATATAACCAGTGATGTTTTTAAAGCGATCGGCGAGAGGAACGGAGACGAGAAGAGGGAGTGTTCTTATTAAAACTGAGGTACCACACACGCATAGGCGCGCGTAAATACTCATTGCCATTTGTTTGGAAATAACACGCGGTATTATCGCCTTATCATCATTATTAACAATTATCATCATGATGCTTTATACGAGCGAGGTGATTATCAGCGAGTTGAATGATCTTTCGACAGGTTTCGTTCATCTATCCTTGAAATACATGTTGTCATTGTTAATCGGATAAAGACCGCGCGCAACATTATAAATAGTGTTTTTATTATTACAGTTCTGAATACGGACACGTTTAAACCTACTTTACCGATCAGAAACAGTTTGTGCATTTGGTGACCGTGAGAAGTGTGTTTTATCAGTTATGTTCGGTGTTCCGTTTAGTATTACCGCCAGAATGTATCTGGTATGTGCATATATGGTCTTCATTTAATTAATTTCATTTGAGTAAGTTTATTTTTAGAATTACATTACGTCCTTTACACGTGTACAGAGAATCATTACATGTTCGTTTGGCAGGATTGCGCATAATTAATTTTATAATTACGTAAACCGAAATTTGCTGCTTGCATTGTGTTTGGCTTGTTCTTGCAGTGTCATATGTTTGACTTATTTATCAAAAACGTTAAATTATTGTTGCAAGTTATCTTCAAAAAACTAGATAAAGAAAAAAACGTTTTCCTGAATTTATGAAAATCTTGTTAAACGTTAGAACTTGTGATTAAAAAAAAAATCATTGCGTTACACTGTAATAGTTATAACTTATTTGAGTAGCAGTTCACAGATAGAAAGTCGCTTTTTATGGAATACGTTTATCCACAGTTCCGTAGAGCTGTACACAGCGTGTGAATTTTGTTAATCAGTGAACTGTAACATCATCATTTAATAATATTGCATCTGATCTACGAATATTAAATGTTTTGAAATACACTACTGATATTTTATAAAATATTATATTTAATGTATTATTTATAAAAATAAAGTCTGTACAAAAGAACATAAAGTAATTTAATGAATTGTTAAGCTAATCGTGAAAAATATATAACATATACGTACACGAACACATTACTGCCGCAAAAACTGATTCTTGATTTATAGTATTCACACACACACACGCACACACACACACACACACACACACACACACACACACACACACACACACACACACACACACACACACATGATATACAGGGTGTTCACAAATGGTCGTCCAATATTTCGATAACGTCTTCCTTACAAAATTACAAGAAAAAAAGTTCCTGTAAACATAGGTCCAAAAACGTATAGTTTTCCATCTGTCCGCCATTTTGTATTTTTTAAGGAAAACTTTATTTCTCGAGAATGGAGTGAGATATTCTAACGAAATCTGGTACGTGTTACCCCAGTAACATAATCTACAAAATGAAACTTTTTTGAAAACTTTACATTCACAAATTTCAAAATGGCGGCTGTTTAAAATTTTAAATCATTCATATCTCACAAACTATTAGTTTTATGGAATAATATTCCATTAGATAAAATCTTAAGCATTATTTCGTGAACAAAATGATGCCTTACTTGTTACAATGCGATCTCAAACAACCGAGTTATGATGTTCAGAACTACTTAAAGAACTATAAGTAGGCAGGCGCCACGCCGTTAAGTACATTGAGAACCAAGGAACAATAATAAGAGCACTTAAGAACATCAATACTATCGATAGGAATCTTGATTTGAAACGTAAGCTGTAAATAAAATAATCGTAAGCTATATAAATGCAAGACCTATTCTGATCTTCGGTTGAATGATTTATTTTTTGTACTGTTATTAGATTCATAGATGGCGTTATGACTTATGTAGTTACAAAACGACAATCATTGCATCTATTTGTGTCCATCAACGATGACTGTTCATTGATATTGTTTTTATCTGGGCCTATATATATCCTACAGGATGATTCAGGGAAACGGGAACTTAGACAAATTAAATATTGTTATGAAAAAAATTTAATAAATTTGTTTATGTCATAGAATAGTAAAAAACATGCAATTTAAGAGTACATACAGTAAATTTATTTCTTGAAGATGACATCTTGCAAGTGAGCTCCATGTTTGCGGTGAGTCTCGTACTTAAATTGTGCATGGTTCGAAGTAACATTTCCACAGGAATTTCGGCAACTGCTCTCGGATCTGAGCGTTCAGGTCTTCCGTTGTAACAGGTCGACTACGATACACTTTGCTTTTAAGAAGAAATAATCACATACTGACAGACCAGGGGAACTGGGATTCCATGGAATGTCACCGTTTCTCGAAATTATACGGTTGCCAAAACACTGGTGTACAGCAGCCGTCGATATTCATGCTGTGTGTGACGTTGATCCGTTTTATTGAAACCAGGCATTGTCAATAATTTATGAAAATATCGCATTTGTAGTTTTTCGCAACAAACAGCATGGCGACGAACCGATCCGATGTGACTGCAGTCGCGTGGACCGATAGAAGATATGTACACCGCCTGGTGTCATTAACCCAGGAAGAATTTACAACAGAAATAAACTTTTTGTAATGTGCACTGCAAAAACAGAAATCTGTATTTTTATAACGGATTTCTACGGATGCCGCTGCCCAGCTTCTAGTCTTTTATTTGAACTGTGTTCGCAGTTCCATGCTCCCATGACTTGTTCAGATTTATTTCTCCACCTGGGTACTATTATAATTGGTAGTACGCAGATCTTAAGTATAACTTTGTGAACACAATCAAAACTTCATTGACTACATGCATGTAGCTGGTAGCTTGAAAAAATATGGAATCTTTTGATAGAAATACTTATTAGGAATACAAATGTCGAGTACTATTTAGGTTGTGCGTAACAGATGTGTATTTGTGACAAACGTTATAAATAACGTAGGTGTATAAGCCTGTAGAGATGTACGTAATAATGTCATCCTCTACTATCTGACCACGTTCATTCCAAAACTCTGAATTTTTCTACAGTTTTCGTGAAACCAGATTTTATATCATTTGTAGTTGTTAATAAATTCAGTATAGCTTTTTATTAGGTTGTTTTATTTAAAATTGTTTAGATTGTTAAATTAACTTTTTCAGTCATATTGGTTTTATCACAGAACTAATTCTGAATATGAAATATGTTTATTTAAAATAATTATAAGTGCAAAATTTCTGAAAGTTTTGAATGTTATAGTTGGGGAGAATATAGAAGCCGCAGCACCCTGCCGCGTACATGCTGGAGTGCATTTATTTTTGTACGTGTACTGGCTTGTGTAGACGCTGACTCACTCCGTAAAATCGTTTCGTTAATTTACCCCGTGAAGTTTTCGTTTCAGTTGAAGTGGCGAACGGCTTTTTGAATAACAAAATAGTTACTTTGGTTCCAGCTTGGATTCATTGTATTAGTAGAAAATAATTTCATTTTATATTCAGGAATATCCAGTTACGGGAGGTGGGTGTTACACCGATTTCTACTCTCTACCCACAGGCTAATATTTGAATTTCATCTCTAATCAGGAAGTAGGCCTACTTGCAGTATCACACGATAAATATGTGCTTTTTCCCTCTCTCTCTGTCTCTCTTAAGGTTATTCTTCGTTGCATACACACATGATTTCGTTTTGTTGGCAGAATTATGTACATCGAGTACAGTTGTAGAAATGTGAAGATAGGTAACTTTTTAATTGTATTTATTTCGAAGTAGGCTTTCTACTAAACTGTATCAAAAACATTTTGTACATACTAAGACTGAGTTTTCCTAAACATTTCTTTAACATTCTATTGAGTTTCCTCATGAGTAACGGAAACTATGGTGACGATAAATTGTGAGATTATCCGTGTGTTAAAGTTAGTAATAGAGTGAATTGACCGTTTGCGTTTTCCTTAACGTTTTTGCTGTCGTGCCACAAACCGGAAACTCCCGTTAGGAAGTTTCAGATTTTAAACATGTTGGCGTATTATCAATATTCTATTGTTGAAAATATTATATTCCAAGTCAGACGGTTTACCAGGTGATTTCTGTAAATAAAGGGAAGAAATTTCGAAATTTTTTCGGGCGGTACAAAGGAGTTTAGACAGATTAGCGTGTTCAACGACAATATTGGAGAAAACAAATCCAATATGTCCCATATGGAAGGAGTAGGGGTCAAGCGGTGTTACGAGACGAAGATGTTCGAAAGAGACAGCGATACCTAGACCTGTGAAGCAGACGATGGTGGCACTCGTTCCCTCCAATGTGTGTGTTTCTCTGAGTAATGTAAACGTAAAGGTTCTATAATTATATGTAGGCCTACAACACATATAAACCATACAGAAATCGTATTATTTGTTATATTCGAATAGTTTGATAGGCATTATTGTTAAGAAACAGTTAAACAGAACATAAGTAGAAAGTTAATAAAGCACTGCAATTATAAAGAAATAAAAGTGTTCAAGCAAAGTTGCCTTTATGTTGTTGAGCGATTTCTCAAATTCCTAATCCTGCATTCTTTGTCCTCGTATTTGATGGGAGAGAAGGTGTCGTGTTTAACTCTTTCGGAATATCTTCTCATTTTTTTGAAATTCTTGTAGTTCCGTACATAATCATTACGTAAATAATCCCTTTATTACTTCAACAACCTGAATTTAATTTAGTAAAAGAAATTTATGGAGAGGGTGGTGTTAAAGAATACATTATCGTTGTTTTTTATCATGTAATTAATCATTTTTGTGGCTTTTCGAGTTAGACGAGGTAAACCTTCTCTGTTAACTAAATAAGTCTCCATTAAATCCGTAATTACTTCTTTATTTACTGAAGACGGTTTTTCAAAATTTTTGTGTTGCCTTTTTCGAATTACTTCGATGTGAAGGGAAAAAATGTAAAAATAGAGGTCGATTAGAAGTCGTCGTTGGCGCAAAACCGTAGGATTTGAGCAGGGAAACTCCAGCAAGAATAATTGAATGGTGAGGGATAATGTAATCCCTCTGCATGTCCTTCACGAGTAGAATACTGTCCAGTTGTAGTGAAAATTACGAGAGTGTGCCACCCTCTATAAGAAATCACTTTTGTATACGCCCACACGCTCGCATATTCTGAGCTTTTATATTCACTCATCAGAACACATACATTTTGTTATCCAGTGCATGAAACGACAAAATAAATGATTATAAAGTCTACTAGCGCACGTTGTGATATTGGACGTGTCTGTTAACGTTCAGATCGTATTTAACAAGGTGCAAGTTTTTCATCTTGAGTTGCGGCATTCCGTAAAGCAGACCTGTATTTCAGTTGCGGTGTAAGTGATTGAAGGCGCAAGTCATTAAATTCATTACTCTGAGAATACTGTACATTACCGTCGAACGTAAACACATTGTATAGGGCTACGCGTAAAATGTGGCATCATTATTCCACTGTTAATTATGTGGATATAATACAACGTTGGATGATAATTCGTGTAACTCGTCCAAGGCGTTGTTCGTAACACTGTATTTACGTTGTTTTCACTGTTCGTAACGCTCACATTGGGTTGCAGATGAAGAAAGGATGTACTTGCATATTTTCGATGAATACAATGAAATTGTAGCGAATATGGAAATGACTCGTGATTTTGTCATTCTGTTTTTCGAAATTAATGTTTTATAAGTAAAATACTTATAATATCGTTTACTGCGGCTGGTAAAACGTATGCAGTAGTGTTGAAAACCTATTTGCGATAGAAACATGAATTATACGCACACAAGACCATTCCACATGAATGAAAATGCCATTAAGGAAGGAATAATTTGAAGTGGTAAAATCTGTTTCATGTTGTAGCGTACTAAATAAATAAAATAAACTCTATCTAGTAAGTGTACATGTGTTAATTTCTATTAGGTCCTAAATAATATAGAAAAGGTATAAGATTGATTTAGTTTTGTGAAATATATGTACGCAGAGAAATAATTCAGTGTTGACAGAGTAAAAATAGACAGTGATATACTGAACACCGTGATTTAAACGTCAGGCCTGTACGTGGACTTCGTTAATGAAGTCCGCCTGATGTGCGGACACAAAGTTCCAACTACACGGTTTGACAAAAAGGAATGGCGACAGCATAGCTGAGTTTGTCGGAGCGGAATTTCGCTGATGCAGTTATACGCTTCAGTGAATTCACAAGTAGTAATCACGTTTTACAATGACTACACATCAGAACAGGAAAGTATATACGGAATAGTTTGCGTGCGGTTGTCCACAATATTGTAGGCATCTGGGAACAACAATAAGAGCAGTGAGCAAATAATGAGAAGTAAGAAAATTTACTGCGGTCTCTCTCAGTACTTTCTGAAGTTTTGAAAGTCGAAGGAAAACAGTAATGTTTCCATTATTTTTACTTCCATATTCCTTAAGGAATGGAAGTATGGTGATGGCAAAAAAAATCGTGTTCGAGATTATTGCAGATTCCGATTGTACTACACTCAAAACATGAAAAAAAGTCGTTTTCCGAAAAGTGTCTGTCTGTCTGTGTGTAGATTTTTTTTCTATGGCAAACGATAACTGCCGCAAATTCAAACAGAATCAAATAATTTTTTGCATACAGCCCTGATTTGTAGAGTACTCGCGACCTATTGTTTTTGGTGAAGATCGGTTGAGGGAAAGGGGTAGTTTACCTGCAACGGTTTTTTTTTATCAAGGGTAATTTTGTTTGTTTGGCAAACGATAACAGCCGCAAATTCAAACAGAATCAAATAATGTTTCGCATACAGCCCTGAATTGTAGAGTTCTCACGATCTGTTGATTTTGGTAAAGATCGGTTAAGGGAAAGGGGTAGTTTACCTGCACCGTTTTATGTTTTAACAAGGGTATTTTTTATGGCAAACGATAGCAGCCGCAAATTCAAACATAATCAAATAATGTTTTGCATACTGCCCTGAATTGTACAGTTCTCAAGACCTTTTGTTTTTGGCGAAGATCGGTTAAGGGAAAGGGGTAGTTTACCTGCAACGTTTTATGTTTTAAAAGGGTATTTCCTATGGCAAACGATAAGAGCCGCAAATTCAAACAGAATCAAATACGTTTTTGCATACAGTCCTGATTTCTTGAGTACTAAAGACCTATTGTTTTTGGTGAAGATCGTTTAAGGGAAAGGGGTAGTTTACCAGCCACGTTTTTTGTTTTATCAAGGGTATTTTTTATGGCAAACGATAACAGCCGCAAATTCACACAAAATCATATAATATTTTGCATACAACCCTACATTGGAGAGTTCTCAACACCTGTCGTTTTTGGTGAAGATCGGTTAAGGGAAAGGGGTAGTTTACCTGCAACGGTTTTTTATCAAGGGTAATTTTTACTTCCATATTCCTTAAGGAATGGAAGTATGGTGATGGCAAAAAAAATCGTGTTCGAGATTATTGCAGATTCTGATTCTACTACACTCAAAACATGAAAAAAAGTCGTTTTCCGAAAAGTGTCTGTGTGTCTGTCTGTCTGTCTGTCTGTGTGTCTGTAGATTTTTTTCTATGGCAAACGATAACTGCCGCAAATTCAAACAGAATCAAATAATTTTTTGCATACAGCCCTGATTTGCAGAGTACTCGCGACCTATTGTTTTTGGTGAAGATCGGTTGAGGGAAAGGGGTAGTTTACCTGCAACGGTTTTTTTTTAGCAAGGGTAATTTTGTTTGTTTGGCAAACGATAACAGCCGCAAATTCAAACAGAATCAAATAATGTTTCGCATACAGCCCTGAATTGTAGAGTTCTCAAGATCTGTTGATTTTGGTGAAGATCGGTTAAGGGAAGGGGGTAGTTTACCTGTAACGTTTTATGTTTTAACAAGGGTATTTCCTATGGCAAACGATAACAGCCGCAAATTCAAACAGAATCAAAAGATTATTTGCATACAGTCATAAATTGTAGAGTTCTCAAGACCTATTGTTTTTGGTGAAGATCGGTTGAGGGAAAGGGGTAGTTTACCTGCAACGTTTTTTTAACAAGGGTATTTTCTATGGCAAACGATAACAGCCGTAAATTCAAACAGAATCAAATAATGTTTTGCGTACAGCCCTGATTTGTAGAGTACTCAAGACCTATTGTTTTTGGTGAAGATCGGTTAAGGGGAAGGGGTAGTTTACCTGCAACGGTTTTTTATCAAGCGTATTTTCTATGGCAAACGATAACAGCCGCAAATTCAAACAGACTCAAATAATTTTTTGCATACGTCCCTGAATTGTAGAGGTCTCAATGACTTTCGATTTTGGTGAAGATCGGTTAAGGGGAAGGGGTAGTTTACCAGCAACCTTTTACGTTTTAACAAGAGTAAAGTACTTGAAAATTTATTTAAACTTTTTGAAACAATGGTAATTGTTAAAAATAAAATAATTTTGTTGCCAGGCAATACAATTATAATTTTTTCATTTTAATGTAATATAATATTTTTCATTTAATACAGCAATAAAAAGGCAGGTAAGACACAGCCTGGCTGTTTGGCTGAAAATGATTTTAAATATAAATCTTAGAATATGGAAGTCATGTATGGTTCTCCATACCGATATTTACTTCCATATTCCTTAAGGAATGGAAGTATGGTGATGGCAAAAAAAATCGTGTTCGAAATTATTGCAGATTCTGATTCTACTATACTCAAAACATGAAAAAAAGTCGTTTTCCGAAAAGTGTCTGTGTGTGTGTGTGTGTGTCTGTCTGTCTGTCTGTCTGTCTGTCTGTCTGTCTGTCTGTCTGTCTGTAGATTTTTTTTTATGGCAAACGATAACTGCCGCAAATTCAAACAGAATCAAATCATTTTTTGCATACAGCTCGGTTTTGCAGAGTTCTCGCGACCTATTGTTTTTGGTGAAGATCGGTTGAGGGAAAGGGGTAGTTTACCTGCAACGGTTTTTTTTTAGCAAGGGTAATTTTGTTTGTTTGGCAAACGATAACAGCCGCAAATTCAAACAGAATCAAATAATGTTTCGCATACAGCCCTGAATTGTAGAGTTCTCAAGACCTATTGTTTTTGGTGAAGATCGGTTAAGGGAAAGGGGTAGTTTACCTGTAACGTTTTATGTTTTAACAAGGGTATTTCCTATGGCAAACGATAACAGCCGCAAATTCAAACAGAATGAAAAGATTATTTGCATACAGCCCTAAGTTGTAGAGTTCTCAATACCTTTCGTTTTTGGTGAAGATCGGTTAAGGGAAAGCGGTAGTTTACCTACAACGTTTTTTTAACAAGGGTATTTTCTATGGCAAACGATAACAGCCGCAAATTCAAACAGAATCAAATAATTTTCTGCATACAGCCCTGATTTGTAGAGTACTCGCGACCTATTGTTTTTGGTGAAGATCGGTTGAGGGGAAGGGGTAGTTTACCTGCAACGGTTTTTTTTATCAAGGGAAATTTTTTTTTTTGGCAAACGATAACAGCCGCAAATTCAAACAGAATCAAATAATGTTTCGCATACAGCCCTGAATTGTAGATTTCTCAAGACCTATTGTTTTTGGTGAAGATCGGTTGAGGGAAAGGGGTAGTTTACCTGCAACGTTTTTTTAACAAGGGTATTTTCTATGGCAAACGATAACAGCCGCAAATTCAAACAGAATCAAATAATGTTTTGCATACAGTCCTGATTTGTAGAGTACTCAAGACCTATTGTTTTTGGTGAAGATCGGTTAAGGGGAAGGGGTAGTTTACCTGCAACGTTTTTTTATCAAGCGTATTTTCTATGGCAAACGATAACAGCCGCAAATTCAAACAGAATCAAATAATTTTTTGCATACGTCCCTGAATTGTAGAGGTCTCAATGACTTTCGATTTTGGTGAAGATCGGTTAAGGGGAAGGGGTAGTTTACCTGCAACCTTATACGTTTTAACAAGAGTAAAGTACTTGAAAATTTATTTAAACTTTTTGAAACAATGGTAATTGTTAAAAATAAAATAATTTTGTTGCCAGGCAATAAAATTATAATTTTTTCATTTTAATGTAATATAATATTTTTCATTTAATACAGCAATAAAAAGGCAGGTAAGACACAGCCTGGCTGTTTGGCTGAAAATGATTTTAAATATAAATCTTAGAATATGGAAGTCATGTATGGTTCTCCATACCGATATTTTACTTCCATATTCCTTAAGGAATGGAAGTATGGTGATGGCAAAAAAAATCGTGTTCGAGATTATTGCAGATTCTGATTCTACTACACTTAAAACATGAAAAAAAGTCGTTTTCCGAAAAGTGTCTGTGTGTGTGTCTGTCTGTGTGTCTGTCTGTCTGTCTGTCTGTCTGTAGATTTTTTTTCTATGGCAAACGATAACTGCCGCAAATTCAAACAGAATCAAATAATTTTTTGCATACAGCCCTGATTTGCACAGTACTCGCGACCTATTGTTTTTAGTGAAGATCGGTTGAGGGAAAGGGGTAGTTTACCTGCAACGGTTTTTTTTTGGCAAGGGTAATTTTGTTTGTTTGGCAAACGATAACAGCCGCAAATTCAAACAGAATCAAATAATGTTTCGCATACAGCCCTGACTTGTAGAGTTCTCAAGATCTGTTGATTTTGGTGAAGATCGGCTAAGGGAAAGGGGTAGTTTACCTGTAACGTTTTATGTTTTAACAAGGGTATTTCCTATGGCAAACGATAACAGCCGCAAATTCAAACAGAATCAAAAGATTATTTGCATACAGCCCTAAATTGTAGAGTTCTCAAGACCTATTGTTTTTGGTGAAGATCGGTTGAGGGAAAGGGGTAGTTTACCTGCAACGTTTTTTTAACAAGGGTATTTTCTATGGCAAACGATAACAGCCGCAAATTCAAACAGAATCAAATAATGTTTTGCATACAGCCCTGATTTGTAGAGTACTCAAGACCTATTATCTGTGGTGAAGATCGGTTAAGGGGAAGGGGTAGTTTACCTGCAACGTTTTTTTATCAAGCGTATTTTCTATGGCAAACGATAACAGCCGCAAATTCAAACAGAATCAAATAATTTTTTGCATACGTGCCTGAATTGTAGAGGTCTCAATGACTTTCTATTTTGGTGAAGATCGGTTAAGGGGAAGGGGTAGTTTACCTGCAACCTTTTACGTTTTAACAAGAGTAAAGTACTTGAAAAATTATTTAAACTTTTTGAAACAATGGTAATTGTTAAAAATAAAATAATTTTGTTGCCAGGCAATAAAATTATAATTTTTTCATTTTAATGTAATATAATATTTTTCATTTAATACAGCAATAAAAAGGCAGGTAAGATACAGCCTGGCTGTTTGGCTGAAAATGATTTTAAATATAAATCTTAGAATATGGAAGTCATGTATGGTTCTCCATACCGATATTTTTCTATGGTAAACGATAACAGCCGCAAATTCAAACAGAATCAAATAATTTTTTGCATACAGCCCTGATTTGTAGAGTACTCACGACCTATTGTTTTTGGTGAAGATCGGTTGAGGGAAAGGGGTAGTTTACCTGCAACGGTTTTTTTTATCAAGGGAAATTTTTTTTTTTTGGCAAACGATAACAGCCGCAAATTCAAACAGAATCAAAAGATTATTTGCATGCAGCCCTAAATTGTAGAGTTCTCAAGACCTATTGTTTTTTGTGAAGATCGGTTAAGGGAAAGGGGTAGTTTACCTACAACGTTTTTTTAACAAGGGTATTTTCTATGGCAAACGATAACAGCCGCAAATTCAAACAGAATCAAATAATTTTCTGCATACAGCCCTGATTTGTAGAGTACTCAAGACCTATTGTTTTTGGTGAAGCTCGGTTGAGGGGAAGGTGTAGTTTACCTGCAACGTTTTTTTATCAAGCGTATTTTCTATGGCAAACGATAACTGCCGCAAATTCAAACAGAATCAAATAATTTTTTGCATACGTCATTGAATTGTAGAGGACTCAAGGCCTTTAGATTTTGGTGAAGATCGGTTAAGGGGAAGGGGTAGTTTACCTGCAACCTTTTACGTTTTAACAAGAGTAAAGTACTTGAAAATTCATTTAAACTTTTTCAAACAATGGTAATTGTTGAAAATAAAATAATTTTGTTGCCAGGCAATAAAATTATAATTTTTTCATTTTAATGTAAATCTGTACATAGTATAAAGTAAAGTCGGTCCGTTTTCTCTCTGTGTTTGAAATCGCTAATCTCAGGAAGTACTGAACGGATTTTATTCAAGTTTTCGCCAATAGATAGAGTGTCTATCGAGGAACGTTTATGTGTATAATTAATACATATATGTTGTACATTAGTTTAGCTATCACGGTTTATGTCAAGTAAGTGTTATAGTTTACATCTTATATATAAAAATGAATGTTTCTTTGTTTGTCCCGTATGCGTTCCTATACCATTCATCCGATTGCTATGAAACTTCGGTGAGTTGTTGTGCGCACGTCCGCGAAGGTTTCTTCCACATCTCCTCCTAAACCACTGTACCGATTTCAACCAAACTTGGCACAAATATTTTACGCAACGGGAGAACCAACATAGGATAGGTGTTTTTTCGATGGGGTCCTTTTGGGGGTTCTTTGGGGTCTTCCACATCGCCTCCTAAACCACTGGACCGATTTCAACCAAACTTGGCACAAATATTTTACGCAAAGGGAGAACCAACATAGGACAAGTGTTTTTTCGATACGATCCTTTGGGGGGTCCTTTGGGGTCTTCCACGTCTCCACCTAAACCATTGGACCGATTTCAACCAAACTTGGCACAAATATTTTACGCAACGGGAGAACCAACATAGGACAGGTGTTTTTTTCGATACGATCCTCTGGGGGGTTCTTTGCGGTCTTAAAAAACTATTAGATCTGGTTACTATGGCAACCCAATAGAATAGATTCTGTTCTAAATATATTATCGCATTAAATTGAAGACCACGCGAACGAAGTTGTGGGCAACAGCTATTTATTTTTAAGAAGCCTACTTTAATTAAACTTTATTAATTAAACTAACATTTTCATTACGTACAACGTGAAACTCCGTAGCGAAGCACGCGTATTCTGCTAGTCATGTATAAGAGAAAATATATCGTGCGTGGCAGGCAAGCATATCTCAGTTATGTACTGTTTACGTTTCCATTTTATTATTATCACTACCGCAATAAAAAGGCAGGGAAGACACACACACACACACACACAATTCGCGTTATTTCTGGCCTCATTCATGTTTATTTTCTTACATTTGCACGGTTTTTAAATGGAAAGTGCCGAACCCATACCAACATAACGCATGCAAGCCGAAAAAGTGTCCAGCGTGGATAGCGAGTTGCTTCCTGTGGATCGCTGGGCAGTGTAACTGCACGTGTTTACAGAGGAACGATTCATAGACAGACTTTTCGTCTTTAGGGAATGAACTCTCTACAAGATACTGAGGGTCCATGAGTGACTTCGGAGCGCTCCTTCTTTTCCGCGTGTTTGTTCTGTGAAACGTACACTGTAGATTTGCAGATTTATTCTAAGCAACGCTCAATAGGAAATGTTGAAAAATTTTGTCCACGGTGAACCCTCATACACACTAAACCTGCTCTGATGTTTTAATTACGGACATCATAATATTAAAACTTTGGAAACTTGAGCACTACTTAATGGAGATCAATCATTAAATTATACAAGCCATTAATTTTATGCATATTTTATATATATATATATATATATATATATATATATATATATATATATATATGTGTGTACAACGTTATCGGCAACAAAGAAGTAGTTTTTGTTAAAATTCCTTCCCGGGATATTTGGCCGTAGTCCAATGTTTTCTACAAAACCAGACGTTTCGGCAATGCCATTGACTTCCATCATCAGTGAAAATCGAGTGCGATAACGTGAGGTGGTATATGTTAGTGACCACAGTACAGTGGTTAAGGCTGAAGCAGTAAGTAGAAAGAAGTAGTTTCTATGGTAATATTTCATTTCGAAAATGATTTTAAAAATAAATCTTAGAATATGGAAGTCATGTATGGTTCTCCATACCGATATTTTTATTAACATTTGTTTATGTGGTTAGACACTCACATTACGACCCTGTATTCTTTACGGTTATATTAATGGCTTGTAGAGATACTATTTAATAAGATAGCAATGAATTGCCAAGTATTTGCTTCGTGCGTTTTTAATGTCTCGAGATGCGGACTGTTGCTTCGACGCCTGTAGTATAAGTTGCTCGTGAGGCTTTTTTTAATGAAACATTACCATTACTCCTTGCTTTGCAGCGATCATTAATGACTTTTTACAGATGACGTTTACAAATAGTACGTGGAAAGAGTAATTAAATTTTACTACTGTTTTGCTATGAAATGTATACAGTAATGTATTAATACATACGATACTGTTTATTGAAACTCGTAAGAACATATGCCGAGAAATATTTGTACACAGGGCAACGGGTCTCCAAATTCGGCATTAGATCACAAGCACAATCAGTGGATTCCTAAAATAAATATTTGTTAATAATTATTTAATTTTATTATAATAGTTCTATAAATATTTGATTATAACTATTTTACAAAATAATTATTTCCTTAAACGTCCTAAAACTATCCCTGACATTGTTTTGTAATTGTTAAAATATCGACTGTATTGACTGTAAACGTTAATAAATTTCATCGACATCAGATTTTGTATCATTGTCATCCAGTTTTATTCATAATAGTTCTTAACAGATGATGATGTTCACAAATGGATGCTAGCAAATTTAATGATTTTTTTCAGGCGGGAAACCTTTTTATTATGCGATTTGTTAAGTTTTTCCCGTTCTCTGTAAATGACGTACAGGTAAAGCAAATGACACCATGAAACATTTGTGTAACGTAAGGCAGCATTGACGTTTTTGTAGCAAACGTGAACTTAGTACAAGAGACATGTTCGTGTCTACTAAGCACACAGATATTATATGTATCTTTCCAGTTAATTCTACAAATTTTGTAATATTAAACTGATAATTATTGATCCTTGAAGAAACATAGTCCCTTTTTTGCAACGTTTGTATTGTTGAATGCTGGTTTTGTTTATTGTAACAATCTTTTCAAGGAGCTTGCTACTTCTTAATTAGTAAATTACATGATAAATGTAAAAGACATTTGAAAAATGTATCCAGACATTAAACTGAACATTAACATTCTCAGTTCACCGTTTTAATGTCCGATATACAATTTCATCAAAATAATTACAGTTTTTATGTTGCCTTACGTAATATAAGATAGATCATACCAAAGATCAGACTGCAGCTCCCTGTAATGGATTTTTCGTAGTGTATCACAATCGTACATTATAATAATTTAGTTTTCTCCTGCTTCTAATTGTTTCGATTTGTTGAGACGTTATCGTTTTAGCTTTCTGTTGGCACAGTTTCGTGTCTTCCTTTTCAGAAGGGTCAAATGATAGTAAAATTCAGTTGCTGTTCATTCTCGTTACTTGTAGTTACTTTACATATTTAATAGTATTAACCGTAAAACTAAATGCTTGTGTTAATAATAATTAACAGCCAACTTGTATGTAAACGTACTCGTAATTATACAAGTTTGACTCTTACACGTATAGTTGTACGCTAAAAAAGTTTAATACTTAATAAAGGTGTCAAACATTAAGACGATTCCAGAAACTAAAATGAATATTCATTAGAAAAAATGGTGCAACTGATTCATCTTAGGGTCCAACTAATTTCTATCACATTTCTGAATATAATTTTAAAAATCAGAGCTTTAATAGTATTAAGATATTACAAATAAGTATCGATACATTAAATTGGCTAATACTTTTCTGAAAATATATTACCTCCTAAATTCGTTCAGCATACCGTACTTGAATTTTGAAATTAAAAATAAAAAATTTAAATGGTACGCTGATTATAAGGAAAACCATCACAAAAATGGGTAACAAAAAAATGACGAGCGTCTTGTGTCTCAACAGATGGTGGCTCCGAAGAGGTGCCCCTGCTGGAGCGGGTAGAAGTTCTCCTCCAAACACGTTCGTTTTGTTATCCTAAGGATAGTGGAGTATACGAAAAGTATAATGACGAGAGTATAAGAAAGATTTCATTTTTTTCTTGTTTGAAGCTAGTTGCTTAACCGTGCGATGCATCTGAGTGTGTGAACTGATAAGAAGACGGAAGTGTCGACGCATCGTGTGTCAACAAGTGGTTACCTCATTGTTGTGTGTATCCCTTAAATTGTTCGAAGTTGAAGAAAATTAATTTAGCAGTATTTTGATATCGAGTTGTATTCACATATATAAAGATGACTTCATGTTAGCTAACGAACGCTCTCTGGACAGTCTAACCCAAATCATGTCTTCAGCCATTACAAACTCTTCGCCTACGCTGTAGAAGTACCCTGCTGCTAATGTCTGTGCTGTAGAGAAAAGGCCCGAGATCAACCGCAAGCTGTCTTGACTGGATCCCCCCCCTCTTCTTTGTTTACAACTTACTCCGCTGGATAAATATATTACTAAATCTAGTACTGCATCACTCGACGTGATAAGGTGACATTACTGTTGATTAGGGGAGCTAAGATACTTCTCGGTTTCGCATTCTAGGGGTTGTAAAGGCAGAGACGACTCTACACTGAATGTCCCCCCTTCCAGTCAGTAGGATCTCATTGTTACTACTGTTAGTTTCGACGCGAGTTCATTGTATTATTTGAACGTTTTTCCATCGTGTTTCATGTGATGTGAGAATCGAACGAACCCAGCGGTTTGATATACAACCGGATACAACGCTATGTTGTTAATTTGATATCTGCTAATGAGAAACGCGCCATTAGCCCGTGAACAAAGTCACATTTGTTACTGCTAATAACACCTTTTTGCAGCGATTCGCAGCCCGCCAACCCCACGTTTTAAATTACATTTCCCTCCCCTGTAATACTGAATAGTTAGTAGTGGCAGTAGCATTCATTTGTTTTCTGTTCTGTTGCCAATATAGGCCTACCTGCAACTGTGTTTGAAAAAGGCCGATAATTAAATGACGTTTAAAATTTAAATTGTATTAATAAATTTGTAATTATCTAAATAAAGGAATCTTATATGTATGCAGAAAATCTGAAAATTTCAGTTTAAATAAATATCGCGCAAGATTTGTGGAGGTAACTATGTTACGCCCAGATACAACATCTCCCCCGTTGTAACCAAATAACTCTCTTTATTTTCCAAAGTAATAAAACTCCCCCCTTGTAACTATAAAATTCAAATTTTTTTACTGCCTTTCCGTTGTTAGCTAAGTTTCTTGTTCCCTGTATATTAACCTTAAGGTAAATTTTTTTTTTTAATCATTAACATCTTTATATATATATTTACATTCTTTTTCGCTTTACATTTTTTGTAATCTTCCTTGTTACAGTTCCCACTCTTCATGAGTCTACGTCACTTTCTTCCTTTTTGTAACTTTTTACTTCTTGCTTTTACTGGTAATCTGTTGTTTGGATTGTCTCAAATGTTTACTCCACTTCATTCTGTTAGATCTGATTTTCTCATCAAATTAAATTTTAAAGTTCGTGTCTTTGATTTTCATTTTGTTACAGCTCTTCAAACTTTACCTTCGACTTTGTCTCTTGTACTCGTATATTTTCCTTCGAGTACCACAAATTTTATTTAAAAGTTATACAATTGTCAAATTTTTATTTTTGTTATAAATCTTTACTATAATTGACAGAAATATCGCAGCCCAAAAGTTTCAAAATATTTTACCCAATCGTGCATTCTGTTTTATGAAGTGATCTTTGCCCTAATTGGTTCCATTGGGAAAAAAAACTAATTTTCGTCTTGGGAATGAGAAGTTTAAAATTGTATTCTTTGTTTATTTATTTTAGTTGGTACTAGCCCCTTTTTAGTTAAAACCAGGACTAAAACATGTTAAAATATTAGTTTGATTTAATCTAAATTTATTATACGCATTATTTTATTTTATTGAAACTTTTCGTTTTACTTGGTTTGAAAAACTCTTGATAATTAAGTGATCTTCAGAACTGAAATTTGATTTATTAATTTTTAAATAAAGGAATAAACCTTTTACTGTCACCCATCCAAGTTCGTGACATTGAGGTTTAATACATGGGAATTTGAAATACGTAGCATGTATGTGTGCTATTATGACGTGACCTTAGAACTTGAAGTTCTTTGTAGAGACAGCTCGGTGTTTTAAATCGCACTGGGGAAATACGATACCGAAACAACTAGTAGGGTAAGCCTATCTTGTGACTTGAGAAATTATGTGAAATCCAGAACTGGGTTACTACCTTAGGCCTAATGAAAAAAATCGTCTTACTCATAGTCACTATTTAACGTTTAACGTTATTATCGTATTATTTGTCGTTTATTCATAGTCATTAACAATTAATACTCAACATCGCGTCACGTGACCGCGCGTATTTGCTGTGCGTTGACTTATAGTCATACGCCGGTTGCGACTTTAAATCATGAGCTTCTCCCGTCAGATAGTGAGAAGCAAAATAATGCTCGATTTCCACCGCATTGTTCCAGATTCTACGTCAATGCGTCGACCTGCAAATACGACAATCTTTGGAAAACCATAAATATTCTCCTTGGTCAATGCAATATTCGATGTAGACCTACAACTTCTTTTACACTGGAGAAGGTGCTCTAAACGATTTCAAAATATATTTTGGTATTAATCGTTATTCTTGTTTTGCTCGGAGCTGTGACAACATTGAATTATAACGGTATTCGGGCCGTGGAAGCGATCCTATAGCAGCGGGAATACATACGCAAAGCTCGACATGCGAATCGTGCCCCTGTCGCTTATTCGGAGGATACCTTTAAGACCCATAATGCAATGGTTTCGTGTTATCGTCTCGAACCTGCGACACATCCGCCTCAAGGAATAGATATTTCATCTGAAGGAGAAAAGGTTACCCTGGATCACCCCTTCTGCAATTAGGCACTTGGCGATTGGTAAAAGAGGGAATTTTTATTCCGGTAGTATCAGTTAGTACTCGGAATTAAAGAGAAGATAAGGTTCATCACCTAACCTCATTTTGTTACCGGTTAAGTTAACAGGATAGGCGGTGCATCGTGGATATCTAAACCTGAATAGTGATAGCTAAAAAGTGCTTTTTTCCAGAAGACAGGACTTGTAATCTCAAATATTCACTGGATTTGAGAAAGGGAATTATTAAAGAATGTTAGTAGCACTCTGTCAGGGTGTTAGTTGGTCGACACATATGGGAATTTGTTAATTGTGTAGTTTTGGAAAATGTTCATAATTAAATATTTTGATAATTTAAGAAATTAAGAGACTGCATAATGACTGCGAAACACCCAAATTTACGGAGAAGTGTCATTGAGGAAAGAGACAGGTTTCAACTACATTCTGTACTTGAGGCAGCAGCTAAGATTGGTTCAAACAGTATTTGCTATATCACCACAGGGGATAAAGAAGACGAAAATCGAAGTACAGGAAGCAGATTGCTGTAATCGTGGGGTGTAGAGACAAGACTGATGGGTCAAACGTAAACTTGCACCTGTGGTAGTGAGTAGAACAATCTTTTAAAAAGGAAATGTCCTTTTAGGTGATAATTGAGAATAGGTTGTTCACTTCCTGTCGTTCGATGATTGATGCCAATATTAAAGCCGATTAATTATCTGCTTCGCTGATAAGACTTTGACGAGACCAGTGTCATACGTGTTGTGGGGTAATTAATGAGAGACAGCTTACGTGATTAATGCGTGATTTACTTACGGGTAGAACTGTCGATGATTAGTTTGCACATCAGTCAACACTTGCATACAGTGAATCCATTCCGACATACGCTGTACAACATAATGATCGGTGTTCTCGCATTTGATCAGCGTATTGTAGATCCGATTTGTACATTGGGATCTCTCGAGTCGTAATACGTACTTTACACCGAAATAAAAGTGACATTTTCCTAATACTAATAAAAACGTACACCGTGCGGAAGACGTTTGTACCTCGTTTTTATTATGTTAGCAATAGCTGTTTATTGCGTCAGCTGCGTTGTCCCCGAGCCATACCAAGAATGGTGTTTACGATAAATATTTTCCTTTATTCGGTGCGCACAATAATAAACGCGCTTTTAATAATAGTAATAATAATAAATGTTTATGATCGTTTTTATTGTTGTCACTATTACGGAGAGTTGGCGAGGTTTTTATGGCGTGACTGTAACTACGATGAGTCCATTAATGTCTTGTGCCAATTCTGCAGTATTACTGATAATACGTGATAATAATAATAATAATTTTCATGATCGTGTTTATATTACTATTATTATCATGATTATGTTTAATTAGTTTTGTATACTTTTATAAAAATCGAAATACAAGTGAAGGGTGTCTGTTGAGCAGTTAGTAGATACAGAGTTCTTAAAGCTTTCACAGCGGCGTCTACATGGTTGGAAACATTATAAGCCTGGCTGTTAGGCCGTGGTCTATAGCCACGGCTTCACAGTTCGGTTAATAATGTTTCCAGGTTAGTAGATATTTTTGTATTGGAAGGCCGGAAACTGTAGTTTCACGATTCTTTGTAACCTTGATTTGCTTTATCTCTTCTACTTTTTATTTTGTGTACATGTCTTTGGCGGAGACATGTAATCTGTTTTGCTCTTAGCATGGTAACATGAGATCTACAACAAAGCATTCCAGACTACTCAAGACAGAGTGTATTTTGTATTGATTCGTCACTACGTTAGAAGGCTTCTACTAATTACGTGTATAATTAATTAGATCCATTACATTCAGTTACAGCATTGTGTTACATCTGTTGTTACTCAGTTCTACGTAATGCACTTTTACGTGTTTGGAACACTATACTTTTAGAAAAGATGTTAATTAAATTTTACCTGAACTGAGCCAGCTATCGCTTGTTTAGAGGGAATTCTTTTCTTTCTATTCGGAAAAACGTAAGTTGTAAGCCGTACAGACACCAGGAAACTTTTAACATAAGTAACGTTGAGTCTTCCTGAGCTAAAATGTACAAAATATTCCCAGGTTTGCCAGTTGACACATCACGAATTTAATTTTAACCTAAGTTTTTTCTCCTTAAACTCTGTTTATTTAAAAATAAAATTAATTCTGACGCTGTTCTCTATAGTGTTAGTGTAGACATACATGCGCTGTATGAAACAAAAGTTTGGTATGGAGTAAAAAAATCTTGTTCAGTATACCTACAGACTTGGAATCGTTTGACCTTCAAAGTATAAAAAAGTGTGTGTGTGTGTGTGTGTGTGCGCGCGCGCGCGCGTGTGTGTGTGAAATAAAGAGCCATCTTATGAACTAAGAGGAAAGCGATCTTGATCCGATTAACTGTTTGCCGAGTATAGGCCTATAAATAGTTAATTATAATTAATAAATCCACGTAAAACACCATTCTCTTGTAGTGATATATCCACTGCGGCGCCAAAATCCCACAATGAGGGAGAGTGACGGTTCTAACGGACTCGCTTGTTTTCAAAGAATCATTGATTATAAAATATGTCGCCAAATAGAAGTGGTTTAGCAAGTTTGGCGCAGTGGCTTCGTTTCATTTCACGTTTTAGACAGTCTCGAATATGGCGATTTTCATCTCTTATTCTGTCTTCCCTTGTTTTGTATTTTTTGTCTTTACTGGCAGCTTACTTTTTTGCATTCTCTCGTGCTGTTTATTCAGTTTTGCTGTGCTCGATGGAATCTTCTCATTGACGTTATAAATATTGAAATTAGTTTTTTACTGTATCGTTTCTTATTACTTTTCAAAATTATTTCTAAATACCGGGCTGTTAGTCGCGGTCGGCCGACGAAATGTCGATTCATAGCAACCGACCACGGCCGTACACGCTTTAAACAAAAGTTTCTTTTCTCTTCGGCTCAACCCTAAAAATTCGGTGCGTCTCTGGCGCTTTAAAATCAAAATTACTAACTAAAATAATTCCTGAACCCCGAGCAAAAGTACGAAGAACAAGTGGCTTTATTATCTTCCCTTTCTATAAAACTGGAAAGTTGTCACATGCAAAGCTATCACTCACTCTCGTTTCTCCATACGTGTCTCGAATTTAGTTCATGAAGTATAATTTTTGTTATTTTCGAAGTATGCGCAAAAATTATTTTTAAATATTTGACTTTGTACTTCTACAGTTTTCTTATCGTTTAGGTGTAAAAAAACTATAACAGACCATCGCAAACAGGTGTGACAAATGTCTAGTTTACTTGACTAACGAACTCAAAATTCTACCAAACTCATACCTAGTAAACGGTTGAAAAGTTACGGTGCATACTTGTTATACGGTTGTTGATCAAAAATTTACATTTATATTTTTCGTCTAAGTAAAGAGTAACGACAAAACTGAATGTTACACTTGGCCAAAAATGTCCAGTAGCTTACAGGTTTCAGTAACTCTGTTGATTAGTACGTTCCGCAAGTATAGGCTATTTCCTCTTCTGTTTCTGCATAAGACTGCCTGTGTCAGACTTAATTTGCTTTTAATATGCCCATATGGTGCGACAAATTGGTTTAATTACAAAATTATAATTATTTTATTATTATTGTCTCCAAACATCTGAAACAAATGAAGATGAAATGAAAACAAACACGTTCCCATGTATTCTGGAATGTATAAGTGCAGTGACATAAAGATTACATGAAAAATTGCTTTAGATCGTTTTGTACCTTATACGTAGGCCTATGTGTTTATACATACTGTTTTAATAAATAACAATGGAGTGAAATAGTGAAAAAAATTTCTCTAACAAAACCTACATAACTTATTTTATAAGCTTTCATACTGTAGAATAAATTTGTAGTTTGAACATTAAACTTACATTACCCAAGAACACCCTTGTGCATTATGTACAGTATGCTTAGCCAGCTGTATTGTTCATGTAAACATTGTATAATTAGATGTCTCTGACTCGATGGACTTCTGTTTGGTTTGAAATCGGAAAGGTTTCTTTGCCGTTAGCTGTATTAAGCTAAGAGACACGTGTTTATTAATCGATGAAGGAGTCTGAATCGGTTTTACGGGTGGGGGAAGATAAAAATAATGTTACTATTCTTAATTCAAAAATTTCAACAGCTTTTCGTAAAAAAAAAAGTCGGCAATGTAATGAAAATGAACGCTCCATACGAAGAATTAGTATTGCTTGATATTGCAGGTCACAGGACCTGTGTTGTAGCTATACTGAAGAAATGATATTATTACAATTTAATTACCTCCGTTCGTGTTTAATAAACATATGATCTTGAAAAGCTGTAAAAAATTTGTTGACCTTAAAAATCGGCTTATTCGGGTTTTTTTCAGCGTGTCTTTTTCGTTGGTTGGAGGGGGGGGGTCTTTGATTTTCGAAAACACGGTATTAATAAGAGAAAACACCGTATACAGGATTTATTGAAAGCCATTGAAAGAACAATGAAGTCAGAAATACAGTTTTACATAAATAGAAACTTTGGAGTAACTGTTTACACTGCTGAACTACTTCATCACTTAATACCTTGCATTTATAATCAGAACACACGGGTGCACACAAAAACCATACGGAACAACATGGGAATACATGTGGATACACTAGTCAAAAAAGTAAATTTACACAGTTAAATTCTCTATATATATATATATATGTATATAACGGATCTTTACAGCTGTCGCCGTTTCTCCGTCCCCAACTTCCATTGTAACCTATCGTAGCATGTAAGTTCTTCTAAATTTCTTGCAACCATTGCTTCCGCTACGTCATCTCGCCAACTCCTCCGTGGACGTCCTCTTTTCCTCCTCACCGGTGGTATCCATTCCAGTATTTTGCGGGGCCATCTGTCATCTTCCAATCTCTTCACATGCCCAAACCAAGTCAATTGTCTCCTTTCTGTTTCATCTATTATTGTCCTGTCAATATTCATCTCGGCTCTAATAGTCTCATTTCTAACCCTTTGTTTTAAATTCTATTTGAAACATAAATAATTACCGACCCGTTCAGAGCTTAAGACCGGAACTCATTCTAGACATGGACGGGTGATTTGTAGCAGTAACTATGAAGTGTTTTTACTCTCAGTCAGGTTTTTCGTGTTAGGAGACTTCATCACTCCAACTTTGCTGAACTGCTAGCTGCTGAACGAGGCGTTTAGGTGTCAAGTTCAAAACTACAAAGTTGGAGTAATCGCCGATGTAGATCAGCGTGGCAGATGAAAGGGATCTATCTCCTTCTAAATATTAGAAACAATGGAATAGGAAGGATTTAAAAATGCAAGTGAAGGATAGAAAACAATACAATAAAGAGTTTTGTAACGAGGTTTAAAAAACCAGAAATTACAAAAGGCAAAACGTTCCTAGTTTCATTGTGTCTAGACTGTACAAGGAAGTGGCTAGGCTAAATCCATGCGACAGTAGTTCCGAGAACACGAAATACCCAAACAAATATTTATCTTGCAATATGCTAAGCAATGTGTGTACGCGTGGCAGATAAGGTCAGAATTTACACTTGGGGAATTGCAGCAGCTTGCCATCCACTCTACCGTAAAAATGGCAACAAACGTTAAGCCCACAATGGCCTGACGCGCTAGAAGTTAAACCGTTTGTATGCACTTTGTTACAGAAGTTAACGTGAAACCTGTTTGACTATTCGTTGCGTAGCGAAATATCAAAAGTTTTGATGAGGAAAACTTTATACGACATATTACAAATCAAAAAAAATTGTTGCATAATCTGCTTACATTGCACAACCAATACGTTACATGGCTTCGTAAGAATAATTCCAAAATGCGAAACTAAATTATTTTATAATGTAATATTACTCTGCGATTTCAAAACGCAAAACAAAATGTACAAAGTAAATTTACATTTTAATTTATCTGAGCCGTGATGACGGGGCGGGGCGGGATCCGAACCAGTTTAACATTCATTGCGCAGTACTACTCCCAGCTAGCCAGGGAGCGATATCGATTTTGTGTACGTCCTCGCTCCCTCTCCCGCACGCGCCGCGCTCTCTCCCTCGGATCTCTAAATTAAATACACTTGCCTTCCTACACAACGCTCTCTTACACGGGGGTGGGGATCACGGCAGGTCGCGAGCATTTTAATGCTATTACAGCACACACACGCTGACCGTCGTGTCGGTGTGTGAGAGTGCGCACGCGCTGCCTTATAATTGTGTAAAAAACTTTTTCTTCCGAAAAGATTATTGGATTACGTAATAATAATACCAAACACCTCACAACATTTCAAGCAACAAGTCTACTACCACACAGTCATGTGTAGTTAAAAGTCCTCACTCTCCCACAATTTTAATCTACGGCATACCAAAGTAATTACCCTAAAGCTAATTTTCTTCACTGTTACATTAAGAACCCTTACAATCCTGTTCAGGCCTGACTAACTCCTGTATAAAGTTATTATATCTGCAAAATTCACGTATGGTATGGATCAGTGTGTATGCAGTCCTGTATACGATGGGTTTTCTCTTATTAATATCGGGTTTTCGAAAATTACCCCCTCCCAATCAACGAATATGCCGCGTACTCTGATTTTTAAGGTGAACAAA
This sequence comes from Magicicada septendecula, assembly GCA_034769895.1. Taxonomy (NCBI): domain Eukaryota; kingdom Metazoa; phylum Arthropoda; class Insecta; order Hemiptera; family Cicadidae; genus Magicicada; species Magicicada septendecula. Next base: position 260,197,528 of record CM068368.1, on the reverse strand, counting down.
ATTTTTAAAAGTTTTTAATTGCTTTTCAAGATCATATGTTTACTAAACACGAACGAACGTAATTAAATGATAGTAGTATCATTTCTTCAGTAACGCTACAACACAGGGCCTGTGACCTGCAGCGCTAATATTAGCAATAGGTACTAATTCTTCGTATGGAGTGTTCATCTTCATTATATTGCCGACATTTTTACGAAAATCTTGATTGTATTACGAGTAACATATATTACAATACCTTTATATAAAACTAAAATTGAAAACAAATCGGATATTGCGTCCATTCAGCGTCGCCATCGACATCGGTAGACAGACAGACAAGACAGGGGGCAGGGCGTCTTAGCGTCCTGGAGTGTGTGCCTTCTTGGGTCACTCCCTGACGAACGCCCGTTTCATATGATGCAGCGCGGTCATGTGTTTGCAGCACAAAGATATTGTGATGCGACTCCCCTTTTATTTGGATGTAGTAAGCATTTCATCGTCATCGAATGACATCGCCGATAACCTTGATGCGGCAATAACGTGGAGCGTAGCGTCTCATGTACATGAGGTGGGAAAGTCAAATGCGATGCACTGGAGTGAAAAATATGACGATGAAAACTTTGACCAGTATAAGCCGCGCATCACAGTTTTTGATGTAATTTTCTTCTTTTTTTTCAAAAAGGTTTCGCGCTATTCACAAAAATTCTAGTAAACTTGTTTTTTTTCCTCTGGCTTTCTAGAATTTCTTCACTTCTTACAGTGTCAGTCCATTATATTGTACCATCAGCTTCCTACAACACTACAATCAAGTATTTACATCTTTTTTTGATGCTCCTTTTTTTCCTTTTTCTTTCCCATAGTGTGTTCATGCCCCTCCCATGTCTCTTCATAATTTTGTCTCAAAACATTTCCTTTCCACTCTACTTTATAATTCCAGTTATATTTCATTTATGTTATATTTACTGCCATTATCTTTTTTGACTCAGTTTTGTGTGTTGTTAAGTTAATGTAAGAAATGAAGTAGTATAAATTTAATATTTTTTATGCTAACTTGAGAATGCAGAAAATAATTTTTTTCCCAAATCTAATATGTAATTACATGTATATTACAGTAAAGCGCTGTATAAAGGTGGTAATTTTTACGTTAAGGTTGGCTTAATATTGTGAATTGATTATAGGAACCCGCTAAGAGATATAAAACATTTAATCAGTAACTAATATATTCAACAAATATTGATAGGGTCAGTTGAAAATGTATTTGTATGGTAGGTAGTGGAATAAACAAATAACAGAGAAGCTGGGATTGCTTATGTAAATATATAATGCGGAATTGCTTATTGATTAAATACATAAATTAATTTAACACATTGTACACATTACAGATTGTAGTGGCTTGTACACGCATATGCCAGATTATGTATTACTCACTAGTATAGTTTTACGGGTGCAACCCTCTTCCAACTCTTTATACATATATGGGGCCTCAAAGCAAATTCTGATGGTGTCCTTCTTTTTCTAATACATTGTTGTTGAATTGTTGTTGCTCCCACGCCCCATCGTTATCTGTAATAATAATAATAATAATAATAATAATAATACAGTGCTTTTTACAAAATTCACTGTATCCTGTGTTTTGCCAATTTTCTAGTAAAGGTAAATTTTTCTATATGCTCGCCACAGCAGAGTACTGGACTGTTTTTCTACACGATGTGTACCACTACATACTGATGCAGCAGTTTCTCATTGTTCTTGATTGTTGAAAATTCTTTCGGCTGTATAATTCTTAACATGATTTTGCCATTTCAGAAAATTATTTCTTGATTTAAAAGGCTTTGTATCGAAAAATATGACTGACATATTTGCTAGTATAGGCTGCATGGAAGTGATCTTGGCTGTAGTGGTTGGTGTATTAGATTGTTCTGTAGTGTTGGTTCAATTCCCGCCATAGATAAAGTATAATGTGGCTTTAGATGGTCTGGTTGTGCCAAATCAGGTGTGGTATCCCCGCCTGATTTTTTATTATTTAAAATTTAAATTAATTTTATTTACTTATAACTGCTTTTTTCTAGCCATTCGGAACCGATGTTTTGTATACAAGACAGTCTCTGCACATACATCTTGCATAGATACAGAGCTTTAAAACCGGTCTTCGGAATACTTGATCAAGAACGAAATATTATTAATTTTAAATTTCATATTATTATTTAATTCAAATTAAGGTTCTTTTTCCAGAAGACAGAAGCTCAAAGGTTTCTGTGTACGTATACAAATTTATAAACAAATCATTTTCGAAATGTTTGAAAATTGAACAGATATTAAACAAAAAAAGTATACTATAAGGATAACGAGTAACTTAGGTAGGCTTATACATTAGTGAGTAGATTTCAATCTTTTCATTGTCAAATTTTTTGTTGTTGCAATGACTTCAGTTATATTGCTCCAGAGTAAGTTCTCTATAATATAACACCTCTACACTATAAACGTTATGGGGCACTCAATATAGTTAAATTTCTGAGAACAGATGTAACATTCGTGGTATAGCTGCTTGCTGTTCTGAAAATAATTTACTCATTAAAAATATGTATTATTTTAGTGGAACTATCACAGTTAAACAAAATTTTCTGTTGTCCACCTCTGTTAATCTCTCTCTCTCTCTCTCTCTCTCTCTTCTCTCTCTCTCTCTCTCTCTCTCACACACACACACACACACACACACACACACACACACACACACATACACACACACACACACTCTCATGATGTACTGAGTGAAATAATTATCGCATAACGTTCCACTCACCTGAGAAATTGCTACCTAATTGGTAAGTGAAGGTATCAGTTGTAAAATATTAATTTTCACCTCGCCCCCGCACATGTCATAATCTGATGAGTTGCAGTGAATATTCAGTTATATTTATTAATTAGAAACAGAACAAAGAGTTTAGTGAAATAGGTACGTGATGAATCATGGAGATAGTTTGTAGGGAGCATTGAGCATTATGTTCATGGAAGACAACTTCTAGCCTATAAAATGCTAAAAGACATGAGTAAAAATGAAAATTATACAGAGAATTTAAATATAATTGGATAGATCATTATAAAACTCTCTGGTATAACGATAGTGCAAAAGCAGACCGTAGTAATATCAACTTCCAACCAACAACTTCATTACGTATGAGGGAGACTTAACGATAGACAAGCTTGAAGAAGCTCTTAAAAGAACTAAAAATTGAAAAGCAACAGGACAGGATACATTGAATGCAGAATTGTTTAAATGTAGGGGTATCTTGGTTAAACGTGGATTACTGCAGTTCTATAATATGTGTTGGAAAAGACAACAGGTCCTCCAGGATTGGCTAACTGCTAGAAGGTGTCTATTTTTAAGAAAGGAAAATGGAATGACTATAATAACTATAGAGGAATATTGTTGATTCTGTATATAAAATATGTGCAAAAATCATAAACCAACATATGCAAACTATTTCAGTCATCTTATTTTCAGGAAGGGCAGATCTTGTACAGACAGAAGCACATTGAGTTCAACAAAGAAACGTATATATAACAGAACAAAAATATATGCCTGAGAAGGATACAGACATTGGAGATGAGATTCTTGAGACCTGTTAAAGGCTGCACTCAAAGAGATACAGTCTACAATGACGACATATGGAAAGAGTTGAAAACTGTTAATATCCAAGATTAATATTGTAATGTTTGTAATGAAATAAAGACGTCTGCTGATTTTGCTTTATTTTGTTTTACGCCCCACTGTTGTGAGCGCCAATTTTTTAACGAACTATTGTATTCTGTTTACAAAATAAAAATTATTGGTATAAAAAATAAAAATTTTTGGTGTTTTGAAAAAATTGAAAAAAATATTGTTTTTGTTTTTGTTGTTATTATTATTTAATCATTAATTTTCGTGAGGTATTGGTGTAAAAATTTTAACTCTGTTATTACTGTTTTGTCAATTATAGCAGCCTTTGGTAATTAGAATTAAGTTCCGCATTAACAGGATTGTCTACGGCACTGATCGATTAGCGGTTCTTCTTCTTCTGATAGGATTCTCCTTTCTCCTTGTTCTCTGCCGCCTTTCGAGTAGTCCGTTGGTTAAATATTCTCTTATGTTACGCTAATGATAGTTTTTGAAATAAATATAAGTCAAAATTATGAAATTCCAGTATTTATTAACAATTCTTAAATAGATCGATATTAAATCGATATTTCAACAGTTGGTATCGACTCTTATCTCAGGGCATCGATTAATTTTTACATCTGTTTATTTTATAATAATTATTCGGTTCTTTAAACGGTTATTTTATATAGTCAGAGAAGGGTAAGGTCAAGAAAGTATAACACTTACAATTAAAAAGCTTAATATTTAAAATTGACTAAGTTATTAATTATTATATAATGTTTATTAAAGAAAAATGCGAACCATCGAAGTCTTGATAACTGTGTTGGTAATTGCTCGCATTGAATGCTGGGAGTCAAAGATGGCTGCTCATGGACTGCATGTGTTAAACGTATTCAGCTCGACGAAAGTTTCTTCCAATAAATGGTGCCTTTTCAGTGTTTCCTCGTCTCCGCAATTGTGATTATCCTTTCTGGTGTTAGTAGTATGGTTCTGGTTTAGTGTCTTGTAATTCACTGCGATTAAATGTGTGTGATTATGTTTAATTTATGTTGTTCTATAAGGTCGAATCTTGCACTTCACTTCTCGTTATTAAGAATTATTTAGTTAATCTGGTTAATTTATTATATCACTCAATTAAGGTTCCTTATTACTTGATTTTAATAGTGGTATTAATAGTTCTCACTGATTTTACGTTTTAAGTTCAAAATTCCATACTTTACTAATTTTTCTGTAGGCTAGGCTTACATACCAATCGCCATATTAGTTTGCGATATAGGTTAATAGTAGCACAAATCGCGTTTAAGTGGTCTCGACAAGGTCCAATAATTAACTAACTCATTTCCTTCGTCTCCTGGCAAAGTCTTAGCCAATTTAATATTTGCAATACATTGTTTTAAATTCTTTGGGCTTCCGCTACATTCGGAAATCTTACAGTATACTACTGAATATATTTTTGTTATTATTTAACTTTATGAAATATTACATACATAATCCTTTTCTTTAGTTCATTCTGTTTAATTTGATTCCAAATAAGATAGTTTTACAAAGTTTTTTATCAAAAATGCTATATTTCTTTCATTTTGAAAAAGTAGGCGTAATTTTCACTTCCTGTTCTTCCCCAAAATGTTGCCATTTTATATGTTATATTTATGATTGTACTGAATCTAAGATTGACATAATATGTTTATCTTCCCTTAATTTCTCTTAATTTTGTTAATTGGTTATTCTTTTAAATATTATCCAATAATTTATGACTCACTACCTTGAAATCTCAGTTATTACATTTGCATTTTTTCTCCTAATTCTTCCTATCTTTTTACAATACTCTTTTAAAGTATAATTTACATTATATTATTCTGTTACTGATTTACCTTACATAAATTTCCTCAGTTTAATTAGTTTACTGGGCTTGATTTATCAATTATAAAGTAGTTTAGATTTATCATTTGGCCTAGATTTTAACCGGTTTTACATTCAAAGTTGTTTATTAATATAGCTTGTTTGTACCCTTTCTGACCTTCTATTCTAACACAATGTTAATTAACAGTTCTTTACTTTACTACAAGAACATTTAGTATTGAATTCTAACTAATAATACATAATAATTATTTGACATCAAAACATGGTAATTAATCTCAGACATTCTAGTCCTGATTATTTTTAGTAACTCATAATAAACATTTTATAATCAAAGAATGGTATCCACCCTCAGACATTGCATCCTTGATTAAAATTATTAAACATAATAAACATTTTAAAATTATAGAACATGACTCTCTATTTTCAACATTGATGTATAGAGTTCATTTGTTTCTAGAAACATAACACATATGTTTCTTCATCTTTACACCTTTCTTACAATTACTGGGGTACAGTTCTTTCTGTTTTTTATTTTATTTCAAGGATGTATCCCTTGTCACTTTACTTACTAACTCCCTACTCTCTATTTATCATACTCATTTCAATGAATGTTCTTACATAAATAGTGGCACTTTATTAGAAACATTAGTTTTGCCTGTCATCATACTATTTTATTAAATAGTATTCCTGAAGGTAAATTGAAACTTTAAAGTTGTTTAAAGGTTACACTTTTATTAAGTTTAAGCATTCAATGCACCTTCTTGAAGTTTATTTACTATCATATAATAACTTACACTTGTCCCCTGTTAATTCTTGATACTATCACTAATCAGTTTTATAGTTTTATATTATCAAGATATTATTTATGAAGGACTGTTAAGATTTGTTTTTTATTCTTTATAAAATAACTTTTATGGGTGCACTTCCACTTATAACTCTAAACACTTTTGTTTACATTTAATTTACATCATTTCTGTTTTTGGGTGTTATACTTTCATATGTGACATAAAAATTCTTTTGGGTTTTTTTGCCTTTCTTTGCTGGGTTTCCCTTGAGTATGTATTGTAATCTTCTCCTCCTATTATTTGGTATCTTCCACCTCATTCCCTTTTTATTATGTACGTTGGTTTGTTCTGGGTATCTTCCTTCTTCATTCTTCGTTTCTTCCTTTCATATTGTCATTATGTATGTTCGTTTGTTCGGGGTATCTTCCTTACTTACTCCTATCCTACCTGGGTATTTCCTTATTTTATTTTAGGTTTTAATTTAGTTTTCATTACACATTTTTGTTGCATAGTTGCTTTTTCTGAATTTTTACTCCTTCATGTTATAATGGCATTTTATTTTGATACTTGTTGGTTTTCATTTGGATTTTTCTTTGATATTTAATTTACTTGATTTTTATTTCTGATCACATTGCATTCTTTATTTAGTGGATAATCTGTCATGCTACATGTTACATAAGATCACGACCACCAGGGTCCCAAACAACCAATAATCCAACAATAACAAAGCATAAAGAGTGCAACATACAACTTTAATGTTAATAACCAAGACAAGTAGAAGGTGATTTTAAATAAATAAAGAATACATCTTTAACACACCGATGAAGATGATAAAAGAAATAATGACAATGACTTAGACGAAATGTAATTAACTGACAATTAACCCAATAGATTAGGTGAAAACGTGAATACCAAGGACAGAGAGAAGAAACTATAAATGGAGTAAAGAAGAACACTACAAAGCCCAACTTGATACCAAAACAGAATGAAGAATAATATATGCCCTACTCAAAACCAAAGAAGAGTTAAGACAAGATGAATGGATCATGACAAGAAAGCCCAGAGTAAAGGACAGAGTAATAATGATGCCTGATGAACTAATGTAAATAACTTATGCCGACAAAGAAAGCTTATAAAGTAATTAAATGAGACAATGAACAAAGGTCAGGAGAGTGAAATAAAATTACTAAAGGTATAAATTAACTGTGTATCTGGAAGAATAACAATCATGAATCATATAGACCAGCCTTGTAACTAGAGAAAATGTAGGGATATTACTTATCGAATGATGTGTATAAATACTGTTTAAAATGGGTAATAGAGACAAAAGGGTGTATAATAAACCTAAAATCATAAATAGCATTAGTAATTATATAATAATGTGAAGTGAAAAGACATTGAAATCATTATAAAACAAACACATTGTTGCCAAACCATGATAGGACCCTTAACATCACTATATGTGATTTATGCACCTAAAACAGGAGAGTTAAATAACTATGTAAACATAATTTACCCTTCTCTAATTACGGTAGTATTTACATAAATAAATAAAATATCTTTACTTACCGCATGGTTCACCATACTTCCGGTTCGTGCACATGGTTCCATAACCAACATTATTTTTTATCCCTAGGGTCCAAGGTATCGTTAAGCGAGAGTACAGAAATAGTTGGGATTTTGCGAAATAACGGTTCTAACAACAATTGTGTGCTGGGGTCGTTGCTTCTCCTCAGATATTTTCCATTGTTGGAGGCAGATGTTCGGCCGAACTTTACAGTTTGTCTGTTCCTTGGTTCACTGAATTTAAGTTACATTATGCTTCTTCTCTGGTTAAATACTGATAACTGTTCAACATTAATTACATCTTGGATACTTTTAAAAACACTTGGCTGGCTGTACCTTGCCAGCTAATTTTGTTGTGTGCTACTGCATCGAACGTAGATTGAAGACTGAGAGCGAATAACCAGCGCAATTCACGCAAGTGGTAGGGTTATATCGTCATCATTCCATTGTTTCAAACGTATGACGCCATTGTTCTGCGTCACAATGGTTACGTTTTTTGCATATTTGATGACATTTCAATATTAGTTCGCAATTTGCTTTGTTTAAGTATCTGCCAAGAAGCACGTACGCCTTGACCTTGATGTCGAATTGTACAGACGAACTGCGTTGTGTGTTATACATTAGGGAAAGTCAACCTAACCATTTTTAAATATATCAAATCCAATCAATTTATTCCTCATGTATCAATAAATCCTTTGACGGACTTTTGTACCGTCACAACTAAACGCCTAATAATCCAATTTCTGTTGAAGGGTAATGAACCTAAATGTTAAAGGGGTGGTACCAACACAGAATCAATGTATAGAACCAGTAGAATTGTATTGTAATTAGTATAAGTACAAACAATATGTTAGACATTTTGATGTTACCTGACAAATCTTACTAAAACTGTAACAATATGGTATAAAGGAGAGGAGAAATTAGTGTCTAGAGAACCAGCAAGGTTCTATTTCACTTATATAAGGTAAACCAATTATAATTAGAGTAAAATTATCACAAGATAGTAGAAAATAGACGTACTGGTATCTTGACACCAGATGCAAGATGTTTTATTGTATTAACAAAGCAAGGTGATATACTATTACCAATCAAATGATGGTAACACCTTCATAATTACTATCACTATTTTGTAAAGGAGAATGATCACTCAATTTAAAAAATAAATAAGAGTTAAGAGAACAATTGTAAAACCATATATAGTGCTTTAACTATAGGTGTACCAAAAGAATATAATTCAGAGAATAATTATGTCAAAACCACCTAAAGTAGCAACTAAAAGTTTTACAGTTAATCTAAATAAACCAATAGCAATATTCAAATGTAATCAAATAGAAATGAACAGACCACAAAAATGAACAGACCACTGTTAAAACTAACTTGTGTGGCAATAGGCCTAAAGGAGCTTAGAGTCTGATACTAAATGTTGAAGTTATTCAGGGTATAAGACTAAACCAATAATAGTAAAATAATAAATTAGACAAAGACACCAACAAATGACTGAAGTGTAACCAGTTTTAAACAATGTATTGTATGATTAGAACAGTATAAAATTTAAGGCCTAGGTGCCAAACACTGAATATGTCATTAACCAAAATACACAAGAAGGGGTATTGATTAAGTCAGCCCATGATAACCTGAAGTTGGAGGGGACCTTTAAGAATAGAAGTGAAGTGTAACTGATTCTTAAAATACCTTCAATAAATAATATAAGGTAAATCCAAACCATAATGCTACATGTACAGTAGGGTTTGTGCTCGATTTTAGAGTTGTTGTCACAGATAACTGGTTTATAATATGATTAAAGGACAGAAAGAGACTGAATAATCATCAATAAACCTAATTGTGAAATTGAATTGTAAATAATAGAAAGTAAGATAGTTTTAATTGAAAAATGTAATAGGCCTAAGTGGTGAAATTAAAAAAGTGTCAAACATTAACAGAATTATGGCTTGAGGGGTATCTAATTGATCTAGAGAACAATTAAAAATGATTGAGATGAGTCAGTTAGAACTCCCAAGTACCATAAGAAAGTTAAATGCCTTTTTAAATATTTGTGTAAATTAATGTAAATATTTTTGTACTCTCCAAACCAAAGATCCACGCGGTAGGAAGCTGTCAATGAGGTGTCATCGAAATTAGAACCAATCAAATTACCTGTAGCGAGGCTTGACGAGCAAAGGGACGCCAAGTTAAGCATCATTCTTATTGTACGATCAACGGAGGAAACACGACGAGAGTTCTCGACGAAAAACAGTAATTTTCACCTAACCTGTGCGGAGAGTAAACGTCTGATTCAGTACCAATATGAATCAAATGTCTAAAAGACATTTATAAAGTGAATTAAGTGAAATAAGAAAGAAAAAGTGCAGTGCGTACACGATTATCAGTGTATAATCCCAGGCAATCGTGGTATTATATAAATAAAAGGGAGTATGGTGATAATATCATTATTGTAGAATATAAGAAGTGAACATAACTTGACAATAAATAGAATTAAGAATAAGTAAAGAAACTTTCAAGAGTCGTTGAACCTCATAAAGTCAAATAAGTATTAACGAAATTTATTCAACCTAAGTATAAATGAATGTTTATTAATATTGTAAAGACAGTAGGTTCTACTGAACCAAATAGGGAAGTCGATGTACCACCATTTGATAAACCGTGGACATGCCAGTATTTAATAAGTAAATTACCTGATCCATGTTATTATCCTAATGATAGTTGGATCTACTGAAGAGATCATAACTTTAGTAAACTGAATTTATTTGTCAATTGACCACTTAAATGTTTAACGAACGTAACTGGCTTTATATTAGACACGCCAGATCTAACCTGTAAGTTGACGCAAGGCGTCTGTTTACACTTTTATAAACATAATGAATTGAGATTACAGTGATCCGAGGTGACCACTCTCCTATTAAGTAATAATAATTGTTTCGTTGTATTAACGTTTTCGTATATTGTATGCTCCAAGAACCCCATATTGATTATTTTAATAGTAAATAAACGTTGTAAAGTATGGAATACGCATACGCAGAATGACCACCCTGAGGTATTTTAAAAAGAGTCTAATAACCAATGAAGAGTAATTGTAAAGGTATAACCTTATATTGTTAAAGGTTCATGAGATTAATGATCAATATCAACAATAAATAAATTATGTTTAAATGAATAATTAGAGTTGGCCCGATTATTTCTAGTAGATAGGTATTTACAGGCTTGGCAGACGGCGTGCGACGGTTGGCAACGCAAACCGCGCCACGAAGTATTTGAATTGATATTGTTTCTTTTAGGGAGCTGACACACTTTACCTGCTCCTGAGAACATCACACCTTGATACAAAAATGTCTTAATTACAGTTGGAACCAACGCTACAGAAAATATCTACTAGAGAAGAGGAAACCAACTCTGTCCGATGCTCAACGTTCGACAAACGATGAGCCGGCTAAACCAGAAAAATTAATCTTGAACGCTCTAATTCAACGACTTTTAATAATAAATAAAATACAAACTGAAGGAACCCAATCAATAATAAATTTATAAATTAAATAATTTAAATAAACCAAAATTACTACGACGGATCTAGTTACATTACAAAATGACGCCAACAACGTGTGGCTTTTAAAATATGACGATCCTGTCTTCTTACAATATTAAATGTAATATTAATGTTAATGTTAATATTAAAAAAATGGTAGGATCTCTCAACAAATATCTGTTAATCAAGGTGTTAGATAAGGTTGCAGTATATCACCTATTCTTTTTAATATTATATTGATGATCTAGTAAGAAAATGGAAACAGCTAGTGAACTGTGGTATTAAGATACCAAGAGACAGATATTTGAACGTGCTTTTATTTGCTGACAACTTGCTTGTAATTCAAAATAAAGAATCTGCTTTACAAAAATCAGTTTTTAAGCTTCATCAGATTGTAAACAATTCAAGGTGAAAATCTTCACTATAAAAAGAAAGGTAATGGCATTTCAAGACAAGGAACTAATGAGAACAAAAATAATAAGTAATGCTTAACTTATAGAACAGGTGAGTCATTTTAACTATTTGGGAAATAATATTGGCTGTGATAAAAATTACAATATAGATGTTAAGTTGGACAAGTTCGAGACGATTTGTGGAACAGTGAATCGTATTTTTAGGAACAAGGTACGTCTAGACAATTCAAGTTCTACATACTTGTGGCGGCCCTTATATTGTCCTGTGCGTGAATTATGGATGACAATTAAGAAGCAAGAAAATAAAATACAGGTCTTGGAAATGGCGTTCTTATGAGAGAAGTTAAAAGGTGTTCTGAATGTGATCATATGAAGAATGAAGACATAAGAGAAGAATTACAAGGTTTTAACTTCAATGTCAGATTCAAGACTAGCCAAACAAGTCTGGAAATATAAACTTACATGACATAAGTTTGTGCAGACCCAGGAAGAGATGGCTGGAGGATGTTTGAAGCCGGAACAGGCAGCATCTTGCTAAGGCCATGACGATTTATTAATGTTTACTACATGTTTACTAGGCAGAGGTGAATAAAGGTTCTAGTACGATCTGTTGACATCTGCACAGCGTGTTCCTCCATGAACAGTCGCCTTGATACTTAGGACGGATACCAAGCAACCAGCTACAATAAGTACGCAGAATGAAACCGCATAGTTACATATCACACCCTTATATTATCCATATTCATTATAGATTTGTAATTATCCTTCTGCCAAAATGATGGCAGTCAGAAGCTTTTGATACAATAATGTGTTCTTAATTCCACGACACTTCCCGACACTATCTCATTACCGCTGTTGCCACAATTAGTTCTCATCAACTGGTACCTTATCACCTTTGGTGGAGTTGTTTAATGATGTGCAGAAACACATGACCAACACAATTACACTGATGTGTTATTACACTAGAAAGAATTGCTTCTGATAACAGTTGGTTTAATGCCGACTGTCTTCCTTTTGGCCAAGGGAGTTGTACCATATTGATCTTTCTGAATTTTTGTTGCTGCCATTTTAAGACCACTAACGCAAACTTTTCAACTGTTGTGTAGTTTTTAAATAAAGGAAATGGTAATGCCTGACCTAGCGATTTCATCATTATCTTATGTTGATGTCATTTAAACTGTATCCTTGGCCTTCAATGTTTTGCTAATTGCTGCAGATTATCGCGTGTTGTTTATCTAGATGCGATAGCTGTGAGTGAAAAAGATAATGTTATAAATATATTTTTCGGAAAAGCAGTCTCGTGTAGCTAAAGCGCATAATTTACAACAGTTTTTCTGTGTGTTTAGATTCCGTTAACAGTTCATTGCATGTGTAAAGGAAGCTGTTATCCCTTTACTGTGCTTTCAGTGATTGACATTTTAGCAGTTAATACCAAAATATACATTTCTTCTCACCTTTTATTCTTCTGTTGCAACACTGAAGAGCCGTCATACCTTGAATGAAGAAAACAAACTTCTTAAAAGCATAATTCAGTAACTAACTGTATCCGCCGAGTATTATTATTATTAGTCCGCCAGGTAATATCAAAAGGGAAGTAAATTGTAAGGAACATGTTTTAAATTTTATTCGTTATTTAGAATTTGATTTTGTTATCTGACTGATACGATAATACAAAATAACTGATGAAAACATTCCCAAACTTCATTATTGATTCACAGACATGTTGACTTCCTGTCATTCTTTCAAGGAATTCCTGAATACTGCTGTTCATAAATTGGTACTATTGACAAATAATAAGCTTCTGTATAATATTTAGTTGTAGGTAAATCGTATTTGTATGAATCTGCATGTAAGTGTGATACAAAATTCTATCTTTACAAACATCTGCTCATCTACAGACATTTTTCTGATAATATTTTTATTGCAGTACTTCAGCCTTTGATAATCTAACCCCACATTACACACCCCCAACAACCCCCCATTAATCTAACCATTAGTGTCAGTATTACCACAGTTTGATTTACATTGTATGTTGTTTCTTGCTTCCTCCGGAGTATTGTAAGTCATGAAATATCGGTATGGAGAACCATACATGACTTCCATATTCTAAGATTTATTTTTAAAATCATTTTCGAAATGAAATATTACCATAGAAACTACTTCTTTCTACTTACTGCTTCAGCCTTAACCACATTACTGTGGTCACTAACATATACCACCTCACGTTATCACACTCGATTTTCACTGATGATGGAAGTCAATGGCATTGCCGAAACGTCTGGTTTTGTAGAAAACATTGTACTACGGCCAAATATCCTGGGAAGGAATTTTAACAAAAACTACTTCTTTGTTGCCGATAACGTTGTACACATATATATATATAAAATATGCATAAAATTAATGGCTTGTATAAGTTAATGATTGATCTCCATTAAGTAGTGCTCAAGTTTCCAAAGTTTTAATATTATGATGTCCGTAATTAAAACATCAGAGCAGGTTTAGTGTGTATGAGGGTTCACCGTGGACAAAAATTTTCAACATTTCCTATTGAGCGTTGCTTAGAATAAATCTGCGAATCTACAGTGTACGTTTCACAGAACAAACACGCGGAAAAGAAGGAGCGCTCCGAAGTCACTCATGGACCCTCAGTATCTTGTAGAGGGTTCATTCCCTAAAGACGAAAAGTCTGTCTATGAATCGTTCCTCTGTAAACACGTGCAGTTACACTGCCCAGCGATCCACAGGAAGCAACTCGCTATCCACGCTGGACACTTTTTCGGCTTGTATGCGTTATGTTGGTATGGGTTCGGCACTTTCCATTTAAAAACCGTGCAAATGTAAGAAAATAAACATGAATGAGGCCAGAAATAACGCGAATTGTGTGTATGTGTGTGTGTGTGTCTTCCCTGCCTTTTTATTGCGGTAGTGATAATAATAAAATGGAAACGTAAACAGTACATAACTGAGATATGCTTGCCTGCCACGCACGATATATTTTCTCTTATACATGACTAGCAGAATACCCGTGCTTCGCTACGGAGTTTCACGTTGTACGTAATGAAAATGTTAGTTTAATTAATAAAGTTTAATTAAAGTAGGCTTCTTAAAAATAAATAGCTGTTGCCCACAACTTCGTTCGCGTGGTCTTCAATTTAATGCGATAATATATTTAGAACAGAATCTATTCTATTGGGTTGCCATAGTAACCAGATCTAATAGTTTTTTAAGACCGCAAAGAACCCCCCAGAGGATCGTATCGAAAAAAACACCTGTCCTATGTTGGTTCTCCCGTTGCATAAAATATTTGTGCCAAGTTTGGTTGAAATCGGTCCAATGGTTTAGGTGGAGACGTGGAAGACCCCAAAGGATCGTATCGAAAAAACACTTGTCCTATGTTGGTTCTCCCTTTGCGTAAAATATTTGTGCCAAGTTTGGTTGAAATCGGTCCAGTGGTTTAGGAGGCGATGTGGAAGACCCCAAAGAACCCCCAAAAGGACCCCATCGAAAAAACACCTATCCTATGTTGGTTCTCCCGTTGCATAAAATATTTGTGCCAAGTTTGGTTGAAATCGGTACAGTGGTTTAGGAGGAGATGTGGAAGAAACCTTCGCGGACGTGTGCACAACAACTCACCGAAGTTTCATCGCAATCGGATGAATGGTATAGGAACGCATACGGGACAAACAAAGAAACATTCATTTTTATATATAAGATGTAAACTATACCACTTACTTGACGTAAACCGTGATAGCTAAGCTAATGTACAACATATATGTATTAATTATACACATAAACGTTCCTCGATAGACACTCTATCTATTGGCGAAAACTTGAATAAAATCCGTTCAGTACTTCCTGAGATTAGCGATTTCAAACACAGAGAGAAAACGGACCGACTTTACTTTATACTATGTACAGATTTACATTAAAATGAAAAAATTATAATTTTATTGCCTGGCAACAAAATTATTTTATTTTCAACAATTACCATTGTTTGAAAAAGTTTAAATGAATTTTCAAGTACTTTACTCTTGTTAAAACGTAAAAGGTTGCAGGTAAACTACCCCTTCCCCTTAACCGATCTTCACCAAAATCTAAAGGCCTTGAGTCCTCTACAATTCACTGACGTATACAAAAAATTATTTGATTCTGTTTGAATTTGCGGCAGTTATCGTTTGCCATAGAAAATACGCTTGATAAAAAACGTTGCAGGTAAACTACCCCTTCCCCTCAACCGATCTTCACCAAAAACAATAGGTCTTGAGTACTCTACAAATCAGGGCTGTATGCAGAAAATTATTTGATTCTGTTTGAATTTGTGGCTGTTATCGTTTGCCATAGAAAATACCCTTGTTAAAAAAACGTTGTAGGTAAACTACCCCTTTCCCTTAACCGATCTTCACTAAAAACAATAGGTCTTGAGAACTCTACAATTTAGGGCTGTATGCAAATAATCTTTTGATTCTGTTTGAATTTGCGGCTGTTATCGTTTGCCATAGGAAATACCCTTGTTAAAACATAAAATGTTACAGGTAAACTACCCCTTTCCCTTAACCGATCTTCACCAAAAACAATAGGTCTTGAGAACTCTACAATTCAGGGCTGTATGCGAAACATTATTTGATTCTGTTTGAATTTGCGGCTGTTATCGTTTGCCAAAAAAAAAAAATTTCCCTTGATAAAAAAAAACCGTTGCAGGTAAACTACCCCTTTCCCTCAACCGATCTTCACCAAAAACAATAGGTCGTGAGTACTCTACAAATCAGGGCTGTATGCAAAAAATTATTTGATTCTGTTTGAATTTGCGGCAGTTATCGTTTGCCATAGAAAAAAAATCTACACATAGACAGACAGACACACACACACAGACACTTTTCGGAAAACGACTTTTTTTCATGTTTTGAGTGTAGTACAATCAGAATCTGCAATAATCTCGAACACGATTTTGTTTGCCATCACCATACTTCCATTCCTTAAGGAATATGGAAGTAATATGAGGTTAGCAAAATTGTTCTTTTTCTCTATAATATGAACATATCAAAACAGTTATATTTATTTTTCAGAGTCTGCTGGGTGAATTTAATAAAGAACAAGAAGCATTCATAAAAGACAAACAAGGCAAGACTGGAGATAATGCAGCTGTTCCCCCTTGGGTTGGCTGGCCTAATGAGGAAAACCTTAAGGAAGAGTGCCTAGCACTTTCAACAGTAAGTATATGCTAGTATGTAGAGGATACTATTGGTGGGTGGGTGGTGGTGACTATGGTGTATTGACTCCATAGTAACATAAAATATTCTCTTGTTTAACTATTTATATGGGTGTTTTTAGAATTTACTTAAACCAGTAAATGATAAGTGTACACCATGAGATTTATAATATTTGCACGAAACAATTATTGTATCTCATAATAAGCAAAATTATATACTGTTTAAAATTTAAAAACTTTTTGGTGCAGAGCACATTCAGAATACTCTTCTTTCCTTTTTTGTTTCCTATTCCTGCTGGGGAATTGATAAAAGTTTTGGTGAACAGTGGGGGTATTCCTGTGAGAAATGGAAGCAGATTGCTTCATAACCGATTTAGATTCCACAGTGTTTCTCATATTTACAGAATAGTTGATTATATTTTGTCCATGTTTATGTTCAACAGTAAGATACTGGTGTATGTCTCATACAATTCCTGACCTATACTAATTTGTACGTAGAAAAACTATTGCTTTATTATTAGATTTAACCTAGTAAGTTAACAACAAAATTTGTATAGTAGCTTTTTCCTACATAGAGCACAGTCTGATTACACACAGAAACAAAAACGTAGGAAATTTCCTTTGTACTTAATGGGTTTTGTTTTCCAGTTTTTGTGAACACTTATTACTTCATTTAAAAATTGTTATTATTTATTAATTTAGAAGATTGTCCACATGCTACTGTGAAATGACGAAGTACTCTATTTTTTGTTGAAATATATTTCTTCATTGTTATTCGATATTTTTGAAAATTGAATTCTCTTCTTTTATCATTAAATGTGTAAATAATTAAATATGAATGAGAATATTAAAACTTTGTTTAAAGCACCATATTAATCTCGAAAATTTCTATGGCCATTCTGTATTTACTGTACTTTTTTGGCATTAAATTTTTTTGACAATCCTTAGATTTAGAATATCATTTCAAAAAACAAATTTTAAAAGTTTGAAAAAACCTGATTTCTGCAAGAAAATCTGACTCAAGAAGTAAGCTTGTGGATTTTAAAGAGACTATAGCTTGACAAAAAAATCTTTTTTCTTAAAGAAATTTTTATCTTAAGTGCTTGATATAAAAAGCCCAGAAAAAGATTAATTCATAAAGGTTAATTGAAACTTATCAGTCATTATATGAGTAGTTTGAAGTAAGCACTGAACAGTGTGCATTTATGTAGTTAAAATTAAGGTGTAATTCACCTCTGATCAAGGACAGCTTCCAGAGTTATACAGAGCTCTTCAAGTGTCATGTTGCTGACAAAGTCACAGGACAGCAAAAAAATGGCCCTGTTTTTCAGTTTACCAAAGGGTTTCATCACCAAACTTACTACAAAAAATATCTTCAGGAGTTTAACTGAGACTGATGCAAACAGTTTTTGAATTGGTGAAACATGTCTCACACCAATGTTCGGTGTAAGAAAAAAATGTGTCACACCAAAAAAGTAGAGTTAGTCTTGGTAGTAAAACAACACAAAAGTGTACAAACAAAAAAGCAAAATAAATTTTTGTACTGTAAGAAATGTAATGTTTGAAATATTGTTTACTGATTAATATCAAGTGGCTAACAAAATGTTTTAAATTTTCAGGATAGGCGAAACTTTGTGCGTAGTCCACCTGCAGGTGTTGATTTCCAGTTTGACTTTAATGTTTCATATCCTGTTGCGATGGCCACATTAGCAGAAGATCCAAATTTGGAAAAAATGAGATTTGATTTGGTGCCAAAAGTGTATGTTCCTCTCATATATTTTATGAATCTGTATGAATATTCTGTTTTGATATATTTGTTTTTTAAGGTGTAAAAATAAGGCAACATTGTTCATTGTTAAAAGAATGAAGAGCATTTGACAATCACTGTACAAAAGGAATCTGTTTTATATAAAACAGACATGCACGCACATATTATTTTTCAAGAAGAAACTGCAAGTTTTTTTTTTTTTTTTTTTTTTTTTTTTTTTTTTTTTTTTTTTTATAAAAACCTTAAATTACAATATATTTGCAGAAGTACAGTAGACTCTCGGCTATCCGACCCGCTTACTCAAAAAAAAAAAAAAAAAAATTTTTGAGTACGGTACATATGCAGTATTTCCAATCCGATTACTAGCGCCTTCAAACGTCATGTGAGCAATCCCGCCACGCGGGTGAAGGCGCTTATGCGTGAATCACCAGTTACCAATACAGTACGCCAATTGATTCATGTTGTGACAGGAAAGTTTCGTGTTCCTACTTGAGTGTGTAACAGGTGCATCAGTCAGTCTGTATCCAGAAGTCAGTCCGTGCGGTTCAGTCGTTCGTGGATTGTTAATTTGTTATAAAGTGTGTATACAGTATTGTTGGTGGCTTTTATTTTTAAGTGAAATATGGGTGACAAACGAAAGAAAGTGGTAGTAACTTTGGAAGAAAAACTGCAAGCAATAAAAAGAATGGATTCTGGTGAGTCGGTAAACAAAATTGCACTGGAGTTAGGAGTTGGAAAAACTACTGTGGGTGATTGGCGAAGAAATCACGCAGAGATTGAAAAATGGTGTTCTAAGCAAGCAAGTGGCAGTGGCGTGAAAGTTAGAAAAACTATGCAAAAAGGAAAACATGTGGAAGTTGAAGAGGCTTTATATCTGTGGTATGAAAATGTGAGGGGGAAAGGATTGACGGTTTTAGGCCCCTTGCTCCAAGAAAAAGCGATTCAGTTTAAAAAACAGATCGAAGGAGACGATGGTGAGTTTACTGCCAGTGACGGGTGGCTTGATCGCTGGAAGAAACGTTTTGGTGTTTGTCAGATGACGATTAGTGGTGAAGCATTGTCTGCTAATAAGGACGCTGTCCCTGACTTTAAAAAACACTTTTTTGACCTGCTTGATAAGGAAGGTATTTCCGGAGAACAAGTGTACAACTGTGATGAGACGGGTTTGAATTACCGTATGTTGCCATCTAAAACACTAGCGTCTAAACAGGAAAAGGCCACACCAGGGTTCAAGAAGAGCAAGGACCGCGTTACAGTTTTAGCTTGTAGTAACGCAATCGGAAACCACAAGTTGAGACTGACCTTGATTGGAAACTCTCGCAAGCCTAGGGCTTTTAAAAATCTTAAAGATTTAAGTTCTTTGCCCCTGCATTATACCCATCAAAAAAAGGCGTGGATGAAGGGAGAAATTTTCAAAAATTGGTTTGAACAGGAATTTGTGCCACAAGTTGAAAAACATTTAGCTGAAAACAATTTAACAAGGAAAGCAATCCTAGTTTTGGATAACACTCCTTCACATCCAGCAAATGACCAATTAAAAGATGGAGACATAAAAGCTTTGTTCTTGCCTGCAAATGTTACATCTATATGTCAGCCAATAGATCAGGGAGTGCTCCAAGCTTTGAAAAAGAAATATTGACGTAGGCTACTAAGCTATATCATCGCGACAATTGATAATACAGAAGTTGCGACGGCACTACAGTCAGTAGACATGCTTGACGTCATCAGATGGGTGTCCGAGGCATGGGATGAAATTCCATCTTTAACACTTGTGCGATCGTGGAAAATTTTGCTGGATCACAGAGCCAGTGATAAGTGGGAAGAGGTAGAACAGCAATGTGATGTGGAAAATGCAACTGATAACACTGCGCTTGTATCGCTGTTAGAAAAAGTTCCCGGATGTGAGGAAGCTTCATTGGAAGACATCACAGAATGGTTGGCAAAGGACGAAATCGAAGAAATTGCAGATGAAGATATTGTAGCGATGGTATTAAATGAACAGCCGATTGAAGAGGAACAAGGTGATGAACCCTCCGATCGTATAACCCACTCCGAAGGCCTGAAGGCGATCGAGACGGCAGTGGAATACATTGGCCAGCAAGAAGAAGCAACACCAGCAGACATCATATTGTTACGACGGTCTACTCGATCGTCGTAGGTACAGTGGAAACAAAATAAGTACAAGACACCAATTAAGTCACAAATCACACCTTTAATTGTTACAGTAAAACAGTTCGTAATTAACAACACAGTCTACAGTAAATCAAATGAAAATTGTACACACGCAATAAAATGTCCACAAATATTAAAACTCAATTTTATTACAATTATACCGTCTGATTATAAAACGCAACACTTCAATAATAACTACTTGAACGTACACAGTAATAACTCGAACCGCTCTGGAAATATATCGCACCAATACTCTCGAACCGCACTATCAAATATCTCGCATTGAACTGAAAAACTAAGGCCGCTACCCGATGTATTTATAGTCATGCTCACACACCAGAAGCTTCCAAACTGCGTCTTATCTCTCGTGAACTACGTAGTTACTACGCCCTTGACACAGTCCGAGCGCCCGAGCGAAGCCCGGCACAGTCGAGAAAATTCTCGCAAAATGTGTCTAGTAGTACGTACACCACACGCTTACATCGAAATCCTTCTGGCATATTCGATAAACGCGTACATTGTTCTGTGCTGTCGTAGCAATATGTTTACGTAAGTGGAAGGATTGTAACTCTACGAATTACTTACATTACTATAATTCTCTTTATCTCTTACCTTCGGGTTTTTTACTCCAAGGGTCTTTCAGACGAAACCAGCTGCAGAAAGGATTACTTGGATTTGATATGTTCAATAATTACGTTAACACATGTGATACTGTCTAAAACACATACTTATTTTTATTTATCAAAAATTCGCCTTTCTTCTACGTTATTACAATCTTTCAACGATAGTACAACGGGTTGAAATTATTTCTTATCTCTATTGAGTTTTATTTCGGTTAATCTTATAAGTGATATTGTTAAATAATTAAAACATTGAAAATGAACCAGTGGATAACCTCTATCTTAGCACACGCACACACATTCTGTTACATTGATCTTTGAATAAACTCCGCCCCTGAGAAAACTCTATCGTACAAAGTTTTGGTGTTGTATATTTTCCTTTTATAACGAATAATCACCGGTTAGTTGGCATTGGTTTTAATATGCATATTAAAAGTTTCTAGTTACCCATACGCAGCGTACTCCTAGGGTTGGTTGCGCGAACTGGTGTTGAATACTTGCTTCGATCTCACGCACTCCGGTACTCGTTTAATACGCTTACTGTTCGTGGTTAAAAGCCCTTACTGTTTTATACATTAAGGTTCCACATTATTCCACATTAAGTCGGCCGAATTAATTTTATTCGCACTAATTTTTTGCAGACTGGCCGCGCGGAACTGTTTTTGAGTTGTTTAAATAGATAGGCCCAATTAATCTAGGCCTATCTTATGCCCGAGGCCACTGGTTTTAATTTACGCACTTTACTGTCTGATGCTGGCTGTCTGTTGTGCACTCTCTAATGACACACTGTAGACTGGGTTTCACACACGAGCCTGCTGCTATGTGATTGTGCAATGCGTCTGGCAGTTGTTTTGGCTGACTGGGTATGTTGCATTGCTGTACTGGAGGCTCCTTACAGGTGAAAGTCTGGCAATTTGGAAAGTGCTTAAAATGATGATTTGAATTAATATGAAATTAAACTGGGGTAACTCACAATTCCGTACCGTCACAGGATATAGCGGCGAGGAAATTAATGCGAGGAAAGAAGGAGGTCTCAATTACAGACTTTTTCAAACCTTAGACAATGTAAGTTTCACTTGTTCTTTCATTATACAGTACGTAGTTTTAGGTTATTATAATTTGATTTATATTAACAACTAATTTGGTTGAAAGCTTTCGTATAAATTAAAACTCATAGTAAAACTCATTCAACTTATTGTTAACTACACATTTTGTTTTGTCCTTCAAATAAAGGTTTTGTGAAAGATACTGTAGTTGCGAATTCTTATTTCATTTCTTTCTAATTCATTTATTACTGTACGTCATTTATAAGGACAAACTGATATGACGTACGCATCCAAATAGCAACAAGTACATTCAACGCAATAAGGTGGCGGTCATTGACCTTACAGAGGCTGGTATGCCTACGGCTCCGGTGTATCCGACTTTTTTGCTATCCGACCCGGCCGACCGCCACATTAGGTCGGATAGTTGAGAGTCTACTGTAATCTAATCTTGAAAAATGAAAACATTAAAATACCACAAGAAATTAAAATAACAAGTGTTACTTGAAAAGAAAAAAACATATATACTCACAACATTACAAGTAATATTGTTATGGATACAACTTCGTGTTTATACCCTATTGCATAAAACCACTGGCTAGGTCGTAGGATTTTCTGTGTTGTTGTGTTAACAAACTTTGCATAATTATTACACAATAAACTTTTTTGTAGAGGAGTGAGACGTTGATGGCATGAAATAACTAATTAAAGTATTGGAAAAGAATAAATCATTGATTTATTAATTGTTACCTTAAACAAATTTTTAAATGTGGATTCAGAATTTCAGAATATTTCCTTTTATAAGAAGATACAATGTCAACATATACCTCTTATATGTAACACATAGCAGTAACATGTTAAATCCAAAACAGAAAAACTAGAGATGTACAGTACCGACTAGTCGGCAAGAAAGCTGATTAGTTGGCCTCAAATTTTTTATGTCATTACATTAATAAAATTAGTAACTTTAAATTTATATAATAAGGCACAGAAAAAAATACGTGTTTTATACCATTATGATCATTTTAGTCAGTCAAATTTCTTGTTTACAATTATTACTTACTAATAAAAAGGTAAAACTTGTAAGTTTAATAAATCAACATAAGCGTTTAGTTAACATAAACTCAGCATTAATATAAACTCAGAATCAACATTGTTATTAAATTTTTTTCGTTTGGATTAACAATTATAAATATGAACAATCATAATACTTAATTAAGTCTCAATTAGTATTTAAGTATGTAACCACCTAATTTTAGTCTTTCTTCACCCTTTTTTTCTGTCATAATTAGGGATTAGTTGAGTATGTCATAATATTGGTTATTACACGGAACTGCCTGGAAACTGGAATCATCAATCGCTTTGACCATATTTCTGCCGTTATCTCCCACTATAGCATGTATTTTGGTTGAATAGACATCCCACAAAGTACGTATTTCTTCTAGATGGTGTTTTATATTATCGGCCGTGTGTAAACCGGAAAAATATTTCATTTGTAATGCTGCGTGTTGAAGTTGGAAGTTGTCGTTTAACCAGTGAGCAGTGAAACGTAAAAAGCTTTGTAAATTGTTGGTGTTATCCATAAATCTGTAGTGACAAAAATTGCGAAGGTACTGACAATTCCTTTTTTTATTTCAGCTTTCGTCTTCGAGTGAATATAGGGCAATATTGTCGGCAAAATATTTTCTACTAGGCAAATTATACTTTGGTGTCAATTTCTTCATCAAACTAGTGAAACCCATATTTTCGACGATAGAGATTGGTTAGTTGTCAAGTACAATCATCTTATTAATAGAAATGTGCATTTCCCTCGATCTCAAATTGTCAATTGGGCACTTTACAGCTATGGATTCCTGTATCGTTTGTTGAGATAGTTGACATTTAATAGCAGAAGTTGACGCACCCGATGCCTGTGACGACAGAAACTGAGGCGGAGATGGTGATCGCTTCACGGAAGAACTTTTTATCATGGCAGTTAGCTGAGGCAACAACTCACTATGTTTGTATTTAATATGATTGGCCGATTTACCAACACCACCAAACAAAATCACTGCTTGAGATTGATTACATTTCACTTTACTCACTTCACCAAAAAAAATACTATCTGATAAAAAAATGTCCAAATACGTGACTTTCCTCACGACATTATGATTAAAAAGCTTTGTTTTTATTTTCTACACAGAGACAAATAATTTTACACACTACGCAAACAAAGCAAACTCGTGCACTGACCGGTAGGAACTAGTGAAAGAGGCCTCGTGTAGGTGAGCGCTTGCCACGTCCAAACGCCACACAAATACAACGAAGACGCATTAAGTGTTTTCACATGTTTTTTATGAGCAGATTCAAAATAATTGGCAAAGCCGACTGACTAGTCCATAGTCGGCTACTCGGCTAAACCTCTGGTCGGCCCATCTCCAGTAAAAACATACAAAAAAATGTATAAAATTATTTAAATTGCTTGGGTGTCTGACAGCAGTCTCAACTTACAATCATTATTAAAATTGTTGAATCATATAAATATTTATTAAATAAATTTAAAATTTACTATTAATATTTGTATAGAATAGTATTTACTTAAAGTAAAATAATTATTATTTAGAACAAAGGATCCATTTTTAATTGACTAGAAAACGTATTTTTAATCAAACTTAAAATCCACACTACTTATTTTACTTTAACTGTTTACACTAATTACATTTTATTTATGTATTGAATTTACTTCGCATTGATTGATGCATTAGCTCATACTTCATTTCTTTATGAGTTCTTTCTTTGTTTATAAAAATAATTGTTCGTTTGTCACTTGTGTATTTGTTGAGGTATCATCGTGAAGTTGTGTGTGCGTGGGGAGGGGTGTGGCTTCTGGATGATGATGATGATGATGATGATGATGATGATGATGATGATAATGAGATGATGTTGCCAATGCCAAATCTGTGTTGCTGATAAAAGTGACTTAGTGTCCCAGTGAGGAAGTTATTAGCATCTGTCCCCCATTCAGAATTGTCAGAGGCCTTTAGGTGTTTATAGTACGCAGTAATTCTGACATGTCCAATATCAAAGTATGCCATTTCTAACATGTTACATATGCCCTGTTCCTGTATAGCGCTACCTTTTCAACACATCACTTTTTGTGTGTATTTTCCAATAACAGTAAAATTGGTGTTTAAACAATGTTTAAACATTGTATTAAATGCAAAATTTTCCACACATTATTTGCATGTAACTCAGCTGTTTATTATTTATTAGTTACAGTCATACTTAACTTTAGTTTATATAAGTCTGTTATTATTTCAGTGGCATTGTCTGAATTGCAAAATGTATTTTGTAAAAAAAAATTTCATTAAAAAAGCATCTTTAATTGTAATAATTCATTTCTCTACCAGAGCTCACTAACACCTTAAAATACATGTGTACACAGAGATCTCCCCTAGTTGTAGCACCAAACGCTAAACATGTATGGACCAGTAAAACACACAGACAGCTTAGAATTGACAGATGTTCATTATTTGACAGGCTACAACCTGTAATCTGCCTGTACATACAAGTAGCACTACTTAATACTATTTCTAACAACTTGTCTACATTAATTATTTGCAACAATACTACTCTGGGTACATATGTAAATATATGTAACCTTTAAGAAATGAAATAGATTCAAAAAATGGCCATTCGAGTATAACAGCACCTCTTGTCCTGTGTAGTAGCAAGCTTCTTACAAAAACATTCCTGTAGTTTCTTCTGCTGTTTTTACAGTAATACCTGAAAAGAATAATTTTAAGTTAATAATTTCAAGTTTGGTATAATTTTATAGATAATTACAGAAAATAATATTTCCTCTTTTAGATATTTTCAACAGAAATATCTTTCCAAAGTTTGATTTTTTTCTGTTCACGTGGGGAAAGTGACAGTAGCAAACATCGTTTCAGTTGTTAGAATTGTATGGAATATGTTGAAGTGTGTTCATATGAGTGTACCATCTGTTGAAGATATCAAAAACCTGCTGAAATTATTCTGAAGTTTGGAATTTTCCTCACTGCATAGGTTCATTAGATAGAAATATGTAAGAACCTGTTGTCCCAGTCACTCTGGTTCCATGTTTTGAAATTATAAGAACTTTTTTTCTATTTTCCTTTAAGGTTTATTTGATTTGAATTACAAATTTACAAATATTGATATATGTGGATGTAGGAAACTTGATGTAACACTGAATCTGCCAGAAGAAAAACTTTCTACCCTTCATTCAAAAGTCACATGAGACAATGGGGAAGATAAGAAAATACAACATATATATGGGTTTTTCGCTTGTATGTACTGTGTGACCTGAAAATTTAGTCGTCCAAATGTAAAGCTAGAGAATTATAATTTTTAAACTTTTGTCTTGTAAAAACTTTTATTCTCCATTGTCTCACAAATTTTTAAATTTTTTTAGTCATAAACAAACCCATAAAAGATATACAATCAATAAATAAATGTTTGGTTACAATTTTTTCTAATTACGACATGAAAAAGTTGGCCTGTGAGGAACTTTTTTGTTATCACAGGTAGGTACCTAGTGTAAGCAAATGAAATGATGAGAATCAATTAAATTTAATTTTAATTGTATTTTAAACAGCCTTATTTTTCTTTACAATGCTACAACTCATGAAGAGCCCTGGTCTCCAGAATGACATGCCTCCGCTCCTCTCTATCCTGTGTGACTCTGTGCCACCTTCTGACCCCCAGTCTTCTCAAGTCTTCATCTACATCATCCACCCATCTTCGTGTTGCCCTCCTTCTTACTCTTCTTCGTCCTGGTCCTCCAATGAATACTTTTTTCACTGCCTTTTCATCTGTTATTCTTTGTATGTAGCCTGACCACCTAATTCTACGTTGTTCTATTACTGTGACGATGTCCTTATTTAATGATTTTTATTTAATCAAAGTTAGAATTTTGTATCATGTGTCAGTACCAACATCTTACAATTATTGTAGTATGGAATAGACGTTTGTGGAAGCAGATTACAAAGAAATAGGTCTCAGAATGGGACCATAAATCCATCAAGTGAACTGTAAACTCCCCTGACTTAACTGGCCCTGTTGTAAAATTGCCATTGCTGGCAGTTGTGAAATTCTCATCTCCAAGAGTGCATGTGTTGTGTTTTAAGTTGCGCTCGTGTGTGTGTGTGTGCAACCTTGGTTTAGTTTTTACTTTTAAACGTATTCATATAAATTATTTTTCGCTTTCATGTAAATATTATATACAAGTAAATTTTATAATTGTGTAAATACTTTTTTATTGGAATGGAAGATTTAGCAGTAGTTCAAATCAAAATACAGCTAGGAGTGGGCAAAGACGATTTGTACTCAACTCATAGTATTATTTCAGGAGACTCCATCCTGACAAATCAGAAAATGAGATTGTTATTACGACTGTCTCCTTGATCTCGTATGGTAAAGTGGAAAACAAAATACAAGACACCAATTAAATCACTAATATCCAGATTTAATTATAACAATTAATAGTTTGTAATCAACAAGTTATTCAACAAGATTATATTTGTACAATAATTCAAGTTAATCTGTCCACGCAAATAATATGTCAACTATAAAGCATTCCGCACTATAATCACTTTTCACTAGTACACCACTTGAGACGCACTGTGTAAATCGCCCAACATAAAACTGAAAACTAAGCAGGTATGCAGGTGGGCTCTTTATAGTCTGCAGGGTTCCATAATATGTGTCCTTAACAAGCAGTCAAAAATTCTAGATGATTCTTTAGCATGACCTTAGTAGAAACATGCACTGTTGGGCTAGTTGAGAAGTTTGTCGAACAACACTATCGAATGTATAAGCATGTTCCGTATTATGTAACACTGCCTCGCATGTTAATTGTCCCGTATGCACACAAACGTTACAGCTGGGCTCTGCTGGGATAGCCTAGAAACATGGAGAACGGTTGTAATGGCGTAACCCCCTTCTTAAGCCTGTTTGTCTCAAACTGGCATACCATCTCTGAAGTAGTACTTAGCCAGGCAATCTAGGTGGATGACCTTGAACTTTCCCTGTCCTTGGTGAATCTGATGCACAACATTGCTGATTCTCTTTTTCACAGTGTCAGGTCCTTCCCAGTTAGTCTCAAGTTTAGGTGAGCGACCACAATGGCGTTTTGGGTTGTACAACCAAACGTGACCTCCTTGAAAACCCACACTATTGCTGCGAATGTCATACCGAGTTTTCATTTTATAACTAGCTATCTGCAGCCATCCTATTATTAAGCGATTCATTTCTCACAGTTGGTTTTCTAGTTGCAAGGAATAGTTCTGTGGCTCTTGGGGTGACTCTCGGGTGATCTGAACATCAAGTCCCCGGGAAGATGAATCTCCCACCCAAACACCAATTTTGCTGGAGTCATGCCAGTTGTGTCGTATACTGATGACCTATACGCCATGAAGAATAGTGGTATACGTTTATCCCAGTCTGTTTGGTTCTCGTCAACAACCTTCAAAAGATGCTGCTCAAATGTCCTATTGAATCTCTCAACCATTCCCTCGACTGAGGATGGAGAGTCATTGTTTTGGCCTTTCAAATTCTGAGTAGACGGTGTAATTCTTTAAACACTCCTGATTCGAAATTCCTCCCTTGATGCGTATGGATTTCCATAGGGGCTCCATAACGGCAGCAGAAATTGTGAACTAGTGCCTTTGCCACAGTGGTAACATCCTGATTTGGAATGGCGTAAGCTTCCACTCACTTAGTAAAATATTTGGCTATAACCATGATGTACCAGTTTCCATCATCAGTAACTGGGAAAGGTCCAGCAATATCTATGGCAGTTCTCTTGAATGGCAGTCCGACGTTATACTCTCATTTTCCCCCTGCTTCTGGTTTGTGGGCCCTTGCTAGCAGCACATATTTTACATGTCCTACACCATTCCTCTACGTCGTGGCGAAAATGAAGCCAATAGAATTGCTTCCATATTTTGTCAGTGGTTTTGTTAATGCCAAGACGACCTCCAGACGTTCCATCATGCATCTCCTTCAAAACAGACTGCACGCTTTACTTCGGGGAACTATCAGTTGCATGACCACATCTCGTCCATCTGCACTTTCCCAAGCCCTTTTCAGCAACCTGTTCTCTAAGGTAAGAGATTCCTATTGTGCCCAGTAGCCCTTCAGTACTTCTGAACCATGGCAGATATCTTGACAACCCGTGCAATGACCTTCATCTTTTGCCATCAAGATCGGTCCACTGTTGTCATCCATCACCTGTTCATGTCGAAAATCTTATGTCGTCCATCCATCTGCCAGGAAATCTACAGTGATGATGGCTTGAACATGTTCATATGCGTTCTGCTCTTTTTTTCTCCAGCACTGTCGGCAATCTTCCAAGCACAGTCTTCGGGACAGGCCGTCTGCATTACCACGCAGGCGCCCACGCCGATGTTTTACCTTGAAGTTGTACTCTTGCAGACATTCAAGCCATCTTGCCAACTGCTTTTCTGGATTTTGAAATCTCAAGAGCCATGCAAGCGTGGCATGGTCAGTGCGTAGAGAAAATGCCCTCCCATAAAGGTATTTATGGAAGTGCTCCAAAGCTTGGACGATTGCCAGGAACTCTCTCCTTGTAACCCAATAATTCCTCTCTGGTTTAGTAAGTGTCTTGCTGTAATACGCTATTGCTCATTCTTCACTGTTTTGCACTTGAGACAAAACTGCTCATAACCAGTATTGCTTGCGTCTGTGTCTACGATGTACTTCCCTTCGGAAGCTGGGAAAGCAAGAATTGGCTGCGAACATAATGCAATCTTCGAAGTCTTGATCACACTCTCTCGACCACTGGAAGTTTTGTTTATTTTCTGTTAGCTCATGCAGTGGTTTAGCAGTAGTAGCGAAGCCTTTCACAACCCCAGGAAACTCCGAACTTCATCTTTACTCTTCGGAACTGACCAGTCTCTTATGGTATCTACTTTATTAAGATCCATGCTAACACCCGCTGCCGAAGCCATATGGCCCAGATACTGTACTTCCTTCTGGAATAGAGAACACTTCTTCAGGGTCAGCTTCAATTGGGCACCGTGCATTCTAGTTGGAACCTCCTTAAGGTTTTCCAAATGGTCTTTGAAAGTCTTCCCGATGACTATGACATCATCTAAATAAACAAGGCAAGTTTTCCATATCAGGTCTCGGGAGTACCAGATCCATCAATGTTTTGAATGTTGCCGGTCCAAGTGGCATCACATTAAACTGGAATAAGCCACTTGGGGTCGAGAAAGCAGTCTTCTGCTTGTCTTCTTGATGAAGACCCACTTGCCAATATCCACTCTTCAGGTCCAGTGTGGAAAACCACTGTGCTCCAGACAGCGTATCGAGTGTATCGTCAATGTGAGGTAGTGAATAGCAAGCTTTTTTGTCACGTTGTTCAACCTCCAGTAATCTATGCTGAAACTTAATCGACCATCCTTCTTTGCAACCAATACTATCAGAGAAGACCAAGCACTTGATGAAGGGTCGATTATTCATTCAGTCAACATGTCCTGTACTAACTGAGACATTTCCTCTTGCTTATCTAATGGAACCCTTTAAGGAGGTTGGCGTATCGGTGTTGTATCCCCGGTATTGATGTGATGTTGTACCAGAGAGGTTCTTCCCACTGACTGACACTGAACTTTAAAAGAATCTTTAAATTCATGTAAAAACTGTCCGAGTTCTTTTGCCTCACCACTTGAGTGATCGTTAGAAGACCTGTTCAACAGTTCCTGCAGTTCCTCTGGTATTTTGGAAGTGTCTGAAGCACTGGTTCTTCGTTGTGTCATTCCGGCTACCCAGTCCACAGGAGACATTTTACCTAGGTGTAAAACATTTCAACAATATTCTTTTCCTATTCTCAAGATATTGTTTTTGAAGTCGATTATAAATCCATATGCATTCCACACCAAGAATTGCCTCATCCACAATGGTCTGCAACAAGTACTTGAAGATCAAACTCAAGTCGACCGAGGCGTATGTATACAGTCTCCACTCTCAACTTTATCAAAACACTTTTACAGGCCATCCAGTAGCTGTTCTCAAGCTGCAAGAGCACCAGATTGGCTGAAGATTTTTCACCACATCGGGGCGCACAATGGAAATTGTTGCGCCTGTGTCAACTGTAATCGAGGTTGACCTTTCTTGAACATATCTGGTAACCACCAGGCTCCCACTATTTTTCTGAAGTGTAGAAATTGCTTATTGTCTAGGCTTCGTTCCTCCAGTTAGTCAGCTTACGCCCGTTGTACTACTGCTCTTTCCCTGCTGCTGAACTCTAACCCGACAATCTCGCCGTAGAAGTCCAGGTTTCCCACATTGATAACACTTCAGTCTTCCATCCTTTCTTACTTTACTCTGTGGCGGCGGTGGTTGGGTCTTTGTTCCTTGCTCTTCTTCTTCACCATCTGTGCTGTCGCGATCTTTTAGCACTCACTTTATGACTTTCCCAACCAAATGCTGACTTTGTGGCCTCAGATTGCAAAGAATGTACCAGGGCGTCCGCACTATTCTGTTGTCTTGCCATTCCTAACACTTGCTTTAGTTCATTATCTTGGACACCATCAGTAAATGTCTGCATCGCAAAACCTCGATCGAAAATCTTCTAGCGCTTCAGGATAGGCCAGTCTAATTAGTCTGTCTATACTTGCTTCAAACTCTTGAAGACTCTCCCCAGAATGCTGTCGCCTTGTTCTCAACTGAGTGCATTACACATCTCACAAATGTTTATCACCATACTATAATTCTTGAGCTTTTATCAATTCAGCATAAGTGTTCTGGCTGTCAGGTGACACTTTGTGTTGTAGCTCTGCAGCAGGTCCTTTTAAAGTGAGAATGATTGAAACTGCCTTCTCTTTATCTGTCCAATTATTTTCGCATGCAGTGGCTTCAAATTGCCTAAGGTACGTAGCCTAGTGTATGATTCCATCAAAGGTTGGAGCCTTGACATGAACTGTCCCAACCGCAGGCAAGGTGACTTTCTCTATTGTCTTTCCTGTCTTTATCATTGGTACAGTCTTTTTGTTGTCCTTCAGATTCCAAAATTAGTGCTTTCTGCCGTTCTTGTGAATCTTCTCTTTCCTGCCTGCTTCTTTTCTCTGCTTCCTCTGCCTCTTGTCTGCGTTTCTCATCCTGTCGTTCCTCCATCTGCAACAGCAATGCCTGGAAAATTTTCATCATCTGACTGGAATCCATTGTTTACCGATTAATTACAAATTACACTAGTCTTGTACAAAGTGTCTACTATTCCCATTGTTAATGGTTCTGTCGCACTTCTGACCCACTGCTACAATCGTCTCCTTGATCGTCATATGGTAAAGTGGAAAACAAAATACAAGACACCAATGAAATCACTAATAACCAGTTTTAATTATTACAATTAATAGTTTGTAATCAACAAGTTATTCAATAAGATTATACTCATACAATAATTCAAGTTAATCTGTCCACACAACTAGTAATGTCAACTATAAAGCATTCTGCATTATAATCACTTTTCACTAATACACCACTTGAGACGCACTGGGTAAATCGCCCGACATAAAACTGAAACCTAAGCGGCAGGTATGGGCTATTTATAGTCTGCATGGTTCCATAATATGCGTCCTTAACAAGCAATCGAAAATTCTAGAGGATACTTCAGTATGGCCTTGGTAGAAACACGCACTGTTGGGTTAGTTAAGAAGCTTGTCGAACAACACTGTCAAATGTACGAGCATGTTCCGTATTACATAACACTGCCTCGCATATTAATTAAGTGTCACATATGCCACAAACATTACAGCTGAGCTCTGCTAGGATAGCTGAGAAACATGGAGAATGGTTGTAATGGCGTAACACTGCCCCCTTCTTAAGCCTCTTTGTCCCAAACTGGCAAACCATCTCTGAAGTAGTACTTAGCCAGGCGATCTAGATGGACGACCTTGAACTTTCGCTGTCCTTGGTGAATCCAATAGACAACATCGCTGATTCTCTTTTTCACAGTGTTAGGTCCTTATTAAAGAGGTTTGTGAATACCTCAAAGTTGATATTCGTTGTACGGGATAAATAATCAAGCTTCAGAAGAATCCATGGTAACTCCAAAAAAAAAAACAACGATAAGGTGTGACATTAAAAAACAGTTGAAAAATAAACTATAATGTCTTTGTAAGGAGTGCAATAAGAAAGAAAGTGCACAGTTTCTTTAAAGACTATTATATACCGCAAACATTTGATACAGTTCTGAACGTTGTAAACAATTTATCAACATTTAAAAGAAGTACTTTCTACTCTCTATTAACATAAATAGTTTTCTGCTATGAAAAAAGAGCAAGGAGATGTATACTGATTGAGAGAAATGCTATTATATCATGGTGTCATTCCTAAGAACAGAAAATAAGGAATTTTAGAAAGGGAAGGAATATAGTCTACCTTGATGAGACTTGAGTAAATGTTGGAATCTCAGACTAAAGTATGGAGGGATAAAACTATCAGAAGACCTCAAGATGTGTTCAAGGCTGGACTTTTGGTGGGATTGAAGGAAGCAAATTTGAGAAGACCTCGATTTGTTCTATTACATGCAGGCAGTGAAGCTTTTATACCTAACGCAAAACTTGTCTTCCTCTCCAAAAAAAATTCTGTGGTCTACTGTAATGAAATTACAAGCAATTTTGTAATTGTTATGGACAATGCCCCATATCAGTGTAGAAAAATAGAAGCAGTACCAACAACATTTTGGGGAAAAGGAAAAATTAAGGAATTGCGTAATGTAAAAAGGATATATTTTCCATAGGACAGCTTGACGATTGAATGATTAAACTCGGTGAGAAACATAAAGAGGCAGTATTCTGTAACATATATCGAAGACTTGGCTGAAGAGAAAGGGTTCAGCGTATGCAGAATTCCTCCATACCACTATGAACTCAACCCGATAGCACGGGTATGAAGTGATGTAAAACAACATGTTGCATGGCACAATAAAACTTTCAAAAGGAACATGATGGAGAGACTAATAGTATAAAGGGATGTAGTGGCGGAGGGACCACCATAGCCAATAGTAATATTTCTTGAGATACGGGCGTAGAATATTTTACCTCAAAAGAAGATTGATTTTGCTGAAAAGGTAAGTTTTCAGTAATTACAATTTTTATTTTTGTGACACACACACTAAACTCATCAAATTAATAAGAGCCAGAACTGTGTTCTTATAATAATAGTATGTTATGTTTTAATGGTAATAATTCATATAGCACATTACATAAAATATCTGATGTTAAAGATACATAACTGGAAAATGGGTACGGTTTGTAAATGTGCATATGATACATTTTCTTGAATAGTTTGAACAATATAAAAATAATGTAAAAGAGTCTATTGAACTGAACATGTAATAATTCTTAAATACTGTACAAATTATTGAACTAACATATTTGTTATAAATTATAAAGTACTCATGAAGTTATACAAAAAAGTAATGCAGTCATTGTTGAAACATAACGTGGTACTGTACAAGTGTTACAAGCTGTGTTGTATTTGAGGAAATCAGGCGCCAAATGCTAACCGTGCATTGTACTTACTGTTCAAAAGAAAACTGTGTATATGTTAAAGCATTACGATAGAGACTTGTAATTAAAATTAAAATTAAATTTAATCGATTCTCATCGTTTCATTTGCTTACACTACCTGTGATAACAAAAACAGTTTCTCACAGGTCAACTTTTTCATGTCATAAGTCAAAAAAGTCATAACCAAATGTTATAAAAAAATTTTTGTTAAAACATGTGAAAAATGCAGATAAACATTATGTATTCCTTTGCCTTACTGACACTTTAAACTTCAAACTGAAGTACAAATGAGCCGTTTACATCAACTAACAGTGAACATATAATTTCTTGAGTTAAATAGTTCACTAAATTGTTGAAATATACTATTTATTGGTTTAATATTTTTTATGGTCAAAAAATTTAAAAATTTGTGGGACGATGGAGAATAATAGTTTTGACAGCACAAACATTTAAAAATTATTATAATTCTCTATTACACCAAATGATATGCAGGATAATAACAACCTTGAAGAAATTGATAGTATTACAACAGAATAAATTACTCCTGTCACTCCAAAAGAAGTAGCAGAAGAAATAAAATTAAATCTGAATCCTAAGAAGGCACCGGGCTGTGATTTAATTACTGGTCAAATTTTGAAGCAATTACTATGAAAACGAATTTTTAATCTAACATCCCTCTTTAATTCAGCTCTTAGACTAAAGCATGTACCTGCCAGCTGGAAGGTAGCAGAAGTAATCATGATTCCTAAGCCAGGAAAAACACCTCATGAAGTGAAATCTTATAGACCGATTTCAGTTTTGCCAGTAATTTCAAAAGTATTTGAAAAGCTCCTTCTTAAGAGATTAAAACCAATTATACATAATGCCAAACTAATTCCTGACCATCAATTCGGTTTTAGACAAAAGCATTCGACAGTAGACCAGGTGCATCGAATTAGAGATGTAATTGAGAAAACCTTAGAAGAAAAACAAATTTGTTCTGACCTATTCCTTGATGTTGCAAAAGCCTTTGACAAGGTGTGCCATGAAGGATTAATTTACAAGTTAAATAAAATGTTACCTAGACAATATGTAGAATCCTTACCTTGTACATTGTAAGAAACGCAATCTGTGTCCGTAGTTTCTTATCTTGTTTTTCTGTATTTTTTATTTTTTAAGTAAATTAATTGTTTGTTGAATTATTTTTTATTTTATTTTATTTAGTTTAGTTTGGTTGATAAAATAAGGATTATCAAGCAAAAACTGGTCGTCGCTGAGGTTACGGTTTTGAAAATGTCGCCAAAAATAATTGTTCTTAATAATTAAAAATAGATTGTGTGGGTTCTTCACAATCGTTTGGTGATTCGACTCAGTTTTATAGGTTACCTGGTCTCTTCTATTAATTGCTTGATGCTCGTTACTCTAGCCGTATTCCTCTACTTGCTTATCGCCTGCAAATCCTTTATCTTAATTTACTTTAAAGAAATAATATACTTTGTAAGTTAACAAATCAATTTATTTGATAATTTTTAAACTCAGGGTAAGTTCAACAGTTTGTGAACCGAACGGAATAGTAATAGTATCGACTCGCTCACCAAGCTCGACTCGAAAAAATACAATGTTAAAAATGAAATACAATATTATTTTTTATATCAGGTCGTGGATACTTTGAGCTGCTAAGAAAGATCAGAAAATGTCTACAAATAAAATACAATACATCACAGTTAATTAATTAACACTCTTAATAAATAATAAAATTTAAATAGTATTAATCTAAAATATTACAATTCTGTGTTTTGTTCCAAGTGTCACTCGAATTAACACTCTTAATAAGTAATAAAATTTAAATAGTATTAATCTAAAATATTACAATTCTGTGTTTTGTTCCAAGTGTCACTCGAAATGGCGATGATTGTTTTTAACAAAATGGCCGTCGGCCAGCGTCTATGCGTACCGAAATCTGCTTTACCTATTTTCTTTAAATTAAATAGTGTTTTAATGGTTTTATGTCCACAATGTTATTAAATAAAGGTTTGTTGAATTTCACAAGTGTCTGGATTAACAGTGTTGTTGGTGAAACTCATGTTATGTAAAGGTGTGATTGTTTTATTATTAGGTTATTCCAATCTCACCAGATCGCCGATACAAACTTCATATTGGGAACGTATCAGTTGGAGTAAATCGTCATCTTGTTATTCGGTCTTCAATTATTTCTGTTGATATGTTTCGCCTGTATAATTCATTAATGTTTTTTCTTAATTTGGTATCAACATCTCTTTATTTTTACTTTCGGTTATTAATTATTCATCAAATGTGATTCTCTGTTACATGGAGTTCATCTAGACAGCTTGAGTTTTAACAATAGACTAAACTAATTCTTCCGTTAAAAAACGGCTATGACCCGGCTTTTGTGGGCCCTGATTGGTTCATTTTCCCCTGACCCCGGTCACGTGGTTTTAATTATTTGACATATGTAAATTTTAAATCTGTCACCTCAAATTACTCTTTATTTATTTTTAAATTAAGTTAAATTTGAGTTATACAATGTTATTGTTTGAAAAAATAGAATTATTTTGATACCGAATGTAGCCCATTTCAGCCCAGTATCACTTATTTTAACACATTTACAAATTTTAAGTTTGTAGGCTTTTACCTATTTTTTCTTAACACTTCTGATTTCCTTCTTTGTTATTTAAATATGACCTAATAGGGTCGTACTTATTAATAACAATAATGTCTGAATTTCTACCTTATATATAACATTACAATTTTAAATACCTATTCTTCATTTTCTTATAATAACAATGATATTGACAGCATGTCAGTTCCATGGCTTATCTTATGTGTTAATATTACCTTCCCTATTTATCTGGTTATTACCGTTATGAGTTTTTATATATAATTTTGTTAATACCTTCCCTGTTTCATTAAGGTCAGGCTTCTATTTGATTTTATCTGGTTTAGTTAAGACTATTTTGGACATTTTACTGTTTAAGCTCAGCTCACCTCTTTTGGCCTATAGGTTTAGCATTTTGCCATTCCTTTACAATGATTTGTTACATAATATGAGGTTTTACCATGTACCTGATTTTGATATTTCTAAACAGCTCTTGCAACTACTGTTCTTGAAAAATTAGTAAATCTTTTAACAAACAAATCGAACATAAGAAACTTATGGGTATGCAAAACCCTTCAAACACATACTTATGAAATAATAAATCTGTGGGTATACAAACCCTTTAAATAACTAATTCTAACATAATATATCATGGGTATACAAAAACCCTCTAAATAATTAACTATAACATGATACATCCTGTGGGTATACAAAACCCTCTAAATACCTAATTATAACATAATAAAATCCATGGGTATACAAACCCATTTAAATAATTAATTGGAACATGATAGATCCTGGGTATACAGAAACCCTTTAAACACATCCTACTTTTATTTTACTGGTTCTTAATGTATGTTATTCCATACATAAGACCATTAACTCACTTTCTCCCTCCCCACTGGTTTATAACATGATCTTTGATCATCACTATCTCCTACCTTGTACACTAATCACTGCACTTCCTTACAATATAAGTTTTTACAATTTTTCTTAAACTAATGCACATTTTTCTTACTTTCATTTATATTATTGTATTGCATTTTCTACAACTCTACCTACTTTCTGATCTTATCTCTTTTAATTAGTATTATTGTTATTAATTTATGTATTACTTTTTATTTACATTTTACTTGGTCATTAACATTTTTTTAGTTTATTTTCCTTTGTTATTTGTTTTCTTTTGAGTTCTTTATTCCTTTGTGTTGTCTTGTCATTAATGTGGTCCTCACTGTCTAGTTGCTTGTTGCCTGTCTCTATTCCAGTTAGTTGTTTCATCGTTAGGTTTGTTTATACCTCTCACTTACCATATCTATTGGGTTTATCACGTTATGAAGTTCTATTCTTCTAATTTTCATTATACAGTGTAATTACCATATTACCTTGCTTTAACATTTATTTTGCTTCATCCCTAGTTTTGTTTTAGCTTGGAACCAGAATACACTGCTTAATACTCCTTTATTAGTAAATTTCCTATCATTTATTATTTATTCTAGTACTTAGTTAACTATGGTTTCTTTATCTGAATAGTTCTTCTATGCATAGTGGTGATATGTATCGCCACAACATATCTAAGAGATTGTTTAGAGTTAAACAAGAAGAAGCATATTCAGACCTAAAAGACGTGCAGGTGGGAGTACCGCAGGGCAGTGTTCTTGGGCCTGCCTTGTATGTATTATTTACCAGTGACATACCAAACTTAGAACAAGCAAAATTGTCTACTTTTGCTGATGATACAGCTTTGCTTACAACAGGGCAAAATGAGGTTATTTCAACCCGATTATTGAAGAAAGCTAGCAATACCATAATATGAATGGACCAAAAAATGGAAAATTAAACTTAACGTAGCCAAGTTGGCACACATTATATGAAAACAAAGCCAAATACCTGGGTATGACATTAGATACTAAACTGAGATGGAAAGAGCGCATAAAAAAGAAAAAAGGGGAACTTAACATTAAATTCCGACAATACAAATGGCTCGTAGGAAAACATTCTAACCTGTCTTTATACAGTAAAACTCTGATCTATAATCAGATAATTAAACTCACCTGGCTGTATGGAATTCAACGTGGGGGGGGGGTGCGCAAAAGATAGTAACATCAGGATAATACAAACATTCCAAAACAAAGTTTTGCAGACCATGATGAACGCACCATGGTCTGTTATAAACGCCTATAACCACAGAGATCTAAGTATTCCAACAATTAAAGAAGATATTAAAAGGTTTGCGAAGAACCATGAAGACACGCTTCACCTGCATGGAAATGCAGAAGTTTTTCATCTGCTGGACAATCAACACATGTTCCAAAGACTGATGAGAACAAAGCCATTTGAACTTGTGTAGTGTTTTGTGTTATAAAAGCAGAGCATTGTGCGCAGGTGAGAGTGTTTAGTTAAGAACACCAGAACTAACTAAAGGATGTCACTGGACTTAATTTGGCTGATATGTATTTAGTATTAAGAGGTATCAGAGATAAGTTGATGGTTGGTTTTACAGACCAGTTTTAACATGTTAAATTCAATTTTAAAAAAGTAAAATAAAAAAAAATAATTCTCTAAACTTAGTTTTTGTACGAGTAAATTTTCAGATCACATAGTACATATGAGCAAAAACCCACCTTCCCCATTGTGTTGTGTGACTTCTCAATGAAGTATAGAGAAAATAAGAATGCCCCATATTATAATAGCTGACAAGGCCTACCCTAGAATTTACTTAAACCCTACAGTGGGCAAGATATAGATCCAGACAATGAATATTTTAATAATCATTTGTCACAAACGAAAATAGCAGTAGAATGTGCATTTGGCATTTAGCTTCTGTAGGTTTTACAGAAGCCAGTAACAACAGATGTAAAGGTAGCTGATAATATTGTGACATGTTTATGCCTGCTTCAAAATGCTGTAATTGATAATGAAGGTGTGTATTATAATTTAAGAAATCTCGTTTTCCTCTGGGATATGTTCCTAGAGGATGGCCAACAGCAGAAGCAAAGCAAATTCATTATGTTATTAAGGAGTGAAAATCCTGTATTTGGTAATTACAACCTCGTACATGTGGCAAATAAAATATAGTACCCACAATGTATGATTACAGAAAGTATTTTAAATTATACGTTAAGTCACAAATAAATTAGTGAAATAAGTATGAATTTTTATATTGTTACCAAAAGTAATACAATAATATTTTCTTTTGTAAGTTAATTTACTTAGTAGTTTAAATAAATTCTGAAGCAATTCAAATCATATTTTTACCTTATTATTACCTTCATTATGCCTTCATATTGTAATATTTTAAGATTACACGTGTTTATACTATCAAAAGTAAAATGAACACAATTTAGCTACTATCACTTTAATGAACATAGCAA
Source organism: Magicicada septendecula (assembly GCA_034769895.1). Taxonomy (NCBI): domain Eukaryota; kingdom Metazoa; phylum Arthropoda; class Insecta; order Hemiptera; family Cicadidae; genus Magicicada; species Magicicada septendecula. The sequence goes on along the minus strand of CM068368.1, from coordinate 260,156,420 downwards.
AAAATAAGTAAAAACAAGTGCTGCATTTAACTATGAGAGTTGTAATAGTACAGTAATAAGTACTGTTCATAGAATACTTTATTCTTTATTCTGTTTGGTTTTATAATGAGTCACCATATTTAACAAACCATACATGTTGATTCACATTCTACTGCAACCTTCCACAATTTCTTAAGAATGAAGCTGCTTAATAATTTGCATGTCCTGTGACAGTGTTTGTAGAATACCAACAAGCTGTGACAGTGAAGCACAAAATAAAACATGAAAAAATATAAAATGAACACAACAAACCTCACCATACCACTACTGATAACTGACTAAAGAGTATGAGGGTGCTGGGTAAAAAAATTACCAAACTTTATTCCTTAGTGCAGTGCATTGGTTGGTGCACAGCTGAGGGCCAGTCTTAGTCTTTTGGGCAGAGCTGCATTTTGGCTGTGGTAATTTAAAAACCTTTTTTTATTCTTAATTTGGTGCAGTGTGAGGTGTGGTGCTCGATTGTGGAGAAGTCCTAACATTGTGCACCACTCATTCACACAATTCATTTTCATATGGCATTAACCAGTTTTGCAAATTCCATAGAAAACATATAGTTTTGTGGACATATAGTTTTCAAGTCTATAGTGGCCTCTCTCTCTCTCTCTCTCTCTCTCTCTCTCTCTCTCTCTCTCTCTCTCTCTCTCTCTCTCTCTCTCTCTCTCTCTCTCTCCCTCTCTCTCTCCCTCTCTCTCTCTCTCACACACACACACACACACACACACACAGATGAGCTACAATTTGTGTAGTCATCTGTCAAAGTATTGTAGTAAAGTGTTGTTGTGTTATAATTAGTGCAGAATTCTTTACAGTTGACATTATTATTGTGTGTGGACAAGTTTAACTTGAATTGTAAAAGACTATCTTGTTGATTACAAATTATGAATTGTGAAAATTGAAGCTGGTTATTAGTGACTTCATTGGTGTCTTGTATTTTGTTTTCCACTGTACCATACGACAATCAGTTAGACTGTCATAACAATATTGTTTTCTGTCTGCAGTAGGGTAGTTATTAGTTATTTGAGGTTTTGATATTGTAATTATCTTTATATGTGTTCTTTATTAATTAAATTGATACCCAACTCAGCAGGGCTTTATTAATTAAATTGATACCCAACTCAGCAGGTTTCCCTGCATTTTATACAATTATTATGGTGTGCAATGTCTGCCATCTAAAAATTATGGTGTTTTCTTTTTCTAAAAATTAATATCCTGGTTAGCACTCCTAAAAATAAGAGTAGGAACAAACTACCAAACATACCACCTAAACATACAATTTGCATAGTAGAGTTCATGTTATAAAGTTAAACATGACTATTATAAACATGTAGTAATTATTAAATAGGAACCTAATACGATGCAGCAAAGTACCATACACACTAAGCAACAGCATCACTTGCGTTAATACAACACAGCGCTTATGTTATACTTAATGCATGATACAAACTTTTATATCTCAAATCTTCAGTACCTTTTATATTGTCAATATCCACGACAAGTGGCAGGCCACACCCTTAACATCCAGTACATATGTGATCTCTGTGACAAGAGCTCTGAAGCTCGAGACGCAGCTCACGAGTGGACGACGGGCATGCCCTTCGTCCAGCACAACCCCACTTGTAGTATCTTCAATACAAAGTGAATAAAAATTAAATTCATTTGATTCTGATAATTTCATTCACTTACACTAGATACCTACATATAATAACAAAAACGTTTCTCACAGACCAACTTTTTACGTCGCAATGCAGAAAAATCCTAACCAAACATTACATATAATTTTGTTTAACAAGTATGAAGAAAACTAAGAAAAATTAATCATTTTGTTAACTTGTTAACATATTAAGCTACAATTTGAAGTATAATGATCCATTTATATTAGTTAATAGTGGAATACAGTAGAGTCTCGGTAATTCGAGCCCCGGTATTTCGAGGTTCCGTGTAATTCGAGCTGGAAAAAAAATAATAAATACAGTCAGTAAATGTAAACAACATTCCCGCCATATCGTGACTCATGCCAGACCATGTGTCTACAGCATGAAACGCTAAAAATAAATACGTAAATAAATCAGTAGCGGACTGACCGCCTCAGCTGATACAAGTGTTGTACCTGTGCGTTACTACTAAGCTTCGTTACTAGTGTTTACTTGTTGTTTTAGTTATTTTACTGTACAGTATATTCAACGTTTAGTTTTTCACTACAGTAAATTGTTATTTATACTGTATATAATGAGTTACAAGAGTAGGCCTAAGAAGAAGTTTGTGGCGCTAAGTGTTAAATTGGAAGCCTTAAAAAGATTAGACAGAGGTGAAACGCTAAAAAAACTTGCTGCTGATTATGGAGTCGGCGAAGTGACTGTTGGTGACTGGCATAGGAACAGAGACAAGATTGAAAACTATTCTTCTAAAAAGTGTATGGGGATTTTAACCTGTGAACGCAAATCGATGAAGAAATCTGATTATGAAAAAACGAGTGCAGCTTTGTTCACTTGGTTTAGTCAACAGAGGCAAAAAGGAAGTCCTATTTCAGGCCCAATGTTGCAAGAAAAAGCAATGTTTTTCAGGAACCAGTTTAAGGAAGGCGAGGATGATTTTACAGCAAATTCAGAATGGTTGGATAAATGGAAAAAACGATACGGCGTAAGTCAGCTTGAAATGTGTGGTGAAAAGCTATCTGCGGATTCTGAGGCTGTCACACAGTTCTGTGAGAGATTTAAAAAATTATAGAAGAAGAAAAACTTACTCTCGATCAGTTGTACAACTGTGATGAGACAGGACTAAATTTTAAAATGCTGCCTACTAAAACTTTAGCTTCAAGGGAAGAAATTGCTGCGCCAGGCCACAAAAAATCTAAAGAAAGGGTGACAGTTCTTGCTGCATCGAATGCAAGTGGAGAACATAAACTGAAGCTAATGTTAATAGGCAAGTCTGCAAAGCCTAGAGCTTTAAAAAACATCACTCCGTCTGCGCTTCCTGTTACATACATTAACCAGAAATCTGCTTGGATGGATAAAAATATTTTTAAGAAGTGGTTTTTTGAAAGTTTTGTTCCTGAGACCAAAAAGTACCTAAAGGAAAAGAACTTGCCTCCCAAAGCAATATTAACCCTTGACAACGCTGGATCACACCCTGACGAAGAAGAACTGAATTGTGGCGAAATTAGAGCATTGTTCTTACCCCCAAACATGACGAGTTTAATACAGCCGATGGACCAAGGCATTTTTGAGTGCTTGAAAAAGAAATATCGTCGTCGTCTGCTGCAGAGGCTCCTACAAACTACAGAAGGCGAGGGAACCATAGTGGAATTTCTAAAGAATACTACAATGAAAGACGTAGTTTACTGGGTGGCGGAATCATGGGATGACATAAAGACAGAAACACTAAAGAAGTCTTGGAACAAGATTTTAAAAGAAGAAAATAACAGTTGTAACACCACAGACGAACATGACTTGGTCTTAGCACGACTGATAAAAAAACTTCCTGGTTGTGAACAGTCAAATGAAAATGATGTTTCAGAATGGTTGAATAGTGATGAACAGTTTGAAGTGACCGATGATTCAATCGTTGAAATGCTGAATGAAGTGGCAGAAGAAAATAGTGATGAAGACGTGACTGCAGAGACTGTACCCGTGATGACTCACGCCGAGGGGTTGGCAGCGCTAGACACTGCATTGCGTTATGTCGAACAGCAAGCAGAAGCTACACCGACCGACACGATGCTGCTTAGAAGATGGCATGACATTGCTGCTAAAAAATGAGGCTATATTTTAAAACAAAAGACTCTGGACAATTTCTTTAAAAAATAAATTTGTGTGCCTTTTTATCTTTTGAGTTTAAACTAGTTCAGGTATGTACTACATTGTTTGTGTTTTCTTATCCGTAAGCAATAAACGTTTGTTTATACATTACTCTTTGTTTTTTTCTTCATCCATATAATCCGAGTTTTTCCAAATTCGAGGTTGCCTCAGCCCCAATTAACTCGAATTACCGAGACTCTACTGTACAACAAATTATTTTTAAAGTTGAATAATTTTTTGTAAAAACATGTGAAAAATGCAGAAAAACATCAACTATTCCTTTGCTTTATGGATATATTGAGCTACAAATTGAAGTAAAAATGAGCTGTTTATATCAACTAATAACGGAAATACGATGAGTTAAGTTATAAAGTTCACTAAATTGTTGAAATGTACATTTTATTGGTTTTATATTTTTATGGTCAAACAAATTTTTTAATTTGTGGAACAATGGAGGATAACAGTTTTGACAATACAAAAGTTTAAAAATTGTTAGTCTGTAACTTTAGCTTTTGGACGAGTAAAATTTCAGGTCACGCAGTACATACAAGCCAAAACCCATATACGCAATATATTTCCCTACCTTCCCCATTGTGTCATATGACTTCTGAATGAAATATAGGTTAAAGAAAATTATTGTTTACCTTATTACTGTAACAGATTTAATATAAACACCAGTAATCTCATTAACTGGTGTGTACCAATTAATTTTATTGTTCCATACTATTCTGTATTGTACTATTATACTAATTCTACGTGTTGTTATCATCCATAATGTCCTTGCATTAAGTTCTTATTTTGTTTGTGTATGTGTGTGTCCATACGCGTGCGCACCATTTCCTATTACACAAGTTGAAAGTCACCAAATTATCTATCTTATGGCAGGTATCACTAATAGTGAATTCATTAGGCACTAATCTGTTTCATGTCTTTTAACCATCTCTGTAACAACGTCACAGTTTTCTCATTAGTTTGCATTTTTTCTCTTGTGTTCACAGCTCTTCATAAAGGATAGTTTTATAATGTTTTATATTTTTTATTCCATATAAATCATTTTATAAATCTTGATCCAGCAAATAAGCAGTTTAAATAAACTATTAAACATTTGTATTTCCATATAATTAAAAAAAACTACCACTATAAAAAATGTCTTGTGGTTTGTGCTTTCTTGATTAACACATTTAACAGCTGAATTTCTAAATTTTATCATATCAATTATTTGGACTGCTTAAGTCGATAATTTTCTTGCTCTAAGAAGGTTCATAAGATTCTTTATTAGCTTACTCTAAAGATGAAGCCTTGTTGCTATAGCAATAGGTTCCTGTCTAGAGCCAGTCTCATCAGTTTAGTGCTAAGACCTACATTTCATTCTGCTGAGCAAGTTTTCAAAATAAGAGACTTTTGGTGTTCCTCTTCCTCTCTTTCCAACAGTTCTTTACTCAGAAATGTTATAAAGAAAGTCAATGTGCCACATAACGTGATCAGCAAACTTAATTTTTTCTTTTCAGTTATATTGATGAGATTCTTTTTTGTACTTACACTCTCGAGACTACTATATTCCTCTCCTTTCTGTCCAACTTGTTTGATTTATCCTATGCCAAATCCACACTTCAAATTCTAAATTTTTATTCTTTGTTAGGTAACTTAAATTTTTTTATGAAAATATACTTATTGCGTGAACATTAGAATGTTATGTACTTGTAACTGTGTTTCATACATTTAGATAAATACTAAATATAGTTCTTTCATGGTTGTAGATTTGATTAAACTGAGTTACTAAGAAAGGACTAAAAACATGGCACGTACAGAGGAAGTATTCCCAACCCATTTTGGTTGTTATACTCATATGTACATGTCAAGCGCATGCCAAGAACTATGTTCTGACTTCATTCTGTCCCTTTGGGAATTGATCCAAGATATTATTGTATACTAATTATGATGCAGAGAGTGAATTTTATATATCTTTATTAAACTGTTCATGGTAATTGAAGGTTTGTCAGAATATGTTTATTTACTTTTTCCAGTATAACAGAAGAAAATTTCTGGCGTAACTATTTTTACCGTGTCAGCTTGATCTGCCAGGCAAGTGAATTGAATTCAATGGCACAAGAAGGTGGTGGCACATTGGAAACACGTACCAGCAGTGTAGAAGGAGAACCGGCCGGTAAGATCATGATCTGGTTATGTTTAAACAGATTGGTCATGTCTCTGCAATCACTCCCAATCTTTTGACAGAAATTGAGAGTTAATTATATTTATTCTTTCGTCCATATATTTTTTTTTATTGTGTCCATATGTGAGTGTGTGCTTTCATGAAATATTTTTTGTTTATTTTACAAAGCAAAATAAAAAGCTATAATCGAGGACAACAATATATAAATTGGAGGAACAAGAATCTTCTTCTAATGTTTATGTATCAAACTCATGCCAGTTACATCCCAGAGAAATGTTGTGTAAGTTTCCAATTTTGTTAGGTGGAGTTCACTAACAATACATATATTAGTTTTACAAACTAAATAAACAATTTTTTCAATACTTTTTTTCAGAAAGCAACGATGTTCTACCAACAATCCCTGAATATTAGATAAAATCAAGTTGAGTCAAGCAACTGAAGATAACTATCATTAAATCTCTGTTAAAACACCAGAATATTGTTACTGTTAAAAATCAGCATTTTGTGTGGAACTCATGCAAAATAGCAGTAGGTTTTAATGGTACAAAGTCCAGTAGAAGTCAGAATTCAGAATGAATACAGTGACACCATACGTATCTTCAGATGTCATGTATTATTTATAATACTGTGTCTGTTGTCCACAATAGTCAGGCCCTTAGTTTTAAAAATGTTATAGAAAAATGTTCTCATAAAATTTTCTGCCAGTTTGACCATGTTTATTAACTATATTTTTTAAATTATAAAAATGCAATTCCCTTTCAAACCAAGGCCTATTAGCTTATTAAAACAGTTTTTTTGAAATACAAGGTTTTTATCAAAAAGTTCATGCAATTTTTGTTTATTTGAAAAATTCTGTTTTGATTCATCTATATGTATTCCCCCTCCTTCCCATAAAAGTAATCCCAATCAGATTACAAAACCATACTGTAAGTTTCCTACTTGAACAAGCAGTGACGTATGTCTGGTACACTGTTGGGATGCAATTTCCAATAATTATCCTTCCATAAATCTGGCCATTTTGTACAAATAGCTTCATGCAAGTGGTATAAAATCCTCAATCCTTGAAAACAAAACCATAATCCTCATCTGACCATCATGATCTTCAACTCTTCACAGCTGTCTTTGAAACTACTTTGCCATTTCTAAACCACTAGTTCATCATACTAGAGTCACCAGAAGCCTTCTACATACCTTTCACCTGATTAAGCAGTACCTGTCATTCTTTATTCAAAATATCCTTTAAATAAAAAAAAAGAAAAACAAAAAAACCAAGGCACTAAAACACAACTTACTAAGTTAGCTGTAGCATTACCAAGTCTAAATTGTAGCATTTAAGTTTTAAATGATTATCACTAAGACAGCATCATGTAGAAACACTTTGTTAATCAGATGCATGTAGTGTGATAAAACTCAAAAACTGCTCAAGCTTGTGATTTAATCTCGTACAAGTTTTACGAAGTTATTAATTTTCCTATAAGTGTATAGTTTAAACACATATCCACAGCTTATGCTGTTTTAAATGAAGAAAACTGCACCTTTTTGTAAAAAATAAAATTGTTTCCTAATAGGAGGCTACTTAATGTAAGTTTTCTTTTACTTTGCAAACACTATTTAATAAATGCTACCAAATATATAAAATACTTGAAATTAGGTGAAAAGGAAATGAATGACTAATCACATGAATACAATGAATAAAAGTGCTTGATACATCAGTTCATTAAAAGAGATTTGATCATTCATGTTGATACTTATTATGATGCAGTAATTTATTTTATTTTCAATCTATGAATACAGTAGATGTCTTTTAAAGTTACAAATTGCATTTTATGTCCTTGTTTTATCAGATATATTTCTTTATGGCAGTAGTTATCAAATTTCCTCACTTCAGAACCCAAATCCGTGTGTGACCTCCATATACATTTTTGGTGAATTAAAACTTGCAAAATTATCTGTAATGTACCCATTAACAGATATAATTCAACACAGAAGTTCAAATTCCAAAATTAATAATGCATTGATCATAAATTTTATTGAAAATGCTTTTTCAAAAATCAAATATTATTTGAAACTGGAAATTTGACAAACTTTGTCTTATTTGAATAGAATTTGTTTTTCCCGAAGCAAAGTTTATCCAGTATTGAAAACTTTAGTATTATAAATAAGCTGGAATTGAGAAATATTCCAAATTGTACCATTTTGTTGCAGAACATTTTGTATTTGTTCTAAATTTACAAAATCCAGCTCTCTTATGTTACAGCTAAGAAAAGTACAAGCATTTCAGAATGCAGTAATTTGGTTCTAGATATTGAGAAGTAGTCCAAAACTTTTTTAAAGTGTTTGTAAGTCATAAATTGATTGTTCTTGATTATTGATCCAAAGGATCTAGTACTAAATATTTTATGCAGCATAACTCTAGAAAGCATTAATAGTAATTCTTTTTAAAACTATATAAATAACATTCTCAAATATGGTAGTTGTAAAGAAAACCCTTGATCTGTGTACATTGTATTCCATGTCTTTTCATTACATTGTTGAATATTGTTACATGCCATTTTAACATAAATATGCTTTAATACTCTTACCGAAAAGTACCAAGAAACATAATAGTTTCAAGAAATAAGTAATTAAAGACTTAATTAAATATTGTTTATTTTATTGTTTAATTCATGATAATGAAGACTGTAATAATTATGTTTATCACAGTTAAAATAATATTAATAATGATAAATAATGAGGACAATATTTAGGAACTTACTTATAAGATTTTGTTTTATTTATAAAAACTATTGTATACAGTAAATTAAGAGGAATTGTTATCTATTACTAAGAGTTATTAGTAATTAGTTTGGGTCATAGTGATTAATATTATATGTGATAATATTAATAACACTAATGTGTATATTAACTGGAAAGTACCAAAATAATAGTAATAGATTTTTGTAAAACTAGGCATGGTAAGACAGTTAAGGTATTTTGAATAAGAATTTCTATTAAAATGATAATAAACAATGTTACTAAATGTGTCAAATAGTTTTAATAAAGTGAAAAGTACAAGAAGAACTAATAATAAATAATTTTGAAACAAATAAATAAAAAGTGTAAATGGGTAACTCAAGAAATATGTAACAGAAGATAATCAAAAGTGGTGTCAAAATAATCAGTGTTTCATCAGAAGATCAAAGAAACTAATAAAGTGAATATCAAAGATCTTATAAAAAGGTTATAACAGTTTAAAGAAAATGCAAGATAAAATAGTAAAAGTTTGTTTATGTTGATGCTATAATATCACCAGGGTGACATAAAATGTTACATTAGAAACCAATAAAAAGGAGAGATAGGCCTTAGCAACTAAAATGTTATATAAATGAAATAAGAATTGTATTATTGGATCTGAACGAGAAAGGTTGAATTAAACACCAGATAGTGACTAATTTAAATTATTATACATTTCATATCAGTGGACCTAAATTAAAAAGTTAAATAATCATCCTCAACCAGACTAAATAGAAGAAGGAAGTGCTACATTACTAGAAAGAAGTAAACCAAGGAATCTCTGAAGAAATACAATCAACTTACACAGGAAGAGAAGTATTTTTCTGATATATAATTAAACTGAACTATTCCATGCTATGCCTAGGCCATAGGTTTCAAAGACACTGATTACACTTTTAATTTGGAACTTTCACTGAGAACAATATCAATGAATAATCTTACCATCAGTATGAAAAACTATTAATGTAGAGTATTACTATAATATAAAGTGGATCTAAAACATTTAACTCAAAATAACCTATAAACACTGAACATTGTTAAACTATTAATATAATCCTGTTAAGGCGCTTTGTAATTATTTATAATCCCATGTATTTTGGTACTTTTCCTATAATAACTGCTGTTTATATCGTAGTCAAAAGGACCTAACATAACACAATCTATTTGTATTTTATTTAATATATAAATATGGGCCTTGAGATATAGAAATTATTAATGTTACTGCTGCCATACTGAGCATATGTAAAGAACAGCCGGTTAGATTTTTGTTAATGATTATATTTGTTATTTAAAAAAAAATTTTAAGAAAATAATAAAAGGATTTGAGTGTAATAAATACAGATAAAAGGTTTATTCGTTTCTTTATTTAATGAATACAAAATGTGTATGATATTATAAACACTATATCAGTGACTGTGAATTGGCTTCATCAACTAGATTAAGTTGGCAACACTCTTCATTTTAAAATATGGCAAACTATTCGAATCTGCTTTGATGAGGTTTAGTTATCACATTCATCTCTTAAATAAAAGATTAAAAGAGATTTAATTATAGCTGATATAGGAACCTTTATAATATTTTAACGAAAATCATAATTAATATTTTACAAATAAATTTTATTTGCAACCTGTGATTGCAAATTGGCGCTCAACAAATATTACCCTGACCAGATAATCATCCTATAAAATATTATACAGGTGTACATTAAATAACCAAGAGATAAGCAAGGTACAATTATTAAAGGTAACGAGTCTATTTAACGTTACAGAATTGGCGATCCCAACAGTGAGGCATAAGATATATATAACGGGAGGCATTATTTAACGTTACAGAATTGGCGCCCAACGTGGGGCTAGAGATAGAATAACATTGTATTCTTATTGTAAGTGTTTTAGCAATTTCTACTCTAGTGGCGGTTACGGTTAAACAACAGAGATGTCAAGGAGAAGAGCAACGTCACGTAAACATATGGAAGAAGAAGAAATAGAATTAAATATAGAAGACAAGGAAGCAACAACAGTTGAAGAAGTAGAAGTAATGGTAAGAGATACCCCAATAACTGTGACTGATGAAAGGGAAACGGTGGTAAAGGATACACCAGGGGATCAACCAGATAAACCCATACAAAAGGAAGACATGAGCATGCAGGAGATGTTGAGAATTATAATGGAGGATAATAGACAGAACAGTGAAACATTAAAGAAACAAATGAAAGAAAATAATGAAGCATTGAAACAAAATAGTGAGGAATTGAATAAAAAAATCAAAAGCAGTAATGAAACATTACAACAACAGTGGAAGGAGGAGATTAGACAAAGTAACGAAGAGTTAAAAAGATGGTTGAAGGAAGAGAGTGAGAAGAATAAAGAGGAATTTGTGACGGTACAATTCTGGTACCCTAATAAATTTGTAAACCTATGGTTCCAAAACATAATTATTGTATTTTATTTGATACCCCATTTAAGAGATAGGTAAAGTTTTGGTGAGAATTTTCAACAATGCAAATTTGAGTTAACAGGATTTGTGTCGAATTCAGTGGAAAATTACAAAAGTAGCAAAAAACAGTTTGTCACGATAACAAGTAAACAAGACCAACCCATGATTATGTAAGACGAAAGAATGCAAGGCGCATTGTATTTAACTAGGCTGGGCCGTTCGAACAAAGAACCAGTGACGTAGTGTTGCCCCACCTCTGCAATGCACAGTGGTAGAACGTGGTCATTTTCATCGCGACCGTGAAGTGGGCCGGCAGGCCAATACACACGGCCGGCAGCTTCACGGAGTGTGAATATTTAAATTTTACATCACCAAAAGTTTATTAATAACAGTTATTTTTTGGAGTTAAACATCGGAAGCGGATAATTCACGATGGGACGCTACAAATTCGGCAAAAGTGAGATCAACGAATGATGAGACAGTCCGGAGTCGAGAGTGTGTGATCAAAGAATTCAATGTTTCCGATGTCCATAACGCCAAAGTAGGAAGTTGTTAACTTACAAAATAAATACAAATAATAAAGTCCCTTGTTCGGCGACATCTGTTGACTTACATACTTTTACACACATATTATATACATAAATATGTAAATCAATATGTACTTATTGTACTTACCGCATGTTGATAATACTTTCGTAGACTCACGCTACCACACATATCTGTTTTATACCTAGGGTCCAAGATTTGTTAAGTGAAAGTGCAGAAACATTAAGGTTGTACAACATAATAAGACTGATTACCATTGCAAGGTGTAATAAACTTTGTTTATTGCTACTTCCTTTGCATAATTAATATTCACAATACAAATGGCGGCTTATACCGGACTTACAACATGGCGGCCAGTTAAATTCCGCTCCTTAGTAATACCTTACATTTACCATAATTATTTTCTCTTTACTTCTGTTACATCAAACAAAAATATTTTATACTGCAGTATTTAATTTTTTCTCTAATATTATCATTGAAAGGTGTAATTGAACACAAAATACCAACGCCTATGTTAATTAACACGGCCGGCCTGTTTTCTCCCAATTTTGATCACTCTCTCTCTCTCACATCTTTGACAATTTTGATTTATTAAATTTTCTGTTCACATTATTTCGAGCTCGATTACTTGTAAAGAAAAAAGGTAGTATTTAAATGTGCACTTTCCTGAAATGTTGAGGTTTCCGTGTGGTTCAGATGCTGCCCATGGCTCGCCCGGTGTTCGGCGTATTTTGGTTCTAGTAGTCTAACTTGTTGACACTGATTTTACATTGTTACGTAGTTATTTAGTAGAGTTATACTTTGTTTATTTTTCCATTTTAAACTACTGACAAACACTATTACTGGCCTATTTGGGACCAGTACACTTTAATATGTGTTCACTGCATGACGACTTGTAGTTGACTGGGCGGATGCAAAGCACATATTTTGCGTATGTCTTAGCGCATCCATGTCGTTGTCTTTTGTTTCAAATTGGCTCACGCCCTGTTGTCATGTCATTGTTTGTTAGGTCATCTCTGATTTTAATGACGTCCCGCCTTCTGGACCAATGAGAGTGGCTATTGACAGTCTCTTTCCACTTGGATCGCCATTGTGTAAGCCCGACTTCACACGTCTGCTCCTGACCTTGGAATCGTTTTGATCTGTTGAAACCTGCGTCGTTGTCTCTTTACAAAGGGAAATCGTTCTATCCATGTATGTGTGTGTGTAACACAATAAAATACGATAATTTGCTACCACTCATACCATAATTCTGACATCAAGATTTTCGTACTGTCACAAAACCCCCTCAATGAAAGGTTTTATGTCGAAACATAAAAACTTTCATTGACTCATTCACACGTTTTCTAAAAGGATCAGCCCAGATATGTCGCCACCACCCCCTGTAGTGTTAACATAAAAGAAATATAATCACTTACCCTTGGTCCAATGATGATGATCATACCATCTGACCTTACTGGACTTCTCAGGAGAGATCCCAACACCATAAGGCCATTAGGCACTTAACGCTCCTGTTCTGACGCACCGGCCAGCTCAGGACCGCGGTCACAACACCACAAAACTCTGAAACATGCAATACAAAATTTTAAAATAGTGACCTCTTCTATTTCCATATCCGCAACTGATATGTCTCCTCTTAGATGCATTGGTTTGTGTTTTGAGGCATTGGTTTAATTAACTCTAAAATTCTCAAACAACATATAACAAGATTTAGGATAGAAAAACCCTCTCCATTTTCAAACATTCCTGCATTTGTAACAACTCTCTGACTCCAGTCAACCATAATTACTCTCTTTACCACATGAAAACAGATTATTATACTAAACATAAAACAAAGTTTAACTTCTCTAAGCAACAATCACTAACTCTACTATTTTACTTCATATAATATTGAAACATATACCTATCATGGCAAACAACTTCAAACTATTTATTTTTCTTTACTCAACTTTCTTTGTTCAAAACCACTGTTATCTTTATATTTTTAACACATTAGTATTTTTACCGTCGCTACCCCCATAACGACCTCCTAACCACACACACTATTGTACCATCAACATAATAAAACATTGTACATCACACATTAAACACTAACGTTGAACAATTCACATTACTTAATTCACATTTACATAACTTGTAGCAAAACTTTACAACATTATTACTATCAACTCTCTATAACTTTTATTATTTAACATTCATTTATCATTAGATTCAAAAAAAAAATTTTCAAATTTATTATTCACCTTTCAGTTACATCACCTTTCTACTATGAATTTTCCCTTTCTAACCCTTCATCCTTCCTTGTCTAGTTTGGGTGACTCTCTATTATTCATTATTCTCAATATCTTATTTTGGCATTTGTCCATCTAACCTTACTACCCCTTTTTTTTCTACTAACAACCGCTTCTAACCATTAACATATTATGACACCAATATCTCAATAATAACCCCCTTCACTAATCCCATTTAAATCCTCTGGCACCGATCATCTTTTGTACAAGGATGTATGTTGCCTACCTGGCCATATCCATTCCTAACCATTTGCCCTCCACCAAATATCGGCAAACACTCTAACCCAAAATTACTCCGCCTGCCACAACCCTGCACGCTGGTCTCTCCCTACACCGGATCCTTACTACAAAATATCATCATCAACAACTATATATAATTACCATTCACATTACTCACCTCTCTACATATAATCACTAACTACTGTGTCCCTAAAATATCTAACACCCTCTTTATATATTATCAGTATCTCAACATTCTTATTTATCTAACTCCCAATAACTCTATTTAACTAACTCCAATGCCTTTGTTTATCACTATTACCCAAACTCTATCTCCTTTTTAACATTTTACATTAATATACCACTAGAAAATTCATCACTTATCTTACAATCCTAAAACAACTCAATATCCAAATATATCATATGCGTAATCATTTACTACCCATTATAATCTAAATCTCATAATATCATTTAAAATCATCATCAAACTTTCCTTCGATTATTTAAAATTCTACAGTACATGGTTTACATAAAAATACACAACAGCAAAAATACACAAATACATTGACATTAATATACACAAAAATATACAATCCACATTATCATTAAATTGTTTCTCATAAATCAGTTCATAAGCAGTCCATTTCAAAACACTGTCCACATAATTAAATGTTCATAAACACAATAAAATATTTACCCTCCATCGTCAAATAATAGTCGAATCTTAAAACTATATACATTGTTTAATATTGACTCTCTTATACTAACCTCATATAATTCATGATCGGGTATGGTTCTGTCACCTTCAGTATAATCAGTCATAATTAGGTAATTTGTAAAGTCATTATTCTCATTATCTCCTATTACTCCAGTTTTATTACAAGGCAAGTATTTACTATATTTATCAATCATCTCTACTCCTAACCTTTCCATAAATTCTTCATAGTTTCTACTCATCTTAAAAATCTCTATTTCTCTCTTTCTCTCACTATATCTCTCACTTTCAAAACATCTCTCTCTTTTAATATATCTCTCTCTATCACACCAAGCTACATTCTCTCTTTCCACATTTGCAGGGGACACTACTTCACAACTATTGCACCACCTGTGAAGTGCACTAAAAAACCCAAGGACAACTTTATTTGTAGACCATATGTCTCCCAAATATACATCGAAGGCACTCTCATCCTTCCTCAACACATGTACATCACCCCCTACTTTATCATTAAGGGAAAAATCTACCCCCTGCAATCCACCTTCAATTATACTCTATTTACACACTCTCTTTTTAACCGTTCAAAACACACTATCATTCCATTATTATCATATTCTATTTCCCATAAAATTTCATTATCACTACCCCTGTTTATATAATCATTTTCTAATATCCTACTTTTATTTATTTTGTCATAATTTTCTCCCCCACTTACCTTGTCATCTTTGTTCAATTCTAATTTGTCTATTCCTCTCTTATTTTCTAATTCTATCTCGTCTAACCGCGTCTCTATTTTGTTAATTCTCTTATCTAAATTACAATTCTGTTTTTTAATTTCTTTTTTGATGTCATTAAATTGTTCATCAAACTGGTTTAATTTATCATTTAATTCATTATTCTGTACTTTCATTAGCTGAAAAAGATCTTCTAGTGACACTTTATTACTTGTAATGGGCGTTGAATTAGCTTGTGGTTCATTTAATAACAGCGACTCTGTTGCTGTATTATTTATACTAATGCTTTCATTATTGTTTGCCATTTTGCTTATAATAATAATAATTTTTTATAATAAACGATTGGTTATTTTCAGTTGCTTTATATCCTACTCAAGTACTAACATAACCTCTTTTGCAATGTTACTTGTTGTTTTATCATTTCGGCACCCGCTTGTCTCTGCTCTTTGACTTATTTATATACTGTAAATTTTTTATATAAAGTCTCATGTTCAAGGGCGCCATCTGTTGACTTACAAAATAAATACAAATAATAAAGTCCCTTGTTCGGCGACATCTGTTGACTTACATACTTTTACACACATATTATATACATAAATATGTAAATCAATATGTACTTATTGTACTTACCGCATGTTGATAATACTTTCGTAGACTCACGCTACCACACATATCTGTTTTATACCTAGGGTCCAAGATTTGTTAAGTGAAAGTGCAGAAACATTAAGGTTGTACGAAATAATAAGACTGATTACCATTGCAAGGTGTAATAAACTTTGTTTAATTGCTACTTCCTTTGCATAATTAATATTCACAATACAAATGGCGGCCAGTTAAATTCCGCTCCTTAGTAATACCTTACATTTACCATAATTATTTTCTCTTTACTTCTGTTACATCAAACAAAAATATTTTATACTGCAGTATTTAATTTTTTCTCTAATATTATCATTGAAAGGTGTAATTGAACACAAAATACCAACGCCTATGTTAATTAACACGGCCGGCCTGTTTTCTCCCAATTTCGATCACTCTCTCTCTCTCACATCTTTGACAATTTTGATTTATTAAATTTTCTGTTCACATTATTTCGAGCTCGATTACTTGTAAAGAAAAAAGGTAGTATTTAAATGTGCACTTTCCTGAAATGTTGAGGTTTCCATGTGGTTCAGATGCTGCCCATGGCTCGCCCGGTGTTCGGCGTATTTTGGTTCTAGTAGTCTAACTTGTTGACACTGATTTTACATTGTTACGTAGTTATTTAGTAGAGTTATACTTTGTTTATTTTTCCATTTTAAACTACTGACAAACACTATTACTGGCCTATTTGGGACCAGTACACTTTAATATATGTTCACTGCATGACGACTTGTAGTTGACTGGGCGGATGCAAAGCACATATTTTGCGTATGTCTTAGCGCATCCACGTCATTGTCTTTTGTTTCAAATTGGCTCACGCCCTGTTGTCATGTCATTGTTTGTTAGGTCATCTCTGATTTTAATGACGTGTCCCGCCTTCTGGACCAATGAGAGTGGCTATTGACAGTCTGTTTCCACTTGGATCGCCATTGTGTAGGCCCGACTTCACACGTCTGCTCCTGACCTTGGAATCGTTTTGATCTGTTGAAATCTGCGTCGTTGTCTCTTTACAAAGGGAAATCGTTCTATCCATGTATGTGTGTGTGTGTGTAACACAATAAAATACGATAATTTGCTACCACTCATACCATAATTCTGACATCAAGATTTTCGTACTGTCACAAAGTGCAGCTAAGTACCATTGGCTGCAACCATGTTATATAAAATTTTATATTCAAAAATATATATTATATATCTTTCTTAATATGACCAAAAGTAATTAAATAACAAAATTAACTTGGTATACCATTAACTTAAATGAGCTCGTAATAAATAATTGTACCAGAGAGTGAGAGAGAGGGAGTGAAAGAGTGGGTAATAATATATATTAATAAGTGCTGGGTTGTGCCAAAATAAATTTATATATATATATATATATACATGTTTAATATGTTTAACATTTTAATATTATAATACATATGTATTTTGGAGGGCTTGTGAAATGTTTAAGGGGAAATTTAACTTGAAGAATTTAATTACGCCACATGGCGTGTTTGTTTTACACTCACATTCATTTGTACGTAATTAAAAATAAAAGGTAATTTCAATGGTAACAAACAGAAACATGAGTAAACTATTTCAGGTAATACGTTCCTCGACTCTAGTTCGAATAACATGAATTCCGACCTTAGGTAAATACTGTATACATAATTTGTTGGTAACATGGCGCCCGATAGTAAAATTACATCAGATTAAATATAACCTGTTAATTAATTATTGTAATTAAGAAAGTAATCACAATTTTTTTGTCCCTGTTCGGGCGCCATTTGTGATTAATTAACTTTAATTAAAAAGAAAAAATACATCTTGAGGTAAAATAGTTATAAGTATTATAGTAGTATATACATCAAGAAACGGACTGTAGCAGAAAGTGATTGAAATATATATATATATATATATATATATATATATATTGTAACGTAGCGGTTTTTGTAGAGGTCTTAGCGAAAACTTTGTATGTAGCTTATTGGGTGTTCGTCTTATTTAATTAAGCTCCCAATGTTGTAAGCCAATCTGTAACGTAACACAGTGAGGTATAGTAGAGTTAAATTATATGCCCCACGTTGTTAGCGTCAATTCTGTAACGTACTGCTTTTGTTGATATTAAAGTTTCCGCCTCTCCGCAGTCGCCACTTATGAATTATAATAACTGACGTTTTAAAAAAATAAATAAAGGATTTTTTAACTGTTTTACTCAATCTAAACAGAAATCGAGAGTGTGTGATTTGGGGTCAAGGAGGGAAGTTGTTCAGCCTTATGAAGAAGAGAGAGAGTAAGTACCAATTATTTACACTCGGTTTAGACGATTCCGGATTTTTTTCAAATTGTTCGCTGTGATTTAAATCAGCTGATGGTGAGATAAGTTTCTACGCTTAGTTCAACCAGCCTACACTATAGCAAAATCTGATCCGATGTGTTGATTTCTTCTGTTTTTGTGCTGAAACCTATTACAACTACCCACTACAAAAATTATAACACACTTTATTATTCAAGATTATTTTCAATAATATTATTTATTTATATTATTGGTTTTTGTTTCCTGCCACCAAAATACAAGTATCACAATTGATCTTTCCTTAAATAAAACATAATCTCGACTTCACAGAGCAAACATGGAATTATCTAAAGAGAAAAACATATATGGTTTCATTTTACCAAATTTTACACTATTTTAAAAAACGTCAATTAATATATAATTCTTAATAATTCCCCAGGGTTCAGGGTAAGTTCTTTTTGTTACGAGAGTGTCAGAAATGGATAATTACTAAGCTTTACAAATACCGAAAAAATATTAAATAAATTTGTTTATTTTTTCGTGTAGTATGTAGTTCCAGGAATGTCCGTAAGAGAGCAGCGTGCCTTTGTTTACTTTAAAAAAACATGTGATTAAATGACTATTTTGTGTTCTATATCAACGTTCGGAATGCGTTTTCTTCTTGAACTATTAAACGAAATGTTTATATTACCTTGCTCCGTATGGTTCTTACTGGAATGAAGCTTTTTCTCTGGTGAGGTCCGTCTTGCGTTATAATTTCCTTACCGTCTGGTGCATTTTTCGATCGTCAACTAGAACTATGGCGAAACCAGGTTGAATCATCAGAAGGTTTTCTTTCACTGTTTATTAAGGAGTATAACCATTTAATTTTGATAAATCATGGATGATTATATAGTGGTCATGTTGCTTGTTAATTTTGTATTAATTTTCACTCCTCCAAAGTTCCAAAAAGGTTATTTCTATTATAATTGTAGTAGCATCATTTCTTCAACTCTATGGTTTGTGCTGTATGTATTATGTATGTACCTATGTATTACTTTTTATCGTTTAATTAATTATCGTTAAAAATATATTTTCGTATGTACTAGTAAATAACCTCGGGCGCCATAGTGTACAAAATATCATTACATACATTTACGTTTAGGGCCAGAATTCGTGCAACATGAACTAGTTTTGTGAAACAGATTACCTGAAATAAAACATACACCAAATAACATATTTAATGACTTTTATTAGTGTTGAACTGGTATTTTACTACATAGTGAAATATAAATAAGACCCACACATTGCGCCATGGGCATTTCAAATTCAAATTACCCTCCAAAATACTAATATGTAATAGAAAATGTGTTGTATTAGTTAATTATGATATACATATGATAAATATAGTTATACATCTTTAGATATTGTTTCGCACAACCCAACACTTGGAAATTACTCACGCACACACACTCTCTCTCTCTCTCTCTCTCTCTCTCTCTCTCTCTCTCTCTCTCTCTCTCTCTCTCTCTCTCTCTCTCTCTGTCTCTCTCTCTCATGGTACAATTTGTTATTATGTTATGAGCTCATTTTAATACTTTATGTTAAGTGAAATTTTGAATACTTGAATTTATTTGTTATTTGGTCATTTCAAATAAAATTGATGTGAAAATAAATACGTATATTTTTGTTGTTGGAACGTTCTCACCAAAGTCGTGTAGTTGTTGGTTGCAGTTCCCGTGCGGTAAAACTTCGCGTACCGCGAGTTTACCTTGTACACTTCCCGGTCACATTTTGAAGTTGAAGCACTGTATTTATATAGTTTACTAACCACTTACAGTGGTTTAAAAGTTGCAATTCACTTATTAGTGAATGATCTGCCGTTCGTAAACGGTAGGCCGGCAGGCTGCGATCACAGTTGCAGATGAAATGACATCGAGTCTTTGTTATATGTTGCCGAGGTGGGGTGAACCTGCGTCACTCGTTCTTTGTTAAGCTGTTTACAGCATCGTGTTGTTGATGTAAACACATTCTCGGCCGCTGACGTAATTAAGGATTGTCACTGTTATCGCAACAAATTACATACTGTTTTTGTGGTGCTTCACATTTTTTTGCTATGAATCGGTCCAAATCCTATCAAATATTATACAGTCCACTCACTATATATTCGTACCGGTTATTTAATGTTGGTTTAATTATGACCAAACTAAAAAATACAATATTTATGGTTTTATTTACCATATTTAAGGTAATTATAAAATGTACCATGATTGTACCATTACAAAACCCCCTCAATGAAAGATTGTGTGTCGAAGCACAAAAACTTTCATTGACCCTTTCATACATCCTAAAGGGATCAGCCAGGATAAGTCGCCACAACCCCCTTACAATTTTATATAAAAGAAAATTACAACTCACCCTTGGTCTGATGATGATGACCGTACCTTTATGACCTTACTGGACTTCTCCTTCGAGATCCCAACACCATAAGGCCACTTAGGCTCTTAACGTCCCTGCTCTGACGCATTGGCCAGCTCAGGACCGCTGTCATATCACCAAACACTGAAACAATAAACGACAAATATTAAAATAGTGACTTGGTAAATTACTCTATCCTCAACTGATCTGGTTCCCCTTAGCTAGGTGCTGGTTTGTACTATTAAGCACTGGGTTGGCTTGATATAGTTATAATACTAAGATATAGTTATAAAAATTATACTACTAAAAGTAACTCTCAAGAATTAGAAAGAATTTCCTTTCTCCATATTAACAAATCCTGAATTAATGAATGGTTTCGATTACTATCGATAATATTTATCTCATTCTCTTTTATAATTACTGTAATTACAACATAAACACATTGATATAAAAAATTAAACTCTAATTGAAAATATGAAAATTACACTATATATCTCCCAAACCTGGAGAAAAACAAATTCTATTGATATAAAAGAATTAATAAATCTGCATATTTATTTATTTATAAATCTTATTGAATGGTTAAAAAAATAAAAAAATTAAAACATTATTATTATTATTATTATTATTAACAGGTAATAGTCTGGCATTAACAGAGCCAATTATATTTATCCCTTCATAAAAGCATGTTAAAAATTTTATAACATAAATACATAATGCATTTTACATAATAATACACATTGATACATTTAATACATTGAAATAATTTATTCATTTTTAGTCTTGATTTGCATATTCTATCTAAGTTGCATAAAAAAAAAATTAATTGCATTTCAATTAATTAATTCATTAAACATCAATCATTATAATATTATTTCACATTTATTATTAAGATTCATATTATTATTATTATTACTTCATTATTCATAATTCATTACCTCTCTATTCTGAACTTCCTACCTACCTAACTACCTAACCTTTCACCTTCTAATCACTGTTTAGTCTGGGTGACTCCTATATTCACTATACTTTTATATTTTTACTCACCTTCTTCTAACTGACCACCAAATTTACCTATCATGACACCAATATCTCAATTATGAATACCATTACTAATTTCATTTAAATCCTATGGCACCGCTCGTCTTTGCAATGAGTTGGGTGTTCCCTAACTGGCTATATACATTCATAATATTTTGCCCTTCCAAAATTTCGGCAAACACTCCCTTAAACTACGCTAATACCTGCCACAACACTATTGGTTGGCTACTCTTTATCACCTCACCCCCACTACAGAATTCATCAACAACAAATATATGTTTATACCTTTACTTAAACACCTTTACAAATAATCACTAACTACTGTGTCCCTAAATATCTAATAATTCTCTTTGTATTATTTACTTCAAAATTCTTAACTATCTAACTCCCTTTTCATTAATTAAATAACTCACCTGCATTTATCTATACCCAGGCTCTATTCCTGTTTAAACATTCTACCTTACTGTAATCATTGACATTTGTCTTATATAAAATTCATCTCTCACCTACTCATAACAATACTTTTCAAAATTCAAATATATATGTATTCTTATTTAAATATTATTATTATTCGTTAGTAATTACCTTCCTTACAATTAAATAATGATTGAACTTCATTAAAAACTTTTATGACAATTAATAATTTATAAAGTTACAAAGTTAGTACCACTTTCTTTTGTACCACAATTTAATAAAGAATGATTACTCTTTAATGGTTATTCAATTGTAAAAAGAAATATTATTATTAAACATGTTAATTATTAAAATACATACTGGTGTACATAAAATATACCTGTAAAAATACATAAATACATTGTTACATAAATACACATAAAAGAATGAAAAATATACACTCCAACTCATTATTTTGTTATTTACCAAACTCAGTCCATAGCAGTTCAATTCAATATCACTTTACACATATATTTTTAATGTTCATTACACAATTGAAACAGTCTATCCACCATCGTTGAACAACAAACGCACCTTAGGTCTATTTAATTTATTACTTAATAAATAAATTTTATGAATAGTAACATTATATTCATGTTCATTTATACAAATGATATCAAACAAATATTTCAAGTCACGATCGAGTAGGGTTCCGTTTATCTCAGTATCATATGTCATTAATTGGTTATTTATTCTATAATTATCTTCATAATTATCCACCACAGGTAAGTACTTAATACCTTTTTTCTCATTTATTGTTATTTCAAATTCATTGTTATTATAAGGTACGTATTCCTTATTTTCATCCACCTTATCTAACCCTAACCTTTCTAACAATTGTCTGTAATTTTTGTTTACTTTAAATATTTCTATTACTCTCTTACTCTCACAATATCTCTTTATACTTTCTTCCTTAATACATTTCTCTCCATAACACCAAAATACACTTTCTCTCTCCACATATGCAGGGGTCCCTAACATAAAATTGTTGCACCATTTATTAGGTACACCAAAACACAAAGAAACTTTATTTGTAGACCTTTCGTCTCCCAAATATAAATTGAAGGAACTCTTATCCTTATAAAAATTACATGAAGACTTGTCTTCACCCCCTAACACAACATCAAAAGAAAATTCTACCCCCTGCACTCCTTGTACAAAAATACTTTCTCCAAACTTTCTTTCTGACTTAATACACTCAAACATTTCATTATCATTCATAATATATTCATTATCATTTTCTAACACCACATTCTTACTACTTGTAATATTCTTACTATCAGTACATTCATTATTTGAGTTATCTTTTTTAAATTCGTTATTATTCAGTACTGCATTTTTCTGGGTACTACTATTTACTTTCTGGCTTTCTAATTGACTTACTAATTGACTTACATTCTCATCTAGTTTTGTGATTACTTTGTCACATTTTTTAATCAGTTTATCGTGACCTAATTTTATTTAATTCTTGAGTTCATTGAACTTGATATCTAAACTATCGAATTTGTCACTTTGTTTATCAAATTTGTTATTAAAACTACTTTGAATTTCTTTAATTTTGTTATTCTGCTCATCTAGTTTTTTGTCAAAATTATCAAATTTATTTAATAAGAGTTGTATCATTACAGCAGTACAATCTGGTTTGCTACCTGACATAGCTGATATGGATGTATCGGTTTTCGTTGTCTCTACAGATACAGGCGTATTTGCCTCGTCAGTCTGACTAGCTTGATTTGGTTGTACATCCATCTCGCCAGTCAAATTTACATCAGTTGTACTGATTTCTATTGTAATATTATCCTTATTACTCATATTGTATTATTTTGTGTTACTAAAACAGATTTATTTATAACCTAAAATTTTAACCTTACCTTGCGCACGCTTTGCGTACTATAACGCTATTATCTCAGGTAACTATTTCACATACCAGTAGGTGTACTCTACATAAAATTTTATTTTATGTCGAGTCCATGTTCGGCACGCGCCAAATGTAATGTATTGTCCCTG
This sequence comes from Magicicada septendecula, assembly GCA_034769895.1. Classification (NCBI taxonomy): domain Eukaryota; kingdom Metazoa; phylum Arthropoda; class Insecta; order Hemiptera; family Cicadidae; genus Magicicada; species Magicicada septendecula. The sequence continues at coordinate 260,131,889 of CM068368.1, read as the reverse complement.
TTCTTTCGGGCGCCAAATGTAATGTATTACTTTTTATCGTTTAATTAATTATCGTTAAAAATGTATTTTCGTATGTACTAGTAAATAACCTCGGGCGCCATAGTGTACAAAATATCACTACATACATTTACGTTTAGGGCCAGAATTCGTGCAACACGAACTAGTTTTGTGAAACAGATTACCTGAAATAAAACATACACCAAATAACATATTTAATGACTTTTATTAGTGTTGAACTGGTATTTTACTACATAGTGAAATATAAATAAGACCCACACATTGCGCCATGGGCGTTTCAAAATTCAAATTACCCTCCAAAATACTAATATGTAATAGAAAATGTGTTGTATTAGTTAATTATGATATACATATGATAAATATAGTTATACATCTTTAGATATTGTTTAGCACAACCCAACACTTGGAAATTACTCACGCACACACTCTCTCTCTCTCTCTCTCTCTCTCATGGTACAATTTGTTATTATGTTATGAGCTCATTTTAATACTTTATGTTAAGTGAAATTTTGAATACTTGAATTTATTTGTTATTTGGTCATTTCAAATAAAATTGATGTGAAAATAAATACGTATATTTTTGTTGTTGGAACGTTCTCACCAAAGTCGTGTAGTTGTTGGTTGCAGTTCCCGTGCAGTAAAACTTCGCGTACCGCGAGTTTACCTTGTACACTTCCCGGTCACATTTTGAAGTTGAAGGACTGTATTTATATAGTTTACTAACCACTTACAGTGGTTTAAAAGTTGCAATTCACTTTTAGTGAATGATCTGCCGTTCGTAAACGGTAGGCCGGCCGGCTGCGATCACAGTTGCAGATGAAATGACATCGAGTCTTTGTTATATGTTGCCGAGGTGGGGTGAACCTGCATCACTCGTTCTTTGTTAAGCTGTTTACAGCATCATGTTGTTGATGTAAACACATTCTCGGCCGCTGACGTAATTAAGGATCGTCACTGTTATCGCAACAAATTACATACTGTTTTTGTGATGCTTCACAGTTTTTTGCTATGAATCGGTCCAAATCCTGGCAAATATTATACAGTCCACTCACTATATATTCGTACCGGTTATTTAATGTTGGTTTAATTATGACCAAACTAAAAAATACAATATTTATGGTTTTATTTACCATATTTAAGGTAATTATAAAATGTACCATGATTGTACCATTACAGGTTTTTATTCCAAAAATTATTATTCTTGACAATACTTGTTATTCTCGTCACTCTTAGTAACCCATAGTATTTTTATTATACAGGCAGTTTGTAATTATTAAAAATTTATATTTTATTTACCGAAAAATAATTCTTTTCCATTCCGGTTTCTTTATCAATTTGGTTTACATAATAAGTTTTTGTTCATTTTCTTATGACCTTGTATATAAGTATTTGATAATTTTATTATCTTTAAATAAATTTATATATATTATTTATTAGTCTCTCATAGTATTCCTACACTGCACTACGTCCTGTTGCCATTTCCCTCATAGTATTATTTTAATTTTTTATTATCCTTTGATATTTAAATTTTTATGTTTTTTTCTTTTTTAAAACTAACCCTGGGTTATCCTATATTATAACACAAATATTTGAAAAAAATATAACATGAACTTAGGTATAACAATTGGTTGTTCATACAATATAAATATTACAATAAATAAATAAAAATACAAAATCAGTTAGTAGTATTATAGCCTACTCTCATAGTTTTATAATTTCCAAACCTACAGCACAGTTCTGTAATCAGTTACCTTCACTTTTATTTTTTACGTCAATGGGTACACTATAACTCACTTTGCACCATATATCACTCGAATTGTTTATCATTTTTAATGATATACTTTAATTTAGAGCTAGTTACAGGTTACCCATTTCTGACCTTTATATTATCATGAGTTAATTTATTGGGACCGGGTTATGTAACGTTACATAAAGCCCCCCCACTAGAACAAATTTATTTTAGTTTAACTCGTTTATTAAAAATAAATTGTTGATTATTTACATTCTCTTAATAGTCTTGGCTTTATTTTCATAATAGTGTTTCATTTCAAACTGGTTATAAACTGACTGGTAATTCCGACTGGTGGTAATTGCTGTTTTCTTACTATACTCTTTCTCTCTTGGAGGCAAATTCATCAATTATTCATTTCTGGGTAGTGGTACTTCCACATTTTATTTGATAAGGACTGGTCACACTAATCATATTAAACTTGTTTTAACACTCATTTCTATTTACTTCTATAACTTATCTTTATCAATTAAGCTTCTGTCTGCTATCTTCCTTCTATTTTCTTTATCTATACTTCTGGAATCCAATATCACTCTTTTGAGCTATTTTATAATTATTATCCCTTAAATATTCAATTTCCCTAACATTTTTCCCTATCCTGTGCGGTGGTTCCAGTCGGGTGGCCACTCTGGGTCCATACACCGCTGTCCATCCTTACACCTTCTGAGACCAGGGGAACATCATCCCTGCTCATAAAAATTATTGCCGGAACATTTCTACGGTCAATACATAAAAATAAAAAAATTATAAGTAGTAGTCAATTAGCGACTAGTACCAAACACTTTTGGGATTCTTCATACTGTAGCTGTTTGTATTTATTTATATATTTCTTCTTCTCCTTGATTCCTTCTTCTTTTCCATTGACTAATAGCATATAACATCATTGATAGGCCTTATGTTAAAATTCTTTTGACTTTACTTCTTGTGACATATTTCTCCGTATCATTTCTTCTTATATAATCTTCAATTCCGAGAAATTCTAATTATTGTATTAATTATCATCCTCCTTCAGTTTCATTGGAGTCATTAAATTATTCTTTATGCTTCTTATCTGAGCACATTACCATTCAACATATAATTCTTTTTCTGTTTGTTACCATTAAAAATATTACTTTTTCCTATTATTTCAGTTTAAAACAGTTATTTATAATTAAATTATATAATCTGTTCTTATATACTCTTCACTTTAAATTATATGGTTTCAAAATAACTTGAGTAAGATGTCCTTACATGCTTTTAGAATTTTGGGGTTTTAGTCTTTTCACTTTAAATTATATGGTTTCAAAATAACTTGAGTAAGATGTCCTTACATGCTTTTAGAATTTTGGGGTTTTAGTTTACAATGGGTTGCTTGGTCCTGTATCCATAAAATCCGTCCCTTTTTTCTGGTTTGTTTGGAGTCTGTTTAACCGTGGTCCATTATTTCAGGTACTCCCTTTACTCGGATTACTGGGGTGTTCGGAATTAATTCTCTCCTTGATAATCTTCTTACCACCCGGCTCTCCCACTTTGCTGCTATGAAACTTTCACTTAAGTACCGGTCTTCCGTCATAATTCGTTCCTTTTTAACTAACAAGTATTGTACCTCCTCTAACATAACATAGTTGCTCATATTTAATCTCATTTCATTCCCTTTTACCTCTGGATTATTTACCAAATATTTGAATGTTGTATTCCGTCTTGAAGATACGACTGATATTGTCTGATACACTTCCATTGTCGACCTATTTAATTGATATCTAAACTTAATTAACTCCCTTTGTTCATTAATTGGAAGGTTAAATACATTAATTAATCCACCTGTAATCATCTCCCATTCTTCCTTGGTATTTATTATTTTCTTTCTACTTGTTTTTATTATTTTCTTGGTCTACTTTTCCACGGTTTGGATCTTCTCCTTGTCCTTTCTATTCTTATTTTCAGATAGCAATGCATTCGGGTCTTCTTTAGTACCTTCGGAAGTGCTGTTTAATGTTTCATTCAAATTCTTGACACTATGGTCCATTTGTTTATTAATCTCCTCCTTGTATGTATCTGCTTTTTGGATAAGCGTATTAACTTTTTCAAACTTCTCTCCAAAAGTTTCCCATATCTCCTTATTGAAATTCTCCATTTTACCTTCAATCCGCCTTAAACTTTCTTCGTTTATTTTCTCAATTTGTTTTAAACTGTACCTCAAGGTTTCATTCTGTTTCCTTGAGTTCTCTTCCTGTTTCTTAAAATTTTGTTTCCTTGAGTTCTCATCTATTTTATCAAATTTCTCGCTCAAGGTTTCATTTTGTTTCCTTGAGTTCTCATCTATGGTTTGTTTATTGCTTTCCTCCTGTTTCTTAAAATTCTCATCTATTTTATCAAACTTCTCGGCTATAAATCTCATCATGTCTTGCCAATTTGGTTCTCTCCTGGTCTCCGCTTTATCTGGTTGGTCCCCTTGGGCATCCTCTTCCACTATTTCCTTTTCCGTATCCATAACTACTTCGGTTTCTTCTGTATCACCTGTCTGTTGGTCCATTTCACTGTCCGTAACTAATTCTATTTCTTGTTCCTGCCCACCTTCTTCAATCTCCTTTTCTTCTGCCCTCTTCTTCGATTTGCCTCGGGTATTATGCATTTCTTGTTTTCTCATAACTGCCGACGATAATTAGATTTTTTGGTATATATTTTTATTAAATATATCAGAATTCTTTTCTAATTACAGCCCTTTTACGTTGAGCGCCAATTCTGTAACATAGCGGTTTTTGTAGACGTCTTAGCGAAAACTTTGTATGTAGCTTATTGGGTGTTCGTCTTATTTAATTAAGCTCCCAATGTTGTAAGCCAATCTGTAACGTAACGCAGTGAGGTATAGTAGAGTTAAATTATATGCCCCACGTTGTTAGCGTCAATTCTGTAACGTACTGCTTTTGTTGATATTAAAGTTTCCGCCTCTCCGCAGTCGCCACTTATGAATTATAATAACTGACGTTTTAAAAAAATAAATAAAGGATTTTTTAAATGTTTTACTCAATCTAAACAGAAATCGAGAGTGTGTGATTTGGGGTCAAGGAGGGAAGTTGTTCAGCCTTATGAAGAAGAGAGAGAGTAAGTACCAATTATTTACACTCGGTTTAGACGATTCCGGATTTTTTTCAAATTGTTCTCTGTGATTTAAATCAGCTGATGGTGAGATAAGTTTCTACGCTTAGTTCAACCAGCCTACACTATAGCAAAATCTGATCCGATGTGTTGATTTCTTCTGTTTTTGTGCTGAAACCTATTACAACTACCCACTACAAAAATTATAACACACTTTATTATTCAAGATTATTTTCAATAATATTATTTATTTATATTATTGGTTTTTGTTTCCTGCCACCAAAATACAAGTATCACAATTGATCTTTCCTTAAATAAAACATAATCTCGACTTCACAGAGCAAACATGGAATTATCTAAAGAGAAAAACATATATGGTTTCATTTTACCAAATTTTACACTATTTTAAAAAACATCAATTAATATATAATTCTTAATAATTCCCCAGGGTTCAGGGTAAGTTCTTTTTGTTACGAGAGTGTCAGAAATGGATAATTACTAAGCTTTACAAATACCGAAAAAATATTAAATAAATTTGTTTATTTTTTCGTGTAGTATGTAGTTCCAGGAATGTCCGTAAGAGAGCAGCGTGCCTTTGTTTACTTTAAAAAAACATGTGATTAAATGACTATTTTGTGTTCTATATCAACGTTCGGAATGCGTTTTCTTCTTGAACTATTAAACGAAATGTTTATATTACCTTGCTCCGTATGGTTCTTACTGGAATGAAGCTTTTTCTCTGGTGAGGTCCGTCTTGCGTTATAATTTCCTTACCGTCTGGTGCATTTTTCGATCGTCAACTAGAACTATGGCGAAACCAGGTTGAATCATCAGAAGGTTTTCTTTCACTGTTTATTAAGGAGTATAACCATTTAATTTTGATAAATCATGGATGATTATATAGTGGTCATGTTGCTTGTTAATTTTGTATTAATTTTCACTCCTCCAAAGTTCCAAAAAGGTTATTTCTATTATAATTGTAGTAGCATCATTTCTTCAACTCTATGGTTTGTGCTGTATGTATTATGTATGTACCTATGTATTACTTTTTATCGTTTAATTAATTATCGTTAAAAATATATTTTCGTATGTACTAGTAAATAACCTCGGGCGCCATAGTGTACAAAATATCATTACATACATTTACGTTTAGGGCCAGAATTCGTGCAACATGAACTAGTTTTGTGAAACAGATTACCTGAAATAAAACATACACCAAATAACATATTTAATGACTTTTATTAGTGTTGAACTGGTATTTTACTACATAGTGAAATATAAATAAGACCCACACATTGCGCCATGGGCATTTCAAATTCAAATTACCCTCCAAAATACTAATATGTAATAGAAAATGTGTTGTATTAGTTAATTATGATATACATATGATAAATATAGTTATACATCTTTAGATATTGTTTCGCACAACCCAACACTTGGAAATTACTCACGCACACACACTCTCTCTCTCTCTCTCTCTCTCTCTCTCTCTCTCTCTCTCTCTCTCTCTCTCTCTCTCTCTCTCTCTCTGTCTCTCTCTCTCATGGTACAATTTGTTATTATGTTATGAGCTCATTTTAATACTTTATGTTAAGTGAAATTTTGAATACTTGAATTTATTTGTTATTTGGTCATTTCAAATAAAATTGATGTGAAAATAAATACGTATATTTTTGTTGTTGGAACGTTCTCACCAAAGTCGTGTAGTTGTTGGTTGCAGTTCCCGTGCGGTAAAACTTCGCGTACCGCGAGTTTACCTTGTACACTTCCCGGTCACATTTTGAAGTTGAAGCACTGTATTTATATAGTTTACTAACCACTTACAGTGGTTTAAAAGTTGCAATTCACTTATTAGTGAATGATCTGCCGTTCGTAAACGGTAGGCCGGCAGGCTGCGATCACAGTTGCAGATGAAATGACATCGAGTCTTTGTTATATGTTGCCGAGGTGGGGTGAACCTGCGTCACTCGTTCTTTGTTAAGCTGTTTACAGCATCGTGTTGTTGATGTAAACACATTCTCGGCCGCTGACGTAATTAAGGATTGTCACTGTTATCGCAACAAATTACATACTGTTTTTGTGGTGCTTCACATTTTTTTGCTATGAATCGGTCCAAATCCTATCAAATATTATACAGTCCACTCACTATATATTCGTACCGGTTATTTAATGTTGGTTTAATTATGACCAAACTAAAAAATACAATATTTATGGTTTTATTTACCATATTTAAGGTAATTATAAAATGTACCATGATTGTACCATTACAAAACCCCCTCAATGAAAGATTGTGTGTCGAAGCACAAAAACTTTCATTGACCCTTTCATACGTCCTAAAGGGATCAGCCAGGATAAGTCGCCACAACCCCCTTACAATTTTATATAAAAGAAAATTACAACTCACCCTTGGTCTGATGATGATGACCGTACCTTTATGACCTTACTGGACTTCTCCTTCGAGATCCCAACACCATAAGGCCACTTAGGCTCTTAACGTCCCTGCTCTGACGCATTGGCCAGCTCAGGACCGCTGTCATATCACCAAACACTGAAACAATAAACGACAAATATTAAAATAGTGACTTGGTAAATTACTCTATCCTCAACTGATCTGGTTCCCCTTAGCTAGGTGCTGGTTTGTACTATTAAGCACTGGGTTGGCTTGATATAGTTATAATACTAAGATATAGTTATAAAAATTATACTACTAAAAGTAACTCTCAAGAATTAGAAAGAATTTCCTTTCTCCATATTAACAAATCCTGAATTAATGAATGGTTTCGATTACTATCGATAATATTTATCTCATTCTCTTTTATAATTACTGTAATTACAACATAAACACATTGATATAAAAAATTAAACTCTAATTGAAAATATGAAAATTACACTATATATCTCCCAAACCTGGAGAAAAACAAATTCTATTGATATAAAAGAATTAATAAATCTGCATATTTATTTATTTATAAATCTTATTGAATGGTTAAAAAAATAAAAAAATTAAAACATTATTATTATTATTATTATTATTAACAGGTAATAGTCTGGCATTAACAGAGCCAATTATATTTATCCCTTCATAAAAGCATGTTAAAAATTTTATAACATAAATACATAATGCATTTTACATAATAATACACATTGATACATTTAATACATTGAAATAATTTATTCATTTTTAGTCTTGATTTGCATATTCTATCTAAGTTGCATAAAAAAAAAATTAATTGCATTTCAATTAATTAATTCATTAAACATCAATCATTATAATATTATTTCACATTTATTATTAAGATTCATATTATTATTATTATTACTTCATTATTCATAATTCATTACCTCTCTATTCTGAACTTCCTACCTACCTAACTACCTAACCTTTCACCTTCTAATCACTGTTTAGTCTGGGTGACTCCTATATTCACTATACTTTTATATTTTTACTCACCTTCTTCTAACTGACCACCAAATTTACCTATCATGACACCAATATCTCAATTATGAATACCATTACTAATTTCATTTAAATCCTATGGCACCGCTCGTCTTTGCAATGAGTTGGGTGTTCCCTAACTGGCTATATACATTCATAATATTTTGCCCTTCCAAAATTTCGGCAAACACTCCCTTAAACTACGCTAATACCTGCCACAACACTATTGGTTGGCTACTCTTTATCACCTCACCCCCACTACAGAATTCATCAACAACAAATATATGTTTATACCTTTACTTAAACACCTTTACAAATAATCACTAACTACTGTGTCCCTAAATATCTAATAATTCTCTTTGTATTATTTACTTCAAAATTCTTAACTATCTAACTCCCTTTTCATTAATTAAATAACTCACCTGCATTTATCTATACCCAGGCTCTATTCCTGTTTAAACATTCTACCTTACTGTAATCATTGACATTTGTCTTATATAAAATTCATCTCTCACCTACTCATAACAATACTTTTCAAAATTCAAATATATATGTATTCTTATTTAAATATTATTATTATTCGTTAGTAATTACCTTCCTTACAATTAAATAATGATTGAACTTCATTAAAAACTTTTATGACAATTAATAATTTATAAAGTTACAAAGTTAGTACCACTTTCTTTTGTACCACAATTTAATAAAGAATGATTACTCTTTAATGGTTATTCAATTGTAAAAAGAAATATTATTATTAAACATGTTAATTATTAAAATACATACTGGTGTACATAAAATATACCTGTAAAAATACATAAATACATTGTTACATAAATACACATAAAAGAATGAAAAATATACACTCCAACTCATTATTTTGTTATTTACCAAACTCAGTCCATAGCAGTTCAATTCAATATCACTTTACACATATATTTTTAATGTTCATTACACAATTGAAACAGTCTATCCACCATCGTTGAACAACAAACGCACCTTAGGTCTATTTAATTTATTACTTAATAAATAAATTTTATGAATAGTAACATTATATTCATGTTCATTTATACAAATGATATCAAACAAATATTTCAAGTCACGATCGAGTAGGGTTCCGTTTATCTCAGTATCATATGTCATTAATTGGTTATTTATTCTATAATTATCTTCATAATTATCCACCACAGGTAAGTACTTAATACCTTTTTTCTCATTTATTGTTATTTCAAATTCATTGTTATTATAAGGTACGTATTCCTTATTTTCATCCACCTTATCTAACCCTAACCTTTCTAACAATTGTCTGTAATTTTTGTTTACTTTAAATATTTCTATTACTCTCTTACTCTCACAATATCTCTTTATACTTTCTTCCTTAATACATTTCTCTCCATAACACCAAAATACACTTTCTCTCTCCACATATGCAGGGGTCCCTAACATAAAATTGTTGCACCATTTATTAGGTACACCAAAACACAAAGAAACTTTATTTGTAGACCTTTCGTCTCCCAAATATAAATTGAAGGAACTCTTATCCTTATAAAAATTACATGAAGACTTGTCTTCACCCCCTAACACAACATCAAAAGAAAATTCTACCCCCTGCACTCCTTGTACAAAAATACTTTCTCCAAACTTTCTTTCTGACTTAATACACTCAAACATTTCATTATCATTCATAATATATTCATTATCATTTTCTAACACCACATTCTTACTACTTGTAATATTCTTACTATCAGTACATTCATTATTTGAGTTATCTTTTTTAAATTCGTTATTATTCAGTACTGCATTTTTCTGGGTACTACTATTTACTTTCTGGCTTTCTAATTGACTTACTAATTGACTTACATTCTCATCTAGTTTTGTGATTACTTTGTCACATTTTTTAATCAGTTTATCGTGACCTAATTTTATTTAATTCTTGAGTTCATTGAACTTGATATCTAAACTATCGAATTTGTCACTTTGTTTATCAAATTTGTTATTAAAACTACTTTGAATTTCTTTAATTTTGTTATTCTGCTCATCTAGTTTTTTGTCAAAATTATCAAATTTATTTAATAAGAGTTGTATCATTACAGCAGTACAATCTGGTTTGCTACCTGACATAGCTGATATGGATGTATCGGTTTTCGTTGTCTCTACAGATACAGGCGTATTTGCCTCGTCAGTCTGACTAGCTTGATTTGGTTGTACATCCATCTCGCCAGTCAAATTTACATCAGTTGTACTGATTTCTATTGTAATATTATCCTTATTACTCATATTGTATTATTTTGTGTTACTAAAACAGATTTATTTATAACCTAAAATTTTAACCTTACCTTGCGCACGCTTTGCGTACTATAACGCTATTATCTCAGGTAACTATTTCACATACCAGTAGGTGTACTCTACATAAAATTTTATTTTATGTCGAGTCCATGTTCGGCACGCGCCAAATGTAATGTATTGTCCCTGTTCTTTCGGGCGCCAAATGTAATGTATTACTTTTTATCGTTTAATTAATTATCGTTAAAAATGTATTTTCGTATGTACTAGTAAATAACCTCGGGCGCCATAGTGTACAAAATATCACTACATACATTTACGTTTAGGGCCAGAATTCGTGCAACACGAACTAGTTTTGTGAAACAGATTACCTGAAATAAAACATACACCAAATAACATATTTAATGACTTTTATTAGTGTTGAACTGGTATTTTACTACATAGTGAAATATAAATAAGACCCACACATTGCGCCATGGGCGTTTCAAAATTCAAATTACCCTCCAAAATACTAATATGTAATAGAAAATGTGTTGTATTAGTTAATTATGATATACATATGATAAATATAGTTATACATCTTTAGATATTGTTTAGCACAACCCAACACTTGGAAATTACTCACGCACACACTCTCTCTCTCTCTCTCTCTCTCTCATGGTACAATTTGTTATTATGTTATGAGCTCATTTTAATACTTTATGTTAAGTGAAATTTTGAATACTTGAATTTATTTGTTATTTGGTCATTTCAAATAAAATTGATGTGAAAATAAATACGTATATTTTTGTTGTTGGAACGTTCTCACCAAAGTCGTGTAGTTGTTGGTTGCAGTTCCCGTGCAGTAAAACTTCGCGTACCGCGAGTTTACCTTGTACACTTCCCGGTCACATTTTGAAGTTGAAGGACTGTATTTATATAGTTTACTAACCACTTACAGTGGTTTAAAAGTTGCAATTCACTTTTAGTGAATGATCTGCCGTTCGTAAACGGTAGGCCGGCCGGCTGCGATCACAGTTGCAGATGAAATGACATCGAGTCTTTGTTATATGTTGCCGAGGTGGGGTGAACCTGCATCACTCGTTCTTTGTTAAGCTGTTTACAGCATCATGTTGTTGATGTAAACACATTCTCGGCCGCTGACGTAATTAAGGATCGTCACTGTTATCGCAACAAATTACATACTGTTTTTGTGATGCTTCACAGTTTTTTGCTATGAATCGGTCCAAATCCTGGCAAATATTATACAGTCCACTCACTATATATTCGTACCGGTTATTTAATGTTGGTTTAATTATGACCAAACTAAAAAATACAATATTTATGGTTTTATTTACCATATTTAAGGTAATTATAAAATGTACCATGATTGTACCATTACAGGTTTTTATTCCAAAAATTATTATTCTTGACAATACTTGTTATTCTCGTCACTCTTAGTAACCCATAGTATTTTTATTATACAGGCAGTTTGTAATTATTAAAAATTTATATTTTATTTACCGAAAAATAATTCTTTTCCATTCCGGTTTCTTTATCAATTTGGTTTACATAATAAGTTTTTGTTCATTTTCTTATGACCTTGTATATAAGTATTTGATAATTTTATTATCTTTAAATAAATTTATATATATTATTTATTAGTCTCTCATAGTATTCCTACACTGCACTACGTCCTGTTGCCATTTCCCTCATAGTATTATTTTAATTTTTTATTATCCTTTGATATTTAAATTTTTATGTTTTTTTCTTTTTTAAAACTAACCCTGGGTTATCCTATATTATAACACAAATATTTGAAAAAAATATAACATGAACTTAGGTATAACAATTGGTTGTTCATACAATATAAATATTACAATAAATAAATAAAAATACAAAATCAGTTAGTAGTATTATAGCCTACTCTCATAGTTTTATAATTTCCAAACCTACAGCACAGTTCTGTAATCAGTTACCTTCACTTTTATTTTTTACGTCAATGGGTACACTATAACTCACTTTGCACCATATATCACTCGAATTGTTTATCATTTTTAATGATATACTTTAATTTAGAGCTAGTTACAGGTTACCCATTTCTGACCTTTATATTATCATGAGTTAATTTATTGGGACCGGGTTATGTAACGTTACATAAAGCCCCCCCACTAGAACAAATTTATTTTAGTTTAACTCGTTTATTAAAAATAAATTGTTGATTATTTACATTCTCTTAATAGTCTTGGCTTTATTTTCATAATAGTGTTTCATTTCAAACTGGTTATAAACTGACTGGTAATTCCGACTGGTGGTAATTGCTGTTTTCTTACTATACTCTTTCTCTCTTGGAGGCAAATTCATCAATTATTCATTTCTGGGTAGTGGTACTTCCACATTTTATTTGATAAGGACTGGTCACACTAATCATATTAAACTTGTTTTAACACTCATTTCTATTTACTTCTATAACTTATCTTTATCAATTAAGCTTCTGTCTGCTATCTTCCTTCTATTTTCTTTATCTATACTTCTGGAATCCAATATCACTCTTTTGAGCTATTTTATAATTATTATCCCTTAAATATTCAATTTCCCTAACATTTTTCCCTATCCTGTGCGGTGGTTCCAGTCGGGTGGCCACTCTGGGTCCATACACCGCTGTCCATCCTTACACCTTCTGAGACCAGGGGAACATCATCCCTGCTCATAAAAATTATTGCCGGAACATTTCTACGGTCAATACATAAAAATAAAAAAATTATAAGTAGTAGTCAATTAGCGACTAGTACCAAACACTTTTGGGATTCTTCATACTGTAGCTGTTTGTATTTATTTATATATTTCTTCTTCTCCTTGATTCCTTCTTCTTTTCCATTGACTAATAGCATATAACATCATTGATAGGCCTTATGTTAAAATTCTTTTGACTTTACTTCTTGTGACATATTTCTCCGTATCATTTCTTCTTATATAATCTTCAATTCCGAGAAATTCTAATTATTGTATTAATTATCATCCTCCTTCAGTTTCATTGGAGTCATTAAATTATTCTTTATGCTTCTTATCTGAGCACATTACCATTCAACATATAATTCTTTTTCTGTTTGTTACCATTAAAAATATTACTTTTTCCTATTATTTCAGTTTAAAACAGTTATTTATAATTAAATTATATAATCTGTTCTTATATACTCTTCACTTTAAATTATATGGTTTCAAAATAACTTGAGTAAGATGTCCTTACATGCTTTTAGAATTTTGGGGTTTTAGTCTTTTCACTTTAAATTATATGGTTTCAAAATAACTTGAGTAAGATGTCCTTACATGCTTTTAGAATTTTGGGGTTTTAGTTTACAATGGGTTGCTTGGTCCTGTATCCATAAAATCCGTCCCTTTTTTCTGGTTTGTTTGGAGTCTGTTTAACCGTGGTCCATTATTTCAGGTACTCCCTTTACTCGGATTACTGGGGTGTTCGGAATTAATTCTCTCCTTGATAATCTTCTTACCACCCGGCTCTCCCACTTTGCTGCTATGAAACTTTCACTTAAGTACCGGTCTTCCGTCATAATTCGTTCCTTTTTAACTAACAAGTATTGTACCTCCTCTAACATAACATAGTTGCTCATATTTAATCTCATTTCATTCCCTTTTACCTCTGGATTATTTACCAAATATTTGAATGTTGTATTCCGTCTTGAAGATACGACTGATATTGTCTGATACACTTCCATTGTCGACCTATTTAATTGATATCTAAACTTAATTAACTCCCTTTGTTCATTAATTGGAAGGTTAAATACATTAATTAATCCACCTGTAATCATCTCCCATTCTTCCTTGGTATTTATTATTTTCTTTCTACTTGTTTTTATTATTTTCTTGGTCTACTTTTCCACGGTTTGGATCTTCTCCTTGTCCTTTCTATTCTTATTTTCAGATAGCAATGCATTCGGGTCTTCTTTAGTACCTTCGGAAGTGCTGTTTAATGTTTCATTCAAATTCTTGACACTATGGTCCATTTGTTTATTAATCTCCTCCTTGTATGTATCTGCTTTTTGGATAAGCGTATTAACTTTTTCAAACTTCTCTCCAAAAGTTTCCCATATCTCCTTATTGAAATTCTCCATTTTACCTTCAATCCGCCTTAAACTTTCTTCGTTTATTTTCTCAATTTGTTTTAAACTGTACCTCAAGGTTTCATTCTGTTTCCTTGAGTTCTCTTCCTGTTTCTTAAAATTTTGTTTCCTTGAGTTCTCATCTATTTTATCAAATTTCTCGCTCAAGGTTTCATTTTGTTTCCTTGAGTTCTCATCTATGGTTTGTTTATTGCTTTCCTCCTGTTTCTTAAAATTCTCATCTATTTTATCAAACTTCTCGGCTATAAATCTCATCATGTCTTGCCAATTTGGTTCTCTCCTGGTCTCCGCTTTATCTGGTTGGTCCCCTTGGGCATCCTCTTCCACTATTTCCTTTTCCGTATCCATAACTACTTCGGTTTCTTCTGTATCACCTGTCTGTTGGTCCATTTCACTGTCCGTAACTAATTCTATTTCTTGTTCCTGCCCACCTTCTTCAATCTCCTTTTCTTCTGCCCTCTTCTTCGATTTGCCTCGGGTATTATGCATTTCTTGTTTTCTCATAACTGCCGACGATAATTAGATTTTTTGGTATATATTTTTATTAAATATATCAGAATTCTTTTCTAATTACAGCCCTTTTACGTTGAGCGCCAATTCTGTAACATAGCGGTTTTTGTAGACGTCTTAGCGAAAACTTTGTATGTAGCTTATTGGGTGTTCGTCTTATTTAATTAAGCTCCCAATGTTGTAAGCCAATCTGTAACGTAACGCAGTGAGGTATAGTAGAGTTAAATTATATGCCCCACGTTGTTAGCGTCAATTCTGTAACGTACTGCTTTTGTTGATATTAAAGTTTCCGCCTCTCCGCAGTCGCCACTTATGAATTATAATAACTGACGTTTTAAAAAAATAAATAAAGGATTTTTTAAATGTTTTACTCAATCTAAACAGAAATCGAGAGTGTGTGATTTGGGGTCAAGGAGGGAAGTTGTTCAGCCTTATGAAGAAGAGAGAGAGTAAGTACCAATTATTTACACTCGGTTTAGACGATTCCGGATTTTTTTCAAATTGTTCTCTGTGATTTAAATCAGCTGATGGTGAGATAAGTTTCTACGCTTAGTTCAACCAGCCTACACTATAGCAAAATCTGATCCGATGTGTTGATTTCTTCTGTTTTTGTGCTGAAACCTATTACAACTACCCACTACAAAAATTATAACACACTTTATTATTCAAGATTATTTTCAATAATATTATTTATTTATATTATTGGTTTTTGTTTCCTGCCACCAAAATACAAGTATCACAATTGATCTTTCCTTAAATAAAACATAATCTCGACTTCACAGAGCAAACATGGAATTATCTAAAGAGAAAAACATATATGGTTTCATTTTACCAAATTTTACACTATTTTAAAAAACATCAATTAATATATAATTCTTAATAATTCCCCAGGGTTCAGGGTAAGTTCTTTTTGTTACGAGAGTGTCAGAAATGGATAATTACTAAGCTTTACAAATACCGAAAAAATATTAAATAAATTTGTTTATTTTTTCGTGTAGTATGTAGTTCCAGGAATGTCCATAAGAGAGCAGCGTGCCTTTGTTTACTTTAAAAAAACATGTGATTAAATGACTATTTTGTGTTCTATATCAACGTTCGGAATGCGTTTTCTTCTTGAACTATTAAACGAAATGTTTATATTACCTCGCTCCGTATGGTTCTTACTGGAATGAAGCTTTTTCTCTGGTGAGGTCCGTCTTGCGTTATAATTTCCTTACCGTCTGGTGCATTTTTCGATCGTCAACTAGAACTATGGCGAAACCAGGTTGAATCATCAGAAGGTTTTCTTTCACTGTTTATTAAGGAGTATAACCATTTAATTTTGATAAATCATGGATGATTATATAGTGGTCATGTTGCTTGTTAATTTTGTATTAATTTTCACTCCTCCAAAGTTCCAAAAAGGTTATTTCTATTATAATTGTAGTAGCATCATTTCTTCAAATCCAAAAATTTTATTCCAAAAATTATTATTCTTCACAATACTTGTTATTCTCGTCACTCTTAGTAACCCATAGTATTTTTATTATACAGGCAGTTTGTAATTATTATAAATTTATATTTTATTTACCGAAAAATAATTCTTTTCCATTCCGGTTTCTTTATCAATTTGGTTTACATAATAAGTTTTTGTTCATTTTCTTATGACCTTGTATATAAGTATTTGATAATTTTATTATCTTTAAATAAATTTATATATATTATTTATTAGTCTCTCATAGTATTCCTACACTGCACTACTTCCTGTTGCCATTTCCCTCATAGTATTATTTTAATTTTTTATTATCCTTTGATATTTAAATTTTTATGTTTTTTTCTTTTTTAAAACTAACCCTGGGTTATCCTATATTATAACACAAATATTTGAAAAAAATATAACATGAACTTAGGTATAACAATTGGTTGTTCATACAATATAAATATTACAATAAATAAATAAAAATACAAAATCAGTTAGTAGTATTATAGCCTACTCTCATAGTTTTATAATTTCCAAACCTACAGCACAGTTCTGTAATCAGTTACCTTCACTTTTATTTTTTACGTCAATGGGTACACTATAACTCACTTTGCACCATATATCACTCGAATTGTTTATCATTTTTAATGATATACTTTAATTTAGAGCTAGTTACAGGTTACCCATTTCTGACCTTTATATTATCATGAGTTAATTTATTGGGACTGGGTTATGTAACGTTACAATATATATATATATATATATATAAATTTATTTTGGCATGACCCAGCACTTTTTAATATATATTATTTACCCACTCTTTCACTCCAACTCACTCACTCTCTGGTACAATTATTTATTACAAGCTCATTTAAGTTAATGGTATACCAAGTTAATTTTGTTATTTTAATTACTTTTGGTCGTATTAAGAAAGATATATATATATATTTTTGAATATAAAATTTTATATAACATGGTTGCAGCCAATGGTACTTAGCTGCACTTCCTACTTTGGCGTTACGGACATCGGAAACATTGAATTCTTTGATCACACACTCTCGACTCCGGACTGTCTCATCATTTGTTGATCTCACTTTTGCCGAATTTGTAGCGTCCCATCGTGAATTATCCGCTTCCGATGTTTAACTCCAAAAAATAACTGTTATTAATAAACTTTTGGTGATGTAAAATTTAAATATTCACACTCGTGAATCTGCCGGCCGTGTGTATTGGCCTGCCGGCCCACTTCACGGTCGCGATGAAAATGACCACGTTTTACCACTGTGCATTGCAGAGGTGGGGCAACACTACGTCACTGGTTCTTTGTTCGAACGGCCCAGTCTAGTTAAATACAATGCGCCTTGCATTCTTTCGTCTTACGTAATCATGGGTTGGTCTTGTTTACTTGTTATCGTGACAAACTGTTTTTGCTACTTTTGTAATTTTCCACTGAATTCGACACAAATCCTGTTAACTCAAATTTGCGTTGTTGAAAATTCTCACCAAAACTTTACCAATCTCCTAAATGGGGTATCAAATAAAATCCAATAATTATGTTTTGGAACCATAGGTTTACAAATTTATTAGGGTACCAGAATTGTACCGACACAAAACCCCCTCTATGAAAGATTTTATGCCGAAGCATAAAGACTTTCATTGACACATTCGTACTGCCTAAAGGGATCAGCCAGGATATGTCGCCACAACCCCCTTACTATTTATATGAAAAGAAATACAATAACTCACCCCTGGTCCAATGATGATGACAGTACCTGCATGACCTTACTGGACTTCTCCTTCAAGATCCCAACACCATAATGCCAATCAGGCGCGTAACGCTCCTGCTCTGACGCGTTGGCCAACTCAGGACCGCCATCACAACATCACCAAACACTGAAACAACAAATCAAAAATATCAAAATAGTGGCGTGGTATAATACTATATCCCTAACTGATCTGTTTCCCCTTAGCTATGTGCTGGTTTGTGTTAAGAAGCACTGGGTTTGCTTCAACTCAACAAGAATTATATAGAAGTGCCATTCTCTTACACTAATACATATTACATAATACATAATAATACACTCATCATTATATTAATACAGTAATACGGTTAATACATTAAAATAACCAATTCACATTTAAGCTTGATCAAAATTTCTTTAAAATTGTGTATCAAATTATAAACATTACTTTTTAATTAATTAACTAATTAATAATTTTAATTATTAAACTTTTATGAATTTATCATTTACTACCATTTAATTCTTCACAATTTATTATTTATTATTGACCTTCATATTACATTATTATTATTTCATTTCTTATTACCTTTCTATGAATTTGCTACCTAACCTCACATTTGTATCATTGATTAGTCTGGGTGACTCCTGTATTCACTATGATTTGACTTATTATATAGGCACTAACATTTATAACCTTACTCACCTTTCTTCTAACTAACAACCAAATTTACCTATCATGACACCAATTTCTCAATTATAAACTTCTCGCTAATTCCATTTTAAATCCTATGGCACCACTTGTCTTTGTACTAAGATGGGTGTTCCCTACCTAGCTATATACATTCATAATATTTTGCCCTTCCATAATGTCGGCAAACACTCCCTTAAACTACGCTATTACCTGCCACAACGCTATACGTTGGTCACTCCTTATCCCCTCACCCCCACTACAAAATATCATCATCAACAAATATATGTTTAACCTTTACTTTACTCACCTCGCTACATATAATCACTAACTACTGTGTCCCTAAAATATCTAATACTCTCTTTGTATTATTTTCTTCAAAATTCTTATCCATCTAACTCCCATTTACTTTAATTGACTAACTCAAATGCCTTTATTTACACCCAGGCGCTATTCCCTTTTAAACATTTTACCTTACTGTAATCATTGACAATTGCATTAGAAAATTCATCTCTCAACTATTCATAACAATACATCTCAATCTTCAAATATATGTTCTTACTTAATCATTTATTATTCATTAGAAACTTTCTTCATTACAAATTAATAATTTAACTTCCTTACACAAACTTTCTTTTGTATCACATTAATTAAGTGATTAATTTTCAATTATTTAATTTAATTAATTAAACTTTCATTATTCATCATTTGTTTAGTCAAAACAAAAACATGTTAATTGCTAATTATTAAAACAATTAAACTTACTGTTACATATATGGTGTACATAAAATTTACCTGTAATACACAACATCAAAAACACACAAATACATTGACATTAATACAATTAAAAATATACAATCCAAACTCATTATTTTATCATTGATCAAAATTGGTTCATAAGCAGTCCATTTCAAAATCACTGTTCACATATGTTAATGTTCATACACAATAAAACAATCTATCCTCCATCATTGAATAACAGTCGAATCTTAGGTCTATACAACTTATTTTTTACTAAAGAAATGATATTATTCTTATTATCAATATAATATTTGTTTACATTTTTATATTTTTCCACTATCTCATTTGAATTAATAGGTGTATTCCATATTAATTGATCATATACCATGTCACGATCGGGTATGGTTCTGTCTACCTCAGTATTATCTGTCATAATCATGTTAGTCATATAGTCATCATAATTATCTACTACGACACCCATTACTTCCCAAGGTAAGTAATTGTTATCATTATTATCATCATCTATTATTATTGCTATCTCAATTTCACTATAAGGTAAGTATTCACTATAATTATCCACCATCTCTACTCCTAACCTTTCTACAAATTCTCTATACTTTCTATTTATCTTAAAAATCTCTATTACTCTCTTTCTCTCTCTCTATATATATATTTCTCACCATAACACCAAGCTATACTCTCTCTCTCCAAATATGCAGGGGTCATTAACTCAAAATTACTGCACCACCTATGAGGTACACAAAAACACCAGGGAACTCTATTTGTAGACCTATCGTCTCCCAAATATAAATCTAAGGAACTCTCGTCCTTGCTAAAAATACGTGAAGTCATTTCTTCACCCCCTACTATAACATCAAAGGAAAATTCTACCCCCTGCATACCTTTTACAAATATACTTTCTCTACACTTTCTCTCTAACTCCATACACACAAACATCTCATTATCATTCCCAATATTCTCATTTTCTAATACCATATTCTTAATTATATCATTGTTACTACCTGTAAACTCATTATTCAAATTATCATTGTTACTCACCTTATTAATTAGCACTTTGTTTTTCGTCATATTTTCACTGCTACTTACCTTCTGATTCTTTATTTGAATTAACCTCTCATCTAACCTTTTAATCACTTTGTCACATTGTTTATCAAAATTATCATTACGTTTTTTAATTTCAGTCTTTAATTCATCAAACTTTATATCAAAACTATTTCTGATTTCATTTTTCTGCTCGTTAAATTTTTTATAAAATCTTACACTCTGTTCATCAAATTTGTCATTCAAGTTAGTATATTTAACATTAGAATCGCTTTTTTGCTCATCTAACTTTTTGTCTAATTTATCAAACTTCCTACTCTGTTCATCAAATTTATGTAATAGTAACTGCATCATTGCAGCTGTATCATCTGTTTTACTTTCGTCTCGAGTTGAGATGGGTGTTAATGGAACTGGATTTAATTCAGTGTCTCTGGTTTCACTGATCTGTCTAATTGGGTTCAATTTAACGTCCATCTCACTCGTAACTGTTTCGTCTACATTATCAACTTTACCAGTATTCATTTTGCTTATTCTATATCTAACACATATAGGTCTATAACGTAACTTAACCCTACTTTACTCACGTATCTATTTACTTTCGAAATTATTTCAGGTAAATTATTCCGTTTCTCTAGTATGTATACTGTACATAAAATTAGGTCTTATGTAGAGTCCCTGTTCGCGAAAGCCATTTGTGATTAATTACTTTCTTAATTACAATAATTAACAGGTTATATTTAATCTGATGTAATTTTACTATCGGGCGCCATGTTACCAACAAATTATGTATACAGTACTTACCTAAGGTCGGAATTCGTGTTATACAAACTAGAGTCGAGGAACGTATTACCTGAAATAATTTACTCATGTTTCTGTTTGTTACCATTGAAATTACCTTTTATTTTTAATTACGTACAAATGAATGTGAGTGTAAAACAAACACGCCATGTGGCGTAATTAAATTCTTCAAGTTAAATTTCCCCTTAAACATTTCACAAGCCCTCCAAAATACATATGTATTATAATATTAAAATGTTAAACATGTATATGTGTATATATATATATATAAATTTATTTTGGCACAACCCAGCACTTTTTAATATATATTATTACCCACTCTTTCACTCCCTCTCTCTCACTCTCTGGTACAATTATTTATTACGAGCTCATTTAAGTTAATGGTATACCAAGTTAATTTTGTTATTTAATTACTTTTGGTCATATTAAGAAATATATATATATATTTTTGAATATAAAATTTTATATAACATGGTTGCAGCCAATGGTACTTAGCTGCACTTCCTACTTTGGCGTTACGGACATCGGAAACATTGAATTCTTTGATCACACACTCTCGACTCCGGACTGTCTCATCATTCGTTGATCTCACTTTTGCCGAATTTGTAGCGTCCCATCGTGAATTATCCGCTTCCGATGTTTAACTCCAAAAAATAACTGTTATTAATAAACTTTTGGTGATGTAAAATTTAAATATTCACACTCCGTGAATCTGCCGGCCGTGTGTATTGCCCTGCCGGCCCACTTCACGGTCACGATGAAAATGACCACGTTTTACCACTGTGCATTGCAGAGGTGGGGCAACACTATGTCACTGGTTCTTTGTTCGAACGGCCCAGCCTAGTTAAATACAATGCGCCTTGCATTCTTTCGTCTTACGTAATCATGGGTTGGTCTTGTTTACTTGTTATCGTGACAAACTGTTTTTGCTACTTTTGTAATTTTCCACTGAATTCGACACAAATCCTGTTAACTCAAATTTGCGTTGTTGAAAATTCTCACCAAAACTTTACCAATCTCCTAAATGGGGTATCAAATAAAATACAATAAAATACAATAATTATGTTTTGGAACCATAGGTTTACAAATTTATTAGGGTACCAGAATTGTACCGTCACAAATTGAAACAAGTGAAACAACAATTAGAAGAGTATAGAGAAGAAATAAGGAATGATAGTAAACAGATGGTAGCAGGAATAATAAATGATCATAGACTGTTAATGGAAGGATTAAATAATGACAAGAACCAGTGAAAGGAAACAGTAAATCAGAAAATAAAAGGTAGTAAGGAAATAGAAAATAAAAAAGACAAAAGTGTATTGTTATCTGAAACGAAACCTAACAGAAACAAAGAGAATATTAAGCACCAGGAAATGAAGATGAAAAAAATGAGACAAATGCACCAACAAAAATTAATAAATACAAAGGAAGAGTGGGAGATGATGAACAATGGACTAGTTACTGTACTCAACATCTTAAGTACTGAACACAGAAGAGTAAGCAATTTTAAAAATAACCAAAGGAGATTAGTAGAAACTTTCAAAAGGAATCGCCATATAACAGTGAGAAAAACCGTAAGAAAATCTATAAGTAAATTAAATATAACAAATAGAAGTGTGTAGCAAACTGTCAGTAATGTCATCAATAACAAAAATACCATTAAAATATCTGTTCAATAAAATAAATGGGAAAGTGATTGAGGTAGGCCTAGATACTACTGAACATGTGTTATTAGTAGGCTTGCGGTATAAGGTAGCAAAGATCTATATCACAAGGATGGAAATAGTTCTGCACACCAGAGTTATACGAATGACCAGTACAGCTGAAATAATGGACCATGGTTAAACTAATTCTAAACCAACTATAGAGAAAAGGGACTAATTGTATGATTACCGACAAGGCAAACTATTTGAGAAATGAGAAGGAAAAATAATGATAATTGTAATAACAAATGAAGATTCAGAAAACATAAACAAATGAAACCCAAAATTGTAAAATAAGTAAGATCATCTTACAGGATACTTCAGAGAAATTATTTTGAATGTGTTAAGAAGAAACCCAAAATTCTAAAATAAGTAAGAACATCTTACAGGATACTTCAGAGAAATTATTTTGAATCTATTAAGAAAAGCATATAACGGTTAAGAATGATAATAAGGAGATAATAGTAAGTAAAGAAAATAAGTACTTAAACAAATAAATGAAGTAATGAACTTGCTGAAAAAAAGAATTGATGTTTGTAAATAAATAGAGTAACAATAACTATAGTTGTAACTACTAAAAAGGGGTATTGAAAAAGAAGATGAATAACATAGTGGCAAAGGAATCAATTAACGACGAAATGAAATTAAATAGAAGAGAGAAAAATATACTAAGGATATTACCAAAACTGAAAATAAGTTATATGAAAGTAAGGGGAACTGCTGGGATGCAATTTATAATAATGAGAAGAGGTAAGAAGGCAATATGATTCTGAGAGGGTATTTAAAGTAACACAAGAGTTACTATTTTTTTTTTAAGAGTGTAGAGAGCTAAGGCACCACTCAAAAGTTATTATGATGGGCAGGGGCCAACGAGCACTGTACCATCCACGGGGTGAATGGTCGGGTGAGGATTAGGTTAGAATAGTGCCACTCACAGCCGATATGCATTCACCGTGCCATTTAAAGTTAGGGAGGAATTGATAACCCCAATTAAGGAATCCACAGGAACTGGAGAAACCCCAGAGAAAAGAATAAATCAGTTGGTAACCACTTATATAAAGGAAATGAAGAAAAAATAATATATTTTGTAGATTCACACAAGAAGAAAAAAAAGTTATTAGTAAGTTATTATATAATAACACAACTTAAGAAAATTCATAAAAACCCAATACCTGAAACCATAATGAAGAAGAGAATGAAAATAAGATTTAAAATACAATGTGAAAGAAAAGGTTTTATTAACAAACAGGCATTTTCCAAGTTTTACAAAAGAAATTGCAAGGATGATTCAGAAGACATTATTGAAAGAAGTACTTATGAGATCAATCAGCTTATTTGAGTAATCTGTTTATTATTAAAAATAACCCGTTTTCTGGGGGGGGGGGTATTATGTTACATGCCATTTTGCCATGCCATTTTAACTAAATATGCTTTAATACTCTTACCGAAAAGTACCAAGAAACATAATAGTTTCAAGAAATAAGTAATTAAAGACTTAATTAAATATTGTTTATTTTATTGTTTAATTCATGATAATGAAGACTGTAATAATTATGTGTATCACAGTTAAAATAATATTAATAATGAGGACAATATTTAGGAACTTACTTATAAGATTTTGTTTTATTTATAAAAACTATTGTATACAGTAAATTAAGAGGAATTGTTATCTATTACTAAGAGTTATTAGTAATTAGTTTGGGTCATAGTGATTAATATTATATGTGATAATATTAATAACACTAATGTTTATATTAACTGGAAAGTACCAAAATAATAGTAATAGATTTTTGTAAAACTAGGCATGGTAAGACAGTTAAGGTATTTTGAATAAGAATTTCTATTAAAATGATAATAAACAATGTTACTAAATGTGTCAAATAGTTTTAATAAAGTGAAAAGTACAAGAAGAACTAATAATAAATAATTTTGAAACAAATAAATAAAAAGTGTAAATGGGTAACTCAAGAAATATGTAACAGAAGATAATCAAAAGTGGTGTCAAAATAATCAGTGTTTCATCAGAAGATCAAAGAAACTAATAAAGTGAAGATCAAAGATCTTATAAAAAGGTTATAACTGTTTAAAGAAAATGCAAGATAAAATAGTAAAAGTTTGTTTATGTTGATGCTATAATATCACCAGGGTGACATAAAATGTTACATTAGAAACCAATAAAAAGGAGAGATAGGCTTTAGCAACTAAAATGTTATATAAATGAAATAAGAATTGTATTATTGGATCTGAACGAGAAAGGTTGAATTAAACACCAGATAGTGACTAATTTAAATTATTATACATTTCATATCAGTGGACCTAAATTAAAAAGTTAAATAATCATCCTCAACCAGACTAAATAGAAGAAGGAAGTGCTACATTACTAGAAAGAAGTAAACCAAGGAATCTCTGAAGAAATACAATCAACTTACACAGGAAGAGAAGTATTTTTCTGATATATAATTAAACTGAACTATTCCATGCTATGCCTAGGCCATAGGTTTCAAAGACACTGATTACACTTTTAATTTGGAACTTTCACTGAGAACAATATCAATGAATAATCTTACCATCAGTATGAAAAACTATTAATGTAGAGTATTACTATAATATAAAGTGGATCTAAAACATTTAACTCAAAATAACCTATAAACACTGAACATTGTTAAACTATTAATATAATCCTGTTAAGGCACTTTGTAATTATTTATAATCCCATGTATTTTGGTACTTTTCCTATAATAACTGCTGTTTATATCGTAGTCAAAAGGACCTAACGTAACACAATCTATTTGTATTTTATTTAATATATAAATATGGGCCTTGAGATATAGAAATTATTAATGTTACTGCTGCCATACTGAGCATATGTAAAGAACAGCCGGTTAGATTTTTGTTAATGATTATATTTGTTATTTAACAAAAAAATTTTAAGAAAATAATAAAAGGATTTGAGTGTAATAAATACAGATAAAAGGTTTATTCGTTTCTTTATTTAATGAATACAAAATGTGTATGATATTATAAACACTATATCAGTGACTGTGAATTGGCTTCATCAACTAGATTAAGTTGGCAACACTCTTCATTTTAAAATATGGCAGACTATTCGAATCTGCTTTGATGAGGTTTAGTTATCACATTCATCTCTTAAATAAAAGATTAAAAGAGATTTAATTATAGCTGATATAGGAACCTTTATAATATTTTAACGAAAATCATAATTAATATTTTACAAATAAATTTTATTTGCAACCTGTGATTGCAAATTGGCGCTCAAAAAATATTACCCTGACCAGATAATCATCCTATAAAATATTATACAGGTGTACATTAAATAACCAAGAGATAAGCAAGGTACAATTATTAAAGGTAACAAGTCTATTTAACGTTACAGAATTGGCGATCCCAACAGTGAGGCATAAGATATATATAACTGGAGGGATTATTTAACGATACAATATTTATTATCAGTTAGTAAAGCTTTATCTTTTTAAGTCATATCTTCACAGAAAGGTTGATTCTGAATGCAGTTTGTTTTAATAAATTAATATTCGTCACATTGTCTTAACTGAGAGACATCAAAGGCAAGATCACATTCTACAATTTATATTTCAACAGTTATTATTAATCAAATTATAAAGATTAATGTATTTTATTTAAAATTTACTATAACCAATACTAAATTTTGCATGAAACATCTGTATGACACAAATTCTCATACTATTATATAATTTATTAATATATATAAACTTTCACGTATGAACTTACTATTCGTTGTCACTTCCCCAAACGTTTCGAGGTGATGTTCCTCTTCCTCAGTGGGAGTAATACTGAATGTCGATTACAGAATAACCGTTACGGACTATAGGTGTGTGTGGTGGGGGTTGATGGTGGGAAGGGATTGGCGCTGACGTTCAAATTGTGTGTTTGGATCAGTGTATCGAATAGTGTATATGATTTATAAATGTAATTGTTCATTTAATATGTTGTTTGGTTGTAGTGTGTGATATCTGTATATTTCAAATTGTTCAGCTGTGTTTAGTTTTCTACTTTTAGGTAAGTAGTGTAATATTTCCATGTTGTGTTCTATGTTTGTGTAACTGTGGTTTTCGTTATGTAAATGTGTGGCAAATGTGGAATGTATGTAGTTTGTGGTGAGGGCTTTTAAATGTTCTGAAAATGTGGAAGAAAAAGATCTTCCCGTCTGGCCAATGTAGAATTGGTGACAATCATTACAATTTAATTTATAAACCCCCTGTTTTGCTGTATGTGTCAGTGTCTTTGTTAGTATTATTTATGTGTTTTCTAATGGTGTTGTTGGTTCTGTTATTAGAAAACACATAATAAATTATATGCCCCACGTTGTTAGCGTCAATTCTGTAACGTACTGCTTTTGTTGATATTAAAGTTTCCGCCTCTCCGCAGTCGCCACTTATGAATTATAATAACTGACGTTTTAAAAAAATAAATAAAGGATTTTTTAAATGTTTTACTCAATCTAAACAGAAATCGAAAGTGTGTGATTTGGGGTCAAGGAGGGAAGTTGTTCAGCCTTATGAAGAAGAGAGAGAGTAAGTACCAATTATTTACACTCGGTTTAGACGATTCCGGATTTTTTTCAAATTGTTCTCTGTGATTTAAATCAGCTGATGGTGAGATAAGTTTCTACGCTTAGTTCAACCAGCCTACACTATAGCAAAATCTGATCCGATGTGTTGATTTCTTCTGTTTTTGTGCTGAAACCTATTACAACTACCCACTACAAAAATTATAACACACTTTATTATTCAAGATTATTTTCAATAATATTATTTATTTATATTATTGGTTTTTGTTTCCTGCCACCAAAATACAAGTATCACAATTGATCTTTCCTTAAATAAAACATAATCTCGACTTCACAGAGCAAACATGGAATTATCTAAAGAGAAAAACATATATGGTTTCATTTTACCAAATTTTACACTATTTTAAAAAACATCAATTAATATATAATTCTTAATAATTCCCCAGGGTTCAGGGTAAGTTCTTTTTGTTACGAGAGTGTCAGAAATGGATAATTACTAAGCTTTACAAATACCAAAAAAATATTAAATAAATTTGTTTATTTTTTTGTGTAGTATGTAGTTCCAGGAATGTCCATAAGAGAGCAGCGTGCCTTTGTTTACTTTAAAAAAACATGTGATTAAATGACTATTTTGTGTTCTATATCAACGTTCGGAATGCGTTTTCTTCTTGAACTATTAAACGAAATGTTTATATTACCTCGCTCCGTATGGTTCTTACTGGAATGAAGCTTTTTCTCTGGTGAGGTCCGTCTTGCGTTATAATTTCCTTACCGTCTGGTGCATTTTTCGATCGTCAACTAGAACTATGGCGAAACCAGGTTGAATCATCAGAAGGTTTTCTTTCACTGTTTATTAAGGAGTATAACCATTTAATTTTGATAAATCATGGATGATTATATAGTGGTCATGTTGCTTGTTAATTTTGTATTAATTTTCACTCCTCCAAAGTTCCAAAAAGGTTATTTCTATTATAATTGTAGTAGCATCATTTCTTCAAATCCAAAAATTGTATTCCAAAAATTATTATTCTTCACAATACTTGTTATTCTCGTCACTCTTAGTAACCCATAGTATTTTTATTATACAGGCAGTTTGTAATTATTATAAATTTATATTTTATTTACCGAAAAATAATTCTTTTCCATTCCGGTTTCTTTATCAATTTGGTTTACATAATAAGTTTTTGTTCATTTTCTTATGACCTTGTATATAAGTATTTGATAATTTTATTATCTTTAAATAAATTTATATATATTATTTATTAGTCTCTCATAGTATTCCTACACTGCACTACTTCCTGTTGCCATTTCCCTCATAGTATTATTTTAATTTTTTATTATCCTTTGATATTTAAATTTTTATGTTTTTTTCTTTTTTAAAACTAACCCTGGGTTATCCTATATTATAACACAAATATTTGAAAAAAATATAACATGAACTTAGGTATAACAATTGGTTGTTCATACAATATAAATATTACAATAAATAAATAAAAATACAAAATCAGTTAGTAGTATTATAGCCTACTCTCATAGTTTTATAATTTCCAAACCTACAGCACAGTTCTGTAATCAGTTACCTTCACTTTTATTTTTTACGTCAATGGGTACACTATAACTCACTTTGCACCATATATCACTCGAATTGTTTATCATTTTTAATGATATACTTTAATTTAGAGCTAGTTACAGGTTACCCATTTCTGACCTTTATATTATCATGAGTTAATTTATTGGGACTGGGTTATGTAACGTTACAATATATATATATATATATATATAAATTTATTTTGGCATGACCCAGCACTTTTTAATATATATTATTTACCCACTCTTTCACTCCAACTCACTCACTCTCTGGTACAATTATTTATTACAAGCTCATTTAAGTTAATGGTATACCAAGTTAATATTGTTATTTTAATTACTTTTGGTCATATTAAGAAAGATATATATATATATATTTTTGAATATAAAATTTTATATAACATGGTTGCAGCCAATGGTACTTAGCTGCACTTCCTACTTTGGCGTTACGGACATCGGAAACATTGAATTCTTTGATCACACACTCTCGACTCCGGACTGTCTCATCATTTGTTGATCTCACTTTTGCCGAATTTGTAGCGTCCCATCGTGAATTATCCGCTTCCGATGTTTAACTCCAAAAAATAACTGTTATTAATAAACTTTTGGTGATGTAAAATTTAAATATTCACACTCGTGAATCTGCCGGCCGTGTGTATTGGCCTGCCGGCCCACTTCACGGTCGCGATGAAAATGACCACGTTTT
This sequence comes from Magicicada septendecula, assembly GCA_034769895.1. NCBI lineage: Eukaryota > Metazoa > Arthropoda > Insecta > Hemiptera > Cicadidae > Magicicada > Magicicada septendecula. The sequence continues at coordinate 260,101,610 of CM068368.1, read as the reverse complement.
ACCACTGTGCATTGCAGAGGTGGGGCAACACTACGTCACTGGTTCTTTGTTCGAACGGCCCAGTCTAGTTAAATACAATGCGCCTTGCATTCTTTCGTCTTACGTAATCATGGGTTGGTCTTGTTTACTTGTTATCGTGACAAACTGTTTTTGCTACTTTTGTAATTTTCCATTGAATTCGACACAAATCCTGTTAACTCAAATTTGCGTTGTTGAAAATTCTCACCAAAACTTTACCAATCTCCTAAATGGGGTATCAAATAAAATCCAATAATTATGTTTTGGAACCATAGGTTTACAAATTTATTAGGGTACCAGAATTGTACCGTCACAAAACCCCCTCTATGAAAGATTTTATGCCGAAGCATAAAGACTTTCATTGACACATTCGTACTGCCTAAAGGGATCAGCCAGGATATGTCGCCACAACCCCCTTACTATTTATATGAAAAGAAATACAATAACTCACCCCTGGTCCAATGATGATGACAGTACCTGCATGTCCTTACTGGACTTCTCCTTCGAGATCCCAACACCATAATGCCAATCAGGCGCGTAACGCTCCTGCTCTGACGCGTTGGCCAACTCAGGACCGCCATCACAACATCACCAAACACTGAAACAACAAATCAAAAATATCAAAATAGTGGCGTGGTATAATACTATATCCCTAACTGATCTGTTTCCCCTTAGCTATGTGCTGGTTTGTGTTAAGAAGCACTGGGTTTGCTTCAACTCAACAAGAATTATATAGAAGTGCCATTCTCTTACACTAATACATATTACATAATACATAATAATACACTCATCATTATATTAATACAGTAATACGGTTAATACATTAAAATAACCAATTCACATTTAAGCTTGATCAAAATTTCTTTAAAATTGTGTATCAAATTATAAACATTACTTTTTAATTAATTAACTAATTAATAATTTTAATTATTAAACTTTTATGAATTTATCATTTACTACCATTTAATTCTTCACAATTTATTATTTATTATTGACCTTCATATTACATTATTATTATTTCATTGCTTATTACCTTTCTATGAATTTTCTACCTAACCTCACATTTGTATCATTGATTAGTCTGGGTGACTCCTGTATTCACTATGATTTGACTTATTATATAGGCTCTAACATTTATAACCTTACTCACCTTTCTTCTAACTAACAACCAAATTTACCTATCATGACACCAATTTCTCAATTATAAACTTCTCGCTAATTCCATTTTAAATCCTATGGCACCACTTGTCTTTCTACTAAGATGGGTGTTCCCTACCTAGCTATATACATTCATAATATTATGCCCTTCCATAATGTCGGCAAACACTCCCTTAAACTACGCTATTACCTGCCACAACGCTATACGTTGGTCACTCCTTATCCCCTCACCCCCACTACAAAATATCATCATCAACAAATATATGTTTAACCTTTACTTTACTCACCTCGCTACATATAATCACTAACTACTGTGTCCCTAAAATATCTAATACTCTCTTTGTATTATTTTCTTCAAAATTCTTATCTATCTAACTCCCATTTACTTTAATTGACTAACTCAAATGCCTTTATTTACACCCAGGCGCTATTCCCTTTTAAACATTTTACCTTACTGTAATCATTGACAATTGCATTAGAAAATTCATCTCTCAACTATTCATAACAATACATCTCAATCTTCAAATATATGTTCTTACTTAATCATTTATTATTCATTAGAAACTTTCTTCATTACAAATTAATAATTTAACTTCCTTACACAAACTTTCTTTTGTATCACATTAATTAAGTGATTAATTTTCAATTATTTAATTTAATTAATTAAACTTTCATTATTCATCATTTGTTTAGTCAAAACAAAAACATGTTAATTGTTAATTATTAAAACAATTAAACTTACTGTTACATATATGGTGTACATAAAATTTACCTGTAATACACAACATCAAAAACACACAAATACATTGACATTAATACAATTAAAAATATACAATCCAAACTCATTATTTTATCATTGATCAAAATCGGTTCATAAGCAGTCCATTTCAAAATCACTGTTCACATATGTTAATGTTCATACACAATAAAACAATCTATCCTCCATCATTGAATAACAGTTGAATCTTAGGTCTATACAACTTATTTTTTACTAAAGAAATGATATTATTCTTATTATCAATATAATATTTGTTTACATTTTTATATTTTTCCACTATCTCATTTGAATTAATAGGTGTATTCCATATTAATTGATCATATACCATGTCACGATCGGGTATGGTTCTGTCTACCTCAGTATTATCTGTCATAATCATGTTAGTCATATAGTCATCATAATTATCTACTACGACACCCATTACTTCCCAAGGTAAGTAATTGTTATCATTATTATCATCATCTATTATTATTGCTATCTCAATTTCACTATAAGGTAAGTATTCACTATAATTATCCACCATCTCTACTCCTAACCTTTCTACAAATTCTCTATACTTTCTATTTATCTTAAAAATCTCTATTACTCTCTTTCTCTCTCTATATATATATATTTCTCACCATAACACCAAGCTATACTCTCTCTCTCCAAATATGCAGGGGTCATTAACTCAAAATTACTGCACCACCTATGAGGTACACAAAAACACCAGGGAACTCTATTTGTAGACCTATCGTCTCCCAAATATAAATCTAAGGAACTCTCGTCCTTGCTAAAAATACGTGAAGTCATTTCTTCACCCCCTACTATAACATCAAAGGAAAATTCTACCCCCTGCATACCTTTTACAAATATACTTTCTCTACACTTTCTCTCTAACTCCATACACACAAACATCTCATTATCATTCCCAATATTCTCATTTTCTAATACCATATTCTTAATTATATCATTGTTACTACCTGTAAACTCATTATTCAAATTATCATTGTTACTCACCTTATTAATTAGCACTTTGTTTTTCGTCATATTTTCACTGCTACTTACCTTCTGATTCTTTATTTGAATTAACCTCTCATCTAACCTTTTAATCACTTCGTCACATTGTTTATCAAAATTATCATTACGTTTTTTAATTTCAGTCTTTAATTCATCAAACTTTATATCAAAACTATTTCTGATTTCATTTTTCTGCTCGTTAAATTTTTTATAAAATCTTACACTCTGTTCATCAAATTTGTCATTCAAGTTAGTATATTTAACATTAGAATCGCTTTTTTGCTCATCTAACTTTTTGTCTAATTTATAAAACTTCCTACTCTGTTCATCAAATTTATGTAATAGTAACTGCATCATTGCAGCTGTATCATCTGTTTTACTTTCGTCTCGAGTTGAGATGGGTGTTAATGGAACTGGATTTAATTCAGTGTCTCTGGTTTCACTGATCTGTCTAATTGGGTTCAATTTAACGTCCATCTCACTCGTAACTGTTTCGTCTACATTATCACCTTTACCAATATTCATTTTGCTTATTCTATATCTAACACATATAGGTCTATAACGTAACTTAACCCTACTTTACTCACGTATCTATTTACTTTCGAAATTATTTCAGGTAAATTATTCCGTTTCTCTAGTATGTATACTGTACATAAAATTAGGTCTTATGTAGAGTCCCTGTTCGCGAAAGCCATTTGTGATTAATTACTTTCTTAATTACAATAATTAATTAACAGGTTATATTTAATCTGATGTAATTTTACTATCGGGCGCCATGTTACCAACAAATTATGTATACAGTACTTACCTAAGGTCGGAATTCGTGTTATACAAACTAGAGTCGAGGAACGTATTACCTGAAATAATTTACTCATGTTTCTGTTTGTTACCATTGAAATTACCTTTTATTTTTAATTACGTACAAATGAATGTGAGTGTAAAACAAACACGCCATGTGGCGTAATTAAATTCTTCCAAGTTAAATTTCCCCTTAAACATTTCACAAGCCCTCCAAAATACATATGTATTATAATATTAAAATGTTAAACATGTATATGTGTATATATATATATATATATATATAAATTTATTTTGGCACAACCCAGCACTTTTTAATATATATTATTACCCACTCTTTCACTCCCTCTCTCTCACTCTCTGGTACAATTATTTATTACGAGCTCATTTAAGTTAATGGTATACCAAGTTAATTTTGTTATTTAATTACTTTTGGTCATATTAAGAAATATATATATATATATATTTTTGAATATAAAATTTTATATAACATGGTTGCAGCCAATGGTACTTAGCTGCACTTCCTACTTTGGCGTTACGGACATCGGAAACATTGAATTCTTTGATCACACACTCTCGACTCCGGACTGTCTCATCATTCGTTGATCTCACTTTTGCCGAATTTGTAGCGTCCCATCGTGAATTATCCGCTTCCGATGTTTAACTCCAAAAAATAACTGTTATTAATAAACTTTTGGTGATGTAAAATTTAAATATTCACACTCCGTGAATCTGCCGGCCGTGTGTATTGCCCTGCCGGCCCACTTCACGGTCACGATGAAAATGACCACGTTTTACCACTGTGCATTGCAGAGGTGGGGCAACACTATGTCACTGGTTCTTTGTTCGAACGGCCCAGCCTAGTTAAATACAATGCGCCTTGCATTCTTTCGTCTTACGTAATCATGGGTTGGTCTTGTTTACTTGTTATCGTGACAAACTGTTTTTGCTACTTTTGTAATTTTCCACTGAATTCGACACAAATCCTGTTAACTCAAATTTGCGTTGTTGAAAATTCTCACCAAACCTTTACCAATCTCCTAAATGGGGTATCAAATAAAATACAATAAAATACAATAATTATGTTTTGGAACCATAGGTTTACAAATTTATTAGGGTACCAGAATTGTACCGTCACAAATTGAAACAAGTGAAACAACAATTAGAAGAGTATAGAGAAGAAATAAGGAATGATAGTAAACAGATGGTAGCAGGAATAATAAATGATCATAGACTGTTAATGGAAGGATTAAATAATGACAAGAACCAGTGAAAGGAAACAGTAAATCAGAAAATAAAAGGTAGTAAGGAAATAGAAAATAAAAAAGACAAAAGTGTATTGTTATCTGAAACGAAACCTAACAGAAACAAAGAGAATATTAAGCACCAGGAAATGAAGATGAAAAAAATGAGACAAATGCACCAACAAAAATTAATAAATACAAAGGAAGAGTGGGAGATGATGAACAATGGACTAGTTACTGTATGATTACCGACAAGGCAAACTATTTGAGAAATGAGAAGGAAAAATAATGATAATTGTAATAACAAATGAAGATTCAGAAAACATAAACAAATGAAACCCAAAATTGTAAAATAAGTAAGATCATCTTACAGGATACTTCAGAGAAATTATTTTGAATCTGTTAAGAAGAAACCCAAAATTCTAAAATAAGTAAGAACATCTTACAGGATACTTCAGAGAAATTATTTTGAATCTATTAAGAAAAGCATATAACGGTTAAGAATGATAATAAGGAGATAATAGTAAGTAAAGAAAATAAGTACTTAAACAAATAAATGAAGTAATGAACTTGCTGAAAAAAAGAATTGATGTTTGTAAATAAATAGAGTAACAATAACTATAGTTGTAACTACTAAAAAGGGGTATTGAAAAAGAAGATGAATAACATAGTGGCAAAGGAATCAATTAACGACGAAATGAAATTAAATAGAAGAGAGAAAAATATACTAAGGATATTACCAAAACTGAAAATAAGTTATATGAAAGTAAGGGGAACTGCTGGGATGCAATTTATAATAATGAGAAGAGGTAAGAAGGCAATATGATTCTGAGAGGGTATTTAAAGTAACACAAGAGTTACTATTTTTTTTTAAGAGTGTAGAGAGCTAAGGCGCCACTCAAAAGTTATTATGATGGGCAGGGGCCAACGAGCACTGTACCATCCACGGGGTGAATGGTCGGGTGAGGATTAGGTTAGAATAGTGCCACTCACAGCCGATATGCATTCACCGTGCCATTTAAAGTTAGGGAGGAATTGATAACCCCAATTAAGGAATCCACAGGAACTGGAGAAACCCCAGAGAAAAGAATAAATCAGTTGGTAACCACTTATATAAAGGAAATGAAGAAAAAATAATATATTTTGTAGATTCACACAAGAAGAAAAAAAAGTTATTAGTAAGTTATTATATAATAACACAACTTAAGAAAATTCATAAAAACCCAATACCTGAAACCATAATGAAGAAGAGAATGAAAATAAGATTTAAAATACAATGTGAAAGAAAAGGTTTTATTAACAAACAGGCATTTTCCAAGTTTTACAAAAGAAATTGCAAGGATGATTCAGAAGACATTATTGAAAGAAGTACTTATGAGATCAATCAGCTTATTTGAGTAATCTGTTTATTATTAAAAATAACCCGTTTTCTGGGGGGGTATTATGTTACATGCCATTTTAACATAAATATGCTTTAATACTCTTACCGAAAAGTACCAAGAAACATAATAGTTTCAAGAAATAAGTAATTAAAGACTTAATTAAATATTGTTTATTTTATTGTTTAATTCATGATAATGAAGACTGTAATAATTATGTTTATCGCAGTTAAAATAATATTAATAATGAGGACAATATTTAGGAACTTACTTATAAGATTTTGTTTTATTTATAAAAACTATTGTATACAGTAAATTAAGAGGAATTGTTATCTATTACTAAGAGTTATTAGTAATTAGTTTGGGTCATAGTGATTAATATTATATGTGATAATATTAATAACACTAATGTTTATATTAACTGGAAAGTACCAAAATAATAGTAATAGATTTTTGTAAAACTAGGCATGGTAAGACAGTTAAGGTATTTTGAATAAGAATTTCTATTAAAATGATAATAAACAATGTTACTAAATGTGTCAAATAGTTTTAATAAAGTGAAAAGTACAAGAAGAACTAATAATAAATAATTTTGAAACAAATAAATAAAAAGTGTAAATGGGTAACTCAAGAAATATGTAACAGAAGATAATCAAAAGTGGTGTCAAAATAATCAGTGTTTCATCAGAAGATCAAAGAAACTAATAAAGTGAAGATCAAAGATCTTATAAAAAGGTTATAACTGTTTAAAGAAAATGCAAGATAAAATAGTAAAAGTTTGTTTATGTTGATGCTATAATATCACCAGGGTGACATAAAATGTTACATTAGAAACCAATAAAAAGGAGAGATAGGCTTTAGCAACTAAAATGTTATATAAATGAAATAAGAATTGTATTATTGGATCTGAACGAGAAAGGTTGAATTAAACACCAGATAGTGACTAATTTAAATTATTATACATTTCATATCAGTGGACCTAAATTAAAAAGTTAAATAATCATCCTCAACCAGACTAAATAGAAGAAGGAAGTGCTACATTACTAGAAAGAAGTAAACCAAGGAATCTCTGAAGAAATACAATCAACTTACACAGGAAGAGAAGTATTTTTCTGATATATAATTAAACTGAACTATTCCATGCTATGCCTAGGCCATAGGTTTCAAAGACACTGATTACACTTTTAATTTGGAACTTTCACTGAGAACAATATCAATGAATAATCTTACCATCAGTATGAAAAACTATTAATGTAGAGTATTACTATAATATAAAGTGGATCTAAAACATTTAACTCAAAATAACCTATAAACACTGAACATTGTTAAACTATTAATATAATCCTGTTAAGGCACTTTGTAATTATTTATAATCCCATGTATTTTGGTACTTTTCCTATAATAACTGCTGTTTATATCGTAGTCAAAAGGACCTAACGTAACACAATCTATTTGTATTTTATTTAATATATAAATATGGGCCTTGAGATGTAGAAATTATTAATGTTACTGCTGCCATACTGAGCATATGTAAAGAACAGCCGGTTAGATTTTTGTTAATGATTATATTTGTTATTTAACAAAAAAATTTTAAGAAAATAATAAAAGGATTTGAGTGTAATAAATACAGATAAAAGGTTTATTCGTTTCTTTATTTAATTAATACAAAATGTGTATGATATTATAAACACTATATCAGTGACTGTGAATTGGCTTCATCAACTAGATTAAGTTGGCAACACTCTTCATTTTAAAATATGGCAGACTATTCGAATCTGCTTTGATGAGGTTTAGTTATCACATTCATCTCTTAAATAAAAGATTAAAAGAGATTTAATTATAGCTGATATAGGAACCTTTATAATATTTTAACGAAAATCATAATTAATATTTTACAAATAAATTTTATTTGCAACCTGTGATTGCAAATTGGCGCTCAACAAATATTACCCTGACCAGATAATCATCCTATAAAATATTATACAGGTGTACATTAAATAACCAAGAGATAAGCAAGGTACAATTATTAAAGGTAACAAGTCTATTTAACGTTACAGAATTGGCGATCCCAACAGTGAGGCATAAGATATATATAACTGGAGGGATTATTTAACGATACAATATTTATTATCAGTTAGTAAAGCTTTATCTTTTTAAGTCATATCTTCACAGAAAGGTTGATTCTGAATGCAGTTTGTTTTAATAAATTAATATTCGTCACATTGTCTTAACTGAGAGACATCAAAGGCAAGATCACATTCTACAATTTATATTTCAACAGTTATTATTAATCAAATTATAAAGATTAATGTATTTTATTTAAAATTTACTATAACCAATACTAAATTTTGCATGAAACATCTGTGTGACACAAATTCTCATACTATTATATAATTTATTAATATATATAAACTTTCATGTATGAACTTACTATTCGTTGTCACTTCCCCAAACGTTTCGAGGTGATGTTCCTCTTCCTCAGTGGGAGTAATACTGAATGTCGATTACAGAATAACCGTTACGGACTATAGGTGTGAGTGGTGGGGGTTGATGGTGGGAAGGGATTGGCGCTGACGTTCAAATTGTGTGTTTGGATCAGTGTATCGAATAGTGTATATGATTTATAAATGTAATTGTTCATTTAATATGTTGTTTGGTTGTAGTGTGTGATATCTGTATATTTCAAATTGTTCAGCTGTGTTTAGTTTTCTACTTTTAGGTAAGTAGTGTAATATTTCCATGTTGTGTTCTATGTTTGTGTAACTGTGGTTTTCGTTATGTAAATGTGTGGCAAATGTGGAATGTATGTAGTTTGTGGTGAGGGCTTTTAAATGTTCTGAAAATGTGGAAGAAAAAGATCTTCCCGTCTGGCCAATGTAGAATTGGTGACAATCATTACAATTTAATTTATAAACCCCCTGTTTTGCTGTATGTGTCAGTGTCTTTGTTAGTATTATTTATGTGTTTTCTAATGGTGTTGTTGGTTCTGTTATTAGAAAACACATAAAAAACCATTAGAAAACACATAAATAATACTAACAAAGACACTGACACATACAGCAAAACAGGGGTTTATAAATTAAATTGTAATGATTGTCACCAATTCTACATCGGCTAGACGGGAAGATCTTTTTCTTCCAGATTTTCAGAAGATTTAAAAGCCCTCACCACAAACTACATACATTCCACATTTGCCACGCATTTACATAACGAAAACCACAGTTACACAAACATAGAACACAACATGGTAATATTACACTACTTACCTAAAAGTAGAAAACTAAACACAGCTGAACAATTTGAAATATACAGATATCACACACTACAACCAAACAACATATTAAATGAACAATTACATTATAAATCACATACACTATTCGATACACTGATCCAAACACAATTTGAACCTCAGCGCCAATCCCTTCCCACCATATTAACCCCCACCACACACACCTATAGTCCGTAACGGTTATTCTGTAATCGACATTCAGTATTACTCCCACTGAGGAAGAGGAACATCACCTCGAAACGTTTGGGGAAGTGACAACGAATAGTAAGTTCATACGTGAAAGTTTATATATATTAATAAATTTAATAAAGTGAATGAAGAGGATGAATCAACAAGATAATTATTATATAATTTTACAGTTTTTGCATATTCATATTGTAGATTATAGCTCTATAGCTGTCATAAATAATATCATTCACATTTTTTCAATCCTACATTATATACTATGAACACAGTAAGATTGCTTATAATAGAAGTATTACCTCTTATTAAATGTTTTGAGTTGTTTACATTGTAGAGAAAACTAAGGCACCCACATCAAACTCCAAAACACAACAAAACCATGACATAGTAGAGTTGTACTTTACCAGATTGTGTTCATAAATGATCAACAGTTTCTGACTGGATAAACCAAAAATTCTTTTTTTGTATATTAAATAGTAATCAATTTATATTTTTTTTATAAGGTTAGTACTATACCTTACATTTTGTTGGAGTCAGCTACATACTTCTGTATATAATTCGTGTTTAAATGATGGTACACACAAGTGCAGTGGAATTTCGTATTATAAATTATACTTCAGTATATTAAATTAATAAATAACCATATTTTCAGTTTATGCATCAACAGGATTGTAGTATGTGCAAACTGTACCAGCTATTGTCTATACAGAATATGGTTATTTGGATAATTGTATATTATTAACATTCTCATTGTATAGTTAAAAATGTTCTACATTACCACCAATAACTACAGCTTAACAGAAAGTTTACAAATATGTGTTTTCTAAATGTACATTACAAATAGCTATGCTATTACTTATGATTCATGTTACTAGCAGTAATTTATATAATGTTTGATGTTAGACTTTCCATTGTCTAAGATAGAATAGCGTTAAGCTTACAAAATGATCAAGCATTTGGCATATTCTTATTTCATATTATTAACAGAAACTTTCAAAAACATAATGTTCTTAGAGAATCCAACCCTAAATAACATATGAGACACCATAGAAGCATACAGAAATGTGTAAATCTCTTGTTCACACTGCAGTTATATTTTCTTACGTGTATGTTTTATTAAAACAATTTACTGTTGTTTGAGCATGATTCCCATTTAATGATATGTTGTGTATTTTTATGTTCTTTCTGAAATTCAGTAAAAAGATACTCCTAATAATGATATTATATTGACTTACTGTATTTATTTCCTTATTTCAGTTGCATTACATTTGTTTAAGTATGTTTAATTTTATATGTTATAATGTGGGCACTCTTTAAAATATCTTATATGTGGAGCATCATTAATAATTGTGAAAAGATTGGGTGAGACATGACCAAAGCTGTGTGCATGTTTGAGAGACAGTCTCAGTACAAATGCATGTATTATGGGCACTACCAACATCTGTATACAGGTAAGGTTGATGTATTCCGTATGCACTGTAGTAATTTTGCACCACAAACTATGTACATTGTATGATACAGGAGACTAATAGTTAAACAGTACCATTTTAATATAAAATACATGAGTATTGCCATAAAATAGCTGGTACAGATTTTAATTAACTGTTAATAGAAAAATAAGTGAAGTTATGTTACTGACTCCAAATAAACTTTGGCGTTACAAAAGAAGAACTTTCCTTTAATCACTTAAATATTGTAGTTTGCAGGTTCACCTTAAACTTTGATAATTGTTTAGAGTATTTTTCTGATTTTCCTAAATTGTTTTTTCTAATTGTTTCAAGAAACTTTTTGGAACACAAAAGTGAAACGGTATTCCATTTGTAATATTAAAGTTCTATTCCATGATTTCATCTGTCACTTTTATCACTGTTAGGTTTGTGAAGGTTTTCTGTGCGAAATACTGTATTTGTTTTCGTCAGGTACTTGTTTCTGAATATTATATAAAATACTGAATATTTATATTAAATGTGTCTAAAACTAAATGTTATAACTATGTAGCTTTGTAGATATTATTTCAGTGTGTTTGTCTTCAAATTTTTATTTGAAATCGTATGTATGTAACAATTTCTGTATACCTGGAAGCTGAACAAACATCAAACTAGTTTTGTTGTGGAGCATTTTGCAACAGTCGTATGTCTTCCTTCTAACTTTACTTGTACTTTACACTATCATTTATATATTTCTGTAACCCAGTTAAATGACCTATCAATTCATAGTAAAAAAAAAAGGATTAATGTTGTCCAATAAGCTTTATGAAAAAAATCGAATCCCATTCTTTGTATTTGAATTTAATAGTTAAATATTAACATTGTTACATGTCGTTCCTGGGGTAATGTGCCATTGTAAGGTAACGTTCGGTTGGTTATATATATTTTTGTTGAACACTTCACGTTGTTGGTGTTACTTCTATGCTGTTCTGTACTATTTGGTTCAGTTAATTAAATTGTAATTTGATATTTATTACCAATACTGTAAGTTATTTATTGGTAGATTTATAACTAAATTGGGCACCATATGGAAAATTATATTAATATTCCATAAAAGTATTGTTTGGTATCTCACTGTGTAATTAGTTGTCAAAGAAATACCTTACTGTAATATATCTTTTTATTGATAATTTAAAACTTAATTAATTTTCTATATTAATCATTGTTCATTTTCTAACACTTCGGGCGCCATCTCGCCATTTTGCGAGAATATTAACTATTGAAAAAAAAAATATATTGTACTTACCATATTTCTCGGGTTCTTTTCGGCGAACAGGAGATCAGAATGGTTTGTTCTCAGTAAATAACTCTTTTATTTATTTGTTACCAATGACATTCCCTCTAATTTTCATTTTCTACCACTAGTACATTTAACCCCTACTTCAAAACGTTTTAACATATTTGGCCACGAAGCTCCATTGGTAAAACAAATAGTAATTATTATCATCAACATTTTCTCGTTTCCCCCAAAATTACTTGCATTAGCTTATTTATTGAACTATATCGCAATCAGCACCTCTTAATTATATTTTGTACATTCATCCAGCCACGCACACTTTCATACTTTACATATTTAATTTCTTTTTCTTATGACCCCCTTTTGAGCTCATGATTCTCTTTAAAAAAATTTTGAATGGCCAATTGAATGATTACATAATTTAGAATAAACTTATTGTTTGTTGGTTACTTATCTGCGCATTATTCCAACGGTCCCACGCACTCCCGATTTATCCTCAGATTTCACTTATTTCCTTTTACCTTTAACGTTCTATTTCAAAACAAAATACTGTTAATTCACATTATATTAAAATTTCGTTACTTTACTTTTTACTTGTATGTGGTATTCACATTTTAGGTGCGGGCGCCCGCGATTTACATTCTTGAACTTTTTTATTGTGACCGGCCGGCTCACGGAGTAATTTTATACTGGGACAAAACAAACGGCACTATTTTGTAAAGTCACCGTGGTTGTATGACCAATTCTTATTGTTCTTAAGTTTGTATCCTTATGCCAGCGTACTGTTTTTGTTTCATAACTGAATTCCACAGCGGGGATCGTCTCTGACGTAAGATCGTCCGATGCCGTTACATAACTTGTTTACAGTTTTTGTAAGTCATTGGTTGACCTTGGCACAGTTTTGCTATCTGTTTAATTCGTTTTATAAAATATTCCTGAATAATTTTCACAGTCAGTGTTACCGACTTCACTACTAATAAAATTTACCTTTTGTTTACGTTTTGTCCCAATTATCGTAAAAAATGTTGTTTGCTTTATTAAAAATACAAATTTATTCATTACCCCAAAAATAGGCCAAAATGTCCCGTTACAATACCCCCTCAATGAGAGATTTTATGCCGAAGCATAAAAACTCTCATTGACACACTCATACTTGCTAAAGGGATCAGCCAGGATATGTCGCCACAACCCCCTGTATGGTTTACAAAAAATATAATCAACTCACCCTTGGTCCGGTGACTGTGACTGCACCTGAATGACAATACTGGACTTCTCTCTCGAGATCCCAACACCATAAAGTCAGACAGATACTTAACGCCCCTGCTCTGACGCGCTGGCCACCTCAGGACCGCCGCCCCAGCATCACCAAACTCTGAAACAACAAATTAAAATATCAACTAGTGGCCTTATACAACACCATATCCCCAACTGATCTGTTCCCCCTAGCTGTGCTGGTTTGCGCTAAGAAGCACTGGTTTTTCCTCTTAACCTCTAACATATATATGCATACCTAACAACACAACATGATACCCATTTTAAAATTCCATAATCTCATAATCTCATTCTGTTTACTTTTTCTTGTTAAATTTGAAATTTAAAATTCAAAATTCAAAATTATTGCCCTGATTCCCATCAGAAATAAACATTTCCCATCACCATATTATACATCTCTTTCATCCCCAATTTGCATTTAAAATATTTAAATTCATAAAATTCTCTTACACTAACAAACACAATATAACATAAGAAAACATAGTACATTCATAATTCACATTGTTATTATTATCTTAAAATAAACAATTTGTATTTAAAAATTTACACACTTTACATCATTGAATTTGCATATAAAATCATAAAATTATACCTTTTAATCTCAATTGACTTTTATTAATTCTCTTCCCAAAAAAAATTATTATTTTTTTTTCCATAACATTGCAATTATTATTCCATTTCATTAATTTGGGTGATTCTCAGTTATTCATCATAATTCACTTTATCAACTTGTCATTTACCCATAATCTTCCCCTTTTAAGACTCTAACGCTCCCTTGCAAAATCTTTAACTAGTATGACACCCCTCTCCATCAAAACATCTATCAAACAATTCTCTAAACCCAACTTACTACTAAACTCGATTCGCCACATTCTCTCGATATATAAAAAAAATACTCTCTAACCCTTTGTACTTAGGATGTGTATTCCCTCCCAAAGCTCATTCCCTTATGTTGGTTCCTGGACTTTATCCGTAGGCAACCCTTTCCGGCGCTAAACGGTCCCTTCCCGTCCCAACCACTTTTGTTGCGGACTCCTATCACACCACCCTCCTTACAAAATTCCCACTTACCTAATCATTACTCTCCCATTACATTACTTTCAACTACAAAATAACATCATCATTTATAAACATCAATATCACTCTCATTTCTCCACATAAATTCCCCATTACTACTGTGTCTCCACTTATACTCAAATTCTCTATTACTTGTACTTCATCCCTTATTCTCTTTAATACCCCAATATATTCAACTTGGACTGACTCAAACGTTTTACTCAAACAATTACTATCACCCAACTTCTATCTTTTACAACACATTGAAAATTTTAACTATCACAAATTTATTTCATTTTTATTTAAAATCTTTAAACACACTGAAAACTTATTCTATAAAACATTATTATATTTTTATAATCCTTAATTCCTAACGTACTACCTGCAATTAACACAATAGGACATAATAAACACAATATAGGAAGTATCTAGTGCATCTATTTTGCAAATCAAAACAAAATTATTTAGTAGCGAGTCATCATTATTAAATACAACAAATTTTTTAATTCGTTACCCCCTGGATAACCTCCCTGCCACACACACTATGACCCCCCCTGGACTGTGGCGTCCAGTTGCGTCCACAAAGACTGAAATTTTGGAGGAATTTGACATCTCCGTGTCCTTGCTTCTGCGTTACATTTTAATAAAACTAGATATCATAATATCTAAATGTACATATTACACGCCCCTAATGCGGGTCTACCACCTGGCTTTGCTGTTCCTCCTCGAACAGAGTGGCAGCCGCTGTTCCATAGTTCCGGGATCTCCCGTAATTCCACGCCCCATTTAATTTCTAATATAGACCAATTTCAAGCCAGCTATGGTCAAGGGACTTGATTATGGCCATAGCTGACCGCTAGCCAAAACCACGATTAGTGCTGGTAAGGCAGTAATTGCCCGAAAAGTCGGGGAAATCATCTCTTCCTTCAGGCATGTATTCATCATCATTAATTTGCACGGCACGGCAATTTATCAAGTTACAATTTAAAATTGTATAAAAGGGTGTGCCGTGCATTTTAGGCCATGTTGGCCTCCGATGGAGGTAACACTCTCTGTTACCCCCAACACTTTCCGCTATCTACTGGGGCACATGCCACCCCAGCAATAGCAACTTAAAGCTAAACTAAACCATATCTACAATTGCTGTCTCTACATTCCATTGTTATATCACATCTATAGACACCACTCTACCCCCCAAAACTACCCACACATCTTGTATAGTCACAAGTCTTTTTTTATGTATCCAGACACTTCTGCCAGTCCAACTTTTCTAACTCCGACACTTACGTTACTATCTCCTATGGAGCTAAACTAAGTTACTATCTCCTATGGAGCTAAACTAAGTACACATAATCTAACTTACTTTAATAGTTTTAACAAGTGCAACAACTATACTATAGTACTGCTAAACTGCCAATAATTTGGTCACCTTAAATTTCTACGTTCTAAATCTAAACTACAACTAGTTCCTTTTCTCCTAAAACAAATTCGACCGCAATTTAAAATTATTTTTATGTTTATTTCATTTCCGAATAATATTGTTACTTCTCACTGAACAATTTTATTGGGAAATGAAATGACTCCTCACGAGTCGCACTTGTTAAATCACATTAATTTTGGGTCGTTTTATGTGAAATAAAACTATTATATGTTCGTGGATAATTGCCAATTGTACGTTGGTTTTTTTTTTTTTTTTTTTTTTTTATATATATCCATCCACGAACTTTATGGGTCCCACTCCCCGTTCAATAATAAGATTAAATTACTAGTTACACCAATTTGTGGAGTAGGACCATCGTTGCTTTCACTCCCTTAGAAGTTCCGCCAACCATGGTCCTCCTCCAAACTGCCAAAATCCACGGTCAGGGATGGTGAAGCCGTGACCGCCCGAAAATGGGGGAGAGTCCCTTCTGAAACAACATAAAATAATACATTAAAACTCAAACACTTATGGTGACCGATATAACTTCAAGTTTGTCGCATTTTGTGTACTTACTAACTCCTGTGTTGCTGGGTTGCATAACACGTACGCATTACTCATCTTTACTTCTACAATTTCATATGGTCCCTCATATAACAGAAAAAACTTCTTTATCTCTTTATCCTGTGCGCTAGACAAATCATGTCTCCTTACCAATACTAATTGTCCTACCTCATATTTAGTCCACTTACCTTTAGCATCATGCCTCTGCTTTCTCCTTTTGTGAGTAAATTTTCATTCGCTAGTCGGATCTTCATATTCACGTCTCCGGTGGATAGCTAAAAAGTTGTTCCAATATCCTAGGCGGCCTTGTTCCCTTTATCAATTCATACGGCGTAAACCCGGTGGATTCATGGGTGGTACAATTCAACCACTCCTCTACTTTCTTAATGTAGGAGGGCCATTCTGTGTGCTTGGCGTGACAATACGCCCGAAATATCCTACCAATCTCTCTCATCACCCGTTCTGCCTGGTTTGACTGTGGATGGTAAACCGCCGTATGCTTGGGTATGATGCCTTCCCATCCAAGAGTTTGTCGCCACTTGCTGCTGATAAACTGTGGTCCATGGTCGGATAAAACTATTTTTGGCTTACCTATATTCACCATATAATCTCTCGTTATCTTCTCGCTTAGCACTCTGCTTGTCGCTCTCTTGATACTGTATAATCTAACATACTTAGAAAATGTGGCTAATACAACAAAAACATACATTACTCCACCCCTACCTTTGGGTAATGGCCCATACAAATCAACTGCAACTAAATCAAACGGTCTTTCAACTTTTATATATTTCATCTCCCCTTCTACTCTATAATTCACTACTTTTGATTTCTGACACAAATCACAAACTCGTAATAACATCCGTACTCGCCTCTCCATATTCTTAAAAACACATGATTCCTTTAAAACATTGGCACACTTTTTTGCCCCAAAATGCCCATACCTTATGTGGCAATCCCAAATAATTTTATTTACCAACCCTTCTGGTATAACTAGTCTCCAATCGCGCTCACCCCCTTCTACTTTTTTGAACAGAATCCCTTGATATACTTGAAAACGTGCACTATATTCAGACCCATCTACATCCGTTTCTAAACTAACAATTATTTTACCCAATTTATTTTCAGATCTTTGCATATTCTTAATATCTCTTAACTCCTCACCAAAAATTCTATCTTCTCTAGTTAATCTAAAAATTTCTATCTCTTTAAGATCCCTACCTGTCTTATTTTCTATAATATCTACTCTGGAAAGTGTGTCTGGTACCTTATTATCTGACCCCTTTATGTATTCCCAGGAAAAGTTGTATTCTTGTAAAGCTAACACCCACCTGGTTAGACGACTATGTGTTAACCTGCAGGAGTTCAAAAATGACAGCGCCTTGTGGTCCGTCCTGATAACGGTGTTATTTCCCAAGATGTAGGTGCGGAACTTTCCTACAGCAAACACGATGCTCAATAACTCCTTTTCCGTAGTTGTATAATTTCTTTCGGCTGCCAAAAGAGATCTGCTGGCGAAAGCTATCGTGTGGTCGTCTCTGTCACTATCGTCCTGGTACAACTCCACTCCCAGGGCGACGTTACTGGCGTCAGTCTGTAAGTAAAAAGTTTTTAAGAAATCAGGATGGTTCATCATTATCATATTTGAAAATTTTCTCTTTATCTCCTCGAATGCATCCCTCTCCTTTTCTCCCCACTTCCATTGTTTATTTTTCTGTAGTACAGCACTTAACCTTGCTGTTGTCTGAGCGTAATTTTTCTGAAATTTTCTATAGAAATTGCACAAACCCAAAAAACGTTGTAATTGTTTAATATTCTTAGGTTCTGGAAATCGCATTATAGCTTCTACTTTATCAGGGTTAGCTAAAATTCCTTCGGGAGTTATAATGAAACCCAAAAAATGTATTTCGGTTTGTAAAAACTTTGACTTCTCCCAATTTACTGTCAAACCCCCGTTTTGTAATTTCTTTAATACATACTCAATATGTTCTAAATGTTCCACAAATGTCCTGGATGCTATTAATATATCATCCACATATACAGTCAGAAAATCTAAGTCTTTTGGTTGTAATATCATGTCTAAACACTTAATAAAACTCGCTACACTAGTGTTAAGTCCAAATGGCAAACGTTTAAACTGATAATTCTTACCATTGAAGAGAAAGGCAGTATATCTCCGACTCTCTGCTGCTAACGGCACCTGCCAATATCCTGCGGTTAGATCCAAAGATGTCATGTACTTGACCTCGCTAAATTTCTGGAAAATCTCATTAATAGGTTCCGGTGACTCCCGGTCAGGTATTATTATCTGATTTATTCTCCTTGCATCTAAACATAATCTTACCTTTCCGTCCTTCTTTATTACCACCACCAATGGGTTCGAGTAAGGTGATATCGATCTCTCAATTATATCTCCCTCCATCATTCGATCCAACTCCTCTTGCACTGCTCTCCGTTTTGAAAATGGTACTGGATAACTCCTCTGTATGTAGGGTGAGTGCTCTCGAACCTTCAGCTCACATACATAGTTCCTGGCTTTTCCAGGCAACTCCACAAACACATGTCTATAATGCTCCACAACTGCCCACAACTCCTGTCGTTGAGTACTCCCTACAACTCCACCTTCATTAAAAAATTTATCAGCCCTATTTTCCCACACTCTCTCATCACTCATATGCGTCTCTCTCTCCTCATTTTCTACAATCTCACTCTCTCAACATATATTTATTTTAGTTTCTATATCCCCATCGCCTACTCGCTTTTGTATCATTTTTACTCCTGTAACTCTAACTTCATCTAATACCCTCTTAAAATTAACCCTGACTGGTTCACTACCGTTATTAAACTCCACTATCCATTTATTAAAATCTATTACTGCCCCATTTCTCTCCAAAAAGTCATTTCCCAAAATTATATCTAAACTCAGTCCCTTAACTACTAGAAAGGTGTTCTCAAATTCAGTTTCATTAAGGAATATATTTAACTGCACTTGTTTAGTAACTCGTTTACTACGTACTCCAGTTACCCCCACTACTGTTACACCCGCAACTGGTAATGATGGTATATTTTTATTTATTTCTTTCAATTCTACCATTACGTTTTCAGAAACTACTGATATTTCACTCCCTGTGTCAATCAATGATTTAAAATTCTTACCTTCTATGGTGACGATTACCTCCGTCAATCCAGTTTTGTTTTCTATAACTTTTGTGTCATCTTCCTCCAACAACTCCTTCTCGTCATGTCCATTTGTATAACATTATTATGGTATTCGTCGGCTATCTGGACCCTCCTGTTTTCCGTGGACAATGGTGGGGTCCTTGCTTCCATTGTCGGCCTCAGTTTTCCGTTGATGTACCCGCCACGGCTTGGTTATATCCTCCTCTCCCTCTCGTCGCAGGTCTACCTCCTCTGTCGTTATCTCCCCCTCGTTGTTGTTGATGATGTTGATTCGGGGCCACGTTGTTCCGTTGGCAATCTCGTGCTTTGTTGCATCTGTAACATACTGTTCGGATAGCATAATTCTCATATTCACAACTTAAACATTTCCATATTCCGCCTCTAAAATTAGGGTTATTATTATGTCCTCTCATTCCTCTATGAGAGTTCGGTGTTCCCCTATACTGATGATAATTATCGTTATTTACTACCGTTGGTGGATTTGGACGCCTCCCTCCTTCGCGTTCAATAATATTTTGTAACACATCTAACATACTCTCCAGTTCATTTATATCTACTATTTCTCTCGTCATTAAAGTGATCTGCACCTCTCTGGGCAGGTGTTTACTAATATGTCTAACGAATGATCGGAACGGCAACGGCGGTTCTAGGTACTTTGCTTCATTATATATTTTCATGACGTACATGGTCAAGTGATTGTTTATTCTCCCAAAATTCCCCGTTCCCATGATCTTACTGCGTAAAATTTCTTGGTCTTCTTCTGACCAATACTTGTTTTGGAATGCTAACTCGAATTTTTCATAACTACTCCACTCTGTGTTATGTATTTCTGCCCATATTTCGGAATTACCCTTGAAACACTTTAAGATTTTTAGCAACTTAATCTCCCAAGTACTACTATTAAACCTGTTAAATTCTCTTACCCTACTCAAAAATTGCATCGGGTGTACTCTGCGGTTGTCACAATTAAATTGTTCAAGTTCTATTTCATCTCTTGCTTCGCGAGTATACAACACTCGCTCCGCAACACTACTTAAATTTTGGCTTACTGCTACATGTAACTCATCTTTAATTTCAATGATGTCTCGCTCAATTACTTTTAATTTATTATCATTCATAATTTCGTATTGGAGGTTATGTTTACTCATAGCCCCCCACACTCTCTTGCACAGATTGTTTACACACACTCTCTATTTCTGTTATTCTATTTTTTATGTCAACATCAATTTTATTAATACATTTACTCTCTATCTCTACACTCTGTTCTTTAATTTGACTATTAATTTGATCTGTCATTTGTTCATTTGCATAACTGATTTTACTTTCAAGATTTAATGTGACTTCACAAATTCGTTTGTCAATTTTTTCATCTCTTTCATTAATTTTAATGTCTATACTCTTAACTGCATTATCTAATTTGGTATCTAAATCATTACATTTACTGGCAAATTCTTCGTTACTATTTTCAAATTGCTTATTAATTTCATTTATATGGTTTTTTAACTCCCTAAAACTGCTTTCGCACTTTAATTTTTGTTCATGTATTTCGCTTTTCAACTCGTCAAATTTATCATTGAAATTATTATTCTGTACCTCTAATTTGGTGTCAAGAACATTGCTTAATTTAATTTGTTCATCTAATTTCTCACTGAAACTACTTTTAATTTCTTTGATTTCGTTTTTGTGTTCATGAATATCCATTGATATGGTTCGTAATATACTCATTATATCGTTATCTAATTTGTTACTTTTTACTAAGGTTGGAGTTGATAAAGTGCTCGAGTCGTCTATAGCTGATTCAGTTAGGCTAAATTCTTTTGATCGATTTACTGGGGTTGAATGAACCCCTGGTTCTCCCACACTAGCCGACTCGCTCATTTCAACTACAATCTCGTTATTATCTGCCATTTTGAAAATAAAAGAAAACTTTTACATATATTTCTTTTCAAAATGTTACTATATATATATAACATATATTTATTATCAAAAAGATATTCTATTTACCCATACTCCACACAATCATAACATAACCTTATCCTTGTACGTCTGTTTTCACGTACCTAAAAAAAAATTTTGTTATTTCACATAACCATTCTGCTCTCTCAGTAGGCCGTATTTATATAAATACATTTATATAAATGTCCCTGTTCACAAGCCAATTGTAATATATCTTTTTATTGATAATTTAAAACTTAATTAATTTTCTATATTAATCATTGTTCATTTTCTAACTCTTCGGGCGCCATCTCGCCATTTTGCGAGAATATTAACTATTGAAAAAAAATATATATTGTACTTACCATATTTCTCGGGTTCTTTTCGGCGAACAGGAGATCAGAATGGTTTGTTCTCAGTAAATAACTCTTTTATTTATTTGTTACCAATGACATTCCCTTTTATTTTCATTTTCTACCACTAGTACATTTAACCCCTACTTCAAAACGTTTTAACATATTTGGCCACAAAGCTCCATTGGTAAAACAAATTGAAATTATTATCATCAACATTTTCTCGTTTCCCCCAAAATTACTTACATTAGCTTATTTATTGAACTATATCGCAACCAGCACCTCTTAATTATATTTTGTACATTCATCCAGCCACGCACACTTTCATAATTTACATATTTAATTTCTTTTTCTTATGACCCCCTTTTGAGCTCATGATTCTCTTTAAAAAAATTTTGAATGGCCAATTGAATGATTTCATAATTTAGAATAAACTTATTGTTTGTTGGTTACTTATCTGCGCATTATTCCAACGGTCCCACGCACTCCCGATTTATCCTCAGATTTCACTTATTTCCTTTTACCTTTAACGTTCTATTTCAAAACAAAATACTGTTAATTCACATTATATTAA
Source organism: Magicicada septendecula (assembly GCA_034769895.1). Lineage (NCBI taxonomy): Eukaryota > Metazoa > Arthropoda > Insecta > Hemiptera > Cicadidae > Magicicada > Magicicada septendecula. The sequence goes on along the minus strand of CM068368.1, from coordinate 260,078,689 downwards.
AATTTCGTTACTTTACTTTTTACTTGTATGTGGTATTCACATTTTAGGTGCGGGCGCCCGCGATTTACATTCTTGAACTTTTTTATTGTGACCGGCCGGCTCACGGAGTAATTTTATACTGGGACGAAACAAACGGCACTATTTTGTAAAGTCGCCGTGGTTGTATGACCAATTCTTATTGTTCTTAAGTTTGTATCCTTATGCCAGCGTACTGTTTTTGTTTCATAACTGAATTCCACAGCGGGGATCGTCTCTGACGTAAGATCGTCCGATACCGTTACATAACTTGTTTACAGTTTTTGTAAGTCATTGGTTGACCTTGGCACAGTTTTGCTATCTGTTTAATTCGTTTTATAAAATATTCCTGAATAATTTTCACAATCAGTGTTACCGACTTCACTACTAATAAAATTTACCTTTTGTTTACGTTTTGTCCCAATTATCGTAAACAATGTTGTTTGCTTTATTAAAAATACAAATTTATTCATTACCCCAAAAATAGACCAAAATGTCCCGTTACATTACGTTGTTGAAATCGATCGGTAACCTAATGTAAACCGGTTATTATGGCAATTGTTTATTAGTGAAAACAATATCTTACTTGGTTAATTAAAATTCTTGACTTTAATTTAATTATTTTAGTTTAATTTTATGTCAGTTCACTTATCTTGTTGAATAATTTAAATAGCACGTGGCGCACTAAAATTAGGTACTGCCAACTTAATTCTTAAGGTGGGTTTAAAACGCTAACCTTCGTAAATTGAAAAAAATTGTCGATTATTAAAATAATAATTCATACTAAATTGATTCCATTTCTAATTCTTTTATTCTTTCTTTAACTATTGTTCTTCTCTTCTGAATTTAAATAAATAACATTTGTTCTTAATAATAATTTGACAAGGCTTACTATAATTTTCGCTCAGTGGTTGGCAACACCTCCTTTCACCCAAGCTTAATACTGATTATTTTAATTTAATCTCAGTTCGTGAATTCTTTTGACTACAATAGCTATTAACGAAAATGACTGTTACGAAGTACAAAGCTTCACAATAATAATTTGATTATAGTATAACGAAATAATCTCTTATATCTAACAATAACAAAAAGTTCGTATAGGCCGAACAGTGGCTATTTTGAGGTTACCCACATCTGGATATACTATACAGTTTCAAACATGAAACTCAAAGAAATAATAGTTAAAAGATTAACAATTACTATGGTGTTAGTGTTTTGTGCAGTGATATATAGTTCATAAGTGTACATAAAGTTTGTTAGGTTATATTAATATGATTAGTTAACATTCGTTTTAAAATTTGTTAAGTATTCACACTATACTTTCCTTCACTTATACACTCGTTCTTATTCACAGTTAATTTTATATTTCACTATATTGCCCTTATGATTTTATAACTAATTCACAACACTTTGGTTCCGTCTTGGTTATGTTATTTTTGTCACTCATCACATAACCTATCCGAAGTTCGATTCTGACTGTTTTCGCGTATATAAGTGATGCGGAGAAACTGTTCTTTACACTCCGGATTCCAAAGCAAGACTCTTGGCGTGGCGTCTATTTTCTGGCTTGTTGGCGTCAGTTTTTGGGTTGAGCCACATGCCCTTTGGGTTCATACACACAAAATATAAAAATTCCGATTGGTTGATAGCTAACTCATTGTCGACAATGGTGTCAGTCTTTGGGGTTGAGACACTGTTGTTTGCTGAGATCATAATTAATAAAATTCTTAAAATTAAACATAATTTTCTTATGCTAATTATAATTATCAATATATTATTACCATTGCATTGCTTTCTTTCTTCTGATCAATTCAAGACCTCACATGATATATTTCCTTACAGTATTTCTAAAATGAACAATTTTAATGTTTGGCCTATGCTAATACATTATTTTTAAAAGTTATATTTTTTATTACATTTTTTGTTTTCTCATTTGTATGTATGTTTTTATGCTATTAACAAACATTTTAATACTATTAATCTATATTAATAAATCTCTAGGAGGGTCTACGTTTGTCCGCGGTAATCTCAGAATCTACTGAACCAATTTCAATAAAACTTTGCACGCTGATAGCAGGTACCCAACGGAAGGTTTTCCACTTTATTTGATAACGATAGGTTAAAAAGAACGGAAGTTATTGAAAAAAAAAACTCATTTTTTTAAACCCGTGGCTTCGATTGCGAATATTTGTATATGATTGTTGTGGTAACTTTTGAGTTGGTAAATTGCTAATGGTACATCTATATTAATAACATTCTTATATTGTAAGTTATGAATATCGAAAAAACGCGAAGCAATAGATCCATCATTCATGTTTCCTCGATACGTAAAATCAAAATTTGATAATTTAGTAGATATTTACAAACATGGAGTAACACAATTAGATGAAATGTTTATTCAAATAATAGAATAATACAAATAGTGTATACATAAGTATATTGATATCAGTTAGTCCATTTAAATATTTACATTTTAGTAGGGATATGGAATCTTAACAGCATATGGAATTCATATAAACAATACAATAATTCATTGTTTGATTATATTGTAACATTGATTATATAGTACACGTTGATTCTGACAAACCATACTCTTCGACATTTGAATATTCAGTAGGCCTATGTGCAGTAGGAACAATTAATTGTCGAGAATTATACTTAACCTACTTCATAGAGAATTATGCGATGAGCGTCAGTGATGTAGTATCAGTGCCTTTTTTCGATAATTTTACGTCATCGGTAAGTAATATGTGCAATATGTATTGTATTGTATTGTATAAATTATTAATTGCCCCCTAGAGATTTATTAGTATAGATCAAATAAATACGTTTCCACTTTTTTTAGCTTTGCAATGCCAAAAAGACGATCATGTTTAGGAAGATCTACTGCTGTTGCGGAAAGAAAGAGGCATCTTAGAGCATCTGAAAATAACGTCGAAGGAGTCAAAATGCAATCAGCTCCTGGAAACTCTTCAGAAAGATGTGGATTAGAAGAAGTCTCACGGGCTGAAAGTCCTATGATTCGTGAAAATAGATTAGCGGCACAAAGACGCAGGCAAGCGACTCTTAGATCACGAGGTCCTACTTTATGATGGAATGCAAAATTAAATAGTGGTTTCAATTATAATCCAGTTATTAACTACGCGAATGAAACAGATATCGGGTTACCGAGTATGGTTTGCCCTCATTGCAAAGCTTTAAAGTGGAAAAATGAATCACATGGATTACGTTGCTCTGCAGGAAAAGTGCGATTAGATCCCATACTTCCTCCTCCAGAACCATTAAAATCATTATTAAATGGAGAACATCTTTTATCGAAAAAATTTTTGAATTCATTAAGATCGTACAATTCAGCTTTTCAATTTACATAATTCAGAGCCAATGAAATAGTCGAAGGGAGCTTCATGCCTACTTTCAAAATTCAAGGGCAAGTACATCACCTCATGGGATCATTACTACCCTCACAAACCGAAGTACCAAAATTTCTACAGGTGTATTTCATAGCTGATTATTTACAGCAAGCTGAAACAAGAATGGATCATATTCGTAACTTGGATAAGACATTAGTAACAGAACTTCAAAATTTACTTCACGCAATCAACCCATATGTTAGTGAACTGAAAAGTGCATTTGAATTTGTAACATCTGCGAATAATAATAGTACAATATTGTGATTCATGCTGATCGAAAAGAAAATAATGAAAAGCACAGGGGTCGCTACAATGCACCGACAACTAATGAAATGGCAGTAGTTTTAGTTAACCAAGAATGTGATAAACGCGATATAATAATCCGTGCGAGGGATCATACGCTACATCGAATTGCAGAAACACATCGAGCTTATGATGCTTTACAGTACCCTTTAATGTTTTGCAGAGGAGAAGATGGTTATCATTTTACATTAAAATTAGTCGATCCTCAGACTGGGTTACAAACTACTAAGAAAGTTTCAGCTCTACAATTTTATTCTTATAGACTCATGATGAGAAAAGATGAGTACAATCATTTAATTTATTATAAACAGCTTCTGAACCAATATATTGTTGATATGTATGCTTAGATAGAGACGGAAAGGCTTATATACATCCATACTCATCAAACTCAGTTAAGAGCTGAGAATTACATAGATTTGCAAGATGCATTACGAAATAATGAAAGTTTGGATAATTTAGGCCACTTTGTCATTCTACCCTCAAGTTTCACAGGAGGTCCACGATATATGCATGAGCAAACGCAAGACGCTTTTTGCTACGTACGCAAATACTCGCGGCCTGATGCCTAAGTGGAGAGATCCAAGAGTTGCATCAAGGCTTTTCAGCTCAAGATTGACACGACTTGGTAGCATGCGTATTTCATTTGAAATTGAAGAAATTAATGGATTTCTTAGTAAAAGGTACAATTTTTGGGTCAGTTGTCTGGTACATGTACAGCGTAGAGTGGCAAAAAGAGGTTTGCCGCATGCGCATATTTTGCTCTGGTTAGAAGAAAAAATACGACCAGATCAGATAGATTCTGTGATTAGTGCAGAGCTGCCGAACCCTGATAAAGATCCAGAGCTTTATGATATAGTTAAAACACATATGATTCATGGGCATGTGGAACAATTAATGCACAGTCACCATGTATGAAGGAGGGTCAATGTACTAAACGATATCCAAAATCGCTTACAAAAGAAACGACGATAAATGATGACAGCTACCCTAATTATCGCCGACTAAGTCCTGAAGATGGAGGTTTTCAGTGTGAAATCCGTTTGAGAGATGAGATTTTGATAGTTGACAATAGATGGGTAGTTCCATACTCACCGGTGCTTTCACGAGCTTTTGGTGCTCACATCAATGTTGAATTGTGTAGTAGTGTAAAATCCATTAAATATACTGTATATGTAAATACATCAATAAAGGCTCCGATCTAGCTATGATTGGTATACAAAATTCTTACGATGAGGTATTACAGTTTCAAAATGGTCGATACATAAGCACATCTGAAGCTATATGGAGAATCTTCTCTTTCCCTATACGTGAGCGTTTTCCACCTATTATTCATCTAGACGTACATCTCGAAAATGGGCAGAGAGTTTATTTTCGTAAAGATAATTTGCACGGAAGAATAGAAAATCCAAGAAACACCACTCTCATAGCATTTTTTTATCTATGTCGGGAAGATGACTTTGCCAAAACTTTGTTGTACGAAGAAGTGCCAGCATATTACACTTTCAACAGGCAGACAGGAAAATTTCAACGTAGACGTCGAGGAGTCTTTGTAGCTTTCCTCTCCTCTTATACTTTTATTTTATATTTGTTACTATTAAATAAAGCACATGTACTTACCGACTGTTCCATATCACTTCCGGTTTAAGCACGTGGTTCATACCCAACATGATTTTCTATCTCTAAGGGCCAGGATTCACACTCAGCGAGATTCAGAAACATTGAGGTTGTCGAAATAATGACTCTGACTACAATTTGGATGCCATAAACTTGTTTTTAATTAATCTAAATAAGATTTATAATTCTTAACGACAACCCAAAGATGGCGTCGCATATAAATACAAGAAACAAAATGGCGTCTACATACTCTTACGCCCATATTTATTAGTCATTACCTTCAGTTACTGTGATACTTAATCCTATCATAAATTTGAATATAGCTGCAGCTTTAATAAAACTCGATTGATTTAATTCACTATTTTTTATATCTCACAAACCAATGCCCCGATATTTTACCTAATGGCCAGTCGTTCACACCCACATGCTCTCTCACACACACACACACACACACACACACTCACTAGCACAGATACATTTTGTTTGGTTTATTTCAATTTTGAGCTCATTAAGGTATAGATATATAATTATTAATTTGGACTTCTCTGAATGTGTGCACTTGTAGGGCCGCCGTTGATGTCAGATCCTCTGTATTAAAATGGCAGATGGTCGCCGCATGTCCCTCGTCGATTTACTCTGATAGCACTGATTCTACTTTACATACTTGTATAGTAATTTGCTTGTGTTAGTCTTTAAAGATTTACTGTTACATTTTAATTACATTTAGTAATTTGTCTAAAACACTTCTGGTGAAAACTACGCCAACAGCGATGTGAGCTGTTGACGCTCTGATGTGCTGTGTGGAACTGAGAACTGGTTATACGCACTATTTGTGTATGTATTAGTACATCTGACATCACCGCCTTTTGTTCTTTCGGCCAACGCCTTGTTTCATACGTTATTGTCTATGCGTCATTATCGTTTATGAATGATGACACAGCCTTGTGGACCAATAAGAATTGATATTAAAGTCTTTCTTCACTTACACCGCCATTGTATCTGCTCGGTTTCGCCCGTCCACCGGTGACCTTGGAATTATTCTCCTCTTACTGAATATGCGTTGTTTGTGCAGACATAGGGAAAATGGGCCTAACCATACTTTATATAACATGAATACAATAAAATATTATGAAACATCCTCAAACCCCATAATTAAGATAACAGGCCTTTATGTACTGTTACAAACCCCCTCAATGAAAGGTTTTATGTCGAAACATAAAAACTTTCATTGACTCATTCACACGTTTCTAAAAGGATCAGCTCAGATATGTCGCCACAACCCCCTGTAATGTTAATATGAAAATACAATCACTTACCCTTGGTCCAATGATGCTGATCGTACCTGTCTGACCTTACTGGACTTCTCAGGAGAGATCCCAACACCATAAGGCCATGAGGCACTTAACGCTCCTGTTCTGACGCACCGGCCAGCGCAGGACCGCGGTCACAACACCACCAAACTCTGAAACATCAAATACAAAATTTTTAAAATAGTGGTCTAATATACTTCCATATCTACAACCGATATGTTTCCCTTTAGATGCATTGGTTTGTGTCTGAGGCATTGGTTTTTCAATTAATTTCTCCAAAACAATAACAACAAGAATTCAAAATAGACTGATTTTTTAATCCACACTAAACTCAATCTCTTCCTTATAAGAGAAAAATATATTTATATTCCTATAAATAACATAACACGTAAACAATTCCTTCAAAATTCCCAAAACACCATCACCTACTTATCTCTATAAAATTCAACCTATAACTACAATGGCAAACAAGTTCATTATTCAAATTTTATTACTCAACTTTATAATCATATTATATTTTGTAACAGCATCAGACTATATTTTGTTCAACACCATTTCTAACTTTATCCTTTTAACATTTAATATTGTGTTATCGTTGCTACTAATAACAATAAAATATAACAAAACATGGAACATCAAACATTAACATCGTTACATTTACATTAAACAATTTATATTTACACAACTTGTATCAAAACTTTATAACATTACTATTATCCACTCTTTATTAACTTTTAGTTATTTAACATTCATTAGATTCTATAAAAAGAAATTTCAAATTTATCATTACCCTTCCAGTTACATTACCTTCCTACCATGAATTTTCTTTTTCTAACCCTTTCATCAATCCTTATTAGTTTGGGTTACTCTCTATTATTCACTATTCTCTATCTTATTTTGGCATTTGTCAATCTAACCTTACTCACCTCTTTTTTACTACTACCCGCTACTAACCATTAACATATTATGACACCAATATCTGTATAATGACCCCCTTCACTAATCCCATTTAAATCCTCTGGCACCGCTCGTCTTTTGTACTAGGATGTGTGTTCCCTACCTGGCCATATCCATCCCTAACCATTTGCCCTCCACCAAATATCGGCAAACACTCTAACCCAAAATTGCCCCGCCTGCCACAACGCCGCACATTGATCACACCTTACCACCTCATCCTTTACTACAAAATATCATCATCAACAAATATAATTACCATTCACATTACTCACCTCTCTACATATAATCACTTAACTACTGTGTCCCTAAAATATCTAACACCTCTTTATATATTATCTGTATCTCAACATTCTTATTTTCACTAACTCCCATTAACTCTACTTAACTAACTCAAATGCCCTTATTTATCATTATTACCCAAACTCTTTACAACATTTCACCTTAATATACCACTAGAAAATTCATCACTTACCTATTAACAACAATACCTCTCAACATCCATATATATTACCTGTTTAATCATTTATTATTCACTAGAATCTAAATCTCATAATCATTCAAATTCATCATCAACTTCCTTAAATTATTTAAAATTCTACCGTACATGGTTTACACAAAAAAATACATAAAATACACAACAGCAAAATACACAAATACATTGACATTAACACGTAAAAATATACAATCCAAAATTATCATTTAACCATTTATCAAAAATCAGTCAGAAAGCAGTCCATCTTAAAAAACACTGTCCACATAATTAAATGTTCATAAACACAATAAAATATCTACCCTCCATCGTCAAACAATAGTCGAATCTTATATCTACATACATTGCTTAATATTGACTCTCTTATACAGTAGATTATCCACGAGTGCCGCGAAATTTTTTTTAATTACGAACCTCAAAAAAACCAATTTTAATCCAAGCCAATAACAGGGAAAATACAATAGGCCCTACAGTGCGAAGGTCGAAAATTTCTGACAGGTTTATTGTGCATCGTAATCCTATAGGCCTTCTCGGAATTTTGTTTTGGCTCTTGCTCTTTTGTTTTGGTCAAGTTCACTAACCTTCCCCCTCTATGTACATATTCTCTCGGTCTGCCAGTGGTGTCAGTTGTCAGTAAGCGTGCTTAGTGATCAGTCGTGATCAGTTCGTTAGTTCCTGACATTAATAATGGCTGAAAAACGAAAGAAGGTTGTGTTAACGATTGCACAAAAACTTGAAATGATTTCTAAAATAGAAAATGGCGCTTCAAGGAAGCAGATGTGTTTGAATTACGGGATCGGGGAAACAACAGTGCAAGACGTTTTAAAGCAAAAAGACAAACTGTTAGCCTTTGCATCAGTGTCTGACAGTGCTTCTGGGATGAAAAAACGAAAAACAATGAAGAAATCCACCTATAATGAACTTGACTCGGCATTAGCGGAATGGTTAGCTTAGTGAGGGCACCCCCGTGTCTGGTCCTACCATTGCAGCTAAAGCAAAAATCTTTTTTGATTTGTTAGGCCTGGAAGGAAATTTTGATGCGTCGTCCGGTTGGTTACATCGTTTTAAGAAACGTCATGGAATTAGAGAGATTGGTCTACACGGAGAGAAGCTGAGTGATGATCAACAAGCAGCTGATGATTTTCAACGTGATTTTGAAGAGTTTGTGTTGTCTGAAGATCTGTCATATGAATAAATTTATAATGCTGATGAATCAGGGCTTTTTTGGAAGTGTCTTCCCACTCGTACTTTAGCATTTGAAAGTGAACATCAAGCTGTAGGTCACAAAAGTAGCAAGGAAAGAATTACAATCTTGCCATGCAGCAACGCTGCGGGTAGTCACAAACTTAGGCTTCGTGTAATCAGTAAATCTAAGAAACCGAGGTCTTTTAAGGGGACAAGAGCAGAAAATTTACCAGTTGATTATTTCAACCAAAAAAAAAGGTTGGATGAACCAACAGATTTTTCAAGAATGGTTTGAAAACATTTTTGTGCCTCAAGTACATAAACATCTTGACTCAAAAAATTTGCCAAAGAATGCTGTTTTGTTAATTGACAACACGCCTTCACACCCAGCTACATGTGTGCTTAAATCTTCTGACGGGCAAATCTTCGCAAAGTTTTTGCCCCCAAATGTTACTGCGCTGATACAACCTATGGACCAGGGAGTCATTGCAACCATGAAGAGAACATACAGAACAAAGTTGTTACTGTCAAAAATCGAAGAAGGCTGCGATCTCAAAGAATTTTGGAAGAAATATACAATTTTGGATAGCATTTACGTTATTGCGTCTGCATGGGATTACATCAAACCCTCAACCCTTGTTAAATCATGGAGAAAGTCTTTCCAAGTATCAAAACAAATGTCAACCAAAACATTTGTGAAGAAGAGAATGAAGTCATGCCGACCACTACACTTGTTGACCTAGTGACATCCGTTCCGGGAGGTGAGAATGTCGACGAAGAGAACATGGCTGGAATGCGACACAAGTGAGCCGGGGTTTGAACGACTGACTGACGTAGAGATAACGAACAAAGCAATGGGAGTGAACGAGAACGAAGAAGAACAAAGTGAAAGTGAAGAAGACGAGGCGCCTGCGCGGATGACACACGAACTGCTTTGCAGCACGTAGACGGATTGCTTCAATATTTAGAGGAACAAGACGACGACGCACATCTGGCAGAAAAACTCATGTTAAGGAAAGTACAATCTACAATAAAGAAAAGGTGTTTCCAAAGCAAGAAGCAAAAACGAGTGACTGATTTTTATAAAAAGGCGTAACTGAACACTTTTTGTTAACAGTACAGTATTGTTTTTTGTTTACTGTTCGTTATTTTAGTGATTTAGACATAGAGCAAAGGTTTTTGCTGTACTGTACATATTTTAAAAGTTTTACATATTATGTTTAAAAGGAATAAATTCCAAATGTTTAGTACCAAGCCACGTGTTGTTCAATCAAATATATTGGAACTTACCGTCTGCGGCTTTTAGAAACAGCGTCTTTACAAAATTGTCATGTTTCGGGACACTTGTCCCATCATCAGAATTTAAAAAATCGCGTATCATTTAAAGTTGATACACTTGTCAATCACTTAAAACATTAAAATCCAATATAAAACAAATAACTTAAAATAATATGATACTAAAATATTTACAGCGAGTGCGAAGGTTTACCGATGTACATCGTATGGAGACCGACCGCGCACTAATTTACGTCTCGCTCCCACCACGACAATAGCGCAAGGCAGTGTTGTACAATACATTTGACTTGAAAACCAATTTATCATTTAAAACATGTGGCTTGGTATCAGTATTGTTGTATGCTTTGTAAATTTCGTACTCTTCAAGAGCGTTCAAATATCGCCCTTTCTTACATATGTGAAGGGGTATCAAATTAGTTTTAAAATTAGTGTAGTTATGATTCTCGGAAATGAGGTGTTCTGCAAATTTTGACTTGATATTGTCCAAACTGTGAAAGTGTGTAGGCGGCCTATGTTCTGTAAATCTTTTTAAAAAACCTCGTCCTGTCTGGCCCACATAAAAGGCGTCACAATCGTCACATATCAATTTGTAAACACCAGTTTTGTGTTCAAGGCTGGTAGTTCTGCGGACACGAAGATTATTCATAATACTATTAGTGGTCTTATAAGTGCCCTTGATATTACTGGTTTTACTAAAAATTGACCCAAAAATCTGAGGCATAAGGTATGTGTACGGTGTTGCAATGTATTTGCGTGTTGTATTTTCGCGTGTTTTATGTCCGTTAATGTTACTATGCCCCTTCTTATGTTTTCGAAGGATGTTGTTCACCATATTGACATCATAACCATTAGCAACTGCAATGTGTTTAATGGTGTCTAATTCCTCATGGTATTCTTTATCACCGAGGGGCAAAGATAAAAGTCTATAAATCATACTGTGGAAGGCAGCTAATTTCTGTGATAAAGGATGAAAAGACTTAGCATGTATTACAATATCAGTCGTTGTGGGTTTTCTATAGATGTCAAATTGTAATTTTTTATTATTGTCCTTAGCAACAGTTAAATCTAGAAAATTCAGTTTACCATTGTCTTCACTTTCAAGTGTGAACTGCATTTTGTCATTGATATTATTCAAATAATTATGTAAATTATCAATTTGCCTTTGTGTACCTTTGTATATTAAAAAGGTATCATCAACATACCTGCCGTAAAATATTATGTTATTCTTGTGTTTGTTATTAGTGAGAATGAATGAATTTTCGAAATTATTTAGGTATATATCTGCAAGAAGACCTGAAAGTGGAGAACCCATTGCTAACCCATTTTGTTGGCTTAAAAATTGATTATTGTGGGTAAAATAATTTTGATGAAGAACTAACACCAAAATGTGCATCAATTCATTTATACTATTAATATCCAATTTATTAGTATTAATAAGGTTAATCCTAAGTATACGCAAGGTTTCAGCTACTGGTATATTCGTATACAAGTCCACAATATCAAAGGAAATAAGTTTGTAAGCCGGTTCAACTATTAAATTTTTAACCTTATTCACAAAGTCAACACTATTAATTAGACTATGATCATTAATTATTTGTATATTGTTTTATTATGGTGACTAGTTTTTTAGCCGTTTTATACCCCGGAGCAGTGGTGAAATTTACTAATGGTCTCAAGGGGATAGCATCCTTGTGGAGTTTGGGTAATCCTGTCAAAACAGGTGCTTTTGAATTTATAGGTTTCAAAGATCTTCTTGTTTACTCATCAAACAAATGGGTGCATCTGTTTATACATTGATTTAATTGTTTTACATGTACATTTAACTGAAAATTATGTAAAACAATTAAATCAATGTATAAACAGATGCACCCATTTGTTTGATGAACAAACAAGAAGATCTTTGAAACCTATAAATTCAAAAGCACCTGTTTTGACAGGATTACCCAAACTCCACAAGGATGCTATCCCCTTGAGATCATTAGTAAATTTCACCACTGCTCCGGGGTATAAAACGGCTAAAAAACTAGTCACCATAATAAAACACAATATACAAATAATTAATGATCATAGTCTAATGAATAGTGTTGACTTTGTGAATAAGGTTAAAAATTTAATAGTTGAACCGGCTTACAAACTTATTTCCTTTGATATTGTGGACTTGTATACGAATATACCAGTAGCTGAAACCTTGCGTATACTTAGGATTAACCTTATTAATACTAATAAATTGGATATTAATAGTATAAATGAATTGATGCACATTTTGGAGTTAGTTCTTCATCAAAATTATTTTACCCACAATAATCAATTTTTCAGCCAACAAAATGGGTTAGCAATGGGTTCTCCACTTTCAGGTCTTCTTGCAGATATATACCTAAATAATTTCAAAAATTCATTCATTCTCACTAATAACAAACACAAGAATAACATAATATTTTACGGCAGGTATGTTGATGATACCTTTTTAATATACAAAGGTACACAAAGGCAAATTGATAATTTACATAATTATTTGAATAATATCAATGACAAAATGCAGTTCACACTTGAAAGTGAAGACAATGGTAAACTGAATTTTCTAGATTTAACTGTTGCTAAGGACAATAATAAAAAGTTACAATTTGACATCTATAGAAAACCCACAACGACTGATATTGTAATACATGCTAAGTCTTTTCATCCTTTATCACAGAAATTAGCTGCCTTCCACAGTATGATTTATAGACTTTTATCTTTGCCCCTCGGTGATAAAGAATACCGTGAGGAATTAGACACCATTAAACACATTGCAGTTGCTAATGGTTATGATGTCAATATGGTGAACAACATCCTTCGAAAACATAAGAAGGGGCATAGTAACATTAACGGACATAAAACACGCGAAAATACAACACGCAAATACATTGCAACACCGTACACATACCTTATGCCTCAGATTTTTGGGTCAATTTTTAGTAAAACCAGTAATATCAAGGTCACTTATAAGACCACTAATAGTATTATGAATAATCTTCGTGTCCGCAGAACTACCAGCCTTGAACACAAAACTGGTGTTTACAAATTGATATGTGACGATTGTGACGCCTTTTATGTGGGCCAGACAGGACGAGGTTTTTTAAAAAGATTTACAGAACATAGGCCGCCTACACACTTTCACAGTTTGGACAATATCAAGTCAAAATTTGCAGAACACCTGATTTCCGAGAATCATAACTACACTAATTTTAAAACTAATTTGATACCCCTTCACATATGTAAGAAAGGGCGATATTTGAACGCTCTTGAAGAGTACGAAATTTATACAGCATACAACAATACTGATACCAAGCCGCATGTTTTAAATGATAAATTGGTTTTCAAGTCAAATGTATTGTACAACACTGCCTTGCGCTATTGTTGTGGTGGGAGCGAGACGTAAATTAGTGCGCGGTCGGTCTCCATACGATGTACATCGGTAAACCTTCGCACTCGCTGTAAATATTTTAGTATCATATTATTTTAAGTTATTTGTTTTATATTGGATTTTAATGTTTTAAGTGATTGACAAGTGTATCAACTTTAAATGATATGCGTTTGTTTTAAATTCTGATGATGGGACAAGTGTCCCGAAACATGTCAATTTTGTAAAGACGCTGTTTCTTAAAGCCGCAGACGGTAGGTTCCAATATATTTGATTACATATTATGTTTTTTGTACAATAAAACATAGTTTTTATGCTGAAATATTTTTTTCGTGTTTACACCTCATTTTTAGTCTTTTTTCGGGTTATCCGCGATTTTCATTATCCGCGGTGCCCTTGCCACCCAATTCCGCGGCTAATCGGGGCTTTACTGTACTAACATCATAAATACATATACCATTCAACTTTTTATCATTATCCTCAAACTCATATAATTCATGATCGGGTATGGTTCTGTCACCTTCGGTATAATTAGTCATAATTAGGTAATTTGCAAAGTCATTATTTTCATTATCTCCTACTACTTCAGTTTTATTACAAGGTAAGTACTTACTATGTTTATTATATATCATCTCTACTCCTAACCTTTCTATAAATTCTTCATAGTCTCTACTTATCTTAAAAATCTCTACCTCTTTCTTTCTCTCAATATATCTCTCACTATCACACCATCTCTCTCTCTTAAAACATCTCTCTCTTTTTACATTTGCAGGGGACACTAATTCACAACTATTGCACCACCTGTGAAGTGCACTAAAAAAACCAAGGACAACTTTATTTGTAGACCATATGTCTCCCAAATATACATCGAAGGCACTCTCGTCCTTCCCAAACACATGTACATCACCCCCAAATACACCATTAAGGGAAGAATCTACCCCCTGCAACTCTTTTACAATTATACTCTCTTCACACACTCTCTTTAACCCTTCAAAACACACTATCATTCCATTATTATCATATTCTATTCCCCATAAAATTTCATTATCACTACCCCTGTTTACATAATCATTTTCTAATATCATCCTTTTATTTATTTTGTCATAATTTTCTCCCCCACTTACGTTGTCTTTGTTTATCTCTAACTTGTCTACTCCCCTCTTATTTTCTAACTCTATCTCATTAATTTTCTTGTCAACATTAAAATTTCGTCTGTGCGTTTCATTTTTTATTTCTTCAAATTTCTCATCTAATTGGTTTAATTTTACATTTTGCAAATTACTTTGTTTCTTTAATTCATTTAATTTGGCATCAAAACTGTCAAACTTTACATTAAATTTAACATTCTGCTGGTTAAATTTGTCATCGAATTTAATATTCTGCTGCTTAAACTTTTCGTCAAATTTTTCATCAATCTGTTCTCTTAATAATTGAAATTGGTTATTTTGTGTTTTTATTAATTGAAATAAGTCTTCCAATGACACTTTATTACTGATTGCTATAGGTGTCAAATTGGCACTTATTTCGTTCAATATAATCGATTCTGTATCTGTGTTGTTCATCTCTACGCTTTCGTTATTTTCTGCCATTTTAATAAAATTTTGTTCTAACACTAAAATAACTATTGGATTGCAATTGTCGTTTATATGTTTTTATTTTGTCAACATAACCTACATAACCTCTCACGTGTTACGTTATGAATTATTCCGCCACTCCCGTTGTTTCTGAATCTGGCTTATTTTATATAAAGTCACCGTTCGGGGGCCAATTGTAGCTTTCCTCTCCTGTTTTTTTTTTTTTTTTTTTTTTTTTTTTTTATGCCATAAACTTGTTTTTAATTAATCTAAATAAGATTTATAATTCTTAACGACAACCCAAATATGGCGTCGCATATAAATACAAGAAACAAAATGGCGTCTACATACTCTTACGCCCATATTTATTAGTCATTACCTTCAGTTACTGTGATACTTAATCCTATCATAAATTTGAATATAGCTGCAGCTTTAATAAAACTCGATTGATTTAATTCACTATTTTTTATATCTCACAAACCAATGCCCCGATATTTTATCGTAATGGCCAGTCATTCACACCCACATGCTCTCTCTCACACACACACTCACTAGCACAGATACATTTTATTTGGTTTATTTCAATTTTGAGCTCATTAAGGTATAGATATATAATTATTAATTTGGACTTCTCTGAATGTGTGCACTTGTAGGGCCGCCGTTGATGTCAGATCCTCTGTATTAAAATGGCAGATGGTCGCCGCATGTCCCTCGTCGATTTACTCTGATAGCACTGATTCTACTTTACATACTTGTATAGTAATTTGCTTGTGTTAGTCTTTAAAGATTTATGTTACATTTTAATTACATTTAGTAATTTGTCTAAAACACTTCTGGTGAAAACTACGCCAACAGCGATGTGAGCTGTTGACGCTCTGATGTGCTGTGTGGAACTGAGAACTGGTTATACGTACTATTTGCGTATGTATTAGTACATCTGACGTCACCGCCTTTTGTTCTTTCAGCCAACGCCTTGTTTCATACGTTATTGTCTATGCGTCATTATCGTTTATGAATGACGACACAGCCTTGTGGACCAAAAGAATTGATATTAAAGTCTTTCTTCACTTACACCGCCATTGTATCTGCTCGGTTTCGCCCGTCCACCGGTGACCTTGGAATTATTCTCCTCTTACTGAATATGCATTGTTTGTGCAGACATAGGGAAAATGGACCTAACCATACTTTATATAACATGAATACAATAAAATATGAAACATCCTCAAACCCCATAATTAAGATAACAGGCCTTTATGTACCGTTACATCTTATTAGAAGGGAGCGAGAACATATATTGTGAACACGTATTGGGTCGAGTGTATACAGTTCATCCAAACAATCATGAATGTTATTTTCTTCGTTTACTTATGCACAATATATGTGGCCCAACTTCATTTGAAAATATGAAGACTGTCGACAATGTAAATCATCCAACGTTTCAACCTGCATGCCAAGCTCTTGATATCCTAGAGAATGACAATCATTGGAACGACACATTGTCAGAGGCAAGATTATTTGCTAGCCCTGACAAAATGAGAGAACTTTTTGCAATAATGTTGGTGTTCTGCAGTATTTCAAACCCAAGTGCATTGTGGATTAAATACAAAGACCGCTTCTCTGAAGACTTGATTCGAGATATTATGCGTCGAATTCCGGATGCTGATTTGAATTTATACAAGGAAAGCATGGAAAATAGTTGTTTACTGCTTTTACAAGATTTTGTTACTTCTGTCGGTGGTAATCCGATAGCTCAATACGGATTACCAAATCCACAGTCTACCGTGCAAAACATTTCAAAGGAATATCTTTCTGAAACCACTTATGACAGACAACAGCTACAGTTGAAGAGAATGAAATATTACTAACAGACGAACAATGAAATATATATCAACTCATTCTTCAAAGTGTTTACTGTAAATCTGGAAATGCATTTTTCCTTGATGCACCAGGAGGTAGGGGTAAAACATTTTTAATCAAATTGACTCTTTCGAAGTTAAGAAGCGAAGGCAAGATTGCATTAGCAGCAGCTTCCTCGGTAATCGCTGCTACATTATTACCTAGGGGAAAAACGGCTCATTCCTTATTTAAAATACCAATAGATTTGAATTGCAGAGAATTTCCAGTGTGCAATATTTCCAAAAATAGTGCTAAAGCAGAATTGATTAGAAATGCAGACTTGATTGTTTGGGATGAGTGCACTATGGCCCATAAAAAATCAGTAGAAGCTCTTGATAGAACTCTACGAGATTTTTGCAATGACTACAGATGTATGGGTGGAATTACTTTTCTCTTTGCCGGAGATTTCAGACAAACATTGCCCATAGTTACGCGAGGTACCAGAGCTGATGAAGTAAACTCTTGCGTCAAATGATCGAATATATGGCGTACCGTTCAAACAGTATCACTCACAATAAACAGAGTCCAACTTGGAGGTGATGCAGATATTCACGAATTTTCTACTACTTTATTAAACCTTGGAGATGGTAAGATACCAGAGACAGATGGTGCGATATGTTTACCGCCATCATTATGTCGTACAGTTTCTTACGTAGAGTTGATCGAAAAGGTTTATGGACATATTGAGTCTATAAATTTGCACGATGATGTGTGGTTATGTGAGAATGTGATACTAGCACCAAGAAACGAACAAGTAAATGCCATAAATAGTTGCATATTGCATAAATTTCCAGGAGACGAAAAAACATATCACTCCATTAATACAGTTTTGAACGAAGAGGATGCAGTACATTACCCAACTGAGTTTTTGAATGCTTTATCTGGATCAGGATTACCAGCTCACACATTGAAATTAAAACTAGGTGTTCCAATTATACTCATGAGAAATCTGAAGCCACCACAGTTATGCAATGGAACACGATTGAAAGTTAGGTCGCTAAAAAATCATATCATCGAAGCGACTATCTTAACAGGCTGTGGCAAAGGAGAAACCGTATTTATCCCAAGAATTCCAATCATACCCAATAACTTTCCATTTCTATTTAAAAGACTTCAGTTTCCGGTTAATTTATGCTTTGCAATGACTATCAATAAGTCACAAGGGCAAACTTTACGTACAACTGGTGTGGATTTAAGAGCTCGTTGCTTTTCTCATGGACAACTGTATGTGGCATGTTCTTGAGTAAGCAGAAGCAGCGAGCTCTTTATTTGCTCTGATAACGGCAGAATGAAAAATGTAGTTTATAACGAGGCTCTGATGTAGAAAGGTATATAAAAACTGAGTATAATGGACTGTGATACATTTACGTATATAAGGATTCTACCAAAACATTTAAGACTGACTTAGCACGTAAGATTTCGACTAAATCATATCAATATACTTAAGTATTCATTATTTGTATTATTCTATACGAGTAAACATTTTATCTAACTGTGTTACTGCATGTTTGTAAATATCTACTAAATTATCAAATTTTGATTTTACGTATCGAGGAAACATGAATGATGGATCTATTGCTTCTCACTTTTTGGATATGCATAACTTACAATATAAGAATATTATTAATATAGATGTACCATTAGCAATTTACCAACTCGACAGTTACCACAACAATCATATACAAATATTCGCATGCGAAGCTGCGGGTACCTGCTAGTCATAATTATAAATCTTAACTTTCTATAAAACTCTGGGCTTATAGAATAGTCCTTAAAATGTTTTGTGTACCTTGGACTATTCTTTTCTTCTTACAATAAAATTACTTAATTATAATACAATGTAACATTTGGTATTTAATCCTAATAGACAATATGATCTTTTACTATACACATCATTAATTAAAACATGCTTTGTACCTTGTAATCTCCCTATCTATCTTCTACAGTATATGTAGGGTTTTTTGGTCAAAGTAGACATCTTGTTAATTACATTCTTATGAGTACATTACAAACGTATTATATTACTCATGTCTCAATCTAATAACCTATACCATTTCTTTACATATTGGACGCTGTCTATTACAATTTTTATACATGATGTTGTCTCTTTTTTCTATCAAGTAGATGTAGGTTTTGGTTTAACATTTATTTCTTACTAATTATCTTATTATGTGTCCATAAACAACAATAGTGGTTTCTTTAACATTATTGGCTAGTAGTCAGTTTATTTGTCACACTTTATACTGCCAGTTTATTTACATTCCATTCTCCCTTACATTTCTATCATTCTTTAATATACAATAGTAGTCTTTCCTTCCTACCATACACTACAACATTATTATACAAAAATAAAACTTTTGCAACATTTCTATAACATAGTGATCTCTATTTGAGTTGTCTTAATGTCTATTAGTTACTCTCAGATATAACTGAATTTATACTTCCAGTATAGTTTATACTGAATCTAGGTTTATAGTTTTTGTCATACATTTCCTTAAGGTTAGGTTGCCAGTTACTGGTTACTTAGTTCACAATACTTTATATTTTTATTACTGTTTACACTGTGTCATTTGCACAGTTTAATTATCACTATTTTTTTCCTTTCTAATACACATAACTATGACCATAATTATCTGGTTTTTATTATAACTCTATACTTATGATAATTACAAATGCAGTCTTAGGTCTGAGACCTACCTGGACTGTTAGGCTTGTTACATAACTGATTTTTCTTAACCTTAAATACATTTTTTGCTTATATTCTAAACATTACTTTTTTCAATATTATATTAAGATATATTCATTCACTCTCCTAATCTATTGGGTAATTTATTATGTCAAGATTTAGTCTAGTCTAGTCCTTTGAGATGTCTGTTTTGTCAAGTTATTTATTATGCTAGTTTACAAGGCTAATTTATGTTTTTCATCTATTCATGCCTCTGTAACCATTATTCTTTATTGCATTCCTCATTTAGTTACCTATTATTTTTTATTTGATCAAGTTCCCTAAATATTTTGATAATTCAGTTGAGGTTATTGGTTGGTATCATCTTCTGATCCTACAACATACTTAAATTCATTGTGAAGTATTTCAACTTTAATAAAATTTCAAGAAAATAGAGGAGTAATTTCAATTGAAATTACAAATTTTGTCCAGATTTATTCATATTTTACAAACTTTTGTAATATCTCCATCCCCGTAGATGCAGTTAAGGTATTTGAAGTAGTGGAAGTGATATACATACTAATATGTTAATGTATTTAGTATGCAATATTTAAAATGAAATATAAAACTTTCTGGAATATGTATAAATGTGGATAAATTATGTATCTGCAATTGAAACTGTTCTTCATCATAGAAAACGTTTTTAGTATTATACTCTCAAGACAAATGTGTGGTCATACAGGAAATTTTAATTCACATAATCTAAAAAAAAGTATGCTTTTGTAAAATATGCAAAATCTTGGAGAAGGCAACAGAAAATTTACCTTCCTTCAACTTGATTTGTTTTTTGGAATATAATTTATTTTTATTTTTTGTTTAAAAAGCAAAATCTAAAGATATATTCACATTATATTATCCACACTGAAGAAACATCCACTTATGAACACAGAACACACATCCACATACTGTTCATTCATTTTATTTTCTATACACAGAAAATTCTGTTGTGTTTAAAGTGCAGTGTGTTAACCATCAAAGTATAAAAATGTATATAATGAATAATATAATGAAGTGCAAATGAATACTGCTTTTAAATTTTACATAATAATGAAAATGGAGATGGCAGTTGACACATTATTCAGTGATGGAACATAATAGAACTGTCTAAATCAGCTTGTAGAATTATTTATACCCACAATTAAGAACACTGCTTTTAGGTTGAACACATATTTTATTTTTCTTAATAAAAAACATTTCATTGTGTGGGAGTGTGCAATGTACATAGTTGACTCAGTGTTGTGTTGCTAGTTGTGTGTGCTTGTTTTAGCCAAACCCCAAGTCCAGAGTTCAACAGAAGCACAGTACTCAAGCTCAGACAGTCCATTACATGAGTTTGTGTCAGATACATTCCGTGCCACCTCGCAGGACATTGAAGAAGTCAGAGAAGGGATGAAAAAACTGGGTTTGGATCCAACTCCTGTTAAAGGTACAGAGTCTTTCCAAGTATTGTGCTTTTATTTTTTGTATATACGTGTTACTTTAAAAACGGTTGATAGTAACATAATGGTGCTCCTAAAACTTCTTGGGATCTGCAGTAAGGACAAAGAACTAAACACTACACAAAATTAGCATGGAGTGTGAATAACAATTTGGAGAACAACAATTTTAGTGATTTGTATTTGCCGCATGTTCAGGTAGATAGCTCTTTCACAAAACATGAAATATAGCATTTTAATTTTCTACATGAATGTTTTAGTGCAAAATGTTTGGTTTAGCTCATAGTTCTGACAGCACTATTTACTTCCTAAAAGTGCTGTCTATTACTTTCCAAAGTTTTGTTTTTCTTATATAAAGTATCAATGGTAAAAATATTTTGATGTTTTAATTTTTATACACATTGTTATGCATTTCGCTGTTAGATTTTGTGTTTAAAACTTTCCAGACTAGTCTGGTGAATATTATTCAAAAAATGTAGTATGTTATAATGTGTATTCAAATATTGTAAATGCTGAAACATACAAAAAATGTTTTTTTTTTTACTTGTTATGACTTCAAATCATTACCAAACAACTCATAAAATCCATTGTTTAGATTTTTACATTAGACTAAGCTGTGAAATAAAATGGAATGTAGATTGTTCACTTCATCATACTAGGTGTTACAAGAGACAGTTGTCCCTAGGACTCATTTATACGTTGGTTTGATTTTATTATTTTTTTTTTTTAAGAATATTTTACTGTTGCTATTTTTCCATGAAATTTTAAATTGATTGTTATTTAAATTATACATTAGTTGTGAATTCTATATCCATTGGTACATTTAATGTATATAAAACATTTATTTTTTGTTATTTGTTATCATCAGTTTCTCCAGTTATTTTCCTGGCATAATTTGTATTTTAATTAACATGAAATGCCAGTAGTTTTGCATAGAAATTCTGTTAGCTGTAAGTAAAGATGTGTCCATAAACAGAAAGTTTAGAAAAACGTAAAAGGAATTTTCACAAATGAATCCATACCAAGACACTTCTGTGTGTGTCCTTTTTTCAGGTTAAGTCCCATGTTGTGTTTTGCTGTTTCCCTGAAGTATTTTGTACAATATTTTGGCAGAGTGATCTCTGCCATTTTCAGGCAGATTCCTCCAAAAGTTATATAATTGCTCTAGGCAGAGATGAATCTTCCAAAACAGTATAAAACCTTTCAGGGAAAAACACAATATGGGACTCAATCTAAAAGTGACACATGACATCACACCCATTTATATCTAAGAATTATCTCTCTCTCTCTCTCTCTCTCTCTCTCTCTCTCTCTCTCTCTCTCTCTCTCTCTCTCTCTCTCTCTCTCTCTCTCTCACACACACACACACACACACACACACGCACGCACGCACACACACACAATTTTCAGCTTAATAATTAGTTTTAGTGAATTAATGTTATATCTAATATAGTTGCAAATAATACAAATGCAATGAGTATAGTAACTCAGCTAGCACGTTCCGTAAAACTAGCAATCAGCAATATTAAAAATTAAACAAAAAACTATGGACACTTGAACCACCATGTCTATACAATACAATGTTTTGACTGTACAGATTCATTTTCAAGTAGAAAAAAACTTAATATAAAAACTATAAAACAGGACACATTAAGAAAAATAAGTTAATTACAAATTATAATAGAATAGACATTAAAATATAGACTGTTAAATATTAAAACAAACTTACCTGTATCCTGAAGTAGCAACACCATAGAAGCTTCTTACATGACAGTGTACAGCAGGGGCGAACCTAGGATTTTATTTCAGGAGGAGATTTTTTTCAGCCACATATCGTTTTCTTAGAGTATTTTTTCTCATATTACAGTATAATGAAAATCGTTCCAATAAATTAAAACTAATGGGTAAACAATGGCTGCAATTCACTATTTTCATAACAATCAATTAATAACATACAGTTTGACTTGGAACACTAATAATACCTTTCTCTGGAATATAAATACCTTAAAGAGAATGTTAAAATTAAGAAAGTAAATTTTGTATGTTTATGTGTGTTTGTGTTGTAGAACACATGCAAGAACACGACAAATTTTTAACGAATGTATGTTTAATTTTACAATATTTGGTTTCTTAGAGCTAGATAGAGTCTATTATAACAACCCATGTCCATTATGCAAAATAATGTTAAGAAATTAAAACTTATTCATATTATGTGCTTTGTGATTGAAGTTATTACATGTAACATTAAGTTAAAATATAAAAAAATATGTCCCTATTTAGCGTAACCAGCGGAAAAACGTATCCTACTCTCTTTCAAGCCGACTTCTTTTCATTTTTCACCAATTCTTTCAAGATCTGTTATATTTATTATTGAGTATAAGGCATATTATTGTAGATTATTTAAACTTGTCATTGACCCAAATAGTAATTTTTTTTAAATTGGCAAAACTTGGAAGTTTTTGCCAAGATTTTCTTACAAGTTGTTGATTCCAATGATTCTATGACTCCACCACCCAGTAAGTAACATCCTTAATTTTCTTCAGTTTTAGAAAAGAGAACTATCTTCATCTTCAATAAGTGTTCTAAGGAGCATTTTCTTGTAAGATAGTTTAACGTTTTGCAACACAGTTAGGTTGCAGTAAAGGAATTACATTTCCTGGTTAGAAAATTGCCTTTATGTCACTGCAAACTAACTCCCCATCGGAAGGATGACAAGTAGCATTGTCAATAACGAGTAGTGCCACGGTGGCAAGCCATTTGTTTCACTGAAATGCTTCACTGGAGAAACAAATTGTGATTCAAACCACTCCTTCAAGTGCCGCATTCATCTATGTTCTTCTCTGGCTCCAGTAGTATGCTGGGAGAGGTTTTATTTTTAGGTTTTTGAAGTTGGCCCTTGGTTTCGCCAACTTGCCAATAACCATAAGGAGTAATTTATGTGTCCCCGCAGCATTACTACATCCCAGAACAGTTCACACTCCCTATTCATATTGAAGCCGGGTGCACTTTCTTATTTTTTGGAGGCTAGGCTTTTCTAAGTGTCTTAAAATTTATGACAGTCTTGTCGGTGTTACACACTTCTTGGGGCAAATAGTTTCCTGCTGGAACCAAGTCAGCAAATTCACTTGCATAATTTGCCACTGCAGCGTGATCAGTTGATAATCATTCATCTGTAACAGATAACTCATGAATACCATGCCTTTTTTTTCTATCGATCTAGCCATCCTGTCCTGGCGATGAATGACACATCTCCATTCATTAGCTTATTAAAGTGAAGCGCCTTTTCCTTGATAAGCAACCCATTTAACGGAATACCTTTTTCTCTCTAGGGAAAACTATAAAAAAGTGCCTTGTCAAGCTTGTTAAAGTGTGAAACTTTCAAGGTATGGCATTTTTCAATACAGTCCGTTAAAGATGATGCACAAATCTGCTCGAGCTTAGCGCAGTTTTTCTTCCAGTCCGTAATGGTTGCATTTACACTGCCGAATTCAGCAGCTAATTTCGATGCACCCCATTATCCAAATGTCTTAAAACTTCTAGTTTGTCTTTAAACAAACACAAAGTATGTTTTCGTTTAGTAGCTATAAGCCTCTTAAAATTCTCCAAGCAATTAAATTAACAAAAACAGCACTAGCACTCGCTAAAAGTTGTGGAACGCTCACTGGAGTAGTAAACAATGACTGTACACGCTTTCAGACTGCTAGTGCAGTGCTGGTGCCGTCATCTGCCACTACCCCTACCCATCCGTAGTCGTCAGCCAACGTTACCTGTGCGTAAGATCTTACTTAGACCTACACTGCACAAATAACTGACATGCGTATATGTTCTATTTGCATTTTATGTGTATTTTAAGAGCAATTCTGGTTACTCCGAAAATTTGATAATCTGAAAAGGCTGCGTTCCCAATTATTTTGGATTAGCGGGACTCTACTTTGTAGTGTATAAGTGTATATATATTATTTGAAACAACTGGAGCCATATAAAAACAATTTTGTTACTAGAATTTTTCTTTTAACATTGTATTTTTATACATTGAGTATGTGACATTGTATTAAGTTAGTTGAATTATAATATTATAAAGAAATCATGTTTGATAATATTAAGGTCACAGTGATGCAACCAAGAGGATTGGGATGGACATTGTTTTATCCAATATTGTTGGTTTTGTATAACCATTGTCAAAACTGTGTGTGTGTGTGTGTGTGTGTGTGTGTGTGTGTGTGTGTGTGTGTGTGTGTGTGTGTGTGAGCTTTTGCCATCTCTCTTATTCTAGCCTTCAATTCCAACATTGACTCTGTAGTCATTTTCACCATATCTTTATTTCCTGTGGTCAAATCTATGCAGTTTCCGGCTCTTTCTTGATCTTCCTCTGATCTTCTGTTTGAGTTGCCCCATTTCAGTATCCATGTAGAGTTGTTTTTATATCATCTTGATCTTCTGTGTTTGTTTCAAACTCTGAAGACCGATATTCACCTCAGGATATCTTGTCCTTTGTTCCTACATTTACTTGCTGCTATTAGGTTTTTTTTTTATTAGATTTATAGTTAATCACAATATTCACGGTCTCCTTCATAAACTTTCCATAGTTTGTAATGTACATTATTTTCTTTCCCAGCCAAAGGAACCTGGACATCAATAAAATGCAAGTTGTATAGGCTTCTACTTATGATTGGTGTTCCCACGGTTTGCACTTCTCATTTTGCAGCATTCTCTCTAAATATATTTCAAATATTTTTATAATACATGCTTAGTTTAGCTTCTGTGTGATTTTTCTCGTGTGAAATCTGCTTCCAAATCTTATTGTATATTTGTTCAGTTTCCCCATATGATTGACATGCAAAATTGATATGGCTGTTATGTTGCAATATGTATAATTCATTATGTTTCCATATTGCATCTGATTCTTTTGTCATGTTATACATTGCAGGCAGTCAGTACAAAAATTTAGTTGTTCTTTGTTCCCCCATCTTTCTTTTCAGTTTTCAGTATCTTTGCATACAATCTGCTGTGTTAATTCTTAAAACTAAGACCTCTATACTTTATATATTTGTTCGTAACTCCATAGTTAGTTAGTGTCCTCCTCCTTAGAAGTTCATTTCTTATTTCTTATTTCATATTTCTTAGCCTTAGCCTTAGAACCTCAATATACAAATTCAGAAGGTACTTACTTCTCTGGACCTTAGGGCTTTTAGGGCATTTTCTTCAGGTATTCTCTGTTATGATTTTTTTGGCTTGAACTGTCAGTTTTCAGCAATATTTGTGAAGATAGGAAATGTTAATACAGTACTATATTACCAAAATTTTCCAAACAGCTACCATTTTGAAACTGGCTACCCAGATTTCTTTTTTTTTTAAGCTCAGTTTTTAAATACACTTTATTGCTGATAGTTGTGTTGTGTACTGTCATAAAGAAGTTATGGAATATTGAATTTGCACTAATGTATAAACAGCTAAAAATGGGCTACAAAATCACAAATGTAGAAAATAGTAAGCTTTTGTTGAGTGTAAAAGTCAGTTTTGGCTATTGGGTTCTGATTTTATAACTCTGCAAACATAGCCCAGGCAATAGGGCAAAAAAAAGGCTGTTTTTGTTATTAAATTTAACAGCAAACCAGCTGTGCGATAATTTGAAAAATATTCCATAGATGTTAAAAACCAAAATTGCAACAGAAAATCACCTTTTGCAAATTTTAGCAACAATAAAAACCATAAAAAATAGTGCTTTTTTTACTTTTTTGCTCATAGTAAGGAACGTATTGAAGAAATCGTTTTACTGTCAATAGGAAAGTTGTAGAGAATTGAAAAATCTTTAAAATGGTCATTTGTAAGCCCAGATCGGTGCATTTTTCACCGAGAAAAGCCGGAAAATTGCTAAAAAGCTTGTTTTTTTTTTAAATTCATAACTTTGTCAAAAATAAAGCTGAAGCATTCACCTTCTGCCAAATGATAGCTAATGATATGTAGCATTCACCTTCTGCCAAATGATAGCTAATGATATGTAGATTAATCAGGCTCAAGATAGTTTTTGACGGATAAGTAGTTCTTGCACAATTGCAGTTTAAACAAATTATAGCATTATTTTGCAAAATTCACAGTATTAACCAGGGTGCACCGATTTTAATTTACCAAACGAATTTTGAAAATGCATGTTATAAATTACAGTCTATCTTGGATTTTTATATAAATTACGTTAAATGTGTTAAAAATGTCTTCGTACATAGCGTTAAACGCGCGAGCTCGCGCTCGAAGCCAAATGGAGTCTAGGTAGTGGGGGGACGAGCCAGCGAAGGAGAAGAGAGAACTCGCGCGACATTGTAGTGAACTATAAGATACATTTGTTTTGTTTAGCCCGGGCTGCTCGCATTAGGTGCTACATAAGGCGGATTATATAACGCTTAAAATTTAAGTTGTTTGAAACAGTTTATTGGAAACCATCTGAATAATATTACAAATAACGTATTTTAAAAATACTTTATTACAAAATTACATACAAATGATATACGTAATCGCAAGACTATCGCTTAACATAATCGTAATATTACATTTTTCGCTTTTTGTGTGGTACTTCGCATTCATGGCATTCATTCTCAATAATTACATCTAGTTCACTGCATTCAACCATACTATCCAAATCATTTTCTTCAATTTCATCCTCGTTATTAAATGTTTCAATCGTAATATTTGAACATGCTCCGTCACTGCAATTAGCACATAATTCGGAACATTCCAAACCATGCTTTCTGCAGGTACATGAATTAGTATTACAGCCTGTTTTGCATCCACATGAGATTTGTTTTAGCAAATTCTCAGGCATTGTGGATCTTGTGATCCAATGGGAACCAAATGCTTATTGACCACTTTCCATCCCCATTGCGTCGGATTTAAATTTATATTACCAAGCCACAATTGTAACTGGTAATACGTGCGGAAAGCATGTTCTCTTGCTGCACCCTCTGACGGTGGCAAAGTCTCAAAAGCAAAATTCGGTTTAACCTTCGCTTTGGTATAATGCAAATAGCGAAGATCATTTAAACTAAAATTATTACTCTTTTGTATTAAAGTTTTTCGGCTTTATTACTATATAGATTGCGAATTAGAATACAAGCATTTCTAGCTATTTGATCTTTGGAGGCATCATTTTTATAAAATAATTTTGCGAGTTCTTGTAATTTTGTGGCTTCCAAACTATTAATTAATTTTTGTTTACCTTGCTTATATAAACAAGATGTTGTGTCACATCCTGAAAAAACGTGCAAAAAACCAACTCTGGACTGCAACTCTTTGTGCTTAAAGCTGTTGCAGGTATAATACTTATTTGATTCACGACCTTTGCCTGCTTTAAAAAAATATATATTATTATAATCTTGAGCATGTTGATTTAAAATTACCAGAAGATTGATATCTTCACCTACAATTACAACAGTTGTTTGATTTTCAATCCGTGCATGTTCAATTGCAGAATTGACAATGAGGAAATCAGCATCCTCAAAAGCAATTTTTGTCCGAAAACCTGAACTGTTCAAAATTGTGCATAGCATTTGAGTAAAACGAATCTTATTGTTCTCGTTACTCAGAAACTGCTTTTGATTCAGAGTGATTTTAGTATTGATGTCAAAATATATTTCACTACCAATACTCGCTAATTTCCGATGAGATCGTTCAACCGATTTCGTTGTTAGCGCATCATCGTCAGGATAACCGTCAAATATTATGCAACTATTAGGCTTATAATGACGCTTTGCATAACTCACATAGTGGTTTAAAATAGTTTCAGTATTTTCGTTTGATTGCCATACAACTTTATGCAGAAAGTAGCCACCGTCGACAATATGTATTAAATCATTTGTAGCCGGAATATTATCAATGGAATCAAAATGATCATAAAATTCGGATTTTTTGGTTTTACGCATACCACCTTCATTAAACAGTGCCAAAGGTACAGGAGCAAGTTCATATTTAATGTACTCTTTCATATCATTTTGGTCGGTAATATTGAGAGTTATTCTTTGAAAAATTAATAATGGTGATATGCACACTTCAACATTTGCTATATTTTTTACCTTTGTATTCACAGTGCTTAAATTGAGGACTTTATTCTTTCTAGGAAATTTTAACGATGAAAAATTTTTACCTACATTATCTTTCATCAATTTTTTCCGATTTTAAATTCTTTAAAGCAATTAATTGAAGAATCACCAACGATGCCAGAGAAAATTCCCATTATATCTTTGGATTCAGGAAATGGATTGTGAGCTTCAAAAAATTCTTTTAATTTTAACAAATCAGCAGCATCACGAGCAATACGACTAGTTCTATTGTCTACATGCTGTTCTGATGTGGAAAACGATACATCACAAAAGTTTTCCTTCTGATTGACCACTTCCATTATCGCGATCATTGATAAAATCCACTTAGCTATGATAGCTTCAGTTTAACCTCGACCATGTGTCAAACCTCCACTGCACTTCATTGCTCTCATTAAAACTTGCTCTACTGTCATATCAGACCATACCCCTGTCCGACACTATTAGAGCGTCTCATGGTGAAAAAACCTTGACGACAAAACTTATCGTATTCTACAATATCCATAATATTTTCTAATTCAAACATTTTTTGTAGGTATAAGTGGGCACATTTTGCATAATTGTGATGACCTGAGGCATAAAATATGGGAATCATCAGTTGCACGACTTCAAGATGCTCTTTGAAATTTCCAGAATGTTCAGCATCTATGAACCTTTGCATTAAACTAATAATTTCGAAATATTGAAGCCATAGTTGGCTGGTCGGACCTTTGCATCGCACATTTTGAATACCATCTACAAATTTCTCCTCGATTTTTTCAAGATTGGATTTTTTACAATTTTTTTATCCTTTCCCAAATTAGCAAGAGAAGCGTTGAGAAATGATTTTTCATCATCAGTTAATTCTACTGTTTGAAAAATGATACTATCAAGTGACGTTTGTACTAAAAGATGTCCTCTTACTGCCCTCGAAAAAGCATGTCCCGCAAGAGCTTTATCTGCGGATAATTCTGCGAATATTTGGCAAAAAGCTTCTTTTAATCCACTACCTTGTATAATCATACCCACAGTACCAAGGTAGGACATTAATAAATGAAAAACCCACCTAAGCGAACAATAACTGAACTTAAGTTGTGAGGATCGTTATTACGATCTATAGAAGCCAAGATTTCCCATGCTTTTAGACAAAGGGGCTGATCGAATGTGCAAAAACAGTGCTTTTGCCCATTTGCATCAGCTCTATGTCTTGCTTCTACTAACACGGTTAAAATAGTCATGTATTCACTGGGAGATGCATTTGACAAATGGTAGAGGAATAACTTTTGTCATGGAAAAATCTGTGTTTAAATCATGATATTTATTCATGAATCCATGCCAACCCATTGTGATTTGTGGCGCAGTATTATGTTTCCCATAATGCCATATTAAATCAAGAGGTTTAATGCAAAAGGTTGAAGTAATGGGATTCAGTTTATCTAAGTCTTGAACTATTAATTTTTTTAAACTAAAAGGTTCAGTTTGTGAAAATTCAACTAATGGGAGATAGCCAAACTTGCCACTGGTAATTTCAGGTAAAGTTCCTTTTAATCGTGTAACTTTATTATCAGTTTTCACAGATGACGCTGGTGTTACACACATTATACCACCCACACAATGGAATGTATTTTTACTGTCAATTGTAGCAGTATTGTGATCCGCATTATCAAATACAAACTGCAGATAAGAGTCTGGTAATAATGTCAGATTTTCAGGGTCACTGACAATTAAGTTTCAAAACGTACTGTTTCAGAATAGGAAGCGCAAATACCTATATTGTATAGGCATTCGATCAGACCTTTGGCAGCGAATTTCTTATGGATCATTGAAGAAAGTGCTAATAAAATAGAAGATGAAAATGATCGTGGTCTTACACAAGACATAATAATATGAGCTATAGTTATTATTTTATTGTCCCATTGAACCCAAGAATTATTTTTTGGAGTGTGCTTATGAGTTTTAATCAAAATATCGAGAAGTAATTTCAAGCTTTTAGGAATATCTTTGTCTAAATCATTTAAAAAAGTACTTGGAGATTTATAAACGTTCTTTTCATTAAATTTCATTGATCTGATGTCTTGTAAAATCTGATGAGCAGCTAGCTCTACTAATCTTAACTTTTCTTGCTCAATATTTTTTTGCCGATTCTGATACCAATTTTCTTTGATATTTTTTCTAAATGATTGTTTAAAACATATTAACCGATCATTTTTTGTCGAATGGATAACTATTTCGTCTACAAAGTGTCGTTTTAAATGATTTACGATGTAATCAAGTCTTGGTAAATCCCTTGAACCATTAATTTTTAAATATTTTTCTAAAATAAACTTCAAAGAAAATTGGCATTCATCGCTATTATCGAGCAAAAAATTAATAATATAAGATAATAAATCTGACATATCTTCACTAATTTGAGTTCCTCTGACGTTTGATGGGCGGTATGCGTAAAATTTGCTTAAACAAGCAGTATGATAATAGAGCTTATGATCATTAAAATAATCAGCATCGTATTGTTGTAAATTGCTAAGACGTGAAAATATAATTTGATTAGTTTCTGTTTTCAGATAAACTTTCAGCTGCGCTACAATATTATCAATAGTATCTCTTTTATATACTCGTCTACAGTTGTCCTTATGTTCATAAACATTTCCAGAACAAAAAAAGCAATACATAGAAAAATTAAATACCCACCCTTCTTGTTGGCGCTGTCGATTTTTTGCAGAATTTTTTGCATTTTCTTTTCTTGCTTTTTCAGCAGTTTGTATATTACTTTCCCTCAAATACGTAACCGAGCAACTTTTGTGGAAAGTAGCTTGTTGTAATCCTTCTAGCTGCTTATGTTTATCGTCTTTCCTCCTTTTGCTTGATTTTATAAATCTTTCCAAACCTCGTTCTTTGGCAACACAAGTCTTGTCTGATGCCATGGACTGATCGCAAAGGATGCAGATATTATCAATATCCTCCCATTGTTCAGCCACATCGTTTGTTGCATTTTCTTCTTGAACTGCCATACCAACATTTTGATTTACTAAGCCATCAATATTGGGGCTAAACAGAAAATAAACTAATGAAATATACGATACTATGGAATCATCGCTGCTAGGATCCATGACCAAAAATATGGCAAATCGTAATGTCGCAAGTTAATCACCTGTGAATTAGATGTATGTTAATAATACCGATAATTAAAATATTAATTTTATATATTTTTAATATCTGAGTAACATTTGTCAGAATCATAGTAATTAGTACATATACAAAAAAACGTTAATTGAATTATACAAAATACGTATAATTTGAGTTAATGTTGATATACGAGCTTCCTCAACCGAAACTTTAAATTTTGAATTTCTAGAAAAGTATTCAATAATTTTAGAATGAAAGTTAAAATGTTTATTCTCTTTTGTTCGAACAACTATACAGTTATTTATCTAAAGAAGTAGAATTATTTTATTATTATATATAATTGTACAACTTACCTTGAATTATATACAACACTCGTCTTATAAATTAATTAGACCACTAACAATATCATTAATAATATCACTATACTATTAAATAATTTATATCGATCAAAAACAAAACAAATGTATCTTATAGTTCACTACAATACCGCGCGAGTTCTCTCTTCTCCTTCGCTGGCTATCGCGGGTTCGTCCCCCCACTACCTAGACTCCGTTTGGCTTTGGCTTCGAGCGCGAGCTCGCGCGTTTAACGCTATGTATGAAGACATTTTTAACACATTTAACATAATTTATATAAAAATCCAAAATAGACGAATTGTAATTTATAACATGCATTTTCAAAATTCGTTTGGTAAATTAAAATCGGTGCACCCTGGTTAATACTGTGAATTTTGCAAAATAATGCTATAATTTGTTTAAACTGCAATTGTGCAAGAACTACTTACCCATCAAAAACTATCTTGAGCCTGATTAATCTACATATCATTAGCTATCATTTGGCGGAAGGTGAATGCTTCAGCTTCATTTTTGACAAAGTTATGAATTTAAAAAAAAAAAAACACGCTTTTTAGCAGTTTTTCCGGCTTTTCTCGGTGAAAAATGCACCGATCTGGGCTTACAAATGACCATTTTAAAGATTTTTCAATTCTCTACAACTTTCTTATTGATAGTAAAACGATTTCTTCAATACGTTCCTTACTATGAGCAAAAAAGTAAAAAAGCACTATTTTTTATGGTTTTTATTGTTGCTAAAATTTGCAAAAGGTGATTTGCTGTTGCAATTTTGGTTTTTAACATCTATAGAATATTTTTCAAATTATCGCACAGCTGGTTTGCTGTTAAATTTAATAACACAAAAAAATCTATTGACTGGACTAACAGGACTATCCAATCTATTGACTGGACTAACAGGTGTTTTATGGCATTGACTTTAGTAATTATTTTTGTAAATATGTGATAATTTATTTTATAAATATGTTATACTGATGGATTGCATGCATCTTCACATGTGTTTTAAAGTTTTTTTTCTTTGGTAGTATATGGCCATTCATTTAATACTGAATTCAGGTTTCTATTTGTTGTCTTTGTTTTGAACAGGTCAGTTTTGATTTGAATTTAAATTAAATATTTCTTACAATTTTATATACTTTTTTGCTTGTAGACATAATTCGTAGATGGATGTATTTAATACTGCATGATTAATTATAGTCCCTTGCTGCAATGACTTGAGTTCTTACAACTTTGTTGCTTACTTGTATGTTTCATGATCTTATCTTAACCTGCTTCAGCTAAACCTCAATTAAAATTACTGTGTTAGACTTAACTTTAGAATTTTGTAAGGTCAAATTATGTACTTATTATATCAGCCTTGATCACTCCAATGTACTCATGAAAGTTTGATTTTATTGCAGTAATACTAAATAATGTAATAAGATACTAAAAATGCAGGTTTATCTATGTGTAGTGAAGCAGACTATACACTATACAAGACAGCTCTTTATAGCTGTTAACACTGGAAATAATTCTTTACAGGATAATTATAATTAATAATGAGTTTGCTCAGTAAGTCTGTAAGTAATGTTGATGTTTAGTGTTATTTTCTCACAACCATTTCTCTGCCAGGCACTTTACTTCTATGCTGTTCTCAGTACTAAGTAGGGATATCATTATATTATAATCCCAATAATTATAAAAAGCAGGTGTTCCTAAGTACTACTTTATTTTATTTTTTAATAAATATTACTCAGGTTATTTGTGTATATGATCCACAACCTACTTTTTTCATTATTGTGCTCTGTGTAGTAATATAATGGGTATCTTTTTCATATTTTTCATTATTAAGAATAACATTATTTTGAAGTATAACACGCTTTATTTTTGCTAAACAGTCAGGTGAAATATTTGATATTAACAGAAATAATACATAGGCCTATATTAAACCTCATCACATTGCTGTTACCTGTACATAGTAATACACTTTCCATCTAGTTTGTAGCGTAAGTAGTTGAGGTTCAGCGTTTATTTATACGTGTTCATCGATCTTGTGTAAGTATTTAACTCTACTTAAACTTTACTGTCAGCAGTATAAATTAATTTGTCCATATGGATATGTGTAGCATTAAGATTATGAAGTATGAGTTCATGATAACACATAATGCAGAGTGAACATGCTTATTCAGTAACCACAACTATTCATAATCTTATAGTAATGTGTGTGTGTGTATATATATATATATATATATATATATATATATATATATATATATAGGTTTTTTAAAGATATATATTCAGAAGTGTAATTAAGTCCTGATTATAATTTTGTTAACTATGGAAAGAAAAATGTTGCTACTTTCTGGTAAAAATAATGTAACCTATCTAACAAAAAATATGTAATAATTTTAGTTAATGCCATGCATTATTTACATTTACATGTATACCTTTCTGTGTGGTAGTTTTGATAGGTTCATTGGACACTTATGTCTGTTACTGATCAAATCCACTGGAGTCAAAGATTAATAATAAATGTCCATGGGTACTAGAAAAATTTGTAAGTTAATTAGTTTAAATTAGTATAACCAACCTTCTGCAGAAATCAATTCCCAATTAAAGTGACGTTCTTAATATAAAGTATATTTTTCTTCTTCTTCTTTAACACTACAGCCCTACATGAGCCCTGGCTTCCAACACCAATCTTCTCCATTGTCTCCTATCCATTGCCCTCTCTGCGTGACCTCTCACAGCCATTCTTCTAAGATCTACCAGGATATCGTCCAACCACTTATTCTAGGTTGGGGCCCCTCTTTCTGCGTTTATAGACTTGAGTCCTAAGGAATATTTGGTGAGGCCTTTATGAATCTTACAATGTCCTCACGCTCCAGTGTAAACCATATTAGTTTTCATAAAACCTTTCCAAAATGACTACTGCTATTGACTGAGGTTGTTATACACTTGCATTGTAAATCATGGTTCAGTGAATAAAAATGAGTTAACTTGGATGTAACTTGTACGGTAGTAAATGATGTAAGTGAGAGTTAGGTAAGGTTTCAGCTAAGTCACCACTGTCAGATTTTCTCTCCAGACACTACTCACATTTGTGTTGGAACTCAGATACGTCTACTAAGTCAAGTAGTTGCAAGTCTGCAGAAAAAATATTATACTTAAACAGTTGTTTTGTAAAAGAAGCCTTAAATTCAACCCAGGTGATATGCTTGAATGTAGGTAACCACTCTACATATAGTTAGCAAGCATCCAGTTTCTTATGACAGAGATTGTAAAACACTGTAAATTGAAATTAATTTATAAATGGTAAGTCTGAAAAAATTTGAACTACACTGTTTTCATCTCGTGAAAATGTCTGTTATATTTATCAAGTGATGTGCTTGAATTGAGTGTAGATGACCACTCTACAGAGTGGCATAACTATGGGAATCATTCCCCGTCCCCAAGAGTTATTAAACTAAATACAACTATATTATTAACGACTCTGAACACAAAGTTTTTTATAAGTAAAAACATAAAGTTTTACCTTACAACCTGAACCGGTTTTCACCTTTAAAAGGCTTCTTCAGAGGTTGACGCGGGTAGCGCTGTCCGTCCTGAAGTGGGCGACGGAATCGAAGTTCGAAAGATCGATGTTGTGTGTGTGGGGTGAGATATGTTCGAATAATGCATGCGATTTGAATTGTGTCTGTTCGTTTAGGATGTCGTTTTTATTTGTTTTCGTGTGTTTGCATATTTCCAGTTGTTCTAGAGTGTCTAGTTTTCGGCCTTTTGTGTGTACGTGTAGAATGTTCATGCTATTGTCGATGTTTTTGTATGTGTGGTTTGCTTCAGTGAGGTGGTTTGCAAAGGTGGATTCTGTAGTGGAGTGGAGTGCCTTTGTGTGTTCAATGTATCTCTATTTGAAGCTACGTCCTGTCTGGCCTATGTAGAATTTGTTGCAATTTGAGCAATTTAGTTTGTAAACACCAGGTAGATCGAATTTGTTTTGTGCTTTGTGTGTGTTCTGTTTTGTTAGTAGTTTTGTAAGCGATTCTGTATCCTGCTTTTTTGAATTTGTGAGCTATTTTTTCAGTTTGTTTGTTGATGTATGTTAGTGTTATGAATTTGTTGTTTTCTGTCTTTGTCTGTTGTTTGTTTTGTTTAGGAGTTTATTGACTATTGTTCTGTCGTATCCGTTAGATTCTGCTAGATATTTTATCGTGTTTAGTTTGTCTTTGTAGTCTTTTTCATCTAGGGGGATGTTGTTAAGTCTATGTATCATGGTTCTGAAGGCAGCTAGTTTGTGTTGTATTGGGTGATTGGAGGAGTTGTGTATTAGTGTGTCAGTTGTAGTCGGTTTTCTGTATATACTGAATTTGTGCCTGTGTTCAAGTTTTGTGATGGAAATTGTTCGTCCATTTTAGACAAGAACGATAACAGCTTAACGTTGTCTTTCCCTGGAATGTCACTAGCTCTTAACGAACTTATGAATCTATTTATTTTAATGTAAAAAAATTCGAAAACAACAATCTGTTATAGGAATTGTTAATAAAAACACAATAAATTGAACACTAGGTGTTTATTTATTAAAACAAAACAAATAATTTATTTAAAAAATATAGTGTTACTTATGTATTATTATGTAGTCTTATTGTCACTATTACAAAGTTCATCTTAGGCAAAGGTTTGGTTCACAAGCATTTACGCCTCGCTTTCTATGTGGAAAATACTCACAAACAATGACAGACACTCACATAAAATACTATATTGGCACAGATACGTTGATGACATTCTAATACTATACAGGGGAAACAAAAGACAATGTGAACAGTTACTAACGCACATAAACAAAATACATAAAAACATAACCTTTACTGCCGAATACGAACACAACAATACCATAAACTTCTTAGACCTCTCCATCACAAAACTTGAACACAGGCACAAATTCAGTATATACAGAAAACCGACTACAACTGACACACTAATACACAACTCCTCCAATCACCCAATACAACAAAAACTAGCTGCCTTCAGAACCATGATACATAGACTTAACAACATCCCCCTAGATGAAAAAGACTACAAAGACGAACTAAACACGATAAAATATCTAGCAGAATCTAACGGATACGACAGAACATTAGTCAATAAACTCCTACACAAAACAAACAACAGACAAAGACAGAAAACAACAAATTCATAACACTAACATACATCAACAAACAAACTGAAAAAATAGCCCACAAATTCAAAAAAGCAGGATACAGAATCGCTTACAAAACTACTAACAAAACAGAACACACACAAAGCACAAAACGAATTCGATCTACCTGGTGTTTACAAACTAAATTGCTCAAATTGCAACAAATTCTACATAGGCCAGACAGGACGTAGCTTCAAACAGAGATACATTGAACACACAAAGGCACTCCACTCCACTACAGAATCCACCTTTACAAACCACCTCACTGAAGCAAGCCACACATACAAAAACATCGACAATAACATGAACATTCTACACGTACACACAAAAGGCCGAAAACTAGACACTCTAGAACAATTGGAAATATACAAACACACGAAAACAAATAAAAACGACATCCTAAACGAACAGACACAATTCAAATCGCATGCATTATTCGAACATATCTCATCCCACACACACAACATCGATCTTTCGAACTTCAATTCTGTCGCCCACAACAGGACGGACAGCGCTACCAGTGGCAACCACTGAAGAAGCCTTTTAAAGGTGAAAACCGGTTCAGGTTGTAAGGTAAAACTTTATGTTTTTACTTATAAAAAACTTTGTGTTCCGAGTCGTTAATATAATAATTGTATTTAGTTAAGTAACGGACACGTCATGGACAACGAAATCCAAGAAGTTATTAAACATTTTATCAAAATTCTGTAATCACTTAACATAGGCCTGTTTGTAAGCCAGTTAACTAAAAACTAAGTACCACAAATAACTGTAAAACTAAAAAAAAATTACAAATAATAAAATCAAGTTACAGTTTTGTAAATAACATATGTATTTCCAAAAAGACAATCGTGCACATGCCAGAAAAAGAAGGCAGAGCCTATAAATCGACCTTACTCTTTTTTGCCTATACCCACTGCCTCTTCCTGGGTTGTCTGTGTCACGACTCCTCTAGTCTAATGTCTCTGTTGTATGAACCATCATCTTAGTCCAGGTAAATCAATAGTTTCTTCACTTTAATTTTGAAAAATGAGAAGATTTTAATGCAAATAACAATTAATCGAGTACAATATTTTTGAAATAAGTGCTTTCCCATATTTTTCCAAGTCTTAAACCGTATGTAGTTGTATTCAGAATTTTTGACATACAAAATAATTCATATGTTCATAAATATTTAATTCTCCTCCATCTGAGACATTTTTGTATAACAAAAATTAGCTAACTTACGGCAAAATAGTGATTCAATTACTTGTTTTGGACTTCATCATAATCTTGAATACACTATGTGTGGTTTATATCGAATATAATTTAAAAAACTTTAAGTTGTTGCAAAGATTATTTTGTTTACACCTTATTAAAATATACATAATTATAAAAACAAAAATGAGAAAGCAGATATGTAGTTGATATTATACTGCTATCTAAAAAAAAAAATCAGTAGCCTAAATATTTGTTTTGAATTTCTTAGTAAGTAAAGTATAAGAGAATTGTATTCGTATTTTTAGAATTTGCTGTAATTCTCAATTACTATGTGCACATGCACATGCAACATGCACATAATCCTTGTCTGCCACTACTGAATTAAAGCAGAGTACATGATTGTAATGACCCCATTTGTGGTTGTGGTAATGATTATGCGAGAAACCCATGGTATTCAGATACCCTTATCTCTGTTAATTTTTATCCAAATCAAACATGACACTTCTAAAATAAATTATTTTGAATTGCAGTTTTGATAAAATTTATGAAGTGCATAGTTATAGGGAGTTTTAAACCCATCTAATCTCTATTTTGACGGTGGTGTCCCAATAATGTTTTGCTAAACTTTTAGTATGATAAAAGTACATTACTTTAAATATATTCCTACAATAAAACACTATATCCTGAATCAATAAACTTTTTATCTGTATCATCTCTAACTTACTGGATTATAGTTTACTCTTCTTATCACTAAACTATTACAACAGTGGTGTAAACACACACACACACACACACACACACACACACACACACACACACACACACGTGCATGTTGTGCGTGTGCTCTATTCTTTTTTTGCATTTAAACAATAAGAAATTTTGTTTTCTGTAATTATAATACTACACAAAAATATTCCAGATTATTTTATATTATTTGGATTATAATATTTTAATATTATTTGCAAAAGAATAAATATTTTTTTCTCTAATAAAAAGGCCTTTGAACAAAACAAAAAGAAGTTGTTGAAGAAGTAAAATAGTTTAATTTAGATATTGTTGATCTGGCTGGAAAAAAAGAAAGGAAAAGGAATGGAATATATAAATGACTACGTTCCCTTTTATGATATTGTAAATGCAAGTGTTCATGCAAAAGCATTTTCTATCGTCATATAAAAAGGGTAGCAAAACACAATAGATTAGGAAGCAGTAAATGAGAGACTCTTAGAAACTGAAATAAAAAAGGTATCATACAGTGAAAATAGGCATATAAGCACCAACAAATTATGAAGTTATAGCTCTAAAAGATGAATGTTACAAGAGGCCAAACAAAACACTTGAATGTATTAGCAGCCATGAAGAGGTCATTCTTTTGGGAGACTTTAACATTGGGGTGGTAGCTTGAGAAAGTGACAGTGTTGGTGGAGAATACATAAGTACAACGGGGTATAACTAACGCTACAACAGAATTCAAGTGTAGACTGTATAATAAACAAGCAGCACACAAAATTAGTCCACGCGTACAGACGTGTCAAATGTTCCACCAACCACTATGTGCTCATAGCAAAATTCTTCTTTTCTTGGACCATCAGCAACAGGAAACTTTTAGAAAATGTCACAGACCCCACAAGAAAATGATTAACAAGTGAATAAACCCAAATTTATCTCTATAAACTGTAAACTAAACTATCTCTACAAACTATGTTTGACTGATAAATTAGCAAGAGTAATTTATTTCTCTGGCATTAACACCTATAACAATGTTGTGAAGCAAATAAAACATGCAGCAATAGAAAACTTGGGACACTTACCTAGGCACCAATGGACAAGACAAAATGAGGAAAGATTAGCATCAGAAAAGAAAGATTAGCATCAGAAAAGAAAAGGGCATATAACCAATGGTTATATCAAGTGATGGACTAGATACAAAGTATACAGTCACTGCAATACAAAGGTAGAGGTAAAGGAAGCTGTAAATTTTGTAGAAAACAAGCTACGGTACAGAAGTTATAACCAGAATGAGCAGTATATGGATGAAAGTAGGTCCAGTGAAGCTTGGAAAACATTAAAATCCTTATGAACGGGCAGAAAGGAAGAAACCTTCATGATGTGATATCTTTAAACAAATTGAAAGAATTGAACGGCAAGGCACCTGGCCTAACAGGTTTACCGATAGAAGTATATTAATAAATGGTACATAATTGCTCTTTGAACTTCTTGAAAATTCAACTGCTTCCTCAGGGATCAAGATCTCCTTATGAGTAGTTAACAGGTAGAGGTCTGAGTGCAACAAATTCCGAGCAGGTCGTTTTTTTTATAGACAGTCTTTTAGTTCTTAGACAGGTACTAGAAAAATGTTCAGCAAGAAATATACCAACTCACCTAGCACTTAGTGACCTTAAAAAGCGTATAGCATGCCCCTAAAACAACTGTGATCTGCAATGTCAGAAAATGGAATACGAAGGTAGGGTCACGTATTTCTGATGAATTCCAAGTAACCTGAGGCCTATATCAATTGCATAACTTTATTCAAAATATACCTTTCATCTGCACTAATGATTTGAAAACATAAGTGCCAAAATATGGGAATTCCAATTGGACATAGTTGACTGTTCACACTTTGTTTTGCTCATAATCAGATTGTGATTGTAGAGGACAGCGATTATGTGAATTACATGCCGAGAAAGCTGGACGAAGAGTATCAGAAATGGGTAGTTAAACATCAACTCAGAAAAAACTGAGTCTTTAACTGTTGGTGATGCACTATAGACTAGCTTCTCGAACAAGGAGGAAGAGTAAAGGGTGCAAATTCATAAACCTACCTGGATGTGATCTCTGGTAAAAAAGGAACGGGTGATGCAGTAATTGGAAGGGGAGTAGGGCAAGGTAAGCAAACAATTAGGCAACTGCACTCTGTACTTTAAAACACAGTGGTCAGGAAAGCACTAAAATAAGAAAGCGCAAGACAGTGGTGAAAAACTTAGTAATGTATGGTGCAGAAGTGTGAGAAACTATGAAACAAGCAAAATAGACTTTATGCTGTGGAAACAGGATTCTGGTGGCTCTGTTATGGACATACATTAATGACTGCATATGAAATGAGGCAATTAGAAAACCAGATGGGTTTAGGTCAGTCGTAGTTTATGAGTAGCGAAATGGGTAGGGCGCACAGAGGGGCAGATCTAGGGAGGACTGCATTTGTGGTCATCAGTAGTTATATAAAATATATAACATGTCTTACCTGGTATTTCACTTTTTGTATAGTAATTCAAATCTTCTGATTTTAGATGTAGTAAATTCCTCGATCACTTTCTTGTTAAAATCTGGAATTCTATGTATCATTTTTTTCTACAGACAGCATAGCCAAAGCATTCAGCCTGTGAGTGCCCACAGAATTTATTTAAAATGTTTTAATTCTTTCCGTTGTAGAAAAGCATCATTTACTTTCAACTGTCGTAATTGATATAGTAACAGTTATCTTTAAAACTGGTCACACATTCTGAGAAAATACAAGACATTGTAAAAAAAATTAAAAAAAAGTCACACCAGAAGCAATACATAAATCTTTATAAGCATATAACATTTCCAATTTGATTCTCAGTTTCAGGCCAGTTATTGTGGTGTAAATTTAATTGTAGTCTGAAAATAATTTTCTGGAAACTCAACACAGTACTGTGGGAACTTTTCAATTAAAAACAAGTTTGAAGCATGTAAATGATCTGAAAACTGAAACCTTTCAGTAATACTGTTCACAATCTGATAGATACTTTTAAAATGCCCACATGATTTCTTCTATTACTTTTGTCTTCAACGTTATGTATTACTTATTCACAGACTCACGGACACTTCATTGTCTTCATACGTCATACGAATATTAGCTACATCATTCACTAAATTTTTAACAAATTCCCTAATTTGTATTTTTCAGTGAAGGGTTAGTGAGTATCGGTCAGAAATAACACAAATTTTTAACTTATTTGTACCGACGTTTCGACAATGTTTATTGTTATCATCAGGCCAATTGTTGCTGATGCCAAACACACAGCTAATTTATATTGCTTCAATATTTCTTTGCTGAATGCAGTCACAGAAGATCACCACATGAGGCGTAATTTTATAGACATATGTTAACCAGAAAATGAACTGTTGTGACTCGATGACAAATTGTGCAACTTGGGTGAAATAACTTGTTGTTATACTCTATAACAAATTTAAATTTTATTAAATACAAAATTACATAATTTCCACCTACCTCCACGATCTCTTCTTCAGGGTCCAGGATCCAATCACAAGTACGTTAGATACAAACATGTGTTAAGGTTATCTAAATAACTGATTCGACACATTGTTATGAAGAGAAATTACTAATTTTTAATTAATCAGAATCATTTTAAAATTTTGCTCAAAACTTTGCTCAGTGTTTTACAGATTAAGTTACATGTTTCTTTGTTCTGTTGCCCTCTTCTACATACTAACTTACTCTAATATCTTACCTTACTGATCACTATATAAAACAGATATACAGACAGAGCCCAGCCTGCAATTTTTCACTCTCACACATACATGAAATTTATTATTTGCAACCCCAAAACATTTTAATACCACATAACCCTTTATAATAAAGCCCCAGCCCTTAATGAAAAACCGCCGGCAACGTGGTTCTTGCGCGCGCACTCATCTTCTATTAATTTCTTGTTTTTCTTGTTGTTTACTGTCCGAAACTTATACAGTTACATTCTTTACTTGTTTTACTCGACCGCGGTCACATAAATTTTTTTTTTTATTACACTTTTTACTCTTAAAATATAAAGTTTTGTGACGAGCCTACTTGGCTCGGTCCGGCGCCGGAGCGATCGGTTAACAAACTGGGAGCGAAAACGTAGCAGGTGTTGCTAACGTGATCTCATACTTGTAAGGAAATCACTGCCTTGGGCTTCGTCACAGAAGTTTCGTCCCATGCCATGCATGTAGTTCTCGGAGTGACGATAGCCTACGATCTCAGTGAGGCACTGGCCGACGTCACGAGATGGGCGGCTCTTAGCTGCATTTCCTCCAGCTTAAACGCACATTGCTGAATTAAATTCGCCCAAGCCATTTTGCTTTAAACCAACTCGGCGTCCCAACAGAGCGCGTACTTGTATTGCGCGTGAGTGCGTGGTCACACTTATGCAAAGTTCTGAGAATTTCGGGTGGTACAAATTCCTTGCCTAGTTACTCAACAGCAACTGCGTCTTACTGCTTTGTTTCAACACTGTTTCTTACCACGTGTTCTGTTACAATGGAATGGACGTTTGTCGTAAAATAAAACTTTCACAATAATTTTTTATAAAATCCCATAAAATGAATTAAATGAAATACAAAGACCCATTAACAGTAATAAATGAAATTACCCAATTTTGACACGTTACAATACCCCCTCAATGAGAATTCTGCTGTCCAAAACAGAAGAAATCTCATTGATAAACCCC
This sequence comes from Magicicada septendecula, assembly GCA_034769895.1. Lineage (NCBI taxonomy): Eukaryota > Metazoa > Arthropoda > Insecta > Hemiptera > Cicadidae > Magicicada > Magicicada septendecula. The sequence continues at coordinate 260,033,701 of CM068368.1, read as the reverse complement.
GAAGAGGACCGGTGAGGAACTGGTGCCAACAACCCCCTTGTTCTTAATCTACATGGGTACACGACCCCCCTGGTTTGGCGACTATGGACGCATCTGAACGAGATCACTGGACTTCTCCGTAAGAGATCCCAACACCGAGAAATCGAACAGACAAGTACCACAGCACACCTCACCTTCTAACATGCTACCCCCAAAAAATCCTCAATCCCTGGCTCAGATTATGCCAGATCCTCCACCGATATGTTTCCCCTTTTATGCAAGCTGGGCTGCCTTTAGCAGATACTGGGCTCACGCACACTCACATTACGTACTAACATTACATATTACAAAATTGAAAAAATCCTTTAAAATGTATTTAAATTACAACCCATTGGTTGTTTTCAAGTAAAATTGATTCATAAATTTTTTATAAATTTTAAATTATTCTCTTCCTTATTTTCTGTTTTATTTAAAATGAGTTAATTTAAACATTTCTTCTAATTGAACATATCCTTACCCTAACATGTGAATACTTAGAGTCTAACAATACAAGTCAATACAATAAATCAATAAAATAAACATGGTAAGTACACACATAATAAAATAATCAATACTTAAAATATTCATTAGCTGGCAGGCGAAAAATCAAGATTTATTTTTTTTATTTTATTTTTTTTTCAAAAAAAATATTTTCCAAAAAATTTTAAAATTCAAAAAAAAAATTTAATTTATTAAAATGTTCCCTTTACATATAGAAATTATGTCAAGTTAGTTTAAATTGATCAAAAACAAAATCGAATTGACTTCCATACTATTAACTTACATGACCTCACTCTCAGCTGATCAAAACTAGGTCAAGTCAAAACCTTGACCTACATACGTTATGTACAAGTTCTATCTGCAAATACCTTTAACATCGGGAACATTATAACTTGAAACACAAAACATAATAAAACAAAACATTTAAAATAACAAAATATTATTGTAAACAATAAGCAAATTGACATTTAAATTATTCAAAACTAACAATTTTTAATTTTACATTACTTTCCAATTCTATCAAAATTCTGTCACTGGTTTCAAAATAAAATTTTATATTCTTGTTATAAATCTTTTTCTTTGCTTGACAATCTTATTCTACATTACTGTGGGTGATTTAAACATTTATCTCATTTAATTTACTACTTGCTCTGTATATATATATAATCCTTCTCCCTTTGACTCTAACCTCTAACGACTTCAACTACCATGACACCATCTCTATCAAAATCTCTACCAAAACACTCTCTAACCCCAACTTATCATTAAACTCAAATCGCCACCTTCTCTCGATATATAAAAAAAAATACTCTCTACCCTTTGTACTTAGGATACGTGTTTCCCCCCCCCCCAAAAACTCATTTCCCTTATCTGGCCCCTGGATTCTACCTAAGGCGGCCCCGTCCCACTAAAATCGATCCCATCCCGTCCCAACTTATCATTATGTTGCGGACTCTTACATTACACTACCCCCTACTACAAAATTGCCATCCCCAAAATCTCAATCTCATTACCTTACTACAACTACAACAAAATAACATCATCAATTATAAACATCAATATATCACTCAAAACTCTACAATTATTCTCCATTACTACTGTGTCAACATCAATACTTCTTAAAACAAAACATTACATTAACTCAAAACAATATTACATTATTTTCATCTCTACTATTTCAACTTCAACTTTGACTTCAACTTGGACAGATCTATTTGTCCCATAAAATATTCATCACCCAAGACTATCTCTTCTTAACTTTCACAAATTATTACTTTACTTCTCACTTTATCAAATTATTTTTATCATTACTTTAAAACATCTGTAATACATTAAAACATTACATTGAACATTAATTACTTAGAACATTTATAAACCATTATACTAGTGACATTTTATTGCTGATCAGCTGATATTCTTAACATAATGAAAACACATCTCATAATTGAACAAATTACATGAAATATATATATTTATCAATACTTACTTCTACCCTCATTGTTTCCCCTTTTTCTGATTCTGATCAATTATGCTGACCGCCTGCCAGACGGCTTAATTATCTGCTTAGTTTAAAAAATACACACATAATGAAAACACATATTTTTATCAATACTTATATCTAACCTACGATAATAAAATAATACATTTAAAATTATAGCATGAACACCTTATATTGAATGTATGAGCATCTAATTACTTAAACAGAGCACAAGCATTTTTATTGGATCAAAATTTGAATTAGCAAAAAAATTTTTTATGTTGAAAAATTTAAATTCGTGACTCATCTGAGCCACCTCCCATCCACACACTCTATTGCAAATTATGGAGGACTGTATCGCCCTTTCGCTTTCACAAAGACGGCATATTTTGGAGTAGTTTGACCTCTCCGTGTCTTTGCTTCGGCTGTTACATTTAACGTCTGAATATCAACATACTCTTGTCTATAATTAAACGCCCTTAAACGGGTCTACCACCTGGCTTTGCTGTTCCTCCACGAACAGAGTGGTAGCCGCTGTTCCATAGTGCCTGGATTTCCCCTAAAATTCACCCCCCATTTAATTTCTACTATATACCAATTTCAAGTCAGCTATGGTCAAGGGACTTGGTATGACCATAGCTAACCGCTAGCCAAATCCACGATTAGTGCTGGTAAGGCAGTAATCGCCCGAAAAGTCGGGGAAATCTAACTTCATTTCATTGCCTGCTCTACATCGTTTTATTATGTGCGACACGATCGTCTATCAGTGTGCAAATTAAGTTTACACGAAAAAGGTGTGTCGCACATTTTCGCCATTTTTGCCTCTGATGGAGGTAACACTCTCTGTTACCCCCAACCCATTTCGCTATCTACAAGAGCACAGGCCACCCCCGCAATAGCAACTTAATAACTAACTAGATAATTAAAATTTTATATACATTCTATTATAATATTTTCATCAATAATCATTTAACTCATTCATAACTTTCTACCATTGGACTTTCTTTACATTTTCAAAATTTATTATTAATAATTAGTATATATCATTTTTCAGTTATTATTAAATTTTTTACTTATCATTTTTATTGAACACAATTATTTCAAATAATCTCACTATTGAATTAAAATCTTAGTTACACATGTAAACATTTTTATTATACATGATTCATACTGTAAAAGTTCTATACTTACAATCCATTTAACATGGTATACCCATAACATCTACCCCCTACACCCCAATACTTTCACCTCACCTCTGAAACATTTCACAAAAATATTAGTTTACATCAAACAATTTAGTCATCTATTACCAAATTCCAAATTCCGTAAAATAAATGGAATTCATAAAAAAGAATTTAATTAATTAACATTTAAATAATCACTCAAAATATTTAGAACATATCAAACTGGTTTGATTAAATCAATTACTGAAAATACAAATTCCATTATTATTGTTTGCCATTATATAAATTAACCAATTACTGTTTCCAAAATTAATGGTATTATTTATTTAAATTGCAAAGTATTAATTTTATTATTATCACTTACCTATATACATACATTGTTTAGCTGACCTTCTACACTACACATAAATAAATGCACTACAATTATTTACAAACTTTAGTTATCAACTGTTCAGTTTTTCCACACTTCATTGTCCAAATCTGCCATGTCAGAACCATAAAACACAATGTTTATCACTGTCTTTTATTGTTTTATCATTTAGCCTCCATCGTCATAGATAAGTCTTGGTTTTATACCACACTGTTCATTTTTATTGACAAACAAATTATTGTTTTGTGTGTTATAACCATACAAACTGACTTCACTCATCTTACCAAAATACTCATTAAACCGGTCAACGTTAGGCATTTTTGTTACATCTCCATCGGTAAATACATTCATGATCGGGTTAATTACTTTAGTCAAATCATTATAGTCATTATTATTCAAATATACTTTTAAACTTTCCTTCCATTCGTCATACTTTCTATTCAAATTATACAATTCTGTTACATACCATTCTCTACTTACCTCTCTCCCTTCATAACACCACGTCACACTCTCACAATTATTCCGGACAGAGGGTACACAATTACTCAACGAAAATAAACACCTCAATTCATCTATCAATACGGGACTCTTGCCCTTCAACAACAACACTTGTGAACTCATTAAATCATCATAAACATTATAAACAATAAGGGGAATATTTACCCCTCTGTCCCCACTCTACCACAACATTATTTTTCCGCTCTCTCTCTCTCTAACTCATTAACACACATTAACATCTCATAATCACTACATTCCACCAACTCATCAGTACTTTGATTCTTTATTTTTACCGTATCAGTCTCTGATACTAATTCTTCAAACACATTATTATACTCAATATTATTATTCTCATTATTTTCAACATTATTGTTATCATTTGTTAACTCTTTCTCTGATATCATATTTTTACATTTGTCACTACAATTTTCATTTGTTTTATTTTTCTCTGTACTCATCACATGTACTCCCATTCGCTCAACACCCTGTTCTAATTTATTCAAGCTGGTTCTTATTGTTTCATTAGTGCTTTCTAAACATTTATTTAATTCTTGAATCTCATTTTTCAACTCATTATTCTGATTTTTTAACTCATTGAATTTAGCGTCAGAATCACTCTTCTGTTCACTGAATTTTAACTCTAACATCGCCTGCTGCTTGTCTGAACTCTCTTTCATACTACACACCATGCTACATAAATATTTCATCATATTATTGTTATCTGAGTTTTTATTCTGAATTGGCGTTGAATGAATTCCTTCATCCATAATTCTTGATTCTGTTTCACTTATTTCTGTTTCATTCTGACTCGCACTTAGAGTCGAATGTGTCTCAAAATTACTCATGTTTGAGTCGTCAAAATTTTCGACACTATTTTTATTTACTTTATTCTCATTATCTGACATTTTTTATAATTGATATTCAAATATTTTAATTAATCCAATTAATTAATTTAATTAATTTTTTGTAGTGTATTTTCTATATTACTTTCTCATATTAACTTTGCGTACATGCCGCATTTTTATTTTACTACGCTAACCCAACACATGTCTGCATCTTTGTAGATGTGGAATTTAATTAAATATATTAAAATTCGTGCCTGTCACGGGCGCCGATTGTTATACTCTATAACAAATTTAAATTTTATTAAATACAAAATTACATAATTTCCACCTACCTCCACGATCTCTTCTTCAGGGTCCAGGATCCAATCACAAGTACGTTAGATACAAACATGTGTTAAGGTTATCTAAATAACTGATTCGACACATTGTTATGAAGAGAAATTACTAATTTTTAATTAATCAGAATCATTTTAAAATTTTGTTCAAAACTTTGCTCAGTGTTTTACAGATTAAGTTACATGTTTCTTTGTTCTGTTGCCCTCTTCTACATACTAACTTACTCTAATATCTTACCTTACTGATCACTATATAAAACAGATATACAGACAGAGCCCAGCCTGCAATTTTTCACTCTCACACATACATGAAATTTATTATTTGCAACCCCAAAACATTTTTAATACCCCATAACCCTTTATAATAAAGCCCCAGCCCTTAATGAAAAACCGCCGGCAACGTGGTTCTTGCGCGCGCACTCATCTTCTGTTAATTTCTTGTTTTTCTTGTTGTTTACTGTCCGAAACTTATACAGTTACATTCTTTACTTGTTTTACTCGACCGCGGTCACATAAATTTTTTTTTTTATTACACTTTTTACTCTTAAAATATAAAGTTTTGTGACGAGCCTACTTGGCTCGGTCTGGCGCCGGAGCGATCGGTTAACAAACTGGGAGCGAAAACGTAGCAGGTGTTGCTAACGTGATCTCATACTTGTAAGGAAATCACTGCCTTGGGCTTCGTCACAGAAGTTTCGTCCCATGCCATGCATGTAGTTCTCGGAGTGACGATAGCCTACGATCTCAGTGAGGCACTGGCCGACGTCACGAGATGGGCGGCTCTTAGCTGCATTTCCTCCGGCTTAAACGCACATTGCTGAATTAAATTTGCCCAAGCCATTTTGCTTTAAACCAACTCGGCGTCCCAACAGAGTGCGTACTTGTATTGCTCGTGAGTGCGTGGTCACACTTATGCAAAGTTCTGAGAATTTCGGGTGGTACAAATTCCTTGCCTAGTTACTCAACAGCAACTGCGTCTTACTGCTTTGTTTCAACACTGTTTCTTACCACGTGTTCTGTTACAATGGAATGGACGTTTGTCGTAAAATAAAACTTTCACAATAATTTTTTATAAAATCCCACAAAATTAATTAAATGAAATACAAAGACCCATTAACAGTAATAAATGAAATTACCCAATTTTGACACGTTACATTGTGTCAGTAATCTCTGTGTCCCTAGTATGATCAAAACATTTGATCAAGATATCTTCATGTTCAGCATGGTATTACCAGCCCTGTGTTGAAAATACCACTTGTAGGAGGAGCAGAACCAATTCTTTTTGTACAGTTTCTACCAGATATTCCATTCTCTTTTGAGGTCTTGAGAGACTGGTCCTATTCCTTTCAAGTCATAAAAAAAATATTATACTCTGAAAGGAAGATACGTTGAATTTTTAAGTACCAGATTTATGAGGTAACAATGAATAAAATTTGCATTTGGATTAATGCAAATAACGAAACACTGGACCCCTCTTTATAGCCACTCATAACAGACACGCCATCATAGGCAAAGTAGTTTTTTCAGATACTTGTGTATTCTTATGTCTTCCAACTGTTCTAAAATTGTCAAAGCTAAATTTCTAGCACTCAAAATGGCACTTTAAAAAAATTCAGAACCTTTCAATTATTCTACATCCAACTAGATATTGCAAAATTAGTGACATCTGTCTTTCATCAGCCTGAAATGATATAAAGTCTACCATAGAAATTTCAGTCACAGTATTCTTTCAGCACACTAACAAAATGGCATTTAATGGCATTCTGTATAGTCTTTGAAGTTCCTATAACCACTGTTGAATTTTGTAAATGCTCTTTCAGAACATTGTCAAGCACTGGAGTATAATTGATTGGTTCTTTAAAAATACCTGGGTTATCCGTTTCTTCCATTCCATTTCATTGTGGCCATTAAAAGCTAATAAAAATTCCTCACATCATTTAATTGTATCAATAATTCGAGACAAGATATATCTGTTTTGTCTACAAGTACGTTGTGTTTTACGAACTGTAACTGTATAACCGTCATTGTGCTGTAACCTAATATTATAACCCAACTACTCTCTATAGTGTTGAATAATAAGATGTAAGTAAATTCATTTACTGTTGTATTCCACTATTTCCGCCGTTCGCTCCCTCCTCGGCGCTCAAAACCAGTGACGTAATTCGGAGCTGCCAACTGACGCTCCGTCCGCTTTGCTGTGCTATCGTAGCTTTTAATTTTATCAGTAATAATAATGCAAAAAAAAGAAACCAAACAGATGTACTCCTTTAATCAATCTTTATTCAAACGAATTGATCAATTATGTTTTTTTTCTTTATTGTAATACAAATTGTGACAAAATTATGTCGTCTTCGTTCATAAGTTGGTAGTTACTAATAACTATGCTGGGATCAACCTCGATAATGATGCTCGTTGTTTTTATTCTATTAAATAAAATAATCTCTGGGCATATTCGGTTTGAATGTTATGGTTAAACAATTAATACAACTCTTAAAATCAAAATACAAACTTTACAAGATAAGGATATAAAAAGGTTTTGATGGTTTTATAGTGCAAACTAGTAGTCACGGTTGTGTTGTCCACAGTTCTAGGTTATGAAAAGTTTTAGATATTTATTAGTTGTCGTTCAGTTTTTTGGTATTCAAAAGGTGTAATAATCAATTCGTGTTGTATTCAAGTCTTCTTTAGTGTTGGTGTGAAACGATACTGTATAACTGTATCATAATTTAATATGTATGTAAATACCTATAATAAGTAAGCAAAGATTAATGATAAATATAACCATATATGATAAATTAAAGTATTGAAATGTACGTAGTTTTAAGTAAAATTATAATTGAATAGTGAATCTAAAGAGGCTCGGCAGTGCGACAGACCGACGCCGGCAAAAATATGTACAATAGACCTAAGACACCCTACATGTCGTAAACGCATAAATTGTTTTGTAGTGTAAAACTAGCAAAAAACGCCTATATACCGTTAGGTTAACGGTACGGTGTCCTTCAACAGACAAAAGATGCCATGCTAGTAAATATGACGATTTTAGAAAGTCGCGTCATTTTTAAGGTGTGTAACGGACAACCGCGTAAAATTATCGCCCACACTTTGGGAACCAATCACCAATAGCGTCAGTAGTGAGCGCGAAAGAGACACGACACCAGACTGGATACATTCAAAAATACCGGCAAATATTTGAATGTAAGACCAATGAGAAATGATCGACAGAAGATGTAGTGAGGGTAGAATTGAAGAAACTATAAAAATAACACGCGGAGCCCACAACGGGGAGTCTAAGTTAAAATTTCACGCAAAACACGTGAGACCTGCGTCACTCGATGTGAGCAAATTAAATTACTCAAAGTTCAAATCAATATTCTCTCGGTTTAATAGTATCAATCATCAAGAAGTTTTATTTAGATATGTGCGCGAAAGTACGTGTGGACAAGAAGCTATTTAAATTGTGCGCGTAATTTGCAACAAAAGTATATTATTTATTTGTGCGTGACGTATAGTAATAACGCGAGCGTGTGATGTGGTTAAAGAAAGTTAATAAAGCGTGATCAGTGAAAGTGTCGTTTGATAGTTAACGCAAGAATACAATTCGTCATTCGCCTGTCAGGAATCCTGCAACAAGTAACAATATCTCACTTATAAATTACAATATAATCAATTAACATAATTTTAATATCTCAATAAACTCATCTCATTTTAAAAAGACCCACGATGTTCAGATACTAAACATTCAATTTATGCTAGATGACATGTTTGGGTGAATTATGATATAGTAAAGTAAGTAACCAATACTAATAATTATTGAAATGATAGATAAATTAAATAGTTAAATATATATTGAATAGTATAGAAGTCGTAGCAGTTAAGAATTGATTATATATATATATATACACATATATGTGTGTTTGATTGATAGCGATGATTTAAATTTGTTAATGGAGTAAATTGAATATACTAAGAACTCCTATGAATGTTATTTAAATAATATAAATTCAGAAAGAAGCGTAACTAGAATTATTAATACGATTTTGGTGTTATTATTGAATAAGGTTGATATAAATGATTATGTTTCAGATTTATTAAATGATAAGAATCTAACAATACAAATATTAGTATCTCAACAGTTTGTTATTATTTCATAAACAAACCTGAGATCTCCTGCTCTGGCGCCCAAGTAATAATTAATAATATAAATTTGAGTGGAGCTGTTTCAAAATAATAATTATATTTGTCGCCATCAACGTGGTGAAGTTCTTAAAAATCCTTATAATTGACGCCACAAAAACGTGGAGCTTTAAGAATCCTTATATTTGGCGCATCCAAACGTGGTGTAGTAGTTCACAAAAATCCTAATATTTGCTGCCCAACTGGTGGAGCTTGATTATAAAATTAAGTAAGCTCGGTAAAATGAGATGAGTAGAGAATAAGAAATAGAATATAAAAATTTAAAATTAATGTTAACTAGAAGTAAAACTAGGGAATTAAGGAATTTTAATAGACATGTAAATAGTGAAGTAAAAATGGCAAGTAACTATAATACCAATGATAGTGATGAAGGGGAGTTCGAAGTTAATAACCAGATGGGAGAGACGGGAATACTTGAACTAACCGATAACGAAACCGCACCGGTTACTTCAGAGGCAAGGGGACGGGCAGAAGAAAACGTAACCAGCGCAACACAACATACAATAACAAACATAGACATAGTCACAATGCTACAACAGATAACGGAAACCAATAAACAGACAATGGAAAAATTAACGCAACACATGACGGAAAAACTGGCAGAAAATACCAAGCAGCTAGAAAAAAGAATTGAAGATGTTAAAGAGAGCATGCATGAAAACAATATACAATTAAAGACAGATATTGAACAGTACATGACACGACAGTTAAACGAGCACAGATTGCAAGTAGAACAACAACTTAGTGAGATTAGGCGCGATAACCAAGAATTATCAACAAAAGTGAGATCGGAAGCAAAGGAAGTGGTAAATGAAGAGATGAAAACATTTCAAACGCACATGAACGAACAACTGGAGAGAAAAGAACAGGTAATCCGGCACACACGAGAAGAAGTCGCACTAGAAATTAACAAGCTAACTAAAAAGGTAGATCGAAATAATAAGAAACAAGAAGACCAAGTTCAACAACACAGACAAGAAGTTACCCGTGAAATAAATGAGGTAAGAGATGTAACTACAGAGCAGATACAAAGACTCACAGAACGATACGAAAACAATTGTGTAGAAGTGGATGGACGATTAACTCAGGTAAAGGAAGACGTGAGAGCGAGATTTGCGCAGTTGGGAGCTGTACCAGTGCAACGCAGTATCACGGTGGAGCATCTGAAGAGTGTGTCGTTCAACGGGGAAGGGGAATACCCCATGGAATTCATAAAGGAGTTGGAGGAGATCCGGAAGGAGTATTACGCGAACGAGGGGGTAAACTGGGTCGCAAGACATCTAGAAGGTGAAGCAGCGATATGGTGGCGGTTAATACGAAATGATATTAATACATTTCAAGAGTTCCAGAACGCATTCATTGCGAAGTATTGGAACCAAATGGTACAAGAAGAGGTGCGTGACCAGCTGGAATTCGGGAAATACAGATATGAGCGTGGATTGAGCATGGTTCAATACATGGAAAGATGTATATTACAAAATCGCCAACTGATTCCACCCATATCTGATCAACACCTGATAAGGAAGTTAGCACGCCATTACCACCACGATATAGCTGTCGCTACTATCACTAGAGGAGTCAGTAACATTGTCACCAGCCCTTAATGAAAAACCGCCGGCAACGTGGTTCTTGCGCGCGCACTCATCTTCTGTTAATTTCTTGTTTTTCTTGTTGTTTACTGTCCGAAACTTATACAGTTACATTCTTTACTTGTTTTACTCGACCGCGGTCACATAAATTTTTTTTTTTATTACACTTTTTACTCTTAAAATATAAAGTTTTGTGACGAGCCTACTTGGCTCGGTCTGGCGCCGGAGCGATCGGTTAACAAACTGGGAGCGAAAACGTAGCAGGTGTTGCTAACGTGATCTCATACTTGTAAGGAAATCACTGCCTTGGGCTTCGTCACAGAAGTTTCGTCCCATGCCATGCATGTAGTTCTCGGAGTGACGATAGCCTACGATCTCAGTGAGGCACTGGCCGACGTCACGAGATGGGCGGCTCTTAGCTGCATTTCCTCCGGCTTAAACGCACATTGCTGAATTAAATTTGCCCAAGCCATTTTGCTTTAAACCAACTCGGCGTCCCAACAGAGTGCGTACTTGTATTGCTCGTGAGTGCGTGGTCACACTTATGCAAAGTTCTGAGAATTTCGGGTGGTACAAATTCCTTGCCTAGTTACTCAACAGCAACTGCGTCTTACTGCTTTGTTTCAACACTGTTTCTTACCACGTGTTCTGTTACAATGGAATGGACGTTTGTCGTAAAATAAAACTTTCACAATAATTTTTTATAAAATCCCACAAAATTAATTAAATGAAATACAAAGACCCATTAACAGTAATAAATGAAATTACCCAATTTTGACACGTTACATTGTGTCAGTAATCTCTGTGTCCCTAGTATGATCAAAACATTTGATCAAGATATCTTCATGTTCAGCATGGTATTACCAGCCCTGTGTTGAAAATACCACTTGTAGGAGGAGCAGAACCAATTCTTTTTGTACAGTTTCTACCAGATATTCCATTCTCTTTTGAGGTCTTGAGAGACTGGTCCTATTCCTTTCAAGTCATAAAAAAAATATTATACTCTGAAAGGAAGATACGTTGAATTTTTAAGTACCAGATTTATGAGGTAACAATGAATAAAATTTGCATTTGGATTAATGCAAATAACGAAACACTGGACCCCTCTTTATAGCCACTCATAACAGACACGCCATCATAGGCAAAGTAGTTTTTTCAGATACTTGTGTATTCTTATGTCTTCCAACTGTTCTAAAATTGTCAAAGCTAAATTTCTAGCACTCAAAATGGCACTTTAAAAAAATTCAGAACCTTTCAATTATTCTACATCCAACTAGATATTGCAAAATTAGTGACATCTGTCTTTCATCAGCCTGAAATGATATAAAGTCTACCATAGAAATTTCAGTCACAGTATTCTTTCAGCACACTAACAAAATGGCATTTAATGGCATTCTGTATAGTCTTTGAAGTTCCTATAACCACTGTTGAATTTTGTAAATGCTCTTTCAGAACATTGTCAAGCACTGGAGTATAATTGATTGGTTCTTTAAAAATACCTGGGTTATCCGTTTCTTCCATTCCATTTCATTGTGGCCATTAAAAGCTAATAAAAATTCCTCACATCATTTAATTGTATCAATAATTCGAGACAAGATATATCTGTTTTGTCTACAAGTACGTTGTGTTTTACGAACTGTAACTGTATAACCGTCATTGTGCTGTAACCTAATATTATAACCCAACTACTCTCTATAGTGTTGAATAATAAGATGTAAGTAAATTCATTTACTGTTGTATTCCACTATTTCCGCCGTTCGCTCCCTCCTCGGCGCTCAAAACCAGTGACGTAATTCGGAGCTGCCAACTGACGCTCCGTCCGCTTTGCTGTGCTATCGTAGCTTTTAATTTTATCAGTAATAATAATGCAAAAAAAAGAAACCAAACAGATGTACTCCTTTAATCAATCTTTATTCAAACGAATTGATCAATTATGTTTTTTTTCTTTATTGTAATACAAATTGTGACAAAATTATGTCGTCTTCGTTCATAAGTTGGTAGTTACTAATAACTATGCTGGGATCAACCTCGATAATGATGCTCGTTGTTTTTATTCTATTAAATAAAATAATCTCTGGGCATATTCGGTTTGAATGTTATGGTTAAACAATTAATACAACTCTTAAAATCAAAATACAAACTTTACAAGATAAGGATATAAAAAGGTTTTGATGGTTTTATAGTGCAAACTAGTAGTCACGGTTGTGTTGTCCACAGTTCTAGGTTATGAAAAGTTTTAGATATTTATTAGTTGTCGTTCAGTTTTTTGGTATTCAAAAGGTGTAATAATCAATTCGTGTTGTATTCAAGTCTTCTTTAGTGTTGGTGTGAAACGATACTGTATAACTGTATCATAATTTAATATGTATGTAAATACCTATAATAAGTAAGCAAAGATTAATGATAAATATAACCATATATGATAAATTAAAGTATTGAAATGTACGTAGTTTTAAGTAAAATTATAATTGAATAGTGAATCTAAAGAGGCTCGGCAGTGCGACAGACCGACGCCGGCAAAAATATGTACAATAGACCTAAGACACCCTACATGTCGTAAACGCATAAATTGTTTTGTAGTGTAAAACTAGCAAAAAACGCCTATATACCGTTAGGTTAACGGTACGGTGTCCTTCAACAGACAAAAGATGCCATGCTAGTAAATATGACGATTTTAGAAAGTCGCGTCATTTTTAAGGTGTGTAACGGACAACCGCGTAAAATTATCGCCCACACTTTGGGAACCAATCACCAATAGCGTCAGTAGTGAGCGCGAAAGAGACACGACACCAGACTGGATACATTCAAAAATACCGGCAAATATTTGAATGTAAGACCAATGAGAAATGATCGACAGAAGATGTAGTGAGGGTAGAATTGAAGAAACTATAAAAATAACACGCGGAGCCCACAACGGGGAGTCTAAGTTAAAATTTCACGCAAAACACGTGAGACCTGCGTCACTCGATGTGAGCAAATTAAATTACTCAAAGTTCAAATCAATATTCTCTCGGTTTAATAGTATCAATCATCAAGAAGTTTTATTTAGATATGTGCGCGAAAGTACGTGTGGACAAGAAGCTATTTAAATTGTGCGCGTAATTTGCAACAAAAGTATATTATTTATTTGTGCGTGACGTATAGTAATAACGCGAGCGTGTGATGTGGTTAAAGAAAGTTAATAAAGCGTGATCAGTGAAAGTGTCGTTTGATAGTTAACGCAAGAATACAATTCGTCATTCGCCTGTCAGGAATCCTGCAACAAGTAACAATATCTCACTTATAAATTACAATATAATCAATTAACATAATTTTAATATCTCAATAAACTCATCTCATTTTAAAAAGACCCACGATGTTCAGATACTAAACATTCAATTTATGCTAGATGACATGTTTGGGTGAATTATGATATAGTAAAGTAAGTAACCAATACTAATAATTATTGAAATGATAGATAAATTAAATAGTTAAATATATATTGAATAGTATAGAAGTCGTAGCAGTTAAGAATTGATTATATATATATATATATACACATATATGTGTGTTTGATTGATAGCGATGATTTAAATTTGTTAATGGAGTAAATTGAATATACTAAGAACTCCTATGAATGTTATTTAAATAATATAAATTCAGAAAGAAGCGTAACTAGAATTATTAATACGATTTTGGTGTTATTATTGAATAAGGTTGATATAAATGATTATGTTTCAGATTTATTAAATGATAAGAATCTAACAATACAAATATTAGTATCTCAACAGTTTGTTATTATTTCATAAACAAACCTGAGATCTCCTGCTCTGGCGCCCAAGTAATAATTAATAATATAAATTTGAGTGGAGCTGTTTCAAAATAATAATTATATTTGTCGCCATCAACGTGGTGAAGTTCTTAAAAATCCTTATAATTGACGCCACAAAAACGTGGAGCTTTAAGAATCCTTATATTTGGCGCATCCAAACGTGGTGTAGTAGTTCACAAAAATCCTAATATTTGCTGCCCAACTGGTGGAGCTTGATTATAAAATTAAGTAAGCTCGGTAAAATGAGATGAGTAGAGAATAAGAAATAGAATATAAAAATTTAAAATTAATGTTAACTAGAAGTAAAACTAGGGAATTAAGGAATTTTAATAGACATGTAAATAGTGAAGTAAAAATGGCAAGTAACTATAATACCAATGATAGTGATGAAGGGGAGTTCGAAGTTAATAACCAGATGGGAGAGACGGGAATACTTGAACTAACCGATAACGAAACCGCACCGGTTACTTCAGAGGCAAGGGGACGGGCAGAAGAAAACGTAACCAGCGCAACACAACATACAATAACAAACATAGACATAGTCACAATGCTACAACAGATAACGGAAACCAATAAACAGACAATGGAAAAATTAACGCAACACATGACGGAAAAACTGGCAGAAAATACCAAGCAGCTAGAAAAAAGAATTGAAGATGTTAAAGAGAGCATGCATGAAAACAATATACAATTAAAGACAGATATTGAACAGTACATGACACGACAGTTAAACGAGCACAGATTGCAAGTAGAACAACAACTTAGTGAGATTAGGCGCGATAACCAAGAATTATCAACAAAAGTGAGATCGGAAGCAAAGGAAGTGGTAAATGAAGAGATGAAAACATTTCAAACGCACATGAACGAACAACTGGAGAGAAAAGAACAGGTAATCCGGCACACACGAGAAGAAGTCGCACTAGAAATTAACAAGCTAACTAAAAAGGTAGATCGAAATAATAAGAAACAAGAAGACCAAGTTCAACAACACAGACAAGAAGTTACCCGTGAAATAAATGAGGTAAGAGATGTAACTACAGAGCAGATACAAAGACTCACAGAACGATACGAAAACAATTGTGTAGAAGTGGATGGACGATTAACTCAGGTAAAGGAAGACGTGAGAGCGAGATTTGCGCAGTTGGGAGCTGTACCAGTGCAACGCAGTATCACGGTGGAGCATCTGAAGAGTGTGTCGTTCAACGGGGAAGGGGAATACCCCATGGAATTCATAAAGGAGTTGGAGGAGATCCGGAAGGAGTATTACGCGAACGAGGGGGTAAACTGGGTCGCAAGACATCTAGAAGGTGAAGCAGCGATATGGTGGCGGTTAATACGAAATGATATTAATACATTTCAAGAGTTCCAGAACGCATTCATTGCGAAGTATTGGAACCAAATGGTACAAGAAGAGGTGCGTGACCAGCTGGAATTCGGGAAATACAGATATGAGCGTGGATTGAGCATGGTTCAATACATGGAAAGATGTATATTACAAAATCGCCAACTGATTCCACCCATATCTGATCAACACCTGATAAGGAAGTTAGCACGCCATTACCACCACGATATAGCTGTCGCTACTATCACTAGAGGAGTCAGTAACATTGCCGAATTCCAAATGTTATTGATGGAGTTTACAGCAATGCGAAGTATGAATACAGTAGAACGACAGCAGGTAAAACGAGAAGAAGAGAGTACAAATCGCCCGTGGCAGAATAGGAGGGCAGAAAGACCGGCGGATAACGGTAATAACTCATGGCGGAACCGGGTGCAGAATAATAATGAGCACGGTCGACGGGACGTAAACAAGGGACCACAGAAGCACGTATACGAGGCGCAGGTCAACGCCGTCGCAAGTACTAGTCAAGCTCAAGGACAAACAACAAGCCCAAATACACAATATCCGAATTCAAAAAACTGAGTAGGGTTCCACGTAGTGATAAGGTAGATTTAGTACGTAGTTATAAGGAAATTAGCACAACATTTGTAGACGTAAGGGATGACCTATTAGAAGAGGATAAAGAGACGATAAGAACACGAAGATTGAAATGTCCAGAAGTGGAGTTATATCTAAATGGGGTACCAGTTATTTCTTTACTTGATACTGGGTCCCAGATTAATGCAATTTCCAGAGAATGGTTTAATAAAAACAGAAATAAAATGGGAAAATTGAATATACTAAGACTAACAAATACAATAGTGAAAGGAGCGGTTGGTAAAAAATCGAAGCAAATTACCCAACAAATATTAGTAGAAGTAAAATTTGGTGTGTGCGTGATTGATAGTGTGTTTATTATAATACCCGATCTCATAAGAGATTGTATAATGGGGATCGAGCTGTTACAAGAAGGTGGCTGTATCATCAATTTCAATAACAACCAAATAACATTTAAGAATCACGTCTCGGAAATAGGTGTACCTGAAAGTTTAGAAATGCTAACACTGGAAGTGAACCAGAACGAGGAAACATAATGAAGGGAAAATGCAGCTGAAGTTCAATATTGGAGACCTGGTGCTGATCAGAACTAACCCGATCTCTGAGTTAACAAATAAAATCACTGCAAAATTTTGTGAGCTCTACGAAGGCCCATACAAGGTCAAGGAGGTCAAAGGGGGTGCAACATACGTGGTAGCTGAGGTCGACGACCTTGAATCAGTGCGAGGCATTTTCAACGTCAGACAGATGAAGCCATATTACCACGAATGATTCGCTATGAAAAGGGGAATTTAAAGATAAATAATATTAAAATTCCTTAACATAAACAAATTTGTATGCAACTTAACTTAATATGAAACATTTTGTACGTAACAAAATTAATGAAAAAAAAATTTATGTAATCAATTTAACTTGATATGGATAAAGTGTATTAATATTTATATGTAATTAACATAACTTAAATATTATGTATGTAAAGAAGATACAAAGAAATTTGATGTTAGAACTAAATGGACAAAATTTTAAAAATAGTAATCGAATGTTAGACGATAAGGAGAGAAAGTAACTTTAATCTTAGAAAGGGATAGTGATTGTTTAAAATGTGTGTTAACGTAGCGAGTAAGCGAGGGTATGAGAAAGTAATGTTATGTAAATTAGAAGTAAGGGTGGTAAGATATGTATCACCGCGTAAACCCTCCGAGCGAAAGCGAGAGTGACTAGCTAAGGGGACCGGTTTTGACCGTATTGTTAAAGTGTGTCACACCAAAAGTGTAACTTTCATTGAATGGTTATGCTGTTAGAGGCATACGAAATGATTCCACAAATTATATAAAACAATTATTGGAATCATTTCGGGGGACGAATGAAACAATACTGTATAACTGTATCATAATTTAATATGTATGTAAATACCTATAATAAGTAAGCAAAGATTAATGATAAATATAACCATATATGATAAATTAAAGTATTGAAATGTACGTAGTTTTAAGTAAAATTATAATTGAATAGTGAATCTAAAGAGGCTCGGCAGTGCGACAGACCGACGCCGGCAAAAATATGTACAATAGACCTAAGACACCCTACATGTCGTAAACGCATAAATTGTTTTGTAGTGTAAAACTAGCAAAAAACGCCTATATACCGTTAGGTTAACGGTACGGTGTCCTTCAACAGACAAAAGATGCCACGCCAGTAAATATGACGATTTTAGAAAGTCGCGTCATTTTTAAGGTGTGTAACGGACAACCGCGTAAAATTATCGCCCGCACTTTGGGAACCAATCACCAATAGTGTCAGTAGTGAGCGCGAAAGAGATACGACACCAGACTGGATACATTCAAAAATACCGGCAAATATTTGAATGTAAGACCAATGAGAAATGATCGACAGAAGATGTAGTGAGGGTAGAATTGAAGAAACTATAAAAATAACACACGGAGCCCACAACGGGGAGTCTAAGTTAAAATTTCACGCAAAACACGTGAGACCTGCGTCACTCGATGTGAGCAAATTAAATTACTCAAAGTTCAAATCAATATTCTCTCGGTTTAATAGTATCAATCATCAAGAAGTTTTATTTAGATATGTGCGCGAAAGTACGTGTGGACAAGAAGCTATTTAAATTGTGCGCGTAATTTGCAACAAAAGTATATTATTTATTTGTGCGTAACGTATAGTAATAACGCGAGCGTGTGATGTGGTTAAAGAAAGTTAATAAAGCGTGATCAGTGAAAGTGTCGTTTGATAGTTAACGCAAGAATACAATTCGTCATTCGTCTGTCAGGAATCCTGCAACAAGTAACAATATCTCACTTATAAATTACAATATAATCAATTAACATAATTTTAATATCTCAATAAACTCATCTCATTTTAAAAAGACCCACGATGTTCAGATACTAAACATTCAATTTATGCTAGATGACATGTTTGGGTGAATTATGATATAGTAAAGTAAGTAACCAATACTAATAATTATTGAAATGATAGATAAATTAAATAGTTAAATATATATTGAATAGTACAGAAGTCGTAGCAGTTAAGAATTGATGATATATATAGATATATATATATATATACACATATATGTGTGTTTGATTGATAGCGATGATTTAAATTTGTTAATGGAGTAAATTTAATATACTAAGAACTCCTATGAATGTTATTTAAATAATATAAATTCAGAAAGAAGCGTAACTAGAATTATTAATACGATTTTGGTGTTATTATTGAATAATGTTGATATAAATGATTATGTTTCAGATTTATTAAATGATAAGAATCTAACAATACAAATATTAGTATCTGAACAGTTTGTTATTATTTCATAAACAAACCTGAGATCTCCTGCTCTGGCGCCCAAGTAATAATTAATAATATAAATTTGAGTGGAGCTGTTTCAAAATAATAATTATATTTGTCGCCATCAACGTGGTGAAGTTCTTAAAAATCCTTATAATTGACGCCACAAAAACGTGGAGCTTTAAGAATCCTTATATTTGGCGCATCCAAACGTGGTGTAGTAGTTCACAAAAATCCTAATAGGTGTATATTATAGTGTATGTGGTTTTTTATTGTTTAGTTTTCTAAGTGGTTCGTGTGCTCAGATGTGGGTGTTGTTGTTAAATAAGTTTATAAAATTATACAGATTCACCCAGATACTCTTCTGTTATTCGTTCAGGACGAAGATGGGGTCCAAATCTTCCTTAATTCTTCTTCTGGGATTTAAATTCTTCCGAATTGGGGTCTTGTTGGTCTTGGGTTCCTCTAATGTTCTTCAATAACTGTCCTGATTCGTTTTACTATGTTTGGTATAGGTTTCCTCTTATTAAAATATAATTAGCTAAGACGTTATAAAAACGTGTCTGTTTTCAATGATGGTTGTTAAAGAAGTTCCCATTTTATTTATCTGAATTTTCGGTTGCTAAGGTAAAACTTGAAATCTGGTTGGTTGATTCAGATATACATTGTCATACAAATTCATTATTTTATTGCATGAACTTGGCCAAAACTTTTAAATTAGTATAACTTTGTTTATAATTGGGAATTTAAAACTAATAGCATCATTATTTTGGTCTTAACATTTGTAACACATAGACACCAAACATGCCTATTTTTGCTTAAGAAATTCTGATGTTACATTTTTGCTATTTGAATTTTCTTAAATAATTTAAAACTGATTATTTCGATTCCATATTTACTGTATATACTATTAATTATAAACCTATCCATATTACAACATTTGTTTTATAAAATTCTAAATGTATTTCCCAAAATTTACAAAATTGCAAAGTTTTTAAAGGCCTAGGTCTTGACATGTTAAATTTCTATTTTCTGTTATTGTAACACCTATTAACTATGCAACTACCATCAAAACTTCTCCCTATAACTCTGTTAGTATTATTATTTAAAATTACAACAATAATTATTACTGGAACATTATAAAAAACATAATTCACATTTTGTGATCAAACAATCTGTATATGCCTGGTTACATAAATCCTGCATAAGACATATCATCCACTCATTACCTAACAAAACTATAAATAACATAAACACAACTTTATTCTTACTTTCAAACATTAAAAGAAAAAGTTTAATCATTTAATAATGATTTTATATCTTTCTATTTGTCTTAGACAGTTCAGCCATTGCTGTACTAGGTACTTTTTACTGGTTTTTTCATCTTGTCATATACATTTGATAATTATTATTTCTTAAGCCTTGTTTACACATAGATTGGCATTTCTATATTTTTGTCCATATCTTATTATTTGTTTTTATTACACAATAATCTCTTCTTTGATTGTACAGTATTTATTTTATAACATTAGGTCCACCATTAATCACACTATTTTAATTGTATGTTTCCATGTATCTATAATGATTGTGTTCTTGCATTATTCAATTATATTGGTTAGTTAACATTTTGCTAGTATTTTTTTTCCTTTTTTTTACATTCTATTGTGTATTTGTGCCTATTATCCCTCAATTTGTATTTTGATTATTTCTATATTGTATGATACATTTAACAAAACAATTTGTTTTACTGATAGTAATGGTCCATAATGCTGTCTGGTTTCGTAGGTATTATTATTGTAATTGGTCAAATTTTATCTCATCATCTGGGTATTTTCCATCACTTTACCTAAACATTAATTTGGGTACGGTCAGTTATAGTCTAAGTCAGTCTAAAGTTGTTATTTGTTCATGTTCACTATCATTTTTAAAAGATATGTTTCTTCTTGTTAAGTTTCTTATCCATGATCTTCATTAAATCTGGTACGATATCAAGCTATGCCAAATGTAATGTTACATAACACCCTGCCACCAAATTTGATTATTTTAATAAAATAATATATTTTGTTGAAATTATCAATTATCTTATCTTTCATATTAGCACTTGTTATCCTTTTTATGATCTTGTATACTTGTCTTTAATTATAAGTGTTCTATCCCTGGAACATGTTACCTCCCTAACATATTAATCATTATCACATATATCTTGGAATCAGTCGAGGGTGGGGGGGGGGCTCTCTTGACCTAATACCCCGCTGTCCTTATAATACATAATACATCAATAATATCGATTGCTGGAGCTATCCCATCAGTCAATCACATTTAATAATAACTAGTCTATTCACGACTAAATCAAATAAAAATAATATAATAATATATTCTTGGGATGGTTCACTCAGTTTAAATTCGCAGATCTAAATATTTCCTTCCATTGATTCCTTCAGATGTTCATTTTCTTGTGGCGATATTGTTACTTTCATACCTTAATACATAAATAAATTAATAGAATATTTACTTACCTCGTGGTTTACCATACTTCCGGTTGCCACGTGGCTTTGTAGTCAACATTAATTTTCCTATCTGGGTCCAAGGGTCGTTTAAACGAGAGACACAAACAGCTTTGGGTCTCGAAATAACGACTCTAACAACTATTCTTGTGATATAGAACATTAGTTTAATAAATCTGATCTGGCATAACTTACATTTACAAAGAGACAAACATGGCGTCTTATAAGACTAAATATAACATGGCGGACATCTACTTCTGCTTTATTAGTTATTAATTACTTTTCAATTATTTGTTTCATATTTATTTTGATTACCCCAAAACATTTTGTTACTAGAGTTTTACTGAATTTAAGTATTTGATATCAAATTATTCATAAACCAATGCCTCAGTAGAAATGCTGGCATATTCTCGCACGCACCCATTCACGCGATATTTTCTCACTTGGCATAAAATTCAAAACATAACTTTTATCATGGCAGACTAACCAACTTTTAAAATCTTATCGATTAGCTTTACTGATTGCAATATTTCTTTACCACAGAATCAGAACTATTTTTGCGTTCAATACCATTATTAACATCATTTATTTAATACTTAACATGTTAACGTTGCTACCCCGGTAGCAACCTCCTAACCACAGACACTATTACCATCAACATAATAAAACGTTGAACATTAAACATTAACATTGTTACATTTGACTGAATAATTCACATTTAAAATTTGTATAAAAATTATAAACATTACAGCTTGAACTTTCTATTTACTCTTAACAATTCTTTTATGTCAAATGTTTAATTATCATTTGTTGTGACATTAGATTCTATAAAAAATTTCAAATTTATTATTAACCTTCATTTATTTAATTCAATTACTTAAAAAATTTCACCATTACTTTCATCTGAGAACAAAATGTTATAAGTATTATTAAAGCAATTTTCACTATGACTTCCTATTACATACCTGGTTTACATAAAAATACATATAATACACCACATACTGTAATACAAAATACATTTAACATTGATACACAAAAAAATATACAATCCGACTTATTATTTTATCATTTACCATTAATCAGTTCCCAAAACAATCCATTTTAAAAAACACTGGGCACATATATAAATGTTCATTACACAATAAAACAATTTATCCACCATCATCAAATAATAATCTAATTTTAGGTATACATAACTTATTCATTATTGAATACATGATATTATCATCATCAGTTTAATACTTATCTAATTTTTTATATCTTTCCACAATATCGTTTGAATTAATTGGCTTATCCCATATTATTTCATCATGTAACATGTCATCATAGGGTATGGTCATGTCGCCCTTAGTATAATTTGTCATAATCATGTAACTCATATTATCATCATTTATAACATCATCTCTAATAACAGCATCTTTAATCCAAGGTAAGTATTCATTATAATTATACCTCATCTCTACTATCTCAGTTTCACTATAAGGTAAGTACTTGTTATTATTATTACTTCTCTCTCCACCTAACCTCTCTACAAACTCTTCATAGTTTCTATTTACTTTAAAAATCTCTATCTCTCTCTGTCTCTCACAATATCTCTCTCTCTCAATATATCTCTCACTCTCAAAATATGCAGGGGACACTTAACTCATAATTACTGCACCACCTATGAAGTGCACACAAAATCCGGGGAACTCTATTTGTAGACCTATCGTCTTCCAAATATATACTGAAGGAACTCTCGTCCTTCCTAAACATACGTGAAGCCTTTACTTCACCCCCTACTACAACATTAAGGGAAAAATTTACCCCCGCAATCCCTCTACTTGTATATCCTTTCTCCACTTTCTCTTTGACTCACACTAACATTCCATCATTATCATATTCTACTCTCTCTAAAATTTCATTATCACTATCAATATTCACACCATTGTTTTCTAATACCATATTTTTACTTCTATTATCATTGTTATCACTTGTAAATTCATTATTCAAATCGTCATTATTACTCACCTTGTCGTCTTTATTTTCATTTATTCGTCTATCAAAATTAACGTTCTGTTTTCTGATTTCGTTTTTTATTTCATTGAACTTTCCTCAAATTGGTTAAATTTATCATCAAAACTATTTTTGATTTCATTTTTCTGCTCGTTAAATTTTTTATCAAAATTATCAAATCTTACATTTTGCTCATGAAATTTGTCGTTAAAATTACTTTTGATTTCTCTAATCTCATATTTTTGTTCATTGTTCTGTTCTTTCAATTCGTTAAATTTCTTGTCAAATTTGTTAAATTTCTCGTCAGATTTATTAAATTTGGCATCTAATTCGCTATTTTGAATTTTCATTAACTGGAATAAGTCATCTAGCGACACTTTACTATTGGTAGGTGTTGAGTTCACAGTGACTCCACTCATGATTACAGATTCTGTTCCTGTGTCATTTAGATTTACGCTTTCATTTACATTAAGGCTGATACTGCCATTTTAGAGTGAGAAGACAAATTTTCTGTTGTTTTGTATTTACTTAGCTTAACAACAACATAACCTAACTCTCGTAATGTTATGTTTACGTGTTATGTTATCTTATTTCGGTACCCACTGTTTCTGTACTCTGGTTCATTTACATAAAGATAATTTTTTATATAAAGTCCCTGTTCTGGGCTGCCATTTGTTACTTTCTTACCTTAATACATAAATAAATTAATAGAATATTTACTTACCTCGTGGTTTACCATACTTCCGGTTGCCACGTGGCTTTGTAGTCAACATTAATTTTCCTATCTGGGTCCAAGGGTTGTTCAAACAAGAGACAGAAACAGCTTTGGGTCTCAAAATAACGACTCTAACAACTATTCTTGTGATATAGAACATTAGTTTAATAAATCTGAACTGGCATAACTTACATTTACAAAGAGACAAACATGGCGTCTTATAAGACTTTTCAATTATTTGTTTCATATTTATTTTGATTACCCCAAAACATTTTGTTACTAGAGTTTTACTGAATTTAAGTATTTGATATCAAATTATTCATAAACAAATGCCTCGGTAGAAATGCTGGCATATTCTCGCACGTACCCATTCGCACGATATTTTCTCACTTGACTAATTACTGGTACATATTTTTTAATACAATTTTTGAGCTCAATTATTTAGTTACTTTAATTATTCAATTTTGACACTTTCCTGATGCTGGTGTTGTAGGTTCCCCATCATGCGTTGTGGTCCCAATCATGCGTTGTCCATATTGGCCAGTTGTTTGGCGAACTTTTACTGTTTTGTTTGTTTTTGGTGCACTGAATTTACATGGTATTAATCTGTTTACTGAACAAAGGTATATACTACCTTGAAATTATGTTTTGACTTGCTTTAAGAAACACTTCTACTGGCAAATGCGCCAGCTAAAAATCGAGCGTGTTTACGCTCTGATGTGCTGTAATGGACTGAGAGCGAATCATACGCACATTCTACGCAAGTGGTAGTATAATGTTGTCATCGTCTTTTGTTTCAAGCGGGTGACGCCTTTGTTCTGCGTCATTGCTATTACGTTGTCACATGATTTTATGACGTCTCACCATTGTCTTTCAATTTACTTTGTATAATATATCTGCCGCAAAGCACGTACACCATGACCTTGGAATCGACTTGTACAGATGAAACTGCGTTGTTTTGTTATAGTATGGGGAGAGTTGACCTAACCATTTTCCATATATAAAAATACAATAAAAAATATTTCTCATGTACCATAAATCTGAAGACGGACTTTTGTACCATTTTCCATATATAAAAATACAATAAAAAATATTTCTCATGTACCATAAATCTGAAGACGGACTTTTGTACCGTCACAAATAATAACTTTTTTTTTTTCTTTATCAGTACTGAAGAACAAATCTTCATTTTTCATTCACTATCTTCATTCAATTAAAACGTAACAAGTATCTGTATCTATAGTTGTTGTTGATTCTCTCACAATCATGAGAGCTTTTAGTTATTCGTAGTAATTTCGTTTCTAGTCTCGTCTTATTTTCATCATCGATTGTCTACATTTGTCTTTTCTTATTCATTTTATAATACTTTGGTTTCTCCTGATTCATGGATGTTTTCTCTTTCTTTTATATCCAAATAATAAGTTCGTAATTATATTTAATAAGACGTGCTTATTTCGTTTAGAATTTTGAGATTTATTCAAATTCGTTTATTCACTTGATCCAAAATAACATTGTCAAAATGTACTGTAAGTTGTCCTTACTATTTGTTTGAATTTTGAGATTTATTCATCGCATTATTCCGTGGATAGTTGTTTTTGTTATTATTATTTTGGTAACTACGTTGATAGTGGTTACCGTTGTTGTTGTTGTAATTATTATTATTTGGTCTATTTCCGTTGTTTTCATATCGGGCATCGTGGCGACCATTATTTCTATCCATTTTGTCGCTCCTTCGTCTGTATTGGAGGAAGCTCTTCTCTTGTTCCATTTCCGCTAACAATGCCGACATCTCCTCAGCGGCTTGTATCCGTCCGTTTATTCGGCCTCTCGTAATTTCTCCACCATAGTGATAAGCCAGTAGCCTCACTAAACATTCAGTAGGAATTGCAGGCTCTAAATGTCTGGTTATGTTGATCTTACGCAGAAAGTATGCGGACGGAGTTTGTTTGCCATGTAGATCATATCGGCCCAATCCTATGTCACTTCTTATCATGTGTTGTGTGGCATCAGACCAGTATTTGGATTTAAATTGTCTTTTAAATTCTTGAAAATTTTGTATATTCGGCCGCATCGCCGTCCACCAATTATCATAGACTTCTCTGAACATTTCGTCCAGCATACTTCTAATTACAACCCATCTGTCTTCTCTGGTTTTTACTATTTTTTCTTCTACCCGTTCTAGGAATAGCATGGGGTTTTTTCTATAATTCTGGAAGTTGATAACTTCTCGGTTTTCCTCACATGTGGTATGGGCACCGGTACATTGTCTGTTTCTTAGAGAGTTGATTTCACCTCTATGGGCACGTGTTTGGTCTTGTACCCGACTAAGACTAGTACCTATGCTTTCTAATCTTTCTCCCATCACTGCTTGGTTGGTTTGTATATTTCCTATTCGTCCATTCGTTTCTTCCCGGATGCTCAGTATCTCTTGGTTCATCCGCTCACACTTTTCCTCGGTCTCGGATTCTACCCTTTTAATTTCAGTCATCGGTTCTTCTAGCTTCTTGTCCCATTCTTCCTGCAATTGCCGGTTATTAATTTCCATCTTGTTATTCCACTCTTCTTTTAATGACCCTTTGTGTTCATCCAATTTTTTCATGGTTTCCTGGTAATTTCCCTTCAATTCTTCCCTCAATGCTCTTATTATTTTCGTCTATTTTCTCCTCCATTTTCCTGCTATTCTCTTTCAATTCTCCCATCTTTTCTTCCATTTTCTTATTAGTCTCTTCCAATTTTCGGCTCAGTTCCTCCTTTGTCTGTTTATTATCACTCTTTATTTCCTCCATAGACTGTTTATTGTCCTTTTTTAATTCCTCCATCTTCTTACTCAAGTCTTCCTTCATTTCGTCCATCAGTTTCTTATTACTCTCCTCCGTTTTCTTACCAGTTTTCTGCATTAATTCCATCATACGTTTAATCATTTCTTGCGCCGTCTCGCTTTCTGTTTGTGTGGATTCTTCTGGTTGTTTCTCCTGAGCCTTCCTTATTATAGTTTCTACTTCCTCAACCAGTGTTGCTTCCTTGTCTTCCATGCTTAATTCGCTTTCTTTCTTGGTTTCAGTCGCCCATTTGCGCGATGTTTCTCGCTTCCTCATTTTTGTTTATTTTTTGTTGTTTGATTATAAATTATATTTTAATTTATTGCCTCACACGTTGGTTCGCCAATTTATAACCCAACTACTCTCTGTAGTGTTGAATAATAAGATGTAAGTAAATTCATTTACTGTTGTATTCCACTATTTCCGCCGTTCGCTCCCTCCTCGGTGCTCAAAACCAGTGACGTAATTCGGAGCTGCCAACTGACGCTCCGTCCGCTTTGCTGTGCTATCGTATCTTTTAATTTATCAGTAATAATAATGCAAAAAAAAAAGAAACCAAACAGATGTACTCCTTTAATCAATCTTTATTCAAACGAATTGATCAATTACCTTTTTTTTTTCTTTATTTTAATACAAATTGTGACAAAATTATGTCGTCTTCGTTCATAAGTTGGTAGTTACTAATAACTATGCTGGGATCAACCTCAATAATGATGCTCGTTGTTTTTATTCTATTAAATAAAATAATCTCAGGGCGTATTCGGTTCGAATGTTATGGTTAAACAATTAATACAACTCTTAAAATCAAAGTACAAACTTTACAAGATAAGGATATAAAAAGGTTTTGATGGTTTTATAGTGCAAACTAGTAGTCATGGTTGTGTTGTCCACAGTTCTAGGTTATGAAAAGTTTTAGATATTTATTAGTTGTCGTTCAGTTTTTTGGTATTCAAAAGGTGTAATAATCAATTTGTGTTATATTCAAGTCTTCTTTAGTGTTGGTGTATATTATAGTGTATGTGGTTTTTTATTGTTTAGTTTTCGAAGTGGTTCATGTGCTCAGATGTGGGTGTTGTTGTTAAATAAGGTTATAAAATTATACAGATTCACCCAGATCCTCTTCTGTTATTCGTTCAGGACGAAGATGGGGTCCAAATCTTCCTTAATTCTTCTTCCGGGATTTAAATTCTTCCGAATTGGGGTCTTGTTGGTCTTGGGTTCCTCTAATGTTCTTCAATAACTGTCCTGATTCGTTTTACTATGTTTGGTATAGGTTTCCTCTTATTAAAATATAATTAGCTAAGACGTTATAAAAACGTGTCTGTTTTCAATGATGGTTGTTAAAGAAGTTCCCATTTTATTTATCTGAATTTTCGGTTGCTAAGGTAAAACTTGAAATCTGGTTGGTTGATTCAGATATACATTGTCATACAAATTCATTATTTTATTGCATGAACTTGGCCAAAACTTTTAAATTAGTATAACTTTGTTATACTAATTGGGAATTTAAAACTAATAGCATCATTATTTTGGTCTTAACATTTGTGACACATAGACACCAAACATGCCTATTTTTGCTTAAGAAATTCTGATGTTACATTTTTGCTATTTGAATTTTCTTAAATAATTTAAAACTGATTATTTCGATTCCATATTTACTGTGTATACTATTAATTATAAACCTATCCATATTACAACATTTGTTTTATAAAATTCTAAATGTATTTCCCAAAATTTACAAAATTGCAAAGTTTTTAAAGGCCTAGGTCTTGACATGTTAAATTTCTATTTTCTGTTATTGTAACACCTATTAACTATGCAACTACCATCAAAACTACTCCCTATAACTCTATTAGTATTATTATTTAAAATTACAACAATAATTATTACTGGAACATTATAAAAAACATAATTCACATTTTGTTATCAAACAATCTGTATGTGCCTGGTTACATAAATTCTGCATAAGACATATCATCCACTCATTACCTAACAAAACTATAAATAACATAAACACAACTTTATTCTTACTTTCAAACATTAAAAGAAAAAGTTTAATCATTTAATAATGATTTTATATCTTCTATTTGTCTTAGACAGTTCAGCCATTGCTGTACTAGGTACTTTTACTAGTTTTTTTCATCTTGTCATATACATTTGATAATTATTATTTCTTAAGCCTTGTTTACACATAGATTGGCATTTCTATATTTGTGTCCATATCTTATTATTTGTTTTTATTACACAATGATCTCTTCTTTGATTGTACAGTATTTATTTTATAACATTAGGTCCACCATTAATCACACTATTTTAATTGTATGTTTCCATGTATCTATAATGATTGTGTTCTTGTATTATTCAATTATATTGGTTAGTTAACATTTTGCTAGTATTTTTTTTCTTTTTTTTTTACATTCTATTGTGTATTTGTGCCTATTATCCCTCAATTTATATTTTGATTATTTCTATATTGTATGATACATTTAACAAAACAATTTGTTTTACTGATAGTAATGGTCCATAATGCTGTCTGGCTTCGTAGGTATTATTATTGTAATTGGTCAAATTTTATCTCATCATCTGGGTATTTTCCATCACTTTACCTAAACATTAATTTGGGTACGGTCAGTTATAGTCTAAGTCAGTCTAAAGTTGTTATTTGTTCATGTTCACTATCATTTTTAAAAGATATGTTTCTTTTTGGTAAGTTTCTTATCCATGATCTTCATTAAATCTGGTACGATATCAAGCTATGCCAAATGTAATGTTACAATATTTACAATGATTTTTCAGTGAAGGGTTAGTGTTTGTTTATTTAACAAATTTGAAATGTCAAATATGCAATACAATTTTAGAAAATAATGTTTTGAATGTTTTTGGCCATAATTTAGTCAGTTTTTATTGTACAGAAATGTGACAAGTCTCATCTTAAAGAGAATAAAATGTGACAGTAGTTTTATATGGGAGTGTCTTACATAGCAGGGCTCTTACTGTGTAGGATCCTTACCTTTAGAGTAGATAGTAAAAACATTTATAGTTTAAATTTTTTTAAATATCCAAAAACAATATTCTAATTTTAGAAATTGTCACAGTTTCAAATTTATTTCTTAATAAATTTTGTGACAATGCAAACCTTTGAAGGTATGTTGAAAAAAGTGGCCTTTTAGTCTGTAAACACCTAATTTAAGAATGTATAAATAAAATTTTAGTACACTCTAAAGCACATCATTTTTTATGTATTGTAGCTACAAAAATCTTTTATTCCATTGTCCTAAGTTAATCCCCACTTCTTGTGCTAATTGCAAGGCAAGGGATGATATATTTCTAGTGATAAGATAAATTGTTGTTTTTGCACAAACAAACACCTTTGTAGTTATATTATATTAATGTTTATAAAATTATGTGTATAATCCTGAATTCCTCATTTGTCCTGAGGAAAATGGTGGCAGCAGCCTTCAAGTTAGTCTCCCCCCCCCCCCCCAGGAGCACACCTCCTAGTTATACCATTGACTGTATATTGGCTATACATGTGGTTTGTGTTTACAGGGTCTCTAACAAGTACACAGGATTTAGAGTTTAATATCAGTACTTTAAATTTAAGTATTATTTATTACTAGGCAGGAATACCACGGCTATTCTGCACTCATATTGAATTCATCTATTTATTATATTCAGTTAATAAGAATAATATCTTTTTTAATTATGTAATTACTAGTATTTGTTATCTTAATAGTATCATATTTGCAGTGACTAATTTCTAAACATAATATTAATGTTTCCATAATAATCATACCTTTCACCTTTTGTAATTAGTAGGAAATTAGCAGGATAATATGTATCACTCTGTTCATTTCATTGATACTGTTCAATCAAAAGTTACAAATGATCTGAATAATGAGTCCTGCAGTAAAATAAAATGATCAAATGATTTTATTGTAAAGCTGTTTCATAAGTTTGTAGATACAATAGATTTAGTATGCTGAGCATTTATAGTGTTTGTAATTGAAATGAGTTGTAGTGATACTGTCACAAGTGTTTCCAATCAACTAAATATTTAATATGTACTATATCAGAGATAATCTATATGGGGTAAACGTGTATCTGTTTAAGTATGCTCCTTGCTTTGCAACATTTAGCTAAGAAAATTACATATTTTAGATTCACAGTCCTATTTTCCCAGGTAAAAACTAAAGTTAGATAAAGTTATGGCTAATTAAAATTATAAGTACTGAACACATAACTCACAGAAGTAAGAATTTCAGTAACTATCCTGTACAGACATAGTTTATAACTAATTTGTTATTAGCCTTTTAACCACTGTTGACCTTAAATAAGACTTTATTGTTTTTAATTTCAAGAATGATCTTTCACCAACTTCAACTGATACTGTTGATATAAGTAATATTCTTAACACTATTATTGTATTTGGTATTTTGAGAATATATTGTTTTGAAAAATATACTGAAAAATACAGTTTTAAAGCATTCAGTCCCATCACTATCTGGTTTGTCTCGAGAGATGTTTTAAGTTCATGTTTCTACAATGTACGTTAATTTGTCTTTTGGGTAACAACAAATTACTACTAAAAAATTCAAAACACTATCAGATATTTTAATTTTTCAAATCTGCTCTTCAAAGTGGATAAGATCTTATCTTGGACTTTATAAAACAAAACTCTCGTTTAATTTATTTTTTGGACACATTGAATCTTTCGGAGCTTTTGCATCTTTTTCTGACACATTCAATGAAGTTCATAAAAGTATTTGTTCGTGTGTGTGTGTGCGCGCGCGCGTGTGTGTGTGTGGACAAATCCAGAAAGTAATAACACATACTATATTTTTTATACCTGCAAAGATCAGCGACAAGCACAAATTTCAAAAAGTCACACATTATAATTCCATAAAGTAAATCATTTTTTAGCAGAGGAACTACAGATTGAGACATGTACAAAGTTCAACTGCATATTCCACAAGTTTATTTAAAAAAATATCAATGCTATAAATACTCAAAGTTAAATTGAGCGGTATAAATTACTAACATAATGTTAGCTTTACAGATTGTATTTATTGGAACAATGTTTGTTAGATTTGTAACAAATACAGAGTGTACACTTTGTAAAGATCATGTTTACTCTGTTGGTAAAAATTTGCACTTGAACTGTTGTCAAAGTATATCTAATAAGTTATGAGTATAAATTTTAAATGATACACTTGCATATAACTGTGTAGTGTCTTAAGGAAATAAAACTGTACAATATGTTATTAGAGTAAGTTAGTTATCTCCGTATGTCATTTTAGTGTTTACTCCTGGCTATAGGCTGAAAAAAACTAGAATAGGCTTTTGCCTGATATAGAAGAAGTGAAGGATGCCTGTTGGCCAATCATTACTACCAGCTGTTTGTATGTTGCCAGTTGTTGGCTCTCTAATTCAAGAGACACTACTATTAATATAGTAAATTCACAACATGATGTGCCATTGTTATTATCCCATTATTCTGTTCCTATTCTAGTTTTATTCAGGGTATATATTCAAAATTGTGACATATTTTTATAAGTTAATGTAGTTGTTTTATATACCAATGATAAGGATTTAGATTTTTCAGTCTGCAAAAATATACTGAAGATTAGTATAAATACCTTAGCAAGCTGTAAAGATATTTCAAACTTTCTGAACTGAATAAATTTTAAATTTTGATGCTTACAAAATAATAATATCATAAGTTTGAAAATTTTAAATAACATATTTGGCTTCATTTGTTTTAATTGACTGAACAGTGGTGTTTTGTTCTTTGTTTTTCTGCAGCTTAAAAGAAGAAGTGTGGAGCAACAGAGCATGAACTCTCTTATTAAAGTTAACCCAAGCTGCCTGCATTCCAGTATATTCTTCCCTCCATTTTACCAACCCAACCTATTTACAATAAGTATAAAATGTTATTTATTTGTGTTAGTTCTTTATTTATATTAGTCCCGTTTAAGTTATCATTTATTTGTGTCTAACCTCTACATATGTTTTTTGTTCATTTATGCCTGTATATGACTTTACATATAATTTTTGTATGTATTATTATTTGGTTATCACTCCACATTTAAATGTATTAATTTTTTACATGACAGAATCTCTAAACATTTGTTCCAAATTACAACAATTCAAAGGGTTGTTATTTTATAGTAAAAAACACTTCACAGTTCTAAATATAAATTTAAAAATGAAAATGCAATATTTGATATTGAGGGAGTTGAATTTATACATATAAATTAAATAAATGCTAACATCAAAGTAAAATTAGTATTTAAAATATGTATGTATAAATATATCAAGCTTCAGTATTCATTCCATATAACGTTACCTTACTTTTGAACAGTGCTCATCTTTCACATTAATATGTTTATTTTATAGTTACAGCATATAAAAATGAGTATCATATGTTTACAGTTTGTATTTATGATACAATTTTTCTTATTGAAAGATCATAGAATGTATGTGATATTTTCATGAACAATAAAAAGGTAAACATATTTAAATGCCAAGTGTCTTGTAATTTTTAACATTCATTGTTAATGTCAGTTTGCCATATTCGTAACTTTGTTGATATATTTAAATTGTGATAAACTGTTTTGATGTGTGAGTTATTTTACTATCTGGATTTGTGTAATGCTTTTTTATATTCAAGATGTAATTTTTAAAATTGCATTTTCATTCATGGCTGTTATAGTGTTCTCTGTTTGCAATAATATAATTACAAAAGATGAATGAAAAGAATTTTTGTAAAACAACTGTTGATGCCTATTGAATATGATGACGGTGGTATAATTTAATTCCCGTTCTGTGATGATATTTCTGTCTGTGTGCTTAATGTTATTATCATATAATTTATTCTCTAAAACAAATGGATTGTGGTCATCATTGTGGTAGGTTACAAATGAATCCCTTGTAGTTTGATTTTTTAAATAAATAAACTTCAAGAATAGTTCCTTCTTATCTTGATTTGTGCATGCACGCCCGCGTTCGAGCAATGGTGTGTGTGTGTGTGTGTGTGTGTGAATTTTATTTTCCATTGTGTGTTAGTAGTATAGGCTATAACATCACATATATTTTTGTTTTCTTTCATAGTTGTACTGTCAGAGCCAGATACAAAGTCAGACAAATAAACAGCATTAGGCCAAAATGTAATTTGTAAATTGTGTATAAAGAAATGCTGATGTTGGTTATTACATCTATAAATGTGATAATATACATGGTTACATTAATATATTGTAAGTTGATTACTTGTACAAATATGCTATTAAAAATAACAAGGTTTGCAAATCAACATTGTAAATAAGGTAAAAGAGTTATTACTTTTAATTCGACATGTTTGGTAATAGTCTTATTGTTTGCTCACATTACAAGTATTGCTTTACTTTCTGTTTAAATTTGTTTCACGTATCATGTACAACATATTTTTTTCTTCAAATAGTTAACAGTATTGTCCTGAGACCTTGAATCCAGTTTCAAAAATGAAGTTTGTTTTTTCAATGTTAGCAAATGGTTTAAAACCTGAAAAACTTTCGCTTAATACTGAATTCCATTTTGCCCTATTCTAGTTTTAAATAACAGCTTTTCCTGCATGATTATCTCTTCTTGTTATTATCATTATTGCTGTCATTATTATTATTATCATTGGCACACATTCCCTTTATATAACTGATATTTTGTTTTGTTTGTTTCGTTCTACTTTCCCTGACTCCTGCTGATGCTGTATGTCCAATGCTCTCCTTATGTCCCCAGAAGAAGAGTGGGAGAAAGAGTTGGAAGCTGATCTACAAGATTATGAAGTTGTTGCCGATGGTGACAGAAAAAGTGATGCACATTGGGAGAATCAGATTGAAGAAATGTTAGATGCTGATGACCCAACTGACCTCAAGTAATCTGTTTAATATATACATATGTAAACTTGATTTTTATATACATTTGCAAAAACTGTATGCGTTTTATAAAAACCTAATTTTATCCACTGCCTAAAACAGTTTCTTGTTAATAAATTGTTGGTTTTGTGAATGAGTTTTTTTGTCTGATGTTGCTACTTGTGATGCATTGTAATAAATTTTATAATGCTGTACCTGAGTATAAGGCAGCATCGAAGTAGACGTTCATTTTACCTTAATAGAGACACGTTAATTCTGTAATTTTTGTGTTTTGATATTAATTGAAATTTATTAATCACATTTTATCACACAGATAATGTGTGTTCACAAGAAATAACAATATTTGTATTATGATAATACATTTATATTTTTTAGTACACATTTGTGCATTTATTCTGATAGGATTATGACAATATGTAACTGAAATATAGCGTCATTTCAACTTTAAATGAGCTTATGGATAGTAGTGTATATAATTAGCTCATTTACTACAATTGTGCATTTGAAAAGAAAAAAAAAACTGCCCTTCAAACTAAGAAGTAACACTAGCTTGCTGCAGTGATTTGGCTGGAATGAGAATTGAGTTTAAGTGTTGGCAAAAAGAAAAACCCCTTGAATTTATTAGTCTTCTATTTTGTGTAGAGAATGCATCTCTTTTGTGTGTGTGTGTGTGTGTGTGTGTGTGTGTGTGTGTGTGTGTGTGTGTGTGTGTGTGTGTGTGTGTGTGTGTGTGTGTGTGTGTGTGTGTGTGTGTGTGTGTGTGTGTGTGTGTGTGTGTGATGGTCAGTTGTATATATACATTTATAATAACTATATTCAAATCTGTATATAATGAAGTTGTATATTGACTTATATATTATTGAGTAGCTATTGTCAGGTGGGGGATATGAATATAGTGTTTTAACAATTTATGCAGTTATCGTTTCTATTAAGACCATTTTATGTGTGGATTTTTGTATACATCCTTTCCATTTGCAGGCATGAAAATAGAAGTATTTATTTACTTTTTTTGTTTGTTTAGTAGAGGCAATTTTATGTAAGTTTTCAACATCTAGCCCAAATGATAATTTGATTTAGGGATAGCAGACGTTCCCTACATACATAATCTTTTCTTTCCTTCACTCATGCATGAGGATCCATAAAAATTATTATTTCTTTTTTTGTATCCAAACTTTTAACTAAACCAAAATCAAAGCAATGTTGTGACATACTATACATTTAGTGTAAAATTAACTATTAAATTGTATCATTTCAAATAAATATAGAATAGCTGATTGCATATACATGTTTGCTTTGCTGTAAGAATTCCAACCTCCTCAAAATTAATAGTGTAAAATTAATATTGAAACATTAAAAACACACTATTATAAATGTACACAAGTAGCTTCAAACATTTTGTAACATGTAAGTAAATAAAGCATGTAAATTTATTTTAGTTATTTTAATATATAAAGTGTTTAGCTTATACAAACATTTGCACATAGTTCCACAAATGGGAATTAAGGCCTTATTTATTTTTTTGTACAGTTTGTTGTTCCTTACAAAAGTATCTGTTGTTTATATATAATATATGAATTTATAAATGATTGTACTAATATAAAATAGTAGTGGCATGAGAAGGTGTTATATGTATATTTTGATTTCATTTTATTATATTATATTCATATTTTCCTGTGTACAATAGACAAAAATATTTAAAATTTAAAACAGTGTAAACAGACATAATAATTTTGTATGTGCACATGTAAACTAAAGAATTCTGTGCAGTTGTATGTATGTATGTACAGTAAATTTACCTGTTGTATATAGAAATTAGTTTTTAATTCTGTATATTTATCATGAAATGTCAAAGTTTCTTCTATATTTTTTTATGGTTATTTGATTGTTTATTCCACCAAAGATTATTAAAAAATTATATTTTCTTATCCCATTGTAGTGGCCATAAAGTTGTAATGTGACATTAAGTATGAAATTAACTAATTTAGAATCATTAGATTACTTTTAAAAGAATGAAATTTCAGATGCTGTGGATTTTGAAAAGAAAGCAATAAACTGTTGAAACTTGCTATCAGTTTGTTGCAGGCAGAGAATTTGTTGGGTAAAGTGTTGAGCTGCCTTATTTACATGTTTTATGGAATCATGAATTTTTATCTGTAAAAATTCTTGATTGTGTGTGTGTGTGTGTGTGTGTGTGTGTGTGTGTGTGTGTGTTATTCTTTGTTTTAATTGCATAGAAGTTTCATTCAAAGGAAAGTCTTATTGCTTTTAGAAACACAATAGGTTTTTTTCTTATGTTTGTGTATAATTCCCATTTTATATCTGCATAAGAATTATATTACAACTGTAAAAAAGCTATTCTGTTTGTCAAAAAGCTAAAATACAAATGTGAAAACCATGACTGATGATGTGTGTATAGGAAGTGCAAGCATAACTTTCAGTGTTCTTGGTATAATAACTTCTGTCAATATAGCAACATCCGTTGTTAGAACTTTTGTAAGTATTTTTTGATGATTGTAATTATGCTTTTATGTTTTGGAGGGTCCAAACCACAATCTTCAGCCTGAAATTTATCATAAATCTAATTTTAACTATATATCAAATTAATAAATGTGAAATTAAATAAAAATGTAAACACAGATATTGTCAGTACTTGCAATGTTTATATTTAGTTAAATTATAGTTCATTGAATTTGTATAACTTTGCAGTTGGTTTATGCAGAAAATAATATTTCCATAAGTAAAATCAGCTAAACGAAAATTACACAATGCAAGAGTCAGATATTAATGTGAAGCGTAGGTATAAATATTTTAGATTATGACTTTTTTATTTTTTTAATAATTATTTATTATTATTGCTAAAGGAGCTTGCCAGGAGTATAAAACTGACAGAGTGACTGAGTATGTGTTAGATAGAAAACTTTATGATCACAGAATTTTGTTATTTATTTCCAAAGTTTTCATACATTTTGGTCTCACACACACACACACACACACACACGTTATTACCAGTACCCCGGTATAAATAAGATTGGTGAAAATCAGAATGTATGTAAATGTTGTATATATGTGAGTTTGTTGTTTTGAGACTTTAAACCGTTTATACCCAAATACTTAGTAAAATGTATAAAACAAATAATAATTGGTATTTTATGAGTGCTAAGCATTGGCAGTATACTGTGTATGTTTGTTATTTTTTTTTTTTGCAGCCACATTGTTTACATTGAACCTGTACATTTTTTAAAGCTGGTAATAATTGAATACCATATTTCAGACAATGTA
Source organism: Magicicada septendecula (assembly GCA_034769895.1). Classification (NCBI taxonomy): domain Eukaryota; kingdom Metazoa; phylum Arthropoda; class Insecta; order Hemiptera; family Cicadidae; genus Magicicada; species Magicicada septendecula. The sequence goes on along the minus strand of CM068368.1, from coordinate 259,994,913 downwards.
AATTAAGTGGGTAAATATTTTCATTAAATAGATATTACGAAGACTGATTATAATATAAAATTAAAAAAAATCAATATTCAGTTACGTACAAGTTATAGGCAGTCCTTCTTATAAATTTCATTATTTTGAATATAAATAAACAAATTTGATAGAGTGGTTTACATTGCTTAACTGACATGAGAAAATTGAAATATGTAATAGGCTTGTTCATGAAGATGGAATTTCTTATAAGAATATAAGTCTTGAGTTAAACAGAATTGACCTGCACAAAGTGTAGGGAGTATTTAATACTAATCAAATGGCTGTATCATATTATAATGTTGAATTTGAGTTTTTCATGTTGTGCAGCATACAAACCTAGACACTGCACGTCTGTAGCTTCACTCTTCACTCAAGTTGGGCGTGAAGTTGTTTTTAGAAAGTTTGTTCCAAGTGACATTAACCATGTTAATAAATCTGCTAATAAATCACAGAATTTTGTTTATAAAATTTACTTTATTGTATATTTTGCTTTCATTATAAATCAGTGACTGAAGAAATTATTTGTAAAATTAATTTCTTCACTCATTAAATTCATCATTCATGTGAATAAACCAAGTGATATGATTTATAACAGATAACTTTTAAAATCAATTTATTTCAAAAAGCAGTAATGGATATGTTGTTGGCAGAAAGTATTTTTGTACAAGTTTCATTAACAGTGTTACTATTCTGTATGTTTATATTTTCTGTACTTTGTGGTATTACTTTTTGGTTCACCTGAACATGCTCTAGAGTAGAAAGGTTACACATGTTAAGATGAACAGTAAAGAAATATTTATCCACAGCATTTAAATTACTTTAAATTTTGATGTATATAAGTTAATACCAAATATGTATGTTGTGTTGGTGGAAATACTAAACACAATTAAAATAATTCTGTAACATGTTGTCAAAATTATTTTTTAAATATGAAGGTTTTTCATATGTAATATTTTTATATATAACATTTTGGGTATTTCATAAATGCCCTTTGTATCTGAATGTTAGTAATATTCCAACAAAGAACACATATTTTCAATCAAATATGGATGCTAACGCACACACACACACACACGCACACACGAACACACAATGAGCTATTTTTATCGGGAAGAATATAAGAAATTTTTAATTTTGGTTTTCATGTAAACGCATATTGTAGTGTACAGATTATGCTCTTAGAGGACAGAAATATATTATCATTTATTTTGAATGAAAATTGAATGCTCACAAAGTGAAAATCTGGTATTTAAAATGATTTGTCATTTCATATAATATTTACAGCTTGATATAAAAATTATCTTGTTTAGGAATATACCGTACTAAGAAAATTATTGTAGTTGTCTGTTATAAGTAGAGGTCTGTACTACATTAGTAAAACGAGATTGAATTTAGCAGATAAATCAAGCAATAAAAATAGCTCAGTTTGAATTGAATTGTAATTTTGAGTACTGATACTTCATTTTTTCTCTTATTGTTATGTACCTTAAGAAATTGTATAGCCATAACTGTACTTTTGTGTCCCGCCTGTTTTGATGAAAATATAATAATTTTTGCCTACTTCATATATATGTGTCAATTGTCATCAGATCGTATATATTTGTAAATATTATAACTAACCTAATTAAGTATAATACTATACCATAATTAGTAAGAGTGATTATGGTAATATTCTTGTTATTGGATTTAGAGAATTAATTGAGGAAAAAATATATTATGCATTATTGTATAATCATAAAAAATTGTATTATGAATTATTGTATATTATAGTGTCATATGTTAGTAAAATGTTAATATAGGCAGTGGTAAATGGGAAATTTTGTTTAATTCAGTGAAGGCACTATTGATTAGACAGTGTAATACAAGTCTATACAATACTAAGTAAAATGTTATCTATACAAAAAATAATAAAATGTTTAGGAATTACTAAAAACTAATTATTACAATAAGAAGAAAAGAAATTTTAAGATAAGACGATTTATATCTTATTGTGATCGAAAGAAAGTCATAAGTACTTTAATTTTTAAGAAAATAACTAGTTATGTTGTTAATATATTATAAATATATGTATGTGTTAGAAGTAAATAAACATTAAATATATCAAATTGTGGTGTTTCATGCATCCAATCGATAATTGCTTTTTACAACTTCCGACACTTGTCCATGCGTATACTTTTAATCTTTCAGTGCACAATATGGGTGAGCAGAGTACAGTGCATCAGCTGTTTTCAGAAGTCATTCCAAAATATTTAAAATGGCTCATACAGATCTGCATTCAATCTTTATTCAAAAGTACAATGTGAATACACTTTAACAGAAATAATTGGTGAAGTAATCATATATCAAAAACTTCTTATACTGGTAAGAGAAACATAATCCTAACTTCTGTCTAAAGCTTGCACCGCCGGTGTCAATATTTTCAAAATTATTTCTAAAAACCGGGCTGTTAGGTCCTGGTCGGTTGCTGTGAACCAACATCTTGTCGATCAATGCAGGCATGCATGTCGATCAATGAATTGGGAGGGCAAAAGCCTGGCTCTTAATACAATTTGGCATGGTGCATTGATCAACCAGGTTAAGGCTCTGTAATTGGCTGATCAACAGGTAATTGGTTATATTGGTAACCTTTGTTACCTGGCCGCCTTGTTGCTTCTACCGAGACAAGTATTGGGTATTCTTTGGCGAAGATCTGCCACTACTGTTGTCGTACACTGTCACTTTTTGGCAGCCTGAAAAAGATCTCCGAAGGAAGAATCTGAACGATGCCAACAAGATGTTGGTTCACAGCAACCGACCACAGCCTAACAGCCCAGTTTTTAGAAATAATTTTAAAAACGTTTAATCTTATATCACAGTATTCACAAAGAAATTAGGAAAACTCAGAGAAGTAATGGCTGTAACATGAAAACAAGGCAATTATAGGTGATTTTTTATAGTAATGTATATAAAATTTAATAATAAATGTTTTATCTACCTCCACATAAGGTAATTTACATACAGTGTCTGTAGTTAAATACCCAACCAAACATGAACATTTAACAAGATTCAACATACAAGACTCATAAAAATTTTTTTAAAATGAAACAATCATGGATGTTAAAAATACAATCAAATTATGATGTGAGCATATACTGAGATTATATACTGTTTTCTCTGAATTCTAATATACACAAAGCATGATACTCACAGAAACATGCAACATTTGTTGATGTGTAGACTTAGCTTATGAGAAACAGATTTCCTATAAAAACAACAAGTAACCACAGGTTTGTGATAGATACAACATGTGAAAATACTGTTTGTAAATTAATTTTATAGAAACAAAGTGATAAACATTCCAATTAAAACTCAGTGAAATGTTTATATTGTCTGCTGCCATTGTGTATCTACAGGCTTACAATCATCTTGATGTGAAACGACTCAATCGGTGACAAACTGTTGAAACTGTTTTGAAAAACTTTACCAGCCTCGAAAACACATATGACTAATTAATCTTGAGCACTGGAGACACATAAAAATTGTGCGAGTATACCCACTCCAAGCACTAAAAAAGTTAATAACAGACAGCACATTTGAGTGTTTGATGATGCTCAAACATTTAGAACATTATTTGTAAAAATGCCCACTGTACTTTATTAAAGATTCCTAATTTATAACTGTTCAATGTAGTATATTTAAATTTATTTATTACGTAGTTAAAACTTTAGTTGTTCTGACAATACAAATGTGTGACCAACCTGACTACTTTAGTGATGACATAATTATTAATATAAATAAGTAGCATGGCTGATATTTAATTAGTGCCTTGACACACTTAGTGAGTGGAAACCTCAAAGTGTTTTAGGAAATTCAGGCACAGATTCATCAAAATTAAGTGAGTTGTTTTTACCATGTAACTGTGATAGACCAAGACAGATTTAAAGTTTCAGGTCCAAGACAGCTAAATTATATGTTTCCAGCTTTTGTGTCATCTTTGTTGTGTACTTATGTTTGAACATATGTTACTAATATTCTATTTATGTTAATTATTTTACAAGGTGCTGATTCCAAATGGTTCCACATACACACACATAGAAAAAAAGATAATGGACTAAAATCAGAAAAGGATTGCCTTCTATGGTCACATGACGTGAATGAGATCAGAGAGATTGGCCAACCAGATCTTTGCTTAGTTTCAAAGTAAGAAAACCAAGGTGTAGAGGAATCTGGCAAGAACTGGTTATCACTCATAAAGATATCCAGGAGCACAATCCTCTTAACAATAAACTTGGAGCATGCCCAGGTTTCCAGGAATAGCCAAAGCTGGGAACAGGCAAGATGTGGACTGAAGAAAGTAAAGAAACACGCCAAAAAGGAATGTAGGAATTCTTGGTATAAATAAAAACACAAGAAAAAATTGAATAATGTGGTGCATAGCTGGCTGAAACACAAAATTTTACTAGTTTCTAAAGCAAATTTTAAACATAATGAATACAGCTATGGAGATCTTTAATATGTGCACAAACAACAGCTTTTATCTCACGGACCACTTACTCAACTGGTCAAATCACATTCAACAGAGTGTCAAATGTGATAAAGTAACACCACTCATCAGAAAGTATTCTATGTATATTTAAACATTGTATTCCAGTTAATAGAAAATGGTTATCTTTCTAGGTGTGAACTATGGTTATCTTCCACTTACCTTGGATTAGTGTTATGTATAGATTTTATAAAATATGTTGTGCAATGTACTTACGTGGGAGGTTAAGAAAAATCATTTGGGTTCCATTTATTTTTACCCTTGTCACCAAATCTTGTGTGTATTGTATGGAATGTATGTCAATATAGACTGGTGTTATCCTGTGCGGTATTGGATAAGTTAGTTTTGTTTCATTTATTTATTTTTGGGTAGGAATTTTCTAACTGCACCAAAACCAGCTTTCCCAACCTTTCACTTGAATATTTAAAACTTGTTACATATTCGCATACTCGCATGGTTACATACTTTTCATTTTGTAGTATTCCATCTACCAAACACACTATCTATATTTTATTTTACTTGTTATCCATTCAGCCACACTGTCATTTATTTGAATTTGACTTGCCAAGTATAGGAAAGTTTAAAGGCTTACTGTCTCCTCATTTATTTACCCTACTTAGTATTGGTTAAAGTAAACAGTAAGTCTACTTAGTCTGAGAGAAATAACATATTGTGTCTGTGTGTTGTTGTTTGTGAAGAGATTATTAAAATGTCAAATAAAGGTTCCCAGGCTTTGACATGATACGCTTCTCCCTTCAAATACAAACAAGTTGCACTAAAGTTGGCCCCTACTGAAATGTATCTGAAAGTTACCAACAAATCGAAGCATTCTGTCAGCCAAGATGATTTGATCAGTGGCGGCTGGTGGTTGAAAATTTTAGGGGTTGCAGTTTTGGGTTGGATGGTATTAAATTGTTTAAATAGAAAATGCTAAAATATCACTAAGTTTATATGACTGAATAATAAAGTTAGTATTGTTTTAGTTAATTCAAAATTGTGACTTATATGGTAATATAACATTTTCTGTGTAACAGCATCCATAAAATGTATTGAAATTATTTTGAAATTAGTTAACATAATAACAGGCCTATTTATTTTAGTATTAATTCACTTTAGATAAACTATTTTACTGTGTATACATAATTAATATTGAAAAATATAGTTATACTTGGGAATAATTTTGTCACTTACCCTTACTTGAAAAGAAAATCCATCCGCCTTTCTTTCAGACGGGCAAATTTTTCAATCACCTTCTGATTGAAATCAGGAATTTCCATGATCAGGTCTCTTTCTATTGAGAGCCTGGCCAATGCAGACAACCTCTCTTGTGACATGGTGTTCCTTAGAAATGTCTTTATTCTTTTAAGCGTCGAAAAACATCTTTCTGCTTCAGAAGAGGTCATTGGTATTGTAATCAAAATTCCTAAGAGTCTTACAGCTTCACTAAAAGTTTCTTCTAACTTATTGTCTTTGAAAAAAGAGTACAAACTAACAGCCCCTGACAGTCTTCTAAAATCCGTTGCAAGTTCCGTACAGAGTTTTTTAAAATTGAGAAAATTGTAAGCATTGCATACAGTTTTTACAGCGTCTTCTGGAAATTTAGAATCATAATCTGGAAACTTTTCTGACATGAACAAAGATGCTCCTACGAGATGGCTCGTGAATCTAAACTGTTCCTTTATTTGGCATATAATCACATCACATACTTCCTTCGCCTGTCTCTTCCACTCAGTTTTGTCAATCTTCCTTTTCTTTGGAGGTGAACTTTGTGATGACTGTTGTGGCTCTCCAGTGGCATAATTTTTCTAAAAAATGAGAGCCAAAAAATAAAAGTTTTGACTTACTAAAACTTTTAAGTGGCCAGAAGCCTGTGAAAGAGTGCTGTCATTTTTTATGTGATCAGAATCTAATATTGTTTTCATGCACTGTATTAGGTCCTGCCTGTGATCATAAATTGTTGTGACACTTCTCGATTGAAAGTTCCATCTGGTAGGTACTAATCTGGGTAACCGCTTTTTTACTACTGCATCTACTAGTGATGTTCTTTGCGGACTGACTGAGAAAAAAGTGCAAAGACCTTGAACATTGGCAAAGAAAACTCGAACTTCCCTATTTATTGAGGCAGCTTTCATCACAACTAAATTCAGCTGATGTGCATGACAATAAACATATTGGGGATCGGCATAACAATTTTGTACAATTGCATGTACACAACTAGAAGTTCCAGCCATTACAGATGCTCCATCATATGTCTGTGCAATGAGCTTTTGGGGAGTTTCATTTATTTTGTGGTGTTTTAACTCATCAAGAATACATGATGCTAAGGCCCTGACATCATGACGAGAAGGTTTAAGAATAGTCCAGAATCTTTCTACAGGTCTGTTTTTTGCTATGTACCTATAGACAACAGCTACTTGGTATAAATTAGACACATCGCTGGTTTCATCAGCAATAACAGCTAAAAAAATTGCTTGTTTAATTTCATCTGAAATTCTTTTGTGACAGACTTCTAGCATTATTTGTAGTAATTCATTTTGAATGGTTTTAGAAGTACCCCTAAATACTGTTGAAGTTTCAAGACGGTTTTTTAAAACTGTATCTAGTTCTGCACTAAAATCTGTTAACCCTCTAAAAATTCCTGGATTATTTGATTCTTTAGACTCATCGTGGCCTCTTAAAGCGAGTTCAAACACACCACAGAAACGAATACAGTTGATAATAATACTTAGCACATATCTATTCAGCTTAACTTGTTCATTGTGAGCTACAATATTTCTCCTATAAGCTGTATCTAGTTGTTCTGCTATGTTAGTTGTTCCTAACAATGCTAACTGTAAACTATTTTTTATGTTTGTACCTGAAGCCTTATGTTTTTTAGTTTTGTCATTAAAATGGTTTAAGTCTTTAAATCCAGTCTTAGTCCAAGTCTCCTCCCCTCCAAACAATATACAAGTAAAGCAAAATAATGAAATTTTAGTGTCACACCCACATAACCAGGAATATTTATTGTATAAGTCTGTTTTAAATTTACGATTAAAAATTCTATTACCTGACTTTACAGTTTGATTAAAACTTGAAAGATCTGGTGTAGGTCTACCTACTCTCTTAATTTCAATTTTTTCCTCAATTGGACGTAAACTGAACGGTATTTTTGTTAAGTTTTCGGCAGAATTCATTGCGTCCTACGAGTTATATATAACGAATATCTTGCACTATGACACCTTAATCCTTTAATATGCGCACTATTATTTATATTTAACAATGAATTGTACTAACACTTAACTAACACTAATAATAAACTTCACAAAAAATTCGACCGACACTAATGAACTGAACTAATAAAACAACATAACCATACAAATTCCAACTGTCGCACCACGTGTTATTTACCAACAAACTGGTGGCGCCGTGATTGACAAGCGGAGTTTGCAGTCCCTAATCATACCAGGCTATTAACTAATTCACTCACTTTATTAGATATTATTTTTTTTTAAGTGACTTACCTTTTAAACTCAATACACTCTTACGCTGTTTACATTTGTGTACACACGTGGCGCTGTTGCCAACATAACTTTTTTCTTTTATTTGGGTCCAGGTCCGTTATTAAGCGAGCACAGAAAAACAGCATGGGTGTTTGAAAATAATGACTCGGACGACATTTAGTTAAAAAAGACTTGTGGTTTTAATACTCTGAATATTTCAATTGTTGAAAATACAAAAACAAGATGGAGTCTTAATCAAATACATAACAAAATGGCGATGACGTATTTCCGCTGTATTAACTTTACGTCAATCTCAATTACATACATATATTATATTCAGCTTCTCTGATTATTCTCAAATGAAGTTAGAAAACTTACTGCAGTTAATATTTTTCTCATTACGTTATGGGTCACGTAACATGAACCAATGCCCGTGACTTCTTATAATTTGTATACTGGTACACGCGTCCATGCTCTCTCACATACACACCAAAAACGGTACATTTTTATTTACTTGAGCTCAAATTAATATGTGAAGGTTATAATTTTGAACGGGTTTACTTTCCTGAAATGATGTGATTGCAGATGTAGTCAAACGTCCTTCATGATCCAGGCAGGTGTTCAGCCGATTTCTGTATTGGTTCCTTTTACTGTCACTGTATCTAATTTACAGCTTTCATTGTTAGTTTTTTCTACTAATTGAACTGTTCACATGATTGATTACATTTTTACACTTTTAAAATACTTTTGCTGGCAATTGCTGGCCAGCAGATTTTGTAGTGTGCTGTTGCACAGACGATGTTGATTCAACTGGGGCGAGAACATGGCGTCTACTTCCTGAGTGGAAGGGATAATTCGTCATCGAATCTATTGTTCTCTGTCTATGACGGCATTGTGATATGTTGCAGTTATTACGTTTTCATATATTTTGATGACTTTTTAGGAGTGTCCTGTTGTTGTTGGGTCTGCCTTGCTGACAATTGGCACGTAGCCATTTGACCTTGACGCCAACTCATCGTGGCGAACTGCGTTGTAGTATATTGGGAAACCTTTCTTCTCACATATTCGATTAGATTTGAATAAAAAATAAAATTATATTTTCATCTACCCCCAAATTCCTATACGGATTTAATGTACCATTACAAAAACCCCTCAATGAGAGGTTTTATGCCGAAGCATGAAAACTCTTATTGACTCATTCATACTTCCTAAAGGGATCAGTCCGGATATGTCACCACAACCCCCTGTAGTTTTTACATAAAAAGAATACAAATAACTTACCCTTGGTCCAGTAATTGTGACAGTACCTGCATGACCTTACTGGACTTCTCTGACGAGATCCCAACACCGCAAGGCCAGTCAGGCACTTGACGTTTCTGCTCTGGCGCGCTGGCCAGCTCAGGACCGCCGCCACAGCATCACCAAACTCTGAAACATCCCAAATAAATCAAAGAGTGGCCTTGTATGATGCCATATCCCCAACTGATCTGTTTCCCCTTAGCCGCATTGGTTTATGTTAATAGGCATTGGTTTTCCTTAATTCCTAATATCTTTAATACAGATATGAAACAAGCATTATGATAGAGGTCTCTTTCTCTTTTGCATTCCTATATTTTATCAAATTTTTGACTCCAGTCAATAATATTTTAACTCTTTCCAACACAAGAAAAATATACTCTTACTAAGGCAATACCATGTAAAATAATTCCTTAAGTTTAACAAAATCAACACAATTTATCTATATATCTATTATATAGAATCCTAAACACAAATACATTATGGCAAACAATCTAGCTATTTAAAATTCATTGATCAGCTTTCCTGATACTAATACTTCTTCAAAGCGAAATCATAATTATTTTTATGCTCAACACCATTATCGACATCATATATACTTAATATTTGATATTCATTTAACGTTACTACCCCTGTAGCAACCTCCTTACCACACACACTATGACCCCCCACTGGACTGTGGCGTCCAGGTGCTTCCACAAGGACTGAATTGGTGGAGGAATTTTGGCATCTCCTGTCCTTGCTTCGGCTTTACATTTTTAAATTGCCAGATATCATCATATCTGAATGTTACATAGTTATACCCTTAAGACGGGTCTATCACCTGTTTGGCTGTTCCTACTCGAACAAGGTGATAGCCACTGTTCCATAGTTCCGGGGATTTCCCCTAAGTGGCCCCCCGTTAATTTCAACTTTCACCAATTTCAAGGACAACCAACCATGGTCAGTGTTAAAATTGCTGCCTACAGCTGGCTGTCGTCCAAAACCACGATTAGTGCTGGTAAGACAGTAATCGCCCGAAAAGGTGGGGAAATCATCTGCATTCGCATGTTTTACTTCGTCAATACTAATACTGCACGGCATCAATTAGCATATAATATAAAATTATATCAGTGGTTGTGCAATGTATATACCCCGGTATCGGCCTCTGATGATGGTAACATACCTTGACGTTACTCATCAACCCATAACGCTATCTACAGTGACACATGCCGCCACTGCAATTCATGTCTAAACTTATGTCTTTCTACATTTGCTGTCTCTACATTCCCTAATTGATTTACACTTCTATTAACACCAAACAACCCCCAAAATCACCCATTAATCTTGTATAATAACATAATATACATGAACAATATCATTGCTACATTTAACCAAACAGTTCACATTTAAATAGTTTGTATAAAATTATAAACACTACTATTATCATTTCCCTCAACTCTTTTATATCAAACTTTTAATTATTCATTATTGTACCATTTAATTCTATAAAAAATTCAAATTTATTATTAACATTCATGTTACATCACATTTTATTTCTTATTACCTTTCTACTATGAATTTTCTATTTGACATTTTCCTCATTAATTAGTTTGGGCGACTCAGTTATTCACAATGATTTGACTTATTGAATTGGCATTTATATCTATAATCTTACTCCCTTTCTCATTTCTAATAATCACTAACAGAATTACATAGGGTGACACCAATCTCTCAATAATAACCCCCTTCAACACTAATTCCACTTATACCATTCTCTTCTTTTATAATCAAATATCTGTTACCCTCGTATCTAGGATGTGTGTTCCCGACCTTGGCACTTCCATTCATCACCTTTTGCCCTTCCCATAATCTCAGCAATCACTCCTCGACCCTTCACTGTACCTGCCCAACGACGCACGTTTATCACTCCTAACCACCTCACCCTTACTACAAAATATCACCAGCAACTATTTACTCTCTAATTACATTACGCTCTCTTTCTACATATAAGCACTACCTACTGTGTCCCTATTATTACCCTGTTTCTGTATTACTTATTTAAAAATTCTTATTTCATCTAACACCCACTAAAGTTAACTTTGACTCAATATGCCTTATTTAAATAATCATTATCCAAACTCTTATCTTTTTATAACATTTTACCTTACTATGATCATTGAAATTACCCTAGAAAATTCATCATTTACCTCTTAACAACAATACCTCTCAACCTGAACATATTTATGTGTAATCATTTACTTTTCATTTTACAATTTAAATCTCTGAAAATCATTTAAATGCATCATCATAACATTAATTTTAATTAATTATTTAATTATTTTTCAATCATTTAATTCAATTAACTTAAAAATTTCACAATTACTTTCATCTGAGAACAAAAAAATGTTATAAGTATTATTAAAGCAATTCCTATTACCTACATGGTTTACATAAAAATACATATAATACACAACATAATGTAATACACAAATACCTTGACATTAACACACAAAAGAATATACAATCCAACTTATTCTGTTATCATTGACCAAAATCGTTTCATAAGACAATCCATTTCAAAACCACACTGTTCACATAAATAAATGTTCATACACAATAAAACACTTATCCTCCATCATCAAATAACAGTCTAACCTTAGGTCTATACAAATCATTTTTTATTGAATATCTTATACTATTACTATCAATATAATACTTATCCAATTCTTCATATATTTCCACAATACTATTTGAATTAATATGCTTATTCCATATTACTATCTCATATAATTTGTCACGATCAAGTATGGTCATGTCGCCTTTGGTATAGTCTGTTACAATCAGGTAAGTTATAAAGTCATCTTTATCAACATCATCTCCCACTGCTGCTATATCAGCTTCAACCCAAGGTAAGTACTTACTATAATTATCTACCATCTCTGCACCTAACCTTTCTACCAATTCTTTATAATCTCTGTCCACTTTAAATAACTCCATCTCCCAATTAACACACAACTCTCTTTCACCATGTCTCCCATCATAACTTCCTATCACACTCTCTCTCTCTCAATATATGCAGGGGACAGTACTACTTTATTATTGCACCACCTATCAGGTGCACAAAAAATCCAGGGACGGCTATTTGCAGACCATGTGTCTTCCAAATACGCTCATGAAGCCTTTTCTTCACCCCCAACTACAACATCACGGGAACAATTTACCCCCTGCAACCCCTCTACCTGTATACTCTCTCTCCACTTTCTCTCTGACTCATCAATACACACTAATATTCCATTATTACATTCTAAAACTTCATCAGTACTCTCAATATTCACCCCATTATTCTCTAACACCATACTTTTACTTATATTGTCATAATTCTCACCCCTACTTACCTCATTATATGTCATCTGACCGTCTTTATTTACGTCTAATTTATTTGTTTCTCTGCTATTCTCTACCCCCATTTTAATCTCATAATTGTCCTCTACTTTATTCATTTTCAATTTATTAATAACGCCGTCTACTCTGGCAATTTGTTTATCAAAATTAAAATTTTGTCTCTTAATTTCGTCTTTTATTTCATCAAACTTTACACTCTGTGCATTGAATTTCTCATCAAAATTATCAAACTTTACACTTTGTGCATTGAATTTCTCATCAAACTTTACACTCTGTTCATTAAATGTTTCATCAAATTTGGCATTTAAGTTATCATTTTGAGCTTTCATCAACTGAATATATCGTCTAACGACACCTTACTAAGTGTAGGTGTTGATTTCGCATTGACCCCGCTCATGATCATTGATTCTGTTTTCGTGTCTGTTAAGCTGACACTTTCATCATTGTCTGTCATTTTAAATATATTTCCTTTTAAAATAATACTACACACAATCAAACACAACATAACCTAACTACTTACGTATTACGTTATACATTAATTCAATACCCATTCTGTCTCTCTTGCAGGCTTATTTATATAAATAAAATTTTATATAAAGTCACTTGTTCGGGCAGCCATTTGTTAACTTTCAAACAAGTCACTGTTCGGATCGTCATTTGTTAACATATTCACTCACTTTATTAGATATTATTTTATTTTTAAGTGACACCTTTTAAACTCAATACACTCTTACGCTGTTTACATTTGTGTACACACGTGGCGCTGTTGCCAACATAACTTTTTTCTTTTATTTGGGTCCAGGTCCGTTATTAAGCGAGCACAGAAAAACAGCATGGGTGTTTGAAAATAATGACTCGGACGACATTTAGTTAAAAAAGACTTGTGGTTTTAATACTCTGAATATTTCAATTGTTGAAAATACAAAAACAAGATGGAGTCTTAATCAAATACATAACAAAATGGCGGCAACGTATTTCCGCTGTATTAACTTTACGTCAATCTCAATTACATACATATATTATATTCAGCTTCTCTGATTATTCTCAAATGAAGTTAGAAAACTTACTGCAGTTAATATTTATCTCATTACGTTATGGGTCACGTAACATGAACCAATGCCCGTGACTTCTTATAATTTGTATACCGGTACACGCATCCATGCTCTCACACACACACACACACCAAAAATGGTACATTTTTATTTACTTGAGCTCAAATTAATATGTGAAGGTTATAATTTTGAACGGGTTTACTTTCCTGAAATGATGTGATTGCAGATGTAGTCAAACTTCCTTCATGATCCAGGCAGGTGTTCAGCCGATTTCTGTACTGGTTCCTTTTACTGTCACTGACTCTAATTTACAGCTTACATTGTTAGTTTTTTCTACTAATTGAACTGTTCACATGATTGATTACATTTTTACACTTTTAAAATACTTTTGCTGGCCAGCAGATTTTGTAGCTGCTGTTGCACGGACGATGTTGATTCGACTGAGGCGAGAACATGGCGTCTACTTCCTGAGTGGAAGGGATAATTCGTCATCGAACCTATTGTTCTCTGTCTATGACGGCATTGTGATATGTTGCAGTTATTACGTTTTCATATATTTTGATGACATTTTTAGGAGTGTCCTGTCGTTGTTGGGTGTGCCTTGCTGACAATCGGCACGTAGCCACTTGACCTTGACGCCAACTCGTCGTGGCGAACTGCGTTGTAGTATATTGGGAAACCTTTCTTCTCACATATTCGATTACATTTGAATAAAAAATAAAATTATATTTTCATGTACCCCCAAATTCCTATATGGATTTAATGTACCATTACAAGGCGAAGCTATAGCGATATAATAGGAACACCCTTGTGTAGCCAGCCAGAACACAACTACATTGTGTTTCTCCATATACCAAGTGCGTCACAGCTGGTGTACACACCCGTAGTACACCGCGGTGAGAGCATGTACGGTTTTTATTAAGTGCTCTGCACTTTTCAATCAACAAATGATTAATTACGATTATTTAGCTTGAAAATGCTTATTAATTATTGTTTTTTTCGTAATTTTATAATTGTAAAATACAGTTTATGGGGGATTTACAGCATTAAAAATACAATTAAATTTACAGGATTTAATGGGGGTTGTGCAACCGTGCAACCTAAGCACGGGCCGCCACTGGATTTGATTGTTCTTTCTTCAACACTTTCAGCTTCAAAAATGAACGTGTAGTTATACCAGTGCTGTATAGCAGTTTAGGATTGAAGCTCTCAAGATAGACAGACTCCTACAGATTGATCTGGTCTTAGAAATGTAGCCTATGTGATCTGACAATTCTTTTACATTATGTAACAGACCATTGCAAGATAGGTTGATTATCTTATTGTCAGCACAATAGCATCTTATTTCAGAAATGAGTAGGAGCATGAAGCAGAAGGATCTTATATCACATTGATGAATGAAGAGATGACTTATGCTGCTAGGAAGAAAATTATTAATGAATGTGAGATATTGAACAGATCAATGTTGAAATATTATGTTTGTGCATGTAAAAACATTTTATTTAGAATCTAAACCTGTTAAATATTTCTAAATATGACTATTTTATTTATAATATTCTGTATAAAAAATTACAATAATGCTGAGTGAATTTAGGGTAATAATGCCCATTTAGTGAATAATAATACTGTAATACTACTTACGGAATCTCAGCTTATAATGATTGATTCTGACAGGTCAAATGTTACAAAGTTATTTGAAAAAAATTAATGACTCATTATTTTGATTAATGACCCAAAATAAAACTTTGATTAATATTCATATCAGGGGCATATTTGTGGGAGGAGGGACAAACGGGTCCGGACCCCCCCCCTCCATAAGGTCGAAAAAGTTGACAAATTTTGTTAATCTCTTAATTTGTATATTGTTTTATTATTTTTTCAGTGTGTATATGCTAATATAGTAGTAACTCTTTTTTAACCTGTACAAACAGGTTTATTACATAGAATTAGCATGTATGTTACAATATAAAATATAGGAAAATCAATTCAGTCAATAGTCCTAAGTATCTTGTAAACAATGTTTCAGTTTTTATTGTGTTATTACAGTTTAATTTAATGAGACTGATTTCAGCCACTTAAAGATAGTAACGTTGATTAGTCTTAACTTATTTCTTCTTTTGTATGAAGCCCTCCCGACCCCGGATACCCCCATCCCAAGGTCAAATTCTAGATATGCCACTGATTCACATGATCCATTATACCTTTCTTAACAGTTTAAAAGAGCTTGGAGAAGGTGTGACAGAACTTGTTTTTATTCTGTTCACTATTTTTTTTTTTTAATCACTGATCCAAAAATTTGGTCAGCATATAGAGAAACTCAAAAAAATTTGAAGGTTCTTATAATAATTGTATAAATATCAGTATGGAGAACCATACATGACTTCCATATTCTAAGATTTATATTTAAAATCATTTTCGAAATGAAATATTACCATAGAAACTACTTCTTTCTACTTACTGCTTCAGCCTTAACCACAGTACTGTGGTCACTAACGTATACCACCTCACGTTATCGCACTCGATTTTCACTGATGATGGAAGTCGATGGCATTGCCGAAACGTCTGGTTTTGTAGAAAACATTGGACTACGGGCAAATATCCCGGGAAGGAATTTTAACAAAAACTACTCCTTTGTTGCCGATAACGTTGTACACATATTGTAACAAATAGACGGTTTTGTTACTTTTAAATTGTAAAGAACTCTGTTTATAAGGAAATGTTTATTATGTAGTCTTATAGTTGACCTCCTGTATCTCAAATTTAATAGGCAAATATATTTGTTATTATGTTATTATAACCTTTTAGGTATACTATAATACAGGTTTACCTAATTATTCAATGTTTACGCAATATCAATGATATACTTCATGTATTGACTTAATGAATTAAGAATTCTCGCCAACCCTAGTCACTCTGTATTGTGTAATTCAATTCAAAATTTGTACAGGAAACACGCTAGTTCGGCAATCTCACGTTCCACCAGCTGTTGACAATTAGCGCTATTATTCGTAATTGGCTTGCGTCTAGGTTAACTGGTTCAACGGATTTTAATCACCCTTTTACCTGTAAATTACTCCACCCACAACATATAATACCTATTCTACAATAACATAAAACATCATCATATACAAGAAAGATTCTTTATTGATTTTGTACTTTAATTCAAACTAACAGTTCTCTTCAAGATGATAATAGCATGATATCGATTATACAATGATAGATCGATTGTTCAGTTGACCAAGTTCCTTTTAATTTATACAAATTAAATATAATATTAAATATCTCTTATCCCAGGGTACGTGTGATTCTTTTAACGATTAGTAAGGCCAGGTAATGCAAAATTAAGGTTACTTTAGTATTACAGAATGTTATTAGTTCTTAATATACTGAAATTAAAAATAAGCTGGTGTTACCGTGTTGATGACTCTCAAAGTGGCATTGTACGTCTGTAAACAGTTGAAGATTGACAAATTAGATTACTTTCCTCCAGAAAAAGTGTTCCGATTCTCAATAAAATTGACGGTGTGATGTACTGGAAAGCCCCAGGAACTCTTCTGACCTTCGTTCTTCTCTTACGATCCTTGTGGTCGTCGGTCTCAGTGGAATTGGAGTCGTATTATAACTTCTTCTTGAAAGTGAAGGTTATTTCTTCCAAAGCCGGTCCTTGTATGTTTTTTCTATAATTCCATTAGTTTAGGCCTTTTGCTTCCCTCAATTAGTCTCCTGGTTAGATGGGCAATCGGGTTTAATACTAAACTCAACGGAATTATCTTGATGAGTGAAGTAAGAATTTCTCAACCTTTTTAGAGGTATTTGGTTATAATTTTGAAGTCTTAATTTATTTTATTATTCATCAGTTGTGTTATAGGATTAGGTTTCAACTTTAATTTATTAATTTAGATTCATTTTTTTCCAATTTGTGTCATTCTTTTTAAAAGTGTCTCTTCATCTGAACTCAATAGCATATAACAATCGAAACGAATGATTGAAAATCAACAAGATTTTTTACATTTTAGTTACCCTAACAACCGTTACTTTCTGTTATTGGATGATATTTGATATCCTAGAGCCAGAATTATAAAATATTACTACTCTTTTTTAATAAAATACTCCATGCTTGGAATTATACCAAATTACCTAAAACTCTCACCCAATCTACCTTATTGAACCGTATATATTTTACTATAGTTTCATTGGACTGGACTTATTGAAAAGGTATTAATTTCCTTTTACAAATATTAAATTTAGGCCTATAAGTTTTCTTACAACTGTTATAATATTGTTTGGTTTTTTAACTTAATTTTCTTTACCTGACCTACTGTACAAATAGTCACTGGTTTATGGCTACTTACATTAATTTATATTTCCTGGTTTTTAATTTACTCTATTAATTAATTCATCCTGGAACCTTTCATTATTTTACAACATAATTATAAGAACTACTTGTCAACTTTCAAACACTTATTGCCATCCTGGCCAAGTTTATAAACATTAATTCAAAACAACTTCATTAATCAATTTTAGTCAATACATTTAACATAATATCATACCTAACACAGGTATTTATACTTAATTGTCTAAAGACAATTTTAACATAAATGAAAGGAGTACCACTGACTCAGTACTTCTATAAAACAACAGTTCCCTCTTACTATACACAAAGCATAAAATAAATATCCTGTAAACACTACCATGCTACAGCATAAAAACAAGTACAATTTGTAACACATTAACCATTAATTGGAATGGTATTTTATACTTAATATAATTCATTACATCTCTTAAATTTATGTACACCTCAGATGTATTAATTACTGAGTAACCTTAATATTTGGGTATTGTTCGAGACCATATTTACTTCATTTTTTATGTAACGTGGGGGACCTCAAATCTGTTACATTACATAACACCCCCCCTTCGAAAAAAGTTTATTTTGGCTCTACTAAGTTTAGTAAAAATAAACTTATAGTTTGTCCCTGCTCAGGTTAACCTTTTACTCATAATATTTTTTTATTTCAGACTGGTTATATATGGACTGGTATTTCAGACTGGTGCTAATTGCTGTTTTACTGCTCAACTCTCTCTCTTGGAGGCAAATTCATAAATTATTTATTTCTCTGGGTAGTGGTACTTCCACATTTTTCTTGATAAGGTTTGGTCACACTAATCATAAAAACTTGTTTTAACATTTATTTTCTTATTTACTTCTATAAATTAGCTTTCTCAATTAAGCTTCTGTCTGCTATCTTCCTTCTATTTTCTTCATCTATACTTCTGGAATCTAATATCAATCTATACAGCTATTTTATCATTATCCCTAAAATACTCAATTTCCCTAACATTTTTCCCTATTCTGTGCGGTGGTACCAGTCGGGTGGCCACTCTTGGGTCCATAACTCCGCTGTCCATCCTTACACCTTCTCAGACCAGGGGAACATCATCCCTGCTCATAAAAATTATTGCCGGAACATTTCTACGGTCAATACATAAAAATAAAAAGATTATAAGTAGTCAATTTGCGACCAATATTAAACACCTTTGGGATTCTTCATACTGTAGCTGTTTGCATTTATTTATATATTTCTTCTTCTTCTTGATTCATTCTTCTTCTCCATTAACTAATAGCATATAACATTATTGATAGGCATTATTTTAAAATCCTTTTAACTTTCCTTCTTGTGACATTTTTCTCCGTATCATTTCTTCTTATATAATCTTCAATTCCGAGAAATTTTAATTATTGTTGTATTAATTATCATCCTCCTTCAGTTTCATTGGAGTCATTAAATTATTCTTTATTCTTCTTATTTGACTTTCTTAACTGAGCACATTACCATCAATTGTTTTTATGTATTTATTCTTCTGTTTGTTACCATAAAATATTATTTTTCCTATTATTTCATTTTAAATCAGTTCTTTATAAATATTATTTAATCATCTGTCCTTACATTATCTTGGTGGTTTGTCTTTTTATTTTAAATGATATCGTTGCGAAATATTTAAAGTAAGTGGTACTTACATACTTTTTATTAAATCATATTGTTTCTGAATAATTATTGAGTAAGTTGTTCTTACAATTTTTTAGAATTTTGGGGTTTTGTTCTCTTTATTTTAAATTATATTGTTCAAAATAACTTGAGTAAGTTGTCCTTACATGCTTTTAGAATTTTGGGGTTTTTAGTTTCTTCATTTTAAATTATATTGTTCGAAATAACTTGAGTAAGTTGTCCTTATGTTTTTTTTTCTTATTGTTCCTGAATAAATATTTAGTAAGTTGTCCTTGCATGCTTTTTGAATTTTGTGGTTTTTACCTTTTCAATGGGTTGCTTGTTCGGTTTTCAGAAAATCAGTCCCATTTTTCTGGTTATTATTTCGGTTAACCATGGTCCATTAACTCAGGTACTCCATGTTCTCGGATTACTGCAGTGTCCATAATGATTTTTGTCCTTGTCAAATAGCTCTCTATCATCTGATATTGTAACTCTGCTGATATTGAATTTTCATTAAATTCAATGGTTACCATCGTTTTCCGAACTCTTTCTTTCACGTTTGTAACATATTCTTCTACTACCATGTCTTGTAATTCTTCAACATATTCTTCTACTACCATGTCTTGTAATTCTTCTAATACACTTATTTCTATCATATCTATATGTAGTCTATTACACAAATATGTTGATGATATATCATTTACTGGTGATTTCATTGACCTTTTATTTACTGGTATATGTAATTTAAATATAGATTTAGTTAAGTTTTTTCTATAACCTTTCAAAACAGTCAATTCTCTGTAATTAACGATTGTGAGATTAAGTACATTAACCAGCCCACTCTTAATCATATCTACTTCTTCCCGTATTTTTCCTTTTACTCATTTGTCTTATTTTCATTGTCTTCATTTCATTATGAACCCGTTCTATTCTTCCGGTTACATTAATTGGTATCTCGTCAAGTTTTTCTTGGGTCTTCGCTTGTATCTCCGTTATTCTAATATCGTTATGGTTTCCTATTTGAGTAATTTTGGTCTCTACTTAACTCTGAGTTGTATGATGGTTTCATCTGTCTTTTCCGGACGCACCTTAATTTCAGTTATTTGCTGTCTTACTTCCACTTCATAGTTATCAACTCTTTTGCTCAGTGTTTCATCGACAATTATAATACTTCCATTGATGACTTCCCTCACCGCTTGGTTTTGTTCACTGATGATTAGCCGCAACTCCTTATTACGGTTTTCAATTTTCTCATCTATTTGTTTGGTATTTTCCAGAATCCGCCTTAAGCTCTCATCGTTCCTGTCAAACCTTTCATTAATTTGGTTTAAGCTTTCATTCATTAGCCGGTTATTTTCATCATTTTCCTCTTTATTTTTGTCAAACTTCTCATTCATTAATTTGATTAAATTCTCACTCAAAATTTCGTTTTGTTTCTTTGAGTTTTCGTTGATACTGTCTATTTTGTTTTCCAGCTTTTCTGAATTTTCTTTGATTTGTCTTAAACTCTCATTAGTTTCCTCCTTGGTTTGCTTTGAGTTTTCCTCCTGTTTCCTAAAATTCTCCTCGTTTTCTTCATTTGTTTTCCTTGAATTTTCCTTAATTTCCTCTTTCATTTGTCTTATTAAAGTTTCATTGTTTTGTCGGCTTTGTTCTGCCATAAATTTCATTATTTCTTGCCAATCTGGTTCTCTTCTGGCTTCCACTTTATCTGGTTGGTCCCCTTGGGCATCCTCTTTGTTGCTCTCCTGTTGTTCCATTTCGGTGTCTGTAACTACCTCTGTTTCTTCTTCCCGTCTATCTTCTTCTGTTTCTTGCTCCTTCTCCATCCTCTTAGTAACACCTCTCGTATGCATTCCTGTGCCTCTAATGGTTCCCTGCTCAAGTTAAGTAATAATTAAAACGTTTTTACTTAACTAAAGCCCACTCGTTGAGCGCCAGTTTGTAACAAAACTTTTTATAACAGTTTTATTTACTTATATGAGACTCCCGTGTATCAACGTCAAGCCCCACGTTGAAGGCGGCAATTTGTAATAACTTAAATTACAAATGTTGTTGCGGGTTTAATCAAGCTCCACGTTGGTTTGCGCCAATTTGTAATAAATTAGTTTATTACGTTATTAATTATGTAGTCTTGTAGGTGACCTCCTGTATCTCAAATTTAATAGGCAAATATATTTGTTATTATGTTATTATAACCTTTTAGGTATACTATAATACAGGTTTACCTAATTATTCAATGTTTACGCAATATCTATGATATACTTCATATATTGACTTAATGAATTAAGAATTCTCGCCAACCCTAGTCACTCTGTATTGTGTAATTCAATTCAAAATTTGTACAGGAAACACGCTAGTTCGGCAATCTCACGTTCCACCAACTGTTGACAATTAGCGCTGTTATTCGTAATTGGCTTGCGTCTAGGTTAACTGGTTCAACGGATTTTAATCACCCTTTTACCTGTAAATTACTCCACCCACAACATATAATACCTATTCTAGAATAACATAAAACATCATCATATACAAGAAAGATTCTTTATTGATTTTGTACTTTAATTCAAACTAACAGTTCTCTTCAAGATGATAATAGCATGATATCGATTATACAATGATAGATCGATTGTTCAGTTGACCAAGTTCCTTTTAATTTATACAAATTAAATATAATATTAAATATCTCTTATCCCAGGGTACGTGTGATTCTTTTAACGATTAGTAAGGCCAGGTAATGCAAAATTAAGGTTACTTTAGTATTACAGAATGTTATTAGTTCTTAATATACTGAAATTAAAAATAAGCTGGTGTTACCGTGTTGATGACTCAAAGTGGCATTGTACGTCTGTAAACAGTTGAAGATTGACAAATTAGATTACTTTCCTCCAGAAAAAGTGTTCCGATTCTCAATAAAATTGACGGTGTGATGTACTGGAAAGCCCCAGGAACTCTTCTGACCTTCGTTCTTCTCTTACGATCCTTGTGGTCGTCGGTCTCAGTGGAATTGGAGTCGTATTATAACTTCTTCTTGAAAGTGAAGGTTATTTCTTCCGAAGCCGGTCCTTGTATGTTTTTTCTATAATTCCATTAGTTTAGGCCTTTTGCTTCCCTCAATTAGTCTTCTGGTTAGATGGGCAATCGGGTTTAATACTAAACTCAACGGAATTATCTTGATGAGTGAAGTAAGAATTTCTCAACCTTTTTAGAGGTATTTGGTTATAATTTTGAAGTCTAATTTATTTTATTATTCATCAGTTGTGTTATAGGATTAGGTTTCAACTTTAATTTGTTAATTTAGATTCATTTTTTTCCAATTTGTGTCATTCTTTTTAAAAGTGTCTCTTCATCTGAACTCAATAGCATATAACAATCGAAACGAATGATTGAAAATCAACAAGATTTTTTACATTTTAGTTACCCTAACAACCGTTACTTTCTGTTATTGGATGATATTTGATATCCTAGAGCCAGAATTATAAAATATTACTACTCTTTTTTAATAAAATACTCCATGCTTGGAATTATACCAAATTACCTAAAACTCTCACCCAATCTACCTTATTGAACCGTATATATTTTACTATAGTTTCATTGGACTGGACTTATTAAAAAGGTATTAATTTCCTTTTACAAATATTAAATTTAGGCCTATAAGTTTTCTTACAACTGTTATAATATTGTTTGGTTTTTTAACTTAATTTTCTTTACCTGACCTACTGTACAAATAGTCACTGGTTTATGGCTACTTACATTAATTTATATTTCCTGGTTTTTAATTTACTCTATTAATTAATTCATCCTGGAACCTTTCATTATTTTACAACATAATTATAAGAACTACTTGTCAACTTTCAAACACTTATTGCCATCCTGGCCAAGTTTATAAACATTAATTCAAAACAACTTCATTAATCAATTTTAGTCAATACATTTAACATAATATCATACCTAACACAGGTATTTATACTTAATTGTCTAAAGACAATTTTAACATAAATGAAAGGAGTACCACTGACTCAGTACTTCTATAAAACAACAGTTCCCTCTTACTATACACAAAGCATAAAATAAATATCCTGTAAACACTACCATGCTACAGCATAAAAACAAGTACAATTTATAACACATTAACCATTAATTGGAATGGTATTTTATACTTAATATAATTCATTACATCTCTTAAATTTATGTACACCTCAGATGTATTAATTACTGAGTAACCTTAATATTTGGGTATTGTTCGAGACCATATTTACTTCATTTTTTATGTAACGTGGGGGACCTCAAATCTGTTACGTTACAATATATATAAAAAATATGCATAAAATTAATGGCTTGTATAAGTTGATGATTGATCTCCACTAAGTAGTGCTCAAGTTTCCAAAGTTTTAATATTATGATGTCCGTAATTAAAACATCAGAGCAGGTTTAGTGTGTATGAGGGTACACCGTGGACAAAAATGTTCAACATTCCTATTGAGCGTTGCTTAGAGTAAAGCTGCGAATCTACAGTGTATGTTTCACAGAACAAACACGCGAAAAAGAAGGAGCGCTCCGAAGTCACTCATGGACCCTCAGCATCTTGCAGAGGGTTCATTCCCTAAAGACGAAAAGTCTGTCTATGAATCGTTCCTCTGTAAAAATGTGCAGTTACACTGCCCAGCGTTCCACAGGAAGCAAATCGCTATCCACGCTGGACACTTTTTCGGCTTGCACGCGTTATGTTGGTATGGGTTTCGGCACTTACCATTTAAAAAGCGTGCAAATGTAGGAAAATAAACATGAGTGAGGCCAGAAATAACGCGAAATTTGTGTGTGTGTGTGTGTGTGTGTGTGTGTGTGTGTGTGTGTGTGTGTGTGTGTGTGTGTGTGTGTGTGTGTGTGTGTGTGTGTGTGTGTGTCTTCCCTGCCTTTTTATTGCGGTAGTCATAATAATAAAATGGAAACATAAACATTACATAACTGAGATATGCTTGCCTGCCACGAACGATATATTATTTTATACATGTATATTAACTCATACATGATTTACATTAAAATGAAAAAATTATAATTTTATTGCCTGGCAACAAAATTATTTTATTTTTAACAATTACCATTGTTTCAAAAAGTTTAAATGAATTTTCAAGTACTTTACTGTTGTTAAAACGTAAAAGGTTGCAGGTAAACTACCCCTTCCCCTTAACCGATCTTCACCAAAATCGAAAGTCCTTGAGATCTCTACAATTCAGGAACGTATGCAAAAAATTATTTGATTCTGTTTGAATTTGCAGCTGTTATCGTTTGCCATAGAAAATTATCCTTGATAAAAAAACGTTGCAGGTAAACTACCCCTTCCCCTTAACCGATCTTCACCAAAAACAATAGGTCTTGAGTACTCTACAAATCAGGGCTGTATGCAAAAAATTATTTGATTCTGTTTGAATTTGCGGCTGTTATCGTTTGCCATAGAAAATACCCTTGTTAAAAAAACGTTGCAGGTAAACTACCCCTTTCCCTTAACCGATCTTCATAAAAAACAATAGGTCTTGAGAACTCTACAATTTAGGGCTGTATGCAAATAATCTTTTGATTCTGTTTGAATTTGCGGCTGTTATCGTTTGCCATAGCCCTTGTTAAAACATAAAATGTTGCAGGTAAACTACCCCTTTCCCTTAACCGATCTTCACCAAAATCAATAGGTCTTGAGAACTCTACAATTCAGGGCTGTATGCAAAACATTATTTAATTCTGTTTGAATTTGCGGCAGTTATCGTTTGCCATAGAAAAAAAATCTAAGACAGACACACACACACACACTTTTCGAAAAACGACTTTTTTCATGTTTTGAGTGTAGTACAATCAGAATCTGCAATAATCTCGAACACGATTTTTTTTGCCATCACCATACTTCCATTTCCTTAAGGAATATGGAAGTAAAAACATTAACCAAGGAGTTTGCTCAATCTAAAACCAGAAGCTGAAAAATTGCTTTTGAGTGGTTTGCAATGAAGAAGAATTTTCTTGATATGTCCTAAAGAAAAAATCAAATTTGTTGAAAAGACAAGGTTATACCAACATTGCATAGCTACTTTGAAGGGAAGCCATACAGACAGAGCTAATGTTTGTTGTATCAAGCACTAATATCTTCAGTCATGTGATTAAGTTTCTTTAGAACAGAGAACTAATAGTATATAAGGTACATTCTCAATGAGATTGTAATAAGAATAATTTCAGGTAGGATCTACAAAAAGAAGAATCAGTTTCGAGTTTCAAAGATAAATGAAATGACAGGTGTGTGTCCCAACAAACTGCTGCTCTGAAGCATTACAGAACCTAAAAGAGAAGAAAAAATTCTCCCTCCAGAAACCTTATTAGCATAACACTTTCTGTATAAATTATCTCCCGCCAAAAGTTATCCTTTCCTTCATCTCTTCTTCAGAACTGTCGTATCTAGATCCTCGTGATTTCGTTGAGAGACTTACGGGAAAGAGTTTATAACAGATAGTAGGGATTGTGAGAGCAGTGCCTTAGAAAATCACAACTGACTTTTCACTGTATGATTCGAAATTACTTCATACAGAATTACAAGAAGTAGGATGTACAGTGAAATCTATTCATATAGCGTTGAAACAGTTATTTAGATTGCAAGACATCAGTGTGTAGATTCCAAATATTCAGTTGTGGTTAAAATAGTGAAAACACCTACTTTTTCATGGAAGTGCTGACATTGAACATGGTTTTACGGCTTTAACTGAAGACATAGTAGCAATGTCAGAGCATACACTTAGTGGCTGGTGACTGTTAAAAGTGTTTTGGCAAACTTCAACAATACCCCTTGTTTTGTGCCTATTGTACAAAAGGTGATGGATGTAGATAGGATTGCATATGAAGTTGTTAAGGTACAGACTAATAAACAATAATAAAGTCCCTAGTTCTGGGCGACATTTGTTAAGGATCTCTCCTTTTATTTATTTTTATTTTAATTGTTATCTTACCTTTTGATACCATGTTTATTGGATAAGCCATACTGGTTCAGTGGCCATCTTGTAGTACCAACCTCCTATTTTTAAATTGACTTAAGGATTCCAGGATTCAATTTAAGCGATCATCAGAGACAGGACAATTGTTCGGAATAACTAACTCGAACAGTGTATGATATATAAAATTGCTTTTTAATGACATTGAAAAATTAAAATCGGCACAAAACAAACACAACAAAATGGAGTCATTTTGCCCATAAATTAACAAAATGGCGGCAACCTGTTCTGCTATATTACTACTACGTTAATTCCCATTATTCAGGTGCTAGCTTCATTATTGAGTTAGTAAACAAGTGTATTTTTAATGAACTGCAGTTACTATATTCAAATTGATAAATTATTACGTTAAAAACACAAACCAATACTTCCTGAAAATTTTACTTGTATGTACCGGTACGGTTTTGCACACACACACTCTCTCATTACACTAACAGCAATTTACTAGTACATTTTAATTTTGACTTTGAGCTCAATTTTAGGTAAAAGAAAGGTTTATATATAATTTCGACTTTCCTGAATGTGAGATGTAGAATCTAAGTTGTCCTCAGGCGTTCCTCATGGTCGGGCAGATGTTCGGCCGAACGTTCCATGTGCTTTTTCTGTTTACACTGAAGTTAACTTACATTTTTGAGTAGCTATTTACTGATTGCTGTCTATATTGTTATTATGTTACATTTTAATACATTGACAATTTCAAAGAAAACACTTTCGCTGGCAATAAGTTGCCGGCGAACTTCACAGCGTGTTGACGCCTTTGCTGTAGTATGACAACTGGGGACAATACAAGGGTACAATTTATGCAAGTAGTAGTGTTATGACGTCATTATCCCATTGTTTTATTTGGCTTACGTCATGGTTTTGCGTCACTGCGATTACGTTTCTGACATTATTACTGCCGTTTCAGTCTGATTTTCAACTTGCTTTGCGCACATCGCTGCCAATACGCACGTAGGCCTCGACGTTGAGTCGAACGGTACAGCTGAAATTGCGTCATGTTTTATATCTCTCAGGATGCCAACCTAACCATCTTTATTATATAAAATTTTACAACAAAATATCTCTTTAAGGCAAATAAATCTGAAGACGGACTTTTGTTCCATCATAAAGTGTAGAAATTTATACTCCTTATTTAGAAGATTTTTCACAGTAAGAATAGAAAAATTATCAAAAGAGAAGAAAGAAAAAAGGAAAATTAAATTTTTGTGTGGCGAGAAGATGATGCTTTGGACAGTGCTTCATGGCTGTTAAAGGAGACTCAAGAAGGCAATAAAAACAAAACAAAAAAAAAGATTTTAAAGAAGCAGCACTTACCTAAGCAATATTTGAAGATGCAACAATAGTTTCAAAGGTTGCTGGTTAGCATAGGCAAATTGTAGAAAGTGTACAATCTTCCACAGGGAAGTAAAAAACAAAATGTATTTCAATCTGTTTCAGCAAAAATATTTAGACATCTTGCTGAGAACTGTTTTTTTAAGTTGCAATTTAATTGCCTTGATGGAAATTAGACTATACTATTTTGAACTTGTTTATTAGAAAATATTGTTTAAAAGAAAATAAAAAAGTCTTGTAACGGGATAAAATGGGATGAGGGATTTTAATGTAATTGTGAATACGACGCAGCGTAGTTACCCACACAGGGCCTCAATCTGTAACAATAGACATTCCTGTAGGGAACGCCCATCTGCATGTTGGTCCAGAAAATCTACCAACATGGACTGTTTCTGATGCTCTGGAATGTGAGAGCGTGCGGAAGTGCGTGTTCGTACAGTTGAATAAGCACGTACTCGGCTCACTGGTCAGTTACAGTGAATCCACTATACATCATGAGAAAGAATGACTGTGTGACGTGATTCCCTTTTTAGCCAATCACAAAGCAAGCTGCTCAGAATGAAAGCGCCTTGGCCATCTTGGAAACACAGTTTTGGGTCTGTTGTCTCATAGCTGTAGAACCGCGCGGTTCAGCATAAAGGCTCGTGAGCCAAAAGTGTAATGAATCATCAAAATGTGTCTATAACTATACGGAAATCATGTTAGAGTGAAATAGTGTTGACGACAAGATAGTGTCAGAATTAAAAACCTGATAAAACAACTTTTGGAACATTCACGCAAAACTGTGGCGGACAACATGCGGTAGAACCAGTGAGCACGTGCAGTAAGAATAACTAATTTCAATATTTGGGCCAACAACTAGAAAGAATTTCATTTTACATGGGAAAAAATTAGTCCATTATAATGGGGGTGGGAAGATAAAATAAAATAGGGGACAAGTATGAATGAGTGAGCGGGTACTGGGTTGTCTTATAAAAAAAAGAATTATTCAAGCTAACTATAGTAAGTAAATATGTTAATATTTTATGTTACATAAGAATCAGTAATTGTTCTGAAAATTGAAGATAGAACGTAAGAAATTTAAAAGAGAGAATACAATACAATACTTTCAATTGAATATTTTGTCTTCTCTGTAACCTACCTCTGCATGTGTTGATTTTAGGCTAGACATGCACTTGCGAGTTTCAGTTGCTACGACTAAAAAAACACAATCACAAAAAATATTATGACACATGCAGTTGCAACTAAACACTTACAGCTATATTTATTTGATCTTGGTTTAAAAGTGAATATATTTTATTACAAATACAAAAGAGAATATTTGAAGACAGAAGAAATGTCTATAACTAATAAGGTAACTATAACTGTATCTCTTTTCTTTTTGTCTTTATTTTAAGTAAGTAAGAAGCTTTATGAAAATATGCTGACATACTGTAACCTGAGTTACTAAAAACATGTACTTCTTTCAGCAAAGTGTGCAATATTTATTGTATATTTTTCAAAATACAGCTCCTCTTACAGATAATTGTTTTAAGTAACAGAACTATTTTCAAAAATGTTTACCGAAGTCTTAAATGTGCATTATATTGGTTTCAATTTTTGTAACGTGAGTTACCACTTCTCCTGTTCATGTCATGTCTATGTATTCTGCTTAGTCAGTGGATTATTTACATTGCTCAAACCACATGTTATTGTTTCAGACAATTTAGATCATACAAAGGACACCTTTATTGCATACATGTCAAAACTATTAGATATAATTCTTCTCAGTTTAAAAATAAATACATTGCTGCTAGTTTGAAGACTATTCAAGATAAATGGAATTAAAAATTATTTGGAATTATTTTGCTACTAACCATAAGGGTAAGTTTGGTAATTATGGTAAGGACCGTGTAGATAGAATTGGAGGGTCAATGAAACAGCAGGTACGACAGGCTGTTTTAAGTAAAAAGAATATTGTGAAAAATGCATCTGAATTTTTTTAAGTTTCTGGTTAGGTTAGTAACCTTGAAGTTATAGCTAGTGATGATATCGATTTGATTAATAAGGAATTGGATATTCAGGGTATATTTGAAGAGGCAGATGTTGTTCGAGGTATTTCCAAAATACATGTGATGACTTGGACAAAAATTTCTCTCAAGACTCACACTCTTACAAATAAATTGTTCGAAAAGTCAGTCTCAAAAGGTGATGAGAATCCCAACATTGCAGCTTTTCCAAGCATATCTACCTGTGAATGCCGACATAGAGTTCCTATCTACCACCTTATTTATTCATCAAGCTCAGATGATTCTGACACAGATGACTGTAGTCAGAATTATTGTCTGCACCCCACAAATGAAATTATAAAAATGGTTGCTTTTTTATTGTAGAGTTCTGTAAAGAAAAAAACTTCAGTGAAATTCTGATATACTGCAATATGCCAAGAGTGATGTTGGTAAGTTTTGTGACATAAAAATAATGTGTTTGGAAATGTGAAATGCAATAAAATTTTCAAAACTGATGAATAAGACAATTTTTGTGAAGTTTAATCAAATATTAGGAATTTTGGCCTTCCCTAAAATTAAAATGAATGGAAAGAGAGTGTATTACTGATTTGAAAAATGAATTGCTATTAAAAAAATGTAGTTATTTTGTGGCTTTAAAAAAAATTAAGTACATCTTAGAATTGTAATCACTACTTCAATTTAGTACACTTAAGAAAAACTTTGTCACTATTTAATTAAATAAATATTTTTATTGTAAAAAGTGTTTGCTAAATAAAAATTTTGTTTATTCTAGGTATTCTGCTATTCATTTATCAGACAAAACATTTAATTTCACGTCAAATTAAATTAAAACATATATATGTAATTAAACTAAATCAAAGATATAACAGTAGCTGAATTGTAAACTCTTAAGAACTTTACACTTTATTCATTTGGACAAAATGTAGCGTGAGTTGCCATCACATACATAAATTAAGTTCAATCTTATTGAAAAATTAAGTATAGGTTCAGAGAACTACAGGGTAAGTCAAAAAGTAAAGGCAAATTTTATTTTCCCTGCTGCAATGGATGGCAGCACTGACTGAACAATGACATATCATAACCTCAAAGTTTTTTTGTTCTTTAGCTGTGTTGTTTCAGTGCTCAGCTCCATTCGTAGTGATTACAGGGCATTTTATTATGAGTGCCCCGTTGTCCGTGTGCACCAAGGAAGAAATGAGGGAAGTGGTATGTTTTCTGCACTCTGAAGGGACTAAACCTGCGGAGATTATTCGCAGAATGCAGCAGCAGTACGGTGAGAGCTGTCTTAGTGAACGCAAAATTTATGAGTGGATAAATTGCTTTAAAAATGGTCATATATCTATCTGCGATGAAGAGCATTCAGGTAGGCCATCAACTTCGAAGACGGACAAGAACATCGAGACAGTTGAGCGAATGATTCATGATGATCGTCGTGTCAAAATTGATGATATTGCGCATGCGTTGAACATTAGCCACAGTTCAGCAGTTGCAATCATCCACGAATCACTAAATTATCGCAAAGTGTGTGCTCATTGGGTACCACATCGACTGACAGACCAGCACAAACAGAAACGTTTGGAAATTTTGAAACCACATTTAAGGAGTTTAGAAGAGGAAGGAGAAGAGTTTCTCAGTCGCATAGTAACCGTTGATGAGACGTGGGTCCATCACTTCGAACCACAGAGTAAGCGGCAGAGTATGGTGTGGAAACATCCATCCTCGCCTACAGCAAAAAAGTTCAAAAGACAAGTTTCTGCAGGAAAGTTGATGATGACAGTGTTTTGGGATATGAAAGGTCCACTTCTAATTCATTACACTCCTAAAGGTCAAACAGTGAATAGTGACAGCTACTGTGAGCTACTGCGAGATCTGAAACCCAAAATCAAAACAAAGAGTAGAGGAAAACTTTCAAAAGGTGTGCTTTTGCTTCAGGACAATGCCCGTCCTCATACTGCAGGGAAAACGATCCAGTGCAATCAAGATCTTGGTTTTGAGCTGCTGGAGCATCCGCCGTACAGTCCTGACCTAGCTCCAAGTAATTTTCACCTTTTTGGTCCGATGAAGGAGCACTTGCGTGAATCCAAGTTTTCGTCGGATGACGAGGTTGTGGAGGCGGTGCGCGAGTGGCTGTGCACGATGCCACAAATCTTCTTCCAGGATGGAATTACGAAGCTTGTCAAGAGATGGACCAAGAGCATAGAAGTTGAGGGAGATTATGTAGAGAAATGATGTTACTTGTCATCTTGTTTTCACAATAAAAAGTTCCTTTCTAAAAATTTGCCTTTACTTTTTGACTTACCCTCGTACATTTCTGTCTTACACAAGAAATATTACTTTTTTAACAGAAAATGGACATTCCATTTGTATAGAGGAAACCAATGTCCACTTTGTGTAACGTGAGTTACCAGTTTTAGAAAATTAAAATAAGAGTAATAAAATTAACTAAGTACTTGAAATTATGGGCGATTTTCCAGGTAAGAATGAGCATTTTTCTGAAAAAGAATTTAAACTTCTTGTTATCTTTTAGAGCACTTAATTAATAAAAGTTTACTCAGTATCAAGTCAAAATGTAACATGAGTTACCATGAACAGACCCAAATTCAGTGAGAAGTCTCTTTTCTGTGTGCCTTGCGTTATCTCTTTATTACTGCATTGTGTTGTGCTTCTTAAACACTTATCTGGCTTATATATGCTCCTATTACTTATGGAGTGTGTATGCATGTGTGTGTTTTTCAGAATATTTGACAGTCCACAAATCATCACCACACTTGGCACCACATAAAAAATTGTGTTTTGTTAAATAACAAAACTGCGTGGAATGCTAATACATACTTATTAGAACACTGTTAAACACATATATAGTTTCTTACAAAATTCTGTAAATTTATTGTTTTTTATCTACATTTTAATTTAAAAGATATATTCATTACCATTCTTAACAATCATCTTAGTTTTTGTATAGTTTTATGTATTGAAAGTTTAATTACATCGTCAATTTTAGAATCAATTAACATACGAAACAATTGCTATCAAATTTATATCAAACAAATGTTAAAACAGTACAACAAATATATGAATTTACAATTTATTAAACTGTAAGACTTATTTTCAAGTTTATAAGATATGGGAATTTATGTGTTGGTTTACTTTTCTTTCATAGTGTTACTGTAGTTATCATGAATTCAGTTCACATGTTTACAATTTAGTAATAGATGTACATTTAAAGTAACTCTGAAATAAAGGTTCTATAAATTGAACTTGATTAAAATCTTCTTAGATGCTCTTTAAGAACAGCAGACACCACTTTCACTCCCAACAGTGTATCCATCACAGCACAAGTGTCAAAGGTAGGATCAACTAGAACCAACTTTTTTGTAGCCCTCTTAACCAGTGGTGATACCACAAGAATATTGTGAGTAATATTTCTCATAACTGCAAAGATTTGACTAAGGGCAATTTCCTCCCCCCCCCCAAAAAAAACTGAATAGATAACTGACAAACACCATGAGAGCCGCTTGAATAGTCCCAACTTTGTCGATAACCAACATACTTCACACCTCCAGAATGGCACTGGCATGATAAGCCTTTCATTAAAACACAGTGTTACCAATCACGTAGCCAACAACGCTCCCTTATTTTCACTTGTAGAGTGGTGAGAGAGTGTATAGGGTTCGTAGTAGTGTTTGAGGAACCAAATATTTTTCACCTTCCTTTGGTGACTAGTTTCGTGTGAAAATCTGGAAATACGTGACAGGAAGTGCCAATGCAAATGGAACATCGTCTGGGCACTTGTCCTTATGACAGGTGACAAACAAATAATGCAGAGGTTAAGGTGCTTGACCGTTTGTGGGCTCAGACTTATAGATGAACAGCAAGACAAGACAAACACTTGTGAGGGAATACAAACCTTTGAGGACAGGATGGGTCTCATAGTAAACTAGATAGTACAGGCTGGTCTTTGTGCTGTGAGCCATGGTTGTTAGGAATTTGATGACAGACTCCATCTAGGAATCTATCAAGAACCTGAGTGGTCCTCGAATCTTTATCACAGTGGCAAGAAAAAATCTATGCCAAGAAGAATCTATATCATTATGACTAGAAAAAAACAGGAAAACATTGTTAATAATCTGGCTTTAACAGCTGTAGTGATTAAAAATTTGAAGAATCCACAAAGTCAAGATGACTTCAACAAAATGTTAGAAAATTGAAGCAAATTCTCGTAATAGGTATGAACAGCCAACCATTATTAAGGCAGTGGTCTGTGAGGATGGACAAAGCAGTATCATAACTGTCACTGTTCACTGACAGTGGTGAAATTTTGCCAGATACTGCTCCCTTTATGTGTGACAGCAAATGTAGTAACTGTGTGTGTGTGTGTGTGTGTGTGTGTATGTGTGTGTGTGTGTGTGTGTGTGTGTGTGTGTGTGTGTGTGTGTGTGTGTGTGTGTGTGTGTGTGTTTTCCTCTAATGCAACTTTATTTTCAACATGCTCCATTACAATATAATGTAATACTACATGTTATGTTATTCTTATTAATTATTAACAAATATTAATTAATAAAAATTCAGTTTAAAACACAATACATACATAGGCCTATAGCTAATAGTAACAATAATAACACAACAATAAATAACTACGGTAAAACTAAACACAATTCGTGACCAAAAATAACAACAATACTATAACAATGTAAATCACAAAAGATCAAAATTTATACTGTTGACAAATATAAGAAAAGCTTTAATATGTTTTTTCGTAATCATATCTTTTTCTTGCATTGGCCAGACTCCACCACACATTGCAATACTTCTCCTGAAGGCCGTTCTCTCTTTATGTAAAATTTTGTACTCATAAAGGAGGTGACAAACTGTCTGTTCTCCACTTTTGCAGCTACACATTTGATCATCTGAAATCTTGAAACGATAAAAATAAGATTTAAGTTTACCGTGGCCTGTCAGTATAGCTGTCAATTTGTGTAACACTGGGATATTCACAACAATTCTTTGTTTAATAGTAGGAAAAAACAATTTAGTTTGAGCTCCATTTGTTGAATTTGCCCATTCATTTTCCCATTTTTCTGTACTTCTATATCCAGCCTCATTAATAACTGCATTTTTGGGAATCAGGTCAAATGAGGATGGAATTTCAGTGTTTAAAGCTGCTTCCTTGGCCAGCTGATCGGCCAGTTCATTGCCATGATTACCTACATGAGCTTTAATCCAGCTAAAATGTATGCACCAGTTGTCACCTTCAAGAGATTTTATCACATTTCTGATCTCTTCAATTTTATGGTGCTTGTCTGTATTCCTCAATGAGTCCAATTTTATCATGCTGTATGTATAAAGAACTGCTTTTCTATGATCTATTTCCACATCCTTCATGTCAATAACGTTTTGCAGAGCTCTCAGGATTGCAAACTGTTCCACTTGGTTGTTAGAGCATCTTTTATCCAATTTATACTTTAGTTCTTGTACAAGTTGCTTCTTTACATACAGTGCCACACCTGCCCCTACGCCATTTTCAATTTTACTGCCATCCATGTATACTTCTACTAAGTAGTCGATTTTCTTATCCCTTCCAGTAATTTTTACTATATCTGCTGGGTGAGGCCATTTATTTAATTCAACCATCGCATCAAACGCTTGATGTGAATTCCCCATTACTTTTGTAGTCCGGTAGATGTCAGTAATCTCTTCTATTTTAATTAAAATTGGGGTCAACGCAATTCAATTAAATAAATTGAAAAGAGTGCACGCGCGTGTGTGTGTGTGTGTGTGTGTGTGACATCCTAATGGACCAGAGTTATAAGTTTGGAAAAAATTCCTGGCCATGGTAGAAATGGCCAAAAAAAAAGTGAAAGTTAACTGAGACAGTTTAGCAGAACAAACATTGGTGGGAAATTTATTCTGACTTGATGTCACTGTAGAAGCAGGCTGGGAGGGAACAAGCCTCGATGCAAGACACCTTCCCTGCAAGTAAATGTCAGTAAACTGGGTCAACTCTGCTGAGTCATATCTGCCTCCTCCAGACCCTCAAGCAAACTTGCTGCATTAAAATATGACTCTGAGGATGCCATAGTATATTAGTACAAGATCTAAATTGCTTCAGAGAAAAATTTTGCCTCTATAGTTCAGTTGGTTCTGTACCCTTTAACGATTCTAAACTCAACACCAGGCTGCGGAGAGAAGTACCACCTAATGATGGAAGTCTAATTAATGCATCCGGGGACAACTTAACAGCCATTCTGACCTAACACAAAAAACCCATAAAATAAGGACAGTGGAGTCAGAAACCTTAGTAGTAACTCAAGAGAAACAAAGAAATTCACAAAAATAAAACTTCTTAAAATTATAAAATACAAATACAAAATTCAAATATTGTAGTAAAACAGGTGACAAACAGGTGATACAAACTTTGTATCATAAAGGAGGTGACAAACTGTCTGTTCTCCACTTTTGCAGCTACACATTTGATCATCTGAAATCTTGAAACGATAAAAATAAGATTTAAGTTTACCGTGGCGTGTCAGTATAGCTGTCAATTTGTGTAACACTGGGATATTCACGACAATTCTTTGTTTAATAGTAGGAAAAAACAATTTAGTTTGAGCTCCATTTGTTGAATTTGCCCATTCATTTTCCCATTTTTCTGTACTTCTATATCCAGCCTCATTAATAACGCATTTTTGGGAATCAGGTCAAATGAGGATGGAATTTCAGTGTTTAAAGCTGCTTCCTTGGCCAGCTGATCGGCCAGTTCATTGCCATGATTACCTACATGAGCTTTAATCCAGCTAAAATGTATGCACCAGTTGTCACCTTCAAGAGATCTTATCACATTTCTGATCTCTTCAATTAATTTATGGTGCTTGTCTGTATTCCTCAATGAGTCCAATTTTATCATGCTGTATGTATAAAGAACTGCTTTTCTATGATCTATTTCCACATCCTTCATGTCAATAACGCTTTGCAGAGCTCTCAGGATTGCAAACTGTTCCACTTGGTTGTTAGAGCATCTTTTATCCAATTTATACTTTAGTTCTTGTACAAGTTGCTTCTTTACATACAGTGCCACACCTGCCCCTACGCCATTTTCAATTTTACTGCCATCCATGTATACTTCTACTAAGTAGTCGATTTTCTTATCCCTTCCAGTAATTTCTACTATATCTGCTGGGTGAGGCCATTTATTTAATTCAACCATCGCATCAAATGCTTGATGTGAATTCCCCATTACTTTTGTAGTCCGGTAGATGTCAGTAATCTCTTCTATTTTAATTAAAATTGGTGTCAACGCAATTCAATTAAATAAATTGAAAAGAGCGCGCGCGCATGTGTGTGTGTGTGTGACGTCCTAATGGACCAGAGTTATAAGTTTGGAAAAAATTCCTGGCCATGGTAGAAATGGCCAAAAAAAAAGTGAAAGTTAACTGAGACAGTTTAGCAGAACAAACATTGGTGGGAAATTTATTCTGACTTGATGTCACTGTAGAAGCAGGCTGGGAGGGAACAAGCCTCGATGCAAGACACCTTCCCTGCAAGTAAATGTCAGTAAACTGGGTCAACTCTGCTGAGTCATATCTGCCTCCTCCAGACCCTCAGGCAAACCTGCTGCATTAAAATATGACTCTGAGGATGCCGTAGTATATTAGTACAAGGTCTAAATTCCTTCAGAGAAAAATTTTGCCTCTATAGTTCAGTTGGTTCTGTACCCTTTAACGATTCTAAACTCAACACCAGGCTGCGGAGAGAAGTACCACCTAATGATGGAAGTCTAATTAATGCATCCGGGGACAACTTAACAGCCATTCTGACCTAACACAAAAAACCCATAAAATAAGGACAGTGGAGTCAGAAACCTTAGTAGTAACTCAAGAGAAACAAAGAAATTCACAAAAATAAAACTTCTTAAAATTATAAAATACAAATACAAAATTCAAATATTGTAGTAAAACGGCCAAACTCCAAAAAATGCAATTTGCAGCACAAAATACAATTGTAACAGAAACACACGAAATTCATAAAACTAAACTAAAATCCCATACAAGGGTAAAATTTGCAAAATAGCAAATAAGTTAGAAGAAACCAGAAACACAACAAGATAAGTGGAAAGTAGCATACAACTTAAATAGGTTATTTAATAAAATAATACCCAGTAAATACTAACATAACATATTAATAAACATTGCAAATTACAAAATAATGCAAAAACACAGACACATCAAATAACTGTTAAATATCCAATTACAAACTAGCCAAATAGTAGAGGCACAAAAATTAGCTAAAAACAATTTAAGTGCTTTTTTGAATTGAACAAATCAGCAAATAAGACAAATAATTTGTAAAAATCACAATTTAGATGATTAATACCATCTAACAAAGCCTCATGCAAATTGAAACATGTATGCTTGTCATACATAATCAAATATGCTTGTCATCAAATAACCAACAGGCTAAGTATTGTTCAAAACATGAGCAAACAACAAATCAGTTATAATTACATAAAAAATTACCATAGTCTATATAAAAAAAGACATAAATAAGGAGAAGCACAAAAAATTAACTGACCAGGGTAAAATAACATTTCTGCCCAAATTTGTGAAAATTAAACATAAGGCATCTAACAGCCCATCATGAAACAACACAACCCCAAAGTACATGGCTTAAATTCATCATAAAAGTAAAATAGTACCATTATACAAAATCTGTAATGATTTGAGTGTTATAAAGATCTTGCAAATTTAATACAAGAAATATATTAATTTGGTCTCCTGGTAAGAATCTGGGTTTTTTCTCTCACTAATAAATATTAGTAAGAATATGAGAAGCTACTTTTTAATTAGAAAACAATTATTAAAAAGAATACATAATCCTTACACTCTTACCTTGCTCGGGTCCCAGGTTCTTCGCACGAACTCGTGAAGAATAAGCGTGACTTAGGTTAACATTCTTCAATAAATTATACTCTCAATTTCGGCATTATAGTTATATTTATTTAGCAATTCTTTGACATTAAATTTTATTGTCTTTTCATTTATTTCGACTCAAAAACCATCATTGACCCTTTTTGATCACTTTCAAAAGAGGATATCAACCAAACATATTAATTTATTTATTCTGATCTACGGTAAATATTCTTTGTCATTCTTGAGTTGTTTTTTTTTCTCCCGGAGTTATACTCCAAATAATATAAACAAGGTATACATATTATCAAAGATCATTTCTTACTGAAAAAAAAATATAATGGTCTTAAAGAATTAACTTAAATCTAATCAAGGCGACCCAGCAATGCCCACACTCGCATTCATACCTGATTTCCCCTTTTTAAGTAAAAATAATAATAATAATAGGTTTGGTGGTATACTGTTACATGTGCTGCGTCATTTCCCCGGACCGCGTGGCGCGTCTCACAAAGTTCTCTTATTTGATGTCCAAAAGGTTATGATTTCACTTTCGATAAAACTTTCTTTGCGTTCACTGTTCCATATCGGTTTAGATTTTTTTTCTTTACACTGTTGTACACATTTCTGATATATATGGGGGTTGGTCGGCCGACCCTAAATTAACTTGGTCGGCCGAACAAATACTTTTATGACTGCGCGGTCTTGTAGATGTAATAAGACTGGCCAGCAACAATGAATCGTGTTCCCCACCTTTTCTGATGGCTTAACCGGAACTACACTGCCTTTAAGTTATAAAGTTTTCGTCATCGCACATGCAGCGTGGATTTTCACTGTGCCTCAGGTGTTGACTATGTCAAGCGACGACGACATAGAGGCTGAGGTAGGCGGAGCCTCTACTTAATTTCCGTCGTCATCAAAAGCACATGTTCAGATAATTTCGCTACTTAGCCATTTTCGTAGCGTCCCTTCGAACTGATGTGCGTCGCCTCTGCGCTCGCAGCTGTGCGTGTGCGTACTAGTACGTGACAAAACACTTGTTTTAACAAAACCGTATTGCGTTCTATTACCACACCCGTTCACAAAGCTATATCACTGTTCATTGTCTGAATAGAACTGTATTTCGCATGGGACTTGCAACGTTGACTACAAACAATTTTAAATAAATTTAATAAAAAATAAAAAAACCCCTTTTTGCCCCATTACAATACCCCCCCCCAATGAGAGGTCTTCTGCCGAAACAGAAGAACTCTCATTGCTACCCCTAAGCGGACCGGTGAGGATATGGCGCCAACGACCCCCCTTTAATCTCTTAACATTCCATGGGTAAGCTACCCCCCTAGCTCGGCGACTATGGCTGCACCTGAACGAGATTACAGGACTTCTCTGTCTGAGATCCCAACACCATAAAATCGGACAGATACTCACCATAGTACCCCAACCTTCTAACATTTCACAAAAAAAAATCAGAAACGCCTTATACCATACCAGATCCTCAACCGATATGTTCCCCCTTACATGCATACTGGGTTGCCTTTAGCAAGTACTAGGTGCATACACATACTCGTTATTACTGAATATAATATTTATATACTACTTTGTTGCTTTCAAATTTCAAAATAATTTCTGTTTTATTTTCAATTTCTTTTCTCAGATTTCATCTACTTGACGTTGTTTTTCCAAATCAAAATAAATCGAACAAATTAGATTACATCATTTAAATTCTGTTACTCAAAGAAATTACTCTAATTCCCATATCAAAATGTTATATTACCATTAATTTCATCAAAATCCCAAAATCTTTACATGAATCTACCCTTCTCCTTCACTAACTACTAACAATCATAAAAACAAATAAACTGAACATCTTATTAAATCAGAAATTTGCTTATCATTACATTTGTTTTTAACACACATTATATGAATAACATAAATCAGTTAACACATTAACATATAATCAACAGTATATCCTAGACACAAAAACACTCTATACTTCAAGCAAAAAAAAATTTTTTTTTTCAAAAAAATTTTAATTTTCCAAAATATTTCTTTTATCAATATCAAGAAAAAATAAAATTATTTAATTTAATTGAAGTAACAAAAATTCATGAGTTAATCACTAGAAACCTATCCTGGCTCTAACATCAACCATCAGCTGATCTCTCTGGGTCAGGTGAATGACCTTACCCTATATACACCATACAAAACTATACCATGAGAAATACACAACATCTGTTCCTAATTCTTACTCTCTAATATAAATACAATAATGACCCAATAAAACATAATAAACAAAATCTGATAAACATCTTCTACACTTGAGATAGTCTTTCCAGAATCAGTAAAGTCCTTTATAAAATTATTACACAGAGCATAACTCATTTAAAACACCTACTTCTAAACAGCCTATCTATTACAATAGTATTTCTTGAATCAAAATAAAACATTATAATTGACTCTATCACTTAAAATTGTTTGCTCTCATAAGGGAAATATATCACTAATCATCGAGTCATAGTTATAGCAACTGTTACTGAACAGGAACTGGGTCGTCAACCACCAACTCTCTCTATAGAGGAAGTGAAATTGATCGCCCGCTGTTTACAGATGTCGTCACTCTCTCACTGAATTTTCAGTTACCCTCCTACTACATCAGTTTTCTTAAATTCCCCCTTATACCCAGTTACAATTAAGTAACCACCCGCCGGATAAACCGGATCGAACGTTTGCCTTATGCACAGATGCGTTATCTGTGCCCCTGGCTTGTAACGGCCAGCTCCTTTTCCACACACACTATTGTTTCCTGGTGTTGGACTGTGGTGCCCATTTGCATCCCCAAGAACTGAAGTTTACATATATATGGTATAGACGCTGCCTATACCGTTCTTGGTTCAGCGTTATATAAAAAATTCGGCATTACTGATGTCCAAGGACACCAGTAATCCTACTATAATGATTCACACACCCTTATTATGGCACTATCACCACCTTCGATGATAGCCGCTGTTCCATAGTTATGTAGTTTCCCCTGAGTTACCCCCCCCCCCGGTCAATTTCTATGTTCACCAATTTAAAATATACTTACATTATAAATCCACGGTCAGGGTTCGGTGAAGCCGTGACCGCCCGAAATGTGGGGAACTACCAAAAGACATATAAGGTTCATGCTTATACTGCTACTACAATTCACAGAGGGTAAATTCTTATATGTTTGGTTATTTTATTAATTAATTTTCATGTTTAACATCTCTTACACTTTAATTTTTAAACATTAAACATTTTATCTTATTTAAATTGTATTATAAACTTCATACTTACAGTACATCACTCATATACTGTCATAGACACAAAAATATAAACATTGATCCCCACCAAATAATGTACATAACTCCATTTATCTTCTGAAACATTATAGCAAACATATGATTCCACAACTAAATACATTTTCCATTTATTCATTGACTATTTATTATCAAGTTTAAATCTCATACAAATAATTTAGATTCATCATCAGAATCTCTTTATATAACATTTTAAATCAATCAAAAATATTTAAACATCTCAAATTATTTTAATTCCATCAATTATTAAAAACACAACATAGTTTAATTACTTTACTCCAAAACAATTACAATTCATTTATTACCTTCATAATTATTCTTGTTATTTATTTAGCCTGCCAAAATATTATTATTATTATTAAAACAATTATTAAAACATACACACATTGTTTACATCAAATACATTTTACAACATAGACACAATTAATTTCACTATGAATTTATTTACAATTTTTTGTCATCATTTTTCAGTTTACCACACCTCATTTCCTAATTTAGCCAGGTCATTACCACAAACTAAAATATTTAAAATGTCCATTCACTGAGTTTTTTTCTAACCCCCGTCATCATATAATAGTCTAATTTTTATATAACAATTATCATTCTTACTCACACTCATTTCATTATTATTATTTATATAATGACCCATACTGTGTCATTCATTATACCATTATAATTTATAGGATTGTACCTTTTTATTATTTCATAAACCTTGCCTACATTCTTTACTTTTGTCCAGTCTCCGTTAGTATTTTTGGTTATTCCCACGTCATTTGTATCATCATATTCATTAACTATATCAATCACAACATCAGGTAAGTTATTATCATTTACAACAGTATTATCAAAATAATCATACACCTCTACTTCCCAAGGTAAGTATTTTATATCATCTATTTCCTTCAATTCTAACCTCTCTTTCAACTTTTTATAACTCCTACTTAACGTAAATAACTCTACTTCCTGATCTACAAACAACTCTCTCTCTAAACATCTCTCACCATAATGCCATATCACTTTGTCTCTCTCACTCCATGCAGAGGGTACTGCTATATTAAAACACCTCCTGGTTCCTCCAGGAACAAC
Organism: Magicicada septendecula; assembly: GCA_034769895.1. Lineage (NCBI taxonomy): Eukaryota > Metazoa > Arthropoda > Insecta > Hemiptera > Cicadidae > Magicicada > Magicicada septendecula. Next base: position 259,951,479 of record CM068368.1, on the reverse strand, counting down.
ACAAAAATTCAAAAGACAATTATTGGTAGAACACTTATCTACCCAATACCTTCGTGAAGACCTTTCTTCACCCCCCACAACACCACGGAAAAATTTTACCCTCTGCCATCCCTCTACCTGTACACTCTCTTCATACTGTCTCTCTAACTGATAAACATTTGTTTCTACCCCTTTACAACCCATTACTCTCTCACTCTCACTAACTATCTCTATATCATCACTATCTATTTTCATTGTATCACCTTTAAGTATCTCGTTTTCCACTATCTTATCACTACTACTTATTAATTCACTTTTAGAATTATCGTTATTACTCACCTTATTAATTATTTCTTCACTAATTTTCATCATATTACTACAACTGTTACTTACCGTTGTATTAACTATCTGATTTACCTTACTTTTAATCTGTTCCTCCACTTTCTCAATACTCTGTTCTAATTTGTTAAAGGTAGTTTCAAATATTTCATTGGTACTTTCACAACGCTTATTCATTTCATTAATATCGTTTTTCAATTCATTATTTTGCTTTTTTAATTCATTGAAATTACCTTCACATTTTAATTTTTGTTCATGTATTTCGCTTTTCAACTCATCAAATTTATTATCATTGCTATCAAATCATTTACTGATAAGGTTAAATAGGTCATTCATTGACATCTCTTTTTCTTTTACATTTGTTACTTCAAGAGTCGATTTTGCTCCCGTCTCACTACTTATATTTTCATTTGGTTTCTTATTTTTACTATCTAACTTCGGGGTTAATTGAATTCCCAAATCATTCGTGATATTTATTTCATTTGTAACATTTAGTTCGTCTACTTTATTGTCCTGACCCACATTTGGAGTCGAATGGACTTCAAGGCCGTTCATAACAGCTGATTTGTTAAAATCAATTATTTCGCTTACAGTACTTTCATTATTCCCTGCCATTTTTGAATTGTAAAATTACCACATTTATTTTATTATACTATATTTTAATAATTCTTATCTTACATACCTTAAGTATTCCTTAATTATTACTTACGTATAACCTCGTTTTTCGTACTTTTTTACGTACTCCTAGCTCACGCTTATACTCACATTTAGGTGCGGTTTATTTAGAATTACATTTATAAACTTGTCCCTGTTCGGGCGCCATTGAGAAGCTACTTTTTAATTAGAAAACAATTATTAAAAAGAATACATAATCCTTACACTCTTACCTTGCTCGGGTCCCAGGTTCTTCGCACGAACTCGTGAAGAATAAGCGTGACTTAGGTTAACATTCTTCAATAAATTATACTCTCAATTTCGGCATTATAGTTATATTTATTTAGCAATTCTTTGACATTAAATTTTATTGTCTTTTCATTTATTTCGACTCAAAAACCATCATTGACCCTTTTTGATCACTTTCAAAAGAGGATATCAACCAAACATATTAATTTATTTATTCTGATCTACGGTAAATATTCTTTGTCATTCTTGAGTTGTTTTTTTTTCTCCCGGAGTTATACTCCAAATAATATAAACAAGGTATACATATTATCAAAGATCATTTCTTACTGAAAAAAAAATATAATGGTCTTAAAGAATTAACTTAAATCTAATCAAGGCGACCCAGCAATGCCCACACTCGCATTCATACCTGATTTCCCCTTTTTAAGTAAAAATAATAATAATAATAGGTTTGGTGGTATACTGTTACATGTGCTGCGTCATTTCCCCGGACCGCGTGGCGCGTCTCACAAAGTTCTCTTATTTGATGTCCAAAAGGTTATGATTTCACTTTCGATAAAACTTTCTTTGCGTTCACTGTTCCATATCGGTTTAGATTTTTTTTCTTTACACTGTTGTACACATTTCTGATATATATGGGGGTTGGTCGGCCGACCCTCAATTAACTTGGTCGGCCGAACAAATACTTTTATGACCGCGCGGTCTTGTAGATGTAATAAGACTGGCCAGCAACAATGAATCGTGTTCCCCACCTTTTCTGATGGCTTAACCGGAACTACACTGCCTTTAAGTTATAAAGTTTTCGTCATCGCACATGCAGCATGGATTTTCACTGTGCCTCAGGTGTTTATGTCAAGCGACGACGACATAGAGGCTGAGGTAGGCGGAGCCTCTACTTAATTTCCATCGTCATCAAAAGCACATGTTCAGATAATTTCGCTACTTAGCTATTTTCTGTAGCATCCCTTTGGACTGATGTGTGTCGCCTCTGCGCTCGCAGCTGTGCATGTGCGTACTAGTACATGACAAAACACTTGTTTTAACAAAACCGTATTGCATTCTATTACCACACCCGTTCACAAAGCTATATCACTGTTCATTGTCTGAATAGAACTGTATTTCGCATGGGACTTGCAACATTGACTACAAACAATTTTAAATAAATTTAATGAAAAATAAAAAACCCCTTTTTGCCCCATTACAAATATTTCTAACCCCCAAAATTTCAATTTACAAATACAAATTATAAACTCTGGTGAGTCTCAAGCAATGAAGATAGTGAGCATTGAGACACAAAAATATACAGGAATGTGTAACTCACCTAATATCTGTGAAAGACCTATAGGTATTAAAGTTTACTAAAAAAAAAAATACAGGCTGCCCCCAAAGAAAGAAAGGTTAAACAGAATTGAGGTTACCTGCATATTTGAATTGATAACAGACAGTTCTTATAAAAAATACTAGGGGCATGATCCTGTCACCTCCTGGTTTTTTAAAAGTGGGTCTAATACTGGTCCATGTGCTTTGGTGAGTTGACATGCATCTTATATGGGTACAAAAACACAACTGATTAAATACACCAAGTTGTGGAAGAGGACAAGTCCCACAGTAGGCTTATGCTTAAGCAAGTGTAAATGTAATCAGTCTGAGGTAAGTATAAACTGTGTAGACAGTATTTGCTGTTCACATGACTTTGCCATGGTTACCATTATATGTCATTAAATACTTTTTGGCATGCTTAAGTTTGGTTCACATCTCACACTATCACTGTGACAGTTTTTACTCCACTGTTATGACAGTCTCACTGATCGCCGTGTAGTACAGTAGCAAACAAAATACAGATATTGTAGCATGACAGATAAGGCCAATAATTCTGAATGGTAGAATGATCATAAAAATAAAATAAAAACATTTTAAATCCGAGAAAGCAAAATAAAGAAAATTAATTAAGAACCACAGTAAAGCACAATCATAGATTAAAGTAAAAGTTTCATTTAAAACCAATGTTACAATGAGTGATGAATCATCAAAATAAACTGCAAAACTAAAAATAAAAAAAAGGTAATACCCAGGTAGGATAGGAGTAAGGAAGGAAGAAACCCAAAACATGACAACATCCACAATAAGAAAAGGAAATACTTTTATAAGGAACAAGAAGAATAGGAGAAATCAATGGAGAAACCAGAACAAGACAGCATCCACAAGAAGGAGTGCTCTTATAAAAAACCCAAACCCCAAAAGAAAGTGATAAAAATAATAACAAACGAAAGTATAACAAATACCCAAATTTAGAAACCATGTAAAATAAATATAAGCCAAAAGTGTATAAAGCAGAATTGAAAGTGAACCAATGTGAAATAATTATATAATGCCAGAAAACAAACCTTCATTATCTTCTATAAATAGATTTCTTGATTTTAATAAAACTATTTAGAAATAAAATCCAAGAAAAAAAAGTGGATCTGTGCAAGTTTTGGTGTTATAATAAATAAACCTTATGTGTCAATATTGCAGTTCATAAACTGAGTAAATTGTGAAATAGTACAACTTTGAAGTGTTTATATTGTATCCATGAATAATATTAAATAAAGTATTATCATGACAGATAATACAGGTGTTACTGAATAATAACTGCCACTCTTTATATAAAACATTCATTAGAATGACAGTAGATAAAACAAGAGCAGGCTATATAAAAAGTGAAGTGATAAAGTATCATTACCTTAAAAAAACAGATTAAAACTGAAAATAGAACCTAGTATAAGAAATAGAGTAGTAAACGATGGAAGGACCAATATGTTTTGTTTATTTAGAATAAGTTACTAGTGATAATCAAGACTGAAATGTCAGAATTAAATAACATTCTTTATTTATAAAATATTTATTGTGTATTACTAATAATAATTACAGTAAGTATAAAATGTCTGAGTTTGAAAGACCATTGTTAATTTCAATCATGTATTATGAATTAAGAGTATAAATTATATACTAATTGTTCTTTTGTTAAAATAAGGAAATGTTAATTAATGTCATATTAGAATAGAAAGTCAGAGAGGGTATAAACAAAATGTATTATTTATAAACTTTGTGTGAAAAAACTGTTAGAAATCTAGGCCAAATGTTAAAACTAAACAGCATCAAAATTGATGAAATAAGTACAGAAAAACAATTAAACTGATGGGATTTATATAAGGTAAATCAGTCATAGAGTCATGTAACTGGAAATATAAGTAAGAAAGATTGTGTAAAAAGATAGTGAGAATTATTGTTAAAAATGTAAATGTAAAAACTGAAAATTCAGAGGGGAGTCACAAATTAATATATATTTTAAAAGAGAACCAATTAATCAAATTACAAGAAATTAAGGAAAGATAAACCTTTTATGTCAATCTGAGACTTAATACAATCATTAATATAACATGTAAAATGGCAACATTTTTGAAAAGGACAGGAAGTGAATTTTAAAACTTACAATTTTCAAAATGAAGTAAATATAGCATTTTAGATCAAAAACTTAATAAAACTATCTTATTTGGTATCAAATCAAGCAGAATGAACTGAAGAAGAAGATTATGTATTTAGTAGTTAATAAATTTGAATAATAGCAAAAATATATTCAGTTATATAATGTAACATTCTCACATGCACAGGATGTAAAATAATTTTGAAACAATGGATTGGTAATATTAATTTGGCTAAGACTTTTGGACAAGACGAAGGAAGTTAGTTCATTATTAGATATTGTGAAGTACACTTGACACGAGCTCTTAAGCAATTTTTAACCTAATAGCTGAGACATAAATGGCGTATATCCAATAAGCCTAGCCTGATGCGAAAAACGCGAGTTTTGTAAAAATACATTCTAAACGTAAATTCAGTGAAACGAACACCAACAAACATTAAACTAACTTCAAACAAGAACAGAACACAGTGAATACACAATTTAAAATATTAAAACAGTAATTACACACAACGAAACGGAAAGTGCAATTCTCGACCTAACAGACTAAAGTTGAACATAACTTTTACAACACATTTTATCGAAGTGGAACACTAAAACTTAACCAGGAACACTCCACCGACACAAGAAGGAATAATTGCAACAGCAAGAATGAGAAATCACAGGAGAAGCAGCCTTTATTGCAAGCAGAATTAGCGAGGTGCATTTCGTCTGACATCTGAACTCGAAGCGGCCATATTTTTCTTCCCACAATCCAACGCGACATTGCCAACTCAACTGAACGGTTCGAACATTTCTATACTTGCTATTATATATTGAATGTCATATATGTATTTTAATTTTTAAGCTTATATTTTTGTAATGTTATACTTTCCATACTTTGCCCTTTTTCTCTGACTATCTATGAAATAACTGTTAAAAGAACCCCATACTAAATAATTGTACGAACTATCGAAATATACCCTGGGAGAGTCGATTAATAAATCGATAGAAAATCGATCATATCAATATTTGTTAATAAAATTCATTAAAGATCATAAAATTGAATATCGTTTATTCCTTATAATAATTAGCATAATACATAATTTTAATTGAGCGATAACTACCAGAATTTCACAACCATGAAGGAAGATTACCTCCAAATAGGGAAATTCACCTATCGATTGTTATTGGAGACAATCCTATTAACTGAGAAAAGGAATTTTAAATACTAAAAAGGGCATCATTCAATTAAAATAAATAACAAGAAGTTCGGAACACCACAATACATTTTAAATTAATTAATTTTAAATTAATTTAAATAAAAAAAAATAAAAAATAAACAATAAAACAAAATTTTTTTTTTACAAACAACAAAACAAAATTAACAAAGTTATTTAATTTGTTACAAATTGGCGACCAACTGAGGGGCTTTAATTAGTGATTGATAGGCCACTATAATTTGCCCAATCCCTAATTGGAGTTTGGCAGCAGTTATAAAGTTAGAGGAAAGGGAAAATGCAACATCGAGCAACCTCGAAGAAACGGGCGGCGGAGGCCGAAAAGGAAATTGAAATCAATATGGAAGACAAAGAGGCGACGCCAGTGGAAGATGTGGAAATGTTATTACCCCCAATTGAACCTAAACAACCCGCACCACCAGAGGGACAGCCCGAGAACACTGCGCCAACCAGGGATGTTAAGTTCCAGGAAACCCTAATGAGAATGATAATGGAAATGAGAGAGGATAACAAATCCACAAAGAAAGAATTAAGCAAGCAAATGGAAGAAAATAGCAAGAAGATGGAGAAGAAAATGGATTCTACAAAAGAAGAATCGAGTAAAGAAAGGAAGGAAGACAACCAGTCTTTAAAGGAAGAATTGGGTAATAAAATTGAAGAAAACAGTAAGAAGATGGAAGAGAGGATGGGAGAAAAATTAGAAGAATTGAAAGAGGACAACCGATCCTTGAGTCAGAAAATTGATGAAACTAATCAGAAGATGGAGGAAACCAGCAAGAAGATGGAGAGCGACAACCAATAGTTGAAGGAAGAGTTGAAGGAAGATAACAAGAAAATGGAGGAGAAGTTGGAAGAATTGAGGGAGGATAACCAACTACTAAGAGAAGAATTAAGGGAGGTCAATCAGGAGAATCTGGACAAGTTAGACGAAAGGATGGAGTTGTTAAGAGAAGAAATGAACAAAGAACTCAACAATAATAAGGAGTACACCAACAAGAAAATAGAAGAAGAAACCATGGTAATAAAACAACAGATCATGGACATTGACGGAAAATGTAGCCAGACCGAGAGGGAAGTACAGGAATTCAAAGAAGAGGTAAACACCAAGTTTACTAATATCGAAGAACATAGTAGAAGGAAGATGGAAGAAAATCGAAGAGAAACCCAGGAAGAGTTAGGGAAGGTACGAAACCAAGTCGCGGAAAGGTGTGACGGAATGGAAGAGGCTATGACATATATAACGGGTCAGGTACGGCAGAGCCAAGAAGAAATGGAAGTCATGAGAAACCGACCCAATAACTTTACTGGGATACCAATCAATGAAAACCGGGAATGGTTGAATTTCCGGCAGTACAAAAGGAAACCAATTGAGTTCCTGGCCCGGATAGAAGAATATTTTGCCAAACAGAGGGAGTAGGTGGAATAACAACCGGGAAATACTGGATGAGTCGTTCAGGGAAATGACCGACAACTAGTGAATGGCGAATCGAAGCGAGATTGCGGACTACCAACAATTCAGGTTCAAAGCTGTTCAAAGCTAAGTACTGGTCAGAAACCACTCAGAACCTGATACGAGACAATATCTGCCATGGACGATATAGGGCCCAACTAGGAAACACCATGACAGCCTATTTCTTAGGGAAGGTGTGTCTGGCAAAACATTTAGAGCCGGCGATACCCGAGGAATGCCTGGTGAACAAGTTGTAATATCACTACGACGAAGATATCATCAGGGCAAGAAGGGGCAGCCAGATTAAGACGGTGCAAGCCATGACCGAGTTACTGGAAAGTTATGAAAATGAAGAATACTACCGTCAGAGTAGAAGGAGAAACGATAGACCAGAAGTAAGAAATAACCAGTACCCCAGTAACGGTAACAATCAAAATGGTAACACCTACCAAGGAAACCGTAACCATCAGAATAATTACAACGGCAATAATAACCCGCCAAATAACAATAATAGGAATAACTTTAACAGTAATATAAATAATAGTAGGAACAATAACCACTACCCAAATAACCAAAATAATTATTATCAACCCCCTCATAATTCATATAGTCAGAGAAACCCCCACCCCGGTAATACTGAACAGTATTACGAAAACAATAGAAATTACAATGCAAACTATAATAATAACAACAGAGTTTCCTGTCCACGAGTAAATTTATAAGAGCTGAAGATCGTGGGCCAAGAAGGTACAACCGTTAGCGAAGGAACAGTTTCCACGATGGAGATCGTCGGCGAAGAAGTGAAGACCGTGATGGTCTGAGGTACGAGCAACATAGAAGGAGTACAAGTCTAGATGATCCTGGCCGACAAAAAAACTGTGAACAAGCGTTTAAACAGAGTACAGAGCGGCAGCAACCGACGCAAGGTTTCCAGAACGACGCCTCGGTCAATCTGAATAACAACGACGAACACAATAATTTAAACGGGAGGAGGCAGTGATAAACTATCACGACCCTTTACTGCTCCTATCTCTTGGGTATAAACAAGAGTTGCAAGAGGCAACCGAATTAAAAAACATTACCATCATTAGCAACAATTATTTGAAGAACATAAGAACTGAACTATTGGAGGAGAACGAAACTAGCCTTGATAGTCAGAATAATGAAATATTGTATATAAAAGCGGAAGTAGAAGGAATCCCCGCAAAAATCATGATTGATACCGGTGCTAATATATCAATAATAAATGTAATTGAACTGGAAAGAATCCAGAAAGAATGTGGTAAAACTTTGCCAATGTTGCCAGTAAATAATATTGTCTTAGTAGGTGCAACTGGCCGCCAGAACAAAACTATTAGAAAACAAGTTTCTGTAAATGTCGTTAACCGTGGTATAGCTTTGAATATGGTATTTTTAATCACCACCGGACTGCCATTTAATATATTGGTAGGTTGCGATGTTTTAAGGAGGAACTCCGCCATTATAGATCTGAACCAAGAAAAGGTATCACTGTTTTCAGACGGAATAACGTGGAGAGCAGATTTAGTAGGAGGCGAGAATATACTTCCCAGTAGTATACACCAACAAATTCGGAAAATAAACTTTGTAGAGAACAGCTCCCCGAGTAAACAGATAGTATATAATAACGTGGAAGAGGATTTATGGTCAGTGAAGATACAGGAAATACGGGACTTCCAGTGCGGAACCACCAACGAGAAAATACCCATACACCAAGCAAATCGTCTGATAAGAGTTGTAATAAAACTACAATATGTGGTGTTTGAAAATTCTGCCACACGTTGGATTCATCAATTTGTAACCTACCGTGTAATCCCTCTTTTTTAAATTAATGTATATAATTTAATTTAAATATCGATTGTAGTGTAGTGGATTCTCGTGTTACAATTTAAAAGGTTAATATGAACTCTCTACTTTATATGCAGTAATTCCCTTTGGTGATAAATGGTAAATATTGTTTATGTAATCAAAGTGTGATAATTTTAATGGATAATATAATAATCGCTGGTCGGTAAATGAATGTAACCGTAGCGTTGATCTTGCAGTGGAACTCCTCTTCTTGTTTAAATGTCGTCAGTGTACGTACCGTCAAGTATCGTCTGGACAAATAATTTAAAATAAAAACACTTTCACGTACCTGGTAGTAGTACTGGAAGTTCTGACGTTCACTTACCCAGAATAAACTGTCAAGATTTTCTTATGACCAGCTTATACTTTATAAACAAGGTTATACTACTCCTTGTATGCAATATGGGCGCCACATGGGTTTACTTTAGGAAAAGTTCCCATGAAAAAACAATTTGATAAATTTTAAAATTGTATAGCTTCTCTTTATACTTCGTTTAAATGCTTGAGGCATTTACAACAATTCAAATATAGTATGGTAATGTCTCTGCTCAAAGTTATCTCACTGTACTCTATACTGAGTATTACTTAGCTAAATGAAATAAATGTAACCAAAGTTTATACTGTATAAAATTGTGGGTTTATTCTACCCTTTAAAACAACTCAAAAAATAAAAATACAATTATTACGTTTACACAATCTTGATGTTAAGTTGCCCATCTACAATATGGCCTAGCTCAGTTTAGAACAATAAAACTCTTAAAACTATTAACAAATTTTACTTTTAATATATAATTTACCTCACGGGTAGGTTCTTTGAAATACAAATAGAATACTACTAATTGCCTTGACAGACGTTAATATAATGATAATTCGTATTTGGCCTCCTTTTAAAAAACTCGTAATTATTTTTACGGTTAGCAATCGTTGTGCATACTTATATACTAACAAATATTATGATGCTTAATTCTAACACAAATATCTTACGTTGGATTATCTAATCCTCTAAATAAATTGATTCGGTGTATGTTATTAAAAGTTTTGTTGTCTTTGCGTCAGTACAATATTGTTGATGATTATGTTCAGTGCAAACAGATAAACAATATAAATGGTTACTGTGTTACCTTATTTCTTTTAATCGTATAGATTAAAATTTAAAAACACTTCAGTGATCGGATTATAATGATCACTGGTTAATTACACTTTATACGCACTTGGAACGAGGAATCTGCCCTCTTCTGAATAAAACTGGGCTATTTAACTTACTGGTTAATATACTTTCACTCGTTCCGAACACACGCACTAATTAAAAATATTCACTTATTACTGTCGAAGCACTTTCCGTGTGGTTAATCGCTGTACTGTTGACTGTTTTGAAGAATTTTGAAATATTTACTGTTATTATACTATATTAAGTCATAAAAAAGTATGACGCTGGCGAGCGGCGACTGTATAGCTCGAGGTGAGGGGGCGAATTTAACGAATTTCTCCGCGTTGCTGGTTATATACCCCTTCGCTGCATCGCGCTTAGAGAGAAAAGTCGTTTAGTAAACTCTTTTTTGATTGGCTCTGATAACCGTTACAATGACGTATTGTTTTTTCTAACGGCCACCGGAGCGAGCGTTGTACTCAACTGTCGATGTTGTCCGTATTACTTTGACAATTTCTTAATTTTAATAACAAATGATGCTAACACGCACTATGCACTTATTATAATTCCAATCTCGAGGTTATTACCATCATATTAAAGTTTAGTTTCTGTGCTTTAATTTGATATGGCTTAACACTGGTTTTAACCTCGTTTTCTTTGACAATGCTTACAAATAATGTTTTGAAACATGGTTTCTCACTGTCGTCTGCTAGCAATGCATAATGCGATCATTTCATATCTTTTTACATTTAGTTATTTACACTGCGTTTTCTTTAGAACGTCATTATTTGAACACTAATACATCTATGATTATAATTAAAAGCTATTTATAACTGTACAATATTAATTCTTAACATAATTATGGTAATACGCTATTATAAAAAATCCTTATTCTCTAAATACATTTTGTCTGGCATACTCAATTTAAAGTTATTCACTAATAATTGAGTGGTGGTATTTCACATCTCGTTTAATTATATTTATCGTTCAGTAAATTTAATGTTCACTAGGAGTCCTGTTTCCCTATTAATTTACTGACATAAATTTGTTTAGGCATGGTCTAGACACATTCTTAGCACCATGTTTATTCCTTAATAATTGTTACCAATTACATTTTGTCTAATAAGAAAGTTGCTCATCCATATAAGATTTCCTTTTATAACTATTTTTACCCACTAATATTACATCTGGGCTTGTAATGCTAGTTTTAATATACGTTGTGGCCATAGCTATTCTAGTCATAGGCTCTGTTATTTATTGGTCATGGTTCTTTTACTTTCAGCCAAAATGCTGTTATTGTTATTACATTATTTCAGTCATTATTTAGTTAGTTTTACTTTTACATGACTCTACATTAATCTCATGGACTGGCTCGTTTGACAGCTTATTGTGAACTTTGCATGTCCATTAGTTAAAGTCAGTCATAGTTTTTGTTGTAGTGTCATGCAGTGTATTCATCGCTGCTTCTTGGGATCCTTCCTCTTCTTTCTTCTTTGCTGGTCCTTCTCTTCTTTGCTACATTCATTATAAATGATTCACTTTTATCAGTTTAGTGTAATTATTTACCCTTCTGGTGAGTGTCTAGGTTATGTAACATTTTGTGGTGTTACATATACTCCCCTCTCAAAATTGATAATTTGAGAAAAGTTTTATAGTTTGAAGAAATTATCACTTTATTTTGTTTCATCCTACTATTACTGCTTCTTTCTGCATTAAGTTCAATAGTTTGTTGGTGTGTTGCACTAGATTGAGTTCTTGGCTAGTATTATTTTTAGCTTACTAGTATTTTTCAAGTTTTTTATATTCTTAGTCATTCAGTTATAACATGTCTTAGTTCTTACATTAACAGTTTCCTGTTTTACAATAATACATTTTTCTTTACATTAAACACATCTTGATTCTTGTGACAAACTCTTTTGTTCTTTCATTTTTACCTCACAGTGTTTGATTTATAATCCTTGACATATTACAATTTAATTCCCTAACATTCATAGTGGGTTCGGAATCAGAGGGGCTCTATTTGGCTTCCATTCTCCGCCGTTCCTCAGCTACACATCCTCAGAATCAGAGGAATCCTCATCTCTGTCTGGGACAATAAAAAGTTGCACATAACAACAGTTGCACTATCACAACACATAAAATATAACATATCATTTATTTTTTCAATAAGACATCATATTCAATATAACATTCAAGGTATTAGAGGTTTCATTGTTATCACTGTTCATGCTTTATCATTTTATCTAACATACTCCTCTTCACAGGTCATTATTTTATTCATAACTTGACATATTGGCTATATTATTTATCAGCCTTGTTGCTATTCTTCGATACTAGTTTGTAATTTGTTTTGGTTATCTCAATGTTTTTAAATTACACACTTAAATTTTATCACTACCTAATTATGCAGTTGGTCTTCAAATTCTTCTTGAGTTCACCATAGTTCACTCTTTACACGGTTTATACACTGGGTTTTTTAACACTTTGTTCATTATCATCCTGGATCATCAGGGGTTTACAATATTCATATGATAAACATTTTTGTTATATTTTACATGATAAACATTTTTCTTTATCATTTAATAATCATTCCCATTCCTTGTTTAATCCATCTCTTTTCAATATTCGACACTTTGTTGTTTTTCTCCTCTTCTCCTTCAAGTGTTTGATTTTTAACACTTATTCTGGACGTTTAATTTCATTTATTGAAATTAATTTTGAAGGATTAGAGTAATATAGTAGTATTATTTGATAAACATTTTTGTTATATACGCTATATGATAGACATTCTTGTTAGATACAATATGATAAACATATTTCATTATTATTTAATTATTTTTCTCATTCCATATATTCTTAATAATAAATGAATTAATTCTTCATATAATATGTTCATTCAATAGTATATATATAAGCGGGTCTTTGTGCTTTCCCCATTCTATTGGGCTCATTATGGGTCAATTACATTTTCATGGATTCATTTTTGATTGCTGTTTATAGTATTACATATCTTGGTATATACAATATGACATTCTACATCTCATGATAAATCTCATTATACATAATATTTTTTCAAGGATGCTTGGTTATATGTACCCTTGACCTTCTTATTTATTGGATCAGAAATTTCATAAGTATTGTTCTGATTATTCTTGGTTATTGTATATGGGCCTATATACAGTACTAGTAGTTTCTTAGTAATACCCTCCATGGTACTGGGTAATTCTCTATTTTTTAGTAGTACTTGGTCACCTACTTGGTACTGTATAATTTTTTATGGTACCTGTTGTTGATACTTTCTTTTTCTTTGTGCTAATTTCTCAATAATCTTGTTATGGAAATGAATTCTGTCAAATTGGTATTCCTGGCTTTGTGGAAACTGAATAATGTCACAAATTTCTCGTGGTGGAGGTTTCTCAAACATGGCATTATAAGGTGTGGTTTCTATTGATTGGTGGTGAGCTAGATTGATAAAGTCTTCTGCTGCTGAGATATACTCACTCCACTTCCTTTGTTGGTTGGAACAATAGGTTCTGAGAATTCTTCCAACTTCTCTCAGCACTCTTTCGGATGGGTTACTGCTGGGATGGTACACTGAGGTTTTATATGTTTTTACCCCATGTTCCAGCAGTGTGTCCCTCCATCTTTGGCCCTTGAACTGGGTACCATGATATTATTATTGTTTTCGGACACCCCACTTCAGGTATATAACTTTGTATAATTATATTAAGTATCTTACTTGTAGTGGCACGATTTATTGGATACAACTTTGTGAATTTTGTGTAATGGTCGAAAATTATTATAAGATATTTATATTGACGTCGACCTCCACTTCTAGGAAATGGACCGCAGATGTCTACAAAAACTTTCTCTAACTTGTTTGATGAAGTTATAGGTATCATTAGTCCATCTTTCCTTTCGTTGGTGCATTTCACCATTTGACATATGCGGCAACTTCTGATATAATTACGCACTCTTCTGTTGATGTCCTTAATATAAAGGTGCTCTTCCAGTGCTCTTACCACTTTAACTGCTCCCATGTGTCCATAACGAATATGATAGTCCGTTATGATATCTTTTTCTAATGTTTTGGATATTACCAATTTCCAGGTATTGTTATGGTATTTGGTCTTAATAAATAATAAATTGTTGTGTATACAATAGTATGGTATTACTCTAGTGTCTTGTGCATTTAGTCTCTGAAGAATTTGCATCAATTTGCTATCTTGCCTTTGGTGTTGCTCCACTTCTTTAACTATTTCTTCTAAGTCTGACCGACTCTTAAGGATGTGATAGACCTTTGCAATTGTTTCCTTCTCTCCTTCATAGGTCTGGTTGGTTATATTGATGCGTGACAGTACGTCTGCTGCTATATTCTTTTTTCCTGGAACGTATTCCCAACTGATGTTGTATTCTTGTAAGACTAGGGTCCATCTTGCTAAACGACCGTGGTTTAGTTTACAGTTTTTTAGGAAGGATATGGACTTGTGGTCCGTCCGTACTGTTATGGAATATCCTAAGATATAGGTTCGGAATTTTCCGCAGGTGAATACAACACTTAATAGCTCTTTTTCTGTCACGTTGTAATTCCGTTCGCATTTGTTTAGTGTTCTACTGGCGAAGCTTATGACCACATGGTTCCCATCTTCATCCTCTTGGTACAGGGTAGAACCTAAGCTGATGTCACTGGCATCACAGTTGAGATAAAAAGGTTTATTGAAGTCTGGGTGATGCAGCATCACTGTCTCTAGAAATTTGGTTTTGATTTGTTGGAACACTGTATCTTCAGTTGGTCCCCATGTCCATTTGTCCTTTGAAGATAATTGTGGAGATAATTTTGTAGTTAATTCCGAATAGTTATTCTGGAATTTGCGATAATAATTGCACAGGCCTAAAAAAGACTAATTGTTTTTTGTTTCTGGGGGTGGGGAACTGTTGTATAGACTCTATTTTTTCTTTAGATGGTGTTATTCCCAGCTCTGTCAATTGGAAGCCTAGAAATTGTACTTCTTTGGCTATGAGTTGTGATTTTTCAAGTTTCAACGTGATGTTGTTTTCAGATAATTTGCTCAACACATGGTTTATTCTATGACAATGTTCTTCCCAGTTTGTAGATGTTATGAGTAGATCATCTACATAAACAGTAGTGAACTGGAGCGCTTCTTGGCCTAATACCTGGTCCATACACTGAATAAATATCGCTACAGAGTTCACTAATCCGAAGGGCAACATTTGAAATGGTAGTTGCGCCCTTCGAAAATAAAGGCTACATATTTTCGGCTGTGGGGGTGCAGTTCCACCTGCCAGTAGCCGCAGACAGTGTCCCATGAACTAATAAATTGTATGCCATGAAACTTCTTCAAAATTTCTTCTATTTCGCCAGGAGATGTTCGGTTATTAATCAAGTTCTTATTAATCTCCCTAGCGTCTAGGCAGAGTCTCACCTTCCCGTTCTTCTTTTTTATCACTACAATAGGGCTAGCATAAGGTGACTGACTGCACTCAATGATATCGTCTTTCAATAATTGATTAATTTCAGTCCTAACTGCTTCTTTTAAAGAATAAGCAATTGGGTACGACTTCCGATTAAAATTTACGGGTTCTTTAAATCTTAACTCACATTGATAGTTTTTCACTTTTCCAGGAACGTCTGAAAATACATGCCGGTATCTGTTATATATTCTGACCAACATTTCAATTTGGTCTGGGCTGGGTGAATGGTCTCTTGTGGTTGACTTGAATCGTCGAATTTCTTGGATTTTTTCATCCCACAAACTGTCATTTGTTGGTTGATACTCAACTTCATTAATAGGCATTTGATACCTAGGATTTCTTACTTCTCTTATGTGGAAAATGGTTCGGTCTTGAGGGGATTCCATACTCCCAATAATCTCAGCCGTCCATTCCAAATCTGGCGTACTTAGAGTTATTTTTTCTCTACTCAGGTCGATAACTGCTGAATATTTCCGCAGGATGTCGCAGCTAATTAAACTGCAAAATGGTAGTCCAGTAGCTACCAAGAATATCATTGGGATCTTGGCTCCCCGACTGGTCACTTCAAGACTGACCTGTTTCTTGACGGTTTTATTCTGTCGTCCAGTCGCTCCCACTAATATTATATTATTAATCGGTAGGGTTGGTATTACCGATTGGCCTACTTCCTGGATGCGGTTGAGTTCCGTGCTATCCATTAACGAGACATTCGCGCCCGTGTCGATCATCAATGTGGTGGCCACTCCGTTAATTTTGGCAGTCACGTACGCTATGTCATTGTTGCACTGATGGTGGTCAATTTCTTCTTCTTCCAGCAGTTTTTGTCTGATATTTTTTAGATAGTGACTTCTTATTATTGTTATCATTTTATTTGAAGTCGTTTCGTAATTGCACCCAATAGAATGGTTCAGCGAGGGGTCTATGTGGTTTCTTACTGCCGTGAGGCGTTTAAAGAGAGTTCACTCTCTTCATTGCGCCTGTCTGGTGTGTTTACCGGGTTCCTCTCTTCCATATCAGGCCGTCCTCCATGGTGATTCTGGTCGTTGTTCGGCATGAAATGAACTTGTGGCCGATAATCGTTGTTGCGGCTGTCGCCTTCGATACTTCTGCTCCTTCGCTGCCAGCCTCTCGAATTTCTTCTGTCTCCGTCCTGGTACTCCTCGTCCTCGTGTCCGTTGAAACTACAGCGCCGTGGATAGTACCGCCTCCTTCCCTGTTCATAGTTGGCTTGGATATAGTTAGCCCTTCGGTATTGCTGTGGTTGGTTGTTTCCACCCTGGTTCTGGGGTCGGTTGGGATGGTTGTTATAATTTTGCGGCCGTCTCGTATTATTATCATTATTATTACCAGAGTAATTGTTATTATTACTCTGATTATTTGGCCTATAACTATTCTCGTTATTTTGGTTTACGTTATTCTGATTATAATTGTTAAAATTACCTCGGTAATTCCGGAAGTTCGTGTTATTATTATTTGGGTTACCGCTTCTGTCATGGAAGTTCTCATTCCTCTTGCGGCTCCTTCTATAGTAGCCCTCGTGTTCTCTATCCTCAAGTAAAGCTGCCATGGCTTGGATCATTTTGATTTGTCCCCATTGACGTGATCTGGCTACTCCCTCCTCATAATGGTAAGCGAGTTTGGTGACCAGGCACTCCTCTGGTATCCTCGGTTCGAGGTTTCGCGCCAGACATACCTTACCAAGGAAGTAAGAAGTTGGAGTGGTTCCTCAACTGGCGTCATACTTGCCGTGACAGATATTGTCCCGCACTATGTTCTGCGTAGCCTCCGACCAGTATTTTGCCCGAAATAGTGTCTTGAACTCCTCGTAACTCTGGACTTTGTGGCTTGTTGCAGTCCACCAATTATCATGGATTTCTTTAAAGTATTCGTCCATCAAACTGCGTATTACTGTCCATCTGCTCTCCCGGATCCTGGTCAGGTTTTCATCCACTCGTTCTAGAAATTCAATAGGGTTTTTCTTGTAATTTTTAAAGTTTATTATATCATGGTTATCCATTGGTTGTATGTAGTGACCCTGTGCTGGTCGATTACGAATGATTTCTATTTCTTCGCGCATCTGTAGGATCCCCCGTTGGCGTAGTTCCTCTATTTTTTCTTTATTGGTAACAGTCAGGGTCCTTATGGTGTCCACTGATGCATTTATTTCTTCACACCTTTCTCCCACGTCCGTTCTCACTCGTTTGATCTCGTCCTGGCTCATCTTCTTCAACGACTCGATTCTGGCTTCATTGATTTCTTCTATATTGTTGATGCGTCCATCAACCTCTTCCCTAGCACGTTGTAAATCTTGGCTGTGTTGTTCACACCTCTCGTGCACTTCCGCAATCTCTCTTCTGACTACTGTTATCTCCATGTCCATTTTTGTTTTATTTTTTCGTTATTTTCCTCCATCTTCTTGCTGATATCATCTAATTTTGTATTCAAATCTTCCTTCAATGCTTTACTGTTGTCATCTATTTTATTATTTAATGTGTCCATGGACTTATTGGTATTGTCTATTTTCTTGTTCAGGTCACGATTATCCTCCTTTAATGACTCTAAATTCTTATTATTATCGTCAAATTTTTTATTTAATCTCTCATTCAATGACACGATATTTTTATTATTATCGTCTAATTTTTTATTTAACGACTCATTACTTCTGTTAACGGTTTCTTCCATCATCGTGTCGCCTGGTTGTGCGAGTCCTTCAGGTCGTCTGGGTTGATCGGGTTCTGCAGGAGGCGTTCCTCTGGTCGGGTTTCCAAGTTATTATTGGTCGCGACTTCCGTTTCGGATGTTGGTTGCGTCTCTTGTACCTCCATATTTATTTCGGTATTCGCTTGTGTACCTTCTCCTTGGCTGGCCTTGTATCTAGTATCGTGTCTGTGTGTGTGAGGCATGATTGTTCTATTGTATTTGCCGGGCTAATTTAATATTAAAAATTTATTAGTTTAATATTTTTAAAGCCACACTCTGTTGGTCGCCAATCTGTAATAAAACTACAAATATGTGGTGTTTGAAAATTCTGCCCCACGTTGGGCGCCAATTTGTAATAAAACTTCAAATATGTGGTGTTTGAAAATTCTGCCACACGTTGGATTCGTCAATTTGTAACCTACCGTGTAATCCCTCTTTTTTAAATTAATGTATATAATTTAATTTAAATATCGATTGTAGTGTAGTGGTTTCTCGTGTTACAATTTAAAAGGTTAATATGAACTCTCTACTTTATATGCAGTAATTCTCTTTGGTGATAAATGGTAAATATTGTTTATATAATCAAAGTGTGATAATTTTAATGGATAATATAATAATCGCTGGTCGGTAAATGAATGTAACCGTAGCGTTGATCTTGCAGAGGAACTCCTCTTCTTGTTTAAATGTCGTCAGTGTACGTACCGTCAAGTATCGTCTGGACAAATAATTTAAAATAAAAACACTTTCACGTACCTGGTAGTAGTACTGGAAGTTCTGACGTTCACTTACCCAGAATAAACTGTCAAGATTTTCTTATGACCAGCTTATACTTTATAAACAAGGTTATACTACTCCTTGTATGCAATATGGGCGCCACATGGGTTTACTTTAGGAAAAGTTCCCATGAAAAAACAATTTGATAAATTTTAAAATTGTATAGCTTCTCTTTATACTTCGTTTAAATGCTTGAGGCATTTACAACAATTCAAATATAGTATGGTAATGTCTCTGCTCAAAGTTATCTCACTGTACTCTATACTGAGTATTACTTAGCTAAATGAAATAAATGTAACCAAAGTTTATACTGTATAAAATTGTGGGTTTATTCTACCCTTTAAAACAACTCAAAAAATAAAAATACAATTATTACGTTTACACAATCTTGATGTTAAGTTGCCCATCTACAATATGGCCTAGCTCAGTTTAGAACAATAAAACTCTTAAAACTGTTAACAAATTTTACTTTTAATATATAATTTACCTCACGGGTAGGTTCTTTGAAATACAAATAGAATACTACTAATTGCCTTGACAGACGTTAATATAATGATAATTCGTATTTGGCCTCCTTTTAAAAAACTCGTAATTATTTTTACGGTTAGCAATCGTTGTGCATACTTATATACTAACAAATATTATGATGCTTAATTCTAACACAAATATCTTACGTTGGATTATCTAATCCTCTAAATAAATTGATTCGGTGTATGTTATTAAAAGCTTTGTTGTCTTTGCGTCAGTACAATATTGTTGATGATTATGTTCAGTGCAAACAGATAAACAATATAAATGGTTACTGTGTTACCTTATTTCTTTTTAATCGTATAGATTAAAATTTAAAAACACTTCAGTGATCGGATTATAATGATCACTGGTTAATTACACTTTATACGCACTTGGAACGAGGAATCTGCCCTCTTCTGAATAAAACTGGGCTATTTAACTTACTGGTTAATATACTTTCACTCGTTCCGAACACACGCACTAATTAAAAATATTCACTTATTACTGTCGAAGCACTTTCCGTGTGGTTAATCGCTGTACTGTTGACTGTTTTGAAGAATTTTGAAATTTATGTACATAGTTTAATTGCCGTATTGTGTTTTTAATATTTTGACAAATGTCATTATTTATGACATAGATTGATTTTATAAGTTCTGATGATGAGGCAAGTGCCTTGAAACATGTAAACTGGAAAAAACATCAAGGAAAAAAGCCATAGACGGTGAGTTCAGTGTATTTGGTTAACAAACACGTGGCTTGGGACTACAAGGGGATTTATTCCATTTAAATCAATATGCATAACAATAGTCGTGATAACGTAGTACGCAGATTTCAGAATATTAAAACACAATTGCATAAGACCATTCTGCATATTAGATTTAATAAAGCATGCTTGAAAAATAAGGTTATCCCGAATTACGCTATTATAAAGTTTAAAGGCACGTCTATTGCAGATATGAAAGCTAAAAAACGCGCAGAGATTTTTAGAATTAAAGAGGAATTGAGGTCGTTATATATTAAGAAATCATTTCTTAATTCTAAATTGTATGGAGCACACTTACAACTACTTAATGACGTACATCCAGCTGCACTAGATCATTATCTGGAATTTATAAACAGTACGATAGAAGTTGTTGTTTACAATATGCGTACGACGCAGCTTAACAAGTTACAAAGGTTAATAGACGTTCAAATACCTAAAACCAGTAATACTAGTTGTAAACACGTATTCCATACACGACTATGTAATTTGACTCCGATTGAATTAAATACTGACGAAGAAAATCTTTTAAATAAAGGATTAAAATACAATCTCCCATTACATAAGCCGAACTTCAACACAAGGCACATTCTAACTGATGTTGCTAGTGCCGAAACTGTGATTAAAGCAATTAGTGATAAAAAAGAACAAGATGAAGCACGGTTCATAATAAATAACAAATTTAACAAAATTATACGTAACCAACTTAATAACGTACATTCTCCCATTCCTTCTGTGACTAATTATAATGCCGAACGTAGGATTTTAAAAACATTAAAGAAAAAACTATCTGACGATCAAGCCCTTGTCACTAAAGCGGATAAGGGTAACACTCTGGTTATTATAAATAAGAATGATTATGACGATAAAATACGCGATTTCATTGCAAATAATAATATCACCCTGCTAACCTCTGACCCCACGGATTTATACGTAAAATGTCTTAATCGCAGCTTAAACATGTGTACACATCTCTTTGATGAACGTACTAGACGTTCTTTAAAACCAATTAATTCTAAAGCGCCCGTTTTATCAGGTCTGCCAAAGCTTCACAAGGAGGAGATTCCTATTAGACCACTAGTAAATTTTACCACTGCACCCGGTTACAAAGCAGCTAGAAAATTAGTGAGTATATTAAAACATAATTTACATTTGATTAATAATCGAAGTTTGATTAATAGTTGTGATTTCGTTGAAAAAGTGAAAAACCTGATGATTGAACCCCACTATAAACTTATTTCTTTTGACATTGTGAACTTGTATACAAATGTACCGGTGAGTGAAACCTTACGCCTATTAAGATCTAACCTTGTTAACACCAATAAACTGGATGCTAATTGCATAAATGAAATATTAGAATTGTTGGAAGTGATTTTGGACCAGAATTATTTCACACATAACAAACAGTTTTTCAGACAGCTGGAGGGGTTAGCTATGGGTTCCCCACTCTCTAGTATTCTAGCAGAGGTATACTTAAATTACTTTGAAAATTCTTTCTTGTTTGCAAACCCTACATATAATTACAATGTGGTGTTCTATGGTAGATATGTCGACGACACTTTTATGGTGTATAAAGGCACAAATCGCCAAATTGACAAGCTCCACAATTACTTGAATGGCATTAACAACAAGATACAGTTTACTTTGGAGAATGAAGTTGGAGGTCGGTTACATTTTCTGGATTTGACAGTAACTAAGAATTTTGTTACTAAAAAACTATGTTTTAATATATTTAGGAAGCCCACGATGACTGACGCTGTCATACATGCCTCATCGTTCCACCCCATTTCACAGAAATTAGCTGCATTCCATAGCATGATACATCGCTTGTTGTCTATACCCCTTAGCATCGAGGATTATGTCGAAGAGTTAAATACCATTAAAGTTATTGCGTTTAACAATGGGTACAATGAAAGAATAATAGATAATATTTAAAAAAAAAACAAAAGAAAAAGAAGAGTAACACTATTAAAAATGAAACTAAAGATATAAATAATAGAAATGAGAGACTCGAAACAAAGGCACGCAAGTACATTGCGGCACCTTATACGCATTTCGTGCCAGGGATTTTTAAGTCAACCATTAGTAAAGTTAACAACATAATCATTTCCTATAAGACTAGTAATAACATCTTGAATAATCTCCGCACCCGTGAACATACCAGTCTTGAAAATAAAACGGGTGTTTATAAGCTAGTCTGCAACGACTGTGAGGCTTTTTATGTGGGCCAGACGGGTCGAGGTTTTTTGAAAAGATTTTCTGAACATAGACCCCCTACACGAGTTTACAACTTCGACAATATCAAGTCAAATTTCTCCAAGCACCTCATAGACAACAGTCACAGTTACACGGATTTTAGCTCAAATTTAATACCCCTTCATTTCTGCAGTAAAGGGAGTTATTTGAACGCCTTTGAAGAATATGAAATTTACAAAGCATACAACGACGCCAGTACCAAGCCACATATGTTGAACGACCAATTACAGTATAAATCAAATATACTGTACGATACCGCTATGAGATATAGTCGAGATAAGGCTTAGATTACGTCAGTATGGCGCGTGTTGTCTTGCAAGGCACACTGAACATTTTTAAAGCGAATTTATGTACATAGTTTAATTGCCGTATTGTGTTTTTAATATTTTGACAAATGTCATTATTTATGACATAGATTGATTTTATAAGTTCTGATGACGAGGCAAGTGCCTTGAAACATGTAAACTGGAAAAAACATAAAGGAAAAAAGCCATAGAAGGTGAGTACAGTGTATTTGGTTAACAAACACGTGGCTTGGGACTACAAGGGGATTTATTCCATTTAAATCAAACTCAAAGGAGTATACAACCAAGCCTCCATAAAGAAATATTACGAAGATTGAAGTTCGAA
Organism: Magicicada septendecula; assembly: GCA_034769895.1. Taxonomy (NCBI): domain Eukaryota; kingdom Metazoa; phylum Arthropoda; class Insecta; order Hemiptera; family Cicadidae; genus Magicicada; species Magicicada septendecula. Next base: position 259,927,992 of record CM068368.1, on the reverse strand, counting down.
TATTTTGTATAAAAAAAAAAATCAAAATTTAATAAAATAGTAAGAACAACTTACCAGCGATTTTAGTAGAAGGTAATCTGAAGTGAAAATTAAAAGAAGGAGAATATAATTTGAATTTTGAAATAAATTATAAAAATTCTAAAATAATAATAAGATCAACTTACACAAATAAATTTGAAGAAAATAATGTGATTAATTAAGAAGGAAAATAAGAAAGAATCCAGAATAAATGTGAATATCAAACATTTGAAGGAGTAGAGAAGAAAAACAAAAAAAAGTGTGATATACAAGAGAAGGCAATAATTTGGAAATAAAGAGAAGAATTCATTATTATAATAAAATTATCAAAAACTAAAAAAGAAAAAAAAATTAAAATAATAAGAACAACCGATGACTAACTATTTATAAAACGATTATGGAAACAGATAATCAAGAAGGATGATTATAATATTACTCAGTTCTGAAAAAAAAAAAAAACAGAAGAACAACTCACACCAAACATATGAAGAAAATGGTTTTGACAAGAAAATAATAAAACTTATGAAAGGCAAAAAGAAATAAAGACCACATGAAAAATATAATATTAATAAATTAATTTTAATGAATACAAAAGTGGATTAATAACTTTCTGTGAAAAAAGAAAAAGAAAGAAAAATATGTTTATATAATATGATCATAACAACTTGAATGTCAATTATAAAGAAACCAATTGAAAAAACTAACTGACATAAAATAATACCATTCAAATAATTAATAAGAACCAAAGAGAAAATAATATTGTAACAGTACCTTTGTCTAAATAATAAAAACAATTATAGCAGTTTAGCAATTCTATAAAAGAAAAGTAAGGATGGCTGCTAATTTAAACAATACGAAGAATATAATATCAGCTAATATAACGTCAAGTAAGAGAAAAGCATGGAAGTATGTCTAGATAAATAAACCTAAGTGTATAAAAGTGTGTATCTACAAATATATTAATATAAAAATCCAACGATGAAGAAGAAAAATATTAACATAGCAACATCAAATGCAAAATGAAGAAAGAAAATGCCACAAGCCAAAACAAAATATCAGTAACCAGACCCAATAGGATCCAACAGTGAGGGGAAACAACGAAATAAGGACCAACAAGCTCCAACAGCAAAGGAGATAAATAAAAATAGCAACTACAATGAAAATATTTGAAGAGGAAGAAAGAAGAAGGACCAGGAAGAGCACCATGAAGAGAGCAGAAGATGGACAGAAGATATAAGGATTCAACATAAACCACGTGTACTAAAGACTATATAAGTGACAAAAGAAATGATGATTATCAAATGTGAAAAGAAAACCAGTGTTTAACGTTTAAGGAACCACAAACAGTTACAGTGTGTACTTAATATAAATGTGAAACCTGTGAATAATTAACTAATTTCAACTGAATAAACCACACAAACAATTACAGTGATGAAGTTTACAGTGTAAGAAAATAGGTTAATTTCATAATGAAACAGCAAGAATTAGAATAGTCAAATAAACACAGACAATGAGTGTGACTAATTTAATAAAGTTGTGATCAATACAGATAATCATAAGACCACCAGAATAGAACAAAATAGAACAATTATGTTATTGTTCATAGAGAACTGACAACAAATAAAAAACCTTTGTTATGTATCAAACAATGACAGGAATTAAGTTCCACCAATGACCAGAAAAATATTGTAAATAATACAAAAAGATTTGTGTTAGTGTTTAAGAAGGAGTTGTATAAACATGTGTAAAAAAATAATTAAAATATTATAGTAAGATACCGTACTGAAGTCAGTTTAGTAGTAGAAAAATACTGCACTAAAACAGATGGTACATTGTTACACAACCCATAGGGAAGACACCTATTCAACAGAAAATCATACATATTAATGTAAATAAATGATCATCAACTATGATATCAAACAAGAATTTATTATAAATAATAATAAATCTCAAGAGACAATGTATTAAATTGCAAAACAATGCAAATAAAACGAATCAAATATGATGGCACAGAGGATAGTAGAAATGGAACAAGTATGCCAATTTAGTTAGGCAAAATACAATATCAAAGCATATACCAATGTTAATAAAAGTATTACCAGTAGTGAGATAAATATCTGATAATACATTGAGAACAGATTCTGAACATAACATTAACAGTATTGTAACTAAAATATTGTAAACTAACTAACTATGTACATACAACCAGAAGTAAGCTGAACCATTGTATGACCAATTAGTTAAGAAAAATATTGTATCAAAGATTGAGCACAGATTGTTAAAGTTATTACCAGTAGTAAGAGGAAATCCCAATGCTACTTTGAGAACAGACTATGACCATAAAGACAGTCATTTTATATACAAACGATTAAAAACCAAATGACTATTATGAAGAAACCCAAATGTAAACAAACCATGACAAGCAAGTTATTTATGAAAAATATAACATATAAACTTGTGGGGAAGTAAATGAAAACATTATCAAAAGTTAGAATAATGTCTAATGCTACTTTGGAAACCCAAACCAAGTATAACAATAACAATTTAGTTATTGTATTAACAAAAAATAAATGACTACTATGATATGACACAACATAAACAGGCCCATTACTGAAAAATTGAAGGGTTCTGAACTAGTTAAAAGATAACCACTCTATATAATTAATTAGGTACAATGTGTGTACACTAATTACAACCATTACATGGTATGATTTATATAGAGAAAACCAAAAATAAGGTGAAAAATTGTATAAGAGAGATAGAGGAGGACTGAAACTATGTAAATAGTAGATTAACCACAGTCATATACAAATATTTTAGTGTAAGATTGTGTAAATAAACTTTACTAGTATTATTAGATTGTAATATTACTGTTTTAAATAAGAAAAATTAGTTCTAAGCACATTTATGAAAAATCAAACATGGACGCTTAATGACGCCATAACGAGATTTTGTGTAGGGAACAATTATTCCCAAATTTTGAATCAAACCAATTGAGATATGGACTCAAAGTGTTTATTTAAAAAGTGTTTTAATATATATAAGTAAAATCTGGTGTAATAGACTTATAAATATAAGATACGCCAGAAGTAATAAATAAAATCGTTATTGTGATAGAAGTGATGGACGGAAAATATTCATTCTTAGACTTAAATTAACAAGCAGGATGTCCGCAATTCACTGACATCAACCATTTAACGATAGGGCGTAAATTAAGAAAGTTATTGTAATTTTAAACTTTTCAGTTAAATTTCTGTACCAGTGCTGACGTCAAAAAGCCTCAACACCAAAATCGATTTTGTTAAAAAATTAAATATTTTAATAAAACAAAGGCTTTTGGGTCAGAGAGTATAGTATTTTCAACCAATAGAATGAACGACTTTCGGCAGACACCAAGGAGACGCTGAGAGGAAGCATTACAGTTCACGTCTAGCTTTCCGACGGAGAGGCCACGCCACTCGACAACATGAAGAAGTTTTTATTTTGAATTTGTGCGCGGCATTTGCATTAAGTAACTAACATACATAACCTTAACACTACACCAATATATACGAGTGAAAAGTGCGGAGTTATTTAATTAAACGAGTACGGTTAGTGTATAATGTCAATCGTACTTGCGAGTGTTGTGATAAATAAAAAACAGGGAGTACAATTTTATTTAAATAATACTGAACAGAAATAATAACTTCGTAACCAACTAATTTTTGATACTACGCAAATCAAATAAGGCGAAGTATTAAAAACCATGATTGAATTATCAGAATTAAAGAAAAAATTAATTCACAATTATTAAAATATTATAAAAAATATTTTAATTATTTATTATAACTTAAAAAATTATGTTTGAAATATTTATCACTAAATACAAGAATAGACCTTAGTCACTCATTTGACTAAACTTATTTTTTTTATTTTTTCGATGTTTTGAAATATACGTTATTAACTTTCATACGAAAAAATAAATGTAATCCTGATAATAACATATCAAAATATTACGAATAATATGTTTATATGTATAGATTAAGAAATAATAACTATTAAGAAATACTTAACCATTGTAAAAATACCCGTTATAACTAACCTTGTAGCGGGTCAATTTTTGGAAGTTTTTATTTTTTACAGTATGGGGCATTTATATCTTTTATTTCTTTCATTTTGGGCGGGCTTGTCAGAAGTTATGAAAATTATTGTGCAACGTTATTTTCCGTGTAACAGAACGATGTTAAGAAACAGTGGTAACAAAGCGATACGCAGTTGTTATTGTGTAACGCGGCGAGCAAAGAATTTACCCCCTTCAAACTTCTCAGAAATCTGTACTTGTGTAGCAGCACACAGACGCAACTGTACCACCACGAGCTCGAGTGACGCGTCCAGCCACAAAACAGGATGTCCTGGGACGAGTAAAATTCAGCAATGTGCTTTTGAGCGGCAGGAAGTGCTGTTTAAGTCCGGTTCCTACAATGACGTCAGCCTGTGCCTAATTGAAATCATTGACCATGTTAACCTAAAAAACTACATGCATGGCATGGAGCGAAACTTCGGCGACGAAGGATAAGGCCGTGACTTCCATACCAACTATGAGATCACAATAGCGATACCTGTTACATTACCGTTGTCAGTCTACAAGCAGCAGTTCACGGTACCGGGCTGGTCCCAAGTAGGCTCGCCATAAAAGTTTTCATTTACCAGGAAAAAGTTGTAGTTACCAAAAAATTGTTATGTGACCGCGGTCAAGACAACTAGGGAGCCGTATTCAAGAGTTTTATCTTTCTTTCGGAACATAAATACAGTGTAAACGGACAATGAGTGTGCGCGGCGACCGCGTGGCCGGCGTTTGGGGTTTGGGAATTAAATTGTAAAATGTTAAGGGCGTTATAAATTCTGAATGAATGTGAGAGCGGCAAAGCTGGGCTGTTTCTGTTTGTATCTGTGTTGGTAATTGTGTTTTGTGTGATATACAAGGTAAGCTGTAGTTCATAAGTCTGATTATGCTAGCGTTGCACAACTTTAAAAACATGTATCTAAATGAATCTTCCTAATTTTTACAACAGTTTAAAAGTAAATGATAATAAATAGTAATTCTCTTCAAAAACGAGTTGTGTCAATGTTTTGCGTAACCCATAGACCATGTTTGTATCCAGCTACATGCGATCGAACCCTTGGACCTTGTAGAAGTGATCGTGCCGGTAAGTAAAAGTTAATTTGAGATTTGGACATTAATAAAGGTGATTGATAGTTTAGTACATCACAATTTGCGCCCGAATTTCAGGCACAAGAACAGTTACATTGGGCGCCACGAAACAAGCACGAATTATAGTTAATTAAATTCTTGGATTTCGTTGTCCATGACGTGTCCGTTACTTAACTAAATATCACTATAATATTGACGACTCGGAACACAAAGTTTTTTATAAGTAAAAACGTAAAGTTTTACCTTACAGCCTAAACCGGCTTTCACCTATAGAAGGCTTCATCAGAGGCTGTCGTTAGTAGCGCTGCTCGTCTTGTTGTTGGCGACGAGAAAGTGTTTCGAAAGATTGAAGCTGTGTGTGTGTGGTGAGATGTGTTCGAATAATGCGTGCGATTTGAATTGTGTCTGTTCGTTTAGGATGTCGTTTTTATTTGTTTTTGTGTGTTTGTATATTTCTAATTGTTCTAGAGTGTCTAGTTTTCGGCCTTTTGTGTGTACGTGTAGTATGTTCATGTTATTGTCGATGTTTTTATATGTGTGGTTTGCTTCAATGAGGTGGTTTGCGAAGGTAGATTCTGTAGTGGTGTGGAGTGCTTTTGTGTGTTCAATGTATCTCTGTTTGAAGCTACGTCCTGTCTGGCCTGTGTAGAATTTACTGCAATTTGAACAATTTAGTTTATATACACCGGGTAGATCGAATTTGTTTTGTGCTTTGGGCATGCGTTTTGATAGTGTGTGTTCTGTTTTGTTAGTAGTTTTGTAAGCGATTCTGTATCCTGCTTTTTTGAATTTGTGGGCAATTTTTTCTGTTTGTTTGTTGATGTATGTTAGTGTTATGAATTTGTTGTTTTCTGTCTTTGTCTGTTGTTTGTTTTGTGTTTTGTGTAGGAGTTTACTGACTATTGTTCTGTCATAACCGTTAGATTCTGCTAGATATTTTATCGTGTTTAGTTCGTCTTTGTAGTCTATTTCATCTAAGGGGATGTTGTTAAGTCTATGTAGCATGGTTCTAAAAGCAGCTAGTTTGTGTTGTATTGGGTGATTGGAGGTGTTGTGTATTAGTGTGTCAGTTGTAGTTGGTTTTCTGTATATACTGAATTTGTGCCTGTGTTCTAGTTTTGTGATGGAGAGGTCTAAGAAGTTTATGGTATTGTTGTGTTCGTATTCGGCAGTGAAGGTTATGTTTTTATGTATTTTGTTTATGTGCGTTAGTAACTGTTCACATTGTCTTTTGTTTCCCCTGTATAGTATTAGAATGTCATCAACGTATCTGTGCCAATATAGTATTTTATGTGAGTGTCTGTCATTGTTTGTGAGTATTTTTGTTTTTTCTAAGTGTTGGAGGAAGACTTCTGCTAGAATGCTGGATATGGGGGAGCCCATGGGTACATGGGTTTTATAAGTAACAAAACTACTTTACTTATAACAATAAATACTACACACAGAACGATGGCCTACCCATGGGCTCCCCCATATCCAGCATTCTAGCAGAAGTCTTCCTCCAACACTTAGAAAAAACAAAAATACTCACAAACAATGACAGACACTCACATAAAATACTATATTGGCACAGATACGTTGATGACATTCTAATACTATACAGGGGAAACAAAAGACAATGTGAACAGTTACTAACGCACATAAACAAAATACATAAAAACATAACCTTCACTGCCGAATACGAACACAACAATACCATAAACTTCTTAGACCTCTCCATCACAAAACTAGAACACAGGCACAAATTCAGTATATACAGAAAACCAGCTACAACTGACACACTAATACACAACACCTCCAATCACCCAATACAACACAAACTAGCTGCTTTTAGAACCATGATACATAGACTTAACAACATCCCCTTAGATGAAATAGACTACAAAGACGAACTAAACACGATAAAATATCTAGCAGAATCTAACGGTTATGACAGAACAATAGTCAGTAAACTCCTACACAAAACACAAAACAAACAACAGACAAAGACAGAAAACAACAAATTCATAACAGTAACATACATCAACAAACAAACAGAAAAAATTGCCCACAAATTTAAAAAAGCAGGATACAGAATCGCTTACAAAACTACTAACAAAACAGAACACACACTATCAAAACGCATGCCCAAAGCACAAAACAAATTCGATCTACCCGGTGTATATAAACTAAATTGTTCAAATTGCAGTAAATTCTACATAGGCCAGACAGGACGTAACTTCAAACAGAGATACATTGAACACACAAAAGCACTCCACACCACTACAGAATCTACCTTCGCAAACCACCTCATTGAAGCAAACCACACATATAAAAACATCGACAATAACATGAACATACTACACGTACACACAAAAGGCCGAAAACTAGACACTCTAGAACAATTAGAAATATACAAACACACAAAAACAAATAAAAACGACATCCTAAACGAACAGACACAATTCAAATCGCACGCATTATTCGAACACATCTCACCACACACACACAGCTTCAATCTTTCGAAACACTTTCTCTTCGCCAACAACAAGACGAGCAGCGCTACTAACGACAGCCTCTGATGAAGCCTTCTATAGGTGAAAGCCGGTTTAGGCTGTAAGGTAAAACTTTACGTTTTTACTTATAAAAAACTTTGTGTTCCGAGTCGTCAATATTATAGTGATATTTAGTTAATTAAATTCCGCATCTACAGAGATACAAACATGTTCTAGGTTAGCATAGCAACCTAACAGTATATTACAAAATTTAAGTAATTACAGTATTCATTTAATTAATCTATTTAATCAATTTATGTAATTTAATTTAACCAATAATACAAAATGTCAGATAAAGAAAATAACGCAAATGAGACGGAGAGTGTCGAAGTTTTCGACGACTCAAACATTAGTAACTTTGAAGCACACTCGACTCCAAGTGCGAGTCAGGAGAAAGCAGAGATAAATTTAAGTGACCAGAGTAATGTAATTGAAGATTCGGGTGTGCAACTGACCCCGACTTCAACAAAATGTAACGCCCAATTTAACAGTAATGTAATGAGCATGTTACAATTACTTCTAGAACAAAATAAAGAAATGAAGAGTGATTCTGACGTTAAATTCAATATTCAGAATAACAAATTTAACGAATTAAATAATCGTTTTGACAATAACGATATAAAATTGAATGAAATTAAAAGTGAATTTAATTACAAATTGGATGAACTCAAAACTGAAATCAATAAAGTACAAAGCAAATTCGAAAGTAATTGTAACGAATTGAAACGAGACATTGAGAAAATAGTAGAGTCAGTAGGAGAACAGAGCAAAAGTAAAAATAATAATGATAGTAAGAATTTAACAAGAGCCTCCAGGTGGTCTAGTGGCTAACGCGGGCGATTGATGCGCTCGTGGTCCCGGGTTCAATTCCCGGCGGAGGTTCCGTACGGCGTGCACTCAGCGTCGTGAGGCAAACTGAGTAGGCGCTGAGATAACAGCGCCGCCTCCTGGCTGTGAATACCGCAACTAGCGGCTGGTGGCGCGTAGTACTAGCCATACACCGTCACGCTAACACAAAAGCCGTGCGGTACGCCTTGGTCCTTAACGGACTGTTGAGCGGAGGTTTAATTTAATTTTAAGAATTTAACAAATGATGACAATAATGTCGAAAATGAGAATATAATTAACAGTGTGGTAGTAGAGAGCAAGAACAATGATATTGAAAATGGTATTGTAATTGAAAAGGTGGTATCAGAAAGTGATACGTTGAAAACAGATAGTGAAACAGTGAGTGAGAGAGAGAGAGAGTGATATGTAACGAAGTAATAATTAGTGTTGTTGAATTAGAAAAAGAATGGAAAGAAAGAGTAGATGAATGTGTAGGGCAGAGGGTAAATTTTCCCCTTATTTGTGATGAACCAGAGTGTTCAAAAGTGTTATTTTTGGGCAAGAGACCCTTATTAGTGAAAGATTTGAGTTGTTTAATTTTGCTGAATAATTTTGTACCCTCTGCGTGGAATGATAAAAGTGTGATATGGTGTTATGATGATGAAAGATGTTTTGAGAGAGAGTTGTGCATTGATAAAGAAATAGAATTATATAAACTAATGAGAGATTATAATGAGTTGAAAGAGATGTTAGTTGATATGAAACACTTACCAGTTAAAATAGAGAGTCAAGATTATTTTGATAATACATGTTTAAATAATAATAATTTACTTTATGAAGAAAAAATAACTGACTTGATAACGAATATTACTAATGGAGACTGGACAGAAACAAATAATGTTGACTTGTTTTATGAGTATTTGAGTATGATGGATGAGTTTAGTTTGTATGGTTACAACACACAAAACAGTCATTTGTGTGGTAATAAAATTGAACGATGTCATGTGAAACCCCGTCTAATTTTTGACGATGGAGGTTGAGCCTTAAATTCACAATTGGACAATTTCAAATATGTTAATATATGGGAATGACCTAGCTGATTTTAGATATTGAAGTGTGATATAACTGAATAATTATTGATGAAGAATTGTAAATACATGTTTAGTGAAATTATTTGTATGTATTATAAAATGTTAGATAAATAATGTATGTACGTAGCAGAAATTGTTGTGAGGAGGATATTAATATTTTGCAGCTTAAATAAATAACAAAAATAATTTGGAAGAAGATAATGAATGAGTTGTAACTATTATACTTAATGAAAGTAATTAAAAATGTTGTTTCCAATAATTGAAATAATTAAAATAATATATTAAATATTGTAATTAAAAATAACTACAAAATTAGGAATTTAACATATAAAACAGTAAGTGGTAGCGGATAGGTGTTCCCCACTTGTCCCAGTGGGGTTCGTCTATTTTAGGGACGCGCCCCTGCCCACGTGAGCCTTGGTTTTCTCCATGTACCCTTATTTCCGGAGGAAGCTTTGTCCCTACCTTTAGTCCTAGTTCTTGACCCTGTAATAATCCTTATCCCTTTTATATTCCCGATTTCCCTAACCCTCCCCTTAGAGTAAACACATAAACAATAGTTACACAAATTGGCACACTTTTTGGAACCATTTGATTGCCTTAATTCTAAATACTACATTAGGGTAATCCTCAAAATTAAATAAACTGGCGTTATTTATGAATTGTAAACTCATCCCTTAATTAGGTAGGTAGTGGAGAAGTTTTGTGGCTGAGTAGACAAACTAGATAATAAATTTCTGTACAGGCTAATAGAATTATTGCCTATAGGGATGGGGTGGTAGATTGGTGGTTGGGGTTGGTTTTATTTGGAAAAAAAAGGGGCAGTTATTGATGTAGAGGTTCTGTTCGTCTTCAATCGCATCCCTGTAGACAATGATTCTGTACATGTAACATATAACCTATTTACAGGTAATTAAGAAAAAATAATTTTGGAAAATATTCTAAAGTAAACTTATGTAACCAAAAGGTTCAATAATTATTTTGTGTGGTACCTGCTATGTTAGGTTATGAGTAGGGGATAATGGTATTAAGAATGTGATTGTGGAGGAATTTAAAGTGAGATTAGAACCAATGATGTAATGTTTGTAAAATTTATTGAAATATTAAGAAAAACTGAAACATTTAATCACGTAGAATCATTTTGAAAACTGTAATCGAAGTCATGGAAATTGTTTTGAATGTACTAAGAGATGAATTTGAATTATAGCCGCCCCTGGAGTAACTTAATATTGTAAATGCTAGTGCTGTGTAAATTCATTTTGATTCAAATTGAAATTGTAATTTTACATATTTTATACATTAACTTCATACAGCTGTAATTGAAATCAAACTGTTTTGGGTGGAGATTGTTAAAGAATTTTCAAGCTAAACAAATAATTCAAAAGGGCCAAATTTATTAATGAATCCAAAATATATCTGATCCGAATTGGAACAAAAAAAAAAATCTAAGAGACAAATATGTTATCTAAAAGATTTATAAAATTCGAAAAGTGTAAGCAGATATGGCAGTATATGATGTAACCAGAATGTTTAGACTATCAATGCTGAAACTGAGAATGTTGATAACTGTTGTTTATGAAAACAAGTCCGGCACGCAAGTGTTTATGGAAACAGGTGTGTTATGTTGAGCCTAATGTATACAGTCATGCTGAATTGACAATAACAGAAATGTTGTAGTCTGCTGAATCAGTATCTCGAGCAAAACTCTATTGTGACATAAAAGAATTAAAGTAAATTTTTTGTTAAAATAATAATGAGGTAATTATTGTAACTTAGAGTTTGAGACATTAAAAAACCATTAAATTAATTGGGTATTCAAATTAATAGAAACAACGATTTTTAACAATGAACTTAAATTTTTTGAATTTTAATTTTTTTGAAAAAAAAAAGGGTGCATATAATTTCAAAATTAAATAAATCCTAGAATTAAGTGACCAAAAACAATTGTCAAGTTTAGTATCAGTGAGTATGGGAACGCTTTGAAAAAATGTGTAACAAAATAAAAACTTGTTGTCAATACAAGAAGTGGGGATATTTTGGGGGGTAGATTGGTGCTCAATGAAGTGATAGAACAATGGAGTGTGGAACTGCAATGGTAGAAAAGTTTAGTTTTCAATTGTTAATTAATTAATTAGCTATTAAGTGGCTATTGCGGGGGTGGCCTGTGCTCTCGTAAATAGCGGAATGGGTTGGGGGTAACAGCGAGTATTACCCCCATTGGAGGCCAAAATGGCGATAAATGTGCGGCACACTTTATCCGTGTAAAATAAAGTTTACACACTGCCAAACGACCGTGTCGCACGTAACGAGATTGATGTGTAACAGGCAGTCAAATTGAAGTTTAGATTTTCCCGACTTTTCGGGCGGTTACTGTCTTACCAGCACTAACCGTGGTTTTGGCTAGCGGCCAGCTATGGTCATATCAAGACTTGAAATTGGTACATATTTGAAATTCAATGGGGGGAGACAACTAGGGGAAATCTCCGGAACTATGAAACAGCGGCTGCCACTCTGCCCGCTTGGGGGTAGCAAGACAGGTGGTAGACCCGCAGTAAGGGTGTATGATTATATAACAAGAACATGTCGATGTTCAATACTTTCAAATGTAATAGCGGAAGCAAAGACACGGAGAGGTAAAACCTGCTCCAAAATATACAGTCTTTGTGGAAGCGAAAAGGCGCCACAGTCTTACACAATTTGCAATAGAGTGTGTGGCTGGGAGGTGACTCAAATGAGTCACGAACTTAAATTTTACTACATAAAGAAATTTTCTGCTCATTCAAATTTTGATCCAATAAAACTGCTTGTGCTCTGTTAAATAATTAAATGGTCATATTTTCAATACAAGTTGTTCATGCTATAATTCTAAGTGTATTATTTTATTGTGGTACGTTAGATATAGGTATTGATAAAATATGTGTTTTCATGATATGTGTATACTGTAACTAAGCCATTAATTAAACGTCTGGCAGGCGGCCAACATAAGCATCAGAATCAGAGAAAGGGGAAACAAGGAGGTGAGGAATAATGATAAATAAATATATATCTTTCATGTAATTTGTTCAATTTTGAGATGTGTATTGTAATTGTGTTAGGAAGATCAGCTGATCAGCAATAACATGTCACTGGTATATTGGTTTGTAAATGTTTTAAGTAATTAATGTTCAATAATGTTTCTAATGTATTACAGATGTTTTGGAGTAATGACAACAATAATGATAATAAGAAATAAAGTAACAATTTATGCAAGATAACAAAAGATAGTTTTTGGGTGATGAATATTTTGTGGGACATATAGATATGTCCAAATTGAAGTCAAAGAAACAGTAGAGATGAAAATAATGTAATGTTGTCTTGAAGTAATGTATGTTATAGAGGTTTGAGAAGTATTGATGTTGACATAGTGGTTGTGGAGAATTGTAGAGTTTTGAATGATATATTGGTTCTTGGATTTCGTTGTCCATGACGTGTCCGTTACTTAACTAAATATCACTATAATATTGACGACTCGGAACACAAAGTTTTTTATAAGTAAAAACGTAAAGTTTTACCTTACAGCCTAAACCGGCTTTCACCTATAGAAGGCTTCATCAGAGGCTGTCGTTAGTAGCGCTGCTCGTCTTGTTGTTGGCGACGAGAAAGTGTTTCGAAAGATTGAAGCTGTCTGTGTGTGGTGAGATGTGTTCGAATAATGCGTGCGATTTGAATTGTGTCTGTTCGTTTAGGATGTCGTTTTTATTTGTTTTTGTGTGTTTGTATATTTCTAATTGTTCTAGAGTGTCTAGTTTTCGGCCTTTTGTGTGTACGTGTAGTATGTTCATGTTATTGTCGATGTTTTTATATGTGTGGTTTGCTTCAATGAGGTGGTTTGCGAAGGTAGATTCTGTAGTGGTGTGGAGTGCTTTTGAACACACAAAAGCACTCCACACCACTACAGAATCTACCTTCGCAAACCACCTCATTGAAGCAAACCACACATATAAAAACATCGACAATAACATGAACATACTACACGTACACACAAAAGGCCAAAAACTAGACACTCTAGAACAATTAGAAATATACAAACACACAAAAACAAATAAAAACGACATCCTAAACGAACAGACACAATTCAAATCGCACGCATTATTCGAACACATCTCACCACACACACACAGCTTCAATCTTTCGAAACACTTTCTCGTCGCCAACAACAAGACGAGCAGCGCTACTAACGACAGCCTCTGATGAAGCCTTCTATAGGTGAAAGCCGGTGTAGGCTGTAAGGTAAAACTTTACGTTTTTACTTATAAAAAACTTTGTGTTCCGAGTCGTCAATATTATAGTGATATTTAGATATATTGGTGTTTATAATTAATGAGGTTATTTGTTGTATTTGTCGTAAGGTAATGAGATTGAGATTTTTTGGGGCTGGCAATTTTGTAGTAAGGGGTAGTGGAATGGGGGAGTCCGCAACAAGGGTTGGGACGGGATAGGGATAGATTTTAGTGGGGAAGGGGCCGCCTTAGGTAGAATCCAGGCCGCCAGATAAGGGAAAGTGAGGATTTTTGGGGGCGGGGAAACACATATCCTAGGTACAAAGGGTTAGAGAGTATTTTTTTATATATAGAGAGAGAAGGTGGCGAATTGTGTTAAATGATAAGTTGGGGTTTAGAGACTGCTGGGGTAGAGATTTTACTAGAGATGGGTGTCATGTTACTTGAAGTGGTTAATGGTTAGAGTCAGGGGAAGAAAGATTATATATGTATACAGATCTAGTACAGTCAATGAGAATAAATAATTTAAATCACCCATAGTAGAATAAAGTGAAATTGTTAAATAAAGAGAGAGATTTATGATAAAGATATAAAATTTTCATTTTTTTTAACCAGTGACAAAATTTGGATAGAATTGAAAATAATGTAAAGTCAAGGATTGTTTATTATGCAAATGTCAATTTGATTATTATTTATAATAATATTTTGTTTATGGTAAATATTTTATTTTATTATTGTTTTGTGTTTCAAATCAGATTGTTACAGATATTGTAGGTATTTTCAGATGGGAGGTACACAACATATGTAGGTCAAGGGTTTTGGACTTGACCTAGTTGACCTAGTTTCGATCAGCTGATGAGGTCATACACCTACTAAGCTTGTATAGTAGGAAGTCAATTTTAATTTGTTTGTTTAATTAATTCAAACCCATATTTAAATAATTTTGCATATGAGGGAAACATTTAAATAAAATTAATTTTTTCTTGAATTTTAATATTTTTTGGGAATTTTAATTTTTGAAAAAAAAAAAAAAAACTTGATTTTTCGCCTGCCAGCGACTGCATATTTTAGGTAGTGATTGTTTTATTATGTGTGTATTTACCATGTTTAGTTTACTGATTTCTTGTACTGCACTGTATCGTTAGACTAAGACATGTTAGGTTAAGGATTTGTTCAAGTAGAAGAAACGCTTAATTTAAGTCATTCTAAAAGAAAAAAATAATAATAATGAAGAGAATTTTTTTGATAAAATATTATTTTAAATTTTTAAATTTGTTATAAATCTTAAAAGATAATTTTTCAATTTTACTATGTGGTATGTTAACATGGAATGTGAGTGTGTGTGAGCCCAGTATTTGCTAAAGGCAGCCCAGCTTTCATAAACGGGGATCCATATCGGTTGAGGATCTGGCATAATCGGAGCCAGGGATTGAGGATTTTTGGGGGTAGCATGTTAAAAGGCGAGGTGGGCTGTGGTACGAGTCTGCTCGATTTCTCGGTGTTGGGATCTCTTACGGAGAAGTCCAGTGATCTCGTTCAGATGAGTCCATAGTCGCTGAGCCAGGGGGGTCGTGTACCCATGCAGATTAAGAACAAGGGGGTTGTTGGCACCAGTTCCTCACCGGTCCTCTTCGGGGTTTGTCGATGAGATTTCTTCTGTTGTGAACAGCAGAATTCTCATCGAGGGGGTATTGTAGCGGGTCAATTTTTGGGAGTTTTTATTTTTTACAGTATGGGGCATTTATATCTTTTATTTCTTTCATTTTGGGCGGGCTTGTCAGAAGTTATGAAAATTATTGTGCAACGTTATTTTCCGTGTAACAGAACGATGTTAAGAAACAGTGGTAACAAAGCGATACGCAGTTGTTATTGTGTAACGCGGCGAGCAAAGAATTTACCCCCTTCAAACTTCTCAGAAATCTGTACTTGTGTAGCAGCACACAGACGCAACTGTACCACCACGAGCTCGAGTGACGCGTCCAGCCACAAAACAGGATGTCCTGGGACGAGTAAAATTCAGCAATGTGCTTTTGAGCGGCAGGAAGTGCTGTTTAAGTCCGGTTCCTACAATGACGTCAGCCTGTGCCTAATTGAAATCATTGACCATGTTAACCTAAAAAACTACATGCATGGCATGGAGCGAAACTTCGGCGACGAAGGATAAGGCCGTGACTTCCATACCAACTATGAGATCACAATAGCGATACCTGTTACATTACCGTTGTCAGTCTACAAGCAGCAGTTCACGGTACCGGGCTGGTCCCAAGTAGGCTCGCCATAAAAGTTTTCATTTACCAGGAAAAAGTTGTAGTTACCAAAAAATTGTTATGTGACCGCGGTCAAGACAACTAGGGAGCCGTATTCAAGAGTTTTATCTTTCTTTCGGAACATAAATACAGTGTAAACGGACAATGAGTGTGCGCGGCGACCGCGTGGCCGGCGTTTGGGGTTTGGGAATTAAATTGTAAAATGTTAAGGGCGTTATAAATTCTGAATGAATGTGAGAGCGGCAAAGCTGGGCTGTTTCTGTTTGTATCTGTGTTGGTAATTGTGTTTTGTGTGATATACAAGGTAAGCTGTAGTTCATAAGTCTGATTATGCTAGCGTTGCACAACTTTAAAAACATGTATCTAAATGAATCTTCCTAATTTTTACAACAGTTTAAAAGTAAATGATAATAAATAGTAATTCTCTTCAAAAACGAGTTGTGTCAATGTTTTGCGTAACCCATAGACCATGTTTGTATCCAGCTACATGCGATCGAACCCTTGGACCTTGTAGAAGTGATCGTGCCGGTAAGTAAAAGTTAATTTGAGATTTGGACATTAATAAAGGTGATTGATAGTTTAGTACATCACAATTTGCGCCCGAATTTCAGGCACAAGAACAGTTACATTGGGCGCCACGAAACAAGCACGAATTATAGTTAATTAAATTCTTGGATTTCGTTGTCCATGACGTGTCCGTTACTTAACTAAATATCACTATAATATTGACGACTCGGAACACAAAGTTTTTTATAAGTAAAAACGTAAAGTTTTACCTTACAGCCTAAACCGGCTTTCACCTATAGAAGGCTTCATCAGAGGCTGTCGTTAGTAGCGGTGCTCGTCTTGTTGTTGGCGACGAGAAAGTGTTTCGAAAGATTGAAGCTGTGTGTGTGTGGTGAGATGTGTTCGAATAATGCGTGCGATTTGAATTGTGTCTGTTCGTTTAGGATGTCGTTTTTATTTGTTTTTGTGTGTTTGTATATTTCTAATTGTTCTAGAGTGTCTAGTTTTCGGCCTTTTGTGTGTACGTGTAGTATGTTCATGTTATTGTCGATGTTTTTATATGTGTGGTTTGCTTCAATGAGGTGGTTTTCGAAGGTAGATTCTGTAGTGGTGTGGAGTGCTTTTGTGTGTTCAATGTATCTCTGTTTGAAGCTACGTCCTGTCTGGCCTGTGTAGAATTTACTGCAATTTGAACAATTTAGTTTATATACACCGGGTAGATCGAATTTGTTTTGTGCTTTGGGCATGCGTTTTGATAGTGTGTGTTCTGTTTTGTTAGTAGTTTTGTAAGCGATTCTGTATCCTGCTTTTTTGAATTTGTGGGCAATTTTTTCTGTTTGTTTGTTGATGTATGTTAGTGTTATGAATTTGTTGTTTTCTGTCTTTGTCTGTTGTTTGTTTTGTGTAGGAGTTTACTGACTATTGTTCTGTCATAACCGTTAGATTCTGCTAGATATTTTATCGTGTTTAGTTCGTCTTTGTAGTCTATTTCATCTAAGGGGATGTTGTTAAGTCTATGTATCATGGTTCTAAAAGCAGCTAGTTTGTGTTGTATTGGGTGATTGGAGGTGTTGTGTATTAGTGTGTCAGTTGTAGTTGGTTTTCTGTATATACTGAATTTGTGCCTGTGTTCTAGTTTTGTGATGGAGAGGTCTAAGAAGTTTATGGTATTGTTGTGTTCGTATTCGGCAGTGAAGGTTATGTTTTTATGTATTTTGTTTATGTGCGTTAGTAACTGTTCACATTGTCTTTTGTTTCCCCTGTATAGTATTAGAATGTCATCAACGTATCTGTGCCAATATAGTATTTTATGTGAGTGTCTGTCATTGTTTGTGAGTATTTTTGTTTTTTCTAAGTGTTGGAGGAAGACTTCTGCTAGAATGCTGGATATGGGGGAGCCCATGGGTACATGGGTTTTATAAGTAACAAAACTACTTTACTTATAACAATAAATACTACACACAGAACGATGGCCTACCCATGGGCTCCCCCATATCCAGCATTCTAGCAGAAGTCTTCCTCCAACACTTAGAAAAAACAAAAATACTCACAAACAATGACAGACACTCACATAAAATACTATATTGGCACAGATACGTTGATGACATTCTAATACTATACAGGGGAAACAAAAGACAATGTGAACAGTTACTAACGCACATAAACAAAATACATAAAAACATAACCTTCACTGCCGAATACGAACACAACAATACCATAAACTTCTTAGACCTCTCCATCACAAAACTAGAACACAGGCACAAATTCAGTATATACAGAAAACCAGCTACAACTGACACACTAATACACAACACCTCCAATCACCCAATACAACACAAACTAGCTGCTTTTAGAACCATGATACATAGACTTAACAACATCCCCTTAGATGAAATAGACTACAAAGACGAACTAAACACGATAAAATATCTAGCAGAATCTAACGGTTATGACAGAACAATAGTCAGTAAACTCCTACACAAAACACAAAACAAACAACAGACAAAGACAGAAAACAACAAATTCATAACAGTAACATACATCAACAAACAAACAGAAAAAATTGCCCACAAATTTAAAAAAGCAGGATACAGAATCGCTTACAAAACTACTAACAAAACAGAACACACACTATCAAAACGCATGCCCAAAGCACAAAACAAATTCGATCTACCCGGTGTATATAAACTAAATTGTTCAAATTGCAGTAAATTCTACATAGGCCAGACAGGACGTAACTTCAAACAGAGATACATTGAACACACAAAAGCACTCCACACCACTACAGAATCTACCTTCGCAAACCACCTCATTGAAGCAAACCACACATATAAAAACATCGACAATAACATGAACATACTACACGTACACACAAAAGGCCGAAAACTAGACACTCTAGAACAATTAGAAATATACAAACACACAAAAACAAATAAAAACGACATCCTAAACGAACAGACACAATTCAAATCGCACGCATTATTCGAACACATCTCACCACACACACACAGCTTCAATCTTTCGAAACACTTTCTCTTCGCCAACAACAAGACGAGCAGCGCTACTAACGACAGCCTCTGATGAAGCCTTCTATAGGTGAAAGCCGGTTTAGGCTGTAAGGTAAAACTTTACGTTTTTACTTATAAAAAACTTTGTGTTCCGAGTCGTCAATATTATAGTGATATTTAGTTAATTAAATTCCGCATCTACAGAGATACAAACATGTTCTAGGTTAGCATAGCAACCTAACAGTATATTACAAAATTTAAGTAATTACAGTATTCATTTAATTAATCTATTTAATCAATTTATGTAATTTAATTTAACCAATAATACAAAATGTCAGATAAAGAAAATAACGCAAATGAGACGGAGAGTGTCGAAGTTTTCGACGACTCAAACATTAGTAACTTTGAAGCACACTCGACTCCAAGTGCGAGTCAGGAGAAAGCAGAGATAAATTTAAGTGACCAGAGTAATGTAATTGAAGATTCGGGTGTGCAACTGACCCCGACTTCAACAAAATGTAACGCCCAATTTAACAGTAATGTAATGAGCATGTTACAATTACTTCTAGAACAAAATAAAGAAATGAAGAGTGATTCTGACGTTAAATTCAATATTCAGAATAACAAATTTAACGAATTAAATAATCGTTTTGACAATAACGATATAAAATTGAATGAAATTAAAAGTGAATTTAATTACAAATTGGATGAACTCAAAACTGAAATCAATAAAGTACAAAGCAAATTCGAAAGTAATTGTAACGAATTGAAACGAGACATTGAGAAAATAGTAGAGTCAGTAGGAGAACAGAGCAACAGTAAAAATAATAATGATAGTAAGAATTTAACAAATGATGACAATAATGTCGAAAATGAGAATATAATTAACAGTGTGGTAGTAGAGAGCAAGAACAATGATATTGAAAATGGTATTGTAATTGAAAAGGTGGTATCAGAAAGTGATACGTTGAAAACAGATAGTGAAACAGTGAGTGAGAGAGAGAGAGAGTGATATGTAACGAAGTAATAATTAGTGTTGTTGAATTAGAAAAAGAATGGAAAGAAAGAGTAGATGAATGTGTAGGGCAGAGGGTAAATTTTCCCCTTATTTGTGATGAACCAGAGTGTTCAAAAGTGTTATTTTTGGGCAAGAGACCCTTATTAGTGAAAGATTTGAGTTGTTTAATTTTGCTGAATAATTTTGTACCCTCTGCGTGGAATGATAAAAGTGTGATATGGTGTTATGATGATGAAAGATGTTTTGAGAGAGAGTTGTGCATTGATAAAGAAATAGAATTATATAAACTAATGAGAGATTATAATGAGTTGAAAGAGATGTTAGTTGATATGAAACACTTACCAGTTAAAATAGAGAGTCAAGATTATTTTGATAATACATGTTTAAATAATAATAATTTACTTTATGAAGAAAAAATAACTGACTTGATAACGAATATTACTAATGGAGACTGGACAGAAACAAATAATGTTGACTTGTTTTATGAGTATTTGAGTATGATGGATGAGTTTAGTTTGTATGGTTACAACACACAAAACAGTCATTTGTGTGGTAATAAAATTGAACGATGTCATGTGAAACCCCGTCTAATTTTTGACGATGGAGGTTGAGCCTTAAATTCACAATTGGACAATTTCAAATATGTTAATATATGGGAATGACCTAGCTGATTTTAGATATTGAAGTGTGATATAACTGAATAATTATTGATGAAGAATTGTAAATACATGTTTAGTGAAATTATTTGTATGTATTATAAAATGTTAGATAAATAATGTATGTACGTAGCAGAAATTGTTGTGAGGAGGATATTAATATTTTGCAGCTTAAATAAATAACAAAAATAATTTGGAAGAAGATAATGAATGAGTTGTAACTATTATACTTAATGAAAGTAATTAAAAATGTTGTTTCCAATAATTGAAATAATTAAAATAATATATTAAATATTGTAATTAAAAATAACTACAAAATTAGGAATTTAACATATAAAACAGTAAGTGGTAGCGGATAGGTGTTCCCCACTTGTCCCAGTGGGGTTCGTCTATTTTAGGGACGCGCCCCTGCCCACGTGAGCCTTGGTTTTCTCCATGTACCCTTATTTCCGGAGGAAGCTTTGTCCCTACCTTTAGTCCTAGTTCTTGACCCTGTAATAATCCTTATCCCTTTTATATTCCCGATTTCCCTAACCCTCCCCTTAGAGTAAACACATAAACAATAGTTACACAAATTGGCACACTTTTTGGAACCATTTGATTGCCTTAATTCTAAATACTACATTAGGGTAATCCTCAAAATTAAATAAACTGGCGTTATTTATGAATTGTAAACTCATCCCTTAATTAGGTAGGTAGTGGAGAAGTTTTGTGGCTGAGTAGACAAACTAGATAATAAATTTCTGTACAGGCTAATAGAATTATTGCCTATAGGGATGGGGTGGTAGATTGGTGGTTGGGGTTGGTTTTATTTGGAAAAAAAAGGGGCAGTTATTGATGTAGAGGTTCTGTTCGTCTTCAATCGCATCCCTGTAGACAATGATTCTGTACATGTAACATATAACCTATTTACAGGTAATTAAGAAAAAATAATTTTGGAAAATATTCTAAAGTAAACTTATGTAACCAAAAGGTTCAATAATTATTTTGTGTGGTACCTGCTATGTTAGGTTATGAGTAGGGGATAATGGTATTAAGAATGTGATTGTGGAGGAATTTAAAGTGAGATTAGAACCAATGATGTAATGTTTGTAAAATTTATTGAAATATTAAGAAAAACTGAAACATTTAATCACGTAGAATCATTTTGAAAACTGTAATCGAAGTCATGGAAATTGTTTTGAATGTACTAAGAGATGAATTTGAATTATAGCCGCCCCTGGAGTAACTTAATATTGTAAATGCTAGTGCTGTGTAAATTCATTTTGATTCAAATTGAAATTGTAATTTTACATATTTTATACATTAACTTCATACAGCTGTAATTGAAATCAAACTGTTTTGGGTGGAGATTGTTAAAGAATTTTCAAGCTAAACAAATAATTCAAAAGGGCCAAATTTATTAATGAATCCAAAATATATCTGATCCGAATTGGAACAAAAAAAAAAATCTAAGAGACAAATATGTTATCTAAAAGATTTATAAAATTCGAAAAGTGTAAGCAGATATGGCAGTATATGATGTAACCAGAATGTTTAGACTATCAATGCTGAAACTGAGAATGTTGATAACTGTTGTTTATGAAAACAAGTCCGGCACGCAAGTGTTTATGGAAACAGGTGTGTTATGTTGAGCCTAATGTATACAGTCATGCTGAATTGACAATAACAGAAATGTTGTAGTCTGCTGAATCAGTATCTCGAGCAAAACTCTATTGTGACATAAAAGAATTAAAGTAAATTTTTTGTTAAAATAATAATGAGGTAATTATTGTAACTTAGAGTTTGAGACATTAAAAAACCATTAAATTAATTGGGTATTCAAATTAATAGAAACAACGATTTTTAACAATGAACTTAAATTTTTTGAATTTTAATTTTTTTGAAAAAAAAAAGGGTGCATATAATTTCAAAATTAAATAAATCCTAGAATTAAGTGACCAAAAACAATTGTCAAGTTTAGTATCAGTGAGTATGGGAACGCTTTGAAAAAATGTGTAACAAAATAAAAACTTGTTGTCAATACAAGAAGTGGGGATATTTTGGGGGGTAGATTGGTGCTCAATGAAGTGATAGAACAATGGAGTGTGGAACTGCAATGGTAGAAAAGTTTAGTTTTCAATTGTTAATTAATTAATTAGCTATTAAGTGGCTATTGCGGGGGTGGCCTGTGCTCTCGTAAATAGCGGAATGGGTTGGGGGTAACAGCGAGTATTACCCCCATTGGAGGCCAAAATGGCGATAAATGTGCGGCACACTTTATCCGTGTAAAATAAAGTTTACACACTGCCAAACGACCGTGTCGCACGTAACGAGATTGATGTGTAACAGGCAGTCAAATTGAAGTTTAGATTTTCCCGACTTTTCGGGCGGTTACTGTCTTACCAGCACTAACCGTGGTTTTGGCTAGCGGCCAGCTATGGTCATATCAAGACTTGAAATTGGTACATATTTGAAATTCAATGGGGGGAGACAACTAGGGGAAATCTCCGGAACTATGAAACAGCGGCTGCCACTCTGCCCGCTTGGGGGTAGCAAGACAGGTGGTAGACCCGCAGTAAGGGTGTATGATTATATAACAAGAACATGTCGATGTTCAATACTTTCAAATGTAATAGCGGAAGCAAAGACACGGAGAGGTAAAACCTGCTCCAAAATATACAGTCTTTGTGGAAGCGAAAAGGCGCCACAGTCTTACACAATTTGCAATAGAGTGTGTGGCTGGGAGGTGACTCAAATGAGTCACGAACTTAAATTTTACTACATAAAGAAATTTTCTGCTCATTCAAATTTTGATCCAATAAAACTGCTTGTGCTCTGTTAAATAATTAAATGGTCATATTTTCAATACAAGTTGTTCATGCTATAATTCTAAGTGTATTATTTTATTGTGGTACGTTAGATATAGGTATTGATAAAATATGTGTTTTCATGATATGTGTATACTGTAACTAAGCCATTAATTAAACGTCTGGCAGGCGGCCAACATAAGCATCAGAATCAGAGAAAGGGGAAACAAGGAGGTGAGGAATAATGATAAATAAATATATATCTTTCATGTAATTTGTTCAATTTTGAGATGTGTATTGTAATTGTGTTAGGAAGATCAGCTGATCAGCAATAACATGTCACTGGTATATTGGTTTGTAAATGTTTTAAGTAATTAATGTTCAATAATGTTTCTAATGTATTACAGATGTTTTGGAGTAATGACAACAATAATGATAATAAGAAATAAAGTAACAATTTATGCAAGATAACAAAAGATAGTTTTTGGGTGATGAATATTTTGTGGGACATATAGATATGTCCAAATTGAAGTCAAAGAAACAGTAGAGATGAAAATAATGTAATGTTGTCTTGAAGTAATGTATGTTATAGAGGTTTGAGAAGTATTGATGTTGACATAGTGGTTGTGGAGAATTGTAGAGTTTTGAATGATATATTGGTTCTTGGATTTCGTTGTCCATGACGTGTCCGTTACTTAACTAAATATCACTATAATATTGACGACTCGGAACACAAAGTTTTTTATAAGTAAAAACGTAAAGTTTTACCTTACAGCCTAAACCGGCTTTCACCTATAGAAGGCTTCATCAGAGGCTGTCGTTAGTAGCGCTGCTCGTCTTGTTGTTGGCGACGAGAAAGTGTTTCGAAAGATTGAAGCTGTCTGTGTGTGGTGAGATGTGTTCGAATAATGCGTGCGATTTGAATTGTGTCTGTTCGTTTAGGATGTCGTTTTTATTTGTTTTTGTGTGTTTGTATATTTCTAATTGTTCTAGAGTGTCTAGTTTTCGGCCTTTTGTGTGTACGTGTAGTATGTTCATGTTATTGTCGATGTTTTTATATGTGTGGTTTGCTTCAATGAGGTGGTTTGCGAAGGTAGATTCTGTAGTGGTGTGGAGTGCTTTTGAACACACAAAAGCACTCCACACCACTACAGAATCTACCTTCGCAAACCACCTCATTGAAGCAAACCACACATATAAAAACATCGACAATAACATGAACATACTACACGTACACACAAAAGGCCAAAAACTAGACACTCTAGAACAATTAGAAATATACAAACACACAAAAACAAATAAAAACGACATCCTAAACGAACAGACACAATTCAAATCGCACGCATTATTCGAACACATCTCACCACACACACACAGCTTCAATCTTTCGAAACACTTTCTCGTCGCCAACAACAAGACGAGCAGCGCTACTAACGACAGCCTCTGATGAAGCCTTCTATAGGTGAAAGCCGGTGTAGGCTGTAAGGTAAAACTTTACGTTTTTACTTATAAAAAACTTTGTGTTCCGAGTCGTCAATATTATAGTGATATTTAGATATATTGGTGTTTATAATTAATGAGGTTATTTGTTGTATTTGTCGTAAGGTAATGAGATTGAGATTTTTTGGGGCTGGCAATTTTGTAGTAAGGGGTAGTGGAATGGGGGAGTCCGCAACAAGGGTTGGGACGGGATAGGGATAGATTTTAGTGGGGAAGGGGCCGCCTTAGGTAGAATCCAGGCCGCCAGATAAGGGAAAGTGAGGATTTTTGGGGGCGGGGAAACACATATCCTAGGTACAAAGGGTTAGAGAGTATTTTTTTATATATAGAGAGAGAAGGTGGCGAATTGTGTTAAATGATAAGTTGGGGTTTAGAGACTGCTGGGGTAGAGATTTTACTAGAGATGGGTGTCATGTTACTTGAAGTGGTTAATGGTTAGAGTCAGGGGAAGAAAGATTATATATGTATACAGATCTAGTACAGTCAATGAGAATAAATAATTTAAATCACCCATAGTAGAATAAAGTGAAATTGTTAAATAAAGAGAGAGATTTATGATAAAGATATAAAATTTTCATTTTTTTTAACCAGTGACAAAATTTGGATAGAATTGAAAATAATGTAAAGTCAAGGATTGTTTATTATGCAAATGTCAATTTGATTATTATTTATAATAATATTTTGTTTATGGTAAATATTTTATTTTATTATTGTTTTGTGTTTCAAATCAGATTGTTACAGATATTGTAGGTATTTTCAGATGGGAGGTACACAACATATGTAG
The DNA here is from genome assembly GCA_034769895.1 of Magicicada septendecula. Lineage (NCBI taxonomy): Eukaryota > Metazoa > Arthropoda > Insecta > Hemiptera > Cicadidae > Magicicada > Magicicada septendecula. The sequence continues at coordinate 259,902,043 of CM068368.1, read as the reverse complement.
GTCAAGGGTTTTGGACTTGACCTAGTTGACCTAGTTTCGATCAGCTGATGAGGTCATACACCTACTAAGCTTGTATAGTAGGAAGTCAATTTTAATTTGTTTGTTTAATTAATTCAAACCCATATTTAAATAATTTTGCATATGAGGGAAACATTTAAATAAAATTAATTTTTTCTTGAATTTTAATATTTTTTGGGAATTTTAATTTTTGAAAAAAAAAAAAAAAACTTGATTTTTCGCCTGCCAGCGACTGCATATTTTAGGTAGTGATTGTTTTATTATGTGTGTATTTACCATGTTTAGTTTACTGATTTCTTGTACTGCACTGTATCGTTAGACTAAGACATGTTAGGTTAAGGATTTGTTCAAGTAGAAGAAACGCTTAATTTAAGTCATTCTAAAAGAAAAAAATAATAATAATGAAGAGAATTTTTTTGATAAAATATTATTTTAAATTTTTAAATTTGTTATAAATCTTAAAAGATAATTTTTCAATTTTACTATGTGGTATGTTAACATGGAATGTGAGTGTGTGTGAGCCCAGTATTTGCTAAAGGCAGCCCAGCTTTCATAAACGGGGATCCATATCGGTTGAGGATCTGGCATAATCGGAGCCAGGGATTGAGGATTTTTGGGGGTAGCATGTTAAAAGGCGAGGTGGGCTGTGGTACGAGTCTGCTCGATTTCTCGGTGTTGGGATCTCTTACGGAGAAGTCCAGTGATCTCGTTCAGATGAGTCCATAGTCGCTGAGCCAGGGGGGTCGTGTACCCATGCAGATTAAGAACAAGGGGGTTGTTGGCACCAGTTCCTCACCGGTCCTCTTCGGGGTTTGTCGATGAGATTTCTTCTGTTGTGAACAGCAGAATTCTCATCGAGGGGGTATTGTAGCGGGTCAATTTTTGGGAGTTTTTATTTTTTACAGTATGGGGCATTTATATCTTTTATTTCTTTCATTTTGGGCGGGCTTGTCAGAAGTTATGAAAATTATTGTGCAACGTTATTTTCCGTGTAACAGAACGATGTTAAGAAACAGTGGTAACAAAGCGATACGCAGTTGTTATTGTGTAACGCGGCGAGCAAAGAATTTACCCCCTTCAAACTTCTCAGAAATCTGTACTTGTGTAGCAGCACACAGACGCAACTGTACCACCACGAGCTCGAGTGACGCGTCCAGCCACAAAACAGGATGTCCTGGGACGAGTAAAATTCAGCAATGTGCTTTTGAGCGGCAGGAAGTGCTGTTTAAGTCCGGTTCCTACAATGACGTCAGCCTGTGCCTAATTGAAATCATTGACCATGTTAACCTAAAAAACTACATGCATGGCATGGAGCGAAACTTCGGCGACGAAGGATAAGGCCGTGACTTCCATACCAACTATGAGATCACAATAGTGATACCTGTTACATTACCGTTGTCAGTCTACAAGCAGCAGTTCACGGTACCGGGCTGGTCCCAAGTAGGCTCGCCATAAAAGTTTTCATTTACCAGGAAAAAGTTGTAGTTACCAAAAAATTGTTATGTGACCGCGGTCAAGACAACTAGGGAGCCGTATTCAAGAGTTTTATCTTTCTTTCGGAACATAAATACAGTGTAAACGGACAATGAGTGTGCGCGGCGACCGCGTGGCCGGCGTTTGGGGTTTGGGAATTAAATTGTAAAATGTTAAGGGCGTTATAAATTCTGAATGAATGTGAGAGCGGCAAAGCTGGGCTGTTTCTGTTTGTATCTGTGTTGGTAATTGTGTTTTGTGTGATATACAAGGTAAGCTGTAGTTCATAAGTCTGATTATGCTAGCATTGCACAACTTTAAAAACATGTATCTAAATGAATCTTCCTAATTTTTACAACAGTTTAAAAGTAAATGATAATAAATAGTAATTCTCTTCAAAAACGAGTTGTGTCAACGTTTTGCGTAACCCATAGACCATGTTTGTATCCAGCTACATGCGATCGAACCCTTGGACCTTGTAGAAGTGATCGTGCCGGTAAGTAAAAGTTAATTTGAGATTTGGACATTAATAAAGGTGATTGATAGTTTAGTACATCACAATTTGCGCCCGAATTACAGGGACTAGTACATCACAACCTCAGAATCGTAACGGTAACTTGACAATTTCAATATTACCGATCTGTTCTCAAGTAACATCCAAACCAGATAGAAATATTAACAAGAGTTTTTTGATAAATTTTTCTCTTGAAAATAGATAATTCTTAAAATGAATTATTAAAAGAAAGTGATACATTTTTAACTACTGTACAAGTCATCCAGCTTGATAATTGTAAACGAGTATTATAAGTTGCGTGCGCATTCCCGCGTACGATAGTACCATAAATATCAGATATATGGTATTAATTTTTGATTTTTATATTTGTTTGCTTATTATTAATTATTGTTCATTTTATATCGTTATTCAATTACATCTTGTGCCTGGTATCATGTTACCTAAAAGAACCTTACAAAATATGGTAATTCACTGATACAAGATAACATAACCTCTTGAAGTTAAATTATTGTACCAATAACAGGTTTAACAGCCCTGAGGCTGAACAGAGTCTTATTTGAATTTTTAATTGTAATCATTATTTAAAAGGTTGTTAGTTTTTGATTGTTAATTGTCAAAGATTTTATGATTTATTGATTGTTAATAAACCTCCACTTTTATTACCAGTGAAAAGAGTATCATTTCTATTCTAAATCAGTTCATTTATTTTTAATCAGTTCTACCACAGGTGGCGGAAGAGTTTAAAAAAAGATCTAATAATAATTCAGAATAATAATTAGATATTACTTCATTTATTTTGTGTGTGATAACTATATTGAATATTTGATCTGAATATTTACTTGTATATAAAGTGCATGTATTTCAGCGGAACCGTCACTGAACAGGACTGAAGTATTCACGTGTGGTAAGTGAGGGAGGTATACAACAGAGTGCGCGAACCATTTTAAATAAAAGAAGTGGGCTATTATTACGCACCCATTAAAAACAATACAATAACACTAATAACCTTAATAGTTACAATTACATTTTTATAAGAAACAACATTATCGTAGATACCGGTGCGTATCTGCACTCACACGACTACACCACACCAAAATATATCTGAATCTATAACTTGTTCATTAACAAGTTGACTAGCACAACAGTGTAGCTTAAAGGAGATTAACTACTTGTTTTATTACAAGTTGGCGCTCCATCGCGGGGCAGAAGTGAGTGAAGATCGACTAAGAAGAATTATAAAACATCGTCGTACTATCTACAAACCTATAATCACACTACTACACCACCACAATACACTCAAACATCTAAACTTGTAAAATTTCTTTACAAGTTGGCGCCCAACATCTGAGCACGAATTGGGGAAAATATACCATAACCAGTAACCTAATTACCCCAATCCGTAAAAAGACAGCAGGTACATTACCAGCGTATCAAGATGTACACCAGCAGATTAAAATCGAGGTCAAAGTCGAGATCAACGTCGAGAAAGAGGGCAACAGAAGTGGAGAAGGAGGCCAGAAGGGAAGAAAAGGAGGCTATGTCGACGGAAGACGTGGAAGAAGTTTTACTGGAAACAAAGGACAAACCAATTGAACCAGCGGAGGGGGTTCAGCAGCCTATGGAGGAACCGGAAATAATATCTCAAGGAGTTCTGCCGGAAATAATATCACAAGAAATTCTACCGGAGGATAGGCAACCCGAAGAATTAATGCACACCAAAGACAGGTACATCATCGAAATGTTGATGAGGATGGAGGAATCCATAAACAACAAAATAGAAGAAGCCAGTCGATCCACAAACCAAAAAATAGAAGAAGGCCAGAGGGAGAACCAGAAACATATGGAGTTATTAAAAGAAGAATTTAATAACCAGATAAATGAGACGAACAGAAGGATGGAAGATGGGCAAAGGAAAACCGAAGAATTGTTGGAGAAGAAAATGGCCATAATGAAAGAAGATTTATCGGCAGAGTTGGGAGTAAAAATCGACAAGATCAACAGGAAATTAGACCGCATGAATAAGAGAATAAAGGAAGATGACAAGGAGATCGTGGAATCAATAAATACGGTAGTGAAGGATGATTATAAGCAGTCAAGAAAGACAATAAAACGATGTTGTGAAGAGACAGAAGAGAGTGTTAAGAAGATAAGAAGAGAAATAATAGTAGACGATCGAATGGAGATTGAAGAGATACCTGAAAATAAAAACATGGAACCGACAAATCCAGAGCCTAAAGATAGTGGAGATAAGAAGATCCAGATAATTCAAGAAAAGGAAGTGGTGAAGAGGGAAGAAAGAAGAACCATACGTCCGAGGAAGGCAAGAATTACAAAAGAATTGATTGAAATGACTAGAAATGGTCTGATTAATGTGGTCAACTTACCAATTATTGACCATGAAGAAAGGGTCTTCAGGAAGGAGTATCGGAGGAGTATCATGGAGATGGACGAGGGGGAAGATTATGTAACAACGAAGAAGAAGATGACCAACAGAATCTCTCAACCACGTATTTCCAAAAGAAGAGTGAGATACTTTAAGAAAAAGGAAGGCTACCAAGAGAAATGGGACCGGATTGTCGAAGGATACGCCAGAGAGATCAGAGAACTGCGGAAGAAGAGGAACCAATTAACGGAAGTACCCAATCAGAAGATAGATGATGGTACCCAAACCAAATTGAGGGAGTTACCAAACATCAGTACTGACAGCCACCAGAAGAACAATGGAAACCAATATATTGAAGAAAGAGAGAGAAAGAAAACAGAAGAATGGAAGGCAGAATCAGCCCTAATAGCTTTCAAATGGAAGAACCAGATGATAGCCCGATATAGGTCAAGAACGGACAGGAGTATGGATGCTCAAGAAGTCCTAACAACAAGAAGAGAGGAGAACGACAATTACGGTTAAAATGAATAAAATATACACTGAATTATGGGACCGACTATTATGATAACCAGTAATACCTATAATCAGACTTCAATGAAAAAATATATTGACAATTAAAATATGGGACTAAAAGTGAAAAGTTAGCGATAAGGATTATTTTATTATTGATATTATGTAAAGGATGAAAATATTTGTTATGAAAAATGAAGGTATAATTATGAATATAACTGTTGACTATATCAAGAAGAAAAATGAAAAGTGGCCAAGAAGATTATTGTTATTTAAAAGTAAAAAATGAAAATATGATTATAAAAATAGATGTTGACTAAAGAAGAAAGATGTGTTATTGTTATGAAGACTATTATATGTGTATATTAAATGAGAAGTAACTGTATAATTATGTATTGAACATTGAATATATTGTAATTTTATAATGTGAGAAAACATACTCCAAGAGAATTAATGTAAAGGATTCAGAACATTGTATTTAATAATAATAACGTACTAATAAAGATGAAAATACGAGACAGACCAACAACATCCACGGCATATATGAGATGAAATCATTAATTCCAAGAGCTACGTCAACGAGTAACAAGAACATCTCACCCGTACTATAATAAAGATGAAAATACGAGACAGACAAACAACATCCACGGCATATATGAGATGAAATCATTAATTCCAAGAGCCACGTCAACGAGTAACAAGAACATCTCACCCGTACTAATAAAAATAAATATACGAGAAAGACACATACCAACTATGGCACAACTATTTCCAAGAGCCACGTCAACGAGTAACAAGAACATCTCACCCGTACTAATAAAGATGAAAATACGAGACAGACCAACAACATCCACGGCATATATGAGATGAAATCATTAATTCCAAGAGCCACGTCAACGAGTAACAAGAACATCTCACCCGTACTAATAAAAATAAATATACGAGATCGACACCCTAGATCCACGGCATATATGAGATGAAATCATTAATTCCAAGAGCCACGTCAACAAGTAAAAGAAAATCTCACCCGTACTAATAAAAATAAATATACGAGAAAGACACATACCAACTATGGCACAAATAAATTTCCAAGAGCCTAGTCAACCAGTAATAAAGACACCATACCCGTACTATTGAAGAAGGAAGAAGGAGCAAATGAGAAGTTGGAAAAATAAAACCAAAGAAATGTATTAATGTAGACAAACCACCACACACAACCAAATTGTTTCTAGTGTATTTTACTAGAGAAAAAGCCAATACCACATGGAATATAAATACCAATTAAAACCATGAAAAAGAAGAAAAATAAATGTACTTATGAATTATATCTAGAAGATTGAAACCTGAGATGAAGAATATGACGAGACGACATTCAATGTGACAACAAAATGAAGAGATTAATCAATGATGAAGAAGAATGAAAAAGTAATATACTAACGAAGATAATCATGAGAGTATACCAGTGAGGAAATGTAAAACAAACTATCCCTATAATATGTGAAGAATATAGTTAAGTTGAATCAAGAAAAGAGAGTATAACAATGTATAAACCGCAGATGCGTGAATTAATCCCAAGGATATTTATTATTTGTCGGAAGAACGACCACTATTATTATTTTTTGATGATTTGAGATGAATTGACTGATGAGTAATGCCAGCAATCATTTATTATTATTGAAGGAGATGATTTGCCTCCATATTTATTGAAGTTAGTATGGCCAGTAGAGTTGAATAGCCAAAGTGAGCCGCTCTAAACTGCCCCAGCTAAGCTTATGTTAGGGAATTAGGGAACTAAATAAACAAGGGAGATGAATACATAGAGAAGAAATAAATATGATTCAAATAAAAGAAAGTAAAGGGATATGTGGAAAAAACATGTGAATCAACATGGAATGTACAACAATTGATAAATTCTTCAATGAAAAATATAGTATAATAATTCAGAATTAATCAATTCTTATAGGAAGGCATATGTAACAGTACCAAACATGGTAGTTACATAATATCAGCTAATATAACGTCAAGTAAGAGAAAAGCATGGAAGTATGTCTAGATAAATAAACCTAAGTGTATAAAAGTGTGTATCTACAAATATATTAATATAAAAATCCAACGATGAAGAAGAAAAATATTAACATAGCAACATCAAATGCAAAATGAAGAAAGAAAATGCCACAAGCCAAAACAAAATATCAGTAACCAGACCCAATAGGATCCAACAGTGAGGGGAAACAACGAAATAAGGACCAACAAGCTCCAACAGCAAAGGAGATAAATAAAAATAGCAACTACAATGAAAATATTTGAAGAGGAAGAAAGAAGAAGGACCAGGAAGAGCACCATGAAGAGAGCAGAAGATGGACAGAAGATATAAGGATTCAACATAAACCACGTGTACTAAAGACTATATAAGTGACAAAAGAAATGATGATTATCAAATGTGAAAAGAAAACCAGTGTTTAACGTTTAAGGAACCACAAACAGTTACAGTGTGTACTTAATATAAATGTGAAACCTGTGAATAATTAACTAATTTCAACTGAATAAACCACACAAACAATACAGTGATGAAGTTTACAGTGTAAGAAAATAGGTTAATTTCATAATGAAACAGCAAGAATTAGAATAGTCAAATAAACACAGACAATGAGTGTGACTAATTTAATAAAGTTGTGATCAATACAGATAATCATAAGACCACCAGAATAGAACAAAATAGAACAATTATGTTATTGTTCATAGAGAACTGACAACAAATAAAAAACCTTTGTTATGTATCAAACAATGACAGGAATTAAGTTCCACCAATGACCAGAAAAATATTGTAAATAATACAAAAAGATTTGTGTTAGTGTTTAAGAAGGAGTTGTATAAACATGTGTAAAAAAATAATTAAAATATTATAGTAAGATACCGTACTGAAGTCAGTTTAGTAGTAGAAAAATATTGCACTAAAACAGATGGTACATTGTTACACAACCCATAGGGAAGACACCTATTCAACAGAAAATCATACATATTAATGTAAATAAATGATCATCAACTATGATATCAAACAAGAATTTATTATAAATAATAATAAATCTCAAGAGACAATGTATTAAATTGCAAAACAATGCAAATAAAACGAATCAAATATGATGGCACAGAGGATAGTAGAAATGGAACAAGTATGCCAATTTAGTTAGGCAAAATACAATATCAAAGCATATACCAATGTTAATAAAAGTATTACCAGTAGTGAGATAAATATCTGATAATACATTGAGAACAGATTCTGAACATAACATTAACAGTATTGTAACTAAAATATTGTAAACTAACTAACTATGTACATACAACCAGAAGTAAGCTGAACCATTGTATGACCAATTAGTTAAGAAAAATATTGTATCAAAGATTGAGCACAGATTGTTAAAGTTATTACCAGTAGTAAGAGGAAATCCCAATGCTACTTTGAGAACAGACTATGACCATAAAGACAGTCATTTTATATACAAACGATTAAAAACCAAATGACTATTATGAAGAAACCCAAATGTAAACAAACCATGACAAGCAAGTTATTTATGAAAAATATAACATATAAACTTGTGGGGAAGTAAATGAAAACATTATCAAAAGTTAGAATAATGTCTAATGCTACTTTGGAAACCCAAACCAAGTATAACAATAACAATTTAGTTATTGTATTAACAAAAAATAAATGACTACTATGATATGACACAACATAAACAGGCCCATTACTGAAAAATTGAAGGGTTCTGAACTAGTTAAAAGATAACCACTCTATATAATTAATTAGGTACAATGTGTGTACACTAATTACAACCATTACATGGTATGATTTATATAGAGAAAACCAAAAATAAGGTGAAAAATTGTATAAGAGAGATAGAGGAGGACTGAAACTATGTAAATAGTAGATTAACCACAGTCATATACAAATATTTTAGTGTAAGATTGTGTAAATAAACTTTACTAGTATTATTAGATTGTAATATTACTGTTTTAAATAAGAAAAATTAGTTCTAAGCACATTTATGAAAAATCAAACATGGACGCTTAATGACGCCATAACGAGATTTTGTGTAGGGAACAATTATTCCCAAATTTTGAATCAAACCAATTGAGATATGGACTCAAAGTGTTTATTTAAAGAGTGTTTTAATATATATAAGTAAAATCTGGTGTAATAGACTTATAAATATAAGATACGCCAGAAATAATAAATAAAATCGTTATTGTGATAGAAGTGATGGACGGAAAATATTCATTCTTAGTCTTAAATTAACAAGCAGGATGTCCGCAATTCACTGACATCAACCATTTAACGATAGGGCGTAAATTAAGAAAGTTATTGTAATTTTAAACTTTTCAGTTAAATTTCTGTACCAGTGCTGACGTCAAAAAGCCTCAACACCAAAATCGATTTTGTTAAAAAATTAAATATTTTAATAAAACAAAGGCTTTTGGGTCAGAGAGTATAGTATTTTCAACCAATAGAATGAATGACTTTCGGCAGACACCAAGGAGACGCTGAGAGGAAGCATTACAGTTCACGTCTAGCTTTCCGACGGAGAGGCCATGCCACTCGACAACATGAAGAAGTTTTTATTTTGAATTTGTGCGCGGCATTTGCATTAAGTAACTAACATACATAACCTTAACACTACACCAATATATACGAGTGAAAAGTGCGGAGTTATTTAATTAAACAAGTACGGTTAGTGTATAATGTCAATCGTACTTGCGAGTGTTGTGATAAATAAAAAACAGGGAGTACAATTTTATTTAAATAATACTGAACAGAAATAATAACTTCGTAACCAACTAATTTTTGATACTACGCAAATCAAATAAGGCGAAGTATTAAAAACCATGATTGAATTATCAGAATTAAAGAAAAAATTAATTCACAATTATTAAAATATTATAAAAAATATTTTAATTATTTATTATAACTTAAAAAATTATGTTTGAAATATTTATCACTAAATACAAGAATAGACCTTAGTCACTCATTTGACTAAACTAATTTTTTTGATTTTTTCGATGTTTTGAAATATACGTTATTAAATTTCATACGAAAAAATAAATGTAATCCTGATAATAACATATCAAAATATTACGAATAATATGTTTATATGTATAGATTCAGAAATAATAACTATTAAGAAATACTTAACCATTGTAACAATACCCGTTATAACTAACCTCAGAATCGTAACGGTAACTTGACAATTTCAATATTACCGATCTGTTCTCAAGTAACATCCAAACCAGATAGAAATATTAACAAGAGTTTTTTGATAAATTTTTCTCTTGAAAATAGATAATTCTTAAAACGAATTATTAAAAGAAAGTGATACATTTTTAACTACTGTACAAGTCATCCAGCTTGATAATTGTAAACGAGTATTATAAGTTGCGTGCGCATTCCCGCGTACGATAGTACCATAAATATCAGATATATGGTATTAATTTTTGATTTTTATATTTGTTTGCTTATTATTAATTATTGTTCATTTTATATCGTTATTCAATTACATCTTGTGCCTGGTATCATGTTACCTAAAAGAACCTTACAAAATATGGTAATTCACTGATACAAGATAACATAACCTCTTGAAGTTAAATTATTGTACCAATAACAGGTTTAACAGCCCTGAGGCTGAACAGAGTCTTATTTGAATTTTTAATTGTAATCATTATTTAAAAGGTTGTTAGTTTTTGATTGTTAATTGTCAAAGATTTTATGATTTATTGATTGTTAATAAACCTCCACTTTTATTACCAGTGAAAAGAGTATCATTTCTATTCTAAATCAGTTCATTTATTTTCAATCAGTTCTACCACAGGTGGCGGAAGAGTTTAAAAAAAGATCTAATAATAATTCAGAATAATAATTAGATATTACTTCATTTATTTTGTGTGTGATAACTATATTGAATATTTGATCTGAATATTTACTTGTATATAAAGTGCATGTATTTCAGCGGAACCGTCACTGAACAGGACTGAAGTATTCACGTGTGGTAAGTGAGGGAGGTATACAACAGAGTGCGCGAACCATTTTAAATAAAAGAAGTGGGCTATTATTACGCACCCATTAAAAACAATACAATAACACTAATAACCTTAATAGTTACAATTACATTTTTATAAGAAACAACATTATCGTAGATACCGGTGCGTATCTGCACTCACACGACTACACCACACCAAAATATATCTGAATCTATAACTTGTTCATTAACAAGTTGACTAGCACAACAGTGTGGCTTAAAGGAGATTAACTACTTGTTTTATTACAAGTTGGCGCTCCATCGCGGGGCAGAAGTGAGTGAAGATCGACTAAGAAGAATTATAAAAAACATCGTCGTACTATCTACAAACCTATAATCACACTACTACACCACCACAATACACTCAAACATCTAAACTTGTAAAATTTCTTTACAATATATATAAAAAAGTATGCTGTCAATGTAAATAACCAGAAGAAGATATAATGAGAATTCAGATGAAGAAGGAAAAAGTTACACCATCACTAGTAACAAACATATTAACAAAGTTTCCAACCATAATAAAAATGAATATATCAGACGAGCTAAAAAGTTAGAAGAATATGTAATGAGAATAATAAATATTAAGAAGAATAAATGAGATAGAAAATGTGAGATAATCTGAGAAACAACGAAGTGAAGTATCCAAAGATATTTTTATTAGTCGAAAATGAGACTATTCTATATGTAATTTTTATTTGATGACTGTCTGTAGATAATTCCAGCAGCATTATATTTTTGAGCAGAGATGAATTGCCTCTGGACTCAATTAGAAGTGAAGTTGAGCAGAGATGAATTGCCTCTGGATTCAATTAGAAGTGAAGTATGGCCAGCAGAGTATATGTAGCCACAAGTGCCTCTCTGAACTGCCCCAGCTCACATGTTAGGGAATGTTAGGGAATTAATATCCCAGGGATAAAACACGAAGATAAGAAAAGAAAGAATATAATAATAATAATAATAATATATCTCAGAAAACACTAACTATCCAAGAAGAATCAAAGTCAGATAAGAGACTATAAAGTTTATTAAGCTCAAGTATGAAGAAGCCGATATAGAAATGGGGAGGAAGACGAAGAAAAATAAATATAAAGTTATCATAAGCAATTATTTCATCCATAATCAAGTCTGAAATAATCACTTCTGGAGGAGAGCAATCTGTAGCATGACAGATAAGGCCAATAATTCTGAATGGTAGAATGATCATAAAAATAAAATAAAAACATTTTAAATCCGAGAAAGCAAAATAAAGAAAATTAATTAAGAACCACTGTAAAGCACAATCATAGATTAAAGTAAAAGTTTCATTTAAAACCAATGTTACAATGAGTGATGAATCATCAAAATAAACTGCAAAACTAAAAATAAAAAAAAAGGTAATACCCAGGTAGGATAGGAGTAAGGAAGGAAGAAACCCAAAACATGACAACATCCACAATAAGAAAAGGAAATACTTTTATAAGGAACAAGAAGAATAGGAGAAATCAATGGAGAAACCAGAACAAGACAGCATCCACAAGAAGGAGTGCTCTTATAAAAAACCCAAACCCCAAAAGAAAGTGATAAAAATAATAACAAACGAAAGTATAACAAATACCCAAATTTAGAAACCATGTAAAATAAATATAAGCCAAAAGTGTATAAAGCAGAATTGAAAGTGAACCAATGTGAAATAATTATATAATGCCAGAAAACAAACCTTCATTATCTTCTATAAATAGATTTCTTGATTTTAATAAAACTATTTAGAAATAAAATCCAAGAAAAAAAAAGTGGATCAGTGCAAGTTTTGGTGTTATAATAAATAAACCTTATGTGTCAATATTGCAGTTCATAAACTGAGTAAATTGTGAAATAGTACAACTTTGAAGTGTTTATATTGTATCCATGAATAATATTAAATAAAGTATTATCATGACAGATAATACAGGTGTTACTGAATAATAACTGCCACTCTTTATATAAAACATTCATTAGAATGACAGTAGATAAAACAAGAGCATGCTATATAAAAAGTGAAGTGATAAAGTATCATTACCTAAAAAAAAAAAAACAGATTAAAACTGAAAATAGAACCTAGTATAAGAAATAGAGTAGTAAACGATGGAAGGACCAATATGTTTTGTTTATTTAGAATAAGTTACTAGGGATAATCAAGACTGAAATGTCAGAATTAAATAACATTCTTTATTTATAAAATATTTATTGTGTATTACTAATAATAATTACAGTAAGTATAAAATGTCTGAGTTTGAAAGACCATTGTTAATTTCAATCATGTATTATGAATTAAGAGTATAAATTATATACTAATAGTTCTTTTGTTAAAATAAGAAAATGTTAATTAATGTCATATTAGAATAGAAAGTCAGAGAGGGTATAAACAAAATGTATTATTTATAAACTTTGTATGAAAAAACTGTTAGAAATCTAGGCCAAATGTTAAAACTAAACAGCATCAAAATTGATGAAATAAGTACAGAAAAACAATTAAACTGATGGGATTTATATAAGGTAAATCAGTCATAGAGTCATGTAACTGGAAATATAAGTAAGAAAGATTGTATAAAAAGATAGTGAGAATTATTGTTAAAAATGTAAATGTAAAAACTGAAAATTCAGAGAGGGGAGTCAAAAATTAATGTATATTTTAAAAGAGAACCACTTAATCAAATTACAAGAAATTAAGGAAAGATAAACCTTTTATGTCAATCTGAGATTTAATACAATCATTAATATAACATGTAAAATGGCAACATTTTTGAAAAGGACAGGAAGTGAATTTTAAAACTTACAATTTTCAAAATGAAGTAAATATAGCATTTTAGATCAAAAACTTAATAAAACTAACTTCAAACAAGAACAGAACACAGTGAATACACAATTTAAAATATTAAAACAGTAATTACACACAACGAAACGGAAAGTGCAATTCTCGACCTAACAGACTAAAGTTGAACATAACTTTTACAACACATTTATCGAAGTGGAACACTAAAACTTAATCAGGAACACTCCACCAACACAAGAAGGAATAATCGCAACAGCAGGAATGAGAAATCACAGGAGAAGCAGCCTTTATTGCAAGCAGAATTAGCGAGGTGCATTTCGTCTGACATCTGAACTCGAAGCGGCCATCTTTTTCTTCCCACACTCCAACGCGACATTGCCAACTCAACTGAACGGTTCGAACATTTCTATACTTGCTATTATATATTGAATGTCATACATGTATTTTAATTTTTAAGCTTATATTTTTGTAATGTTATACTTTCCATACTTTGCCCTTTTTCTCTGACTATCTATGAAATAACTGTTAAAAGAACCCCATACTAAAGAATTGTACGAACTATCGAAATATACCCTGAGAGAGTCGATTAATACATCGATAGAAAATCGATCATATCAATATTTGTTAATAAAATTCATTAAAGATCATAAAATTGAATATCGTTTATTCCTTATAATAATTAGCATAATACATAATTTTAATTGAGCGATAACTACCAGAATTTCACAACCACGTAGGAAGATAACCTCCAAATAGGAATGTTCACCTATCGATTGTTATTGGAGACAATCCTATTAACTGAGAAAAGGCATTTTAAATACTAAAAAGGACATCATTCAATTAAAATAAATAACAAGAAGTTCAGAACACCACAATACATTAAAAAAAAAATTTACAAACAACAAAACAAAATTAACAAATTTATTTAATTTGTTTACAATATCAATGAAATCGTTAATTATCAGCTTAATTATCACAATTAATAATTTGTTATCAACAAGTTATCCAATAAGATTAGTCTCTTACAATAATTCAAGTTAAATATGTAAATACAACTATTATATTCACGACTCGGAACACAACGTTTTTTATAAGTAAAAACAAAGTTTTACCTTACAACCTGAACCAGTTTTCACCTTTAAAAGGCTTCATCAGAGGTTGCCGCTGGTAGCGCTGTCCGTCCTGTTGTGGGCGACGGAATCGAATTTCAAAAGATCGATGTTGTGTGTGTGGGGTGAGATGTGTTCGAATAATGCGTGCGATTTGAATTGTGTCTGTTCGTTTAGGATGTCGTTTTTATTTGTTTTCATGTGTTTGTCTCGCTAGACACTCTAGAACAATTGGAAATATACAACATTATTAAATATTAAATAATAATTGGAAATACATTGGAAATATTAGATTTGCTAACAAATGTAAACAGTAGCATTAATTATTATACAATTATTAAATTCTTGGGTTCTCTTGACCATGATATAGAAATAAAATTGTCTTATATGAAGAACAAAACATCACAAAAGAGTAATAACAATAGAAGTATTCTAACTAAACAATTAAATCTGCTGTTGTGGACAAAACAAATGTCGGACTATGTCCATGATAAAGTAAACAAGTTTGGTTATATTGTTCATAGAAAGTTTATAACATTAAAACAATAATTAATTTAAATTAAATTAATTTGAATTAATTATTAGTGAAAGTGGTTAAATAGTGTTACAGTGATTTGAAAAGTTATAAGTGTCTCTAATAATATTGAAAGGGTATACAAAATTCTTAAGTCCGAGATAGTGTATTATTGGTTAATTAACACCATACTTGCTTGATTGTACACTCCTTTATTTATTTCACTTTTGTTTTTTATTCACTGTATAATTTAATTGATATTGAATATCCACTACACAACCAGTTCTGTATTTTCCATAAGGGCACGTGGGGCACGAGCCCAGGGCCCCCAGCTTGATGGGGGCCTCAAAATGCCGATGTCGTCGTTTATAGCGAAAAAAGAGGAGCTCAATTTTTAATGTAATTTTACTAAGAATTGCCGTTAAAATTTCTAAATTTGAATGTAAATCGGAAACCAGATGAGATTTCTAAATATTTTCTAAACAGTGAACAAAATTTTACTAAATCTAAAAAAATTTCAGAAAAATACATAGCGTAAAATTTCTTAATTAATTCTATAAAATGTATACAAATATTTAAATAACTTTAAAATATTTAAAAGAAATTTTTTTTTAAACATCAGGTTGCGGTTGCGGCAGTAGATTTTCGTTAACTTACTGTCAACTTGATTATCAATGTTTTCATTTAAGGCAGTACTTGAAAAACCTTACAAATGAATCGGCGGACTTGAGTATCTCAGCCTTACATACTCTAATAAAAGCAGATAAATTAGAAGAAATTTTCCCGAATGTGGAAGTTGCTACAAGGATATTCCTTTGCTTAATGGTCACCAATTGTAGTGGAGAGCATTCATTTTCACAGCTAAATTTTCACACACAAGCACCTGCACACAAAATAGCTAGATACTTAGATAAATTAATCAGAAATAACATAAATTTAAAAAACAGCACCACCGTCAAAAATAATATTGATCTGGTGAATAAAACTCAACATATCCACATTCCACACAACTCAACACTAGCTTCATTTGACATAACAAACCTATACACCAATGTACCCATAAAAGAAACTATAACTACATTAGAACAATTACTAAAAATAAATAACACACCTGAAACACACATAAAAGAGATCATCCATCTCACTAAAATCATCACTGAACAAAATTATTTCGCACACAATAACATATTTTACACACAAACAGATGGACTACCCATGGGCTCCCCTATATCAGGTATACTAGCCGAAATATTTGTACACACCATAGAACAAGAACACATACTGCACAATAACAAATACACTAATAAAATAATATATTGGCACAGGTATGTTGATGACATTTTACTCCTCTACAACGGCAACAAAAGACAAATAGAAAATTTCCACAAGTACATTAACACTCTACACCATAAATTAAAATTCACACTCTAATTTGAACAAAATGATAGCATTAACTTCTTGGACCTTACAATTACCAAAACAAACAACACACACACATACAAAATATACAGAAAACCCACCACATAAGACATGGTCATACATAACTCATCCAACCACCCAACTCAACACAAACATGCAGCTTTCAACTACATGCTCCACAGGCTCACTTCAATACCCCTAAACACGAATGACTACCAAGAAGAATTAAACACAATCAAATATATAGCAGTCAAAAATGGATACACTCCCGATTTAATAAATAAACTACACAAACGCATCCTAAACACAAAAAGTAAAACACATCAAACCAACAACACACAACCCAGTAAATACATCACACTTACATACTACAATTCCAATACACACAAAATTGCTAACACATTTAGGAAACACAATTATAAAGTAGCCTACAGAACTAACAACACCATAGGAAACACATAAATAATACTAACAAAAACACAGACATATACAGCAAAACAGGAGTTTATAAATTAAACTGCAATGATTGTCACCAATTCTACATCGGCCAGACGGGAAGATCTTTTTCCTCTAGATTCTCAGAACATTTAAAAGCCCTCACCACAAACTACATACATTCCACATTTGCCACACATTTACAAAATGAAAATCACAGTTACACAAACATAGAGCACAACATGGAAATACTACACTACTTACCTAAAAGTAGAAAACTAAACACAGCAGAACAATTTGAAATATACAGATATCACGCACTACAACCAAACAACATATTAAATGAACAATTACATTGTAGATCATACATACTTTTCGACACACTGATTCAAACACACAATTTGAACCCCAGTGCCAATTCCCTCCCACCATCAACCCCCACCACACATACCTATAGTCCATAACCGTTACTCTGTAAAGACATTCAGTATTTACTCCCACTGAAGAAGACGTATACCACGTTGAAACGTTTGGGGAAATAAATTCAAAGTAAGTTCATAGTGAAAGTTTATATATATATACTGTATATATATACATATAAATAATAAATAATTTGTCTAGGCATACTGGCCTATAATAGTTTGAACATTATTCTTTTCATATGTTAACAATTCTTGTTTTTAATACAAGACAACTACTCTAAATTGTTCTTGATCCTTGGCTTTCACTTTTGTTACACTAATAATGACAATTATTAGCAATAATTGTTTACAAATAATATAAATAAGTTATCCAGGTATACTGGCCGATGGTACTGTACACATTATTTTCTTTCTTTTGTTTAAAATAATTACTTTTGCTATCAGACAATTACTTTACATTGTTCTTGATACCCTTATTCAACTTTCACTACAATAATAATGACATAACTTAACAATTATTTATTATAAATAACATAAGCAATTGTTCTAGGCTCATTTGCCTATGATAGTGACCCTTAATTTCATTCATACCTTGGCAATACATGTTTCTTCCTATTATATAATTATTCTAAAACATTCTTCATAATTTACTGAAACTTTGACAACATAGTTGGTCACTTAATATTGTTTTTTCTTACTTATTCTAGTTGTTATTAGCTTCAGAATCAGTATTCTGAAGGTTTAGTCCATGTATCTTGTTTCATTATTTACTTTGTTTATACTTATTAGTTAAGCATATCTTCATTACTAGAATATTATTCTAATAATACAGATTCTAGTATTATTTATACCATGTAGTGTTGTTATATTTACCAGGAAGCAATTAGTGATAAAACACAATGATCTAATTAAATGAATTGACATTTATTAGTACATTAAACAATACATTGACTCACTCATGACAACTGCACATATTTCGTAAATAACAATGAAGGTATCTAGGATACATAACTCAATGTGACAAACATAGATGGCGACACACTCAAGTATAATAAAATAATTACTTATTAACACTCCTCCATAATAATTTTATTTCTGAGTCGTTCAAATACTTTCTTCGACAATGGTTTCTGCCAACTGGTCAACGCTGCGTACTTTGTCCAAAAAAACAGTATTTTCAATGTGTTGCTGCATAAATTTTCTAGGAATGTCAATGTGCTTCTTCCCTTTTGTTATTTTGCCTTCTGTAGTATTTTGTAACATTAAAATTGCAGATTGATTATCTATACAGAGCCTTGTAGGAATATCCTTGAAATATCTAAGTTCGATACCAAGTCTCTTTATACAGCAAATTTCATCAAGCGATGAAACAGCAGCTCAAAATTCTGCCTCTGCAGTTGATGTAGCAACAAGTCCCTGCTTTTGGGTGAACCATACAATAGGACACATAATACTTACATACATAATAATTACTCCAGTAGTTGACTGTCTTGAGACAATGTCTCCTCCAAAATCTGAATCTGAATAAGCAGTGAGTTCAGAATCTCCATTGAAACTTATTCCAAAGTTTACAGTGCCTTTCAAGTATCGAAATACATGTTTTACCATATTCCAGTGCCGTACCATGGGATTGTTTGAATATCTACTTAGGTAGTTTATTGCAAAGCTGATATCTGGCCTAGATACTGTAGCTAAGTAAAGTAAACTGCCTATTGCCTCACGATATGGGACAGATTTATCGAGTGGCTGATCATTATGAAAATGTTGTTCTTCGGTTAACATACCTATTTCCATTGGAGTTGACTTCTGATTTGAATCTTCCATTCTAAATCTTTTCAATATCTTTTCAGTGTAATGATGTTAGCTTTCAAAAATTTCCTTATGTCTAATTTCAATTTCCATGCCAAGGTAAGTTAATTTGTTGTCTGACCCAGAATTATATGTAATTTCAAATTCTTTGTTAAGTTTATCTAGTATATCTATCATTTTATATTTTCTTTTCCTATAATAGCACCATCATCTACAAAAAGTGCAATTATAATGCTTCTGTCACCATTATAATAAATACAAGGATCATCGTCACAACAAACAAAATTTAATTTTCCTTAGGTAGTTTGTGAACTTCACATTCCAATTTTTCGATGACTGTTTAAGTCCATATATACTCTTGAGCAACTCACAAACTCTACCTGAGCCATCATCAAAGCCTACCGGTTGATACATGTAAATCTTCTCATCCAAAGATCCATGTAAAAACACTGTCTTCACATCAAAAGTCATCAGATGCATTCCATCAGAGGCTGAAATGCTGAGTATCAGTCGAAAGGATGCATGTTTGGCAACAGGACTGAAGGTCTCAGTATAATGGATTCCTTGTTCTTGCTCAAACCCTCTTGCAACTAGCCTGGCCTTGTATCGTCCATCTTGTTTTTGGCGTAAAACCCACCGACAAGTCAAAGCTTTTTCTTCTTTTGGTAGACTTACTAGTTTCCAAGTTCTCATCTTCATCAAAGATTCATACTCTTCTAATATTGCTTTCTTCCAGTTTCCATCCTGTAGTGCTTGTAAAATGGAAATATCTTCTACCTCACCTATCATGGCCATATTTACATTTTTGTTTCTGTTGTCTTCAACTACATAATCTACCATCCTTGCTGGCATCCTTAAAGTAGACCTGTTTCGAAGACTTCTTTTCTCTGGTTGAATACAGACAGTTTGATCTCGTTCCAAACACTTTACACAGTGATTTTCTTGACATTCATTTTGCATATTATTGTCAGACACAGAGCTTTCATAAACACTTTCACTATCAGATTTTTCTTCTTCACTTGACACTATGTATTCCTTTTCTTCATTTGACAAGGTAGCTTCAATTTCTGTACAACTAGACTTACTGTTTACTTTTTCATCAAATATCACATCTCCTGATGTTACAACTTCATTTTTGTCTCTTAAGTAAACTCGGTAACTACTTGAATCTAAACTGTATTCTAAGAAAATTCCTTTTTCTGATTTCTTCTGTGTTTTGGCTCTCTTAAAATCCTGAATGAAAACATAACAATCACATCCAACGATTCTAAGCTTATTTACATCAATTCTGCGTCCAAACCATAAATCCACAGGACTTTTACCTTTCACAGAACTTGTTCCAGTCTGATTCAGTGTAAATGTAGCATAACTAATTGCTTCTGCCCATAAGTTTTCATTTAGATTTCTTGCATGTATAGCTGATCTAGCAGATTCTACAATGGTTCTCATCTCTCTCTCAATTCGACCATTTTGTGGTGCAGTGTATGGGTTCGACTTAATGCGGAAAACTCCAAGTTCTTCACAAAACTTCTTAGTATCTCCATTTTTAATTTATTTCCCATTATCAGACTTTAAAACTTTTATTTTCTTTCTAAACTGATTCTCAACTAAAGTCATGAAGATTTTCAATTTCTCAAAAGTTTCATTTTTAGTTTTTAAGAAATAGACAGTGCGAAAATGAGAGAAATCATCTTTGAGCATAAAAAGTATTTTGCTCCTCCAAAAGAATTTATATTCATTTCGCACAAGTCTACATGAATTACATCAAGTACCTCTTTTGCCACTTCAAAATTTCTTGGATGTGGGAGACGATGGTGTTTGCCATAAACGCATCCTTCACACACATAGTCATCCCAATCGTCTACATACTTTATATTATTTTTCTTCAAAACGTCTCTTACATAACTAATATTCTGATGTGCTAATTTTTCATGCCACTTTTTAATTGACGTAGTAACAATACACTTTTCTAAGTTTTCATAGCGAAACATCATTCTAAACAATCTTCCATCTCTGTTTGCCATGGCTGTTAATTCACCAGTGTCTGAAACAAAAAAATACGAGCAATTTGTGTCTGCTTCCTGACGATAACCCTTGTCCAAGGCACTAGTGATAGAAAATAAGTTAAAGGGTATCTTTGGTGTATACAAAACATTTTTCAGTGTTATGTTACACCAATCTTGACCATTATAAGCTAACAAATCTATGTCTCCGACACCAACACCTTCTATAAGTGTTGAATCTCCAATCATGACTTTTTCTGGTTCTTGTAAAACAGTATAATTTTTCAACCAGTCATTCCTTAAAGTCATGTGCTAAGTGGCACCACAATCTTGGTACCATAGATCTTGATAGTCATTCTTCATTGATATATATTCTATATTAGTAACAGACAATCCAACATTAATCATCAATTTACTTTTCGATGTAGATTTGTCTTATTTTTCTGACTTACTATCTATATTTTTGGTACAATTTTTGGCAAAGTGACCTTTTTAGTTACACTTATTACACAGATAATTTTTCTTACTATATTCAATGTAACTTTTACTAGGTTTATTCTTGCAGTACTTCTTTATGTGCCCTTTTTGTCCACATTTAAAGCATTCCTTTACGTTCACTTGTTTTGTTTAATTATTGTTCTGTCCCTTTGATATGAAAGCATTCTGACACTCATTGTTGGCCTGTTCACTTTCTTTTTGCCTGTCTTCTTCAAGTTTCAAACGCTCAAAAACATGTTGTTCAGCATTTTGTCTGTGGAAATAACATTATCCCAAGACGTTCTAAAATGATGTAGCCTTGTTGGAAGTATACCTAATATCCTTTGCATAATCCAGTTTTCTTTAACGCTTTCACCTAGTGCAGACAATTCATCAGCATATTGTTGAATTGTCATGCAATTTTCTATTACTGATTTGTGCTCATCATACTTATAATTAAAAAATAATCTTTGCAGGCCTTCAACTGAAACGTTTGATTTTTTCCATATAAGGTTTCCAACTTTTCTAACATAGCATTTGCGGACTGGCACCTTGCAATTTTCTTGGCTATATTACTGTCAACATTCAATCCAATTAATACTTGTGCTTCTAAATCCTTTTCAATCCATTCTTTTACAGCTGCGCTTGATTCATCTCCTTCAGGCTTAATTTTAACTGCCGTTGCGATTTGATAAATACCTTTTGATTTTAAGGTTAGGTTAAGTTTGAATATCCATGAATCATAGTTGGAACCTCCTTGCAAATCATCTTTCAACATTTCTAAATTTGATCTGACTAAATCCATTTCTATTGTTTAATGTAGTTTCTTCTCTACAACTGACTTTGTGCACTCAATTCTTACTGACACGTGCAACAAAAAAAAGGGTTCTTGCGTATTTTTACTGTCCACAATTCGATTCAACAATGTGTTTTATTACTTACCTGGGCCCATAACCTGTTATTATACCAGGAAGCAATTAGTGATAAAACACAATGATCTAATTAAATGAATTGACATTTATTAGTACATTAAACAATAAATTGAATCACTCATGACAACCACACATATTTCGTAAATAACAATGAAGGTATCTAGGATACGTAACTCAATGCAACAAACATAGATGGCGACACACTCAAGTATAATAAAATAATTACTTATTAACACTATTAGTTTATTATTTGTTTAATTAGTTTACATTAAAAACTGTTCCTTTTACTTACAATTATTGACAATTTTTAGTGCCTCATATTTCTTCTTCTTCATGTTATAATTCAAATTATAATCATTATTATCAGTTATTATGAGTTTAGTTATTACTTCATAGGTAGTTTTCACCTTCTATTTACAATTCATGGATTTTACAATGCTTTTTTGTTCTTTCTGTTGTTGAAAACATTATAATGTTTCATAACCTTACATGTAGGCTTACATTTAATTTCATTGTTGTTTTATTATTACATTTTTATCTCACTAGTTTTAATACTCTTCTTGATTTACATTATTTTATTCATAATCATAAATAAATTTATTATTTGATTTCATTCTTTTAGTAGTCAGAAACTAATTATTGTATTAATAATTTTCTTTATTGAGTATCCAGTTTATTATTGCAGTATGGGTTATAAGTTTTATCTTTTTTAACAATTTTTAATGCAGTTTACTGGAGTAAAATCTTATTATTGATAATGTTCTTATCAGTTTCATTACATTATTCTTAACTCCTTTTTATTATCTCAGACAATATTTATGTTATACAATTTAGTTAATGGCTTAGTATTTTGTTCTTCAAGTATCATGGTCATGAAATGGTTTAAGTTGTGGCCTATTTTATGTAAGGGGAAAACATAACATTACAATATGTAATTTAAATAAATCAGTGTAAATAAATATGGCATATATAAAACATGGCAACGTTGTGTCTGAAGCATACTACGTATCTACTAGAGCCGGCTATGTCCCATGTCATGAAATTTTTGTTAAATTGCATGTAGTGAAATTTTTGGCATGCAATAAACTTTCATTCTGTAAGAGTGGTATATGGTATCAGCAAGTTAAATTTAGAAAAAATTGAAAATTTATTTTGTTTTTTTTTTGTTTCTATAAAATCCTCCTTTTCGTTTTTGAGATATTGGTAGTTTTGTAAAAATTGTATATGTTGTGTTGGTCACATGTCATGAAATTTCTTCGTTGTCTACAGAATGCGCGCACAGGAAAATTGCATGCAATCGGTTGCATTGTGTGTAGGCTACATTTGAATCAATGCCCCACAACGAGTGTGTGAAACTAAAAGTTGCACAAGCAGTTGCAAGGTTTGCAACTGTTTTGCAATCGATTGCAAGCTGTGCAACCGACTGCAATAAGTGTAACTCGCTTCATTTAAACCAATGCCCCACAACTTCTTTTGCAGTCAGTTGCGTAGTGTAATAAAGGCCTTAGATATGTTTTTGATGGGACTGTCCGTGAGCAGTGGTGTATCTAGAATTTGGTTTTGGGGGTGGGGTCCGGGGTCGGGTCAGCTTCATAGAAAAGAAAAACAAGTTAAGACTAATCAACATTACTATCTTTACAGTGCTGAAAAATGGATGATAACATCCTGAAGTCATCCCATTTAATTAAATGGTAATAACACAATAAAAATATGTGTTATTGGAACATTGTTAAAAGTTATTTATTCACTGAATTGATTTTCCTATATTTCATATTTCAAACATATACCCTAATGCTGTGTAATAAACCTGTTTCTATATTTTAAAAAGAGCTACTACTATATTAGTGTACCTAGCTGAAAAATATTAAAACTTTAGCGTACCCCTTCCATCAATAAGCCCCTGTTCATGAGAACATGTGGTGCTTTTGAAGAGTCAAGGATAAATCAGCAGAAGGAATACAAAAATATGTAGATGAAATTAATCCTATAATTATAGAACACCCCAGAAGTTAATTGATCAAACATATGATGTAGCAAATGTAATGAGTGGTGCTACTGGTGGTGTTCAAAGTGATGTTAAGAAGGAATATCCTTACGTTCATTATATACATTGTTATGCTCTCCAGCTTAATCTTTCGATCCAAAATGCAGTCCAGCAGCATGGAAAATCTCGAGTGTTTTTTATTAATTTATCAGCAATTCCACCTTTTTTTCAAATTCTTCAAATATCTGCAATATTTTAGAGAAAATAGTCAAGCACAGGTTACCTAAAGTATCAACAACCAGATGGAACTATAACATCAGGACCATCATTTCTGTGTATAAGAATCGAGAGAAGCTTAAAGAAGTATTTGAAGAGATTGAAGATAAATGCCTAAGAAGTGCAACTTCTAATGAAGTTCCTGGTCTCAGGTGAGCTCTAGAAGACCCAGAATGTTTCTTTTGGCTCACATTTTTTCACAAACGTTTGCCTTAAGTTGACATGCTTTATAATCAAATCCAGTCAAGAAGTACGGATAGTATCCAACTTGTAAGTCATATACAACATTTTGAGTTGTTTTGATTGTTCATCATCTTTTTTCACAGCACTAAACTTTATAGAATATTGGAACTTTCAACTTGTGAAACTTACTTGTCTTTTCTTCTTGTACGCCACCATACTTACATATGTACTTCGGTACGTACTTACCCAAAGGTCGAAAACTTAACACAGCAGAACAATATGAAATATACAAACACCACACAACACAACCAAACAACATACTTTGTGTAATTATCTTTATTCTACATTTTAATTTATAATGATATTTCTTACTTACCTTACATGAGCCCAGGGTTACATCGCACGAACTGCGAAATGCAAGCATGACTTAGGGTATGTGTTTAATAATTACTCTCATTTACGGTTAACTATTTCATCTCATTTATTATTCTTTTTATCATTCTCTTTTTTATGAATCAATTAAAACATGCTTTCTCCGTTTACATTCTCTAATCTTTCAAATGAACAAAATTAAATTCTGAGGTAGCGACCCCATCTGACTAAAACCACAAACACATTGAAATACAAAAAAAAACAAGTTTTTTTATTTCTTATAAGTAAATTAAATTATTTATTTACCTAATTAAAACAACCCAGCAATTTGCTCACACTCAGCATTCATACTTGCCCCCCTATTACATTTTATCTTCCCACTCCCATTATAATTGACTGATTTTTTCCAGTTTTAAAAAGAAATTGATTCTAGTTGTTGGCCAAATATTAATCTTAGTTACTCTTACTGCACGTGCTCACTGGTTCCGCCGCATATCGTCCGCCACAGTTTTACGTAAATGTTCCGAAAGTCGTTACTAAATTCTGTATCACTGAAGACTCACTGTTGATTTTACATATTTCACATTATTTTAGACATTTTGAATACACAATTTACTGGTCGGCCAACCCTAACTAGCTCGAGCGATGTTATTATTGACCACGCGTGGTCTGGAGTTCTATGTCGACTGCCTGACGCTACTCTAAACGTCGGTAATAGTCACTTCCGTCAGCTTGCGCTCTGATTGGTCAATGCACCCACGTGACAGGTTAATTAGCCATGTTTTGTTCATTTCCGCTAGCGACTTTGGTGCCGAGATTATAAACAGCGGCACACGAGCATGCACTCACAGCCACATTCCAATGTTATCATTGTCGCGTACCAGCCTCTGCCTGGTACGAGGTGAATACAGGGGGTTACACAAATCAGGTTTTAATGACCATAAAGGGTGCCCAAACAATTATTAAATTAAATAAAAAATAGAACCTTCAAAATTGTCCCGTTACAACTTAACGACCAATTACAATATAAATCACACACACTTTTTGACACAATTATACATAAAACTAACAATAATTTGGATCCCCGTGCCAATCCCCTTCCTCCACACACCACCCCCACTATAGCTTTCAAAATAAAAACCGTTACAAGTTAATGGCAGTCTGTCTCAAAGCTGACGAAGGCGAACACCACGCCGAAATGCGTATGAGAAGAAAAGACAAGTAAGTTTCACAAGTTGAAAGTTTCAATATTCTATAAAACATTTTGAGGTTTGTGTAAAAACATTAGAAATGAGGTTGAGACTATACAAAACAATATTAAAGAAAATTTTCATTCAACAAAGAGGAGAAGAAAAGAAGACAATTCACCAAAAAGTGTGTTTGCCAAAGAAGTGGCGTAATTATATTACAAATGAAAGACAGAATCTCATATTGTGACCATTTGCAAGCAACTCAGTTGTTTAACGCATAGTCAAAATATTCAAAAGAATTTCCAGTGGACATTTTGGAAACAATGTGTTCTGCATATCATTTCCAGATCAAACTCATTTAATAACAGAATTAGAAATTATTTACCATGACCGAACTTTAGTCAAATAATTGGTTGTCACAAACGTCCTTACATTACTGCTACAACATAATCTTACTGATATTTTCCCGAAACTATAAAACTACTGCAAATAATTTTAACCGTTGAATCCAACCATTGTTTTTAACACTTAAAAGATCACTTTACTAAAAATGAACTTTATCTTGTGAAAAACTTACTTTTTTTCACCCTAAAACAGACTGCCATCAATTTTACAAAAAACAAACATCAAGTTGAATCCCTGCACCAATCCCCTTCCTCCACACACCACCCCCACTACACCTTCCACACAAAAACCGTTACGAAATGATGGCAGTCTGACTAAAAGCTGAAGAAGGCGGATACGTAAGCCGAAACGCGTCCGACGAAAAAAGTAAGTTTTTCACAAGATAAAGTTCATTTTTAGTAAAGTGATAGTGCTGTGAAAGAAGAGATGAACATTCAAGACAACCTTAAAAGATCAAGACATTTTTGCAAAATACTATGGGTAATGATCGTCTAAATCAGACCCGTAGCCAGAACTAGCTGTCAGAAGGGAGAAAATATCTTTCAGGATGGGCAAAACATTTTTCAGATGAGGCATACAATTGTATGTTTTCCATTCAACTACTTACGTATATTTATATTGCTACTTACATTCAGATGAAACACAATTACGTAACGCTCTTGAAAATTTGAGATTGTCATTCTACACGTTTCTTGACTATCTCAGTACGTGCAGCCAGCCGGCTTTTCCAGATGCTATGCATCTAGCATGTATGTGTCAAGGTCATGCACTGACCTAGTCTCCAGATTGTTCAAGCATCTGTAACTACATAAATTATCTTGGCACACCACCCGAAGAGTGGAATATTATTCTGGAACCTCTGAGAGGTGTATATAAGCATCAGCAGCTGCCTTAGAAGTTCAGTTACAGCTGGTGATTTATTCAGTGTGGATCAAGTGATTGTTGTTGTGGATTAGTGGAAAGTGAGTAATGTAATTACAAAAACTACTTTTCAAGCTATCAAGCCATGGTCTTCTGTTGTTTAACACAGATGTTTCAGCTTCGCAATTGGAGGCCATCTTCAGTGTCTAAAGGACTTAACTTTTTACTGGCAAGGTGCTCGTCAGTAACACCACAGTACTATGGAAAAGGCTGAGATTAATAGTATTTCCATCATATGAATGATAGGCTGAAACAAATTTTGGAGAGTTACAAATAATTCAGTAGTTCAATGTTGGTTTTATTCAATTTATTTTTAATCTCATCCTCGCATGTTCAGATAGAGCACAGTATACCTTTGCTTTTTCTAAGTCTCCTAGGAGATTTTGTATTTTGTGTGACAACAAAATTCAAGTTTCTGAACAAACTCCTACTAGTCAGTTTCTCTAAATTTTCTTGCTATATATCTGGATAACTTTGGATATATGTAAATATAGCGAAATCAGTAATATCACTGACAGTTACTATTATATCTTATCAATCATATGTACACATCTATTTTATGGATCTGGCATACAGAAATGAACACAAATGATACGTGTTACATACATACAATTTCTTACAAAAGGTTTGGTAAACACGAGTTCTTCATTTGATAAAATGTTTATTCCTGTATACAAAACAACAAAAGGGCCATTGTTGAAATTTATTCGCTATGCAAAATGTCATATCATTTTTTCCTACATAGCACTCCAGGCTTTATAAAAATACACCAAATGTCTTGAAAACAATGGATGTTGTTTTGTTTTGGAAGTCAAAGTATGATTTGTTTAATTGACTTACACTTTCTCAGAACAAAATATTCATTGTTTCTGTTTGAGGTAAGCATAGGCTACTTCATCATAATCTTTACATCATAGCATAGGGAAGGTGCTGCCTGTTCCACCTTCAAAGACCTTCCAACCATCTCTTCCTGGATCTACCCACACACCTGTGTCCAGACAGACTTGTTGATCAGTTGAATCTTTCGTTGTTTCTAAACGTTCTTTCCACCATTGTTTATAATCTCTTATCCAAAGATATTATATAAGATATTTAATTTCAATGATTTACAAGTATCTCATTCAAATTAAATACTTGTAATTCTTCTCTTATGACCTCAGTCTTTATACAGTCAAGTTTAGAACACCTTTTAACTTCTCTTAAGAATTCCTTTTCTGAGGCCTGTATTTTACTTTCTTGTTTCTTGGTTGTTGTCTGTAATTCACACCCAGTACAGAAACTGTCTTGATGGTCAGTACAGATACTGCCATAACTTTGTAAATCTTTAATTTCATATCTCGACACATTGTTTCTAAAAATACAGTTGATTGCCCCTCAGATTGTCTGGAACTTACCTAACTTAACATGATTATCATAGTTCTTATCATAGCCAGTATCATTTCCCAAATAGTTATGGTTCACCTGTCTACAATTTAATCATTAACTATTATTTTTGTTCTTATTGGTTCCTGCCTTAAAATGCCATTACCTTTGTTTTTGTAGTGGATATTTTCATATTGTATTTTGTACAAATCTGATGAAGAATAAAAACAGATTTGTGTAAAGCAGATTCTGTATTTTGAATTACAGCCAAGTTGTCATCAAACAACAGCACATTCAAATATCTGTCTCATGATATCTTAATACCAGGGTCCACTAGATGTTTTCATTTCCTTACTAGATCATCCATCCATATAAATGTTAAAAGGAATAGGTGATATACTGCACCCTTGTCTAACACCTTGATTGACAGATATTTGTTGTGATACCCTATAACTATTCTTAACAGCTATTTTTGTTCCATTATGTAAGTTTTGTATAGTTCTTATAAGTTGATGTAGGTATCCCTGTTCTTCTAATACTTACCACAACAAATTTCTATCTACTCTATCAAAGGCCTTCTCAGTCAACAAAAGCTACATGTGTTTCTTTATTGAATTCATAATGCTTCTCAGTGTTCTCTGTAATAATAAAAGCATTGTCTGTACAAGATCTGCTCCTCCTGAAAACGTTTTGTTCTTCCAAAATAAGATGCTATTTTGCAACATACAAATATTATAGAAATGTAATAATCAAGGATTAAGCAAGATACTTAAACAATTCTGCGTTCAAACCATCCTGTCATGTCGCTTTTCAATTTTTAGTTCTTAGGGCTTCTTCAAGCTTTTCCATTGTTATAAGTCTCCCTCGTAAGTAACATAGTTGTTGGTTTCTATATTACTTACATCATCATTATAGCAGAGAGCTTTATTATGGTCTATCAATTTATGTTTGGGAATGATGTTTAAATTTGCTGTATCATTTTCATTTTTCTTCATGCCTTGTAGCATTTTATGGGCTACAAGTTGTCTTCTGTGTACATCGTTCAATTCTCTCTATAAACTGACTTCATAGAGACTATTCATCATGTACCTGTTTCACTATCCCTTAGCTGTTTCTTTTTCCTTTATAGATATCCCTATCTTCATCTGTGTTTGGTTGTAGATACATTTGTTCGCCCTTCTCTTCTCTTCTATTGCTTTAGCAACTTCATCATTCCACAGTCTAAGACTCCTACTCCGTACCTTCTTCTTTTTACCTATTGCCTGTTTTGCTGCTTCTTCTATACAACCTCTTATATTCTTCCATTTGATTTCTATGTTCTTATTTGTTTCCACTCACTGTAACCACTGATTTAAATGATTTTGATAACAATTTTAATACTGTCATCCTTCAGGAGATATATTTTAAACACCTAATTCAAAGCATATGCTAAAAGGAGGAAACATATGCTAATACGACTTTTATGTTTGTATTGCTTCGGCTGATTCCACGTTTGGGGTCAGCTACATTGCTCCCTTAGGGATTCACCTGCATGAGCTTAGGGGTACAATAACTGGGACATTAAGCTGGCATTGGCTGGATCAATGCACTGCCACATTGAGGCAGATGACTCCCGCAAGGGAGCACTTGCACACCTCGCGGTTTCTGTAGTGTGGACGACAGCGCAGCTGTGGAGACTTAAGCTACTCCTGCTCTGTCTGTTGTTGAATTCTGATGCAGACATTGGGCTGACGAAGCATGGGGAAGCCGCCATGATGTGATGTTGTGGTCAATTCATTTTGGGTTATTTAAAGAGTGGCTTATAATGGATGGTAAAGTGCCACCTGAGGACATTTGACACTCAGGAGAAGTGTGGTGTCTGTATGTTTAGCTGATGGATGTGTGGGAAGAAGGATTCCCCGGCTTTTGTGAACAAATTAGTTGTCAGGGTTCAAATGAAATCTCCAGGGGAGAAACAATAGGCTCCGATGTAGAATGTCATTTCTGACTATGTGGAACTGTGGAACTTCCCAAGAGGAATTGGAGATATGCTGGAATACATTATTTTGGAATGCTGCTAGCCTATGCTTATAGGTGGCCAGTAGGAGAGGCCACCAAGTGGGTGCTGCGTACTTGTTGCTGCCCATAAGAATAACAGATACAGTGTATGATGTCATGTCCAGGTGGCTGTTCCGCGACAAGTTTAGCTCTGCCACCTTGATCCCACTGAGTCTACTCTCCAAAAAGAGTGATTGTCGTGTGGAGGTGGACTTATACATAAAGCAGATCGCTTTGGATTTGACTGCGTTGGATGCTATACACCACTTCCACAGCCAATCCTGGAGATTGTCCAACTGGCATTGCATTATTACGCTTGTCTGCTGCAGGAACAAGAAGTTATAATGAAACATCTTTTGCTAGCAAAGAGGTACAGTGTGATTCCAGGATTCTCTGCCAAAGTGTTCATGTACTGGAAGTACAGAACCAAGCCGAGGACAGATCCTTGAGGATGCTAGCTGTGACAGGGCAAAGTCGAAGGCATGCTTCATCGACACTCACCCTGAAGATTCGGTCTATTAAATATGACCGCATGAGATGCACAATGGAGACTGGTATTTGCTTGTGTGTGGTCAACTTGTAGAGCCTTCATGCTGGACTTTTTCGAAGGTTTGATCATGTCCAAGAGGATAGGGTGGACTAACGTCTATTAGTGGCGTTTGCTAGTGAATGATGATTCTTGCTAGCTCAAGAGTAATCGAGTGGCCTACCAAAACCCAAACTGCTCCTCGCAGATGATGTCATCCACCGGGAGTCAGATATGGTCCAACAGGAGTCGCTCAAAAATCTTAAAGATTGCTGGAAAGAGTGAGATCAGACAGTAGCTTTCAGGAAGTGTTCGCAGCCTCTTACGATTTGGAATCAGAATTATGTTCCCAGTCTCCCACAGGCAGGAAAAGTACCGTTACCTCTTCATGTCAGTTACTTTAGGCCTACACGATTCAAGACTATCTGCTTCATGTTCTACTCGAGGCTTGTTGTTTAAAAATACATGTTTATACATACCAGTAAAAGTTAATTCAACTACACAATTGTCCAATGTTGCATTCACATTCTAATCACAAAATCTTCACACCTTCTAACAAAACTAACACTGTATTCTTAATTCCATAAACAACAAATAGCAAATCCACTTTAAACACATTCC
Source organism: Magicicada septendecula (assembly GCA_034769895.1). Taxonomy (NCBI): domain Eukaryota; kingdom Metazoa; phylum Arthropoda; class Insecta; order Hemiptera; family Cicadidae; genus Magicicada; species Magicicada septendecula. The sequence continues at coordinate 259,869,289 of CM068368.1, read as the reverse complement.
CAACAAGTTAGTGATACATTGGTAATTCTATAATACCCCTCTAGAGGCTACAAAACTTCGAACAGTTGAAACTTCCTTTTTATTACTACTTAAATTAACAGGATTTTCAATTTGTAGTATTCATAATTTTTTCCCGAACTTTTAAATTCTATAAGATATTTAAAAATAAAATTTGTGATTCCATATTGGTGAAGAATTTTTTAAAAAACAAGTTAGGTTGGGCTAAATTTATTCTAGGTTGTGTAATGGGTCTAAATTTACATAAATATTATTGTGTAATTTATGAATTCTGTAACATGTGCAGATGAGGCCCCCTTAAGGTGACGCGATTGCCAGTGAGAATTTCATGACTATATATGGTTATGAAATTATAACGAAAATCTATTTATAGCCAGTGATTAACTCCGTTAGTATGTTGTTGACGGAAGTCAGTTGAGAGTATTGAGAGAGTTAGTGATATTAAGTACTTACCTTGCGAAATAGTTAGTGCAGCAAATGATGATAAGATTGATGATATTGATTACTTACCTTGTGACGAAACTGGCATAGCAGCAGATAATAATAATGATGAAATTATAATTGACCCAATTGTGACAAATTATACTAAGCATGACTTGACTATACTTAGTGGTGACAAATTATATGATGTAATAATATGGAATAATCCTGTTGATTATTATGGTATTGTGGAAAAGTATGAGAATTTAAATAGTCATTATATTGATAGAAATAATATAATGAATTTAATAAAAAATGAATTGTATAGACGTAAGACCAGGTTATTATACGATGATGGGGGGTAAACAATTAATGTTTATGAACGTTTAACTATGTGAATAGTGGTTTTGAAATGAACTGTCTAATGAAATGATTTGTGGTAAACGATAACAGATAATAATGAGGATTGTATATACTTTTGTGTTAATGTTAAATGTAATGATGTAACAAGGTGAAATATACTCAACTTTGTGAATTTATGAAATGTGTTTGATAAAGTAGTTGAATTAATTTGAAAGGAGATAATAAATGAAATATTGTATAAGATGAATGTTGATAACAAAGTAAAAAATTGTGGAGAATTTAATGGTATAGTAAATGATAAATAATTGATGATTGATGAGTAAAAAGTTCAATTGAAATTAAAGTGTAACGTTTATAATTTTAAATGCTAATTTAAAGATGAATTGTTTATTTTGAGGTAATAATCGCAATGTTTAATGAATGAAATATTATGTAAAATGAATGTTGATAATAAATTTGAATTTTTGGAGAATCTAATGGTATAAGAAGTGAAAATAATTAAAGGTTGAGTATTAACAGGTTCAATTGAAATTAAAGTTTTGGAATGTTTGGAAATTTTATTCAGAGGCAACTGGGCGCTACAGTCCAGGGGGGGGGTAATAGTGTGTATGGAAGGAGGAGTTTAAAATAAGATCAGAATTTAATAAATTGTAATAAATTATGTGATGATGGGGAAGGTGGTTACTAGTTTGTTAGTAACGAAATATTAAATATTAAAACGAGTTACATCAATAATGTAGAGTATGTAATTGATTTTCTGATGTAATATGAAGATACTTAACGTTTGTTAAGTAAGTAATTTGTTCTAATGTAGTTGATTTAATGTGTTTTACTCTATATAAGGAGTTTGTTAATTTTGAAATGTGACTGGAATATTTATAATGGAAGGAATTTATACGTTGTAATGGAAATGTTTATTTAAATTTTCATGGGAATCAGAGCGATCATTTTGAATTTTGGGGTAAGAGTTAAAGAAAGAAGGTTATTCAGAATGTTGGTATGTAATTCTTATAAGGTATTATACTTAGACTAAGTATTCATCCATATGTAGGATCTATAAAAAAAAAACTCAGTTCTTCTTAACGCAACAAACCAACACAGCTAAGGGGAACCAGATCAGTTAGGGATATGTTATTATACCAGGGCACTATTTGATATTTTTGATTTCATGTTTCAGTATCTGGTGATGCTGTGGCAGCGGTCCTGTGCTGGCCTGCGTGTCAGAGCAGGAGCGTCAAGTGCCTGTCTGGCCTTGCGGTGTTGGGATCTCGAAAGAGAAGTCCAGTAAGGTCATTCAGGTACGGTCACAGTCACTGGACCAGGGGTAAGTTAACCACAATTTTGAATAAAACGTAAGGGGGTTGTGGCGACATATCTTGGCTGATCCCTTTAGAAAGTATGAGAGTGTCAATGAGAGCTTTTATGCTTCGGCATAAATCCTCTCATTGGGGGGGTATTGTAATGGGTCTAAATTTACATAAATATTATTGTGTAATTTTATGAATTCTATAACATGTGCGGATGAGGCCCCCTTAAGGTGACGCGATTGCCAGTGAGATTTTCATGACTATATATGGTTATGAAATTATAACGAAAATCTATTTATAGCCAGTGATTAACTCCGTTAGTATGTTGTTGATGGAAGTCAGTTAATTACGAGTTAAAAAGGTGATACTAAACTCAGCGGAATGTTACAGTACTGAGGACGAGACGAATAGCGGGGAGCGGGGTGAACCAGTTTGAAGACGAAACAAACAGAAATTGTTAACACTAAAAAGTCAGTCGACCACCATCTTTTGCACAGTGTAGCAGCAAAAAAGTTACATAACATAATCGCGGGCGCCCGCCTACAACAAAAATGTGAATCTTTCTATATATTTCAAAGTGAAAACAGTATTTGGCTAAATATTCATCAATAACAGTAATTAATTAAAATAAATTGACAGTTCGGCAGTAACACGTAAAAATGTAACAGTGAAAACAGCAAAACAATGCATGCCACAAGGAGATGTCCCATGTGGTGAAATTCTACGCAGCATAATCAAGGGAAGTAGACATTTCAACAATATGTATACCATTTCAACATTTTAAAATACTGGCTTTTCCTAAATTATAAAGTTGAGCTCAACAAAATAAAAAAGTAACAAAATAAGTAAATGTGTATGTTTGTGTGAATGAAAAAATATGAAAATAGGCCTAACAAGAAGTGTTGAGTTTGCATAATCTTTGATATACGTAGTAGTATTTTGATGTCGTAGTTTATTGATAATCAGTTTTACACCTTAAGGCGGAATAAGTGTGTTCATGATTTTTTTATGTTTTCAAGAGAAAATAAATAATGTTATATTTTACTTGGTATATGCATTTTGTTATTTGTATTTGCCCACTGTTCTCTGCCAAAGTACACTAAACGAATCCCTGGATTAAACATTACATATAATCATATTCATTTAATTATTAATAACTGATAAGACTTCAGTTGCCGTCTGAAAAGGGACAAATTTAATAACAATACACGTCGATAGTACTACAGTTGTGAGTGCCCGTTCTTATTTTAGAATGTTTTTCATTTCTTGTTAATGGAACAAAATAGGATGGCAAAATACAGGTTTCTTAATGTATTATGATGGCAGGGAGGGAACATCTGCTCTCCGGTACCAGCGGCGCAAACACCTGACGAACAGCGAACCAATCAGGGATCAGGAGCCGAGACGTGACACCTGATGTGTCAAGAGCGAGCCAATCAGCGATCCCGGTCAGGGGATAAAAACAGCGCCGGTAGAATTTTTTGCACACTTCATCGCCACGCCATCGAATGCACTTCATCTCCTCTCCTCTCTCGGACGACATCGACGCGGAGCCAGCAGAAGGAACAGCTGAAGAGTAGAACGGACGTTCTTGCATTCTTCGCACTCCTGTACCGTGCCAGCGATGGATGTCGCTGGGCCAGCAGCGGACTCGACGCAACTGATGCTGAAAGAAGAGGACAACTGCAGTACGCCAGGAACAGCGGGCGCAGCCGCCGACCATCTCAGCACAGCTCGAGCGGAACATCCATTACAGCGTCTTCGCCACCCGGCCCTTTTTAGGGTCACCACAAATACCTAAGAGTTGTACGATTGATGCCATTTGTCATGTGACAAGCGTTTTGTCTGGTGACAGTATATTTTATTAATCAGTACATCAATTGAAACAATTCAAGTAGTAAGGTTAAGTAAAAATATATAAGAAGTTGTTAGTACTTGCAAACTTTCAAATGTATGTCACATGTGAAGACTTCTTTCATACAACTAAAGGTCTATTAATTAGGGCAAAGAAAGAAGTAATTTTTACTGTTTTAATACCAGGCAAAGTGATCCTAAAGAAAGTATGCACAATAAAATACTTTTCAGGAAAGCTACTGACATTTATTAATTTATACCTTGTCTCACCTAACAATGTTTATGAAGACATTATTGTGTTCGCCCAGAAAAGAGATTTTGAAATTCCAGTAGAAATATTTGTTTTGAGGATATTTATTTGATGTATTGATACTATAGTTTTAGCTAAATCCATTCTGCAAAATTAAAAAATGAAAATGTAAAGGCCAAGCTTTTAAAACAAGTTATAACGTTAAGAAAGTTATGATGTGTGTGTATGTGCAAGAAACAGGCTGTGTGTAAGTTACATAGGAAAAGTCTGTGCCACTAAATTTAGAATAGTAAGGTATTACATTAAAATTGAAATCATAATTATTAAATAATTATAAGTATAACACTACCGACTCGGAATACAATGTTTTTTTTTTGGTAAAAATGTAAGATTTTTACCTTATAGCCTGAATGAACCAGTTTTCGCTTATTAGAGGCTGCCACTGGGAGTGCTGTCCGTCTTGTTCTTGGCGACGGTGCCACCTTTTGAAAGATCGATGTTGTGCATGTGGGGTGTGATTTGAATTGTGTCTGTTTATTTAGGATGTCGTTTTTATGTGTTTTTGTGTGTTTGTAGATTTCTAGTTGTTCAAGAGTGTCTAGTTTTCAGACTTTAGTGTGTACGTGTAGAATATCCATGTTGCTGTCGATGTTTGTGTATGTGTGGTTTGCTTCAATGAGGTGGTTTGCAAAGGTGGATTCAGTAGTGGAGTGTGTGTTACAATGTATCTCTGTTTGAAGCAATGTCCTTTCTGGCCTATATAGAATTTCTTGCAATCTGAGCAATTTAGTTTGTAAACACCAGGTAGATCAAATTCGTTTTGTTTTTTGTGTGTGTTCTGTTTTGTTTGTAGTTTTGTATGTGATTCTGTATCCTGCTTTTTTTAATTTTTGGGCTATTTTTTCATTGTGGGGTATTTTTAAAATTTAACAAAAAACACAAAAGCAACATCCTAAACGAACAGACACAATTCAAACCACACATATTATTCGAACATATCACACCCCACACACACAACATCGATCCTTCAAAAGAGAGTGCTGTTGCCAAGAACAAGATGGACAGTGCTCCCAGTCCTTATAATAAGCAAAAACTGGTTCAGGCTATAAGGTAAAAATTTTACATTTTTACCAATAAAAATGTTGTGTTCTGAGTCAGTAGTGTTATACTTATAATTAGTTAATCAACGGACAATAAAAAACCAAGAATTATTATTAATATAATAATATTAAAATTAATACTAAAACATATGACATTAAAGTAATATCTGATATTAAGAAAAATTGTCACAAGAAGATGTAGTTTATTCCATATTACTGTACTCAGAGGCGGGTCCAGCATTTCACAGGAAAGGGGGGGCTAGAATGGGCCAGACTGACAACTGGGTAAGAATGTTTGCATGGATAGGAGTTCACAAATTGAATTAAAAGCTACATAACATGTTCCTGCAACAAGAATGGGTGGCATTCACCTATGCAGCCAATCCGCAGTGTATACTACAGTGTATTTACCATTTTATATTATTTCAGTGCATTTATATTGTTTAGTCTTCTACTCTTTTACCTCAAAGTGTGCAAGTCAGCTGTGAAAATGTCAAAGAAGTAAAATGTATAATACAAAAACACATCTAAATATACAGTATTTATATTAATGTCCAACAGAATCCGTTTATCTACTGTACTACCCAGGTCAGTTTTTGGCCTGTGCATTTCAACTGTTATAATTTCAAGATATGCTGTGGAGCCATTAATCATACATTGTGTTCGTTAAGTATCTTTTTGGTATTTTAAAGCATAACAGGCCTCTCACAGGATGTGGTTAATAAAGGATTAGCAGTGGGTAATACTGATTTGTACCTTTCTAGTGGCTAGAGAAGAGCAAATAAATTAATTGTGAGGTATTGTGCTATTTTTTTGTCATGTTGTAAATAAGCTTCTATGAGATATTTTAATTTTCACATTGAAAACACGTCTGTATCACATGTTCAATGACATATTAACTGCTTGAATAAATCTGCACATATGAAAGTTTCACTGATTGGAATTACACAACTTACAGTATTAAAAATGCCCAAATCATGATCGAAATGCCTCTGGAATCTTGTCTAATTAAACTTAAAAATTTTCAATAAACTTTAGGCCTGGGTGTCACAACCTGTTCACTGGCAGCATTAAACTTGCAAAACCGCATTTTTTGCGTGTCTATGTGCACTCTAGGTCGAAACAAATAACGCACTACTTTTTTGTTGTAAACTACAATTTTTCTAAAAACTGTATAAAATTCTGAATAATTACATTTAGGCCTATGTATCTAATCTCTAAATATTTGTACACATTTTTGTAAACAAATTTTTGGAAATCGATAAGCAATTTGCAACAACTACGGTATATGTTTGCTATTTTGTGTAGCCACAAAAACAGTACCTACGAAAAAATGTATTATTGGGACCACAAAAATTGTTAAGTAATGTTAATGTACGAGGTTTCATCAATAAGTTCGTGCAATTTTTATGTCTTGATTCATCAACATTTATTTGCCCCTTTCAGAGAGTCTCAGTCAGATATAACATATAATTTATTATAGAGATATAATTTATTTCACTAACAGTCAATGTAATTTATTTCATGTTTAAAACTTGATGGCTTTTTGTCGGCACATTAAGTTCGTGCAGACCTAAGTCAGTTTTCTCCAATCTGTCAAGCATGACTCCTTCCGAGATTTCTGAACGTGCAGGAAAACTTGAAGTATTGTATGCAGATGATTTAGAGCCATCTTTGCCAATGAATGTGTTCATTCTTCACATGTAATAAAATGCTCAAAAGTTAGAGACAGGATCCTAAGTATGACCAAGTTTCTTGGACAAGAAAATCTCCAGCGAACGTTTCCAAAAGTAGAATAACTAAAGGTAATGTCCCAAAAAATTAACTAAGTTAAAGTTAAACTTGATGATTACAGAAATTAACTGATTAAAGTTAAAGTTAAATAAAATGAACTGATTAAAAATTAAAATGTTTTTATTTTTTTCTGATGTTATATTTTTAGCGACCAAACTACTTTGGTGGTTGAAGTAGTTAAAATCAATTTAAAATATGTAATTAATGAGTTTATAAACAATTTAAATTATTCTTAACTTTACAGTTATTGCTGCAAAAACTTACTCAATTTTAACAAAAGCTCCATTTCAAAATTTTTGTGATTATCCTTGCCTGTCCCCTAAAATGAGTTCAGCAGTAATGAACAGCCTTTGCAGTGGGCACACTGGTGTTATACTTTACAAATAATCTCTTCAGCAGAAGGCTCAGGTCTCCAACTTCTTTTGATTCATGAAATACCTGACAAGCTCAGCCTCCGCCACTTCAGCTGCTTCTAGCACTACCACCTTCATGTTTGTTAAATCTATCCAAACCAATCAGATTTAACCAAACATTATAAATGGGAATAACAGTAAACCGTAAATAGTAGTGTTACTGAAGACTTACGAAAAGATACTTTAAGATTTTAAAAATATTTAATTATATATATTGTTACAACACAAATAAGCCACCCCAATACCAGGGATAAAAAAGATGATTCTGAGTATAAAAAAGTAATTCGTATAAAATAAAATGTTTACTATAAAGAAAATAAAAAGACAATGACACGACAAACGATGACATGACCTAACCCAAGTGATTGACCCAACAAAAGGAAACAAAAGAAGAAGGGAACAACAAAAAACAAACGAGAATAAAACCAAATAAGAAAGTGATTGACCCAAACCAAATGAAGAAGGGAAAAAACCGAAACAAACAAAAATGACACAAATTGAAGGAATTGAATGACTCAATACAACATATGAAAATGAACCCAAAGGAGAAGGTGGAAAAACAAGATATAAAGAAAAGACACTGAAGGTGAAGAAGGAGGAAAAAGAAAAAGAAACAAACCTAAGATAAAGGGAAATAAATAAAAAGGAAATCAAATGATAAGACACAAACAATTAATAAAGAATAAAAGAAGAAGAAATGGTACACTCAATGTAATGTTGAAAAAGGAACCGATAACTAACCTAAGTAATAAATAAATATTATTATCAATTAAGTAATAAAGGTAAATGATATTTGATGAAACTCAATTAAAGAATGTTAAGTATAAAAGCAAACTAACCCACAAATTAGAGTTAGAAGTAATGTTAAAATCAATAGAGACATAAAATTGTTAATATTATTGATGATATTTGTAATGAAAAAGATAGTACGGTAGTGAGATAGTAATTAGAGGGATTACCCATTTAGAAACACTTAAAACAAAAACATTTGTGAAGTGCAAAATGAAAGTGTAAAAACCCCAAAGTAAAGTGATAAAGAAAGAACACTAAATAAATTATAATAAACCATAGATAATTTAAAAGTGAAGGTGAGGTATAAATAAGAATAATGTATTATAAAGAATGTTAATATTATGAAAAATAGTGAAGGATAAAAAGATAAACACTTGATAAATCATTAAGAAACACTAAAGGTTTAACAGTGAAAAATATTAGTAATTAAGAAAGTTGTGAAGAATAGTATTAAGTGTAAACAATAATTTAAGATGTATTGAACACTGAAGAATGGTGATAACCATATTAATTGAAAAAGATATCTTATTGATAAGTTTAAAAGTATATAATAGTATTTAAAAGGGAGAATCCTATGAAAGAGTAAACAGATAGTGTTACCATGGAGGGAAGGTAAAGATTATTTAAAACATGAGAATTTAAAACAAATCAATAAAACACCCATGTTATAAGGGATAATTATTTAAGTAAGTTCAAAAAATGTGATGTTGTTTATCACCCAAAACTAATATAAAACGAGATGAACGGTAAACAAATATTATCCAAAAAATTGTTAAATAATTGTTTAAGCAAGTTTATGAATAGGATATGGCTGGAAGAATTATACAGACCATAGACCTAGATGTTGTATTATATGTGAACAAAAGTAGTAAATAATAGCCACATTGTTATTATTGGCAAATTAAATAAGTAAGAAAGTAAAGAAATGTATGACTTAGAAAACGAGAAAACCAGTTAGTAAACAATTAGCAATACATGATGTATAAAATAATAGCAACATACTAATAACACAAAAACAGAACCAAAACACATCAAGAAATAACACAACCAGTAATAATAACAAAACAAAGCTCATTAGGCTAAAATGAGATGTAATTTGTATGAAATAAGTAAATACCATTAATGGCTACTTAGGCCCATGAAATGCCTAACTGTCAAAAACAAACAACTACAAATTGTAACAAATTAACAAAGAAACTAGCAAATCCAAGGTGAAAAATTAACCAAGGATAATTTGTAAATCATAATAAAAGCAAAATATTAGAATAAGAACTTAAATTAAAGGAGAAATGTAATTAGCAAATAATAATATAATTGTAAAATTACAAAACATACAATAACCCAACCTTGAGGGATACAAAAATAATCTTTGAAAGGAAATACATACTATAGTGACAATATTTAATACTTAGGAAGGAAGATAGAGGAATAAAAGCAATCAGAAGATATACGAGGATTTTGAAAAGAATTCAAATATGATTGACATTTAAATCTGTTTAATTAGTAACCATAGAAACGAACGTTGGTGGCAAAATTACCATTGAATATCGTTACTCGTAAAGTGACGCTCTTGCAGAACAGAGGCCGAATTTTGAACGACCAATTTTTAATCAAAAAATGTAAAAATAGTAAACAAAATTCAAAACGATGATCGAATAAGAAGCAGATGAACAACTGGAGCAGTTAACTAAAACCAAGGACCATTTTACCAGGAAATTAAACGAAAATATGACCACATCTAATATGAAAAGGACGCCAGACCTACTTAAGCCCCAAGATTAATGAAAACTGAAAACTATTGCAGCCCAATCCTCTTCCAACTCAATGATTGATAACACCAAGTCATCTGATGTGTTAAGTATCCTTGAATTACCCAATTTCCAAAAATAAACTCACTTTAAATATTTCTAAAAGTCATTTGAACCCTCACTATAAACCGAATATTCTCTTTTAAAGATTAATTAAGAACAATAACACGCTGAAAATTTGTTAACATAAAAGATAACCTGTTTTTTGAATACGAACTTTAGAAACACGTTTAACGACACTACAGAACTGATTATAACCACACACCTTATTATTTAAGTACACATAAAGTAAGGTAATGTACTTTGTATTGTAATCATAGGAATTATTTGTCTTATAATCAAAAGAATCCCAGATTTTGGAACGAAAATAATTGTAATAACTAAACAAATCAGCAGCCATGCTGATATAAATACCTCGTTACCAAAATCGATTCGTCATCCTGAGAAAAATTGTTTCATGTAAAATGTCGGTGCAAATTTATTAATCAACCAATATAATTTAATTGTCAAACTGAAAATTTATTTATCAACCATTAAAATAACTAGTACAGAGAGTAACCATTGTTATTATTTCATAGGGAGTGTATCATATAATTTGTGTTTGTTAACGAATTAGCTTTGATGGTACAGCGTTCACGCTGTACGACGTTTTTCGTTAGTGATAATTATTGTGCTTCACACGTGTTTTTATCTTATGTGATCTACTAGTGTGTGTGTGTCTCACAATTGGGATATCGCTACTAATAAGGTACGTTCTATTAATTTTTATTTTCTCCTCATCCTTAACGTTAATTACTTCTTTATGATTATCGTTATTAATTACGAATGTATTTTCAACTATTATGATTTCTTCCCATACCATCCTTTCACATATTAGCTCCATTTGTTTATCTATTATTCCACAGACATTTTCTGTGATCGTGTCAATACGTAAGTTGGTATCAACAATTTTTTCGGTTAACTGTGCATTACTGTCTATTATACTTTGTTTTATTTCAAGATTACCGTTCTTCAATTCTTCTAAACTTTCAGTTATTCTTATAGGTCTTGTTTAGAATTCTCAAACTGTTGTTCTAATCTATTTTCTAAACTTTCTGTTTGTTTGGTATTTATTTCATCTATTTATTTTATTTGCTTGATATTCTCTTCTTTTAACTCTTCTTTAAATTGTTCGGCTTGTTTTATGACTAATTCGTCCATCACTGTTAGTATCGAATTTTTAAATGCTTCTAGATTCAACCCTCCTGGTTCTGCCATGTTGAATAATTATTAAAATATTTATTTATAATATTTAAGAATATTATTTTTGTGGAACCGACTTATTAATTTTATTTATTTATTGTTTCGTTATTATTATTTCTTTATTCTTATCTACTTATATTACAATTATACCTGTTTGTTGGGGTGGGCGCCAGTTGCATTATTACAATACAATATAAATCGACACACTACTTGATCGAGTCAGTCGTCTAATCAAGGCGGGAAGTTTTTGAATGCCCCGGCCGTCACAGCTGTGAACTTAATTATAACATATTATCTAAAGATTTTAATTGTTTTTAATAAACAATTTGGCGCCACCCGGGAATCACAAATCCCTATTTACTAACAGGTAAGGTTACTACCGCGTTGTACTGGTAATTACAACATCGCTACGGACATCGTTAGCGCAAGAATAGATGTAACGACCCCAGTGCGAGACGAACGCACTCACACTACATATATATATATAATATATATATATATTGTGACAATACAAGCATAGGCTGTAATGCGCATATATAATATAAAATAAATATTTAATTGAATTTTAATAGTATATAATAGACGAGCAAGTGTGAAATTGGAAGCTGGCTTGCAAACAGGAGTCAACACGCAGGATCACGCGATTACCGCTACATGTGTGTATACAAGTAAATAGTGTGTGTGCGTGAAGCCTGTTTGATCCTGAAAGTTTGCAACCTCACCCCAAGTCAATGCTTAATTAAGAATATATTTAATATTAAGCAAACCATAAATGTTAGTGAGAAGGTAAAAACTTCTACAAATGTGTAAAATCAGACACAAGTGCAGTGCAAATTTTATGTAATTCGGACAATCAGTGCGAATCCAGTGCGATATTTAAAGCATTATAATTACACTAGTGGTGCGAGCATCATGATAATTGCACATCACATAGGTCATTAAATTAGACAATATTTTATTACCGTGAAATCCGCGTTAAACAGTGCGATTGGCGAAAAAGTGCAATTATGTGGAATAGTATGAGAGTGGGGTCTATCACGCCATGGTTCAACTGTCGACAGGCTAATTCCTGAATTGACAGCTGCAGTTTTCTTGGTGAATATAAATAGAAGCCCAGGAGAGCTAATCTCTCTCTTCTAACAGTGTTCATTCGTGGCGGAACGCTATGTCCGTTTACGACGCAAAATTTTAATTACTTCGGACAGAGTTAGACGATATGTCTAACACCAATAAGACTTTTTGTTAATCATAACTTGTAAAGTAATACGATAAATATTTCGATTTAACATAATAATGGAAAACAGTAATTAAAAAGTAACGTAACAAACAAATCGTCAGAGGTCTACAAGTGATCTACATCTAGGAGCACTACTCCAGACCGAGGACGAGAGCACTACTTGGCATAATTTCCAGACGTAAAGGATGAGTAATCGGACTTCTGAGAGGACCCGGAGGACGAGGAAAGGATCCAGGACTTCCAAGAGGACCCGGAGGACGAGGAGAGGATCCAGGACTTCAAGACTACACAGGAGTCACAACATCAGGGACTCAGGACCAGGACAGGGTATGCTGAGGAACCGCTACAATTAAGGTGAAAGAAAGACATGTATTCCTCATAACAAAAGACTTAATCAAAGATTGATAAACATTGTCAAAAGAAAGACAATAATTTCAAAAAGTGTAATTTAAAAACTTATAGATGTAAATGTCTTGTATAAAAATTATAGGCTAATTTTTGCAGTAATAATTTATTGAAAATACGTAAATTTAAATTGTAGAGTAATTATGAAAGCATTGTAGAGAAATTATGAAAGCATAATTTTTGCAGTAATAATTTATAAAAAATATTTAAATTTAAAATTGTAGAGAAATTATGAAAGCATAAGTTTTCAATTGATAATGATTGAAAATATTTTAATATACATGTGAAAGAATCAATTAGATTTGTTCATATAATGAACAAATAGTTAACTTAGTTCAATATTTTTATATTGAAAGCACACATTCAGACTGAGTAGTCCAGACAGTATAACACAATGAAGAAATGTTTTTTTATTTAAAATTAATAATATTATGTCTATGATATAAGGTTTGTGTTGATGATGAGATTACAGCAAACTAAGAAACTTTGAAACCATGTAAAATGAATATCGTATGACGAAGTATTATTTCTTGATATGTTGGTTTAAATTAATAAATGGGAACATTTTGAATTTCCTAAAAAGGCTACCATTATTATAATTATACCGGAACCCCTAATTACACGTACACGTTGTTAGAAATGTTATTTATCGTTGTATAATTTTATCGCTCATGAGCGTGCGCCTGACACACTTACATTTAATAACGTTGTAAATTTATATAAAATTGTCGCCCGTCAACGTTTGGCACGACACGCCTACATTTAATAAATAAATGTATGCTCTATTGTTAAATGTGTGCATAGGATTTATGTATAATAATTGATGTGTATTAATGAATATTTTTATATGTGTTTTATTTTGTTGTGTATATTGTATTGTAATAACGCAACTGGCGCCCACCCCAACAAACAGGTATAATTGTAATATAAGTAGACAAGAATAAAGAAATAATAATAACGAAACAATAAATAAATAAAATTAATAAGTCGGTTCCACAAAAATAATATTCTTAAATATTATAAATAAATATTTTAATAATTATTCAACATGGCAGAACCAGGAGGGTTGAATCTAGAAGCATTTAAAAATTCGATACTAACAGTGATGGACGAATTAGTCATAAAACAAGTCGAACAATTTAAAGAAGAGTTAAAAGAGGAGAATATCAAGCAAATAAAATAAATAGATGAAATAAATACCAAACAAACAGAAAGTTTAGAAAATAGATTAGAACAACAGTTTGAGAATTCTAAACAAGACCTATAAGAATAACTGAAAGTTAGAAGAATTGAAGAACGGTAATCTTGAAATAAAACAAAGTATAATAGACAGTAATGCACAGTTAACCGAAAAAATTGTTGATACCAACTTACGTATTGACACGATCACAGAAAATGTCTGTGGAATAATAGATAAACAAATGGAGCTAATATGTGAAAGGATGGTATGGGAAGAAATCATAATAGTTGAAAATACATTCGTAATTAATAACGATAATCATAAAGTAGTAATTAACGTTAAGGATGAGGAGAAAATAAAGGTTTAATAGAACGTACCTTATTAGTAGCGATATCCCAATTGTGAGACACACACACACTAGTAGATCACATAAGATAAAAACACGTGTGAAGCACAATAATTATCACTAACGAAAAACGTCTTACTATACAAAACACTACGCAAACTTGTGAGAAGTATGATGTTAGATATACGCACGATAATTATAAAGCAAACGATAATTATAACGGTAATTATAATAACTATGGTGAGTATTATCATAAACGACGAATGAAAAAAACGTCGACAGCTGTTCAGGTAAGTTCACTCCACCGAACTAATGAGAAAGAGCGAAGCGGTTGTAAAGAGAGAAAGAGGGGAGATTTTATGTGGTCAACAAGTAAGATGAAAACGTTGCCCTATAAACAGGTGACTTCCACGATCAAAACAAACGTCATACCGTACAATGGGACGTTAACACAATGAGGGTGCGAGACGGAAATAACTGTACAGGTTGGCTAATATACGTCCGGGAGACGACGGACAATGCAATGGTTATAATGAGGGGTGTAAGATCAAACGACACACAGAACTCAGAACTCAATACCCGAATGAAATGAATAATTATTTTTAAATGAAAAATAATATTACTATTAATTATTAATAATAAGAAAAGGAGTTAAATTAATAAGAAATAATATGTGTAAAAAGATAAGAGAGTATAATTAAGAAATGTTATTTATTAAGGTTATGATTGCAAATAAAAAGAAATATGAGTGGAAAAAATAAGGAATTAAATAATAAAGAATGTTATGCTAAATAAAAGTATGTTCAAAGAAAGGTAGGAAATGTATTATAAATGGCAAGGAATGTAAATGTTAATGTTAGTGTAAGGAATGATTGTAAAGGAATGTTATTATGGATGTTGTTAGTAATATGAAGAAGGATTAGAGATGAGCAATAAATGTATAATTATCAGGACTGCTGATCAAGCGAAAACTTCATGGAAATGCAAGGACACAGAAGAAAGCGAGAGTGTAAAATCAAAAAGGTAGAGAGTACTTAGAAATTAGGACTACGAGTAAAATATCATTGTTTTCTAAGCCAGTTCATCTGTAACCGATCATGTGACACACTACAAAGCTGAAAGAATATTCTGTTATGGAAGTGTATTTCAAGTAAGAATGAAGAAAATTATTAGCGATCAGAAAGGTAATGTTAAAGAAATGTAATAAAAGGTAATAAAGGTTAATGTAGTAGATAAGTTATGTAAGAGATGTTAAGAAAGATATAGAATGTTCATGTAAGAAAAAAAAGTAAAGAATGGTAAGAATGTAAAAGATAATATAAAATTTCAGATTGAAGAATGGCATAATATGTTAAGATGCAAAATGTTTACCAATGCAAGAATGCAAGTTCAGTCAGAAAGTTTTATATGTAAAAATAAATAGGTCAGTAGAACCAGATTGAAGGAAAACAATGGGAAGAAGCAGCTACGTTAATGCATTGTTAGCAACTCGTAGGGAGGGGAGATAGGAACTAGACTTGTTTTACCCTCCAACTAAGGGAATTTGAACTATAAATATTGTAACGACGATATTTGTACGTGTTCTGAAAATGTATAAGTTGTGTGTTCGCCTCACACTGGTGTCGTTACTTTATGTTGCGCTGACGATGTCCATAGCGATTCTTCAAATTACCAGTACACTAATGTGGGAACCTTACCTGTTCTTCGTAGGTGTGCATAAATCCCGGGTGGTGCCAAATTGTTTAATTAAAACAATTAAATTAACAAATAGTATGATTGAGCGTTCTTAGCTATGATGGTCTGGTGATTTTGATTATTCCCGCCTGTACGGGTTTATAAATCTCGCTGATAGTTCGCCGAGTTTCCGACGTGAGCGCTTACCGTCCTCTTTGCTAAATAATACACAATTTATATAATGCACTTCCCTATGAAATAAAAACAGTGGTTACAACTCTGTACTAGTTTCTTTTATTGCGATTTGTATTTATTCAGTAATATTTAAAATTATATTTTTGTTATTACACAAATTTGCACTGGCAATTATTATAAGACAAAAATCTCAAGGTTGGGCGAAGCGATCCGAACGAATGATTCAGCCAACATGGCGACTGCTACCGTTTGTTTACAATTATTTACGTTCAGATCCTGGGTTCTTGTGATTACGAAAAGATATTCATAATGATTACAATAAAGTACACTACCTTACATTAATTGTACTTAGATAATATACTGTGTAATTATAATTTGTTCCTGAAGTGTGGTAAAGTGTGTTTCAAAAGTTCATAATTTTCATACAGGTTATTTTGCTAGTTAACATAATTTTAGTGGTTTAATTTTTATGAATCTTTGAAAGAAATAATATTCAGTTTATAGTGAGAGTTCAGATTATTGTGAGAAAAGTTTAAAGAGAATTTAATTCAGAAATTCGGGTAATTTAGCAATACTTATCAACTCAGTCGACTTGTTGTGTACTGTTATTCAGTTGTAATGTGTTGGGGTCTTCAATCGTCATCAATTTTCAATATTCTTGGGGCTTAAGTACGTCTGGCATCTTTTTCATATTAGTTGTTCAAATTTATTAATTTAGAATTTGTTAAATTGGTCCTGGGCATCAGTTAAATGTTCTCGTCCTTCATCAGCTTCTTACGTCATCATCTTTGCAAATTTGGATCACTTTTTAAAAGTTTTATATTACAATTTTGGTGTTTTGCGGCCTGGCGTCTATTCTTGATGAGCGTCACTTATGGAATCATAGGTTTTAACAGAAAATTTGTAACTAACGTTCTGTTGTCATGGTTACTGATTGCTCTTGATTGGCTGATCATGACTTAAGACCATTGTTATCATATATGAATTTTTATTCAAAATTACTGTATATCTTCTGATTGCTATTATTCTTCCATCTTCCTTTCTTTGTATTAAATATTATCACTACTGTTTGTATTTTCTTTCAAAGATCATTTTGACATCCCATAAGGTTGGGTTTCCTTATGTATTATTGTTTGGACAATTATGTTGATATTTGTTAATTATATTTCTTTCTTATTTTAAGTCCTTAATCTAACATTTATCTTTTAATATGATTCACAAATTATCCTTGACTAGCTGCTTGCCTTGGATTTGCTAATATTCTTGTTAGTTTTTTACAATTTGTAGTTATTTGTTTTTTACAGTTAGGCATTTCATAGGCCTAAGTCAGTGGCGAATATAGAATATATTTTGGGGGGGGCCAAGATTAATGTAAGGTTAGGTTAAGTAATTTTAAGTAGACACCCCATGATACTTTATATCAGTTTTGCTGCTCATATTCAGAGGGTAATTTGCGCTGAATGCCCCTTTTACTTTACCGAGATCACGCTTCTTTATTGTTGACATTAAATCATAAAAAATATATCTATTTTTAAACAAACCAAATGATGAAAAGATCTGTTACTATATTTCAAACATTGGTCAAGATTTTAACAATGTCTCATCTGTAAACACTTATCCAAATTAAAAGAGTGAAATACGCGATTGTGATTATCGTGTTTGGAGGGGTTCTAGCTATAAATATTGTTTTGTTCTGTCATGTATGTATAAATTGCCAAGACCCCTATTTTTTTCTTTTTGTGTATACACGCATATGTGTGTTTTATCAACTATCATTCAAAAGACTGTTTTGAGTATTGTTTTGGAGAGACCTTAAAAGAAGGTTTAATAAAGTGACTGTTTGACAATGCAACAAAATTTGTTTTATTAATCGTTTATCCAACTGACAATAAAAAGAATACATAAAAAGGAACTCCACTTTTTATATAGACCAATGGTTACGAAACAAAATCCAGGTTTCTTGGTACACTTGCAAACTTATCAAGAACTTCATCGTCACTAACTATAATGTCTCTGTGGATAGAAAGTAAAGCAAGCCCGTTAAGCCTACTTTCAGATGTGCTGTTCCTTAGGTAAGTCTTCAGTCTTTTCAGACTGGAGAAAGTTCTCTCTACGGTTGCGACAGAAACAGGAAGAACTGCGAGTAATTTCAGAAGGGTATAAATGTTGGGGAAGAAAGTCTTGTCACATTTTTCTAGAGAACTTATAACCGTTTTTGGAAGATTTGAAGGATTTTCCTGACTCCACTTTTCTTTCCACAACATAAACTCACTTTGCACAATCTCTTTATGTGACAAATCTTCTTCGTAGAAACCAAAAGCAGCCTCCAATGAACCGAAATCTGTTATGATACACAATTGTGGAAGGATGTTTTGTAAGGATGCAACTGTTTCCTTTTGAGATTCAAAGCGTTCTTTCAGTGAGTTACAAAAATCGTCCAGGTATGGCACATAAACAGCTCGTCGATAGTATTCTTCTTCTGTGGGGTAAGGGACGTTGCTACGTGCTGTTTGAAGGCGGCAAATTCTTGGAATCTCTTCCTTAATGTCAAGTTTGGCAGCGAATGACTTTACTTGATTATACAAGGCTTTAAATGAGTCATCAGCATTTGCCCTCTCCTTCGACAGAAGGTGTAAGACACTCGTAACGGTAGTCAAGGCCTGTGGAAGATCTATATTTTTGTTTTGAAGCTGCTCAGATAAGTTATGCGTGGTTGATAGGATCCGGCTCAAAACAAAAAGATTAATAAGAAATGCAAATTGACTAATAGCACTACTTAGAGTGTGAGCCTTAGAAGCTGAGTCACTTAATTCCTCTTCTTCTATTTTGCAAAGGGAGAGAAAGATAGGTTCCAAAATGTCTTTAAATAAAATTACTGAGTCGTGCCTTTCTACCCATCGGGTTTCGCACAGTGAAATAAGTTTCTTTTTCTTTTGTTCTGGACAACATTCAGAAATCATTGATTTCAATATTTCTGTTCTTTTGGCTGACATATGAAAGAATCCACAGACTTCTTTTATGACACCCATACAGTTTCTTATAGAAGGTATTCTATAAATAGAAATAATGAAATAGTTTCCTGTGCAAACATTATATCAAAAAGTAATAAGAATAAGTACAGTCTAAAAGATTCAGATAAGTACATAGTAAACAGTTTAAAACAAAAATTAATTCAAATAGTTTAGTGGTTTGCAAAGCTGATAAAGGCAATACAATTACAATAATAAATAGGAGCGAATATATTGAAAAGACAGAACTTCTCTTCAGGAATGACAATTTCAAGATATTAAATGATCCCACTAATAAGTTTCAAAAACAAATAAAATCACTTATTAAAAATTGCCCTAATATATTTTCAGACACAAAAAGTTTCATGCTAACTATGATGAACCCAAAAGCTCCTGTTTTGTATAGTTTACCAAAAATACATAAACCAAATTGTCCCATGCGCCCAGTTGTTTCATATGTAACTGCACCTGCATATAAAGTCTGTAAAAAACTTAATGAATTATTGCCAAAATATATTAACTTTAACCCAAAGTATGCTATTAAAAACACTTTACAATTAGTTAATAATATAAAAAATGTACATTTACCACTGAATGCAAAATTAGTTTCATTTGATGTTAAGAATTTATTTCCGTCTATACCTGTAGATGTTCTGTTGTCTATCTGTTCCTCACATATACAAAATACTTTAACCTTAAATAGTGATCAGAAAAAAGAATTATTCTCGGCCTTAGATATTTGCATAGGACAAAATTATTTTCAGTTTAATAATAAAATCTATAAACAATTTAATGGCTTACCTATGGGCTCTCCTTTATCACCTTTATTAAGTGAAATCTTTATGACATTTTTGGAAGAAAACATTTTTACATCTGATAACCCCAACATAAAATATGTTTTTCATTGGGCAAGGTATGTTGATGATATATTTTGTATCTGGACGGGAACAGATAGACAGCTCCATATGTTCTTAGATTATATTAATTCCTTTTATAGTAGCGTGCAATTTACACTTGAAACAGAAAATATGAAAAGTTAAAATTTTTTGGATCTTACCATTACTAGATCACAAAATAATCTTAGTTTTCGGATATATAGAAAACCTACTTTTACAGATACCGTTATACATAAACAATCACTAACATCATGGCACATAAAATTAAGCAGTTTTCATGCAATGGTTAATCGTCTCCTTATAGTTCCTTTATCCAAAGAAAATTTCAATAAAGAGGTAGATATTATAAAAGCCATAGCATAAAATAACGGTTATGATGAAAGAATAATTAACTCTTTAATTTAAAAAAAACAGAAGAAAATTACTTTAAAAGAATTTTATTCCATAGAGCCAGATCAGGGTAACAAAAAATTTCACTTAACAAATTACATTCCGTGTATAACAGATAAGATTAATAATAGGTTAAAAAACCATGGTCTTAACATGGTATCAGTAAACAAACGTAATCTTTTTTCACTACTAGTCAATAATAAAGAAAAATCTAATACACTGGAGAAAAATGGAGTTTATGAAATACACTGTGCAGAATGCGATGCTATTTATATCGGACAATGTGGCCGTGCTCTGAAACATCGCATTTCTGAACATAAGAAGGCGATTTTAACCAATACATCTAATACAGGTTTTGCAGATCATTGCTTACAACACAATCACTTTATAGACACAAAAAACATAACACTACTCCACAACATACAAAAAGGTAGAAAAATGGATTTGTTAGAAATTTTAGAAATTAAAAAAGCAATAAAAAATAACAAAAATTTATCCAATGAACAGACTGAATTTTGTGTATCCCCTTTATTAAAATCTGTTATTTAGTTTAGTTTATTTTATATTATTTTGAATGTTCATCATTATTATAAATTTTGCATTCAGTTTATATTTAGTTCAGTTAATTTTATATTTTGCATTCATGATTGTATTTAGTTTTTAAAGACACCAGACCTTCCCTTGTCTCATGCACACACTCCCCACCCCTCGCCATCACAACACAGATGTTCCAGATACGCCCTAAACAGATGTTTACCACCTACACTACTCTAACATCCTGTGTTCAGTAATTTCATTCACTCGCTCTTTGACAATGGCTTAAGTTAGTCGAAACAGCTGTCAGAGTTAATTAAAAAAATTTGTGAAACTTACCAAGTGTTTTTATATATTTTACAAAACCTTTGTATTAATATGTTTCACCAAGTGCCCAACGAGTCATCAATTAATATCGTGAAAAGTGCAAGTAAAGCAATGCTCGTTACTTTCTACAGAAGATGTCTTTTAAAATTCCGGAAGTGCAACAACCATTTGTGGTTTAATAAACAGTGCCTAAAGAATAGTGTATTTCCAACGTACATGAAGATTAGTTGCCGCCATCAATCGTCTGAAGCAAAAACTGCTGTTCAACAGGCATACAAGAACTGGCTACATTTGGAACTCAAGAAATGGTACTCTAGAAGAAATAATTTGTCTTTACACCAAAAACTAATACATTGTGAATTAACTTATAGATACAGTGCAGTGGAATTTGACCTTATTGATAATATGATCAGAGAACAAGTAAGTTATCATGCTCATAAACAATATTTAGTACAAAAAACAAAATTACTAAAACTTATCACAACTAAGCTAAGTAGTAAGAGAGTAACTACTATGTCATCACCAGTAAATAAATTTTATAACAGAGTGGAAAATTTCTCAAATATAAACTTTACTCAGAAAGAACTAAATCTGTTAAATAAAGGTTTGAAATATTGTCCAAACATACGGTACAAAAGAGACATGGAAATGTTATGTGTAAATACAGAAATAGCACTTAGTAATGTAGATAACCCAGATATAAGAAATAATGAATTAGTTTCCTGTGCAAACATTATATCAAAAAGTAATAAGAATAAGTACAGTCTAAAAGATTCAGATAAGTACATAGTAACAGTTTAAAACAAAAAATTAATTCAAATAGTTTAGTGGTTTGCAAAGCTGATAAAGGCAATACAATTACAATAATAAATAGGAGCGAATATATTGAAAAGACAGAACTTCTCTTCAGGAATGACAATTTCAAGATATTAAATGATCCCACTAATAAGTTTCAAAAACAAATAAAATCACTTATTAAAAATTGCCCTAATATATTTTCAGACACAAAAAGTTTCATGCTAACTATGATGAACCCAAAAGCTCCTGTTTTGTATAGTTTACCAAAAATACATAAACCAAATTGTCCCATGCGCCCAGTTGTTTCATATGTAACTGCACCTGCATATAAAGTCTGTAAAAAACTTAATGAATTATTGCCAAAATATATTAACTTTAACCCAAAGTATGCTATTAAAAACACTTTACAATTAGTTAATAATATAAAAAATGTACATTTACCACTGAATGCAAAATTAGTTTCATTTGATGTTAAGAATTTATTTCCGTCTATACCTGTAGATGTTCTGTTGTCTATCTGTTCCTCACATATACAAAATACTTTAACCTTAAATAGTGATCAGAAAAAAGAATTATTCTCGGCCTTAGATATTTGCATAGGACAAAATTATTTTCAGTTTAATAATAAAATCTATAAACAATTTAATGGCTTACCTATGGGCTCTCCTTTATCACCTTTATTAAGTGAAATCTTTATGACATTTTTGGAAGAAAACATTTTTACATCTGATAACCCCAACATAAAATATGTTTTTCATTGGGCAAGGTATGTTGATGATATATTTTGTATCTGGACGGGAACAGATAGACAGCTCCATATGTTCTTAGATTATATTAATTCCTTTTATAGTAGCGTGCAATTTACACTTGAAACAGAAAATATGAAAAGTTAAAATTTTTTGGATCTTACCATTACTAGATCACAAAATAATCTTAGTTTTCGGATATATAGAAAACCTACTTTTACAGATACCGTTATACATAAACAATCACTAACATCATGGCACATAAAATTAAGCAGTTTTCATGCAATGGTTAATCGTCTCCTTATAGTTCCTTTATCCAAAGAAAATTTCAATAAAGAGGTAGATATTATAAAAGCCATAGCACAAAATAACGGTTATGATGAAAGAATAATTAACTCTTTAATTTAAAAAAAACAGAAGAAAATTACTTTAAAAGAATTTTATTCCATAGAGCCAGATCAGGGTAACAAAAAATTTCACTTAACAAATTACATTCCGTGTATAACAGATAAGATTAATAATAGGTTAAAAAACCATGGTCTTAACATGGTATCAGTAAACAAACGTAATCTTTTTTCACTACTAGTCAATAATAAAGAAAAATCTAATACACTGGAGAAAAATGGAGTTTATGAAATACACTGTGCAGAATGCGATGCTATTTATATCGGACAATGTGGCCGTGCTCTGAAACATCGCATTTCTGAACATAAGAAGGCGATTTTAACCAATACATCTAATACAGGTTTTGCAGATCATTGCTTACAACACAATCACTTTATAGACACAAAAAACATAACACTACTCCACAACATACAAAAAGGTAGAAAAATGGATGTGTTAGAAATTTTAGAAATTAAAAAAGCAATAAAAAATAACAAAAATTTAACAAATGAACAGACTGAATTTTGTGTATCCCCTTTATTAAAATCTGTTATTTAGTTTAGTTTATTTTATATTATTTTGAATGTTCATCATTATTATAAATTTTGCATTCAGTTTATATTTAGTTCAGTTAATTTTATATTTTGCATTCATGATTGTATTTAGTTTTTAAAGACACCAGACCTTCCCTTGTCTCATGCACACACTCCCCACCCCTCGCCATCACAACACAGATGTTCCAGATACACCCTAAACAGATGTTTACCACCTACACTACTCTAACATCCTGTGTTCAGTAATTTCATTCAGTCGCTCTTTGACAATGGCTTAAGTTAGTCGAAACAGCTGTCAGAGTTAATTAAAAAAATTTGTGAAACTTACCAAGTGTTTTTATATATTTTACAAAACCTTTGTATTAATATGTTTCACCAAGTGCCCAACGAGTCATCAATTAATATCGAGAAGGTATTCTGCTCGCATCTGACAAACACAAATTTAGAGTGTGTGAAGAACAATGTGTATACAGGGCCAATGGTAGCTTTTCTCTGATGTAAGCTTGTACTCCTCTGAATTGCCCACTCATCGTGGCAGCGCCATCGTACCCTTGACCTCTCATTTTGTTTAGATCAAGCCCTAATGTTGACAAGGTCTCCAATATTGTATTAGCCAAACCTGCTCCAGTGACGTCATAAACGGGGACGAATGTCAGAAAATCTTCTCTGATTTTGAAAGTTTGGTACTCTACGTAACGTACACAGAGAGAAAACTGTTCGATTTGGCTGATGTCAGTGGTTTCATCTGCTAGAACGGAATAAAAAACAGACTTTCTGACATTTTCTACAATTTTTGATTGTATTAAGTGACCGAATATGTTAATAAGTTCGTTTTGAATGAAAGAACTTGTGTACATCGTCTTCCCACCACTGGTCGTTAATTGGTCTTTAAGAATATTATCTCCACTGTTGGCTCGGTATCTCAACAACGATCGAAAATTCCCATCATTTTGGTCCGGTTCTTCAGGGCTTATTCGTTCAGAGTCACGATAACCCCTTAGAGCTATTTGCTGCCTCCCGCAAAATCGTATTGTTTGTATTATAGGGATTAGCCGTTTTCTATTATTCTCAATATCCAGTCTTCTTTGGGCATTTACTTGATTGATAACACTTTCAGCCTTTTTCTTAACTATAGCTTTTGTGTTTTCAGCGATCAAAACATATTTCTTATGATAGGATAAGTTTTCATGTTTGCTAAACATTTCCCTGGCTTTTTTTAAATTGGTAAAAGCCTGAGTAACCAACGCCCCTGCTACTTGGTGATCTCCTTTCCCTACATTTTCGGTATGGGAAAATAACACGCAGTACTTGCAAAAAAATCCAGATTTTTCCTCTGAATAAGCTAACCACGTAAATTCTTCTAGCCACTTCATTTGAAAAGATCTAGTATGGTTTGAACTAGTAATGGAGGGAAATTTGTATCCAGGCTGAGGTTTCCAAACATTTTCTAATAAAAAAATTTGTTTTTCGTTTGTGAAAAACTGAACGGAATTGTTTTGACAATAGTTTCCAATATCATAGATATTTTTCCTTACTTGATTAGGCCTACTATCCTCCATAACCGGAACTACATTAATTGAGCTCGAAGTAGCGACATCACAAGAAGCAATTCTACCAATGCAGCCAACTTCAGCATTGTCACCGTCAGGCCTATTTGCACTTTGTCCTTTCGTAACACTACCGACTTCAGGACTGTCACCAACAGGCTTACTGACACTTGGTTTTTTGGCGAAAAAGTTTTGAATAGAAGCTTGCCTCTTCATTACAATTGTGGTTCACTTACGGCCAACTTCAATATACTGATAAAGTACCTAAACATTAACACTTAAAACACCACCATACTTCAGTACAACAGATGTCGAACAAACGTAAACAACAAACAATGGCTGCCACTGAACTGTTCAGTTGTCCGCACGCGCAGATGGCCGGGCGGGAGCCCGAGTCGGACCGAATCAACCCGAACGGGCACGAACTTCACACTACTACCACCCCTCTCCCCTCACCCATACGGGGAATTATCACTGTCTGCCGCGGCGATGCCTTCGCGCATGATTCATTAAAATAAATCAGATTACGTTACTTATTTTTTCTTTATATTCATTATTTCGGGGAGGGCCCGGGCCCCCTGGGCCCCCCTTATATACGCCCCTGGCCTAAGTAGTAATTGGCTATTTTTACTTATTTTATACTAATTACTTATTAATTTACTATCATACATGTTTTGTTTTGGTATTCTAAATGATTTGTTTACTTGTTGACTTGTTTTCGATATGTTTTACAATTATTGAATGTTTTCATCAGTTTCTATATTACAGTTTGTTAATTATTTCCTAACTGCCCTTCCAGTGTTATTAGATTTGTATTAATTTATCTTTTTATTTATTTATTCTGCCAGTGTTTATAAATTGGCTATTATCTACTATTCTCTATAACATAAAACATAACATTTAGGCTTATGGTCTGTATAATTCCTTCAGCCATATCCTATTCATAGATTTAATCAAACAATTCTTTAACAGCTATTATGCAACGTTTGCTTACAATTTGTTTTATTCTTAATTATTTTTTGGGTGATAAACATCATCACACCATTTAAATTTATTTAATTGACTATCCCTTAGAACATAGGGTGTTTATTGATTTTGCTCTTATTTTCTTTACTATATTTTTTCACTTATCTAAAAATGAACTTTTTCTTGTGAAACTTACTGTTTTTCGTTGGACGCATTTCGGCGTACGTATCCGCCTTCTTCAGCTTTGAGTCAGACTGCCATCATTTCGTAAAGGTTGTTGTGTGGAAGGTGTAGTGGGGGTGGTGTGTGGAGATACAATCAAGACAACTATATTTTTTCTTATACCAACTTTACTCTCTAGCCATGGTAACACTAACTTTTGACCTTCCATGGGATTCCTCCCCTGAATACTATTGTATCCTTCATTTACAATTAATCTTAATACTATCGTGAACAAAATTCTTAATTAATATTACTGTTCACCATTAAACCATTAGTGTTTATCACTGATTTATTAAGTGTTTATACCTATCACTAGGGTTTCTAATTATTTTGGGGTATTACACTTTCACTTTTCACTTCTTATCTTTTATTTAAGTGTTATTAGTGGGTAATCCCTAAAATTACATTCTCTTTGTTATTTATTTATGTTTACTATCTCACTATCTCTCTATCTCTCTCTTTACAAAGGTTATTTATACTATTATTAAGTTCCTGTCATTATAGAGTTCTTTATTACATTTAAACTCTATTTCTTTGGTTAGTGTACTTTTAGTTTTTTCATTACTTTATCGGGTTTTATCAATTATCATTTACATTTATACTAATAACTATCTTTTACATTTGTTATTTATTTGTTTCTTTTTCATTATTATATTTGAGTGTAACATTTCTCCTGTTTTGTTCTATATCATTCGTTGGTATTTTATCCTTTGATTTCATTTTATTTCCTTTATACTTGGTTGGTTTCATTTTCATTTGCCTTCTTCTTCGATTTCATTTACAGTAGAAGCCCTATATAGCGTGGTTCGATATACCGTGGAGTCGGATATAACGCGGTGAAAAGTATGTCGCCCGTTATTAGCGAAAATTCTTACTTGTAGAGAGTGAGTAAATTATGAATTGTTTATCGTGACTTCCGTAGCCACAACATTGGAATGCTTGCGTTTATTGTAAACAAAGGCTTGTTGTTGGAAACACCATTGTAAACAACAGCCAGAATTGCCAGTTCAAGTGTACCTGTAGACATAAACAATTGCCCGAGCTATTTACAGTCTCTACGTTTCTAAGAATTCATGCCAAGGCAAGCAGCCAACTAAATCCCTTCTCTCCCTCATATTACAGTACAGTATAAGATCATACTCTGATATTATCTTATCAAAGTGTTTGTCATAAATTCGCATAGTGTAGAGTTTTGTGATGTCGCAGAAAAGAAAAGCATATTCTGTGAGTGATAAACTCAAAATAATTGATCGTGTGAAGAACGGAGAGTCAAAGGCAAGTTTATCACGTGACTGTGGCATCCCAGAAGGAACAATTAGAGGGTGGATGAAGGAAGAAGATAAACTTAAAGGTTTTGTGAACACAGTTGAAAGTGAAGTGGGGTTGCAAAGAAAAAAGACTAAAGTAGGTAAGGATAGTGAACTAGATGAGTGTCTGTACAGGTGGTTTTTAATAAAACGAAGTGAAGGTGTGCCACTGTCAGGACCAGTTATTAGAGCTCAAGCTGTGAAATTCCATAGTGATTTACATGGCAACAGTGTCTTTAATGCATCTGACGGGTGGAAATCTCATCATGGTATAAGCCAGATAAGCATTGAAGGGGAAGCACGATCATGTGACAGTGAAGATGCAGCACTTTTTCCTCAGGCATTAAACAAAGTAATGATCGATAACGATTTAAATGACCATCAAGTGTATAACTGTGATGAAACTGCTCTGTATTTTCGAATGCTTCCTACCAGAACTCTGGATGTGAATAATTCAATAAATAAATCTGGATTAAAAATAAATAAGGATAGAGTTACCCTCCTGTTTGCCACAAATAAATCAGGCAGCCACAAAGTTAAACCTCTCTGTATAGGGAAAAGCCGAAATCCTAGATGCTTTCAACATGTTAACATGACATCATTACCCATCACATATCGTAATACAAAAAATGCTTGGATGACAAGTGATATTTTCGGTAAATGGTTCCATGAAGAATTTGTTCCATCTGTGAGAAGCCACCTGCGGTCACTCAACCTCGAAGAAAAAGCTGTACTGACCTTTGACCACTGTCCAGCACATCCACCTGCTGATATGCTACAGTCAAGAGATGGGAAAATCGGTGTCATGTTCTTGCCGAAAAACACTACAGCACTGATCCAGCCATTAGATCAAGGCATCATAAAAGCATTTAAAGCGCATTACCGCCGTGAACTTCTGAGTGCTATAGTGAATTCTGATGAGGAAATGGAAATTTACCTTAAGTCAATAAACCTGAAAACAGTTGCGTATTCAATAGGTCTTGCATGGGAAAGTATTAGTACGGCTACGATTCAGAATTGCTGGAAGAAATGTTCCTTTGAACAAAACATCGCCGATGGAAATTGCTCTGTTGCCGGATTCACTAATAGTGATGTACAGTCTGCGAGTAGTGCTCTGCATTGCAACTTCACTCTAGATGACTTGAATGACTGGGCAGAAGTTGACAACGGTGAGCCTGTTACAGAATGTATTGTAACTCCGCTTTAACTTAGACTGGTAAAAAAAGATTATTTTTTGTTTTGAAAATTTTTTTTGAAAATTTTTTTTTCAAGTTTGAAAAGAGGGGCCACAAGTTAATTAAAACTAAACCAAAGCCTAGAGAAGCCAAAAATGCGCTGGATCCAGTGAGACAGGACTTGCAATTAAAACTCATAAAATTAACAATTAATAAAATCCGTTTTATTATTCTATCTCCCTTTTTAAAAATATTAACAACAAAATCAATAAATATAACATTGAGAAACTATTCCCCTTAAATTGTTAATTAAAATAATTTATTCTCTTTAAATAATGTCACCTGAAAATTATTAACACATATAAAATTTATTTGCTATCTTCTCTTTAAAATGAATTAAAAATTAAAATCATTAATTTTCTTTAAGTAATGTTTCCTGAAAATTATTAATAAATATAAAATTTATTTTCTATCTTCTCTTTAAAATGATCAAGTGAAACTTAATTGAGATAAAATTTATAGACTTCTTGATAAGGTTAATTAGAATAACTAATTCTCAAAGAAAATTAATTAAAATTAAATAGAGACAAATCTACATACTCTTTATTAAAGTTAATTAAAATAAATTAACTCTCTTAGAAAAAATATTAATTAAAAATTAATAGAGATAGAATTATTTAATTGTCATCAAAATTAAAATATATATAACCCTATATTTCATCTTTTCTTTTATAAGCCCTATATCTAATTCCCCCAAAAATACACCCAAATGTACAATACATATAGAACCCCACAAAATACACACACAAATATACAATTCATCTACATGTTCCACAATACAGGACAATTATTACATAGATCTCTTGCCACACCCTTTTCTACCCCCATAAGGTACATCATTAATTATTTTATGAAAATCCATGTTAGGTTTATAATTCTTAATATGTGCATAACACATTACACGTGTATCTGAGTATATATGCAACACCAGTAGTCCCCAGGACATAATAAATTCAAAATTTGGCCAAGTGCCTAATACTATTATAAAATCCTACCCCACTGGGCACTTATACTGGGAGAAATAAAATTTAGAATACAGTGAACACCCCAGTTATCATAATTAATTAATAGAATTTATATATATAGAAATATTGTTAAGTTCTGAAAATAGTAATGTGTCATGAACCTTATAACCCTTTTAAAAGTAATTTTGGCCCAGAGACCGACATGTTGATGGACCAGTCAGTGCACAATTCAACCTGTCTCAACAACATGTTTAACACTGCATGGACATGCACGTATTCAGGATTAAACTTGTGATTCTACTTAACTACCACCGAAACTTCTATCCCTATATAAACCAAACTGAATTTAAAAATGAGAAATTAATATATATAATGAACACTAAATTGAAACAGAGAAATTACAAATTGATTGAATGAATTAGTAGCAGTAATGAAACCCTTATACTGAAAATAAGAAGGAATTGCACGTTTGAAAGGTGAGCTGCCAAAGATGCATGTCAGCCTCTGAGCTCACATATTATACAAACAAATTAATAAAATTTACAAAAGATTTCCCTCCCAGTTCACGCACTATACTGTCCCGTTAATCGGGGATCCAATTAAAATGTTTAAAAACTCAAGGTCATGTTGTGGAATGATTGAATTGGTTCACTGGCTCTATTGAGTGCATCACAATGTGTAAGAATATAATGCATTGAGTTCACCTCATTTTTCCTTTCCATGGGTGTGAAGTGGTGATCATCTGGCTTTCATGAAAGGGTGTTTGTGTTAGCCATCGCCATCTTCTCCGGCAGATGAAGAGAGAGAGAATCTAGGTGTTACATGTTCAGGTGCAGGGGCTGTTCCTCGCCTTCATCGGGGAACCCGCATATTTAGATCTAGCTTGCTATAGATGGAAGAATGGTGGAAGAAAATCTTTTCATCTGTCCGGAGGAAAAGACGCAGCTAATTTTGACGACGTTCGGAGCGAGACCAACTTTCTTGATCCCGTTTCCGCTTTCTAAACCCGTAAACCTTGGCTCACGCTAGAGGCCAGCACTTATCAAGCCTCGCTCTTAAAGGTAATTCCAGCAGCAGTATTGCTTATCTCC
This sequence comes from Magicicada septendecula, assembly GCA_034769895.1. NCBI lineage: Eukaryota > Metazoa > Arthropoda > Insecta > Hemiptera > Cicadidae > Magicicada > Magicicada septendecula. The sequence continues at coordinate 259,837,921 of CM068368.1, read as the reverse complement.
ACTGCTAGGGTGCGGCACTAATGGTAAAACCAGTTACAGATAGTTTATCTCTACCGCTGCTATGTTAAATACCGTACAGTATTTAGCTTCCTTTTTCATTAAACGGTGAATACGCGCCGAATCTTCCGAGACTCGGCACAGTATAGGAGATAAAGATATCATCGATGCAGTCCGAAATGCAAATTTCGAAGAAAAAGAAGACGATGACGATAATGGAAATGAAAATGGGGTGGAAGTGAAAGAAGTTATTCCAAATGTTAGTGAAGTGATAATACACATAAACAAAGTAATTTCGTGGATGGAGTGGCAAAGTGAATCTAATAATGTTCATCTGCTGCACCTCGCGTTTATAAAACAATACGCGGAAAAGAAACGCTGTGCATTATCCCGTCAAACAACAATTACGGACTTTTTTAAGACCAACAATTAGGCCTACAGTAGGTCGAATGAGCAATGTATAAATAGTGTATTTTATATTCCATTGGATTAAAATAGATTAAAATACGTATTGGATTAAAATACAGTTTTCTTATTTTTTATTTCTACATTTGGTGACGTAATTTACGTACAGTATATAGTAGTGCATTATGCTGTAGCCTTCTTCCCGGTCCTCCCTCCCCATCATTTGTCACTGTACAGGTCACCTTCCGATATACCGCGGTTACGCCTATAACGCGGGGGAAAGTATGTCACCCGACAACCGCGCTATATCGGGCTTCTACTGTATTTCATTTTACTTTATTTTATTTCAGTTTTCCCCTTCTAATTTGGTTTTATTTTATTTGGTCAATCACTTTCTCATTTGGTTTCATTTTATTTAGTCAATCACTTGGGTTTGGGTCATGTAGTCGTTTGTCGCGTCATCGTCATTTTATTTTCTTTAGTTTAAACATTTTACAAAGTTGATTCATCGTTTTTTCCCTGGTATTGGGGTGGCTTGTTTGTGTTGTAACATAATGCCTCTTCTTCAAAATTGATCATTTTGGTAAAACACTAGCATAGTTTTTTATGAAATTATCAGTTATACATTCGTCCTTTTTCTTCTTGTTTCTCCTCTTACTTGTTCCATTCCATTTTATTTAGATCTGTTTTATTTATTTCCATTAGTGCTTCTCCCTGTTATATAATTTTTCCCTAACTTTTTAGTAGTTGGTTTCTTCCACTACTACCTTTTTTCTGAGACCAGAGGAACATCATCTCTGCTCAGTTAATTGATTGCTGGACCTATTCTCAGTCAATCTTAAATACCTTTTTTGTCATCTTGTGACTTACATTAATAATAATATTTTGGGGATTGTCCACTTCGTGGTTTTTTAGATCATTTTAACCTTTTACTCATTCTTCCTTCCGCTGTACCTTTGCTATATGTTATCTACTCACACAGTTGATTGTTTTTTATTTATTTAGTTGTTAATTTCATTATTTCTAACTTTTCATTAGTTTGTTTTTTCTTTTCTTCTTGTGATCATTTTAATCATTTTAGACATCTTTTTTCTTCTTTCTTGGTTGATTACCATTATATTGCTTTAGCCACTAGCTGTATATTTGTTTTATACACACATTTTTTTTTTCTTGAACCAGTTCATTTTTTTTTCTGAATACTCTATATTCTTTATAATTTTAGGTATTTGTCTTAGCAGTTATTGCTTGATTTTATTTTTGTTTATTTTGTTTTGTCTCAAATATTATTCTAAACAATTTTTGGTCGATTGTGTGAAACCACTATCTATTGTTTCATTAGGTTGATCTGCTGGATAATTTGTTTCTTCCCATTTCTTATTCATCCCCGTGTTTGTCTGCTTGACTGCTTCATGATACCCTATTAGTATGTATCTTAATTCTTCTCTGTTCTTCTCACTGTCTTCCTTCATTTGTCCCTTCAATTCTTCCTTCAGTTCTTCATTTCTTTTTTGGATGCCCTCCATCAATCGTTGTTGTAGGGATTCTTGGTTCCTCCGTAGTGTATTACTGTGTTCCTCCATTTTCTCATTTATCTGCTGCTTCAAGGTTTCATTATTTCCTTCAATTTTGTTGTTCAGTGTCTCAATATCTTCCCTTAATTGTTTCTTTAAGTTTTCACTTAAAATCTCATTTTGTCTCCGTGAATTTTCATTAATTTTTTCCTCCTGTTTATTAAAATTGTCATTAGTTTCTTCCTTCATTTTGTCTATTTTCTTATCCATTTTTTTCATTTCCTTTATCTATTTTTCCATTAATTTCCTCCTTGTTTCTGTTTAATTGTTCCACCATAATCCTCATCATTTCTTGGAAATGTGTGGCCATTGATTGGATTGGTTTGTCTGGTTGGTTGCCGACTATTACTTCTATTTCCGGTTCTGGTTGGGTTGGGTTTTCTGATTGGTCCTCTTGGGCATCCTCTTCGATCATTTCCCCGATCATTTCTTCAATCATTTCCATTTCTTCTTCGTCGGTACCTTCAGATCCCTTCTTAGCTTTATACCTTGTAACCATGGAATGTTTCATATTTTTCCGTAATTGCCGCTAGTCTTCAATTCTAGCCTCACTATTTGGTTGCCAATCTGTAACGAGTAGTTGACGACGTCGTGTTTAAGCCCCACGTTGGGCGCCAATCTGTAACGACGATATTTGTACGTGTTGTGAAAATGTATAAGTTGTGTGTTCGCCTCACACTGGTGTCGTTACTTTATGTTGCGCTGACGATGTCCATAGCGATCCTTCAAATTACCAGTACACTAATGTGGGAACCTTACCTGTTCTTCGTAGGTGTGCATAAATCCCGGGTGGCGCCAAATTGTTTAATTAAAACAATTAAATTAACAAATAGTATGATTGAGCGTTTTTAGCTATGATGGTCTGGTGATTTTGATTATTCCCACCTGTACGGGTTTATAAATCTCGCTGGTAGTTCGCTGAGTTTCCGACGTGAGTGCTTCTGTCCTCTTTGCTAAATAATACACAATTTATATAATGCACTTCCCTATGAAATAAAAACAGTGGTTACAACTCTGTACTAGTTTCTTTTATTGCGATTTGTATTTATTCAGTAATATTTAAAATTATATTTTTGTCATTACACAAATTTGCACTGGCAATTATTATAAGACAAAAATCTCAAGGTTGGGCGAAGCGATCCGAACAAATGATTCAGTTAGACATGGCGACTGCTACCGTTTATTTACAATTATTTACGTTCAGATCCTGGGTTCTTGTGATTACGTAAAAGATATTAATAATGATTACAATAAACTACACTACCTTACATTAATTGTACTTAGATAATACACTGTGTAATTATAATTTGTTCCTGAAGTGTGGTAAAGTGTGTTTCAAAAGTTCGTAATTTTCATACAGGTTAATTTGCTAATTAACATAATTTTAGTGGTTTAATTTTTATGAATCTTTGAAAGAAATAATATTCAGTTTATATTGAGAGTTCAGATTATTGTGAGAAAAGTTTAAAGAGAATTTAATTCAGAAATTCGGGTAATTTAGCAATACTTATCAACTCAGTCGACTTGATGTGTACTGTTATTCAGTTGTAACGTGTTGGGTCGTCAGTCGTCATCAATTTTCAATATTCTTGGGGCTTAAGTACGTCTGGCATCTTTTTCATATTAGTTGTTCAAATTTATTAATTTAGAATTTGTTAAATTGGTCCTGGGCATCAGTTAAATGTTCTCGTCCTTCATCAGCTTCTTACGTCATCATCTTTGCAAATTTGGATCACTTTTTAAAAGTTTTATATTACAATTTTGGTGTTTTGCGGCATGGCGTCTATTCTTGATGAGCGTCACTTATGGAATCATAGGTTTTAACAGAAAATTTGTAACTAACGTTCCGTTGTCATGTTTACTGATTGCTCTTGATTGGCTGATCATGACTTAAGACCATTGTTATTATATTTGAATTTTTATTCAAAATTACTGTATATCTTCTGATTGCTATTATTCTTCCGTCTTCCTTCTTTGTATTAAATATTATCACTACTGTTTGTATTTTCTTTCAAAGATCATTTTGACATCCCATAAGGTTGGGTTTTCTTATGTATTATTGTTTGGACAATTATGTTGATATTTGTTAATTACATTTCTTTCTTATTTTAAGTCCTTAATCTAACATTTATCTTTTAATATGATTCACAAATTATCCTTGACTAGTTGCTTGCCTTGGATTTGCTAATATTCTTGTTAGTTTTTTTACAATTTGTAGTTATTTGTTTTTTACAGTTAGGCATTTCATAGGCCTAAGTAGTAATTGGCTATTTTTACTTATTTTATACTAATTACTTATTAATTTACTCTCATACATGTTTTGTTTTGGTATTCTAAATGATTTGTTTACTTGTTGACTTGTTTTGGATATGCTTTACAATTATTGAATGTTTTCATTAGTTTCTATATTACAGTTTGTAATTATTTCCTAACTGCCCTTCCAGTGTTATTAGATTTGTATTAATTTATCTTTTTATTTATTTATTCTGCCATGTTTATAAATTGGCTATTATCTACTATTCTCTATAACATAAAACATAACATTTAGGCTTATGGTCTGTATAATTCCTTCAGCCATATCCTATTCATAGATTTAATCAAACAATTCTTTAACAGCTATTATGCAACGTTTGCTTACAATTTGTTTTATTCTTAATTATTTTTTGGGTGATAAACATCATCACACCATTTAAATTTATTTAATTGACTATCCCTTAGAACATAGGGTGTTTATTGATTTTGCTCTTATTTTCTTTACTATATTTTTTCTTATACCAACTTTACTCTCTAGCCATGGTAACACTAACTTTTGACCTTCCATGGGATTCCTCCCCTGAATACTATTGTACCCTTCATTTACAATTAATCTTAATACTATCATGAACAAAATTCTTAATTAATATTACTGTTCATCACTGATTTATTAAGTGTTTATACCTATCACTATGGTTTCTAATTATTTTGGGGTTTTACACTTTCACTTTTTACTTCTTATCTTTTATTTAAGTGTTATTAGTGGGTAATCCCTAACATTACAGTCTCTTTGTCATTTATTTATGTTTACTATCTCACTATCTCTCTATCTCTCTCTTTACAAAGGTTATTTATACTATTAATAAGTTCCTGTCATTATAGAGTTCTTTATTACATTTAAACTCTATTTCTTTGGTTAGTGTACTTTTATGTTTTTCATTACTTTATCGGGTTTTATCAATTATCATTTACATTTATACTAATAACTATCTTTTACATTTGTTATTTATTTGTTTCTTTTTCATTATTATATTTGAGTGCAACATTTCTCCTTTTTTGTTCTATATCATTCATTGTGGTTTTATCCTTTGATTTCATTTTATTTCCTTTATACTTGGTTGGTTTCATTTTCATTTGCCTTCTTCTTCGATTTCATTTATTTCTTTTTACTTTATTTTATTTCGGTTTTCCCCTTCTGATTTGGTTTTATTTTATTTGGTCAATCACTTTCTCATTTGGTTTCATTTTATTTGGTCAATCACTTTCTCATTTTGTTTTATTTTATTTGGTCAATCACTTGGGTTGGGTCATGTAGTCGTTTGTCATGTCATCATCATTTTATTTTCTTTAGTTTAAACATTTTACATAATTGATTCATCGTTTTTTCCCTGGTATGGCCTGGGGTGGCTTGTTTGTGTTGTAACAATATTCATTATCATGGATAGTAGTGTATAAATACAAATAAAAAAAATATATAAGTAATATGAAATATAAAAATATAAGATGTCTAATGATAGAAAAAAAAATATTTTAATAAATAAATTTATTAAAATTTTTTTTTACCAAGTAGAGGAATAGTGCGACAATACAAGCATAGGCTGTAATGCGCATATATAGTATAAAATAAATATTTAATTTAATTTTAATAATATATAATAGACGAGCAGGTGTGAAATTGGAAGCTGGCTTGCAAACAGGAGTCAACACACAGGATCACGCGATTACCGCTACATGTGTGTATAAAAGTAAATAGTGTGTGTGCGTGAAGCCTGTTTGATCCTGAAAGTTTGCACCTCACCCCAAGTCAATGCAAAATTAAGAATATATTTAATATTAAGCAAACCATAAATGTTAGCGAGAAGGTAAAAACTTCTACAAATGTGTAAAAATCAGACACAAGTGCAGTGCGAATTTTATGTAATTCGGACAATCAGTGCGAATCCAGTGCGATATTTAAAGCATTATAATTACACTAGTGGTGCGAGCATCATGATAATTGCACATCACATAGGTCATTAAATTAGACAATATTTTATTACCGTGAAATCCGCGTTAAACAGTGCGATTGGCGAAAAAGTGCAATTATGTGGAATAGTACGAGAGTGGGGCCTATCACGCCATGGTTCAACTGTCGACAGGCTAATTCCTGAATCGACAGCTGCAGTTTTCTTGGTGAATATAAATAGAAGCCCAGGAGAGCTAATCTCTCTCTTCTAACAGCGTTCATTCATGGCGGAACGCTATGTCCGTTCATGATGCAAAATTTTAATTACTTCGGACAGAGTTAGACGATATGTCTAACACCAATAAGACTTTTTGTTAATCATAACTTGTAAAGTAATACGATAAATATTTCGATTTAACATAATAATGGAAAACAGTAATTAAAAAGTAACGTAACAAACAAATCGTCAGAGGTCTACAAGTGATCTACATCTAGGAGCACTACTCCAGGCCGAGGACGAGAGCACTACATGGCATAATTTCCAGACGTAAAGGACGAGTAATCGGACTTCCAAGAGGACCCGGAGGACGAGGAAAGGATCCAGGACTTCCAAGAGGACCCGGAGGACGAGGAGAGGATCCAGGACTTCAAGACTATGCAGGAGTCACAACATCAGGTACTCAGAACCAGGACAGGGTATGCTGAGGAACCGCTACAATTAAGGTGAAAGAAAGCCGTGTATTCCTCATAACAAAAGACTTAATCAAAGATTGATAAACATTGTCAAAAGAAAGACAATGATTTCAAAAAGTGTAATTTATAACTTATAGATGTAAATGTCTTGTATAAAAATTATAGGATAATTTTTGCAGTAATAATTTATTGAAAAGACGTAAATTTAAATTGTAGAGTAATTATGAAAGCATTGTAGAGAAATTATGAAAGCATAATTTTTGCAGTAATAATTTATAAAAAATATTTAAATTTAAAATTGTAGAGAAATTATGAAAGCATAAGTTTTCAATTGATAATGATTGAAAATATTTTAATATACATGTGAAAGAATCAATTAGATTTGTTCAAGTAATGAACAAATAGTTAACTTAGTTAAATATTTTTATATTGAAAGCACACATTCAGACTGAGTAGTCCAGACAGTATAACACAATGAAGAAATGTTTTTTATTTAAAATTAATAATATTATGTCTATGATATAAGCTTTATGTTGGTGATGAGATTACAGCAAACTAAGAAACTTTGAAACCATGTATAATGAATATCGTACGACGAAGTAATCATTATTTATATAGTATTATTTCTTGATATGTTGGTTTAAAGTAATAAATGGGAACATTTTGAATTTCCTAAAAAGGCTACCATTATTATAATTACACCTGAACCCCTAATTACACGTACACGTTGTTAGAAATGTTATTTATCGTTGTATAATTTTATTGCTCATGAGCGTGCGCCCGACACACTTACATTTAATAACGTTGTATCGTTGTAATATATATAGCGACAATCCAAGCATATGCTGTAATGTGCATGTATTAAATAAAATAAATATTTAAATTAATTTTAGTAATATGTAATAGACAAGCAGATGTGAAATTGGAAGCTGAATTATAAACAGGAATCAACAGGAACATCACACGATTGCCGCTGAGAGCGTGTACACAAGTAAATAGTGTGTGCGTGAAGCCTGTTCAGGCCTGAAAGTTTGCAATCTCACCCCAAATAGATGCTAAATTAAAATTTTATTTAATTATAAGAAAACCGTAAAAATTTGAAAGAGTGTAAAGACTTCTAAAAATGCATAAAAATCAGACACGTGTGCAGTGCAAATTCTATGTAATTATGACGTTCAGTGCGAATTCTGTGCGATTTTTAGAGCACAGTAATTACACTAATGATGCGATCATTATGATAATTACGTATAATATGTGTAATTAAATTAGACAATGTTAGATCACCTTGAAATCCGCATTAGACATTGCAATTGGCAAAAATGTGCGAATATGTGAAATTGGACGAGAGTGGGGGAACAGACGCCATGGACAGCTTCTGACCTGCAGAATTCTGTGATGACAGGTGTGGTTTTTTTGGTGAATATAAATATGAGCTCAGGAGAGCCAAATTTACTCTTCAATCAGTTTTCAATTGCAGCGGTACGCTATGTCCGTCAGAGACACGAAATTTTAATTACTTCAGACATAGTTAGACGCTATGTCCAATTGCGACAAGATCTTTTGTTTATAAACTGTAAAGTATTACGGACAATATGTTAGTTCAAGTAATAAAAAAAGAACAGTAACTACAATTATCGGACGTCTACAAAAACTACAAACATCAACACTCTAGACAGATGGCGAGAGAACATCAAGCAGAGGGACGATATGCAGAGCAATAGAGGCGGTTTATCTAACAACAGTAGCTTATCCAGAGCAACACGTCATTCCATTCTACAGCCAGCCGATGGGACCATGAAGGACGAGAGACGGGAGGACGACCAGGGGAACCGGAAAACGCAAGAGGACATCCAGTAGGAGAGGACCGACAGATCACTGGAGGACATGGGACAATCTGCTGAATTGAGGTGACGAAAAACCAATTTATAATTATAAAGGAATAAAGACATTGAAAGACATTAATAAAAAAATATTTTAAATTAAAGAAAAATTATGTAGATAGAGATAAGAGAATGTAATTTAACTGTAGTAATGATGGCCAGTTAATTTAAAGATAATTTAAATCCTTGCTTGGAGAATTAACAATTGATTTAATAATGTAAATTTTTCATTGAAAGCATATAAAGTAAAGTAATTGGAAATATTCAATTAGTTTCTTTAAAATGATTATAAAGCTGTAAGATGTATGTAAGTATAGAATAATAATGTAAATAAGAACAAATTTATAAAGCACAAATTCAGACTGAGTAGTCAAGAATTGCTAGTATAACGATGAAATGTTTTACATAGAATTGCTAATATGAGACATAAGATATAAAAACTATTTTATGATGAGTGTACAGCAACAAAGAAACACTGAAACAATAAATAATGAATATTTTATGGCAAAGTAAATATTATTACTATATTATTATTATTTTTTAGTTTTGTTTGTTTGAATAAAGAAATGAAAACATATTACGATTTCTAAAAGGACTAATCTTATTATGATTACACCTGAACTCCAATTTATACATACTCGGTATCAGTAATGTTGTATGAATGTAAACACAGCACAAAAGGTACCTACCGTTGTATAAATTTTGGCGCTCCAAAATCGTGGGGCTCCACAAATTTAAATTACATTATATAATTTGTTACGTTGTAATATATATATATTGTAACGTAGTGGTTTTTGTAGAGGTTTTAGCGAAAACTTTGTAGGTGGCCTATTGGGTGTTCGTCTTATTTAATTAAGCCCCAATGTTGTAAGCGCCAATTCTGTAACGTGCGGTTTTTGTAGAGGTATTAGCGAAACGTCCGTCTGATTCAAGCCCCACTGTTGGGTTCACCAATTCTGTAACGTACCGCGAAAAGAGGTGTTGTAGAGTTATTTTTTATATGCCCCACGTTGTTAGCGTCAATCTTGTAACGTGCGGTTTTTCTTAGAGGTGTTAGTGTACTACAGTTACAGGTATATTGTTAATTCAGCGCCGCTATTGGAAGCGCCAGTCTGTAACGTACTGCCTTGAGATATTAAAGTTTCCGCCTCTCCGCAGTCACCACTTATGAATTATAATAACTGAAGTTTAAAAAATAAAGTATTTTCTAATGTTACTCAATCTAAGCAGAAATCGAGAGTGTGTGATTTGGGGTCAAGTAGGGAAGTTGTTCAGCCTTATGAGGAAGAGAGAGTAAGTACCGATTATTTACACTCGGTTTAGGCGATTTCGGAAATTTGTTCAAATTGTTCGCTGTGATTTAAATCAGCTGATTGTGAGACGAGTTTCCACACATAGTTCAACCAGCCTACCCTATGGCGAAATATGACCCAATGTATCAATCTCTTCTATTTTGTGCTGAAATCTATTACAACTACCCACTACAAAAAATATAACACATTTTTATTATTCAATATCATTTTTCAATAATATTTATTAATTATATTATTGTTTTTTTTGTTTTCCTGCCACCAAAATACAAGTATCACAATCGATCTTTACTTAATTAAAACATAATATCGACTTCCTCGAATAAACATGGAATTGTCAAAAGAAAAAAAAACATATATGGTTTTGTTTACCAAATTTTATACTATTTTTTAAAACATCAATCAATATATAATTCTTTTTATTTCCCCAGGGTTAAGGGTAAGTTCTTTTTGTTATGAGATGGTCAGAAATGGATAATTACTAAGCTTTACTAATACTGAAAAATATTAAATAAATTTGTTTATTTTTCCGTTTAGTATGCAGTTCCAGAAATGTCCGTCAGAGAGCAGCGTGCGTTTGTTTACTTTAGAACATGTGATTAATTTTGACTAGTTTTTGTGTTCTATATAATCATTCGGAATGCGTTTTCTTCGTCATCTATTAAACTAAATGTTTATATTACCTCTCTTCTTATAGTTCTTACTGGAAGGAAGCCTTTTCTCTAGTGAGGTCCGTCTTGAGTTGTAATTTCATTACCGTCTGGCCCATATTCTATCGTCAACTTGAAACATCACGAAACTAGGCCGAATCATCAGAAGGGTTTTCTTTCACAGTTTATTATGGATAAATAAATTTATAAATAATAAAATAAATAAATAAATAAATACCTTTAATTTTGATAAATAAGGTATGATTATATAGAGTTCATATTGCTTTTTAATTTTGTACTAATTTTACACTTCTCCCAAGTTTCAAAAAGGATATTTTAATAGAATTGTGGTAGCATCATTTTGTCAACTCGCCAGGTTTTTTCCAAATTTTATTATTAACAATACTTGTTATTCTCGTCACTCTTAGTAACCCAAAATATTTTTATTATACAGGCGGTTTGTAATTATTATAAATTTATATTTTATTTACCGAAAAATAATTCTTTTTAATTCCGGTTTCTTTCCCAATTTGGTTTACATAATAGGTTTCTGTTCATTTTCTTATAACCCTGGATATAAGTTTTTAATAGTTTTATTATCTTTAAATGAATTTATATATTATTTATCAGTCTCTCATAGTATTCCTACACTGCATTACTTCCTTCTGCCATTTCCCTCATATAGTATTATTTTAATGTTTTATTATTATTTGATATTTAAATCTTTTATGTTTGTTTTAAAACAAACCCTGGGTTATCTTATACTATAACACAAATATTTGAAAAAATATAAAATTAACTTAGGTATTAGACTTAGTTGTCTATACAATATAAATATTACAATAAATTAACAAAATACAGAATCAGTTAGTAGCATTATAGTCTACTATCATAGTTTATAATTTCTCTACTTACAGCACAATTCTGTAATAAGTTACCTTCACTTTCACTTTTTACCTCAATGGGTACACTATAACTCACTTGGCACTGTATATCACTCGAATTGTTTACAATGTTTAGTGATACAGATTAATTTTGGAGCTAGTTATAGGTTACCCATTTCTGACCTTTATGTTATTACATGAATTAATTTATTGGGACCGGGTTATGTACCGTTATATATATATTGTAACGAGTAAATGGGAGTTACTTCCTTTTTATTTAAAGCCCCGCGTTGGGTTCGTCAATATGTAACGAGTACATAGGGTACATCCTTCTTCTTTAAAGCCCCGCGTTGGGTTCGTCAATATGTAACGAGTAAACGTGGTCGTACCTGTTAAAATGTGTTTACACTTGTTTATTATGTGTATAAGTGTTAGTGTGGTGTGTTCGCCTCACACCGGTCGTTACAATAATAGTAGTCACTACTGAAGTCTGTAGCGTGGTCCAAATTACCAGTACAACCTACCTGTTAATTCATAGGGGTTGCGAATCCCGGGTGGCGCCAAATTGTTTATATTAAAACAATTAAAATTGTTAAATTACAAGTTGATAAGTGTTATTAGCGTTGACAGCTGGAGCATTCAAATGGTTCCCGCCGCTATACAGGTTGCCGTATTGTCCACTCGTGACGAGCGCTAGTTGGTTACTGAATAAAAATTGCTAACACACATATATTCTACAACGTCCTATGAAATAAAACGATGGTAATACTCTGTACTGTAATTTTAATACAAATTCAGTCATTAATTAATATGACAAAAGGATTATAAATGGTTTAATAACAAATTGCTCCGGCTTAGAACATGAGACGCCAGTATTTCAAGGTTGGCGAAATCGGTTTTAAAACAAATTATTTTGATGCCTTGATGGCTTCTGTTTACATACAATATATTAATCTGTTCAAAATCTGGGGTCCTTTGGATTATAAAATAAGACATAAACGTTGGTTACATTAAAAAAGTACACTACCATACCTTATACGTACTTAAAGAATATAAAGTGTTTTTACAAATTGTTCGATAGTGTCGTATTATCTGTTACAAAGTTCGCACACTAATGCGAGGTTATATTTTAATTAACAAATGTTTTTACATAAGTTGATATGCATTAAACCTTTGAAAGAAAATTAACTTTGTTTAATAGTGAGAAATTTTGATCGTTTTAAGAAATATTTAATGTAATTTGGTTTCTGGGAGAAAGGAATTTATTGGATACTTATCAGTTCAGACAGTGTTGATATGTAGTCATCTGGGGTAGTGGAAATTCTGCAATTTTGGACTGGTTTTAGGCTTCGGGCATCTTCTTCTGTCTTGTCTTGGGCTTTCTGTTATTTAATTTCTTGTGATTTGGTTCCAGGACATCGTTTAATCTTGGTAGTTCTGCATCTATTCTTCTTTGGTTTTTTGTTGTCAACTTCCGAACGTCTTTTTAACTATTTAATGGAAAATTTCAGTCATCACAATTTTGCGTGCCGCTTACCCACGCGTCATTTCTTCAAGTCTAATAAATTTAATGGAAAATTAGTATTCAACGGCCCGTTACTATGGTAACAGTAATCCTTTGATTGGTTAAGACCTCTTTCAAAAGCATTGTTAAGAGATTTGAATTTTTATTCAAATTTATTATGTATTTTCTTAATGATTTTATTCCTCTATCTTCCCTTTGGGGTAATAAATAATATCACTATTATATTTCTTTCCTTTCAAAGTTTAAAATGATACCTCATAAGGTCATATTCTATTATACATTAACTTTAGTCTAAATATTTGACATTTGATAAATTACATACCTCTTTTAAATTAAACTTCTATAATAACATTTCTCTTTTAAAATGATTTACATATAATTACTGGCCATTTACTGGTCTTAGATTAATAAATTTCCTTGTGAATTTGTTACAATTGACATTTGTGTGTGTCTGACAGTTATGCATTTTCATAGCCAAAAGTAGCCATGATGGTATTTTATTTATTTCTTTTAAATTACATTTTAATTCAGCCTGATGGGCTTCACTTTGTTATCATATTTGTTTGTGTTGTGTGTTGATTCTGTTTGTGTTTTAATTACTATTCAATATACATATTTTAAAATATAACAATTAGGCTTATGGACTGCAAGTTCTTTTCAGCCATATCCTCTTCATAACATTGAAACAAACAATTCTTTATAAGTTATTAGTTACTGTTGGTTTTAACATTAATTTCATTCTTTTGCTACTACTTTGAGTGATAAACATCATCACTTCTTGCAAACTTATTAAAGTTATTTCCCCTTTTAACATGGGATGTTTTATTCATTGTATACTTAATTTTAAAACAAAACCTTATTTCAATATTACTATCTTCCTCCATTCCATGTTAACACAATTGTTTTTATCTGGGCTTTCTCCCTGAATAATATCACATGTTTTACTTATCTTTATTTGAAATATTATTTTTAATTATTCTTAATTATATGAATGTTCACAAGATCACTCAAATCATTGACTGTTTATCAATGCTTTATAAAGTGTTTTCTTATTTATTATTACATCTTTATTACTTAAAATATCTATTTCCACGTATCACCTTCACCTTTAATTAACAGAGGTTTATCACTGATACACACTCACTATTTTTAGGGTATTTACACTTTCACTATTGCACTTTATTTTGGTTCACTGTTTGTATTAAGTGTTACTTAGTGGGTAATCCCTATACTTATTTCTCCTATTATTTCTCACTATTTCTTTATAACATAATTCTTATTATTAATGACATTTGGTTATTTACCTTTCATTAAATCTAACCTTAATAATTGTGTTAGTGTACTTTTCTACACTACGTTACTTTATAATTGTCTTTTGTTTTAAAATAGGTATATAAGTTATTTCAATTACAACAATACTATTTGTTTCATTAGTGGATAATTATTTGGGGTTTATTTACAGTATTCTAACTTTGAGTCTACCATTTCTCCCTTTTATATGTGGTGTTAGTTACTCCTTGGTTTCACTTTGTCTCCTCTTCATTCTTCCTCTTCTTCTTCTTCATCTTCAACTGTCTTCATCTTGGTTCGGTTCTCCTCTTCTCATCTGGTTTAGTTTCTATTTAGTCGTAGGAATTTGTTTACTTCCTTTGATTCCTCTTTAGTTCTGGTTTCTTATCTTCTTTTGTTATTTCCTATTTGTTTGGTCAATCACCTTTTGTCTCTGTGTATGTTTCGTGGTTCCCTTCTTTGTGTTTCTGTTGTTGGGTCAATCACTTGGGTTGGGTAATATCGTCGTTCGTCGTATTATAATATTTATATTTTATTTATTTTTAAACATTTTATTTTATATGAAGTATATTTAAATTAAGAATTATCTTTTTTATCCCTGGTACTGGGGTGGCTTATTTGTGTTGTAACAATATATATATTGTTACGACATCACAGAACAATCTACGCGTTTGTCGAATGTCCCAGAAGAATCTCGCTCTAATGTGTGTGGCATACGTGACTCTAGACGCATTCGCGAGGGTTTTCTCGAAGCCGCCAGCCGCGCGGACTGTGTCAAGGCCGCAATTAATTACGTCGCACACTCTGGCGCTAACACGCATTATGGAATAATCTAGTAATTTTGGGCGGTATAAATACCAGTACTCAACGACGTTCAGTTCAGTATAGTTGCGAATATTTACAGTGCGGTTCGAGTTTATTGTCGGGCGATTACAAGTTACTACTGTGTGCGTTCAAGTGGTTATTAGTTAAGTGTTGTGTTTTATAATCGGACGGTATATTGTAATACAATTGTTTTTTAATATTAGTTGACATTTATTTGCGTGTGAACAATTTTTATTTGTTTTTTATAAGAGAGTGTGTTGTTAATTACGAACTGTTTAACTGTGAAAATTAAAGCTGGTGATTAGTGACTTAATCGGTGTCTTGTAATTTTGTTTCCACTGTACCTACGACGATCAAGTAGACCGTCGTAACAGTGGTGTCAGAACTGGGATAGAACGGTTAACAGTGGAAACAGTGGACACTTTGTACAAGATGAGGTAATTCTTAATTAATTGATAAACAATTGATGCCAGTCAGATGATGGAAGCTTTCCAAGCGCTGCTGCGAAAGACACGGGAAGAGACAAAAGAAGAACGAAAACAAGCAAGAGAAGAAGCAGAAAGACAACACAAAGAAGAACGCAGATAGGAGACGGAAGAAGCAGAAAGACGACAGGATGAAAAACGTAAGCAGGAGACAAAGACATCAAGGCTTTAATCCAGGAACAGAAACAGATGCAAGAACATAGTACCGCAGATTGGGTCTCCTTCGAGGTGAGCTTAATAAACAAGTTACTAAAATATGGAAAGTACAAGAATCAATGACATTAAAAATAGCTGAAGTAGAAAAATCTGTTTCGAGTGTTGAAGAATCGATGTCTACAAAAATATCTGACGTAAGAGAATCCATGTCAAATAAAATAGCTGAAGTAGAGAAATCTGTCTTGACTGTGGAAGAAGCTATGTCAACAAAAATATCTGCTGTAGAAAACTCAATGGCAAACATAAGAGAACAAATTAAAAGTGAAATTGAGCATTGCATGAAGATTCAAACAAAACAAACTTCAGAACAAACTGTACCAATGATAAAGACGGAGAAAGACACAGAAAATAAGTCAATAGAGAAGGTCACCTCGCCTGCGGTTGGGAGTTGGGACAGTTCATGTCAAGGTCCAACCTTTGATGGAAGCACGCACTGGGCGACGTATTTACGCCATTTCGAAGCTGCTGCATGCGCAAATAATTGGACAGAGAAAGACAAGGCTGTTTCACTCGTTCTTGTATTGAAAGGACCTGCGGCAGAATTACTACAGAAAGTGCCACCTGACAGCCAGAACACCTAGGTCGAGTTGATAAAAGCTCTAGAATTACGTTATGGTGATAAACATTTGCGAGAGGTGTACTGCACCCAGTTGGGAGCAAGGCGACAGAATTCCGGGGAGAGCCTTCAAGAGTTTGAAGCAAGTATCAACAGACTAATTAGACTGGCCTATCCTGAAGCGCCAGAAGATTTTCGAACGAGTTTTGCGATGCAGACATTTACTGCCGGTGTCCGAGATAACGAACTACAGCAAGTGTTACGAATGGCAAGACACCAGAACAGTGCGGACGCCCTGGTACATGCTTTGCAATTTGAGGCCGCCAAATCAGCGTCTGGTTGGACAAGTCAAAGTGCGCGCTAAAAGATCGCGACGGCACAGACGATGAGGAAGAAGAACAAGGAACAGAGACTCGACGGTCAGCGCCACAGAATAAAATAAGAAAGGATGGAAGACCGAAGTGTTATAGATGTGGGAAACCTGGACATCTACAACGAGATTGTCGGGTTAGAATTCAGCAGCAGGGAAACGTACAATAGTCGGTACAACGGGGCGTGTGCTGACTGACTGGAGGAAAGAAGCCTCTAGACAATACGCAATTTCTACACTTCAGGAAAACAGCGGGAGCTTGGTAGTTACCGGATTTGTTCAAGAAAGGCCTACCTCGATTACAGTTGACACAGGCGCAACAGTTTCTATTGTGCGCCCCGACGTGGCGAAAGATCTCAAGCCAATCTGGTGCTCTTGCAGATTACGAACAGCTACTGGACGGCCTGTAAAAGTGTATGGAAAAGTGGAGATACACCTACGGCTCGGTCGACTCGGACGGCTTTAATCATCAAGTACTTGTTGCAGACATTGTGGATGAAGCAATTCTTGGTATGGACGTTATGAACGCATACGGATTTATAGTTGACTTCAAAAACAATGTCTTGAGAATCGGAGGCGAAGAGGTAATGCTATCAACAATGACGATAGCAGAAACATCGATGGACGTCATAAACCAAGTGGCCGTAACTGTTCCGCCAAACTCCTAAAAGATCATCATGGTTAGAACCGGGGTAGATACTAGGGGCAACCAGTGCTCTATACTCGAACCCCAGGTAGCCAGCACACGGGGCATACTAATTGGCAGAAGTTTAGTAAAACCTGACGAAACCGGAAATGTACCTATTAGAGTGGCGAATATTTTGGATCAAGCTATCACTTTACAAAGCAATACGCTCCTAGACAAATTGACTCCTGTGGCCTGGGTAGCCGGAATGACGCAACGAAGATCCAGTGCTTCGGATAATTCCAAATTACCAGAGGAACTGCATGAATTATTGAACAAATCTTCTAACGACCTCTCAAGTGGTGAAGTAAAAGATCTCAGACAGTTTTTACATGAATTCAAAGATTGTTTTGCAGTTCGGGGACAGTCACTGGGAAGAACCTCTCTTGTGCAACATCGCATCAATACCGGGGACACAACACCGATACGCAAATCTCCTCGAAGGCCTCCATTATCTAAACAAGAGGAAATGTCTCGGTTAGTACAGGACATGTTGACAGAGAGAGTAATCGAACCTTCGTCAAGTGCTTGGTCTTCTCCTGTAGTGCTGGTAGCGAAGAAGGATGGTGGATTGCGTATCTGCGTAGACTACCGGAGGTTAAATGACGTTACAAAGAAAGACTGCTATCCATTACCTCGCGTTATCCATTATCCGTTAACTCGACACGTTGTCCGGAGCACAGTGGTTTTCCACATTGGACCTGAAGGGTGGATATTGGCAAGTGGGTCTTCATCAAGAAGACAAGGAAAAGACCGCTTTCTCGACCCCAAGTGGCTTATTCCAATTTAACGTCATGCCATTTGGACTCTGTAATGCACCGGCAACATTTGAAAGATTGATGGACCTGGTATTCAGAGGCCTGACATGGAAAACTTGCCTTGTTTATTTAGACGATGTCATAGTCATCGGGAAGACTTTCAAAGACCATTTGGAAAAACTTAAGGAGGTTCTAACTAGAACTCACTGTGCCCAACTGAATCTGAGCCCGAAGACGTTTTCTCTATTCCAGAAGGAAATACAGCATCTCGGCCATCTGGTTTCTGCAGCGGGTGTTAGCATGGATCCTAATAAAGTAGACACCGTAAGAGACTGGCCAGTGCCGAAGAGTAAACACTAAGCTCGGAGTTTCCTGGGCTTATGCTCATATTACAGACGTTTTGTGAAAGGCTTCGCTACTATTGCTAAACCACTACATGAGCTAACGGAAAATAAACGAAACTTCCAGTGGTCGAGAGAGTGTGATCAAGCATTTAGGACTTTGAAAATTGCATTATGTTCGCAGCCAATTCTCGGTTTCCCAGATTCCGAAGGGAAGTACATTGTGGACACAGACGCAAGTAATACTGGTCTAGGAGCAGTTTTGTCTCAAGTGCAAAACGGTGAAGAACGAGTAATAGCGTATTACAGCAAGAGAGTTTCTAAACCGGAGAGAAATTATTGCGTTACAAGGAGAGAGTTGCTGGCAATCGTCCGAGCGTTGGAGCACTTCCATAAATACCTCTATGGAAGAGTTTTCACTACGTACCGACTGTTAAGTAGAAGAATGATCCGCCATGTGTGGACCAAAAAATGCTAAGTGTGAAGTGTTCTATTTACTGTAGGTTGATTCGCCAGGATGCAGAAATGATGAAGCGAGTGGACTGAAATTAATTCATTTATTTAATTGTTCACATTTACACCAGAAATTGTTAGGTTTTACCTTTGACTAAGAGATTGGCTAATAAGCATATCGTGAATACAATTCGTATTACATTTAAATTAATTTGATGAAAGGGCCTAAAGGGCCATATATGAAGTGTTGGCCTAAGGCTCATATTAATTGTCGCGACAAGAAGAAAAATGTGACAGTAAGGCTGCGGGCGCGAGCCGACCGCCGCTTGCGAGCGTCTATGACGAACTGTGTGGAAGCACGGACATGAATTGATCAGATTAAAGTGCAAATTAAAGCGCAGATTAGCCAACCTATAATATAAAAATTGCCGCGCTACTGTACGTAAACTGCCCGTCAAAAAATCAGTAGATTTTTTACTACATTTTAGTAACTTATTATACATTTTGGTAACTTATTATATAACATACAGAGTTCTTATTAATGAAAGTCAATCTCAAGGCTGCACTGAACCTTGAGTTGTAGTCTTAGATAACAGCTGTACGTTAATGGTTTAGCGATAAGCATGAATAAAGATAAGCGTTTGGTAGGCCAAGGTTGGCGAGCAAACTGATTTCATACATGAATGAAAATGTAAGCGTTGGCAATGTATTGCCCACATATATTGTATGTATACAATATTTAACGTTATAAAACATGAAAAATACATAATTTGACAATGTTTAATAATGTATGATCGGAAGCTCATCACATGATGGCCCGATAAATTGTAACCCTATGCAAGTCATAGATGGTTACCGTGAAATAGTTGAGGCCAGTAGACCTGTACAGAGAATTGCTTACATGAACAAAAATTGTCACAAATTATACATGTTTAGACATAAATCTAGCATGGCGTCATAAATTTGAACGAGTCATGCTATACCTGAAGTTTCAGGAATTTACAATATGTTGTTGCGTGAGAACAAGCTATAGATAGCTGACTGATTGCAAGCACATATGTGATGACATGTATGTCATAATTTAAGCAGGAATAATAATTGTGCAATGCATAATCACAAAATACAAAATACCATATAAAAATACAATATAAAATAAATCTAGGCGTGGCATGGTTACATACAACAAAAAACAATATGTTTTACATAAATGCAAGTTATATAATAAATATAATAAACACCAATTTAGTTAATTACAAATATGAATAAGCGCAATAGCATAAGTAACAAATACGACACTGTGGTTACAAATGTAATACATGAGTTGAACAATTAAGAAATACACTCATAGAACAATAAATCACACATATTAACAACTGTGCAAGAAATGCATACATGGTTATATATCTGCAAACCATGCGAATATTATGTAACAAATTTTTGTAAAACAATACCACCGAAAACATGACACATACCCAATACATCAAAATGTAAATGTGTAGGACATAGTATGCCACACAAAATATTAACATATAAATACAAAATAGCAAATATAACACCATGAAACTATGATGAGTATAGAAACACGCAATGGCGCAAATTGTCATAAAAATGTTGTGATAATACATATCACAATTAAGTTGACCAAATGGTCATATAATAAAGTAATAAGCCAATGGCTGAGTAAAATAGCATTGTGCTAAATGATCATAATAATCTTGTGTCAAATCTCGTTCCGCGCTGGCAACAGACATAACTTATGTACTGGTCTCCGCAAAACACCAGTAGGCGTGCGAATGTCTACGACTCTAATTAAGTTATCTGGGCCGGGAAATGTGGCGGTAATTACTCCAAATTTCCAGGCTAATGGAGGTAGGTTATCCTCAATAAGTAAAACTAGGTCCCCAATGGAAACATTATCCTTAGCGAATTTCCATTTGTGACGCTGTTGTAACTGGTGTAAATAGTCGCGGGACCAAGCCTTCCAAATGACTTGGACAAACTTCTGGAGAAGTTCCCAACGTCCAAGACGAGAGATAGGAATATGAGATAGGTCTGGGTCCGGTATCGCCGTTAATGGTGCGCAAATCAAAAAATGGCCAGGTGTAAGTGGCACCGGATCATTTACATCCGAAGAGATGGCAAATAAAGGGCGAGAGTTTAGACATGCCTCTATCTGAGACAAAACTGTCGTAAGCTCCTCGAAGGTGAGTATAGACTTGCCTACCACGCGGCGCAAATGAAACTTCAAACTCTTTATGCCGCTCTCCCACAGACCACCAAAATGAGGTGACGAGGGTGGAATAAATGACCATGAGATACCCTGAGAGGACGTGAATAATTTGAGTGATGAGGTGGCATCCTTATTATGCCAAAGATTGTAGAGGTCATGTAAAATATTGCGGGCCTTCCTAAAGTTTGTGCCATTATCAGAGTATAACTGACTGGGTATGCCCCTGCGGGCCATAAAACGACGTAAGGCAGCTATAAACGCACTGGCTTTAAGGTCGGAAACCAATTCCAAGTGAATGGCCCTGGTTGCTAAGCAAATGAACAAAGACACGTATGCCTTAGAGAGAGTTCTGGATTTCTGCCCGCCATGACGAATCATGAAGGGACCACCATAATCAACCGCGCAGAATAGAAACGGCCGTGATGGAGCGACTCTAGGAGATGGTAAAATACCAAGCCTCTGAACCTGCTGTTTGGCACTAAACCTGAGACACTTGACACACTTGCGAATGATGGAGCGAATGACTAACCTGGCATTAACAATCCACCAACGTTGACGAAGTGAGTGATGCACGAGTTGAGCACCAGCGTGAAGTAGACGAATGTGTTCGCGTTCAATGATAAGGCGAGTAATATGAGCCGATGGATGTAAGACAATAGGATGTTTAGTGTCGTAAGGTAATTGCGACTGCTGTAATCGCCCGCCTACGGGTATTACTCCAGAATCATCAAGAAACGGGTCGAGAGAAGCCAACGTACTCCTAATAGAGACAGAAGACCCATTACGAAGACAATTAATTTCGGCTGCAAAGTGGATCGACTGAAATTGTTTTATGAAGAAATTAAGAGCATGATGAATTTCGACAGGGGTAAGATCGCCCGTTATTTTGTCAGCACTGGAGAGTCTAATATTTTTGATGAACCGAAAACAGTAAGCGTATACGCGTGTCAGACGATGCAACGAAGAAAAGTCCTTAGAAAGGTCGATAGCCAGGGTAGACATTAGAGAAAGGTTATGGGTTTGTTTCTCTTCCGCAGTGACTTCAGCAGACGACGGATTAGAAGGTAAAAAGGGTGGAAAAGGATTGGACTCGGAAGATTGAGACAAACAAGTGGGACCGTGCCACCAAAGCGAACAATCGCGCAAAACGTCAGCGAGACACCCCCTAGAGATAATATCAGCAGGATTGTGTCTAGTATTGATGTGATGCCATGTATAGGCTTGCGTAAGATGCTGAATTTCAGCAACACGATTAGCGACGTAGGTTTTCCACCTCGTGGACTGGGCATGAATCCAGTAAAGAGACACCATAGAGTCAGAATATAAATGAACACTATTAATAAACGAATAAAGCGCAGGAACGACCTTAGATACGAGTCGCGATAACAACAAGCAAGCGCAGAGTTCGATGCGAGGTAATGACACCTGTCGTAGGGGAGCCACGCGAGATTTAGAACACAGGAGATGACAAGAGGCCGATGAATCTTGATAAATGACTCTAATATAAATACAGCACCCAAACCCTTTTCAGAGGCATCCGAAAAACCATGTAATTCAACTGTACTTGCCTCAATCTTGCAACGAATAGAACGTGGGACAACAATTTTGCTAATCAGACACAAGTTGTCGCAAAATGAATGCCAATCCAAACGTGATTGCCCGGAGATCGGTTCATCCTAACCAAGATTGCAAAGCCAGAGTTGCTGCATAAACTGTTTGTACAAGAAAACAACGGGACCGATCAGTCCAAGTGGATCGTATATGCCTGCGATAATCGAAAGAATTCTCCTCTTGGAGATGCTTGATTCAACAGGGAATGATTTAATGTCAAACAGGAATGTATCGGCAGTGTTATTCCAGAGAATGCCCAGGGTACGCACATTGTCCTGTTTGTTTAAGGGGAGTCATAAATTGTCATGACTTGCGACCACTCTGGGTTCATTAGATGCCCATTTATGCAACGTGAGACCGTATTGACTCAATAACGCACCTAAGTCAGATTTCAACCTGGTCTGATCAGAGATGGTGTCAGCACCGGTAAGCAAATCGTCGACATAGAAATCATTTGTTATAGCTAACGCCGCATCAGGAAAAGAAGCTTGATGGCCCCTACCAATTTGAATAAGACAGCGAGTGGCCAAAAACGAAGCACTAGCCGTGCCGTAGGTTACCGTTCGCAATGCAATGTGTTTAAATTGTTCGAGGGGAGAGTCACGCCACAGAATACGTTGATAGTGACAATCCTTTTCAGCTACGCGAATTTGTCGATACATCTTCTCGATGTCGGCGATGAGAACATATTTATGCATGCGGAAACGTAAAAGAATAGAAAAAAGGTCTTGTTGAACATTCGGGCCTACCAACAATATGTCATTGAGAGAAAGGCCATTGGTAGTTTTGGACGAACCATCAAAAACGACGCGCAGTTTTGTGGTCAAGCTAGACTGCTTAAACACGGCATGGTGAGGCAGATAGTAAGTATTTGACACTCCTGAATTGATAGAGCAGTTATCGATAAGCGTCATATGGCCAAGATCCTTATATTCATTAATAAAGTCTGCGTAATCGCGCGCGAGCTTAGCATCACGCCTGAATCGACGTTCTAAATTCAAAAATCTTGCTTCAGCATTGATGTAAGATTCCCCCAACTGGAGATGATTGGACTTAAATGGCAGTGAAACCACGAACCTACCCTCATGGTTGCGATGAGTAGAACGCACGAAATGCTCCTCACAAGCTGACTCGTTATCAGGTGTGTTGTCAGGGATAGTTTCTGCTTCCCAAAATTTTTCGAGAGACTGCAAAATTTGACTGTCGTTGTTCCTAGCTAGGAACGAAACAGCAGGACCCTTGTAGCGGCAGTGTTTGGGCAGATTGCCAGCCAAAATGTAGCCTAACTTTGTTTCCTGAATGATGGGAAAATGAGGGCCGCGTACGTATTTTTGGCTAAAATTAAATCCAGGTAAAATTGCGCCCCTAAGAGTATGTCGATTTGGGATGATATGTTGAAATGTGGGTCAGCAAGAAAAATGTTGTCTGGAATGTTGAATTGATTTATGTCAAACGATTGTGCTGGCAGATTGTGTGTTAATGCAGATAAGATAGCACATTTTGCCTCGAAGCTAAATCTGATAACGAGAAATAATGCGTACAGACGCGAGATTAGTGGCATGACACGCTGTATTATTTGTACCCGTAATTGGTATGTTGGATTTAGTCAAATTAAAACGTAATTTCTTTGCAAATGATTTGGTACAAAAATTTATTTGTGACCCTGCATACAAAAGAACTCTTGCCTTTTGTCTGTTGCCAGCCTGGTCAATGACAAATACAATTGCTGTTGATAAAAGAATATTATTCGTGGATTGTAATTTAAATGAACAATAGTTACTACTACTGGCAGAGATTGAGTTCGGCACATTGTTCGTGTGCAACAATGTATGGTGTCGTTTTGAACAGATCTTACATGCATGCTTATTCTTACAATTAGATACAAAATGATCTGATCTAAGACAATTGGTACAACATTTGTGATTTGATACAAATTGTCCTCGCTCAGCGGTGCTTAGTGCACGAAATTTATCACATATGTAAAGCGGATGATTAGATTTACAACACAAACATGAATAATTGCTTGACGCTGAGTGATAACTCCTAAATGTAGTACTGCCAGCAGCGTTTCGTGATTTATATTTATCAGATTTATTGTTGAGTTGCTGTCCGGCATCGATAGGCAGTGTATTTTCTAACAGCTGTCTACGTGTGTTTAAAAAATGAGTGAAATCTTGAAAGTTAGGAAGATTATCAGGGTCTATAGACTCCTTCCATAATTTAAAAGTAGTAGGGTCGAGTTTAGTTGATAATAATTGTATAGTAATAAGTTCAAATGAATTCACTGACAGTTGCATTGCCGCCAGTGAATTAACGGAAGACGTTATCGTATTTGTGAATTCTGCCAAACTTTGGACACAGTCTTTAATTGTCGACTTGACTTGAAGTAAATTTTGAATGTAGTATTTTGCTAGTATGAACTTGTTGTCATACCTTGCGGACAGCAAACTCAACGCTATCGAGTAATTTTCATTACAAATAGGTAGTGATTTAATTAAGTCTAACGGTTCATTTTTTAGAGAAGAATTTAAATAATGTAGTTTCTGCACTGGCGTTAGATCGGATCTTGCATGCACCAAGTCCGTAAAAATTGAATGAAAATGCTGCCATTCCAAGATATTGCCTGTGAAGCAGGGCAAACTTATCGGTTTTAATTGCATATGGGCCGATAATACGGGAGGTACAGTCTGAACATTAAAGGTATCAATCAATTGTAAAATATTTGCTTCCGTAGAATATAGCATTTCTTCGACCTCAACTCGGTCTTCTTGAGCAGCGTTTATGTCTTTACAAATAAGTTCGATTTCAGATTGTACCTCGTCGTACTTCGATGCCAAGCTTTTCAAACTTTCAAGTCTTACTGTTAAAAAGTGTTTTGTATTAGAATTTGTATCAAAGTTACTGACAGCTGATTGTATGCGCACTATTGCGGACTTTAAGCCGCCTCTCTTTCTGACTAACACTTTGAGGCCTTCTTCAGCCATTGTACGCACCTTGAAATGATGTTAGTGAGGTGATACCTTGTAGGCGATGTCCTGAAGCGTCGACGCTGTGGAGAAGATGGCAAACACACAGCTCGGAGAGATGACTGCTTTGTCTGACGTACTGAAGCTAGCAGGCTCTTGCAATGATGTCGTCAGGAGGCTCAAAGGCGACGAGCGAAATGCTGATCGAATCACGCCACGGTCGTATCAGCGGATATGCTGAGTCGCCCGTGATGGCCAGAAATAGGGGAAGAAAAATAATAAATGTGAATAATGTATCCGGAAATCCAGGTCCGGAGCGACCAAAAAATGTTAAGTAGAAGAATGATCCGCCATGTGTGGACCAAAAAATGCTAAGTGTGAAGTGTTCTATTTACTGTAGGTTGATTCGCCAGGATGCAGAAATGATGAAGCGAGTGGACTGTAATTAATTCATTTATTTAATTGTTCACATTTACACCAGAAATTGTTAGGTTTTACCTTTGACTAAGAGATTGGCTAATAAGCATATCGTGAATACAATTCGTATTACATTTAAATTAATTTGATGAAAGGGCCTAAAGGGCCATAAATGAAGTGTTGGCCTAAGACCTACATTAATTGTCGCGACAAGAAGAAAAATGAGACAGTAAGGCTGCGGGCGCGAGCCGACCGCAGCTTGCGAGCGTCTATGACGAACTGTGTGGAAGCACGGACATGAATTGATCAGATTAAAGTGCAAATTAAAGCGCAGATTAGCCAACCTATAATATAAAAATTGGCGCGCTACTGTACACCGACCATGCCGCACTTGCATGGCTCTTTAGATTTAAAAATCCGGAAGTACAGTTGGCAAGGTGGCTTGAACGTCTGCAAGAGAACAACTTCAAAGTACAACATCGACGGGGGCGCCTGCATGGTAATGCAGTTGGCTTATCACGAAGACCGTGCCCGGAAGACTGCCGACATTGCCACAAAAAAGAAGAACAATACTCAAGGGAACATGTTCAAGCCATCACTGTAGATTTCCTGGCAGACGGCTGAACAGCACAAGACTGTCGACAAGAACAGATGACTGATGAAGACATTGGACCGATCTTGACACCAAAAGAGGAAGGTCGCCGCCCGGATTGGCAAGATATCTGCCATGGTTCCGAAGTGCTGATGGGCTACTGGGCACAATGGGAATCTCTCACCTTAGAAAACGGATTGTTGAAAAGGGCTTGGGAAAGTGCAGATGGACGAGCCGTGGTCATGCAGTTGATAGTTCCCCGAAGTAAAGTGCAGTCTTTTTTTGAAAGAGATGCATGATGGACCATCTGGAAGCCATCTTGGCGTTAAAAAAACCCTTGACAAAATACGGAAGCGATTCTAT
This sequence comes from Magicicada septendecula, assembly GCA_034769895.1. Classification (NCBI taxonomy): domain Eukaryota; kingdom Metazoa; phylum Arthropoda; class Insecta; order Hemiptera; family Cicadidae; genus Magicicada; species Magicicada septendecula. The sequence continues at coordinate 259,810,650 of CM068368.1, read as the reverse complement.
TGGCTTCATCTTCGCCACGACGTAGAGGAATGGGTTCAGACGTGTGAAATATGTGTTGCAAGCAAGGGCCTACAAACCAGACGCAGGGGTAAAATGAGACAGTATAACGTTGGACTGCCTTTCGACAGAATTGCCATAGACATTGCTGGACCATTCCCAGTTACTAACGATGGAAACCGGTACATTATGGTTGTAGGTGACTACTTTACTAAGTGGGTGGAAGCCTACGCAATTCCAAATCCGAAGGTTACCACTGTGGCAAAGCAGTTAGTTCACAACTTCTGTTGCCGTTATGGAGCCCCTATGGAAATCCATACGGATCAAGGGAGAAATTTCGAATCAGGAATGTTTAAAGAATTATGCCGTCTACTCGGAATTCGAAATACCAGGACAACGCCTCTGCATCCACAGTCGGACGGAATGGTTGAGAGATTCAATAGGACACTTGAGCAGCATCTTTCGAAGGTTGTTGACGAGAACCAAACAGACTGGGACCAACGTATACCACTATTCCTCATGGTGTATAGGTCATCAGTATACGACACAACCGGCATGACTCCAGCAAATTGGTGTTTCGACGGGAGATTCGTCTTCCTGGGGACTTGATGTTCGGATCACCTGAGACTCAGTCCCAAGAGCCACACAACTATTCCTCACAATTATAAAACTAAATGCGAGAAATGAATCGCTCGATAAGAGATCGGCTGAAGATTGCCAGTGATAAAATGAAAACTCGGTATGACATTCGCAGCATAGTGTGGGTTTCCAAGAAGGAGATCGGGTCTGGTTGTTCAACTCAAAGCGCTGTCGTGTCGCTCACCTAAGCTTCAGAATAACTGGGAAGGACCCTACACTATGAAAAAAGAATCAACGATGTTGTTTATCAGATTCAACAGGAAGGACAGCGAAAGATCAAGGTAGTCCACCTAGATCGCCTGGCTAAGTACTACTTCAGTGACGGTTTGCCAGTTCGGGACGAACAGGCTTAAGGAAGAGGTTGTGTTACGACATCACAGAACAATCTACGTGTTTGTCGAATGTGCCAGAAGAATCTCGCTATAATGTGTGTGGCATACGTGACTCTAGACGCATTCGCGAGGGTTTTCTCGAAGCTGCCAGCCGCGCGGACTGTGTCAAGGCCGCAATTAATTACGTCGCACACTCTGGCGCTAACACGCATTATGGAATACCGGTAATCTAGTAATTTGGGGCGGTATAAATACCAGTACTCAACGACGTTCAGTTCAGTATAGTTGAGAATATTTACAGTGCGGTTCGAGTTTATTGTCGGGTGATTACAAGTTATTACTGTTGTAATAAAACGAGATCCCCCTCTATTCAATTCGATATAATTTATATAGGTTTATTGTTTAATGGAGTCTCTTGTATTACGTGCAGTAATTATTTTTTATAATAATTGATAAATGTGATTTAATTATCGTGTGATAATTTGTTATGGATAAAATAATAATTTGCTGGTCTGTTAATGAATGTAACGGTATCGTCGAACTTGAAGTCGAACTCCTCTTCTGTGGAAAAATGTCGTCAGTGTAAGTCAAGGCCAAGTGTTGTCTGGACAAATAAATTAACATAAAGAACACTTTTCACGTACCTGGTTGTCGTACTTGATGTTCTGACGTTCACCGCCACTGAATAAACTGTCAAGTTTCTGTTTGACCAGTTTAAACTTTATAAGCAAGGTTTTATAGCACCTTGAATGTTAGATGGGCGCCATACGGGTTTTCTTCGAGAAAAGTTCCCATAAAAAACAAATTTCTAATTTTAAATTTATATATGTTCACTTTTTACAGTTGTTTAAATGCTTATGGCATTTAAAATGATTCAAATAGCGTATTGAAAAATTTCTGTTTCAAATGTACCTCAGTGTATGCTATACCGGTACTGAGGTTTACTTATCTAAATTGAAATAATTGAACACAAAGGTTATGCTGTATAACATTATGGGTTTATTATACCCTCTAAAATCAGATTGAATAAAAATACATTTTTTACACTGATACAATTCGGATAGTAAATCATCCGTCTGCTATCTGGTCTAGCTCAGTTAAGCACAATCTAAAAAAACTTATGTTCATTAACAAAATTTTAATCTTAATTAACTAGGCACCTCAAGGGTAAGTTCTTGAAAATACAAAATAGAACGATTATTAATTGCTTTTAATAGATACTCCTATGATAGTAATTTATTTTCGGCCTCTTTAAAAACTTGCAATTATATATTTAGTTAACGAGAATTTCGTCAGTTTATATCATAATTAATATTGTAACAACTAATTCTAACATATATATTCTTACGTCGGATTATTAAATCCTCTAAATAAATGGATACAGTGTTCGCTATTAATTGTTTGATTGTTTTTGCGTCAGTACAAATGTGTTAATAGTTACGATCAGTGGAAGACAGATAAACAATAAAATTGGTCACTGTACTACCTTGCTTTTTAATCTATATAGATTAAAATTAAACACTTTAACGATCGGATTATATTGATCGCTAATACACTGCACTTTAATCGCACTTGGAAACGAGAAATAACCCTCTTCTTACTGATAATGGGTTGTTGACTTTACAGGTTAATTTAAATTTGCTCGTTCCGAATACACGCACTGTTTAAAAAGATTCACTATTAACTTTCGATGCACTCTTATACGATGAATTGCCTTTCCAATAATTATTTTGATAAGATTTAAAGTATTTACTACTATTGTGTTGTAGTAGGTTATTAAAATATAAGACAACGCCGAGCCGTAACTTGTTAGCTCGTGACGAAGGAAGCGAATGCGAAATTTTTAGCGTTCCTCTGGTTATATACCTCGCTTCTCGATCGCGTTTAGGAACAAATTTCGTTCAGTAAACTCTTTTGTGATTGGTACAAAATTCCGTTACAGTGACGTAATGTTTTTGTTAGCCGCCACCGGCGCGCTTTCTGTACCCGATTGTCGTTATTGTTTGTATTCACTGACAATTTCTTAAATCTGGTTAAAAAATGATGCTAACACTCATTATTAAATTATTACAATTCCAATCTCTAAGTTATTATCATCAAATTAAAGCTTAGTCTCTGCTCTTTATTTTGATGTGGCTTAATGCCGGTTTGAACCTAGTTTTCACTGACAATACATAAAACTAGTGTTTTGAAACATGGTTTCTTGCTGTCGTCTGCTCATAATGCAAAATGCGACTATTTTCATATCTTTTACATTTGATTGTTTATCTCTGTGTTCTCTTTTGAACATGATTACATGAATAAAATTACATACATTATTACAATTAAAAGCTGTTTACAGCTGAACAATATTAAATCTTAGCATAATTATGATAATACATTATTCTGACAATTCCTTATTCTTTAAATACTTCTTTACTTGGCCTACCCATTTTAAAGGCATACTATATTAATTGAGTGGTGGTATTTCACACCTTATTCATTATTTTTACTACTCTGTAAATTTAATGTTAATTAGGGGTCTTGTTTCCTGTTAATTTACTGACATAAACTCGTGTATTCAGGGTCTAGATACAGTTATAGAACCAGGTTTATTCCCTGTTTACTCGTATTTCTAATTAGCCTACATCTCGTTTACTTCGGAAGTTGTTTATACACATAAGGCTTCCGTTTATAATATCCTTATTCTATATTGTTACATCTTTGTTGGCAAAGCTAGGTTTTTATAGCTTTGTGGCTACAGCTAGTATAGTAATAGTCTTTGTTATTTATACATCATTGTTCTTCTATTTTCAGCCAAAATGCTGTTATTGTGTTTACTTTATTACAGTCATTGGTCATTTAGTTTATTATATAAGACTCTACACATTAATGTCATGAACTTGACAGCTTATTTTTGAACTTTGCATGTCCATTAGTCATAGTCAGTCATTGTGTTTAAGTTGTAGTGTCATGCAGTGTATTCATCACTGCTTCTTGGGACCCCTCGTCTTCTTTCTTCTATACTAGTCCCTTCTCTTCTTTGTTACATTTGTTACAATTATTCACTTTTACAACTTTAGTGTCATATTTTACCCTTCTGGTGTGTGTTTTGGTTATGTAACATTTTGTGGTGTTACATATACTCCCCTCTCAAAATTGATAATTTGAGAGAAGTTTTATAGTTTGAAGAAATTATCACTTTATTTTGTTTAATCATAATATTACTGCTTCTATCTGCATTAAGTTCAATAGTTTGCTGGTGTGTTGCTCTAGACTGAGTTCTCTGCTAGTATTACTTTCAGCTCACTAGTATTGTTCAAGCTTTTTATACTCTTAGTCATTTAGTTATATCATATCTTAGTTCTTAAATTAACAATTTCCCTGTTTTTTCAATAATACATTTTTTCTTTACAATATACACATCTTGATTCTTGTGACAAATTCCTTGGTTCTTTCATTCACCTCACAGTGGTTTATTCAATCCTTGACATATTACAATTCCCTAACATTTATAGCGGGTTCGGAGTCAGAGGGGCTCTATTTGGCATCCATTCTCCGCCGTTCCTCAACTATACACCCACAGAATCAGAGGAATCTTCATCTCTGTCTGGGACAATAAAAAGTTGCACATAACAACAGTTGCACTATCACAACATAATAAAACATAATATATCATTTATTTTTCAATATAAGACATTATATTCAATATAATATTCAAAGGGATTAGAGGTTTCATTATTATCACTGTTCATGCTTTATCATTTTATCTAACATACTTCTCTTCACAGGTCATGATTTTATAACTTGACATATTTGTTATATTATTATCAGCCTTGCTGCTATTCATCAATACTAGGTTTCAATTGGTTTTGGTTATTTCAATGTTTTTAAATCACACTCTTAAATTTATCACTATATAATTATGCAGTTGGTTCTTAAATTCTTCTTTAGTTTCACCATAGTTAACTTGTAACACTGTTTATACACTGGGTTTTTTAACACTTTGTTCGTTATCTTCTTGGATTATCAGGGGGTTTACAATATTCATTTGATAAACATTTTTCTTTTCTTTTCTTTCCTTTATAATAGCCTTCTCTTGTATTACTCGCTTTGGTGGTTTGCTCCTCTACTCCATCAAGTGATAGATATTTTAAATCACTTATTCTGGATGATAATTCATTTGTTGAAATTAATGTTGGAGTATTATAGTATATTAGGTTTATTCAATAGTGTCACCATTCTAATATATGTCAATTGTTTGGGGTTTTTATACTGTCACCATTCTATTGGGCTCATTATGGGTCAATTACATTTTCTTGGAGTCACTTCATTTATTTATGCTTATAGTATTATATATCTTGGTACTGTTAACAATATGACATTCACATTTCATGATAGTTTTCATTATACATAATATTTTTTCAAGGATGCTTGGTTAAATGTACCCTTGATTTTCTTATTTATTGGGACAGAAATTTCATGAGTATTGTTCTGATGGTTTTTTGTTATTGTATACGGGACCTGTATACAGTAATAGCAGTTTCTTAGTGATACCCTCCATTGTACTGGGTAATTCTCTATTTCTTAGTAGTATTTGTTCACCTACATGGTACTGTATGATTTTTGATGGTACCTTGTTTTGGTACTTTCTTTTTCTTTGTTCTATTTTCTCGACAATCCTATTATGGAATTGGACTTTATGGAATTGGTATTCCTGGCTTTGTGGAAAATTGATAATGTCACAAATTTCTCGTGGTGGAGGTTTCTCAAACATGGCATTATAAGGTGTAGTTCTATGGATTGGTGGTGAGCTAGATTTATGAAGTCTTCTGTTGCTGATATATACTCACTCCAATTCCTTTGCTGGTTGGAACAATATGTCCTGAGAATTATCCCAACTGATGTTATATTCTTGTAAGACTAGGGTCCATCTTGTGAAACGACCGTGGCTTAATTTACAGTTCTTGTCTGATATTTTTCAGATAGTGACTTCTTATTATTGTTATTGTTTTGTTCGAAGTCGGTTTGTAATTGCACCCAATAGAATGGTTCAGCGAGGGATCTAATTGGTTTCTCACTGCCGCGTTGCGTTTAAAGAGAGTTCATTCTCTTCATTGCGCCTTGGATAGTACCGCCTTCTTCCCTGCTCATTGTTGGCCTGGACATAATTGGCCCTCCTATATTGTTGGGTTTGGTTGTTTCCACCCTGGTTCTGGGGTCGGTTGGTGTTGTTGTTATTATTTTGTGGCTGTCTCGTATTATTGTTATTATTACCCGTGTAATTGTTATTACCCTGATTATTTGGCTGATAGTTGTTCTCATTATTTTGATTCACATTATTATTATTATAATTATTATAGTTACTTCGATAATTCCGGAAATTAGGGTTATTATTATTATGGTTATTATTCCTGTCTTGGAAGTTGTCATTCCTTTTACGGCTCCTTTTATAGTAGCCCTCATGTTCGTTATCCTCAAGCAGCGCTGCCATGGCTTGGACAGTTTTTATCTGCCCCCATTGTCGTGATCTTGCTACTCCCTCCTCATAATGATAAGCGAGCTTGGTGACCAGGCACTCCTCTGGTATCCTTGGTTCGAGGTTTCTGGCCAAACATACCTTACCAAGGAAGTAGGAAGTTGGAGTTGTTCCTCGACTGGCGTCGTATTTGCCGTGACATATATCATCCTGTACTATGTTTTGAGTAGACTCCGACCAGTATTTGGCCCTGAACAGTGTCTTGAACTCCTCATAACTTTGGATCTCGTGGCGGGTTGCGGTCCACCAGTTATCGTGTATTTCTTTGAAGTATTCATCGATCAAACTGCGGATTACCGTCCATCTGTTTTCCCGGATTCTGGTCAGATTTTCCTCCACTCGTTCCAGAAATTCTATCGGGTTCTTCTTATAATTTTTTAAAGTTGATAATATCGCGGTTGTCTATGGGTTGTAGTGACCCTGTGCTGGTCGGTTACGAATGGTTTCGATTTGTTCGCGTATTTGCAGGATCTCCCGTTGATGTAACTCTTCGATTTTTTCTTTGTTGGTGACAGTCAGGGTTCTTATGGTGTTCACTGATGCGTCTATTTCTTCATATCTTTCTCCTACGTCCGTTCTGACTCGTTTTATTTCGTCCTGGCTCATCTTCTTCAGAGACTCGATTCGGGCTTCATTTATTTCTTCAAGATTGGTGATCAGTCGATCGATCTCATTTCTAGTTTGTTGCAACTCCTGGTTGTATTGTTCGCACCTCTCGTGTACTTCCGTGACCTCTCTTCTGACCACCGCTATTTATCTGTCTATTTTGGTGTTTATTTTCTCATTATTCTCCTCCATCTTCTTGCTGATATTGTCCATTTTCTCCTCCATTTTCTGGCTGTTGTAGTCTAATTTTTTATTTAAATCTTCCTTCAATGACTCGATATTTCTTTGACTATCTTCCTTCAATGCTTTGCTGTTGTCGTCTAATTTTTTATTTAAATCCTCCTTCAATGACTCATTATTTCTGTTTAAGGTTTCTTCCATCCTTTTCTGGCTATCTTCCATCATCTCCAACAGGTTTGTGTCTCCTGCTTGTGTGAATCTCTCTATTTGTCTGGGTTCTACAGGTTCTGCGGGAGGCGTTCCTTCTTGTTGGTTTTCTAAAGTATTGTTGGTTGCAACTTCCATTTCGGATGTTGGTTGTGTCTCCTGTACCTCTATATTTACTTCTGCGTTTGCCTGTGCACCTTCTCCTTGGCTGGCCTTGTATCTGGTATCGTGTCTGTGCGTGTGAGGCATGATCGTTCTATTGGATTTGCCGGGCTAATTTAATATGAAAATACACTATTAAAATATATTAATTTGGTATATTTTTAAAGCCGCAATCTGTTGGTCGCCACTTTGCAATAAAACGAGATCCCCCTCTATTCAATTCGATATAATTTATATAGGTTTATTGTTTAATTGTTTAATGGAGTCTCTTGTATTATGTGCAGTAATTATTTTTTATAATAATTGATAAATGTGATTTAATTATCGTGTGATAATTTGTTATGGATAAAATAATAATTTGCTGGTCTGTTAATGAATGTAATTGTATCGTCGAACTTGAAGTCGAACTCCTCTTCTGTGGAAAAATGTCGTCAGTGTAAGTCAAGGTCAAGTGTTGTCTGGACAAATAAATTAACATAAAGAACACTTTTCATGTACCTGGTTGTCGTACTTGATGTTCTGACGTTCACCGCCACTGAATAAACTGTCAAGTTTCTCTTTGACCAGTTTAAACTTTATAAGCAAGGTTTTATAGCACCTTGAATGTTAGATGGGCGCCATACGGGTTTTCTTCGAGAAAAGTTCCCATAAAAAACAAATTTCTAATTTTAAATTTATATATGTTCACTTTTTACAGTTGTTTAAATGCTTATGGCATTTAAAATGATTCAAATAGCGTATTGAAAAATTTCTGTTTCAAATGTACCTCAGTGTATGCTATACCGGTACTGAAGTTTACTTATCTAAATTGAAATAATTGAACACAAAGGTTATGCTGTATAACATTATGGGTTTGTTATACCCTCTAAAATCAGATTGAATACAAATACATTTTTTACACTGATACAATTCGGATAGTAAATCATCCGTCTGCTATCTGGTCTAGCTCAGTTAAGCACAATCTAAAAAAACTCTTATGTTCATTACCAAAATTTTAATCTTAATCAACTAGGTACCACAAGGGTAAGTTCTTGAAAATACAAAATAGAACGATTATTAATTGCTTTTAATAGATACTCCTATGATAGTAATTTATTTTCGGCCTCTTTAAAAACTTGCAATTATATATTTAGTTAACGAGAATTTCGTCAGTTTATATCATAATTAATATTGTAACAACTAATTCTAACATATATATTCTTACGTCGGATTATTAAATCCTCTAAATAAATGGATACAGTGTTCGCTATTAATTGTTTGATTGTTTTTGCGTCAGTACAAATGTGTTAATAGTTACGATCAGTGGAAGACAGATAAACAATAAAATTGGTCACTGTACTACCTTGCTTTTTAATCTTTATAGATTAAAATTAAACACCTTAACGATCGGATTATATTGATCGCTAATACACTGCACTTTAATCGCACTTGGAAACGAGAAATAACCCTCTTCTTACTGATAATGGTTTGTTGACATTACAGGTTAATTTAAATTTGCTCGTTCCGAATACACGCACTGTTTAAAAAGATTCACTATTAACTTTCGATGCACTCTTATACGATGAATCGCCTTTCCAATAATTATTTTGATAAGATTTAAAGTATTTACTACTATTGTGTTGTAGTAGATTATTAAAATATAAGACAACGCTGAGCCGTAACTTGTTAGCTCGTGACGAAGGAAGCGAATGCGAAATTTTTAGCGTTCCTCTGGTTATATACCTCGCTTCTCGATCGCGTTTAGGAACAAATTTCGTTCAGTAAACTCTTTTGTGATTGGTACAAAATTCCGTTACAGTGACGTAATGTTTTTGTTAGCCGCCACCGGCGCGCTTTCTGTACCCGATTGTCGTTATTGTTTGTATTCACTGACAATTTCTTAAATCTGGTTAAAAAATGATGCTAACACTCATTATTAAATTATTACAATTCCAATCTCTAAGTTATTATCATCAAATTAAAGCTTAGTCTCTGCTCTTTATTTTGATGTGGCTTAATGCCGGTTTGAACCTAGTTTTCACTGACAATACATAAAACTAGTGTTTTGAAACATGGTTTCTTGCTGTCGTCTGCTCATAATGCAAAATGCGACTATTTTCATATCTTTTACATTTGATTGTTTATCTCTGTGTTCTCTTTTGAACATGATTACATGAATAAAATTACATACATTATTACAATTAAAAGCTGTTTACAGCTGAACAATATTAAATCTTAGCATAATTATGATAATACATTATTCTGACAATTCCTTATTCTTTAAATACTTCTTTACTTGGCCTACCCATTTTAAAGGCATACTATATTAATTGAGTGGTGGTATTTCACACCTTATTCATTATTTTTACTACTCTGTAAATTTAATGTTAATTAGGGGTCTTGTTTCCTGTTAATTTACTGACATAAACTCGTGTATTCAGGGTCTAGATACAGTTATAGAACCAGGTTTATTCCCTGTTTACTCGTATTTCTAATTAGCCTACATCTCGTTTACTTCGGAAGTTGTTTATACACATAAGGCTTCCGTTTATAATATCCTTATTCTATATTGTTACATCTTTGTTGGCAAAGCTAGGTTTTTATAGCTTTGTGGCTACAGCTAGTATAGTAATAGTCTTTGTTATTTATACATCATTGTTCTTCTATTTTCAGCCAAAATGCTGTTATTGTGTTTACTTTATTACAGTCATTGGTCATTTAGTTTATTATATAAGACTCTACACATTAATGTCATGAACTTGACAGCTTATTTTTGAACTTTGCATGTCCATTAGTCATAGTCAGTCATTGTGTTTAAGTTGTAGTGTCATGCAGTGTATTCATCACTGCTTCTTGGGACCCCTCGTCTTCTTTCTTCTATACTAGTCCCTTCTCTTCTTTGTTACATTTGTTACAATTATTCACTTTTACAACTTTAGTGTCATATTTTACCCTTCTGGTGTGTGTTTTGGTTATGTAACATTTTGTGGTGTTACATATACTCCCCTCTCAAAATTGATAATTTGAGAGAAGTTTTATAGTTTGAAGAAATTATCACTTTATTTTGTTTAATCATAATATTACTGCTTCTATCTGCATTAAGTTCAATAGTTTGCTGGTGTGTTGCTCTAGACTGAGTTCTCTGCTAGTATTACTTTCAGCTCACTAGTATTGTTCAAGCTTTTTATACTCTTAGTCATTTAGTTATATCATATCTTAGTTCTTAAATTAACAATTTCCCTGTTTTTTCAATAATACATTTTTTCTTTACAATATACACATCTTGATTCTTGTGACAAATTCCTTGGTTCTTTCATTCACCTCACAGTGGTTTATTCAATCCTTGACATATTACAATTCCCTAACATTTATAGCGGGTTCGGAGTCAGAGGGGCTCTATTTGGCATCCATTCTCCGCCGTTCCTCAACTATACACCCACAGAATCAGAGGAATCTTCATCTCTGTCTGGGACAATAAAAAGTTGCACATAACAACAGTTGCACTATCACAACATAATAAAACATAATATATCATTTATTTTTCAATATAAGACATTATATTCAATATAATATTCAAAGGGATTAGAGGTTTCATTATTATCACTGTTCATGCTTTATCATTTTATCTAACATACTTCTCTTCACAGGTCATGATTTTATAACTTGACATATTTGTTATATTATTATCAGCCTTGCTGCTATTCATCAATACTAGGTTTCAATTGGTTTTGGTTATTTCAATGTTTTTAAATCACACTCTTAAATTTATCACTATATAATTATGCAGTTGGTTCTTAAATTCTTCTTTAGTTTCACCATAGTTAACTTGTAACACTGTTTATACACTGGGTTTTTTAACACTTTGTTCGTTATCTTCTTGGATTATCAGGGGGTTTACAATATTCATTTGATAAACATTTTTCTTTTCTTTTCTTTCCTTTATAATAGCCTTCTCTTGTATTACTCGCTTTGGTGGTTTGCTCCTCTACTCCATCAAGTGATAGATATTTTAAATCACTTATTCTGGATGATAATTCATTTGTTGAAATTAATGTTGGAGTATTATAGTATATTAGGTTTATTCAATAGTGTCACCATTCTAATATATGTCAATTGTTTGGGGTTTTTATACTGTCACCATTCTATTGGGCTCATTATGGGTCAATTACATTTTCTTGGAGTCACTTCATTTATTTATGCTTATAGTATTATATATCTTGGTACTGTTAACAATATGACATTCACATTTCATGATAGTTTTCATTATACATAATATTTTTTCAAGGATGCTTGGTTAAATGTACCCTTGATTTTCTTATTTATTGGGACAGAAATTTCATGAGTATTGTTCTGATGGTTTTTTGTTATTGTATACGGGACCTGTATACAGTAATAGCAGTTTCTTAGTGATACCCTCCATTGTACTGGGTAATTCTCTATTTCTTAGTAGTATTTGTTCACCTACATGGTACTGTATGATTTTTGATGGTACCTTGTTTTGGTACTTTCTTTTTCTTTGTTCTATTTTCTCGACAATCCTATTATGGAATTGGACTTTATGGAATTGGTATTCCTGGCTTTGTGGAAAATTGATAATGTCACAAATTTCTCGTGGTGGAGGTTTCTCAAACATGGCATTATAAGGTGTAGTTCTATGGATTGGTGGTGAGCTAGATTTATGAAGTCTTCTGTTGCTGATATATACTCACTCCAATTCCTTTGCTGGTTGGAACAATATGTCCTGAGAATTATCCCAACTGATGTTATATTCTTGTAAGACTAGGGTCCATCTTGTGAAACGACCGTGGCTTAATTTACAGTTCTTGTCTGATATTTTTCAGATAGTGACTTCTTATTATTGTTATTGTTTTGTTCGAAGTCGGTTTGTAATTGCACCCAATAGAATGGTTCAGCGAGGGATCTAATTGGTTTCTCACTGCCGCGTTGCGTTTAAAGAGAGTTCATTCTCTTCATTGCGCCTTGGATAGTACCGCCTTCTTCCCTGCTCATTGTTGGCCTGGACATAATTGGCCCTCCTATATTGTTGGGTTTGGTTGTTTCCACCCTGGTTCTGGGGTCGGTTGGTGTTGTTGTTATTATTTTGTGGCTGTCTCGTATTATTGTTATTATTACCCGTGTAATTGTTATTACCCTGATTATTTGGCTGATAGTTGTTCTCATTATTTTGATTCACATTATTATTATTATAATTATTATAGTTACTTCGATAATTCCGGAAATTAGGGTTATTATTATTATGGTTATTATTCCTGTCTTGGAAGTTGTCATTCCTTTTACGGCTCCTTTTATAGTAGCCCTCATGTTCGTTATCCTCAAGCAGCGCTGCCATGGCTTGGACAGTTTTTATCTGCCCCCATTGTCGTGATCTTGCTACTCCCTCCTCATAATGATAAGCGAGCTTGGTGACCAGGCACTCCTCTGGTATCCTTGGTTCGAGGTTTCTGGCCAAACATACCTTACCAAGGAAGTAGGAAGTTGGAGTTGTTCCTCGACTGGCGTCGTATTTGCCGTGACATATATCATCCTGTACTATGTTTTGAGTAGACTCCGACCAGTATTTGGCCCTGAACAGTGTCTTGAACTCCTCATAACTTTGGATCTCGTGGCGGGTTGCGGTCCACCAGTTATCGTGTATTTCTTTGAAGTATTCATCGATCAAACTGCGGATTACCGTCCATCTGTTTTCCCGGATTCTGGTCAGATTTTCCTCCACTCGTTCCAGAAATTCTATCGGGTTCTTCTTATAATTTTTTAAAGTTGATAATATCGCGGTTGTCTATGGGTTGTAGTGACCCTGTGCTGGTCGGTTACGAATGGTTTCGATTTCTTCGCGTATTTGCAGGATCTCCCGTTGATGTAACTCTTCGATTTTTTCTTTGTTGGTGACAGTCAGGGTTCTTATGGTGTTCACTGATGCGTCTATTTCTTCATATCTTTCTCCTACGTCCGTTCTGACTCGTTTTATTTCGTCCTGGCTCATCTTCTTCAGAGACTCGATTCGGGCTTCATTTATTTCTTCAAGATTGGTGATCAGTCGATCGACCTCATTTCTAGTTTGTTGCAACTCCTGGTTGTATTGTTCGCACCTCTCGTGTACTTCCGTGACCTCTCTTCTGACCACCGCTATTTATCTGTCTATTTTGGTGTTTATTTTCTCATTATTCTCCTCCATCTTCTTGCTGATATTGTCCATTTTCTCCTCCATTTTCTGGCTGTTGTAGTCTAATTTTTTATTTAAATCTTCCTTCAATGACTCGATATTTCTTTGACTATCTTCCTTCAATGCTTTGCTGTTGTCGTCTAATTTTTTATTTAAATCCTCCTTCAATGACTCATTATTTCTGTTTAAGGTTTCTTCCATCCTTTTCTGGCTATCTTCCATCATCTCCAACAGGTTTGTGTCTCCTGCTTGTGTGAATCTCTCTATTTGTCTGGGTTCTACAGGTTCTGCGGGAGGCGTTCCTTCTTGTTGGTTTTCTAAAGTATTGTTGGTTGCAACTTCCATTTCGGATGTTGGTTGTGTCTCCTGTACCTCTATATTTACTTCTGCGTTTGCCTGTGCACCTTCTCCTTGGCTGGCCTTGTATCTGGTATCGTGTCTGTGCGTGTGAGGCATGATCGTTCTATTGGATTTGCCGGGCTAATTTAATATGAAAATACACTATTAAAATATATTAATTTGGTATATTTTTAAAGCCGCAATCTGTTGGTCGCCACTTTGCAATAAAACGAGATCCCCCTCTATTCAATTCGATATAATTTATATAGGTTTATTGTTTAATTGTTTAATGGAGTCTCTTGTATTATGTGCAGTAATTATTTTTTATAATAATTGATAAATGTGATTTAATTATCGTGTGATAATTTGTTATGGATAAAATAATAATTTGCTGGTCTGTTAATGAATGTAATTGTATCGTCGAACTTGAAGTCGAACTCCTCTTCTGTGGAAAAATGTCGTCAGTGTAAGTCAAGGTCAAGTGTTGTCTGGACAAATAAATTAACATAAAGAACACTTTTCATGTACCTGGTTGTCGTACTTGATGTTCTGACGTTCACCGCCACTGAATAAACTGTCAAGTTTCTCTTTGACCAGTTTAAACTTTATAAGCAAGGTTTTATAGCACCTTGAATGTTAGATGGGCGCCATACGGGTTTTCTTCGAGAAAAGTTCCCATAAAAAACAAATTTCTAATTTTAAATTTATATATGTTCACTTTTTACAGTTGTTTAAATGCTTATGGCATTTAAAATGATTCAAATAGCGTATTGAAAAATTTCTGTTTCAAATGTACCTCAGTGTATGCTATACCGGTACTGAAGTTTACTTATCTAAATTGAAATAATTGAACACAAAGGTTATGCTGTATAACATTATGGGTTTGTTATACCCTCTAAAATCAGATTGAATACAAATACATTTTTTACACTGATACAATTCGGATAGTAAATCATCCGTCTGCTATCTGGTCTAGCTCAGTTAAGCACAATCTAAAAAAACTCTTATGTTCATTACCAAAATTTTAATCTTAATTAACTAGGTACCACAAGGGTAAGTTCTTGAAACTACAAAATAGAACGATTATTAATTGCTTTTAATAGATACTCCTATGATAGTAATTTATTTTCGGCCTCTTTAAAAACTTGCAATTATATATTTAGTTAACGAGAATTTCGTCAGTTTATATCATAATTAATATTGTAACAACTAATTCTAACATATATATTCTTACGTCGGATTATTAAATCCTCTAAATAAATGGATACAGTGTTCGCTATTAATTGTTTGATTGTTTTTGCGTCAGTACAAATGTGTTAATAGTTACGATCAGTGGAAGACAGATAAACAATAAAATTGGTCACTGTACTACCTTGCTTTTTAATCTTTATAGATTAAAATTAAACACCTTAACGATCGGATTATATTGATCGCTAATACACTGCACTTTAATCGCACTTGGAAACGAGAAATAACCCTCTTCTTACTGATAATGGTTTGTTGACATTACAGGTTAATTTAAATTTGCTCGTTCCGAATACACGCACTGTTTAAAAAGATTCACTATTAACTTTCGATGCACTCTTATATGATGAATCGCCTTTCCAATAATTATTTTGATAAGATTTAAAGTATTTACTACTATTGTGTTGTAGTAGATTATTAAAATATAAGACAACGCCGAGCCGTAACTTGTTAGCTCGTGACGAAGGAAGCGAATGCGAAATTTTTAGCGTTCCTCTGGTTATATACCTCGCTTCTCGATCGCGTTTAGGAACAAATTTCGTTCAGTAAACTCTTTTGTGATTGGTACAAAATTCCGTTACAGTGACGTAATGTTTTTGTTAGCCGCCACCGGCGCGCTTTCTGTACCCGATTGTCGTTATTGTTTGTATTCACTGACAATTTCTTAAATCTGGTTAAAAAATGATGCTAACACTCATTATTAAATTATTACAATTCCAATCTCTAAGTTATTATCATCAAATTAAAGCTTAGTCTCTGCTCTTTATTTTGATGTGGCTTAATGCCGGTTTGAACCTAGTTTTCACTGACAATACATAAAACTAGTGTTTTGAAACATGGTTTCTTGCTGTCGTCTGCTCATAATGCAAAATGCGACTATTTTCAAATCTTTTACATTTGATTGTTTATCTCTGTGTTCTCTTTTGAACATGATTACATGAATAAAATTACATACATTATTACAATTAAAAGCTGTTTACAGCTGAACAATATTAAATCTTAGCATAATTATGATAATACATTATTCTGACAATTCCTTATTCTTTAAATACTTCTTTACTTGGCCTACCCATTTTAAAGGCATACTATATTAATTGAGTGGTGGTATTTCACACCTTATTCATTATTTTTACTACTCTGTAAATTTAATGTTAATTAGGGGTCTTGTTTCCTGTTAATTTACTGACATAAACTCGTGTATGCAGGGTCTAGATACAGTTATAGAACCAGGTTTATTCCCTGTTTACTCGTATTTCTAATTAGCCTACATCTCGTTTACTTCGGAAGTTGTTTATACACATAAGGCTTCCGTTTATAATATCCTTATTCTATATTGTTACATCTTTGTTGGCAAAGCTAGGTTTTTATAGCTTTGTGGCTACAGCTAGTATAGTAATAGTCTTTGTTATTTATACATCATTGTTCTTCTATTTTCAGCCAAAATGCTGTTATTGTGTTTACTTTATTACAGTCATTGGTCATTTAGTTTATTATATAAGACTCTACACATTAATGTCATGAACTTGACAGCTTATTTTTGAACTTTGCATGTCCATTAGTCATAGTCAGTCATTGTGTTTAAGTTGTAGTGTCATGCAGTGTATTCATCACTGCTTCTTGGGACCCCTCGTCTTCTTTCTTCTATACTAGTCCCTTCTCTTCTTTGTTACATTTGTTACAATTATTCACTTTTACAACTTTAGTGTCATATTTTACCCTTCTGGTGTGTGTTTTGGTTATGTAACATTTTGTGGTGTTACATATACTCCCCTCTCAAAATTGATAATTTGAGAGAAGTTTTATAGTTTGAAGAAATTATCACTTTATTTTGTTTAATCATAATATTACTGCTTCTATCTGCATTAAGTTCAATAGTTTGCTGGTGTGTTGCTCTAGACTGAGTTCTCTGCTAGTATTACTTTCAGCTCACTAGTATTGTTCAAGCTTTTTATACTCTTAGTCATTTAGTTATATCATATCTTAGTTCTTAAATTAACAATTTCCCTGTTTTTTCAATAATACATTTTTTCTTTACAATATACACATCTTGATTCTTGTGACAAATTCCTTGGTTCTTTCATTCACCTCACAGTGGTTTATTCAATCCTTGACATATTACAATTCCCTAACATTTATAGCGGGTTCGGAGTCAGAGGGGCTCTATTTGGCATCCATTCTCCGCCGTTCCTCAACTATACACCCACAGAATCAGAGGAATCTTCATCTCTGTCTGGGACAATAAAAAGTTGCACATAACAACAGTTGCACTATCACAACATAATAAAACATAATATATCATTTATTTTTCAATATAAGACATTATATTCAATATAATATTCAAAGGGATTAGAGGTTTCATTATTATCACTGTTCATGCTTTATCATTTTATCTAACATACTTCTCTTCACAGGTCATGATTTTATAACTTGACATATTTGTTATATTATTATCAGCCTTGCTGCTATTCATCAATACTAGGTTTCAATTGGTTTTGGTTATTTCAATGTTTTTAAATCACACTCTTAAATTTATCACTATATAATTATGCAGTTGGTTCTTAAATTCTTCTTTAGTTTCACCATAGTTAACTTGTAACACTGTTTATACACTGGGTTTTTTAACACTTTGTTCGTTATCTTCTTGGATTATCAGGGGGTTTACAATATTCATTTGATAAACATTTTTCTTTTCTTTTCTTTCCTTTATAATAGCCTTCTCTTGTATTACTCGCTTTGGTGGTTTGCTCCTCTACTCCATCAAGTGATAGATATTTTAAATCACTTATTCTGGATGATAATTCATTTGTTGAAATTAATGTTGGAGTATTATAGTATATTAGGTTTATTCAATAGTGTCACCATTCTAATATATGTCAATTGTTTGGGGTTTTTATACTGTCACCATTCTATTGGGCTCATTATGGGTCAATTACATTTTCTTGGAGTCACTTCATTTATTTATGCTTATAGTATTATATATCTTGGTACTGTTAACAATATGACATTCACATTTCATGATAGTTTTCATTATACATAATATTTTTTCAAGGATGCTTGGTTAAATGTACCCTTGATTTTCTTATTTATTGGGACAGAAATTTCATGAGTATTGTTCTGATGGTTTTTTGTTATTGTATACGGGACCTGTATACAGTAATAGCAGTTTCTTAGTGATACCCTCCATTGTACTGGGTAATTCTCTATTTCTTAGTAGTATTTGTTCACCTACATGGTACTGTATGATTTTTGATGGTACCTTGTTTTGGTACTTTCTTTTTCTTTGTTCTATTTTCTCGACAATCCTATTATGGAATTGGACTTTATGGAATTGGTATTCCTGGCTTTGTGGAAAATTGATAATGTCACAAATTTCTCGTGGTGGAGGTTTCTCAAACATGGCATTATAAGGTGTAGTTCTATGGATTGGTGGTGAGCTAGATTTATGAAGTCTTCTGTTGCTGATATATACTCACTCCAATTCCTTTGCTGGTTGGAACAATATGTCCTGAGAATTATCCCAACTGATGTTATATTCTTGTAAGACTAGGGTCCATCTTGTTAAACGACCGTGGCTTAATTTACAGTTCTTGTCTGATATTTTTCAGATAGTGACTTCTTATTATTGTTATTGTTTTGTTCGAAGTCGGTTTGTAATTGCACCCAATAGAATGGTTCAGCGAGGGATCTAATTGGTTTCTCACTGCCGCGTTGCGTTTAAAGAGAGATCATTCTCTTCATTGCGCCTTGGATAGTACCGCCTTCTTCCCTGCTCATTGTTGGCCTGGACATAATTGGCCCTCCTATATTGTTGGGTTTGGTTGTTTCCACCCTGGTTCTGGGGTCGGTTGGTGTTGTTGTTATTATTTTGTGGCTGTCTCGTATTATTGTTATTATTACCCGTGTAATTGTTATTACCCTGATTATTTGGCTGATAATTGTTCTCATTATTTTGATTCACATTATTATTATTATAATTATTATAGTTACTTCGATAATTCCGGAAATTAGGGTTATTATTATTATGGTTATTATTCCTGTCTTGGAAGTTGTCATTCCTTTTACGGCTCCTTTTATAGTAGCCCTCATGTTCGTTATCCTCAAGCAGCGCTGCCATGGCTTGGACAGTTTTTATCTGCCCCCATTGTCGTGATCTTGCTACTCCCTCCTCATAATGATAAGCGAGCTTGGTGACCAGGCACTCCTCTGGTATCCTTGGTTCGAGGTTTCTGGCCAAACATACCTTACCAAGGAAGTAGGAAGTTGGAGTTGTTCCTCGACTGGCGTCGTATTTGCCGTGACATATATCATCCCGTACTATGTTTTGAGTAGACTCCGACCAGTATTTGGCCCTGAACAGTGTCTTGAACTCCTCATAACTTTGGATCTCGTGGCGGGTTGCGGTCCACCAGTTATCGTGTATTTCTTTGAAGTATTCATCGATCAAACTGCGGATTACCGTCCATCTGTTTTCCCGGATTCTGGTCAGATTTTCCTCCACTCGTTCCAGAAATTCTATCGGGTTCTTCTTATAATTTTTTAAAGTTGATAATATCGCGGTTGTCTATGGGTTGTAGTGACCCTGTGCTGGTCGGTTACGAATGGTTTCGATTTCTTCGCGTATTTGCAGGATCTCCCGTTGATGTAACTCTTCGATTTTTTCTTTGTTGGTGACAGTCAGGGTTCTTATGGTGTTCACTGATGCGTCTATTTCTTCATATCTTTCTCCTACGTCCGTTCTGACTCGTTTTATTTCGTCCTGGCTCATCTTCTTCAGAGACTCGATTCGGGCTTCATTTATTTCTTCAAGATTGGTGATCAGTCGATCGACCTCATTTCTAGTTTGTTGCAACTCCTGGTTGTATTGTTCGCACCTCTCGTGTACTTCCGTGACCTCTCTTCTGACCACCGCTATTTATCTGTCTATTTTGGTGTTTATTTTCTCATTATTCTCCTCCATCTTCTTGCTGATATTGTCCATTTTCTCCTCCATTTTCTGGCTGTTGTAGTCTAATTTTTTATTTATATCTTCCTTCAATGACTCGATATTTCTTTGACTATCTTCCTTCAATGCTTTGCTGTTGTCGTCTAATTTTTTATTTAAATCCTCCTTCAATGACTCATTATTTCTGTTTAAGGTTTCTTCCATCCTTTTCTGGCTATCTTCCATCATCTCCAACAGGTTTGTGTCTCCTGCTTGTGTGAATCTCTCTATTTGTCTGGGTTCTACAGGTTCTGCGGGAGGCGTTCCTTCTTGTTGGTTTTCTAAAGTATTGTTGGTTGCAACTTCCATTTCGGATGTTGGTTGTGTCTCCTGTACCTCTATATTTACTTCTGCGTTTGCCTGTGCACCTTCTCCTTGGCTGGCCTTGTATCTGGTATCGTGTCTGTGCGTGTGAGGCATGATCGTTCTATTGGATTTGCCGGGCTAATTTAATATGAAAATACACTATTAAAATATATTAATTTGGTATATTTTTAAAGCCGCAATCTGTTGGTCGCCACTTTGCAATAAAACGAGATCCCCCTCTATTCAATTCGATATAATTTATGTAGTTTTATTGTTTAATTGTTTAATGGAGTCTCTTGTATTATGTGCAGTAATTATTTTTTATAATAATTGATAAATGTGATTTAATTATCGTGTGATAATTTGTTATGGATAAAATAATAATTTGCTGGTCTGTTAATGAATGTAATTGTATCGTCGAACTTGAAGTCGAACTCCTCTTCTGTGGAAAAATGTCGTCAGTGTAAGTCAAGGTCAAGTGTTGTCTGGACAAATAAATTAACATAAAGAACACTTTTCATGTACCTGGTTGTCGTACTTGATGTTCTGACGTTCACCGCCACTGAATAAACTGTCAAGTTTCTCTTTGACCAGTTTAAACTTTATAAGCAAGGTTTTATAGCACCTTGAATGTTAGATGGGCGCCATACGGGTTTTCTTCGAGAAAAGTTCCCATAAAAAACAAATTTCTAATTTTAAATTTATATATGTTCACTTTTTACAGTTGTTTAAATGCTTATGGCATTTAAAATGATTCAAATAGCGTATTGAAAAATTTCTGTTTCAAATGTACCTCAGTGTATGCTATACCGGTACTGAAGTTTACTTATCTAAATTGAAATAATTGAACACAAAGGTTATGCTGTATAACATTATGGGTTTGTTATACCCTCTAAAATCAGATTGAATAAAAATACATTTTTTACACTGATACAATTCGGATAGTAAATCATCCGTCTGCTATCTGGTCTAGCTCAGTTAAGCACAATCTAAAAAAACTCTTATGTTCATTACCAAAATTTTAATCTTAATTAACTAGGTACCACAAGGGTAAGTTCTTGAAAATACAAAATAGAACGATTATTAATTGCTTTTAATAGATACTCCTATGATAGTAATTTATTTTCGGCCTCTTTAAAAACTTGCAATTATATATTTAGTTAACGAGAATTTCGTCAGTTTATATCATAATTAATATTGTAACAACTAATTCTAACATATATATTCTTACGTCGGATTATTAAATCCTCTAAATAAATGGATACAGTGTTCGCTATTAATTGTTTGATTGTTTTTGCGTCAGTACAAATGTGTTAATAGTTACGATCAGTGGAAGACAGATAAACAATAAAATTGGTCACTGTACTACCTTGCTTTTTAATCTATATAGATTAAAATTAAACACCTTAATGATTGGATTATATTGATCGCTAATACACTGCACTTTAATCGCACTTGGAAACGAGAAATAACCCTCTTCTTACTGATAATGGGTTGTTGATTTTACAGGTTAATTTAAATTTGCTCGTTCCGAATACACGCACTGTTTAAAAAGATTCACTATTAACTTTCGATGCACTCTTATATGATGAATTGCCTTTCCAATAATTATTTTGATAAGATTTAAAGTATTTACTACTATTGTGTTGTAGTAGATTATTAAAATATAAGACAACGCCGAGCCGTAACTTATTAGCTCGTGACGAAGGAAGCGAATGCGAAATTTTTAGCGTTCCTCTGGTTATATACCTCGCTTCTCGATCGCGTTTAGGAACAAATTTCGTTCAGTAAACTCTTTTGTGATTGGTACAAAATTCCGTTACAGTGACGTAATGTTTTTGTTAGCCGCCACCGGCGCGCTTTCTGTACCCGATTGTCGTTATTGTTTGTATTCACTGACAATTTCTTAAATCTGGTTAAAAAATGATGCTAACACTCATTATTAAATTATTACAATTCCAATCTCTAAGTTATTATCATCAAATTAAAGCTTAGTCTCTGCTCTTTATTTTGATGTGGCTTAATGCCGGTTTGAACCTAGTTTTCACTGACAATACATAAAACTAGTGTTTTGAAACATGGTTTCTTGCTGTCGTCTGCTCATAATGCAAAATGCGACTATTTTCATATCTTTTACATTTGATTGTTTATCTCTGTGTTCTCTTTTGAACATGATTACATGAATAAAATTACATACATTATTACAATTAAAAGCTGTTTACAGCTGAACAATATTAAATCTTAGCATAATTATGATAATACATTATTCTGACAATTCCTTATTCTTTAAATACTTCTTTACTTGGCCTACCCATTTTAAAGGCATACTATATTAATTGAGTGGTGGTATTTCACACCTTATTCATTATTTTTACTACTCTGTAAATTTAATGTTAATTAGGGGTCTTGTTTCCTGTTAATTTACTGACATAAACTCGTGTATGCAGGGTCTAGATACAGTTATAGAACCAGGTTTATTCCCTGTTTACTCGTATTTCTAATTAGCCTACATCTCGTTTACTTCGGAAGTTGTTTATACACATAAGGCTTCCGTTTATAATATCCTTATTCTATATTGTTACATCTTTGTTGGCAAAGCTAGGTTTTTATAGCTTTGTGGCTACAGCTAGTATAGTAATAGTCTTTGTTATTTATACATCATTGTTCTTCTATTTTCAGCCAAAATGCTGTTATTGTGTTTACTTTATTACAGTCATTGGTCATTTAGTTTATTATATAAGACTCTACACATTAATGTCGTGAACTTGACAGCTTATTTTTGAACTTTGCATGTCCATTAGTCATAGTCAGTCATTGTGTTTAAGTTGTAGTGTCATGCAGTGTATTCATCACTGCTTCTTGGGACCCCTCGTCTTCTTTCTTCTATACTAGTCCCTTCTCTTCTTTGTTACATTTGTTACAATTATTCACTTTTACAACTTTAGTGTCATATTTTACCCTTCTGGTGTGTGTTTTGGTTATGTAACATTTTGTGGTGTTACATATACTCCCCTCTCAAAATTGATAATTTGAGAGAAGTTTTATAGTTTGAAGAAATTATCACTTTATTTTGTTTAATCATAATATTACTGCTTCTATCTGCATTAAGTTCAATAGTTTGCTGGTGTGTTGCTCTAGACTGAGTTCTCTGCTAGTATTACTTTCAGCTCACTAGTATTGTTCAAGCTTTTTATACTCTTAGTCATTTAGTTATATCATATCTTAGTTCTTAAATTAACAATTTCCCTGTTTTTTCAATAATACATTTTTTCTTTACAATATACACATCTTGATTCTTGTGACAAATTCCTTGGTTCTTTCATTCACCTCACAGTGGTTTATTCAATCCTTGACATATTACAATTCCCTAACATTTATAGCGGGTTCGGAGTCAGAGGGGCTCTATTTGGCATCCATTCTCCGCCGTTCCTCAACTATACACCCACAGAATCAGAGGAATCTTCATCTCTGTCTGGGACAATAAAAAGTTGCACATAACAACAGTTGCACTATCACAACATAATAAAACATAATATATCATTTATTTTTCAATATAAGACATTATATTCAATATAATATTCAAAGGGATTAGAGGTTTCATTATTATCACTGTTCATGCTTTATCATTTTATCTAACATACTTCTCTTCACAGGTCATGATTTTATAACTTGACATATTTGTTATATTATTATCAGCCTTGCTGCTATTCATCAATACTAGGTTTCAATTGGTTTTGGTTATTTCAATGTTTTTAAATCACACTCTTAAATTTATCACTATATAATTATGCAGTTGGTTCTTAAATTCTTCTTTAGTTTCACCATAGTTAACTTGTAACACTGTTTATACACTGGGTTTTTTAACACTTTGTTCGTTATCTTCTTGGATTATCAGGGGGTTTACAATATTCATTTGATAAACATTTTTCTTTTCTTTTCTTTCCTTTATAATAGCCTTCTCTTGTATTACTCGCTTTGGTGGTTTGCTCCTCTACTCCATCAAGTGATAGATATTTTAAATCACTTATTCTGGATGATAATTCATTTGTTGAAATTAATGTTGGAGTATTATAGTATATTAGGTTTATTCAATAGTGTCACCATTCTAATATATGTCAATTGTTTGGGGTTTTTATACTGTCACCATTCTATTGGGCTCATTATGGGTCAATTACATTTTCTTGGAGTCACTTCATTTATTTATGCTTATAGTATTATATATCTTGGTACTGTTAACAATATGACATTCACATTTCATGATAGTTTTCATTATACATAATATTTTTTCAAGGATGCTTGGTTAAATGTACCCTTGATTTTCTTATTTATTGGGATAGAAATTTCATGAGTATTGTTCTGATGGTTTTTTGTCATTGTATACGGGACCTGTATACAGTAATAGCAGTTTCTTAGTGATACCCTCCATTGTACTGGGTAATTCTCTATTTCTTAGTAGTATTTGTTCACCTACATGGTACTGTATGATTTTTGATGGTACCTTGTTTTGGTACTTTCTTTTTCTTTGTTCTATTTTCTCGACAATCCTATTATGGAATTGGACTTTATGGAATTGGTATTCCTGGCTTTGTGGAAAATTGATAATGTCCAAATTTCTCGTGGTGGAGGTTTCTCAAACATGGCATTATAAGGTGTAGTTCTATGGATTGGTGGTGAGCTAGATTTATGAAGTCTTCTGTTGCTGATATATACTCACTCCAATTCCTTTGCTGGTTGGAACAATATGTCCTGAGAATTATCCCAACTGATGTTATATTCTTGTAAGACTAGGGTCCATCTTGTTAAACGACCGTGGCTTAATTTACAGTTCTTGTCTGATATTTTTCAGATAGTGACTTCTTATTATTGTTATTGTTTTGTTCGAAGTCGGTTTGTAATTGCACCCAATAGAATGGTTCAGTGAGGGATCTAATTTGTTTCTCACTGCCGCGTTGCGTTTAAAGAGAGTTCATTCTCTTCATTGCGCCTTGGATAGTACCGCCTTCTTCCCTGCTCATTGTTGGCCTGGACATAATTGGCCCTCCTATATTGTTGGGTTTGGTTGTTTCCACCCTGGTTCTGGGGTCGGTTGGTGTTGTTGTTATTATTTTGTGGCTGTCTCGTATTATTGTTATTATTACCCGTATAATTGTTATTACCCTGATTATTTGGCTGATAATTGTTCTCATTATTTTGATTCACATTATTATTATTATAATTATTATAGTTACTTCGATAATTCCGGAAATTAGGGTTATTATTATTATGGTTATTATTCCTGTCTTGGAAGTTGTCATTCCTTTTACGGCTCCTTTTATAGTAGCCCTCATGTTCGTTATCCTCAAGCAGCACTGCAATGGCTTGGACAGTTTTTATCTGCCCCCATTGTCGTGATCTTGCTACTCCCTCCTCATAATGATAAGCGAGCTTGGTGACCAGGCACTCCTCTGGTATCCTTGGTTCGAGGTTTCTGGCCAAACATACCTTACCAAGGAAGTAGGAAGTTGGAGTTGTTCCTCGACTGGCGTCGTATTTGCCGTGACATATATCATCCCGTACTATGTTTTGAGTAGACTCCGACCAGTATTTGGCCCTGAACAGTGTCTTGAACTCCTCATAACTTTGGATCTCGTGGCGGGTTGCGGTCCACCAGTTATCGTGTATTTCTTTGAAGTATTCATCGATCAAACTGCGGATTACCGTCCATCTGTTTTCCCGGATTCTGGTCAGATTTTCCTCCACTCGTTCCAGAAATTCTATCGGGTTCTTCTTATAATTTTTTAAAGTTGATAATATCGCGGTTGTCTATGGGTTGTAGTGACCCTGTGCTGGTCGGTTACGAATGGTTTCGATTTCTTCGCGTATTTGCAGGATCTCCCGTTGATGTAACTCTTCGATTTTTTCTTTGTTGGTGACAGTCAGGGTTCTTATGGTGTTCACTGATGCGTCTATTTCTTCATATCTTTCTCCTACGTCCGTTCTGACTCGTTTTATTTCGTCCTGGCTCATCTTCTTCAGAGACTCGATTCGGGCTTCATTTATTTCTTCAAGATTGGTGATCAGTCGATCGACCTCATTTCTAGTTTGTTGCAACTCCTGGTTGTATTGTTCGCACCTCTCGTGTACTTCCGTGACCTCTCTTCTGACCACCGCTATTTATCTGTCTATTTTGGTGTTTATTTTCTCATTATTCTCCTCCATCTTCTTGCTGATATTGTCCATTTTCTCCTCCATTTTCTGGCTGTTGTAGTCTAATTTTTTATTTATATCTTCCTTCAATGACTCGATATTTCTTTGACTATCTTCCTTCAATGCTTTGCTGTTGTCGTCTAATTTTTTATTTAAATCCTCCTTCAATGACTCATTATTTCTGTTTAAGGTTTCTTCCATCCTTTTCTGGCTATCTTCCATCATCTCCAACAGGTTTGTGTCTCCTGCTTGTGTGAATCTCTCTATTTGTCTGGGTTCTACAGGTTCTGCGGGAGGCGTTCCTTCTTGTTGGTTTTCTAAAGTATTGTTGGTTGCAACTTCCATTTCGGATGTTGGTTGTGTCTCCTGTACCTCTATATTTACTTCTGCGTTTGCCTGTGCACCTTCTCCTTGGCTGGCCTTGTATCTGGTATCGTGTCTGTGCGTGTGAGGCATGATCGTTCTATTGGATTTGCCGGGCTAATTTAATATGAAAATACACTATTAAAATATATTAATTTGGTATATTTTTAAAGCCGCACTCTGTTGGCCGCCACTTTGCAATAAAACGAGATCCCCCTCTATTCAATTCGATATAATTTATATAGGTTTATTGTTTAATTGTTTAATGGAGTCTCTTGTATTATGTGCAGTAATTATTTTTTATAATAATTGATAAATGTGATTTAATTATCGTGTGATAATTTGTTATGGATAAAATAATAATTTGCTGGTCTGTTAATGAATGTAATTGTATCGTCGAACTTGAAGTCGAACTCCTCTTCTGTGGAAAAATGTCGTCAGTGTAAGTCAAGGTCAAGTGTTGTCTGGACAAATAAATTAACATAAAGAACACTTTTCATGTACCTGGTTGTCGTACTTGATGTTCTGACGTTCACCGCCACTGAATAAACTGTCAAGTTTCTCTTTGACCAGTTTAAACTTTATAAGCAAGGTTTTATAGCACCGTGAATGTTAGATGGGCGCCATACGGGTTTTATTCGAGAAAAGTTCCCATAAAAAACAAATTTCTAATTTTAAATTTATATATGTTCACTTTTTACAGTTGTTTAAATGCTTATGGCATTTAAAATGATTCAAATAGCGTATTGAAAAATTTCTGTTTCAAATGTACCTCAGTGTATGCTATACCGGTACTGAAGTTTACTTATCTAAATTGAAATAATTGAACACAAAGGTTATGCTGTATAACATTATGGGTTTGTTATACCCTCTAAAATCAGATTGAATACAAATACATTTTTTACACTGATACAATTCGGATAGTAAATCATCCGTCTGCTATCTGGTCTAGCTCAGTTAAGCACAATCTAAAAAAACTCTTATGTTCATTACCAAAATTTTAATCTTAATTAACTAGGTACCACAAGGGTAAGTTCTTGAAAATACAAAATAGAACGATTATTAATTGCTTTTAATAGATACTCCTATGATAGTAATTTATTTTCGGCCTCTTTAAAAACTTGCAATTATATATTTAGTTAACGAGAATTTCGTCAGTTTATATCATAATTAATATTGTAACAACTAATTCTAACATATATATTCTTACGTCGGATTATTAAATCCTCTAAATAAATGGATACAGTGTTCGCTATTAATTGTTTGATTGTTTTTGCGTCAGTACAAATGTGTTAATAGTTACGATCAGTGGAAGACAGATAAACAATAAAATTGGTCACTGTACTACCTTGCTTTTTAATCTTTATAGATTAAAATTAAACACCTTAACGATCGGATTATATTGATCGCTAATACACTGCACTTTAATCGCACTTGGAAACGAGAAATAACCCTCTTCTTACTGATAATGGGTTGTTGACTTTACAGGTTAATTTAAATTTGCTCGTTCCGAATACACGCACTGTTTAAAAAGATTCACTATTAACTTTCGATGCACTCTTATACGATGAATCGCCTTTCCAATAATTATTTTGATAAGATTTAAAGTATTTACTACTATTGTGTTGTAGTAGATTATTAAAATATAAGACAACGCCGAGCCGTAACTTGTTAGCTCGTGACGAAGGAAGCGAATGCGAAATTTTTAGCGTTCCTCTGGTTATATACCTCGCTTCTCGATCGCGTTTAGGAACAAATTTCGTTCAGTAAACTCTTTTGTGATTGGTACAAAATTCCGTTACAGTGACGTAATGTTTTTGTTAGCCGCCACCGGCGCGCTTTCTGTACCCGATTGTCGTTATTGTTTGTATTCACTGACAATTTCTTAAATCTGGTTAAAAAATGATGCTAACACTCATTATTAAATTATTACAATTCCAATCTCTAAGTTATTATCATCAAATTAAAGCTTAGTCTCTGCTCTTTATTTTGATGTGGCTTAATGCCGGTTTGAACCTAGTTTTCACTGACAATACATAAAACTAGTGTTTTGAAACATGGTTTCTTGCTGTCGTCTGCTCATAATGCAAAATGCGACTATTTTCATATCTTTTACATTTGATTGTTTATCTCTGTGTTCTCTTTTGAACATGATTACATGAATAAAATTACATACATTATTACAATTAAAAGCTGTTTACAGCTGAACAATATTAAATCTTAGCATAATTATGATAATACATTATTCTGACAATTCCTTATTCTTTAAATACTTCTTTACTTGGCCTACCCATTTTAAAGGCATACTATATTAATTGAGTGGTGGTATTTCACACCTTATTCATTATTTTTACTACTCTGTAAATTTAATGTTAATTAGGGGTCTTGTTTCCTGTTAATTTACTGACATAAACTCGTGTATGCAGGGTCTAGATACAGTTATAGAACCAGGTTTATTCCCTGTTTACTCGTATTTCTAATTAGCCTACATCTCGTTTACTTCGGAAGTTGTTTATACACATAAGGCTTCCGTTTATAATATCCTTATTCTATATTGTTACATCTTTGTTGGCAAAGCTAGGTTTTTATAGCTTTGTGGCTACAGCTAGTATAGTAATAGTCTTTGTTATTTATACATCATTGTTCTTCTATTTTCAGCCAAAATGCTGTTATTGTGTTTACTTTATTACAGTCATTGGTCATTTAGTTTATTATATAAGACTCTACACATTAATGTCGTGAACTTGACAGCTTATTTTTGAACTTTGCATGTCCATTAGTCATAGTCAGTCATTGTGTTTAAGTTGTAGTGTCATGCAGTGTATTCATCACTGCTTCTTGGGACCCCTCGTCTTCTTTCTTCTATACTAGTCCCTTCTCTTCTTTGTTACATTTGTTACAATTATTCACTTTTACAACTTTAGTGTCATATTTTACCCTTCTGGTGTGTGTTTTGGTTATGTAACATTTTGTGGTGTTACATATACTCCCCTCTCAAAATTGATAATTTGAGAGAAGTTTTATAGTTTGAAGAAATTATCACTTTATTTTGTTTAATCATAATATTACTGCTTCTATCTGCATTAAGTTCAATAGTTTGCTGGTGTGTTGCTCTAGACTGAGTTCTCTGCTAGTATTACTTTCAGCTCACTAGTATTGTTCAAGCTTTTTATACTCTTAGTCATTTAGTTATATCATATCTTAGTTCTTAAATTAACAATTTCCCTGTTTTTTCAATAATACATTTTTTCTTTACAATATACACATCTTGATTCTTGTGACAAATTCCTTGGTTCTTTCATTCACCTCACAGTGGTTTATTCAATCCTTGACATATTACAATTCCCTAACATTTATAGCGGGTTCGGAGTCAGAGGGGCTCTATTTGGCATCCATTCTCCGCCGTTCCTCAACTATACACCCACAGAATCAGAGGAATCTTCATCTCTGTCTGGGACAATAAAAAGTTGCACATAACAACAGTTGCACTATCACAACATAATAAAACATAATATATCATTTATTTTTCAATATAAGACATTATATTCAATATAATATTCAAAGGGATTAGAGGTTTCATTATTATCACTGTTCATGCTTTATCATTTTATCTAACATACTTCTCTTCACAGGTCATGATTTTATAACTTGACATATTTGTTATATTATTATCAGCCTTGCTGCTATTCATCAATACTAGGTTTCAATTGGTTTTGGTTATTTCAATGTTTTTAAATCACACTCTTAAATTTATCACTATATAATTATGCAGTTGGTTCTTAAATTCTTCTTTAGTTTCACCATAGTTAACTTGTAACACTGTTTATACACTGGGTTTTTTAACACTTTGTTCGTTATCTTCTTGGATTATCAGGGGGTTTACAATATTCATTTGATAAACATTTTTCTTTTCTTTTCTTTCCTTTATAATAGCCTTCTCTTGTATTACTCGCTTTGGTGGTTTGCTCCTCTACTCCATCAAGTGATAGATATTTTAAATCACTTATTCTGGATGATAATTCATTTGTTGAAATTAATGTTGGAGTATTATAGTATATTAGGTTTATTCAATAGTGTCACCATTCTAATATATGTCAATTGTTTGGGGTTTTTATACTGTCACCATTCTATTGGGCTCATTATGGGTCAATTACATTTTCTTGGAGTCACTTCATTTATTTATGCTTATAGTATTATATATCTTGGTACTGTTAACAATATGACATTCACATTTCATGATAGTTTTCATTATACATAATATTTTTTCAAGGATGCTTGGTTAAATGTACCCTTGATTTTCTTATTTATTGGGACAGAAATTTCATGAGTATTGTTCTGATGGTTTTTTGTCATTGTATACGGGACCTGTATACAGTAATAGCAGTTTCTTAGTGATACCCTCCATTGTACTGGGTAATTCTCTATTTCTTAGTAGTATTTGTTCACCTACATGGTACTGTATGATTTTTGATGGTACCTTGTTTTGGTACTTTCTTTTTCTTTGTTCTATTTTCTCGACAATCCTATTATGGAATTGGACTTTATGGAATTGGTATTCCTGGCTTTGTGGAAAATTGATAATGTCACAAATTTCTCGTGGTGGAGGTTTCTCAAACATGGCATTATAAGGTGTAGTTCTATGGATTGGTGGTGAGCTAGATTTATGAAGTCTTCTGTTGCTGATATATACTCACTCCAATTCCTTTGCTGGTTGGAACAATATGTCCTGAGAATTATCCCAACTGATGTTATATTCTTGTAAGACTAGGGTCCATCTTGTGAAACGACCGTGGCTTAATTTACAGTTCTTGTCTGATATTTTTCAGATAGTGACTTCTTATTATTGTTATTGTTTTGTTCGAAGTCGGTTTGTAATTGCACCCAATAGAATGGTTCAGCGAGGGATCTAATTGGTTTCTCACTGCCGCGTTGCGTTTAAAGAGAGTTCATTCTCTTCATTGCGCCTTGGATAGTACCGCCTTCTTCCCTGCTCATTGTTGGCCTGGACATAATTGGCCCTCCTATATTGTTGGGTTTGGTTGTTTCCACCCTGGTTCTGGGGTCGGTTGGTGTTGTTGTTATTATTTTGTGGCTGTCTCGTATTATTGTTATTATTACCCGTATAATTGTTATTACCCTGATTATTTGGCTGATAATTGTTCTCATTATTTTGATTCACATTATTATTATTATAATTATTATAGTTACTTCGATAATTCCGGAAATTAGGGTTATTATTATTATGGTTATTATTCCTGTCTTGGAAGTTGTCATTCCTTTTACGGCTCCTTTTATAGTAGCCCTCATGTTCGTTATCCTCAAGCAGCGCTGCCATGGCTTGGACAGTTTTTATCTGCCCCCATTGTCGTGATCTTGCTACTCCCTCCTCATAATGATAAGCGAGCTTGGTGACCAGGCACTCCTCTGGTATCCTTGGTTCGAGGTTTCTGGCCAAACATACCTTACCAAGGAAGTAGGAAGTTGGAGTTGTTCCTCGACTGGCGTCGTATTTGCCGTGACATATATCATCCCGTACTATGTTTTGAGTAGACTCCGACCAGTATTTGGCCCTGAACAGTGTCTTGAACTCCTCATAACTTTGGATCTCGTGGCGGGTTGCGGTCCACCAGTTATCGTGTATTTCTTTGAAGTATTCATCGATCAAACTGCGGATTACCGTCCATCTGTTTTCCCGGATTCTGGTCAGATTTTCCTCCACTCGTTCCAGAAATTCTATCGGGTTCTTCTTATAATTTTTTAAAGTTGATAATATCGCGGTTGTCTATGGGTTGTAGTGACCCTGTGCTGGTCGGTTACGAATGGTTTCGATTTCTTCGCGTATTTGCAGGATCTCCCGTTGATGTAACTCTTCGATTTTTTCTTTGTTGGTGACAGTCAGGGTTCTTATGATGTTCACTGATGCGTCTATTTCTTCATATCTTTCTCCTACGTCCGTTCTGACTCGTTTTATTTCGTCCTGGCTCATCTTCTTCAGAGACTCGATTCGGGCTTCATTTATTTCTTCAAGATTGGTGATCAGTCGATCGACCTCATTTCTAGTTTGTTGCAACTCCTGGTTGTATTGTTCGCACCTCTCGTGTACTTCCGTGACCTCTCTTCTGACCACCGCTATTTATCTGTCTATTTTGGTGTTTATTTTCTCATTATTCTCCTCCATCTTCTTGCTGATATTGTCCATTTTCTCCTCCATTTTCTGGCTGTTGTAGTCTAATTTTTTATTTAAATCTTCCTTCAATGACTCGATATTTCTTTGACTATCTTCCTTCAATGCTTTGCTGTTGTCGTCTAATTTTTTATTTAAATCCTCCTTCAATGACTCATTATTTCTGTTTAAGGTTTCTTCCATCCTTTTCTGGCTATCTTCCATCATCTCCAACAGGTTTGTGTCTCCTGCTTGTGTGAATCTCTCTATTTGTCTGGGTTCTACAGGTTCTGCGGGAGGCATTCCTTCTTGTTGGTTTTCTAAAGTATTGTTGGTTGCAACTTCCATTTCGGATGTTGGTTGTGTCTCCTGTACCTCTATATTTACTTCTGCGTTTGCCTGTGCACCTTCTCCTTGGCTGGCCTTGTATCTGGTATCGTGTCTGTGCGTGTGAGGCATGATCGTTCTATTGGATTTGCCGGGCTAATTTAATATGAAAATACACTATTAAAATATATTAATTTGGTATATTTTTAAAGCCGCACTCTGTTGGCCGCCACTTTGCAATAAAACGAGATCCCCCTCTATTCAATTCGATATAATTTATATAGGTTTATTGTTTAATTGTTTAATGGAGTCTCTTGTATTATGTGCAGTAATTATTTTTTATAATAATTGATAAATGTGATTTAATTATCGTGTGATAATTTGTTATGGATAAAATAATAATTTGCTGGTCTGTTAATGAATGTAATTGTATCGTCGAACTTGAAGTCGAACTCCTCTTCTGTGGAAAAATGTCGTCAGTGTAAGTCAAGGTCAAGTGTTGTCTGGACAAATAAATTAACATAAAGAACACTTTTCATGTACCTGGTTGTCGTACTTGATGTTCTGACGTTCACCGCCACTGAATAAACTGTCAAGTTTCTCTTTGACCAGTTTAAACTTTATAAGCAAGGTTTTATAGCACCTTGAATGTTAGATGGGCGCCATACGGGTTTTCTTCGAGAAAAGTTCCCATAAAAAACAAATTTCTAATTTTAAATTTATATATGTTCACTTTTTACAGTTGTTTAAATGCTTATGGCATTTAAAATGATTCAAATAGCGTATTGAAAAATTTCTGTTTCAAATGTACCTCAGTGTATGCTATACCGGTACTGAAGTTTACTTATCTAAATTGAAATAATTGAACACAAAGGTTATGCTGTATAACATTATGGGTTTGTTATACCCTCTAAAATCAGATTGAATACAAATACATTTTTTACACTGATACAATTCGGATAGTAAATCATCCGTCTGCTATCTGGTCTAGCTCAGTTAAGCACAATCTAAAAAAACTCTTATGTTCATTACCAAAATTTTAATCTTAATTAACTAGGTACCACAAGGGTAAGTTCTTGAAACTACAAAATAGAACGATTATTAATTGCTTTTAATAGATACTCCTATGATAGTAATTTATTTTCGGCCTCTTTAAAAACTTGCAATTATATATTTAGTTAACGAGAATTTCGTCAGTTTATATCATAATTAATATTGTAACAACTAATTCTAACATATATATTCTTACGTCGGATTATTAAATCCTCTAAATAAATGGATACAGTGTTCGCTATTAATTGTTTGATTGTTTTTGCGTCAGTACAAATGTGTTAATAGTTACGATCAGTGGAAGACAGATAAACAATAAAATTGGTCACTGTACTACCTTGCTTTTTAATCTTTATAGATTAAAATTAAACACCTTAACGATCGGATTATATTGATCGCTAATACACTGCACTTTAATCGCACTTGGAAACGAGAAATAACCCTCTTCTTACTGATAATGGGTTGTTGACTTTACAGGTTAATTTAAATTTGCTCGTTCCGAATACACGCACTGTTTAAAAAGATTCACTATTAACTTTCGATGCACTCTTATACGATGAATCGCCTTTCCAATAATTATTTTGATAAGATTTAAAGTATTTACTACTATTGTGTTGTAGTAGATTATTAAAATATAAGACAACGCCGAGCCGTAACTTGTTAGCTCGTGACGAAGGAAGCGAATGCGAAATTTTTAGCGTTCCTCTGGTTATATACCTCGCTTCTCGATCGCGTTTAGGAACAAATTTCGTTCAGTAAACTCTTTTGTGATTGGTACAAAATTCCGTTACAGTGACGTAATGTTTTTGTTAGCCGCCACCGGCGCGCTTTCTGTACCCGATTGTCGTTATTGTTTGTATTCACTGACAATTTCTTAAATCTGGTTAAAAAATGATGCTAACACTCATTATTAAATTATTACAATTCCAATCTCTAAGTTATTATCATCAAATTAAAGCTTAGTCTCTGCTCTTTATTTTGATGTGGCTTAATGCCGGTTTGAACCTAGTTTTCACTGACAATACATAAAACTAGTGTTTTGAAACATGGTTTCTTGCTGTCGTCTGCTCATAATGCAAAATGCGACTATTTTCATATCTTTTACATTTGATTGTTTATCTCTGTGTTCTCTTTTGAACATGATTACATGAATAAAATTACATACATTATTACAATTAAAAGCTGTTTACAGCTGAACAATATTAAATCTTAGCATAATTATGATAATACATTATTCTGACAATTCCTTATTCTTTAAATACTTCTTTACTTGGCCTACCCATTTTAAAGGCATACTATATTAATTGAGTGGTGGTATTTCACACCTTATTCATTATTTTTACTACTCTGTAAATTTAATGTTAATTAGGGGTCTTGTTTCCTGTTAATTTACTGACATAAACTCGTGTATGCAGGGTCTAGATACAGTTATAGAACCAGGTTTATTCCCTGTTTACTCGTATTTCTAATTAGCCTACATCTCGTTTACTTCGGAAGTTGTTTATACACATAAGGCTTCCGTTTATAATATCCTTATTCTATATTGTTACATCTTTGTTGGCAAAGCTAGGTTTTTATAGCTTTGTGGCTACAGCTAGTATAGTAATAGTCTTTGTTATTTATACATCATTGTTCTGCTATTTTCAGCCAAAATGCTGTTATTGTGTTTACTTTATTACAGTCATTGGTCATTTAGTTTATTATATAAGACTCTACACATTAATGTCGTGAACTTGACAGCTTATTTTTGAACTTTGCATGTCCATTAGTCATAGTCAGTCATTGTGTTTAAGTTGTAGTGTCATGCAGTGTATTCATCACTGCTTCTTGGGACCCCTCGTCTTCTTTCTTCTATACTAGTCCCTTCTCTTCTTTGTTACATTTGTTACAATTATTCACTTTTACAACTTTAGTGTCATATTTTACCCTTCTGGTGTGTGTTTTGGTTATGTAACATTTTGTGGTGTTACATATACTCCCCTCTCAAAATTGATAATTTGAGAGAAGTTTTATAGTTTGAAGAAATTATCACTTTATTTTGTTTAATCATAATATTACTGCTTCTATCTGCATTAAGTTCAATAGTTTGCTGGTGTGTTGCTCTAGACTGAGTTCTCTGCTAGTATTACTTTCAGCTCACTAGTATTGTTCAAGCTTTTTATACTCTTAGTCATTTAGTTATATCATATCTTAGTTCTTAAATTAACAATTTCCCTGTTTTTTCAATAATACATTTTTTCTTTACAATATACACATCTTGATTCTTGTGACAAATTCCTTGGTTCTTTCATTCACCTCACAGTGGTTTATTCAATCCTTGACATATTACAATTCCCTAACATTTATAGCGGGTTCGGAGTCAGAGGGGCTCTATTTGGCATCCATTCTCCGCCGTTCCTCAACTATACACCCACAGAATCAGAGGAATCTTCATCTCTGTCTGGGACAATAAAAAGTTGCACATAACAACAGTTGCACTATCACAACATAATAAAACATAATATATCATTTATTTTTCAATATAAGACATTATATTCAATATAATATTCAAAGGGATTAGAGGTTTCATTATTATCACTGTTCATGCTTTATCATTTTATCTAACATACTTCTCTTCACAGGTCATGATTTTATAACTTGACATATTTGTTATATTATTATCAGCCTTGCTGCTATTCATCAATACTCGGTTTCAATTGGTTTTGGTTATTTCAATGTTTTTAAATCACACTCTTAAATTTATCACTATATAATTATGCAGTTGGTTCTTAAATTCTTCTTTAGTTTCACCATAGTTAACTTGTAACACTGTTTATACACTGGGTTTTTTAACACTTTGTTCGTTATCTTCTTGGATTATCAGGGGGTTTACAATATTCATTTGATAAACATTTTTCTTTTCTTTTCTTTCCTTTATAATAGCCTTCTCTTGTATTACTCGCTTTGGTGGTTTGCTCCTCTACTCCATCAAGTGATAGATATTTTAAATCACTTATTCTGGATGATAATTCATTTGTTGAAATTAATGTTGGAGTATTATAGTATATTAGGTTTATTCAATAGTGTCACCATTCTAATATATGTCAATTGTTTGGGGTTTTTATACTGTCACCATTCTATTGGGCTCATTATGGGTCAATTACATTTTCTTGGAGTCACTTCATTTATTTATGCTTATAGTATTATATATCTTGGTACTGTTAACAATATGACATTCACATTTCATGATAGTTTTCATTATACATAATATTTTTTCAAGGATGCTTGGTTAAATGTACCCTTGATTTTCTTATTTATTGGGACAGAAATTTCATGAGTATTGTTCTGATGGTTTTTTGTCATTGTATACGGGACCTGTATACAGTAATAGCAGTTTCTTAGTGATACCCTCCATTGTACTGGGTAATTCTCTATTTCTTAGTAGTATTTGTTCACCTACATGGTACTGTATGATTTTTGATGGTACCTTGTTTTGGTACTTTCTTTTTCTTTGTTCTATTTTCTCGACAATCCTATTATGGAATTGGACTTTATGGAATTGGTATTCCTGGCTTTGTGGAAAATTGATAATGTCACAAATTTCTCGTGGTGGAGGTTTCTCAAACATGGCATTATAAGGTGTAGTTCTATGGATTGGTGGTGAGCTAGATTTATGAAGTCTTCTGTTGCTGATATATACTCACTCCAATTCCTTTGCTGGTTGGAACAATATGTCCTGAGAATTATCCCAACTGATGTTATATTCTTGTAAGACTAGGGTCCATCTTGTTAAACGACCGTGGCTTAATTTACAGTTCTTGTCTGATATTTTTCAGATAGTGACTTCTTATTATTGTTATTGTTTTGTTCGAAGTCGGTTTGTAATTGCACCCAATAGAATGGTTCAGCGAGGGATCTAATTGGTTTCTCACTGCCGCGTTGCGTTTAAAGAGAGTTCATTCTCTTCATTGCGCCTTGGATAGTACCGCCTTCTTCCCTGCTCATTGTTGGCCTGGACATAATTGGCCCTCCTATATTGTTGGGTTTGGTTGTTTCCACCCTGGTTCTGGGGTCGGTTGGTGTTGTTGTTATTATTTTGTGGCTGTCTCGTATTATTGTTATTATTACCCGTATAATTGTTATTACCCTGATTATTTGGCTGATAATTGTTCTCATTATTTTGATTCACATTATTATTATTATAATTATTATAGTTACTTCGATAATTCCGGAAATTAGGGTTATTATTATTATGGTTATTATTCCTGTCTTGGAAGTTGTCATTCCTTTTACGGCTCCTTTTATAGTAGCCCTCATGTTCGTTATCCTCAAGCAGCGCTGCCATGGCTTGGACAGTTTTTATCTGCCCCCATTGTCGTGATCTTGCTACTCCCTCCTCATAATGATAAGCGAGCTTGGTGACCAGGCACTCCTCTGGTATCCTTGGTTCGAGGTTTCTGGCCAAACATACCTTACCAAGGAAGTAGGAAGTTGGAGTTGTTCCTCGACTGGCGTCGTATTTGCCGTGACATATATCATCCCGTACTATGTTTTGAGTAGACTCCGACCAGTATTTGGCCCTGAACAGTGTCTTGAACTCCTCATAACTTTGGATCTCGTGGCGGGTTGCGGTCCACCAGTTATCGTGTATTTCTTTGAAGTATTCATCGATCAAACTGCGGATTACCGTCCATCTGTTTTCCCGGATTCTGGTCAGATTTTCCTCCACTCGTTCCAGAAATTCTATCGGGTTCTTCTTATAATTTTTTAAAGTTGATAATATCGCGGTTGTCTATGGGTTGTAGTGACCCTGTGCTGGTCGGTTACGAATGGTTTCGATATCTTCGCATATTTGCAGGATCTCCCGTTGATGTAACTCTTCGATTTTTTCTTTGTTGGTGACAGTCAGGGTTCTTATGGTGTTCACTGATGCGTCTATTTCTTCATATCTTTCTCCTACGTCCGTTCTGACTCGTTTTATTTCGTCCTGGCTCATCTTCTTCAGAGACTCGATTCGGGCTTCATTTATTTCTTCAAGATTGGTGATCAGTCGATCGACCTCATTTCTAGTTTGTTGCAACTCCTGGTTGTATTGTTCGCACCTCTCGTGTACTTCGTTGACCTCTCTTCTGACCACCGCTATTTATCTGTCTATTTTGGTGTTTATTTTCTCATTATTCTCCTCCATCTTCTTGCTGATATTGTCCATTTTCTCCTCCATTTTCTGGCTGTTGTAGTCTAATTTTTTATTTAAATCTTCCTTCAATGACTCGATATTTCTTTGACTATCTTCCTTCAATGCTTTGCTGTTGTCGTCTAATTTTTTATTTAAATCCTCCTTCAATGACTCATTATTTCTGTTTAAGGTTTCTTCCATCCTTTTCTGGCTATCTTCCATCATCTCCAACAGGTTTGTGTCTCCTGCTTGTGTGAATCTCTCTATTTGTCTGGGTTCTACAGGTTCTGCGGGAGGCATTCCTTCTTGTTGGTTTTCTAAAGTATTGTTGGTTGCAACTTCCATTTCGGATGTTGGTTGTGTCTCCTGTACCTCTATATTTACTTCTGCGTTTGCCTGTGCACCTTCTCCTTGGCTGGCCTTGTATCTGGTATCGTGTCTGTGCGTGTGAGGCATGATCGTTCTATTGGATTTGCCGGGCTAATTTAATATGAAAATACACTATTAAAATATATTAATTTGGTATATTTTTAAAGCCGCACTCTGTTGGCCGCCACTTTGCAATAAAACGAGATCCCCCTCTATTCAATTCGATATAATTTATATAGGTTTATTGTTTAATTGTTTAATGGAGTCTCTTGTATTATGTGCAGTAATTATTTTTTATAATAATTGATAAATGTGATTTAATTATCGTGTGATAATTTGTTATGGATAAAATAATAATTTGCTGGTCTGTTAATGAATGTAATTGTATCGTCGAACTTGAAGTCGAACTCCTCTTCTGTGGAAAAATGTCGTCAGTGTAAGTCAAGGTCAAGTGTTGTCTGGACAAATAAATTAACATAAAGAACACTTTTCATGTACCTGGTTGTCGTACTTGATGTTCTGACGTTCACCGCCACTGAATAAACTGTCAAGTTTCTCTTTGACCAGTTTAAACTTTATAAGCAAGGTTTTATAGCACCGTGAATGTTAGATGGGCGCCATACGGGTTTTCTTCGAGAAAAGTTCCCATAAAAAACAAATTTCTAATTTTAAATTTATATATGTTCACTTTTTACAGTTGTTTAAATGCTTATGGCATTTAAAATGATTCAAATAGCGTATTGAAAAATTTCTGTTTCAAATGTACCTCAGTGTATGCTATACCGGTACTGAAGTTTACTTATCTAAATTGAAATAATTGAACACAAAGGTTATGCTGTATAACATTATGGGTTTGTTATACCCTCTAAAATCAGATTGAATACAAATACATTTTTTACACTGATACAATTCGGATAGTAAATCATCCGTCTGCTATCTGGTCTAGCTCAGTTAAGCACAATCTAAAAAAACTCTTATGTTCATTACCAAAATTTTAATCTTAATTAACTAGGTACCACAAGGGTAAGTTCTTGAAACTACAAAATAGAACGATTATTAATTGCTTTTAATAGATACTCCTATGATAGTAATTTATTTTCGGCCTCTTTAAAAACTTGCAATTATATATTTAGTTAACGAGAATTTCGTCAGTTTATATCATAATTAATATTGTAACAACTAATTCTAACATATATATTCTTACGTCGGATTATTAAATCCTCTAAATAAATGGATACAGTGTTCGCTATTAATTGTTTGATTGTTTTTGCGTCAGTACAAATGTGTTAATAGTTACGATCAGTGGAAGACAGATAAACAATAAAATTGGTCACTGTACTACCTTGCTTTTTAATCTATATAGATTAAAATTAAACACTTTAACGATCGGATTATATTGATCGCTAATACACTGCACTTTAATCGCACTTGGAAACGAGAAATAACCCTCTTCTTACTGATAATGGGTTGTTGACTTTACAGGTTAATTTAAATTTGCTCGTTCCGAATACACGCACTGTTTAAAAAGATTCACTATTAACTTTCGATGCACTCTTATACGATGAATTGCCTTTCCAATAATTATTTTGATAAGATTTAAAGTATTTACTACTATTGTGTTGTAGTAGGTTATTAAAATATAAGACAACGCCGAGCCGTAACTTGTTAGCTCGTGACGAAGGAAGCGAATGCGAAATTTTTAGCGTTCCTCTGGTTATATACCTCGCTTCTCGATCGCGTTTAGGAACAAATTTCGTTCAGTAAACTCTTTTGTGATTGGTACAAAATTCCGTTACAGTGACGTAATGTTTTTGTTAGCCGCCACCGGCGCGCTTTCTGTACCCGATTGTCGTTATTGTTTGTATTCACTGACAATTTCTTAAATCTGGTTAAAAAATGATGCTAACACTCATTATTAAATTATTACAATTCCAATCTCTAAGTTATTATCATCAAATTAAAGCTTAGTCTCTGCTCTTTATTTTGATGTGGCTTAATGCCGGTTTGAACCTAGTTTTCACTGACAATACATAAAACTAGTGTTTTGAAACATGGTTTCTTGCTGTCGTCTGCTCATAATGCAAAATGCGACTATTTTCATATCTTTTACATTTGATTGTTTATCTCTGTGTTCTCTTTTGAACATGATTACATGAATAAAATTACATACATTATTACAATTAAAAGCTGTTTACAGCTGAACAATATTAAATCTTAGCATAATTATGATAATACATTATTCTGACAATTCCTTATTCTTTAAATACTTCTTTACTTGGCCTACCCATTTTAAAGGCATACTATATTAATTGAGTGGTGGTATTTCACACCTTATTCATTATTTTTACTACTCTGTAAATTTAATGTTAATTAGGGGTCTTGTTTCCTGTTAATTTACTGACATAAACTCGTGTATGCAGGGTCTAGATACAGTTATAGAACCAGGTTTATTCCCTGTTTACTCGTATTTCTAATTAGCCTACATCTCGTTTACTTCGGAAGTTGTTTATACACATAAGGCTTCCGTTTATAATATCCTTATTCTATATTGTTACATCTTTGTTGGCAAAGCTAGGTTTTTATAGCTTTGTGGCTACAGCTAGTATAGTAATAGTCTTTGTTATTTATACATCATTGTTCTTCTATTTTCAGCCAAAATGCTGTTATTGTGTTTACTTTATTACAGTCATTGGTCATTTAGTTTATTATATAAGACTCTACACATTAATGTCGTGAACTTGACAGCTTATTTTTGAACTTTGCATGTCCATTAGTCATAGTCAGTCATTGTGTTTAAGTTGTAGTGTCATGCAGTGTATTCATCACTGCTTCTTGGGACCCCTCGTCTTCTTTCTTCTATACTAGTCCCTTCTCTTCTTTGTTACATTTGTTACAATTATTCACTTTTACAACTTTAGTGTCATATTTTACCCTTCTGGTGTGTGTTTTGGTTATGTAACATTTTGTGGTGTTACATATACTCCCCTCTCAAAATTGATAATTTGAGAGAAGTTTTATAGTTTGAAGAAATTATCACTTTATTTTGTTTAATCATAATATTACTGCTTCTATCTGCATTAAGTTCAATAGTTTGCTGGTGTGTTGCTCTAGACTGAGTTCTCTGCTAGTATTACTTTCAGCTCACTAGTATTGTTCAAGCTTTTTATACTCTTAGTCATTTAGTTATATCATATCTTAGTTCTTAAATTAACAATTTCCCTGTTTTTTCAATAATACATTTTTTCTTTACAATATACACATCTTGATTCTTGTGACAAATTCCTTGGTTCTTTCATTCACCTCACAGTGGTTTATTCAATCCTTGACATATTACAAT
Organism: Magicicada septendecula; assembly: GCA_034769895.1. NCBI lineage: Eukaryota > Metazoa > Arthropoda > Insecta > Hemiptera > Cicadidae > Magicicada > Magicicada septendecula. The sequence goes on along the minus strand of CM068368.1, from coordinate 259,767,028 downwards.
TCCCTAACATTTATAGCGGGTTCGGAGTCAGAGGGGCTCTATTTGGCATCCATTCTCCGCCGTTCCTCAACTATACACCCACAGAATCAGAGGAATCTTCATCTCTGTCTGGGACAATAAAAAGTTGCACATAACAACAGTTGCACTATCACAACATAATAAAACATAATATATCATTTATTTTTCAATATAAGACATTATATTCAATATAATATTCAAAGGGATTAGAGGTTTCATTATTATCACTGTTCATGCTTTATCATTTTATCTAACATACTTCTCTTCACAGGTCATGATTTTATAACTTGACATATTTGTTATATTATTATCAGCCTTGCTGCTATTCATCAATACTAGGTTTCAATTGGTTTTGGTTATTTCAATGTTTTTAAATCACACTCTTAAATTTATCACTATATAATTATGCAGTTGGTTCTTAAATTCTTCTTTAGTTTCACCATAGTTAACTTGTAACACTGTTTATACACTGGGTTTTTTAACACTTTGTTCGTTATCTTCTTGGATTATCAGGGGGTTTACAATATTCATTTGATAAACATTTTTCTTTTCTTTTCTTTCCTTTATAATAGCCTTCTCTTGTATTACTCGCTTTGGTGGTTTGCTCCTCTACTCCATCAAGTGATAGATATTTTAAATCACTTATTCTGGATGATAATTCATTTGTTGAAATTAATGTTGGAGTATTATAGTATATTAGGTTTATTCAATAGTGTCACCATTCTAATATATGTCAATTGTTTGGGGTTTTTATACTGTCACCATTCTATTGGGCTCATTATGGGTCAATTACATTTTCTTGGAGTCACTTCATTTATTTATGCTTATAGTATTATATATCTTGGTACTGTTAACAATATGACATTCACATTTCATGATAGTTTTCATTATACATAATATTTTTTCAAGGATGCTTGGTTAAATGTACCCTTGATTTTCTTATTTATTGGGACAGAAATTTCATGAGTATTGTTCTGATGGTTTTTTGTCATTGTATACGGGACCTGTATACAGTAATAGCAGTTTCTTAGTGATACCCTCCATTGTACTGGGTAATTCTCTATTTCTTAGTAGTATTTGTTCACCTACATGGTACTGTATGATTTTTGATGGTACCTTGTTTTGGTACTTTCTTTTTCTTTGTTCTATTTTCTCGACAATCCTATTATGGAATTGGACTTTATGGAATTGGTATTCCTGGCTTTGTGGAAAATTGATAATATCACAAATTTCTCGTGGTGGAGGTTTCTCAAACATGGCATTATAAGGTGTAGTTCTATGGATTGGTGGTGAGCTAGATTTATGAAGTCTTCTGTTGCTGATATATACTCACTCCAATTCCTTTGCTGGTTGGAACAATATGTCCCGAGAATTATCCCAACTGATGTTATATTCTTGTAAGACTAGGGTCCATCTTGTTAAACGACCGTGGCTTAATTTACAGTTCTTGTCTGATATTTTTCAGATAGTGACTTCTTATTATTGTTATTGTTTTGTTCGAAGTCGGTTTGTAATTGCACCCAATAGAATGGTTCAGCGAGGGATCTAATTGGTTTCTCACTGCCGCGTTGCGTTTAAAGAGAGTTCATTCTCTTCATTGCGCCTTGGATAGTACCGCCTTCTTCCCTGCTCATTGTTGGCCTGGACATAATTGGCCCTCCTATATTGTTGGGTTTGGTTGTTTCCACCCTGGTTCTGGGGTCGGTTGGTGTTGTTGTTATTATTTTGTGGCTGTCTCGTATTATTGTTATTATTACCCGTATAATTGTTATTACCCTGATTATTTGGCTGATAATTGTTCTCATTATTTTGATTCACATTATTATTATTATAATTATTATAGTTACTTCGATAATTCCGGAAATTAGGGTTATTATTATTATGGTTATTATTCCTGTCTTGGAAGTTGTCATTCCTTTTACGGCTCCTTTTATAGTAGCCCTCATGTTCGTTATCCTCAAGCAGCGCTGCCATGGCTTGGACAGTTTTTATCTGCCCCCATTGTCGTGATCTTGCTACTCCCTCCTCATAATGATAAGCGAGCTTGGTGACCAGGCACTCCTCTGGTATCCTTGGTTCGAGGTTTCTGGCCAAACATACCTTACCAAGGAAGTAGGAAGTTGGAGTTGTTCCTCGACTGGCGTCGTATTTGCCGTGACATATATCATCCCGTACTATGTTTTGAGTAGACTCCGACCAGTATTTGGCCCTGAACAGTGTCTTGAACTCCTCATAACTTTGGATCTCGTGGCGGGTTGCGGTCCACCAGTTATCGTGTATTTCTTTGAAGTATTCATCGATCAAACTGCGGATTACCGTCCATCTGTTTTCCCGGATTCTGGTCAGATTTTCCTCAACTCGTTCCAGAAATTCTATCGGGTTCTTCTTATAATTTTTTAAAGTTGATAATATCGCGGTTGTCTATGGGTTGTAGTGACCCTGTGCTGGTCGGTTACGAATGGTTTCGATATCTTCGCATATTTGCAGGATCTCCCGTTGATGTAACTCTTCGATTTTTTCTTTGTTGGTGACAGTCAGGGTTCTTATGGTGTTCACTGATGCGTCTATTTCTTCATATCTTTCTCCTACGTCCGTTCTGACTCGTTTTATTTCGTCCTGGCTCATCTTCTTCAGAGACTCGATTCGGGCTTCATTTATTTCTTCAAGATTGGTGATCAGTCGATCGACCTCATTTCTAGTTTGTTGCAACTCCTGGTTGTATTGTTCGCACCTCTCGTGTACTTCCGTGACCTCTCTTCTGACCACCGCTATTTATCTGTCTATTTTGGTGTTTATTTTCTCATTATTCTCCTCCATCTTCTTGCTGATATTGTCCATTTTCTCCTCCATTTTCTGGCTGTTGTAGTCTAATTTTTTATTTAAATCTTCCTTCAATGACTCGATATTTCTTTGACTATCTTCCTTCAATGCTTTGCTGTTGTCGTCTAATTTTTTATTTAAATCCTCCTTCAATGACTCATTATTTCTGTTTAAGGTTTCTTCCATCCTTTTCTGGCTATCTTCCATCATCTCCAACAGGTTTGTGTCTCCTGCTTGTGTGAATCTCTCTATTTGTCTGGGTTCTACAGGTTCTGCGGGAGGCGTTCTTTCCTGTTGGTTTTCTAAAGTATTGTTGGTTGCAACTTCCATTTCGGATGTTGGTTGTGTCTCCTGTACCTCTATATTTACTTCTGCGTTTGCCTGTGCACCTTCTCCTTGGCTGGCCTTGTATCTGGTATCGTGTCTGTGCGTGTGAGGCATGATCGTTCTATTGGATTTGCCGGGCTAATTTAATATGAAAATACACTATTAAAATATATTAATTTGGTATATTTTTAAAGCCGCACTCTGTTGGCCGCCACTTTGCAATAAAACGAGATCCCCCTCTATTCAATTCGATATAATTTATATAGGTTTATTGTTTAATTGTTTAATGGAGTCTCTTGTATTATGTGCAGTAATTATTTTTTATAATAATTGATAAATGTGATTTAATTATCGTGTGATAATTTGTTATGGATAAAATAATAATTTGCTGGTCTGTTAATGAATGTAATTGTATCGTCGAACTTGAAGTCGAACTCCTCTTCTGTGGAAAAATGTCGTCAGTGTAAGTCAAGGTCAAGTGTTGTCTGGACAAATAAATTAACATAAAGAACACTTTTCATGTACCTGGTTGTCGTACTTGATGTTCTGACGTTCACCGCCACTGAATAAACTGTCAAGTTTCTCTTTGACCAGTTTAAACTTTATAAGCAAGGTTTTATAGCACCTTGAATGTTAGATGGGCGCCATACGGGTTTTCTTCGAGAAAAGTTCCCATAAAAAACAAATTTCTAATTTTAAATTTATATATGTTCACTTTTTACAGTTGTTTAAATGCTTATGGCATTTAAAATGATTCAAATAGCGTATTGAAAAATTTCTGTTTCAAATGTACCTCAGTGTATGCTATACCGGTACTGAAGTTTACTTATCTAAATTGAAATAATTGAACACAAAGGTTATGCTGTATAACATTATGGGTTTGTTATACCCTCTAAAATCAGATTGAATAAAAATACATTTTTTACACTGATACAATTCGGATAGTAAATCATCCGTCTGCTATCTGGTCTAGCTCAGTTAAGCACAATCTAAAAAAACTCTTATGTTCATTACCAAAATTTTAATCTTAATTAACTAGGTACCACAAGGGTAAGTTCTTGAAAATACAAAATAGAACGATTATTAATTGCTTTTAATAGATACTCCTATGATAGTAATTTATTTTCGGCCTCTTTAAAAACTTGCAATTATATATTTAGTTAACGAGAATTTCGTCAGTTTATATCATAATTAATATTGTAACAACTAATTCTAACATATATATTCTTACGTCGGATTATTAAATCCTCTAAATAAATGGATACAGTGTTCGCTATTAATTGTTTGATTGTTTTTGCGTCAGTACAAATGTGTTAATAGTTACGATCAGTGGAAGACAGATAAACAATAAAATTGGTCACTGTACTACCTTGCTTTTTAATCTTTATAGATTAAAATTAAACACCTTAACGATCGGATTATATTGATCGCTAATACACTGCACTTTAATCGCACTTGGAAACGAGAAATAACCCTCTTCTTACTGATAATGGGTTGTTGACTTTACAGGTTAATTTAAATTTGCTCGTTCCGAATACACGCACTGTTTAAAAAGATTCACTATTAACTTTCGATGCACTCTTATACGATGAATCGCCTTTCCAATAATTATTTTGATAAGATTTAAAGTATTTACTACTATTGTGTTGTAGTAGATTATTAAAATATAAGACAACGCCGAGCCGTAACTTGTTAGCTCGTGACGAAGGAAGCGAATGCGAAATTTTTAGCGTTCCTCTGGTTATATACCTCGCTTCTCGATCGCGTTTAGGAACAAATTTCGTTCAGTAAACTCTTTTGTGATTGGTACAAAATTCCGTTACAGTGACGTAATGTTTTTGTTAGCCGCCACCGGCGCGCTTTCTGTACCCGATTGTCGTTATTGTTTGTATTCACTGACAATTTCTTAAATCTGGTTAAAAAATGATGCTGACACTCATTATTAAATTATTACAATTCCAATCTCTAAGTTATTATCATCAAATTAAAGCTTAGTCTCTGCTCTTTATTTTGATGTGGCTTAATGCCGGTTTGAACCTAGTTTTCACTGACAATACATAAAACTAGTGTTTTGAAACATGGTTTCTTGCTGTCGTCTGCTCATAATGCAAAATGCGACTATTTTCATATCTTTTACATTTGATTGTTTATCTCTGTGTTCTCTTTTGAACATGATTACATGAATAAAATTACATACATTATTACAATTAAAAGCTGTTTACAGCTGAACAATATTAAATCTTAGCATAATTATGATAATACATTATTCTGACAATTCCTTATTCTTTAAATACTTCTTTACTTGGCCTACCCATTTTAAAGGCATACTATATTAATTGAGTGGTGGTATTTCACACCTTATTCATTATTTTTACTACTCTGTAAATTTAATGTTAATTAGGGGTCTTGTTTCCTGTTAATTTACTGACATAAACTCGTGTATGCAGGGTCTAGATACAGTTATAGAACCAGGTTTATTCCCTGTTTACTCGTATTTCTAATTAGCCTACATCTCGTTTACTTCGGAAGTTGTTTATACACATAAGGCTTCCGTTTATAATATCCTTATTCTATATTGTTACATCTTTGTTGGCAAAGCTAGGTTTTTATAGCTTTGTGGCTACAGCTAGTATAGTAATAGTCTTTGTTATTTATACATCATTGTTCTTCTATTTTCAGCCAAAATGCTGTTATTGTGTTTACTTTATTACAGTCATTGGTCATTTAGTTTATTATATAAGACTCTACACATTAATGTCGTGAACTTGACAGCTTATTTTTGAACTTTGCATGTCCATTAGTCATAGTCAGTCATTGTGTTTAAGTTGTAGTGTCATGCAGTGTATTCATCACTGCTTCTTGGGACCCCTCGTCTTCTTTCTTCTATACTAGTCCCTTCTCTTCTTTGTTACATTTGTTACAATTATTCACTTTTACAACTTTAGTGTCATATTTTACCCTTCTGGTGTGTGTTTTGGTTATGTAACATTTTGTGGTGTTACATATACTCCCCTCTCAAAATTGATAATTTGAGAGAAGTTTTATAGTTTGAAGAAATTATCACTTTATTTTGTTTAATCATAATATTACTGCTTCTATCTGCATTAAGTTCAATAGTTTGCTGGTGTGTTGCTCTAGACTGAGTTCTCTGCTAGTATTACTTTCAGCTCACTAGTATTGTTCAAGCTTTTTATACTCTTAGTCATTTAGTTATATCATATCTTAGTTCTTAAATTAACAATTTCCCTGTTTTTTCAATAATACATTTTTTCTTTACAATATACACATCTTGATTCTTGTGACAAATTCCTTGGTTCTTTCATTCACCTCACAGTGGTTTATTCAATCCTTGACATATTACAATTCCCTAACATTTATAGCGGGTTCGGAGTCAGAGGGGCTCTATTTGGCATCCATTCTCCGCCGTTCCTCAACTATACACCCACAGAATCAGAGGAATCTTCATCTCTGTCTGGGACAATAAAAAGTTGCACATAACAACAGTTGCACTATCACAACATAATAAAACATAATATATCATTTATTTTTCAATATAAGACATTATATTCAATATAATATTCAAAGGGATTAGAGGTTTCATTATTATCACTGTTCATGCTTTATCATTTTATCTAACATACTTCTCTTCACAGGTCATGATTTTATAACTTGACATATTTGTTATATTATTATCAGCCTTGCTGCTATTCATCAATACTAGGTTTCAATTGGTTTTGGTTATTTCAATGTTTTTAAATCACACTCTTAAATTTATCACTATATAATTATGCAGTTGGTTCTTAAATTCTTCTTTAGTTTCACCATAGTTAACTTGTAACACTGTTTATACACTGGGTTTTTTAACACTTTGTTCGTTATCTTCTTGGATTATCAGGGGGTTTACAATATTCATTTGATAAACATTTTTCTTTTCTTTTCTTTCCTTTATAATAGCCTTCTCTTGTATTACTCGCTTTGGTGGTTTGCTCCTCTACTCCATCAAGTGATAGATATTTTAAATCACTTATTCTGGATGATAATTCATTTGTTGAAATTAATGTTGGAGTATTATAGTATATTAGGTTTATTCAATAGTGTCACCATTCTAATATATGTCAATTGTTTGGGGTTTTTATACTGTCACCATTCTATTGGGCTCATTATGGGTCAATTACATTTTCTTGGAGTCACTTCATTTATTTATGCTTATAGTATTATATATCTTGGTACTGTTAACAATATGACATTCACATTTCATGATAGTTTTCATTATACATAATATTTTTTCAAGGATGCTTGGTTAAATGTACCCTTGATTTTCTTATTTATTGGGACAGAAATTTCATGAGTATTGTTCTGATGGTTTTTTGTCATTGTATACGGGACCTGTATACAGTAATAGCAGTTTCTTAGTGATACCCTCCATTGTACTGGGTAATTCTCTATTTCTTAGTAGTATTTGTTCACCTACATGGTACTGTATGATTTTTGATGGTACCTTGTTTTGGTACTTTCTTTTTCTTTGTTCTATTTTCTCGACAATCCTATTATGGAATTGGACTTTATGGAATTGGTATTCCTGGCTTTGTGGAAAATTGATAATGTCACAAATTTCTCGTGGTGGAGGTTTCTCAAACATGGCATTATAAGGTGTAGTTCTATGGATTGGTGGTGAGCTAGATTTATGAAGTCTTCTGTTGCTGATATATACTCACTCCAATTCCTTTGCTGGTTGGAACAATATGTCCTGAGAATTATCCCAACTGATGTTATATTCTTGTAAGACTAGGGTCCATCTTGTTAAACGACCGTGGCTTAATTTACAGTTCTTGTCTGATATTTTTCAGATAGTGACTTCTTATTATTGTTATTGTTTTGTTCGAAGTCGGTTTGTAATTGCACCCAATAGAATGGTTCAGCGAGGGATCTAATTGGTTTCTCACTGCCGCGTTGCATTTAAAGAGAGTTCATTCTCTTCATTGCGCCTTGGATAGTACCGCCTTCTTCCCTGCTCATTGTTGGCCTGGACATAATTGGCCCTCCTATATTGTTGGGTTTGGTTGTTTCCACCCTGGTTCTGGGGTCGGTTGGTGTTGTTGTTATTATTTTGTGGCTGTCTCGTATTATTGTTATTATTACCCGTATAATTGTTATTACCCTGATTATTTGGCTGATAATTGTTCTCATTATTTTGATTCACATTATTATTATTATAATTATTATAGTTACTTCGATAATTCCGGAAATTAGGGTTATTATTATTATGGTTATTATTCCTGTCTTGGAAGTTGTCATTCCTTTTACGGCTCCTTTTATAGTAGCCCTCATGTTCGTTATCCTCAAGCAGCGCTGCCATGGCTTGGACAGTTTTTATCTGCCCCCATTGTCGTGATCTTGCTACTCCCTCCTCATAATGATAAGCGAGCTTGGTGACCAGGCACTCCTCTGGTATCCTTGGTTCGAGGTTTCTGGCCAAACATACCTTACCAAGGAAGTAGGAAGTTGGAGTTGTTCCTCGACTGGCGTCGTATTTGCCGTGACATATATCATCCCGTACTATGTTTTGAGTAGACTCCGACCAGTATTTGGCCCTGAACAGTGTCTTGAACTCCTCATAACTTTGGATCTCGTGGCGGGTTGCGGTCCACCAGTTATCGTGTATTTCTTTGAAGTATTCATCGATCAAACTGCGGATTACCGTCCATCTGTTTTCCCGGATTCTGGTCAGATTTTCCTCCACTCGTTCCAGAAATTCTATCGGGTTCTTCTTATAATTTTTTAAAGTTGATAATATCGTGGTTGTCTATGGGTTGTAGTGACCCTGTGCTGGTCGGTTACGAATGGTTTCGATTTCTTCGCGTATTTGCAGGATCTCCCGTTGATGTAACTCTTCGATTTTTTCTTTGTTGGTGACAGTCAGGGTTCTTATGGTGTTCACTGATGCGTCTATTTCTTCATATCTTTCTCCTACGTCCGTTCTGACTCGTTTTATTTCGTCCTGGCTCATCTTCTTCAGAGACTCGATTCGGGCTTCATTTATTTCTTCAAGATTGGTGATCAGTCGATCGACCTCATTTCTAGTTTGTTGCAACTCCTGGTTGTATTGTTCGCACCTCTCGTGTACTTCCGTGACCTCTCTTCTGACCACCGCTATTTCTCTGTCTATTTTGGTGTTTATTTTCTCATTATTCTCCTCCATCTTCTTGCTGATATTGTCCATTTTCTCCTCCATTTTCTGGCTGTTGTAGTCTAATTTTTTATTTAAATCTTCCTTCAATGACTCGATATTTCTTTGACTATCTTCCTTCAATGCTTTGCTGTTGTCGTCTAATTTTTTATTTAAATCCTCCTTCAATGACTCATTATTTCTGTTTAAGGTTTCTTCCATCCTTTTCTGGCTATCTTCCATCATCTCCAACAGGTTTGCGTCTCCTGCTTGTGTGAATCTCTCTATTTGTCTGGGTTCTACAGGTTCTGCGGGAGGCGTTCCTTCTTGTTGGTTTTCTAAAGTATTGTTGGTTGCAACTTCCATTTCGGATGTTGGTTGTGTCTCCTGTACCTCTATATTTACTTCTGCGTTTGCCTGTGCACCTTCTCCTTGGCTGGCCTTGTATCTGGTATCGTGTCTGTGCGTGTGAGGCATGATCGTTCTATTGGATTTGCCGGGCTAATTTAATATGAAAATACACTATTAAAATATATTAATTTGGTATATTTTTAAAGCCGCACTCTGTTGGCCGCCACTTTGCAATAAAACGAGATCCCCCTCTATTCAATTCGATATAATTTATATAGGTTTATTGTTTAATTGTTTAATGGAGTCTCTTGTATTATGTGCAGTAATTATTTTTTATAATAATTGATAAATGTGATTTAATTATCGTGTGATAATTTGTTATGGATAAAATAATAATTTGCTGGTCTGTTAATGAATGTAATTGTATCGTCGAACTTGAAGTCGAACTCCTCTTCTGTGGAAAAATGTCGTCAGTGTAAGTCAAGGTCAAGTGTTGTCTGGACAAATAAATTAACATAAAGAACACTTTTCATGTACCTGGTTGTCGTACTTGATGTTCTGACGTTCACCGCCACTGAATAAACTGTCAAGTTTCTCTTTGACCAGTTTAAACTTTATAAGCAAGGTTTTATAGCACCTTGAATGTTAGATGGGCGCCATACGGGTTTTCTTCGAGAAAAGTTCCCATAAAAAACAAATTTCTAATTTTAAATTTATATATGTTCACTTTTTACAGTTGTTTAAATGCTTATGGCATTTAAAATGATTCAAATAGCGTATTGAAAAATTTCTGTTTCAAATGTACCTCAGTGTATGCTATACCGGTACTGAAGTTTACTTATCTAAATTGAAATAATTGAACACAAAGGTTATGCTGTATAACATTATGGGTTTGTTATACCCTCTAAAATCAGATTGAATAAAAATACATTTTTTACACTGATACAATTCGGATAGTAAATCATCCGTCTGCTATCTGGTCTAGCTCAGTTAAGCACAATCTAAAAAAACTCTTATGTTCATTACCAAAATTTTAATCTTAATTAACTAGGTACCACAAGGGTAAGTTCTTGAAAATACAAAATAGAACGATTATTAATTGCTTTTAATAGATACTCCTATGATAGTAATTTATTTTCGGCCTCTTTAAAAACTTGCAATTATATATTTAGTTAACGAGAATTTCGTCAGTTTATATCATAATTAATATTGTAACAACTAATTCTAACATATATATTCTTACGTCGGATTATTAAATCCTCTAAATAAATGGATACAGTGTTCGCTATTAATTGTTTGATTGTTTTTGCGTCAGTACAAATGTGTTAATAGTTACGATCAGTGGAAGACAGATAAACAATAAAATTGGTCACTGTACTACCTTGCTTTTTAATCTTTATAGATTAAAATTAAACACCTTAACGATCGGATTATATTGATCGCTAATACACTGCACTTTAATCGCACTTGGAAACGAGAAATAACCCTCTTCTTACTGATAATGGGTTGTTGACTTTACAGGTTAATTTAAATTTGCTCGTTCCGAATACACGCACTGTTTAAAAAGATTCACTATTAACTTTCGATGCACTCTTATACGATGAATCGCCTTTCCAATAATTATTTTGATAAGATTTAAAGTATTTACTACTATTGTGTTGTAGTAGATTATTAAAATATAAGACAACGCCGAGCCGTAACTTGTTAGCTCGTGACGAAGGAAGCGAATGCGAAATTTTTAGCGTTCCTCTGGTTATATACCTCGCTTCTCGATCGCGTTTAGGAACAAATTTCGTTCAGTAAACTCTTTTGTGATTGGTACAAAATTCCGTTACAGTGACGTAATGTTTTTGTTAGCCGCCACCGGCGCGCTTTCTGTACCCGATTGTCGTTATTGTTTGTATTCACTGACAATTTCTTAAATCTGGTTAAAAAATGATGCTAACACTCATTATTAAATTATTACAATTCCAATCTCTAAGTTATTATCATCAAATTAAAGCTTAGTCTCTGCTCTTTATTTTGATGTGGCTTAATGCCGGTTTGAACCTAGTTTTCACTGACAATACATAAAACTAGTGTTTTGAAACATGGTTTCTTGCTGTCGTCTGCTCATAATGCAAAATGCGACTATTTTCATATCTTTTACATTTGATTGTTTATCTCTGTGTTCTCTTTTGAACATGATTACATGAATAAAATTACATACATTATTACAATTAAAAGCTGTTTACAGCTGAACAATATTAAATCTTAGCATAATTATGATAATACATTATTCTGACAATTCCTTATTCTTTAAATACTTCTTTACTTGGCCTACCCATTTTAAAGGCATACTATATTAATTGAGTGGTGGTATTTCACACCTTATTCATTATTTTTATTACTCTGTAAATTTAATGTTAATTAGGGGTCTTGTTTCCTGTTAATTTACTGACATAAACTCGTGTATGCAGGGTCTAGATACAGTTATAGAACCAGGTTTATTCCCTGTTTACTCGTATTTCTAATTAGCCTACATCTCGTTTACTTCGGAAGTTGTTTATACACATAAGGCTTCCGTTTATAATATCCTTATTCTATATTGTTACATCTTTGTTGGCAAAGCTAGGTTTTTATAGCTTTGTGGCTACAGCTAGTATAGTAATAGTCTTTGTTATTTATACATCATTGTTCTTCTATTTTCAGCCAAAATGCTGTTATTGTGTTTACTTTATTACAGTCATTGGTCATTTAGTTTATTATATAAGACTCTACACATTAATGTCATGAACTTGACAGCTTATTTTTGAACTTTGCATGTCCATTAGTCATAGTCAGTCATTGTGTTTAAGTTGTAGTGTCATGCAGTGTATTCATCACTGCTTCTTGGGACCCCTCGTCTTCTTTCTTCTATACTAGTCCCTTCTCTTCTTTGTTACATTTGTTACAATTATTCACTTTTACAACTTTAGTGTCATATTTTACCCTTCTGGTGTGTGTTTTGGTTATGTAACATTTTGTGGTGTTACATATACTCCCCTCTCAAAATTGATAATTTGAGAGAAGTTTTATAGTTTGAAGAAATTATCACTTTATTTTGTTTAATCATAATATTACTGCTTCTATCTGCATTAAGTTCAATAGTTTGCTGGTGTGTTGCTCTAGACTGAGTTCTCTGCTAGTATTACTTTCAGCTCACTAGTATTGTTCAAGCTTTTTATACTCTTAGTCATTTAGTTATATCATATCTTAGTTCTTAAATTAACAATTTCCCTGTTTTTTCAATAATACATTTTTTCTTTACAATATACACATCTTGATTCTTGTGACAAATTCCTTGGTTCTTTCATTCACCTCACAGTGGTTTATTCAATCCTTGACATATTACAATTCCCTAACATTTATAGCGGGTTCGGAGTCAGAGGGGCTCTATTTGGCATCCATTCTCCGCCGTTCCTCAACTATACACCCACAGAATCAGAGGAATCTTCATCTCTGTCTGGGACAATAAAAAGTTGCACATAACAACAGTTGCACTATCACAACATAATAAAACATAATATATCATTTATTTTTCAATATAAGACATTATATTCAATATAATATTCAAAGGGATTAGAGGTTTCATTATTATCACTGTTCATGCTTTATCATTTTATCTAACATACTTCTCTTCACAGGTCATGATTTTATAACTTGACATATTTGTTATATTATTATCAGCCTTGCTGCTATTCATCAATACTAGGTTTCAATTGGTTTTGGTTATTTCAATGTTTTTAAATCACACTCTTAAATTTATCACTATATAATTATGCAGTTGGTTCTTAAATTCTTCTTTAGTTTCACCATAGTTAACTTGTAACACTGTTTATACACTGGGTTTTTTAACACTTTGTTCGTTATCTTCTTGGATTATCAGGGGGTTTACAATATTCATTTGATAAACATTTTTCTTTTCTTTTCTTTCCTTTATAATAGCCTTCTCTTGTATTACTCGCTTTGGTGGTTTGCTCCTCTACTCCATCAAGTGATAGATATTTTAAATCACTTATTCTGGATGATAATTCATTTGTTGAAATTAATGTTGGAGTATTATAGTATATTAGGTTTATTCAATAGTGTCACCATTCTAATATATGTCAATTGTTTGGGGTTTTTATACTGTCACCATTCTATTGGGCTCATTATGGGTCAATTACATTTTCTTGGAGTCACTTCATTTATTTATGCTTATAGTATTATATATCTTGGTACTGTTAACAATATGATATTCACATTTCATGATAGTTTTCATTATACATAATATTTTTTCAAGGATGCTTGGTTAAATGTACCCTTGATTTTCTTATTTATTGGGACAGAAATTTCATGAGTATTGTTCTGATGGTTTTTTGTCATTGTATACGGGACCTGTATACAGTAATAGCAGTTTCTTAGTGATACCCTCCATTGTACTGGGTAATTCTCTATTTCTTAGTAGTATTTGTTCACCTACATGGTACTGTATGATTTTTGATGGTACCTTGTTTTGGTACTTTCTTTTTCTTTGTTCTATTTTCTCGACAATCCTATTATGGAATTGGACTTTATGGAATTGGTATTCCTGGCTTTGTGGAAAATTGATAATGTCACAAATTTCTCGTGGTGGAGGTTTCTCAAACATGGCATTATAAGGTGTAGTTTCTATGGATTGGTGGTGAGCTAGATTTATGAAGTCTTCTGTTGCTGATATATACTCACTCCAATTCCTTTGCTGGTTGGAACAATATGTCCTGAGAATTATCCCAACTGATGTTATATTCTTGTAAGACTAGGGTCCATCTTGTTAAACGACCGTGGCTTAATTTACAGTTCTTGTCTGATATTTTTCAGATAGTGACTTCTTATTATTGTTATTGTTTTGTTCGAAGTCGGTTTGTAATTGCACCCAATAGAATGGTTCAGCGAGGGATCTAATTGGTTTCTCACTGCCGCGTTGCGTTTAAAGAGAGTTCATTCTCTTCATTGCGCCTTGGATAGTACCGCCTTCTTCCCTGCTCATTGTTGGCCTGGACATAATTGGCCCTCCTATATTGTTGGGTTTGGTTGTTTCCACCCTGGTTCTGGGGTCGGTTGGTGTTGTTGTTATTATTTTGTGGCTGTCTCGTATTATTGTTATTATTACCCGTATAATTGTTATTACCCTGATTATTTGGCTGATAATTGTTCTCATTATTTTGATTCACATTATTATTATTATAATTATTATAGTTACTTCGATAATTCCGGAAATTAGGGTTATTATTATTATGGTTATTATTCCTGTCTTGGAAGTTGTCATTCCTTTTACGGCTCCTTTTATAGTAGCCCTCATGTTCGTTATCCTCAAGCAGCGCTGCCATGGCTTGGACAGTTTTTATCTGCCCCCATTGTCGTGATCTTGCTACTCCCTCCTCATAATGATAAGCGAGCTTGGTGACCAGGCACTCCTCTGGTATCCTTGGTTCGAGGTTTCTGGCCAAACATACCTTACCAAGGAAGTAGGAAGTTGGAGTTGTTCGTCGACTGGCGTCGTATTTGCCGTGACATATATCATCCCGTACTATGTTTTGAGTAGACTCCGACCAGTATTTGGCCCTGAACAGTGTCTTGAACTCCTCATAACTTTGGATCTCGTGGCGGGTTGCGGTCCACCAGTTATCGTGTATTTCTTTGAAGTATTCATCGATCAAACTGCGGATTACCGTCCATCTGTTTTCCCGGATTCTGGTCAGATTTTCCTCCACTCGTTCCAGAAATTCTATCGGGTTCTTCTTATAATTTTTTAAAGTTGATAATATCGCGGTTGTCTATGGGTTGTAGTGACCCTGTGCTGGTCGGTTACGAATGGTTTCGATTTCTTCGCGTATTTGCAGGATCTCCCGTTGATGTAACTCTTCGATTTTTTCTTTGTTGGTGACAGTCAGGGTTCTTATGGTGTTCACTGATGCGTCTATTTCTTCATATCTTTCTCCTACGTCCGTTCTGACTCGTTTTATTTCGTCCTGGCTCATCTTCTTCAGAGACTCGATTCGGGCTTCATTTATTTCTTCAAGATTGGTGATCAGTCGATCGACCTCATTTCTAGTTTGTTGCAACTCCTGGTTGTATTGTTCGCACCTCTCGTGTACTTCCGTGACCTCTCTTCTGACCACCGCTATTTATCTGTCTATTTTGGTGTTTATTTTCTCATTATTCTCCTCCATCTTCTTGCTGATATTGTCCATTTTCTCCTCCATTTTCTGGCTGTTGTAGTCTAATTTTTTATTTAAATCTTCCTTCAATGACTCGATATTTCTTTGACTATCTTCCTTCAATGCTTTGCTGTTGTCGTCTAATTTTTTATTTAAATCCTCCTTCAATGACTCATTATTTCTGTTTAAGGTTTCTTCCATCCTTTTCTGGCTATCTTCCATCATCTCCAACAGGTTTGCGTCTCCTGCTTGTGTGAATCTCTCTATTTGTCTGGGTTCTACAGGTTCTGCGGGAGGCGTTCCTTCTTGTTGGTTTTCTAAAGTATTGTTGGTTGCAACTTCCATTTCGGATGTTGGTTGTGTCTCCTGTACCTCTATATTTACTTCTGCGTTTGCCTGTGCACCTTCTCCTTGGCTGGCCTTGTATCTGGTATCGTGTCTGTGCGTGTGAGGCATGATCGTTCTATTGGATTTGCCGGGCTAATTTAATATGAAAATACACTATTAAAATATATTAATTTGGTATATTTTTAAAGCCGCACTCTGTTGGCCGCCACTTTGCAATAAAACGAGATCCCCCTCTATTCAATTCGATATAATTTATATAGGTTTATTGTTTAATTGTTTAATGGAGTCTCTTGTATTATGTGCAGTAATTATTTTTTATAATAATTGATAAATGTGATTTAATTATCGTGTGATAATTTGTTATGGATAAAATAATAATTTGCTGGTCTGTTAATGAATGTAATTGTATCGTCGAACTTGAAGTCGAACTCCTCTTCTGTGGAAAAATGTCGTCAGTGTAAGTCAAGGTCAAGTGTTGTCTGGACAAATAAATTAACATAAAGAACACTTTTCATGTACCTGGTTGTCGTACTTGATGTTCTGACGTTCACCGCCACTGAATAAACTGTCAAGTTTCTCTTTGACCAGTTTAAACTTTATAAGCAAGGTTTTATAGCACCTTGAATGTTAGATGGGCGCCATACGGGTTTTCTTCGAGAAAAGTTCCCATAAAAAACAAATTTCTAATTTTAAATTTATATATGTTCACTTTTTACAGTTGTTTAAATGCTTATGGCATTTAAAATGATTCAAATAGCGTATTGAAAAATTTCTGTTTCAAATGTACCTCAGTGTATGCTATACCGGTACTGAAGTTTACTTATCTAAATTGAAATAATTGAACACAAAGGTTATGCTGTATAACATTATGGGTTTGTTATACCCTCTAAAATCAGATTGAATAAAAATACATTTTTTACACTGATACAATTCGGATAGTAAATCATCCGTCTGCTATCTGGTCTAGCTCAGTTAAGCACAATCTAAAAAAACTCTTATGTTCATTACCAAAATTTTAATCTTAATTAACTAGGTACCACAAGGGTAAGTTCTTGAAAATACAAAATAGAACGATTATTAATTGCTTTTAATAGATACTCCTATGATAGTAATTTATTTTCGGCCTCTTTAAAAACTTGCAATTATATATTTAGTTAACGAGAATTTCGTCAGTTTATATCATAATTAATATTGTAACAACTAATTCTAACATATATATTCTTACGTCGGATTATTAAATCCTCTAAATAAATGGATACAGTGTTCGCTATTAATTGTTTGATTGTTTTTGCGTCAGTACAAATGTGTTAATAGTTACGATCAGTGGAAGACAGATAAACAATAAAATTGGTCACTGTACTACCTTGCTTTTTAATCTTTATAGATTAAAATTAAACACCTTAACGATCGGATTATATTGATCGCTAATACACTGCACTTTAATCGCACTTGGAAACGAGAAATAACCCTCTTCTTACTGATAATGGGTTGTTGACTTTACAGGTTAATTTAAATTTGCTCGTTCCGAATACACGCACTGTTTAAAAAGATTCACTATTAACTTTCGATGCACTCTTATACGATGAATCGCCTTTCCAATAATTATTTTGATAAGATTTAAAGTATTTACTACTATTGTGTTGTAGTAGATTATTAAAATATAAGACAACGCCGAGCCGTAACTTGTTAGCTCGTGACGAAGGAAGCGAATGCGAAATTTTAGCGTTCCTCTGGTTATATACCTCGCTTCTCGATCGCGTTTAGGAACAAATTTCGTTCAGTAAACTCTTTTGTGATTGGTACAAAATTCCGTTACAGTGACGTAATGTTTTTGTTAGCCGCCACCGGCGCGCTTTCTGTACCCGATTGTCGTTATTGTTTGTATTCACTGACAATTTCTTAAATCTGGTTAAAAAATGATGCTAACACTCATTATTAAATTATTACAATTCCAATCTCTAAGTTATTATCATCAAATTAAAGCTTAGTCTCTGCTCTTTATTTTGATGTGGCTTAATGCCGGTTTGAACCTAGTTTTCACTGACAATACATAAAACTAGTGTTTTGAAACATGGTTTCTTGCTGTCGTCTGCTCATAATGCAAAATGCGACTATTTTCATATCTTTTACATTTGATTGTTTATCTCTGTGTTCTCTTTTGAACATGATTACATGAATAAAATTACATACATTATTACAATTAAAAGCTGTTTACAGCTGAACAATATTAAATCTTAGCATAATTATGATAATACATTATTCTGACAATTCCTTATTCTTTAAATACTTCTTTACTTGGCCTACCCATTTTAAAGGCATACTATATTAATTGAGTGGTGGTATTTCACACCTTATTCATTATTTTTATTACTCTGTAAATTTAATGTTAATTAGGGGTCTTGTTTCCTGTTAATTTACTGACATAAACTCGTGTATGCAGGGTCTAGATACAGTTATAGAACCAGGTTTATTCCCTGTTTACTCGTATTTCTAATTAGCCTACATCTCGTTTACTTCGGAAGTTGTTTATACACATAAGGCTTCCGTTTATAATATCCTTATTCTATATTGTTACATCTTTGTTGGCAAAGCTAGGTTTTTATAGCTTTGTGGCTACAGCTAGTATAGTAATAGTCTTTGTTATTTATACATCATTGTTCTTCTATTTTCAGCCAAAATGCTGTTATTGTGTTTACTTTATTACAGTCATTGGTCATTTAGTTTATTATATAAGACTCTACACATTAATGTCATGAACTTGACAGCTTATTTTTGAACTTTGCATGTCCATTAGTCATAGTCAGTCATTGTGTTTAAGTTGTAGTGTCATGCAGTGTATTCATCACTGCTTCTTGGGACCCCTCGTCTTCTTTCTTCTATACTAGTCCCTTCTCTTCTTTGTTACATTTGTTACAATTATTCACTTTTACAACTTTAGTGTCATATTTTACCCTTCTGGTGTGTGTTTTGGTTATGTAACATTTTGTGGTGTTACATATACTCCCCTCTCAAAATTGATAATTTGAGAGAAGTTTTATAGTTTGAAGAAATTATCACTTTATTTTGTTTAATCATAATATTACTGCTTCTATCTGCATTAAGTTCAATAGTTTGCTGGTGTGTTGCTCTAGACTGAGTTCTCTGCTAGTATTACTTTCAGCTCACTAGTATTGTTCAAGCTTTTTATACTCTTAGTCATTTAGTTATATCATATCTTAGTTCTTAAATTAACAATTTCCCTGTTTTTTCAATAATACATTTTTTCTTTACAATATACACATCTTGATTCTTGTGACAAATTCCTTGGTTCTTTCATTCACCTCACAGTGGTTTATTCAATCCTTGACATATTACAATTCCCTAACATTTATAGCGGGTTCGGAGTCAGAGGGGCTCTATTTGGCATCCATTCTCCGCCGTTCCTCAACTATACACCCACAGAATCAGAGGAATCTTCATCTCTGTCTGGGACAATAAAAAGTTGCACATAACAACAGTTGCACTATCACAACATAATAAAACATAATATATCATTTATTTTTCAATATAAGACATTATATTCAATATAATATTCAAAGGGATTAGAGGTTTCATTATTATCACTGTTCATGCTTTATCATTTTATCTAACATACTTCTCTTCACAGGTCATGATTTTATAACTTGACATATTTGTTATATTATTATCAGCCTTGCTGCTATTCATCAATACTAGGTTTCAATTGGTTTTGGTTATTTCAATGTTTTTAAATCACACTCTTAAATTTATCACTATATAATTATGCAGTTGGTTCTTAAATTCTTCTTTAGTTTCACCATAGTTAACTTGTAACACTGTTTATACACTGGGTTTTTTAACACTTTGTTCGTTATCTTCTTGGATTATCAGGGGGTTTACAATATTCATTTGATAAACATTTTTCTTTTCTTTTCTTTCCTTTATAATAGCCTTCTCTTGTATTACTCGCTTTGGTGGTTTGCTCCTCTACTCCATCAAGTGATAGATATTTTAAATCACTTATTCTGGATGATAATTCATTTGTTGAAATTAATGTTGGAGTATTATAGTATATTAGGTTTATTCAATAGTGTCACCATTCTAATATATGTCAATTGTTTGGGGTTTTTATACTGTCACCATTCTATTGGGCTCATTATGGGTCAATTACATTTTCTTGGAGTCACTTCATTTATTTATGCTTATAGTATTATATATCTTGGTACTGTTAACAATATGATATTCACATTTCATGATAGTTTTCATTATACATAATATTTTTTCAAGGATGCTTGGTTAAATGTACCCTTGATTTTCTTATTTATTGGGACAGAAATTTCATGAGTATTGTTCTGATGGTTTTTTGTCATTGTATACGGGACCTGTATACAGTAATAGCAGTTTCTTAGTGATACCCTCCATTGTACTGGGTAATTCTCTATTTCTTAGTAGTATTTGTTCACCTACATGGTACTGTATGATTTTTGATGGTACCTTGTTTTGGTACTTTCTTTTTCTTTGTTCTATTTTCTCGACAATCCTATTATGGAATTGGACTTTATGGAATTGGTATTCCTGGCTTTGTGGAAAATTGATAATGTCACAAATTTCTCGTGGTGGAGGTTTCTCAAACATGGCATTATAAGGTGTAGTTTCTATGGATTGGTGGTGAGCTAGATTTATGAAGTCTTCTGTTGCTGATATATACTCACTCCAATTCCTTTGCTGGTTGGAACAATATGTCCTGAGAATTATCCCAACTGATGTTATATTCTTGTAAGACTAGGGTCCATCTTGTTAAACGACCGTGGCTTAATTTACAGTTCTTGTCTGATATTTTTCAGATAGTGACTTCTTATTATTGTTATTGTTTTGTTCGAAGTCGGTTTGTAATTGCACCCAATAGAATGGTTCAGCGAGGGATCTAATTGGTTTCTCACTGCCGCGTTGCGTTTAAAGAGAGTTCATTCTCTTCATTGCGCCTTGGATAGTACCGCCTTCTTCCCTGCTCATTGTTGACCTGGACATAATTGGCCCTCCTATATTGTTGGGATTGGTTGTTTCCACCCTGGTTCTGGGGTCGGTTGGTGTTGTTGTTATTATTTTGTGGCTGTCTCGTATTATTGTTATTATTACCCGTGTAATTGTTATTACCCTGATTATTTGGCCGCTAATTGTTCTCATTATTTTGATTCACATTATTATTATTATAATTATTATAGTTACTTCGATAATTCCGGAAATTAGGGTTATAATTGTTATGGTTATTATTCCTGTCTTGGAAGTTGTCATTCCTTTTACGGCTCCTTTTATAGTAGCCCTCATGTTCGTTATCCTCAAGCAGCGCTGCCATGGCTTGGACAGTTTTTATCTGCCCCCATTGTCGTGATCTTGCTACTCCCTCCTCATAATGATAAGCGAGCTTGGTGACCAGGCACTCCTCTGGTATCCTTGGTTCGAGGTTTCTGGCCAAACATACCTTACCAAGGAAGTAGGAAGTTGGAGTTGTTCCTCGACTGGCGTCATATTTGCCGTGACATATATCATCCCGTACTATGTTTTGAGTAGACTCCGACCAGTATTTGGCCCTGAACAGTGTCTTGAACTCCTCATAACTTTGGATCTCGTGGCGGGTTGTGGTCCACCAGTTATCGTGTATTTCTTTGAAGTATTCATCGATCAAATTGCGGATTACCGTCCATCTGTTTTCCCGGATTCTGGTCAGATTTTCCTCCACTCGTTCCAGAAATTCTATCGGGTTCTTCTTATAATTTTTTAAAGTTGATAATATCGCGGTTGTCTATGGGTTGTAGTGACCCTGTGCTGGTAGGTTACGAATGGTTTCGATTTCTTCGCGTATTTGCAGGATCTCCCGTTGATGTAACTCTTCGATTTTTTCTTTGTTGGTGACAGTCAGGGTTCTTATGGTGTTCACTGATGCGTCTATTTCTTCACATCTTTCTCCTACGTCCGTTCTGACTCGTTTTATTTCGTCCTGGCTCATCTTCTTCAGAGACTCGATTCGGGCTTCATTTATTTCTTCAAGATTGGTGATCCGTCCATCGACCTCATTTCTAGTTTGTTGCAACTCCTGGTTGTATTGTTCGCACCTCTCGTGTACTTCCGTGACCTCTCTTCTGACCACCGCTATTTCTCTGTCTATTTTGGTGTTTATTTTCTCATTATTCTCCTCCATCTTCTTGCTGATATCGTCCATTTTCTCCTCCATTTTCTGGCTGTTGTAGTCTAATTTTTTATTTAAATCTTCCTTCAATGACTCGATATTTCTTTGACTATCTTCCTTCAATGCTTTGCTGTTGTCGTCTAATTTTTTATTTAAATCCTCCTTCAATGACTCATTATTTCTGTTTAAGGTTTCTTCCATCCTTTTCTGGCTATCTTCCATCATCTCCAACAGGTTTGTGTCTCCTGCTTGTGTGAATCTCTCTATTTGTCTGGGTTCCACATGTTCTGCGGGAGGCGTTCCTTCTTGTTGGTTTTCTAAAGTATTGTTGGTTGCAACTTCCATTTCGGATGTTGGTTGTGTCTCCTGTACCTCTATATTTACTTCTGCGTTTGCCTGTGCACCTTCTCCTTGGCTGGCCTTGTATCTGGTATCGTGTCTGTGCAGGCCCGCGCCTAGCACTGTTGGCGCCCTTGTGCAATTTTGTATATGTCGCCTACAATTTTTATAACGCTAATATATGGGTAAAGGTACATGTTAAGTATTATCAACTATCCAAAAATAATTTTAAAAAGTATTTTCATGAATTTATTTTCATTTTTATATTTTACAACAGGCACTTACTAAACTTGTACCGAACAAGCCGAACAAGTATTTTCTCATTGAGGTATGTAATTATACATTTATACACAGAAATAAAAATATATTTGAAACATTAGATATATTTGTTTACATACAATGCATCATATAGAACAAAACTGATCAACAAATAAAAACAATCTATTATATTAACAATGCAATACGTCATCTTTTAAAGATAAAGGTTAATGTCCAGTTATAACTAGTATTATTATTTTAACTAAGTGAATTGAGCTTTTCGTGCTTTGGTTTTTGCAAATTGTTTAATTAAATCTTCGGTGTCTAATTCTTTTAATAGATCCGATTCTATTGAGATGGTAGCAAGATTACTTAGTCGGTTTTGCCCCATGGTCGATCTTAAATAATTTTTTATTATTTTGAGTTTTGAAAAAGAACGTTCTGCGGTAGCAACAGAAACCGGCATTGTTAATAAAATACGAAGTATTATGCTCGTATTAGGGAAAGAATCCACTAAGTTGTTAATTGTTATATAATTTAAAATTTCTTCTGGAGACGTAATAACTTTTTCATCAAAATTTTGTAAATATTGCAATTCTTTAACAAGTTCTACAGCAATTATATTTCGTTCATTGCGAGTTTCGTCGTTTAATACATTTTCAACTTTTTGACATAATTCTAGTTGTTCTTTTCCAGAATAATTTTTAAATTTATCAATATTCCACAAAAACGCGAAATTATTAGAATAAGAAGAAAGAATTCGGAATCGTTCATCCACTGATGTGATGATTACGTCTAGAGCGTTAAAAAAACAATCAACTTTTAACTTTAAAGTTTCGTCGTACATCGATTCATCGTCACATTCATAGTCAAAGTGTTTTTTTACTTTGCGCGGTTTTAAGCCTCTTTGTTTTATGAATTTAGGTTCTATGTCTAAGCTGGATGCTATTTCTTTAGCATCAATCAATAGATCATTAAAACCTTCATCGGAGCGATTAGCTTTCAAAAATTTCTTCAGATTATTTAAATGAGTACAACACTGAGCAACATCAAAGTTCGGTTTTTGAATAATTTTACTAACAATGTCAATTTTACTTAAAATATTATACCACAAAATAAGCACGCAAATGAACTCAAAATTTTGCAATTTTTTGGCCAACGATGTAGCCAAATTCTTTACTTTATTTTCAAAACTTCCTTCGCTTATTTCAAACAGAGCATCGTATACCTCTCCAAGTTCATACTTTAAAGGAGTTATTGCATCTATTCTACTAGACCATCGAGTATCCGATGAAGGTTTTAAAGTTAAATTTGTAACATTAGATTTCAGAATTGACCATCGTTTAGTAGAAGCTGAAAAAAATACAAACAGTTCTTCAACTAAAGAAAAAAAATTGATGCTCAAAGTATTTGATTTTGCGGCATCATTAACAACTAAATTTAGGCTATGATTGCAGCAAGGAACAAAGAAAGCTCGCGGATTCAAATCCAAAATTTTTTTTTGTAGGCCATTATGCCTACCACGCATATTTGCCCCATTGTCGTAACCCTGACCCCGCAAATCATTGATATTTAAGCCTTCTTTCTCTAACGCCGATAAAAGAAATTTAGTCAAACCCTCGCCCGACGGATCATCTATAGGACAAAATAATAAAAAATGTTCTTCTATACTAATTCCTGTGCTTTTTAAGTTAACAAATCTTATACAAACTGAAATTTGTTCTTGATTAGTCAGGAGTACAGTCTAATAATATTGAAAAATATTTTGCCTTCTTAGTTAGTTCTAAAATTTTGGATTTGATGTTTTCGCCCATCAAATTGATTACTTCATTTTGTATTTTATCCCCGAGATAATTTTTGTAATCTTTTCTTTGAGACCGTTTTGTATGTTCTGACATAATCGGGTCAAATTTAGAAATCACTTCTATGCATTTTAAAAAGTTACCATTACTTTTCTCAAACAACTTGTTACTACTTCCACGAAAAGCTAAATTCTGCTCACCTAAAAAGTGAATCACGTAGAAAATTCTTTCTATAACAGATTGCCAGTATTTAGTTTCTCTGTTTATTACATTTTGAGTTTCAGAATCAATTATTTGATTTTTATTAAAACGGTTGGAAAGATCTAGCAATTTTAGAACATTTTCGATATGTAACTTGCTCTTTTCATGAATATTTAAACGTTCACATAAATGCTGCCAGTCGTTGTAACCAGATGCATCACTAAGGCGAACAGATTTCAAATCGCTATCATTAAAATCTTTGCAACAGAAGCAGTAAAGCGAATTTTTTGTTTCGGAATACAACAGCCAAAAACGCTCAATTTTTTCTTTGTTCGGTAGAATTCTAAAGAAATAATTATTGGAAAACTTACGCCCCGAACTATCTCTCGGATAAAGATCATTTTTGTTTTGATAATAAGTAGGGCCACGTTCTACTAATTCTTGAATATTATTCGGACGTAATTTTTTTGGCCACATTGCAGCATCTTTGGAAAGTTCACTTATATTTTCTGTTGTGGTAATTTTTGAAGATGTTGATTCCTCATTATCAGCGGGACTTGAAGAAGTTGATGGTATGCCTTCCAGAAGATGTACAGGTTCAGAATGTTGTGGTTCAGCTGTATCATTTTTGTCATTAATGTTTGGCAAAGTAGATTCGGGTTTTGAAAAAAACTGCGTAATTTTGACGTGTTTTTCTGGTTCTTCTTCTCTTCTTATTTTCTTCAACAAATTTTGGTGTCCTGACAATTTCTTCTTTTTTTCTGACATCCTATAGACTGTAAACAATTAATACATAAGTAAACAAAATGATAAATTGAGGGGTGTTTTTGCAAAATTTTCTTTGCAAATCTACAATTTTTCCAAACATGAATTTTTCATATAGTCTTGTAATAAATTTAGTGATACATCGAAAAACGTTAAGAAAACTTAACAAAAGTTAATACTTAAAGTTAGTTAATATTTAAAATTATAAAGGTTACAACTATTGACAAAATATTTGTTTTGACATACGTTTATGTGTTTTAAACATAATTTGGAGCTAATATACGCAAAGTCTACTTAACATGATCGTGGAATTATTTGTTTCTATTAAGTACGTATATAAAAAATGTACGTAAAACGCTTCTCAATTGTTTATGGAAATGTTTCAACGTCTCAAACTCGGAAAGTATTGTATCAACTTATTATACTTATTTCAAAATTTATAAAAATTAAAACTTATGAAAATTGTTAAAAATATTGTTATTAGTGCTTATCGATTAATGAACTTGCGTCAATCAACAATGATGTTTACATAATCAAACAAAAAATGTCAATAAAATGACTTTTGAGATGAAAGTTTTTGGCTTTTAATACTTAAATCTAAAATAAAAAATAAATTGTAGCTGAACTCACCTTAATGAATAAAAGATTTTCAGAACACAAAACACACCACTATAAAGTCTGTAAAACTACAAAAAAATAAGGTTTTAAAAAAAATATCTTTCCACTCATGCACCTTTTCACCTTTGACGTTAAGTTTATTATTGGGCATTGGGCAACCAATAAAGTCGCGACCGATGTAGCGCTCAGGGTACGTTCATACTGGACGCGATTTGCTTAAAGGTTAGAGAGTAGAGACTGGCTTAGCAGGCTACGGTCGCAAACGTAAACAGAATTCAATTCATTCTGAGAATTGTATTCATTACGGCATTCTCCAGACATAAACACGTAGTTCTTTATCTTGAATTTCTCCTTATTCCCCCGGTAATATCGTCTCGGTTCGCGCGCTGCGCGTTGATAGGTGGGTGCGCGACACAAACAATAGCTTCGCATTTGTAGGTGCGTTTCGCTGAGGTTTGGCGAATAAGTGTATTTCCTAAGTAATAAATAACAAATAACTAACTAAATAAAGAACAATGTAATAGCTTGCAATTCTTTTTTGTTTTTTATTATTCTAAATTTTGTTTTGACGAATGATTTTTTGTTTGTTAGGTAGGTATATTACTTTTTTTTACTTTTGGGTTTTGAAGCCTTTCGGCGCCCCCGACACCTCGGCGCCGTCGTGCACCGCACGACTTTGCACTTATGTACGGCGCGGGCCTGTGTCTGTGCGTGTGAGGCATGATCGTTCTATTGGATTTGCCGAGCTAATTTGATATGAAAATACACTATTAAAATATATTAATTTGGTATATTTTTAAAGCCGCACTCTGTTGGTCGCCACTTTGCAATAAAACGAGATCCCCTCTATTCAATTCGATATAATTTATATAGGTTTATTGTTTAATTGTTTAATGGAGTCTCTTGTATTATGTGCAGTAATTATTTTTTATAATAATTGATAAATGTGATTTAATTATCGTGTGATAATTTGTTATGGATAAAATAATAATTTGCTGGTCTGTTAATGAATGTAATGGTATCGTCGAACTCCTCTTCTGTGGAAAAATGTCGTCAGTGTAAGTCAAGGTCAAGTGTTGTCTGGACAAATAAATTAACATAAAGAACACTTTTCATGTACCTGGTTGTCGTACTTGATGTTCTGACGTTCACCGTCACTGAATAAACTGTCAAGTTTCTCTTTGACCAGTTTAAACTTTATAAGCAAGGTTTTATAGCACCTTGAATGTTAGATGGGCGCCATACGGGTTTTCTTCGAGAAAAGTTCCCATAAAAAACAAATTTCTAATTTTAAATTTATATATGTTCACTTTTTACAGTTGTTTAAATGCTTATGGCATTTAAAATGATTCAAATAGCGTATTGAAAAATTTCTGTTTCAAATGTACCTCAGTGTATGCTATACCGGTACTGAAGTTTACTTATCTAAATTGAAATAATTGAACACAAAGGTTATGCAGTATAACATTATGGGTTTATTATACCCTCTAAAATCAGATTGAATAAAAATACATTTTTTACACTGATACAATTCGGATAGTAAATCATCCGTCTGCTATCTGGTCTAGCTCAGTTAAGCACAATCTAAAAAAACTTATGTTCATTAACAAAATTTTAATCTTAATTAACTAGGTACCTCAAGGGTAAGTTCTTGAAAATACAAAATAGAACGATTATTAATTGCTTTTAATAGATACTCCTATGATAGTAATTTATTTTCGGCCTCTTTAAAAACTTGCAAGTATATATTTAGTTAACGAGAATTTCGTCAGTTTATATCATAATTAATATTGTAACAACTAATTCTAACATATATGTTCTTACGTCGGATTATTAAATCCTCTAAATAAATGGATACAGTGTTCGCTATTAATTGTTTGATTGTTTTTGCGTCAGTACAAATGTGTTAATAGTTACGATCAGTGGAAGACAGATAAACAATAAAATTGGTCACTGTACTACCTTGCTTTTTAATCTATATAGATTAAAATTAAACACCTTAACGATCGGATTATATTGATCGCTAATACACTGCACTTTAATCGCACTTGGAAACGAGAAATAACCCTCTTCTTACTGATAATGGGTTGTTGACTTTACAGGTTAATTTAAATTTGCTCGTTCCGAATACACGCACTGTTTAAAAAGATTCACTATTAACTTTCGATGCACTCTTATACGATGAATTGCCTTTCCAATAATTATTTTGATAAGATTTAAAGTATTTACTACTATTGTGTTGTAGTAGATTATTAAAATATAAGACAACGCCGAGCCGTAACTTGTTAGCTCGTGACGAAGGAAGCGAATGCGAAATTTTTAGCGTTCCTCTGGTTATATACCTCGCTTCTCGATCGCGTTTAGGAACAAATTTCGTTCAGTAAACTCTTTTGTGATTGGTACAAAATTCCGTTACAGTGACTTAATGTTTTTGTTAGCCGCCACCGGCGCGCTTTCTGTACCCGATTGTCGTTATTGTTTGTATTCACTGACAATTTCTTAAATCTGGTTAAAAAATGATGCTAACACTCATTATTAAATTATTACAATTCCAATCTCTAAGTTATTATCATCAAATTAAAGCTTAGTCTCTGCTCTTTATTTTGATGTGGCTTAATGCCGGTTTGAACCTAGTTTTCACTGACAATACATAAAACTAGTGTTTTGAAACATGGTTTCTTGCTGTCGTCTGCTCATAATGCAAAATGCGACTATTTTCATATCTTTTACATTTGATTGTTTATCTCTGTGTTCTCTTTTGAACATGATTACATGAATAAAATTACATACATTATTACAATTAAAAGCTGTTTACAGCTGAACAATATTAAATCTTAGCATAATTATGATAATACATTATTCTGACAATTCCTTATTCTTTAAATACTTCTTTACTTGGCCTACCCATTTTAAAGGCATACTATATTAATTGAGTGGTGGTATTTCACACCTTATTCATTATTTTTACTACTCTGTAAATTTAATGTTAATTAGGGGTCTTGTTTCCTGTTAATTTACTGACATAAACTCGTGTATGCAGGGTCTAGATACAGTTATAGAACCAGGTTTATTCCCTGTTTACTCGTATTTCTAATTAGCCTACATCTCGTTTACTTCGGAAGTTGACAGCTTATTTTTGAACTTTGCATGTCCATTAGTCATAGTCAGTCATTGTGTTTAAGTTGTAGTGTCATGCAGTGTATTCATCACTGCTTCTTGGGACCCCTCGTCTTCTTTCTTCTATACTAGTCCCTTCTCTTCTTTGTTACATTCGTTACAATTATTCACTTTTACAACTTTAGTGTCATATTTTACCCGTCTGGTGTGTGTTTTGGTTATGTAACATTTTGTGGTGTTACACTGTGTGCGTTCAAGTGGTTATTAGTTAAGTGTTGTGATTTATAATCGGACGGTATATTGTAATACAATTGTGCTTTAATATTAGTTGACATTTATTTGCGCGTGAACAATTTTTATTTGATTTGTTATAAGAGACTGTGTTGTTAATTACGAACTGTTTAACTGTGAAAATTAAAGCTGGTGATTAGTGACTTAATTGGTGTCTTGTAATTTTGTTTCCACTGTACCTACGACGATCAAGTAGACCGTTGTAACAATAGATAAACGTTTACACCTCTATTCTGCTATTATTTGTCAATGCTGGTTCTCTTCGTATAGGAAATTGTTTATTGTAGGCCTATAATTACAAATTATCGGGTCTATAAAGTGACTTCTCAATGTAGGCCTATTTCTTCGTTGTGTGTACTTCATAATTATTTTCTGTAATTTCAGTTATTTTACTTTTCGTTTGGTTTTTGTAGTTTCTGTTTGTTATGTCTAGTTTGTTTTTATTTTTAAAAACATTACAACAAATTTGAGAAGCGCTTAAGAAGATTTAATGTATTTTTCGTTTATATTACGCTTTGTGTTTGGATTGGTTTGCAAACAACATCGATCGTTCAAACTAAATTCTCTGAAGACAGAAACTGACAAAATTTTAGCATATAAATTTTATTTTATGAGTAATTAAGAACATACATCAAAGCGACACTGAACAAAATGTTATGTTTATCTGTTGCTGTTTTAATGGCCGTTATTTACATAACGGACCAAAAATCTTTCCATTAACCAATGATTTTAAGGCCTGTTAACTTTAATGGAGCTTCATGAAACAGGCTATCTCTTGTTAAACCGTTAACGAGTCGAGTGATTTATTGGCCGTTTACTTGTTAATGCTGTGTGTGGGACTATACTGGGTAAAATCTGACGCCTGGTAAGTCTTAAAATGCATAAATATTTGCCCACAAATGCAATTGTTCATATGGTCAATTTGAATTCAGGAATTTACTGGTCCCGCACCAGCAATTGATGCAATTCCCCAGTTTCAGTTCTGCAGTATTTGACTGCGATCGCTGCCAGTGTGTTAGGGGGTTTGGTCACAACCTAAGTTAAGAAAGACGCATTGTTTTCTACTTGTCTGGGGTAGAGTGAGACTCATAATTACAGAGTAGACAGAAAACCAGCCCTGCCAGCCCGACGTTCTCAATGCGCCTAACAGTAACCCGTCCATTGTCTGTCGACGAATTACGTTTACAAACTTTCTCCAACGTCGACTTAAAAAACGATTTTGGCTATCTTCCTCTTTGGCAGCCAAAAAATTAACTCGTTAATTTTTTAATCGTTAGCAAAAAAATTTAACGATTAATGATTAACGTTAACTGTTTTAAAATTTAACGATTAAGTTGAAAAGTTAACCAATTCTTAACGATTAATTTAATCTTTAATTTTGTTTAATCGTTATCCCAAGTTTGGTATTTATGCATTACTATTAATAATTGTTCTGCTGGGAGATCAGTTTCTGCTTTAAAATCACATCTTCACTCTACTATGAAAGAAAAACAGTTAAGTTCCCTCTTAATCCTTCACATTGAGGTTGATATTTTAAATGGAAAGGGAATTGAATTTGAATACACCAAGCTTATTGATGAACTAAATACAACTATTTCATTAACGACTCGGAACATAAAGTTTTACCTTACAACCTGAACCAGTTTTCACTTTTAAAAAGCTTCTTCAGAGGTTGCCGCTGGTAGCGCTGTCCGTCCTGTTGTGGGCGACGGAATCGAATTTCGAAAGATCGATGTTGTGTGTGTGGGGTGAGATATGTTCGAATAATGCGTGCGATTTGAATTGTGTCTGTTCGTTTAGGATGTCGATTTTATTTGTTTTCGTGTGTTTGTATATTTCCAATTGTTCTAGAGTGTCTAGTTTTCGGCCTTTTGTGTGTAGGTGTAGAATGTTCATGTTATTGTCGATGTTTTTGTATGTGTGGTTTGCTTCAGTGAGGTGGTTTGCAAAGGTGGGTTCTGTAGTGGAGTGGAGTGCCTTTGTGTGTTCAACGTATCTCTGTTTGAAGCTACGTCCTGTCTGGCCTATGTAGAATTTGTTGCAATTTGAGCAATTTAGTTTGTAAACACCAGGTAGATCGAATTTGTTTTGTGCTTTGTGTGTGTGTGTTTTGATAGTGTGTGTTCTGTTTTGTTAGTAGTTTTGTAAGCGATTCTGTATCCTGCTTTTTTGAATTTGTGGGCTATTTTTTCAGTTTGTTTGTTAATGTATGTTAGTGTTATGAATTTGTTGTTTTCTGTCTTTGTCTGTTGTTTGTTTTGTGTAGGAGTTTATTGACTGTTGTTCTGTCGTATCCGTTAGATTCTGCTAGATATTTTATCGTGTTTAGTTCGTCTTTGTAGTCTTTTTCATCTAGGGGGATGTTGTTAAGTCTATGTATCATGGTTCTGAAGGCAGCTAGTTTGTGTTGTATTGGGTAATTGGAGGAGTTGTGTATTAGTGTGTCAGTTGTAGTACTTGTAGTCGGTTTTCTGTATACTTATACTGAATTTGTGCCTGTGTTCAAGTTTTGTGATGGAGAGGTCTCCAGTAAAGGTTATGTTTTTATGTATTTTGTTTATGTGCGTTAGTAACTGTTCACATTGTCTTTTGTTTCCCCTGTATAGTATTAGAATGTCATCAACGTATCTGTGCCAATATAGTATTTTATGTGAGTGTCTGTCATTGTTTGTGAGTATTTTCCATGTAGAAAGCGAGGCGTAAATGCTTATGAACCAAACCTTTGCTTAAGATGAACTTTGTGATAGTGCCAATAAGACTACATAATAATACATAAGTAACACTATATTTTTTGAATAAATTATTTGTTTTGTTTTAATAAATAAACGCCTAGTGTTCAATTTGTTATGTGTTTTTATTAACAATTCCTATAACAGATTGTTTTCAAATTTTTTTACATTAAAATAAATAGATTCATAAGTTCGTTAAGAACTAGTGACATTCCAGGGAACGACAACGTTAAGCTGTTATCGTTCTTGTCTAAAATGGACGAACGATTTCTAAAGAAATGTTTTTTTGGGAAGGGGCTGCATTATAAAAATTGTGCCTAAGGGCATTATAAAAATATTTCAAAAGCCCTCTCTGCTTGCTCATCGTCGAATTTTGGGATCCCTAGACGTTCGTTTCTAGAATTCGTCTTTTTGTCCGTATTAGAGCAATTACTCACAGAAAACTGAAATTCCATTTCGAGTCTATCGACATTTATATCGTTTCGATCATATGAATTGGTACAATATACCTACTTGCACATCCACCTAGTTTTTCTAATCCACCTAGTTTGTTATTTTAAGTTTTTGGTCACTTCATTTCCATAATTTGGCCTACTATTTCGAGTTATTCCTAATATTTCTATTAATGGATACATATTTCTTGATTCTGTTAAGTGTTTTTCAGGCACTTTGACTTGTGGTCCGAATAGCGGTTATATCTACTTTGGCTAAGAATGTGTCCATTCCAGTTATTACGTAGGGATTAACTTGTGAATTTTTCTGTTTCGATCATGCAAGACTGAATGGTAGACACAATTTCTAAACAAATTTATAACACTAACCTTTAAATATATACTTGTATATACTTTCCGATTTTACCCGCGTAAACTACTTTCCCGCTCCCGCGTAAAGTTCAGTCCTGTCACTGTGGATGACAAAAAGTACAGACATCAAAAGATACAGTTATTACCTTGAGTCACCTATTCTTTCAGCAGTTACATATTTTTAAGGATAAGTTGTACCTTTTGTTCATAAGAAACAAATTGTATAATTTCCACGAAATCACTTTATAGATTGTAAAGAATCTGTTTCAAAGTGTTTGTGCTAAAGAACAAACATAGGGATATTTAACTTTTCGAAGTTTGCACTGCACGGTCGAAAAAAACGTTTGATTCTTGATGATTCTGTGGCACGAATAGGGATGGCAACATTGATTGGTATATCGATATATCGGTCTTCCGATATATCGTAACAGCTATATCGATATATTGCTTGAAATAAATCGATATATTACGATATATCGATAAATTTATAACACCTCTTGGATCTTATGACTTTCAATGCTCCATTGTTTATTTGTGTACCTTTTCATAACTTCATGTTCATCATTCTTTTATGGAGACGTTTATGTGAAGAGTATGAGATTCATTTTAGGTAAACTGGTTAAATGAACCCTAAAATCATGATTTCTAAATAAACGGTTTGCAGTTTCGTAAGAATGTATGGCTTGTGAACTTCATACATACATAGTACTGTAACTAATGTTTAGTCTTGTTTTGTAGACTAAACATGAACACAACACTTGCCATTGTTTTGTAATTTTGTAACCAGTGACTTATCGAGTTGTATCTGTTGCAATGTTTCTCCAAAGTCGAGCCTAGACATCAACAATCGTATATTTTGGAATGTCTACACTTGGTGTACATGTTACGATTCACGAAAAAGCGTAGTAGTATATGGTTGACATTGCTCTGGCATCATAGCAATACTAACACGTGTAAGAGCCAGACAGTACCATTGAGTGGACTAGAGCTCTATAATATTTTATAGATCCTTTTATAGATCCTTAAGTGGACAATAGAATACAATTTACTCTAATTACTGTGCCTTTTTTCATTGAATTTAGATTTTCTATTCATTTTTTATTTTTTGCATACCGTAATGGCTTGTAACAAAAGATTCTACACTGCTGAAGAAATATTAGCAGAGTTTCGAAGGCAAGAAGAAGAAGACTCAGACTTAGAAGAAGAAGATTTTGACAAAGAAGTTTCGAGAGACTGAAGATAACATTCTTATAGACAGCGATAACGAAGATGACGAGTTCGACTTAGCTGAAGGGACACAGGATTGTAGCAGTCCTGATGATCGAAATACCTATGAAAACACTGATGATGACAGGATTTTTGAATTGGGGAAAGACGAAGAAACCATCTGGACGAACAAACCGGTACGCTCCAAATTTTAACGAATCTCATCTTTAAATGTTATCACACACCTGCCCGGACCAAAAGGAAATGCTCGAGGGATCGTTGATGAGGTACAATTGTTTTCTTTATTTGTAACCGATGAGATGCTGGAAAAAATTGTTCTCCACACTAACAGTGAAATAGAAAGATCGAAGATCAAATACCAATCTGTACAGTGGTTTACATCTCCCACAAACCTGCTAGAGATAAGAGCTCTTATTGGGCTGTTGTATATGAGCGGTGTTTTGAAGAGCTCTGATTTATGTCTTGATGATATGTTTTCTGTAATTTATGGACCGGCTCTATTTCGCTGTTCAATGTCACAGAAAAGATTCTCTTTTCTAATCCAGAACTTACGATTTGACGACAAAACTACGAGAGATCCAAGGAAGGATAAATTTGAGGCGTTTCGAGACCTTACCTTGCATGCGTAAAAGTCCACCTTACCGTTAGAGGGTTAATGAATTACTAAAACACAATTCCCAATTTGTTACAACCTTATTAAAACATCATTTTAAGAGAAGTGAATTTAATGTTTTACATTTTTTAAATCAATAACAAAAAAACGATATATATCGCGTTTTTAGAGATGTATCGATATAATCCAAAAATATATAAATAACGCATATCGATAAAAAATATATCGATATATTTAGAAATATATCGATAAATTTCAACTATCGATATATCGTTGCCATCCCTAGGCACGAAAGAATTAAAGAAAGGTTATTGTGTGTAGCCGGTGTTTTTATACATTTTAAGTTGGGTAGTGTTATTAAAAAGTAATAATGGCAGTAAAACCTACACAACAGCTTCAGATGGGTGTGTATAATTTTATTTAGTACGGTACTGCATTAAACAGTTTCAGAATCTATTGTTAATGTCTGGAATGTAACAATACTACTGTGAAGTTAACCATGCTCTTTTGTTTTTGCCATGTATGTTGATTTTGATGTCCTTACATATAGTTGTGCTCACATTTCTTTCACGATCTTCGTTTTAATTGTATTGGTTGTGTACTCTAGCGTCTTTTGTTATACTCCACATACGATTATAAGTTTAACAATCCACTGAGAGGACTCTTATAAGCTTTTGACCATAAATTTTGTCTGGTTTAAACTTTTTATTAAAAAAAAAAACGACGTGAATTCATTTTATTGAATTTAAGGGAACTAATCCAATTATTCAAACTAATCGTAAATCTCTGCCAATATAGTTTTTATTGTTGCTTTCATACATAATAATATGAAAACAAGGCATGGGAAACTCAGTTCTCTGTTGAATTAGGTTTCAGCTATTCAGAGGAGATGGGTCCAAGTTGCAGCTTTAATGAGCACAAGTGCTGTATTTACAGTAATTATACTACATGTTATCTGAAAGTTATGGGTAATAGTTGGCAGTGACAACCTGAGCTCTGGCAGCCACAAAATGTGCAAAAACCGCGTTTTTGTGTTTCCACAAATAGTCACTATTGCCGACTATCGCCAAATTATGTATAAACTTTGGCTTTTAAATGTTGAACAAATAATGTTAGAAAAATAAACAATTAAAATGTATATAATATTGAAACTTTAAACTTGTGAAACTTACTTGTTGTTCGCCTTCGTCAGCTTTGAGACAGACTCTCACAAGTTGAAAGTTTCAATATTCTATATAGTTTAGTGCTGTGAAAAAAGATGATGAACAATCAAAACAACTACAATTAAAATGTTTTAATTGGGATGATAAAAAATTGGATATAATCTTCAAAAGAAAAATTAGTTGTTTTAAGAGGTTACCAGATGTATAAGAGCAAGGTGGAAAACTGTAATTAGAAGAAAGTAGAGTATTCATTTTGTTTTATCTCTCCTACTTCTCAGTAGTGCTTTCATGAAAAAAATGTTGGATTTTGTTGCCAGAGTATATCAGTAATGATTTGTATACATTTTACCTACATGGAACACTAATATTTTTGACACAAATTAAAAAAAAATGGTACCTTTGCCATAAATTTTCTTTCCCTCACTATGAACTTCATCAGAGGCAGGTGCTAGGAGAGCTGTCAGTTCCATTATTGGAGTTAGCGGTATTGTTTGAATAGGTTGACAGATCATTGTTGTGTGTGCGATGTGTAATGTGTTCAAATAGTATATGTGATACATTACGTCTGTTGATGTAGAATGTTGTTTCCATATGTTTTTGTATGTTTCTAGTTGTTCAGGTGTATCTAGGTTTTGACTCTTTGTGTTTACATTCAGATTTCCATTTTGTTGATGTTTGTGCACATGTGGCCTGCTTCAATGAGATGGTTTGTAAAAGTGGATTCAGTGGTGGAGTGCAATATCTTCATATGTTCATTGTATCTTTGAAGCTGCATCCCGTCTGGCCTGCATTGTAAGCAGTTTAGTTTGTAAACACCAGGTAAATCTTTTGACAACGTGAGTGGTCTGTTTTGTTTGTGGGTCTGTATGCAGCATTGTAGCAGTAATAGAAAGACCTATATTTCAGGCTGCTATAACTTGATTAAATTTGTTGGAAATTTTTCAGTGTGGTTGTTAATATAGGTAAGCATTATGAATTTGTTGTTGTTTTCTGTCTTCTTCTGTTGTTTTGGGTTTTGCAACAAAGTGTATATAAATCAATAAATGTTGATGTTCACATAAATCCTGTTAATTAGTTTAATAGATAGTATATACAAATATTAACTATTGAAAGTTCCCAAAATTAATTACCGGTACATAATAAGGTGATGATAAATTAAAGCTAGTGACTGAGTACCCTAAATGGTGTAGTTAAAGTATTCTTGAAACCAAATTTATGCCAACAGTCTATGAGGAGTGTACATTTACTTTCTACACTTGAACTTGAATGTACACATACTGTGTGTTCCAATGAGTGTGTATCTGTTTGCCAGTGCATGCAAACCACATCTGTTGTGTATATATCTTTATCAGTGTCTGTTGTAATATTTTATTTTCAAGTTTATGTATATGATTAAAGTACAACCATTGATAGGGTTGACATTAATTCAAATAAGGTAATCTGTGTATCTACTCTACAAACACAAAAAAGTGTATTTACAGAACAAATTTTACAATCAACAGAATTAAAAAAAAATCATCCGTCAAATTGATGATAATTTCCGTAGGCTGATTGTGCATTTCCTCCATTTTATTTACGAGGTCATTCAAATGCAAACCATACTTTTCAAACAAATTTATTAATTTAGAAAACACATAATTTTTCTGTATAATTTCCATTTACATTTACACACTTTTTCTAGTGGATAAGGAGTTTTTTGTTTCTGTTTCGAGCCATTCCACATCAAATCAACGCAGGGTATAAACCTGACCATCTCAGAATTTGATGAAATTTGGTATGTAGGTAGTCCTCATGGAGATTAATAAAAATACAAATTTTTTTTCAAATATCTCAAACGGTTTAGAAATTACGGCTATGTAAAGTTTTCAAAAAACGGCCAAAAACGCACGTCCGACATATTTTGAAATCACCACAGCTGCTCTCCTAATTGAGCTAGAGAGATGGGAGTGGTGTTATTTTACTCAGTTTTTCATGCAGTTTTCAATGATATACAGCACAACATACATTTTCATAAAAAGTTTTTTTGTAAACACAAAATCAAAATTTTAAATTTAATTTTCTCAAAAAGCACATTTTTGAAAATTTTTTAAAAATTCCTACAAATAGTTTAGACCTTTGGTAAGTGATTCTCGAAATTTCAAAGTGGGAGGCTAATGGGTTCATAGTTAAATAATAATTTAAAAAAAGAGCGTTTTATAAAACTGATAGTAGGCCTAGATATTAAAACATATTTCATTACTATATTAAATTATTTATACACTTTACATTAAATCTTTAACACTTACATCTTTAGCAAAATTTTATGTAGAACTTGATGATAGAGCTTGTGAAGTTGTTGTGGCTTCTTCAGGTGTTATTACATAAATCCTTCCAGTAGGAGTTGTAGGATCAAATTTGCTAAGCACGTCTGTCAGTGATATCCACAATACGTCCGGCTTCCTTGGATATGAAAATGATGATGAAGGGCCAGCAGGATGTAGAAATGTCACTTTTAGTTCATCCTCTTCTTCATTCTTCTCCAACACATATGCCAGCCACCACTTTTGGTCATATACGGCCGTTATATAACCGCTTACTTCTGACATTTGTAGTTTTTCTGAGGATTTTTGGATGATCACTGTTCCTTCTGTTGTATCTTCAGAGAATATTTTTACACAAATCTTTGATACGCTTGAATGAACAGGTATATAAGCATGATACTGTTGAGTTCCCTTAATAGTTACTGCTTGGCTGAAACGGTCATTCAGAAATGTTTCGGACTCAACATACTCATCTTGTGTGGAGAAGGTGAAATTAATTCCAGATAAATTTTCAACTGCCCATTCATAAAGTTGGATAGGTGTTAAAATTTGGTTGTCATATGGACGTTGCAGGCTTGCTCTGCAGCAAGTCTCTTGACTGAGCCCCCAACCCCATCACATGGTCCTTTCCCATGTGCAGTTGCGGAAAAATGCCATTCAGCCTCTACACCAAAGTCTTGCTTGTGATAACATAAATTGATAAAATTTTTCTTATTTTTATATTGTGCAGCACACCCATCTGAGTAATAAAAAATCTTTTTTGGCACTGTTTGAAACTTTGTTGTCATGAACTCGACAAGTTTTTTTTGGAATGTATACACAGAAAGTGTTATGCTCTAAACAAGGTGAAATTACAACAAAACTTGAGTGTTTAATTTTATCATCTTCTCTGTAATAAATCACAAAAGGGTGTATTGTCACATGTTCGCTTGCCCAGTGATAACTTTGAGCTTCGTCCTGAACGACAATGTTATAGTTTTCAGAGAAATCTAAGTTTACTACAAACTCTGACTCTTTTAAATTTTCTTTTTTGTCATTAATGAATGAAGACTGCTGCTTTGCAATAAAATCATGTTTGATTAAGAGAGTCAGTTTGTCACAAAAAACATTTATAAAATCTTCATTAGATTTCTGTAAAGTTTCAAGGTTGCAACGATCAACAGACACCCACTGACGATAGGTGACATTTTCTATAAGATTTTCTTCAAAAGCCTCTTCAATGATTTTGCGAATTGGGGCAACACCAGGGCATTCTCTACATTCACTCATATAGCAATTAATGTTTGGTGAATTACACAGCATTTTTGCCAAACAGTGTTTATATGTATTTAGTTGTCTATTTGTCAAAGCTCCTAATTTTCTATTTTCTATCATTAACTTTACGTTCTGGTGAATTGTGCATACACAAACTGCATGTGTGCCACTTTGGCCTGCCAATATGCAATGCTTTGGTCGAAGTTCAGCAAATTTTGAAAAACCTATTGTAATATCTGAGAATTTTTCCTTAAACAATGAGTAAGCCTCCTTAAGATTATAAAGGAGCATAAAATGCATAAAGTAAATTATAAAAACTATTTCTCATTTAATTTTGAAAAACTTACTGAGTAAATAATAAGACTAAAATGACTAAATTGTGGACATAATTTGTCTTAAAGACAGCCCCCCTTGGCAGAGAATTATGGTAATAATCACCATTGTAATACATTATGTAAAGGTACATACAGTGGGCGCCCTCTTAACCGGCCTCGGTTTAACCGGTCCCTTGGTTGTGAGATAAACAATGATTCATACAGTGCCGAGCGGCTCACCATGTCAAAACTTGCATGATTTGCCTTGTTTATTTTACGTTTTAGACAGTTAAGTGGTTGATTTATCAAAGTGAAGACGTGTATCGATTATTACTACTGTAAGTGATTTCGTGAGTTGCCGATGCTATTTGTCATAAGTGACACACAACGGAAACGTGTAGAAGAATGGATAATTGGTGATCAAGAGCTTGAACATGGAACTTTGGTTGATGGGAAATTATAAGTGTTGTCTGCCAACAAACTGATACTAACGAATATGAGATCGAAGAAAAAAAAGAAGAAGAGGACAGCGAGGGAAAAGTCAGTCACAAAGACGCATTGGAAGCATTACAGCTGGCAGTGCGATACGTCGAACAACGAGGTGAGGCGTCTTCTATCGATGTCAGGTTTATGAGAAAGTGGCGTGACTATGCTTTTAAATATTAATTGAAAACTAAGAAGCAAAAAACAATCACGGAGTTTTTAAATTGTAACTGAAACATACAGTATTGTTTTGTGTCATAAATGCAGTAATTATTATTTTATTTTGCCAAGTATTTTATTAGATTAATGTTGTTTAGATTTTATTAATGTTGAGCTA
The DNA here is from genome assembly GCA_034769895.1 of Magicicada septendecula. NCBI lineage: Eukaryota > Metazoa > Arthropoda > Insecta > Hemiptera > Cicadidae > Magicicada > Magicicada septendecula. Next base: position 259,726,003 of record CM068368.1, on the reverse strand, counting down.
CTCATAACTTATTACAGTATTTTGCTGAACAATACACAGACTGCAAATTTAATATTATTCTTTTTCACATAAGTTAACAGTATTAAAACATTTTAATCAGAGTTAAAACTCAGTTTGAAAGAAAATTCGGTTTAACCGGCCGACCCCTCGGTCCCGAGCTGACCGGTTAAGAGGGCGTCCACTGTAGTATTAAAATTACGCATCAGTTTTATAAAACGCTCTTTTTTTAAATTATTATTTAACTATGAACCCATTAGCCTCCCACTTTGAAATTTCGAGAATCACTTACCAAAGGTTTAAACTATTTATAGGAATTTTTTTAAAAAATTTTCAAAAATGCACTTTTTGAGAAAATTAAATTTAAAATTTTGATTTTGTGTTTACAAAAAAACTTTTTATGAAAAGGTATGTTGTGCTGTATATCAATGAAAACTGCATGAAAAACTGAGTAAAATAACACCACTCCCATCTCTCTAGCTCAATTAGGAGAGCAGCTGTGGTGATTTCAAAATGTCGGACGTGCGTTTTTGGCCGTTTTTTGAAAACTTTACATAGCCGTAATTTCTAAACCGTTTGAGATATTTGAAAAAAAATTTGTATTTTTATTAATCTCCATGAGGACTACCTACATACCAAATTTCATCAAATTCTGAGATGGTCAGGTAAAATTTTTAATTTTAGCGCGTTGATTTGATACGGAATGACCCTTTCACAAGAAGTTTTGGGATCAATCCACAGCCAGTTGTGCACTTATTTTCTATAACTTTGTTATTGGAAGGAAAAGTGTTGTTCTTTTAACTCTTCCTTTTGTAGTTCAAACAAATGATAGTCACATGTGGTGATAAGTCGGGGCTCTAAGGAGGATGTCAGCAGTGGCCAATGTACTTGTCACAGTTTGTCATGAGTTGTTGAGTTGTGGTGGCAGTTTGGAGTGTAGCATTTTCATGAATTACTATGGCTCAGGACATCTCATCTTTTGGACTGATAAGTTCCTTGTTATCCTTGTTCAACAGTTCACAGTAGTATGCAGCATTATTTGTTCTTCAGTGACAACTCACCAGTCCTAAAAAAATTGGCAAGAACCTTACCTGTTGACTATCTTTACTGGATTTTTGCTTTTACTGGAGTGGTTTCATTTTATGAACTCCATTTGCTTCTTAATTGGTTCGTTGCAAGTAATGGTGCGTCCATATGTCCACAGGTAAGAGTGTGCTTCAGAAATGAATCCATTTTTGCTTCACACTGAGTCAGAAGTCTCTGAAGAATGTTGTATTTCTGATAATTCTTCAGCATTCAAAATGTGGGGAAGAACTCATCATGAAGAAATTTGTCAGAACTTTTATTTTTTTCTGGATAATGGATTGCAACTGCCATGACTTGTCCAGGTTTTCGATTAATGTCATCCACCTTTACTGAAATTTGGGGGGGGGGGGCATTATGCTGGTGTTTGGTTAAAACAATGAGTAAAATTTTGTACATCATTTTGTCCACCAGCCCTGCAAAAACTAGTACAACATATAACTGCATGCAGCAAGTCTAGGACACTGCTTGCCAAGGAGTCTCACACCATATTATCACTGACCTTATAGTCATATTTGACTGACTCTTGCATCAGTACGTAGTGTGTGCTACAGTAAAAATATATGAAAATTGCTAAGCTCTTGTTCAAATATCATCTACTTTTAGAATCACATTATTTGTATTTTCAGTGTTACCATCATTCATTTGTGTAAAAGATATACATATCAAGTATACATATTTAGGATGTATATGTGCGTGGAATGTGTATTGGAATCTAAAGATGTATCACAGTGATGATCTTTCTCCTTTTCCTTCCCCTTACATCCTCTTATCTCATATATTTATAGTTACCCTGTGCATTTATTTTAAAAGCAATAATTGCAAAACTGTAAATCATTTGTGTAAATAAAGTGTGTACAGTTTTTACTTTAATGATCTGAAAGCACTAACTGGAATAAAATTGTTACCATGTTAATAGGAGTACTTATTTACACAACTATTGTCCATTTGTTTATAAATGAGTGTTATGTGTAATTTTATGCAGTTTTGTGGAATAATGCTGACGGGCCAGCACTAATGGAAGAAGTCTGTAAGTAAAATAGCTGGGTCTGATTCCACATTTCACATAGTTCCAAGTGTCACCATATTAATAAGGGAAACTGCCTGAGTGTACGTCTTTCCCACATTTTTGATAGATTGTTGTGTCTGATGTAAACAAATTTATTTAATTTCATTGTATCCCATTGTCTTGTAACTATTTTTTACTTTAACCTGCTGCTTGAAAAATTATAGTTTTTGGTTTATGCCTTTGACAGTATAGGATAACAATCTTTCCGTTTGACTTCTAATTCAGAAGATATGTGTAACACAGGAAACATAAAAGTGGTAATTAGCATAATACATAAACCATGTAAATAAAGTTCTGTTTTGCTTTCAGATATTAGTCAGCAGCGAAGCTTTGTTTCTTATTATAAATCTCTCCCTGAGGTGAGAAAGCATGATATATTATTCATTATGTAATGTAAAAGTAATAACATGCTCTTTTCATTAATATGACTGAGTATTTATGGATGATGAAGCTCTCAAATTTGTAAACGTTACTTCTTTAAAAGTGATTTCAGTCTTTAAGAATATGACCATTTGGTTGATGATAAATTTTTATTTGCATCTATAACAGTTGGATGTGTACATGCTTGTGTAGGAGTAGTAGTGGTGGCGGTGGCATTGGCAGCAGTGATGGTAGACTCGAGCCACTGAGTAAGCAACTTGGATGTTTATTATATGTGGTGGGAGTAAAAGCACGTACAGGAATTTGTTCACGTCACCATAGTAACAGACTGTAACTGTATTGTGTTGCCATGTTCTTACCCAGCTAAATATGTGGCTAGTTTTACACCATGCAGCACTAGATACGTATAAATGTAAATCTTCGTGTGTACAGTTGGCAAAATAACAGCGAAATGTCAGAGTCGTTTATTGAGTGGCTCGAGTATAGTGGTAGTGACAGAGGTGGTGATAGTGGTAGTGGTAGTTTTTTTAGAGGTGAAAACACTAATTACGCACATGAGCCAAACAGCCCATAGTGTTGGACTCCCTGGACTACCAACTAAAAACACCTCCATACCTCCTTGTACTCCTTGAGCACTAGTCCGGAATTGTTAATCACACTACTTCAGGCTAGGCTTGCCTTTCTCTCCCTATAGCTTTCTTCTGATGTACTTAGTTTATGTACTTGGTTGTGCTGCAGTCTAAATCGGACTTCTTTACTTGTTGGATTATCTCGGTGTGATGTGACACTTGGTCCAAGGAGCCTTCCTGCCTGAGCATGGCATCAACTATAGTTTCCTGTGTTACATGACCCACCTCTGCCTCCAGTTCTATCTGCTTCTGTTCCCACCTACTGCAAACAAAAAAGTGTGGTGGAAATTGTCATTTACACCGTGGGAGTACAGACACTAGGCTGTCAGTGCCTTACCCATCCTATGGAGATAGGTGCAGAAATATCTGTGCTCACTCAGAAACTGGGTAATGTTCTTTCTACTTCCTGTGCTTTCTCTCCATCCATGTTTTTACTTTTGGGATGAGCCTTGCTGTCCACCTTCCTCGAGGCTCCTGCTCCCAAGCCAGTTGCTATGTTTCAAGGGTGTGGGTATCTCCTTTTGTATCACCAAGTTCTCTTTTCCTTCTATGTATTGCCTGTCACTCCCTGGTGGTGGTAGCGGCAGCAGCAGTAGGTTATGAGTCATGAGGTGGTGCCCATGTATCAACGAATGGTGGTCGTGTAAAAGGTTGGAGAATCATATAAAATCAAAAAAATCATGGAGTCAGTAGACTCCATGTTTATTTTTTGAAAGTCATCAGTGTTGAGTTCAGTCTTTTAGATACATTAATAAAGGAAGGGAGAAGGGATTACACTAAATAATTTTCTAGTTTACTTGGTACTTTAAGTGGTTTGATGGAAAATTAAATATTATGACTTGTGGAATATTAGATTAGATTAACCATTTGGGCAACCTTTGGCAAATTGTGATTTTTCAGTCATAAACAAATTTTTATTATCTAAAATCTTACATGAAATGAATAAATCCATTATTATTATTATTTTTTTTTAGTAAATGCAGCTCTTCTATTTGTCATAAATGTGAAGTAATAAGTAAGTATAAATAATAATGAGTAAGTAATATAAGTATTTTCCATATACTTTCTCATCAAAATTGTCAATATCGTGTACTGCATTTTTGTTTATTGGCAAATGGATTTATTATCTGTATACACTAAGTTGGCGTCTGGGCCGGCGACTGGCCCGGGTAATCCCCTGGCATTCACAACCGGCCCAGACGCCAACTTAGTGTATACAGATAATAGACAACCATTACCCAAAGCATTTTGTAAAAAAGTCTTGACTCTTTGAAGAGTTGATAAACAATGCTTGGATTCTGCAGTTGTTATTGGCAGTGTTAAAATTATTTTTAGTGTTTTTATAGTTTCTGGGATAATATCAGAAAAATTATGTTGCAACTGTAATGAAATGAAGTTTCTTGCTCCAGTAATTTCACTCATGTCCAACCGCACATGATTAACATCTAATTTTTTCCTTTTTTTTTTACAAAAATATGGTTATGTAGAACACAGAACACATTCTGTCAAAATTTTCACTAGAAATTCTTTTGAAAATGTTGGTACTGGTTCTGTGTTAACCATTAAAGCAGCTTGTATGTGGTCACAATATGAGATAGTTCCAGTCTCATTTTTAATTATTTTAATAGACTCAAAAATTTTATGTAGGACTGAGGTTGATGTAGGACCCTGTTTCTTGACTTAATTTGATTATTAAGTATATCAATGTACAACAGAAATTCATTAAAAATTATGATCCAAAACAAAAATTCTGGTTCTTCTTGCCTTTGTCTGAGACCAGAATTTTCATTAGAAATAATGCTTCTTATGAATTTGTCTTCACCCCCTTTTGAGACTTGTATGAGTTTCTCTAGATTCTCACAGTATTGATGGTCTGATTTTATAGTTCTGTCTCATTGTTTCTAACTTTGGTAACCTGCGCTTGACTATTTTCTTAAGAGTATTGGATCTCTTGGGTGACTTTTTAATTTGACTTAAATTTACTCTTTGCTCACAGCCAACATACTATCCAAAACATTGGTGTGCTGTAAGAAGCCCTCTTGAACCTTGAACACTAGTGGTTTGCAGATGTTCTCGCAATACAACATCAAGTTCTCCAGAAAAATACGAGGGCCTTTTTTTAAGTAAGAACCATTCTGGTATATAGCCAAGGAAATTTTATTTATAAATAAAATTACAAATGTAAACTAAAGAGTAACTTAAACTACAAGATTACTGTACTTTTCTGTGTAGTTGCCATTAAATCTAAGCCGTTGTTCAGACATGGCACTTGTTTAGTTATACCATCATCAAAGAAATCTGCCACCTATCTGTTCAACCAGGTAGTGACAGTTTGTTTCAGTTCATCATCGTCAGCCATTCGCTTCCCCCCTAAAAATTCCTTCAGCTTTGGGAAAAGATGAAAGTCCAAAGGTGCAAGATCAGGACTATAAGGCAGATGATCAAGCTTTCCCCATCCAAACTGGTCCAGTAGTGCTGTTGTCTTTGTCGCAGTATGTGGCTGAGCGTTGTCATTAAGGAAGCAGACACCACTTGAAAGCAGTCCATGGCAGCAGGTTTGAATGGCCTGCTGAAGCTTAGTGAGTGTTTCACAATACACTTCCGCATTTATTGCCATTCCTTGTGGGAGGAAGTCAACCAAAAGGATTCCTTTCTGATCCCAGAAGACTGTAGCCATGATTTTTGGGCTGATAGAGTCTGCATAGATTTTCGTGGTTTTGATGGTGATCGGAATTGGTGCTGCTCAGAGGATTGTCGTTTGGTCTCTGGTGTATAGTGACAGATCTAGGTTTCATCTCCAATCACAATATGGTTCAAAAACTCATCACCATCATTGTGTTACTGTTCCAAAAAGGTCAAAGAGTGGGCCATATGCTTTTTATTGTGTTCTGTCAGCATTTTTGGTATCCATCCCGCACATATTTTTATAGTGAAGCTTGTCAGTAACAATGTTGTAAATGACAGATTGTGATATGTGAAGAAATGACAGGTGCAACTCATCAATAGTGAATTGCTGTTTTCATGAATACAGTCGTCGACTTTTTTGATCAGGTCCTCAGTGATCACAGTGGCCACCCAGACCGGTCCTCATCATGCGCATTGGTCCTTCCTTCAATGAATAACCTACACGAGTTACACTCATTTCCATCGTTGACATTGTCCCCATACACTTCTATAAGCTGCCAATGAATTTCAGTGGGATGGACATTTTTTGCATTCAATAATCTAATCACTGCACGCATTTCAAAATTGGTGGGATTATTTATCAACATGGTGGTGAACAATGCTGCATGCAGACACACATGCAGACACTTGAAACTTAGTGACTGTGTAGTGGAGGGCCTGCCGCCGCCATCAACCTGCTTGATCAAGTTGTGCAAAAGTTTTACTTAAAAATAAGCCTCATAAAACAATTCTCTAAATAATTCATGACTTACTTTTCCACAGTAACCTCCAAGTGCCAATCCAAAACCACTGCAAAATTTTATGCAGCAAATAATGTGTTTTAAAATATAACTTGTGTGTAACCTGTTCATGATGTTCAGTGATATGCTGACATAAGGTGCATCATAATATTCACTGCGCCTAGTAAAACCAGTTGTGTGCAAATATTATTGCCTCAAGGTGATTTATAATTTTTTGTTTTAGTAGAAAGGTAGTGAAAATCTTTGATACACTTTCTGGCCCAGTTGGCATCTGTTTTTGCTGTTGCAAGATTGTAAAATAATATATAGAGAACAGAGTGCAAATTCTAAACTTCACACTCACATATCAGCTTATTTCATTTATAAATATGTCTGTTAAGAAAGAGCATGTAAATGTCCTGATTTGGGTCTTTCTTTCACAAATTTGTGTTCAATTTAAATCGGGTAATGGATTGCTTAATTTTTAAATATTTTTTTTTATTCTCTAGAGAAAGTCCATTAAAATAAGTTTTTATTAAAACACTGATGCTATTCATGTTTTAGACAATAATTTTTGTTATGTAATTTTTTTAGATTCAGAGAAATTATGATTATGGGAGGATAGTATGTAGGTAAACAGAGTTTTGATAATGTTTAGTAAATGAAAACATTTGTGTAGTCTTTTTATTGGGTTTAATTATAATGAGTTTTATAATGTGATTTGGGTTGCTCATTAAATTGATGCAATTGTTTATTTTGTTGATATTTTGTGTGTGTTGATTTTTGCTTGTTAAAGAACCAATAAGATATAATTTATTGGTTGATTACTAATGGCTTTTACAAGACTTAACATAGTTTTTCATTATTATGAAAGTTTTATTTTTTTCAGACAGTTTACATAATGACTTAATGTTTTCTTATATACTATTCTTGTATACTAATACTAGTAGTATTAGTAACTGAACAATTGCAATATTATTGGTTTTACTAGGACAGAGAAGTTGTCAACAAAGTATGCCTGAAAGTTATAAGAAATAACTTAACAATGTAAGAAAATTTAATTACATTTGTGATATTATTTTTGTATACAGAAGCCACCAACAACTGTACGTTTCTTCAACAGGACAGAGTTCTATACAGTCCATGGAAGTGATGCAACGCTAGCTTCAAAAGAAGTTTTTCGGACCACATCATTTATAAAAACAATTGGTTCAGGTACATGTAATATCATATTTTCTATTTAAGTTACAAATATGTAATAAAGAAATAACAGACGTTTCCTATAAAAATATTTTGTCAACAACTTTTACTGCAATTTTGTAACTTTGTATCATTACTATGATATGGGTACAGGTGTATAGTTCACTGCTTTTATGATTCCAGGGAATTGCTCAGCTAATAAACTTTCTAGCACCTGTTTTGTTATTTGTAGAGTAAAAGTATAGTACTTCTGTTGGACTGAAGTAATGTGGAAAGTAACTGTTGCATAAAAATGGCAGGATGTTAAAAGTTGTGCATGAACGATTTAATGTTCATGCACAATACTGAAATTATAATATACATTCTCACACACACACACACACACACACACACACACACACACACACACACACGCACACGCACGCGCGCGCGCGCGCGCGCACATTGGTATGTTGAGCTGAAAAATAACAAAAGTGCCTATGTGACTCATAACATGTGGCAACGCACGAAGCTGTCGTAGATGTATGGAGATCATTCTGCGCGGCATTATCAAGACAGGACATTGACACATTTTCTAGTGAGTTCCAGGCACCTATCTGTGACAGATTATTCTTGAATCTCAGTGGGGTATAAATATAACCAACAGTAGCAGGCCCAGTTCAGTTAGACCTGGCAATATTTCAAGTGTGGTTTAGAGTGATTGTTGCAGTGTTACTTAGTACTGTAATAAGGTGATATTTGTTGTGTGTTGGACAAGTTAACTTGAATTATTGTATCGAGAGTGCATTTGTTGATTTCTGACGACTATTGTTTGTTTTTAATTAAAGTTATAATTAGCAACTTAATTGGTGTTAGTTATTCTGTTTCCACTGTGCAACATGACTATCCATGTGACCATCATAACAATGGTATCAGAAATGCAATAGGATGTTTTAAACAGTGGAAACAGAGGACACTTTGTAGAAGAGTAGTGTGCATAGTAATTGATTTACAATAATGAATACCAGACAGGTGATTGAAACATTCCAAGTGCGCTACTGCAAACAGAGTAACAATGCAGACAAGAAGGAGAACTGGCAGAGAAGTAACAAGATGAGTAACAATAAGAAACAGAAAGACGATAAGAAGAAGAATATAAGCAGGAAGCAGAAGCGTGGTAAAAAGTGCTCTTGCTTGAATTGAGGTTGTGACAAAAGAAGAATGTAAGCAGGAATCAAGGACATAAAAGCGTTGATACAAGAGCAAAAACAGATTGAAGAGTATACTGATATGGAGCTGAATAAACAGGTTACTAGAATATCTGAAGTAGAATAACCAGTGTCAAACAAAATATCTGAAGTTCAAGATGCTATGTTAATAAAAATATCTGCGGTAGAAGAGTGAAGTGCCAATAATAGAAAAAAAATATTTGAACAGAAGTCGAACAGTTTATGAAAGTACAGCCATGCTTTTCTAAACACGTTGCTGAATGTACTGTACCAATGGTAAAGAAAGAAAAAGACGCAGAAAATGAGATAATAGAGAGAGTCACTTTGTATGCCATTGAGCCTTCACATCAAGGCCTTAAAATTTGATGGAAGCACTCACTGGGTGATGTATCTTTGGCAATTCAAAGCTTCTGGTTGTGCAAATCATTGGATGGAGAAAGAGAAAGCCAACGAAATTTCACTCATTAGTGCTCTTTAAAAGTACCCGCCGCATAGCTACTACAGAAAGTGCCACCTGATAGCCAGAGTATTTGTGCTGATTTGAAAATAAGCTCTCGAGTTACGGTTTTGTAATAAACATTTGTCCAGTGTGTACTGCACGGACAAATATCAGACAGACAAATATCAGACGGACAAATATACTTGAAGCAAGTATCAACAGATTAATTTGACTGGCGTATACTGAAGCACCAGAAGATTTTCGAATGAGGTTTACAATGCAGATATTTATTGATGGCATATAAGATTGTGAACTTCAGCAAGTGTTACAAGTGGGAAGACATTAAAGTAGCTCATGTTTATGCCCTCCAGTGTGAAGCTCTGAAGTTAGTATTCCACTGCATTAATGAGTTTATGCCATCACACTAGTCAGAAGATCCTAGTATCACATTGCCATTATGATAAGGACAGCAAAGAAATGATACAAGACATACAATACAAAGTGTCAAAAGCGCCACAACGATTTAAACGATGGGACAGAGACAAGACCGAAGTGTTACAAATATGGGAAACCTGGACACCTTCAGGCAGATTGTTGGAAGGAGAAAAAATGAATGAGAAGGGAATGAACATACAAATTGGAGAAATAAAGTTCCGTAACTGGACACAACTTTCACGCTTGATAAGACCAGTTGAAACTTGACTGAAATGAATTTGGTGAGGGCAAACAATATGATTTAGAATTGACATTGGCTCTACAATGTCCGTTGTGTGCCCTGACTTAGGCATCACCAGCCTCGTTTTAGCTCTTTAAGGGCACACATGCAATTCTATTTTGTTATATAAAACTGTAAATATCAAAAATGGGGTTGTTCGTTTGGTGGGGAGGTGGAGTTTGGCTGCGTTGTTTTGTGTTTTAACAAGAGTAAAGTACTTAATTTTGATAAATAAAGTATCCTGAAAAGAGGATCATAATAATCCAGTGTTAAAAGGTAGATGAAATATGTATAATGGAGAGGGTAGTTGAAGAGGAAGGGGGTAATTTTTTTGAAAATTATCTTTGATGTCGAATAAACTACTTCATTTTGAAGGATAAGATACTATAGTAATTACATATAATGAAACTATCGCTCACTGAAAGTGTGAGTATACAAAATGGGGTTGTTCGGTTAAGGGGAAACGGTAGTTTACCTGCATTGTTTTGTGTTTTAACAAGAGTAAAGTACTTAACTTTTGATAAATAAATGCCCCAACATAAAGTCATATTAATCCACTGTAAAATGGTAAATGAGACATCTATAAATGGAGAGGGTAGTGGAAGGGGAGGGGGTGATTTTTTTGAAAATTACTTTGCTGATATCAAGTAAAGTATGAGAATTCAATTTTGAAGGATAAGATACCTTAGGAATTACATATGATAAAACTATTACTCTATGAAAGTGTAAGTATCATTAATGGTGGGGATCGGTTGAGGAGGAGTGATGCTTATCTGCGTAGTTCAGTTTCTTTATAAGAATAAAGTACCTAATTTTTATAGATAAAGTTACTTGAAAATAACAATATTAAACAGCTACCCCATTATAAGAAAAATATCTGTAAATAGTGAAAATAATTTGAGGATGGGGGATTTTTTTAGAAATTATCAAACCGAATTCAAGTAAATGATTTAAAATATAAATCTTAAAACATGAAAGGTGTATATGGTTCTCCATACTGATATTTTAATAGTTGTTTTCTTATCCAGTGACCTAAAAATCTTCTATTAACATAATAAACAATCTCGCATTCTTAAGGAGCATCATGAAATGGCTACCTCAGAAGGTATTTCAAGTTGTTTTCTTATACAGTGACCTAAAAATCTTCTATTAACATAATAAACAATCTCACATTCTTAAGGAGCATCATGAAATGGCCGACCTCAGAAGGTATTTCAAGTCCATAAAGAAGGTGATTGATATTGGGCATGAGTATGTTAAATATTAGATTTATTTAAGAAGATTTATATAAAATAGTGTTTCAGCTTAAATAATTTTACTCAGCCTAAGTATTTTGTTATCCTGAGATAAGATGTTGTCGATCATTAACAAAATATAATGTGTGCTGAAAATTGCTGCATAAGACATGGATAGGTGTAAATAATATTTCACACATTTTGTACAGAATAAAATTTACCAGCAAGTTAAATGACGACATATTGGGTATGCAAGGAAATGTGTTGATAGAACATATGGGGAAAGAAATTTTTAATTTTTATTTTATTTTTTATTTTTATTTTATTTCTTCATAGCATAGACTAATTGCTTTAAATTATAATAATGTTAATGTCCAAAATTAAAGGTTGCATTACTTGCACATATTTGTTATATAAATTTGTTGTTTCAGTATATCAAAATAAGCAACCCAAAGTTTACAGTCAGGGAGATGAAAGCAAATATTTGTAAAAGTAATGAAGAGAATTATTTCTCACCTATAATATTTTCTTGTGTAGTTTGTTCATATACTTAAAAAAATATGTATAGTTTGAATATTAGTTTATTTTATTTATTTTTTCTAGAAAGCGACCCTTTAGACTCTTTAATTCTAAATAAAGGGCAGTTTGAGTCATTTGTGAGGGATTTGCTTCTAGTTAAACATTATAGAGTAGAAGTATATACAAAGAGCAACAAAGCAAATTCACAGTGGGTTCTTGAATTTAAGGTATGTATGGTCATTATCTTTGATTCAATATGATTTATGTTAATGTAATGAAACTATATATAACAATATATTATATTTATATAAAGGACATTTATTGTATTACCCGATACAGCCCTACTCGTACTCATATTACCTATTACCATTCAGTGATATAGATTTTTTTTTATAAGGAGGAAATACCTACTCACCATCAGGAAACGTCATGCTTTCTGGTGTATGGCTCTTCCACTCACTAAAACCCTACCTCCTTTGTTCTAGCAAGAAGCACCATGGTTCCAAGTTCACACAGTGGTTCATGGTGAAGCTACTTCCTTGTCTATTGAGGCTTCACATTCCTTGAATAACATTACTATTGAGGTACCGTCTCAATTTTTTTCTTCTTTCGTAGACCATTTCAATGTAACATGCTATTTCAGTCGAGTTTTCTGTGCATCTTTTCAACGATATTGTCAGGGGTTATGGGCCCCACTATGCCTTCTAGGTGATGTCTTTGTTCTGTTCATTTGTTGCATATGAAAAATGCATGGTACACATTTTTCTCATGTCCACAGTGTGGACAATTTGGTCTTAGCAGCCACATTATGAAGATAAGACTGAAACTGTCTGTATCCTGTAAAAAACTGGGTTAAATAGAATCCAGTCTCCCCATTTTTTCTATTTATCCAGGCATCCAGATTCTTGATGTCCGTCTGCCTTTGGTTCTCAGTGACCATCATTCTTGTTTTTTCTACACTGTTCTCATGTTTGCTGTTGTTTTTATCCTGGGCTTGCCTGTGTTCTTCTTTCTGTCTCGTGTATATTTCCTTTCTTCTACCAGCAGGTTAGTGGGGATTGTGCCTGCAACTATGAATATTGCAGTGTGTGAAACGGAGTAATAAGTGAATGCAACACACACTGCATCTCTTATTTGCACTGAAATCATGTGGTTCTTGTATTTCTGGTTTCCAAACGAATCAGCCCAGATCTGTGCTCCATACGGCATGACTGATTGTGTGACAACCATTAGCACATTTGTTTACTAGAGTGTGGTCCTCCAATACCAGTCGTCAATCTGCTCAATGTGGTGGTGATATTCCCTGCAATGTCCACTGCCGTTTTGAGATGTTCCCAGCATGTGAATTACTTATCAATCATCACTCCTATGTATATTATTTGGCACATCACTGTAGATTTGATTATTTGCCACAACTGTATGTGGTTAGTCTTTTCTCCTGCTAACTGTAGCCTGTAACCCTCCATCCATTGAAACACTGTTCTCATTACTACTCTGCTCAGCAAAATTTGGGCGATTTTTTGGTCATGTGCTACTATAACTACTACTACATCATCTATATAGGCATCAAGCAATATTCTGGCATTCCCAGTTTTAGTATACCATTGCAAACCACATTCTGTAAGTCCAGGCTCAACATCGAACTGTGTAACCCAGACATGATCTTTTTCTTTTTGGGCCCTTCTGTAGTGTTATACCACAATTCCCGGTCATTAAGGTAATCTCTTAGAACAGGTATGAGAAATTCAGATATATTATAGGTACCTTCCAAAGCCTATAGGACATTTCTTCACCTTGCCGAGTTAAAAGTGTTTATCATATCTAGAGTTACAGAAGACAAATAGGAAGTGAATAATGATTTGACTGTTTCACCACATTTGCAGCTACCACTGCAGTCTTTATAGCGTCTGTAGTTGACCTTCCCTTCCGAAATCGTACTGTCAATCTGAGAAGTCACCTGTGTTATGTATTGCAATCAGTAATCGTGGTTTCAGAATCTTTTCAAACAATTTCGCGGCTGTATTAAGCGTGGTGGTGGGGATATTAATGGTACTGATATAATTATCAATATTGTAATAATAATAATAATAATAATTATTACAATTATTGTTATTGTCAATTAATAATTATTATGATTTGCAATATTGTGTCTGAAACAATAGACTATGTAATCTTAGAATTCTCATACTTCATTCAGATGTTTCATGACACAGTGGGGAAGATACGAAAATAAATTGCTAGGGGTTTCCACTTGTATTTACTGTGTAACTTAAAAATTTTGTCATAAAAAAAATTAAAGTTTCAGAAGTATAATGTCATACTTTTATAATACAGTCCTCTCTCTCTATAACGATATCCAAGGGACTGGGCATTTTCATCGTTATAAAGAGAGATCATTATATAGAGAGGAACCAAAATTTGAAGAAATAGGTTCAAATTTCTTTTTGCTGCGCCATACGTGTGAGCGGTAACGCACTGCCCGTGCGGTATACTTTCAGCATTGGCATGTATACACATGCGGAGCATTCTTAGCCGTTCACAGAATTCACTCAGAAGTATTTGAAATGGCCACAACAACAATTCTACGTATTCCTTATCGCAACACAATGATTACAAAGCCTCAAGCACATTCGCAGCTTTCAATTATCGCACTGTTTACAAAACACTAGATACCCTGAATGGACAGTCTGTGTTAACTGCTGACGGAAAGTAACGATAAACCACTGACCTTGTACGCACACTGCTTGTTCCGACAATCAGAGACATAGGCGTATAAATGCGTTCTGAGCGCTTAACCAATCTAAAAACGATGTGCGGTTTAACACGTCTGGAGCACCACACAGGCATGAAACTTTTGCGTGTATACATGTCCAGAGCACCGAAAAGGTTAAAAATAAAGTAATACTGTATCATAAATTCACACAACAAATATTTATTATTAAGTTAATATTTTTCCCCTATTACAGTATTTTTCTACTCTTTAGAAAGATTTAAAGATTTACATTAATGGAAGAAGTCTGTCATCCTAGTTTGCTTCCTTTTCCCCTTCCAAAGCACTGACCTTTCTTTGTCCTGAAGCCGCACAGCATCTTCTGTTGCTGTCATGTCATCTTCTTGGTGTATGAAAAATCTATGCAGGATTTTAGCTGCCTCCAAGGCCTGCTGAGGGGTTGGGGCTGGTTCCGGCTCTGGTTCAAGTTCCGTGTCACTGTCTCCGCCTTCTTCCACACAAACTGCATTTAGAATGTCCTCGTCTGAAACTCCTGCTGTTGTAGCCACAGTGTCATCGACATCATCGAAGTCCTGCAGTTCTTCCGGTCCATAGGTGATAGGCAGTTCAAAATGTCTGGCCCAAACAGCTAAAGGCAGGTCATCTTCATCTTCAGTCGATCCTTCGTCTTCCAGCCATCCTGCATGTTTGAAGGAGTGTTTTATCGTTTTGGTTGTCACCTCTTCCCAGGATTTGCTGATCATGTGTATAGCATCGAGAATGTTTATTTTAAGGTTTCCATTTGTAATCATACGAAATACGGTGTGTATCCGTCTGCCACTCGGTGTATACGTTAGCTTGTAATAAAATAAAAGTGTTGCTGTTGTTATTTAAAATTATGTTTATGTTTAAAATATTAACGGTCGTGATTAAATAAAATCTAATTATGTGTGAAATATCATTTAGATGTTGTAATCGTTGAAGGTTACTAACTTTGTAAAGCGATTTAAAATGTAACATTCAAGGTTACTCACAGTGTGTTTACAGTTGTGTAATTATACTTGTCTGAAAAGAATTCCCTAATATGAAATAAATAAAATAGTTGGGTTGATAATATTTAAATGCTAAGTTTGCTTAGATTTAAGAAATAAAGTACAATAGTTGGTCGCTTGAAGATGATGGTTGTCTTGTTGATGCTGACCATGAAACTTCTCCTCCAGGTTGCTGATAGTCTAAGTACGTTACGTCTCGTAATGTCTGGACAATATAATAAACAAAATATACTTTCACGTACCTGGTCGTGTTTTCTAGAAGTTCTAGTATAAGCTGTCAACTCAGTTTACAAACACCAACTTACTTTAGTTGCAAGGTTAGATTGCCTTGGTTGTTAGTGGGCGCCACACGGATTTATTTTGGGAAAATCCCGTGTAAAACCCACAAATAGAATCACTGAATGATTTAAAAATTTAAAATAATTGTTTATCACCTTTGTGGCAATGCTATTCCAAAATATTAAAATACAACTGAAGGTTGTTTGAGTTTTCTAAATAAAATATTTAATTATCAGATAGAAATAAATCAAGTCTAGTTATGCTGTTAATAATGGGTTTTATTTACACCCTTATAGAGAATTCCAAAAAAAAAAACAAATATAATTAAAATATACAAAGTTGTACAATTGTCAATAAGTTATTATATGCCTTATACGGCTTGCTCAGGGCACAAGTTATAAATCTGGCTAAGTCCAGATGTTGTTTATTTTTAATAGTAATATTATTAAAATCTCAGATGTGAATTCTTTGAGACACGAAAAAGAAAATTATGCCTACACAATATCTAATGATTTGCTGATAAAATATTGATTGATAATGTTTTGAGGTTACTTTCATTAAGTAAACAAATAAAATTGACCTGTTGATAGGTCGTGCGTTCGTCAACGCTTGCTTTTTGATTTACAAAATTTATCATGTGAGAACACTTATAACTAACATACAGCTTACTTCATAATAACAAATTCATATAATAAATTGAGACATGGTGTAATCTTGAAATGTTTCTGTGTTTTGCGTCAGTACAGATCAGTGTAGAAAAATTTACAGGTTATGGCGCTCAGATAAAAAATGAATAATGATTGCACTGTTACCTTTTGGTTTTAATTATTTAATTAAAACTCATTAACCACTTCGGTAATCGGATTATAATGATTACTGGGTTTTGCACAACACACGCACCAGAACAGAGTATTGCGATCCTCTTCTGACTTAATGGATCATGAATGATATTAATTAATTACTTTCTGTTCATTATTTCCCGCACTAAATTGAAATAATACTGCACATAATCACTATTGTTTCCTGTAGATTAAATTGAAGTAGTTGTTTCTTGGTGTTGAGCTATGTTCTTCGATTTATCATGTTGATGACGCTAACAATTATTAAAAACGTTGATATGGCGAGCACACGTCTCGTGCTGTATGAAGTTGGTAAAGTGTCTGTTGAGAAACGCTCGCGTCCCCCTTATATACTCTCCTTGTCGATCGGTCTTAGGTAAAAATGTTAATTACTAACTAATTTTGTGATTGGTTCTGGCAGGTGTGTGGAGTATGACGTATTTTTATTTTGGCCGTTAAAAACGGTTTCCAACCGCCAAACTCTGAAATGATTGACAGCTCGTCGTTGTTGTTGTTATTCGCATCCAGATTTCTGATGCTTTTTTGGTAAATGATGCTAACATCTTTCCCGCACTTAATACAGTTGCGATTGGGTCGATATTGTCATCAAATTAAAGATCACTTTGTCCTCTTTAATTTGATATCACTCGACATCGAATTAATTTCACTTTGACCGACATTGTTATAAAATCAATGTTCGGGTACACTATTTTTCACTGTTGTCGGTTTACCTGACTCGACGATTTTACACTTTGGTTAATATTGTTTGTGTTCACATAGCATTTTATTACTCAAACGTTTATGTGGGAATACCATTAACTCTGTACTGACCTTTTTTACTGAACATTATGAGTACACCTAAACTTTACACATTGTAATGAACGATCCTTATTACTATGACATTTCGTTTTACGCTAACTCGTTCTATTCTACTACTTAACAATTGAATTATGATTAAATATATTGTTTTAATAATGTTTTATGCTATATTGGAGCATAACAATCGTTTGTGTATTTAATTTACACTTGCGTTACCTCCCAATAATCAACTCGCTGATTATTGCTTGGCCTAGGCGTTGTTAAGACATATCGCTCATATTGGAATTTTGCCTTAACAACATTTATTGGTTCTCAATTCGGTAATTTATTGAGGTACTTTACTTGTATAATCTTCCCTCATACAAATGGTTTTTCTTTCTCATAAGTATATTTGATATTGAAATACATCTTTGTTCTCGCTTTGTAGCCATTGCTAATTTTAGTTTTTGGCATTCATAATTTACTAGTCATGGTTAATTTTATTATCAGCAAAATGTTAATTCTGATTCCACAGTATTCAGATTCTGATTGATTCACTTTTTATTTATATACAATATTCTGTTTACATTATCTACTGATTTGATTGACAGCTTAATGTAAATTTACTCTGTCCATCAGTTTGAGTTAGTCTTTGTCTGGTTGTAGTGTCAAACAGTATTTGGGTTTACTGTTTCCTGTGGTACTTCTGTTTCATTCTTCTTTCTTGATTCCTCTCTTCTTGTTTATTTTTATTACTATATTCCCTATTTACATTGTTGTTATGCACTTCTAAAATCTGGTAACATACATTTAGGTTAGGTAACATTTTGTTATGTTACACATTGCACTCGACCGAGCCTCCAGGTGGTCTAGTGGCTAACGCGGGCGATTGATGCGCTCGTGGTCCCGGGTTCAATTCCCGGCGGAGGCTCCATACGGTGTGCACTCAGCGTCGTGAGGCAAACTGAGTAGGCGCTGAGATAACAGCGCCGCCTCCTGGCCGTGAATACCGCAACTAGCGGCTGGTGGCGCGTAGTACTAGCCATACACCGTCACACTAACACAAAAAGCTGCGCGGTACGCCTTGGTCCTTAACGGACTGTGGAGCGGAGGTTTTATTGCACTCGACCAGTTCCATTAAAAGCCTCCTTCTGTAGTGACTTTTCAATCTTTTGATCACACTCTGATCCATTGGTTGAAGGACACTTGTTGTGTTGGCAGGTAAGAAGCAAAGCTCTATGTTTTGAAGATCAGAGATTACAGGGTGTGCAGGGCAATTGTCGACTAGAAGTAGGATCTTCTTTCCCTTGAGCTCAGCATCCCATTTTCGGATCTCTTCTTCAAAAAGCTGAGAAGTCATCCAAGCACACTTGTTTGCTTTGTAATTGACAGGCAGGTGTTTGATGTTTTTAAAACAACGAGGATTTTTGGACTTGCCGATCACTAGCAATTTCCTCTTCACTGAGTCTGTCATGTTAGCTGCCACCAAAACCGTAATTCGTTCTTTCGCTAACTTTCCACCAATATACTTTTCTGATTTAAATTTCAGTGTTCTGTTTGGCGTCATCTTGTAAAACAATCCAGTTTCGTCAGCATTAAAGATGTCTTCCGCTGAATATCGTGTCTTCAGCTCAGGCCACACTTTCTCCAGCCAGCCGTCTGTGATGTTTCTGTTAACATCACGGGCCTCTCCGCTGATCTGCCCGTAGTTGATGTTGTGACGCAGCTTCCACTTGTTCAGCCAACCCTCAGATGCTTTAAAGTCAGCAATGCCAAGCTCTGATGCAAAAAATTCTGCTTTTGTTTTGACTAGAGGCCCAGAGAGTGGGATATGGTTTATACGCTGCTGTTGAAACCACTGCAGCATGGCCCGATCCAAATCTTCATGCTGAGGTTTCCGCATTCTTCCTGCTGCCTCCCTCCATTTCCGCATCAAGCCACTTCTTCCTATCCTTCCAGATGGTAGCCACAGTTGACTGGGAGAGGCCCGTTCGCCGAACAACATCCGTTTGTTTCTTGCCTTTCTCTATTGCCCGAATCAACGATAACTTTTCTTCCACGGTGAGCACTTTACGCTTTTTAGAAAACATGTTGACCGTTCACGCACCGAGAAACAACTGAGAGTGTACAGTAGCGGACAACAGCTGTCAACACATCAGTGTGAAAGTAAACAAAAGACGCACGGACAATAATAGAGGAGTTTTGCGCTTGACATTCCTCAAGCGGGAAACAAAACACGCCGGGCGACGACCTTGCTACTCAGGTAGGGTGCGCGCGTGCTTTAGAAACAATACACAGTGGGCAACGACCTTGAACAGAAACACCTTGAAAGACTGAAATACCATCGTTATAAAGAGTGAGCAATATTGGTATAGAGAAAGAATATAAACATTAATGTTATGGCAAACCAAACAACCCTCATTAATTTCATCGTTATAGAGGGGTTATCGTTATAGGGAGAATCGTTATAAAGAGAGACTACTGTATCTAAATCATTGTACTCCATCATTCCATAAATTTTTTTATGATTTTGACCACAAACAAAGCTATATAAAATATGAAAGCAATAAATTGTAAATTTTAACAATTTATTACTTACTTCTTACTTCTTGGGTCAGGCATCCATCATGGTGATGCTGATGGCCCGATGTCCATAGTATACCACAGCCGCCAGACCCCATAAAGCCTTGGTCCTGAGGACATCCTCCAGCTTCCCATTGTCACCAATAAGTGCTCTCAGTCTATCTCTCCTGCCATTGATGGAAGTGCATTCCAGGAGAATATGACCCAGTGATTCCTCCTTTTGCTCACCGCAGTTTTCACAGTTCAGGGAGGTGCTCAGTTTAAATCGGAACAAATATTGTTATGTAACTGTGTGTCCTGTTCTGGCCCTTGCTGCAAAGGTGGCGATTTCTCTTGGGACACCTTCATAGAGCTTGTGGTCTGTTGGTGTTGGCTGTAGCTCAAAAAGCTGTCTCCCCGTGCTTGCTTGTCTCCATCTCTCCTTCCATTCTTCCTGGATCATCCCCGTCACATCACTCTTTAGTTTTGATAGGGACATCTGTGGCATTTGATTTGGCTGCATTTTCGCAGATGCTTTCGCGATTTTATCAGCCCGCTCGTTACCCACAATTCCGCAGTGGGCTGGTACCCATTGGAAGGCTATATTTTTCCCCTTCATACTGAGGTGAGTGAGCAATGTCCTTACTTCTGTTATGCGGAATGCATAGTCATTTGGATGGAGTCTCTTTAGGCTTTCCATGGCACCCTTTGAGTCGGACAGTATACAGATGTTCTGAGCCTCCATCTGCAAGCATTGCATCAACGCAGCGTTTATTGCTAGTAATTCAGCATCCAGGCTTGAAACGGAACTGCATGGAATGAAGTAGCTCTCGCCTGTTTGTCTATAATAACCGGCACCAGATTTGGATTCTTTAATGTCTACTGGTCCATCTGTATAGATTTTGGTATACTCCTGGTACTGATTATTTAGCAGTGCAAGAAACTCTTGTCTCAGCACTTCTCCTGGGTCCTGTTTTGTGAGTTTCAATGGGAGGTCTACTTTCATTTTGTTGTCAATGATCATCCATGGTGGTTCCGAGTAGCAGACAGGTATCGGTTCCGGAGAGCTCTCTGACAAGCTGAGTCTCATTTCTCCAATCCTACTTGGAAAAGACTGTTTTACTCTGTTGTCCAGCAAGGTTGACAGCGGGTGAGTAGTCAGCAGAGTTTGGTTTTTCAGATTTTTTAACCATATTTGTTTTTTTTATATACAGGTCAACTGGGTAAATATTGTTAACATTTTATTGAACATTAAAACAACTCGTATTTCTGGTGTTAATTGACGTAAATTGGTAGTTTTTATTTCAATTTGTAGCTTAATATGTTAACAAGGTGTTGAAATATTTATTTTATTTTATCATATTTTTCAACTATACTTTTCATACTTGTTGCAAAAATAATTATATATATCATTTGGTTATGATTTTGTCAAATTACAACATGAAAAAGTTGGCATGTGGGAAACTTTTTTGTTATTAGATGTAAGTATCTAGTGCAAGCAAATGGAATTATTAAAATTAATTGAATTGAATTTTTCATGTGTTGGAAGATATAAAGGTTTATATTATTATCGAGCGCTGAGAATAATGTTTGTACACTATCAGTGCTCCCATAGCATTTGAGTAGGAGCGATTAAGGAATATTTATTCTTTCTCTGTTTAGTGTGTTATATTTGTTGTTAGTGTGTATATGTTACTGTTTTCCAAGTTTGACTATTTTTTTACCTGTTCAATTCTTTACACATTTTGTCATATGTTGTTTGGTTTACTTTGTACATATATTCAGTAGCGAATCTAGAATTTGGTCTGGGGGCTTCATACAAAAGAAAAACAAGTTAAGACTAATCAATATTATAATCTTTAAAGTGGCTGAAGAAGTATAATAACATAGTGAAATAAATCCGATTAAAGTAATAAGACAGGAATATAAGTGTTATTGAACCATTGTTTATAAGATACTTATTGACTTAATTGATTTTTCCTATATTTCATATGTACACGGAAATGCTGTGTAATACGCTTGTTTGTAGACCTATATTTAAAAAAGAGTTACTACTGTATTAGTGTACACCGCTGAGAAATTAATAACACAGTTTAAAAATTAAGATATTAAGAAAATTTCTGTCTACTTTCAACTCTGTTAGTAACCACGGGGACTTGTCCCGCCATTGATAACTAGATTTAAATTGATTGTGGTTACTTGAAACAGTGTAGTGACATGAGTTTCTACAATATGGAGTAGTAATAGCTTTTCTTAGTATCATAAACAATTTCATCATCAACCGTGGCTCTACAGCCCTTGGTGGGTCTTGGCCTGCTCCAAGAGTCGATTCCATTCCTCCCTATTGCATGCCCTGGCTTCCCAGTTTCTAATGTTCAGCTTTGCGAGGTCTTCCTCTATCTGGTCTTTGAATCTACTTCAGGGTATTCCCCTTTTTCTACTACCCATTGGTTTCTGGTAGAAAATATGTTTTGGAGGCTGTCCTTCCTCCATTCTCTCTATGTGTCCAACCCACCTTAGCCTGTATATTTTGATTATCCTGACAATGTCCGGTTGTTTGTACAGATGGTATAGTTCATAATTGATGCGCCACATTCCATTTTCTTGTACTCCTCTAAATATTGCTCTTAGAATCCAATCATAAACAATGTAGATATTTTTAATATAATTTATTACTCAAGGTATAACATCATAGTTGAATGGTGTTTTTTAATTTTTTTTAATAAACAGTTTCTATATTAATGTAGAATTATTTTGATAGTTATTTATTTACTTACAAACCTCTAATGATGCTGATATTTTTCAGTGAAACGTGCGTCAGGTATTGAAATGATAAAAGTGCAATACAGTACTTTCAGAAGAAACTATATTGAATACTATCACAATATTATTTTTAAATGTATATAAACATTTCATAAATAATATTGTTATAAGTCTTCTTTTATATTGTGGATTAAATCTGTTCTACATGAAAATTGCTTTAGTTCTTTTAGACTTTGGATAATTTATATAGAAGCCTAATTTATTAAATCTATTTATATTTGATACAGTTATGTTTTATTAAACACCACTTTAATAAAACATAGTAAGTACTGTATTTGCCACCACTTTGTTACAGAAGTAAATCAGACTATAGTAATTCTCTTTTGAGTGTCCAAAAAATTGTGAATGACCTTTATGGTAACACCCTTTAACATTACATTAGGGAGTTTGTTAGGGGGTTTGTAATACCAATCTTAATATTGGTAACTTCATGTAATATTAATATTATATAACATTATAATATATTTATAATATTGTTAACATTATATAATATATCCTTTGCCACAATACTGTGGTTACTGACTAACGCTGTGTCAGTTGTATTAAAAACCGTTGATCACTGAAGATGGCCTCCAGAGGTGAGGCCGAAATGACTGATAACGTCTGTCAAAATAATAACTATAGTAGACCACATTTTAATAGCCCGGATCTTAATTTCAATAATTATGATGCCAGCCATGAAATCCTTAGAAATAGGTTATCATATAATATGATAATATTTTATATAATATAGTAATTTAAAATTTATGTTTATATTACCTCAAGATGTTATTTTTCCTATTCGGAACATGTTTCGAGAGCTCCCATGCTCTCATCCTCAGCCTTTGCGATCTTGCGTCTGGTGAAGTATTTGTGTGTTGGCTGGATGCTATTAAGGTTTCTTGTTGGTCTGTGGTATTTTAAAGTTGTATTATTGTATGTGATTGTGGTATATGTATTTGTATTTTGTGTATTTTCGATGTTGAGTGCTTTGAATATTGTGTCATGTTTTGTATTGATTTGTATTTGTTCAGGTATTAGTTTGTTTTGTGTTTTACGAGGGGGTACCCAAAAATAACCGGAATAGCGCTGCGACTGGCGGAGCTTACGTAGTACGCATTTCTCCCGCTAGGCGAGTGTAGCGCAACTCGTTCCGAGTTCAGTGCCGTCATTGTTGTCGCCTGAGAAGGTTATGTCCGGTCACAGTAATTCGTTTTGTAAAAGCAGTTTCGCTTGCTCTTTGTTTTTTGTCATGGTGGATTTAAGTGAACAGCGTGCTGCTGTGAAATTTTGTTTCCTGCTTGGGAAAAACGCCGCAGAAACTGTTGTGATGTTGAAAACAGCTTACAAGGATAGTGCTATGGGAAAAACTCAAGTGTACCAATGGTTTTCTCGTTTCAAAGAAAGTGAAATGTCAATTGATGACAAACCTCGTTCTGGACGTCCGTCAACTTCCACAATTGACGAAAATGTTAAAAAAGTTCATGCAATCGTGCTTGAAGACCGACGACGGACCATTGAAGAGATTAGTAAGTTATCTGGAATAACTTGGAGCTCGGTTCAGCGAATTTTGTCAGAAGATTTGGGGATGAGAAGGGTCACTGCAAAATTTGTGCCTCGGGTTCTGACTGAACAGCAAAAAGAGAATCGAGTTGAAACATGCCGTGCATTGAAAGACCAGCTCCGAACCAAACCCAGATTTTTTCTCAAAGGTCATTACTGGTGACGAGTCATGGTGCTATGGTTATGACCCCGAAACTAAACGAAGTCAAGCCAGTGGAAAACTTCATTGTCGCCTCGCCCGAAAAAAGCTCGTCACGTGAAATCAAACATCAAGACGATGCTCATTTGTTTTTTCGATGTGAGAGGGGTAGTGCATTCTGAATTCGTCCCACCAGGTCAGACTGTTAATCAGGCTTTCTATTTGGAAGTTTTAAAAAGATTGCGTAACAATGTGCGACAAAAAAGGCCTGATTTGTGGCAGACGAGGGACTGGTTTTTCCACCATGACAATGAACCTGCTCACGCAGCCATTTCAGTGCGCCAGTTTTTAGCAAAAAAACAACATGACTCCCCTGCCCCACGCCCCTTACTCACCTGACCTCGCTCCGTGCGATTTCTTCTTGTTTCCGCGAATGAAGAGGGACATGAAAGGACAATGTTTTGACGACGTGGAAGCGGTAAAGAAAAAAACGAGGCAGGAGCTGTCGGCCATCACAACAGACGAGTTTGAAAAATGTTTCCAGGAATGGGATCGCAGATTGGACAAATGTATTAAGTGTAATGGAGAGTACTTTGAAGGTGATAAGGTTGTTTTGTAAAAAAAATTAAATACATAGCTTGTAACGGGACGAATTATGAGGGGTTTTTATTTTATTTAATTTGGTTTCATTTTATAAAATATTTTAAATTCATTTTTCATCTGGGTATACGGCCACGTGTTTGAATAAAAGCATTGTGCGAACAAAGAAACAGTACACAGTAGCTGTGGCGAAATAATTACAAAGGAATGTCGTGTTGTCAGTTGTAGTACAATTCTAAGAACTTAACGTTTGTGTGACGTCTACGCCCAAACGCACTACACCAGCATGTGCGCAGACCCACGCCAAGAAGCAAACTCAACATGGCTTAGAGGCGAAAGTTTTATTCGCCTTATGGTCCTGGCTGACGGAAATAAAACTAAGTCCAGCCTACTTTGGTGACGTAGAACAGGGCTCACTGAATATCGTCGACGGCGAAAACAACAAAAATACATGTGTTGAATGTGTCACAGCCATGACTACCAAATAGAAGGCATTGCTTTCCGTCTTCTTCATCAAAGATATCGAGGAGAGGGGATATCGACGCTTCTTCCCAGTTCATAACCGAATTCAACCTGCGCAGGTTGCCCGGCAACTCGGGCTTAAAAAAGTAACTTTTAACATTAAAATAAATGTGAGTGAAACTTGGCAAAAAATCCTAGAGTGAGTACCGTCTTTCAAAAAATGAACTCAAGAATCGTTTCGGACATACTGGAAAAAATTTATAAGTGATTCAACGTGAAGTTGGGATGACGCCACGTGGCCGGCAAAGGGGTATCTGATCCATTATTCTGAAGAAATGGGGTTTTTGTTAAATTAGTGTGAATGTGTGAATGCTAGCAGGCTGGGCTGTCTGATATATATATTATAAGGTAAGATGTTAGAGTAAGATTAAAATAGTAATTGTCATAGTCATGGAGTGAATCACAGAAAAAATATTATGCTTTTATTTCATTTTCTAATTTTGGAGAAATAGCCTGACATGAAGTTTTAAAAGTTAAAAAATAAAATTCAATTATTTTCTCTTCACCAAAAAATGAGTTGTGTAAGTTATTTACATAACCTGTAAACCATGCTTGCTTCTACGTTCGTGTGACAAGATCCTGGCCCGAGAAAACAGAAGGTAGGTGGAAATAAATAAATAATGTATTTGTATTTGTATTAATAGATGAAACTTCGCAGTTGGCACCCGAACAGGGACTGTTTTTATGAATTGAAAAATTTAATATAAAACCACACCTACAAATAAGATGCAAGTATGGTCGAAGGTTAAATAACGGTACGTAAAAATTACGTAAAGTACGCAAGACAATGAGTGAAGATTAGATCAAATATAAGATGTTGTAGAAGGAAGTCTAAGAGCAGTATATGTAAATTAAGAAAATTAGTAAATTTACAATATAAAAAAATGAGATAATAACGAGAATGTCAGCCTAACTGACATTGAAACAGAGAGCCAAATAAATATAGAATTAACCGGAACTGAGTCGAAAATTATGGATGAAGTAATTCATTCAACACCAGTCCCGATTAAAAAATCTGAGGACCAAGATATGATGAAAATGATCCATTTGCTTTTAGAGAAAAATACAATGTTGTGTACTAGTTTTAATGAACAAGAGTCCCTTATTGGAAGATTTGAGTTGTTGTCCTTTTTTGTATAAGTTGATACCCTCTGTGTGGAATGGTGTTGAAAGTGTGAGATGGTGTTATGATGAGAGAGATCTAGATAGAGAATTGTGTGTTGATAGAGAGATAGAATTATATAAATTAAAGAGAGATTATAATGAGGTGAAAGAGATGTTAAATGATATGAAGTACTTACCTGTTAAAATAGAGAATGAGAATTATTTTGATGATACATGTTTAAATAATAATAATTTACCTTATGTTGTAATGAATGAGAAAATAACTGACCCGATATTGAATATAATTACTAATGGAGACTGGACAGAAATAAATAATGTTGACCTGGTTTATGATTATTGTGATAAAACGAATAAACTAAAATTTTATGGTTATTACACACAAGATAGCCATATGTGGGATATAAATAAAATTGAAAATTGTTATGTGAAACCCAGACTAATTTTTGACGATGGAGGCTGAACAGTAAAGCAATAAATGGACAATTTTAAATATTTTGTTTTATGGTTCAGACCTGGCAGACTTGGACAATGAAGTGTGATACAACTGAATAATTAATGATGAAGAATTGTAAATGTTTAGTGAATTTAATTGTGTGTATTGTAAAATGTTAGGTAAACAAGGTGTGTATGCAGGTAATTGTTGTGATAATAATAATAATAATATTTTGCAGTCTAAATAAATAACAACAATAATTTTGAAGAAAAAATAAATGAATTGTAATTATTATAATTGGTGAAAGTAATTAAAACGTTGTGTTTTCAGTAATTAATTTAATTAAAATAATTGGAGGTATTTAAATATTTTAATTGATTTCAATGTTGTATAATTGAGTTTTCTAATGGATTTAAATTATTTTATGAGAGGTGAATGTGATAATTAATTAATAAATAAATGTGAAATTGCTTGGTATGAAATAACACTGTTAAATTTTCAGAGGTTACGTGGAGGTTTTGGTGGGTGTGGTGTGTATATTTTGTGTTTATGTCAGTAGGTGAATAATGTACTGTAAGTATAAATTTTATAATACAAGTCAGAAAGAATAAAATGTTTACAGGTGTTTAACTCAAATGAAAGGATTTTAACTTCAATAATGAAAATAATTTGAGATAATAATTAAAAAATAATAATAACTGAAAGGTGATAAAAAAATGTTAATAATCAATTTGAAAATTTTAAGGAATCTAATTGTAGAAAGTGATGAATGATTTAAATGATGATGGACAAAAGAGTTAATGAAAATTTCACATTATAATGTTTTATAGAAAGTTTTAATTTAGTTATTAGTGTGCTATTGCTGTGGTGGCATGTGCCACAGTAGATAGCGGAGTGTTGGGGGTAACAGGGAGTGTTACCTCCATCGGAGGCCGAAATGGCAAAAATGCACGGCACACCCCTTTTTACAATTTTATATTGTACTTTGATAAATAGCCGTGCCGTGCAGAGTAATGATGATTGTAACATGCCTGAAGGTAAAGTTAATTTCCCCGACTTTTCGGGCGATTACTGCCTTACCAGCACTAATCGTGGTTTTGGCTAGCGGTCAGCTATGGCCATAATTTAAGTCCCGTGACCATTGCTGGCTTGAAATTGGTTGATACTAGAAATTGATGGGGGGTGAAACTAGGGGAAATCCCGGAAACTATGGAACAGCAGCTGCCACTCTGTTCGAGGAGGGACAGCAAAGCCAGGTGGTAGACCCGCATTAAGGGCGCATAACTATATAACAAAGATATGTTGATATCTAAATCTTTCAAATGTAACGCTGAAGCAAGGGCAAGGAGATGTTCAATTCCTCCACCTATGCCGTCCTTGTGAACGCCAATGGGCGCCACAGTCCAACAGAAAAAACAATAGTGTGTGTGGCTAGGGGGTTGCTCAGGTGAGCAACGAATTCAAATTTTATAACTTAAAGATGATAACTCATTTTTGCACTAATTAAATGCTTGTATTATGATTTGGTAAATAGGTGTTCAAATGTTCATTATACTATGTTTATACTGTCACGTAAATGTATTATTTTATTACGTTAGAGATAAGGATTGATAAAAATATGTATTTCATGTAATTTGTATAATTTGGAAATGTGTTTGTAGTAAGGTCATTCATCTTGCTAAGAAAATCAGCTGATCAGCAGTAGAATGTCACGTATAAATTGTTTGCTAATTTCCAAGGTAACTGATGTTTGAATAGTGATTTTAATGTGTTAAAGATTTTATTTTAAATGATGGACTGATTTGATATAGTGAAGATTTTTAAATGATTTGTGAAAAATAGTAAAAGGTAGATTTTGGGTGATTAATATTTTGTTAGGACATGTAGATCAGTCCATGTGGAGTTTAAAATGGTAATAGAGAGAATAAAATTGTTGTGAAGTAATGTAATGTAGAATTTCAGAAGTATTGATAGTGACACATGTAACAGTACATAATGACCCAGTACCATAATTATGGGTTATATAGGTATTTTCAATGTTTTGTATTATGTAATTATTTAAACACGGAATGGTTAGGTCCATTGTCCCTCTGGGAAAAGGAACAACGCAAATTCAGCCAGAGTAAGACACCAAGGTCGCCGATGGACGTGCTGAAATCAAAAAAGGCCATGGCGGTGTTTGTGACGAAGGACTACAATATGAATTATGATTGGGCTATAGCACGGTTCCGTCATCGCTAAGAACAATGACGCACTGAATACAATGTGTGCAACGAGGCGTTGTCCAGCAAGACAAAGCTGGATGACGTAAGAACCACACACACAAGCGCGAATTTACACTTGCCTCGGTCTCATTTCAACGCCATTCTTCAGAGGAGCCACAGCGATGTATCGTTGTGTGTATAACTTTTTAACAATAGTTTAAATTAACTAACAAAAATGTTATCAACAGTAGTGGAGCAATGAAGGCTCATCTTATTTAACAGTATAAATATAAAAAATGTAAATTCAGTGCACACATCTATCTAATTAAACTCAGCGGAATTAAAGGCGAACACCGGCCATCACCATGGGCGTCACACACCAACAACGGATGGACACCACCACCTAATAAGCAGAGAAGTTCCTTTTGTCATTTTTATAGTTAATGAGCTCATTAATACCAAATCGATAATAAAAAAGAATGTATGGGTCTGAAGTTGAATGTGTGAGAATGAACGAGTGAATGTATGGCCATAACCACATATGCCGAGGGCATTGGTTTGTGTAGTAACTAATTAACTATTAATAAATGATTTTAAGCTGGAGCAATAAAGTTTACATTGATATTAATTCAACAGATAAAGAAATAGAGAGAGTAAAAAGAGATAGAAAAAGTAACCGCCATTTTGTTTTGGGTCATATCATATGACGTCACTATTTTGACCGCATGATTGTATATGTACTACCTTAGATTGAATTAAATTTGATGGTTAATTTCAAGAATATCTTGTTATTATTTGTGTCGTCAACTGTGTTTCAAAATCTCCCTGTACATGAACCCTGGCACCCCTTAGGTAGAAAACAAGTTATAAAAGAAGAAAATGAGCCCGGCAACTAATGAATTTGGTAAGTACTCAGACGTACCAAATTATGGTATTGGTTATACATATTTTAGTAGAGTATATGTAATAATAAACATAAATATGAGTTTTATTACAAATGCCGCCCAGAACTAGGGACATAATTATATAGTTTTATTACAAATGGTGGCCGAACAGGGACATTATAAGTTTTATTACAAATGACGCCCTCACTGTGGACTTTATATAAAAATTAATTTATATAAAACAGCTAGATTGAGAAACACAGAAGATGATATAAGACGATATATAATGAATGAGAGGTTATGTTGACGAAGTTGCATAGTTAATTACAAATTGAGTTAATTGCGTAGTCAAATATAAATAAAAGATAAATAACCATTTAAATATTGAAGTAATGATGGCAGAAAATAATAATAGTGTAGAAATGGACAGTACAGACACAGAATCGATTTTGTTAGACAAAATAAGCGCGAATTCTACACCTAGAGCAGTTGAAAATAAGATATCGTTGGAAGATCTGTTCACATTAATTAAAACGCAAAATAGAGTATTAAAAGAAATTGATGAAAAATTTGATAGCCTTGAGAATGAATTAAAGAAACAAAACAATGTACAAGATGTAAAATTGAACCAAGTAGATGAGAAACTTAAAAAAGTTGAAAACGAAATACATAAACAAAATTCCAATGTTAATGAGAAAATTAATACAATAGAAACACAATATGATGATATTAAAAGACAAACAGAAATTGTAAATGAGCAAGTTAAAACTAAGATAAGTAATTTAGATGATAAAGTCAAACGAATCAATGAAACAGTGCAAAATCAAATAGAAATCCAGAGTAGAGAAGTAGAAAATAAATATGTAGAGACAGTAGAACAATTAGAAATCAAAACTAAGAATGAAGTAAACAAGCAGTTAGAATTGAAAACTCTTATTTTACAAAATAAAGTAGAACAATGTGAATCAAATGTAGTAGACCTAACCAAAAGTATTCAGACAATAGATAGCACTATATCAAAACATGAAAATGATACAACAAATAAAATAAGTATGTTGCAGAATAGAGTTAAAGAAATAGATAGTTTAAGTGTGCAAAATTATAACGATGTGCATGATAGATATAACCTAGTTGAGAGTGACTTGGAGAAAATGAAAAATGAGTTGCGGGGGGAGATTAGAAAAAATTTAACGGGAAATATGGAAAGAGTTGTTATTACGAGAGATCTGTACAATGAAATAGAGTTAGAATTATTCAGTTACGAAAACCACTCAATACACCCCATGCGATTTATTAACCAAACCAGGGAGTACCACCATTTTAGTAGTAGTAATTGGGAGATCCAGTTAACCAAAATAATCAGGTGTTTTAAGGGTGGTGCCGCGGTATGGGCAGAAGCACACAGAATAGAGTGGGGTAATTATGAGATGTTTGAACAAGCTTTTAAGGGAAAGTATTAGCCAGAGGAGGAACAAGAAGCATTGAGGAGTAAAATAATGGGAACGGGTAATTTCGGGAGCCACTCAAACAATAACATAACAATATATGTGACACAGTTGTACAATGAAGTTAAATATTTAGAACCTCAAATTCCTTTTAAGTCTTTTGTAAGGTACGTTAGTAAGCATCTAACTCGAGAAGTCCAAATAACATTAATGACTAAAGAGATATCGAATTTAAGCGAACTTGAGAAAGTCCTTGATATTTTGCAGAGTATTAGGGATAGGGAAGTGAATAGGCGACCAACACCGGGTAACTATAAATCGAACCAGGTAGAGTACAATTCACAAAGAAACAATTACTATGAATGTAATGTGGGGAGTAGAGATAAACATTATAAACCAGGTGAGTGGAGATGTTATAGGTGTCAGCAGGAGAATTTCGCATTCCGGCAACAGTGTTTCAAATGTAGAACGCCTAGAGAAGGACAACAGAGGAGAGACGAGGCGAGACGAGACAAACCACAAGGCAGAGAGACACCCGACACTAGAGGAGCGGTGAACAACAACCAGAGGCCAGATAAGGGACACCGAGGCCCCTCCACCAGCAGACACCAGGAAAACTAGAAATGACAGTGGTAGCCAGGACCTGACCACTGTTCAGGGAAACGCAGGAGGTCCAACCAGTCGAGGAGATACACAGCCATGTAATAAAAGCAGATATTGCCGCTGACCTGATGGAAGAAGAAAACAATGCCAATAGCGAGGTGAGAGCAGGACTGACAGAGATTCAGGTAACTGTAGGAATTAAGAATTTTAAAACATTGATAGATACGGGTAGCGAAATTTCCGTGATAGCAGAGAACATTTTAGCAGAATTAAGAGAGTTTAACAAAGATATTCCAATTTTACCAGTAGCAGGAGTCACGGTAATAGGAGTCACGGGTGTATGCAGCAAGAGAGTCACTAAACAGATACATTTGAATTTTCTAATAGATAATGTAGAATTTGTAAACACGTTTTTGGTAGTAAGAGGGTTAAGTTTAGATGTCATAATGGGTAACGATTTTTTGCAAAGGACGAAAGCTGTTATAAATTTTAGAGATAAGGTGATAGAGTTAGATGGGGGTGACCGGTCGGTAAGAGTAAAATTTGAGCACATAATAGGTAGAGTTAGAACGTGCGGAGTTAAAATACTACAGAAGGGTGTAAGTGAGAATAATTTAGATACCAAGGTAAGTGCATGTATAGAGGCAGAATATATGAGTGAGTTGGAGAGTGAAAAGAGTAATATTAATGATGCTATATGGGAGTTAAGGGCGGATGAATTTTGTAGTGAAGGTGAGGTGGTAAGGAGTGGCCAGCGTGCAGCGTTATGGCAGGTGATAGTGAGGTATAGAGGAGTGTTTGCCGAGGTTCCAGGAAGGGCAAGAGAGTATGAATGTGTATTACAAATAAGGGAACACACACCGTTCATGCAAAGGAGCTACCCCGTCCCTTACTCAAAAAGAAGAGCGGTGCAGAGAGAACTCGACAGGATGGTAGAAACAGGTATAATCGAACGGTCAGTATCGCATTATTCTAATCCACTAGTAGTAGTAATCAAGAAGGACGGACGCATACTGTAACAATAAAAAAGGGCCGAAATATATAAAATAAATAAAATCACTACCAGGACTTACCTGTACGCAATTACAACACTTACCTGTTATTGAAATTTTACCAGAAGACCAAGGTCGCCACGATTATTTTTTATATAGGATAAAATATCGAAAACCTTTACACTCCACCTTAAATAAAACGGACAATTTAGCAATCTGACCCACCCAATTAATAATTCAGAAGATTCCGGAACGTCTAGACGAATTTTTTCAACACAGGAATAAGACAGTGGTAATGACGAAATAACTTAGTCTAACACATTTTATCGGAAGTAATCCTTATTTTTAATGAGCGATTATTTAATAAACATTTGTACAGTTAAATTTTTAGTATATTGCTTGAAAACTTTAGTACCTTTTTTCCCTATGTTTTGTCTGATTAGAATGTAATTATAAACTTGTGTAACTTAGTTATTATTACTTACTACTAGATAGACTGCCCAGTCTGCTTTTCTTCCTTTCTCTCACTCATTCTTATTTAAAACAATAAAAAAACTTTTATTTTTCTTTTATAAATTCACTTGTGTTTCTACGAACTTGCGGTCGCGATTCTGGCCAGACACGTGTCCTTCGTTAACCCGGTTAGTTGCCCGTTTATTCACTCCACTTCACTTATTGGAAACTAGTTATTTCCGTTAATTCCTCGGGTCCCGGTCGGTCCTACTGGATTAATTACATTTACGCAACTCGACCAACCGGGCCCTAAACGAAACTGTAATTGTCTGTAGCGGTGTTGGCGTCCTGTTAACTGTATGGCGTCTCTACTTAAAGTCGACTCTTCCGTCACGGTGAACATAACAGGTACATGTACCTGTTCCTGGAGGGAAACTGGTTCTCTACTGCCATGATGTTTTCGTCGCTCCGGCTTCATTTGTTGGGAAGTAACCACTTTATATATGGATTAAAGCCGGTATGTGTGTGTGTCCAGAGGCCGATATTGGACTTGGTTCCGCTGATGTCACCAACAGTAGGCGGAGTTTTAATGCGACTTCCGTGAGGTCTTAGAGAAGACGACGAATATTTTTTTTTTTTTACGCTCTGGCCATCTTGAGTTTTTTGTTAGAGCGTCCTTTGAGCGCGTGCAGGTGTAGTTGCGCTTGAGCGTTGACACACATTTACAGAGTTCTTAGAATTTTGGTGGAGGTGCGAATGCTCTGCCGCATTCCTCAACAACAACTGCGCCTTATTGCTTTGTTTCACTGTTCTGTTACACTGACTATTATACGTTGCACAATAACACAGTTATTTCGTCATATTTTATAAGGCTCCCAACCGAAATGAAATGAATAAAATATAATTATCCCATACTGTTGAAAATAAAAACACCCAAAATTTGACCCGCTACAATACCCCCTCGATGAGAATTCTGCTGTTCATAACAGAAGAAATCTCATCGATAACCCCGAAGAGGACCGGTGAGGAACTGGTGCCAACAACCCCCTGATTCTTACTCTCATGGGTACATGACCCCCCTGGCTCAGCGACCATGGACTTATCTGAACGAGATCACTGGACTTCTCCGTTAGAGATCCCAACACCGAGAAATCGAACAGACTCGCACCACGGTGCACCTCACCTTTTAACATGCTACCCCCCAAAATCCTCAATCCCTGGCTAAAATTATCCCAGATCCTCCGCCGATATGTTTCCCCTTTTTGCAAGCTGGGCTGCCTTTAGCAAATACTGGGCTCACACACTAACATTACATATTACCATAACACATAAAAATAAAACTTTCTTTTAAAATTTATCAAAATTTTAAAAAATTCAAAATTCAAAAAAAATAATCTTTTATCAAAAAATTCTCTTCCTCTTTTTTCTAATTTTTTGTTTCAAATGACAACCTAGACATTTCTAATAATATAAACACATCCTTACTCTAACATGAGAACCACTTATAGTCTACCAATACAATGTAATGCAATAAAATAAACATGGTTAATGCACGCATAATAAAAGAATCATTATCTAAAATATTCATTCGCTGGCAGGCGAAAAATCAAGTTTTTTTTTTCCCAATAAAAAATTAAAATTTTCAAAAATTTTAAAATTCATAAAAAATTTATTCATTAAAAAATTTTATTAAATTTATTTATTCAGTAACATACCTATTAAAATTATTCAAATATTGGTTTGAATTAATCAAACAAACAAATTAAAATTGGATTCCTACTATACAAGCTTAGTAGGTGTATGACCTCATCAGCTGATCGAAACTAGGTCAAGTCCAGAACCCTTGACCTACATATGTTATGTACGATTTCTGAAAACACCTTGAACATCTGTAATATCCTAACTTGAAATACAAAACATAATAAAACAAAATATTCAAAACGAACAAAATATTTAATATAAATAATCAACTTGACATTTAAATTATTTAAAATAAACAATTCTTGGCTTTACATTATTTTCACATTTTATCAAAATTCTGTCACTGGTTTGAAAAAAAATAACAATTGTATATTCTTTATTATAAATTCCTCTCTTTCTTTTCAACAATCTTACTTTAATATACTGTGGGTGATGTAAATTATTTATTCTCATTTATTCTGTCTACATATATAATCTTTACCCCTTTGACTCCAATATTCATCAACTTCAACTCCCATGACACCCATCTCTACCAAAATATCTACTAATCAAAACACTCTAAACCCCAACTTATCATTTAACACAATTCGCCACCTTCTCAACATATAAAATACTCTCTAACCCTTTGTATATAGGATACGTGTTTCCCCGCCCCCAAAAAACTCAATTCCCTTATTTGGCGGCCCGGATTCTACCTAAGGCGGCCCCTTCCCCACTAAAAGCAAACCCTATCCCGTCCCAACCCTTGTTGCGGACTCCCCAAATACACTACCCCCTAATACAAAATTGCCATCCCCAAAAATCTCAATCTCCTTGCATTACTACAAATACACAAAATAACCTCATTAACTATAAAAACAACAATATGTCACTCAAAATCTACATAAAGTCTCCATTACCACTGTGTCAACATTAATACTTCACCAACTCTGTTACATCACACCAATTCAAAAACAACATTACATTATATTCATCTCTATCATTTCACATTCAACTTTTAATTCAATTTGGACAGGTCTACATGTCCCACAACATATTTATCACCCATGAATTATCTTTTATTAATTTGCATAAATTATTGTTATTTTATTTCTCATATTCTTTTTTATCTTTACTTCAAAATATCTGTAGTACATTAAACATTAATTACTTGTAACATTTACAAACCAATATCCCAGTGAAGTTATTGCTGATCAGCTGATATCCTAACACAATAAAAACACATCTCAAAATTGAACAAATTATATGGAATATACATATTTATTTTTATTTATTCTCCCTTCTCACCTCACTGTTTCCAATTTCTCTGATTCTGGTTATTTATGTTAGCCTGCCAGACGATTTACTTATGGCTTAAAAAAAAATACACACATAATAAAATTACATTTCCTTATCAATGCTTATCTAACAGACAACAATAAAATAATACACTTAAAATTATAGCATGAACACCTTATTTTTAAATATCTAAGCAGCTAGTTACCTGAACAGAGCACAAGTAGTTTTATTTGAATTAAACTTTGAATAAGCAAAAACTTTTATGTCATAAACTTTAAATTCGTGACTCCTTTGCGTCACCTCCCAGCCACACACACTATTTCAGATTATGGAGGACTGTCTCGCCCTTTCGCTTCCACAGAGACTGTATATTTTGGAGCAGGATTTTACCTCTCCGTGTCTCTGCTTCCGCTATTAAGTTTAAAGTAGTGAACATCATAATGTTCTTGTTATAAAATCATACACCCTTAAAAACGGATCTGCCACCGGTCTTGCTGTTCCTCCTCGAACAGAGTGGCAGCCGCTGTTCCCTAGTTCCGGAGATTTCCTCTAATGTCCCCCCATTGAATTTCAAACTTATACCAATTTCAAGTCAGCTATGGTCAAGGGACTTGATATGACCATAGCTGGCCGCTAGCCAAAACCACGGTTAGTGCTGGTAAGGCAGTAACCGCCCGAAAAGTCGAGGAAATCTAACTTTAATTTCACTGCCTGTTTCATATCAATATTATTATGTGCGACCCGTCATTTAGTATTGTGTTCAAAATTTTTATTTTACACGGGTAAGGTGTGCCGCACATTTATCGCCAGCTCGGCCTCCAATGGAGGTAACACTCACTGCTACCCCCAACCCTTTTCGCTACTTGTGAGAGCACAGGCCACCCCCACAATAGCCACATAATAACTAATTATAATTGACAACTAATTAAAATTTGTATATACATTATCATATAATATTTGCATCACCACTCATTTAACCCATTCATAACCTTTTACCGTTTAACTTTCTTGAAATTTTCAAAATTTATTATTAATAATCATTATATATCATTTTTCATTTATTAAAAAAAATTTTTAATTATCTTTATTTCTTGAACCAACTGATTTCCAAATAACATCTTATTTCTGAATTAGAATCTCAATTACACCTGTAAATATTTTTATTACACATGATTATAAAATTTTTCTACTTACAGTCCATTTAACATGATATGCCCACAAAACATAATCACCACCATCTCTGAAACATTTCACAAAATTTATTAATTTAAATTAAATAATTTATCATTCATTACCAAATTTCCATCTCGTAAAACAAACTGAATTTACAAAAAAAATTAATTATACAACATTTACATAATCAATTAAAATATTTAAAATATATCCAATTGTTTTAATTAAATTAATTATTAACAATATAGAATTCATTACCATCCAAACAATTATAATTCTCTGATTACTTGTTTTCAAAATTAATTTGGTTTATTTATTTAAATTGCAAGTATTTCAATATTATTATCACAACAATTAATTACTTACATACACTGTTCACTTAACCACAACACATACCATTGGCTTTACTACATATTTATTTACAAATTTACTTCAGTATTTATTCAGTCATCATATCTCAATATTCAAATCAGCAAAGTCAAATAGCTTAAAACAAAATGTTTAACTGTCTTTTCTGTTTTATATTTTAGCCACCATCGTCAAAAAGATATCTTACATATTTATAGATTAAATGATTTTTATTTATCTTGAATCTATGATTATTATCTTCATGGACCATTATTTCTAAATCCTTCATAATACCATTTATTATTTCATACTTGTCGCTATCAGTTAATTTTGTCCAGTCTCCGTCAGTAAATTGTCTCAACACCCAGTCAACTATTTTCTCATTATTTATAACAGTGTTATTCAGATATTCCTCTCTCTCTCTTTCATCATCTCTCTCCATGTCTAACACCTGCACCAACATTTCATACTCTCTATTAACTTCAAAAATTTTTATTTCTCTCTCTCTTTCTTTACAACAACTCTCATAACCACACTGAACTCTCCCATTCCGTGCAGAGGGCAATACTACAAAATCATTTAAATACCATCTGGCCCTACCAGATAAACACAAAAAACTTCTATAACTTCCTGAAGAACTCTCGTCTTCTACAAAAATTATCGAGGAACTCTTGTCCTCCATCAACACTTGTGAATTCTCTGCTTCACATTTAACCCCATTAAAATTTGCCCCCTGTTCACCTTCTACATTTAAACTACCCCTATACTCCCTTTCTAACTCATAAACACTAACTAACACTCCATGATCAACCTCAACTCTCACTCTATTCTCATTTTCACGATTTTCTACTGTATCACGTTTTGATACCCCCTTTTCAGCTACATCATCATTATTCTTGTTTAATGTTATTTCATCATTATAATTAATTGTATTACTACCACTTACCTCAGGATTGTACTCACCATCTCCCACTATTTGGTCATTGTTATTTATTAATTCATTATCGTTATCACTCACCTGGTTAATTATTTCTTCACTACCATCAACAACATTGTTACCACTTTCTATTGCTACATTTTCAATTGCGTCACCCTTATCATTTTTTATCTCGTGACTACCACTTTCTACTATTTTACTCTCCCTAACCCCTTCACTTACCTCGTTACTTTGTTTACTAGTATCATCACTATTTTTATTCAGGAAAGCGTATAGTCCCGTTTTTTGTTCTTCCATTTGTCTAAGCTTATTATTTAATTTACGCCAATCGTCCTCCGTCATTCCTTTCAAAACCCTTGCAAACTCGCGCATGAATTCCGTACTATTCCCGAATTCTCCCCATCCACTCACTTTATTTTCTTGAAATTGGTTTGTCTTTTTACCTTTATTTACCACCACCACACTCTCATCATCATCACTAGGCCTATTTTCTGTCTTATTTTCTACTACTATTACTTCGACTGTCTTACCTTTATCGTTGGTCCTCTCACTATGTTTATTGATTTCTGCAAATATTCCTTCTTCTTGTTCTTCCATTCGGGTTAACCTATCGTCTAAATTACCCCATTCCTCGTCTGTCATCTCACCCACAACACCTCGAAATTCATTCTCCCACTCATCCCATGCAAAATCACTATCGTTACTTTGTATTATAGACATTTTTAAAGTTCGTTTGTATCACTTTTATATATGAAACTACTATCTTTCTATACTTAAACACCTACCACATTGTGAATCACAATAACATAAACCTAACCTACTTAATTATGTACGATTAAATTTTTATACATTCGTCATTACCACATCCTATTTTCCGTGTATTAAAATAGGTCTATCTCGTATAAAATTATAATTAAACGAAAATCCTGGCAGGGTCGCCATTTGTAACAATAAAAAAGGGCCGAAATATATAAAATAAATAAAATCACTACCAGGACTTACCTGTACGCAATTACAACACTTACCTGTTATTGAAATTTTACCAGAAGACCAAGGTCGCCACGATTATTTTTTATATAGGATAAAATATCGAAAACCTTTACACTCCACCTTAAATAAAACGGACAATTTAGCAATCTGACCCACCCAATTAATAATTCAGAAGATTCCGGAACGTCTAGGCGAATTTTTTCAACACAGGAATAAGACAGTGGTAATGACGAAATAACTTAGTCTAACACATTTTATCGGAAGTAATCCTTATTTTTAATGGGCGATTATTTAATAAACATTTGTACAGTTAAATTTTTAGTATATTGCTTGAAAACTTTAGTACCTTTTTTCCCTATGTTTTGTCTGATTAGAATGTAATTATAAACTTGTGTAACTTAGTTATTATTACTTACTACTAGATAGACTGCCCAGTCTGCTTTTCTTCCTTTCTCTCACTCATTCTTATTTAAAACAATAAAAAAACTTTTATTTTTCTTTTATAAATTCACTTGTGTTTCTACGAACTTGCGGTCGCGATTCTGGCCAGACACGTGTCCTTCGTTAACCCGGTTAGTTGCCCGTTTATTCACTCCACTTCACTTATTGGAAACTAGTTATTTCCGTTAATTCCTCGGGTCCCGGTCGGTCCTACTGGATTAATTACATTTACGCAACTCGACCAACCGGGCCCTAAACGAAACTGTAATTGTCTGTAGCGGTGTTGGCGTCCTGTTAACTGTATGGCGTCTCTACTTAAAGTCGACTCTTCCGTCACGGTGAACATAACAGGTACATGTACCTGTTCCTGGAGGGAAACTGGTTCTCTACTGCCATGATGTTTTCGTCGCTCCGGCTTCATTTGTTGGGAAGTAACCACTTTATATATGGATTAAAGCCGGTATGTGTGTGTGTCCAGAGGCCGATATTGGACTTGGTTCCGCTGATGTCACCAACAGTAGGCGGAGTTTTAATGCGACTTCCGTGAGGTCTTAGAGAAGACGACGAATATTTTTTTTTTTTACGCTCTGGCCATCTTGAGTTTTTTGTTAGAGCGTCCTTTGAGCGCGTGCGGGTGTAGTTGCGCTTGAGCGTTGACACACAGGTACAGAGTTCTTAGAATTTTGGTGGAGGTGCGAATGCTCTGCCGCATTCCTCAACAACAACTGCGCCTTATTGGTTTGTTTCACTGTTCTGTTACACTGACTATTATACGTTGCACAATAACACAGTTATTTCGTCATATTTTATAAGGCTCCCGAC
Source organism: Magicicada septendecula (assembly GCA_034769895.1). Lineage (NCBI taxonomy): Eukaryota > Metazoa > Arthropoda > Insecta > Hemiptera > Cicadidae > Magicicada > Magicicada septendecula. Next base: position 259,684,429 of record CM068368.1, on the reverse strand, counting down.
CGAAATGAAATGAATAAAATATAATTATCCCATACTGTTGAAAATAAAAACACCCAAAATTTGACCCGCTACAGTACGTTTGTGTCTAGATGCCAGAAGAATAAACCAGATCATAATTCCCGACAGAGAGTCACCAGAGCCTATCAATGAGATCTTCCAGAAGTTCAGTGGGGTAAAGTATATGACATTGTTGGATTTGACATCTGGATATTGGCAGGTTCCGCTAGCAGAGGTTAGTAGAAAGTACACAGCATTTTTATTTAATGGTAAGAACTACCAGTTTCGACGTCTACCTTTCGGATTGAACACCAGCGTCGCCAGCTTTATAAAGTGTTTAGATAAAATTTTGCGGCCCAAGGACTTAGACTTTTTGACGGTCTACGTGGACGATATTTTGATTGCATCCAGGACTTTCGAGGACCATTTAGAGCACTTGGAATATGTATTGGCTAAACTAGAGGCCGGAGGACTCACAGTGAATTGCGATAAATCAACATTTCTGCAGACACAGGTAAAGTTTTTAGGATTTATTATCACGCCTGAAGGAATCTCAGCGAACCCCGACAAAGTCGAATCAATCATGCGTTTCCCTGAACCGAGGAATGTGAAACAATTACAAAGTTTCCTTGGGTTATGTAATTTCTACCGAAAATTTCAGCAGAACTATGCAGATTTAACCACAAGATTGAGCTCAGTACTCCAGAAAACCAAACAATGGGAATGGGGAGAGAAGGAGCGCACAGCATTTGAAGGGATAAAGAAGAAATTCAGTCAAATGGTAATGATGAACCACCCAGACTTCGAGAAAGTATTTTATTTACAAACGGATGCGAGCAATGTGGCCATCGGTGCAGAATTATACCAAGAAGGCGAGGACAAGGAGCATAAGGTAATAGCATTTGCAAGTAGATCATTGATCCAGGCAGAGAAGAACTATACGACGACGGAGAAGGAGTTATTGAGTATAGTATTCGCCGTTGGAAAGTTTCGAACATACATTCTAGGAAATCGCACAGTAATTAGGATGGACCACAAAGCTTTATCATTTTTAAACACATGTAAACTTGCTCATAGTCGTCTAACCAGATGGGTACTGATATTACAGGAATATAATTTTGAGTGGGAATATATCAAGGGATCAGAGAACAAGTAACCGGACACTCTGTCAAGGATAGACATGCTGCACAACAGAACAGGTAGAGATTTAAAGGAAATCGAGATTTTTAAGATCAGCCGAGAGGATAACATTTTTGGAGCGGAGATGAGAGACATCCGGACCATGCAGCGAGCAGAGGACAAGTCAGGTAAGGTTATAGAGAGTTTAGAAAAGGAGGTAAGTGGATCAGAGTATAGTCAGTATTTTCAAGTTCATAATGGGTTATTGTTTAAGAGGATAGTAGGGGGTGAGCGTGTTTGGAAATTAGTAGTTTCAGAAGGGTTAGTTGATAAGGTTATTTGGGATTGTCATTTAAGGTATGGTCATTTTGGAACGAAGAAGTGTGTGAGTGTATTGAAAGAGTCTTGTGTTTTTAGAAATATGGAGAGAAGGGTTAGAAGGTTGTTAAAGAGTTGTGACTTATGCCAGAAATCAAAAGTGGTCAACTATAGAGTCGAAGGGGAGATGAATTTTATAAAAGTGGAGAGGCCATTTGATCTGGTTGCAGTGGATTTGTTCGGACCGTTACCAAAGGGTAGAGGAGGAGTGCAGTATGTGTTTGTAATGTTAGATACCTTTTCTAAGTATGTGAGGCTGTATAGTATTAAAAGAGCTACCAGTCTGGTATTGAGTGAGAAAGTGACTAAAGACTACATGATACAAGTGGGTAAGCCGAAAATAATTTTATCGGATCATGGACCGCAATTCATCAGTGGCAGATGGCGTCAGACATTAGGATGGGAAGGAATCATCACGAAGCATACGGCTGTGTACCATCCCCAGTCCAACCAGGCTGAGCATGTGATGAGAGAGATAGGCAGGATCTTTAGAGCCTATTGTCACGCTAAACACAGTGAGTGGCCGTTGTATGTTAAGAAGGTAGAGAGTTGGCTGAACAGTACCACCCACGAGTCCACCGGCTATACACCTCACGAGCTTATCAAAGGGACACGCCCTCCGAGAATATTGGAACAGTTATTTGATTACCCATCTGAGAGTACACCTATGGACGTGAGCATCAAGATTCGTTTGGCAAATGAGAACCTTTTGAGCAAAGGAGAAAGACGGAAGAGTAGGCACGACACAAGAGGTAAGTGGATGAAATATGAAATAGGACAGTTGGTATTGGTGAAGAGGCACGATTTGTCAAATGCACAGGAGAAGGAAATTAAAAAGTTCTTCCTGCTGTACGAAGGACCTTATGAGGTAATTGAAGTTAAAATGCAGAATGCCTATGTACTACAGGATAGGGAGACTAAAGAAATAGTGGGTACACAAAATGCTAGCAATTTGAAGTTGTACTGGACAGCATAGAAAGTAACAGTGGGTACTTGATTAGATGTGTGAATGAGACTTAATTGTGTATTGAAAAAAAAAAATATATATATATATATATATATGTATTCCAGTAACAAATCATTTCTTTGAAAATGTGAAGTAAAATATGTTAAAATTGTTATAATTATAGAAATGAGTATTGTTGGTTTTCCATCTGAAAACAAAGAAATATGTGTATGTAAGGTAAGCAGAGCAGGTGATCCATTGTTGTCATTCCTATCTTGTTATAGCAGTGAATATAGTTGCGAAAAAAGGTAAAGCTCGAACTTGTGAAGTGTCCATGTGAAAATTTTAAATAATTAACGAACTTGTTTTTGAGCAAGAGTGAAGAGTATTTTGTAGTTAGGTGGTGTTAGTGAATTATAAGTCAAAATTGGACTGTGAGAACAGTTAATGTAGAAGAAGTAAAGTATAAGTAATGGGCTAGGACAGTAGTGACATGTACTACTGTGGCTAGCGAAATGGGTTGATGAGCAACACATAGAATGCTGCCATCATCGGAGGCCTCATGTGGGCGTAAATGCACTGTGCACTTTGAATGTAATTCATATTATATGTGATTTTAATTGTGCAGTGTATCAATATTGTTAAAGTGTAAAACATGGAAACGAAATTAATTTCCCCGACTTTTCGGGCGATTACTGCCTTACCAGCACTAATCGTGGTTTTGGCGAGCGGTCAGCTATGGCCATTATTTAAGTCCCTTGACCATAGCTGTCTTGAAATTGGTGTAGAGTAGAAATTAACAGGGGGGTATACCTAGGGGGAAATTCCCCAGAACTATGGAACAGCGGCGGCCACTCTGTTCGAGGAGGAACAGCAGAGCCAGGTGGTAGAACCGTTTAAGGGCGTGTAATTATATAGGTTTAGATATTATTATATCTTGTTGTTTAAATGTGAAGCCAACACAAGGACAAAGGAGATGACAATTCCTCCACAATTACAGTCCTTGCAGAGGCACCCGAGCGCTACAGTTCGGTTGGGGGGCAATAGAGTGTGTGGTTAGGAGGTCATTACCGGGGTAATGATGATAACAAGTGTTAAAATATAGTAGATTTTAAAGTTGAAAGTCTAAAGTTACAAATGAAGTTGAATAAAATATTATAGTAAGCTGCCATTTACAAAATAGAAGAAGTGAATCTAAGTTGAGTAACAAAATTTAAATAATAAAAGTGTCTGCCATGATAGTTGTAAGCTGAAATTATAGAAATAATTAGGTGAAGGTATTTTGGGGGTATATTAAAGAATTGTTGATGTATTGTGTTATGTGTAGTTATATATATGTTGTTTATTTTCTTACAAGGAAGAAATTGAGTTTGGTGGTGGTAAAAAATCAATGTATTTTAAGTCTTGTAGTTGTGAGGTTGAAACTTTTGAATTAAAAACAAACCAATGCCCCAAACACAAACCAATGCGTCTAAAAGGGAACATATCAGTTGTAGATATGTAAGTGTACTAGACCACTATTTTAAAATTTTGTATGCAATGTTTCAGAGTTTTGTGGTGTTGTGACCGCAGTCCTGGGCTGGCTGGAGCGTCAGAACAGGAGTGTAGAGTGCCTCATGGCCTTATGGTGTAGGGATCTCTCAGGAGAAGTCCAGTAAGGTCAGAGGGTGCGACCAACATCATGGGACCAAGGGTAAGTAATGATACATTTTTTTTTAGTAATGTTACAGGGGGTTGTGGTGACATATCTAGACTGATCCTTTTAGGAAAGTGTGAATGAGTCAATGAAATTTTTTGTGTTTCGACACAAAAATTTTTATTGAGGGGGTTTGTAACAGTACATAATGACCCAGTACCATAATTATGGGTTATATAGGTATTTTCAATGTTTTGTATTATGTAATTATTTAAACACGGAATGGTTAAGTCCATTGTCCCTCTGGGAAAAGGAACAACGCAAATTCAGCCAGAGTAAGACACCAAGGTCGCCGATGGACGTGCTGAAATCAAAAAAGGCCATGGCGGTGTTTGTGACGAAGGACTACAATATAAATTATGATTGGGCTATAGCACGGTTCCGTCATCGCTAAGAACAATGACGCACTGAATACAATGTGTGCAACGAGGCGTTGTCCAGCAAGACAAAGCTGGATGACGTAAGAACCACACACACAAGCGCGAATTTACATTTGCCTCGGTCTCATTTCAACGCCATTCTTCAGAGGAGCCACAGCGATGTATCGTTGTGTGTATAACTTTTTAACAATAGTTTAAATTAACTAACAAAAATGTTATCAACAGTAGTGGAGCAATGAAGGCTCATCTTATTTAACAGTATAAATATATAAAAAATGTAAATTCAGTGCACACATCTATCTAATTAAACTCAGCGGAATTAAAGGCGAACACCGGCCATCACCATGGGCGTCACACACCAACAACGGATGGACACCACCACCTAATAAGCAGAGAAGTTCCTTTTGTCATTTTTATAGTTAATGAACTCATTAATACCAAATCGATAATAAAAAAGAATGTACGGGTCTGAAGTTGAATGTGTGAGAATGAACGAGTGAATGTATGGCCATAACCACATATGCCGAGGGCATTGGTTTGTGTAGTAACTAATTAACTATTAATAAATGATTTTAAGCTGCAGCAATAAAGTTTACATTGATATTAATTCAACAGATAAAGAAATAGAGAGAGTAAAAAGAGATAGAAAAAGTAACCGCCATTTTGTTTTGGGTCATATCATATGACGTCACTATTTTGACCGCATGGTTGTATATGTACTACCTTAGATTGAATTAAATTTGATGGTTAATTTCAAGAATATCTTGTTATCATTTGTGTCGTCAACTGTGTTTCAAAATCTCCCTGTACATGAACCCTGGCACCCCTTAGGTAGAAAACAAGTTATAAAAGAAGAAAGTGAGCCCGGCAACTAATGAATTTGGTAAGTACTCAGACGTACCAAATTATGGTATTGGTTATACATATTTTAGTAGAGTATATGTAATAATAAACATAAATATGAGTTTTATTACAAATACCGCCCAGAACAAGGGACATTATAAGTTGTATTACACACAGTAGTTATGGGGAATATATGTAGAGTAATGATTGATATATTGATGTAATAAGTAAATGATGATATTTTGTTGTAGTTGAAGTGAGGTAATGAGAATGGTAATTAGTTGAGGGGAATTTTGTAAGAGGGGATAGTGTGGTAGGAGTCCGCAACAAAAGTGGTTGGGACAGGAAGGGACCGTTTAGCGCCGGAAAGGGTTACCTTAGGTAGAATCCAGGAACCAACATAAGGGAATGAGCTTTTGGGGGGGGGAACACACATCCTGAGTACAAAGGGGTAGAGAGTATTTTTTTTTATAAGAGTAGAATGATGCGAATTGAGTTTAGTAGGAAGTTGGGTTTAGAGAGTGTTTGATAGATGTTTTTGATAGAGATGGGTGTCATGTTAGTTAAAGCTGTTAATGAGTATTAGAGTCAGAAGGGATTAGGATTATATATGTATACATGCCGAGTGGTATATCAAGTTATTATAAATAATTAGATCACCCCAACTAATGGAGATTGAGAATAGTAAAGAAAAGAGATTTATAGTAAAAATGTAAAATTTTGATTGAAACAAGTGACAATTTTAATAGAATTTGAGAATAAAATAAAGTTGTAAAATGTGTAATTTTGAGTAATTTAAATGTTAATTTTATTGTTAATTGTATTAATACTTTGTTAATTTTAAATGTCTTACTTTATTATGTTTTTGTGTTTAAAGATAGAATTTTGAAGAGGTTCAATGTATTTTCTGTTGTAACTTATGTATAACTTCTGTAGGTCAAGGTTCTTGACTTGACCCAGTTTGATCAGCTGATGGGTGATGTTCTATACTAGACCCGTTTTGGCAATGAAGTAATGCCAATTTTGTTTCTTCATTAAGTTAAATAAATTTAAATAATTTTAATATTGAGAAGGTATATTTTAATAAATTTAAATTTTTTTGAAAAAAAAAATTGATTTTGTGCCTGCCATCTAATTGATGTTTTGAATTTTGATTATATTATTGTTTGTGTGTATTAATAGTGTTTTTTTATTGAATTGTATTGTTTAGGATATGTGTCTAATCCAATGTTAGGATAAGGAAGTTCATGTTTTTAATAAAAGTTCAATTTATTTGTTTTCTAATTATCAATAATAACGAAGAGAATTATTCAATTCAGATAAAAGATTTGTATTTTGATTTTTGAGATTAATGGTAATATAGATTTGGTTTCAATTTAAAGGAAACTCCTAAATTTGATAACAAGATTTGATAGGATGTAGCAATAAGTGTGTGTACAAGCCCAGTAACTGCTAAAGGCAGCCCAGTGTGCATGAAAAGGGGGAACATATCGGTTGAGGATCTGGCATGATATAAGCCAGGGGTTTGGGTTTTTGGGGCGGCATGTTAGAAGGTGAGGTGCGCTGTGGTGCGTGTCTGTTCGATTTTATGGTGTTGGGATCTCGTACAGAGAAGTCCAGTAATCTCGTTCAGATGCGGCCATAGTCGCCGAGCCAGGGGGGTTGTTTACCCATGAAGTATAAGAACCATGGGGGGTTGTTGGCACCATATCCTCACCGGTCCTCTTAGGGGTTTTAACAATGAGATTTCTTCTGTTTCGACAGAAGACCTCTCATTGGGGGGGTATTGTAACGGGACGAATTATGAGGGGTTTTTATTGTATTAAATTTGGTTTCATTTTACAAAATATTTTAAATTCATTTTCCATCTGGGTATACGGCCACATGTTTGAATAAAAGCATTGTGCTAACAAAGAAACAGTACGCAGTAGCTGTGGTGAAATAATTACAAAGGAATGTCGTGTTGTCAGTTGTAGTACGATTTTAAGAACTTAACGTTTGTGTGACGTCTACGCCCAAACGCACTACACCAGCATGTGCGCAGACCCACGCCAAGAAGCAAACTCAACATGGCTTAGAGGCGAAAGTTTTATTCGCCTCACGGTCCTGGCTGACGGAAATAAAACTAAGTCTAGCCTACTTTGGTGACGTAGAACAGGGCTCACTGAATATCGTCGACGGCGAAAACAACAAAAATACATGTGTTGAATGTGTCACAGCCATGACTACCAAATAGAAGGCATTGCTTTCCGTCTTCTTCATCAAAGATATCGAGGAGAGGGGATATCGACGCTTCTTCCCAGTTCATAACCGAATTCAACCTGCGCAGGTTGCCCGGCAACTCGGGCTTAAAAAAGTAACTTTTAACATTAAAATAAATGTGAGTGAAACTTGGCAAAAAATCCTAGAGTGAGTACCGTCTTTCAAAAAATGAACTCAAGAATCGTTTCGGACATACTGGAAAAAATTTATAAGTGATTCAACGCGAAGTTGGGATGACGCCACGTGGCCAGCAAAGGGGTATCTGATCCATTATTCTGAAGAAATGGGGTTTTTGTTAAATTAGTGTGAATGTGTGAATGCTAGCAGGCTGGGCTGTCTGATATATATATTATAAGGTAAGATGTTAGAGTAAGATTAAAATAGTAATTGTCGTAGTCATGGAGTGAATCACAGAAAAAATATTATGCTTTTATTTCATTTTCTAATTTTGGAGAAATAGCCTGACATGAAGTTTTAAAAGTTAAAAAATAAAATTTAATTATTTTCTCTTCACCAAAAAATGAGTTGCGTAAGTTATTTACATAACCTGTAAACCATGCTTGCTTCTACGTTCGTGTGACAAGATCCTGGCCCGAGAAAACAGTTAGAAGGTAGGTGGAAATAAATAAATAATGTATTTGTATTAATAGATGAAACTTCACAAGCTTTAAAGAAAAAATTCCAGTTATTTTTGGGTACCCCCTCGTATGTTTGTATATTTGTAAATTTTTGCAAATGTTCATTATGGTGCCTTTGTGTGGTATATATTTTATTAGTGTCACATTGGTTATGTCTGGGAATTCATGTCCTGTGTTTATTGCATGTGTGGCTAAATTGGATTTATATATTTCTGGTGTTTTATATGCGTTTAGGTGGTCAAAATAACGTTTTTCAGCTGTTTTTTTGTTTGTCCTATGTAACATTTATTGCACTCTTGGCATTCAATTTTGTAATACCGTTAGTTGTTGTATTCTCTTTGTTGTGTGGGCTATTTAGTTTTTGTAAATTATTTTTATTCGTTTTGTATGCTATTTTTATATCTGTGTTTTTAAATAGTTTTGTTAGCTTTGTCATTTTATTATTTATGTATGTGAATGTGGCCCATTTTTTGTTGTTGTTATTATTTATGTGTTGTTCATTTGATTAATTCGTAATTGTTCAGTTTTTATTTTATATTTGATTTTATTTTCTATTTTGTTTCCAGTATTTTTATTGTATCCATTTTCATAACCAATTTGGTATATTATATTTCTTTCTTTGTCAGTTTCTTGTTTTTTTAGGGGAATTTTGTACATTCTGTTAAATAACGAATAGAATGGTGCCATTTTATGTTGTGGTGGGTGGTCAGAATGGTTAGGTATAATGATGTTGGTAGAAGTTGGTTTTCTGTATATTGCATATTGTATGTGGTTATTGTTTCTTGTGATGGTTATGTCTAAATTGATTTTGTTATGTTTTTCTTTTTCTTCTGTGAATTGTATTTTTGGATGTATGTTATTGATTTGTTTTAATATGTTATCTGCATTTGTATTTTTGTTGCTTAATACATATAGCCCATCATCTACATATCTTATCCAAATGCCATTTGGATCAAAGGATTTTATAATGTTTTGTATTTTGGTGTCTATGTGTTGTAGGACACCAAAATTATATCCTTGTAATGTGTTGTAGGACATTATAAAACCCTTTGATCCAAATGGCATTTGGATAAGATATGTAGATGATGGGCTATATGTATCAAGCAACAAAAATACAAATGCAGATAACATATTAAAACAAATCAATAACATACATCCAAAAATACAATTCACAGAAGAAAAAGAAAAACATATCAAAATCAACTATTTACTGTCAGATTTTTTATTATGGATACTCGAGTTTAAGCGTTAATTACAAGTGAACCTGTAGGTCTACTTAAAAACTAGTTACATCAAATTTGTGCGCGTTTAATTTTGCGTTGATCTGTGTAAGAAACATATTTTTTGAAGGTTGATTTAAATTTTTTTTCGCGGTTAGAGTAAAAAGAGTCCATGTTTTTTTGTTTTTCAAGAAACCACTCTCTTTAAATTATATAAATTAAAAACCCTTGGTCCGATCATAACTAAATTTTTATACAGTATGGGCACAAGTGTTTTCAATACATTACTTAAGTTACAAAATTGTTTTGTGATCCAAAAAAAGTTATCAGTTTTGTGAAACAACTTTTTCTCGGTACAGGGTAGTTGTACAAAGGCAGACTTGCTCTTGTTTTGAAGCTCTTGATCGTGGTTATCAAAATCCACAACTGCTGCAAACATACATTGAGATGCCGATTTTATACAGAGTGATATTCATGCAAGGGTGTGTGTGCGCTGGACTGTGTGTAAGTGGGCCTTCCGGCGGCGAAAGCGGGTGCCGTGTTGCCAAGTTCAATCACTCCGGCCGCTTCACTGCAGTTGAACAGTTGCTGTTTGGATAATTTTAACACCTTATTAATGTTATAACGTTATCCATTTCAATGTTATTTCTATTATCCATTTGGGGTGAATCATCGCGGCAACACCGCACCCGCCTTCACTGCCGTATGGCCCGCTTACCATATGGCCCTCATGAGAAAAGGTGATGGGAAATGGATAATGGGCACCCGCGTTAGCCACCGGAAGGCCCGCTTACACACGGTCCAGTGCACACACACCCTTGCATGAATATCACTCTGTATAAAATCGGCATCTCAGTGTATGTTTGCAGCAGTTGTGGATTTTGATAACCACGATCAAGAGCTTCAAAACAAGACCAAGTCTGCCTTTGTACGACTATCCTGTACCGAGAAAAAGTTGTTTCACAAAACTGATAACAACTTTTTTTTGGGATCCCCAAACAATTTTGTAACTCAAGTAATGTATTGAAAACACTTGTGCCCGTACTGTATAAAAATTTAGTTATGATCGCACCAAGGGTTTTTAATTTATATAATTTCAAAGAGAGCGGTTTCTTGAAAAAAAAAACAAACAAAAAACATGAACTTTTTTTACTCTAACCGTGAAAAAAAATTTAAATCATCTTTCAAAAAATATGTTTCTTACACAGATCAATGCAAAATTAAACGCGCAAAAATTTGATGTAACTAGTTTTTAAGTAGACCTACAGGTTCACTTGTAATTAACGCTTAAACTCGAGTATCCATAATAAAAAATCCGACAGTAGACATAACCATCACAAGAAACAACAACCACATACATTATGCAATATACAGAAAACCAACTTCTACCAACATCATTATACCTAACCATTCTGACCACCCACCACAACATAAAATGGCAGCATTCTATTCGTTATTTAACAGGATGTACAAAATTCCCCTAAACAAACAAGAAACTGACAAAGAAAGAAATATAATATACCAAATTGGTTATGAAAATGGATACAATATAAATACTGTAAACAAAATAGAAAATAAAATCATATATAAAATAAAAACTGAACAATTAAGAATTAATCGAAATGAACAACACATAAATAATAACAGCAACAAAAAATGGGCCACATTCACATACATAAATAATAAAATGACAAAGCTAACAAAACCATTTAAAAGCATAGATATAAAAATAGCATACAAAACGAATAAAAATAATTTACAAAAACTAAATAGCCCACACAAGAAAGAGAATACAACAACTAACGGTATATACAAAATTGAATGCCAAGGATTGAATAAAATTGAATACAATAAATGTTACGTAGGACAAACAAAAAAACAACTGAAAATACGTTATTTTGAACACCTAAACGCATATAAAAAACCAGAAATATAAATCCAATTTAGCCACACATGCAATAAACACATGACATGAATTCCCAGACATAACCAATGTGACACTAATAAAACATATACCACACAAAGGCACCATAATGTAAATATACAAACATAAACACAAAACAAACTAATACCTGAACAAATACAAATCAATACAAAACATGACACAATATTCAAAGCACGCAACATCGAAAATACACAAAATACAAATACATATACCACAATCACACACAATAATACAACTTTAAAATACCAGAGACCAACGAGAAACCTTAATAGCATCCAGCCAACACACAAATACTTCACCAGACGCAAGATCGCAAAGGCTGAGGATGAGAGCACGGGAGCTCTCGAAACATGTTCCGAATAGGAAAAATAACATCTTGAGATAATATAAACGTAAATTTTAAATTACTTTATATATATCAAGTAACGAACTGTAGCAAATAGTGATTGAATTTATATAATATATAAACTGAATATTTGAAATCTCGAGGACAGCTGCAATCATAAATTAAGAAAAAATGTATTAGTGTTTGTTTGTGGGTTTTTATAAGTGATGTAATATATTGTATATACTTTTTGGGGTGTAGTAGATAATATGAAGATAATGTTTTAAAACTTAGTGATTGTGTTTTCAAATGAAATATCAGAAGCTTATATGGATTATTTATGTAATATGGACTTTTTATGATGCAGATGTTTTGAAATTAAGCATACACATTTTTTCACACCATTATTGAAAATGATTGGGACTATTTAATTTAGAATACTGCTACAACAACTATGGAATGCTCTCGAAAAGACGAGAGTGGAGAGTGACTGTTGTTCTACATGCTTCTTGACTAGCCCAGCATATGGCATCTGTGTCAAGGCCGTCCACTCGCATAGCGCTTCAGACTGTTTGACAGCACTTGTAACTATATAGATTATGCTGGCATGTTGCCAAAAGAATGGTAAATCATTCTGGAACACCTGTGGGACCTATATAAACAACAGGGGCAGGGTTAGAAGTTAGTTACATCTGGGATTATTGTAGAGTGCGGATCAAGTGGTTCTTGAGGATTAGTGGAAAGTGATTATTGTGTTAGAATAGTGCGGAACTCTAATAGTTTACATTATTATTGCATGTGGTCAAATTTAACTTGAATTATTATTGTATAAGAGTACCTTGTTGATTACAAATTGTTTGTGACTAATTAAAGCTGGTAATTAGTGAATTCATTGGTGCCTATATTTTGTTTCCACTGTACAACGTGATGATCCGTGAGATGCTGCTCGCTTCAATAAATGGACAGAAGAAGTGAAAGGTCTGTCACTCATTCTTGCTTTAAAAGGACTTGGTGGAGAACTACTGCAGAAAGTGGCATCTGACAGTCATTAGATCTATGCCGAATTGACAAAAACTCTGGAATTACGTTACAGTAACCAGCACCTGTGCGATATGTACCGTATTCAATTTAAAATGAGGCGACAGGGTTCAGGGGAGAGCCTTCAGGAGATTGAAGCAATTGTTGACCGACTGATGAGATTGGCTTATCTCGAAGCATCGAAGACTTTTGGACGTGGATTGCTCACATTATGTTTATTGGGAGTATCAGAGATAGTGAATTGCAGCAAGCATTAAGAACCGTAATAGCTCTTGACGTTCTTGTGCACACTCTCTGTTCTGAAGCTCCCAAATCGGCAACAAAAGTAAAATGATTAATAAAAGTATATCATCAAGTTGTAGTCAAAAGGAATCAATATCACAGTACTGTCAGAATAAAAAGATAACTCAAGATAAATGGTTTAAGAAGTCAGTTGTCCCACAATGATATTTTGAACTAAGGGAAAGAGACAGAAGACCGCAGTGTTACAACTGTAGGAAATGTGGTCATCTACATGCAGACTGTTGGGAGAATAAAATACAGAGAGAAGAGTGTGGTCACACAAATTGGAGAAATAAAGCTCCAGAACAGCACACAATTTCCACACTACATAAGACCAGTGGAAACTTGAATATTAATGGATATGCAGAAGGTAAAACAACATCATTTACAGTTGACATGGGTGCAACAGTGTCCATTGTGCGCCCTGACTTAGTTAGCAACCGGCAGCCTTAATTTAGCTCTTGTACAATTCAGACTGCGACTGAAAGCCCCATCAAACAATGGGTCTCCTCCAGTTTAGCCACAAAATGCTCATTCAATGAAGTGATTTTTGGCACGGATATTATGAGTGCCTATGGATTCCTTGTGGACTTAAGAGAGAATGTCTTGAGGGTTGGCCAAGAGAAGAGAAAGCTTTCCATGGCTACAATGACAGGGTCCACCAACCATTCGATCAATCAAGTGACGTTAGCTGAAGAAGAAGTCAACGGATGTGGTCAAGAGGAACCTTTCCTATTGCATGCGGAAATGGAAGACAAACTAGCAGAGAAAGTACCAATTTGTATAACGACAAAGGAAGGAATTGGAAAACCTTTTATGGTCATCGATGAAAGACTCTTGCTTGTTCCTGAGTTAATCAAAGCGCCTTGGGGAGAAGTTGTGTTGAAGATGACGTTACGCAAGAGGTTGTTGACGAGAACCAAACAGATTTGGACCAGCTAAATGTAATCAGTACATGACACAATGGCATGATTCCAACAAAATTAGTTGTTAAGCGGCAATTTCTGGGAACTTGATGTTTGCATCACCCGAGACTGAATTCGAAGAGCCACAGAATTGTTCTTCACAAGTATACCAACTGCATAGATCACCTAGATCGCCTGGCCAAGTATTACTTCAGAGACGGTTTGCCAATTTTGGATGAATGGGCTTACAGAGGGGGCAGTGCTGTGACAAGTACAGAATGCTCTCGAAAAAACTAGAGTGTTGTTCTACATGCTTCTTGACTAGCTCAACATGTGGCATCTGTGTCAAAACCATCCACTCACATAGTACTCCAGACTCTTCGAGAGCACTTGTAACTATGCAAGTTATGCTGACATGCCACCAAAAGAATTGTAAATTATTCTGGAACACCTGCAGGACCTACATAAACAATAGCAGCCGGGTTAGACGTTAGTTACACCTGGCATTATTGTAGAGTGAGGATCAAGTGGTTCTTGAGTATTAGTGGAAAGTGATTATTGTGTTAAGAATAATGCGGAACTATAATAGTTGACATTATTATTGCATATGGTCAAATTTAACTTGTATTATTGTATAAGAGTACCTTGTTGATTACAAATTGTTATTTGTGACTAATTAAAGATGGTAATTGGTGAATTAATTGGTGTCTGTATTTTGTTTGAACTGTACAACACGATAGTCCATGAGACTGTTGTAACAATACCATGAAATATTGAAAATATTGTATTAAAATATAGTTTTAAAGTTTTAATTATACTTTATTTATTTTCTCTATTTGATATTGAATAAATATAAAATATGGAATCACTATTTACAGTACTTATTGTTGTGTTAAAATAGGGTTCACCAGGTAATTTGAGCCAGTTTGAGGAACTCCTCTTCTCCAGTGTTGATCAGGTTGAAGGTTCTGCAGTTATTGCTGTCAAAGTTGGAAGTGATTCTAAAAGCAAGGTGAGTTTTTGTTGGATTATCTGCTAATTTTTAATTCTAAAATGGCATTAATTAATACGTAAAAGGTAAAGGCCAAATGTAAATTTGTTATTGGTTTTGTAATTAATTTCAGTGTATGTAAAGAAAAGATATGTGTGAAGTAATGTGTACATACTTTTTTGTTTTACAAGTTTTTTTCTGTGGAGGGGAGATGATCTCACAATCAAGAATTATTTATTTATGAAAGAGCTTGCATTTCTTGACATCAAAATGCACATGTTATGTTGTTCTCTTTGTTATGTACATTTTGTGTTTTATATTCAGTGTCTTTGTGGTACTAAAGTTACCAATAGACGTTTCACAGACCACATGCAATGAGCAGTGTTTATTAATGAGTACGGTTAATAATGAATAGCAAAGTACTTTATAATCTGTGAATATTTGTTTTTTTGTATATTAGTTCAGCATGTAACTGTATTATATGACTGGTTACATATAATGGCCATAATGAAGTAGATTATGTAAACAAAAACATCACACTGTATGCTTCATGTATGCTTATAACAAAAGCTGTTGAATCATCTAAAACGGGAGTTGGATATGGATGAATGTAACTTAGCAGAAGGAATAACAGAGATGGTATATAGAACACAATGTGTCTGTAGTACTACAAGCATCATCGTTTGAAGTGCTATAAACCATGTTGTTCTTGGGATACTGGATCATTCACCACAAGTGCTGATTCTATAATAAAAAGAAGGATTAGCTTAACAATTAAGCCAAAGCATACAATAAAGCGTTCTTCCAGCCCTATTGCTTTATCTGAGGTAACAAGGACTCTCAACGTTCCTGAGTAGACTATTTAGTTATACAATTTATGTAGAAGATGGTCTGTTGTAAATCAATTTGCATCCACCTAAAATGTACTGGATGGGCAGGGAGTAGAAAGGATCGATGTTGAGAAGAGACTAGTTAAAAGATAAACAAAGAACACTGGAGAGGATGTTATATAAAAAGTTGGAGATGAACTGGAAAGTTTCACTATAATTAGCAAAAGGCTTTTGCAAATGAAAGAGAAATATTTATATGAATGCAATATAGATACTTTCAAAATTGTTCAAACAGAAACCAAAGCACATATTCAGTTCAGGACAAACAGGCAGGGGATTGTTGTTCTCTGTATATTCAAATTCTTCCGGGCTTTCTGTTAAAAATGATACTGATATTATAAGGATTTGATTACTAGAAATATTTTAAAGAAACACTTCATACTGAAAAAAGATAATTTAATTTTTTCTCGTATTTTTCTGCCTGGTTTTCTCATATTTTTCCTTAGATACTGTAGGGAAATTTTACATTTATTACAGAAGTTTTAGTTTGCTTTTTAGGTTATGTTTTAGGCTGGTTACAGATTATGTTGGTTGGTAATGCTTAGAATTATGTATTCTACAATAAGTAACAATTTTGTTTGTATACAGTGAAAACGTGTGGTTAGACATTGTGTTTTGTTATATACGAAGTGTTTTTATTTTTGTGTGGTGCTTCTTGTTTTATTTTGTGTTGTTATATTTATAAAATGCCTACAATTGGCAGAGTTTGTTCAAAGCAGAAGAATGTGCATAAAACTTAAGAATGCAAAAGGATTTTCAGAAAATAAAACTTAACCAGGAGAGTCCAAGTCACCAGAACCTCCTATGCATGACCAAAGTACCCAAGTTGATCTTCAAGAAAAGTGAAGAGAAATATTTATTAGTAATTGTTTTATTTATCCTTCAGACAAAAATGATGTTTATGAAATAATAAATAATAAGTTGTTTTTCGATTTTATTAATAGTTTTTTTGAATGTGCAAGACTTGTGAAGGCTCTGGCCATATCTATATTCAGAATGAAAGTGTTTTTGGACTGGCTACTGAATTTTATGTGTTGTGTAATAAATGTAATAGTTTTTGAATTTTATAAACTAAACTTGAACTAATGAAGGACTGTATGATATTAACTGTAGACAAGTTTATAGTTTACATTCCACTGGAAGAGGATTATATAAAATTCCACTGAATTTTTGTGTCAAATTTGCCCAGACCAGGGGTGCCCAGATCTGGGAGGTAAATGGGACTGGACCCCCCCCCCAGAGGGTCACAAAAGTTGAGAAATTTTGTTAATCTCTTAATTTTTAGGCCGTTTTATTTTTTCAACTGCATATGCTAGTATAGTAGTAACTTGTTTTTAATATACAAACAGGTGTATTAAACAGCATGAACATGTGAAATATGAAATACAGGAATATCAAATCAGTCAATAAGTAACTTGTAAACAATGTTTCAGTAGCGCCATTTTTATCATGTTATTACCGTTTACTTTAATAGGATTGATTTCAGGATGTTATCACATGTTTTTCAGACACTTTGAAGATTGTAATGTTGATATTTAACTTGTTTTTTCTTTTATATGGAACCAACTTGACTGGACCACCCCAAGGCCAAATCATAAGTATGCTACTGTCCAGACTTCCATCTATATTCACTGCCGATAATAAATTTCTGGCTAAATGTGTAAAAGAGGTGGCTGGACAAAATGTTAAAGGAGCAGCTGCAGAAGCTGTCAGTTTGAATGGTGGGTGTAATGAAATAGCAGTTGCAGTAGACATTAAGTGCCAAGCTCTTGGCAGAAGCGTTGCCATACTTCTAATAATGGCATTGTTTCAGTGACCAGTTTTGATTCAGGCAAAGTCATTGACTTCCATTGCCTCACTAAATACTGCCAACGTTGTTTTTTCAATAACTTGAAAAAAGACCATCATCGACCTGAGTGTGTTTCAAATTACTCTGCAACAAATGGGGGAATAGAAATTGCCAGGGTGCTTATTGTTTTCAAAAGATCTCTTGCTGAGAGAGGAGTGAAGTATATGCAGTATCGTGGTGATAGAGACAGCAAATGATTTGATGGCAGTTGTGGAATGTAAACCTTATAGTCATGCCATACAAGTAGAGAAACTCAAGTGAATTGGTAATTTTGCAAAGGGCATTAGTCACAATTTTTACGAAATAGAGTTAATAGTGTTTTCCCCATATTAAGGGTCTATAATACATTGTTTAAGTTAGAAAAGGCCTGAGTCTTATGTATGTAAGCTTGGCAGTGTTCTAGTCATTTGCAACTGAGTTTTGAGAGGGTATGAGTCATTGACTCATGCTGTTTGTGCACTCAATAGCTGATAAATTGATCAGCTGATTTATTCAGAAATATGATTGATTTAATAATCAATCCACGTTCCTCTTCAAATTTCATCACTTATGACTGAAAGTAGTTCAAGATTTACAATGAAATCTGTTAAAATCAAAGACATTTTAAACTTTAGTGACTGGTGGTCTTCACTCTTAAAAAAAAAATGTCTTTCAAATGAAAGCGTGGGAATGAAGTTCCATGGAGTGAGAAAATGACTTTTCAACCCTTAGTGTACATGATGTTTACATATTCTAATGAACATGTAGGAGCAGTTAAGACACATCCATTTGTTGATGGTATACTGGAACGTACTTTGGTTCTGTCAAGAAACTGTAGAGCAACAGACCTACCAGCCCTTGCTTAAAATATGAGGGAATGATACCTCTTTCAGAAGACAGAGTGAAAGACATGAAGACAATGCAATACATTGAATCCGAATTTATGGATTTTACGCTGAATTGATCATCAGTATAATCATCAGTGATGCAAAAGATGGACGTGGGAACAGAAGTAATGTTTGTAGTGATATGTTGGATGTTGAAAATTAATATTTTCCTGGGTTTGAAATCTTGTTATCACTGCTTTTAGTTTTTAAAACTTCTAAATAAAGAAATTTATTGTAAAAAATTATGGTATATTTCTTTTTTTTTCTTTTTTTTTAATGAAACCCATTAGACCCTACCCTTTAGTGTTGATTGCACAAAGGGTGTATATCAAAATATTTGTTATTTTAATTTTTAAAAATAAAAGCAGTTCAACAGTAAAACTACGACTTGGAACACAAAACCTTTTATAGGTAAAAACGTATTGCTCAGATTTGGTTTACAAACTAAATAGCTCAGATTGCAACAAATTCTACATAGGCCAGACAGGACGTAGCTTCAAACAGAGATACATTGAACACACAAAGGCACTCCACTCCACTACAGAATCCACCTTTGCAAACCACCTCATTGAAGCAAACCACACATACAAAAACATCGACAATAACATGAACATTCTACACATACACACAAAAGGCCGAAAACTAGACACTCTAGAACAATTGGAAATATACAAACACACGAAAACAAATAAAAACAACATCCTAAACGAACAGACACAATTCAAATCACACGCATTATTCGAACATATCACACCCCACACACACAACATCGATCTTTTGAAAATCGATTCCGTCGCCAACAACAAGACGGACTGTGCTACCAGCGGCAACCTCTGAAGAAGCTTTTTAAAAGTGAAAACCGGTTCAGGTTATAAGGTAAAACTTTTACGTTTTTACCCATATAAAAGTTTTGTGTTCAGGTCGTAGTGAAATAATTATATTTAGTTAAGTAACGGACACGTCATGGACAACGAAATCCAAGAAGTAAAACTACATTAATAAATACAAATTTTATCATTAGAAATTATCATAATGTTTTTAATACAGTATAAAAGTTTGTAGGATGTTTTTAGTGTTTCCTGAAAAATTTAGTTTTGATGACCATTTCTAAAATCACTGATTCACATGTCAGTGAATAAGACTATAATCTCTTAAAGCCTCGGTTAACTGCTCTCTGATAAATTGATCTCTAATTAGTTTTAATATTTTATAGAAAATTATTTATGGAAATTTTTGGTTTTAAATATTGTCTGTCTAATTTGTCTTGATTAGTATTAATTGTGAAGCTTTCCATAATACAGTTGAGCAAGATTTGACTCGATGCAGTCATGTAACCTTTTCATGTGCTCACATCTGGACTTCCAATCTGTGCCTGCTATGTGGCAAAGTTTTTAACAAGTTAGCTGAAAGCAGTACATTTTTTTCCTTAATACTTTATTTTACCATAGCCCAAACTATTTCTGTTGTATTTTAAAATCTGGGAGGTATATGGACAACTGAAAAACAGTTGTAACAACTGACCCAGAATAGCATATATTTTAAACGATTTTTTAAAATTGTCATATACAAAAATTAATGGGAACAAATTTGGAAATTAAAAAAAAGAAATGAAAGGACAGAAGCTTGAAGATGGTAAAACATTAGGAGATAAAAACAGATTGATGGATCAATAAATAGTTAAGTTACAGGTATATATTATGGGAATGTGATTAGGACTAACACACAAAAGTGTAAAAGCCATGAGAAATCTGTCTTGGCCACCTATTTCTATATAGTTTCACTGACTAAAACCCATCTCATGGCCTGTGTAGTGATACATGATGGAATATAAGAGAACTGTCCTGGGTAATGAAAAAATACTCACTTCATGCATTTTTGAATACAATAAAACCTATTTATTGGGCACTCGCAAATGAAGATTTATTAAAAAAAAATGCTTGGATGGCTGAACACAAAACCCAAATGAGAGCCTAAATAGTGTGTTCTTGTAACTTCTTCCGAAGACAGTCTTTATTGGTTTTGATGCAATGGAATTGAGAGGATAATGCTGTACTGAGTTATAACTGTGGAAATATTGGTAAAATTAAGGTATTTGGAATAAATCCAGAAAAAATATGTTAGGACTACAGATGCTGAAGGAATAAAGAAAACAGATTATGCTAAGACAGTGATAAAAAAGATGCTAGAAAACAAAAAACTTATAAAAAGAAAAGCTAATGATAAAGATGAGCTAGAATATTTTGTTGGGGGCTTTTAATAAGAAGTAAGTGAAAAAATGTATTTATTTTTATCCATAAACGTCATCTTTACTGTGTGTTTTTCCACAAATCATGTTTTTCAGCTTTAGGTACAATTTTCTCAAAAACTACTGAAGAGACATTGATGAAACCATGCAGGAATGTAGGTATAGATAATATTATAGTGTAACTGATAATAACAATAAATACTTGCGTTACTTCCATTCCTTAAGTTATTGATGAAATATTTTCAAAAAATTTGTAAAAAGGCAAAATTTGTGTATCCCATTATTTAAAAGTTTGTAAAACATTTCTAATGCAAGGAATATTAACAAGTGTTATCCAGTTTCTCAGAAAGATTGGTGTGTAGACTTATCAACCTGAGCTTTATTTTGAGCTTTATACGCACATGAGAGAAGGAGACGTATTGCTCAAGGGCCATCTTTTAGCATCATTACAAAGGTGTATCAGGTTTCTTTAAATAATATAAAAATATGTCTGGGATGGTTCATATTACATTACAAAGAGTCACTAATGTGAACAACCTCGTGGCATGCCATTAAATGAAGAAGTCAACGAGATATCGATTGTACAACTGGAGCCATTATGGTAGTTCTTAACATCAGCGTGTTTAAACTGAAATTACACGCTGGCGTTAAGAAGTATCGTATTGATTTCCAGACAACTCTACAAAGACACGTATTTCGGCTGACTGTTTTCCAGAATATGTGTAGCTTCAGTAGTTATCCAGAAAAATGTACCAGAATTAACATGTCAAGTTATAGGATTCCAACCCTCCTTAGAACAGGAACTTGCAGTGACTGTAAATGACAGTTGTGTGTGCAGCTTTATGAACTGCTATTATAATAATCATAGAGGTATTCAAAATTACCAGAAATTTCCAGTGGTATCAAGAATCAATATGAAGATACCACAATACTCTCAAAAAATTAAGTAAACAAGTCTAATGATTTGTCTTCCTCTGAACACTGGTTTATGTTCCAGTAGCTTCAAATTATTGAAGGCCAATCACTTAGTCAATTTTCCATCGGCTGTTGGGGTCTTGCAAGTAACGTTGGTTTTCCTTTATTCTTTTGTACTTTAATTTTGTTATTTTTACATTCTTATTAGTTTGTTCTGTGAATTCAGCTATTTGTTTTGAAGTATGTAGCTATACTTTCATCAGTCGTTTTACTTCAGTTTTTTGTTCTGTTGAGGTTTTGTTACGGTGTCTCTTATATTAGCAATTAATTCTTTCATATTTGAGACAGCAAGCCATTAATTTATTTCCATAGCCTCAACAAAAGATTACTGTATATAGCATTTGTTCTTCTGCTTTACACTTCCTTTCTGTTGCTTTGTGCTTATGTTCTTCTTTCTGTCATTCCTTTGCCTCTATCAAGAGCACTTTCCTCCACTTCCAGCAGCAGTGCTTTCTGTTATTGCTCTACTTTTTGATTTTCCCAGTTATCTTCCCATTTTTGATGGTCTTGCATCAAAGCTCAAAAAGCTTCAAGAATAGGTATCTGACTGGGATCAGTTTTTATAAAACCACTCACTACTAATCAGTGAACAGAAAAGACTTATACAGTATGTCTGTCAAATATATTGTCCCAAGTTTGATACCATTATTATATGGACATCATGGATTGTGATCTTAAAACAGTGAAATAAATCATTAAACACTTAAATAAATAGATAAATCATAATTTTATTGGCACACCTGGAAAGTCACAATCATAATTGTATTGCACTTCTGTTTTATGCACTGTCCAATACGTACTAAGTAATAGATATCCACTACAGTATATAATAACAGTCAAAAGTTTTTAAAAGACAATCTCACAGTACAATTATAACAATTTGTTATAGAACTAAATGTCACTGTAATTAATATAAACAATTGTGTGATACCCAAGGTAGTACTTACTAGACTTGTTTACTTGATCCTTCTAGAATATTGTTGATATTGATAGAAGTTTCCAGTTATTTATGCATTGTTTTGTGACAATTTATTAGCAGTAGGCAGCAAGCACATACAGATGTTACTTATGGCATGTTAAGATAACAACATAAATCTGTGTGGTAATGTTTAACAGTCTTTATTGAATATTCCATGGTGAAAGAAGTCACAATACACAGAAATAGAAGGGCGAATATGATTGTCCTAATGCAAACTTTGCATTATCAAAAATTAAAATTCAACATTCTTGATGTGAGTGTGTGTGTGTAGTGAAATAATTGGTGTAATCCAATCAAGATTTCTATTAAATTGCAGGTTGCAGGTGTAGCTTTGGTAGATGTAATTGAACATATTTTCTCAGTGTGCGAATTTACAGATGATGACTACTTTAGTAATTTAGAAGCTCTAGTTGTGCAGCTGGGACCTAAAGAATGCATTCTTCCATCAGAAACAAATGCT
This sequence comes from Magicicada septendecula, assembly GCA_034769895.1. Lineage (NCBI taxonomy): Eukaryota > Metazoa > Arthropoda > Insecta > Hemiptera > Cicadidae > Magicicada > Magicicada septendecula. The sequence continues at coordinate 259,661,200 of CM068368.1, read as the reverse complement.
GATATTGACACAATCAAAAAGGTGATTATAATATTTTGAGATAATATAATTATGAAGGTGACATTTGTATGTTTTGCTAATTTAGTTTTTAAATAGTTTTGTAAGTTTTATTATAAGACATACACATGTAACGCATACTTGTTTTATGTATAATACATTATGTAACATATATTAGGCATACTTAAAGCAAACTTCGGGTCATTGGCTTAAACCTTGTAACCTTATAAACCTGTGTAAGGAGGTTTGTTGCTGCATATCTCAGACAACCAGGCATAACAGATACTATCATCTCTTAAAGCCTCGGTTAACTGCTCTCTGATAAATTGATCTCTAATTAGTTTTAATATTTTATAGAAAATTATTTATGGAAATTTTTGGTTTTAAATATTGTCTGTCTAATTTGTCTTGATTAGTATTAATTGTGAAGCTTTCCATAATACAGTTGAGCAAGATTTGACTCGATGCAGTCATGTAACCTTTTCATGTGCTCACATCTGGACTTCCAATCTGTGCCTGCTATGTGGCAAAGTTTTTAACAAGTTAGCTGAAAGCAGTACATTTTTTTCCTTAATACTTTATTTTACCATAGCCCAAACTATTTCTGTTGTATTTTAAAATCTGGGAGGTATAGGGACAACTGAAAAACAATTGCAACAACTGACCCAGAATAGCATATATTTTAAACGATTTTATATACACGTGTTTGTAAAACACAGCCGCACAAAATGTTGCTTTCTGTCCTCCATTTACAGTAACCGTTTCAGTTTTCGCTGTTGATGTCAGTGAGAGATGTCTTTTAAATTAGGGTATGGGGTGTTACCTATCACTATCATACTCTCCTTATTTAAGTCTTGAATATGTTTTTCCTTAAGCCATTTTTCATAATTCCAAAGTTCATTTGGTGTTAAAACATTCCTTCCAAAGTTGTTAAGGGGAGCAGGTTGTGGGCGGTACTCCCATGTTAATCATATAGAGAACACATCAATGTTTAGGTACCATTATTTAAAAAACTATTAAAGCTACTGACTTGAAATTTTTTACATTTACTTAGCATAGTACCCTGCTCAATTTCATGCTAAATGAACAAAATAGCTTAAATAGTTTTAGTTTTATTTTAACGCACATTTTTAAATAGACCAAAAAATTTCAAGTATGGTAAAAGTTAATATATTTTAGCAAGAATGCATGAAATTACTCACCATACCATAAGAAAGACTTATGCCAAATTTGAAGTTGATGGGTTTAATAGTTTGTTAACAAATGGTACCTAAAGACTAAAAAAACTACTTTCGGGGAAACGAGTTTAAAAGATTATCAACACTCTGCACTTAAACTAAAATGCTCCAGAGCAATATTGTGCACTGTCACTGTCCTCTCTTTTCCTCTTCATTAGCCTTCTTTTTAATCTTTTCTTTTTATGTTCATCTCTCACCTCCTTGTCAGCTTTTTGTATTCTTTCCTCATCAATTTTCATCAGGCCTTCAACCATTAGTGTACCTGGTCGGAAGCCCAAGGTTTCAAGCACATTTACTTTTGCTACAGAACCATCATTAAAACAGAGGACTGCATTTGTTGCTCCTAGTTTATATACCTGACGGCCTACAAAAACTGTTTTTTGTACCGTTTGCCAAATGACTCCATTTACACTTTCATTGGGATTTTGGGGTTTTCCACAAAAGAAGCATTTTAGTAGGTTGCCATTTGATAAATCTGAATATTGGCTTCACAACATCCATAAGTGCCTCAGGTAATGAGTGTATATGTGTATATTTTTCACATTTGTGTTGGGCTTTATTATATTTATACCATGTTTCATTATGGGTAGAATTGATTGGTTTCTCGTCTGACGACAATATATGAAAGTAAGTCGCCTAGATCGCCTTCTTCATTGCTTCAACACTAATAAGGTTTTGCCTAATAGCTAGTCCATAGTACTGTTGAAGCTGGTCTATTTCTTCATCAGTGAGCCTTCCTTTACCTGTCAATACTTTCCCATCTTTTAGTTTTACTCCTTTAATATATTTTTTAGTCTCCGCAATCTAGACCCTACATGCTTTTGCATGTGTGTCAGATCAACTGTTGAGTCTGCTTCTTACCGGTTAGCCAACATGAAAAATGAAATACTATTGACTTAGAAACAAAAACTATACTACAACAAGTGTAAGGTACAATGGGGAATGTAGTTAGTAAGCCGTGCTAGGGTTGCGCACTCAGTTCACCCGTCGCATACAGTGCACGCTTCTATTCAAAACTTTTTTTCTCAATAAATGGTAAATTAAGTATATGATGTTATACATTTTCTGAAACAGAAAGAAATGGAGAATTTTTTAGCATAATTTTTGAAAATTAACTAAAATAACTAGTTTTCAGCTAGTTTGTTTCATCTTCAGACCATGATTTTATAACATACATTGTGTGCGAACGTACTAGGAAGTAGTGGGCTCTGACATTACCTCACAGAGCCCACAAAAAAAGGTCACCAGCTATATTTGTGTACCTATGCCACACTCCACAGATCTGTTAGGTGAACCTATTGAATCTGAATGGATTATGGTTTTAGGTGACAGAATAAATTAACTCATAGTATGTTACTACACTTTTTCTCATGACTAATGAGAAATGTTGACGATTCTTATCCCCTTAATTAATCAACATCTTTTGTCATTGTGTAACACCAATAAGCAAACATGAAATTACAGAATTCCATGTTACAGTAATGAAAGAATCATTATTATGTCTCCTTAAGGGGCATCGCCTTATAGTAGCACAGCCAGTGCTCCCTTGACAGACAGGCCTCAACCAAGGAGCCAAACAAAGTAAGTCCCACAGCATACTTTCTGGTGTACACCAGTGTCCCTCCCCATCCTTATTAGTCATTTTTATCCTTTCTGTATCCCTTCAACAGAATAGGGTGGCTTGAGTACTGTAAATACTAAGAAGTAAACAGTATCATAACAATGGACGTAATGTCACCTGGGCCTTTCTGAGGAAAAGAAGGGTGTCTGGTCTAAAAAAAAAGTCTGTCTCCCCCCCCCTCTCTCTCTCTCTCTCGCCTTTTTGGTTGATAGCAGGTATGTAAAGCTCCACATAAGATATGTAAAAAATGTGTTTCCAGCCATTGTTCGGTGAGAAACTGGCGTCACTTCCTTACATACACCAGCAGGGGCTCCGTATCCCGGGATTGTTTCTGTCAAACTAGAACTGTCTTAATCCTAATTATGTTGTCTGTAGTACTTATTTCATTATATTTACATAGTAATATCACTAAACTATTTTATGTCGCACTATAATATTGTTAATTTTTGTTATAATTAGTTAAGCTTTAGCCTGGGTGTAGACCAGGTTTGTCTGGGCAGTCACAATAATATAGAGGTCGGAGTAGTTTCTTTCCACCTTCCTGCACATCCGACCGTCTTTTCTGCACAGATGGTTTCTGTTATCATGAGATTCAAATTTTTTAATAGTATGTCCCGTTTCATCATTTTTCTGTTTGAGTGATGCTGATAAAGGAGTACAATGTGAAGGTAGTTTTGGTGGAAGAAGAGCCTCTCTATAACCTGTTGTCCAAAGTCATAAAACCTGAGTTTTTTACTTCAGTACTGTTCATATTGTATAAAGGTGTTGCAGGATATGTACAAATATTTTTTTGTACCACCTCAGAATTTTTCTTTCAAAAGGATAGTATGACATAAGTTGATACCCACGATTGGTCCCCTTCATACAAACATTATATTTCAGTATGGGTAATGGTTTATTTATCTCCGTTGTACCGTTGTACCTGGGATTGATTAAAGTCGTCACAGTATTTTCGCGTTCCATCGAAATATACATGACCGTCTGCTTGTCTCTCCACTTCCCAATCATCGCTCCGTCTACATATTGTGTGATGGTTTCCTCTTTATGTTTTCCCATCATTGGTTTGTATTTCCTGTTTTTCCAAAGAGTCCTCATGGAGTGTGTATTGTTGGTCAGTAATTGAGAGGCCAGCGCAAAGCTGTTGTAAAAGTTGTCCATATAGATCGCATGGCCTTCGGTTTAGTTTGCCTTCCATAAGGAGCATGACAACTTTCGCCATATGGTCTGTACTGCCAAGGAAACCATCCTTCCCTGCATAAATGATACATTTTAAAATCAGTCCATTAGGCTCTGACAGAGTGTAGAATTTGACTCCATACTTGTGGCACTTGCCTGTGACATACTGGCGGAATTGCAGAAGACTCCTGCACAGCACCATCCATCGCTTCGTCGAGGGAAATATCCTTACCAGGATAGTAAATCATAGTCATCGTGTTATTAAAATCGCCGACTAGTGGTTGTACTTTGTGTAAAAGATCACCAGGATTGTCGTCATCTTTATTGAAATGTAGGCACCTCAAAATATACAGGAAGAGATCATGACTCATATACTCTCTGAAGCTAAGTACATTGTAGAGACGATGAGTTTTCCAGTAATCCTGGATTCTATTTATTTGAATGCTACCCGTTTGCATTAGAAGTCCAATAAACGTTTTTAGTTCATTGACACTTATTGGTCTGAGAACAGATACCCAGCCTTTTTGATATACTTGGCTTAATTTTTTTTTGCATACCCGTTGGTTTCTTTTATAACATTTTATAATAAAATAATGTTCATAAGTTCAAAAAAAGTCAACGGATTTTGCATCGTGTGCAAAATTGTATTGTATTTTGTTAATCCCTGTAAAAGGGATGTCTTTCAGCCCCAAAGTCGCGTTGCACCAAACAGGATTCAAATTCCATATCATTCTCCTCGGATTCATCAGAGGAAATGCCGTTATTAGTATCTGAAACTACGTTACACAATTTGTCTATTTCATCAAAATCGTCATCGGCCATATCAGCTCATGAAGTAGATGCCACTGTGTAAACTAAAACCAAAATAAAATGAATAGATATCCAAATTGCGATGTCAGGTTGCACAATCTGATACACTCATGCACTCATGACACTGTACACAGCACAATACTCATAAGTTGTTTGCACAAGGTCGCGCACCCAAAGAAAATATTTGGCACAATATTGGTAACAAATAATAGCTAAAATATCTAAAATACACAAAAACTAAACATTAACGTTACTAAATATTAACAAAAAACCATTTAAAAGTTCCAACGAATGCACAAACCACTGAAAACTTCTGACCGAGAAACCACGTTGCACCATGTACAAAAAAAAAACATGGCCAAGGACATGGATCAGCAAAACAAAGAACCGACTGAGTGACTAAACTCACACTGCTGGCTACACTGAGTGAGTGTTACAGCCCCCGATGGTGGGTGACCAGCTCAACTTTTGTTGGAAATATGCAGAAATACCATCAGCCTGGAACCTATTTAGCCTGGACCATCAGCATAGTTCAAGCTATTTACAAGAATTGAGTAAAAGATAACTGTAGTAACTATAGGAGAATAAATCTTCTGAATGCTGAGTACAAGCTCTATATTAAGATAATATGCAGAAGAGTTCAGACAGTTGCTGAAAATGTAATGACTGAAGAAAGAGAGGCTTCTGCAGGGGGCTTTCCACCATAGACATCTTTCCATTTCAGCAAACTCATTGAAACAGGAAGGGAATGTAACCTTGAAATCCAACTAGCTTTTATTGACTTTGAAAAGACTTTGTTATGTAAATAGGCAAAAATTGTGGCTAGTTAAAAAAAAAAGCAGGTTTTCCCATAGGCATTTAAAGATAATACAAATCTGTTATCAGGACATGGGATGTATAATGACTGGAGGAAATGAGTGTGAACATATACGTAAATAGAGGTGTAAGCAATGATGTCATTTATCACTTGCACTTTTTAATATTTATGTTAAATGATAGCACAATGGCAGTGTGTGGCTCCATGTGGAATCAAAATTAATGAAAGCTAATTCTTGAATATACTGATTGCAAAAACTGAAAACGACCTCTACAAGCAGATTTTCTATTTAGGTAAAGTTGTAACAGAGTATGGAGGAAGTGTATGAACAGAGAAAGAAAAGGCAATGGCTCATTGGGGGAAAGAGGTGGTTCAAACAAAAATTGTTCTACAAAATAAGCCCTTGGAACGAGTTTTTCACTTTTAGTACTTAGCTGTGATGTCACATATGAACATGATTGAGATCACATCAACAAAATTAGACACATTTAGAAACAAAGCTAGATTAGACACACAAGTCCGCTGGTACAATATTTTGGCTCGCTCTGTAGTGCTGTATAGAAGTGGAAAATAGACATCTACAAAGATAAGGGAACAAAGGCTCCTAACGCCGAAGATGAAATTCCTTAGAAGAATTGGAGGAAATACAAAAACAGACAGGATAAGAAATGCAACCATATGAATTGAATTGAATGTAGAGCCACTAGAAAAGGAAGTGTAGAGATGTAAGGCAAATATGGAAGAACGTCTTATATCTCCAGATGTAGATGAGCACCATCTACTCACAGTGTTACTAATAAACAATAATTTCAACTTTTAATAACAATTAAAAAAGTGAGAATAATACTTAACATAAAGAAAAGTTTAATTTTTTAATTGAAGTATACTGTTCACTGTGGTAAAATATTTAATGCATTTTCTTAAAAATTACAAGACAGTTATTTTTTTGTTCAAATCTGAAGAAAATGTTAATAGCAGTGGTAAAAAAAAAAAACAGTTAAATGTTCTGAAGGCTCACAGATGCCCATTTTTTTACACAAAACGTAATTGCATTTGAATCAGAAATTTGAAATGTTATAAGAATTGCAGTTGTTTTAGCTGCTAATATAATATATCTTCACTTGATAAGTTGTGTCATATTTGATCACAGAAAAACCTTCCAGTAATGAAGTTTGTAATAATATATTGAAACTAATTATTATAACACATACAGTGTCTTCATTTTGACATTTCAGCTATTTTATGTTTAATTTGTTTCTTATTGGGAGAACAAAATACTTCCCATAACTCTGTGTTCTATTTCTATTTCATCCACACTAAGAATCATCACTATAACACTAATGAAATAATTACAACAAAATTTAACTTATAATCCAAACAGAAAGCACCAAATACCTCAAACAAATCAAACCTAACCCCCCAAAACTAAATGCTTTACCGAAAATACACAAACCTAATATTCCCACCAGACCCTTAATAAACAACAAACAAGCACCCTCCCACAAAATCGCAAGACACCTAGACAAAATAATTAGGAAAAACATTAGTCTCAGTAACAGCACTTCCGTCAAAAACAACATAGAACTGGTCAAGAAAACCGAACACATCCACATCCCACACAATTCAACATTAGCATCTTTTGACATAACCAATTTATACACCAATGTACCCATCAAAGACACTATACAAACACTTGAACATTTACTCAGACAAAACAACACACCCGAAACACACATACATGAGATCATCACACTCACCAAAATAATTACAGAACAAAATTACTTCACATACAACCAGATATACACACAAACAGATGGCCCCCCCCCTATGGGATCCCCCATATCAGGAATACTGGCTGAAGTATTCATACACAACATAGAACAAAAACATATAATAAACAACAACAAATACACCAACAAAATTATTTATTGGCACAGGTACGTGGATGATTACTTTTAGTTAATGGCAATACAAGACAGGTCGAAAATTTCCACAAATACATAAACACAATACACCACAAACTAAAGTTTACACTGGAAATAGAACAAAACAATAGTATAAATTTTCTGGACCTAACAATTAACAAAACAAACAATACACACACGTACAAAATATACAGGAAACCAACCACAACTGACATGGTCATACACAACACATCAAACCATCCAACGCAACACAAACATGCGGCATTCAACCATATGCTCCATAGACTAACAAAATACCATTAAGTAAAAAGGATTATAACGAAGAACTCAGAACAATCAAATATATAGCAATAAAAAACGGTTACAACCCTAATTTAATAAACAAACTACACAGACATCATAAACAAAAACAACAAAACAATAAACACCAACAACACAACAAATCACACTCACATACCATAACTCCAACACACACAACATCGCCAACACGTTCAGGATACACAAGTACAAAATAGCATACAGAACAAACAATACCATAAAAAAACATCAATGATACAAACATGGACATAGACAAATACAACAAAACAGGGTTTACAAATTAAACTGTAATGATTGTAATAGTTTCTATATAGGCCAGACGGGAAGATCTTTTTCTTCACGTTACTATGAACACCTAAAAGCTCTATCCAGCAACAACATACATTCCGCGTTTGCCACGCACATACACACAAAAAACCACAGCTACACCAACATAGATCTTAAGATGTTACACTACTTGCCTAAAAGTCGGAAACTTAATACAGCAGAACAATATGAAATATACAAACACTACACAACACAACCAAACAGCATACTTAACGACCAATTACACGCACTCTTTGACACAATTATACATAAAACATTACAATAATTCGGATCCCCACGCCTATTCCCCCCCCCCACTCAACCAACCAACCAACCAAAAAACCGTTACAAGTTCCGATCAGTCTGTCTCACACCGCTGACGAAGGTGCACATCACGCCGAAACGCGTACGGGAGGAAACAAAGTAAGTTCACAAGTGAAAGTTTAATAACTAATATTAACATATTACTTATATCTTTATAAACCTCTAAGTGCCATGTTTCAAATTTTGTTTGCTTGTATGATGTAGGCATCTGTGCTGTCTGTAATTACTTTCCAAAAGTCGATGTTTTGGGAAAAATAAAAAATTGGCTGAGATTTGTGTAGCTAAAAACTCACACTGTTATTATTATTGCATGTTATGAACACATTAAACATATTACTACCAGTTTTATAAATAACCGGTTTTATAAATATTCTGTTTTACTTCCATGTTCCTTAAGGAAATGGAAGTATGGTGATGGCAAAAAAAAATCGTGTTCGAGATTATTGCAGATTCTGATTGTACTACACTCAAAACATGAAAAAGTCATTTTTCGAAAAGTGTCCGTGTGTGTGTCTGTCTGGTGTCTGTAGATTTTTTTTCTATGGCAAATGATAACAGCCGCAAATTCAAACAGAATCAAATAATTTTTTGTATACAGCCCTGATTTGTAGAGTACTCAAGACCTATTGTTTTTGGTGAAGATCGGTTAAGGGAAAGGGGTAGTTTAACCTGCAACGGTTTTTTATCAAGGGTAATTTTTTCTATGGTAAACGATAATAGCCGCAAATTCAAACAGAATCAAATAATGTTTTGCATACAGCCCTGAATTGTAGAATTCTCAAGACCTGTTGGTTTTGGTGAAGATCGGTTAAGGGAATAGTGTAGTTTACCTGCAACATTTTATGTTTTAACAAGGGTAATTTTTTTTTATGACGAACAATAACTGCCGTACATTAAAACAGAATCAACTACTCTTCTGCATACCTTTTTGAATTATACAGAACTCAAGGTCTATTGATTTTGTTGAAGATCGGTTAAGGGAAAGGGGTAGTTTACCTGCAACGTTTTATGTTTTAAAAAGGGTATTTTCTATGGCAAACGATAACAGCCGCAAATTCAAACAGAATCAAATGATTATTTGCATACAGCCCTAAATTGTAGAGTTCTCAAGACCTATTGTTTTTGGTGAAGATCAGTTAAGGGAAGGGGTAGTTTACTGGAAACGTTTTATGTTTTAACAAGGGTATTTTCTATGGCAAACGATAACAACCGCAAATTCAAACAGAATCAAATGATTATTTGCATACAGCCCTAAATTGTAGAGTTCTCAAGACCTATTGTTTTTGGTGAAGATCGGTTAATGGAAAGGGGTAGTTTACCTCCAACATTTTATGTTTTAACAAGGGTATTATCTATGGCAAATGATAACAGCCGCAAATTCAAACAGAATCAAATAATTTTTTGCATACACCCCTGATTTGTAGAGTACTCATGACCTATTGTTTTTGGTGAAGATCGGTTAAGGGAAAGGGGTAGTTTACCTGCAACGGTTTTTTATCAAGTGTAATTTTACTTCCATATTCCTTAAGGAATGGAAGTATGGTGATGGCAAAAAAAATCGTGTTCGAGATTATTGCAGATTCTGATTCTACTACACTCAAAACATGAAAAAAAGTCGTTTTCCGAAAAGTGTCTGTCTGTCTGTCTGTCTGTCTGTCTGTCTGTCTGTCTGTCTGTAGATTTTTTTTCTATGGCAAACGATAACTGCCGCAAATTCAAACAGAATCAAATAATTTTTTGCATACAGCCCGGTTTTGCAGAGTTCTCGCGACCTATTGTTTTTGGTGAAGATCGGTTGAGGGAAAGGGGTAGTTTACCTGCAACGGTTTTTTTTTAGCAAGGGAAATTTTGTTTGTTTGGCAAACGATAACAGCCGCAAATTCAAACAGAATCAAATAATGTTTCGCATACAGCCCTGAATTGTAGAGTTCTCAAGACCTATTGTTTTTGGTGAAGATCGGTTAAGGGAAAGGGGTAGTTTACCTGTAACGTTTTATGTTTTAACAAGGGTATTTCCTATGGCAAACGATAACAGCCGCAAATTCAAACAGAATGAAAAGATTATTTGCATACAGCCCTAAATTGTAGAGTTCTCAATACCTTTTGTTTTTGGTGAAGATCGGTTAAGGGAAAGGGGTAGTTTACCTACAACGTTTTTTTAACAAGGGTATTTTCTATGGCAAACGATAACAGCCGCAAATTCAAACAGAATCAAATAATTTTCTGCATACAGCCATGATTTGTAGAGTACTCAAGACCTATTGTTTTTGGTGAAGATCGGTTGAGGGGAAGGGGTAGTTTACCAGCAACGTTTTTTATCATGCGTATTTTCTATGGCAAACGACAACTGCCGCAAATTCAAACAGAATCAAATAATTTTTTGCATACAGCCCTGATTTGTAGAGTACTCGCGACCTATTGTTTTTGGTGAAGATCGGTTGAGGGGAAGGGGTAGTTTACCTGCAACGGTTTTTTTTATCAAGGGAAATTTTTTTTTTTTTTGGCAAACGATAACAGCCGCAAATTCAAACAGAATCAAATAATGTTTCGCATACAGCCCTGAATTGTAGATTTCTCAAGACCTATTGTTTTTGGTGAAGATCGGTTAAGGGAAAGGGGTAGTTTACCTGCAACGTTTTTTTAACAAGGGTATTTTATATGGCAAACGATAACAGCCGCAAATTCAAACAGAATCAAATAATGTTTTGCATACAGTCCTGATTTGTAGAGTACTCAAGACCTATTGTTTTTGGTGAAGATCGGTTAAGGGGAAGGGGTAGTTTACCTGCAACCTTTTACGTTTTATTTTCTATGGCAAACGATAACAGCCGCAAATTCAAACAGAATCAAATAATGTTTTGCATACAGCCCTGATTTGTAGAGTACTCAAGACCTATTGTTTTTGGTGAAGATCGGTTAAGGGGAAGGGGTAGTTTACCTGCAACGTTTTTTTATCAAGCGTATTTTCTATGGCAAACGATAACAGCCGCAAATTCAAACAGAATCAAATAATTTTTTGCATACGTCCCTGAATTGTAGAGGTCTCAACGACTTTCGATTTTGGTGAAGATCGGTTAAGGGGAAGGGGTAGTTTACCTGCAACCTTTTACGTTTTAACAAGAGTAAAGTACTTGAAAATTTATTTAAACTTTTTGAAACAATGGTAATTGTTAAAAATAAAATAATTTTGTTGCCAGGCAATAAAATTATAATTTTTTCATTTTAATGTAATATAATATTTTTCATTTAATACAGCAATAAAAAGGCAGGTAAGACACAGCCTGGCTGTTTGGCTGAAAATGATTTTAAATATAAATCTTAGAATATGGAAGTCATGTATGGTTCTCCATACCGATATTTTACTTCCATGTTCCTTAAGGAAATGGAAGTATGGTGATGGCAAAAAAAATCGTGTTCGAGATTATTGCAGAATATGATTGTACTACACTTAAAACATGAAAAAAAGTCATTTTTCGAAAAGTGTCTGTGTGTCTGTCTGTCTGTGTGTGTGTGTCTGTCTGTAGATTTTTTTCTATGGCAAACGATAACTGCCGCAAATTCAAACAGAATCAAATAATTTTTTGCATACTGCCCTGATTTGTAGAGTACTCACGACCTATTGTTTTTGGTGAAGATCGGTTGAGGGAAAGGGGTAGTTTACCTGCAACGGTTTTTTTTATCAAGGGAAATTTTTTTTTTTTTGGCAAACGATAACAGCCGCAAATTCAAACAGAATTAAATAATGTTTCGCATACAGCCCTGAATTGTAGAGTTCTCAAGATCTATGGTTTTTGGTGAAGATCGGTTAAGGGAAAGGGGTAGTTTACCTGCAACGTTTTATGTTTTAACAAGGGTGTTTCCTATGGCAAACGATAACAGCCGCAAATTCAAACAGAATCAAAAGATTATTTGCATACAGCCCTAAATTGTAGAGTTTTCAAGACCTATTGTTTTTGGTTAAGATCGGTTAAGGGAAAGGGGTAGTTTACCTGGAACGTTTTTTTAACAAGGGTATTTTCTATGGCAAACGATAACAGCCGCAAAATCAAACAGAATCAAATAATTTTTTGCATACGTCCCTGAATTGTAGAGGTCTCAAGGCCTTTTGATTTTGGTGAAGATCGGTTAAGGGGAAGGGGAAGTTTAGCTGCAACCTTTTACGTTTTAACAAGAGTAAAGTACTTGAAAATTCATTTAAACTTTTGGAACAATGGTAATTGTTAAAAATAAAATAATTTTGTTGCCAGGCAATAAAATTATAATTTTTTCATTTTAATGTAAATCTGTACATAGTATAAAGTAAAGTCTGTGTTTTCTCTGTGTTTGAAATCGCTAATCTCAGGAAGTACTGAATGGATTTTATTCAAGTTTTCGCCAATAGATAAAATGTCTATCGAGGAACATTTATGTGTATAATTAATACATATATGTTGTACATTAGCTTAGCTATCACGGTTTATGTCAAGTAAGTGGTATAGTTTACATCTTATATATAAAAATGAATGTTTCTTTGTTTGTCCCGTATGCGTTCCTATACCACTCATCCGATTGCGATGAAACTTCGGTTGAGTTGTGCGCACGTCCGCTAATGTTTCTTCCACATCTCCTCCTAAACCACTGTACCGATTTCAACCAAACTTGGCACAAATATTTTACGCAATGGGAGAACCAACATAGGATAGGTGTTTTTTCGATGGGGTCCTTTTGGGGGTTCTTTGGGGTCTTCCACATCGCCTCCTAAACCACTGGACCGATTTCAACCAAACTTGGCACAAATATTTTACGCAAAGGGAGAACCAACATAGGACAAGTGTTTTTTTTTCGATACGATCCTTTGGGGTCTTCCACGTCTCCACCTAAACCATTGGACCGATTTCAACCAAACTTGGCACAAATATTTTACGCAACGGGAGAACCAACATAGGACAGGTGTTTTTTCGATACGATCCTCTGGGGGGTCCTTTGCGGTCTTAAAAAACTATTCGATCTGGTTACTATGGCAACCCAATAGAATAGATTCTGTTCTAAATATATTATCGCATTAAATTGAAGACCACGCGAACGAAGTTGTGGGCAACAGCTATTTATTTTTAAGAAGCCTACTTTAATTAAACTTTATTAATTAAACTAACATTTTCATTACGTACAATGTGAAACTCCGTAGCGAAGCACGGGTATTCTGCTAGTCATGTATAAGAGAAAATATATCGTGCGTGGCAGGCAAGCATATCTCAGTTATGTACTGTTTACGTTTCCATTTTATTATTATCACTACCGCAATAAAAAGGCAGGGAACACACACACACACACACACACACACACACACACACACACACACACACACACACACACACACACACACACACACACACACACACACACACACACACACACACACACACACACACACACACACACACACACACACACACACACACACACACACACACACACACACACACACACAATTCACGTTATTTCTGGCCTCATTCACGTTTATTTTCTTACATTTGCACGGTTTTTAAATGGAAAGTTCCGAACCCATACCAACATAACACATGCAAGCCGAAAAAGTGTCCAGCGTGGATAGCGATTTGCTTCCTGTGGATCGCTGGGCAGTGTAACTGCACGTGTTTACAGAGGAACGATTCATAGACAGACTTTTCGTCTTTAGGGAATGAACCCTCTGCAAGATGCTGAGGGTCCATGAGTGACTTCGGAGCGCTCCTTCTTTTCCTTTTTGTTGCCGATATTTGGCCATAGTCCAATGTTTTCTACAAAACCAGACGTTTCGGCAATGCCATCGACTTCCATCATCAGTGAAAATCGAGTGCGATAACGTGAGGTGGTATACGTTAGTGACCACAGTACTGTGGTTAAGGCTGAAGCAGTAAGTAGAAAGAAGTAGTTTCTATGGTAATATTTCATTTCGAAAATGATTTTAAATATAAATCTTAGAATATGGAAGTCATGTATGGTTCTGCATACCGATATTTTTCTATGGCAAACGATAACAGCCGCAAATTCAAACAAAATCAAATGATGTTTTGCATACAGCCCTGTATTGTAGAGTTCTCAATACCTATTGGTGTTGGTGAAGATCGGTTAAGGGAAAGGGGTAGTTTACCTGCAACATTTTATGTTTTAACAAGGGTAATTTTTTATATGACGAATGATAACTGCCGTAAATTCAAACAGAATCAACTACGTTTTTGCATACCTTTTTGAACTAAAGAGAACTCAAGGTCTGTTGATTTTGTTGAAGATCGGTTAAGGGAAAGGGGTAGTTTATCAGCAACATTTTGTTTTAAAAAGGGTAATTTTTTTTTAAGACGAATGATAACTGCCGAAAATTCAAAGAGAATCAAATAATTTTTTGCACACTTTCCTGAGTTGTAGAGAACTCAAGGTCTGTTGATTTTGGTGAAGATCGGTTAAGGGAAAGGGGTAGTTTACCTGCAACATTTTATGTTATAACAAGAGAAATGTTTCCATGACAAACGATAACTGCCGCACATTCAAACAGAATCAAATATTTTTTTGCATGCATCCCTGAATTGTAGAGGACTGAAGGTCTATTGATTTTGGAGAAGATCGGTTAAGAGAAACGGGTAGTTTACCTGAAACATTTTATGATTTAACAAGAGTAAAGTACTTAATTTGTATAAATAAAGTATCCTGATAAGAAGCTCATAATAATCCACTGTAGAAACGTAGATGAAATATCTATAAATGAAGAGGTTAGGTGAACGGGGTGGGGGTAATTTTCTATTATTAAAAATTATAGTTGAAGGTGGAGGGGAGAATTTTTTATGTGTACTACGTTATCGGCAACAAAGAAGTAGTTTTTTGTTAAAATTGCTTCCCGGGCTGTTTAGCCATAGTCAAATGTTTTCTGCAAAACCAGACTTTTCGGCAGTGCCATCGACTGCCATCATCAGTGAAAATAGAATGCGAAAACGTGAGGTGGTATACGTTAGTGGCCACAGTACTGTGGTTAATGCTGAAGCAAAAAGTAGAAAGACGTAGTTTCTATGGAAATATTTCATTTCGAATATGATTTTAAATATAAATCTTAGAACATGGAAGTCATGTATGGTTCTCCATACCGATATTTTAGTGAAATAATTTAAAACAGCTCTAGACACAATTTAATTTTACACCTAACCGATGCTGATTTTTTGTCAGCTGTTGTTACAAAAATGAATACCAGTGCAATATAGCAGATGATTCAAAGACTATAAGAAACATTTTTTCCAGCAGCTCCAAAGATGTATCTTACACACAGTACCATGTATAAACACAGTGAAACTGCAGGAGATCAATTGATATCCGTCAGTATTTTCTAAGGACATCAATTGACATCCATTGCCATCAAGGTGTTAATAACATCACTTTTTTGTTTAAACTGCAGTGAGGCTCAATTTAGCCACTGAGGACACCTTATCATAGTATGGGTGATATGTTTTGTTAAAAGAAAAATAAAACAATGTGTGTTAAACCAAATAAAGAAGGCTTGCTGTTACTGTCTCACACAAGCAACTGATGACAAATTCCACTGTGATGTTTCGTATTTCCTTGAGTAATCAGCATCTTATAATGTCCTGTATGTCTTACGGATTATACTCAGTCTTCTTGAGTGATTCAGTATAGGCCTTTGTCTGTAAGTTGCTCGATATTGTCTAGTATAAATGTTGTGTTCTGTGCAACATACTGTTTAACTTGGACCCTATAAACTCGACTGGATTATACTGACAGTAGTATGGTGGGGTATGTACAACTTTGTGTTCCACTTTATTTACCTTGATCCAAATCATATATCTTCTTGGGAATTTGGATCTCCTGTTTTCATACCTAGTTTCACCAGGAGAAACTGAAATTCCCTTCTTAAACACCACTCTATAATATCTGCTTCATGTCTGAGCACAGTGGCTTGCCTCCTTTAATAGAAAGGTAGCTGGCATTAGCCATCACAATTATAGAGCCTTCTTCCAATAAACTCAATATACTAACAAACTAGTCCTTGAAAATCTCATTATTCCTTATTCAATAGAACTTCTACAGCTATAAAAGATAAGTTTGGCTTCTGGTATGAATATAACCTGTGTTTGTAGATGGACCATGTGCAATAATGAGCTGGCTACCGCAGTCAGTGAGGTTTTCAGCCTACTATTCTCTCTGGAGTTGCACCAAGTGTATTATTTGTATGATTGTGCAAAACTCCGGTTTCATCCAAGTTGCAGTAAACATTGTAATAAATACAGTCCTGTTGTCCTCAGTACGCAGTAAATGCATAGTTTGCAGAAACTTTGCTCTCAAAGTGCTGATGTCTCTGTATTCCAATAAAAATTTTCTTTCACTGTTCCATGTCATAAGCTTACAACTGAATACTTTCAGAGTGTGAAGTACAAAGAATCGGAACAATTAATTTTTTTATGACAGAGATCATCCTGGATTTTACTAGCTTTGTGGGATATTCTCCATGTTCATTCTTCTTGGTATAGAGTACTATTATACTCTAGAATGGTCCTATGGACTACGAGTGATATGGTGTACCAACTTATCTGAAATTTCACAAGCTTTCACCATCAGTTTTTGTACTTATCTAAAGTTTATGTTATTCTGAGCTTCTTCATTATAGGCAAGATTCCTGAACAAGTTGTAAACCTTTCTTTGATGACTTTGCTTCCTAAGATCTGTTTGGCACATGTATACCACTGTTTCTTCCACCTGGTAATGCATTACACATGGGACACTGCTACTATTATCTTTGTAACAGTACAAACCAAATACGCTCACAGTGAACCAGCAAAATTAACTTAACACATAAAACACACAAGAGGTTTGTCATCATCTGCTGAAAACATGGCAGCAATTCTGCTTGGCCAGTGGTGTGGAGGAGAGGGGGAGGAAACTGTGGTGGTTCATGATTTTGACTAGACTAATTTAATGCATTATGCCTAGCTGTAATAACATATACTGTATGCTATTATATATTTATGTGAACTTTATTATATTTGTTATGTAGCATTGTATTTTCTGTACAGGTAATGGAAAGAAGTGGAGTGCTTGTAACAACTAGAAAGAAAGCAGATTTCAGTAATGATGGGTTGACTCAAGATCTGAACAGACTAATAAGATTTAAAGAAGGTCAACAACAGAATGTGAATGCTTTACCTCAAAGTAATTTAACGTCTGCAATCTGTGGTCTTGGAGCTATTATTAAGTACTTAGAGGTAGTTAAATTAAATTGTTTTAGATTGTGAATGAAGAATTTTGTTGATCATTACAGTTTAGTTGCTAGTGAAATTTAATTTTTTTTTTAATACAATTACAGGCAGTCATGAATGTTATTAATGGCATGACTATAGTTATTTCTTTTGTTCCAACTTTGTCTTAGGTTACTACTGAACCAGTAATTGCTTTGTATTGGATGAGAATCTCCAACATTACCAAGTCCGAAGTGTTGAAGTATCTCAACCTATTCCAAGTCATAATCTATGACAGAGTCTTATGATATAATCTGTAATATTTCTATAAAATGGCCTAAAAAAATGCTAACTAAAATTAGTCTGATATTCTTTTATCATTATTTTTATTCCGGCTGTACAATGTTTACACATTTTCCAGAACCAAAGGTTAGAGAAGTGATTGAATTCTCATTCCATACTCCAATTCTCATAGTCCGTTTACGTAGCTTTTGTCATTTACCTTTATTGAATCCATCCGGCTGAAATCTATTTGGGTTTTAACATTTTCTTTTTTTCCAATGAATGGGGAGTTTGCCTATTGCATTAACCCCCAACCTGGAGGACCAGGCAATTTTTAATAAAGGTTTACTTCCTTTAGCCTTTGATAAACCAATATCCAACTACAAGGGAGCAGCTGCTAGTTTTGGTCCGCCCCGGGAATTTTATTTCCCCGGTACCCACCATATCTGGTGAGCATTCCCCAATCCGCCACCTGGGGAGGTGCCCGATGGGAGATTACCAACTCCACACGGCATTTCTTTTATCTTCTGGCTGATGATTGGTCAGCTTGCATTTGTAATTGTTAAGTTGTTTGTCTCAGAGTTTTACCTTTTTTTGGCTTATTGTACAGACAGTTGAATATTTTTAGGATACAACCTATTCATGTCTAAGAAACTTCATGCTTCCCTATATTCATTAACTATATTAAACATACATATATGCAGTACATCATATACAATAAATTGTCTTTTTTGCATCAGTCTAAACATTTTACACAGATGATATAGAATAAATTGAAGACTGAAAAAATTAAATACCACCTTTTTTCATAGTAGGAATAAAAGTCATAATATCAAATTTGTTTTGTATGAAAATCCATAAGCATTTGTAGCGGCCCAAGCGGTGGAGCTTAGGACATATCCTGGGCTGACAGGAAACAGAGAGGTTAAATGATTAACTTAAAGCTCATCATGTAAATGTATTGAGCAGAGATTCATTACACTGTTTGCAATATTTACTCAAACTACTACTATTAATAGTGTTCTGTCTGACCATAGAAATAAAAATATATCTGTTCAGTCACTCATTTAATGTAGTTATGATGGTCTACTGATTGTCGTATGGTAGAGGCAGGATGATGTAAATTGAGCACTCGAGTCTCGATGCGCAATAGACAAACACCTTGTTGCGAGGCAAACAAAGTTTTCAGTCATTTCGCACATGCGCACAGCAGTCTTGTACAGTGTTTCGTAGCGTGAACATCGGCTGCAACAAGACTGGTGAGAACAATGGAAGCATGTGTGTGACAGAAACAGAGGTATTACATGAGTGAGATGGTGTACTGTTATCATGTTGTCTCTCCTCTCCCCTCTCTAGACAACTTAGCTATACTTGTTAGTGGGGGTAATTCATGCATTGGGTCAGCGCAGATGACTGTTCAGGAAACACTGTCGGCCTACACAGTGGAAAGCAAAATACAAGACACCAATTAAGTCACTAATCACTAGATTTAATTATCACAATTAAACAGTTTGTAACCAACAAGATAATCTCTTATAACAAACCAAAAGAAGATTGTTCACATGCAATGATAATGTCAACTAATAGAGTCTCGCACAATTATAAAACACATAACACTTCGCCACAATACTTCGAACCGCACTGGAATAAATCGCCACTTAAACTGAAAATAAGCATCACTGAATGCCCATATTTTTACCACACTTCCAGAATAATCAATAATATGCGTCAACACTCCACTAGCATAATTGCTTGTGGCCTTAACACAGCGCGCTGGTGAGTCTGGAACAATCTCGTTAATGCCTGTTAAGAAGCACGTACGCACACAACATTACAGCTGGTTCCACTAGAATAGCCGAGAAACACATAAGAATGTTCTGTAATGTCGTAACAATATAATTGTGTAGAGTGTTAGTGTGACAGTTGGTCTTGACCCATTTCCAGACAATTAACATGCATTTTACTTTACACAGAACACAACTGACATTCGCGTTAATAACAGCGAACACGATACTTGCTTAAACACAAAAGACTATGGACTTGGAGAGATAGTACTTAGAGAACTTACAGAGAGTTTCTGGGAGAATTCTGGATCACCTCTTAAGGGTTTTATACTTGCCCTTTTCTGGCCCTATGGCCAGGTGACTACCTTGGAAAGAGTATGCACTTTGGCAATGAGAGGTGACTTCTGATTCCGATGAACCAGTTAAGACAATTTTGTCGGTGATAAGGAAAGTTCCATCAACCTTTAGTCATTTCCTTGGTTGTATAAAACACTGGATGTTTGTTATTGATGTGATTATTGAAACCTGCATCACGTAGATCTACCACAAAGGGATGGTAAACAATTATAATTACATAGTAAAGAAAGTAACATAAGTCGAAATTGGCTCAGGGATTTACTAAATAAAATAACTAAACATGAAATAAGGTTGCATACCTTAAAACAAAAGAAAAGTTGCTGAGGTGTACAAGGGAAAGATGCGTCAATACACCAGGGCACTACACTCTCTAGAAGAGTACTATTAGTATTATTATTCACTTAACAATAACAAGACACTATAAATAAATGTTGATGGCTGAGAGGTACTGTTGAAACTGATCGTTTTCGGACACTTACATGGTCTACTGATAAAAGAATAAAGTATGAAAGTAAAACATATTTCTGAAGGATCTGTACACATGCCATAACTGTAAATATGCCAGGCAAAGTGAACTTGTGCTTACAAAGTGTGGAGTCCACTCAGAAAAATGTCAAGGTATGTAAACTTGGATAGTACATGCATGCCCCTAAATTGATTGCAGGGTTATTTAAAGGTGTTAACTAAGTAAACTTATAAACAGACAACACTGACTGTAGTTGAAACCTGGAAATTAGGGTAGTTGTGTACTATTTATTGCATGTATCTATAATAGAAAAGTTTACTATGTAGTGTGTGTGTGTGTGTGTGTGTGTGTGTGTGTGTGTGTGTGTGTGTGTGTGTGTGTGTGTGATAATATATTAAATATTATATATTGAAATAATAAATATATGATAAATAATAAGTATTATTTATTAAACATAAAATTAAAATGATAAATATTAATTTATATAGAACTGTGTGTGTGTGTGTGTGTGTGTGTGTGTGTGTGTGTGTGTGTGTGTGTGTGTGTGTGTGTGTGTGTGTGTGTGATCTTAATACAGTATAAAAGTTTCGATGGTGGCAATAATAATAAAAAAAATGTTGCTGTTATTATTATTATGCCATTAATTAGGTGTACAGTTTTATATTTGGAACCCAATGATATAGGTGTGTTTTTGATTTTTATGTTCTGACATGTACTTTTCACTTCAATGCGAATAATTCATAAATACTGAGATGAGAATAAATTGTTTGTAATTTGTAGACCAGAATCTCCATCATCATCATAGTAGTTGATTTCATATCCTAAACGTTCTTTACTAAAACTTTCCAATTTGAGAAATTTAAATCCGAGTTGATTACCTGCTTGCTGTTTAATTGTATTTGTAAATAATGCACATTATAAAAAAAAACTGACACTTATGGGAGAGTGTGAAAAACAGAATATCATTAGTGCTGTATTGATTGTCTAACTTTTTGTTTTTCAAATTGCTATGCCCAATTTTATCCACAGTCTTGCAAATTTCACCTTATTTCAAAATTTAAAATATGGTACTTTGCATTTTGGCTATTTTACTGTCATTAATTTGGTTGATTATTTAGAAGTATTGTTTCAATCTTGTCTAGTGTGTCTTAATTAAGATATTAAGAAGCACCAGTAAAAATTATTTCAGATAATCCTTATGCATAGAACTGTGTGAGTGTTTTGCATATCATAAAATCATCAAGTTCAGTTGAGTTTGCAACAATCTGAATTGGTGATTTAATTAATGTCTCGGTTGTTTTACTCTACATGATTTACTTGACCACTAGACATCATAGATGCTAAGTATATACAGTCTTCCACTTTTCATAATTTTTCAGATTATTTTAGTATTTCCATTCTAACTGTATCTGGTAATTTTACTGCATATATAAAAATGCATGTGTCGATTCAAAAATTTGTATTGTACTTTGTATAGTTTCTGATAAGGTTCACAAACTATTAGTTGCATCGTATTAGCTTTATAGTCTATTCTATACAAGCCATAGTTTTTACTGAAATTTAATATCAGTATTATTCTTAAACACAAATCTAAATATTGTAACGTCACAAAACGTTCCATAATAATAATGAACACCAGAAGGGTGAATGATACTAAAATAACTATAATTGAATAACCAGGAAGAATGTAACAGTAAATATAATAAACCAATAAAGAATGAAAGGAGAGAAGAAATTCAAGTGAACAGTGGTAAATCCACTATCTGCATAAAATGACACTATGTAACTTTAATTCTTTTATGTGCCTTTTATTAGTTGTATAAGGTTATATTTACTTCTAATAACAAACATTTCATTCGGGCGCCATCTTGTTACTAACACAAGAAAATCATATGTGCTTACCTTCTGGGCCAAGTTCGGTTAAACGAACCGGAAGTAGCGGAATTTGTTACCTGAAATAACGTACTCTCAATTGTAAGATTTACCAATGACATTACCCTTTATTATCAAGCCACACATAGTTACATGAGATTCTACTTCGGAAACAAAACACCTTGCTATTCGCCATGAGGCGTAGTTATTGAATCAAGTTAAAACTTCTTTCCCATTTATAATTTTATTAAATAAACATAATCCCACCAAAATAAACATAATCAATCATGTCTTAAATTATAGCATTATATATATATATATTTCACAACCCAGCACTGCTTAAATTTTATATTTTTATTTATTCACGCTATCACACACTCATTCATGCAGTACAATTTCACGGACTTCCGTAACTGAGCTCATTTTATTGAATTTAAATAGAATATTGAAAATTTGTTTTTTATTTCTTATTTGTTACTTAGCTGAAAATCTGTCCAGAAGACGTCGCATCGTTACACGCTCACTACGGGTGTTGGTTTTCTAATGTTCACTGATTTTATGTATTTTAAACTGCCAATGCATTCTGATAAAGTTATAAGTGGTTATTTTATAATTCATACTTGCTGTGTTCACATTTTAGTTGCGGGCGTAAAGTTACGCAGCCGACGGCGAGCTGAAATGCTCACATCCCCACTGTTGATATTAACTGTTTTCACTGTTTTATCGAATTCACTGTGGTATACATTTTAGTAAAATTTTGGCTCGAGAGGCTAAACATTCACCCGGCCGGGGGAGTGGTTTCAAGTCGACTGATTTTAACTACTTTCCCATTTTTAATAATAGATAAAACTTTGCCCAGCCGGCGACGCACACCACTACTGACGTCCGCTGTTTTCAGATGTTAATCGTCGACTGAGAGAGTTTCCTGCGCGCACTATGCGAAAGAATGCATTAATACGTGCCGATAGCGTGAGAAACTTGGCTGTCTGAACGTGCGTGTGGTGGCACATTCGCTCCCTAATTACAAACTGCACATTCCAATGCCAATTCACGCCCGTCTCGACGCTACACTTGGGCGAAATAAAATTGAGAATATTCAGATCACATTTTAAAAATTGGTTTTACCCCTCTTTTGCCCCGTTACAATACCCCCTCAATGAGAGGTTTTATGCCGAAGCATAAAAACTCTCATTGACACACTCATATTTCCTAAAGGGATCAGTCGAGATATGTCGCCACAACCCCATTTACGTTTATATAAAAAGAATATAGATAACTTACCCTTGGTCCAGTGGCCGTGACCGCACCTGAATGACCTTACTGGACTTCTCTCTCGAGATCCCAACACCGCAAGGCCAGTCAGGTACTTGACGCTCCTGCTCTGACGCGCTGGCCAGCTCAGGACCGCCGCCACAGCATCACCAGACACTGAAACATCAAATTAAAATATTAAATAGTGGGCTTGTATAATACCATATCCCTAACTGATCTGGTTCCCCTTAGATGTGTGCTGGTTTGTGTTAAGAAGCACTGGGTTTTCTTTAACTCCTAACACCTATATGATTACAAGAATTATTGTACAGACGTTCCTTTCTCTTAGCTCGCTCCCATTAACATTTATAGAATATTCGATTCCAATCAATAATAATTAATCCTTTCCCATTAACAAGAAGAAACACAAATCGTTATACTAATGCAATAATACTTCCAAAATATTTAAACACATTATCAAAATTTACTCAAATACAATTCATCTATATCTCCCCCTTTCTACAATTCTTAACCATTTTCCCTTTTGTATCTAAAACAATTCAAATTCATTTAACATTTTATAAAAATATTATTATTAACAGAAATTCTATTTATCCGGCGCTGTTAATAATAATCATCCCCTTTTCTCCTCCACACACACTATGGCCCCCCTGGACTGCTGCGTCCAGTTGCCTCCACAAGGACTGAGGCGGAAGGAGTGAGCACTTTTTTCTTTTCTCTCACTCCCATCCTTGCTTCAGTGTTACAAAAAACTTCAGGGTAAGTACCCCTACTCATTTTCTTAATATATGCCCCTAAGGTCTACCACCCCTATTTGGGTGGAAATAGCCTGTGTTCAAAATAATCGTAGATTCCCTTATTAAACCCCATTAAATTTCTATGTTTGACCAATTTCAAAGGCAACCAACTGTGGTCAGTTTACAATAATTCTGCTCACAGCTGATTGTCATCCAAAACCACGATCTGGGTTGGTAAGGCCAAGAACGCCCAAAAGTAGGGAATCTATTAAAAAAATATCGGTATGGAGAACCATACATGACTTCCATATTCTAAGATTTATATTTAAAATCATTTTCAGCCAAACAGCCAGGCTGTGTCTTACCTGCCTTTTTATTGCTGTATTAAATGAAAAATATTATATTACATTAAAATGAAAAAATTATAATTTTATTGCCTGGCAACAAAATTATTTTATTTTTAACAATTACCATTGTTTCAAAAAGTTTAAATAAATTTTCAAGTACCATACTCTTGTTAAAACGTAAAAGGTTGCAGGTAAACTACCCCTTCCCCTTAACCGATCTTCACCAAAATCGAAAGTCATTGAGACCTCTACAATTCAGGGACGTATGCAAAAAATTATTTGATTCTGTTTGAGTTTGCGGCTGTTATCGTTTGCCTTAGAAAATACGCTTGATAAAAAACGTTGCAGGTAAACTACCCCTTCCCCTTAACCGATCTTCACCAAAAACAATAGGTCTTGAGTACTCTACAAATCAGGGCTGGATGCAAAACATTATTTGATTCTGTTTGAATTTGCGGCTGTTATCGTTTGCCATAGAAAATACCCTTGTTAAAAAAAGTTGCAGGTAAACTACCCCTTTCCCTCAACCGATCTTCACCAAAAACAATAGGTCTTGAGAACTCTACAATTTAGGGCTGTATGCAAATAATCTTTTGATTCTGTTTGAATTTGCGGCTGTTATCGTTTGCCATAGGAAATACCCTTGTTAAAACATAAAACGTTACAGGTAAACTACCCCTTTCCCTTAACCGATCTTCACCAAAAACAATAGGTCTTGAGTACTCTACAAATCAGGGCTGTATGCAAAACATTATTTGATTCTGTTTGAATTTGCGGCTGTTATCGTTTGCCATAGAAAATACCCTTGTTAAAAAAACGTTGCAGGTAAACTACCCCTTTCCCTCAACCGAACTTCACCAAAAACAATAGGTCTTGAGAACTCTACAATTTAGGGCTGTATGCAAATAATCTTTTGATTCTGTTTGAATTTGCGGCTGTTATCGTTTGCCATAGGAAATACCCTTGTTAAAACATAAAACGTTACAGGTAAACTACCCCTTTCCCTTAACCGATCTTCACCAAAATCAACAGATCTTGAGAACTCTACAATTCAGGGCTGTATGCGAAACATTATTTGATTCTGTTTGAATTTGCGGCTGTTATCGTTTGCCAAACAAACAAAATTACCCTTGCTAAAAAAAAACTGTTGCAGGTAAACTACCCCTTTCCCTCAACCGATCTTCACCAAAAACAATAGGTCGTGAGTACTCTGCAAATCAGGGCTGCATGCAAAAAATTATTTGATTCTGTTTGAATTTGCGGCAGTTATCGTTTGCCATAGAAAAAAAATTACAGACAGACACAGACAGACACACAGACAGACAGACAGACACACACACAGACACTTTTCGGAAAACGACTTTTTTTCATGTTTTGAGTGTAGTAGAATCAGAATCTGCAATAATCTCGAACACGATTTTTTTTGCCATCACCATACTTCCATTCCTTAAGGAATATGGAAGTAAAAAAATATTATACATGTTTAAGATTCCTACACTAACATAATACAATATACTCATCATTAACATTGCGATTATTACATTAAAATAGACAATTCACATTTAAGCTTGACAAAAACTTACACACCTTACACAATTTGCATATAAAATTATAAACATTACATTTTAATTTCAATTGAACTTTTATTAATTAGCCATCAATTATTTATCATTTACTATACCATTAACTTTTCCAACAAAAAAATTTTCTTTGTTATCAACCTTCATTTTACATAACATTTCATTTATTATTGCCCTTCAAACTATGAATTTTCTTTTATTTCACATTTTCATCTATTAGTTTGGGTGATTTTCCGTTCTTCACAACGATTCGATTTATTGAAAAGGCATTTACATATATTAACCTTACTCGCCATTCTGACTCTAACAACCACTTAAACTATTCTCCAATTATATATCCTCTTTGTACCTAGGATGTGTGTACCCAACCTACCAGCTCATTCCCTTATTGGTTCCTGACCCTTCCAGGTAACCTGTAACCCTCTTTAAATCGTTCACCTCCCGCCATAACGCCTGTCGTTGATGACTCCTTACCACACCACCCTCTTTACAAAATATCACCATCACCTATTTAATCTCCCTTTACGTTACTCACCTTCTCTACATATAATCACTAACACTACTGTGTCCCTAAAATATCTAATACCCTCTTTCTGCATTATTTGTATTTCAACTTCTTATTCTCTCTAACTCCTATTAAAATTAACTCTGATTAACTCCCATGCCTTATTTATCATTTATCACCCTAACCCTTTTACAACATTTCACCTTAATATGATCCTAGAAAATTCATCACTTACCTCCTAATAACAATACATCACAACACTTGAACATATTTATGTTTAATCATTTACTATTCGTTAGATAATCTAAATCTCAAAAAATCATTTAAATTCATCACAACATTATTTAATTAATTAATCTCAAATTCTTTAATTCAATCAATTTTACAACACAAAGTTACTTTAATTACTTTACTCCAAAACAATTACAATTCATTTATTAACACCTTCATAATTATTCTCATTATTTATTTAGTCTGCCAAAATATTATTATTATTATTATTAAAACAATTTCTACTATATACACATTGTTTACATAAAGGACACTTTACAACACACACAATTAATTTCACTATAAATTTATGTACAATTTCTTGTCATTATTTTTCTTGTTTACCACACCTCATTTCATAATCTAGCCAGGTCATTACCATAAACTAAAATATTTAAAATGTCCATTCACTGATTTTTTATTTAACCCCCATCATCATATAATAGTCTAATCTTAGGTCTATACAAGTCATTTATTATTGAATACATTATATTAGTACTATCAATATAATACTTATTTATTTTCTCATATCTTTCCACAATGTCGTTTGAATTAATAGGCTTATTCCATATCAATTTATCATATACCGTGTCATCATAGAGTATGGTCCTGTCGCCTTTGGTATAATTTGTTACAACCAGGTAAGTTATAAAGTCATCCTTACTAACATCCTCTCCTACTGCTGCTATATCAGCTTCAATACAAGGTAAGTCTTTCATATCATCTATGTTTTCAAATTTTAACTTCTCTTTTAACTCCTCATATCTTCTACTCATCATAAACATCTCTATTATTCTCTCTATCTCAAAATACTTCTCATCATAACATACATAATCTTTATCTCTATCATTCCATGCAAAGGGTAACACAACGTTATCATGACTGATCTGGGCTTTTCCAATGAACTCATGATACACGAAAGGGGACCTACCTAGAGACACCTCGTCTCTATAACCACGGGAGGAAACTCTGTCCTCATACAACACTTGTGAAACCTCTGTTTCACCACATACTTGGGGAAAATCTGCCCTTTGCCCACCTAACCTTTCATCACACTCTCTCTCACTTTCATTAACACTTGCTAACACTTCGTTACTAAATTCTACTCCACCAAAATCTTCATTATTACTCTCAATATTAATCACTTTATTTTCTAATACCACGTTTTTAATTGTAACATTATAATTCTCACCCCTCCTTACCTTCTTATATGTCATCTGATCGTCTTTATTTTCATCGAATTTATCGGACTTTTCACTAGTCTCTACCCCCATTTTAATCTCGTAATTTTCGTCTACTTTATTCTTTGTAAAGTTATTAAATATGTCACCTACTCTGTTTATTTGTTTATCAAACACATGATCTATTGATTCTAATATTTTATCTTTCATATTATCAAAACGTGTATTGATTTCGTTAATTTGTTTATCAAAATTATAATTTTGTCTTTTGATTTCATTTTTCGTCAAACTTTTCATCAAAATTATCAAACCTTACATTCTGTTCTCATGAAATTTATCGTTAAGATTATTTTTGACTTCTTTAATTTCACTTTTTTGCTCGTTAAATTTTTCATCAAGCTTGTCAAATTTGGCATTTAACTTATCATATTTAACATTGGAATCACTTTGTTGTTCATCGAACTTATTATTCATGCTATATAAACGTGTTACATCTCATCTGTATCAGATTTTTTACTTTGAACTGGCGTTGAATGAATTCCTTCATCCATAATTTTCGACTCAGTCCCACTTAATTCAATATTCATTTGGCTTTCGTTTTCAATGTCAGTTAAGCTGACATTCTCGTTATTATCTGCCATTAAAAAAAAAATCTTTTACATATATTTCTTTTCAAAATATTACCCTGTAATATTACACAACCTTATTGTATATAAAAAAAAAATATTCTATTTAAACTATTTACCCTACCATATGTAGTCACAACATAACCTTATCTTTATGTCTATTTTTACGTATCTCCAAATTGTATATTACCTCAAGTAACTGTTCTGCTCTTTCCAGTAGGCTTACTCCACATAAAATTAAATTTTATGTCGAGTCCCTGTTCCGGAAGCCACTGTAACTTTAATTCTTTTATGTGCCTTTTGTTAGTTGTATAAGGTTATATTTACTTCTAATAACAAACATTTCATTCGGGCACCATCTTGTTACTAACACAAGAAAATCATATGTGCTTACCTTCTGGGCCAAGTTCGGTTAAACGAACCGGAAGTAGCGGAATTTGTTACCTGAAATAACTTACTCTCAGTTGTAAGATTTACCAATGACATTACCCTTTATTATCAAGCCACACATAGTTACATGAGATTCTACTTCGGAAACAAAACACCTTGCTATTCGCCATGAGGCATAGTTATTGAATCAAGTTAAAACTTCTTTCCCATTTATAATTTTATTAAATAAACATAATCCCACCAAAATAAACATAATCAGTCATCTCTTAAATTATAGAATTATATATATATATATTGTAACATGACATAAGGTAGTGAAGATCCAATGATAATTAATTATAAAATAAAGAAGCTGAAGACAAGAATAAAAGGCAAGAACTTATAAACTCAGAGATTAATAACCCAATAACCAAATGACAAATGACTGATAAACTGACAGTGACTTTTGACACAATAGATCGGATAAATACAAAAAGAACAACGGAACAAGGAAGAAGGAACCAAGAACTAAATGTAATCAAGAATTCGACAACGAACTTTGTAAATCCCTAATAATGACCATTAAAATGTATGTTAATAAATGCACTAATGTAATTAGATGATATGTACCTAGGGTAATAATGTTAATGAAAGATAGTAATGTTATGTATATTTTATTAATGAAGGAATGTACTCATAAATATAAGTTAGGGAATTGATAATACACACACCCTAATAAATAGTGATAAATATAATCAAAATTAGTAAACAATACCCTGAGGCAAATAAAGGCCACAGTTAAGTACCAAAAGTGATCATTAGTGAAGGGAAAATAAAATAAACACTTATAACCAGTAACCCCATGATGACATTAACATAAATAAACAACCCAGTGAATAATCAAGTGAGTGGAAGGAGGAGTATATTAATACAAAATTGGTGACATGTAGTGATAGCATGTTGCATACAATAAGTGAAAGTGAATAAATCAAAAACCTTCTATGAAGGAAAAAGTGTAGTGTGTGAACTTAAAAAAGTATTTTAGTTAGTAAACTGTATTAGAATAACTGGAAGACCTGTGATAAACTATGTACTAGCAAGTAAGAGGAACTCATTATAATGTGATTAAGTTAAGCAATAGTTAATAAGAATTATAGGATAAGATAGAAATTAAGTCATTGGAATGGAAGGCAAACAAGAAAGATAGACACTGTTTTAATAGTGAAGGAATGAGAGAATATGGTGTAAAGTATAGTTTAATAGTAGTATAATAAGAGTGTTATTATTGTTTAAAAAACCAGTATAATATAATGAATCATCAGTTGAACCAGATAGTAGTAAGGAATAGAAAGGGTAGTTAGAAGTTTTATTTCAGGCTTGAACCTGTCAAGAAATTGTTTATTATTATAATAAGAGGTGTAGTTAGAAACACCAATGTTTATTACTTATTTCTGTTAAAAAATTGTTTTAAAGTACCAAATATAAAGGTAGAAGTTACAAAGAAATGTTAGATAGTAGTATTGGAAAATCTAGGCTCTAGGCCTAACTGTTGATGATGAATTTTGTAAATTAAAGAACAAACAATAGCCCAATATCAAAGCAGAATATACCAAATGTTTAAACAAGTTAAGTGGGTATTCCTAATACCAAAATGTATAAATAACATCCAATTTTGGATAATATATATATAAAATATTAATAAGGAAAATAACAAAAATGTGATTAGCTACCCAAAAGTAACCATGAGGGGTATCAAAATGATCCTTATCAAAAATTATGAACAATGGTATTCATGTAATAAACCTAACTACTAATATAAGAAAGAAATCTTCATTTGAAGATATTTTGTAGATTTAAACTAAAATAAGACGTTAGAATATAACAATGACATAAATTAACGACCAATGAGAATTAGCGTAATTTATTAGGTAACCATAGCAACCGAAATTTATTGCCAAAAAACCGTTGAATTTTCGTTAATCCATTATTGACCGACGCCGAGGGCGGATGAATGTAGCTCTCAACTTGAATATTATAATAAATAAGTAAATTTTGAAGGAAATTGAAGGAAAAGAAGATAGTAATAGCAGTCCAGGGAACACCTGATAGTATATTTATTATTAAAATTTTCACCAACCAAAATTATCCGTGGAATTTAAGAAGACTTCTGGAATAATAGCTGACGACTCATCCCGAAGGAAGACCAGAGTGACCTACTTCAACCCAAGAAGACGGACGATTGCAGAACGAGTACGAACCCAAGTTTAATGGAAAAAACCGTCTGAACGAGATTGACGAATATCCGAAGAATAGAAGACGACCAGATCCATCCGGAAGAAGCAGACGGCATCGCATAAGCCCCATCGAGAATTGATGAGTATAAACAATAATTTCACTAAAAACGAATTCCCAATTTTTCAATCCATAACAACTAATCACAGTTTTCACTTCACTGATCACTATTCTGAACTAGAACTGAAAGTATTTATAATATCACTATTGTTGAACTTTAATCAATTGATAATTATTTAAACTGAGCTATAATAAATAATTAATAAACATAACTTATTAACAAAATCCTAACCAAAAATTTTGACTAAATCTCATTGTTGGTTACTTACTTGAATGTATTAAAATATAAAATATTGTGTACCTAGTTTTAAGAATTATTCTAAATTTGTGCATTTTAGCCGTAATCCAATACTTCTGTAGCCAAAAGGACTTAACACCCCCTGGGTAAAACATTTTATTGTAAACAAACGGTATCCGCCAAGCGGCGTGTACAAGACACATTTATAACTGAGCAGGCCAACTGAGCAACTGTAAAAGCCGGTGCTAAGATAAAATAATGTACCACTAACTAACTGAAAACTATTAAAGAGTTAATAAATATTATTATTGTGCAACGCTGTATGTTTGATTCGTACAAATTAAGATAATACATAGCAAATTATTGAAGTGAAAACAACAAAACAAGACGTTAGCGAAGTCGACACTGAAAGACGGCGTGCGCCAATCAGGTGGCGAGGCGGCAATATTCAAACCAAACGCCGAGAGATACGGTTTGCCCGTAAATGGTAAGAAAAGGTACAACTCGACTCGCTACACGCAAATAACATTGACATTAATTATTCAAATAGTTAATAACATCAATTATAGACCCATACTATACCACGAACCCAACGAGCGAATTAAAAAACGCTCGTCAAGCACACATTTACGATACGAGTAATAGAAAGATTTACAGAAACAACTAACTATTATCAAATAATACACCCCATATAAAAGAAATATTACAATATATATATTTCACAACCCAGCACTGCTTAAATTTTATATTTTTATTTATTCACGCTATCACACACTCATTCATGCAACACAATTTCATGGACTTCCGTAACTGAGCTCATTTTATTGAATTTAAATAGAATATTGAAAATTTGTTTTTTATTTCTTATTTGTTACTTAGCTGAAAATCTGACCAGAAGACGTCGCAGCGTTACACGCTCACTACGGGTGTTGGTTTTCTAATGTTCACTGATTTTATGTATTTTAAACTGCCAATGCATTCTGATAAAGTTATAAGTGGTTATTTTATAATTCATACTTGCTGTGTTCACATTTTAGTTGTGGGCGTAAAGTTACGCAGCCGACGGCGAGCTGAAATGCTCACATCCGCACTGTTGATATTAACTGTTTTCACTGTTTTATCGAATTCACTTTGGTATACATTTTAGTAAAATTTTGGCTCGAGAGCCTAAACGTTCACCCGGCCGGGGGAGTGGTTTCAAGTCAACTGATTTTAACTATTTTCCCATTTTTAATAATAGATAAAACTTTGCCCGGCCGACGACGCACACCACTACTGGCGTCCGCTGTTTTCAGATGTTAATCGTCGACTGAGAGAGTTTCCTGCGCGCACTATGCGAAAGAATGCATTAATACGTGCCGATAGCGTGAGAAACTTGGCCGTTTGAACGCGCGTGTGGTGGCGCATTCGCTCCCTAATTACAAACTGCACATTCCAATGCCAATTCACGCCCGTCTCGACGCTACACTTGGGCGAAATAAAATTGAGAATATTCAAATCACATTTTAAAATTGGTTTACTCCTCTTTTGCCCCGTTACAACTACAACATAAATAAACAGAATGACAAAGACCAATTGACAAGACAAGTTTCCCACATAAACTGTTAAGTGAGCTTAATAAAACCTTTGATGAATAAAGTCAAATAAAATAAATAAGATAAGAGATGACATGAAGGATATTTTGTAGCGGGTCGATTTTTGGGTGTTTTTGTTTTAACCGTTTGGGGCATATATTTATATTTTTATTTATTTCATTTTGGGCGGATTGTCATTGTGCAACGTATGGGTCCGTATAACAGACCAGTGTTGAGAAACAGTTGGAAACAAAGCGAAACGCAATCAGTGGTGTAACACGGCTGAAGGATTCACCTCCACAAAATTCTTCGAACTTTGTACCTGTGTGTGGCAGCGCACATACGCAACTGCTCAATCACGCTCCAAGTGACGCTCTGACAAACAACTCAAGATGGCGAGAGCGTAAAAAAATATTCGTCGTCTTCTATAAGACCTCACGGAAGTCGCATTAACTCCGCCTACTGTTGGTGACATCAGCAGAGCCAAGCCCAATATTAAGCTCTGGTCATCCACATATGTCAGCTCCATTCCCTATATAAAATGGTTACACGACAGCAGAGGAACAAGGAGCGGCGACGAAATAATCGTGGCAGTGACCAACAGCTTCTCTCCAAAGCAACATGTACCTGTTACGTTCTACGTGACAGTCTACATTAGTCGACGCCATACAGTCAACTAGAACCCGACCACAACTACAGACGCTTACCGTTTCGTTTAGGCCCCGGTCGGTGGTGTTATAAAATGTAATTAATCCAGTCAGACCGACCGGGACCCAAGAAGTTAATAACCATATTACCGTGATTGGCGGGCAGTTGGTGCAGTGACATAGAGTGATTAACTAAATACATAATCTTTAAAAGAGGAATCGGATAACAGAAACACGTGTTCGGTCGGCAGTGAAAAGTGAATTAAACATGAATTAAATACTATTACCGGGAATTCAATATGAAACATCAATGGGTAAAGTGTAAAAAATGGCATGTGTGTGTGTGTGATGCAGAATGGGCTACCTTAATTACTATAATACTTGATAAGTTAGAGGATATTTTATGTTAGTTAAGTCTGAGGGATCAATGTATATTTTAAACCCTATTTTTTCAGTGTCTTTTAACATTCAGTAAAATCAGTTGGTTTACCTTGAATATGTGTTAGACTAAGTTATTTCGTCATTGCCATTTCCTCATTTCTGTGTTAAAAATTCGTCTAACGTTCCGGAATCTTTCTGAGTTATTAATTGGGTGGGTCAGATTGCTAAATTGTCCGTTTTATTTAAGGTGGAGTGTAAAGGTTTTCGATATTTTATCCTATAAAAAATAATCGTGGCGACCTTGGTCTTCTGGTAAAATTTCAATAACAGGTAAGTGTTGTAATCGCGTGCAGGTAAGTTCTGGCAGTGGATCTTATATATTTTATATTTCGGCATATTTTTTAACGTCACACTGGCTCTCCCTGCCAGGATTTTCGTTTAATTATAATTTTATACGAGATAGACCTATTTTAATGCACAGAAAATAGGATGGGGTAATGACGAATTTATAAATATGATTTATCGTATATAATTACGTACGTAGGTTAGGTTTGTGTTATGAGTTAAGTACCAGATAAAAAATGGCAAAAAATAACGAAGCCAGCTTCGCTGATGATAAAATAGAAAGTATAGCGACACCTGTCCAAAGTAAACAAGAGGTAGATAAAGATGACAAAATTATGAATATGTTGCAATTAATTTTGGAGCAACAAAGTATTAAATTTGAAATACAAAATCATAATTTTAATGAGTTAAAAAATGAAATACAAGAAATGAATAAATGTGTAGAAAGTACTGATGAAACGATAAGAACTAATTTGAATAAGTTAGAACAGAGTGTGGAGCGAATGGGAGTACATGTGATGAGGACAGAGAAAAATAAAACAAATGAAAATTGTAATGACAAATGTAAAAATATGATACCAGAGAAAGAGTTAATAAATGATAACAATAATGTTGAAAATAATGAGAATAATAGTAATGTATTTGAAGAATTAGTATCGGAGACTGATACGGTAAAAATAAAGAATGAGAGTACTGATGAGTTGGTGGAAGGTAGTGATTATGAGATGTTAATGTGTGTTAATGAGTTAGAGAGAGAGTGGAAAAATAATGTTGTGGTAGAGTGGGGACAGAGGGCAAATTTTCCCTTTATTATTTATGATGTTTATGATGATTTATTGAGTCCACAAGTGTTGTGGTTGAAGGGCAAGAGTCCCGTATTGGTAGATGAATTGAGGTGTTTATTTTTGTGGAGTAATTGTGTACCCTCTGTCCGGAATAATTGTGAGAGTGTAATGTGGTGTTATGAAGAGAGAGAAGTAAACAGAGAATGGTATGTAACAGAATTGTATAATTTGA
Source organism: Magicicada septendecula (assembly GCA_034769895.1). Classification (NCBI taxonomy): domain Eukaryota; kingdom Metazoa; phylum Arthropoda; class Insecta; order Hemiptera; family Cicadidae; genus Magicicada; species Magicicada septendecula. The sequence goes on along the minus strand of CM068368.1, from coordinate 259,625,257 downwards.
ATAGAAAGTATGATGAATGGAAAGAAGGCTTAGAAATATATTTGAATAATAATGATTACCATGATTTGATAAAAATAATTAGACCGATAGTGAATGAATGTAATGACGGAGACTTAACAAAAATACTTAACGTAGACTGGTTTAATGAGTATTCTGGTAAAATGAGTGAATTTGGTTGTTCTGGTTATGACACACAAAGTAACCATTTGTTTGTAAATAAAAAGCAACAGTGTTATTTAGAACCAAGATTAATTTTTGACGATGGTGGCTGAACTAGAATATCAGTGTATAGACCTTGTTTGAATTTTATAAATTTTTGGTAATGACCTTGCTGATTTGGACATCTGAAGTGAGATACACTTGAACAGTTTTGACGTATATTTTGTAAATAATATTGAATTCATTTGTGTGTATTGTGAAATGTAATGTGTATATGTTTAAAAAAAAAAAAAAATGTTGTATTAATAATAATAATATTATTAATATTTTTGTACTCTAATTAAATAACAAAATAATTATGAAGACAATAGTTAATGATTGGTAGAATGTTGATAATAATTGAGATATGTTATTTTAATAATCAAATGAATATTTAATTTTAATAATAAATTGAATTAAATAAGTGGAGATGTGTAGATAGAGTGATTGAATGTTATGTGTTTGAATTTTATAATGAATTTAAATTGGGTGGTGAGATGTTGATTTAATAATAATTAATAAGTAAATAAATGTTAACTGGTCTATTTTGTGGAACTTAATGGTTAAAAATATATGTTAATAATAAATTTTAAGCAATTTTGAAAATCTGATTGCAACACAGGATAAATAAATAATGATGATAAATAAAAACAGTTAAATCCAGGTTTATTGCTATTTGTGTATTGTGTTATGTGATGTTTTAAAATAGTATTTTCATTATGTGTGTAATTTTTTTTCTAAGCCAATTATTAGACGCCTGGCAGGCAATCAACATAATAGAAGTAAGTGTTGATAATGTATTACATGTATTTGTTCAATTTTAAGATGTAGTTTCATTGTGTTTTTATTATGTTAGGATATCAGCTGATCAACAATACCATGTCACTGATATATTGGTTTGTAAATGTTACAAGTAATTAATGTTTAGTGTACTACAGATATTTTGAAGTAAAGATAAAAAGAGTATGCAAATTAATAAAAGATAATTCATGGGTGATAAGTGTTTTATGGGACATGTAGACCTGTCCAAGTTGAATTAAAAGTTGAATGTGAAATGATGGAGATGAATATAATGTAATGCTGTTTTTGAGTTGATGTGATATAACAGGATTTTGTGAAATATAGATGTTGACACAGTGGTAATGGAGACTTTATGTAGATTTTGAATGATATATGGTTGTTTTTATAGTTAATGAGGTTATTTTGTGTATTTGTAGTAATGAAATGAGATTGAGAATTTTGGGGATGGCAATTTTGTATTTGGGGGTAGTGTATTTGGGGAGTCCGCAACAAGGGTTGGGACGGGATAGGGACCGATTGGCGCCGGAAAGGGTTACCTAGGGGGAGTCCAGGGACCAACATAAGGGGATGAGTTTTGGGAAGGAAACACGTATCCTATGTACAAAGGGTTAGAGAGTTTTTTTTTTATATATGTAGAGAAGGCGGCGTTTTGAGTTAAATGGTAAGTTGTGGATTAGAGTGTTTTGATTAGTAGATATTTTTGATAGAGATGGGTGTCATGGGAGTTGCAGTTGATAAATATTAGAGTCAGAGGGAGAAAGTTTATATATGTATAGAAATCTCATACAGAAAAACGAGAATAAATAATTTACATCACCCACAGTATATTAAAGTAAGATTGTTGAAAAGGCAGAGAGATTCATGATAAAGAATATGCAATTGTTTATTTTTTAAACCAGTGACAGAATTTTGATAGAAGTGAAAATAATGTAAAGTCAAGAAGTGTTTATTTTAAATAATTTAAATGTCAATCTGTTTATCATGTATAATAATATTTTGTTTGTTTTAAATATTTTATGTTATTATGTTTTGTATTTCAAGGTAGGATATTACAGATATTTAAAGTGTTTTCAAAAATCATACATAACATATGTAGGTCAAGGGTTTGGGACTTGACCTAGTTATGATCAGCTGATGAGTTCATACACCTACTAAGCTTGTAGAGTAGGAATTCAATTTTAATTTGTTTGTTTGATTAATTCAAACTAATCTTTGAATAATTTTAATAAATGTTATTTAACAAATAAATTTAATAAATATTTAATGAATAATTTTTTTGAATTTTAAAATTTGGAAATTTTAAATTTTTTTGAAAAAAAAAAAAAAAAATGTTTTTTGATTTTTCGCCTGCCAGCGAGTGAATATGTTGAGTAATGATTATTTTATGGTGTATGTATTAATGATGTTTCTTTTATTGTATTGCATTATATTGGTAGACTATAAGTGATTCTCCTGTTAGAATAAGGATGAGTTTATGTTATTAGAAATGTCTAGATTAAGTCATTTGAAACAAAAATTAGAAAAAAAAGGGGGAAGAGAATTTTTGATAAAAGATTATTTTTTTTTGAATTTTGAATTTTTTAAATTTATAATAAATTTTAAAAGAAAATTTTTATGTTTAATGTGTTAGGGTATCATGTAACGTGAGTGTGTGTGAGCCCAGTATCTGCTAAAGGCAGCCCAGCTTGCAAAAAGGGGAAACATATCGGCGGAGGAGCTGGAACGATTTTATCCAGGGATTGAGGATTTGTGGGGGTAGCATGTTAGAAGGCAAGGTGGGCTGTGGTGCGAGTCTGATCGATTTCTCGGTGTTGGGATCTCTTACAGAGAAGTCCAGTGATCTCGTTCAGATGAGTCCATGGTCGCTGAGCCAGGGGGGTCGTGTACCCATGCAGAGTAAGAACCAGGGGGTTGTTGGCACCAGTTCCTCACCGGTCCTCTTCGGGGTTATCGATGAGATTTCTTCTGTCGTGAACAGCAGAATTCTCATCGAGGGGGTATTGTAGCGGGTCGATTTTTGGGTGTTTTTGTTTTAACCGTTTGGGGCATATATTTATATTTTTATTTATTTCATTTTGGGCGGATTGTCATTGTGCAACGTATGGGTCCGTATAACAGACCAGTGTTGAGAAACAGTTGGAAACAAAGCGAAACGCAATCAGTGGTGTAACACGGCTGAAGGATTCACCTCCACAAAATTCTTCGAACTTTGTACCTGTGTGTGGCAGCGCACATACGCAACTGCTCAATCACGCTCCAAGTGACGCTCTGACAAACAACTCAAGATGGCGAGAGCGTAAAAAAATATTCGTCGTCTTCTATAAGACCTCACGGAAGTCGCATTAACTCCGCCTACTGTTGGTGACATCAGCAGAGCCAAGCCCAATATTAAGCTCTGGTCATCCACATATGTCAGCTCCATTCCCTATATAAAATGGTTACACGACAGCAGAGGAACAAGGAGCGGCGACGAAATAATCGTGGCAGTGACCAACAGCTTCTCTCCAAAGCAACATGTACCTGTTACGTTCTACGTGACAGTCTACATTAGTCGACGCCATACAGTCAACTAGAACCCGACCACAACTACAGACGCTTACCGTTTCGTTTAGGCCCCGGTCGGTGGTGTTATAAAATGTAATTAATCCAGTCAGACCGACCGGGACCCAAGAAGTTAATAACCATATTACCGTGATTGGCGGGCAGTTGGTGCAGTGACATAGAGTGATTAACTAAATACATAATCTTTAAAAGAGGAATCGGATAACAGAAACACGTGTTCGGTCGGCAGTGAAAAGTGAATTAAACATGAATTAAATACTATTACCGGGAATTCAATATGAAACATCAATGGGTAAAGTGTAAAAAATGGCATGTGTGTGTGTGTGATGCAGAATGGGCTACCTTAATTACTATAATACTTGATAAGTTAGAGGATATTTTATGTTAGTTAAGTCTGAGGGATCAATGTATATTTTAAACCCTATTTTTTCAGTGTCTTTTAACATTCAGTAAAATCAGTTGGTTTACCTTGAATATGTGTTAGACTAAGTTATTTCGTCATTGCCATTTCCTCATTTCTGTGTTAAAAATTCGTCTAACGTTCCGGAATCTTTCTGAGTTATTAATTGGGTGGGTCAGATTGCTAAATTGTCCGTTTTATTTAAGGTGGAGTGTAAAGGTTTTCGATATTTTATCCTATAAAAAATAATCGTGGCGACCTTGGTCTTCTGGTAAAATTTCAATAACAGGTAAGTGTTGTAATCGCGTGCAGGTAAGTTCTGGCAGTGGATCTTATATATTTTATATTTCGGCATATTTTTTAACGTCACACTGGCTCTCCCTGCCAGGATTTTCGTTTAATTATAATTTTATACGAGATAGACCTATTTTAATGCACAGAAAATAGGATGGGGTAATGACGAATTTATAAATATGATTTATCGTATATAATTACGTACGTAGGTTAGGTTTGTGTTATGAGTTAAGTACCAGATAAAAAATGGCAAAAAATAACGAAGCCAGCTTCGCTGATGATAAAATAGAAAGTATAGCGACACCTGTCCAAAGTAAACAAGAGGTAGATAAAGATGACAAAATTATGAATATGTTGCAATTAATTTTGGAGCAACAAAGTATTAAATTTGAAATACAAAATCATAATTTTAATGAGTTAAAAAATGAAATACAAGAAATGAATAAATGTGTAGAAAGTACTGATGAAACGATAAGAACTAATTTGAATAAGTTAGAACAGAGTGTGGAGCGAATGGGAGTACATGTGATGAGGACAGAGAAAAATAAAACAAATGAAAATTGTAATGACAAATGTAAAAATATGATACCAGAGAAAGAGTTAATAAATGATAACAATAATGTTGAAAATAATGAGAATAATAGTAATGTATTTGAAGAATTAGTATCGGAGACTGATACGGTAAAAATAAAGAATGAGAGTACTGATGAGTTGGTGGAAGGTAGTGATTATGAGATGTTAATGTGTGTTAATGAGTTAGAGAGAGAGTGGAAAAATAATGTTGTGGTAGAGTGGGGACAGAGGGCAAATTTTCCCTTTATTATTTATGATGTTTATGATGATTTATTGAGTCCACAAGTGTTGTGGTTGAAGGGCAAGAGTCCCGTATTGGTAGATGAATTGAGGTGTTTATTTTTGTGGAGTAATTGTGTACCCTCTGTCCGGAATAATTGTGAGAGTGTAATGTGGTGTTATGAAGAGAGAGAAGTAAACAGAGAATGGTATGTAACAGAATTGTATAATTTGAATAGAAAGTATGATGAATGGAAAGAAGGCTTAGAAATATATTTGAATAATAATGATTACCATGATTTGATAAAAATAATTAGACCGATAGTGAATGAATGTAATGACGGAGACTTAACAAAAATACTTAACGTAGACTGGTTTAATGAGTATTCTGGTAAAATGAGTGAATTTGGTTGTTCTGGTTATGACACACAAAGTAACCATTTGTTTGTAAATAAAAAGCAACAGTGTTATTTAGAACCAAGATTAATTTTTGACGATGGTGGCTGAACTAGAATATCAGTGTATAGACCTTGTTTGAATTTTATAAATTTTTGGTAATGACCTTGCTGATTTGGACATCTGAAGTGAGATACACTTGAACAGTTTTGACGTATATTTTGTAAATAATATTGAATTCATTTGTGTGTATTGTGAAATGTAATGTGTATATGTTTAAAAAAAAAAAAAAATGTTGTATTAATAATAATAATATTATTAATATTTTTGTACTCTAATTAAATAACAAAATAATTATGAAGACAATAGTTAATGATTGGTAGAATGTTGATAATAATTGAGATATGTTATTTTAATAATCAAATGAATATTTAATTTTAATAATAAATTGAATTAAATAAGTGGAGATGTGTAGATAGAGTGATTGAATGTTATGTGTTTGAATTTTATAATGAATTTAAATTGGGTGGTGAGATGTTGATTTAATAATAATTAATAAGTAAATAAATGTTAACTGGTCTATTTTGTGGAACTTAATGGTTAAAAATATATGTTAATAATAAATTTTAAGCAATTTTGAAAATCTGATTGCAACACAGGATAAATAAATAATGATGATAAATAAAAACAGTTAAATCCAGGTTTATTGCTATTTGTGTATTGTGTTATGTGATGTTTTAAAATAGTATTTTCATTATGTGTGTAATTTTTTTTCTAAGCCAATTATTAGACGCCTGGCAGGCAATCAACATAATAGAAGTAAGTGTTGATAATGTATTACATGTATTTGTTCAATTTTAAGATGTAGTTTCATTGTGTTTTTATTATGTTAGGATATCAGCTGATCAACAATACCATGTCACTGATATATTGGTTTGTAAATGTTACAAGTAATTAATGTTTAGTGTACTACAGATATTTTGAAGTAAAGATAAAAAGAGTATGCAAATTAATAAAAGATAATTCATGGGTGATAAGTGTTTTATGGGACATGTAGACCTGTCCAAGTTGAATTAAAAGTTGAATGTGAAATGATGGAGATGAATATAATGTAATGCTGTTTTTGAGTTGATGTGATATAACAGGATTTTGTGAAATATAGATGTTGACACAGTGGTAATGGAGACTTTATGTAGATTTTGAATGATATATGGTTGTTTTTATAGTTAATGAGGTTATTTTGTGTATTTGTAGTAATGAAATGAGATTGAGAATTTTGGGGATGGCAATTTTGTATTTGGGGGTAGTGTATTTGGGGAGTCCGCAACAAGGGTTGGGACGGGATAGGGACCGATTGGCGCCGGAAAGGGTTACCTAGGGGGAGTCCAGGGACCAACATAAGGGGATGAGTTTTGGGAAGGAAACACGTATCCTATGTACAAAGGGTTAGAGAGTTTTTTTTTTATATATGTAGAGAAGGCGGCGTTTTGAGTTAAATGGTAAGTTGTGGATTAGAGTGTTTTGATTAGTAGATATTTTTGATAGAGATGGGTGTCATGGGAGTTGCAGTTGATAAATATTAGAGTCAGAGGGAGAAAGTTTATATATGTATAGAAATCTCATACAGAAAAACGAGAATAAATAATTTACATCACCCACAGTATATTAAAGTAAGATTGTTGAAAAGGCAGAGAGATTCATGATAAAGAATATGCAATTGTTTATTTTTTAAACCAGTGACAGAATTTTGATAGAAGTGAAAATAATGTAAAGTCAAGAAGTGTTTATTTTAAATAATTTAAATGTCAATCTGTTTATCATGTATAATAATATTTTGTTTGTTTTAAATATTTTATGTTATTATGTTTTGTATTTCAAGGTAGGATATTACAGATATTTAAAGTGTTTTCAAAAATCATACATAACATATGTAGGTCAAGGGTTTGGGACTTGACCTAGTTATGATCAGCTGATGAGTTCATACACCTACTAAGCTTGTAGAGTAGGAATTCAATTTTAATTTGTTTGTTTGATTAATTCAAACTAATCTTTGAATAATTTTAATAAATGTTATTTAACAAATAAATTTAATAAATATTTAATGAATAATTTTTTTGAATTTTAAAATTTGGAAATTTTAAATTTTTTTGAAAAAAAAAAAAAAAAAATGTTTTTTGATTTTTCGCCTGCCAGCGAGTGAATATGTTGAGTAATGATTATTTTATGGTGTATGTATTAATGATGTTTCTTTTATTGTATTGCATTATATTGGTAGACTATAAGTGATTCTCCTGTTAGAATAAGGATGAGTTTATGTTATTAGAAATGTCTAGATTAAGTCATTTGAAACAAAAATTAGAAAAAAAAGGGGGAAGAGAATTTTTGATAAAAGATTATTTTTTTTTGAATTTTGAATTTTTTAAATTTATAATAAATTTTAAAAGAAAATTTTTATGTTTAATGTGTTAGGGTATCATGTAACGTGAGTGTGTGTGAGCCCAGTATCTGCTAAAGGCAGCCCAGCTTGCAAAAAGGGGAAACATATCGGCGGAGGAGCTGGAACGATTTTAGCCAGGGATTGAGGATTTGTGGGGGTAGCATGTTAGAAGGCAAGGTGGGCTGTGGTGCGAGTCTGATCGATTTCTCGGTGTTGGGATCTCTTACGGAGAAGTCCAGTGATCTCGTTCAGATGAGTCCATGGTCGCTGAGCCAGGGGGGTCGTGTACCCATGCAGAGTAAGAACCAGGGGGTTGTTGGCACCAGTTCCTCACCGGTCCTCTTCGGGGTTATCGATGAGATTTCTTCTGTCGTGAACAGCAGAATTCTCATCGAGGGGGTATTGTAGCGGGTCGATTTTTGGGTGTTTTTGTTTTAACCGTTTGGGGCATATATTTATATTTTTATTTATTTCATTTTGGGCGGATTGTCATTGTGCAACGTATGGGTCCGTATAACAGACCAGTGTTGAGAAACAGTTGGAAACAAAGCGAAACGCAATCAGTGGTGTAACACGGCTGAAGGATTCACCTCCACAAAATTCTTCGAACTTTGTACCTGTGTGTGGCAGCGCACATACGCAACTGCTCAATCACGCTCCAAGTGACGCTCTGACAAACAACTCAAGATGGCGAGAGCGTAAAAAAATATTCGTCGTCTTCTATAAGACCTCACGGAAGTCGCATTAACTCCGCCTACTGTTGGTGACATCAGCAGAGCCAAGCCCAATATTAAGCTCTGGTCATCCACATATGTCAGCTCCATTCCCTATATAAAATGGTTACACGACAGCAGAGGAACAAGGAGCGGCGACGAAATAATCGTGGCAGTGACCAACAGCTTCTCTCCAAAGCAACATGTACCTGTTACGTTCTACGTGACAGTCTACATTAGTCGACGCCATACAGTCAACTAGAACCCGACCACAACTACAGACACTTACCGTTTCGTTTAGGCCCCGGTCGGTGGTGTTATAAAATGTAATTAATCCAGTCAGACCGACCGGGACCCAAGAAGTTAATAACCATATTACCGTGATTGGCGGGCAGTTGGTGCAGTGACATAGAGTGATTAACTAAATACATAATCTTTAAAAGAGGAATCGGATAACAGAAACACGTGTTCGGTCGGCAGTGAAAAGTGAATTAAACATGAATTAAATACTATTACCGGGAATTCAATATGAAACATCAATGGGTAAAGTGTAAAAAATGGCATGTGTGTGTGTGTGATGCAGAATGGGCTACCTTAATTACTATAATACTTGATAAGTTAGAGGATATTTTATGTTAGTTAAGTCTGAGGGATCAATGTATATTTTAAACCCTATTTTTTCAGTGTCTTTTAACATTCAGTAAAATCAGTTGGTTTACCTTGAATATGTGTTAGACTAAGTTATTTCGTCATTGCCATTTCCTCATTTCTGTGTTAAAAATTCGTCTAACGTTCCGGAATCTTTCTGAGTTATTAATTGGGTGGGTCAGATTGCTAAATTGTCCGTTTTATTTAAGGTGGAGTGTAAAGGTTTTCGATATTTTATCCTATAAAAAATAATCGTGGCGACCTTGGTCTTCTGGTAAAATTTCAATAACAGGTAAGTGTTGTAATCGCGTGCAGGTAAGTTCTGGCAGTGGATCTTATATATTTTATATTTCGGCATATTTTTTAACGTCACAATTTGTATCATGTATTGTAAATAGAAACAGCACATTAGCTGATCCATGTCAAAGTACTGATTTAAAAGGACAAATTTAAAGAACGATACTATGATTAATCATAAACTATAAAAGATAATAAGAAAACCAATAATATATGTTATAATTATGAAATGAATTAAAGATAACAATCAATGTAACCACTGAATGTATTTAGGTAACATTATAAGTAGATAAAATATGTAAAGAAAAGTAATATTTGTCAAGGAACAAAACATTGTAAAGGAATGATAACAAACCAAGAATGACACAATTAAGTCATAAAAGTAAGTATCAGATAGAGACCCTACTAAGCATAGGGAAGTAAAATAATAATAATGACAAAAAGAATGTAAAGCACCACTACTTGAGTGATGTTATAAGTATAAGAAATAAGAAAGACATATTGAAGTAAGAATAGTTAAATATGGAAGTTTATGATAGAAAATCAACAAGTGTATACTAATAATTAATATTGTTCAGCTGGATACAGCATTTAAGTATAATAACGTGTTCTGTTCAATCAAATAATCATGTCCAAATTAGAAGTTAAGGATAATTAAACGAATAATAGGAAAAAAGTTAATAGTCGGATCTGCAACATTTAGCAGACGACGCCTGTAAACCATACATTATTTAGTTTAGAATAAAGAATTGTTAATGAAAACTATGACCAAACTTTCACCAAGACATGTCAAAATAAAGAGAAGTAAACAAGCTTTACAATGCTAATAGTAGAACCTGAATTGTAATTGTAATAACTGAGATATTAACGTTAGCATCATAAATTTGGTGAATTTCGAATAAATACAACAAATACTATTAACATTGAAATCAGATGCTTCCAGTACAAATATGTAATGGTTATAAATAGAATTATGTCATCATGACATCATTTTCTACCAATCGCGAACGACTTTAGAGACGAGGGAACACTACCTAGCGGCTATCGGGGAAAAGTATATATATATGAACGCAATTGTAAACAAAGAAGCATTTTGTCTCTTTCTACTCGATCAGCAACAACTAATCCAGGCCAAATTATCATCAAAATTTTATAATCAACAAGAAGGAAGAAGTGTAATTAAATAACAGTGCATCGATATCAGTAGTGATACTTTTACTAGAAGTGCGTGTTAGAGAACGAGGTTAAGTATCATACATAACCAATTAAATAGTCATTCAAGACGAAAATAATATCGTTCATGTGCGAAATAAGTGAAATGTAACCACGATCAGTGTACCAGATCGTGAGGAGTGTTAATAAATAATCATTGAGATTATTAGTCAGGGAGTACCGTGCACATATTTACATTGTTTACAAGTAAGCTGTTAGCAGTATAATATAATACACCTGTATACTGACGCAAGAAACAATAATACAATAAGTACTAAGCACTGTTTTAACTTTATTTAGAGGAATTATAATAGTCCGACATAAGATTTCATGTAATAACGTTATCATAACTAACCTAAAATTTGTCCAGATAAACGAACTTTTCGTTAATTAATTTCTTTAACTAAAGGTGTCTAACCTAATAATCTAGTGTTTTGTAATAGCATTGTAAAGTGAAACAGTGGCATTTTATTCTATAAATTAAAAGAAGTCACCCTTGAGATAGCCAGTATTTATAAATAATCAATCGATTAGGGTCAGAGTGAGTTAAACTGTGGGTCAGAGTGAGTTAAATCGATTGCAAACAGACTGAGTTAAGAAAATTGAAAGCCAGATGATTTGTAATCCGTGTGTTGTATTAAACTGAATGTATTTAATTAAACCAAGTATAGAGTGAACAATAAACCAGTGAATCGTGAATTAACAAATATTGTCAGCAATTATTTAAATAAGTGATTACTTCTTTTTTACTAGTTAATGAGTTGCGATTTCAAGGCAAGCAACCAGTAAAGTTGGCTACAATTCAGACAAGTGAACCACATTGATTCAATCACTCAGTCAATTACTAACTTATAATCAATCAAAATTAATCATTCAATTATTAAACAGAATTCTTTTTTATGGAATATTTCTCACGAAATTCCATATGGTGCCCAGGTAAAATTCATGAGTGCTCACTTAAACACTAACAGCACTATTATACTGTTTTATAAAAAAACTTGACAGTTTATTATTCAACTGAGACTGACTGAACTTCTAGTACGACATCAAAGGTACGTGAAGGTTTGAATTATATAAATAAGTTTGTCTAAACTACACACTAACATACACAGACGACATAATTCAACGGGAGTGCGAACGAACTTCAAGAGGTCTACAAAACTGTTTACATTCAAAATATACGGGGATTACAACCAAATAAGTACTCAAAAGAATAAACAACATTCCTTAAAACAAGATATCATAATTAAACAAAACTAATTAATTATTAATTAAAAAATCATTTAACGAACCAGAGTGTTAGATTAAATTCAGTGACAAGTAAAAAAATAAAAAGACTTGAAATGAAAAGGAGTGAATTTACAAAGTGATGCCAACAACGTGTGGCTATTGAGTAGAGAATAATCTGTTATTATAATATGTGTATGTTTATTTTGCAGTTATGTTCAGATCAGGACAATTATGGACAATTCCAGCTGAAAACATTAGATCACAGCCACTTTGTTCATTTGGATTCAGCTGCTGTTCAGGCACTTAGTTTGTTGCCTCCTCCTGGACAAATTCTTGCTCCTCATTTGAAACATACAAATGTTCTTGGCCTGTTGGATAAGTGCCGAACTCCACAAGGTCATCGGTACGTATAGTGTTTCCACATCGCTCTCCTGTTTAATCCTGTTTTGATTGGTTCAGCTACCTTACCATGTTTCAATGTCATTGAAACAGGACTCAATAAATACCCAGTACTTATTGAGTGCTAAGGACTCATGTGCTAGGTAGCACATGCCCTGCTATGGCAGACTTTTGTGTTTGGCCCAGCCAGAGTGTCTACTGTGTTCACATATATGAATGTTGATGCTATGTTTCATGGTACAGATATACTTTTCTGCACAGCACTCTGTATGCCCCACATGAGAAAAGGAGATTCCTGGTGTCCTTCACTTGAAACATTTTAATTTTCTCTTATAAGTTTATAAGTGAAGTTTGTTTACAAATATACACTTTCGGCTATTGTAGCCACCATGTTGTTTAGTACCAACCTTGAAAATTTACTTACCAGGTCCAGGATTCGAGGTTGAACGAGCTGAAAAGCAAGATGGTTGTTTGGAATAACTAATAATTCATTTACTAATGCTCAAATCAAACTTGCTTTATTACAATTTGAAACCCCATCATCCTTTTTCAATTAAACAAAAAATTGTACTTTCCTTTTAACCCCATTATTACATACAAAATAATTCTTCTCCCTCTCTTACATTTTTTCTTTAGTAATATTCAAATAAAAATAATATAACTTGCTACAAACTTAACTTTATCTAACGCACACCAGCGCTTCCATTCACATGCACACATATACACCCCAAGACTTTAGGAGATCTCCATTTTAAATAAAAGGTAGTTGAAATTATAAGTGCCCCGATTATGAATATTTAGTTTTATCCTCGTTGATTACTTAGCTGATATGTCCGAAAGAGTCCAGCGTCCTGACGTATTTCCCGTCACTCCGCACATTTTCTTACTTTCACCGTTTTTTCATTTATTCACCATTTAAATCGAAACTGTTATTTCATTTTGTACTATTTAATAAAACTGATTTTCTTTCGCTTTTACTTTTTTATTTGTTTGGGTGCGCCCGAAATTTTGTCCGCGGACTTATACAGCCGTACAGTTATTATTGCAGACTGGGGCCAAATTTACTGTCTCAATTTCCGAAGTAGAAGGGTAGTCACGTGAGTTCAGTCTTTTGTTCTTTTGAGTTTTGAGGCCAGTTTTGATTCCAGCGGTGATGTGAAGCTGGGTTTGGCTCTGACGTCATCTGGCCTGACTTGTGATTACATAGGTCAAAGTTTATACTACTAAAAATAGCTGCCTCGCTTGCATTTCACTGGTGACCTTGACACTATTTTGCTCACTTGCCTGGGTCGTTATAATTTAGGAATAAAATTTACATTTATTATGTTGTGACCTCTTTTCCCCAAATTACCCCTGGGTAGGCTAAACTGTCCCATTACACACTAATCCACTGATCACAGGCACTGTTGGATCTTCATGTCAGCAGACAAACAGTACGCACTCCACATCACTTGAGCAACCTCCTAATGCGGTCCATTACACTCTTGACATAGGGTAAGAAAGCCATGCCAACCATCTGATATTCCTCTGACACATCTATTTGGCTATATCTACATGGCTGCATGGCTCTTCGTATCTCCATAGCGAGTTTGACTGCAGCGCTGCACAAGATGTCCAAGCTCTTTATCAAGGTATTGAGGCTCACATATTCGTGGTCAGATCTTACCATGTTCTGGTATTGAAACATGGTAAGGTAGCTGAACCAGTCAGAAAAGGAGAGCGATGTGATTGGCCAAACAATGGCCAACTAGCATCTTAAAAAAAGGTATACATAAAAGTGGCTCAATATGATAGAACAGTCTTTGTCAGTATTCCATTCGTTGGTGTTTGTCATCAGTGTTCCTGTACCACTGAAAATGTCTGTCATAGGTAAGGATGAAACATCTGGAAGTGAATATGCACAGTCTACCCCACGGTCTAACAGCCTGGAAAACTGTGACAGTAAAACACCAGTCATGAAAGCATAAGTTCACTTATTTCTAGTCAGTGTTACTTTTCCTGTATTTGTATGGTTTCAAAATAGTGACTTTGATATGCCAACTGACATTCCTGCAAGGAAATATGTTGTACTAAATAATGAAACAATATAACAATTGTAAAAGAATAGAGCAAATATAACAATAATAAGTCAGAACAAAACAATTGTTAGTATTTACATTTAATTTTAATGTGCACATATAAGATCCAGTGAATTGAGAGTTATAAATATAAGTAAATTATAATACATAATATACTTTGAGACTTATGTAGATATAAAATACAGTTTATTATTAAGAATGATAGTTGAGGTATGATTGTATATGTGTACCATTGTTGCTAATTAATTTGTAGTACAGTGCTTATTTTATTTTAAAGGTTGCTTCAACAATGGGTGAAACAGCCCTTGCGAGATCGAGCTTGTATCTCAGAACGTCATGATATTGTGCAGATTCTAGTTGAAGATACAGAAATGCGCCAGGCTCTTTATGAAGAACATTTACGCAGGGTACCAGATTTACAATCATTAGCTAAACGTTTACAACGTAAAAAAGCTAGTCTGCAGGACTGTTACAGGTATATGTGTGTGTGTGTGTGTGTGTGTTTTCAAATGCTTTTACAGTGGATAAATAATAAAGTTTTATTTTTGAGAGAGAGAGAAATTATATTAGAAATTAGAAATTATATTATAATAGTAGTATATTATATAATATATTGATAGATCATATTTAATATTTAAAATTATATTTTGTGGCATCAGACAAAATGTTTATTCTGTGGCTGTAATCGTAGGGTTAAGCAAATTTACCTACAAGTATTACTCCCATTGTATTTACTTTATATCATAACTTGGTCACTAGCAAGCTAACTTTGTTGTTATTTGATCAAGGTGAGAATATTTTCAACCTTTAAATGATAATAGACAGGAGTTTTTTTTCATAACATTACTTCTAATACTGCATCGACCAAAACGATAGCAGTTGAAAGCCTTTGATTTAATAATGTATTCTTAAAAAGTGCACCACTTGCTGACACACTGTCTCTGTGCACCAGTCAGATTGCACTGTTAGTAAGATGAGATTACTGATTTGAGCCTATGTTAACAAGGCATTGCCATAATTAGTATTCATCAGATGCAGCATACCACTTCAGTGGAGCTGATCCATCATGCCATCATTCTGGTGTCAGTGTAGCAATTGTTTAATGATGTGCAGAAATATGTCAACAACATAACTACGCTGGAGAGCAGGACAGGAAATTAACTAATAACAGTTATTTTGATTGCTGACATCAACAATTTGAATAAGAATGATAATAAATGAGAGCTTATGCTCTGTCTTAAATCAGTTATGCACTTTGAGTGTTTGATTTTCATCAAGATTAGAAAAGGAATATTTTAAGAAGCACATCAATTAAACTCGGTCTTGGTTTCTCAAGGAAAAGGTGTTATAATTCGAGGTATGAAGTATTCTTGCTTATGGCCTGCATAGATACCCATCTATCAGATTCCTGACATTTCAGTATAATTGACTTATGTTACTTTTGAATTATGTTGAAATTAACAAAAGTATAAATGACCTCGCTGTGACTCAGTGACTGTTTCAACATATGCATAAATGATTATAGATAGTAATATCAAGTATTATTAAAGCTTTTTAAGTTGTGTATTTGAGGTCATTTTTAATAATAATTTTTGTAAGGTTTAGTATTTCATAAAGTAATGATGATGCATTGAAAAATTAATGATGAATTAATACCAAATATATTAAAGAAATTGAGGTTTTGTACTTTACAGGGGTTTGTACATAGGTTTTGAGGCCTTGTTTTGAACCTAACCTTCAAGGGAGATGAACAGTATGATATAAAGAGTAGAGGGGGATAATGTCACTTGTGTCCACAATACTTGACGTTCTTCTTCAGTCTCTTGGCATACAAGCCAAAAGGAAGATATTGTTACGACGGTCTACTTGATCGTCGTAGGTACAGTGGAAAACAAAATAAGTACAAGACACCAATTAAGTCGCTAATAACCAGCTTTAATTTTCACAGTTAACAGTTCGTAATTAACAAACAGTCTCTTATAACAAATCAAATAAAAATTGTTCACACGCAAATTTTATGTCAAATAATATTAAACACAATTGTTATTACAATTATACCGCCCGATTATTAAATGCAACACTTCACTAATAACCACTTGAACGTACACAGTAATAACTCGAACCGCACTGTAAATATATTGCCACTAATACTGAAAACTAAGGCCGCTGCCGCCATGTATTTATACCTGCGCTCAGACCAGAACGTTCCTAATTGCGTCTTAGCCCCCGTGTGAACTACGTAATTAACTACGGCCTTGACACAGTCCGCGTGGCTGGCGGCTTCGAGAAAACTCGCGGATACATTGACAGTCACGTATGCCACATACATTAGAGCGAGATTCTTCTGGCACATTCGACAAATACGTAGACTGTTCTGTAATGTCGTAACAATATTGTATAAAGTATGTACAAATTTGGAGCTTACTTCTGACAATTGCTTTATAGAATTCAGCTACTGCTGTTACCAGCAACAGATTGTTGATATGGGTATGTGTTCTGAATAGGGCTGATTTTATTTATTTCATACAATACATGAGATAGAATTTATTTATTTTTTTAAATCAGCTACTAATTGCAATTAAAATAATTTTGTAGAATCTACCAAGCAGTTAATCGTCTACCAAATTTAGTCTCAGCTTTGGCCACAAGCTCTCATCCAACCATGCAGGCTTTATTTATTTCTCAGCTGAATGATCATATTGAAGACATGGGAAAATTCCAAGAGATGATTGAATCAACGCTTGATATGTCACTTGTAGACCGTGGGGAATTTCTTATTAAACCTGAATTTGATGAAGAATTACAAGGTATGTTGTAACGTCACAAAACGTTCCATAATAATAAAAACACCAGAAGAGTGAATGATACTGAAATAAGTATAAGTAAGAACCAAGTATAGGTAACTAGGAAGAATGTAATAAACAAAATCATAAACCATTAAAGAATGAAAGGAGTTAAGACCTTCAAGTGAACAGTAGTAAATCTACTATCTGCATAATATGACACTACAACATAAACAGACCAATTGACAGAGACGAATTGACAAGACAAGTTTCCCAAATAGACTGTTAAGTGAGCTTAGTAAGACCTTTAATAAACCAAATCAAATAACATAAATTAGATAAAAGATGACAAGAATGATATTTGTAACATGTAGTATTATTAGAAACAGCATATTAGCTGAATAAGGTCAAAGTACTGATTAGAAAGACAAATATAAAGAAAGATATTGTTGGTAATCATGAACTATGAGAAATAATAAGAGAACCAATTGTATAAGTTATAATAATGAAATGAGCTAATGGTAACAATCAATGTAACCACTAAATGTATCTAGACAATGTTATAAGAAGACAAAATATGTAAATAAATATGATATAGTCAAGGAACAAAACCTTATAATGAAATAATAACAAACCAGTGATGACACAAATAAACCATGAAAATAAGAATCATGTAGAGACCCTACAAAACATAGGGAGACATTATAATATAAATGACAATAAAGGTGTAAATCGCCATACTATGAGTAATAATATGAGTATAGAAAATAAGAAAAAATGTTGAAATAAGAATAGTCAAGTAAGGAAGTTTATAATCAATAATCAACAAATGTGTACTAATAATTAATATTGTTCAGCTGGATATAGCATTGATAAATAATAATATGTTCATTTCAATCAAATAATTATGTTCAGAATAGAAATTAAGGATAGTTAAATAAATATTAAGAAAAAAGTTAAAAGTCGGATCTGCAACGTTTAGCAGATGACGCCTGTAAACATAGAATTATTTAGGATAGGCTATTATTAAAATAGAAATTGTTAATGAAAACTATAACCAAACTGGCATCAAGTCATGTCAAAATAAAGAGAAAGAAACAAGCTATACAATGCTAATAGTAGAACCTAATTTGTACTTAAAATAACTGAGATATAGACGTTAGCATCATAAATTTTGTGAATTTTGAATAAATACAACAAATAATATTAACAATAAAAACAGATGCCTCCAATACAATTATGTAATGGCTATAAATAGAATGACTTCAAAATGACATAATTTTCAACCAATCAGGAATTACCTTAGAAAGCATTAACACCGCCTAGTGGCGATCTAAGAAAAGTATATATATATAAACGCACGTGTAAACAAAACACATTTTGTCAATTCCCACTCAACCAGCAACAACAAATCCAGACCAAACTGTCATCAAAATTTATTGATCTACAAGAAGGAAGAAGTTTAAATATTGTAAAGTGCATCGAAACCAGTAGTGATACCTTTACCAGAAGTGCGATTTAAAAGAACGAGGTTAGGTGCAATACCTAACCAAGCAAATTATTATTCAAGTAGAAAGTATAATCGTTCATACACGTAAACAGTGCAGTGAAATCACGATCAGTGTACCAGATCGTGAAGTGTGTTAATAAATAATCCATGAGATTATAATTCAGGGAGTACTGTGCATATATTTACATTGTTTATGAATAAGCTATTAGCAGTATAACATAATACACCTGTATACTGACGCAAAAAACAATAATACAATAAGTACTAAGCACTGTCTTAACTTTATTTAGAGAGATTATAATATTCTGAACATAAGAATTCATGTATTAGCGTTACCATAACTAACCTCAAATTTGTCAAGGTTAAACGAACGTTTCGTCAATTAATTTCAATAATTAAAGGTGTCTAATCTAGTAATTTAGTGTCTTGTAATAGCATTGTATCGTAAAGCATTGGCGTTTTATCCTGTAATTTAAAAGAAGTCACCCTTGAGGTATCTAATATTTATAAACGAACAATCGATTATTGTTAGAGTTATCATTGCAAACCAACTGGGTTAAAATAATTAAAAGCCGGATGATTTGTAATCCGTTAGTAGTATTAAATTGAATGTATGTATTTGAACCAAGTAAATAGTGAGCAATAAACATATGAATTGTGAACTAACCAACATTGTCAGTAATTATTTAAACAAGTGATTGATTCTTTTTTAACAATTAATGAGCTGCGAATTCAAAGCAAGCAACCAGTTAAGTTGGCTACTATTCAGACAAGTGAACCGCCAACAGTTAGAAATAAATAAATAGATAAGAGGGAAATTAATTCCTGATATTCTTTTAATCACTCAAGCAAATACTAATTTAAATTCAGTCAAAATTAATTATTCTATTATTTAAATAAATTCTTTTTTATGGAATATTTCTCAAGAAATTCTATAAGGCGCCCAGGTAAAATTTAAATGTGCTCACTTAAAAACAAACAGTATAGTCATGCTGTTTTATGAAAACAACAGTTTACAAACTGAGACCAACTGAACTTCCAGTACGACACTAAAGGTACATGAAGGTTTGAATTATTTATATAACTTTGTCTAAACTACACATTAACATACAGACGATATAATTCAACGGAAGTGAATGTAAAAACTGTTTACATTCAACTAACGGGGATTACAGCATTTAATTACTCAAATCTAAACAACAATTATTTAAACAAGATATCGTATTAAAACCGAACCAATTAAATAATTGATTATCAATTAAAAAATTATTTAACGAAACAGTGTTAAATTCAGTGACAAGTAAATTTAAAAGAGATACGTAAGACTTAAGTTACAATGTTTATGAATATTACTATTATTATATTAATTGGTAGCCGTGTTGTACAGGAAGTCCAGGTATTTGGCTGTCACTCTTGTTTCTTATATAAATGTGAACTATTTGTAATTTTTTTAGTAGAGCATTCAAACAAATTAATTAAAATAACATGTAAAATCCAAATACTGATACTGAATTGTAATTAACAATCAAATACTTTACAGCAGTAGCAGCTGGTGTTGTCAAAAATAGGTAGTTTCAATTACTTTCAATGTAGGGAAACTGTCATTTGTTTTATTGTTAAGACAGTTGCATGCAGATGTTGATCACCATACTGTAATTCTAGAGCTTTTATTAATTTCCTGTAGGTGTTCCGACTATCAGGTGGCACTTTCTTTAGTAGCTCTGTAATGGTTACTTTTAAAGTGAGACAAGTGAAATTGCTTTCTCTTTCTCCATCCAATGACTTGCGAATGCAGCGGCTTCAAATTGCCAAAGATACATCACTCAATGAGTGGTTCCATCAAATGTTAGGGCCTTGACATGAATTGGTCTAACTGCAGACAAAGGCAGTATCTCTGTTACTTTATTGTCTATTTCTTTTCTTGTCTGTAACATTGTTACTGTCTATGCTGCAATTTATTATAAAAACATAGACTTTTATTGTTCAACTTCAGTTTTAATTTGTGCTCTTATATTTGCAGTTGATTATTTCATATGTGGATACAGATATTTTAGTGGGGATTGATTCTTCAGTGTCAATATTCTAGCAATTCGTTTAATTATGTCACCTTGTAATCCCCTTGTCTGCAGCGGTATGGTCTTATATCTGCTTTTGTTCCTGTATCAGTGCTTTGGTGTCATCTGATTCCTTTTATGTTCTTTTTGTTATTTCTCCAAATTGTTGCATTCTACGGTGGAAACAGAATAATTGACACCAGATGAACTTGCTAATTACAACTTTACTTACAGTTGTAAAACAAACAAATAAATAAAGCAACAATTCTTCAGGTTTACGATTGTTCAACTTATAGTAACGTAACAAACAGTAAATGTCACCTCATTAGCAGTCACCCTAATTAATACATAATAATTACTTTACACTAAAATGTGAGTCTCAGTAACAACTCTGCTAATGCACATTAAATTACATATCCATACTGAACTTGGGTGGCTGCTGGCCAATTATATATATATCCCACTGAGGTTTGAAAAGAATCTACTGCTTTCTAGACCGGTGTCAAGAATAATTGTGTAGTTACTGGAAGACATCCCTGCATTCCAAATGACAGACACATCATGCAGGTTGTCTATCTCATGGGCATAAGATTATATTTCTCATTGTTTTCACAATTAATAGTAAAACATAGATATTAATTAGTATTGGCTATATGAAGGATTCACAACCAAAGTGGAAGAAATCCATTTTTTTATAAAATTGTAGTTAATGGCTGCACTCTGTTATCAGATCCCGTATTATGTAGTGCTATAGCAAACCAAGTCCATTAGTTATAGTAATTCCCACCAGTGAGCAGTTAATTTTTGTGCATTGAATACATTGATTTGAAGGAAAACTTTAAACTTTCTTTCTTGAAAGCATTATGATGTGGACTTGGTTCACTTTTGATGTGAACCCTTCATATAATCTGTACATAATTTTCGTAAACATAACAAAATTTCTGTACTTAAAAAACTAACGTTAAAAATGCTATAATATTAAATGTTTGAAATCATAGTTGTTTACTTATATTTGCAATCTTGAAATAAGTGTTTCTCATGATAATTATAGGCTGCAGTCTCTTTTGTACTGTTATGTGAAATAGCTTTTGAAATTATGTCAAGATATTAGTCTAAATTATAAGGAAATAAACAGCACTTATATATAAATATGCTTGTACTCAAATAAGACTAACCTTTTTTTGAATTTGCAATCACAATGAGGCTCAGTTCATTTATAGACACTGACTACAAACACAGAGTAGAGAAAATAAACAGTATGTTGCATATATCAGTGGTCAGTAATCATCTACAGCACAGTTACTGAAAAATTGTGACACTGTAACCCCATTAAGATCTTTTGTTGCTTTTTATTTCTCATATGCTGTGGCAATTGAATGTACGTATTGGATAATCAATGTAAAAGTTCCATAACTAATGTCAACAAAGCAAGGTTTATTTTGAGCACAACCTTGTGCACATCATCATCATCATCGGTTCATCTGCTGTATAGCAGGTTTTCTTTATGAATTCCTCCACTGTTCTCTGTCTTCTGCCAGCCTTTTCATGGTAATGTAGTTTTCTACGTTGATTTTGTCCATCAACTGTCGTCTCTTTCTTGCTCTTTTTCTTTTTCCGCTAACCATGCCCTCTAGAGTGTCTTTTATAATAGAATTTCTTCTTAAACAGTGTCCTATCCAGTTCTTCTTTCTTTTCCTTATTGTTTCTAATATTTCTCTTTTCTCTCCCATTCTTCTTAATACTTCCTCATTCCGCACTCTGTCTTCCCATTTAACTCCTTCCATTCTTCTCCACATCCACATTTCAAAAGCTTCAATCCTTTTTTTCATCTTCCTTCCTTAAAGTCCACGTCTCCCCTCCATACAATGCCACACTTCATATATAACACTTTGCTAACCTTTTCCTTAGTTCTTTGTTTAATGGCCCGTTTAACAAATTTTTCTTTTTATTGAATGCTTCTTTTGCTATTGCAATCCTAGTTTTTATTTCTTTCGTGCTTTTTATGTCATCTGTAACTATGCTTCCCAAGTATTTGAAACTGTTTACTTGTTCTATTTGTTCGTTATTCATTCTAATATTTATTCTTTTTCCTTTTCCACCAACTACCATACATTTTGTCTTTTTCTCATTAATCCTCATTCCGTACTGTTCACACTTGCTGCTTAAGTCATCCAGCATCGTACATACTTCTTCCTCACTTTCACCTAATATTACCATATCGTCAGCAAATCTTATACATTCAAACCTCCTTCCTCCTAAGTAAACTCCTCTCGTTCCTTTAAAGCATTCGGCTATAATGTCCTCTATGTACATGTTAAACAAGGTTGGTGACAGGCAGCATCCCTGTCTCACTCCTCTCCCTATTTCTATATCTTCTGTTAATTCTTCCTTTATCCTTACTTTTACTGTTTGATTTAGATATAAATCTTTAATAAGTCTTCTTTCTCTCCAGTTTACTCCATGTCTTTTAAGTATTTCCATTAGTTTATCCCATTTAACTCTATCAAATGCCTTTTCCAGATGTATAAATATTCCATATACTTTCCTACTTTTTTCTATATATCTTTCACATATTATCCTTAACAATCCTATTGCGTCTCTTGTCCCAACTCCTCGTCTGAATCCAAACTGTTCTTCTCCAACAATTTCATTCATTTTTGTACATAATCTTCTGTTTAGTGTCCTTAGTAGTACCTTAGCTGCATGGGAAATTAAACTTAAGGTCATGTGTTCTTCACACTTTTTAGTGTTTTTCTTCTTTCCAATTGGTATCATAATTATTTCTCTAAAATCCTTTGGCCATTTACCATTTTTATATATTTCATTACAAAGTTCAGTAAACATTTTCCTTCCTTCTCCTTCTAATGCTTTCAGTAACTCTATTGGTATATTATCGCTTCCCATTGCTTTCCTTGTGCACAAAAAGGATAAAAAACAATAAGTAGACAAAACTTTTTTATCAAAATACTGTGGCTTGGAAATTTATTCAAATTGAATGTATTATACATGTGAGCAAAAGGGGGTTTGAGAGTTTTGGAACCTTGCAATTATATCATAAGCTGTTGTTGCTCCACAGTATTACTATTGATTGTATTGTTGCAGTACTTACTGATAATGGAACAACAAGAATATGAATGCAATAAAAAAGGTAAGAATATAATTTAACATTAATTTGTTTGTGTACAACATCTTACTGCAGTGAGTGGTAACAAACCTGTAGCAGACTTTGCATCCAACTAGATGTCCATACTGATACAACATATCTCTCCTTTTGTATCTTCTCTGTGGAAATATTTGTCTTCTAAGTGGTACACAGTTACGGTTTAACCACTGGTGTGTTTTGGTTTACCCAGTTCATTGTTCTATTTTCTTCACCATCTGTGGAGAGAGAGAGAATGCATCCAGTCAGATGCTATAAACCACAAACAGAAACCATATAATTACCACATGATTGGTCAAGACACCTGTATATAAAATAACACCTGTCAATATATATCGATTAATAAATGAATTCAGGTGTCCAACAATACTGTCATTGTCACTTGAATGGTAATCCAATACCATTACCATATGTTGTCAGCTGTTTGTTACTGCACATGGAGCTGAAACATTTTTGGCTGAAGAAAAATCCATCAATGGACAAAACACCTAGAAAACCAAAGCAAAATGAAAATAAAATAAAATAAAAGAGCAAAAAGCCAGTAATAGGTTTATTAACTTTTGATTTTATTATATTTATGGAATTTTAAGGTCCTAGAGTCAGTGCTACTTTTTTTTTTACAGTGGATGTTTGTGCCACACTCATTACATTGACTTTTACTCTATACCTCTATATAGACAGCTGTAAGATGTATGTTATGCAAAAAAGTATCACTTGCATTCCTCGCTGTTATAGGCTTACGGGAAAAAATGGACAGTCTTGAAGAGGATATAAAGAAACAGCTGTCTAAAGCAGCCAATGATTTGTCTTTGATTGCAAACAAAACTATCAAGCTAGAATCAAATGCACAGTTTGGATATTTCTTCAGGGTAACTCTTAAGGTAATGACTACTATTTTTAAGATTCCCATGTTCTGTGTCAGTAAATCAGTATATTATCATTAATAATATTGTACAAAGTTTAACACACATTTATATTGTGCAATGAAACATTCCAAAGTGATGAGAAATCCCTTCTTCATGTGTATAAGCATGTATAGACAGTAAATTTGTTCAATGTGGATTTAAGATTATTAAATGAGACAGCTCAGATTGTTGATAATTTGTCTGTGTATCCATTATGTGCATCCCTATTGAGTGAGTGCATTTGTGCAGGAATAGACATTGCATTGATTTGTGGCCATGGAAGTTAACAAGAGGCATTGAATACTATTTAATTCATCATCGGCATTGGTGGGTCTTGGCCTGGTCAAAGAGTTCACTCCATCCTTCACTGTTGCGTGCCCTGGCTTTCCAGTTTCTTATGTTCAGCTTTATGAGGTCCTGCTCTGTCTGATCTTTGAATCTACTTCGGGGTCTTCCCCTTGTTCTACTAATCATTGGTTTCTGGTAGAAGATATATTTTGTAGACTGTCCTTCCTACATTCTCTCAATGTGTCCAACCCACCTTACCTGTATATTTTGATTATACATCTGGCAATGTCCGGTTCTTTGTAAAGATGATATAGTTCGTAATTATAGCACCTGCGCCACATTCCATTTTCTTGTACTCCTCTAAATATTGTTCTCAGAATCCGTCTTCAAAGCAACCTAGAAGTCTCACTCCATTTTTTGTCATCGTCCAGGTTTCTGAAGCATATATCAGCATGTAACTATAGTTTACTTTTCCTTGCAATATATTGTACACTTTTACTTTTACCTTGTTTTGCTTATGTCCACATTCTGGAGGCCATCTTGCATTGTTGCCAATTTCTGAAACTCAAATATTTACCCAAGCCCAGAGTTCGTTTTGGATGTATTTGTGAGAGCAAATGGTTGTTCGAAATAACTAAATCATTTACTTGTTTACTAAGAATTGAATTTTATTGATCATTATTACTTCCATTATCTTTTACTCCAAACACTTTCCATTTATGTAATTCTCATTTCAAACAAAATTATTCTTTCTCATGTTATCATATTCAAAACTATTAAACAACACATTGATAATTAAGAATAATTATTTGAAATTTCTTCTTGATCCTTATGAATTACCTATGTCCAAAGAGTAATAAAATAAACAGATATTTAAAACATAAATTACAATTTTTACTAACGTAAACCAGCGCCTCATTTACACTCACACACATACATATACGTTTTCAAACCTTACATATCTTTATAACCCCCTTTATGAGCTCGTCAAAACTATATATATATTTTAGGGTGCCATTTCTTTTCCTATAATTTTGACGGATTTGTAGATTTGAAATTTCTCTGTTTTATTTTTTTTCCGAAAGGTTACTTATCTTTGCATCATCCAGCCTACTCCAAATGTACTCGCGTTCCACGTTGACTACTCCATACGTTTAATCTGATCACTCGTTAGCACTGATTTTACTATTCTAATAAACTTTTACTCACTTTTTACATTGTTCGATTTATATGATATTACATTTTAATCGAGTAGTCGGTGGGCCCACCTAGATTTTCGTCCGCGGACTTATACGGCTGTACAGCACGAGAGTATATTGTCGACTGGGCCGATTCAAAAAGATGACGCTTCTTAGCTGGACGAACGGTCACGTGATCTCGTTTATTGTTTTATTCGCGTTATGTAGCCAGATTTTAAAGCGTTTAAATTCGCTTGACATTCCAAAGTGACAAACAAAGGTTTGGCCCTGACGTCATATGGTGCTTTGTCTAACAGGCATAGTTCAGAGTTCATGTAGCTAAAAATAGCTCTCTCCTGTGCTCGGCTGATGACTTGACATTAATACGTGCATGACGTTTATAATCCCAAATCAAATTTACAATTATTATTTCAGAATTATCCCTGAGTGTGTTAGTACCATTACAATATCCCCTCAATGAGATGTTTTATGCCGAAGCATAAAAACTCTCATTGACACTCATATAATTCCTAAAGGGATCAGCCTGGATATGTCGCCACAACGCCCTTTACATTCTACTAAAATTCATGGGTAACTTACCCCCCTGATCCAATGAGTGTGGCCGCACCTGAATGACCTTACTGGGCTTCCCTCTCGAGATCCCAACACCACAAGGCCAGACAGGCCCTTGACGCCCCTGCTCTGATGCGCAGGCCAGCACAGGACCCGCCGCCACAGCATCACCAGACACTGAAACATCAAATCAAAATATCAAATAGTGGCCTTTTATCATATCCCCAACTGATCTGGTTCCTCTTAGCTGTGCTGGTTTGCGTTAAGAAGCACTGGTTTTTCTTAACTCTTAACACACATGTATATATATTTAACATAACATAAAACATTTCAAATTTTACTAGCAACATTCTGTATGCCCCTCTCTCGTTATTTCTTATCCCAAAACTCAAAATATTTCCCTGATTCCAATCAGAATTTAAATAACCACTTCCCATCACATCATTACGAATATCTTTCTTTTCCCAAACTACATCTCAAAATATTTAAATTCACTATTAAAATTCTCTTAACATATTTAAATCAACTACATCATATATCTTTCTCAAAATCTGTTAATCATCTCCACAATACTCCTCAAATCAACACAATAATCATTTAATTACATCATAAGATAATTCCCTTTCATTTATTAACTCCTTTCAAATTAATTCAACTATTTTATCAAACACATTTTAATTACTTTAATTATCAAATTGCTTTAAGTAGTTTAACAAAATTCACAATGACCAACTGTCAATTATTAAAGTTGAGTATACTTAACCTTACTACATAATTACATTAACATCAACACAAAAGTATATACAATCTGCATTATTATCTGTTATTGTTTACCACAAATCATTTCATAATTCAGTCCATTTCAAAACCACTACTCACATAATTAAATGTTCATGAACCATAAATATTTACCCTCCATCATCAAACAATAATCTTGTCTTACGTCTACACAATTCATTTTTAATTAAATACATTTTGTATTATTATTATTATTATAATAACTATTTAATATTTTAAATTGTTCCGTTACCCCAGAATAATAATCCTCTGGATTAATCCATATTATTCTATCATAAAACCTGTCTACATCAGTATTTTTGGTTAAGTCTCCTTTGTTATCTCTTGACACAATTAAATAGGTAATCAATTCATCATGACTCTCACCAGCTGTTACAACTGTTTCATTGCCAGGTAAGTGTGTATTATCTTCGATATCAAATTCATCTACTACTATGGTACTCATTTCTACATAAGGTAAGTTTTTCATATAATCTACTCCTTCAAATTTTAACTTCTTAGCTAACCCTTTATAACGTCTACTAACCTCAAACAACTCTATCTCCCTCTCTCTCTCTCTCAAAATCGCTTACACAACCCCATCTTACTTTCTTTTTACCATTCCATGCAGAGGGTACTACTACATTAAAACACCTACTGGCTCTTCCAGGAACACCACAAAAACTCAAAGGACAATTTGAAGACACATCGTCTTCCACTAAGGGACTCTCGCCCTTCAAAAACACCAGTGAACACATTGGTTCACAATAAACTCAGGAAAAATTTACCCTCTGCCCCATTTCCACAAAATAACTCTCTTCATATTCTCTCTCTGACTTACAAACACTGATTTCTATCCCTTCACAACCCCCTACTCCCATTACTCTCTTACTCTCTCTTACTATTTCTATATTCTCATCATCACTATTTTTAATTATATCATCATAATTACCACTGGTTTTAAACTTATCACTTACCTTATTATCTGTACCTTCATTATTTTTGTTCTCGTTTAATTGTGTTACCGGCTGAACGTCCGTCTAATCTGTAACGTGTATAAGTATACTGGGTGTAAGGTGTTTCTCTATCCGTCATCGCTTTAGAACGTAACTTACGCAGATTTCGTCCGTTGCGAACGTACGAATAACCAGGTCTCGATGTTCTTACCTGTTGTTCACTAGGGGTGTGAAAATCCCGGGTGGCGCCAAATTGTTTTATTAAAACAATTAAAAAAATTATAAGTTTGTATGACAAGCGCCGCTCAGGCGGTTTGAAGAATTCAATTTGTTCCCGCCTGTCTTGGCCGTCTGGATCGGCCAGTAGATCGTTGCGTCGGCTGTGCGATCGCTAGTCGTCAATACTACCTATCTGCTAAAATGCACACAAATTATTATCCACCTCCTAATGAAATTATAACACAGTGGTTACACTCAGTACTTATTTATTTTTTGTTAACGATTAATTATTCAGTTAATACAAATTATGTTCTCTTTAGTAATACATTTGCACCGATAGATTATATGAGACACCTCTCTGGGGTTTGACAAATCGATCTCTGAACGTAACAACAGACTTTCAGTAATGGCGTCTGTTGAAATTATACACAAAATTATTATTGTTCGATAGTCTCGGGTTCTTGAGATTGCGTTAAAAGGATTATTAATGTTTACAACAATAAAAATACACACCCTTACATCAGTTAAACTTAACTAATATACTGTGTAGTTATAATTTGTTTATTGGAGTGTAGTAAAAGTATTACAAGATATCGCTAACTAATGACAGGTTAACTTTGCCAGTTGATAAATTTTCAGTGTCTTAGTTTTTTGAATTTAATCTTTGAAAGTAATTATGTACAGTTTAGTGAGAATTCAGCTTTCAGTGAGAAATAATTAACGTGAGTTTATTCGGAAATTTGGGTAATTTAATAGATACTTAACACTTCAGTAGACAGGATGAACTCATTTGATCTGGTATTAAGGAATTAGGCTGCAATCATCTTTAATTTTCAATTGTTCGGGGCTTCGGGCATCTTTTTCAAGTTAATCTGCAATATATTATTTTCTTTTTCTTTAATTCGGCTTCGACATCAGTTAAATGGTTTCAGCCATCGTCTGCTTCCTCGGTGTTCACTTGCTAGTAATTTCATTTGATATTTTGACGTGTTAATTAACAATTTTGATCGTTCCAAAACTGGCGTCTATTTAACAAGAGCGTCATATTACGAGTAAACAAATCTAACGGTAAATTAGTAACCAAACGACTGTTGTCATAGTAACCAATTAATCCTGATTGGTTAATTCTGAAGTAGACTATTGTTATCAAATTTGAATTTTTATTCAAAATACTGTATACCTTCTTATTGATTATATTCTTCTGTCCTCTTCCGTACATATTAAATATTACCACCACTGTTATTATTTCCTTTCAAAGATTAATTTGGTATCACATAAAGTATGGTTTTATGAAATATCAATGTTTGTACATTTATGTTAATATTTGGTATCTACATTTCTCCTTTAAATTAAGTTCTAAGTTCTTATTCTAATATTTTTCCTTTAAACTGATTTACAAATTATTCTCGGCTATTTACTCGCCTTGAATTTCTTAATTTCCTGGTTGTTTTTATACAATTTGTAATTATTTGTTATTGACAGTTATACATTTCCTAGGCCTAAGTAGCCATTGATTATTTTTTACTTATCATATTCTAATTATATTTCATTTTATTACAAAGTGTCCCGCTCTGTTGTTACAATTGATTCGTTTAGTGGTTGTTGTGTCTTGAATTTGTTTGTGTTCTGATTATGTGTCAAGATTATTTTCTATATCTTAATACCCAAAATATAACAATCAGGCCTATGGACTGTAAGCCTCCCTCAGCCATATCCTATCCATAAAATTAAAATGAACAGTTCTTTACAAGCCATTAGTCACTGTTGGTTTAACATACATTTCATCATTTTACTATTATTTTGAGTGAGAAACATCATCACTTCCTTCAAACTTAATTTATTTTCCCTTATA
This sequence comes from Magicicada septendecula, assembly GCA_034769895.1. NCBI lineage: Eukaryota > Metazoa > Arthropoda > Insecta > Hemiptera > Cicadidae > Magicicada > Magicicada septendecula. Next base: position 259,594,545 of record CM068368.1, on the reverse strand, counting down.
ACATAGGGTGTTTATTAATTACATTCTTAATTTCTTAAATCTTTACTAATCCCTTTCTCCATTCCATGTTAACACAAACTGTTTATCTTACATGGGCTTTCTCCCTTGAATAACATCGTATCCTTTATCTATCTCTACTCTAAATATTAGTTCTAATTCTTCGTATTGTTTAAATTAGCAGCCATCCTTACTTTTCTTTTATAAAATTGCTAAACTGCTATAATTGTTATTATTTAGACAAAGCTTTTCGTCATCACTGACATCTTCAGGTCTTAAACAACCTTATATATTCGAATAAATTTTTCGTTTTCTTTAGTCCTATCTGTATTTCATATTTTTCGAAGCAGTTTTGTAACATTTTTGTTTGATATCCTATGTATGTTATTGCTCCTTTATATTTCTTTTCTTCATTTGTTTTTTCTTTTTTGTTCTTTTCTATTTCTTTATTTTCCTCTATTTTCTTAACTATTCTATTAATTATTTTAGGGTTGTAATTATTATTTTTTGCTATTTGTTGTATTTTCTTTTAATTCTTTTTGTTTCAGTTCTTCATTTTCTAGATAATTTATAGCTCTATAACAAAATGAATTTAATGCTGCCATTTTATAATTGACTGGATGATATGATTCTTGTGGAATTATTAAATCTGAGTATGTTTCTTTCCTGTATATATCGAATTTGAGTTTATCTTCAATTTTTATATTGATATCCAGGAAATTAATTTCTAATCCTCCAATTTCTTCTTGAAATTTTATTGTTTTTTCTATGTTATTTAATTCTTCCGTAAATTTTTTAAATTCATTTACTTCACCTTCTCAAACTATTAGTATGTCATCTACATACCTGATCCATTTTTTAATTCTTCTTTCTTTATCTACATCTTTTAAAATTTTGATTTCAAAGCTATTCATGAATATCTCTGCCATTAATGGTGAAAGCGGTGATCCCATTGGTAATCAATTCTCTTGTATGTAAAATTGTTGTTAAATCTGAAGTAATTCTGGCTTAGGCATAATTCTAATCCTTCTATTATTTCGTTTTTCCATTCTACATTACTTAATTTGTTTTTCTTTATTATTTCTACTATTTTTGCTATTGGTATATTGGTGTACATATCTTTTATATCTAATGACATTAATTTTGTCTTATTTGTTATGGTTATTTCTTTTAATCTTTCTATTACCTTTTTGCTATTTTCTATGCTGTGGATTTCTTCTTTTTCATATGCCATTTTGATTCTTTTACTTATTTCTTTTGATATTTTATACGTTGGCGAATTTATAAATGATACTATAGGTCTTAATGGCATTTCTTTTTTATGTAACTTAATTTGACATCTAAATTTTGGAGCTTCAGGATTATGTTCTATTTTTTGTTTCTTTTGCCATTCTGTTAAATATGTTGTCTTTTTTATCAATTTCTTTGTTTGTGCTTGAAATTTACTTGTGTAATCATATTTTATTTCTTTATATGGTCCTTTTTATATAAATTGTTCTGCTTTTTCGATATAATCTCTTTTGTTCATTACCACTGCTGTGTTACCTTTATCGGCTTTTATAACTATCAAATTGTTCTCCGTGATTTTCTTTTTTAATTCTCTTATATTTCTTTTTATTTGTGTTTCATTTTTATTTCTTACATTTTTGTTTTTCTTACATATTTTTTCTACTATTTCTTTTACTTCACTTCTTAATTGTTTTTTAGTTTCTTCATTTTTTATTTTATCGATTATTTCTTCACATTCTATTATTGTATTTTCTTTATCTATGTTTGTTTTTGTTGCATATTTTAAACTTTTCCGTAATAATTTATGTTCATTTTCTGTAAACTTTGTTTCTGTTAAATTTAATACTTTTTCAGCAAATTTTATTTCTTTATCTTTTTCTTTATTTTTATTTCTTGTTCCTTCTATTAATTCCTTGAGTTTCTTGTTTAATCTCTCTTCCATTTTTCTTATTTTCTTTTCTATATATTTTTCACCAAACTCTTTTCTCATTTCTTCTATTTCTACATAATTGTAACTTGTATATAATTTTTGATGTAATTGATACATTTCTTTGTTATAATTATTTATTTTACTGTATAACTTCTTTATTTCAAGTTTTATCCATATTTTTTCTGCCATATTTTTCACTTGGTTTGCTACTTTGCTTTTGTTATTAATTTTAATTTTTGCGTATTTTGGAGTTATTTTATTAATTAAACACTGTTTATTGAACCAAATTTTCCCTAACGTTTTTTTTCACTTTTACTTTGATTTTTAAATACTTAAAAAATTCCCTTACATTTTTATATTTATCTGCTTGCAATTCGCATGTTTTATTCTTCGTATTGTTTAAATTAGCAGCCATCCTTACTTTTCTTTTATAAAATTGCTAAACTGCTATAATTGTTATTATTTAGACAAAGCTTTTCACCATCACTGACATCTTCAGGTCTTAAACAACCAACCTGACATCTTGGTTGTTTAAGACCTGAAGATGTCAGTGATGACGAAAAGCTTTGTCTAAATAATAACAATTATAGCAGTTTAGCAATTTTATAAAAGAAAATTAGTTCTAATTACCCTTAACTATATAATTTTTATAAGCTCACTCTTAAATCATTTATTGTTTCATCATTGATTTATTAAGCGTTTTCTTATCTATTACTATCTTTTTAATCATACTATCATTTACAATATCTTTTTTCACACATCACTTTCACCTTTAATTAATTGGTGTTTATCACTGATACACTCATTATTTTGGGGTATTTACACCTTCACTATTATCACTTGTTAAACTTTTTATTTTAAGCGTTTATTGGTGGGTAATCCACAAATTTTATTTATATCTAATAAGTTCATGTCTTTTTCTAGATTTCTTACTTACATATACTACTGATTCGTGGGTTAGTGTATTTTTTTAATGGTTTTTTTATTTATTATGAATTACATTTGTCACTTAGACAATACTAATATTTCTTTTTTATATTGGTTATTCACTGGTTTCGTTTCATTTACGATATTTGATGGTATCATCTCCCCCTTCCCTATTCTACACTATTTGTCTGTGTTTTATCGCCTTGGTTCACTTTATTTTCTTTATAGTTGGTTTGTTCCATTTTTAATTTAATTTTTCTTCTCCTTCACTTCCATCTTGTTTCACTTTATTTTGGTTATTATCTGGCCAATCTCTGGGGTTGGGTCAATGTCATTTGTCTGTCAGTCTAGTTTGTATTTTTTATTTAATAATCACCCTTGGTTTACTATTCTTCCTCCTTCACTCTTAATTACATTTACTATTTTTATTCTCTTTATTATTTATTTATTAAAATATATTATTTCTTAGCATTTCTTACATACTTATAGATATCAAATATGATCTGTATTTGGCGATGTTATATAATGCCCTTCCACCAAAATTGATCATTTTATAAAATGTGATTCTAAGTTTGATGAAATTATCAATTGTATTGTATCATTTTTTCTCAAATTCTCCTGCTTCTCATTCATTTTGTATGATTAATTTTGTATCTTTTATTTCCTTTCTTCATTATTTTCTCATATTGCGAACTGGCTTATTGATTTTTTTATTATAAATTATTCCCTATAAATCTTATTTTCCCTAACTATCTCTACTTTGTAGTTGCAATCAATTCGGATGGGCTCTACTGGCTTACCTAACTCCGTCGTTCAAAACTACTCTTATCCTGAGATCAGGGGAACATCATCCCTGCTCAGTAAAATGATTGCTGGACTTATTCAACAGTCAATCTTAATTAATGAATCTTCAACATAGTCATCTTGTGACTCATAATAATAATAATAATAATAATCATAATATTTGTTGGGAATCTTTTACTTTTGTATTTCATTATTGCTCAGTTCAAGTCATTTATTTTTTCATCTTTTTTTATAGATACTACTTGATAATACTTGAAGCATTGCTTTTTATTGATACAATTCACCTTTTTATTCATTTTTAATTACTCTTTGTTTCATCTCATTTCACATTATAACTCTTAGAATGTTTATTTTATTTATTTCGTTTTTTGATCATTGGTTTGTTTAATTTTACTTCCCATCTTTTTCTAAATAGTTGTGGAAGTTGATCATTTTGATTGATATAAAATTTTTTCCATAATTTTTTAAATATCATAGTAAGTTAGTGCTTCTTACTAGTTAGAAATTTTTGTAGCTTATTCCTTTATAGTATGTTTTGCTTTTTGATGCCTCATATTTTGGCTAAAGATTATTGTAACTTAATCTTATTTTGTAGGAATGTTTTGTAACTTCACTCCTGTATTATTATTTTTTATTTATTTATTATAGTAAGTTTGTTGTTCTTACTTTATATGGATTCCTTGTAACTTTTATCTCTCCAATTTATAATTGTTCTAAAATATTATCGAAATATTTGCGTAAGTTGTCCTTACATAACTTTTTTGAATTTTGAACTTCATTTGAGATCTTTTTTCTTTATGATATTGGCAAACTTGTTCGTTTGTCTTGTTATTTTTCTGTATTTAAAGTATTTCTGTTGGTTTTTTACTCTAAGTTTTTTTTTCAGTCATTGCTGATCGTCATAATATTTCTTAATTGATGCCTGATTGTATACACCCTTTATTTTCTTAGTGACGGGGTGAGTGATCTCATAAGTGTTATTGCCCTTGTCTCTTGTTATAGTGTATGGTCCCACGTATAATAATAGTAACTTTTTAGTAATGCCTTCTATGGAGCTGGGTAATTCTCTGTTTTTTATTAGTACCCTTTCTCCTACATTGTATTTAATAGTCTTTTTCTGGTTCTTAGAGTATTTGTTCTTTTGTTGCTCTACCTTTTCGGCTATTCTGTTGTATATTCTTATGAGTTCCTCTGCCTGTTGTACACTAATCTGTGGGTCTTGTTCTTCTCGTTGGAAGTTTCTGATCTCCTCCAGCTTGCTTGACCATAATTCTTCATCCTTCCAATCTTTCAATATTCTTCCGGGTGATCGTTGGCAATAATTGTTTTGGATCATGGTGCAGCTGTTTGTTATTAATGGTAAGTTGCAACTGTTCACTAGATCGGCTGACCATATCCCTTGTTCTGTGGTTAGTGATACTTCTCCTAGCCGCAGGTTAATTATTGCAGAGTATTGTCTGAGTACATCACACCCAACAAGTATTGAGAAAGGTAGGCCGCTGGCAACAAGAAATGGCATAGTTACTATTATACCTTTGCTATTAAGTTCCAAGGATACTTGTTTCCTGACGGTCTTATTTTGTCGGCCGGTAGCACCAATGATAGTTACATTGTTTATGGGCAGGGTTGATATGGGTATACTACTTCCCTGCTGTAGTCTATTTAATTCTACTTGGTCGATCAGAGAGACATTAGATCCTGTATCGATCATTATGGTTGATAGGATTCCATTTATTTGGGCACTTACATACACTATTTCGCTGTTTCTGATAGGCATCATGTTATCATTTTCTTCGATTTAAATCGTTTCATTTAAATCGTCCCTTATATTTTTTAAATAGTTAGTACATATTATGGTGATCTTCTTGTCTGTTGTCGTCTTATATTCCCCAAGAGATTGGTCCAGTGATGGGCTGTTCACAGTTCTCACCGACCTTATTCGTTTAAATGAGGGCTGGCCTCATTATTTCTGACTTCATTTATTGTGTTTCTTTCTTGGCTCGTCGATGGTTCCTGTTGGTGGTTTGTGTTATCACCATCATTCCCGACGTTTTCCTCGAAGGTGTGGACTCTTGTGTTTGGTACCTGGTTATAGTACGTTCGTCGGTTATTTGCCTGAGAATAGTTTCTTACTGGACTACGCCGTGCTTGACATCGCACATAATTCACTTGCGGTCGGTATCCTCGGTTGTTGTTGTTACTGTTTCCTGGACGGTAATAATTGTTAGGACCGTTCCGTTGGTGATTCCCTCTGTAATCGTTTCTGAAATTACCGTTGTTGTTATTGTTTGGGTGATAGTTCCTGGACGCATTATTCCCCCGTTGATTTCCTTGATAGTTATTGGTGTTGTTCGGTGGTGGCTTATTATCACCCTGTTGGTTTGGTGGGGATGGCCCTTCATTTGGTCTACTATTTCGGAAACTCGTGAATCTGTTCTTACGGTACTGCCATTCGTGTTCATGGCTCTCCAATAAACTAGCCATGTCCTGAATTGTCTTGACTTGACTGTACATACGGGCTTTCTGGATCGCATCATCATAGTGGTAAGATAATTGTATGACTAAACACTCTTCCGGGATGCGTGGTTCCAAATTCCTGGCCGTGCAGATTTTTCCTAGAAAGTATGAGGTTAGGGATTGTCCGTTTTGGTTTTCATACCTTCCGTTACTTAAATTGTTACGGACCATGTTCTGGGTTGACTCTGCCCAGTATTTCGCTTTGAATTGGGTTTTGAATTCTTGGATGCTCTGGATGTCTGGTCTTGTGGTGGTCCACCAGTTGTCATATGTTTCGTTAAACATGTCGTGTAGCATTCCCCTCACAGCTGTCCATCGGGTTTCGCGATTTTTTATTATCAATTCTTCCACCCTTTTCAAAAACTCCATCGGATTGCGCTTATAGTTGCGGAAATTTATTGTATCTCGATTGTCATTGTTAAATATTTGGTTATGGTTAGTTGACCGGTCACGCCAGGCGTCCACTTCTTCCTGTAATAATTCTTCTCGTCTATGTATCTCTTCAATTCTTTATTTATTTTTGTCCACTTTACTGTCGATTTTATTTAAATTGCTGTACACTCCTTCCATTCTTTCTCCCAGGTCTGTCCATACAGTTGCTATCTCCTTCTGGTTTTCTTCCCGGACTAGATGTACGTCCTGATCCATCTGTGCACATCTTTTGGCTGTTTCTTCATGGCATTCCTCAATTCTTCTTTTATTCTCTCCTTCGAGGTTGTTCATTTTATTGAGTACTTCCTCACGGATTTCAGAAACATTTTCGTTGGTTTTCTCCAGTTTCTCCAACGTCTCCTCTAATTTTTCATTTGTTTCAGTGATCTGTTGTTTAGTTTCTAGCCAGTATTCCATCAGTTGGTGTTGTAATGTTTCGTTATTCTGGTTAATGGTTTGTCTCAACTCTTCCTTAGTACTTTCGTTGGTACTAATTATTTTTTCATTGATTTGTTTCAAACTCTCCTCACTCTTGTCAAATTTTTCATTAATTTGTTTTAGGCTCTCTTCACTCTTGTCGAATCTATCGTTCATCTGTTTCAGACTCTCCTCGTTCTTGTCAAATTTCTCCTCCTGTTTCTTAAAATTTTCGTTGGTTTCTTCCTTCTGTTTCTTAAAATTTTCGTTAATCAATTCCCATAATTTCTGTAAATCCATTCCTCCTCTGGCTTCCTCCCTATCTCCAGCCTGTGGTTCCATTTCTTCGTCTTGTGTTGGTTCTGTTGTGGTTATTATTGTCTCCACCTCTTCAATCGGTGTTCCTTCCTCGTCTTCCCCTCTATTTTCTTTCTCCTTCGCCAACTTTTTCGACAATCCTCTGGTGTGCATATTGTAACCTTTCGCAATCGCCGCTAGAATTTCGTATTTCCCTCTCTTCTAGTCCCACTGGTTGGTCGCCAATTTGTTACCGGCCGAACGTCCGTCTAATCTGTAACATGTATAAGTATACTGGGTGTAAGGTGTCTTCTCTATCCGTCGTCGCTTTAGAACGTAACTTACGCAGATTTCGTCCGTTGCGAACGTACGAATAACCAGGTCTCAATGTTCTTACCTGTTGTTCACTAGGGGTGTGAAAATCCCGGGTGGCGCCAAATTGTTTTATTAAAACAATTAAAAAAATTTTAAGTTTGTATGACAAGCGCCGTTCAGGCGGTTTGAAGAATTCAATTTGTTCCCGCCTGTCTTGGCCGTCTGGATCGGCCAGTAGATCGTTGCGTTGGCTGTGCGATCGCTAGTCGTCAATACTACCTATCTGCTAAAATGTACACAAATTATTATCCACCTCCTAATGAAATTATAACACAGTGGTTACACTCAGTACTTATTTATTTTTTGTTAACGATTAATTATTCAGTTAATACAAATTATGTTCTCTTTAGTAGTACATTTGCACCGGTAGATTATATGAGACACCTCTCTGGGGTTTGACAAATCGATCTCTGAACGTAACAACAGACTTTCAGTAATGGCGTCTGTTGAAATTATATACAAAATTATTATTGTTCGATCGTCTCGGGTTCTTGAGATTGCGTTAAAAGGATTATTAATGTGTACAACAATAAAAATACACACCCTTCCGAAATAATTAACGTGAGTTTATTCGGAAATTTGGGTAATTTAATAGATACTTAACACTTCAGTAGACAGGATGAACTCATTTGATCTGGTATTAAGGAATTAGGCTACAATCATCTTTAATTTTCAATTGTTCGGGGCTTTGGGCATCTTTTTCAAGTTAATCGGCAATATATTATTTTCTTTTTTCTTTAATTCGGCTTCGACATCAGTTAAATGGTTTCAGCCGTCGTCTGCTTCCTCGGTGTTCACTTGCTAGTAATTTCATTTGATATTTTGACGTGTTAATTAACAATTTTGATCGTTCCAAAACTGGCGTCTATTCAACAAGAGCGTCATATTACGAGTGAAGAAATCTAACGGTAAATTAGTAACCAAACGACTGTTGTCATAGTAACCAATTAATCCTGATTTGTTAATTCTGAAGTAGAATATTGTTATCAAATTTGAATTTTTATTAAAAAAAGCTGTATATCTTCTTATTGATTATATTCTTCTGTCCTCTTCCCTACATATTAAATATTATCACCACTGTTATTATTTCCTTTCAAAGATTAATTTGGTATCACATAATGTATGGTTTTATGAAATATCAATGTTTGTACATTTATGTTAATATTTGGTATCTACATTTCTCCTTTAAATTAAGTTCTAAGTTCTTATTCTAATATTTTTCCTTTAAACTGATTTACAAATTATTCTCGGCTATTTACTCGCCTTGAATTTCTTAATTTCCTGTTTGTTTTTATACAATTTGTAATTATTTGTTATTGACAGTTATACATTTCCTAGGCCTAAGTAGCCATTGATTATTTTTTACTTATCATATTCTAATTATATTTCATTTTATTACAAAGTGTCCCGCTCTGTTGTTACAATTGATTCGTTTAGTGGTTGTTGTGTCTTGAATTTATTTGTGTTCTGATTATGTGTCAAGATTATTTTCTATATCTTAATACCCAAAATATAACAATCAGGCCTATGGACTGTAAGCCTCCCTCAGCCATATCCTATCCATAAAATTAAAATGAACAGTTCTTTACAAGCCATTAGTCACTGTTGGTTTAACATACATTTCATCATTTTACTATTATTTTGAGTGAGAAACATCATCACTTCCTTCAAACTTAATTTATTTTCCCTTATAACATAGGGTGTTTATTAATTACATTCTTAATTTCTTAAATCTTTACTAATCCCTTTCTCCATTCCATGTTAACACAAACTGTTTATCTTACATGGGCTTTCTCCCTTGAATAACATCGTATCCTTTATCTATCTCTACTCTAAATATTATTTCTAATTACCCTTAACTATATAATTTTTATAAGCTTACTCTTAAATCATTTATTGTTTCATCATTGATTTATTAAGTGTTTTCTTATCTATTACTATCTTTTTAATCATACTATCATTTACAATATCTTTTTTCACACATCACTTTCACCTTTAATAATTAATTGGTGTTTATCACTGATACACTCATTATTTTGGGGTATTTACACCTTCACTATTATCACTTGTTAAACTTTTTATTTTAAGCGTTTATTGGTGGGTAATACCTATTATTATTTTTCTTTGTCACTTAGTTACTTTCATTATATTTCTCACTATCTCACTATCTTTACAAATTTTATTTATATCTAATAAGTTCACGTCTTTTTCTAGATTTCTTACTTACATATACTACTAATTCGTGGGTTAGTGTATTTTTATTTAATGGTTTTTTATTTATTATGAATTACATTTGTCACTTAGACAATACTAATATTTCTTTTTTATATTGGTTATTCACTGGTTTCGTTTCCTTTACGATATTTGATGGTATCATCTCCCCCTTCCCTATTCTACACTATTTGTCTGTGTTTATCACCTTGGTTCACTTTATTTTCTTTATAGTTGGTTTGTTCCATTTTTAATTTAATTTTTCTTCTCCTTCACTTCCATCTTGTTTCACTTTATTATGGTTATTATCTGGCCAATCTCTGGGGTTGGGTCAATGTCATTTGTCTGTCAGTCTAGTTTGTATTTTTTATTTAATAATCACCCTTGGTTTACTATTCTTCCTCCTTCACTCTTAATTACATTTACTATTTTTATTCTCTTTATTATTTATTTATTAAAATATATTATTTCTTAGCATTTCTTACATACTTATAGATATCAAATATGATCTGTATTTGGCGATGTTATAATTGATCGGTCTCTTCACCATTTTCTACCCCCACTATACTCTCATAATTATAATTAACACCATTACAACCACTTACCTGTTTTGATTCACCTTCTGTATCCTCCTTTAATCTACTTCTATCTCCTTCCCACTTCTCGTCTCGTTTATTCATTTTATTAATAATGTTATCTGCACTTTTATTAAAATTTTCCTCCAGTTCATTTATTTTATCTGCTAGCTTCTTAAAATTACTTTCGATCATCTCATTAGTATTTTCAAAACATTTATTAATTTCATTGATATTGTTTTTTAAATCATTATCTTGCTCTTTTAATTAATTGAAATTACTTTCAGATTTTATTTTTTGTTCATGGATCTCACTTTTTAACTCATTATTTTGTTCCAATTTGTTAAATGTACTTTCGCTTTTAACATCTTGTTCACTAAAATTAGCTTTCATAAAATTGAACAGGTCGTCTAACGACACTTTGACACTTTCTCTACCTTACTGACCGTAGGTGTTGATTCAGCGTTTATTTCGCTCATAATCATTGACTCGGTCAGAATGTTTTCTTGATTTATTTCATTATTTTCCATTTTATCACTTTTCGTCAAAAAATATTAACATATATAATACACACTTATCACATAACAAAGTATTCTATTCACCCACACTACATACAGTACTGTGCGAATTAATGTGAACACAAGTGATAATTTGAAAAAAACAACATTTATTAGTTATAGACGAAGAAAAAAGAGAAAAGAATACAATTTAAATTGTTTTAATAGGAAATATGTCCTCCCTTGGCTTTTATAACTTCTTCAACACGTTTTGGCATAGAATCAACAAGTTTTTTACAGTTTTCTGATATTTGCTGGTCTCGAAACCATGTGTGGATTACAGCCTCAATCAGTTTTGTTTTTGTTGTGCAATCTATTTTTACAAAGTCTAGCTTTTACAATAGCCCACAGATTTTCAATCGGATTAAGGTCCGGTGAGTTTCCTGGCCATTCAAGGCATGAAATCTTTTTGTCCTTGAAATATTTCATCATGATCTTGGACACGTGACATGGAGCCGAATCTTGTTGAAAAACTGCTTGACCGTTGTGTAATGGTACAATTATGGTACAATTTGTAATTACCCTAAATATGGTATAAAAAACCAGAAATATTGTATTACTTCATTTGGTCAAAATTAGACAAACATTTAATAACCTTTATGAATATATCGTGAGTGGACTATATAATATTTGCCAGGATTTGGACGGTTTCAGAGCAAAAAAACGTGAAGCCTCACAAAAAACAGTATGTCATTTGTTGCGATAAAAGCGACGATCCTTAATGACGTCAGCGGCCAAGAATTTGTTTTTGTAAACAACACAATATTATCAACAACTAAACAAAAGGCGAGTGACGTAGATTCACCCTACCTCGGAAATATGGAACAAAGACTCAGCGTCATTTCATCAGAAACAGTGATCGCAGCCGGCCGGCAAATCGTTCACGACTGGTGGATTTTAACTTTTAAACCACTAGAAGTGGTTAACAACAAAAGTGTTTTAAATAACAGTGACACCTTACCATCCGGTAAGGTGTAATCATCTAAGATGTAATCGTTAATACAGTCGACGAACTCGCGGTGTGCGACGTTCTACAGAAAAACAACGGCAGCTAAGTATTAGCTATCCGCAATATTTTATCATTCAACTACAATTCATTCAACATCATTAAAATGACCAACACAAAATTTCCAAGGTAAATTCAAGTCTGTAAAATTTTAATCTGTAAAATGAGCTCGTAGAAGAATTGTACCAGTGTGAGAGAAAGAGAGTGAGAGAGAGAGAGTGACGTACATTACGCTGGGTTGTGCGAGAGATATGTATATCTATATTTATTAACTAATTATCTAATATTACATAAGTACACATTTTATATTACATGTATCATGATTTTGGAGGGTTTAAAAAGTTCGCTGAATGCAGCATTATGTAAGATGTATGTCTATAAAAAATAAACGGGGTATATCATTGGTAACAATTTTAACCAGGTATTTTATTATTTCAAATAATTTCCGTTTCTCAAAAGTTTGCGTAACGAATTCCTGCCCTATAGTAGTTAGCAATGGTAAGTAAAATTACAAACATATGTAATCAAGATGGCGCCCGACTTTTGAAAACAGTGTCTATACGTTTAACCTATATCGTATATCGTATATTTTTTTTGCTCCAGAACAGGGACATAACTATTTGTAGCTATATTTTATTATAGTTACAGATGTCGCCCGTAATAACAGGGACCTGATATAAAATTTTATGTGAGTACGCCTATAAAGAGAGCGGAAAAGTTATTTGAGGTAATAAACGCCAAAATTTTAATACGTAAACATAACCCAATTTTACGAAGTTAGGTTATATTATTGTATGCATGCGTGTATTATAAATTGCAAATATGAATACTAATGAAGATAAAACTGCAAAAGTCAGCTTCACTGACGAAATAGTTATGAGTGAAATGGATGTTCAACCAACTCAAATTAGTCAGATTGATGAAGCAGATACACCTGTATCTGTTGTATACGTAGAAGCAGAGAAGGTCTCTACATCCATGTCAGTTAGTTCAGAAATTAAATCTGACAGTACTGCTGCAATGATGCAGCTTTTATTAAACAAATTTGATGAAAAATTTACAAATTTGAATGACAAATTCGATAAAATTGAAATTAATTTCAATGAACTTAAAAATTAAATTAAAATAGGCCATGATAATCTGATTAAGAAATGTGACAAGGTAATCAAAAAACTAGACGAGAATTTAAATCAATTAGAAACCCAGAAGGAAAACAGTACGAAAAACGAAGTACTGACTAATAACGTAATTAAAAATGATAATGTGAATAATGAATTTACAGATAGTAAGAATATTACAGGTAGTAAGAATATAATGTTAGAAAATGATAATGAAAGTATTATGAATGATAATGAAGTGTTTGAGTGTATTGAGTCAGAAAGAGAGTTAGGAGAAAGTATTTTTGTACAAGGGATGCAGGGGGTAGAATTTTCTTTTGATGTTGTGTTAGGGGGTGAAGGAAAGTCTTCACGTATTTTTTATAAGGACAAGAGTTCCTTCAATTTATATTTGGAAGACGAAAGGTCTACAAATAAAGTTTCTTGGTGTTTTTGTGTACCTAATAAGTGGTGCAATATTTTTATGTTAGGGACCCCTGCATATTTGGAGAGAGAGAGAGAGAGTAACTTGGTGTTATGGAGAGACATATGTTAAGAGAGAAAGTATAGAGAGATATTGTGAGAAAAAGAAAGTAATAAAATTTTTTAAAGTAAATAGAAATTACAGAGAATTGGTAGGGAGGTTAGGCATAGATAAGGTAGATGTAAATAATAAATACTTACCTTATAATAACAATGAAATTGAGATAACAATAAATGCTGAGAATAATGGTATTAAGTACTTACCTGTGGTAGAAAATTATGAGGATAATTATAAAATAAATAACCAATTAATGACAGATGATATTACTGAGATAAACGGAACCCTACTCGATCGTGACTTGAAATATTTGGTTGATAACAGTTTTATAAATGAAAATGAATATAATATTGCTAATCATAAAATTTATTTATTAAGTAATAAATTAAATAGACCTAAGATAAGAATGTTATTCAACGATGGAGGATAGAGTGTTTCAATTGTGTAATGAACATTAAATATATGTGAAAAGTGGTATTGAATTGGACTGCTATGGACTGAGTTTGATAAATAACAAAATAATGAGTTGGAGTGTATATTTTTCATTGTTTTATATGTTTTTATATCCATGTATTTGTGTATTTTGATGTTGTATTGCAGGTATATTTTATGTACACCAGTATGTATTATTATGTATTTTAATAATTAACATGTTTTGTTTACATCAACAAGTAAAAATTTTTTTTTTCAATGGAATAACCATTAAGGAGTAATCATTCTTTATAACTAAAAAATTATGGTACAAAAGAAAGTTGTACTTTATAACAGAAGTAAATTATTAATTAATAGAAAGTTTTTAATGAAGTCAAATTATTAATTAATCTGTAATGAAGGTAATTCCTTATGAATAATAATGTAATAAATAAGAATATATATATTTGAATTTTGAGAGGTACTGTTATGAGTAGGTTAGAGATGAATTTTATAAGACAATTGTCAATGATTACAGCAAGGTAGAATGTGTAAACAGGAATAGAGCCTGGGTGTAGATAAATGCAGGTGAGTTATTTAATTAATGAAAATGGAGTTAGATAGTTAAGAATTTTTAAAGAAAATAATACAAAGAATGTATTAGATATTTAGGGACACAGTAGTTAGTGATTATTTGTAGAGGTGAGTAAAGTCAAGGTATAAACATATATTTGTTGTTAATGATATTTTGTAGTGGGAGTGAGGTGATAAGGAGTAGCCAACCAATAGTGTTGTGGCAGGTAATAGCGTAGTTTAAGGGAGTGGTTGCCGAATTTCGGAAGGGCAAAATATTATGGATGTATATAGGGAACACCCATCTCTGTACAAAGACGATCGGTGCCATAGGATTTAAATGAAATTAGTAAAGGTGTTTATAATTGAGATATTGGTGTCATGATAGGTAAATTTGGTTGTTAGTTAGAAGAAGGTGAGTAAGATTATAATAAGTAAAAGTAGAGTGAATATAGGAGTCACCCAGACTAAACAATGATTAGAATATGAAAGGTTAGGTAGTTAGGTAGGTAGAAAATAGAGAGTAGAGAGGTAATAAGAAATGAATGATGAAATAATAATAATATAATCTGAATACTAATAATAATTTGAAATGAATTTTATAAATAAATAAATTGATGTCTAATAAATATTTAGACAATGAAAGTTTAATTGAAATTGTAATTTTTAAATGATTTAAATGCAACTTTAGATATAATATGCAAATCTTAATCAAGATTAAAAATGAATAAATTATTTCAATGTATTATTATGTAAAATGTATTATGTATTTATGTTATAAAATTTTTAACATTTATGGAAATAATGTGTATGAAGGGATAAATATAAATGGCGCTGTTAATGCCGGAATTTTACCTGTTAATAATAATAATAATAAGAATGATAATTTTAATTTAACCATTCATTAAGTATTTTGAATAAATAATACCATACAGATTTATTAATTATTTTGTTTTTCTATAATTTGTTTTCTCCATGTTTGGGAGATTTATAGTGGAATTTTCATATTTTCAATTATACTTTAAGTCTTTTTATATCAATATGTTTCTTTTATAATTACACTAATTATAAAATGGAAAGAGATAAATATTATCGATAGAAATCGAAACAATTTATAAATTCAGGGTTGTCCATATGGCGAAAGGAAATTCTTTATAATTCTTGGGAGTTACGTTTTTAGTAGGATAATTTTTATAACTAGATTTTAATCATATATCAAGCAAACCCAGTGCTTATTAGCACAAACCAGCACCTAAGCTAAGGGGAACCAGATCAGTTGAGGATAGAGTAATTTACCAAGCCACTATTTTAATATTTATCATTTATTGTTTCAGTGTGTGGTGATATGACAGCGGTCCTGAGCTGGCCAGCGCGTCAGAGCAGGGGCGTTAAGAGCCTAAGTGGCCTTATGGTGTTGGGATCTCGAAGGAGAAGTCCAGTAAGGTCATGTAGGTACTGTCATCATCATCAGACCAAGGGTGAGTTGTTATTTTCTTTTATATAAAATTGTAAGGGGGTTGTCGCGACTTATCCTGACTGATCCCTTTAGGACGTATGAAAGGGTCAATGAAAGTTTTTGTGCTTCGACACAAAATCTTTCATTGAGGGGGTTTTGTAATGGTACAATTATGGTACAATTTGTAATTACCCTAAATATGGTATAAAAACCAGAAATATTGTATTACTTCATTTGGTCAAAATTAGACAAACATTTAATAACCTTTATGAATATATCGTGAGTGGACTATATAATATTTGCCAGGATTTGGACGGTTTCAGAGCAAAAAAACGTGAAGCCTCACAAAAAACAGTATGTCATTTGTTGCGATAAAAGCGACGATCCTTAATGACGTCAGCGGCCAAGAATTTGTTTTTGTAAACAACACAATATTGTCAACAACTAAACAAAAGGCAAGTGACGTAGATTCACCCCACCTCGGAAATATGGAACAAAGACTCAGCGTCATTTCATCAGAAACAGTGATCGCAGCCGGCCGGCAAATCGTTCACGACTAGTGGATTTTAACTTTTAAACCACTAGAAGTGGTTAACAACAAAAGTGTTTTAAATAACAGTGACACCTTACCATCCGGTAAGGTGTAATCATCTAAGATGTAATCGTTAATACAGTCGACGAACTCGTGGTGTGCGACGTTCTACAGAAAAACAACGGCAGCTAAGTATTAGCTATCCGCAATATTTTATCATTCAACTACAATTCATTCAACATCATTAAAATGACCAACACAAAATTTCCAAGGTAAATTCAAGTCTGTAAAATTTTAATCTGTAAAATGAGCTCGTAGAAGAATTGTACCAGTGTGAGAGAGAGAGAGTGACATACATTACGCTGGGTTGTGCGAGAGATATGTATATCTATATTTATTAACTAATTATCTAATATTACATAATTACACATTTTATATTACATGTATCATGATTTTGGAGGGTTTAAAAAGTTCGCTGAATGCAGCATTATGTAAGATGTATGTCTATAAAAAATAAACGGGGTATATCATTGGTAACAATTTTATCCAGGTATTTTATTATTTCAAATAATTTCCGTTTCTCAAAAGTTCGCGTAACGAATTCCTGCCCTATAGTATTTAGCAATGGTAAGTAAAATGACAAACATATGTAATCAAGATGGTGCCCGACTTTTGAAAACAGTGTCTATACGTTCAACCTATATCGTATATCGTATATTTTTTTTTGCTCCAGAACAGGGACATAACTATTTGTAGCTATATTTTATTATAGTTACAGTTGGCATCAACTTTTCTTAGTTCAGCTTCCAATCTGTGTTCTAGCAAGTCTCTGTATTTTTGCGAGTTCATCATGCCTTCGATCGGCACAAGGCATCTGGTACCTTTATAAGAAAAGCAGCCCCAGAACATCTTCTTTAACGGATGTTTAACTGTTTGATCAATATGAGCTGTCGTAAGTTTTTCGTTGTCACTTTTTCTAACGAAACGAGATCGCTGTCCTTGTACCAAAAAATGGCTCTCATCTGAGAACAACACTTTTCTCGAATCTTCAACAGTCCAGCTCACATATTTTTTTGCCCAATCATATCGTTTTGTCATCATGGCAGCAGTCAATAACTGTTTTTTTTTAGGTCTGACTGTTTTTCTTCCTCCTTCTATAAGTCGTTTTCGTACGGTGGAGTCATGAACAATAACTCCAGCGTGTGCTAAGTCTTGCTGAAGTTCTTGGCTGGTTTTCCTAGGGTTTAATTTACTTTCCCTTATTAAAAAAGCTTCATCCCTTGCTGTAGTCTTTCTTTTCCTTCCACATTTCTCTTTTCTGTTCACTTCAATCGTCCCAGTGTCCCTTTTTTGCTTCAAAATCTTGTTGACAGCTCCTAAACTCACACCACACTCCTTGGCAATATCTCTTTGAGTCATTGATGTGTGTTCACTCAAAGTAACAATTTTAGTGTGCTTTTTGGGAGTAATATCCATCTTCAAAAATAAAAATCAAATAAAGCCTTAGTTCAGCTTACTTCAGCAAAAACACAATAATTCTAAAAAAAAAAAAAAAAAAAATGCAACACGTCTGTAGCTTGTTGCTATGTCTCATTACTCACTGACTGTCAGAACAGTAAAACAAAATGGCCACTACTTTGACATAAAAGTGTTGCCAACTGTGAAAAAAAAGTAAAATTGTGATAATTATGATGTGGTCACATTAATTCGCACAGTACTGTATGATCATAATATAACCTTAATACATATATTTATTTATATTTCCTTTAGTTACCTCAAACAACCATTTTGTTCCCTAAAACAGGCCCACATCTGCATAAATAATATTCATGCAAATGTCCCAGGTCGGGCACCATTGTAACTATAATTTACTTTTCTTTGCAATATATTGTACACTTTTACTTTTACCTTGCTTTGCTTATGTCCACATTCTGGAGGCCATCTTGCATTGTTGCCAATTTCTGAAACTCAAATACTTACCCAAGCCCAGAGTTTGTTTTGGATGTATTTTGTGAGAGCATATGGTTGTTCAAATAACTAAATCATTTACTTGTTTACTAAGAATTGAATTTTATTGATCATTATTACTTCCATTATCTTTTACTCCAAACACTTTCCATTTATGTAATTCTCATTTCAAACAAAATTATTCTTTCTCATGTTATCATATTCAAAACTATTAAACAACACATTGATAATTAAGAATAATTATTTGAAATTTCTTCTTGATCCTTATGAGTTACCTATGTCCAAAGAGTAATAAAATAAACAGATATTTAAAACATAAATTACAATTTTTACTAACGTAAACCAGCGGCTCATTTACACTCACACACACACACACACACACACACACACACATACGTTTTCAAACCTTACATATCTTTATAACCCCCTTTATGAGCTCGTCAAAACTATATATATATATATTTTAGGCTGCCATTTCTTTTCCTATAATTTTGACGGATTTGTAGATTTGAAATTTCTGTTTTATTTTTTTTCCGAAAGGTTACTTATCTTTGCATCATCCAGCCGACTCCAAATGTACTCGCGCTCCATGTTGACTACTCCATACGTTTAATCTGATCACTCGTTAGCACTGATTTTACTGTTCTAATAAACTTTTACTCACTTTCTACATTGTTCGATTTATATGATATTACATTTTAATCGAGTAGTCAGTGGGCCCACCTAGATTTTCGTCCGCGGACTTATACGGCTGTACAGCACGAGAGTATATTGTCAACTGGGCCGATTCAAAAAGATGACGCTTCTTAGCTGGACGAACGGTCACGTGATCTCGTTTAGTGTTCTATTCGTGTTATGTAGCCAGATTTTAAAGCGTCGTTTAAATTCTCTCGACATTCCAAAGTGACGTAAACAAAGGTTTGGCCCTGACGTCATATGATGCTTTGTCTAACAGGCATAGTTCAGAGTTCATGTAGCTAAAAATAGCTCTCTCCTGCGCTTGGCTGACGACCTTGACATTAATACGTGCACGACGTTTATAATGCCAAATCAAATTTACAATTATTATTACAGAATTATCCCTGGGTGGGTTAGTACCGTTACAAGCACTGGCCTGATAAGTGTTTTGTAAATTTTGCATTTCATACTTTTTGAGATGGAGCTAGATGCCAGGTGCTTTTTTAATCCATAATGTTTTATTTGCAAGATATATTCTTATTATTTCAGTGTTTGTGTCATTAGTGCTGTTTACCTGGGAGCCAAGATATATGAACTTTTTTAATGGACTCTTTTTTTGTGCCTATTTCAAGGTTTTGAAGGGTAAATACTATTTAATTACTAAATCTACATTAACGTTTATATAATTTTAGAGATATGTAACATTAATATAAGTGTGATGCTGATGTGTCAGTATGTGCCCTAAAGTGATGATGATAGGTGTTCACTGAATGTAATACCTTTTTTATATAATTTAAATATATTACACATTATGTTGTCTGCAGGAAGAAAAAGTTATTCATAATAATAAGAAGTACACACAAATTGATGCAAACAAGAGTGGAATTCGCTTCCGTAGTGACAAATTAACACAATTAAATAGCGATTACTTGGAGGCAAGAGATCAGTATAGTGAATATCAGAAAGCAGTTGTTTCTGAAGTTATCGGAATAGCTGGTATGTACATTTTTGTCATATATTCATATTACATAGTATGGTGTCAATAATGTATTCTGTTGCTACAGGATTTACAAACATAAAGAAGTCCTAGTATTTGTTATCATAAAGTATGATAATACAATCCTTATACATGCTAAACCATTCAGTTGATATTTTTGAGTTAATATGTGGAAAGAAAATTATTATGCAAACTACTATGTGGCAACATGATTTTGACTGACACACACTAACATTACATTGTGTGTGTGTGTGTGTGTGTGTGTGTGTGTGTGTGTGTGTGTGTGTGTGTGTGTGTGTGTGTGTGTGTGTGTGTGTGTGTGTGTGTGTGTGTGTGTAATTTTCATATATTTAAATTGAACTTATGGGATTTGCTCATTTATTCAATTTGAAACTAGAGTTCAACAGGAAAGGCAGAAAAACACTTTGTTTTCTAAATTCACAGACAATTTAATTTCATTGGAATTCAGTATACACATACATTTTTTGTAGTTACAAATAATGTTCATACAGTTGTGAAGTGTACAGAGTACACTTAATTAGACTGGTTTTTTTTTTTTTTTATTTAGCTGGTTACAGTAACACTTTGCACATTATAAGCAACATTTTGGCCCAACTAGATGTGTTGACCAGTTTTGCTGTAGTTGCTGCTTGTGCACCTGTCCCATATGTGAGGCCTGTCATGCAAGACCAAAAAGCTGGAGTCTTCTCTCTGACACAGGCAAGGCATCCTTGCCTGGAGATGCAAGATTCTGTTTCTTTTATTCCTAATGATGTTAACTTGAAACAAGGTATGCTTAATGTTTAACATGTCTGAACAGTTGTTGCTTAAGATAATACTATAGACCTCACTTTACAAGTGATGTAATATCCAGTTATGTCAATGTCCATGACACATCTACAGTAGACTCTCAGCTATCCGACTCCCGACTATTCGACCTCTGGCCTATCCGACCCGCTCTACTAAAAAAAAAAGTATTTTTTGAGTACGGTACGTATGCAGTATTTCCGATTCGATTACTAGCGCCTTCAAACGTCATGTGAGCAATCCCGCCACGCGGGTGAAGGCCCTTACGTGTGAATCACCAGTTACCAATACAGTACGCCAATTGATTCATGTTGTGACAGGAAAGTTTCATGTTCCTACTTGAGTGTGTAACAGGTGCATCAGTCAGTCTGTATCCAGAAGTCAGTCCGTGCAGTTCAGTCGTTTGTGGATTGTTAATTTGTTATAAAGTGTGTATACAGTATTGTTTGTGGCTTTTATTTTTAAGTGAAATATTGGTGACAAACAAAAGAAAGTGGTAGTAACTTTGGAAGAAAAACTGCAAGCAATAAAAAGAATGGATTCTGGTGAGTTGGTAAACAAAATTGCACTGGAGTTAGGAGTTGGAAAAACTACTGTGGGTGATTGGCGAAGAAATCGCGCAGAGATTGAAAAATGGTGTTCTAAGCAAGCAAGTGGCAGTGGTGTGAAAGTTAGAAAAACTATGCAAAAAGGAAAACATGTGGAAGTTGAAGAGGCTTTATATCTGTGGTATGAAAATGTGAAGGGGAAAGGATTGACGGTTTCAGGCCTCTTGCTCCAAGAAAAAGCGATTCAGTTTAAAAAACAGATCGAAGGAGACGGTGGTGAGTTTACTGCCAGTGACGGGTGGCTTGATCGCTGGAAGAAACGTTTTGGTGTTCGTCAGATGACGATTAGTGGTGAAGCATTGTCTGCTAATAAGGACGCTGTCCCTGACTTTAAAAAACACTTTTTTGACCTGCTTGCTAAGGAAGGTATTTCCGGAGAACAAGTGTACAAGTGTGATGAGACGGGTTTGAATTACCGTATGTTGCCGTCTAAAACACTAGCGTTTAAACAGGAAAAGGCCACACCAGGGTTCAAGAAGAGCAAGGACCGCGTTACAGTTTTAGCTTGTAGTAACTCAACCGGTAACCACAAGTTGAGACTGACCTTGATTGGAAAATCTCGCAAGCCTAGGGCTTTTAAAAATCTTAAAGATTTAAGTTCTTTGCCCCTGCATTATACCCACCAAAAAAAGGCGTGGATGAATGGAGAAATTTTCAAAAATTGGTTTGAACAGGAATTTGTGCCACAAGTTGAAAAACATTTAGCTGAAAACAATTTAACGAGGAAAGCAATCCTAGTTTTGGATAACGCTCCTTCACATCCAGCAAATGACCAATTAAAAGATGGAGACATAAAAGCTTTGTTCTTGCCTGCAAATGTTACATCTATATGTCAGCCAATGGATCAGGGAGTGCTCCAAGCTTTGAAAAAGAAATATCGCCGTAGGCTACTAAGCTATATCATCGCGACAATTGATAATACAGAAGTTGCGACGGCACTACAGTCAGTAGACATACTTGACGTCATCAGATGGGTGTCCGAGGCGTGGGATGAAATTCCATCTTTAACACTTGTGCGATCGTGGAAAATTTTGCTGGATCACAGAGCCAGTGATAAGTGGGAAGAGGTAGAACAGCAATGTGATGTGGAAAATGCAACTGATAACACTGCGCTTGTATCGCTGTTAGAAAAAGTTCCCGGATGTGAGGAAGCTTCATTGGAAGACATCACAGAATGGTTGGCAAAGGACGAAATTGAAGAAATTGCAGACGAAGATATTGTAGCGATGGTATTAAATGAACAGCCGATTGAAGAGGAACAAGGTGATGAACCCTCCGATCGTATAACCCACTCCGAAGGCCTGAAGGTGATCGAGACGGCAGTGGAATACATTGGCCAGCAAGAAGAAGCAACACCAGCAGACATCATATGTTTACGTAAGTGGAAGGATATAGTGGCGAGGAAATTAATGCAAGGAAAGAAGCAGGTCTCAATTACAGACTTTGTCAAATCTTAGACAATGTAAGTTTCACTTGTTCTTTCATTATACAGTACATAGTTTTAGGTTATTGTAATTTGATTTATATTAACAACTAATTTGGTTGAAAGCTTTCGTATAAATTAAAACTCATAGTAAAACTCATTCAACTTATTGTTAACTACACATTTTGTTTCGTCCTTCAAATAAAGGTTTTGTGAAAGATACTGTAGTTGCGAATTCTTATTTCATTTCTTTCTAATTCATTTATTACTGTACGTCATTTATATGGACAAACTGATATGACGTACGCATCCAAACAGCAACAAGTACATTCAACGCAATAGGGTGGCGGTCATTGACCTTACAGAGGCTGGTATGCCTACGGCTCCGGTGTATCCGACTTTTTTGCTATCCGACCCGGCCGACCGCCACATTAGGTCGGATAGTTGAGAGTCTACTGTATTAATAAAAGTGTTCAGTTGATTTTTCTGGACTGTTAAGAATGTGTAAGAAATTAACTTAAACAGAATAATAGTTGAACATGCATGTAATGGACATACATTTATGAATTTCTTTTTCTTGTCATTTTATCTTTAATTCTGTGAGTTGTACATACATGCAATTTATTTTGTATAGGATATTACTTCTCTTTAATGTTGGATTAACGCCTGCCTTCAGCTCTTTGTCATCTTCAAAGCGCTATGTTGCCAGCCACTTTTTCATACGCATGAACAGGTGATAATCGCTCGGTGCCAGATCGGGGCTGTATGGAGGATGATTGAAAATCTCCCATCCAAACTTTCCCAGAAGTTCTTGCGTTCGTGCTGCAGTATGCGGTCGGGCGTTGTCATGGAAGAACAATACCCTGGAGCTCAACTTACCGCGTTGCTTGTTTTGGATTGACCTCCGCAGCTTTTTTAAGGTTTCACAGTAAACCTCAGAGTTGATTGTGGTACCCCGTTCCATAAACCCTACCAGGAGAACCCCTTTTCTGTCCCAAAAAACTGTCACCATCATTTTCCTTGCTGACAAGGTCTGCAAACACTTCCTCGGTTTTTTGGGCGAGCGAGTATGGCCCCATTCCATGGATTGATTTTTTTGTTTCACAATTAACGTACCTAACCCAGGTTTCATCCCCCGTTACAATACAGTCCAGTAGAGAATCACCATCCTTGTCGTAGGCATCAAGAAATGACAATGCTGATGCCATCCGCTGGTTTTTGTGCATTTCTGTAAGCATTTTTGGGACCCATCGCGCACAAAACTTATGTTAACCAACCTTTATCTTGACGACTTCATGAAGCAAACTACGTGAAATTTGAGGAAACTCATGTGATAGCTCAGTAATCATAAAGCGGCGATTTTCACGGATTTTTTTTATTGATTTTCTCCACCAATTTGTCAGTAAGAACACTCGGCCGGCCACTCCGCTCATCATCGTGCACATTGGTGTGGCCATTTTTAAACATAAAACACCACTGCCTTACTCCTCCTCACTCATAACATTCTTCCCATACACCTCACACAGTCGCCGATGAATGTCCACCAGTCTGCAGTTTTCTGCTTGCAGAAATCGTATTACTGAGTGCACTTCACAGCTCGTGGGATTTTCAATCGCAGCACTCATTTTAAAAATTATTAGTGAAGCACAGAAACACAACACATACCTATACCGGCCCGAGCTGGATGCGTACTGAGTCACGCCACCCAGTGTCACCAAGATGGTGGTGATAGCCCCACCCCATCGCCGCCCACACTGAAACGTAAGTTACTTTCTGGACACCCCTCGTATTATAGATATGAGAGAATAGTTTACGACTTGAGAGATAAATAACAGCAGTGCTTATATGAGTGATGGAAAAAAACAATTAATGAGATAAGAAGTAAAAGACATCAAAGTACTACTTTGATGAAAAAGTAGTATATATGCACGTAATAATAATAATTTTTTTGACAGTTATCCACCAGTACCAGATTTTTATGTATATGAAGCCACACATATATGTACCTTAGTTTTTCGTGTCTTAAGGAACATGAGGCGCTTATCTAAAAGAGACTACAAATTCTATAAGTACATATGCTCTAAAAAGCATTTTAATCCAAATCAACTTCAAATAAAAAAAGTAAAACTCTTCCTTGAAACCAGAAGAAGAACTATATGTGATGTTTGTGTACTAGAGATATGTAATATAATAGCCCATGAGGAAGCCAATTAAGATGTTCAGAAGTATTTTGGTAGTATCGTTTGTAGAATAATGTTCTGGTTTCTTTCAATGTGCGATACAGTGTGTGTGTGTGTGTGGGTGTGTGTGTGTGTGTGTGTGTGTGTGTGTGTGTGTGTGATAAATGGAATTGTTTTCTATTCTAAGAATAGTTTTAATGAAATTATTATGTTTATTTCACAAGATATTTTTATTGTTGAGACCTTGGCTTTTGAATATTTTGAGTGACTTGTCATGTTGAAATATGAGGGTCATTGGGAAAGTAAAGTCCAAGATGCTATTTTAGAAACACAGTTTTCTGTATTTAATTTTCTTACATGTGGGATTGTGAATCACCATCATTACATTGCATGCATCACCACCATTGTAAAGGAATTTTACATAGTGTGGAACAAATGTCTTTACATCCTCTTCAAAAAGTTCGCAAACAGTTTTTTCAGTCTGAGTGATGTTTTGGAATTCCTTACCTGGTCTGGAAGGAGGCCAGAATATCTTCTGTTTGAGCGTTTTGTGCGTTTTGCCAGTATTAATTGCAACATGTGGTCTCACATTCTCACAAAGCAGGACAACACCAGAAGACAAAAGACCACGTTAGTGAATTCTATAAGCAAGACATGTGTCTGTATGTAGAGACACGTAGAATAACAATAGGTATAAGTTTTTACCAGAATTAGCTCGTCAAGTTCCCATTGATGACGTCTTTGAGAAATCAGTTCCTTCAGCATGATCCTGGTCCAAAAAAATGTTCTTGATGTCATTCTCTAATAAGTCTCGGTGAATATTTTTAGAACCCACATGGCACAGATTTTGTGGTGAAGAAAGTTTCCCATTACAATTGATTGGAAAAATTCATTAAATTTGTCAGAAACTATGATACAATTTATTTATTAAACATCTTATTTCAAGAACTTTTTCGCTGACACATTACATGACACTACAGTACAGTTGAGGGGCAGCTGTTATGGTTGTGGCAGGCATCATGAATATATCTGAATACAGTCGTTTCTGAATTCCCAACTCCGTTTCTGCACTTTGATGTCACTCGTCATGTTTGTGTATTACATTTACCAGTATGCTAGTGAATTTCCAGTACCCGTATTTTTTTTACTTACAGAAAACATAGCACAGTGTGAACTTCATACGTGGTGAATTTTCTATGAGATACTCCTTTAATTGTAGTCATTGTATATGAAAGAAAATACAATTCCGTGTGAACTCGGTCAGTTACTGTACGGACCCTGTGCTTGATCGGACTGTAAAGTATACTTTCTGAATGGCCCTCATACTATGTTTAGTAATTACCTTATAATCAAATAAATTTTTATTTTGAATTATATGACTAACTGTCATGAGCATTAATTTTTAAGTGTACCCAAAAATAAAATTGGTGAGTCTTCATTGTTGTTGTTCCAGCTTCACATTTCATTCCTTCTTCTGCATGGTTGCCCTATACTCCTGCCTCATGGGGCATAGTATATGTTGCTTGATTAGCTGTTTGTCATCCATCCTTTTTTAAGTTATTTCTCCACTGCTATCTATAATGTTGGGCTTTGTTGTTTAGTGCTTATATATCAAAATCCTACAGTTATATACCTTCATTTCAGCTGCCTTTATCCTTTGCCTGATTTTTATGAGAGGAGACCTAGTTTTCACAATCATACATAATGCAGGTATTTCCATTGTCTTGTATTATTTTTAAATGGTATCAATTCTAGCCTTCTACAGTGGTCGCTATATTGTGCTATTTATGTAATTTATTACTTAAATCATTATTTCAACCAATGCTAATGTCACAACCCTAATAGCTGAAATTTGATACCTGTTATATTGGTTGATTGTCAATACTTATTTTTTCTTATTGAATATATTCCTTTGAATGCCATAACTTTTGAAACAATCGTGTTATAGTTCTTATACTAGATCCAGTTGATGAAGGGCTCTGTGGAGGTTGTTCATTTTCATAAATAATGATTTGATCATCAGCAGACAACAGAGTACTAATATATTTGCTATGATTTAATTTAATTCTCTGCCCTACATTAGAATTCCATTCTATCATAATGCTGTCAATATATACGTTAAACAACGTTAGAGATAGGCTACAACCTTGCATCAGGCCTTGATTAGGTTTTAGGGGTTGGGACTGATGTGTATCACATCTTATTCAAGTGTTTGATTTTTTTATAGACGCTTTTGATAGTTCTTGTTAGGTGCATTGGCTAACCTGCCTGATTCATTATGATCCATAACTTCTCTCTGTTTACCCGATCAAAAGCCTTTTCGTAGTCAGTGAACACAATATGAATCTCTAGGTTGAATTCCCTCTTTTTTGTAATCTGATTCAATATAAAAATATTATCTGTACAAGATTACCCTTTCCTAAAATCATTTTGTTCACCAGATAGAATTACGTGTGTTGTTACCATGAGCCTTTTATCAGTACAGTAGAAACTCTAATTCATCACATATGGGAGAGCAGGATGAAATAAATGAATTATAGAATAACAGAAAATAGGCCTACATGCACTTAAAAGTAAATGGTATAATTAATTATGGCACAGTGCAGTATAAATTTATAAGTGTAATTACAAAATTATGAAACTATAAGGATACAGTACTTATGTTACTACAGTGCTATTAAAACAATCTGCGTCTTCTGACAGCTAAGAAGCACGTGGTGTTCGGCACAGTTGCGGGAGCGCAGATTGGTCAGTGTGGGACTGTTGACTGAGGAGAAAGGGGGAGGGAAAGCGCACGCCTGCCGGTGATTGGCTCACCTCGGAGTCTCGTCCGAGTTACCATAGCAACTATTTCTTGTAAACATGCAAGGAGAAATGTCAGAAGATGCAGATTGTTTTAATAGCACTGTAAATTGGAATTTGCACATGAAGTGTGTTGTTATTGAATCAATTTTTATTTTGTATTACAACATATCCACACAGTTAACACACATAACTACATTTTTGTAAACAATAAACATCACTGTATATGAGTGTTTCACTTAGCTACAGAACATACTGTTCTTAAAAATTACTCATGAAAATTACAATATTACATTGTATAAAAATGCATAATTTTACGCTGGAGTAATTCCATCCTTCCTTTTGTGACAGTCAGATCATGCACTTATCTAATAACAGTCAGTTTAGAGAGATCGGCTTCTTTTTGATTCTCGTACCACAAAATACGCTTACCTATAATGTCCCCAACATCCTTCCTGTGAATTATGTCATGATCTATGAAATTTCTTCATCATTGCCTTCTTCACTGTTAAGCATATGTCCTTTATGTACTGCTTCAGTGATCTCATCGTCATTCAAAATTTTGTATCCAGCAACTGATTTATCTACATCAACCCAGTTGTTAATATTAGACATGACAAAGGACAGATGAATGTCAGTACACATTTCTATCATTTCACTTACTAACTTATCATTTCATTTTCATTGTTTTCACCTCTGATTTCAGATTCTTCTGATGGAAAAAGTTTCCCTCAACTTTGCGCAACAAGGTTTTGTCTTCAACACTCTTCTATGCTTCTGCAATGTTAAAAATTGTGTCTTTAATCATGTACTCCTTCCAGAATTCTTGTAGGCCTACAGAATACATGTAGGTTGCCAGAACAAGCAATAAAGGTTCTAAGAATCGTTTTTCAATATTGGCGTTTTAAATTTTCAATTACTCATTGATCCATCAGTTGAATCAAGGAGGAAGTGTTTGCCTGTAAAAATACACACTGTATGTTTTTGCCATCTCCTAATTCATTAATGGTCAAGCTGGTGCCTTGTCCGTTAAAAAAAAAACTTCTGCTAAACGTTTTGATCGTAAATAAACTTATACTTGTGGAACAAAAACATTTGGAACCATTCAATAAAATGTCGTGATTCAACCAAGCACTGTTCTGAGAATAATAATTTATTAGTAGCAGGTTAGGACTTAATTTTTTTATAGCTTGTGGTTTCTAGGGGTAACCAGTAACTACCACTTGCATTAGAACAAACTAAAAGTGTTAGTCTGTTTTTTAACTTTAAAACCTGGAGTTGAAATTTCAGGACCAGACACAAGTACTGTAGTTGGGACTTTCCAAGAGAGACTGGTTTTGTCACAGTTGTAAATTTGATCCCTAGTCAGTTATATATTGGCAGGTTTGAAAGCAGATTTTTTATGATATAATACAAGAAATAGCAGTGCTCATACTTTTCCCCTGAATCTGACACTGAAAAATTCCGTTACCATCTTTAACTTTATCCAACCACCTATGCTAGCCTTAAATTCTGGATTGCTGAACATTTTGTTATGTCTAAAACTTTTTCACACAGAAATGGACCACTTATAGGAAGATGTAAGCTTCTACTTTCAACAAACCATAAAACATGGTTTCATCTGACTGGCTGTTTGTAGCGTCAGTTAGTCTCCGCCATATTGTTATGTCACCATTAGTAGTCTCCATTTTGGCCATAAGGGTTTATATTTTGTCTCCATTCTTCATTTATCAGTCGCCAGGGGATGTTATAAATACCAGCAAGTTTAATAGCACTCTCACCTTTCTTTAGACACTGAAGGATTTCATATTTCATTGGTAAATCCAAGGATTTGTATTTTGATGGACAGCCATTCTTAATTTTTTAAAACCTACTTCAACAAACAACTAAAATGACTAGAATATACAACGTACTATAATGGAAAAAATGTACATGTATACAGTGATGTACAGTAATTGTTAAAACTAACATGGAATACAGTTGTTCATACTAACACTAATACAGCATACAATTTAAAACACCTGACATAAAACATTAAATTTAACGCTAAGTTACGGTCATATGAAAAGACTGTACAAGCTAGTTAATGCTACGCAGAGAGATTATGGACTAATTACAGTTCAATGGTATTGCTACAGCGGGAGGGAAGGAGGAGACAGACTGTGGACAGATTAGTGCCCACACACACATGCTTATAAAAAATTGTTGAATCAGAATACTGATATTAGTGTATTGCTTCAAAGAAATAGAAACATGCAGCCTACAGTTACTAATCGGGTAATTTAAGTTCTCTCTTTTTAATAGATTAACTGTGGGTGTCATTTAATTTTACATGTTCAAACTTGTACACTAAAAATTTTCAACTTGTGTATAATGTATTTCTGTTCATGTCCTCTGAGCTGTAGGAGGTTTAATTTTCTGAGATGACAAATTACAGAGTTTCTCCTGTAATTTTAAAGTAAACATTACAGGCAACATTCAACAAGTTGATATCTGTATATATAGTTCCCACATTTATTTTGGTCTCCTTTTTTTGAATAAGGATAGAACTTGAGGTGTTTGCCATTCTTCTGGCATTATACCCATTTACCAACATTCATCAGTTAAGTGTAGAAGTCTAAGATGAAGGAATGTAAATTATTTCCATATTTTATAAGGTCTATGTTTATATTGTCAGAGCCAGTGACCTTCCTGCATTTCACTTCTCTCAATACTTCTAAAAGTTCTTCCATGGTTATTGGATCTATACTGTTATACATTGTTCCTCATCCACCTCATATGTACACTCATGTGTGTTGTACCAAAGGCTCTTATAATGTTGGAACCATTTTCCTCATCTACTAAATTTGTATGGGCACGATATTTTTCAATATAATTAAGATGTCTCATTATTTTTTAGGCTAGTTCTGTCTTCCATGTACATCGTTTTCTATTTTGCTGATGAATTCAACCCAAGATTCTTGATGTGCTTCCCGAGTAAGTTGGCTTCATCCCATTTATAATTCTATTTCTGCTTCACTTGTTCTTCACTGCTACTTTGAAGAAACTTAAGGTACCTTCTTCATTTTTCTGCTACTGCTTCTTCAAACATTTTTATTCCATATTCTTACCCCCTCCCGTCTTCTCCAGGGGGATTTTTGTCTTCCCAGGCTCTCAGGCAGCTTTCTTAATAAAGTTCCTAATGCCCCTGCATTACCCTCCACATTCTTATCGTTGATTCATTTGATAAGTAAACATTAAATCTGAGATGGTAGAACTTCCTAATATGTTCTTCTTCTAGTAAGTGTACTTTAAATGTGTCTTCAGTAGTGTTTTTAATTTTTAGGATACAATTTTTTCTATCATGCTAGTACTTGTATTGTTGCTACTATACTCGATCTGTTCAGTAAGCGATTCTTGAGCTTTTCACTGTGACTTTGTTAACTGTACACTGTAAGTTTTACATTTACCGAGCAGTGCTCTGCAGCAAATGTTCGTTGTATGAAGCAGTAGCATGTGAATTAATTTATCAAGCACATGTATGTTTTCACTACTACTCTTCAGTCTTCACACAGAAACAATAGTGCATCATGTACACCGTCAAATCATGTTTTAATATCTATATACACACTTTTTCGACAAAATTGACCACATGTTTATCTGGGCAACAACATGGCAACACAGTACCGTTATAGGCCAGTACTATGGTGATATGAACAAACTCCTGTAACATGATTGGCAGAGATTCTTACACATGCTTTTACTCCCACCACATAAATCAAACGTTAAGAGTCACTTACTCAATGACATGACTCTGCTAGATAGTGCTCTGTATATATGCCGTTGCCCTGATAAAGTCATATGTCTTCTTATTGATAATTATTTAATACATTAGTCATTTTAAGCCTCTAGCGCACCAGCTGTATTTGTGCCTTATGCCTTAAAAATGTGTTAGTCAACTTTAATATAATATATGTAGCAAACTGTCTTAATTGTATGCCATATTAATTTGTTGTCAGTTCACCAAAACAGCTTACGATCTTAGGTATAGATAGGTTTCCAACTCTTGCATTTAGATCACCACCTGTTATCAGGAAATCAATTTTACTGATGTTGGAAACAGCTTTCTGAAAGTATTCATAAAATGTGGATTCCTTTTTTTGACTTCTTCAGGAGTATAAACACCAATCACAGACTGATTGCCTCAATCTATCATCATCCTCACTGTTACAATTCTTTCTTTTATGTGTTAGAAGTGACGGGTTAGGAGTATATAGAGAAAGGGAGGGTAAGAGAAAAAAACTGGACTATATAATTTATTTTGGCTGTCGCATTATTGGCTGTACAATCGTTGATGTAACACTCATTGTACATGATCCTGGCAAATTTCCCATATAAACAATGTAAGATAAACCTTGATAATACGCACCAGTTTAGGTACTGACCCTTGATATAATACTCTTTTTGCCAGCGAATGGAAAGGAAATTTTAGAAGTCATAATGCCCTTCATTTGTTCCAAAAACAAAAGAAACCTCCTAATTTCAAGAAAGTGTAACGTTACAAGGGATGGCAGTGATTGGATGGGCGATTCAGTGACGCATACATCAGCCTAGGATACCAGTCAGTCTTCAGTTACCAGTTTGAATAGTTTTGCTTAGCAGGAATATGTTATTTGTGCAGTTTGTTTAATTTTGGTGTGGTGTCAAAGTTTGTGATAACAGCAATCCTGGGTTTCTGTGTAGCATTAAATAAGGTAAGTCATTTACTGTATTATTTTTATTGTTAATATAGAGTACTCAAATTACATGTTTTATTCATTTGATAATTTTTTAGAAGCATATGGTTTTATAAATTTACTACTATTGCTCTCTCTCTCTCCCCACATTGAAAAGCCACATTGTGTCAATAGCTTTGATGCCTTTGGGTAGATTTGTTGCCTTCCAAGTTTGATGTTTTTCGAGGGCACTTATTTCCTTTTGTATCGCTTCTTCCCAACCATCTCTAGTACATATGGCATCTTCATAAGAGATTGGTACTCCTGCAGAAAGACAGTACGCTAAGTGCATCTCATCTTCATTTTGACTAAAACTTTCATTATAATCCTTGTACAGTATATAATCTTTAAATTTCTCTGGAACAGTTTTAATTCTTTCACTTCTACGCAGTGATGTTTGATCACCCTGTTGGACAGTATCGCGTAGACTGCTGTCTCTATGTGCAGGTGAGGTGCCAGTGACATTTTGAACCTGGATGTCTCCTTCGCTCATACTTTGATGCTCTTTATCACCTACACTGTCACCTCCAATTACCATTTGTGGGATATCTTCTAAGGCTTTCTGACTAGTATAGTTGATGTTAATTTCATCAAAGGTAACATCCCTTGAGATTATAATTTCACTTGTTTTGGGTACCCATAGTCTATACCCATTTTTAGCATAGCCTACCATAATGCATTCAGCTGATCTTGTTTCTAGCTTGTCTGCTGGAACAGGCAGTTTATATGCCCAAGCCTTTGAACCAAAAACCCTCAACTTGTCATAATTCACTTTACCTAGGTAGACTTCAGCGGGTACCTTATTTTCCTTCAGGGCAACTGTTGGAGAGCGGTTCAATTGGTATGCAGCACAACGTATTGCTTCACCCCACAAGAACTTAGGCAAATTTGTTTCAGCGAATAGTGTTCGTACTCTACTCATTAGAGTGAAATTGATTCTTTCGCTAACTCCATTCTGCTGCTGTGTATGTGGCAAAGTGTATCGTTGACTATTCCTTTTTGTATACAGAAATTTTTAAACACATGTGATGAGTACTCTCCACCACAATCTGACCTGATTCTTGAAGAGTAATATCCACTGGCCTTTAACTCTTGGACATAATTCATAATATTTCTTTCTGCTTCATTTTTGTGTTTTAAAAGGAACACCTGGGTAAAATGTGAATAGTCATCGATAATTGTTTGATAATATTTTTCACCTTTCATGGTGTGTATTTTAAAAGGACCAGCCAAGTCACTGTGAATGAGTTCTCCAATTTTGTTTGACCTTGGTAGGGGTACATCCTTAAAAGGCTTTCGTTTTGCTTTACCTTGGTTACAGGGACTGCATACTCCATAATTGTGTGGAAAATTTAGTGATCCAAGATTGAGATGTCCAAGTCTTCGGTGCCATAGTAGATCCTTACTTAATGAAATGCAACAGGTTTCACTCTTGGATTTCGTTGTCCATGACGTGTCCGTTACTTAACTAAATATCACTATAGTATTGACGACTCGGAACACTAAGTTTTTTATAAGTAAAAACATAAAGTTTTACCTTACAGCCTAAACCGGCTTTCACCTTTAGAAGGCTTCATCAGAGGCTGCCATAGGTAGTGTTGTCCGTCTTGTTGTTGGCGACGGGATAGTTATTCGAAAGATTGAAGCTGTGTGTGTGTGGTGAGATGTGTTCGAATAATGCGTGCGATTTGAATTGTGTCTGTTCGTTTAGGATGTCCTTTTGCTTTCGTTAAAACAAACAACAGACAAAGACAGAAAACAACAAATTCATAACACTAACATACATCAACAAACAAACTGAAAAAATTGCCCACAAATTCAAAAAAGCAGGATACAGAATCGCTTACAAAACTACTAACAAAACAGAACACACACTATCAAAACGCATGCCTAAAGCACAAAACAAATTCGATCTACCTCGTGTATACAAGCTAAATTGCTCAAATTGCAATAAATTCTACATAGGCCAGACAGGACGTAGCTTCAAACAGAGATACATTGAACACACAAAAGCACTCCACACCACTACAGAATCTACCTTTACAAACCACCTCATTGAAGCAAACCACACATATAAAAACATCGACAATAACATGAACATTCTACACGTACACACAAAAGGCCGAAAACTAGACACTCTAGAACAATTAGAAATATACAAACACACAAAAACAAATAAAAACGACATCCTAAACGAACAGACACAATTCAAATCGCACGCATTATTCGAACACATCTCACCACACACACACAGCTTCAATCTTTCGAATAACTATCCCGTCGCCAACAACAAGACGGACAACGCTACCTATGGCAGCCTCTGATGAAGCCTTCTAAAGGTGAAAGCCGGTTTAGGCTGTAAGGTAAAACTTTACGTTTTTACTTATAAAAAACTTAGTGTTCCGAGTCGTCAATACTATAGTGATATTAAGTTTCACTCATCGAAGGGTGTGCTATTGAAAATTGAGCCACATACAAATTTCCTTCAGATTCACATTTCATTTGCAGTTTGTTATTTGAGATAGTAACTGATTTTCCACCACTATTGAATTGAACATCAAATCCCTTTGATCTCATTCTTTTCACTGATAAGAGATTGTAGGGAAACTCAGGTACAATAATAGCAGGTATCTTTATGAAAACATAACTGTTATTTTTATTGTTCAACACTTTCAAGCGAATTATACCTCTTTTTGTACCTTTTATAGTGCTACCATTTGCTATTTTTATTTCCATTTTATTCTCCATTTCTTCAACATTTTCCATAAGCTTTTCCAACTTTTCTGATACCCAATGATTTGTGGCACCACTATCTAAAATGAATTTAACGGATCGAGTATTTCCTAGTAATTCTGAGGATAAAGCGCCATTTTTCTCAATATTTTCAGCGGAAAAGAAATCAAATTCTTCTTCTTGATCATCTTCGCTCTGTGCAACATTTGACGTATGTCTTGTCGTCTTGCCTCTTCCACGTCCTCGAGAGTTTCCTCTCCCTCTCTTACCGCGATATGATGTCTGAGGCGTCTGTTGAGTTTGCACATCCTTGTTTGATGGACACTCATTTTTGAAATGTCCTTTGCCTCTACATGTGTGACATATTACATTTTCGTACCTCATCTGTGAGCTATTCTTATATTCACCTGGAGAGTAGAAAGAGCAGTTTCCGTCGTTGTCGACCTTATCACCTGCATTGGAGTTCTCTTTGTTTTTGAGTTCAGTATCCAATAACCTTGTTTTTACATCAGAATATGAATATACTGTCGCGTCTTTATTCATTATCGTTTCTATCGATGTAATGACGCTTTCAAAGCTTTCCGGCATTGTCAGAAGGTAACACGTTTTGTCGGTATCATCGGTTGCAACTTTGCTTACGCCATCGAGTTCTTTTATGAGTTTTTCGAATTTAGTGAAATGATCTTGTAATTCGCCATCGACGAATTTCATTTTCAATAGTTTTCGCATTATAAACATCTTAGATAATGCGCTTTTTCTCTGGAAGACATTTTCCAGATTTGCAATCATTTCTTTGGCGCTTTGTGCGCTCTCTATGTATTCAATATACTTATCTGATATCGACTGTGAGATGATGCATTGAGCTTTTACGTCTTTAGCTTGGAAACTGGTCAAATCTGCACCTGTAGTGCTGCGATTTCTGTGTCTGTTTTATCTAATGCTACGAGTGCACCCTCTTTATTCAGAACAAGATGTATTCTATGTTTCCAAGTGGAAAAATTATCTGCCTTTAGCAGGGGAAAGGGAACCGTAGACGTAGCCATTTTAGGTTAAGCACGCGAACTCTTTCACTTTGAGCCTGTATATGTAAACAAACTTTTCTCTGTAAATAATTCCGACGTAATTACAACTAACACACGTCTATATATCTCCAAATTACTAGTGTCGGCCCATAACCTGTGAGAGATATTATTTAATATTGGAACTATATTGCCAAATACAGTTAGACAACACGTTGATTAGAAAAGACTTTATTCACCGAACTAAACTTCATAGAATACGTACATCCGTTATAACAACAATAATACGCGCATGCGTATTGTACATACATTGTTTAACCATATTTAAATTGTACATATGATATATTTGACAAAATCCTCAATAAGAATCCCCCCCCTCCAGAAAAGTGGCCATTTTGTACTGGACATTGTCATTGAAATTTCTTTTATGACATTCAACAGCATTCACCCATATAGGATACTGCCTTAGATGACTATTTTCCTCATGGGAAACAAGATTTAGCCATGGAAAGATTAGGTTAATATCTTTTGACATAGAACTTTTCAAAGCAAACTAGTTTTACTTCGTCTTCAGTGTACAGCATTTTAATTACATTATGTGCATTTTATTAACTTAATACTCTTTTATAAATACTAATATTGCTTACACATAATTTAATTAAGTTTATGTTTCCTGAATACCATCCTTTATTTTATATTCTCATGATATATTTTAATTAATAAATTTAATGGAAAAATGCTTTACGTCACTGTAGTATGCAAACGTTTTATGTAAAAAGGGAGGTTAATACAAGAAAAAAATACAAGATGTCTATAGTTTTCGAAATGTTGAGATAAGGAGTATTTTTTGTGAAATATTTCTTTCCATATGAAGTTGTTTATTATTACTAAAGTAAAGCAAAGGTAAGAGTTTATGATTCATATGGTTTTCTTTTGATGTTAACTTTGCCAATAAATACTGTAAATAATTTTTTTTTTTTTTGCCAAAACATGGTTAATAAAGAGGTGGTGGCAAATATCACTGTTAAGGTTTAAAATATCATTTTTTTAAATTAAATTAACAGCTTACTCTTTCTTTTCAGATACAATATGTCAGACAGAATTAAAAGGAAAGCTCAGATTTAAGAGAAAAAATTATGAAAAATCAGGAAGCCAACTAGCATTTTGTAAAATACATGAAATTGAACCATCTAAGAACAATATTGTCATCAAGAAAAATGAAGTTTGAGCATCAAAAATTCCAATCAGTGGAGCAATATTCCAAGAATAATCTAGTCAGATTGCTGAGAGTGTGGAGACTGAAGGCTTCAAAGCATCTGATGGGTGACTGGAAGACTTCAAAAAGAGATATGATCTTGTGTCAAGAAGAATTTGTGGAGAATAAACAGTGTTAGTAATATCACTGTGGATCACTGGAAGAGTGAATTAAATAATTTAACTGAAGCTACGAACTCCACCAGATTTATAATGTAGATGAGACAGGTCTCTTCTCATCTAGCTAGAAGGCAAGAAAAGTATCATTGTGGGAAGGTCAGTAAGTTTCGCATTACAGTAGTTCTTGGGGCCAGTGCCCAGAGAGACAAGCTTCCTCCCCTTCTCATTGGAAAATATAAGAAGCTCCAATGTTTTAAACATTTAAGAAATCTACCAACTGAATATGAAGCAAATAATAAAGCTTGGGTGACAAGCTTGGGACATATTTTCAAAATGTTCGTACAGCCTTGATGCTAAGATCGGAGCACAGAAAAGAAGATTCTGTTGTTTTCGGACAGGTATGCTGCTCACAGCTATCTCTCATTAAGGAAAATCAAGTTAATTTTTCTTCTTGAAAATTGCATAGCACATTGCAGCCACTTGATCTTTAGCGTAATATACATTTTTAAAATGCAATATAGGAAAATGTTGGTGAAAAAATATGTAGCATTATTATAAAGAGAACAAGAAACTAGATCAATAAAAATATCTATAATTGATGCTATACATTATGTTGCTTTAGCATGGAGAGATGTAAAGGCTGAAACAGTTAAGTGTTTTATAAACGCTGGTTTTCAAACAGTTGGTTCAATGAAGAAGTAGGTAGATAAGATAAGGAATTTTAAGAATGGAATGGGATAGGCGAACTAGGTGTCACTTCTCAGAATATGTTAATATTTATGAACATTTAAGAACTACAGCAATATGGTAATTTGAAAAAATAACTGAAGAAAAGTGTTGCCAAAATAATAAAGATGCTGACAATGTTGACAACACGAAGAAGAAGAAAAAGAAGAATGTGATGTTCAGCTAGTTCCTTCATATTTTGATGCAAATGGAGTACAAAATGTGATTCAGCAATATGTGTGTAGCATAGAAGGTGAAGATGATGTTCACATTTATTTACAAGAAATTGAGAAAAAGTACTTGAAGCATCATTAAAGAAATCAGTGCAAAAAATGTATATCTTTTTCCAAAAAAATTTAAATCTGATTGTTACAACAAAACTAAATTTTCAACTTTTTTAAATTTAAGAGACTCACAACTTGTAGTGATCACTTTCTGCCATTGCTATAGTTAATAAGTTTTTAACAGCTTTTTACTACAATATCAGGTCTATTAATATAGTGTTACGACGGTCTACTGATTGTCGTATGGTACAGTGGAAAACAAAATACAAGACACCAGTTATGTCACTCATCACCAGCTTTAATTATCACAATTAATCAGTTTGTAATTAACAAGACAGTCTCTTACAACAAATCAATTAAAAATTGTTCACACGCAATAAAAATATTAACTGATATAAAACAATTGTATTACAATAGTCTCGCACAATTATAATACACGTAATACTTCGCCACAATACTACAAACTGCACTCCAATAATTCGCAACTCAAACTGAAACTGAACGTCGCTGAGTACTTGTATTTATACCCCGCCGAGGTTCCAGATTATTCGCTAATAGGCGTCTACTAGAAAACACTATGCATCAGCTCTACACTAGGATGCAACTGATTGCGGCCTTGACACAATGTGCGGGGCTGGCTACATCCAGAAAAGTCTCGCAAGCGCATGGTGAAATCATGTACAATGCAACAGTCAGCCGGATTCCTCTAGAACATTCGATAAACACGTAGATTGTTCTGTAATGTTGTAATACTGCCCCCTCCTTAAGACTGTTCGTCCCGAAGTGGCAAACCGTCTCTGAAGTAATACTAGGCCAGGCGATCTAGGTGAACGACTTGTGAAGGATAATTCTTCAGTTCTTTGAATTCAGTCTCGTGTGATCCGAACATCAAGTTCCCAGGAATACGAGTTTTCCGCTCAACCGCTAGTTTTGCTGGAATCACTCCCGTTGCGTCATGTACTGATGATCTAAACACCACTGGCTGATCCATGTCAGTTTGGTTCTCATCAACAACCTCTTGCGTAACTTCGTCTTCAGCAACTTTTTCCCCGGGCACTTCTATTAACTTAGGAACAAACAAGGCTTTTTACTTGATACCCATAGTTGGCTTTCCAGTCACTTCTTTGCTGTTTCATGTTTTTGTACTTCCTCTGCTAGTTCTTCTTCCATTTCCACCTGCAATAGGAAGGTTCCTCTTGACCAGACTTGTTGACTTCGTCTACGGCCAATGCCACTTGCTTGATTGCATGGTTGGCAGGCCCTGTCATTTTAGCCATGCAAAGCTTTATCTTCCCCTGGCCAACCCTCTCATGGCCAAGGACATTCTCTCTTTAAGTCCACAACGAATCCGTAGGCATTCATAATGTCCCTGCCAAGAATCACTTCATCGACAATGTCTGTAACGAGCATTTGGTGGCTAAACTCTAGAAGACCCAGGCGTGCACATTAGTCTACCTTTCCTACCACCGTCTATTGTACAAGAGCTAATTTGAGGCTGGCGGTTGCTGACTAAGTCAGGGCGCACAATAGACACTGTAGCGCCCGTGTCAACTGTAAATGATGTTTGTTTACCTTCTGCAAATCCAATAATGATCAGGTTTCCACTAGTCTTATGTAGCGTGGAAACTGTGTGCTGTTCGGGTGTTTCATTTCTCCAATTAGTGCGATCACGCTCTTCTCTCGGTATTTTCTTCTACCAACAGTCTACCTGTAGATGACCACGTTTGCCACAGTTGTAACACTTCGATCTTCTGTCTTTTTCCCATATTTCAAATCATTGTGGCGCTGTTGATTTCTTAAACTGTTGTTCTTGAATTGTCTCTTTATTCTGTCCGTTACGACGATATTGTGACATTGGATCCGTTTGGCTACAACGTGACGGCATACTTTGATTAATGTAGGTCGCCGACTTGGCAGCTTCAAAACGGAGAGCATGAACAAGAGCATTTGATTTATTATCATGCTGTGCCATTCTTAACACTTGTTGTAATTGAGTATCTCTGATACCGTCAACAAACATAATGAGAGAAATCCACTTCCGAAAATCCTCCGATTCTTCAGGATAAGCCAGTCTCGTCAGTCGGTTGACATTCGCTTCAAACTCTTGAAGGCTCTACCCTGAACGCTGTCGCCTTGCTTTAAGTTGACGATGGTATACTTCGCAAAATGTTGGTCACCGTACCATAATTGCAGAGCCTTTGTTAATTCAGCATAGATGTTCTGACCATCAGATGTCATTTTCTGTATTAGCTCTGCGGCAGGCCATTTTAAAGCAAGAATTAGTGAAAGTCCTTTTTCTTCTTCCATCCATTTATTTAAGCGAGCGGCAGCTTCAAATTGGCGAATATAAGTTGCCCAATGACTGCTTCCAACAAACGTTGGGGCCTTTGTGTACACTGGCCCTACTACAGTTTGATTTCTTTGATATGTTGAATCTTCACCAGCATTTATTAACTTTTTTCTTTACCACTTCTTTTACTAAATGTTTGACTTCCTTTTTAATTTGTTTTATTGCATTTGTAATAGAATCTTCTAAACTTCACATACTAGTTTTCATAGTTGACACAGATTTTTCTATTTCAGATATTCTGTCAACTTGTTTGTTTAGCTCACCTCGTAAAAGGACGAATTTTGCAGTGTTATCGTCTTGTACGAATGCCTTAACATCATCTCCTTGATGATTAAATTCTTCTTTTTGGCGTTTCTCTGGGGTTTCATTTTCACGTTTACATTTTTTGTCATTTTGTCTTACTGCTTCTTCTGCTTCCTGTCGGCGCCTTTTCTCTGCTTCTTCGCTTTCCTGTCTTCATTCTTCTTTTTGTTGTTCCTGTTTGCTGTAGCATTGCTCGGGAATGCTTCTATCATCTGACTGGTATCCATTTTATTTTTATCATGTACCACTAACACCACTCTTCTACGAAGTATCCTCTGTTTCCACTGTTAACCATTCTATCCCACTTCTGACAACACAGTTATGATGGTCTACTGATCGTCGCATGGTACAGTGGAAAACAAAATACAAGACACCAGTTACGTCACTCATCACCAGCTTTAATTATCACAATTAAACGGTTTGTAATTAATAAGACAGTCTCTTAGTACGTAGGCTTTCACGGCCGGTGTCATTATGATTATTTTCTAAAATTTCCGGGCTGAAAGGCCGTGGTCGAGTGCGTGATGTACTGCTAAACGTTTCGGCCGCACCACCGGTGGCCAGTTGGTTGCTTGTTCCCAGTTCATTGGGAGACGTGTTCGGCGTGTCATCTATTCGAACACAATTTTTCGCTACTGAAGATGGCCACCGGTGGTGCGGCCGAAACGTTTAGCAGTACATCAAGCACTCGACCACGGCCTTTCAGCCCGGAAGTTTTAGAAAATAATCATAATAAGACAGTCTCTTACAACAAATTAATTAATAATTGTTCACACACAATAAAAATGTTAACTGATATAAAACAATTGTATTACAATAGTCTCGCACAATTATAAAACACGTAATACTTCACCACAATACTACAAACCGCACTCCAATAATTCGCAACTCAAACTGAAACTGAACGTCGCTGAGTACTTGTACTTATACCCCGCCAAGGTTCCAGAATATTCGCTAATAGTCGTCTACTACAAAACACTACGCATCAGCTCTACACTTGGACGCAATTGATTGCGGCCTTGACATAGTGTGCAGGGCTGGCGACGTCCAGAAAATTCTCGAGAGCGCATGTTGTAATCACGTACACCACAACATTCAGCCGGATTCCTCTGGAACATTCGATAAATACGTAGATTGTTCTGTAATGTCGTAACAATAGCTAATTAAATGTCTTCACTAACAATACTTTTATACTTCTTTATGGAGCTTCTTACATCTGTTTCCTGAATGTTTAAGAAGGATCAACAGAATGCCTAGGCAACAGAGAACAACAGCATGATGTAAAAATTATATATTTTGATGGTATTCATAAACTTCTGTTAATTTCTAAACCCTGATCCACAGTAATACTGCTGACACTGTTTGATTCTGTACTTGTTCTACAAGGTCATGCCTACTTTCATAGTTTTCAATTCTTCTTAGATGCTTGGAACATCTATAGTTTTCGGTGTTTTATGTAGTTTTTGATTTATAGTTAGATGCTTTGAAAAACCTAAAATCTATAGTTTTCACGGTCTGGCTAGTTTTTTCTTTTAATACTGCTCCACTGATCAGAATGTTCATTTTATAAATTACTTCATAAAATATTTTATTAATTTTATTTGTTCCTTCCTTTATACATTTTTAAATGGAAATTCTTAAGTACAGTATGTTTTATGTGTATTGTATCAATAATAAATATTGTTACACAATGTAGAACAAGTGTTACACCATTACACCATTCTATGTGTTTCTCGGCAATACCAGTGGAATCCGGCTGTAATGTTGTGGGCAGTATGTGATCTCAACATGCGTTACCCAGACTGTTCCAGATGTTGCCGGACTCGTGCACTGTGTCAAGGCCGCAAGCAATTACGCTCTAGTGTAGCGCTGATGCGTAGTATGGATGATTATAGAATTTCAGCGGGGTATAAATATAGGCATTCAGAGGCGCTTAGTTCAGTTTTAGTGGTGATTTATTCTAGTGCAGTTCGAAGTATTGTGGCGAAGTGTTATGTGTTTTTATAATTGTGCGGGACAATTGTAATACAATTGTGTTTTATATTAATTGACATTTTTATTGCGCGTGAACAATTTTTATTTGATTTGTTGTAAGAGACTATCTTGTTGATTACAAACTGTTTCATTGTGATAATTAAAGCTGGTGATTAGGTGACTTAATTGGTGTCTTGTATTTTGCTTTCTACTGTACCATACGACGATCAGTACGCCATCATAACAATATTGATAATGGAATTATTGGTAGTGTTTAAAATTATTTTATCGTTTCTACCTAGTTCTAACAACAGGGCATTATAAACTTCTGTAATTAGTGCATTATCTTTATAATGTTTTTGAAGTGCAGAACTAGAACTCACAGTATTTTGATCTGACACAGTTTTTCTTCTTTTTTGTAGTTATTTTATATTAATAATTTTTTAGAGTTGTAGTATATTTTTATTAAACCTTCTGTTTGTGTTATTTTTGTTGTTGTAACATTTCTTTTAAATGTCTATATTTAAAT
This sequence comes from Magicicada septendecula, assembly GCA_034769895.1. Classification (NCBI taxonomy): domain Eukaryota; kingdom Metazoa; phylum Arthropoda; class Insecta; order Hemiptera; family Cicadidae; genus Magicicada; species Magicicada septendecula. The sequence goes on along the minus strand of CM068368.1, from coordinate 259,550,372 downwards.
AACTGGCTGTATTAATATTTTAATTTTTCTGTATTTAAATGAGTATGTTAAAGAAATAAAATTTTGTATACATCAGTATTTGGTATAAAATTCAAGGCACTTTTGTTACCCAAGTTTTTTCATTGTTTATGCCTAAATTTAGTTCTCAAAGTTTTAGGATAAGTTCTCAATAATTTACAACATATTATGATTTTTTATATAACATGTAGTAATACAAATGTGTGATGTATTATTAGTGTTGCATAGTGTTTGCAAGACAGGAATAGGACTTTCAAGAAGCTCAGTTTTAAGGCTTCTTAGAAGAAATCACCCCAAACTAATTGTAATAATTATGAAGTTCAGGTTTCACCAAGAAACTACATATTTATGACATAAACAACCTTTGTTTTAGAAGTTTCTTTACATTTCATAAGTTAAACTCGAAACCTTTATATAAAGCAACCCTCTATATAAAGGTTGTAATCGGTCAGTTTAATTAGAATAATAAATAAAAGGAATACGCCAAGGCCAAATACTAGGCGTACAAAAATATCGCTGGTACGCAAGGAACAACCAGTATTTTAAATACTAGGGGTATCACCGATACACAAGGAACAACGCGTATTACAAATACTAAGCGTATCAGAGGAACAGTAGTATTTTAGGAACACCTAGTATTTTAGGAACAAGTAGTATTTTTATATCAAGCGTATTTCGAGTAGAAAGTAGTATGAAGCCACTTTTTCGTCCTGAATATTTCATTCTGCGCAAAGAGATGAAGCTGTTTTTAATAAAGGAAATAATTCATCCTGCTGTTACATTTATTCTCGTGTGATATGCAGATATATAATATAGATTATATTCTAATAAATTATATATTATACTATTTACCAACTTGTAACTAAAATCGGTTGGTAAAACTTTGTTTTTACTCAAAAAACTTTGTGTTCCGAGTCGTTACTGAAATAGTTGTATTTAATTATATTGAGTTATAACCTATAGAGTGGCTGATGTTGATAAGCTATATTATACTTTTACTTCCATATTCCTTAAGGAATGGAAGTATGGTGATGGCAAAAAAAAATCGTGTTCGAGATTATTGCAGATTCTGATTGTACTACACTCAAAACATGAAAAAAAGTCGTTTTCCGAAAAGTGTCTGTGTGTGTGTGTCTGTCTGTAGATTTTTTTTCTATGGCAAACGATAACTGCCGCAAATTCAAACAGAATCAACTACTCTTTTGTATACAGCTCTGAATTGTAGAGTTCTCAAGACCTATTGTTTTTGGTGAAGATCGGTTGAGGGAAAGGGGTAGTTTACCTGCAATGGTTTTTTTTTATCAAGGGAAATTTTTTTTTTTGGTAAACGATAACTGCCGCAAATTCAAACAGAATTAAATAATGTTCCATATACAGCCCTGAATTGTAGAGTTTTCAAGACCTATTGTTTTTGGTGAAGATCGGTTAAGGGAAAGGGGTAGTTTACCTGTAACGTTTTATGTTTTAACAAGGGTATTTCCTATGGCAAACGATAACAGCCGCAAATTCAAACAGAATCAAACGATTATTTGCATACAGCCCTAAATTGTAGAGTTCTCAAGACCTATTGTTTTTGGTGAAGATCGGTTAAGGGGAAGGGGTAGTTTACCTGCAACGTTTTTTTATCAAGCGTATTTTCTATGGCAAACGATAACAGCCGCAAATTCAAACAGAATCAAATAATTTTTTGCATACGTCCCTGAATTGTAGAGGTCTCAAGGACTTTCGATTTTGGTGAAGATCGGTTAAGGGGAAGGGGTAGTTTACCTGCAACCTTTTACGTTTTAACAAAAGTAAAGTACTTGAAAATTTATTTAAACTTTTTGAAACAATGGTAATTGTTAAAAATAAAATAATTTTGTTGCCAGGCAATAAAATTAAAATTTTTTCATTTTAATGTAATATAATATTTTTCATTTAATACGGCAATAAAAAGGCAGGTAAGACACACACACACACACACACACACACACACACAATTCACGTTATTTCTGGCCTCACTCATGTTTATTTTCTTACGTTTGCACACTTTTTAAATGGAAAGTGCCGAAACCCACACCAACATAACGCGTGCAAGCCGAAAAAATGGACATCAATTTGCTTACTGGCGAAGCTAGTAGTTAATGAATGGGTAGGCAAAAATCTTATCTTAAATTTTTTTTAAGGAATCACTAAAAGGACGGTGGGTCAAATCGGACGCTGAGGTAGAGTTTGCTGTAACCGAATGGTTCCACAAACAGCCGTAAGAATTTTACTAGCAGGGAATCTACAGGTTAGCGCAACAGTGGAACTCATGTCTTAATGTTATTGGAGACTTCTTTTAAAATCGTTGAATAAAACATGCTTTACAGCTCTATACGTGTGTCTATTGAACAATCCTTGTATTAGTCATACACAATAATACAACTGATTGAACTTCAAATTTTTAAACTTGATTAGTTTCTATATATATGTTTAATGTTACAAATAATTCAAATAACAATCTTGATCATCTGTTAGTTCAGCGGAATAACAGTGACACTTTTAATAACCGCATAAAATAAACACTTAGAAACAACACACGCGCTTTAACTTAACTGTTTGGACCACAGAAGTGAGGCATGCCTCAACGCTCTATGTGTACAGCGCGGGACAATCCCCCCTCCCTACACTTCCCTATCACACCACTACATTGCTTACATACGATGTATACAAAAAACGCTGAGGCAAGTTCAGGTTGCCTCATTCGCTTTAAACGAACTATGCCGAATCTCACCTGTCACCATCTAGCGGTCGCTCAATAAAGCACGTTTCGGTTTAATAAATTTGACAGTCGCAGTAACAATGTATAATCTTTACGTTATGTAGTTCATACGTATTTATAATTTTTATTCTACAGAATTTTTTAGGGTAGGCATTGCCTCAATTGCCTCCATGTAACTTCGCCACTGATATATATGTGTACAACGTTATCGGCAACAAAGAAGTAGTTTTTGTTAAAATTCCTTCCCGGGATATTTGGCCGTAGTCCAATGTTTTCTACAAAACCAGACATTTCGGCAATGCCATCGACTTCCATCATCAGTGAAAATCGAGTGCGATAACGTGAGGTGGTATACGTTAGTGACCACAGTACTGTGGTTAAGGCTGAAGCAGTAAGTAGAAAGAAGTAGTTTCTATGGTAATATTTCATTTCGAAAATGATTTTAAATATAAATCTTAGATTATGGAAGTCATGTATGGTTCTCCATACCGATATTTTATTAATGTGATTTTACTTCCATGTTCCTTAAGGAAATGGAAGTATGGTGATGGCAAAAAAAATCGTGTTCGAGATTATTGTAGATTCTGATTGTGCTACACTCAAAACATGAAAAAAAGTCGTTTTTCGAAATGTGTGTGTGTGGATTTTTTCTATGGCAAACGATAACAGCCGCAAATTCAAACAGAATCAACTACTCTTTTGTATACAGCTCTGAATTGTAGAGTTCTCAAGACCTATTGTTTTTGGTGAAGATCGGTTAAGGGAAAGGGGTAGTTTACCTGCAACGTTTTATGTTTTAACAAGGGTATTTTCTATGGCAAACGATAACAGCCGCAAATTCAAACAGAATCAAATGATTATTTGCATACAGCCCTAAATTGTGGAGTTCTCAAGACCTATTGATTTTGGTGAAGATCGGTTAAGGGAAAGGGGTAGTTTACCTGCTACGTTTTATGTTTTAAAAGGGTATTTTCTATGGCAAACGATAAGAGCCGCAAATTCAAACAGAATCAAATAAGTTTTTGCATACAGCCCTGATTTGTAGAGTACTCAAGACCTATTGTTTTTGGTGAAGATCGGTTAAGGGAAAGGGGTAGTTTACCTGCCACGTTTTTTGTTTAAACAAGGGTATTTTTTATGGCAAACGATAACAGCCGCAAATTCAAACATAATCAAATAATATTTTGCATACAGCCCTGAATTGTAGAGTTCTCAAGAGCTGTTGGTTTTGATGAAGATCGGTTAAGGGAATAGGGTAGTTTACCTGCAACATTTTATTTTTTAACAACGGTAAATTTTTTTATGACGAACGATAACTGCCGTACATTAATACAGAATCAACTACTCTTCTGCATACCTTTTTGAATTATATAGAACTCAAGGTCTGTTGATTTTGTTGAAGATTGGTTAGGGGGAGTCCTACTCCCTATCTAACTCAATGTTAGGTTTTTGCAACTTTTCTCAGGACACAGATAAGATAAAGCTTCAATTTTTTTTTTAATTTGAAGGGTAGACCTTTGTTTAGTTCCGCACACAGGGATTTTTTATTCGTCCAAGAATCTTGGATTTATAAATTTTTTTCCAGGTGATGTTTTTTGACTCCAAAAAAACGCTTAAAAAAATGTATTTCTCAGTCAATAATTATTATTATTTTAAATCCCTGTGTGCGGAACTAGAGAATGACCTGTTTAAAACACTGTAAAAAGTTCATGAAGATAGGCCTTATAGAAGCTGAGATAACTTACATCAAATTGCAAAAAAACAAATTTTCGGTAATCGAAGAAAAATGTAAAAGGTTGTAACGGTACAGAAGTGTGTGATCCCATAGTTTTAATTTTATTTTGTATCAATTCAGTTAATTTTCAATTGTCAGACTTCACCTGTGAGGTGCCCCAGTAACCAGCAACACACACTGTTAGTCTAAACAACAGTCTAGACGCATTGCGTAACTGCCCCAGCAGCAGGCTTTTTGTGAATTACAGTATGCAGTCTATCACCAGAGTTATCATCAGACAACAGTGGAGAGCAGTGCATGTATAAGTAAAACTTTATACAGTGGCCTCGGAAATTTCGGTAGGCCAAAGCGAATACAGTAGCCTAGGCCTACCGAATCTTATAAAAAGTGTGCAAAAGAGTAAAATGAAGAAAGAGATCGAGACAATTAACGAATACGTTAATTTGTGCAGTTAGGACAGTTCTGTGTGATGTGGCTAATGTGACAGTGAAATACTAGTGATCGGGTAACAACTGGAACACATGTCAGTTAAGTAACAACTACATACAAAAGTGACTCCATAGCAATCTGATATCAGTAAAAGCTATACAAATTTAGATTTATAAAAGAATTAATGAGAATACTATAAAGGGGGTAAAAGTTATATATTTAAGGGGAGAAATCATGATTATAAGTACTGGTTCCTATAAAATAATTAGTTGATAAAACTTGTGTTTGAACAAATTCATGTTTTTTAGCTGTAGGCTACTTAATAAAATAAAATCAAGTTTGTTTAGGGATATAAAAATGTGTTAAATTAAGTTATTACGCCATAACCATTTGCTATTCTGTGCTGAAAACCTCGCCCAACGTTCTTTGGGATTTTTCTGATATTTAAGGGTACTTAGATAGCGGGATTTTTATAAGGGCAAGAGTGCAAAGGTTTCAATATTGAACCATAAAATATCGTGGCGACCTGGGTAATTTAATAAGGCAAGTTTAACGGGGACGATGACGGTAAGTAAAATTCTGGCAGCGGTGAGTATTATGATGAGTGTAGTATTTTAAAAAGGTAAGAAGTCGGTACCTTTACATTGGCGACTCGCTGCCAGGATGTTCGTATAAATATTATATGAACTAGACCTGTTTTGAGGCACAGAAAATAGGAATTGGTAACGGCGTATTTGTAGAAATAATCGTATATATATTTACGTTAAAAAAGGTTATGTTTTGATAGGGTTATTGCGTTTACTTGTCCTGTTGATAATGATTGTGTTAGGTGTTTTGATTTTATAGGATAATAGTGGTTTTTTATGTATAAAGGGTATATTAGAAATAAAATTTTTGAACATGGCCGAGGCACATGAAAATAAAGTAAGTGGATTAGGGGAGGCATGGAATAGATGCAATACGGAATTCATGCAAGAGTTTGAAAGGGTTTTGAACAGAATGACTGAGGAGGATTGGTGTAAATTAAATGATAAGCGGAAACAAATGAAAGAACAAAAAACAGGATTATACGCTTACGCTATCTTGAACGAAAATAGTGATAACACTAGTAAACTAAAAAACGAGGTAAGTGAAGGGGTTAGTGAAAGTAAAATAGTGGAAGTGGTAGCGTTAGATAATAAAATATTGAATAATGACAATTGTGAGATTAAAATGGGGGTAAATGGTAAAGAAACAGACCAATTAAACGAAAAAGACGATCAAGTAACAGAGAATGAGGTAAGTAAAAATAGTATGAATGGAAATAACAAAATAACAGAAAAAAATGGTGCCAATACAGATGAGAGTGTAGGGGTGACAGAAAACTGTAATTATGGTGGTAAGTTATACGCCGATGAGAATATAAATAATGAAGGAATAGTAGACAAGGTAAGTGGTGGTAGTAATATAAGTAATTATAATGGTGAAATAACATTAAATAAGAATAATGATTATATAGCTGAAAATGGGGTATCTAAGAATGATACGGTAAGTAACAGTGGTGAAATTAAAAACGTGGTGTTAGAGTGTAAGGTTGTGAGCAGAGAAAGTGTTGATGAGGTTATAAGTGTGTGTGTAGAGAGGTTCAATGGGCAAAGGGCAGATTTTCCCCAAGTTTATTGTGACATGGAATGTTCACAGGTATTTTATGAGGACAGAGTTTCCTCCAGTAGTTATGTGGGAGACATGGTGTCTCAAAATAGTCCCTTAGTTTTTTGTGATTTAACTGGTAAAGCCAGTAGAGGTAATAAGAATTTAATGGTGCCCTTTGCATGGAGTGAGAGAGAAAAGGTGATGTGGTGTTGTGATGAGAGAAAGAGAGAAATAGCGATTTTTGAGGTTAATAGAGGTTATGAAAGGTTAGTGCAGGTTTTAGAGATAAAGAAAGGTGAAAAAAGTGACTTGCATGGTGAAATAGAGAGAGATGAATATTTTGATAATACTGTTATAAATAATAAAATAACTTACCTGATGTTAACTAATACTACTGATGGAGACTGGATGAAAATAATTAATATTGACAAGGTTTATGAAATAATAATAGGGAATAATCCTATAAGTTATCAGGGTATAATGAATGAAATCGAGTTGATGGGTTATCATAATAATGATAATAATAAATTGAGGGTAAATAAGAATGAGAAATGTTATAAGAAGGCAAGATTATTACACGATGATGGAGGTTGAATTAAAAAAGCAGTGTATGGACATTCTAAATATTCTCGTTTATGGTAATGACCTGGCTGAATTAGATATTGAAGTACGGCAAATAATAATTGGATATGACGAAAATTTGTAAATAAATAAATGTGTTAATGTTGAATGTATTGTGTTAATAGTATTCTGTTGCAAGGTATATTATAGCTTATGTGTAACATATGTTTGTAATGAGAGGGAAAGATATAATAATAAATAATAATATTTTATTCCACTAAAATAATGAACAAAAGGTATTCATGAAACCTATTTTGTGTTGTGTGTTTATATTAAAAATGTTGTAAATCATGAAATTAAAGTTCAATGGTTCTGATTGGAGTTAAAATGAAGTTAAATTAACCCTGGAATGGTATGATGTCGTGATTTTTATGAAACGAAACACAAATATGATTGTATAGAGCAGGTTTCTGCGCGGACTGTACCGACCCTCCCAATGTCTTCCCCCACTCAACTCACAAGGTCAGTGCACGTGCAACCGTGGTGCTGGCAGTACTTGTTTTTGAGCTGTTGACGTCAGTTCGTGAATGTTACAATATCATACCGATGGTGTAACTATTTTACGTAGTGTTCTGTTTCAGTTTTAGTTTTATTCTTATATCAAATTTTCGTTGTTGTTGACTTAGTGTGTTGAAAATTAGTGCCATATATTAAGTGCATCTTTTTACTTGGTTTTGTCAAGTTTTACGCTGTTTTTGCTATACTACTCGTTTTTTTTAAATGGCTTTGTCACCATCGGAGATTGACAAAATTTAAAATGATGATAGCTTTTTTGATACAGACGAAGATGAAGGAGCTAGCGGAAGTGAGTCAGAAAATAACATTTTAGCATACTCTGGGAGTGACAACTATAAACCTTCATCCTCAGATGAATCCTCAGATGATAAATTTCGTGAACAATTGAAGAGAATACGTCGTGGTCATTCAGCAAATGAAAAGGATTCAATGTACACATCAGGAGTGGTTGGCACACACAGCGCTATTACACAAGTTCTTCACACCCCTGGTCCCTCTGGTAGTTGTGGGACATAATCTGTTACAACTCTATCTGCTGAATCAAGACCTTATAGTAGTAATACATATACTACTCTTGCTACTACTACTGGTTCTTCAGGATCTGCAAGCTCGACTCCACAACGAACAACAACAATAATCAAAGGAAAAAACGGTTATTCCTGGACTGAAAATCCTCCAACCATAAGTACAAGAAATGCCCCTAGAAATATTGTAAATATCCGACAACGGCCTAAAGGTAGAGGTAAAGATGTTCTAACCCCTTTGGATGCGTTTCAGTTATTCTTTACTGACACTATGGTAAACTTAATCGTTACTCATACAAATGAAGAAATAGTGATAAAACAAGCCAATTACAAAACAATTCAGTTTTCAAACAGTCAAACCTCTCCCACAGAGATAAAGGCACTCTTGGGCATTATGATATTCTCTGCTCTCCACAAGGACAATAGCCTAAATACAGCAATAATGTTTGATCCTTCTGTAAGTGGTAATGTTTACAGAGCTTGCTTTAGTGAAAAGCGATTCCAATTTTTATTAGATTGTCTTAGATTCGATGACAAAACTACCCGAGCTGAGAGAGTAGCGACGGATCGGTTCGCACCTATAAGGGACCTTTGGGAAGCTTTCATGAAATCATGCACAGACAACTACGAGGCTGGCCCATATCTCACCATTGATGAGCAGCTGCTTGCATTTAGAGGCAGATCTGCATTCAAAATGTATATGCCTAAAAAGCCAGCTAAGTATGGTTTAAAAATTGTTATGGTTTGTGATGCTGGTTCTAAGTACATGTTACTTGCTGAGCCATACTTAGGGAAACAAAACACAACTGTCCAAGGCCCTCTTTCCCAATATTATGTGAAAAAGTTAACGGCTCTATTTCACGGATCGAACCGCAACTTAACAATGGATAACTGGTTCACAACCGTTCCGTTGGCTGATGAATTGCTCAAGGATCCTTATAAGCTGACACTTTTAGGAACGATCTGCTTAAACAAACCAGAGATACCTTTGAGTATGAGATCGACAAAGAACAGGGACATTGGTGATTCAAAATACCTTTTCAGCAACACGACAACACTTCTATCGCACAAGGCTAAGAAGAACAAGGTAGTTTGCCTTATTTCCACAATGAACCAAGACAAGGGAGTGAATCAAGATGGCAAACCAATTATGATTGACCATTACAACCAGACCAAAGGAGGAGTAGATACTCTTGACCAAATGGTTTCAGTCAGATCGTGCTCAAGGAAAACAAAAAGATGGCCACTCTGCATTTTTTATGACTTGATCGACATCGGAGGAGTTAACTCACTTATCATTTTGAACAGGGTCTTGAGTTCTAGAAAAGAACAAACCATGACAAGAACATATTTTTTGAATCAGTTGTATCAGCAGTTGGTTTTTCCATGGCTATAACAGCGCTTGACAATCAAAAATCTTCCGAGGGAGCTAAGAAGTATGGTCTTCAGTGTTCTTGGCCAAAAAGAAGCAGCAGATCCAGTTCTTCCTAGAGTGGATAAAAAGAGAACAACTTGTAAGATATGCCCAGCTGAAAAGCGAAGAATGACAGTCAACTACTGCAGCAAGTGCGACACTGCGTTCTGTGCGGAGCACCGCGGGGAAGTCTGCAAAAACTGCAGCGCCTGAATCAACTGCAGCATCATCAAGACATCACATCATTGCAAGTAAGATTTTTTTTGAGCTAATACCAAAACGTTTTTGATCATTAGCCCTCTGTTTTAACATACAACTCGTTTTTTTTAAATAAATATAGTAATTTCAATTTTTTTTTAATTTTTCAGACGGACCTAACTGCTAGGTGACGTCGACGACTAAACAATGTTTGACATTTTACCTCAATAAACTTTTCTTTTATATTAAATGTATTTTCAACTCTTAAAAGTATGTAAAATTAAAATATGTTCTATAAGTTTTGATTTTTCATTTCCATCTTACCAAAAAATTTGTTTTTTCTCAAGATCGTAAAAAATACGACATCATACCAATTATGTAAGTTTTAAGTATCATACCATTCCAGGGTTAAAAATGTGAATTTTAATGAAGTCAAATTTTGATTTGAATTGTAACAAACAAGTGATAAATATGTTAACTAAAAGATTTATAGAAATTAAAAGTTGAAGTAAGCATATATGTCAGTATATGATGTAACCATGAATGTTGAAATTGAGAGTGTTTATACAAACAAGTCTGGCATACATCTGTTTATGTAAACAGGTAGGTTGTATGTTGTGACTAATGTCTACTGCCATGCTTGGTGACAATAACAAAAATGTTGTATTCAGCTGAATTGTTGCCAGTAGGAAAATTCTATTATGAAATAAAAAGAAATGCCAGATGTGAACAAATGAAGGTAAATTTTTTGAATAATGTAGGTAATATTTTTATGTCGGATCAGTTTGAAAAATGTAATTAATTTTGAAATTGTTAATTAAAACAATATGATTTACATTTAATGAAAGGTAATTAAATTAATAGAAAAGATGATTTTTAATAATGAACTTAACTTTATTTTAATTGGAATTATAAATTAAATAATAATTGATGAAAACAAATATTCATGTAAAGGAAATGTTTGGGCTAAGATAGTGTCTGGAAACTAAGATGTGTATATTACTGTTCATGTAAACTTTTATAAATGTCAATCCATATTTTATGTTTTAACTGTAGATTCTCCACCTAAGTGCGATCATGACCTCACCGGACCATGACCGTGAAAGTAGTTAATTGTGACAAATCATAAATTTTACTTGATATAACCGGCTTGTGGTTTGTTTTATTTTGTGAACCCGGTGGTTTGTTAGACTTAGTAGGAGGGTTATTTTTTGGGGAATCTACCAAATTTTGGAACAGGTCTATTTTCACCCAGATAGGGGTGGTAGTCCATTAGGGGCGTATCATTCATTATTAGTAGGTGTAACGCTGAATTTTATTGTAACGCCGAAGCAAGGATGGGGGTGGAATAAAAGAAAAAAATGTCCACCCCTTCCGCATCAGTCCTTGTGAAAGCAGCTGGGCGCTACAGTCCAGGGGGGGAAATAGTGAGTGTGGATGGGGGGTGACCCAGTTACAGGTCACGAGGGAGATGTGGTTTACGGCTAGGATGAGGCTGGCAAGGGCCAAGAAGCCTAGCGCAGAACACATTAATATGTAACGGGTTTCAGGGGTTAAGGGACTATTGGGGGGGTAAAAAAAAAAAAATATATATATAAATATAGTAGGTAAGGACATAACTTGTATTTTAGTTATAATTACTGTGAGTTAATGTACTTCTGTATAGTTAATGTGTCATTTTGGCTGGGCAATATTGTACGGGGAACGCTATTTAGTTTAACTGGAGCTTATATATACCACTGTAAACTTATATTGTTTTGTTAACACTACTTGCTAGGGTTAAGATATATTTTATAATAAAAAATGAACCAATACTTTGAAGATGAACCAGTACGGCTAAGAGGGAACAAATCAGTTGTGGGATATGGAGTGATGGAAGGCCGTTTGTTGATTTTTTAATTGAATGTTCCAGAGTCAGGTGATACTGTGGCGGGTATCTGTCCGAACTTATGGTGTTGGGATCTCGAGTAGAGAAGTCCAGTAAGATCGGATGGGTGCTGCCACAGCCGCCGGACTAGGGGGGTAAGTACCCATGATTTTAGTAGAAAATTCAGGGGGGTTGCGGTGCCATATCCTCACTGATCCTCTTAGGTATTAGGCAATAAGAGTTTCAACGCTTCGGCCTTCAACGTCTTATTGGGGGGGGGGGTATTGTAACGGTACAGAAGTGTGTGATCCCATAGTTTTAATTTTATTTTGTATCAATTCAGTTAATTTTCAATTGTCAGACTTCACCTGTGAGGTGCCCCAGTAACCAGCAACACACACTGTTAGTCTAAACAACAGTCTAGACGCATTGCATAACTGCCCCAGCAGCAGGCTTTTTGTGAATTACAGTATGCAGTCTATCACCAGAGTTATCATCAGACAGCAGTGGAGAGCAGTGCATGTATAAGTAAAACTTTATACAGTGGCCTCGGAAATTTCGGTAGGCCAAAGCGAATACAGTAGCCTAGGCCTACCGAATCTTATAAAAAGTGTGCAAAAGAGTAAAATGAAGAAACAGATCGAGACAATTAACGAATACGTTAATTTGTGCAGTTAGAACAGACCTGTGTGATGTGGCTAATGTGACAGTGAAATACTAGTGATCGGGTAACAACTGGAACACATGTCAGTTAAGTAACAACTACATACAAAAGTGACTCCATAGCAATCTGATATCAGTAAAAGCTATACAAATTTAGATTTATAAAAGAATTAATGAGAATACTATAAAGGGGGGTAAAAGTTAAATATTTAAGGGGAGAAATCATGATTAAAAGTACTGGTTCCTATAAAATAATTAGTTGATAAAACTTGTGTTTGAACAAATTCATGTTTTTTAGCTGTAGGCTACTTAATAAAATAAAATCAAGTTTGTTTAGGGATATAAAAATGTGTTAAATTAAGTTATTACGCCATAACCATTTGCTATTCTGTGCTGAAAACCTCGCCTAACGTTCTTTGGGATTTTTCTGATATTTAAGGGTAGTTAGATAGCGGGATTTTTATAAGGGCAAGAGTGCAAAGGTTCTGATATTGAACCATAAAATATCGTGGCGACCTGGGTAATTTAATAAGGTAAGTTTAACGGGGACAATGACGGTAAGTAAAATTCTGGCAGCGGTGAGTATTATGATGAGTGTAGTATTTTAAAAAGGTAAGAAGTCAGTACCTTTACAAGGTTACACTTACCAATGACATATGTCAGTTTAGTAATGTCCAGCACTGTAGGATGTGTTGTCTGGGTCCTCCTGCTCCTCAAACAAGTCCTCTAATTTCCTTTTCTTTAATGTTCTTGCCTTCCTGATTTTTATTTCCAGATCAGTGACAGCTTTTTCGGCTTTGCGAAGTCTTATTGTCTCCAACCGATGCATAGCTTTGACTAGGTTTTTCCCTGGATTTAGTCCTAAATGTTCCATAATTTTTACTCTACGATGAAGCCATCATTAAAAACACAAACTGCAGCAAAAATACCGTATCTCAGTTTTTGTAAAGTGACAAATACTCGTTTTGGTATCACTGTCCAGATGACACTATTTAGTGATTCATTTGGGTTCTGGGTTTTACCTGTGAAGCATTTTGCAAGCAGCTGGGGACTGGATAACTCTTTAAATGTGGGCTTTATTGCAGTCATAATAATTACAGGTAAATGGAAATGTTTATTGCGATCATATACTTGATTAGTTAACAAACACTGATTGTATCCGCACCATGTGTCTTCACCTTTAGGACAGAGTTTGTGAGTAGGCCTTTCATTTGTTCATATTACATGAAAATATTCAGCCCATACAGCCTGTTTCATTGCATCTAAACTGTGGATATTTCTTTTTATTGCCAACCCATAGAATGTTTGAAGCTTCTGTATAGCAGCTGTGGTCAAACGATTTTTCCCCGATATTGATTTTCCATCAGCAAGTTTCTTTTTTGATGCTTTCAGTTTCAACAACCGACTGCCCATTCGTTTTTGTATATGGCCTATGCACTCTAACTTATGAATTTCTACATTATCTCCATACACTTTTGCTTCTCTTACAGATAAGAAAGCCTTGGAGTCGCCATCCCCTAAATAATTCACGTATCGCACACCATACAAAGGTTCTGATCTACGAAGGTTCTGATCTACGAAAAATTTCCAAAGCACCAGCAACCTCCATACCCCCCCCCCACTGCTTCCTAAATAATTTGCCCCACAAGAATCTGCATGCTTATTTCTTTCTCTCAAGGGACACTGGCAGTATTTCGACATAACTGAAATGTCCAGTACCTTTCCAGTGTCTACAGAAGTTACAGACACAACGCCATTCAGTGATGTGTGCCCTCTCTTTTGCCAGGACCCGTCAACTGCAACGCATAAATCCGTATTTCCATCAGCCTGAGACACAGCTTCTTCCATAGCTTTCTTCATACTATCTCTGCACATTTGTTCAGTAGCAGAGCCAACTACAGTCTCAATGATTGGAGTATTTTGTGGGTGGAGGAGGAAGATTCATTGCTCCACATAAAATCTGGCCTGCGGTATGCCCTTTACCTATTGACCATAAGCCATTTACAAGTCGTAAGTTCAAATCATAAAATATTTCAGATTTTTCACCAGTATTTAGTACCACCTTTTCACAGTTTTCAAAAGTTTTATCCACTTCTGTACAATTCGAGCAAAATATTCTTAATTTTGTAGCTAAGCCAACAATTGACTGTTTATCAAAAGTTCAATTAACGTAGGTTTCTTAAAAATAAATAGCTGTTGCCCATGACTTCGTTCGCGTGGTCTTCAATTTAATGCGATAATATATTTAGAACAGAATCTATTCTATTGGGTTGCCATAGTAACCAGATCTAATAGTTTTTTAAGACCCCAAAGGACCCCCCAGAGGATCGTATCGAAAAAACACCTGTCCTATGTTGGTTCTCCCGTTGCATAAAATATTTGTGCCAAGTTTGGTTGAAATCGGTCCAATGGTTTAGGAGGAGATGTGGAAGACCCCAAAGGATCGTATCGAAAAAAACACTTATCCTATGTTGGTTCTCCCTTTGAGTAAAATATTTGTGCCAAGTTTGGTTGAAATCGGTCCAGTGGTTTAGGAGGAGATGTGGAAGACCCCAAAGGACCCCGTCGAAAAAACACCTATCCTATGTTGGTTCTCCCGTTGCATAAAATATTTGTGCCAAGTTTGGTTGAAATCGGTCTAGTGGTTTAGGAGAAGATGTGGAAGACCCCAAAGAACCCCCAAAAGGACCCCATCGAAAAAAAACTATCCTATGTTGGTTCTCCGTTTGCGTAAAATATTTGTGCCAAGTTTGGTTGAAATCGGTCCAGTGGTTTAGGAGGAGATGTGGAAGACCCCAAAGAACCCCATCGAAAAAAACCCACTAATTCAGAAACCTTCGCGGGCATGCTCACAACAACTCACCGAAGTTTCATCGCAATCTGATGAATGGTATAAGAACGCATACGGGACAAACAAAGAAACATTCATTTTTATATATAAGAAGATAATGCATTTCGGTCAGAGTCACCAAAAATACTAGATCAGGTGTTCATAAAATAATTTATTTGACCAACTTATAATTAAGATAGAAAAAAAATAATTACACCATATTAAAGAGGAGATTTTTCAGAATAATATTATACAAAAAACCAAAAATGCAATTTTTTTCAGTTTTTTAAGTCAGACTCCCCTTAAGGGAAAGGGGTAGTTTACCTGCAACATTTTATGTTTTAACAAGGGTATTTTCTATGGCAAACGTTAACAGCCGCAAATTCAAACAGAATCAAATGATGTTTTGCATACAGCCCTGTATTGTAGAGTTCTCAATACCTATTGGTGCTGGTGAAGATCGGTTAAGGGAAAGGGGTAGTTTACCTGCAACATTTTATGTTTTAACAAGGGTTATTTTTTATATGATGAATGATAACTGCCGTAAATTCAAACAGAATCAACTATGTATTTGCATACCTTTTTGAACTAAAGAGAACTCAAGGTCTGTTGATTTTGTTGAAGATCGGTTAAGGGAAAGGGGTAGTTTATCACCAAAGTTTTATGTTTTAAAAAGGGTAATTTTTTTATGACGAACGATAACTGCTGAAAATTCAAAGAGAATCAAATAATATTTTGCACACTTGCCTGAATTGTAGAGGACTGAAGGTCTATTGATTCTGGAGAAGATCGGTTAAGAGAAAGGGGTAGTTTACCTGAAACATTTTATGATTTAACAAGAGTAAAGTACTTAATTTTTATAAATAAAGTATCCTGATAAGAAGCTCATAATAATCCACTGTAGAAACGTAGATGAAATATCTATAAATGAAGAGGTTAGGTGAACGGGGTGGGGGCAATTTTCTATTATTAAAAATTATAGTTGGAGGTGGAGGGGAGAATTTTTATACGTGTACTACGTTATCAGCAACAAAGAAGTAGTTTTTTGTTAAAATTGCTTCCCGGGCTGTTTAACCGTAGTCTAATGATTTCTGTAAAACTAGACTTTTCGGCAGTGCCATCGACTGCCATCATCAGTGAAAATCGAGTGCGAAAACGTGAGGTGGTATACGTTAGTGACCACAGTACTGTGGTTAATGCTGAAGCAATAAGTAGAAAGACGTAGTTTCTATGGAAATATTTCATTTCAATAAAATCATATTTAAAATATGATTCTAAATATAAATCTTAGAACATGGAAGTCATGTATGGTTCTCCATACCGATATTTAACTTCACTACACTTCTCACGTAAATGATGAGATTGTTGTAATGGACATTATGCACTTTATCTAGTCCTGTAATACATTTAATTTACTTAGTTTCAATTTATTTCTTATAACAAATTGTATAGTATAGGTTATATAATATCTTCAAATAAATACACAGCAAGTAGGTTTATTAATATATTAATAGTTTTATCTAGGTGAAAATAAACCTACTTGCAGAATATTTATTTGAAGATATTACATAGGAGACCTGCAGGCAACTCAAAACGAGTTACTTACAAAGGATAATATCGCTTATGTATAATTAGTATGTAATAACAGGTATTTGTACCTGTTATTTTTTTGGAACAGTATATCATACCTATTATTTAAAAATAACAGTTTAGCCCACCTCTAATTGTGAGACTACCTGTTGTTTGGCGTCTTACACAACAGCATGTCCGTTCAACTGCACACTCAAAACCAGTTTTTTCTAGTTACAGCCAAACCTCGCTGCCGTGGGCTGACAAGACTTGTTATCAGTAAATACATGACTGCGCTATTTTGTTCCACACCCAACAACGATAATATAAACACATTCCATTCAGCGTATGTAATTATGACTCACTCGTCAACAGCTAAAAATCGGTTGCTTAATGTACTGTTACAAACTCTTATTTTTTTTGTCTGCTGAAAACGTTATATCAAGGTTTCACTGAATGCACCTAATGAAAAGCTGGTTATGTTTCAAAGATAGTGACGTGCAGTATTTTCCCATAAAACTCTTTATAAAATATCATACATTGTGTAGAATTGCAATTGCAGTATTGAACTCTGTTGATTATTGTTTGTTTGAGAGGTTTTTATGTTTTGTGACTTTTGTAAATGACAGAAAAGATTAAATTTATTAAAAAGGAAGGTGGTGAAGAACTATAGTTAACTACTTATAAAAATGTGCATTTATGTTTGTAAGTGTAACAAATAATATAGTATAATAAATAAGTTAAAGTAGCTTGCAGTTAATATGCTACTGTATGTTGTAGGTGAATGTACATTCTATTTGGTAACAGGGCCCAATATGGGTGGAAAAAGTACATATATCCGAACTGCTGGAGTTGTTGCATTGTTAGCACACATTGGCAGCTTTGTCCCATGTGATTCAGCTGAAATATCATTGCTGGATGCAATTTTAGCCAGAGTTGGTGCCAGTGATTCTCAGTTGAAAGGAATGTCTACTTTCATGGTGGAGATGGTGGAAACAGCATCTATTCTCAGGGTCTGTACCTATTTACTGTTGAAATGATACCTATAATATGTTGTGTCAAAATCTTATGTGTAAAATTGTTTCTACTGTATGTAGTATTTGATATGCACAAGAAGCCACTGAAAAGTAATGCACAGTCACATGTAATGGGAGAACAAAACATTGTTTAGAGCAGCTTGTACTGCCATCTTGTAGCTACATTCTCCCACTATCAGAATTCCAAGTCTTGTTGAATCCTGCCCACTTCAACTTTGTCATGCAACAAAAACAATGTGCAGTAATTGAATTTTTTAACACCCAAGAAAAGTGAATGGTAGTGACATTCATCTTTGACAAAAAGCTGTTTATGGACAAAACTGTTGATTGAACTATTATAAATAGGTGGGCAATAAAATCTCATGAATTGGAAAATGGTAAAGCAAATACTGAGGATGAACTAGTTTCTGTGACTGATTGAGAAGAATCGAAAGGAGACCTATAAATTGATTAAAAATTACAACATTGCATCATCAGCTAGTAGGTACATCAAAACGAGTAGGATACCTTGTCAGGCAACTGGGTTACCATAAAATGTAGTTTAGTGCTGGTGCAAACTCACAGAAGAGGACAAACAACAACAAAAAGAAAGTTGTGAACATCTGAGATGTTATCGTGAACAAGGAGGTATCTGGTTTTTACTTCCATGCTCCTTAAGGAAATGGAACTATGGTGATGGCAAAAAAAATCGTGTTCGAGATTATTGCAGATTCTGATTGTACTACACTCAAAACATGAAAAAGTCGTTTTTTGAAAAGTGTCTGTGTGTGTGTGTGTGTGTGTGTGTCTGTCTGTCTGTCTGTAGATTTTTTTTCTATGGCAAACGATAACAGCCGCAAATTCAAACAGAATCAGATAATTTTTTGCATACAGCCCTGATTTGTGGAGTACTCACGACCTATTGTTTTTGGTGAAGATCGGTTGAGGGAAAGGGGTAGTTTACCTGCAACGGTTTTTTTTTATCAAGGGTAATTTTGTTTGTTTTGCAAACGATAACAGCCGCAAATTCAAACAGAATCAAATAATGTTTCGCATACAGCCCTGAATTGTAAGAGTTCTCAAGATCTGTTGATTTTGGTAAAGATCGGTTAAGGGAAAGGGGTAGTTTACCTGCAACGTTTTTTTGTTTTACAAGGGTATTTTGTATGGCAAACGATAACAGCCGCAAATTCAAACAGAATCATATAATATTTTGCATTCAGCCTTGAATTGTAGAGTTCTCAAGACCTATCGTTTTTGGTGAAGATCGGTTAAGGGAAAGGGGTAGTTTACCTGCAACGGTTTTTTATCAAGGGTAATTTTTTTCTATGGTAAACGATAACAGCCGCAAATTCAAACAGAATCAAATGATGTTTTCCATACAGCCCTGTATTGTAGAGTTCTCAATGCCTGTTGGTGTTGGTGAAGATCGGTTAAGAGAAAGGGGTAGTTTACCAGCAACGTTTTATGCTTTAAAAGGGTATTTTCTATGGCAAACGATAAGAGCCGCAAATTCAAACAGAATCAAATAAGTTTTTGCATACAGCCCTGTTTTGTTGAGTACTAAAGACCTATTGTTTTTGGTGAAGATCGGTTAAGGGAAAGGGGTAGTTTACCTGCCACGTTTTTTGTTTTATCAAGGGTATATTCTATAGCAAACGATAACAGCCGCAAATTCAAAAAGAATCATATAATATTTTGCATACAGCCCTGAATTGTAGAGTTCTTAAGACCTGTTTGTTTTGTTGAAGATCGGTTAAGGGAATAGGGTAGTTTACCAGCAACATTTTATGTTTTAACAAGGGTAATTTTTTTATGACGAACGATAACTGCCGTACATTAAAACAGAATCAACTACTCTTCTGCGTACGTTTTTGAATTATACAGAACTCAAGGTCTGTTGATTTTGTTGAAGATCGGTTAAGGGAAAGGGGTAGTTTACCTGCAACGTATTATGTTTTAACAAGGGTAATTTTTTCTATGACGAACGATAACTGCCGTAAATTCAAAGAGAATCAAATAATGTTTTGCATACAGCCCTGAATTCTAGAGTTCTCAAGACCTATTGTTTTGGTGAAGATCGGTTAATGGAATAGGGTAGTTTACCAGCAACGTTTTATGTTTTATCAAGGGTGTTTTCTATGGCAAACGATAAGAGCCGCAAATTCAAACAGAATCAAATAATTGTTTGCATACCGACCTGAATTGTAGAGTACTCAAGACTTGTTGTTTTTGGTGAAGATCGGTTAAGGGAAAGGGGTGGTTTACCTGCAACAGTTTTTTTAATCAAGGGTAATTTTTTTCTATGGTAAACGATAACAGCCGCAAATTCAAACAGAATCAAATGATGTTTTGCATACAACCCTGTATTGTAGAGTTCTCAATACCTGTTGGTGTTGGTGAAGATTGGTTAAGGGAAAGGGGTAGTTTACCTGCAACATTTTATGTTTTAACAAGGGTAATTTTTTATATGACGAACGATAACTGCCGTAAATTCAAACAGAATTAACTAGGTTTTTGCATACCTTTTTGAACTAAAGAGAACTCGAGGTCTGTTGATTTTGTTGAAGATCGGTTAAGGGAAGGGGTAGTTTATCAGCAACGTTTTATGTTTTAAAAAGGGTAATTTTCTTATGACGAATGATAACTGCCGAAAATTCAAAGAGAATCAAATAATTTTTTGCACACTTTCCTGAGTTGCAGAGGGCTCAAGGTCTGTTGATTTTGGTGAAGATCGGTTAAGAGAAAGGGGTAGTTTACCTGCAACATTTTATGTTGTAACAAGAGAAATGTTTCCATGACGAACGATAACTGCCGCACATTCAAACAGAATCAAATACTTTTTTGCATGCATCCCTGAATTGTAGGGGACGGAAGGAATATTGATTTTGGAGAAGATCGGTTAAGAGAAACGGGTAGTTTACCTGAAACATTTTATGATTTAACAAGAGTAAAGTACTTAATTTTTATAAATAAAGTATCCTGATAAGAAGCTCATAATAATCCACTGTAGAAACGTAGATGAAATATCTATAAATGAAGAGGATAGGTGAACGGGGTGGGGGTAATTTTCTATAATTAAAAATTATAGTTGAAGGTGGAGGGGAGAATTTTTTATATGTGTACTACATTTTCGGCAACAAAGAAGTAGTTTTTTGTTAAAATTGCTTCCCGGACTGTTTAGCCGTAGTCCAATTTTTTCTGCAAAACCAGACTTTTCGGCAGTGCCATCATCAGTGAAAATCGAGTGCGAAAACGTGAGGTGGTATACGTTAGTGACCACAGTACTGTGGTTAATGCTGAAGCAATAAGTAGAAAGACGTAGTTTCTATGGAAATATTTCATTTCGAATATGATTTTAAATATAAATCTTAGAACATGGAAGTCATGTATGGTTCTCCATACCGATATTTTAATATTGTGACAGCACTTGTGTGCATCATTACGATGTACAAGAAAAAAGGCAAAGCATGCAATATTGACACTTGAATTAAGCACAACCCTAGAAATTCAAAACCCAACCTTCTGCAAAAAAATTTCTTTACAGTGTTCTGGGATCCCAGACATGTGCGAAGGAGTATCTGGAAGCTGGGTCAACAGTGAATTCTTCAAAGTACATTGAAACACCTTAAAAGATGTGTGTCATGTTTAAACATATTTAGCTGACAATTCTGCAAGACAAGAGTACTTGGTCACACACATCTTGTGCAGCCACCAAAAATTCTTGTGCAGTTGAAATTCAAACCCATTCCATAACCTCCATTTTACCAGACTTGCCGCCACCTTGTGATTTTTGCGTAGTTCTGTATTTAAAGAGAGGCATTAAGAGCATTTGTTTCACTACAAAAATGAAATGTAGGCTATAGTGAAGTTGGGCATCAAGGAACGACTGGCAGAATACTTCACTGACAGGATGAGAAAACTGGCTCACTGGCGCGGCATTGTATGTCATGATTAATATGGTCTTATATGGAGCCTTTCAGATGGTTTGACCACAGCGTTCTGCCATGGCCAGCCACCGTGAGCACCATCGCATACATCAACGTACCACACTGGACACGTCGTGTTATTACTATTGTCACAGATGGAACTCTTCACACGGCACGGTATGGCACTGTGGTGTGTGTGTGTGGCCCCCCCCCTTCAGGTCATTTACACACTCAGTCCAGGTACTATCTGTTTGTTGGACTTATGTAAAATGCTTTTATGTGTTTATCAGGGTAATTGAATTTGTAATTGGTTGTATGTAATCGGATTAATTATATATTTATCATCATAGATAAATTTATGAATGTATTGCATTATGTAAATTTAAAATAATGTTTATTGTAACGTAACAGAAATACGGTCCTCTACGTTACATTAATAAAATGATAAAATTAGAATAGGGAAGAAAATATATTAACTTTCCACACTTATAAAAAGGTCAGAAAACCAACCCATGATTGTTTAAAAGTAATAAGAATGCAAGGTAATAATAAAAAAAAGGATAAGCATATAATAATGTTAATAGTAATAAACCTCAAGGTTCAGTGAGAGGTAAATAACAGACATTGACTATTGTATAATATTGTAAAATATTGACATAATATTGTAAAAAAAACTAATGTTGACTATTTCAGAATAATTGATGTTTTTAAAATAGATGAGAATGAGTAAATAGTGTACGACCTAAGTTACTCAAAAATACTTGTTATGAATTGTATAATGTTATATAGTTATCATGACCGTGATGTTATATTTTGTGTTATCATGTGAAAGTTTTCCTGTTGATAGAATATCAGGTAATTAAGTAATATGTATTATTCATTTACCGTTGTAGAACTGTGGTTGAACTCAGTTATTGAGTATTAATTAATTTCATTTTTATGTGTTATCTATAGGTCAAGATAAAGTTTTGTTAGATATTATAAAGTTAATTATTTGTATACATGTACGTAGATAATAAGATGATTATAATTGTAAACTTGGATAAAAAGGCTATAATTGTTAACAAGGTACCAAAGGAGTGTAATACCACCATACCATAAATAGATAAAAGATTCTATAATATTGCAGATAGTAACAAGTTAAATTCGGAAGTAGATCAAGGTATAATGATAGGCCTAACAACCAATAACATTATATAGTAAGTCAGATCAGAAAGGTTAGGTAAAGAAATTAGTAACAAATACTAAATACAATCTAATAAGTTAGTAGAAGTTAATAATAATTCATAATAACAAATAAATAAACTCAAATTAAACAAATTATTATAATGCCATAGTGCAATGATACCGATAGATAATGTTTGGTAACGGAAAAATAATATTTGTTAAAATAAACAGACTAAGAGTAAAAGACGGCAAAATATATAAGAATTAGTAAACAAGCCATAAATAAGATTATATTCGGATATAATGGAAGTTTAGAAAGGGATCTTCCCCCCCCCCCCCCCCCGAGGGCTATCCAGAAAGTAACAGACGTTTTGACCGACCGCGGCGGTGGGCGGGGATAGAGCCGCCATCTTGGTGTCAGAACATTCCTACACTCAGTACGCATCCAGCTGTGGTAGCGTGCGGTCTGTGCCCCTCTTACTTTGCTCTCTGTGATGTGTTAAAATGTGCGCTGCAATAGAAAATCCCGCCACTTGTGAGGTGCGTTCTGTGATTAGGTTTTTGTTGGCAAAAAATCACAAACCAATTGAAATTTATCGCCTACTTTGTGATGTGTACGGAAAAGGAATAATGAGTGAAAGCCAAGTGAGGCAATGGTGCATTGATTTTAAAAATGGCCGTACCAGTGTTCACGATGAGGACCGCAGTGGTAGACCTAGCCTTGTGACTGATGAACTGGTGATGAAAATCAACGACAAAATTCGTGAAGATCGTCGTTTCACGATTACGGAACTTTCGAAACATTTTCCCCAAATTTCACGGAGTTTGGTGCATGAAATTGTGGCGGAAAAGCTTGGTTACCACAAATTTTGTGCTAGGTGGATTCCGAAAATCCTAACAGAAGACCACAAAAAACAGAGACTGGCTGCAGCACTAACTTTCTTCGAAGATTACGACAAAAATGGTAACAAAGTTATCGATCGTATCGTAACTGGGGACGAGACTTGGGTGAAGCATGTCAATAGTGAAACAAAAAGGCAGTCGATGGAATGGGGACACACAAATTCTCCCAAGAAACCAAGGAAGTGTTTGCAAACGCTGTCAGCAAGGAAGATCATGGCTACTGTGTTTTGGGACTCTGAAGGAGTGATTCTCGTTGATTTTCTTGAATGTGGCACAACAACTCAGAGAGGTATTGTGAAACACTGAGAAAGTTAAAGCGCGCGATACAAAACAAGCGTCGGGGAAAACTTAGTGCGAAGGTTTTGTTTTTTCACGACAACGCACGTCCACACACGGCCAATCGTACCCGAGAGCTCTTCGATGGTTTTGGATGGGAGGTGTTCGATCATCCACCATACAGCCCGGATTTGGCGCCGAGCGACTATCACCTCTTCCCAGCGATGAAGACATGGCTCGCTACACAACGCTTTGATACTGACGCCGAACTGCATGCCGGTGTAAACCAGTGGTTGAAATCGCAGGCGGCAGATTTCTACAGAGACGGTATTGAAAAACTTGTGCCACGGTATGATAAGTGCCTTAATTTGAATGGCGATTATGTAGAAAAATAGCTTAAGAGTGTACCTTTCAAATGTATATAATAAAATTTTGTTTTTTCATTTTGAAAATTTTTTATTTCAAAACGTCTGTTACTTTCTGGATAGCCCTCGTATTTTGATGAGTGGAAGAACATTGTATGAAATGATTATAATAACACAATATCGAATAAGAATAAAAAAGAGGGTTGCTATGGACGACAAAATAGATAGAATTTGTTGATTTGATTATTGAATAATTTGACATGAACGAGGAGAGTTTAACTAAGAGAGATGCTCAATAAAAAACTGATTTAATTTAAAATACCAAGTACAGAGAAAGTTAAAATAAATAAATGATAAATTGCAATAGTTTGGTCAACTAATAGTTAACCATATTATATAATTGGATAATATAAAACAATACACAAAGTAATTAAAAATAAAGGAAGAACTCGGATTGCCAAATTCCTGATAATGAACAAATGTTAAAATAACAAAATAACGAAACCAGAGAAATAATTACCAGCATAAAGAGATAACCCTCTAAAACAAACGAAACTAAAATAACCACCAAATTACATTGGAACTCGCAGTTTACACAATCCAATAGAAAAACGTAATTGGACTCAAATTTTGTCAAAGCACGTAACCACAAAACTCGGACATTGGTGAACAAAAGGAGCGGTCCTTCTGCATCATTCAAGGACCAAGAATTCCACTTTTATTTCAACTTTGGAGACAAGACGGACGAAGATTCATCTGCATTCGCTACTGACCAAACACTACCAGAGGTTAGCCGTACACAGCCTCATCGAGTTGCGATGTCCAGCGGACGGTAAAGCAACAATTATTTAAATATTATTTAATAAAATTTAACTATATTGTAATACCTTGTATTCCTATTTATGCATTTTCTGATCTTCCTAACAGTTGAAAGAACCTTCACGCCCTGTATTTAAAGAATTATAAAAACCATAACTGAATTTAATATAAAACCTTGAACCGATCGATAATCGATTACTTCTGACTTATAGCCTTTTCCTATCTAAAGTAATAGAACTATTTTGTTGGACATTAAATATTAATAAAGAATCATTTCAGAATTTCAATATCTTCTCATTTATATAAGATTTAATAGAGTGTGAATAAGAAATAAGATAGGTAGAGAGTATAACCAATAATCACCGTACGCGGTGGGTTAACCTACAAATTTCCCTTGTCTGGGAATCACAGCGCTAGTCGCGGACTTCTCAGGTATTAAAGAGAGGAGAATTCCATAAAATTTCTGCCATTCTCTTCAAAACAGAATAGGCTTGAGCGGAATTTTCGAATCACACCCTACACACATAATTTTCACTCATGTTAACACCATTAGATTAAATAGAGAGATAAAGGAGATATAATCAACAATATCACAACACATAATAAATTAAGATTCAAGATAAATTGGCACATTAATTAAATAATCAGAGAAGAGAAAAAGAGAGGTACATAGTAGGTATAATATAAATTGGCTTCCTTCGCGGGGCTCGAACGAGACGTACGCACCCGCATTAATATATTATGCATAAGCTTGTGTCTACAACAATTTCAATGTTTATTATTTCAGTGCAGACCTATATTACCTATTAATTATTTTATATCTGATAATATGAAATTGTAGTAAGATAACATGCCTGCTACTGTATTGCATACCATTTTTCTCTATGAAGGTAAGAAAGTACTTTTGCCTTCATCATTGGATAATTCAGTTTGAAGTTAGTGATAATAATGTTACCAGTATAGTAAATGTGTGTATCAGAATTATATAGACATATTAAGTCTCTAAAATTTAATTCAAAATAGAAAATAAGAAATTTTTTTAATGTAAGTCTCAATTAAAGACAAATGTAAAAGTAAGCAAGAAAAATACATATTATCTTGAAATTACTATAAAATGACATTTACAGCTAAACACTTTTAAGAACAGTGGCATCACATACTTTTAAGAACAGTATCACCTTTGATACTGCATATTTGTATGATGATAAAAATAGAGACAACAGACTTCAACAATGTGTCTGTGTAACATGTACCATGAAAATTTTTAACCTTTGACTTGTTTATAAATTCACTGTGTAACACCACAAAATGTTACATAACCTAGACATTCACCAGAAGGGTAAATAAGTGCACTGAAATAATAAAAGTGAATCATTTATAATGAATGTAGCAAAGAAGAGAAGGACCAACAAAGAAGAAAGAAGAGGAAGGATCCCAAGAAGCAGTGACGAATACACTGCATGACACTACAACAAATACTCTGACTGACTCTAACTAATGGACATGCCAAGTTCACAATAAGCTGTCAAACAAGCCAGTCAGTGACATGAATGTAAAGTCATGTGTTAATAAAACTAATCGAATAATGACGAAAATAATGTAATATCAGTAACAGCATTCTAGCTGAAAGTAAATGAACCATGACCAGTAAATGACAAAGCCTATGACTAGATTAGCTATGGCCACAATGTGTATTAAGACTAGCATTACAAACCCCGATGTAATATTAGTAAGTAAGAATACTTATAAAAGGAAGCCTTATAGGGATGAGTAACTTCCTTATTATACAAAATGTAATTAGTAACAATTATTAAGGCATAAATAGATGCTAAAAATGTGTCTGAGACTATGCCTCAGTAAATTAATAAGGAAAAAGGACTCCTAGTGAATGTAAAATTTACTGAACAATCAATATAACTAAATGTAATATGAAATATCACCACTCAATTGTTAATGAATAACGTTCAATTGAGTAGGCCAAACGAAATGTAATTAGAAAATAAGGATTTTTAACAATAATGTAGCACTCTAATTATGTTAAGATTTAATATTGTACAGCAATAAATAGCTCCTAAGTATAATCATAAATGTATTAGTGTTCAAACAAAGACGTTATAAAGAAAACGCAATGTGAAACACTAAATGTCAAAAGATAGGGAATAATCATATTATGCATTGCTAGCAGACGACAGTGAGAAACCATGTTTCTAAACATTATTTATGAGCATTGTCAAAGAAAACGAGGTTAAAACCAGTGTTAAGCCACATCAAATTAAAGCCCATAAACTAAGCTTTAATTTGGTGGTAATAACCTCGTGATCGAAACAATAATAAGTGCATAGTGCGCGTTAGCATCATTTATTGTTAAAAATAAGAATTTATTCGAGTAATACCAACAACACAAAAAACGGAGCGCAACGTTCGCTCCGGTGACAGTTGGAAAGACAATACGTCATTTGTAACGGTTATCAGAGCCAATCAGAAAAGAGTTTATTAAACGATTTTACCGCCTAAGCGCTATGTAGCGAGGGGGTATATAATCAACAACGAAGAGAATTCGTTACACTTTTTTGTCATCACTCGAGCGAGAAGGTCGTTGCTCGTCACCACAATATTTTTTAATAAATTAACATAGTACAACAATAGTAAACCTTTTAAAAATTTCTTCAAGACATTTAACGATACAGCAATTGACTACAAGGAAGTGCTTCGAAAGTAAAGTGAATATTTTAATTTGTGCGTGATTTTAGAACGAGAGAGAGAGTTTTATAATCAGTAATTAACATAGCCCAGATTTAGTCAGAAAAGGGCCGGCCGACTCTCCGTTCAAGTGCGTGTGAAGTGTAATTAACCAGTGGTCATTATAATCCGATCACTGGAGAGTTTTTTTAATAAATTTTAATCTATACGAGTAAAAGAAATAAGGTAACACTGTGACAATTTATTTTATTTATCTGCTTGCACTGATCATTATTTACCACAAAATTGTACTGACGCAAGAACAACAAAACTTTCTATCGGATACACCGGATCAATTTATTTAGCGGATTTGTTAATCCAATGTAAGATATTTGTATTAGTACTAAATGTTAAAAATATATGTTAGTAGATAAGTAAGCGTAACACACGCTAACCTGAAAAATAGTTACGAGTTTTAAAAAGAGGCCAAATTATTAATTATTATTATTAACGTCTGTCAAGGCATAAGATAGTTCTTTATTGGATTTCAAAGAGCCTACCCGTGAGGTATATTATATAATTAAAAGTTAAATTTGTTAATAGATATAAGAGTTTATTGTTCTAACTGAGCTAGACCGTATTGTAAACGGACAAAGTAACCTCAAGTTTATGTTAACGTATCAATTGTATTTTAATTGTTGAGTTTATTTTCAAAGGGTAAAATAAACCCCGTTTTTATTCAGCATAAACCTTGATCATATTTATTTCAAATAGTGAATTAATAATTAACATTGAGTACAGGGAGATAAATCTGAGTAGAGACTCTACTTTATTAGATTTGAATTCTAGTGAACGCATCAAGCATTTAAACAAAGTTTAAAGTGAATTTATCAAATTCTAAATTTTATTAATTGGTTTTTCATGGGAATTTTCCTAAAATAAACCCATGTGGCGCCCTTATTGCACACAAGGAGTGATATAACCTTGTTGATAAAGCAAGCTGGTATTAAGTACATCTTGACAGTTTATTTTTTGGTAAGTGAACTTCAGAACTTCCAGTATCACGAACAGGTACGTGAAAGTGTATATTATTATAAATTATTTGTCCAGACGAGACTTAACGTTACGTACACTGACGACACTTAACCGAGAAGAGGAGTTCCGCTGCAAGATCGACGCTACAGTTACATTCATCCACCGACCAGCGATTAACATATTATTCACTATAATTATCAAACTTTACTAAATAAACAATATTTATCTATTATTACTAAAGATTATTACTGCAAATATTTTAAAGAGAGTTCTTTTCGAGTTGCAACACGAGATTCGTTATAATCAAATTTTACTTAACTTTTAAATTAAATCAAATACATTTAATTTTAACGGTAGGTGTCAGAAAGTCACCTTACAACTGCTGTGTATAGCAGCATAAATTACTGAGCCACAAAGAGTCCTTGGCGAGTAGATAGCATTCATAACAGAGTAACTCTTCAGAATTATGAAATGGCAGTGATACTTCGATTTGACACATACAGCACTGTGCTGTCTGTAACTAGATTATGAAATAATCGTGCTCTAAGTATAAACAACATACTAATTTCTAAAACCACTTAGGCCTATTTCAGAGCTACGGGAAGCCTTCAAGACATTTTTTCTGAGAATTTTACCTTGTACGTACTTTATTGAGCAGTTCATAAAATATTGCCATGAAATGTAAAATAGTTAAAAATCTTGTTTTCATCATATCTCAAATCATTAATATGACAAAAGTGCCAACTATAAGACTTTGAATGTTTAACAAACAATGTCCCTCCCCTGTTGTTTTTACATTGTAAGTATAGCACAAAGATTTGTGTACTGTCTTTTTTATCATTGGGGCCTCATGAGAAATATATGTAAATAGAGACTGTTGAAAAATAAATGTACATACTGTTAGCTAATAAAATCTATTTTCATCCCTATTTTGTTTCATTTGATTATCTCTTTTCGTTTTCAAGTTATGAGTGATCATGCATTACTTTTTCAGCCACTCCACATAGTATCAATATACTGATGTTTAAAATGGCAATCATATTAACTTAAAGGCTTTATTTTTCAGTCTGCTACCTCAAATTCTCTAGTAATCATTGATGAACTTGGCCGTGGAACTTCGACTTATGAGGGTTGTGGACTAGCATGGGCCATTGCAGAGTAAGAAAAATTATGTATTGTAAACAAATTTAAGAGTAGAGAGTAATTTACATTGTAGAACAGATTTTTCTATATTTTCTGTGATTGGGGACTGTTGAATCTGGACTTTCCAGAGTGTAATTTGATATTACTGTTTGAGTTTTCCAAGATCGTGTTGCATTCGGGTCACTGTGTGTTATCTAATATCGTGAGACTACTATTATAAGATGTTAATTCCCAATATCTGTTTGAGTATTAACATGCAGCATTTAAAATTGTATATGGTGTTATACATGGTTCATACTTGATTCAGATCTAAAGGGCCAGTGGTCTATAAATGCCTTTATTAAGAAATTGATAGTTGGTATTAGAATTGGTAGGTGTAGTTCTGTAGATGTACATAACTGTAATAGATCTCTTTAAATGTCTGATACAATTATATGTTGGCACTGACATAGGAATTGATTGATGAAAATGCTGGGTTACATGGATGAATCTGATGCACACATATCACAATTTTAAGAACAGCTGTGACCTTGTTAATTTTGGGGGTGTGTTTAAGCTGACGACACTTGTATCTAAGAGGTTTGAGAAACATCAGTAATAGTATTTTATTGTGAAAATAAAATTCAGAAATTTGTTTCAGAACAAATAATAAATTTAAAAGATTGTATTGTGTGAGGACAGAGAGTTCACAAAAGAGATACTTTTATTTACTATATATTGCTCTAATTTAGGTTGAATCACTTATTTTATAAACAAACAAATAATAAATTATATAATAAAAATTTACATTATTTCAAGTACAATAACACAATAATATGGTTACAATATAGTGTAAAAGTCAAGTAATAAGCTGTAGTGGACATCAAAAACCAGCATTATTGGATGTAGTTAGTACTACTGGACTTAACCTTGTTGGAGCATGAGCTTCGGTGGCAGAATGATTTGAAAAATGATCCAATGAATTAGGTTTTTTTATTCTTAATGATTCATTCTAGTATATGATGGTGCCAAGTGCTGACAAAACATGTTTCTAAAATTATCACAATTTTTTGGGCCTAACAGCATGGGAAAGTTAAGTGGTAATAATTTTACAGAATTTTAATATTGTATTTAAAAACGAATATGCTGAGGTAACAATAAGTAATTCTAAAACATTAGTTTTTGTTAAAGTATAATAGAAAAATGTAAATTAAAAAGTTGAGAATATTAGCTAAGCCTTGTAGTTAGCTAAGGCTTGAGAATATACTATAGTCAGTCAGTAACCATATCTAGAAAATGAATTCCTGATCATGTGCTGGAATATGACCAAACAACCACATGATCAGCCAAAGTAATAAATGCAATGTTGACTTTAATTTTCTGTATAGAGGTTTGAAGGACTTATTAAGTTGTATTATTCTTATAATTGAAAGAATAAAACATTATTATTTATCATGTTTGTACTAGAGTTCAGTTTATAAAGTAATATGTGTTTCACAGATATTTAGCAAAAGATGTGAAAGCTTTTTCACTGTTTGCAACGCATTTTCATGAATTAACACGACTGTCTGAATCAGTACCTACACTTCGCAATCTCCATGTAACAGCCATCACAACAGACGACTCATTGACACTGTTATATAAAGTAAAACCTGGTGCTTGTGATCAGAGCTTTGGAATTCATGTTGCAAAAATGGCGAAGTTTCCAGAACATGTTATTGAGGTAACAATGTTGACTTTAATGTACATTTAACCAAATGATGAGTATTGTTTAGATAGTTTATTCCTTTAGGTAATGTGACAGTAATTTATACATGGTTGAAAATGATGTCTTGGCATACACCATTCGCGTTGGTCATGATCACCACCTGTAAGACAACACGTGTACTCTACATCTTATATCTTTTTAAGAAACAGAGAAAAAGTAAAAATGATAACAGTAATCTACATTTTAATCTTAATAATAAGTATTATAATTTCTTTTTAGAATAAATTGTGGTAGTGAATAAAAGGTATAGCTTTTTAATACTTTTTCAAAAACAGAAAATTAATAGCATATGCTGTAGAAATCAGAATCTTGTGGATTTTGCTATTGTAAGTGAAATTTCAATACAATATCGTGCAGACCAGAACAAAATATAGAAGGATTTATCATTATGTAAACATTTTTAGAATATGTTGCAGTGAATGAAAACATTACAGCTGATTGTGTCAAGTCATAACCAATTTGTTGTACCAAGACAATTCATTGTCATTTTGACAGGTGCATAGATAAATATCTTATAATTTAATTACAGTAATTATTTCACAGAACATAACATTTAATTCTGACAAAGACAGTGTGACGGTACAATTCTGGTACAATAATATTTTTGCGAAATAATTGTTCTAATACATAATTGTTGTATTTTATTTTATATCCCCTATAAGAGAGTGGTAAAGTTTTGGTGAGAATTTTCAATAACGCAATATTGAGTTAGCAGGATTTGTGTCGAATTCTGTGAAAAATGACAAAAGTAGCAAAAAACTGTTTGTCATAATAACGAGTAAACAAGCCTAGCCCATGATTACGTCAGACGAAAGAATGCGATGCGCATACATACATACAATTGTAAGCCAGAGGCTTGGTCGTGGAACAAAGAACCAGTGACGTAGTTGTTGCCCCACCTCTGCAATGCTTAGTGGTGAAACGTTGTCATTTTCGTCCAGACAGTGAAGCGTGCCGGCCGGCAAATTCACGAAGTGTGATTATTTAAATTTTACACCACCAAAAGTTTATTAATAACAGTTATATATTAACAGTTTTGAGTTAAAACATCGGAAGCGTGTAACCCACGATGGGACGCTACAGATTTGAATGAAAGTGAGATCTACGATAGGACGCTACGATCTTCGAGAGCATGTAATCTGCGATGAGACATTTCAAAAATGAGAGTGTGTGATCAAAGATGAGACGTTTTCGATGTCCGTAACTCAAAAGTATAGGAAGTGACAGCTAAGTACAATTGGCTGTAAAACCAATCAGATATTCAATATAATCCAAATTTAATAACATGAGCTCATTTTTAAAGAAAATGTACCAGAGTATGAATGGGAGAGAGTGGATAATATTCTATATTAATAAGTGCTGGGTTGTGCCACTATATATATATATATATTTAACATGTTTCTTAATATTACAATACATGTCTGATTTTGGAGGGATAAAGTGTTGTAGGGGTTTAATATTTGATAAACGCCACCTGGCGTAACAGGTAGTCAATTTTCAATGTGTAGAGTCAATTTCAATATGTACGTAATTTTTCCTTTGATATAAATAAAAGGTAATGTCAATGGTAACAATTAGAAAAACGAGTGAATTATTTCAGGTAATATATTCCTCAACTCTGGTTCGTATAACTCGAATTCTGGCCTTTCAAGGTAAGTTTTTATATTTGTTATGCAACATGTAACATGGCACCCGATATTTTAATATTACATCAGATTAAATGTAACCAATTAACAAAACAGCAATAGAGTAATTAATTACACATGGCTTTTGCGAACAGGGACTCTACATAAGACTTAATTTTATGTGGAGTATACCTATTGGAGAAACGGAATATTTACCTGAGATAATTGGGAAAGTACGTAAACACGTGCGAAAGGTAGGGTTAAGTTATGTTATAGACCTTATATGTGTTAGATATATAATAAGCAAAATGAATACCAGCGAAGATGATAATGTAGACGAAACAGTTACGAGTGAGATGGACGTTAAATTAACCCCAATTAGTCAGATCAGTGAAACCAGAGCCACTGAATTAAATCCAGTTCCATTAACACCCATCTCAACTCGAGACGAAAATAAAACAGATGATACAGCTGCCATGATGCAGTTACTATTAAATAAATTTGATGAGAAGTTTAATAAATTAGACAAGAAGTTAGATGAGCAAAAAATTGATTCTAATGTTAAATATACTAACTTGAATGACAAATTTGATGAACAGAGTGTAAAGTTTGATGAAATAAAAAATGAAATTAAAAGACAAAATTGCCACTTTGATAAAAGAATCGATGAAATGCATACGCATTTCGATAAAATGAGAGAACAAACAGTAACGTTAGTAGACGAGAAATTTGATATACCGAAGAGTAAAGTAGACGAGAATTACAAGAATAATAGTGGGGGTAGTAATGATTTGTATAATGAGTTTACAGGTAGTAACAATGATATAATTAAGAA
This sequence comes from Magicicada septendecula, assembly GCA_034769895.1. Taxonomy (NCBI): domain Eukaryota; kingdom Metazoa; phylum Arthropoda; class Insecta; order Hemiptera; family Cicadidae; genus Magicicada; species Magicicada septendecula. The sequence continues at coordinate 259,516,074 of CM068368.1, read as the reverse complement.
TATGGTATTAGAAAATGATTATGAGAATATTGGGAGTGATAATGAGATGTTTGTGTGTGTTGAGTCAGAGAGAGAGCTGAGAGAAAGTATATTTGTAAAAGGGATGCAGGGGGTAGAATTTTCCCTAGATGTTGTAGTAGGGGGTGAAGAAATGGCTTCACGTGTGTTTAGCAAGGACGTGAGTTCCTTAGATTTATATTTGGGAGACTATAGGTCTACAAATAGAGTTCCATGGTGTTTTTGTGTACCTCATAGGTGGTGCAGTAATTTTGAGTTAATGACCCCTGCATATTTAGAGAGAGAGAGTGTAGCTTGGTGTTATGGTGAGAAATATATTGAGAGAGAGAGAAAGAGAGTAATAGAGATTTTTAAGATAAATAGACAGTATAGAGAATTTGTAGAAAGGTTAGGAGTAGAGATGGTGGACAGTTATAGTGAATACTTACCTTGTAGTGAAATTGAGATAGCAATAACAGTAGATGATGAGAATAATGATAACAGTTACTTACCTTGGGAAGTAACGGGTGTCGTAGTAGATAATTATGATAGAAATGACTTGATAACTTACATGATTATGACAGATAATACTGAGGTAGACAGAACCATACCCAATCGTGACATGGTATATGATAAATTAATATGGAATAAACCTATTAATTCTGGAAACGAGATTGTGGAAGAATATAAAATAATAAACAAATATTATAATGATAATAATAATATCATTTATTTAGTAAAAAATAAGTTGTATAGACCTAAGATTCGACTGTTATTCAGTGATGGAGGATAGATTGTTTTATTGTATATGAACATTAATATATGTGAACAGTGGTTTTGAAATGGACTGCATATGAACTGATTTTGGTTAATGATAAAATAATGAGTTTGAATTGTATATTTTTTGTGTATTAATGTCAATGTGTTTATGTATTTTGATGTTGTGTATTACAGGTAATGTTATGCAAACTATGTATGTAACAGTAAGTTATAGTTTAATTGATTTAATAATAACAATTAACATGTTTTTGCTTTGACTAAACAAGTGGAAGTAATAGTGAAATTTTAAATAATTGAAGAGTAATTACTCAATTAATGTGGTATAAAATAAAGTTTGTGTAATGAAGTTAAGTTATTAATTTGTAATGAAGAAAATTTCTAATGAATAATAAATGATTAAGCATATAATATATATTTGAATATTGTGATGTATTGTTATCAGTAGGTGAGGGATGAATTTTCTAATACAAATGTCAATGATCACAGTAATGTAAAGGGATAGAGATTGGGTGATAATTATTAAAATAAAGGCATTTGAGTTAGTTAATTAAAGATAATGGGAGTTAGATAGCTAAGAATATTGAAGAAAATAGTACACAAAGAGGGTATTAGGTATATTAGGGACACAGTAGTAGTGATTATATGTAGAGAGGTGAGTAAAGTAAAGGGTAAACATATATTTGTTGTTGATGATGATATTTTGTAGTGGGGGTGAGGTGATAAGGAGTGACCAACGTATAGCGTTGTGGCAGGTAATAACGTAACTTAAGGGAGTGTTTGCCGATATTTTGGAAGGGCAAAAAATTATGAATGTATATGGCCAGGTAGGGAACACACATCCGAGTACAAAGACGAGCGGTGCCATAGGATTTAAATGGAATTAGTGAAGGTGTTTATAATTGAGAGATTGGTGTCATAATATGTAAATCTGGTTAGTAGTGGTTAGTAGAAAGAAAGGTGAGTAAGATTATAAATGTTAGTGCCTATATAATAAGTCAAATCATAGTGAATACAGGAGTCACCCAGACTAATCAAGGATAAAGATGTGAAGGTTAAGTAGAAAGTTCATAGTAAATGGGATTAATGAAATAATTATGTAATATGAATATTAATAATAAATTCGAAAGTGTGAAGAATTCTATAGAATAAAATGATAAATAATTGATGGCTAATTAATAAAAGTTTAATTAATAGAAATTAAAATGTAATGTTATAATTTTATACGCAAATTTAAAGATGTAGGGTGTGTACATTTTAATCAAGCTTAAATGTGAGTTGTCTGTTTTACTGTAATACTTGCAATATTAATGATGAGTGTATTATTATGTGTTATGTTTTATGTATTAGCATAGGAATTTGAACATGAATCATATGTATGTATAACAAATAGTGTGTGTGGGGGAGAAAGAGGGGTAAATATTGTTAACAGCACCGGATTAATTACTGTTAATGATAATAATATTAATAATAATAATAATAATAGTAAAATTTTTTATATAAAATGTTTGAGTAAGGGGGAGATTTTAGTAATTGTATCCATAAATTCTTGATTACATGTTTCATTTGTATAAAGATTTGTGTTTCTTCTATAATTATATTAATTATGAAAACAGAAAAGGGTTAATTATTATCGATGGCAATCAAAAAAATTTTATAATGTCAAGGGTAGTCAATGAAGAGAATGGCACTTCTATATAATTCTTGTTGAGTTGAAGCAAACCCAATGCTTCTTAACACAAACCAGCACACAGCTAAGGGGAAACAGATCAGTTAGTGATATACCATTATACCAAGCCACTATTTTAATATTTTTGATTTATTGTTTCAGTATTTGGTGATGTTGTGACGGCGGTCCTGAGCTGGCCAGCGCGTCAGAGCAGGAGCGTTACGCGCCTGATTGGCCTTATGGTGTTGGGATCTCGTCGGAGAAGTCCAGTAAGGTCATGCAGGTACTGTCATCATCATCGGACCATGGGTGAGTTATTGAATTTCTTTTCACATAAATAGTAAGGGGGTTGTTGCGACGTATCCTGACTGATCCCTTTAGGAAGTACGAATGTGTCAATGAAAGTCTTCCTATGCTTCGGCATAAAATCTTTCATTGAGGGGGTTTTGTGACGGTACAATTCTGGTACAATAATATTTTTGCGAAATAATTGTTATAATACATAATTATTGTATTTTATTTTATATCCCCTATAAGAGAGTGGTAAAGTTTTGGTGAGAATTTTCAGTAACGCAATATTGAGTTAACAGGATTTGTGTCGAATTCTGTGAAAAATGACAAAAGTAGCAAAAAACTGTTTGTCATAATAACGAGTAAACAAGCCTAGCCCTTGATTACGTCAGACGAAAGAATGCGATGCGCATAAATACATACAATTGTAAGCCAGAGGCTTGGCCGTTGAACAAAGAACCAGTGACGTAGTTGTTGCCCCACCTCTGCAATGCTTAGTGGTGAAACGTCATTTTCGTCCAGACAGTGAAGCGTGCCGGCCGGCAAATTCACGAAGTGTGATTATTTAAATTTTACACCACCAAAAGTTTATTAATAACAGTTATATATTAACAGTTTTGAGTTAAAACATCGGAAGCGTGTAATCCACGATGGGACGCTACAGCTTTGAATAAAAGTGAGATCTACGATAGGGCGCTACGTTCTTCGAGAGCGTGTAATCTGCGATGAGACATTTCAAAAACGAGAGTGTGTGATCAAAGATGAGACGTTTTCGATGTCCGTAACTCAAAAGTGTAGGAAGTGACAGCTAAGTACAATTGGCTGTAAAACCAATCAAATATTCAATATAATCCAAATTTAACAACATGAGCGCATTTTTAAAGAAAATGTACCAGAGTATGAATGGGAGAGAGTGAGAGAGTGGATAATATTCTATATTAATAAGTGCTGGGTTGTGCCACTATATATATATATATATATATATATATATATATATATATATATATATAAATATTTAACATGTTTCTTAATATTACAATACATGTCTGATTTTGGAGGGATAAAAGTGTTGTAGGGGTTTAATATTTGATAAACGCCACCTGGCGTAACAGGTAGTCAATTTTCAATGTGTAGAGTCAATTTCAATGTGTACGTAATTTTTCCTTTGATATAAATAAAAGGTAATGTCAATGGTAACAACTAGAAAAACGAGTGAATTATTTCAGGTAATATATTCCTCAACTCTGGTTCGTATAACTCGAATTCTGGCCTTTCAAGGTAAGTTTTTATATTTGTTATGCAACATGTAACATGGCACCCGATATTTTAATATTACATCAGATTAAATGTAACCAATTAACAAAACAGCAATAAAGTTTAATTACAACAGGATTTGTATTTTTATTTTTGTAATTAATTACTTTATTACAAATTATTAATTAATTAGTTACATTTAATTTGAGGTGTATATTAAGATATCGGGCGCCATGTTACAAACAAATTATGTATACAGTACTTACCTAAGGTCAGAATTCGTGTTATACGAACCAGAGTCGAGGAATATATTACCTGAAATAATTCACTCGTGTTTCTGTTTGTTACCATTGAAATTACCTTTTATTGTTAATTACGTACAAATGAATGTGACTCTACTGTGTGTAAAACAAACACGCTACTATCCGCGATGAGGCGTAATTCACTTCTTCTAGTTAAATTTCCCCTTAAACATTTCACAAGCCCTCCAAAATAAATATGTATTATAATATTAAAATGTGAAACATATTAAACATATTGTAAAGAAACAGTATTATTAGTTTGATTTAGGGTTTAATTAAGCTCCATGTTGGTATGTGCCAATTTGTAAAGAAACAGTTAACGAGTAACTATTGTTGCGGGTTTATCGTTAATTCAGCCCACGTTGAATTAACCAATTGGTTACTAATCCACTCTGTTTATAAGAAAAATATTTATTATGTTGTTGCAGATGAGACCTCCTGCAAATCAATATTATTTTATAAAAACAATTATTTATTATATAGTTGCTATGACTCGTATGTTGAACATAAACTTGTGTTAATTAATTACCAAGTGTTTTACCAGAGAATAATGCTATATTACGGGTATTATAGTTAATAATTCGGTAATTCTCTCCAACCCTAGTCGGTCTGTATTATTTAAATTGACCCAGGTGTGGCGAAGAGAATACGTTAGTTCGGCACTCTCCCGTATTCACCAGCTGTCTGCAACGAGCGCTGTTGTTAGTAATTGACTCGTTCTTATAGGTTAGTTCATTTCACTTGACGGTTTTATCACTTTCTTTCTCTGTAAATTATTCCCCAATCAAAATACAATAACTATTCTACAATAACACAGAACATCATCACATACAAGAAGGATTCTTTATTTATATTATTTTTTAAATGTCAACAGTCGTCTTCATAAGTTATTGGATCGTAATATCGATCGTACAATGCTGAATCGATTTGTTAGTGGACTAGTGATGTATAATACAATTTAAATATAATTTTCGGTTTATCTCTTATCCCAGGGTACATGTGATTCTTTTAACGATTAGTAAGGCCAGGTAATGCAAAATTAAGGTTACTAAGTATTACAATTGTTATTAACTCTTAATATATAAAATTAAATATAAGCCTTTTCGTTACCATGCGATGCGATACTGAAGGTGGCCGTGTCTGTTTAGAACGGAGTGAAGATGAAATGGTTATGTTTCTCTTGACCAAAAACAGCGTCCAGATTTTCAATAAAGGTTTAAAGGTGATGTCCAGGAGTGTAACAGAAGTTCAATTCTGGTCTTCGTTCTTCTTCACGATCCTAGTAATTGCCAGTCCCAGTGAAATTGGTGTAATATTACGACTTCGTTAGTCTCTTGAAAGTGAGGTTTAGTATTTCAATACCAAAAGTTCTTCGTGTATTTTTGGTTTATATTTGCATTAATTTTGACTTCTTCTGCTATGTATCATCTTGGTTTAATTGTAAATCGGGTTCATCATCATTCCTTTACTGGAATTAGTTTAAGAAGGATTTATTAATTCCGTGAACTTTGAGGATGTGTAGAATTATATTTCCTGAAATCTAGTTCCGTAGTTATTACTCAATTCCTTTTTTTAATGGATTGGCTTTAAGAAATTTGATTTATTAAATTTTATTCATTTTATTTTAGTTTTATTTTTAAATTTGTCTGCTGAACTGTTCCCAATAGCATGTAACAATCGACTGTAAGGTTTTTTTAAATTCTTTTCTGGATTTGTTATTCAACTTAACCCATTCACATCTAACAATTGAATGTTGAAATCAACAAAATTTCTTGAATTTCTGTTACCCTAACAACCATTACTTTTCCTGTCATTGGATAATATTTGATATCCTAGAGCCAGAATTAGAAAATATTACTACTCTTATTTAATAAAATACTCCATGCTTGGAATTACACCAAATTACATAAAACTTTCACTTAATCTGCCTTATTAAACCGTATACATTTTACTACATTTTCATCTGAATGGACTTATTAAAGAGGTATTAATTTCCTTTTACAAATATTAAATTTAGGCCTATTGGTTTTATTACACATGTTATAATTTTGTTTTGTTTTTAATTTAATTTTTCTTTACCTGACCTACTGTACAAAAAGTCACTGGCTTATGGCCACTTATATCAATTTTAATTTCCTGGTTTCAATTCATTATTATTATTTAGTTCATCATTGAACCCTTCATTGGTTTTTAACATAATTATAATAACTACTTGCCAACTTATTAATACTTATTGTCTTCCTGGTCAAGTTTAGAAATATTATTTTAAACATCTTCATTAATTAATTAAAGTAAATACATTTAACATAATATCATACCTAATAAATGTACTTGTATTTAATTATTTAAATACAATTTTAACATGAATAAAATGAGTACCCATGACTTAGTACTTCCTTAAAGCAACGGCTCCACACTTACTACACACAAAACATAAAATAAATATCATGTAAACACTATATCATGATACAGTACAACACCAAGTACATTTTATAACACATTAAATATTAATTGAACAGTATATTATACTCAACTCCTACACATTAAACTCATCCCACTAGACACAATGTTTATGTTTTACATCTCATACTACTCATTACATATTTTATATTTAGGTACACCTTCGATGTTTTATTACTTAGTAACCTTACTAGGTACCTTCAATACATTTTTTAGGTGAGATTGGCCCTCTTGTATTTAATTATAACATACTTTGGGCATTGTTTTAAGTTATGTTTACAAAGTTTTTTATGTAACGTCGGGAACCTCAACTCTGTTACGTTACATAATATATGTATATAAAGTTACAGTGTCCCTCTCCCTCTCCCTCTCCCTCTCCCTCTCTCTCTCTCTCTCTCTCTCTCTCTCTCTCTCTCTCTCTCTCTCTCTCTCTCTCTCTCTCTCTCTCTCTCTCTCTCTCTCTCTCTCTCTCTCTGGTACAATTATTTATTATGAGCTCATTTAAGTTAATTTTGTTACTTGATTACTTTTGGTCATATTAAGAAAGATTCTTTGTATACTTTCGAATATTAAAAATTTTGTATAATTTGGTTACAGCCAATTTGTACTTAGCTGTCACTTCCTATACTTTTGAGTTATCGAAAACGCCTCATCTTGATCACACACTTTCGAATCTGGACTGTCTCATCATCGTTGATCACACGCTCCCAAATCTGTAGCGTCCCATCTAGATCTCACTTTTGCCAAATCTGTAGCATCCCATCTTGGATTACCCGCTGCCGATGTTTTAACTCAAAAAGTAACTGTTATTTAATAAACTTTTGGTGGTATAAAATTTAGATAATCACACTTCGTGAATTTGGCGGCCGTGTGAATTGGCCGGCTGGCAGCCTTCACGGTCGCGACGAAAATGACAACGTTTCACCACTGTGCATTGCAGAGGTGGGGCAACAACTACGTCACTGGTTCTTTGTTCAACGGCCAAGCCTCTGGCTTACAATTGTATGTATGTACGCGCATCGCATTCCTTCGTCTGACGTAATCATGGGCTTGGCTTGTTTACCCGTTATTGTGACAAACAGTTTTTTGCTACTTTTGTACTTTTCCACTGAATTCGACACAAATCCTGTTAACTCAATATTGCGTTGTTGAAAATTCTCACCAAAGGGAATATAAAATAAAATACAATAATTATGTTTTGGAACCATAGTTTCCCAAAATTATTAGGGTACCAGAATTGTACCGTCACAAAACCCCCTGAATGAAAGATTTTATGCCGAAGCATAAAGACTTTCATTGACACATTCGTACTTTCTAAAGGGATCTGCTAGGATATGTCGCCACAACCCCCTTACTATTTATATGAAAAGAAACACAATAACTCACCCGTGGTCCGATGATGATGACCGTACCTACATGACCTTACTGGACTTCTCCTTCGAGATCCCAACACCATAAGGCCAATCAGGCGTGTAACGCTCCTGCTCTGACGCGCTGGCCAGCTCAGGACCGCAGTCACAACATCACCAAACACTGAAACAATAAATCAAAAATATCAAAATAGTGGCTTGGTATAATGCTATATCCCTAACTGATCTGTTTCCCCTTAGCTATGTGCTGGTTTGTGTTAAGAAGCACTGGGTTTGCTTCAACTCAACAAGAATTATATAGAAGTGCCATTCTCTTACACTAATACATAATACATATTACATAATACATAATAATACACTCATCATTAACATTAATACGGTTAATACATTAAAATAACCAATTCACATTTAACTTTGATTAGAATTTCTTTAAATTTGCTTATCAGATTATAAACATACTTTTAATTATTAAACTTTTATTAATTAGCCATCAATTATTTATCATTGACTACCATTTAATTCTTCACAATTTCAAATTTTAAATAAATATTCATATTACATTATTATTATTATTTCATTTCTTATTACCTCTCTACTCTGAATTTTCTACCTAACCTTTCACATTTTTATCATTGATTAGTCTGGGTGACTCCTGTATTCTCTATGATTTGACTTATTATATAGGCACTAACATTTATAACCTTTCTTCTAACTAACCACTACTAACAACCAGATTTACATATTATGACACCAATTTCTCAATTATAAACACCCTCACTAATTCCATTTTAATCCTCTGGCACCGCTCGTCTTTGTATTCGGATGTGTGTTCCCTACCTGGCTATATACATTCATAATTTTTTGCCCTTCCAAAATATCGGCAAACACTCCCTTAAACTACGCTATTACTTGCCACAACACTATACGTTGGTCACTCCTTATCACCTCACCCCACTACAAAATATCATCATCAGCAAATATATGTTTACCCTTTACTTTACTCACCTCTCTACATATAATCACTACTACTGTGTCCCTAAAATATCTAATACTCTCTTTGTGTATTATTTTCTTCAAAATTCTTAACTATCTAACTCCCATTAACTTTAATTGACTAACTCAAATGCCTTTATTTACACCCAGGCGCTATCCCCTTTTAAACACTTTACATTTCTGACAATTGCATTACAATGCAATGCAATGTCATTTCTGACACTGATCATTGACAATTGCATTAGAAAATTCATCTCTCACCTACTAATAACAATACATCTCAATATTCAAATATATATTACGCTTAATCATTTATTATTCATTAGAAATTTTCTTCATTACAAATTAATAATTTAACTTCATTACACAAACTTTCTTGTATCACATTAATTGAGTAATTTATCTTCAATTATTTAATTTAATTAATTAAACTTTCACTATTACTTTCACTGTTTAGTCAAAACAAGAACTTGTTAATTGTTAATTATTAAAACAATTTACTGTTACATACATGGTGTACATAAAATTTACCTGTAATACACAACATCAAAATACACAAATACATTGACATTAATACACAAAAAAATATACAATCCAACTATTATTTTATCATTGATCAAAATCAGTTCATAAGCAGTCCATTTCAAAATCACTGTTCACATATATAACACGCATGTTTATGCATTATAATGTTAAACATTAACACCATGTTAATGTTTTATGCATTTCATACACAGTAAAACAATCTATCCTCCATCATTGAATAACAGTCTAATCTTAGGTCTATACAACTTATTTTTTACTAAATAAATGATATTAATATTATCATTATAATATTTATCTCCATTTTTATATTTTTCCACTATCTCGTTCGTATTAATAAGTGTATTCCATATTAATTTATCATATACCAGGTCACGATCGGGTATGGTTCTGTCTATCTCAGTATTATCTGTCATAATCATGTAAGTCATAAAGTCATTACTATCGTTCTCATAATTATCTACTACTACACCCTTTACTTCCCAAGGTAAGTAATTGTTATCATTATTTTCATAATCTATTATTATTACCATCTCAATTTCACTATAAGGTAAGTATTCACTATAATTATCCACCATCTCTAATCCTAACCTTTCTACAAATTCTCTATACTTTCTATTTATCTTAAAAATCCCTATTACTCTCTTTCTCTCTCTCTCTCTCTCAATATATTTCTCACCATAACACCAAGCTACACTCTCTCTCTTGTGACAGTACGAAAATCTTGATGTCAGAATTATGGTATGAGTGGTAGCAAACTATTGTATTTTATTGTTTTACACACACATACATGGATAGGACGATTTTCCCTTTGTAAAGCGACAACAACGCAGATTTCAGCAGAGCAAAACGATTCCAAGGTCAGGCGCGGACGTGTGAAGCCGAGCATACACAGTGGCGTTATATGTGCAAACTGACTTTTGATATCTCTTTTCGTTGGTCCATAAAGCGGGACGTCACTAAAATACAAAGATGACCTAACAACAATGACATGATAACAGGGCGTGAGCCAAATTGGAACAAAAGACAATGACGTGGATGCGCTAACACATACGCAAAATATGTGCTTTGCATCCCCCCAGTCAACAAGTCGTCATGCAGTAAACACGTATTAAAGTGTACTGGTGCTAAATAGGCCAGAAATAGTGTTTCTCAGTAGTTAAAAATGTAAAAGTCAGCAACACATAGTACAACTAAATAACAGTTTAACAATGTAGAGTCAGTGCCAACAAGACAGACGATCAGAATCAAAATACGCCGAACATCGGGCAAACCATGGGCAGCATCTGAACCATCCGGAGACCGCAACATTTCAGGAAAGTGCAACATTTAAATAATACCTTTTTACAAAACAATCGAGCTCGAGATAATATGAACAGCAAAATTTAGTAAATCAAAATTTTCAAAGATGTAGTGAGAGAGAGAGAGAGAGAGAGAGAGAGAGAGAGAGAGAGTGAGAGAGAGAGAGAGAGAGAGAGAGAGTGATTGATATTGTGAAAAACAGGCCGGCCGTCTTTATTAAAAAGAGGCGTTGGTTTGCGGTTCAGTAACCCTATTCAATGATAATATTAGGAAAATTAAATAATGCAGTATAAAATTTTCTTTTATGCAATAGAAGTAAAGAGAGAATAATTGTTGGAAACGTAAGATATTAATAAGTAGTGGAAGCCAACTAGCCGCCATGTTGTAATTGCGATATAAGCCGCCATTTGTATTTTGAATATTAATTATGCAAAGGAAGTAACAATTAAACAAAGTTTGGTTTTACCTTTCAATGGTAATCAGTATTATTATTTCGTACAACCCGAATGTTTCTGCACAATCACTTAACGAACTTTGGGCCCTGGGTACAAAACAGATATGTATGGTAGCATGAGTCTACGGAAGTGTGATCAACACTTGGTGAGTACCATAAGTAAATTGTTTACATATTTATGTATTTATATTAATGTATGTATGTGGGTGTGTGTTAACAAATGTCGACCCGAACTAGGGACTTGTTTATTTATGTGTTAACACTCTCCAAATATGCAGGGGTCACTAACTCATAATTACTGCACCACCTATGAGGTACACAAAAACACCAGGGAACTCTATTTGTAGACCTATCATCTCCCAAATATAAATCTAAGGAACTCATGTCCTTGCTAAACACACGTGAAGCCATTTCTTCACCCCCTACTACAACATCAAAGGAAAATTCTACCCCCTGCAGCCCTTTTACAAATATACTTTCTCTCAGCTCTCTCTCTCGCTGACTCAACACACACAAACATCTCATTATCACTCCCAATATTCTCATCATCATTTTCTAACACCATATTCTTAATTATATCATTGTTATTACCTGAAAACTCATTAGTCAAATTATCACTACCCCCACTATTATTCTTGTAATTCTCGTCTACTTTACTCTTCGGTATATCAAATATCTCGTCTACTAACGTTACTGTTTGTTCTATCATTTTATCGAAATGCGTATGCATTTCATCGATTCTTTTATCAAAGTGGCAATTTTGTCTTTTAATTTCAGTCTTTAATTCATCAAACTTTACATCAAAACTATTTCTGATTTCATTTTTCTGCTCGTTAAATTTTTTATCAAAATTATCGAATCTTACACTCTGTTCATCAAATTTGTCATTCAAGTTATTATATTTGACATTAGAATCACTTTTTTGCTCATCTAACTTCATGTCTAACTTTAACAATAATTGCATCATTGCACTAATCTCATCTGTTTTACTTTCGTCCCGAATTGAGATGGGTGTTAATGGAACTGGATTTAATTCAGTGTCTCTGGTTTCACTGATCTGACTAACTGGGTTCAATTTAACGTCCATCTCACTCGTAACTGTTTCGTCTACATTATCATCTTCGCCAGTATTCATTTTGCTTATTATATATCTAACACATATAGGTCTATAACGTAACTTAACCCTACCTTTAGCACGTGTTTACGTACTTTCCCAATTATCTCAGGTAAATATTCCGTTTCTCCAGTATATATACTCTACATAAAATTAGGTCTTATGTAGAGTCCCTGTTCGCGAAAGCCATATTACAAATAAAGCTATATTACTTTATTACAAATTATTAATTAATTAGTTACATTTAATTTGAGGTGTATATTAAGATATCGGGCGCCATGTTACAAACAAATTATGTATACAGTACTTACCTAAGGTCAGAATTTGTGTTATACGAACCAGAGTTGAGGAATATATTACCTGAAATAATTCTCTCGGTTTTTCTGTTTGTTACCATTGAAGTTACCTTTTATTGTTAATTACATACAAATGAATGTGACTCTACTGTGTGTAAAACAAACACGCTACTATCCGCGATGAGGCGTAATTCACTTCTTCAAGTTAAATTTCCCCTTAAACATTTCACAAGCCCTCCAAAATATATATGTATTATAATATTAAAATGTTAAACATATTAAACATATATATGTAGATAAAGTTACAGTGGCACAACCCAGCACTTTTTATATATATTATTATTCACTCTTTCACTCCCCCTCTCTCTCTCTCTCTCTCTCTCTCTCTCTCTCTCTCTCTCTCTCTGGTACAATTATTTATTATGAGCTCATTTAAGTTAATTTTGTTACTTGATTACTTTTGGTCATATTAAGAAAGATTCTTTGTATACTTTCGAATATTAAAAATTTTGTATAATTTGGTTACAGCCAATTTGTACTTAGCTGTCACTTCCTATACTTTTGAGTTATCGAAAACGCCTCATCTTGATCACACACTCTCGAATCTGGACTGTCTCATCATCGTTGATCACACGCTCCCAAATCTGTAACGTCCCATCTAGATCTCACTTTTGCCAAATCTGTTGCATCCCATCTTGGATTACCCGCTGCCGATGTTTTAACTCAAAAATTAACTGTTATTTAATAAACTTTTGGTGGTATAAAATTTAGATAATCACACTTCGTGAATTTGGCGGCCGTGTGAATTGGCCGGCTGGCAGCCTTCACGGTCGCGACGAAAATGACGTTTCACCACTGTGCATTGCAGAGGTGGGGCAACAACTACGTCACTGGTTCTTTGTTCAACGGCCAAGCCTCTGGCTTACAATTGTATGTATGTACGCGCATCGCATTCCTTCGTCTGACGTAATCATGGGCTTGGCTTGTTTACCCATTATTGTGACAAACAGTTTTTTGCTACTTTTGTACTTTTCCACTGAACTCGACACAAATCCTGTTAACTCAATATTGCGTTGTTGAAAATTCTCACCAAAGGGAATATAAAATAAAATACAATAATTATGTTTTGGAACCATAGTTTCCCAAAATTATTAGGGTACCAGAATTGTACCGTCACATTGTATTGCTTATATTGCAAGGAACTTTTTGTTGTGTTTATGGAATTGTAATATGTTACTATTGTAAAGGGGATTATTAGAGAATTCACTGCAGTTTCTTTTTGTACTTAGTTTAGGAGAGGCAGGCATTGGCACACAAGGAAAGTGGTGTGACCAACACTATGCTTCGGTTTTCCTTGGGTTGAATAACTTTGTCACATAACTGAATCGACTAGGGGCTGCTAATATACTTAGATAATTATAGTGTTTTTTTTAATTGGATTTAATGAATATAAAAATATTCTTATTCACGTAGCTTAGTCATTCTGTAGCTGATAAGTATTTCTAAATATAATAATTTTGTTCCTTGTTGAATTTAATGAATACGAAATTGAATATCTCAGTTTAATGCCAATAATCATGTTAAGGAACCGTAGTGGAAGATAGCTTGCTTATATTGCATTCAGTCATTATGATATGCTTCGGCTTCAGCTAAAGGTTGAATTATTCTAAACTCCCTGGTGTGGTTGAGATAAGCAGTAAGTAAGTAAGAATTACCATGTAGCATATCATTGAACATGGTGAAATGCAGATGATTGAACTCTGGTTGTGTGAGCTGCACCACTTTTATTAGCTCTTGATATCAAGATATGGAAACTTATGTCTATACTTAAGTTTACTCCTACTGTTAGATTCCACATACATATATGGAACTCTTAGCTACTAGTTTGAACGTTTCTATTGTTCAAGCATTTGTAATCTACTTATGAAGCATTCCAACAATAGTTAGAAAGCATAAATGTGTTCCACTTATCCCAATATCTTCTTACCATTGCTGAAATGTCTTAGTGGAAATGCTCTTCATGCTTATCGCTCACTATCCCATAAATATTTTGGAAGAAAGCATATTTTAAGTAACCAATTGCAACCTAATTCTCGGTATGGTATTAAATATTCATTAATAGCTACATGGTACGTTTCAGCTCTTTAGTTATCCAAAATTTGTCAACAGATTTGAAGGCTTTCCAAACTGCTTTCTATTGCCTACAGTAACACTGTTAAAAGTTTCACTGTTCCTTAAACACCTCACAAATGTGTGGGCCAACATAGTTTCTTTCCTTAATCTTAGTATCACTCAGACATGGAAACTTCCTCTTTCAATATTTGAAAGCTTCTCCTTCTTGGTTTGTTGCTTCACAAAATGTTTCATCAGCTTAAGTTTAATATATAAAGGTGGCAGTCATGATTTAATCATGGCCAACTAAGGAGTGCACTGGATATTCTTGTTTACTCCAAAAATCTCCATTCAGGCTAATTTTAACTTATGTGAAGACCTATCATGTAAAAAAATCAGCAATGTTTGATTACCTTATTCTGAATAAGATGACAATAACCTTCAGATCTCCACATCTGCCATTGATAGTCTTCATATTTAATTTTTTCAAGAAGTGTAACATTTGTATAACTGTCCTTTGTATACATACATCAACGTAGCTGGAAACCCACAGAGGGGAAATTTCCCCTCCGCTGACGAACTTCCCACTACTACGTGAGTACGCGTGTACTAGTTGGTACAGTCACCACTGCAAGCAGTGTTCGGAACGCTTTGTTTGTGTCAGTGTTTGTTTAAATTTCAATAATTTAAGAGCTGTTTTAAATATAAAAATTGCACACTCGTGTGCTCATAGCCCCCAGGTGGTAGCAAATATGCCTTTTATTTTTATGTCTTAAGAAAAATATCCACTGTCACTTTAAAAATAGAACCAAACAACGGAATGCAAATACTACTGATAATTATGTGCTACTGTAATTTCTAAATTTTGTAATGCAAATTATTTTCTATTTAATGTTTTTGGATCTAAAGAACAACATTTATAATCGTTAACGTACTACAAATTAAACACAGAACACTAACAAAGCATGCTGAAAATTATTGTAAAATTATTGTAGGCCTATAAATATGCCGACATTATCAAATTAATCCATTCATCACCTCACCCCACTTGTTCCTATTTATGCAGTAAAATAGATCGTTGGAACTACGTACTATAGAAGTAGGCCACACAAGACAACAAAAATGAAAAATGGAATTATGTTTATACAAATTACCTTTCATGATTCCAAGGTCATCTTCAGGGCTCTTTTTCGTTTCATGTCAGTAGACGATCAGTAATATGCAGTCCTATGGTAACAAATTATTGCTAACTGTTCAAATAGAAAATAATAAAATTTTTACTGTGCAAGTCATATAGTAATATGACTTTTTTTATAGTAATGTACTTTTTTGTAACAAAAAAATTTTTAACTAAGTTAACAGCTATGACAGCAGGTAAACCACACTTCACATTAAGTCTTCAATTCCTGATAGAGTTTCTTCACTGTCCGTGTCCATTTGACTACATCCGCTGGCGTCATTCATCCTCATCTGTGTCACTGGTTTCCCCTCCAAGTTGAATGATGAAATTTTCAACAGCGTTTTCTATTTCTGGTTGAGATGTAACGTAGTCTTCTTCAACCTTTTTTACATGGTCACATTTTTTTTTGCCAGGATTCTCTGGTGATTTCCCCGAATTTTTGTACTGTTAGCTGCTTCATGTCTTCAATTATAAACATTGTGTTGTTGGTTGCTACCCAGTTCTTCACCTCAGCCCAAATAAGTTCTATTGGGTTGAGCTCCGGATGGTATGGAGGTAAGCGCAATACAGTGTGGCCGTGTTGTTGAAGGAGCGAATCGATTACATATTCTTTGATCCTTGGTTTATGTAACGAAATCAACTGCAGTAACTGTACCTTCAGCATCGAATCATCGAAAGGTATTCAGTTACTTCGATGCCACTCTTGCATTTTACTTTTAGTTGAAGCGGAGGTTGGACACTTTTTTGACTGCACATTATGGTATGGTGCATTGTCAATGACAAGTACACTTTTTTCTGGCAGGTTTGGTATTAATTTTTCTGTCAACCACTTTTGGTAGTTTTCAAAGTTCATTGAACTGTGATAGTCTTCTGAACACAGACTTGATTTCCACATGGTGAAGCAGTTTTCAATAAAACCCATCTCTCCTCCCGCATGAATTATTATAAATCTTGCTCCTTTAGTGAGGGCTATAGCGACACCATCATTGTTATTGTCTGCCCACGATTTCTGGCTCACATGTGACGAGTGAATATAAGTCTCATCCATGTAAACTACTGGTCGCCCTTCTCTGTATTTCCTAAGGTTTTTTAAATATTCGTGTCTGTGGAAGGCTATGTGTTGTTGTTCAATAAGTACATGTCTGTTGTTTCTCGTTTTTTTCTATTTAAAACCCAACTGTTTGATTACTGTCCTTAAACTGGTCTTCCCTCCATTAAACCCTATATCTTTCACTAATTTTGAATGTAATTTTGGTAGTGTAGGTAGACATTTTTTGACGAGGTAAAAGCCGTTGATCATTCGGCGTATAACAGACTTATCAAAATCGTCCAAATCTGTCACAGGCTTTTCTCTCTTCCTTTTCATATTCGGCGTTTCAAATAATGGTTGCCCTTCGCTTCCTGGTTTATTCTCGCTAGTGTCATCCGACTTACACCAACTGCAGCCGACACTCTTTCTCTAACTTTTTTACAGTCTATTAAAAACCCTCCATGATCTGCTTCCTTCTTCATAAACTCCATCACATTGTATATAACTTCGTGAGTTTGGCTTTTAAGCAACTTTCCCGACAACTTACTCATTGTTAAGCAATCACTAATAACAAAAATTAAAGATATAAAAATATCGTGACAAAAAACAATACAAACAAATTAGTTTTAAATAACATCACAGAAAGGTAAACCTAATCACTAAGAAAGCTATTAAAATACAAAACCACAGCACAGATTGCAAAACACAACAGCAACTCAGTAACTTTTGGAATGCTTGCAGACTGTACGTGTAAACAACACCACACTTACAGTCACACTGTATGGTGGGAGACGCTCATTCATTGTGCATGCGCTAACCAGGCAACTTCCTAAATTGATGTGTGTATATGTACAGTGTGGCCTACATGAATAGACAGCAGTGAGTTTTCATTGTGAAGCAAAACTGCATTCAAACTTAAATGAATGTGTGAAAACTCTAGTCTTGTAGACTGCGGTCTTTTCTCAAAGAAGTCATCAGACATTCACGTTATTGCAGGAAATAAGATTGTTATCCATTTTGAAAAATAGAGTTAAGCCTTTTTGTCAGCTCTATATACTGACACTTTCATGTTTCCCTCCAGGGGGTTCCACTGCTGAAGCAGTTCATTTTAAGAAATTTTATTTGCCATCCTGGACAAGGTTGAATCTGGTGTAAAATCAAGATCTTGCTGTAAAGATTCAGGCAGTTCTACGCCCCACTCTCTATGTCTGAATTGGGTTCTAGTATGTAACAATGTGACATGTAAAGACAGGCAGATCATCTCCATGTGTTACTGCTCGTATTGTATACTTGGATAGATGATGATCCCGTTCTTTTCCTCAACATTCCACGTTGAAGGTGTGGCACCATGCAGAATTAACAATCACTTATGTGGTTTGTTGGTTCTTGCCATTCAATGGTTTCCATTGAAATTAAATGTTTATTTAGTGTTGAAAACCCAATTCGTTTTAAATTATATTAAAAAAATAAAACAATAAAACTATTTTATTGTTTTATTTTTTTAATATAATTTATAATGGATTTTTACCAAGTAAAGGCATCAAGCATTAATTAATTCGTTTTAACTTAAAATTCATTACCAAAATATGAATATTTCAGTAAACCATAAAGGAAAATGAGAGCTAAGTAAGAGATTTAAATATCTGTTGCATTTTTCTTACATCAACATTAATAAGAATTGACAGCATGAATTTTTTCCAGTTTTATTTATGAAAGCATTAAAACCATGCAGGAATGTGTTATAATTTTAATATTAATGTGGACTTAATGTTAAGAAATTAATTTGGTCAATCGGGCAATTGAATTATCATAAAAAAAAACTGTATTCCTCATTATTGACTAATACAAAATGTGAGTCCCATTCCAAAAATAATATTACAGTGTTAGTTCCATTTATGTTGCTAAGGATCAGTGTTATTAAGATTAAGGTACTAAAAAGCACAACATTTTTTTTTCATGTATTTTGAAAATCATCATGTTGAAATATATTTGTGTAGGAGATTGTATCAGTTCGAAAGTACTAACATGAAATTTTGTGTTCCACTAATCTTTTCATTTTGACCTATAACGAATGTTTATTTATATGTCCAAACCACCGATTTATTTTCAACACATCCTTCAAAACTTGAAAAAAGTTAACATATTGTAAGAAACAGTTTTAATTAACATGATTACAAATTTTGTTAAGGAACAGACAGACAGTCACCACTCACACTTGACAGATGGCGTGTGAGAGCCATATCATTATGTCCATTAAACCAAACTCTAACGCAAACTAAACCAGCAAGTCCGTATAGGCGAGCCCCTGAGTACAGGTTAGGTTGGGGTCAGGTGACAATTAAAAACAACTTAAAATAGCATTATTAAGTTTTACTTTTGTCAGTATTGTGCAGCTTTCTTATTTGTTATTGATTCCTTGACACCAAAAAATTGTTTAATACATTTCGATTGTTATTGAATAAAGTGTTACCAAATATCCAGTAAAAACATTTAATTCAGACCAAATATTTAGCAACCTAAACTTTAGAAAATAAAGGCTCAACTGTAACACAGCATATTATTGGAAAACACTTGTAAAATATAACTTCAAATGTTGCCTTGTTTTTTTTTTTTACAGGAAATCTATTACTTACAAAATATATTCGTGAACTGATACATATTATGATCTTAATTTTTAATACTTCTGAATGAGAATAAATTTCATTGGGGAGGGGGCATCATACATGGCCACTAAAAGATCTACTAATTTGTATCTATGTTTGAATGATTTAATAAATGCCACTTAACTAACCATTAACACTTCAACGCTAAATACATGTAGCGTTTTTAACCTTTAACTTGTGTCTCCTCAACAAACGTTAAATTTTATATCATGTAACAAATTACCATCATGTATAACCTAATTAGGCCTACAAAACAGAGACGCTCACACACCCCATAGCATTTTACGTGAGGTTATGAAAACAGTGATTAATGCTTACACCTATTTAAGGTGTATGTATTACACAAATGTAAATACTTACATATTTAAACATTCTTTAAATTCATAACTTATTTCTTTATATATTTTGTTAATAACCATCATTGAAAATCAGTACTTTTCGTTCTGTCTGTCTGCCTGTCTCTCTCTCACACACACGCACACGCACACACACAGTCTGAAATAGTTACAGAGCCTTCATTTCATCATTTCCTGCTGCCATCCTCTGCACTTCCCTTATTAAAGACCAAAACATTTCTCACTTCATTACCATCCACATTGCGCGTCCCCTGAGGCTCCTTTTTCCTTGTCAAATGGCCGAAAAAGTGCGTGGTCACATCACACGGCCAACAAGTGCACGGTTAAGTCAGTAGTCGCCTGCGGGCACTTAAATACTATACGTGTGTACTGTTACACAGCTACAAGGAGACTGACTGACTCACTCCGTATTTCACAAGGGTCTGCCTATTATACTGCACACAGAAACCAGTTTTATCCGGTTATAGCCAAGCGTCACTTTGTTTCGTCTGTCGTAAGACTTGTTGATCTCACATACATAATTACGCAGAACTCTTGTCCCAGCCAAGCCCACATACGCAATCCAAGATATTTCATAATCCACGAAAACCATAACAATGTACTGTTACAATTTTTAATAATATTGTGATTATTTGTATAGAAAACTATGTTCTATAGTTGTGTTCTTCTTTATGTGTAATGATTTCTCTAATTTTTAGGACGCAAGGAGGAAACTTGCAGAATTGGAAGATTATCAGAGTACAATAGTTGCAGAGGATGATGCTAAGAAAAGAAAAATTATTCAGGTAATAAAATGTTAAAATATTTAACCAAGTGCAAAGTTGGCAAATTAGTATATTTTGAAAAATTTATCAGTGTAATTTGACAGTAAAAAAATAAATATCACTATTACATTAACGATTCGGAACACTAGGTTTTTTATAAATAAAAGCATAAAGTTTTACCTTACAGCCTGAAGCGGTTTTCTCTTTTAAAAGGCTTCTTCAGAGGCTGCCGCTGGTAGCGCTGTCCATCTTGTTGTGGGTGACGGAATCGAATTTCGAAAGATCGATGCTGTGTGTGTGGGGTGAGATATGTTCGAATAATGCGTGCGAATTGAATTGTGTTTGTTCGTTTAGGATGTCGTTTTTATTTGTTTTTGTGTGTTTGTATATTTCCAATTGTTCTAGAGTGTCTAGTTTTCGGCCTTTTGTGTGTACGTGTAGAATTTTCATGTTATTGTCGATGTTTTTATATGTGTGGTTTGCTTCAATGAGGTGGTTTGCAAAGGTGGATTCTGTAGTGGAGTGGAGTGGAGTGCCTTTGTGTGTTCAATGTATCTCTGTTTGAAGCTACGTCCTGTCTGGCCTATGTAGAATTTATTGCAATTTGAGCAATTTAGCTTGTAAACACCGGGTATATCGAATTTGTTTAGTGCTTTGTATGTGTGTTTTGATAGTGTGTGTTCTGTTTTGTTAGTAGTTTTGTAAGCGATTCTGTATCTTGCTTTTTTGAATTTGTGGGCTCTTTTTTCAGTTTGCTTGTTGATGTATGTTAGTGTTGTGAATTTGTTGTTTTCTGTCTTTGTCTGTTGTTTGTTTTGTGTAGGAGTTTACTGACTATTGTTCTGTCATATCCGTTAGATTCTGCTAGATATTTTGTCGTGTTTAGTTCGTCTTTGTAGTCTTTTTCATCTAAGGGGATGTTGTTAAGTCTATGTATCATGGTTCTGAAGGCAGCTAGTTTGTGTTGTATTGGGTGATTGGAGGTGTTGTGTATTAGTGTGTCAGTTGTAGTTGGTTTTCTGTATATACTGAATTTGTGCCTGTGTTCTAGTTTTGTGATGGAGATGTCTAAGAAGTTTATGGTATTGTTGTGTTCGTATTCGGCAGTAAAGGTTATTTTTTATGTATTTTGTTTATGTGTGTTAGTAACTGTTCACATTGTCTTTTGTTTCCCCTGTATAGTGTTAGAATGTCATCAACATATCTGTGCCAATATAGTATTTTATGTGAGTGTCTGTCATTGTTTGTGAGTATTTTTGTTTTTTCTAAGTGTTGGAGGAAGACTTCTGCTAGAATGCTGGATATGGGGGAGCCCATGGGTAAGCCATCGTTATGTGTGTAGTATTTATTGTTATAAGTAAAGTAGTTTTGTTTTGTGATAATGTTCAGAGTTTCTGTTATTTCGTTGATAAGTTTGTCTGGTGTGTTGTTCTGTTTGAGTTTGTTTTGTAGGACGGTGATTGTTTCAGAGATGAGGATGTTTGTGTACAGGTTTTTAATGTCAAAGGAGGCTAATGTGGCATTATGGGGGATGTGTATGTCTTTTATTTTTGTTACTATGTCTGTGTTGTTTTTTACTGCAATGTTGTTGTCTAGTTGTGTGTGTTGTCTGATAATTTTGTCTAGATATTTTCCGAGTTTGTGTGCAGGGGCATTACGGTAGTTGATAATGGGGCGGATCGGAATATCTTCTTTATGGATTTTGGGAAGCGCTTGGAGGGTAGGGGCTGATGGTCGGATTTATTTCATGTAGGGCTTTTGTTTGTGTGTCATTATGTGTTTGGCTTTGTTGACTAGTTGTTTTACTGTGTTTTGGTGTCTGTCGTTGGGGTCGTGTTTTAGTTCTGTGATGTTGTTCTGTTCCATGAAGTTTTGTACTTTTTTGTCTAGGTTGTCTGTGGGGATGATTACAGTCGTGTTGCCTTTGTCTGCTTTTACAAATGTGATGTTGTGTTTGTGTGCCTTTTCCCTCAGTTTGATGGCTGTGTGTGTTTTTCAAAGTTGTGGTTGTTGTTGTCAGGTGACTGTAATCATCCCCACAGACAACCTAGACAAAAAAGTACAAAACTTCATGGAACAGAACAACATCACAGAACTAAAACACGACCCCACCGACAGATACCAAAACACAGTAAAACAACTAGTCAACAAAGCCAAACACATAATGACACACAAACAAAAGCCCTACATGAAACAAATCCGACCATCAGCCCCTACCCTCCAAGCGCTTCCCAAAATCCATACAGAAGATATTCCGATCCGCCCGATTATCAACTACCGTAATGCCCCTGCACACAAACTCGGAATATATCTAGACAAAATTATCAGACAACACACACAACTAGACAACAACATTGCAGTAAAAAACAACACAGACGTAGTAACAAAAATTAAAAACATACACATCCCCCATAATGCCACATTAGCCTCGTTTGACATTAAAAACCTGTACACAAACATCCCTATCTCTGAAACAATCACCATCCTACAAAACAAACTCAAACAGAACAACACACCAGACAAACTTATCAACGAAATAACAGAAACTCTGAACATTATCACAAAACAAAACTACTTTACTTATAACAATAAATACTACACACATAACGATGGCTTACCCATGGGCTCCCCCATATCCAGCATTCTAGCAGAAGTCTTCCTCCAACACTTAGAAAAAAGAAAAATACTCACAAACAATGACAGACACTCACATAAAATACTATATTGTCACAGATACGTTGATGACATTCTAATACTATACAGGGGAAACAAAAGACAATGTGAACAGTTACTAACGCACATAAACAAAATACATAAAAACATAACCTTTACTGCCGAATACGAACACAACAATACCGTAAACTTCTTAGACCTCTCCATCACAAAACTAGAACACAGGCACAAATTCAGTATATACAGAAAACCAACTACAACTGACACACTAATACACAACATCTCCAATCACCCAATACAACACAAACTAGCTGCCTTCAGAACCATGATACATAGACTTAACAACATCCCCTTAGATGAAAAAGACTACAAAGACGAACTAAACACGATAAAATATCTAGCAGAATCTAATGGATATGACAGAACAATAGTCAGTAAACTCCTACACAAAACAAACAACAGACAAAGACAGAAAACAACAAATTCATAACACTAACACACATCAACAAGCAAACTGAAAAAATAGCCCACAAATTCAAAAAAGCAAGATACAGAATCGCTTACAAAACTACTAACAAAACAGAACACACACTATCAAAACACACACACAAAGCACAACACAAATTCGATATACCCGGTGTTTACAAGCTAAATTGCTCAAATAGCAATAAATTCTACATAGGCCAGACAGGAGACGTAGCTTCAAACAGAGATACATTGAACACACAAAGGCACTCCACTCCACTCCACTACAGAATCCACCTTTGCAAACCACCTCATTGAAGCAAACCACACATATAAAAACATCGACAATAACATGAACATTCTACACGTACACACAAAAAAGCCGAAAACTAGACACTCTAGAACAATTGGAAATATACAAACACACAAAAACAAATAAAAACGACATCCTAAACGAACAAACACAATTCAAATCGCACACATTATTCGAACATATCTCACCCCACACACACAGCATCGATCTTTCGAAATTCGATTCCGTCACCCACAACAAGATGGACAGCGCTACCAGCGGCAGCCTCTAAAGAAGCCTTTTAAAGGAGAAAACCGCTTCAGGCTGTAAGGTAAAACTTTATGCTTTTACTTATAAAAAACCTAGTGTTCCGAATCGTTAATGCAATAGTGATATTTAGTTAAGTAACGGACACGTCATGGACAACGAAATCCAAGAAGTAAAAAAATGTTTATAACGTGTTACAATTAAACTGTCAGAACCCACAACCAATAAATATGTTTTGCAATTTTATGTGATTTGTAAGTATTAATAATAGCAAATTAAGAATTACTATCGTGATTAATTTGTTTTAATCTCTCTGTATTGTGTTTGTACTAGGAAGGTGAACAAATAATGGAGGAGATGATGGCCAAATGTAAGAAACTGCAAGTAGACAGCATGAGTGATAAGGAATTAGTAGAAGCTATGAATAAACTTAAACAAGAAGCATTGTCCAAAAACAATCCATACATTGAAGCGCTTATTGCAGATTAAGTTCCTACCATTTTAGTTTTAAGTTATTACTTGTTATTATATCTTAGTACCTTTCATCTGTTTTTCTATTTGTTTGTACTTTTATAAATATATTTTGCATTTTTAAATACAGTTTTGTTAATCACTATATCCTTTTAATGCTGAAAATCCATTGTGCATGCCTTATAATATACTCAGTTTTTGTAAAAGTATGATAGATGACAACTCTCCAGATAAAATTTAGACAGGGTTAATAAAACAGATACATATTGGGTCATGCATAGGATCCTAACTATTGAGAAATTGTATGCAGACTTATATAGTGTTTTCACTGTATGGTCAGTTGGTGTATTGAAAGCTTCAGGCTGCATGTATAATAGAGAGAACTGAGTGTAGAAATCAAACTATGTAATGTGCTGAAGTAGCGGAAGCACTTATAATGGAACTGTGAAGACAGAAATAAAAGGAGAAACAATATATTTTAAAATACCATTGTTAAGTGTGATCTAGTTTTTGAGTCTATTCAGTTGTAGTCTTCAGCTATTCACAGGTAATTTGTGAACAAAATGAGGAAACACTGTGTTTGTATATATTGTGTCATAGAATAATTTTCACCATTACTAGTTACTTGCTGCTTGTAATTAGTACCAGGTCTCCATCAGTAATGACTTTCCTTCTTATTTTTCTATGTTCAGTAGATAGTATTAAAGAATGGTTCTGGCAGGTCTTTGATGGGCATATTTATACACTGCACTGGTGCCAGATGTACATTTTTCATATTTATGCTCTCTCTCTCTCTCTCTCTCTCTCTCTCTCTCTCTCTCTCTCTCTCTCTCTCTCTCTCTCTCTCTCTCTCTCTCTCTCTCTCTCTCTCTCTCTCTCTCCCCCCCCTCTTCTCCCTCTCTCATGAAAATGCGATACCGTAAAAACTAGCTTATAATTCAGAATTTGGTTATCCTAGTGGATTCAGTGATTCAGTAGTAAACAGACTAAATGGTGATTGTCATTTTTGTTGAGGTCAAATTTACACATTACACTTCCATATCAGTGTCATCACTACGATTGTTGTATAGTCACATACAACAGTGGCAGCATTGCATAAAACTAAGATGATGTTACTGTGACAACACTTATGATTGGTTGTCACTATATGTTAAGTAACATTCTCCACAAATGTCAAAACCATTTTATAAGTAAGCAGGTATAGCTGTTGATACTGACTACTGTAATTCATCCTCAGTAGAGATGAGAGATCAGTATGATAAAATCAGCTGTGTAAACCAAATTACCGTATTGGCCCGAGTATAAGACGATTTTTTCCTTAAAATGCCCTTCCAAAAATCATACTCGTCTTATATGTGCAACGTAACATTTAAAAATTTTGTGTTTGAGGCTGCAAAAGTATAGCATATTTTGTAACATTTCCCAGCTGCATAGGCTTGTCGTGTGTGTGTAGCGTGAATCAACACATGCGTTTTATAATGAGCTCAAGGTAAAACTTAGAATGAAGGCACTGGAGGTGGCACATGAGTTGAAAATTCCAATAACTGAATTTAAAGCAAGCTTGGGCTGGTGTAAACGCATGATGCGGCGTTCGGATCTGTGTTTATGATGTCACACTACCCTTGCGCAATTCCTACCTGCAGATTATACTGACAAATTGATTGCTTATCAGCGATATATTATAAAACTGAGGAAAGCCCACAATTACCTGCTTGGCCAAATGGCAAATGCTGACAGAACACTAGTGTTTTTCGATATACCATCAAGTGTTACTGTGGACAGGAAGGGTGCAAAATCATTTATAATTAAATCTACAGGCAACGAAAAGTAACACATTACTGTGATGCTAGGAGTAACTGCCAATGGAAGAAAACTTCCACCGTACGTTATTTTGAAGAGAAAAATGCTTTAGAAGGAACAGTTACCAGCTGGGATTGTTTTTAAATCACAGGAAAAGGGGTGGATGACTGAAGAACTTATGGCAGATTGGCTTAAGATTGTTTGGAGACGTCGATCAGGCGGTTTACTAGGACAGAGAGGTATATTCATTCTTGATGGTTTTTGTGGTCACGCAAGTGAGAAAACAAAGAAGTTGGTTGCAGATATGAACACTGATCTTGTTATAATCCCTGGGGGAATGACTTCTCAGCTTCAAGTTTTAGATGTGGTTGTTAATAAACCATTTAAGAATTACTTACAGAAGAACTGTAGTGACTGGTTGCTTAATGGAAACCATGCATTGACTCTGGCAGGCAAGTTGAAGAAACCAAGCATACAGTTACTGGCCCAGTGGATAATCACAGCCTGGGAAAAAATCAAAAGTGATTCTATTATAAAGGGGTTTAAAAAATGTGTTTCTAATGACATGGGTGGGAGTGAGGATGAGATTTTGTGGAAAGATGTAGTTATGAATCTGATTCCAGTACCAATTCTCAAGATGAACTTGGAGAAGAAGAAGGAAATGAGGGTGATCATTGGAACTAAAAACAGTAAGGTACTTTAACACTTATAATTTCACCTTTAATGTAAAATAGCCATGTTTATTTAGTGTTACTTCAAAGTATGATATTTAGACCATTTAATCATCTTTCTCATACAACACGTCAAAAAATTCAGTGTTGTCTTATATGCAGGCCCCTTTTTTCCTGTAAAACACCTTGAAAAATCTAGGGTCATCTTATATTTGGGTCAATCCAGTATATCAAGATGACGATGAGAAGAACAAGTGAACACAGTTGCTATTTAGTATATGCTTTGCCATTGAAATCATGCCACAAAACAATTATTTGTATGCAAAACATAATAATGCTAATACCTGTGCAATATAATGCAGTACAATATCCAAACTGTTAGTACTCTGAACTCCTCAACAGACATGTTGAACTCCTGAAAGCATGAAATTAATTATTATTGTTTGATTTTTGCTTAAAATAAGAACTGTAGCGGTATTGTCTTGAAGTACTGTAAGGAGGTGTGCACATTGAAAGACACAATGTATCATGATAGTTTGCTGTTGCAAGAAGTGACTTTTAACTGTACAACAATCTTGTGCCCAGTGGAGTGATACAATGCGTGAATGTTTGCTGTTGCAAGAAGTGACTTTTAACTGTATAACAATCTTACGCCCAGTGGAGTGATGCAGTGAACAGCACAGTACACTGTTGTTCCTTGGGTCAGGTGTAATGATGAGTTCCTCTGAGACACAGAAAGCTAAAAATGAAAGAAATTAATGGGTGAATTTGTACAGTATCAGAATGCAAGATCTCTCACAACAGGAAGAGAAATTTCATGAATTCTACAGGATTAGCCCACACAATTTTCATTTTTTGGAGAAACTGCTGTTAGCATACAGACTAACTACAGAAACTGGAAAGGACACTAACACCAATAGGCTAGTGGAGATCACTACCCAGTCACAAGCTATTCACTTACGGATTATACTGGGTAACTACTTTCTGAAGCTGGAAGGAGCAATCCCCCATACACTGGAAATATGTGGGTTTACCATAAAGAAAAAAGCATACTGAAAGTACATACTGTTGTATTTAACTTTTGTGAACACAAACCTGTGAAGCTGAATAAACACTAGAAGAAACAAAAATTACACTTTCTTACCTGTGTCCTTGATTTGCACTGTTTTTTTTTTTCTATGCCAAATCAGGCCTGGATTAACTTTTTAGGACGGAATTTCACAAAAGGGTTCAACAAGTTTGCTGAAAGAAATCATCAAAGAAACAGTTTCTTGTGATCTCAACATGTTTATTGAAAAAGAAACCTTGTATATTACTGTCACTTGGACCATTCAACTTGAACTTTTATTGTGGCATCATGTTCAACTCTTAAAAGGAGCAAACATTTTTAACAATTAATGCAAATGGTGAAATTTTAAATAGGTTTTTAAAGGGAGAAAGTGTGATGTCTACCAAAAGTTCATGAGAAGTTGGAGACTCACCAATAACAAAGGTTAAAAACAATACAGAAAACATTTTAAGCTTCACTTTCAAAATCAGTTCAGACAATTGTTAAACAAAATGAAAAACAGTGAGGACAACAAATGACTCATCCATCGATGAACAGTGTTGTGGTTCACCCAGCAGCAAAGTTCATGAGAACCAACTTTGGGACCTTTGTTTTGTAAGAAAGCTCTAGTTTGAATAAAAAATTAGCAGACCTTGCACAGGCAGGTTAAAAAACTTACAATCACAGCACAGAATTTGTGACTTTCACGTTGAAGAGGAAATTGTATCTTGTGTCTTCAGTATAGTGGAATCTTTTGAAACAAAATTTATGGCTTGTATTGAAAGTGAAGGCTATTCAGAAAACATTGTTTATAATGCTGATGAAACAAGGATATTTTGGAAATCTATTCCACGAAAAATTTTGCCTTTTAGAAGAGAAACTGCTGCTCTTGTTTCTAAAGTTAGCAAAGAAAGAACTACAGTTATGGTTTGCACCAATGCAAGTGGCTGAGTTCTTGACAATAGGGAAAGTAAAGAAACCCCACTGTTTTAAAAGTGTCACCTATTTCTGTCAATTACAAGGCACAAAAATGCATGGATGAACTTAAATTTGTTTGCAGAATGGTACAATAAATACTTCATTCTATCTGTTGCAAAATTTCCAAAGATAACAATGAAAGTGGGAAGGTGCTATTTCTTCTAGATAACACTTCCTCACATCCTTCGGCAGAAATATTGTGAGCGGCCGTGTGGACACAGAAATGTTGCATGACTGAGCGGACAAGGGCACCGCCATATTTATATCTAATACATAATATTTCCTTAGCTTTTGTTTGTTGTGCACTGTATCTTCAACTGTCTTGAATCTATATATACTCATATCAAAGTTATATTAAGATGTATTATTTACTTTATTTACATTATTATTATAATTACTTCGGTAATTCCGGAAGTTAGGGTTGTTATTATTTTGGTTATTATTTCTGTCTTGGAAGTTGTCATTCCTTTTACGGCTCCTTTTATAGTAGCCCTCGTGTTCGTTATCTTCAAGCAGTGCTGCCATGGCTTGGACAGTTTTTATCTGCCCCATTGTCGTGATCTTGCTACTCCCTCCTCATAATGATATGCTAGCTTGGTGACCAGGCACTCCTCTGGTATCCTTGGTTCGAGGTTTCTGGCCAAACATACCTTACCAAGGAAGTAAGAAGTTGGAGTTGTTCCTCGACTGGCGTCGTATTTGCCGTGACATATATCATCTCGTACTATGTTTTGAGTAGACTCTGACCAGTATTTGGCCCTGAACAGCGTCTTAAACTCCTCATAACTTTGGATCTCGTGGCGGGTTGCAGTCCACCAGTTATCGTGTATTTCCTTGAAATACTCGTCGATCAAACTGCGGATTACCGTCCATCTGCTTTCCCGGATTCTGGTCAGATTTTCCTCTACTCATTCTAGAAATTCGATCGGGTTCTTTTTATAATTTTTGAAATTGATAATATTGCGGTTGTCTATGGGTTGTAGGTATGGACCCTGGGCTGGTCGGTTACGGATGGTTTCGAGTTCCTCCCGTATTTGTAGGATCTCTCGTTGGCGCAACTCTTCGATTTTTTCTTTGTTGTTGACAGTCAGGGTTCTTATGTTGTTCACTGACGCGTCTATTTCCTCACATCTTTCTCCTACATCCGTTCTTACTCGTTTTATCTCGTCCTGGCTCATCTTCTTCAGAGACTCGATTCGGGCTTCATTAATTTCTTCAATACTGTTGATCCGCCCGTCAACCTCTTCTCTAGTATGCTGTAACTCTTGATTGTATTGTTCACACCTTTCGTGTACTTCCGCAATCTCTCTTCTGACTACTGTTATTTCTCTGTCTATTTTGGTGTAAATATACTTCATATCAAATAAAATAATTAAATATAAATAAAATATAAAAACTATGACACGACAAATGACGACATTACCCAACCCAAGTGATTGACCCAACAACAGAAAACAAAGGAAGAAGGGAACCACGAAACAAACACAAAGAAAAGGTGATTGACCAAACAAGTAATAACTAACAAAAGAAGGGAAGAAACCAGAACCAAAGAAGAATAAAGACAATTAAAGGAAGTGAATGAATTCCTACAACTAAATGAAATGAAACCAGACGAGAAGAGGAGAAGACAATTGAAATAGAAGAAGATGAAGGAGAAGAAGAAGAAGGAAGAGGAAACAAAGTGAAACCAAGAAATAACAAACACCACATATAAAAGGGAGAAATGGTATACTCAAAGATAGAATACTGTAAATAAACCCCAAATAATTATCCACTAATGAAAACAAATATTAGTGTAGTAAATGAGATAATTTATATACCTGTTTTAAACAAAAAACAGTTAAAAAATAACTTAGTAAAGAAGTACACTAATCCAAATATTAAAGTTAGATGTAGTGAAAGATTTAACAAAATGTCATTAATAATAAGTATAATTTTATAATGAAAGAAATAGTGAGAAAGAGAAATAAGTATAGGGATTACCCACTAAAAAACACATAGTATAAACACATATATATAACATATATACAGTGCAATAGTGTATGTGTAAAAACCCCAAAGTGAAGTGATAAGGAAGGTACGCTAATTAAATTATAATTAAATATAGATAATTTAAAAGTGAAGGTGAGGTATAAATGGGAATAGTGTAAGATATAGAATATAACTATTATAAGAAATAGTGAATAATAAAGAAAATAGACACTTAATAAATCTGTAAAAAACACTAAAGGTTTAAAAGTGGAAAAATAACAGTGAATAAATATATGGTGAAAAATAGTATTAAGTAGGAATTATAGAATAAGATATACTGAACACTGGAAAGTGATGATGACATTATTATTTAAGAAAAGATGTTTAAGAGATTTAAGTTTAATTATAACCGATAGTAATTAAAAGGGAGGATTCCAGGAAAGAATAAATTGAAGGTGTTGACATGGAGGGAATGTAAAGATTATTTAAAAAATTAAGAAATTAGAGACAAATCAAAGACACCCATGTTATAAGGGACAGTTATAAATTTCATAAAAGTGATGTTGTTTATCACAATAAAAATAATATGTATTGTAAACAAAAATTAGCAAATAATAAGTTGGAAGGAAGTGATGATATTTCTCACTCAAAATAATGACTAATAACTTATAAAGAATTGTTCGTTTTAATGTTATGAATAGGATATGGCTGAAAGAAACTTGCAGTCCATAAGCCTAATTGTTATATTTTAAATATGGATAGTGAAAACTATATTGACATGTAATCAGAACACAAACAGAATCAAAACGCAACACAAACAATTATAATAACAAAGTAAAGCCCAATATTAAAGCGAAATAAGTGTAACGGAATCAGAGATAATGGGTGAAAGTATTCACTCGACACCAGCCCCAACAAAAAGAGTTGAGGAGAATGACGTGATAAAAATTATGAGATTACTTTTTAACGAACAGAGTATTAAGTTTGATACAAGATTAGACAATTTTAACGATAAGTTGGATGAGCAAAATACAAGACTAGACAATTTTAATGATAAGTTTAATCAACTTAATGAGAAATTAGATGAGATGAAAAACGAAATCAAAGAACGAAACGATAATTTTGATAAACATTTTGAGGAGTTGAACATGAAAATGAATAAAATATATGACAATTCTAAGAGTAAAGTAATAGACAATTCGAACATAAATAAAGACAAGATAAGTAGTGGTAAGAATTATGTTGATAAAAATAAAAATATGATATTAGAAAATGATTATGTGAACATGGGTAGTGATAATGAGAGTTTAATGGGAATTGAATATGATAATGATGAAATGTTAATGTATAGTAATAAATCAGAGAGAAGGAGGGAGAGTATAATTGTAAAAGAGTTGCAGGGGGTAAATTTTTCCCTTAATGGCGTAGTTGGGGGTAAAGTACATGTGATGAGGAAGGACGAGAGTGCCTTCAATGTATATTTGAGAGACGATAGGTCTACAAATAAAGTTGTCCCTGGTTTTTTTAGTGCACTTCACAAGTGGTGCAGTAGTTGTGAATTAGTGTCCCCTGCAAATATTGAAAGAGAGAATGTAGCTTTGTGTGATAGAGAGAGAGAGGTGTTGTGAGAGATATGGTGAGAGAAAGAGAGAAATAGAGATTTTTAAGATGAGTAGAACTTATGAAGAATTTATGGAAAAGTTAGGAGTAGAGATGATGTATAATAAAAATAAGAACTTACCTTGTAATGAAGCTGATATAGCAATAGGAGATGATAATGAAAATAATGACTTTATAACGTACCTAGTGGTGACTAATTATACTGGAGGTGACAGGACAATAACCAATCGTGACAGGTTGTATGATGAATTGATAGGTAATAACCCTATTAATTATGATGGTTTTATAAAATATAAGAATTTAAATGTGTATTATATTAATGATGTTAATATAATGTATTTAATAAAAAAATAAGTTGTATAGACATAAGATTCGACTATTGTTTGACGATGGAGGATAGATATTTTATTGTGTTGATGAACATTTAAATACGTGATAGTGTTTTTCAAGATGGACTGTTTATGAACTGATTATGGTAAATGGTTAAATGATAATTTGGATTGTATATTTTGTGTTTATTAATGTCAATGTATTTGTGTATTTTTGATATTATATATTTTATGTATTTTTGGGTAAACCATGTACTGTAGAATTTTAAACAATCAAAGAATAATTAATTGTGAGGATGAGTTTAAATAATTATGAGATTGAGACTTTAATGGATTATAAATGATTAAACATGTAATATATTGGGATATTGAGATGTATTGTTATTAGTTAGTAGGTGAGGGATGAATTTTCTAGTGGAATAGTAAGGTGAAATGTTGTAAAACAATTTGGGTGATAAGGATAAATAAGGCAGGTGAGTTAATCAGAGTTGATTTTAGTGGGTGTTAGAGAGAATAAGAGGTGAAATACAGATAATATACAAAGAGGTGTTAGATATTTTAGGGACACAGTAGTTAGTGATTATATGTAGAGAGGTGAGTAATGGAATGGTAAATATATATTTGTTGATGATGATATTTTGTAGTAAGGGTAGTGGTGTAAGGAGTGATCAGCGTGCGGCGTGGCAAGAGACCAGCGTGCGGCGTTGTGGCAGGTGGAGCAATTTGGGTTAGAGTGTTTGCCGATATTTGGTGGAGGGCAAAAGGTTAGGAATGTGTATGGCCAGGTAGGGAACACACACCCTAGTACAAGGACGAGCGGTGCCAGAGGTAAGTGGAATTAGTGAAGGGGTTTATAATTGAGAGATTGGTGTCATCATAATATGTTAAGGGTTGGTAGTAGCGGTTGTTAGAAAAAGGGGGTAGTAAGGTTAGATAGATAAATGCCAAAATAAGAGATAGAGAATAGTGAATAATAGAGAGTCACCCAAACTAGATAAGGATTGATGAAAGGGTTAGAAAAAGAAAATTCGTAACAGAAAGGTGAATAATAAGTTTGAAATTTTTTTTATAGAATCTAATGATACAGTAAATATTAGCTAATTAAAAGTTGAATAGAGAGTTGATAATAAAAAATGTTATAAAGTTGTGGTACAAGTCATTTAAATGTGAATTATGTAATGTAAATGTAACAATGCTAATGTTTGATGTTCAATGTTTTATTATGTTGGGGGTACAATAGTGTGTGTGGTTAGAAGGTCGTTACAGGGGTAGCGATGGTAACAAATGTTAACATGTTGAATAGATAAAGTCATAAATGGTTTTGAATAAAAATATAGTTTGATTCTGTTGCAAAGAAATATAAGTATAAAGAAAAATGAGTAAAGAAATTAAAAATATTTGAAGCGTTTGCCATAATAGTTATATTTTGTTTGTTTAAGTAACAAAGATTGTGAGCAGTTGTTGTTTTTGGAAATTAAAATTTTGTTTTATGGGTTATGTCTAGTATAAGAATGTGTTTTCTTGTGGTGAGGATACATAATGTTGACTGGAGTCAGAAAATTTTAATAAATGTAGGAATGTTGGAAAGGAGAAATGGATTTTTTCTGTCCTAAATCTTTTTTCTTTTACTTTTAAAAGTTTTCTAATTAAGAGAACCAATGTCTAGGAACATAAACCAATGCATCTAAGGGGAGACATATCAGTTGTGGATATGGGAGTAAATAAGGCCACCAGTTTGAATTTTTATATTTAATGCTTCAGAGTTCGATGGTGTTGTGACGGCGGTCCTGAGCTGGCCAGAGCGTCAGAGCAGGAACGTTAAGTGCCTAATGGCCTTATGGTGTTGGTATCTCTCTTGAGAAGTCCAGTAAGGTCAGATGGTACGATCATCCTCATTGAACCAAGGGTAAGTGATTAAAATTTTGTTTTGTGTAAACACTACAGGGGGTTGTGGCGACATATCTGGGCTGATCCCTTTAGAAAGTGTGAATGGGTTAATGAAAGTTTTTATGCTTCAGCATCAAACCTTTCATTGAGGGGGTTTTGTAACAGGACAAAAGCCAGTTGTCATAATTATGGTGTTCAAGAATTTTGCATTGTACTTGTTATTGTAATTATACACATAAAGCATGGGTAGGTCAATTTCCCCCATGTCTAAATGAACAACGCAGTTTCATCAGTACCAGTCATCTCAAGGCCAAGGGCGTACATGCAAAACAAAACATATTCAGTGGTTGCATTGGTCGACAAAAGCAAGTTGTTATGACAAATTATGACACACGTCATAGTGATGATGAGAAATCATGTCGTCAGCTGTCTCGAACAAAGGGTTGATCACAATTAATCCCCACCACCTGTCGACAATACGACAAAGATGTCGGCCCACTCTGCAGAACTTTGTCATGGTGACAACACGTAAAATTTTCTCTGGCCCAAAAATAGCCAGTTAAAGTGTTCATTTAAATCAAAATGTATTAAAAAATCAATAGTGAGCAACTAACAGTGATCATTATGTAAATTCAGTGAAAGAACAGACGAAAAAACAGACAGTACGACCAACAACTAAGTACGCCAACCAACGGCCAGATCATGGAGAATGTCTGAACTGCAGAACAACAACCTTCAGGAAAGTCCTAATTCTTATTATTATTATTTTTTTATCAAAATTAGAGCTCTAAATAATAACAAATAAAATTTTAAATGCACCAAAATTAGTTATCTGTAACAATAGTATATGAGAGAGAGAGAGAGCGAAAGAGAATGCCGGCTACCATTAGACTAGGCATTGGTTTATGTGGTATAAAAGGGGTTATACAAACAAAATGAATAAATAAGATCGCAATTGCAATATAAAATGTTTCTTTTGTACTATTATGATCAAGTACGTAATATAGAAAACAATAACGATAATTGATGAGGAATAGCGGAACTGCATAGCCGCCATTTTGTGAAATATGATTCCATTTTGATCGAATTATTTTGTAATGTAAGAAAGAGAGATATAGAGAGTATTAAACTAGCGTTCTATCATAAACCAATGTGTATGAGTCGTTATTTCAATAACCCAGGCTGCTTCCGTCTCTCGTTTAACGATACTTTGGGACCCTTAGGTGTAAACAAAATATCCAATGTTGACGATCTGAGCACGTGGCTACCGGAAGTATGGTACATCAGACACGAGGTATGCAAATAAAATATAATTTTATTGTATGTATTGATAAATGTATTTGTCAAAAGAAACGGGTAGGTAACAATACAACCATGGCCACCTTTGCAGATGATACTGCTATTATGGCTGTTGCAGAAACTGTTGAAGTAGCAACAGTAAAACTACTAGATAAGTGCAAACTTAGTTGTAGTAATAAATAAATGAGAATATCATCTGATATGTTATTTAACTACCCGTACTAGTTCCATTCAATTTGACTGGTTATTTACTATAGTAATTTGTTAATAAGCCTTATGTATTAGTGTTCCCTACATGAAATAACATTGTTCATCACCAAAATAATTGGGATTCAATTATCATTATAAAAATATGTATTAATAGGTAAGTACCCTTGGTTATTAAACATTATCATCTTTCCAAGATTGTTTGTACTCACTTTATAATTCCCACTTTTGTGTTTCTTCACTTTTTTTCTCTACACTTCACTTTTACATTTTACACTGGTATCACTTTTCCTTATTTAATATAGTTCACAACTGTTTTCTTATAAGGTACTTTACATAAAGTTTTTTCTTATTTACTAATGTATTGTAATTCTCATGTTAGTTTCTTTTTACTCTTATGGGCTCATCTGTTTCTGTCACGTTACAGATTACCTCCCCACCAAAACATGATTATTTTTATTAAAAGGAGTTTATTGAAAATAATCTGTTAGAATTAGTTTGCAATGTTCATTCATAAAATTTTTTAATTTTGCTCTTATTATAAGTTCCTTTTATCTTATTGTTGTTTGGGTATGCAATAACATAGGTGTTGTTTCCATTGTCTTTCTTTATTACGAAGGGTCCTACGTAAAGCAGAAGTAGCTTTTTCGCTATCCCCTCTGTACTACTCGGTTGTTGTCTATTTCTGATCAGAATCTTTTCACCGTCATTGTATGTTACTTTGGAAATTCCTGTCTTCTCCTGCCTTCGTTTTCTCAGCTCTCCCTGATGCTGTCCTCTGTTGTATATTCTTCTCATATTTAGTTCTTCTGGTGGTTGTTCGGGGAAAGTGATTAGTTCCGTTATTGCTCTTGGCGGTGGTCTCAAGAACATTAATTGGTACGGACAGATTTATTTGGATGAACTGTATTTAATTATTTCTTTTTTTTTGTACCTTCATTCTGGATTTCTTTTCTTACTGCTGGATTTCCCTACGCTTCTCTGGGCAAATTTGAGGATACGCTTGGTATTTCTTATATTGATTTTTACCTACTGATATTTCTTCTCTGGGGTTTCTTTTCTTTCTTCCTCTGCTTTATCTTCTGTTCAGGTCGATTCCATGGTTTGTGTTATAAATTCCTCCCTAACTTTAAATGGCACGGTGAATGCATATCGGCTGTGAGTGGCACTATTCTGACCTATTCCTCACCCGACCATTCCCCCGCACATGGTACAGTGCTCCTTGGCCCCTGCCCATAATAATAATTTTTGAGTGGCGCCGTAACTTTCTACACTCTGTAAATGGTAACTATTGTGTTACTTTTGAACACCATTGGAATCCTATTGCCTTCTTAATATTTTTTCATTTCTATATATATATTTTTTTCTACCATCAGCTCCCCTTATTTTTTATATTATTTATTCTCAGTTTTGGTAAAATCCTTTGTATATTTCTCCTCTTCTATTTAATTTCACTTCATAGTTAATTGATTCATTTGCCTTTACCTTGTTTTCTTATGGCACATTTGCCCTGGTATTAATCATTTCATTTTATCATATCCCTTATAATGCAGTTACAACAATGGTTTTTGTTATTCTATTTATTTCCAGACATCTATTCTTCTTCTGCAAGTTCGTCCTTTCATTTATTTGTTTTAAGTACTTACTCTCTTCAATTATTATGATCCTCTTGTTATCGTTCCTAACTGTCATATTCTCTTCCAAAACCTGTATTGGTGGGCTATTTGTTTATGTTCACTACAGACTCAAGTTTCCCACTATCTCTTGTGGTTGAGTGGTTCCTGCAGCCTCTTCATTGGTCCTACTGTCTGTCCTGAATTCCCTTCCTACTTCCTGATTCCTTGCTGAATGGTCTTCGCTACTTCTGCTCTGGTGTTGGTATCTCCTCTCTTCATTATACCTATTATTATTTCTATAATTTCTACCATTATCGAAGCTTCCCCTCCTAGTTCTATCTTGGTTAATATTATTATTATTTCTACGATAGTTATTATTATTAGAGTTTTGATTATGGTTATTTCTATTAATTACGAACATTATAACACAGATCAACTGTAACGATTCGTAATTACAGCATCCAGTCAAGATACTCTTCATTTCAACAAACAAGCTTATTGTGCACTACAAGCTGTGGTCATAAGCACGCAAGAGATCTACAAGACTACAAGACCTTACTTCAAGAATACGACAGAGAGGCCGTCTAAACCATTGGT
This sequence comes from Magicicada septendecula, assembly GCA_034769895.1. NCBI lineage: Eukaryota > Metazoa > Arthropoda > Insecta > Hemiptera > Cicadidae > Magicicada > Magicicada septendecula. The sequence goes on along the minus strand of CM068368.1, from coordinate 259,476,956 downwards.
GAATCAGCTGACGAGCAGAGCTACCACTCGAACGACACACACACACACGCTGACGTGGGACGTGCAATCGACGAGGGACGTAAAGCAGTTCTCGCAAAAAGCCGCAGACATAAAAACTTCAACAAATAGCAGGAGAGGAGAGGTTGCTGATTTCGGAGCTCAACGCCGAAACCCAGGACGCTCAAGTAGATCACTATCTCTAGCCGATTGGACAAGGACAGCGAGGGACATCTGGAGCATCTCTACGATCCACTTCAAAATCAGGAAAGCAAAATCAAGTTATCTATTTTTCAAACGTTAAATTTTCTTTCTTTTTCAATTAAAATCATTGTAATTTAATCATTCAGGTGCCACAAATCAAAGACTCTAGTAAATAAGAATAATTCATTTGTGATAATCTGTATAGCCAGTATAAGTAATTAGTAAGCTTTAGTTAAGAATTAATAGAGATACAACAGAAAGCGCTATACAAATCTTAACAAACAATTAAATAATTTGCTCATACTGCAGTATATGAGAGTCAAGTCACTAGTAAATAAAGGGACGTGAACTAGACTGTCACGCCTAGTTTATTTTGGAATATATTCAATTAACTTAAGAGTTTTTTATTTTCATTTGAATCTAATTTTAAAGCAATTTAATTAAATTAAAGTAAATTAATTAATTGAACTTTCAGTTAAAATTAACTCTTTCAAAATAACGAGCTCAACTTCTTAAAATTATCAACCATTTAAAAAACATTATTCAAGATCTATTTATTGTTTAGACTGTAAGGATATTTGATCATATAACCATTTTATTCTTGTGTGTTATTGGAGTAATAAACACCGTTTTATTACCCCATATTGTATTTTTTTATTGCTGTACTACTTACTTTAGCCAACGCCCGTACATGGTTCTTCAACCATTCGACGTCGAGCCTCCCAGTAGCGATTGGTTATGTCGTCAGTCGGGTACGTGAGTGCTTGGCAGTCCCGTAAGTGTTCTCCGTCCATTCTTCCGGAGTTGCAAAGCGGACAGGTTTCGTTCTCAGCTAGGCCAATGCGGTGTAGATGAGCTTGCAAGTAGTCATGTCCGGTAGTAAGGCGGAAACGGGCGACGGCCTCAGCTCTGTCCAGGTGTCTCGGTATTGGTCCTACAGTGGCAAGACTTTCCCACTTTTTACCAGTACCCAGGGTTTTTAGAGTTCTTTGTGTGGAGGTGTTTATAACTGAGGTGATGAGGTTATTGGCTCTACTGAGAGTAAGCGGCACGTCCGGCTGCTCCGATTCTGCTCCTTCTTTGGCTTTGATGTCGGCTCTTTCGTTGCCAGGAATACCTACATGGCTTGGCACCCACTGTAGGGTAACAATCCATCCGGTTGACATCAGCTCTGCAAGTTTCGCGCGGCATTGAATTGTTCTCAGGCAGTCGGTGGGAGCGTTGCTGGTGAGCGCAAGAATTGTGGACTGGGAGTCGATTAAAAATACCACTTTTCCTGGTGCTAAGGTCTTGGCTAGTAGCTGGCTGGAAGCTTCGTAGACTGCGCACACCTCACCATCGAAGTTACTAGCGTTTCTTCCCACAGCTGTTGAATTCTCAAAGAGGCTACAAAACCATCCCGCGCCTGCTCCCCTCGTTTCAGGCAGGAATGAGCCGTCAGTGTATATGTGGAGCCAATCATTCGAAGGGTACCTAAGGTTGATGGTTTCTATGGCGTACGACTTGAGCTCGATAGGGTTGGCTTCGGCCTTGTTGGTTGTTAGGCTGATTAGGTCAAGCCGCTTTGCAGGTAAAGCGTTTGCCACTGCATTGTAGTACTGTATGGGAGCCCGACGGTCCAGTGATAGTTGGTACTTGCTTATAAGAGCTTCAGCGTGAGTTAGAGGCGAAGTTTGGGTTTTGAGTCGTTGGGTTGCACTTTTGTATCCATTCCAGTGATTCCCATCCACTCTCTTAGCCCTTTCCCAAAACTTAAGCGTGCATTTATCCCTCCGGCTATCTAAAGGTTCGATGCCAGTTTGAAGTTGCATGGCCGCTATTGGGGTTGATTTTGCTCCTCCGGTTATAATTCTTAGAGCGTTATTCTGGACAACGTCGTATTTATTTAGGTTGGTGTTACTAGCTAGTGAGGTGACTTCCGAGCCATATTCAAGTACTGGACGGACGTATGTTTTGTAGGCTGTAGATAGAACATCTTGAGTGGCTCCCCATTTGGTAGCAGTTAGTCTCTTGAGAAGATTGATACGTTTCTGACCCTTCTCGGCCGTACTTGTGACATGGGTGCTGAAAGATAGTCTCTTGTCGAGGTTGATTCCCAGATACTTGGACAGCGATACTTGTCTTAGAGGTGATCCCATGAATTTTAAATTGATTACCGGGGCCCTAGTGGACATGGTGAAGAGTTGAGACACTGTCTTATCGGTACTAACTTCCATTTTGTTGAGGCTTGACCATACTTCGAGGTTTAAAAGAGCTTTGTTTAGAGCTTCTACGAGGGCGTTTACGTTGCTTCCAGTAGCCCACAACAGGACATCGTCAGCAAAGAAGAGGAATGAGATTCCTGGTATTTTTTGGAATGCATTCTTAAGGTCGTCTATCATTACGTTGAAAAGGAGACAGCTTAGTACCGCCCCTTGCGGCAAACCTTGACGTAGTAGTTTGTATGGGGAAGTTGCGTTAAAGAATCTGCATCGTATGTAGCGTTGCGAGAGGAAGCTTTGTATCCACTTCAGCATGTTCCCGTTTACTCCTAGTTTCTTAAGTTTGTGAACAAGCATACCGCGCCAGATCTTGTCATATGCAGCTTTAAAGTCCACTAAGACGGCCACAGTGGATTGTTTTCTGTGGAAACCGTCCTTTACCGACTGAGTAAACTTTACAACTTGGTCCATGGTTGCTCTGTGCTTACGGAATCCTGCTTGGCAGTCGCTAATGGCTCCTTTAGACTCTAGAAATTCCCGGAGTCTGAGTTCGACCATTTTTTCAGTAACTTTAGAGCAGACACTAGTTAGTGAAATAGGGCGGTAGTTATTTAGGTTGTTCGCAGGCTTGCCTTTTTTCAGTATTGATAATACTTCGGCTTTTCTCCATTGCTGGGGCACACGTGTATTCCACGTTAGGTTGATTAGTTTTAAGAGAGTCTTTAGTGCTTTCTTGCCAAGATTCTTAATGAAAGGCGGGAAGACCTCGTCTGGTCCGGCAGATTTTCCTTTTTTTAGCGAGTTGATGGCAAGAGAGAGCTCATCTGGGGAAAAGTCCTTGTTGAAGATGAGGAAGTCTTGTTCGGTTTGACAAGAGGAAACTTTAATGTCGGAGATAGATTTCCGCTCATTCGCGTTTACACGGAGTCTGCTTATTGTAGCGTAATTTTTACTTAATGCCTTAGCAATATCTCTGGAGCTGGTGAGTAGTTTGTCATTCACTTTAATGGGTTGCCAGTGATGAGAAGATTTTTCATTGTTCAAGCTGGATATAAACTTGTGAGCTTTAATCCCATCTTTCCGGAAGTCCAGTTTGGATACGAAGGATCTATAGACAGATCTTTTTGATTGTATAACAGCACATTTCAGTTTGGCCTGAGCTTTCCTTAACATGATGCAATGTTCCAAGCTATGGGACTTTTCTGCTCGGCGTCTAGCAGTATTCCGCTCTTTCTTAAGGGCGTCCAGCGATTTACTCCAGAAAGGTGAGTATTTCTTAACTTGTCCTTTTGGAATGCTCTCGTTAGCTGCACGTAGTATGCCTTCCACGATAAGTTTGACTGAGGCGTCAGGGTTATCTTGCACCATGTCTTCAGTGACATACAAATCAGATAGTTCAGAGAACTTGTCCCAGCAGGCTTTCTTGAAATTCCACCGGGTTACTTTATGGAAACGGGGATGTTGACATTTCATTTGAACCCGTAGGTACATTAGACGATGTCCACAACCATCCATGGGGTCTTCCAGGGACAGTTCCGATCTGGAGGTAAGGTTTGCATGAACTAGTGCAAGGTCTGGAGTGCTTGTGTGGCCAGCGTAAGATAGGAATGTAGGTGCGGATTGAATTCTAATAATAGCAGAGTGGTCTATAAGGTCTTCTACTGCCTTTCCAGTTGCACTAGTAGATGAGTAGTCCCATCGGGTTGAGTGAGCGTTGAAGTCTCCCAAAATGATGGTGTTGCGGTACTGGCATAGGTTGGCTATTGGTTCCAGGTTTGGCACGTTGCTGGGCGGGTTGTAGAGGCCAATAACTTTGAAGTGGACTCCATTTTTCCAGGCGTCGATACATATGGCTTCTAGTTTGTCGTTGTCGTCCATTTCATGGACGATAGTTTCTTTACTTGCAATAGAGTTGTGTACAAATGCGATGATGCCAGAGGCAACTTGTCTTGATCTCTTTAAAACATAGAGCGAAAAGTCGGGTATTTCATAAAAATGTGTGGCTTCGGTAGAAGCGCCAGCTTCGACAATAACAATGATGTCAGCGTCAAATTTTGAAATGTTAGTTTTTAACTCAAAATGTTTTGCATTGCTCAGTCCACCCGCATTCCAATACAGTATGCGGAGGTGATTGTCCGCGCCCCCATAAGGGCGGGTTGGATTTCTAGTGGCGATCGCATGTGCCATGATGGCGGAGGCTCGAGAAACGGCGGTCGCTGTAGCAGATTTAGCGTTACCCAGGGTGCACCTCTTGGAGGCCTGCTACGTTACACCCCATTTATTGCTGTACTACGGAGCCTACCAACCTCACAAAACTCTTCACTTTTAAAGTAACTTATTTAGTGTGCTGTTGCCATATATTTGAGATTACATACTTGCGAAATCAAATCCAAAATCCACACGCCCTAGTTGGAAGAAAACCGCAAGATCGGACAGCAGGTAGGTACTCATACATTCATACAACACAACAACAACGCATATAAGTAGAGTTACAATATATAATAATATTTTATAAAGTGAATGAAGAGGATGGATCAACAAGATAATTAAATAGTTATTTGTTCGTTTTTTTTTCATTGGAGTGTTAATTAACAGTGTCTGTGATGTTTTTTCTTAGTGTGGTGTGATCGTTAATGGTTGGTTATAATACAACAACTTTCTCACCTTCCAATGTTATTATCGGCTATTAGTCTTGCATACTTATTGTGTTTCTTCTTTTATTCTTATTATTGGTTTTCTGTCTTCTTAGATCTTCATTATTATTATTATTTTTATGAGTTTTGAATTTAATTTTTTTATAACCTTGCACACTTAGATTTGATACTTTTTTATATTTTCACTCAGCCAGACATAAGACTGACCCGTTCTGCTTTCGTGCTAAGGCCGGCCGCACACTGCACCAGACGTTTTGCTTCAGACAAGACAGTTTGTCTCAGACCGTTTGCCCGCGGACAAACGGTCTGGGACAGGCGGTATCAGACAACACACTGACCGGCAGACAAAACACCGCTACTTTACTCAGTGTCATCATGGCTTCCGATGATGATGAAGTGGCAGCAGCAATTTATTATTTTTTGTGTTTAGAAGAGGAAAATTACATTCATAGGAATTGGTGGGTTCATCCTTTAAATCAGAAACGTAATTTAACAGGTTTTATAAATGAACTTCGTGAGGATCAAAAAAAATTTAGAAATTTTACAAGAATAAGTATTGAAAGTTTTGAACATGTTCTAAACTTGATTAAATTCCGTATCCAGAAAAATAACACTTATTTCAGAAAAAGTATACCACCTGAGGAAAGGTTATTAATAACTCTGAGGTAAGTTTTAAATAAATAAATTAATATATTATAACAATATTAAAATGTGTGTTCATGTTGTTTTTGCAATGTAATGTTTTCTGTGTTTAATGAGCACCTACCTGCTGTCCGTTCTTGCGGATTCTTCCGACTATGGGCATGTGGATTTTGGATTTGAATTCGCAAGCAGGTTAACTCAAGTGTACAACAACGAAACACTAATCTTGTTATAATTATAGTGAAGAGTTTTGTGAGGTTGGTAGGCTCCATAGTACAGCAATAAAAATACAGTGTGGGGTAATAAAAATCGGAGTTTATTATACTAAACACACATAAGAATGAAAAACTTACAGTTACTATAATTCTTACTAACTAGAACAGTAAATAAAATTTAGTATGATATTTTCTGAATGGTTAGTATTCTTCAGCAAAAGAGCTTATTATTTCGAATTATATTACTTGTATTTCTCTTGATTTCAAAGAAGTTAATTTCAAATAATTTAATTAATTAATTTAATTTAATTAGCAATGACTTTAAAATGATTTTAAATACTCTAAAATTCTTGTAAATATTCAGAAATAAACTAGCAGTGAATCTAGTTCAACTTGGCTTTATTTCAAGTGATTTGACTCTTGTATACTGCAGTATAAGCAATCAATTAATTCTCTAATAAGATTTGTATAGCGCTTTTCTTTTTATCTAATATCTAATGCTTATCTAGGGCTTATTAGTTACTCATACATGCTATACAGATTATCACAATTGAATATTACTTATTAATTTAGAGTCTTTGATATAATGGCATCTGAATTATTTGTTTTACAATGATTTTTAAAAAAGGAAGAATTGTTCTTTGGAGAAGTGAATAATTTGTTTTTGACTTCCCTGGTTCTGAAGAGGATGTAGAGATGCTCCTGGAATCCCTCGCTGTCCTGGTCCAATCTGCTAGAGACGACGATCTACTGAGCATCCTGGATTTTGGTGATGAGTTCGGGAATCAGCAACACTCTGCTCCTTCTGCAACTGGTGATAGTTTTACGTCTGTAGTTTTGGCTGCTACAACTGTGTCAGGCTCCTCGTTCGATTCACGTTCCACTTCGGCGTGTGTGTCTCGTCACGGGTTGTCGCTCTGCTCTCTGTTGTTGTGCTCGTACCACTGGATATAGACGGCCTCTTCTGTCGTACTCTTGAAGTGTAGTTGATCTCTTGCGTGCGTACGCCAACAGTTAATGTAGTGCGCGATACGCTTATTTGATGATCAGAAAGAGTATCTTGAATAGTCGCTATTATTACGAGTCATTACAGTTGATCTGTTAAATAAGACGGTCGTAATAATGCGGGTTGGCACCTCAAGTCTTCACAGATGTATCTTCACAAAATGTGTGTTACTGAGACGATTGAAGATGTACGTGTGCTCCTCTTGAGTACTGGCAGTCGAGTGTTTTGTCAGCCGAAAACTGCGCGTTAGCTCCAATTTCTTTGAATGATTTGATTGGCTGACACACTCTCCCTTCTACTCAAATTTTGTGGTCACCCCATTCCGTGAGAACTAAACTGATTCCCACAGTCTGAGAATTTATATTATTTTTAATATTCTTAACACACCAGATTTTCATGTCGGTGCGGACGTCCGGTCGCAATTTATATTGTGATTTTCTAGGCTGCAAGCCAAGTTATGCTAATTCTAAAATATACATTTGGTTGCAAATTATTATGACTATTGCATATTAAAAGCTCTTCTGTGTAGCTCAATTACTAAGGAAGTTATTAACATAAAATCAATTATCTCCCTTAATGTTTAATTATATTAAATAAAATTCGCACACCCTATTATTAATATTTCGGCAAACATTTTGGCTATTCTAGATTTTTCTTAAATGTACCGGTTTCCGAAATATTAATAATTGAAAGTTTGGGCGTGGCCCTATTGGTTTATAGTGTGTGTGTGTTACGTAAGCGGCAGCTGGCATTGCCGTATGGCTGTGTACAATGCGTTAAGATGCACCCTATATTATAAGAGTTGCGTTTCAACGTTTTAAATTTGTTTAAACATTAATATAGTAACCTTTAACATATCACTCCATATCAATGAGATTTGGTGACGTTATATACACCCCCACCCGTTAAAAAAAAAATGAGTGTAGGATATACAATTATTTTTTTTTTTCAATTTAAATTACAATTATCTTTTTAAACATACATTGATGATGCTTCACAAATTATACATTGTATTTTCTATTTACTAACATATACACTGATATCACTATTCTCTATCATATGGTTTAATTCTAATTGAATAACACATAATGACATTGTGCATTGAAATTATTGTGTAACAAATGTTTGTAGTACGGGTAGTACTTAATTGCAACGTTTAAGAAAGGTATGTCTCTGATAGCGACAGACAACAGCTGCACGCGCGCGCAGGAATGTGCTTTGTTTGTTTACACTTTGTTCAAGCGCACCCGTCTCCTATTAACCTACATTTCAAATCAGCTGTGTGCTATGTCGCATTGTATAACCGTTTCCGGCCACCGTGGCTCGCTTCGCCTCGCTTGCTTTATTCTACGCGCTACAAACAAATTGTCGTTTATTCACAACTTATTTACTATTATTATTATTATTATATCTATTACATTTAATTTATTTTAATAATGATTATTAATATTTACATTATTTTTAACCATATACTTTATATTTAAAGTGCCTCTAATATTTGGTAACGGTCTTTATGGGTGATTCGACAATATTCTTCAAGCCATTCATCGAGTCCTTCGCTATCCCCGGATACCACACTAGCGGCTTCCCAAGCTCCTTGCGTGGGAACACCATCACCCTGTTCCTGTACTACCGGATGCGTTACATTAGGTGTGCATTGTTGTATTGTGTTTAAGTCTAACAATGGTTCTGTACCATCTGGAGGGAACACCTTATTATCTGGCACCTGAATTACATCATCTAAAGTACACATTTTTTTACATAACATTTTTATTCCCATTTCTAATATTCTTATTTTTACGCGTTTTTGCAAAGTTTATGGCGCGTCCCCCCTGGAGGCGCCCCTTGCCAAGTTTTTTGGAGGTTGATGGCATTTTGGTTTTTCGCTAGGATCCTTAACGTTTTGTGTGTCGCTCTCTTTCGCGGTTGTATCGCTTTTCGATACATCGACTGTTTGAATTGTTCTGATCGGGATCCCCTCGTTGCCTTTATTTTGCATTTTGGGTCTACTGATATTTTGCTTGTCCTTATAATCAAAGGGTTTATTTGGCGGTTTTGGAGGTGTCTGGGGTGGAGTCGCGCTAGTGCTGGGTCTTTGATCAGGTTGGGTATGGTATTGTACCCGTGTATTTTGACCGTCGTTATTTCGGCGAAAGTCCAGGTTATATCGCCACCCGCCTAAATCAAAAACCGTTTCGCTTTGTGACACTAAAATAAGCAACTCGTCAACCGTGCATATCCCTTGTGTAAACACGGATACACGTATGTTATGGTTGAAATGATATGCTAATTTAGTGACAATATCGATTTCCGCAAACGCTGGTGTCAAATGCTTAGCGCGCTCTACTTGCTGAATGATATAATTTTCGGGCGTTATACCGTGCTTCCTCTCGTAACGTCCGTATTCGAGTTCGTTTCTTAGAAGTCTCTGTGTGTGTGAATTCCAATACCGGCTTTCGAACTTCTGTTTGAATTCCGCGTATATGGCAATTTTATCACGTACAATATTATACCATTTTCGCGCAGAATCACGCATCGCGTTTACAATCCACTGAATGCAATCTTGATCATCTAACCGCGAGCCTACTGTCGCCATTTCCCTCTCACATGTCAACAAGAATTCGATCGGGTTTTCATTATTTTCCCCCGTGAAATATACTCGATTCTTTTCATCGGTTTGTCCCTGTACTAGGATATTAGGAGCGGATCTCCTAAGTACTTCCTGTCGTACTTTTAATAGCTCGTCATTAAGTGTTTGCAATACACTCTCTTTATTCGAATCTATATTAGAACGGGTCTCTACTATCAAAGCGTCAAGCCTATCAACACGCCGTTGTGTTTCCGTCACGTCTGCTTGAATTCTTACTTCGAGTGTATCTACTTTTTTCGCAATCTCGGCAGTTTGTTTCTCACACCTACCGATGTGTTCTTTGAATCGGCCCTCCATACGCGTAACTTGTTCAATAAACGATTTCTGCATCGTGGTCTCAAAAACCTTGAACCGTTCGTTTATTTTCGTTTCTACTGTATGAACTTGTTCTCCGATTTCCGTGACTTTAGCGGTCAATTCTTTATTGCTTTGTCCGATTTCCGTGACTTTAGCGGTCAATTCTTTATTACTTTCTCCAATTTCCGTGACTTTAGCGGTCAATTCTTTATTACTTTGTTTTATTTCGGCATTTATATCCGCGTTACTATGTTCTAGTGCTTCGGTTAAACTTGATTTTTGCGCATCTATTTTAGCCGTTAATTCCGCGTTATTTATTTCAGCATTGGCTGTAATTTGTTCAAATTTCGCGTTCATGTTAGCAGTTAATTCCGTAGTTGTCTGTTTCATTTGCGCGTTCATATTGGCTACTAAATCCGCATTTGCTTGTTCCGCTTTAGCCGCATTTTGTTTAATTTCTTGCAACATTTGTTTAAACATTTTTTCAGTATCCATTTTTACACAATAGTTTCAAACACTTCACTGCTGTACCACTACCAATTCACAAAACTCTCTTTGGGGATTTTAGAGTTGGACGCCAGCTGTTTTACTAGTTAAAACAGCAAAATTTGTTTTAACATAAAATGAATTTAATTTAAATTTAATATAATTTAAATTTATCGAGCCCCACGATCTTGGAGCGCCATTTATAACAATATTAAAACGTGTGTTCGTGTTGTTTTTGCAATGTAATATTTTCTGTGTTTAATGAGCACCTACCTGCTGTCCGTTCTTGCGGATTCTTCCGACTATGGGCGTGTGGATTTTGGATTTGAATTCGCAAGCAGGTTAACTCAAGTGTACAACAACGAAACACTAATCTTGTTATAATTATAGTGAAGAGTTTTGTGAGGTTGGTAGGCTCCGTAGTACAGCAATAAAAATACAGTGTGGGGTAATACAAATCGGGGTTTATTATACTAAACACACATAAGAATGAAAAACTTACAGTTACTATAATTCTTACTAACTAGAACAGTAAATAAAATTTAGTATGATATTTTCTGAATGGTTAGTATTCTTCAGCAAAAGAGCTTATTATTTCGAATTATATTACTTGTATTTCTCTTGATTTCAAAGAAGTTAATTTCAAATAATTTAATTAATAAATTTAATTTAATTTAATTTAATTAGCAATGACTTTAAAATGATTTTAAATACTCTAAAATTCTTGTAAATATTCAGAAATAAACTAGCAGTGAATCTAGTTCAACGTGGCTTTATTTCAAGTGATCTGACTCTTGTATACTGCAGTATAAGCAATCAATTAATTCTCTAATAAGATTTGTATAGCGCTTTTCTTTTTATCTAATATCTAATGCTTATCTAGGGCTTATTAGTTACTCATACATGCTATACAGATTATCACAATTGAATATTACTTATTAATTTAGAGTCTTTGATATAATGGCATCTGAATTATTTGTTTTACAATGATTTTAAAAAAAGGAAGAATTGTTCTTTGGAGAAGTGAATAATTTGTTTTTGACTTCCCTGGTTCTGAAGAGGATGTAGAGATGCTCCTGGAATCCCTCGCTGTCCTGGTCCAATCTGCTAGAGACGAAGATCTACTGAGCGTCCTGGATTTTGGTGATGAGTTCGGGAATCAGCAACACTCTGCTCCTTCTGCAACTGGTGATAGTTTTACGTCTGTAGTTTTGGCTGGTACAACTGTGTCAGGCTCCTCGTTCGATTCACGTTCCACTTCGGCGTGTGTGTCTCGTCACGGGTTGTCGCTCTGCTCTCTGTTGTTGTGCTCGTACCACTGGATATAGACGGCCTCTTCTGTCGTACTCTTGAAGTGTAGTTGATCTCTTGCGTGCGTACGCCAACAGTTAATGTAGTGCGCGATACGCTTATTTGATGATCAGAAAGAGTATCTTGAATAGTCGCTATTATTACGAGTCATTACAGTTGATCTGTTAAATAAGACGGTCGTAATAATGCGGGTTGGCACCTCAAGTCTTCACAGATGTATCTTCACAAAATGTGTGTTACTGAGACGATTGAAGATGTACGTGTGCTCCTCTTGAGTACTGGCAGTCGAGTGTTTTGTCAGCCGAAAACTGCGCGTTAGCTCCAATTTCTTTGAATGATTTGATTGGCTGACACACTCTCCCTTCTACTCAAATTTTGTGGTCACCCCATTCCGTGAGAACTAAACTGATTCCCACAGTCTGAGAATTTATATTATTTTTAATATTCTTAACACACCAGATTTTCATTGTCGGTGCGGACGTCCGGTCGCAATTTATATTGCGATTTTCTAGGCTGCAAGCCAAGTTATGCTAATTCTAAAATATACATTTGGTTGCAAATTATTATGACTATTGCATATTAAAAGCTCTTCTGTGTAGCTCAATTACTAAGGAAGTTATTAACATAAAATCAATTATCTCCCTTAATGTTTAATTATATTAAATAAAATTCGCACACCCTATTATTAATATTTCGGCAAACATTTTGGCTATTCTAGATTTTTCTTAAATGTATCGGTTTCCGAAATATTAATAATTGAAAGTTTGGGCGTGGCCCTATTGGTTTATAGTGTGTGTGTGTTACGTAAGTGGCAGCTGGCATTGCCGTATGGCTGTGTACAATGCGTTAAGATGCACGCTACATTATAAGAGATGCGTTTCAACGTTTTAAATTTGTTTAAACATTAATATAGTAACCTTTAACATATAACTCCAAAGTAATGAGATTTGGTGACGTTATAATATATATATTGTAACGAGAAATCGAGGTCGTACCTGTTAAAATGTGTTCACACTTGTTTATTTTGTGTATTAGTGTGAATGTAGTGTGTTTGCCTCACACCGGTCGTTACATAAATCGACGTCACTACTGGAGTCTGTAGCGTTGTCAAAATTACCAGTACAACCTACCTGTTAATTCATAGGGGTTGCGAATCCCGGGTGGCGCCAAATTGTTTCTATTAAAACAATTAAAATAGTTAAAATATAAGATGATACGTGTTATTAGCATGGACAGCTGGAGCGTTCGAATGGTTCCCGCCGCTATACAGGTTGCCGTCTCGACCACTCGTGATGAGCGCTAGTTGGTTATTGAATAAAACTTGCTAACACACATATACTCTACAACGTCCTATGAAATAAAAAGATAGTAATACTCTGTACTGTGATTTTAATACAAATTTGGTCATTAATTAATATGACATATGGATTATAAATGTTTTGATAACAAATAGCTCTGGTTTATAACATGAAACACAAATATCTCAAGGTTGGCAAATCGATCTGAAAACAAGTTATTTCTCTTCCGCTATGGCGTCAGTTACATACAATATATTAATCTGTTTCAAATCTGGGGTTCTTTGGATTATGAAATAAGACATAAACGTTGGTTACATTAAAAAAGTACACTACCATACCTTGTACGTACTTAGAAAGTATAATGTGTTTTTACAAATTGTTCGGTAGTGTCGTATTTTTGTTACAAAATTGCACTCTTAAACGAGGTTATATTTTGATTAATAAAATGTTTTTACGTAAGTAAATTATGCATTAACACCTTTGAAAGAAAATGATATTTGTTCAATAGTGAGAAATTTGATCATTTGAAAGATATTTAAAGTAATTTGGTTGTTTCGGGATTTAGGAATTTATTCGATACTTATCAGTTCAGATAGTGTTGATGTGTTGCCATCTGGGGTAGTGGATATTCTTCAAATTTGGACTGGTTTTAAGCTTCGAACATCTTTTTCAATCTTGTCTTGGATTTCTGTTAATTAATTTATTGGTATTTGGTTCCAGGACATCGTTAATTCTTGGTAGGTCAGCATCTATTCGTCTTTGGTCATCTTGGTTAACTTCCGAAACTTTTCGTAACTATTTAAAGTAAAATTTCAATCATTCCAATTTTGCGTGCCGCTTACCCACGCGTCGTTTTTTCAAGTCTAATAAATTTAACGGAAAATTAGCCTTCAACGGCCCGTTACTATGGTAACAGCAATCCTTGGATTGGTTAATTACTCTTTCAAAAGCATTGTTAAGAGATTTGAATTTTTATTCAAATTTATTAAGTATTTTCCTAATGGTTTTATTCCTTTATAGTTCCTTTGGGGTAATAAATGATATCACTATTATCTTTCTTTCCTTTCAAAGTTTACAATGATACCTCATAAGGTCATATTCTGTTATACATTAACTTTAGTCTAAATATTTGACATTTGATAAATTACATATCGTTCTTAAATTAAACTTTTATAATAACATTTCTGTTTTAAAATGATTGACATATAATTACTGGCCATTTACTGGTCTTAGATTAGTAAAGTTTCTTGCGAAATTGTTACAATTTACATTTGAGTGTCTCTGACAGTTAGATGTTTTCATAGCCAAGATTAGCCATGATGGTTTTTTGGTGTATTTCTTTTAAATTATATTTTGAATTCAGCCTGATGGGCTTCACTTAGTTATCATATTTGTTTGTGTTTTAACTACTATTCAACATACATTTTCATTACACATATTTTAAAATATAATAATTAGGCTTATGGACTGCAGGTTCCCTTCAGCCATATCCTCTTCATAACATTGAACCAAACTATTCTTTATAAGTTACTAGTTATTGTTAGTTCTAATATTGATTCCTTTCTTTTGTTACTACCTAGAGTGATAAACATCATCACTTCTTGCGAAATTATAAAAGTTAATTCCCCTTTCAACATGGGGTGTTTTATTCATTGTAGTCTTAATTTTAAAAACAAAACTTTATTTCTATTCTACTATCTCCTCCATACCATGTTAATACAAACTGTTTTTGTCTGGGCTTTCTCCCTGAATAACATTACATACTTCTTTTATATTTATTTGGAATATTATTTTTAATTATTTTTAGTTATCTAAATATGTACAAGATCACTCCAACCATTGATTGTTTATCAATGTTTTATAAAGTGTTTTCTTACTTATCATCACATTTTTATTGCTTAACATACACTTTCACTATTGCACTTCACTTTGGTTCACTGTTTGTATTGAGTGTTATTTAATGGGTAATCCCTATACTTTCTCCTATTATTTCTCACTATTTCTTTCTAGCATAATATTTATTATTAATAATATTAGGTTATTTATTTTTTGTTAAACCTAACCTTCCTCATAGTGTTAGTGTACTTTTCTACACTACGTTACTTTACAATCGTCTTGTGTCTTTAAAATAGGTACATAAGTTATTTCAATTATAATAATACTATTTGTTTCATCAATGGATAATTATTTGGGGTTTATTTACAGTATTCTATCCTTGAGTCTACTATTTTTCCCCCTTTATATGTGTGTTAGTCTCCCCTTGGGTTTAACCTGTCTCCTCTTCATTCTTCCTCTTCTCCGTCTTCTTCAATAGTCTTCATCTTGGTTCGGTTCTCCTCTTCTCATCTGGTTTGATTTCTGTTTAATCGTAGGGATCTGTTCCCTTCCTTTGATTCTTCTTTAGTTCTGGGTTCATATCTTCCTTTGTTAGTTCATAATTGTTTGGTCCATCACCTTTTTTCTTGAGTATGGTTCGTGGTTCCCTTCTTTGTGTTTATGTTGTTGGTTCAATCACTTGGGTTGGATAATATCGTCGTTCGTCGTGTCATAATATTTGTTTTTTATTAATTTTTAAACATTTTATTTTATATGAAGTATTTTTATATTAAGAATTATCTTTTTTATCCCTGGTATGGGGTTTGGCTTAATTGTGTTGTAACAATATATATATATATATGTGTGTGTGTGTGTGTGTGTGTAATATTTAAATCAGATTTTTAGTTACAAATAGCAGTTAATTACTGGTATACAATTAATGAAAAACACATAATGGTTTTTTTTTACCATAACCTAAAAATATCTTTACTTAAAAGAAATGAATTGTCCTTCTTATTATCAATATTTAATTAATTCCTTCCCAGTTATTTTGTCCATATGGATTTTGTACTGGCTGCAATGCAGAGTAAGTGCGTCCTTCAACACTCATTATAGGAATAATTGATCTAAAATTATTGTACATAGGCGGAGATGCACTTGGCGGAGAAGTCACATCACTGTAAATTGAGGGGGGCCTAGATTGTTCCTGTTCTTCTGCATCAACAAATCCATTTACTAATTTCACCAATGCTTCTTTAAATGATCTTTGCCTCTTTGCACTTAGTCTTTCAATATAAGGCAGCAGTCCTTTAAAGAAGTTAATCAATGGCGGATCTTGTTGAAGTGCTGTTCTAGTTTTTAGAAATTCAGCCATTGGCCCAGCTAATACTTCAGTTGGCGTAGGTTTTTTTTGTTTAACTGAATATGCACGCGTGTTATCAACTACTGGTTGAGTTTCTGAGATATACGTGTCATTGCTCTCCGTTGTGACTACATCAGAATCTTCGATAATTTCTTCATCGACATCGTCAGTTGACATATTGGATTCCATTGGCTTATGCTTATTAATAAAATTGTCTAAAAAACTCATGCAATCTGCCAAGTACCATTTTTTCTTATTGGAGGCGCCAGAACCACTGGGTTTATATTTGACATTTCTGACATACCTTCTGTAAGAGTTCCGCAGATTTTGCCATTTAAGTCGACAATTGGCAGCTGAAAACAATTACAGTTATGTGTAGATTGTTATAAGATTTTTCTTAATGTTACATGTACATTACTCTCTCATACATTTATGGTAGATGTTGATTTTAATTGACTAAATAAGATAAGGTTTTACGTATTTATTAACCAGCTTATTAGTTTTTATGTGGCATATTAGTTATTAATCAGCTTTTCACAGGGTCTGTATAATTTTACTCTCTTGACATCTCTATACAAAAACGTTTACCAACCATATATTTTGTCATTGTTATAATTATTTACAGATTCCTGGCAACTGGGGAGCGTTTCCAATCACTCCATTATTATTTTTGCACTGGCGCTACGACAATAGGGAAGATAGTTCTAGAAACTTGTAAGACCATTTGGGAAGTATTGCAACTGTTAGTATCATGTTAGTGTACATGATACCTCCAACTCACGAAAAATGGAAAGAAGTAGCAGAACGCTTTGAACATTTGTGGAACTACCCCAACTGTTGTGGCGCAATTGACAGCAAGCATGTGCGCATGGAGTGTCCTATAAACTCTGGATCTGCTTATTACAATTACAAAAACTTTCATTCAATTGTGCTTCAAGCTGTTGTGGATGCAGACGCTAAATTTCTAGCTGTTGATGTGGGTGATTATGGCAGAAATAATGACAGTGGGGTGTTCAAAGTGTCATCTTTTGGAAAATTATTTTTTGATAACAACCTGGACCTTCCTGCTCCAAGAAAACTGTCACCGGATGAGTTTTGTTTTCCATATGTTTTTGTAGCTGATGAAGCATATCCACTAACAAGAAATTTAATGAGGCCGTTTTCGAGGAATTCACTGACACGAGAAAGAAGAATTTATAATTACCGCCATTCAAGAGCACAAAGAATTGTTGAGTGTGCTTTTGGTATGCTAGTGAAAAAATTTCGTATGTTTGAAACATGCTTTTTGATAGGTCCGGAAAATGTAAAAGTAGCCTAGTTACACTTGCAGCTTGTGTGCTGCACAACATGATAAGAGAAAGAGAAGGTCAGCTTGCAGACATACATAAAGAATTGCTGGAGCTTGAAGAAGAGATTGATGATGATGTTGATGACATAAACAATGCAAGAGCCTCACGAGCAGCTTATGCTGTGAGAAATAAATTTGTAGATCACTTTAACTCAGCACATGGCAGTGTTTCTTGGCAAGACAAGATGGCTCTAATAGATTAATGTATGAATTTAACCAAGGTGATGTAGGCCTTATATAGGTGCCTCAATAGGTAACAGACATATTTGAGGTTAGCAGGACAATATTATATTGTACAAGGATTATTTAAAGAATAAGTTTATTAATTCCTTATATGAAACATTAGGCTAGTAATTAAAAAACGTAAAAACTAACTTTGTTTACATTATAATCTGGTAGAATAATGTATATTTCCAATGTACTACATAAAAAAACATAATTAATAGTCAATCATCCAGGCTATTTATGTTTATACACACTTCAATTCAGCTCCTATAAAAAATTCTGCTCCTATATAACTTCTAGACAAAAACTTCTATTTGATTCTTTTTTTATGAAAAACTCTTCACATTGTTAAATATAAGCTAACCATCAGTATTAGTAGTCTACTATAACTGTAAACTAGACATATCAATCAAATAAAATATTTAGTGTTACGTGGTAGATCGCCTGGCAACGTAAAAATAATAACGTTCCCTTTCTGATTTTTGTACTGTGTATGCCTTCCCCCAGCGCAACATGTCACTTTAATACACAATAATAAGTGTTATTTCATTTTTGGTTCACTGTCTAATAACTATTAAATAATATGAAACCTTAACGAACATGTGAATAACTAATACATAAGTATGTCTAGCCTCGGTAATTTTTGCTTATATTCTTAACAAATACGTAATAAATAAATTATGTAATAAATACGTAAAAATAATAAATTTGCACAATATACCTATAGAAAATATTAAACAATTAAGTTGTGCTTTCAAGTAAAATTGTATGCAAGAAATTATTATTCAGTCAATCAGAGTAAATTTATTATTATATTATAGCCTATTTACAGCTACCAAATAACAAATTACAGTACATTAAAAGAAGGTAGTTTAAAAGACTTTATTGAATAGAGATTAGTTGAAATTACCTGTCGCTTTTAACTCTGCAGCAATCTCATCCCACAATTTGTTTGTTACATATCTGTTATGGTGTTCTTTCAATGTAAAATCGAAAATAGGAGGCCGTGCGTGCACCAACACAATTAATTTATCTGCGTCAACTTTCATTTTACTTCTAAACTCTTCAAGAAACCAAACACCAGGGAAACAAATCAAGCATGAGTAAGAAAGCAGAGCAGGCGACGCATGCGCAGAACGAAATGTCTGGTCGTGTCCGCGCATCAGACGAAACTTGACGGCTGTTCATCTTTTTGCCCCAGATGGTCTCAGACTGTCTGAGACAAATGTTCGATGACTGTGCGGCTGCCCCATAAGAATACATGTTAACTACTCGTTTTTTGTATGGAGCGGACAGTCTGGAACTGTCTCAGACAAAATGTCTGATGCAGTGTGCGGCCGGCCTAACAATACAATGATACCGTTTTCTTTCGAATTTGAATAGTTTGACCAATTTTTCGAATTCCTGATTGGCTAATTTGACTGAATTTTGAGGTCACATGACCTAATATTTCTTACAATACAGATTTTTTTCACCCTAGTACATATTACTCTCTATTTGTTAAATAGTTTGTCTTAATTTAATTTGCAGCATGTAATTCTTTGTTTTATTATAATTAAAATGATACCAAAATGGCCTGTGTGTGTGTCATAATAAATGTTCTGTGTTTTTACAAAATTATGCTGTTTAAGCCATTTGGGTTTTTTGACCATCACAAAATCATATTATATTTCTGGAATTTGTCACTACCTTTGATTTATTAGGGAAAACAATCTAACAGTGACAATTTTATGGTTTATCCCTATTAATCCCTAGTGTTTTACACTTTTGGTTAATTGATTTTATATCTTTATAAGTTAATTTCTATGTTTAGGTGATAGTGTTTGCTTCTGATTATATCATTTGTTTTTTAGTTAATTTAAAAATCTTACAATTAAATACCAAATTCCTCTGAAGATTACAAATTACTCTCCTCCTTCTACATTAACATTTTTTAACAAACCATTTAGTCCTATTTCATGTTTCCATGGCTAATATTTTTTAACAAATTTCTTCTAACATCAACATAGATTTTATAACATAGTTAAACATATAACATAACATAAAAACTGGTTATTAACATTAAAATTATTTTTGTCATATCATCTGATATGTTATTTAACTACCAGTTCCATTCAATTTGACTGGTTATTTACTATAGTAATTGGTTAATAAGCCTTAGGTATTAGTGTTCCCTACAAGAAATATCATTGTTCATCACCAAAATAATTGGGATTCAATTATTTACCTGGCTTATAACCTATGACAAGTATGGTCATCAACAAGATTGTTGATTATGATAATAATATTATTCTGAACAAATGAAAAAAACAATAATAAGCTTAATGCTTCATGTATTAATACGTAAGTACCCTTGGTTATTAAACATTATCATCTTTCCAAGATTGTTTGTACTCACTTTATAATTCCCACTTTTGTGTTTCTTCACTTTTTTTCTCTATACTTCACTTTTACATTTTACACTGGTATCACTTTTCCTTATTTAATATAGAGCCATAAACAATACAATAACCTGTTGTATTATGAGTGCATAAAGTAAAGATAATGATATGAGTGCTTAATAAAAAAGAAAGATAATTTGTTAGAATCCGAAAATTTTTGTGTTAGCGTAATTATTTCGTAACTCAAATCCAGATAATCCTTCCTGCAGCTGTGTTCGTCTGTAAAACCCTGGAGAAGAACCCTAAGGTAAGAGTTTATTAATTTGAAGTAATTTATTTAGTTTCAGTGGCGCCCGAACAGGGACTCGATTAATTTATCATATGAATTAATATATATAGTTTCAATTTATTGCAATCTTGGCATTCAATTTTGTATATACCGTTAGTTGTTGTATTATCTTCGTTGTGTTATGTTATATTTATGTTAGATTTTATCAATCTCAGGGTAAATACGGGTATTATTTGAATGGGGTGTATTAGTCTTACACCTTCCAAGAAATCTTGAAGTGTCTTTATTTCCCTATGTGGACATCTTAAACTAACACTAAAAAGCACTATAATATACTATAATTTTATTTAACTGATTAACCCACTCGGTTCTTTACGCGAAACTTTGTAAAGAATACCAAGGTTTATATTAAGTTATATTTTGCTATGGTTGCACGAGAAAAACTCTCTAACGCCGAGCACAACTTCACATTGCAGATGCTACAGACGAACTGTCCCGATCTTTACTCTACAGAGAATGAATGTTACTGAATTTAGTGTAAATTCAAATCACATGAATTAGTTAAACCCAAATCACATGAGTGATGGTTTCAACAGATATAAAATTTTCCATAAAGAGTTTGTATTAACTTGCATTGAATTATCTACAAATTTTTATGACCCTATTAACGATAAGTGCTTCAAATTGAGTTTTTCCTACTTAAAAAAACATACTTATAAAATAGTTATGAACCATAGAGTATACATAAATTGAAGCTATTTACAAAAATAATCCATTGTCAAAGTTTCACGTCGATCGGTTAATTACTGCAGAAGATATAGCAATCACATCTTATCACACCCGCACATGCGCACAAATTCACTCAAAAAATACATGACAATAAAGAACATCTTTTTATGAAGAATTTGGTATACCCTACATGCTTATCCATTTGTAAATACAAAACTTACAGCTAAAAGACAAAATATTATATAAAACCAATTTAAACATGAAAATGCTTGTCATCCATGTGCTCTGATACAAACAACATAGCTTATCATCCTTTGTTCCGTTGCAGGATTAACCCCTCCACATGTAAAAAAAAAATTTTGTTTATATAAAATATACAAATTTTGTTTTCTCTACCTAAATGGACATAACTTTCTCCCAATAATCATAATCATCCAAATAATAACATACTAATTTCAAAAATCAACATAAATGAATAGCTTGTATCAAACAACATTCCTCAGCTGTCTCTTTGACAGCACTAATGTAAACAAACAAACGCACGTGGCAGGCACGCACGCTCAAATTGCAGGACTACCGCAACACTCAGAATCATCGCCCCCTTATGACAGCAATCTCAAACAGACAGCAAATGAGGACATCACTCTTTCACACTTCCTGACAAAATTCGAGACTATGTTCAGTCAACTCATGCAGGAAAATAGTGTCATGCTTAATCTCCTTACAACTCTTGTCAATAAACTTTCTAATTAATAATGAATAACAATTACAGGGTTGGATTATGGAACGCCAATGGACTCTCTCAACGCACCCTAGAACTCAAAGCTTTTCTTATTGAAAACAGGTTAGACGTAATGCTTATATTTGAGACACACTTCACAGACAGAAGCCATATTAGGATTCCAGGATTTACTGTTTATGATACCCAACATCCTGACGGTACAGCTCGTGGCGGAACCGCTCTGTTAATCCACAACAATATAAAACATTATCTCTTCTCTAACGTCAAAACTGCTTACCTACAGGCGACAAACGTTTTAATTGAAGATCAAAGAGGCCCTCTAATTGTTTCTGCAGTCTGCTGTCCCCCAAAACACAGAATCAATGAAACTGACTTCAGCTCTTTTCTTGGAACTCTTGGTGCACGTTTTTTGGTGGGAGGTGACTTTAATGCAAAACACCCGCAATGGGGTTCGAGATTAGCTAATCCAAGAGGTAGAATTTTATATAACGTCATTAGACAAGAATCCCTGTCCTTTCTGTCCACTGGTCAACCAACCTATTGGCCTTCTGACACAAATAAAATACCTGACATAATTGATTTCTTTTTAATACGAGGCTTGTCTCATAAATACTACAAAGTTGAATCTTGCCTTGATTTGTCCTCTGACCACACTCCAATTATTGCCACTATTAGCAATATAATAATCGAGTCTGAAAGTCTACCAACACTCACAAATCGTCATACTGACTGGGATTACTTTAGAGAGCTTGTAAATGATAATATGTCGCTAGAACTTCCACTCCACGCGCCTGCTGAATTGGATGCTGCTGTAAATTATCTCACCAGTACTTTTCAAAAATCAGCCTGGGAAGCTACACCTTGCAATACAGCGAAGAATAAGCACTTAAACCTTCCTCTGGTTGTCCAGAAGAAATTAGCTGAGAAGCGTAGATTGCGACGAATTTGGCAGCATACTCATCATCCGGATGATAAAAGAAAGTGGAATTCCGCGGCCAGGCAAATAAAACGATTGTTAGAAAATTTAAAGAATGAGGGGATTCAGGATTATCTAGAAAATCTGTCACCAAATGAAAGTACTGATTATTCTTTGTGGAAGGCTACTAAATGATTAAAAAGGCCACTATTACAAATACCACCAATACATAAACCAGATGGTAGCTGGGCACGCAGCAATACAGAGAAATCCCAGACTTTTGCCGAACATTTGGTCAATGTTTTTCAACCTGAAGCCAGCAAGAATGTCTCTTTCGATGAAGAGGTACAAAGATATTTACACTCTCCGCTCCAAATGACTCTACCTATTAAGCCTTTTAAAGTTAAGGAAATCAAGGAAATAATCCTGTATAATTTGAAAAGTAAAAAGGCTCCCGGCATTGATTTGCTATCAGGGAAAGTTCTAAAGAAGCTGCCTCACAAAGGCGTTGTACTAATAACATACATTTTCAATGCCATACTCAGACTTGAATACTTTCCTCTTCTCTGGAAATCGGCTCAAGTTATCATGGTCTTAAAACCTGGTAAAAACCCTCAAGCGCCCTCTCAAGACCCATAAGCCTTCTACCGATACTTGGTAAGATCTTTGAGAAGCTGTTTGTAAAACGACTTATGCCAACAATTGTAGAAAACAACCTAATTCCGGATCACCAATTTGGTTTTCGAGAAAAGCACTCTACGGTAGATCAAATACACAGATTAACAAATGTTATCAATAAATCGCTGGAATCGAAGATGTTTTGTTCAGGTGTGTTTCTCGACGTTTCCCAGGCATTTGACAAAGTCTGGCATCTTGGACTCTTATATAAAATAAAGAAAAATCTGCCACATAATTGTTACCGTATTTTACATTCCTACTTAGTGGGCAGAGTGTTTCAAGTCAAGTACTCGGATGCTACTGTACTTCTCCTCTATTACCAGTGGGGTCGTGTGTTCCGCAGGGTAGTGTCCTGGGTCCTCTGCTCTACCTCCTGTTCACCTCGGACTTACCGTCAGCAAGTGAAACCACTGTTGCTACCTACGCCGATGACACAGCAATCCTAGCGACACACTCCGACCCCTCAATAGCATCTCTTATACTACAAGAATCATTAAACAGCGTTCAGTTATGGCTTGATAATTGGCGCATAAAAATCAATTCATCCAAGTCAGTCCACGTTACCTTCACCACACGTAAGGCAAACTGCCCTCCAGTAACAATTAACGGTCAACCAGTACCGCAAGCTGAAAGTGCTAAGTACCTTGGGATGCATCTGGACAGGAGACTAACATGGAAAAAACATATAACATCTAAGAAGCTTGAACTCAATAACAAGGTCAGAAACATCTATTGGCTTGTAGGCAGACAATCACGGTTAAGTCTCGTCAACAACTCTTGATCTATAAAGCCGTTCTTAAACCGGTATGGACTTATGGGATTCAGCTTTGGGGTACTGCAAGTACAAGTAATATTGAGATTATCCAGCGCTTTCAGTCCAAATCACTTAGATCAATAGTCGACGCTCCATGGTTTGTCTCCAACAACTCTATACACCGCGACCTCAAAGTTTCAACTGTGAGAGAAGAAATCATGCGCCTCTGCAGGACTCACATCTCCAAACTAGAACAGCATCCTAACCACCTGGCAATTAACTTGTTAGACAACAGTGAAGATATTTATAGACTAAAAAGACACAAACTATTAGACTTACCATTCAGGTTTAACTCATAATGTATTCTCTGTATTGTACTGTCTGTGATATCTGTTATGTATGTTTTTGTATTCGTGTCATTCATACGTGTTAATGTCAACCTGTATAGGTGCTTTATGGGCCCAGTGTTTAATATTTGAACTTATTGTATCATGCCAGCAGGAAGTGGAAGTGACTTTTGTTACCTCTTTAATCATTATCAAAAAGAAGAAGAGCTGTCAATGGTCAGCTCTTCATAATCCTGTGTGTTGGGAGCCAATTTGTTAAATGTTCGCTCAGTCGAACAGATTACAGATCTCAAAAAAAAAAAAAAAACGCACGAGGCTAGATATCAACAACATTCCTGAACACAGATAAGCATATCACACTTCTGACGTCATTTGGCTAAGTCTGTGTATACCAAAGTTCATCCAAACATTTTTCCAACATGATCACAATTATTCTTACTTTACACATATTTTTATACAATTTCCTTATGTTCTCCTTTATTATTCCGTTGATACAACATACCACCGATCGCGTAGTCTGAAGCATCACAGTTGAGTACATACGTTCCTTCTTTTTCCGGGTGGAACACGTGTAAGTTCTTGCTGTATAATTCTTTTGTAGCGTTGAACGCTGCCTCATGTCGCTCTTCCCATCTCCATTTGGTGTTTTTCCTTAACAATTCCAGCAGCGGTTCTATGGTTTTAGAATATTCCGGTGTGAAACAATGAAAATATCCAGTCAATCCAAGGAATGCCCTAATATCCTTCGCTCCGTTGGTTGGTTTGGAAATTCTGTAATGGCCTGAATTTTCTCTGGGTCAGTACTAACACCATCCACAGAAATAATATGCCCGAGGAATTTTATTTGTGATTTTCCAAATTCACATTTTTCTAAGTTGAGCACAAGGTTCGCATCTCTTAACTTGCGGAAAATGATATCCAGGTGCTGCATGTGTTCCTCGAACGACTTCGATATATAATAAGTATGTCGTCGACAAACACACTCACAAAATCGTCAACCTCCGGCCCTAATGCCAATTCAAGACACTTAACCATAGCGGCTAGGCTGGTAACCAAACCAAAAGGTACTACCTTAAACTGGTAACATTTGTTTTTATATAAAAAGGCTGTGAATTTCCGACATTCTTTGGTTAACGAGATCTGCCAAAACCCACTTTTTAGGCCCAGACGCGACATGTATTTTACTCCTTGACATTTTACAAACAAATTTTCCGGGCTGGGAGCTCAATCGTAACATTTTTGTGTTATATTATTAAGATTTCGCATATCTAAGCAGATGCGTATGTCGTTATTTTTTCTTAATGACCACCATCGGGTTTAAAAAATTACTATCTGCTCATTCAATAATATTATTCTCTAACATTTTATTTATATCTTCTTCAACTTGTTGCTGATAATGTAATGGGATCGGATATGTTTTTCTTATAAATTTATTCTCGTCGCTAACTTGTATTTTATGTTCATAAACGTTGGTAATTGTGTGCGGTGTTTTGAAAATCGATTCATATTTATTTAAAATATTATTTAATTGTTTTCGTTGACCATCTGTTACCTCCTTATCGGGCGCTCCACCAATAACTGCTATCTTATCTAAGTGATTAACAGTTGACTTTTGTATGTCGATGGGCCTAAATCGATCAGCTGAGTTGTCATCTTGACTTACCTTACTGAGCGAATAACCCAAATTAATTTTGTTTTGTATTTTAAACTGTGCATTCTAGTGTTTTATTAGTGAAATCAATTGTAGTGTGTATTTTCCTTAATGTGTCAGTGCCTACTATAACGTCGTACACTAGATTTTTGACTATAAGAACGGGTATTTCCATTTCCATCCCTTGTCAATTTATTGGAATAAGTGTTTGCTTATTAATAGTTTGTGAATCACCTTGTTTGTCGTGACTGTATTGTTGACAGTTAAGATCGGTGTTTTTTTAAATTGGTGTCTGTTTGTTAATAAATTTTTCGCTGATTCAAGAAATTTGCGCACCAGTATCAAATACTACATTTCCGACACAACCATTAATTTTCGCTCTCACAACAATATCATTATCATTCTTATTTCTAACATTTTCCACATCATCATCAACACACTTGTTATGTATTAATTAATCTCTAATGTCAACAGGATATAGGCCTGAAGCAATGTATACATTCTTACCACTAGTATTGTTCACATAAGATTTTTGACACTGTTGTTTGTTACGGTACGTTAGTTTTGTAATTTTATCCTTAGTTTTATTTATATTTTTCAATTTATCGCACAGACTCACGCCGTGCAACCCTACTCGTATTTTGGCTGCTCTTCACTGGTACTTGCTTCGGTAATTGCCGATACATTTCCTTGATTGAACTTTTGGAAATTAGGTTTGTTTTTAAATTGTTGTGATTGTTTTTGTTGTTGTTGCGGCTGAAATTGTTTACGCCCCAGTTCACTATTATTATTACTATTATTTTGGCTGTCAACATTATCCCATTTGGTTAACAATAAGAGTAATTCCTCCAATGATTTAATACCTTGTGTAATTACAGCGATTTGAATACCGCGTCCGAAATGATGAGCTAATTTATTTACCATCTCTGGCTCTGACATTTCTGGTTCTAGATACTTCGCACGAGATATGAGTTGGATTAAATAATTTTCTTTAGACCCTTTTAAACTGGAATACCTACCAAACTCCAGCTGTACGCGTATTTTTCGCTGTTCTGGTATCTTGCCCTAAAATGTTGTTTAACTTCGGCTCCATTGGACCGGTCCGACCGCATGTGTAGTTGACGAGCCACTAATTTAACTGAGTCAATCTTTATCATTAGTCATCGCCGTCATGCGCAATTATATTTAGGGCTATATCATATAGTGAGTTGGATTGAAACTTTAATTGTTCATTTAATATACTGTCACTGTTGATATTCTTATTTTTAAATGCTTTATAAATCTCAAATTCCTCGAGAGCTTCCATTAACCTACCCTTACCGCATATATGGATTGCTTTGAAATTAGTACTGAAATCTGTGTAATTATGGTTATGCATCATTAGATGGCGCGCATAATTAGATTTGGTCTTGTCTAAATCATTCCTTGGTAGATGTTCTTTGTATCTTTTCAAGAAAGACCTGCCAGTGTGACCCAGATAGAAACAATCACAATAATCACATGACATCCTGTAAACACCTGTTTTCTCTTCTAACGGAAATGGTTGTTTTATGCGTAACAAATTAGAAATATTATTATTTTAATAATATATATATACTTTCACTTATGAACTTACTTTTGTCACTTCCCAAACGTTTCGAGATGTTGTTTCTCTTCTTCAGTGGGTTTAGTACTAACTGTCAATTACAGAATAACCGTTACGGAATGGAGTGTGTGGTGGGGGTTGATGGTGGGAAGGGATTGGCGCTGAGGTTCGAATTATGTGTGTGGATCACTGTGTCAAATAGTGTATGTGATTTGTACATCTCAAAACATTTGGGAAGTGACAAAAGTAAGTTCATAAGTGAAAGTATATATATATTATTAAATTAATAAAGTGAACGAAGAGGATGCAACAACAAGATAATTTTAATATTATTATTTGTTTTAAATGCGACTTTTATATTAATTTAGAAAACACGTTGGATATAATGATAGGTAAAAGGCTACCGTACACTGTCGTTATATACTTTTTTTTTATTTTTGTCTACTTTATTATCATCGATTGTATTATGGTGGGATCTAGTTTTATATAGGTGTCGCTTAAGAAGTCTATCTATCATCGAACTCTTGTACCCATTCGCTATTGCTATGTGCCTTATTATATCCAATTTGTCCTGAAAGTCCTTTTGGTTAAGTGGAATCATTACCAACCTATGAACAAAACTGTTGTATGCCACCATTTTCTGACTATATGGGTGGTGAGAATCGGCGTGTATTGTAATATCTATGGTGGTGGGTTTTCTATATATTTTATATTGGAACTTATTAAGATACTTGGTAACAGTCAGATCCAAAAAATTGAGTTTATTGTCAGTCTCTGTTTCGAGGGTAAATTGTATGTTCCTGCTAAGGCTGTTCAAATAATGTTTTAATTTCTCTATCTGTCGTAGCATGCCATTAAAAACTATAAAGGTGTCGTCTACATATTGTGCGTAGAATTTAATATTATTATAAAATTTGTTATTCTTTGAGAACATGTAAATATTTTCAAAATGATGCAAGTATAAATCCGCCAGCAGACAAGAAGGAAAACACACAGAGAGAAAAGATACATAATAGAATTGCCGCCCAACTAGCGAGGCTCGAATTAGGGGATTATTAGGAGATATAAAGAAAATAATAACTGACCTAACTTCCTAATTTTAGCTAGCAACTGCTATAAGTCCAGAAATGCAGCGAAGAGCTACATCAAAAAGGAGAACAAAGGACATGGAAACCGAAGGGGATATGGACGACATGGAGGTCCATAGCACCCGAAGCGGAGGCGATAGCAGGTGATACGGTCGAAAATCTGCCGGACAGAACTACACCAACCAAAGAAATGAAATTGGATAATATAATGAGGATAATGTTGGAGCAATTCGGAAAATTGAAGGAGGATAATAAACAAATGGAAGAAAATAATAAGAAAACCAGAAAAGAAGACAAGGAGGAAAGCGAAAAAAAGAGAAGGGAAGACAAGGAAGAATTAAATAGAAAGTTAGAAAAATAGACAGTATGGAAGAAAAAATAAATAGTACTCATGAAAATTTAAGACAAATTAAAGAAGATATTAAACAAATGAATGAGAATTTAGAAAATAAAATTGAGAGAATAAATGAAAAAATAGATAGTACAAGTGAAGAAATAAAGGAAGACTTAACTAAGAAAATAAATGATAGTAATAAAAATAATAATCAAAACATTGAATTATTAAATAAAAACATGTAGGAATTCAAAGAGAAAAATAATAAAAACATGGAAGCATTAAGTAAAAAGATGGAAGAAAAAATGGAAGAAACCATAAATAAATCAATGGAAACGGTAAATCAAAACGTAGAAACATTGAATCAGAAAGTAGAAGATAACTACCAAAGAACAGAAACTAGTTATCAACAACTGTGGGAGGAAATTGGTGAAAAATTAGAAGAACGCATTACAGAAGTTCGAAACGGAAGCTCATCAGAGACGAAAGGAAAATATGAGCAGACGACTCAACAATACTACAAATTCAGGAGGAAAACAAGGAAGAAATAACCCAAGTATGCACAGACATCGGTGAAAGATTGGAAAGAGTCTACAACAACATGAACAATATTGATAGCCAAATGAGTACGAATAAAGAGAAGGTTGAGGAAATCCGTCGACGAGAGTTACAGCCACAGGCGCACCCAGAAATTAATTCTGGGGTGTGCTTTTAAGGGAAACCCCCAGTTTCCTGAGCTTTAGAGATAAATACCCCACTCATGGCTGCTGCGCAATCAAAACCCTGTCCCCTTAAGTAAATTGTATCAATACCGCAATCGTCCAAACTTTTTAAAAGTGTCTCTGCCATATATTCACCAGTTAATTGTTTTAAAGGAACAAACTGTAGAAAGTTTTCAGTAATAAAATATCGGGGTCTTGTTTGACATAACGTAAACAAAGAGTAAACTGTTCTTGTTTTGAAATATCAGCAGTTTCGTCTGCTAATATTGAAAATGCTTGTGCACTATTTACTTCATCAACAATTTTTCTAGTGATAGTCTCCTGGCAAGCATCAATTATTTGATTCTGTATATTCTAACTGATATAAGTGGCATTCCGTCTACAGGAATCAAAATGTTTTTTTAGATTAGTATCGCCACTTGTTACACGTGCTCTTAATAAAGCTCGAAAATTTCCCTCATTTTCTAATGGGGGATTATCCACATCAAACACTCCATAGTCTGTATGTGCTCTCAAGACAAGATTTTGCCTACCACACAAAGTGACTGTTTCAATAATGGGTTTTAAAATGTTTCTGTTTTCAAGGGCTTGCCGAGCGCTGGCTTTATCTATAGAGTCTTTCTTTGAAAGCTTTATGTCGAGAAAATTCTCAGCCTTTAAGATTGAATCTTGGTGGTATTTCAATTTTTGATGAGCTTCAAATTTCTCTAAAGCTTTATTCCAAGAATGAAACCCCACTTTAACTAGGTGAGCTGTTGCTTGTGAACTTGACATCCCTACAACTTCAGGAACAAAAACCATGCACACTTTACAATATGCACTATCTTCTTTAGCAGAGTATGCTAGCCATTTATACTTTTCAAGCCAAGAAACTGAGAACTTCCTTTTTTGTGAACCAAACTGGCGAAATGGAAACTTAAATTTCTTAGCTGTGCCCAAGTGTTACTTAATATACTAAACTTTTCTTCTTCGTTTAACTTCCCTGTTTTTATAAATTTACAAATATCTTTTGAATAATTTTCTGAATAATTACCTGGTGAAAGTGAAGACTGGTAATCAGCTTGAGACAAGATATTATCTGTAACTTCATCTCGAAGCTCCGCTTTGTATGACGTAGACGCATGAAACTCATCACAGTCATTGTCTAAACGTTGTTTCTTCACAGTGGCACTGAAATAGTTTGTTATTGCGTTCTTTTGCTTCTTACTCATTATATATTGACGTGACCTCCGTTAACTAAACTATTATAAGCTCAGATCTTCTAAAGTAGAAGTAGGATTGCACTAACCTCAAACCAATAGTAAACAAAACATGAACACAGTATGCGGCAGCGGCGGAACGGATCCAGTTCGCGCGGTTAATGAGACATTGCCAACCTTCCACACAAAAATATTGTATGCTGCATAGAAGTTTCATTTCCACCGCGTGTAGTTTGCTACACACCAGTTTTTTTTATACATTTAAACACCACATACAATAATTTTTTGATATTTTGTTAATATTTTTTCTCCCGTTCTGGGGGGTGCTGCAGCACCCGAAGCACCCCCCGTGGCTGCGCCAGTGGTTACAGCTACAGGAAGAAGTTGACTCATGGCGGGATAGACCATGTCATAATACCTATACGACAAACAGCGACAACCGGGAAGCAATAAACTTCAAAAGCTACAAACGTAACCCCATGGAGTTCCTGGGGAGAGTAGAAGATAGTATTACAAGAAATAGAGAGACCAGATGGACCATCATACGGCGAATGCTTGACGAATTGTTCAAAGACACCCACGACAATTGGTGGACAGCAGCACGACCCAACATACAAAACTTCCAAGACTTCAAAATCCAATTTAAGATGAAGTATTGGTCGGAGTTGACCCAAAACATGGTCAGAAACGATCTGAGTAACGGTAGATTTGAGGCGTACACAGGACAATCTCTGACATTGTCATACTCTATAATTGATAACATTTATTAAACACAAAATACAATTTAATTTCCACCTACCTCCACGATCTCTTCTGCCGGGTTCCAGGATTCGATCACATTTACGTTAGATACAAACATGGTTTACAGGTTAAACAAAGCACTGACACAACTCATTTTGAAGAGAATTAAAATTTAATTTCTTATTTTTGAACTTTGTTAACATTAATAAGATTCCTTCTCCAAAATTAAAACTTTGAAATACATGCCTAATACTTTTCGGTGATCCACTCCCTGATCACAACAATATAATTATAAACTTATTCTAGCATCTTACCTTATACTCATACAGACATACAGACAGAGCCCAGCCTGCATATTTTGAGCACTCACTCAAACACACCCCTTAACATTTTATAATATAATCCCCAGCCCTTGCACTTGAACCGCCGGCCACGTGTTCGCGCGCGCACTCATCGTTCCTGTAAATTGTTTGGTGGTTACTGTCCGAAAGTATAAAATTATCTCTTCTACTTTTGCCACTTGACCGCGGTCACATGAAATTTTACTGTGGGTACGCCTTTTACTGGAAAAATTAAGAAAAACTTTGTAGAGAGCCTACATAGCTCCGTGCCGGCCGGCACCTATAGCGTAACTGGGAAGCGTGCTTGTTTTAGCGGGAGGAAATGCGCATTCACGGCCAACAGATTTTCGTCGCCATTCATGCTTAATTTGTTGTGGCGTATTCCTTCTATGCAGGCAACATAGTCGTTATATGTGTGGTGACCGAGGACGATATTTGCCTCTGCTACACTGATGTCACTAGCAGCAGGCGTGGCTTAACGACATTTCCTGTAGTTGGCTGGTTGCTGCTACAAACTGTTCGTTCCAGCGCCATGTTTTACCGCTTCATTGGAGTTTTCACGGCGTCACTAACAGCGCGCCGTCCTGATTGTTACGTGCGGGCGTGGTCACACATATGCACATTTCTCAGAAATTCGGGGTGGTGCGAATTCCTTACAGAGTTACTCAACACAAACTGCGTCTCTGCTTTGTTTCAACACTGTTCCACTTGCCATGTGTTCTGTTGTACTGAAAATAACGTTCGCCGGGAAATAAACTTTCACAATAAATTTATAAAATCCCACACAAAATGAAATAAATAAAAATACAAATGCCCCCTGCTGTAAGAAATAAAATAACCCAATTTTGGAGACGTTACAATACCCCCTCAATGAGAATTCTGCTGTCCAGAACAGAAGAAATCTCATTGATAAACCCCGAAGAGGACCGGTGAGGAACTGGTGCCAACAACCCCCTTGTTCTTACTCCTCATGGGTACACGACCCCCCCTGGCTTGGCGACTATGGACGCATCTGAACGAGATCACTGGACTTCTCCATAAGAGATCCCAACACCGAGAAATCGAACAGACAAGTACCACAGCGCACCTCACCTTCTAACATGCTACCCCCAAAAAATCCTCAATCCCTAGCTCAGATTATGCCAGATCCTCCACCGATATGTTTCCCCTTTTATGCAAGCTGGGCTGCCTTTGGCAGATACTGGGCTCACACACACTCACATTACATATTGACATTATAGATTATAAAATTGCAAAAATTTTAAAATTCTTTAAATTACAACACGTTGTTTTCAGATAAAATTAATTCATAAATTTTGAATAAAGTCTAAAATATTCGCTTCATTATTTTCTGTTTTCTTTAAAATGACTTAAGTTAAACATTTCTTCTAATTGAACATATCCTTAACCTAACATGTAATCACTTAGAGTCTAACAATACAATGCAATACAAAATAAATCAATAAAATTAAACATGGGTAGCACACAAATAATAAAATAATCAATACTTAAAATATTCATTCGCTGGCAGGCGAAAAATCAAGATTTTTTTTTTTTTTTTCAAAAATTGTTTCCTAAAAATTTTAAAATTCAAAAAAAATTTAAGTTTATGAAAATGTTTCCTTTATATTTATACATTAATTAAAACTTGGTTAAATTGATTAAAAAACACAAGTTGAATTGACTTCCATACTATAAAATTATATGACCTTACCATCAGCTGATCAAAACTAGGTCAAGTTCCAGACCCCTGACCTACATACGTTATGTATACTTTCTGAAAATACATTCAACATCTGTAACAATCTAACTTGAAACACAAAACATAATAAAATAAAACATTTAAAATTACAAAATATTAGTAATAATAATAAAATTGACATATAAATTATTCAAAATAAACAATTCTTAATTTTCCATTACCAAATTCTATCAAAATTCTGTCACTGGTTTAAAAAATGAAAATTTTATATTCTTTATCATAAATCTCTCTCTTTATTTAACAATCTTGTTCTACATTACTTTGGGTGATATAATTATTTATACTCATTTAATTTACTCCTTGATCTGTATACATATATAATCTTTCTCCCTTTGATTCTACTACTAACCACTTTGAACTATCAGGACACCCATCTCTATCAAAATATCTATCCCAAAACACTCTCTAACCCCAACTTACCATGGAACTCAATTCGCCACCTTCTCTCTATATATATAAAAAAAATACTCTCTAACCCTTTGTACATAGGATATGTGTTTCCCCCCCCAAAAAAAAACTCAATTCCCTTATTTGGCCCCTGGATTCTACCTAAGGCGGCCCCTCCTCACTAAATCGATTCTAATCCCGGCCCAACTTATCATTATGTTGCGGACTCCCACATTACACTACCCCCTACTACAAAATTGCCATCCCCAAAATCTCAATCTCATTACCTTACTACAACTACAACAAAATAACAACATCAATTATAAACAACAATATATCACTCAAAACTCTACAATTATTCTCCATGACTACGGTGTCAACATCAATACTTCTCAAAATTCTATAACATACATCAAATCATAACAACATTACATTATTTTCATCTCTACTATTTCAACTTTAACTTTGATTTCAACTTGGACAGATCTATGTGTCCCATAAAATATTTATCACCCAAAACTATCTCTTGTTAACTGGCATAAATTATTACTTTACTTCTCATTTTATCAAATTATTTTTATCATTACTTTAAAACATCTGTAATACATTAAAACATTACATTAAACATTAATTACATGGAACATTTATAAACCAATATCAGTGACACGTTATTGCTGATCAGCTGATCTCCTTACTAACACAATGAAAACACATCTCAAAATTGAACAAATTATATGAAATATATATATATATATATATTTATTTATCCTCACTTCTCACCTCATTGTCTCCCCTCTCTCTGATTCTGATACTTTGTGTTGACCGCCTGCCAGACATTTTAATTATTGCAATACAAAATATACACACATAATGAAAACACATATTCTTATCAATGCTTATATCTAACCTACGACAATAAAATAATACATTTAAAAGCATGTAATGAACACCTTATATTAAATGTCTGAGCAGCTAGTTATTTAACAGAGCACAAGCAGTTTTATTGGATCAAAATTTGAATTAGCAAAAAATTGTATGTTGTAAAATTTAAATTCGTGGCTCCTTTGAGTCACCTCCCATCCACACACACTATTGCAAATTATGTAAGGCTGTGGCGCCCCCTCGCTTTCACAAAGACGGAATATTTTGGAGTAGGTTTTACCTCTCCGTGTCTTTGCTTCCGCTATTACATTTTAAAAGATTCAGATATCAACACACCTTTGTTATATAGTTAAACGCCCTTAATGCGGGTCTACCACCTGGTTTTGCTGCCCCCAAGCGGGCAGAGTGGTAGCCGCTGTTCCATAGTGCCGGGATTTCCCCTAATGTTCGCCCCCCATTGAATTTCTACTATATACCAATTTCAAGTCAGCTATGGTCAAGGGACTCAGTATGACCATAGCTGGCCGCTAGCCAAATCCACGATTAGTGCTGGTAAGGCAGTAATCGCCCGAAAAGTCGGGGAAATCTAACTTCATTTCACTGCCTGTTCTACATCGTTTCATTATGTGCGACACGATCGTCTATCAGTGTGTAAATTTTAATTTAAACGAAAAAGGTGTGGCGCACATTTTCGCCATTTTGGCCTCCGATGGAGGTAACACTCTCTGTTACCCCCAACCCATTTCGCTATCTACGAGGGCACAGGCCGCCCCCGCAATAGCAACTTAATAACTAACTAAGAAATCAAATATACAACATTATAGTATGAGACCTTCACTCATCACTAATCCTTTAACTCCTACCATTTGACTTTCTTAAAATTTTCAAAATTTATTATTAATAATTAGTATATATCATTTTTTTCAGTTATTATTAAAATTTTTTTTAATTATCATTTTTATTGAACACAATTATTTCAAATAATCTCACTATTGACTTAAAATCTTAGTTACCTGTAAACATTTTTGTTATACATGATTTATATTGTAAAAGTTCTATACTTACAATCCATTTAACATGATGTATACAAAACATAATCCCCATACCACAATACTTTCACCTCACCTCTGAAACATTTAACACAAAGATATTAGTTAAATTAAATAATTTATCCTTTAATCACCAAATTTCCATCTCGTAGAATAATTTATATTCATCAAAAAAAAATTTAATTAATTAACATTCAAATAATCCATCAAAATATTTAACGTGTATCAACTTGTTTTAATTAAATTAATTACCAAAAATATAAATTATATAGTTATCGACACAATTACAATTAATCAATTACTGTTTTCAAAATTAATTCTGGTATTTATTTATTTAAATTGCAAATATTATTATTTTTCTTACCACAGTTACACACACTTGTTTACTTAACATTCCACCATGTACCCAAATAAATTTACTATATTATTATTTACAAACTTTAGTTAATAACTGTTCAGTTTTTCCGCACTTCATTGTCCAAATCTGCCATGTCAAAACCCATAAAACATAATGTTTATCACTGTCTTTTATTGTTTTACAGTTTAACCTCCATCGTCCCAGATAAGTCTTGGTTTTATACAACACTGTTGCTTTTTATTTACAAACAAATGGTTACTTTGTGTGTCATAACCAGAACAACCAAATTCACTCATTTTACCAGAATACTCATTAAACCAGTCTACATTAGGTATTTTTGTTACATCTCCGTCAGTAAATTCGCTCATTATCGGGTTAAATACTTTTGTCAAATCATTATAGTCATTATTATTCCCATATACTTTTAAACTTTCTTTCCATTTGTCATACTTTCTATTCAAATTATACAATTCTGTTACTTTCTCCACACACAATTCTCTGTTTAAATCTCTCTCATCCCCATACCACATCACACTTTCAACATCATTATTACAGACAGAGGGTACAACATTATACAACATCACTGAACAACTCAACTCTTCTACTAATATGGGTCTCTCGCCCTTCAAAAACAACATTTGTGAACACCTTGGTTCAGAAAAATTAATGGGAAAATTTACCCTCTGCCCTACACATTCATCTACTCTTTCTTTCCATTCTTTTTCTAACTCATTAACACACATTAACATCTCATAATCACATTCTACAAACTCCTCAGTACTCTCAGATATTACATTTTCAATTACATTATTATTCTCATTATTTTCAACAACATCATTATTATTTATTAATTCTTTATCTAATACAACATTGCCATTACAACTTTCATTTGTATTACTTGTACTCGGTTCTACTTTATTCAAATTATTTCTTATCATTTCATTGGCATTTTCAAGACATTTATTCTTTTCTTGTATATCATTTATTAAACCATCAAATTTTATGCTAATACTCTGTTGAAACTGGATATTCAGTTCTTTGAATTTTCTATTATTATCATTCTGTATATCTAATTTCTCACTGAACTCCCTACTTTGTTTGTCAAATTTGTCATTCAATTCTCTAAAATTACTATCTTGTTTTTCTACACTATTGTACATCATATCATACAATCTTGTTAACATAGTATCATTATCAGATTTCTTATTTTGATTTCCTAAAATAGGTGTTGAATGAATCTCAACTGTCTGTATTATTTTTGACTCCTCAAGACTGTTGTCATTTGTTTGAATTCCGGAGTCGCTACTTATTTGACTTTCTATCTGACTGTCAGATAAGCTGACTTCATTATTTTCTGCCATTTTTTAATTTTTTTTTTTATAATTGGTAATCAATATTGTAATTACTCTAATTAATTAATTTCATTAGTTTTTTGTAATGTACTTTCGGTATAGCTTTGCGTCCATAACGCAATGTTATTTTGCTACGCTAACCTAACACATGTTTGTATCTTTGTAGATGTGGAATTAAATTAAATATATTAATTTAATTCGTCCCTGTTCGGGCGCCATTTGTCATACTCTATAATTGATAACATTTATTAAACACAAAATACAATTTAATTTCCACCTACCTCCACGATCTCTTCTGCCGGGTTCCAGGATTCGATCACATTTACGTTAGATACAAACATGGTTTACAGGTTAAACAAAGCACTGACACAACTCATTTTGAAGAGAATTAAAATTTAATTTCTTATTTTTGAACTTTGTTAACATTAATAAGATTCCTTCTCCAAAATTAAAACTTTGAAATACATGCCTAATACTTTTCGGTGATCCACTCCCTGATCACAACAATATAATTATAAACTTATTCTAGCATCTTACCTTATACTCATACAGACATACAGACAGAGCCCAGCCTGCATATTTTGAGCACTCACTCAAACACACCCCTTAACATTTTATAATATAATCCCCAGCCCTTGCACTTGAACCGCCGGCCACGTGTTCGCGCGCGCACTCATCGTTCCTGTAAATTGTTTGGTGGTTACTGTCCGAAAGTATAAAATTATCTCTTCTACTTTTGCCACTTGACCGCGGTCACATGAAATTTTACTGTGGGTACGCCTTTTACTGGAAAAATTAAGAAAAACTTTGTAGAGAGCCTACATAGCTCCGTGCCGGCCGGCACCTATAGCGTAACTGGGAAGCGTGCTTGTTTTAGCGGGAGGAAATGCGCATTCACGGCCAACAGATTTTCGTCGCCATTCATGCTTAATTTGTTGTGGCGTATTCCTTCTATGCAGGCAACATAGTCGTTATATGTGTGGTGACCGAGGACGATATTTGCCTCTGCTACACTGATGTCACTAGCAGCAGGCGTGGCTTAACGACATTTCCTGTAGTTGGCTGGTTGCTGCTACAAACTGTTCGTTCCAGCGCCATGTTTTACCGCTTCATTGGAGTTTTCACGGCGTCACTAACAGCGCGCCGTCCTGATTGTTACGTGCGGGCATGGTCACACATATGCACATTTCTCAGAAATTCGGGGTGGTGCGAATTCCTTACAGAGTTACTCAACACAAACTGCATCTCTGCTT
Source organism: Magicicada septendecula (assembly GCA_034769895.1). NCBI lineage: Eukaryota > Metazoa > Arthropoda > Insecta > Hemiptera > Cicadidae > Magicicada > Magicicada septendecula. The sequence continues at coordinate 259,437,704 of CM068368.1, read as the reverse complement.
TGTTTCAACACTGTTCCACTTGCCATGTGTTCTGTTGTACTGAAAATAACGTTCGCCGGGAAATAAACTTTCACAATAAATTTATAAAATCCCACACAAAATGAAATAAATAAAAATACAAATGCCCCCTGCTGTAAGAAATAAAATAACCCAATTTTGGACACGTTACAATACCCCCTCAATGAGAATTCTGCTGTCCAGAACAGAAGAAATCTCATTGATAAACCCCGAAGAGGACCGGTGAGGAACTGGTGCCAACAACCCCCTTGTTCTTACTCCTCATGGGTACACGACCCCCCCCTGGCTTGGCGACTATGGACGCATCTGAACGAGATCACTGGACTTCTCCATAAGAGATCCCAACACCGAGAAATCGAACAGACAAGTACCACAGCGCACCTCACCTTCTAACATGCTACCCCCAAAAAATCCTCAATCCCTAGCTCAGATTATGCCAGATCCTCCACCGATATGTTTCCCCTTTTATGCAAGCTGGGCTGCCTTTGGCAGATACTGGGCTCACACACACTCACATTACATATTGACATTATAGATTATAAAATTGCAAAAATTTTAAAATTCTTTAAATTACAACACGTTGTTTTCAGATAAAATTAATTCATAAATTTTGAATAAAGTCTAAAATATTCGCTTCATTATTTTCTGTTTTCTTTAAAATGACTTAAGTTAAACAATTCTTCTAATTGAACATATCCTTAACCTAACATGTAATCACTTAGAGTCTAACAATACAATGCAATACAAAATAAATCAATAAAATTAAACATGGGTAGCACACAAATAATAAAATAATCAATACTTAAAATATTCATTCGCTGGCAGGCGAAAAATCAAGATTTTTTTTTTTCAAAAATTGTTTCCTAAAAATTTTAAAATTCAAAAAAAATTTAAGTTTATGAAAATGTTTCCTTTATATTTATACATTAATTAAAACTTGGTTAAATTGATTAAAAAACACAAGTTGAATTGACTTCCATACTATAAAATTATATGACCTTACCATCAGCTGTTCAAAACTAGGTCAAGTTCCAGACCCCTGACCTACATACGTTATGTATACTTTCTGAAAATACATTCAACATCTGTAACAATCTAACTTGAAACACAAAACATAATAAAATAAAACATTTAAAATTACAAAATATTAGTAATAATAATCAAATTGACATATAAATTATTCAAAATAAACAATTCTTAATTTTCCATTACCAAATTCTATCAAAATTCTGTCACTGGTTTAAAAAATGAAAATTTTATATTCTTTATCATAAATCTCTCTCTTTATTTAACAATCTTGTTCTACATTACTTTGGGTGATATAATTATTTATACTCATTTAATTTACTCCTTGATCTGTATACATATATAATCTTTCTCCCTTTGATTCTACTACTAACCACTTTGAACTATCAGGACACCCATCTCTATCAAAATATCTATCCCAAAACACTCTCTAACCCCAACTTACCATGGAACTCAATTCGCCACCTTCTCTCTATATATATAAAAAAAATACTCTCTAACCCTTTGTACATAGGATATGTGTTTCCCCCCCAAAAAAAAACTCAATTCCCTTATTTGGCCCCTGGATTCTACCTAAGGCGGTCCCTCCTCACTAAATCGATTCTAATCCCGGCCCAACTTATCATTATGTTGCGGACTACCACATTACACTACCCCCTACTACAAAATTGCCATCCCCAAAATCTCAATCTCATTACCTTACTACAACTACAACAAAATAACAACATCAATTATAAACAACAATATATCACTCAAAACTCTACAATTATTCTCCATGACTACGGTGTCAACATCAATACTTCTCAAAATTCTATAACATACATCAAATCATAACAACATTACATTATTTTCATCTCTACTATTTCAACTTTAACTTTGTTTTCAACTTGGACAGATCTATGTGTCCCATAAAATATTTATCACCCAAAACTATCTCTTGTTAACTGGCATAAATTATTACTTTACTTCTCATTTTATCAAATTATTTTTATCATTACTTTAAAACATCTGTAATACATTAAAACATTACATTAAACATTAATTACATGGAACATTTATAAACCAATATCAGTGACACGTTATTGCTGATCAGCTGATCTCCTTACTAACACAATGAAAACACATCTCAAAATTGAACAAATTATATGAAATATATATATATATATATATTTATTTATCCTCACTTCTCACCTCATTGTCTCCCCTCTCTCTGATTCTGATACTTTGTGTTGACCGGCTGCCAGACATTTTAATTATTGCAATACAAAATATACACACATAATGAAAACACATATTCTTATCAATGCTTATATCTAACCTACGACAATAAAATAATACATTTAAAAGCATGTAATGAACACCTTATATTAAATGTCTGAGCAGCTAGTTATTTAACAGAGCACAAGCAGTTTTATTGGATCAAAATTTGAATTAGCAAAAAATTGTATGTTGTAAAATTTAAATTCGTGGCTCCTTTGAGTCACCTCCCATCCACACACACTATTGCAAATTATGTAAGGCTGTGGCGCCCCCTCGCTTTCACAAAGACGGAATATTTTGGAGTAAGTTTTACCTCTCCGTGTCTTTGCTTCCGCTATTACATTTTAAAAGATTCAGATATCAACATACCTTTGTTATATAGTTAAACGCCCTTAATGCGGGTCTACCACCTGGTTTTGCTGCCCCCAAGCGGGCAGAGTGGTAATTCCATAGTGCCGGGATTTCCCATAATGTTCGCCCCCCATTGAATTTCTACTATATACCAATTTCAAGTCAGCTATGGTCAAGGGACTCAGTATGACCATAGCTGGCCGCTAGCCAAATCCACGATTAGTGCTGGTAAGGCAGTAATCGCCCGAAAAGTCGGGGAAATCTAACTTCATTTCACTGCCTGTTCTACATCGTTTCATTATGTGCGACACGATCGTCTATCAGTGTGTAAATTTTAATTTAAACGAAAAAGGTGTGGCGCACATTTTCGCCATTTCGGCCTCCGATGGAGGTAACACTCTCTGTTACCCCCAACCCATTTCGCTATCTACGAGGGCACAGGCCGCCCCCGCAATAGCAACTTAATAACTAACTAAGAAATCAAATATACAACATTATAGTATGAGACCTTCATTCATCACTAATCCTTTAACTCCTACCATTTGACTTTCTTAAAATTTTCAAAATTTATTATTAATAATTAGTATATATCATTTTTTTCAGTTATTATTAAAATTTTTTTTAATTATCATTTTTATTGAACACAATTATTTCAAATAATATCACTATTGACTTAAAATCTTAGTTACCTGTAAACATTTTTGTTATACATGATTTATATTGTAAAAGTTCTATACTTACAATCCATTTAACATGATATATACAAAACATAATCCCCATACCACAATACTTTCACCTCACCTCTGAAACATTTAACACAAAGATATTAGTTAAATTAAATAATTTATCCTTTAATCACCAAATTTCCATCTCGTAGAATAATTTATATTCATCAAAAAAAAATTTAATTAATTAACATTCAAATAATCCATCAAAATATTTAACGTGTATCAACTTGTTTTAATTAAATTAATTACCAAAAATATAAATTATATAGTTATCGACACAATTACAATTAATCAATTACTGTTTTCAAAATTAATTCTGGTATTTATTTATTTAAATTGCAAATATTATTATTTTTCTTACCACAGTTACACACACTTGTTTACTTAACATTCCACCATGTACCCAAATAAATTTACTACATTATTATTTACAAACTTTAGTTAATAACTGTTCAGTTTTTCCGCACTTCATTGTCCAAATCTGCCATGTCAAAACCCATAAAACATAATGTTTATCACTGTCTTTTATTGTTTTACAGTTTAACCTCCATCGTCCCAGATAAGTCTTGGTTTTATACAACACTGTTGCTTTTTATTTACAAACAAATGGTTACTTTGTGTGTCATAACCAGAACAACCAAATTCACTCATTTTACCAGAATACTCATTAAACCAGTCTACATTAGGTATTTTTGTTACATCTCCGTCAGTAAATTCGCTCATTATCGGGTTAAATACTTTTGTCAAATCATTATAGTCATTATTATTCCCATATACTTTTAAACTTTCTTTCCATTTGTCATACTTTCTATTCAAATTATACAATTCTGTTACTTTCTCCACACACAATTCTCTGTTTAAATCTCTCTCATCCCCATACCACATCACACTTTCAACATCATTATTACAGACAGAGGGTACAACATTATACAACATCACTGAACAACTCAACTCTTCTACTAATATGGGTCTCTCGCCCTTCAAAAACAACATTTGTGAACACCTTGGTTCAGAAAAATTAATGGGAAAATTTACCCTCTGCCCTACACATTCATCTACTCTTTCTTTCCATTCTTTTTCTAACTCATTAACACACATTAACATCTCATAATCACATTCTACAAACTCCTCAGTACTCTCAGATATTACATTTTCAATTACATTATTATTCTCATTATTTTCAACAACATCATTATTATTTATTAATTCTTTATCTAATACAACATTGCCATTACAACTTTCATTTGTATTACTTGTACTCGGTTCTACTTTATTCAAATTATTTCTTATCATTTCATTGGCATTTTCAAGACATTTATTCTTTTCTTGTATATCATTTATTAAACCATCAAATTTTATGCTAATACTCTGTTGAAACTGGATATTCAGTTCTTTGAATTTTCTATTATTATCATTCTGTATATCTAATTTCTCACTGAACTCCCTACTTTGTTTGTCAAATTTGTCATTCAATTCTCTAAAATTACTATCTTGTTTTTCTACACTATTGTACATCATATCATACAATCTTGTTAACATAGTATCATTATCAGATTTCTTATTTTGATTTCCTAAAATAGGTGTTGAATGAATCTCAACTGTCTGTATTATTTTTGACTCCTCAAGACTGTTGTCATTTGTTTGAATTCCGGAGTCGCTACTTATTTGACTTTCTATCTGACTGTCAGATAAGCTGACTTCATTATTTTCTGCCATTTTTTAATTTTTTTTTTTATAATTGGTAATCAATATTGTAATTACTCTAATTAATTAATTTCATTAGTTTTTTGTAATGTACTTTCGGTATAGCTTTGCGTCCATAACGCAATGTTATTTTGCTACGCTAACCTAACACATGTTTGTATCTTTGTAGATGTGGAATTAAATTAAATATATTAATTTAATTCGTCCCTGTTCGGGCGCCATTTGTCATACTCTATAATTGATAACATTTATTAAACACAAAATACAATTTAATTTCCACCTACCTCCACGATCTCTTCTGCCGGGTTCCAGGATTCGATCACATTTACGTTAGATACAAACATGGTTTACAGGTTAAACAAAGCACTGACACAACTCATTTTGAAGAGAATTAAAATTTAATTTCTTATTTTTGAACTTTGTTAACATTAATAAGATTCCTTCTCCAAAATTAAAACTTTGAAATACATGCCTAATACTTTTCGGTGATCCACTCCCTGATCACAACAATATAATTATAAACTTATTCTAGCATCTTACCTTATACTCATACAGACATACAGACAGAGCCCAGCCTGCATATTTTGAGCACTCACTCAAACACACCCCTTAACATTTTATAATATAATCCCCAGCCCTTGCACTTGAACCGCCGGCCACGTGTTCGCGCGCGCACTCATCGTTCCTGTAAATTGTTTGGTGGTTACTGTCCGAAAGTATAAAATTATCTCTTCTACTTTTGCCACTTGACCGCGGTCACATGAAATTTTACTGTGGGTACGCCTTTTACTGGAAAAATTAAGAAAAACTTTGTAGAGAGCCTACATAGCTCCGTGCCGGCCGGCACCTATAGCGTAACTGGGAAGCGTGCTTGTTTTAGCGGGAGGAAATGCGCATTCACGGCCAACAGATTTTCGTCGCCATTCATGCTTAATTTGTTGTGGCGTATTCCTTCTATGCAGGCAACATAGTCGTTATATGTGTGGTGACCGAGGACGATATTTGCCTCTGCTACACTGATGTCACTAGCAGCAGGCGTGGCTTAACGACATTTCCTGTAGTTGGCTGGTTGCTGCTACAAACTGTTCGTTCCAGCGCCATGTTTTACCGCTTCATTGGAGTTTTCACGGCGTCACTAACAGCGCGCCGTCCTGATTGTTACGTGCGGGCATGGTCACACATATGCACATTTCTCAGAAATTCGGGGTGGTGCGAATTCCTTACAGAGTTACTCAACACAAACTGCATCTCTGCTTTGTTTCAACACTGTTCCACTTGCCATGTGTTCTGTTGTACTGAAAATAACGTTCGCCGGGAAATAAACTTTCACAATAAATTTATAAAATCCCACACAAAATGAAATAAATAAAAATACAAATGCCCCCTGCTGTAAGAAATAAAATAACCCAATTTTGGACACGTTACAATACCCCCTCAATGAGAATTCTGCTGTCCAGAACAGAAGAAATCTCATTGATAAACCCCGAAGAGGACCGGTGAGGAACTGGTGCCAACAACCCCCTTGTTCTTACTCCTCATGGGTACACGACCCCCCCCTGGCTTGGCGACTATGGACGCATCTGAACGAGATCACTGGACTTCTCCATAAGAGATCCCAACACCGAGAAATCGAACAGACAAGTACCACAGCGCACCTCACCTTCTAACATGCTACCCCCAAAAAATCCTCAATCCCTAGCTCAGATTATGCCAGATCCTCCACCGATATGTTTCCCCTTTTATGCAAGCTGGGCTGCCTTTGGCAGATACTGGGCTCACACACACTCACATTACATATTGACATTATAGATTATAAAATTGCAAAAATTTTAAAATTCTTTAAATTACAACACGTTGTTTTCAGATAAAATTAATTCATAAATTTTGAATAAAGTCTAAAATATTCGCTTCATTATTTTCTGTTTTCTTTAAAATGACTTAAGTTAAACAATTCTTCTAATTGAACATATCCTTAACCTAACATGTAATCACTTAGAGTCTAACAATACAATGCAATACAAAATAAATCAATAAAATTAAACATGGGTAGCACACAAATAATAAAATAATCAATACTTAAAATATTCATTCGCTGGCAGGCGAAAAATCAAGATTTTTTTTTTTCAAAAATTGTTTCCTAAAAATTTTAAAATTCAAAAAAAATTTAAGTTTATGAAAATGTTTCCTTTATATTTATACATTAATTAAAACTTGGTTAAATTGATTAAAAAACACAAGTTGAATTGACTTCCATACTATAAAATTATATGACCTTACCATCAGCTGTTCAAAACTAGGTCAAGTTCCAGACCCCTGACCTACATACGTTATGTATACTTTCTGAAAATACATTCAACATCTGTAACAATCTAACTTGAAACACAAAACATAATAAAATAAAACATTTAAAATTACAAAATATTAGTAATAATAATCAAATTGACATATAAATTATTCAAAATAAACAATTCTTAATTTTCCATTACCAAATTCTATCAAAATTCTGTCACTGGTTTAAAAAATGAAAATTTTATATTCTTTATCATAAATCTCTCTCTTTATTTAACAATCTTGTTCTACATTACTTTGGGTGATATAATTATTTATACTCATTTAATTTACTCCTTGATCTGTATACATATATAATCTTTCTCCCTTTGATTCTACTACTAACCACTTTGAACTATCAGGACACCCATCTCTATCAAAATATCTATCCCAAAACACTCTCTAACCCCAACTTACCATGGAACTCAATTCGCCACCTTCTCTCTATATATATAAAAAAAATACTCTCTAACCCTTTGTACATAGGATATGTGTTTCCCCCCCAAAAAAAAACTCAATTCCCTTATTTGGCCCCTGGATTCTACCTAAGGCGGTCCCTCCTCACTAAATCGATTCTAATCCCGGCCCAACTTATCATTATGTTGCGGACTACCACATTACACTACCCCCTACTACAAAATTGCCATCCCCAAAATCTCAATCTCATTACCTTACTACAACTACAACAAAATAACAACATCAATTATAAACAACAATATATCACTCAAAACTCTACAATTATTCTCCATGACTACGGTGTCAACATCAATACTTCTCAAAATTCTATAACATACATCAAATCATAACAACATTACATTATTTTCATCTCTACTATTTCAACTTTAACTTTGTTTTCAACTTGGACAGATCTATGTGTCCCATAAAATATTTATCACCCAAAACTATCTCTTGTTAACTGGCATAAATTATTACTTTACTTCTCATTTTATCAAATTATTTTTATCATTACTTTAAAACATCTGTAATACATTAAAACATTACATTAAACATTAATTACATGGAACATTTATAAACCAATATCAGTGACACGTTATTGCTGATCAGCTGATCTCCTTACTAACACAATGAAAACACATCTCAAAATTGAACAAATTATATGAAATATATATATATATATATTTATTTATCCTCACTTCTCACCTCATTGTCTCCCCTCTCTCTGATTCTGATACTTTGTGTTGACCGGCTGCCAGACATTTTAATTATTGCAATACAAAATATACACACATAATGAAAACACATATTCTTATCAATGCTTATATCTAACCTACGACAATAAAATAATACATTTAAAAGCATGTAATGAACACCTTATATTAAATGTCTGAGCAGCTAGTTATTTAACAGAGCACAAGCAGTTTTATTGGATCAAAATTTGAATTAGCAAAAAATTGTATGTTGTAAAATTTAAATTCGTGGCTCCTTTGAGTCACCTCCCATCCACACACACTATTGCAAATTATGTAAGGCTGTGGCGCCCCCTCGCTTTCACAAAGACGGAATATTTTGGAGTAAGTTTTACCTCTCCGTGTCTTTGCTTCCGCTATTACATTTTAAAAGATTCAGATATCAACATACCTTTGTTATATAGTTAAACGCCCTTAATGCGGGTCTACCACCTGGTTTTGCTGCCCCCAAGCGGGCAGAGTGGTAATTCCATAGTGCCGGGATTTCCCATAATGTTCGCCCCCATTGAATTTCTACTATATACCAATTTCAAGTCAGCTATGGTCAAGGGACTCAGTATGACCATAGCTGGCCGCTAGCCAAATCCACGATTAGTGCTGGTAAGGCAGTAATCGCCCGAAAAGTCGGGGAAATCTAACTTCATTTCACTGCCTGTTCTACATCGTTTCATTATGTGCGACACGATCGTCTATCAGTGTGTAAATTTTAATTTAAACGAAAAAGGTGTGGCGCACATTTTCGCCATTTCGGCCTCCGATGGAGGTAACACTCTCTGTTACCCCCAACCCATTTCGCTATCTACGAGGGCACAGGCCGCCCCCGCAATAGCAACTTAATAACTAACTAAGAAATCAAATATACAACATTATAGTATGAGACCTTCATTCATCACTAATCCTTTAACTCCTACCATTTGACTTTCTTAAAATTTTCAAAATTTATTATTAATAATTAGTATATATCATTTTTTTCAGTTATTATTAAAATTTTTTTTAATTATCATTTTTATTGAACACAATTATTTCAAATAATATCACTATTGACTTAAAATCTTAGTTACCTGTAAACATTTTTGTTATACATGATTTATATTGTAAAAGTTCTATACTTACAATCCATTTAACATGATATATACAAAACATAATCCCCATACCACAATACTTTCACCTCACCTCTGAAACATTTAACACAAAGATATTAGTTAAATTAAATAATTTATCCTTTAATCACCAAATTTCCATCTCGTAGAATAATTTATATTCATCAAAAAAGATTTAATTAATTAACATTCAAATAATCCATCAAAATATTTAACGTGTATCAACTTGTTTTAATTAAATTAATTACCAAAAATATAAATTATATAGTTATCGACACAATTACAATTAATCAATTACTGTTTTCAAAATTAATTCTGGTATTTATTTATTTAAATTGCAAATATTATTATTTTTCTTACCACAGTTACACACACTTGTTTACTTAACATTCCACCATGTACCCAAATAAATTTACTACATTATTATTTACAAACTTTAGTTAATAACTGTTCAGTTTTTCCGCACTTCATTGTCCAAATCTGCCATGTCAAAACCCATAAAACATAATGTTTATCACTGTCTTTTATTGTTTTACAGTTTAACCTCCATCGTCCCAGATAAGTCTTGGTTTTATACAACACTGTTGCTTTTTATTTACAAACAAATGGTTACTTTGTGTGTCATAACCAGAACAACCAAATTCACTCATTTTACCAGAATACTCATTAAACCAGTCTACATTAGGTATTTTTGTTACATCTCCGTCAGTAAATTCGCTCATTATCGGGTTAAATACTTTTGTCAAATCATTATAGTCATTATTATTCCCATATACTTTTAAACTTTCTTTCCATTTGTCATACTTTCTATTCAAATTATACAATTCTGTTACTTTCTCCACACACAATTCTCTGTTTAAATCTCTCTCATCCCCATACCACATCACACTTTCAACATCATTATTACAGACAGAGGGTACAACATTATACAACATCACTGAACAACTCAACTCTTCTACTAATATGGGTCTCTCGCCCTTCAAAAACAACATTTGTGAACACCTTGGTTCAGAAAAATTAATGGGAAAATTTACCCTCTGCCCTACACATTCATCTACTCTTTCTTTCCATTCTTTTTCTAACTCATTAACACACATTAACATCTCATAATCACATTCTACAAACTCCTCAGTACTCTCAGATATTACATTTTCAATTACATTATTATTCTCATTATTTTCAACAACATCATTATTATTTATTAATTCTTTATCTAATACAACATTGCCATTACAACTTTCATTTGTATTACTTGTACTCGGTTCTACTTTATTCAAATTATTTCTTATCATTTCATTGGCATTTTCAAGACATTTATTCTTTTCTTGTATATCATTTATTAAACCATCAAATTTTATGCTAATACTCTGTTGAAACTGGATATTCAGTTCTTTGAATTTTCTATTATTATCACTCTGTATATCTAATTTCTCACTGAACTCCCTACTTTGTTTGTCAAATTTGTCATTAAATTCTCTAAAATTACTATCTTGTTTTTCTACACTATTGTACATCATATCATACAATCTTGTTAACATAGTATCATTATCAGATTTCTTATTTTGATTTCCTAAAATAGGTGTTGAATGAATCTCAACTGTCTGTATTATTTTTGACTCCTCAAGACTGTTGTCATTTGTTTGAATTCCGGAGTCGCTACTTATTTGACTTTCTATCTGACTGTCAGATAAGCTGACTTCATTTTTTTCTGCCATTTTTTTAATTTTTTTTTTTTATAATTGGTAATCAATATTTTAATTACTCTAATTAATTAATTTCATTAGTTTTTTGTAATGTACTTTCGGTATAGCTTTGCGTCCATAACGCAATGTTATTTTGCTACGCTAACCTAACACATGTTTGTATCTTTGTAGATGTGGAATTAAATTAAATATATTAATTTAATTCGTCCCTGTTCGGGCGCCATTTGTCATACTCTATAATTGATAACATTTATTAAACACAAAATACAATTTAATTTCCACCTACCTCCACGATCTCTTCTGCCGGGTTCCAGGATTCGATCACATTTACGTTAGATACAAACATGGTTTACAGGTTAAACAAAGCACTGACACAACTCATTTTGAAGAGAATTAAAATTTAATTTCTTATTTTTGAACTTTGTTAACATTAATAAGATTCCTTCTCCAAAATTAAAACTTTGAAATACATGCCTAATACTTTTCGGTGATCCACTCCCTGATCACAACAATATAATTATAAACTTATTCTAGCATCTTACCTTATACTCATACAGACATACAGACAGAGCCCAGCCTGCATATTTTGAACACTCACTCAAACACACCCCTTAACATTTTATAATATAATCCCCAGCCCTTGCACTTGAACCGCCGGCCACGTGTTCGCGCGCGCACTCATCGTTCCTGTAAATTGTTTGGTGGTTACTGTCCGAAAGTATAAAATTATCTCTTCTACTTTTGCCACTTGACCGCGGTCACATGAAATTTTACTGTGGGTACGCCTTTTACTGGAAAAATTAAGAAAAACTTTGTAGAGAGCCTACATAGCTCCGTGCCGGCCGGCACCTATAGCGTAACTGGGAAGCGTGCTTGTTTTAGCGGGAGGAAATGCGCATTCACGGCCAACAGATTTTCGTCGCCATTCATGCTTAATTTGTTGTGGCGTATTCCTTCTATGCAGGCAACATAGTCGTTATATGTGTGGTGACCGAGGACGATATTTGCCTCTGCTACACTGATGTCACTAGCAGCAGGCGTGGCTTAACGACATTTCCTGTAGTTGGCTGGTTGCTGCTACAAACTGTTCGTTCCAGCGCCATGTTTTACCGCTTCATTGGAGTTTTCACGGCGTCACTAACAGCGCGCCGTCCTGATTGTTACGTGCGGGCGTGGTCACACATATGCACATTTCTCAGAAATTCGGGGTGGTGCGAATTCCTTACAGAGTTACTCAACACAAACTGCATCTCTGCTTTGTTTCAACACTGTTCCACTTGCCATGTGTTCGTTGTACTGAAAATAACGTTCGCCGGGAAATAAACTTTCACAATAAATTTATAAAATCCCACACAAAATGAAATAAATAAAAATACAAATGCCCCCTGCTGTAAGAAATAAAATAACCAAATTTTGGACACGTTACAATACCCCCTCAATGAGAATTCTGCTGTCCAGAACAGAAGAAATCTCATTGATAAACCCCGAAGAGGACCGGTGAGGAACTGGTGCCAACAACCCCCTTGTTCTTACTCCTCATGGGTACACGACCCCCCCCTGGCTTGGCGACTATGGACGCATCTGAACGAGATCACTGGACTTCTCCATAAGAGATCCCAACACCGAGAAATCGAACAGACAAGTACCACAGCGCACCTCACCTTCTAACATGCTACCCCCAAAAAATCCTCAATCCCTAGCTCAGATTATGCCAGATCCTCCACCGATATGTTTCCCCTTTTATGCAAGCTGGGCTGCCTTTGGCAGATACTGGGCTCACACACACTCACATTACATATTGACATTATAGATTATAAAATTGCAAAAATTTTAAAATTCTTTAAATTACAACACGTTGTTTTCAGATAAAATTAATTCATAAATTTTGAATAAAGTCTAAAATATTCGCTTCATTATTTTCTGTTTTCTTTAAAATGACTTAAGTTAAACATTTCTTCTAATTGAACATATCCTTAACCTAACATGTAATCACTTAGAGTCTAACAATACAATGCAATACAAAATAAATCAATAAAATTAAACATGGGTAGCACACAAATAATAAAATAATCAATACTTAAAATATTCATTCGCTGGCAGGCGAAAAATCAAGATTTTTTTTTTTTTTTTCAAAAATTGTTTCCTAAAAATTTTAAAATTCAAAAAAAATTTAAGTTTATGAAAATGTTTCCTTTATATTTATACATTAATTAAAACTTGGTTAAATTGATTAAAAAACACAAGTTGAATTGACTTCCATACTATAAAATTATATGACCTTACCATCAGCTGTTCAAAACTAGGTCAAGTTCCAGACCCCTGACCTACATACGTTATGTATACTTTCTGAAAATACATTCAACATCTGTAACAATCTAACTTGAAACACTAAACATAATAAAATAAAACATTTAAAATTACAAAATATTAGTAATAATAATCAAATTGACATATAAATTATTCAAAATAAACAATTCTTAATTTTCCATTACCAAATTCTATCAAAATTCTGTCACTGGTTTAAAAAATGAAAATTTTATATTCTTTATCATAAATCTCTCTCTTTATTTAACAATCTTGTTCTACATTACTTTGGGTGATATAATTATTTATACTCATTTAATTTACTCCTTGATCTGTATACATATATAATCTTTCTCCCTTTGATTCTACTACTAACCACTTTGAACTATCAGGACACCCATCTCTATCAAAATATCTATCCCAAAACACTCTCTAACCCCAACTTACCATGGAACTCAATTCGCCACCTTCTCTCTATATATATAAAAAAAATACTCTCTAACCCTTTGTACATAGGATATGTGTTTCCCCCCCCAAAAAAAACTCAATTCCCTTATTTGGCCCCTGGATTCTACCTAAGGCGGTCCCTCCTCACTAAATCGATTCTAATCCCGGCCCAACTTATCATTATGTTGCGGACTACCACATTACACTACCCCCTACTACAAAATTGCCATCCCCAAAATCTCAATCTCATTACCTTACTACAACTACAACAAAATAACAACATCAATTATAAACAACAATATATCACTCAAAACTCTACAATTATTCTCCATGACTACGGTGTCAACATCAATACTTCTCAAAATTCTATAACATACATCAAATCATAACAACATTACATTATTTTCATCTCTACTATTTCAACTTTAACTTTGTTTTCAACTTGGACAGATCTATGTGTCCCATAAAATATTTATCACCCAAAACTATCTCTTGTTAACTGGCATAAATTATTACTTTACTTCTCATTTTATCAAATTATTTTTATCATTACTTTAAAACATCTGTAATACATTAAAACATTACATTAAACATTAATTACATGGAACATTTATAAACCAATATCAGTGACACGTTATTGCTGATCAGCTGATCTCCTTACTAACACAATGAAAACACATCTCAAAATTGAACAAATTATATGAAATATATATATATATATATTTATTTATCCTCACTTCTCACCTCATTGTCTCCCCTCTCTCTGATTCTGATACTTTGTGTTGACCGGCTGCCAGACATTTTAATTATTGCAATACAAAATATACACACATAATGAAAACACATATTCTTATCAATGCTTATATCTAACCTACGACAATAAAATAATACATTTAAAAGCATGTAATGAACACCTTATATTAAATGTCTGAGCAGCTAGTTATTTAACAGAGCACAAGCAGTTTTATTGGATCAAAATTTGAATTAGCAAAAAATTGTATGTTGTAAAATTTAAATTCGTGGCTCCTTTGAGTCACCTCCCATCCACACACACTATTGCAAATTATGTAAGGCTGTGGCGCCCCCTCGCTTTCACAAAGACGGAATATTTTGGAGTAAGTTTTACCTCTCCGTGTCTTTGCTTCCGCTATTACATTTTAAAAGATTCAGATATCAACATACCTTTGTTATATAGTTAAACGCCCTTAATGCGGGTCTACCACCTGGTTTTGCTGCCCCCAAGCGGGCAGAGTGGTAATTCCATAGTGCCGGGATTTCCCATAATGTTCGCCCCCCATTGAATTTCTACTATATACCAATTTCAAGTCAGCTATGGTCAAGGGACTCAGTATGACCATAGCTGGCCGCTAGCCAAATCCACGATTAGTGCTGGTAAGGCAGTAATCGCCCGAAAAGTCGGGGAAATCTAACTTCATTTCACTGCCTGTTCTACATCGTTTCATTATGTGCGACACGATCGTCTATCAGTGTGTAAATTTTAATTTAAACGAAAAAGGTGTGGCGCACATTTTCGCCATTTCGGCCTCCGATGGAGGTAACACTCTCTGTTACCCCCAACCCATTTCGCTATCTACGAGGGCACAGGCCGCCCCCGCAATAGCAACTTAATAACTAACTAAGAAATCAAATATACAACATTATAGTATGAGACCTTCATTCATCACTAATCCTTTAACTCCTACCATTTGACTTTCTTAAAATTTTCAAAATTTATTATTAATAATTAGTATATATCATTTTTTTCAGTTATTATTAAAAATTTTTTTAATTATCATTTTTATTGAACACAATTATTTCAAATAATCTCACTATTGACTTAAAATCTTAGTTACCTGTAAACATTTTTGTTATACATGATTTATATTGTAAAAGTTCTATACTTACAATCCATTTAACATGATATATACAAAACATAATCCCCATACCACAATACTTTCACCTCACCTCTGAAACATTTAACACAAAGATATTAGTTAAATTAAATAATTTATCCTTTAATCACCAAATTTCCATCTCGTAGAATAATTTATATTCATCAAAAAAAAATTTAATTAATTAACATTCAAATAATCCATCAAAATATTTAACGTGTATCAACTTGTTTTAATTAAATTAATTACCAAAAATATAAATTATATAGTTATCGACACAATTACAATTAATCAATTACGGTTTTCAAAATTAATTCTGGTATTTATTTATTTAAATTGCAAATATTATTATTTTTCTTACCACAGTTACACACACTTGTTTACTTAACATTCCACCATGTACCCAAATAAATTTACTACATTATTATTTACAAACTTTAGTTAATAACTGTTCAGTTTTTCCGCACTTCATTGTCCAAATCTGCCATGTCAAACCCATAAAACATAATGTTTATCACTGTCTTTTATTGTTTTACAGTTTAACCTCCATCGTCCCAGATAAGTCTTGGTTTTATACAACACTGTTGCTTTTTATTTACAAACAAATGGTTACTTTGTGTGTCATAACCAGAACAACCAAATTCACTCATTTTACCAGAATACTCATTAAACCAGTCTACATTAGGTATTTTTGTTACATCTCCGTCAGTAAATTCGCTCATTATCGGGTTAAATACTTTTGTCAAATCATTATAGTCATTATTATTCCCATATACTTTTAAACTTTCTTTCCATTTGTCATACTTTCTATTCAAATTATACAATTCTGTTACTTTCTCCACACACAATTCTCTGTTTAAATCTCTCTCATCCCCATACCACATCACACTTTCAACATCATTATTACAGACAGACGGTACAACATTATACAACATCACTGAACAACTCAACTCTTCTACTAATATGGGTCTCTCGCCCTTCAAAAACAACATTTGTGAACACCTTGGTTCAGAAAAATTAATGGGAAAATTTACCCTCTGCCCTACACATTCATCTACTCTTTCTTTCCATTCTTTTTCTAACTCATTAACACACATTAACATCTCATAATCACATTCTACAAACTCCTCAGTACTCTCAGATATTACATTTTCAATTACATTATTATTCTCATTATTTTCAACAACATCATTATTATTTATTAATTCTTTATCTAATACAACATTGCCATTACAACTTTCATTTGTATTACTTGTACTCGGTTCTACTTTATTCAAATTATTTCTTATCATTTCATTGGCATTTTCAAGACATTTATTCTTTTCTTGTATATCATTTATTAAACCATCAAATTTTATGCTAATACTCTGTTGAAACTGGATATTCAGTTCTTTGAATTTTCTATTATTATCATTCTGTATATCTAATTTCTCACTGAACTCCCTACTTTGTTTGTCAAATTTGTCATTCAATTCTCTAAAATTACTATCTTGTTTTTCTACACTATTGTACATCATATCATACAATCTTGTTAACATAGTATCATTATCAGATTTCTTATTTTGATTTCCTAAAATAGGTGTTGAATGAATCTCAACTGTCTGTATTATTTTTGACTCCTCAAGACTGTTGTCATTTGTTTGAATTCCGGAGTCGCTACTTATTTGACTTTCTATCTGACTGTCAGATAAGCTGACTTCATTATTTTCTGCCATTTTTTTAATTTTTTTTTTATAATTGGTAATCAATATTTTAATTACTCTAATTAATTAATTTCATTAGTTTTTTGTAATGTACTTTCGGTATAGCTTTGCGTCCATAACGCAATGTTATTTTGCTACGCTAACCTAACACATGTTTGTATCTTTGTAGATGTGGAATTAAATTAAATATATTAATTTAATTCGTCCCTGTTCGGGCGCCATTTGTCATACTCTATAATTGATAACATTTATTAAACACAAAATACAATTTAATTTCCACCTACCTCCACGATCTCTTCTGCCGGGTTCCAGGATTCGATCACATTTACGTTAGATGCAAACATGGTTTACAGGTTAAACAAAGCATTGACACAACTCATTTTGAAGAGAATTAAAATTTAATTTCTTATTTTTGAACTTTGTTAACATTAATAAGATTCCTTCTCCAAAATTAAAACTTTGAAATACATGCCTAATACTTTTCGGTGATCCACTCCCTGATCACAACAATATAATTATAAACTTATTCTAGCATCTTACCTTATACTCATACAGACATACAGACAGAGCCCAGCCTGCATATTTTGAACACTCACTCAAACACACCCCTTAACATTTTATAATATAATCCCCAGCCCTTGCACTTGAACCGCCGGCCACGTGTTCGCGCGCGCACTCATCGTTCCTGTAAATTGTTTGGTGGTTACTGTCCGAAAGTATAAAATTATCTCTTCTACTTTTGCCACTTGACCGCGGTCACATGAAATTTTACTGTGGGTACGCCTTTTACTGGAAAAATTAAGAAAAACTTTGTAGAGAGCCTACATAGCTCCGTGCCGGCCGGCACCTATAGCGTAACTGGGAAGCGTGCTTGTTTTAGCGGGAGGAAATGCGCATTCACGGCCAACAGATTTTCGTCGCCATTCATGCTTAATTTGTTGTGGCGTATTCCTTTTATGCAGGCAACATAGTCGTTATATGTGTGGTGACCGAGGACGATATTTGCCTCTGCTACACTGATGTCACTAGCAGCAGGCGTGGCTTAACGACATTTCCTGTAGTTGGCTGGTTGCTGCTACAAACTGTTCGTTCCAGCGCCATGTTTTACCGCTTCATTGGAGTTTTCACGGCGTCACTAACAGCGCGCCGTCCTGATTGTTACGTGCGGGCGTGGTCACACATATGCACATTTCTCAGAAATTCGGGGTGGTGCGAATTCCTTACAGAGTTACTCAACACAAACTGCGTCTCTGCTTTGTTTCAACACTGTTCCACTTGCCATGTGTTCTGTTGTACTGAAAATAACGTTCGCCGGGAAATAAACTTTCACAATAAATTTATAAAATCCCACACAAAATGAAATAAATAAAAATACAAATGCCCCCTGCTGTAAGAAATAAAATAACCCAATTTTGGACACGTTACAATACCCCCTCAATGAGAATTCTGCTGTCCAGAACAGAAGAAATCTCATTGATAAACCCCGAAGAGGACCGGTGAGGAACTGGTGCCAACAACCCCCTTGTTCTTACTCCTCATGGGTACACGACCCCCCTCTGGCTTGGCGACTATGGACGCATCTGAACGAGATCACTGGACTTCTCCATAAGAGATCCCAACACCGAGAAATCGAACAGACAAGTACCACAGCGCACCTCACCTTCTAACATGCTACCCCCAAAAAATCCTCAATCCCTAGCTCAGATTATGCCAGATCCTCCACCGATATGTTTCCCCTTTTATGCAAGCTGGGCTGCCTTTGGCAGATACTGGGCTCACACACACTCACATTACATATTGACATTATAGATTATAAAATTGCAAAAATTTTAAACTTCTTTAAATTACAACACGTTGTTTTCAGATAAAATTAATTCATAAATTTTGAATAAAGTCTAAAATATTCGCTTCATTATTTTCTGTTTTCTTTAAAATGACTTAAGTTAAACATTTCTTCTAATTGAACATATCCTTAACCTAACATGTAATCACTTAGAGTCTAACAATACAATGCAATACAAAATAAATCAATAAAATTAAACATGGGTAGCACACAAATAATAAAATAATCAATACTTAAAATATTCATTCGCTGGCAGGCGAAAAATTAAGATTTTTTTTTTTTTTTCAAAAATTGTTTCCTAAAAATTTTAAAATTCAAAAAAAATTTAAGTTTATGAAAATGTTTCCTTTATATTTATACATTAATTAAAACTTGGTTAAATTGATTAAAAAACACAAGTTGAATTGACTTCCATACTATAAAATTATATGACCTTACCATCAGCTGATCAAAACTAGGTCAAGTTCCAGACCCCTGACCTACATACGTTATGTATACTTTCTGAAAATACATTCAACATCTGTAACAATCTAACTTGAAACACAAAACATAATAAAATAAAACATTTAAAATTACAAAATATTAGTAATAATAATCAAATTGACATATAAATTATTCAAAATAAACAATTCTTAATTTTCCATTACCAAATTCTATCAAAATTTTGTCACTGGTTTAAAAAATGAAAATTTATATTCTTTATCATAAATCTCTCTCTTTATTTAACAATCTTGTTCTACATTACTTTGGGTGATATAATTATTTATACTCATTTAATTTACTCCTTGATCTGTATACATATATAATCTTTCTCCCTTTGATTCTACTACTAACCACTTTGAACTATCAGGACACCCATCTCTATCAAAATATCTATCCCAAAACACTCTCTAACCCCAACTTACCATGGAACTCAATTCGCCACCTTCTCTCTCTATATATAAAAAAAATACTCTCTAACCCTTTGTACATAGGATATGTGTTTCCCCCCCCAAAAAAAAACTCAATTCCCTTATTTGGCCCCTGGATTCTACCTAAGGCGGCCCCTCCTCACTAAATCGATTCTAATCCCGGCCCAACTTATCATTATGTTGCGGACTCCCACATTACACTACCCCCTACTACAAAATTGCCATCCCCAAAATCTCAATCTCATTACCTTACTACAACTACAACAAAATAACAACATCAATTATAAACAACAATATATCACTCAAAACTCTACAATTATTCTCCATGACTACGGTGTCAACATCAATACTTCTCAAAATTCTATAACATACATCAAATCATAACAACATTACATTATTTTCATCTCTACTATTTCAACTTTAACTTTGATTTCAACTTGGACAGATCTATGTGTCCCATAAAATATTTATCACCCAAAACTATCTCTTGTTAACTGGCATAAATTATTACTTTACTTCTCATTTTATCAAATTATTTTTATCATTACTTTAAAACATCTGTAATACATTAAAACATTACATTAAACATTAATTACATGGAACATTTATAAACCAATATCAGTGACACGTTATTGCTGATCAGCTGATCTCCTTACTAACACAATGAAAACACATCTCAAAATTGAACAAATTATATGAAATATATATATATATATTTATTTATCCTCACTTCTCACCTCATTGTCTCCCCTCTCTCTGATTCTGATACTTTGTGTTGACCGCCTGCCAGACATTTTAATTATTGCAATACAAAATATACACACATAATGAAAACACATATTCTTATCAATGCTTATATCTAACCTACGACAATAAAATAATACATTTAAAAGCATGTAATGAACACCTTATATTAAATGTCTGAGCAGCTAGTTATTTAACAGAGCACAAGCAGTTTTATTGGATCAAAATTTGAATTAGCAAAAAATTGTATGTTGTAAAATTTAAATTCGTGGCTCCTTTGAGTCACCTCCCATCCACACACACTATTGCAAATTATGTAAGGCTGTGGCGCCCCCTCGCTTTCACAAAGACGGAATATTTTGGAGTAGGTTTTACCTCTCCGTGTCTTTGCTTCCGCTATTACATTTTAAAAGATTCAGATATCAACACACCTTTGTTATATAGTTAAACGCCCTTAATGCGGGTCTACCACCTGGTTTTGCTGCCCCCAAGCGGGCAGAGTGGTAGCCGCTGTTCCATAGTGCCGGGATTTCCCCTAATGTTCGCCCCCATTGAATTTCTACTATATACCAATTTCAAGTCAGCTATGGTCAAGGGACTCAGTATGACCATAGCTGGCCGCTAGCCAAATCCACGATTAGTGCTGGTAAGGCAGTAATCGCCCGAAAAGTCGGGGAAATCTAACTTCATTTCACTGCCTGTTCTACATCGTTTCATTATGTACGACACGATCGTCTATCAGTGTGTAAATTTTAATTTAAACGAAAAAGGTGTGGCGCACATTTTCGCCATTTCGGCCTCCGATGGAGGTAACACTCTCTGTTACCCCCAACCCATTTCGCTATCTACGAGGGCACAGGCCACCCCCGCAATAGCAACTTAATAACTAACTAAGAAATCAAATATACAACATTATAGTATGAGACCTTCATTCATCACTAATCCTTTAACTCCTACCATTTGACTTTCTTAAAATTTTCAAAATTTATTATTAATAATTAGTATATATCATTTTTTTCAGTTATTATTAAAATTTTTTTTAATTATCATTTTTATTGAACACAATTATTTCAAATAATCTCACTATTGACTTAAAATCTTAGTTACCTGTAAACATTTTTGTTATACATGATTTATATTGTAAAAGTTCTATACTTACAATCCATTTAACATGATATATACAAAACATAATCCCCATACCACAATACTTTCACCTCACCTCTGAAACATTTAACACAAAGATATTAGTTAAATTAAATAATTTATCCTTTAATCACCAAATTTCCATCTCGTAGAATAATTTATATTCATCAAAAAAAAATTTAATTAATTAACATTCAAATAATCCATCAAAATATTTAATGTGTATCAACTTGTTTTAATTAAATTAATTACCAAAAATATAAATTATATAGTTATCGACACAATTACAATTAATCAATTACTGTTTTCAAAATTAATTCTGGTATTTATTTATTTAAATTGCAAATATTATTATTTTTCTTACCACAGTTACACACACTTGTTTACTTAACATTCCACCATGTACCCAAATAAATTTACTACATTATTATTTACAAACTTTAGTTAATAACTGTTCAGTTTTTCCGCACTTCATTGTCCAAATCTGCCATGTCAAAACCCATAAAACATAATGTTTATCACTGTCTTTTATTGTTTTACAGTTTAACCTCCATCGTCCCAGATAAGTCTTGGTTTTATACAACACTGTTGCTTTTTATTTACAAACAAATGGTTACTTTGTGTGTCATAACCAGAACAACCAAATTCACTCATTTTACCAGAATACTCATTAAACCAGTCTACATTAGGTATTTTTGTTACATCTCCGTCAGTAAATTCGCTCATTATCGGGTTAAATACTTTTGTCAAATCATTATAGTCATTATTATTCCCATATACTTTTAAACTTTTTTTCCATTTGTCATACTTTCTATTCAAATTATACAATTCTGTTACTTTCTCCACACACAATTCTCTGTTTAAATCTCTCTCATCCCCATACCACATCACACTTTCAACATCATTATTACAGACAGAGGGTACAACATTATACAACATCACTGAACAACTCAACTCTTCTACTAATATGGGTCTCTCGCCCTTCAAAAACAACATTTGTGAACACCTTGGTTCAGAAAAATTAATGGGAAAATTTACCCTCTGCCCTACACATTCATCTACTCTTTCTTTCCATTCTTTTTCTAACTCATTAACACACATTAACATCTCATAATCACATTCTACAAACTCCTCAGTACTCTCAGATATTACATTTTCAATTACATTATTATTCTCATTATTTTCAACAACATCATTATTATTTATTAATTCTTTATCTAATACAACATTGCCATTACAACTTTCATTTGTATTACTTGTACTCGGTTCTACTTTATTCAAATTATTTCTTATCATTTCATTGGCATTTTCAAGACATTTATTCTTTTCTTGTATATCATTTATTAAACCATCAAATTTTATGCTAATACTCTGTTGAAACTGGATATTCAGTTCTTTGAATTTTCTATTATTATCATTCTGTATATCTAATTTCTCACTGAACTCCCTACTTTGTTTGTCAAATTTGTCATTCAATTCTCTAAAATTACTATCTTGTTTTTCTACACTATTGTACATCATATCATACAATCTTGTTAACATAGTATCATTATCAGATTTCTTATTTTGATTTCCTAAAATAGGTGTTGAATGAATCTCAACTGTCTGTATTATTTTTGACTCCTCAAGACTGTTGTCATTTGTTTGAATTCCGGAGTCGCTACTTATTTGACTTTCTATCTGACTGTCAGATAAGCTGACTTCATTATTTTCTGCCATTTTTTTAATTTTTTTTTTATAATTGGTAATCAATATTTTAATTACTCTAATTAATTAATTTCATTAGTTTTTTGTAATGTACTTTCGGTATAGCTTTGCGTCCATAACGCAATGTTATTTTGCTACGCTAACCTAACACATGTTTGTATCTTTGTAGATGTGGAATTAAATTAAATATATTAATTTAATTCGTCCCTGTTCGGGCGCCATTTGTCATACTCTATAATTGATAACATTTATTAAACACAAAATACAATTTAATTTCCACCTACCTCCACGATCTCTTCTGCCGGGTTCCAGGATTCGATCACATTTACGTTAGATGCAAACATGGTTTACAGGTTAAACAAAGCATTGACACAACTCATTTTGAAGAGAATTAAAATTTAATTTCTTATTTTTGAACTTTGTTAACATTAATAAGATTCCTTCTCCAAAATTAAAACTTTGAAATACATGCCTAATACTTTTCGGTGATCCACTCCCTGATCACAACAATATAATTATAAACTTATTCTAGCATCTTACCTTATACTCATACAGACATACAGACAGAGCCCAGCCTGCATATTTTGAACACTCACTCAAACACACCCCTTAACATTTTATAATATAATCCCCAGCCCTTGCACTTGAACCGCCGGCCACGTGTTCGCGCGCGCACTCATCGTTCCTGTAAATTGTTTGGTGGTTACTGTCCGAAAGTATAAAATTATCTCTTCTACTTTTGCCACTTGACCGCGGTCACATGAAATTTTACTGTGGGTACGCCTTTTACTGGAAAAATTAAGAAAAACTTTGTAGAGAGCCTACATAGCTCCGTGCCGGCCGGCACCTATAGCGTAACTGGGAAGCGTGCTTGTTTTAGCGGGAGGAAATGCGCATTCACGGCCAACAGATTTTCGTCGCCATTCATGCTTAATTTGTTGTGGCGTATTCCTTTTATGCAGGCAACATAGTCGTTATATGTGTGGTGACCGAGGACGATATTTGCCTCTGCTACACTGATGTCACTAGCAGCAGGCGTGGCTTAACGACATTTCCTGTAGTTGGCTGGTTGCTGCTACAAACTGTTCGTTCCAGCGCCATGTTTTACCGCTTCATTGGAGTTTTCACGGCGTCACTAACAGCGCGCCGTCCTGATTGTTACGTGCGGGCGTGGTCACACATATGCACATTTCTCAGAAATTCGGGGTGGTGCGAATTCCTTACAGAGTTACTCAACACAAACTGCGTCTCTGCTTTGTTTCAACACTGTTCCACTTGCCATGTGTTCTGTTGTACTGAAAATAACGTTCGCCGGGAAATAAACTTTCACAATAAATTTATAAAATCCCACACAAAATGAAATAAATAAAAATACAAATGCCCCCTGCTGTAAGAAATAAAATAACCCAATTTTGGACACGTTACAATACCCCCTCAATGAGAATTCTGCTGTCCAGAACAGAAGAAATCTCATTGATAAACCCCGAAGAGGACCGGTGAGGAACTGGTGCCAACAACCCCCTTGTTCTTACTCCTCATGGGTACACGACCCCCCTCTGGCTTGGCGACTATGGACGCATCTGAACGAGATCACTGGACTTCTCCATAAGAGATCCCAACACCGAGAAATCGAACAGACAAGTACCACAGCGCACCTCACCTTCTAACATGCTACCCCCAAAAAATCCTCAATCCCTAGCTCAGATTATGCCAGATCCTCCACCGATATGTTTCCCCTTTTATGCAAGCTGGGCTGCCTTTGGCAGATACTGGGCTCACACACACTCACATTACATATTGACATTATAGATTATAAAATTGCAAAAATTTTAAACTTCTTTAAATTACAACACGTTGTTTTCAGATAAAATTAATTCATAAATTTTGAATAAAGTCTAAAATATTCGCTTCATTATTTTCTGTTTTCTTTAAAATGACTTAAGTTAAACATTTCTTCTAATTGAACATATCCTTAACCTAACATGTAATCACTTAGAGTCTAACAATACAATGCAATACAAAATAAATCAATAAAATTAAACATGGGTAGCACACAAATAATAAAATAATCAATACTTAAAATATTCATTCGCTGGCAGGCGAAAAATTAAGATTTTTTTTTTTTTTCAAAAATTGTTTCCTAAAAATTTTAAAATTCAAAAAAAATTTAAGTTTATGAAAATGTTTCCTTTATATTTATACATTAATTAAAACTTGGTTAAATTGATTAAAAAACACAAGTTGAATTGACTTCCATACTATAAAATTATATGACCTTACCATCAGCTGATCAAAACTAGGTCAAGTTCCAGACCCCTGACCTACATACGTTATGTATACTTTCTGAAAATACATTCAACATCTGTAACAATCTAACTTGAAACACAAAACATAATAAAATAAAACATTTAAAATTACAAAATATTAGTAATAATAATCAAATTGACATATAAATTATTCAAAATAAACAATTCTTAATTTTCCATTACCAAATTCTATCAAAATTTTGTCACTGGTTTAAAAAATGAAAATTTATATTCTTTATCATAAATCTCTCTCTTTATTTAACAATCTTGTTCTACATTACTTTGGGTGATATAATTATTTATACTCATTTAATTTACTCCTTGATCTGTATACATATATAATCTTTCTCCCTTTGATTCTACTACTAACCACTTTGAACTATCAGGACACCCATCTCTATCAAAATATCTATCCCAAAACACTCTCTAACCCCAACTTACCATGGAACTCAATTCGCCACCTTCTCTCTCTATATATAAAAAAAATACTCTCTAACCCTTTGTACATAGGATATGTGTTTCCCCCCCCAAAAAAAAACTCAATTCCCTTATTTGGCCCCTGGATTCTACCTAAGGCGGCCCCTCCTCACTAAATCGATTCTAATCCCGGCCCAACTTATCATTATGTTGCGGACTCCCACATTACACTACCCCCTACTACAAAATTGCCATCCCCAAAATCTCAATCTCATTACCTTACTACAACTACAACAAAATAACAACATCAATTATAAACAACAATATATCACTCAAAACTCTACAATTATTCTCCATGACTACGGTGTCAACATCAATACTTCTCAAAATTCTATAACATACATCAAATCATAACAACATTACATTATTTTCATCTCTACTATTTCAACTTTAACTTTGATTTCAACTTGGACAGATCTATGTGTCCCATAAAATATTTATCACCCAAAACTATCTCTTGTTAACTGGCATAAATTATTACTTTACTTCTCATTTTATCAAATTATTTTTATCATTACTTTAAAACATCTGTAATACATTAAAACATTACATTAAACATTAATTACATGGAACATTTATAAACCAATATCAGTGACACGTTATTGCTGATCAGCTGATCTCCTTACTAACACAATGAAAACACATCTCAAAATTGAACAAATTATATGAAATATATATATATATATTTATTTATCCTCACTTCTCACCTCATTGTCTCCCCTCTCTCTGATTCTGATACTTTGTGTTGACCGCCTGCCAGACATTTTAATTATTGCAATACAAAATATACACACATAATGAAAACACATATTCTTATCAATGCTTATATCTAACCTACGACAATAAAATAATACATTTAAAAGCATGTAATGAACACCTTATATTAAATGTCTGAGCAGCTAGTTATTTAACAGAGCACAAGCAGTTTTATTGGATCAAAATTTGAATTAGCAAAAAATTGTATGTTGTAAAATTTAAATTCGTGGCTCCTTTGAGTCACCTCCCATCCACACACACTATTGCAAATTATGTAAGGCTGTGGCGCCCCCTCGCTTTCACAAAGACGGAATATTTTGGAGTAGGTTTTACCTCTCCGTGTCTTTGCTTCCGCTATTACATTTTAAAAGATTCAGATATCAACACACCTTTGTTATATAGTTAAACGCCCTTAATGCGGGTCTACCACCTGGTTTTGCTGCCCCCAAGCGGGCAGAGTGGTAGCCGCTGTTCCATAGTGCCGGGATTTCCCCTAATGTTCGCCCCCATTGAATTTCTACTATATACCAATTTCAAGTCAGCTATGGTCAAGGGACTCAGTATGACCATAGCTGGCCGCTAGCCAAATCCACGATTAGTGCTGGTAAGGCAGTAATCGCCCGAAAAGTCGGGGAAATCTAACTTCATTTCACTGCCTGTTCTACATCGTTTCATTATGTACGACACGATCGTCTATCAGTGTGTAAATTTTAATTTAAACGAAAAAGGTGTGGCGCACATTTTCGCCATTTCGGCCTCCGATGGAGGTAACACTCTCTGTTACCCCCAACCCATTTCGCTATCTACGAGGGCACAGGCCACCCCCGCAATAGCAACTTAATAACTAACTAAGAAATCAAATATACAACATTATAGTATGAGACCTTCATTCATCACTAATCCTTTAACTCCTACCATTTGACTTTCTTAAAATTTTCAAAATTTATTATTAATAATTAGTATATATCATTTTTTTCAGTTATTATTAAAATTTTTTTTAATTATCATTTTTATTGAACACAATTATTTCAAATAATCTCACTATTGACTTAAAATCTTAGTTACCTGTAAACATTTTTGTTATACATGATTTATATTGTAAAAGTTCTATACTTACAATCCATTTAACATGATATATACAAAACATAATCCCCATACCACAATACTTTCACCTCACCTCTGAAACATTTAACACAAAGATATTAGTTAAATTAAATAATTTATCCTTTAATCACCAAATTTCCATCTCGTAGAATAATTTATATTCATCAAAAAAAAATTTAATTAATTAACATTCAAATAATCCATCAAAATATTTAATGTGTATCAACTTGTTTTAATTAAATTAATTACCAAAAATATAAATTATATAGTTATCGACACAATTACAATTAATCAATTACTGTTTTCAAAATTAATTCTGGTATTTATTTATTTAAATTGCAAATATTATTATTTTTCTTACCACAGTTACACACACTTGTTTACTTAACATTCCACCATGTACCCAAATAAATTTACTACATTATTATTTACAAACTTTAGTTAATAACTGTTCAGTTTTTCCGCACTTCATTGTCCAAATCTGCCATGTCAAAACCCATAAAACATAATGTTTATCACTGTCTTTTATTGTTTTACAGTTTAACCTCCATCGTCCCAGATAAGTCTTGGTTTTATACAACACTGTTGCTTTTTATTTACAAACAAATGGTTACTTTGTGTGTCATAACCAGAACAACCAAATTCACTCATTTTACCAGAATACTCATTAAACCAGTCTACATTAGGTATTTTTGTTACATCTCCGTCAGTAAATTCGCTCATTATCGGGTTAAATACTTTTGTCAAATCATTATAGTCATTATTATTCCCATATACTTTTAAACTTTTTTTCCATTTGTCATACTTTCTATTCAAATTATACAATTCTGTTACTTTCTCCACACACAATTCTCTGTTTAAATCTCTCTCATCCCCATACCACATCACACTTTCAACATCATTATTACAGACAGAGGGTACAACATTATACAACATCACTGAACAACTCAACTCTTCTACTAATATGGGTCTCTCGCCCTTCAAAAACAACATTTGTGAACACCTTGGTTCAGAAAAATTAATGGGAAAATTTACCCTCTGCCCTACACATTCATCTACTCTTTCTTTCCATTCTTTTTCTAACTCATTAACACACATTAACATCTCATAATCACATTCTACAAACTCCTCAGTACTCTCAGATATTACATTTTCAATTACATTATTATTCTCATTATTTTCAACAACATCATTATTATTTATTAATTCTTTATCTAATACAACATTGCCATTACAACTTTCATTTGTATTACTTGTACTCGGTTCTACTTTATTCAAATTATTTCTTATCATTTCATTGGCATTTTCAAGACATTTATTCTTTTCTTGTATATCATTTATTAAACCATCAAATTTTATGCTAATACTCTGTTGAAACTGGATATTCAGTTCTTTGAATTTTCTATTATTATCATTCTGTATATCTAATTTCTCACTGAACTCCCTACTTTGTTTGTCAAATTTGTCATTCAATTCTCTAAAATTACTATCTTGTTTTTCTACACTATTGTACATCATATCATACAATCTTGTTAACATAGTATCATTATCAGATTTCTTATTTTGATTTCCTAAAATAGGTGTTGAATGAATCTCAACTGTCTGTATTATTTTTGACTCCTCAAGACTGTTGTCATTTGTTTGAATTCCGGAGTCGCTACTTATTTGACTTTCTATCTGACTGTCAGATAAGCTGACTTCATTATTTTCTGCCATTTTTTTAATTTTTTTTTTTATAATTGGTAATCAATATTTTAATTACTCTAATTAATTAATTTCATTAGTTTTTTGTAATGTACTTTCGGTATAGCTTTGCGTCCATAACGCAATGTTATTTTGCTACGCTAACCTAACACATGTTTGTATCTTTGTAGATGTGGAATTAAATTAAATATATTAATTTAATTCGTCCCTGTTCGGGCGCCATTTGTCATACTCTATAATTGATAACATTTATTAAACACAAAATACAATTTAATTTCCACCTACCTCCACGATCTCTTCTGCCGGGTTCCAGGATTCGATCACATTTACGTTAGATACAAACATGGTTTACAGGTTAAACAAAGCACTGACACAACTCATTTTGAAGAGAATTAAAATTTAATTTCTTATTTTTGAACTTTGTTAACATTAATAAGTTTCCTTCTCCAAAATTAAAACTTTGAAATACATGCCTAATACTTTTCGGTGATCCACTCCCTGATCACAACAATATAATTATAAACTTATTCTAGCATCTTACCTTATACTCATACAGACATACAGACAGAGCCCAGCCTGCATATTTTGAACACTCACTCAAACACACCCCTTAACATTTTATAATATAATCCCCAGCCCTTGCACTTGAACCGCCGGCCACGTGTTCGCGCGCGCACTCATCGTTCCTGTAAATTGTTTGGTGGTTACTGTCCGAAAGTATAAAATTATCTCTTCTACTTTTGCCACTTGACCGCGGTCACATGAAATTTTACTGTGGGTACGCCTTTTACTGGAAAAATTAAGAAAAACTTTGTAGAGAGCCTACATAGCTCCGTGCCGGCCGGCACCTATAGCGTAACTGGGAAGCGTGCTTGTTTTAGCGGGAGGAAATGCGCATTCACGGCCAACAGATTTTCGTCGCCATTCATGCTTAATTTGTTGTGGCGTATTCCTTCTATGCAGGCAACATAGTCGTTATATGTGTGGTGACCGAGGACGATATTTGCCTCTGCTACACTGATGTCACTAGCAGCGGCGTGGCTTAACGACATTTCCTGTAGTTGGCTGGTTGCTGCTACAAACTGTTCGTTCCAGCGCAATGTTTTACCGCTTCATTGGAGTTTCACGGCGTCACTAACAGCGCGCCGTCCTGATTGTTACGTGCGGGCGTGGTCACACATATGCACATTTCTCAGAAATTCGGGGTGGTGCGAATTCCTTACAGAGTTACTCAACACAAACTGCGTCTCTGCTTTGTTTCAACACTGTTCCACTTGCCATGTGTTCTGTTGTACTGAAAATAACGTTCGCCGGGAAATAAACTTTCACAATAAATTTATAAAATCCCACACAAAATGAAATAAATAAAAATACAAATGCCCCCTGCTGTAAGAAATAAAATAACCCTATTTTGGACACGTTACAATACCCCCTCAATGAGAATTCTGCTGTCCAGAACAGAAGAAAACTCATTGATAAACCCCGAAGAGGACCGGTGAGGAACTGGTGCCAACAACCCCCTTGTTCTTACTCCTCATGGGTACACGACCCCCCCCTGGCTTGGCGACTATGGACGCATCTGAACGAGATCACTGGACTTCTCCATAAGAGATCCCAACACCGAGAAATCGAACAGACAAGTACCACAGCGCACCTCACCTTCTAACATGCTACCCCCAAAAAATCCTCAATCCCTAGCTCAGATTATGCCAGATCCTCCACCGATATGTTTCCCCTTTTATGCAAGCTGGGCTGCCTTTGGCAGATACTGGGCTCACACACACTCACATTACATATTGACATTATAGATTATAAAATTGCAAAAATTTTAAAATTCTTTAAATTACAACACGTTGTTTTCAGATAAAATTAATTCAGTAAATTTTGAATAAAGTCTAAAATATTCGCTTCATTATTTTCTGTTTTCTTTAAAATGACTTAAGTTAAACATTTCTTCTAATTGAACATATCCTTAACCTAACATGTAATCACTTAGAGTCTAACAATACAATGCAATACAAAATAAATCAATAAAATTAAACATGGGTAGCACACAAATAATAAAATAATCAATACTTAAAATATTCATTCGCTGGCAGGCGAAAAATCAAGATTTTTTTTTTTCAAAAATTGTTTCCTAAAAATTTTAAAATTCAAAAAAAATTTTTTAAGTTTATGAAAATGTTTCCTTTATATTTATACATTAATTAAAACTTGGTTAAATTGATTAAAAAACACAAGTTGAATTGACTTCCATACTATAAAATTATATGACCTTACCATCAGCTGATCAAAACTAGGTCAAGTTCCAGACCCCTGACCTACATACGTTATGTATACTTTCTGAAAATACATTCAACATCTGTAACAATCTAACTTGAAACACAAATCATAATAAAATAAAATATTTAAAATTACAAAATATTAGTAATAATAATCAAATTGACATATAAATTATTCAAAATAAACAATTCTTAATTTTCCATTACCAAATTCTATCAAAATTCTGTCACTGGTTTAAAAAATGAAAATTTTATATTCTTTATCATAAATCTCTCTCTTTATTTAACAATCTTGTTCTACATTACTTTGGGTGATATAATTATTTATACTCATTTAATTTACTCCTTGATCTGTATACATATATAATCTTTCTCCCTTTGATTCTACTACTAACCACTTTGAACTATCAGGACACCCATCTCTATCAAAATATCTATCCCAAAACACTGTCTAACCCCAACTTACCATGGAACTCAATTCGCCACCTTCTCTCTATATATATAAAAAAAATACTCTCTAACCCTTTGTACATAGGATATGTGTTCCCCCCCCAAAAAACTCAATTCCCTTATTTGGCCCCTGGATTCTACCTAAGGCGGCCCCTCCTCACTAAATCGATTCTAATCCCGGCCCAACTTATCATTATGTTGCGGACTCCCACATTACACTACCCCCTACTACAAAATTGCCATCCCCAAAATCTCTATCTCATTACCTTACTACAACTACAACAAAATAACAACATCAATTATAAACAACAATATATCACTCAAAACTCTACAATTATTCTCCATGACTACGGTGTCAACATCAATACTTCTCAAAATTCTATAACATACATCAAATCATAACAACATTACATTATTTTCATCTCTACTATTTCAACTTTAACTTTGATTTCAACTTGGACAGATCTATGTGTCCCATAAAATATTTATCACCCAAAACTATCTCTTGTTAACTGGCATAAATTATTACTTTACTTCTCATTTTATCAAATTATTTTTATCATTACTTTAAATCATCTGTAATACATTAAACATTAATTACATGGAACATTTATAAACCAATATCAGTGACACGTTATTGCTAATCAGCTGATCTCCTTACTAACACAATGAAAACACATCTCAAAATTGAACAAATTATATGAAATATATATATATATATATTTATTTATCCTCACTTCTCACCTCATTGTCTCCCCTCTCTCTGATTCTGATACTTTGTGTTGACCGCCTGCCAGACATTTTAATTATTGCAATACAAAATATACACACATAATGAAAACACATATTCTTATCAATGCTTATATCTAACCTACGACAATAAAATAATACATTTAAAAGCATGTAATGAACACCTTATATTAAATGTCTGAGCAGCTAGTTATTTAACAGAGCACAAGCAGTTTTATTGGATCAAAATTTGAATTAGCAAAAAATTGTATGTTGTAAAATTTAAATTCGTGGCTCCTTTGAGTCACCTCCCATCCACACACACTATTGCAAATTATGTAAGGCTGTGGCGCCCCCTCGCTTTCACAAAGACGGAATATTTTGGAGTAGGTTTTACCTCTCCGTGTCTTTGCTTCCGCTATTACATTTTAAAAGATTCAGATATCAACACACCTTTGTTATATAGTTAAACGCCCTTAATGCGGGTCTACCACCTGGTTTTGCTGCCCCCAAGCGGGCAGAGTGGTAGCCGCTGTTCCATAGTGCCGGGATTTCCCCTAATGTTCGCCCCCCATTGAATTTCTACTATATACCAATTTCAAGTCAGCTATGGTCAAGGGACTCAGTATGACCATAGCTGGCCGCTAGCCAAATCCACGATTAGTGCTGGTAAGGCAGTAATCGCCCGAAAAGTCGGGGAAATCTAACTTCATTTCACTGCCTGTTCTACATCGTTTCATTATGTACGACACGATCGTCTATCAGTGTGTAAATTTTAATTTAAACGAAAAAGGTGTGGCGCACATTTTCGCCATTTCGGCCTCCGATGGAGGTAACACTCTCTGTTACCCCCAACCCATTTCGCTATCTACGAGGGCACAGGCCACCCCCGCAATAGCAACTTAATAACTAACTAAGAAATCAAATATACAACATTATAGTATGAGACCTTCATTCATCACTAATCCTTTAACTCCTACCATTTGACATTCTTAAAATTTTCAAAATTTATTATTAATAATTAGTATATATCATTTTTTTCAGTTATTATTAAAATTTTTTTTAATTATCATTTTTATTGAACACAATTATTTCAAATAATCTCACTATTGACTTAAAATCTTAGTTACCTGTAAACATTTTTGTTATACATGATTTATATTGTAAAAGTTCTATACTTACAATCCATTTAACATGATATATACAAAACATAATCCCCATACCACAATACTTTCACCTCACCTCTGAAACATTTAACACAAAGATATTAGTTAAATTAAATAATTTATCCTTTAATCACCAAATTTCCATCTCGTAGAATAATTTATATTCATCAAAAAAAATTTAATTAATTAACATTCAAATAATCCATCAAAATATTTAACGTGTATCAACTTGTTTTAATTAAATTAATTACCAAAAATATAAATTATATAGTTATCAACACAATTACAATTAATCAATTACTGTTTTCAAAATTAATTCTGGTATTTATTTATTTAAATTGCAAATATTATTATTTTTCTTACCACAGTTACACACACTTGTTTACTTAACATTCCACCATGTACCCAAATAAATTTACTACATTATTATTTACAAACTTTAGTTAATAACTGTTCAGTTTTTCCGCACTTCATTGTCCAAATCTGCCATGTCAAAACCCATAAAACATAATGTTTATCACTGTCTTTTATTGTTTTACAGTTTAACCTCCATCGTCCCAGATAAGTCTTGGTTTTATACAACACTGTTGCTTTTTATTTACAAACAAATGGTTACTTTGTGTGTCATAACCAGAACAACCAAATTCACTCATTTTACCAGAATACTCATTAAACCAGTCTACATTAGGTATTTTTGTTACATCTCCGTCAGTAAATTCGCTCATTATCGGGTTAAATACTTTTGTCAAATCATTATAGTCATTATTATTCCCATATACTTTTAAACTTTCTTTCCATTTGTCATACTTTCTATTCAAATTATACAATTCTGTTACTTTCTCCACACACAATTCTCTGTTTAAATCTCTCTCATCCCCATACCACATCACACTTTCAACATCATTATTACAGACAGAGGGTACAACATTATACAACATCACTGAACAACTCAACTCTTCTACTAATATGGGTCTCTCGCCCTTCAAAAACAACATTTGTGAACACCTTGGTTCAGAAAAATTAATGGGAAAATTTACCCTCTGCCCTACACATTCATCTACTCTTTCTTTCCATTCTTTTTCTAACTCATTAACACACATTAACATCTCATAATCACATTCTACAAACTCCTCAGTACTCTCAGATATTACATTTTCAATTACATTATTATTCTCATTATTTTCAACAACATCATTATTATTTATTAATTCTTTATCTAATACAACATTGCCATTACAACTTACATTTGTATTACTTGTACTCGGTTCTACTTTATTCAAATTATTTCTTATCATTTCATTGGCATTTTCAAGACATTTATTCTTTTCTTGTATGTCATTTATTAAACCATCAAATTTTATGCTAATACTCTGTTGAAACTGGATATTCAGTTCTTTGAATTTTCTATTATTATCATTCTGTATATCTAATTTCTCACTGAACTCCCTACTTTGTTTGTCAAATTTGTCATTCAATTCTCTAAAATTACTATCTTGTTTTTCTACACTATTGTACATCATATCATACAATCTTGTTAACATAGTATCATTATCAGATTTCTTATTTTGATTTCCTAAAATAGGTGTTGAATGAATCTCAACTGTCTGTATTATTTTTGACTCCTCAAGACTGTTGTCATTTGTTTGAATTCCGGAGTCGCTACTTATTTGACTTTCTATCTGACTGTCAGATAAGCTGACTTCATTATTTTCTGCCATTTTTTTAATTTTTTTTTTTATAATTGGTAATCAATATTTTAATTACTCTAATTAATTAATTTCATTAGTTTTTTGTAATGTACTTTCGGTATAGCTTTGCGTCCATAACGCAATGTTATTTTGCTACGCTAACCTAACACATGTTTGTATCTTTGTAGATGTGGAATTAAATTAAATATATTAATTTAATTCGTCCCTGTTCGGGCGCCATTTGTCATACTCTATAATTGATAACATTTATTAAACACAAAATACAATTTAATTTCCACCTACCTCCACGATCTCTTCTGCCGGGTTCCAGGATTCGATCACATTTACGTTAGATACAAACATGGTTTACAGGTTAAACAAAGCACTGACACAACTCATTTTGAAGAGAATTAAAATTTAATTTCTTATTTTTGAACTTTGTTAACATTAATAAGATTC
Organism: Magicicada septendecula; assembly: GCA_034769895.1. NCBI lineage: Eukaryota > Metazoa > Arthropoda > Insecta > Hemiptera > Cicadidae > Magicicada > Magicicada septendecula. The sequence continues at coordinate 259,400,463 of CM068368.1, read as the reverse complement.
CTTCTCCAAAATTAAAACTTTGAAATACATGCCTAATACTTTTCGGTGATCCACTCCCTGATCACAACAATATAATTATAAACTTATTCTAGCATCTTACCTTATACTCATACAGACATACAGACAGAGCCCAGCCTGCATATTTTGAACACTCACTCAAACACACCCCTTAACATTTTATAATATAATCCCCAGCCCTTGCACTTGAACCGCCGGCCACGTGTTCGCGCGCGCACTCATCGTTCCTGTAAATTGTTTGGTGGTTACTGTCCGAAAGTATAAAATTATCTCTTCTACTTTTGCCACTTGACCGCGGTCACATGAAATTTTACTGTGGGTACGCCTTTTACTGGAAAAATTAAGAAAAACTTTGTAGAGAGCCTACATAGCTCCGTGCCGGCCGGCACCTATAGCGTAACTGGGAAGCGTGCTTGTTTTAGCGGGAGGAAATGCGCATTCACGGCCAACAGATTTTCGTCGCCATTCATGCTTAATTTGTTGTGGCGTATTCCTTCTATGCAGGCAACATAGTCGTTATATGTGTGGTGACCGAGGACGATATTTGCCTCTGCTACACTGATGTCACTAGCAGCAGGCGTGGCTTAACGACATTTCCTGTAGTTGGCTGGTTGCTGCTACAAACTGTTCGTTCCAGCGCCATGTTTACCGCTTCATTGGAGTTTTCACGGCGTCACTAACAGCGCGCCGTCCTGATTGTTACGTGCGGGCGTGGTCACACATATGCACATTTCTCAGAAATTCGGGGTGGTGCGAATTCCTTACAGAGTTACTCAACACAAACTGCGTCTCTGCTTTGTTTCAACACTGTTCCACTTGCCATGTGTTCTGTTGTACTGAAAATAACGTTCGCCGGGAAATAAACTTTCACAATAAATTTATAAAATCCCACACAAAATGAAATAAATAAAAATACAAATGCCCCCTGCTGTAAGAAATAAAATAACCCAATTTTGGACACGTTACAATACCCCCTCAATGAGAATTCTGCTGTCCAGAACAGAAGAAATCTCATTGATAAACCCCGAAGAGGACCGGTGAGGAACTGGTGCCAACAACCCCCTTGTTCTTACTCCTCATGGGTACACGACCCCCCCCTGGCTTGGCGACTATGGACGCATCTGAACGAGATCACTGGACTTCTCCATAAGAGATCCCAACACCGAGAAATCGAACAGACAAGTACCACAGCGCACCTCACCTTCTAACATGCTACCCCCAAAAAATCCTCAATCCCTAGCTCAGATTATGCCAGATCCTCCACCGATATGTTTCCCCTTTTATGCAAGCTGGGCTGCCTTTGGCAGATACTGGGCTCACACACACTCACATTACATATTGACATTATAGATTATAAAATTGCAAAAATTTTAAAATTCTTTAAATTACAACACGTTGTTTTCAGATAAAATTAATTCATAAATTTTGAATAAAGTCTAAAATATTCGCTTCATTATTTTCTGTTTTCTTTAAAATGACTTAAGTTAAACATTTCTTCTAATTGAACATATCCTTAACCTAACATGTAATCACTTAGAGTCTAACAATACAATGCAATACAAAATAAATCAATAAAATTAAACATGGGTAGCACACAAATAATAAAATAATCAATACTTAAAATATTCATTCGCTGGCAGGCGAAAAATCAAGATTTTTTTTTTTTTCAAAAATTGTTTCCTAAAAATTTTAAAATTCAAAAAAAATTTAAGTTTATGAAAATGTTTCCTTTATATTTATACATTAATTAAAACTTGGTTAAATTGATTAAAAAACACAAGTTGAATTGACTTCCATACTATAAAATTATATGACCTTACCATCAGCTGATCAAAACTAGGTCAAGTTCCAGACCCCTGACCTACATACGTTATGTATACTTTCTGAAAATACATTCAACATCTGTAACAATCTAACTTGAAACACAAAACATAATAAAATAAAAGATTTAAAATTACAAAATATTAGTAATAATAATCAAATTGACATATAAATTATTCAAAATAAACAATTCTTAATTTTCCATTACCAAATTCTATCAAAATTCTGTCACTGGTTTAAAAAATGAAAATTTTATATTCTTTATCATAAATCTCTCTCTTTATTTAACAATCTTGTTCTACATTACTTTGGGTGATATAATTATTTATACTCATTTAATTTACTCCTTGATCTGTATACATATATAATCTTTCTCCCTTTGATTCTACTACTAACCACTTTGAACTATCAGGACACCCATCTCTATCAAAATATCTATCCCAAAACACTCTCTAACCCCAACTTACCATGGAACTCAATTCGCCACCTTCTCTCTATATATATAAAAAAAATACTCTCTAACCCTTTGTACATAGGATATGTGTTTCCCCCCCAAAAAAAAAACTCAATTCCCTTATTTGGCCCCTGGATTCTACCTAAGGCGGCCCCTCCTCACTAAATCGATTCTAATCCCGGCCCAACTTATCATTATGTTGCGGACTCCCACATTACACTACCCCCTACTACAAAATTGCCATCCCCAAAATCTCAATCTCATTACCTTACTACAACTACAACAAAATAACAACATCAATTATAAACAACAATATATCACTCAAAACTCTACAATTATTCTCCATGACTACGGTGTCAACATCAATACTTCTCAAAATTCTATAACATACATCAAATCATAACAACATTACATTATTTTCATCTCTACTATTTCAACTTTAACTTTGATTTCAACTTGGACAGATCTATGTGTCCCATAAAATATTTATCACCCAAAACTATCTCTTGTTAACTGGCATAAATTATTACTTTACTTCTCATTTTATCAAATTATTTTTATCATTACTTTAAAACATCTGTAATACATTAAAACATTACATTAAACATTAATTACATGGAACATTTATAAACCAATATCAGTGACACGTTATTGCTGATCAGCTGATCTCCTTACTAACACAATGAAAACACATCTCAAAATTGAACAAATTATATGAAATATATATATATATATATTTATTTATCCTCACTTCTCACCTCATTGTCTCCCCTCTCTCTGATTCTGATACTTTGTGTTGACCGCCTGCCAGACATTTTAATTATTGCAATACAAAATATACACACATAATGAAAACACATATTCTTATCAATGCTTATATCTAACCTACGACAATAAAATAATACATTTAAAAGCATGTAATGAACACCTTATATTAAATGTCTGAGCAGCTAGTTATTTAACAGAGCACAAGCAGTTTTATTGGATCAAAATTTGAATTAGCAAAAAATTGTATGTTGTAAAATTTAAATTCGTGGCTCCTTTGAGTCACCTCCCATCCACACACACTATTGCAAATTATGTAAGGCTGTGGCGCCCCCTCGCTTTCACAAAGACGGAATATTTTGGAGTAGGTTTTACCTCTCCGTGTCTTTGCTTCCGCTATTACATTTTAAAAGATTCAGATATCAACACACCTTTGTTATATAGTTAAACGCCCTTAATGCGGGTCTACCACCTGGTTTTGCTGCCCCCAAGCGGGCAGAGTGGTAGCCGCTGTTCCATAGTGCCGGGATTTCCCCTAATGTTCGCCCCCCATTGAATTTCTACTATATACCAATTTCAAGTCAGCTATGGTCAAGGGACTCAGTATGACCATAGCTGGCCGCTAGCCAAATCCACGATTAGTGCTGGTAAGGCAGTAATCGCCCGAAAAGTCGGGGAAATCTAACTTCATTTCACTGCCTGTTCTACATCATTTCATTATGTACGACACGATCGTCTATCAGTGTGTAAATTTTAATTTAAACGAAAAAGGTGTGGCGCACATTTTCGCCATTTCGGCCTCCGATGGAGGTAACACTCTCTGTTACCCCCAACCCATTTCGCTATCTACGAGGGCACAGGCCACCCCCGCAATAGCAACTTAATAACTAACTAAGAAATCAAATATACAACATTATAGTATGAGACCTTCATTCATCACTAATCCTTTAACTCCTACCATTTGACATTCATAAAATTTTCAAAATTTATTATTAATAATTAGTATATATCATTTTTTTCAGTTATTATTAAAATTTTTTTTAATTATCATTTTTATTGAACACAATTATTTCAAATAATCTCACTATTGACTTAAAATCTTAGTTACCTGTAAACATTTTTGTTATACATGATTTATATTGTAAAAGTTCTATACTTACAATCCATTTAACATGATATATACAAAACATAATCCCCATACCACAATACTTTCACCTCACCTCTGAAACATTTAACACAAAGATATTAGTTAAATTAAATAATTTATCCTTTAATCACCAAATTTCCATCTCGTAGAATAATTTATATTCATCAAAAAAAATTTAATTAATTAACATTCAAATAATCCATCAAAATATTTAACGTGTATCAACTTGTTTTAATTAAATTAATTACCAAAAATATAAATTATATAGTTATCGACACAATTACAATTAATCAATTACTGTTTTCAAAATTAATTCTGGTATTTATTTATTTAAATTGCAAATATTATTATTTTTCTTACCACAGTTACACACACTTGTTTACTTAACATTCCACCATGTACCCAAATAAATTTACTACATTATTATTTACAAACTTTAGTTAATAACTGTTCAGTTTTTCCGCACTTCATTGTCCAAATCTGCCATGTCAAAACCCATAAAACATAATGTTTATCACTGTCTTTTATTGTTTTACAGTTTAACCTCCATCGTCCCAGATAAGTCTTGGTTTTATACAACACTGTTGCTTTTTATTTACAAACAAATGGTTACTTTGTGTGTCATAACCAGAACAACCAAATTCACTCATTTTACCAGAATACTCATTAAACCAGTCTACATTAGGTATTTTTGTTACATCTCCGTCAGTAAATTCGCTCATTATCGGGTTAAATACTTTTGTCAAATCATTATAGTCATTATTATTCCCATATACTTTTAAACTTTCTTTCCATTTGTCATACTTTCTATTCAAATTATACAATTCTGTTACTTTCTCCACACACAATTCTCTGTTTAAATCTCTCTCATCCCCATACCACATCACACTTTCAACATCATTATTACAGACAGAGGGTACAACATTATACAACATCACTGAACAACTCAACTCTTCTACTAATATGGGTCTCTCGCCCTTCAAAAACAACATTTGTGAACACCTTGGTTCAGAAAAATTAATGGGAAAATTTACCCTCTGCCCTACACATTCATCTACTCTTTCTTTCCATTCTTTTTCTAACTCATTAACACACATTAACATCTCATAATCACATTCTACAAACTCCTCAGTACTCTCAGATATTACATTTTCAATTACATTATTATTCTCATTATTTTCAACAACATCATTATTATTTATTAATTCTTTATCTAATATAACATTGCCATTACAACTTTCATTTGTATTACTTGTACTCGGTTCTACTTTATTCAAATTATTTCTTATCATTTCATTGGCATTTTCAAGACATTTATTCTTTTCTTGTATATCATTTATTAAACCATCAAATTTTATGCTAATACTCTGTTGAAACTGGATATTCAGTTCTTTGAATTTTCTATTATTATCATTCTGTATATCTAATTTCTCACTGAACTCCCTACTTTGTTTGTCAAATTTGTCATTCAATTCTCTAAAATTACTATCTTGTTTTTCTACACTATTGTACATCATATCATACAATCTTGTTAACATAGTATCATTATCAGATTTCTTATTTTGATTTCCTAAAATAGGTGTTGAATGAATCTCAACTGTCTGTATTATTTTTGACTCCTCAAGACTGTTGTCATTTGTTTGAATTCCGGAGTCGCTACTTATTTGACTTTCTATCTGACTGTCAGATAAGCTGACTTCATTATTTTCTGCCATTTTTTTAATTTTTTTTTTAATAATTGGTAATCAATATTTTAATTACTCTAATTAATTAATTTCATTAGTTTTTTGTAATGTACTTTCGGTATAGCTTTGCGTCCATAACGCAATGTTATTTTGCTACGCTAACCTAACACATGTTTGTATCTTTGTAGATGTGGAATTAAATTAAATATATTAATTTAATTCGTCCCTGTTCGGGCGCCATTTGTCATACTCTATAATTGATAACATTTATTAAACACAAAATACAATTTAATTTCCACCTACCTCCACGATCTCTTCTGCCGGGTTCCAGGATTCGATCACATTTACGTCAGATACAAACATGGTTTACAGGTTAAACAAAGCACTGACACAACTCATTTTGAAGAGAATTAAAATTTAATTTCTTATTTTTGAACTTTGTTAACATTAATAAGATTCCTTCTCCAAAATTAAAACTTTGAAATACATGCCTAATACTTTTCGGTGATCCACTCCCTGATCACAACAATATAATTATAAACTTATTCTAGCATCTTACCTTATACTCATACAGACATACAGAGAGAGCCCAGCCTGCATATTTTGAACACTCACTCAAACACACCCCTTAACATTTTATAATATAATCCCCAGCCCTTGCACTTGAACCGCCGGCCACGTGTTCGCGCGCGCACTCATCGTTCCTGTAAATTGTTTGGTGGTTACTGTCCGAAAGTATAAAATTATCTCTTCTACTTTTGCCACTTGACCGCGGTCACATGAAATTTTACTGTGGGTACGCCTTTTACTGGAAAAATTAAGAAAAACTTTGTAGAGAGCCTACATAGCTCCGTGCCGGCCGGCACCTATAGCGTAACTGGGAAGCGTGCTTGTTTTAGCGGGAGGAAATGCGCATTCACGGCCAACAGATTTTCGTCGCCATTCATGCTTAATTTGTTGTGGCGTATTCCTTCTATGCAGGCAACATAGTCGTTATATGTGTGGTGACCGAGGACGATATTTGCCTCTGCTGCACTGATGTCACTAGCAGCAGGCGTGGCTTAACGACATTTCCTGTAGTTGGCTGGTTGCTGCTACAAACTGTTCGTTCCAGCGCCATGTTTTACCGCTTCATTGGAGTTTTCACGGCGTCACTAACAGCGCGCCGTCCTGATTGTTACGTGCGGGCGTGGTCACACATATGCACATTTCTCAGAAATTCGGGGTGGTGCGAATTCCTTACAGAGTTACTCAACACAAACTGCGTCTCTGCTTTGTTTCAACACTGTTCCACTTGCCATGTGTTCTGTTGTACTGAAAATAACGTTCGCCGGGAAATAAACTTTCACAATAAATTTATAAAATCCCACACAAAATGAAATAAATAAAAATACAAATGCCCCCTGCTGTAAGAAATAAAATAACCCAATTTTGGACACGTTACAATACCCCCTCAATGAGAATTCTGCTGTCCAGAACAGAAGAAATCTCATTGATAAACCCCGAAGAGGACCGGTGAGGAACTGGTGCCAACAACCCCCTTGTTCTTACTCCTCATGGGTACACGACCCCCCCTGGCTTGGCGACTATGGACGCATCTGAACGAGATCACTGGACTTCTCCATAAGAGATCCCAACACCGAGAAATCGAACAGACAAGTACCACAGCGCACCTCACCTTCTAACATGCTACCCCCAAAAAATCCTCAATCCCTAGCTCAGATTATGCCAGATCCTCCACCGATATGTTTCCCCTTTTATGCAAGCTGGGCTGCCTTTGGCAGATACTGGGCTCACACACACTCACATTACATATTGACATTATAGATTATAAAATTGCAAAAATTTTAAAATTCTTTAAATTACAACACGTTGTTTTCAGATAAAATTAATTCATAAATTTTGAATAAAGTCTAAAATATTCGCTTCATTATTTTCTGTTTTCTTTAAAATGACTTAAGTTAAACATTTCTTCTAATTGAACATATCCTTAACCTAACATGTAATCACTTAGAGTCTAACAATACAATGCAATACAAAATAAATCAATAAAATTAAACATGGGTAGCACACAAATAATAAAATAATCAATACTTAAAATATTCATTCGCTGGCAGGCGAAAAATCAAGATTTTTTTTTTTTTTCAAAAATTGTTTCCTAAAAATTTTAAAATTCAAAAAAAATTTAAGTTTATGAAAATGTTTCCTTTATATTTATACATTAATTAAAACTTGGTTAAATTGATTAAAAAACACAAGTTGAATTGACTTCCATACTATAAAATTATATGACCTTACCATCAGCTGATCAAAACTAGGTCAAGTTCCAGACCCCTGACCTACATACGTTATGTATACTTTCTGAAAATACATTCAACATCTGTAACAATCTAACTTGAAACACAAAACATAATAAAATAAAAGATTTAAAATTACAAAATATTAGTAATAATAATCAAATTGACATATAAATTATTCAAAATAAACAATTCTTAATTTTCCATTACCAAATTCTATCAAAATTCTGTCACTGGTTTAAAAAATGAAAATTTTATATTCTTTATCATAAATCTCTCTCTTTATTTAACAATCTTGTTCTACATTACTTTGGGTGATATAATTATTTATACTCATTTAATTTACTCCTTGATCTGTATACATATATAATCTTTCTCCCTTTGATTCTACTACTAACCACTTTGAACTATCAGGACACCCATCTCTATCAAAATATCTATCCCAAAACACTCTCTAACCCCAACTTACCATGGAACTCAATTCGCCACCTTCTCTCTATATATATAAAAAAAATACTCTCTAACCCTTTGTACATAGGATATGTGTTTCCCCCCCCAAAAAAAACTCAATTCCCTTATTTGGCCCCTGGATTCTACCTAAGGCGGCCCCTCCTCACTAAATCGATTCTAATCCCGGCCCAACTTATCATTATGTTGCGGACTCCCACATTACACTACCCCCTACTACAAAATTGCCATCCCCAAAATCTCAATCTCATTACCTTACTACAACTACAACAAAATAACAACATCAATTATAAACAACAATATATCACTCAAAACTCTACAATTATTCTCCATGACTACGGTGTCAACATCAATACTTCTCAAAATTCTATAACATACATCAAATCATAACAACATTACATTATTTTCATCTCTACTATTTCAACTTTAACTTTGATTTCAACTTGGACAGATCTATGTGTCCCATAAAATATTTATCACCCAAAACTATCTCTTGTTAACTGGCATAAATTATTACTTTACTTCTCATTTTATCAAATTATTTTTATCATTACTTTAAAACATCTGTAATACATTAAAACATTACATTAAACATTAATTACATGGAACATTTATAAACCAATATCAGTGACACGTTATTGCTGATCAGCTGATCTCCTTACTAACACAATGAAAACACATCTCAAAATTGAACAAATTATATGAAATATATATATATATATATTTATTTATCCTCACTTCTCACCTCATTGTCTCCCCTCTCTCTGATTCTGATACTTTGTGTTGACCGCCTGCCAGACATTTTAATTATTGCAATACAAAATATACACACATAATGAAAACACATATTCTTATCAATGCTTATATCTAACCTACGACAATAAAATAATACATTTAAAAGCATGTAATGAACACCTTATATTAAATGTCTGAGCAGCTAGTTATTTAACAGAGCACAAGCAGTTTTATTGGATCAAAATTTGAATTAGCAAAAAATTGTATGTTGTAAAATTTAAATTCGTGGCTCCTTTGAGTCACCTCCCATCCACACACACTATTGCAAATTATGTAAGGCTGTGGCGCCCCCTCGCTTTCACAAAGACGGAATATTTTGGAGTAGGTTTTACCTCTCCGTGTCTTTGCTTCCGCTATTACATTTTAAAAGTTTCAGATATCAACACACCTTTGTTATATAGTTAAACGCCCTTAATGCGGGTCTACCACCTGGTTTTGCTGCCCCCAAGCGGGCAGAGTGGTAGCCGCTGTTCCATAGTGCCGGGATTTCCCCTAATGTTCGCCCCCCATTGAATTTCTACTATATACCAATTTCAAGTCAGCTATGGTCAAGGGACTCAGTATGACCATAGCTGGCCGCTAGCCAAATCCACGATTAGTGCTGGTAAGGCAGTAATCGCCCGAAAAGTCGGGGAAATCTAACTTCATTTCACTGCCTGTTCTACATCGTTTCATTATGTACGACACGATCGTCTATCAGTGTGTAAATTTTAATTTAAACGAAAAAGGTGTGGCGCACATTTTCGCCATTTCGGCCTCCGATGGAGGTAACACTCTCTGTTACCCCCAACCCATTTCGCTATCTACGAGGGCACAGGCCACCCCCGCAATAGCAACTTAATAACTAACTAAGAAATCAAATATACAACATTATAGTATGAGACCTTCATTCATCACTAATCCTTTAACTCCTACCATTTGACTTTCTTAAAATTTTCAAAATTTATTATTAATAATTAGTATATATCATTTTTTTCAGTTATTATTAAAATTTTTTTTAATTATCATTTTTATTGAACACAATTATTTCAAATAATCTCACTATTGACTTAAAATCTTAGTTACCTGTAAACATTTTTGTTATACATGATTTATATTGTAAAAGTTCTATACTTACAATCCATTTAACATGATATATACAAAACTTAATCCCCATACCACAATACTTTCACCTCACCTCTGAAACATTTAACACAAAGATATTAGTTAAATTAAATAATTTATCCTTTAATCACCAAATTTCCATCTCGTAGAATAATTTATATTCATCAAAAAAAATTTAATTAATTAACATTCAAATAATCCATCAAAATATTTAACGTGTATCAACTTGTTTTAATTAAATTAATTACCAAAAATATAAATTATATAGTTATCGACACAATTACAATTAATCAATTACTGTTTTCAAAATTAATTCTGGTATTTATTTATTTAAATTGCAAATATTATTATTTTTCTTACCACAGTTACACACACTTGTTTACTTAACATTCCACCATGTACCCAAATAAATTTACTACATTATTATTTACAAACTTTAGTTAATAACTGTTCAGTTTTTCCGCACTTCATTGTCCAAATCTGCCATGTCAAAACCCATAAAACATAATGTTTATCACTGTCTTTTATTGTTTTACAGTTTAACCTCCATCGTCCCAGATAAGTCTTGGTTTTATACAACACTGTTGCTTTTTATTTACAAACAAATGGTTACTTTGTGTGTCATAACCAGAACAACCAAATTCACTCATTTTACCAGAATACTCATTAAACCAGTCTACATTAGGTATTTTTGTTACATCTCCGTCAGTAAATTCGCTCATTATCGGGTTAAATACTTTTGTCAAATCATTATAGTCATTATTATTCCCATATACTTTTAAACTTTCTTTCCATTTGTCATACTTTCTATTCAAATTATACAATTCTGTTACTTTCTCCACACACAATTCTCTGTTTAAATCTCTCTCATCCCCATACCACATCACACTTTCAACATCATTATTACAGACAGAGGGTACAACATTATACAACATCACTGAACAACTCAACTCTTCTACTAATATGGGTCTCTCGCCCTTCAAAAACAACATTTGTGAACACCTTGGTTCAGAAAAATTAATGGGAAAATTTACCCTCTGCCCTACACATTCATCTACTCTTTCTTTCCATTCTTTTTCTAACTCATTAACACACATTAACATCTCATAATCACATTCTACAAACTCCTCAGTACTCTCAGATATTACATTTTCAATTACATTATTATTCTCATTATTTTCAACAACATCATTATTATTTATTAATTCTTTATCTAATACAACATTGCCATTACAACTTTCATTTGTATTACTTGTACTCGGTTCTACTTTATTCAAATTATTTCTTATCATTTCATTGGCATTTTCAAGACATTTATTCTTTTCTTGTATGTCATTTATTAAACCATCAAATTTTATGCTAATACTCTGTTGAAACTGGATATTCAGTTCTTTGAATTTTCTATTATTATCATTCTGTATATCTAATTTCTCACTGAACTCCCTACTTTGTTTGTCAAATTTGTCATTCAATTCTCTAAAATTACTATCTTGTTTTTCTACACTATTGTACATCATATCATACAATCTTGTTAACATAGTATCATTATCAGATTTCTTATTTTGATTTCCTAAAATAGGTGTTGAATGAATCTCAACTGTCTGTATTATTTTTGACTCCTCAAGACTGTTGTCATTTGTTTGAATTCCGGAGTCGCTACTTATTTGACTTTCTATCTGACTGTCAGATAAGCTGACTTCATTATTTTCTGCCATTTTTTTAATTTTTTTTTTTTATAATTGGTAATCAATATTTTAATTACTCTAATTAATTAATTTCATTAGTTTTTTGTAATGTACTTTCGGTATAGCTTTGCGTCCATAACGCAATGTTATTTTGCTACGCTAACCTAACACATGTTTGTATCTTTGTAGATGTGGAATTAAATTAAATATATTAATTTAATTCGTCCCTGTTCGGGCGCCATTTGTCATACTCTATAATTGATAACATTTATTAAACACAAAATACAATTTAATTTCCACCTACCTCCACGATCTCTTCTGCCGGGTTCCAGGATTCGATCACATTTACGTTAGATACAAACATGGCTTACAGGTTAAACAAAGCACTGACACAACTCATTTTGAAGAGAATTAAAATTTAATTTCTTATTTTTGAATTTTGTTAACATTAATAAGATTCCTTCTCCAAAATTAAAACTTTGAAATACATGCCTAATACTTTTCGGTGATCCACTCCCTGATCACAACAATATAATTATAAACTTATTCTAGCATCTTACCTTATACTCATACAGACAGAGCCCAGCCTGCATATTTTGAACACTCACTCAAACACACCCCTTAACATTTTATAATATAATCCCCAGCCCTTGCACTTGAACCGCCGGCCACGTGTTCGCGCGCGCACTCATCGTTCCTGTAAATTGTTTGGTGGTTACTGTCCGAAAGTATAAAATTATCTCTTCTACTTTTGCCACTTGACCGCGGTCACATGAAATTTTACTGTGGGTACGCCTTTTACTGGAAAAATTAAGAAAAACTTTGTAGAGAGCCTACATAGCTCCGTGCCGGCCGGCACCTATAGCGTAACTGGGAAGCGTGCTTGTTTTAGCGGGAGGAAATGCGCATTCACGGCCAACAGATTTTCGTCGCCATTCATGCTTAATTTGTTGTGGCGTATTCCTTCTATGCAGGCAACATAGTCGTTATATGTGTGGTGACCGAGGACGATATTTGCCTCTGCTACACTGATGTCACTAGCAGCAGGCGTGGCTTAACGACATTTCCTGTAGTTGGATGGTTGCTGCTACAAACTGTTCGTTCCAGCGCCATGTTTTACCGCTTCATTGGAGTTTTCACGGCGTCACTAACAGCGCGCCGTCCTGATTGTTACGTGCGGGCGTGGTCACACATATGCACATTTCTCAGAAATTCGGGGTGGTGCGAATTCCTTACAGAGTTACTCAACACAAACTGCGTCTCTGCTTTGTTTCAACACTGTTCCACTTGCCATGTGTTCTGTTGTACTGAAAATAACGTTCGCCGGGAAATAAACTTTCACAATAAATTTATAAAATCCCACACAAAATGAAATAAATAAAAATACAAATGCCCCCTGCTGTAAGAAATAAAATAACCCAATTTTGGACACGTTACAATACCCCCTCAATGAGAATTCTGCTGTCCAGAACAGAAGAAATCTCATTGATAAACCCCGAAGAGGACCGGTGAGGAACTGGTGCCAACAAACCCCTTGTTCTTACTCCTCATGGGTACACGACCCCCCCCTGGCTTGGCGACTATGGACGCATCTGAACGAGATCACTGGACTTCTCCATAAGAGATCCCAACACCGAGAAATCGAACAGACAAGTACCACAGCGCACCTCACCTTCTAACATGCTACCCCCAAAAAATCCTCAATCCCTAGCTCAGATTATGCCAGATCCTCCACCGATATGTTTCCCCTTTTATGCAAGCTGGGCTGCCTTTGGCAGATACTGGGCTCACACACACTCACATTACATATTGACATTATAGATTATAAAATTGCAAAAATTTTAAAATTCTTTAAATTACAACACGTTGTTTTCAGATAAAATTAATTCAGTAAATTTTGAATAAAGTCTAAAATATTCGCTTCATTATTTTCTGTTTTCTTTAAAATGACTTAAGTTAAACATTTCTTCTAATTGAACATATCCTTAACCTAACATGTAATCACTTAGAGTCTAACAATACAATGCAATACAAAATAAATCAATAAAATTAAACATGGGTAGCACACAAATAATAAAATAATCAATACTTAAAATATTCATTCGCTGGCAGGCGAAAAATCAAGATTTTTTTTTTTCAAAAATTGTTTCCTAAAAATTTTAAAATTCAAAAAAAATTTTTTAAGTTTATGAAAATGTTTCCTTTATATTTATACATTAATTAAAACTTGGTTAAATTGATTAAAAAACACAAGTTGAATTGACTTCCATACTATAAAATTATATGACCTTACCATAAGCTGATCAAAACTAGGTCAAGTTCCAGACCCCTGACCTACATACGTTATGTATACTTTCTGAAAATACATTCAACATCTGTAACAATCTAACTTGAAACACAAATCATAATAAAATAAAACATTTAAAATTACAAAATATTAGTAATAATAATCAAATTGACATATAAATTATTCAAAATAAACAATTCTTAATTTTCCATTACCAAATTCTATCAAAATTCTGTCACTGGTTTAAAAAATGAAAATTTTATATTCTTTATCATAAATCTCTCTCTTTATTTAACAATCTTGTTCTACATTACTTTGGGTGATATAATTATTTATACTCATTTAATTTACTCCTTGATCTGTATACATATATAATCTTTCTCCCTTTGATTCTACTACTAACCACTTTGAACTATCAGGACACCCATCTCTATCAAAATATCTATCCCAAAACACTCTCTAACCCCAACTTACCATGGAACTCAATTCGCCACCTTCTCTCTATATATATAAAAAAAATACTCTCTAACCCTTTGTACATAGGATATGTGTTCCCCCCCCCAAAAAACTCAATTCCCTTATTTGGCCCCTGGATTCTACCTAAGGCGGCCCCTCCTCACTAAATCGATTCTAATCCCGGCCCAACTTATCATTATGTTGCGGACTCCCACATTACACTACCCCCTACTACAAAATTGCCATCCCCAAAATCTCAATCTCATTACCTTACTACAACTACAACAAAATAACAACATCAATTATAAACAACAATATATCACTCAAAACTCTACAATTATTCTCCATGACTACGGTGTCAACATCAATACTTCTCAAAATTCTATAACATACATCAAATCATAACAACATTACATTATTTTCATCTCTACTATTTCAACTTTAACTTTGATTTCAACTTGGACAGATCTATGTGTCCCATAAAATATTTATCACCCAAAACTATCTCTTGTTAACTGGCATAAATTATTACTTTACTTCTCATTTTATCAAATTATTTTTATCATTACTTTAAAACATCTGTAATACATTAAAACATTACATTAAACATTAATTACTTGGAACATTTATAAACCAATATCAGTGACACGTTATTGCTGATCAGCTGATCTCCTTACTAACACAATGAAAACACATCTCAAAATTGAACAAATTATATGAAATATATATATATATATTTATTTATCCTCACTTCTCACCTCATTGTCTCCCCTCTCTCTGATTCTGATACTTTGTGTTGACCGCCTGCCAGACAGTTTAATTATTGCAATACAAAATATACACACATAATGAAAACACATATTCTTATCAATGCTTATATCTAACCTACGACAATAAAATAATACATTTAAAAGCATGTAATGAACACCTTATATTAAATGTCTGAGCAGCTAGTTATTTAACAGAGCACAAGCAGTTTTATTGGATCAAAATTTGAATTAGCAAAAAATTGTATGTTGTAAAATTTAAATTCGTGGCTCCTTTGAGTCACCTCCCATCCACACACACTATTGCAAATTATGTAAGGCTGTGGCGCCCCCTCGCTTTCACAAAGACGGAATATTTTGGAGTAGGTTTTACCTCTCCGTGTCTTTGCTTCCGCTATTACATTTTAAAAGATTCAGATATCAACATACCTTTGTTATATAGTTAAACGCCCTTAATGCGGGTCTACCACCTGGTTTTGCTGCCCCCAAGCGGGCAGAGTGGTAGCCGCTGTTCCATAGTGCCGGGATTTCCCCTAATGTTCGCCCCCCATTGAATTTCTACTATATACCAATTTCAAGTCAGCTATGGTCAAGGGACTCAGTATGACCATAGCTGGCCGCTAGCCAAATCCACGATTAGTGCTGGTAAGGCAGTAATCGCCCGAAAAGTCGGGGAAATCTAACTTCATTTCACTGCCTGTTCTACATCGTTTCATTATGTGCGACACGATCGTCTATCAGTGTGTAAATTTTAATTTAAACGAAAAAGGTGTGGCGCACATTTTCGCCATTTCGGCCTCCGATGGAGGTAACACTCTCTGTTACCCCCAACCCATTTCGCTATCTACGAGGGCACAGGCCGCCCCCGCAATAGCAACTTAATAACTAACTAAGAAATCAAATATACAACATTATAGTATGAGACCTTCATTCATCACTAATCCTTTAACTCCTACCATTTGACTTTCTTAAAATTTTCAAAATTTATTATTAATAATTAGTATATATCATTTTTTTCAGTTATTATTAAAATTTTTTTTAATTATCATTTTTATTGAACACAATTATTTCAAATAATCTCACTATTGACTTAAAATCTTAGTTACCTGTAAACATTTTTGTTATACATGATTTATATTGTAAAAGTTCTATACTTACAATCCATTTAACATGATATATACAAAACATAATCCCCATACCACAATACTTTCATCTCACCTCTGAAACATTTAACACAAAGATATTAGTTAAATTAAATAATTTATCCTTTAATCACCAAATTTCCATCTCGTAGAATAATTTATATTCATCAAAAAAAATTTAATTAATTAACATTCAAATAATCCATCAAAATATTTAACGTGTATCAACTTGTTTTAATTAAATTAATTACCAAAAATATAAATTATATAGTTATCGACACAATTACAATTAATCAATTACTGTTTTCAAAATTAATTCTGGTATTTATTTATTTAAATTGCAAATATTATTATTTTTCTTACCACAGTTACACACACTTGTTTACTTAACATTCCACCATGTACCCAAATAAATTTACTACATTATTATTTACAAACTTTAGTTAATAACTGTTCAGTTTTTCCGCACTTCATTGTCCAAATCTGCCATGTCAAAACCCATAAAACATAATGTTTATCACTGTCTTTTATTGTTTTACAGTTTAACCTCCATCGTCCCAGATAAGTCTTGGTTTTATACAACACTGTTGCTTTTTATTTACAAACAAATGGTTACTTTGTGTGTCATAACCAGAACAACCAAATTCACTCATTTTACCAGAATACTCATTAAACCAGTCTACATTAGGTATTTTTGTTACATCTCCGTCAGTAAATTCGCTCATTATCGGGTTAAATACTTTTGTCAAATCATTATAGTCATTATTATTCCCATATACTTTTAAACTTTCTTTCCATTTGTCATACTTTCTATTCAAATTATACAATTCTGTTACTTTCTCCACACACAATTCTCTGTTTAAATCTCTCTCATCCCCATACCACATCACACTTTCAACATCATTATTACAGACAGACGGTACAACATTATACAACATCACTGAACAACTCAACTCTTCTACTAATATGGGTCTCTCGCCCTTCAAAAACAACATTTGTGAACACCTTGGTTCAGAAAAATTAATGGGAAAATTTACCCTCTGCCCTACACATTCATCTACTCTTTCTTTCCATTCTTTTTCTAACTCATTAACACACATTAACATCTCATAATCACATTCTACAAACTCCTCAGTACTCTCAGATATTACATTTTCAATTACATTATTATTCTCATTATTTTCAACAACATCATTATTATTTATTAATTCTTTATCTAATACAACATTGCCATTACAACTTTCATTTGTATTACTTGTACTCGGTTCTACTTTATTCAAATTATTTCTTATCATTTCATTGGCATTTTCAAGACATTTATTCTTTTCTTGTATATCATTTATTAAACCATCAAATTTTATGCTAATACTCTGTTGAAACTGGATATTCAGTTCTTTGAATTTTCTATTATTATCATTCTGTATATCTAATTTCTCACTGAACTCCCTACTTTGTTTGTCAAATTTGTCATTCAATTCTCTAAAATTACTATCTTGTTTTTCTACACTATTGTACATCATATCATACAATCTTGTTAACATAGTATCATTATCAGATTTCTTATTTTGATTTCCTAAAATAGGTGTTGAATGAATCTCAACTGTCTGTATTATTTTTGACTCCTCAAGACTGTTGTCATTTGTTTGAATTCCGGAGTCGCTACTTATTTGACTTTCTATCTGACTGTCAGATAAGCTGACTTCATTATTTTCTGCCATTTTTTTTAATTTTTTTTTTATAATTGGTAATCAATATTTTAATTACTCTAATTAATTAATTTCATTAGTTTTTTGTAATGTACTTTCGGTATAGCTTTGCGTCCATAACGCAATGTTATTTTGCTACGCTAACCTAACACATGTTTGTATCTTTGTAGATGTGGAATTAAATTAAATATATTAATTTAATTCGTCCCTGTTCGGGCGCCATTTGTCATACTCTATAATTGATAACATTTATTAAACACAAAATACAATTTAATTTCCACCTACCTCCACGATCTCTTCTGCCGGGTTCCAGGATTCGATCACATTTACGTTAGATACAAACATGGTTTACAGGTTAAACAAAGCACTGACACAACTCATTTTGAAGAGAATTAAAATTTAATTTCTTATTTTTGAATTTTGTTAACATTAATAAGATTCCTTCTCCAAAATTAAAACTTTGAAATACATGCCTAATACTTTTCGGTGATCCACTCCCTGATCACAACAATATAATTATAAACTTATTCTAGCATCTTACCTTATACTCATACAGACAGAGCCCAGCCTGCATATTTTGAACACTCACTCAAACACACCCCTTAACATTTTATAATATAATCCCCAGCCCTTGCACTTGAACCGCCGGCCACGTGTTCGCGCGCGCACTCATCGTTCCTGTAAATTGTTTGGTGGTTACTGTCCGAAAGTATAAAATTATCTCTTCTACTTTTGCCACTTGACCGCGGTCACATGAAATTTTACTGTGGGTACGCCTTTTACTGGAAAAATTAAGAAAAACTTTGTAGAGAGCCTACATAGCTCCGTGCCGGCCGGCACCTATAGCGTAACTGGGAAGCGTGCTTGTTTTAGCGGGAGGAAATGCGCATTCACGGCCAACAGATTTTCGTCGCCATTCATGCTTAATTTGTTGTGGCGTATTCCTTCTATGCAGGCAACATAGTCGTTATATGTGTGGTGACCGAGGACGATATTTGCCTCTGCTACACTGATGTCACTAGCAGCAGGCGTGGCTTAACGACATTTCCTGTAGTTGGCTGGTTGCTGCTACAAACTGTTCGTTCCAGCGCCATGTTTTACCGCTTCGTTGGAGTTTTCACGGCGTCACTAACAGCGCGCCGTCCTGATTGTTACGTGCGGGCGTGGTCACACATATGCACATTTCTCATAAATTCGGGGTGGTGCGAATTCCTTACAGAGTTACTCAACACAAACTGCGTCTCTGCTTTGTTTCAACACTGTTCCACTTGCCATGTGTTCTGTTGTACTGAAAATAACGTTCGCCGGGAAATAAACTTTCACAATAAATTTATAAAATCCCACACAAAATGAAATAAATAAAAATACAAATGCCCCCTGCTGTAAGAAATAAAATAACCCAATTTTGGACACGTTACAATACCCCTCAATGAGAATTCTGCTGTCCAGAACAGAAGAAATCTCATTGATAAACCCCGAAGAGGACCGGTGAGGAACTGGTGCCAACAACCCCCTTGTTCTTACTCCTCATGGGTACACGACCCCCCCCCTGGCTTGGCGACTATGGACGCATCTGAACGAGATCACTGGACTTCTCCATAAGAGATCCCAACACCGAGAAATCGAACAGACAAGTACCACAGCGCACCTCACCTTCTAACATGCTACCCCCAAAAAATCCTCAATCCCTAGCTCAGATTATGCCAGATCCTCCACCGATATGTTTCCCCTTTTATGCAAGCTGGGCTGCCTTTGGCAGATACTGGGCTCACACACACTCACATTACATATTGACATTATAGATTATAAAATTGCAAAAATTTTAAAATTCTTTAAATTACAACACGTTGTTTTCAGATAAAATTAATTCAGTAAATTTTGAATAAAGTCTAAAATATTCGCTTCATTATTTTCTGTTTTCTTTAAAATGACTTAAGTTAAACATTTCTTCTAATTGAACATATCCTTAACCTAACATGTAATCACTTAGAGTCTAACAATACAATGCAATACAAAATAAATCAATAAAATTAAACATGGGTAGCACACAAATAATAAAATAATCAATACTTAAAATATTCATTCGCTGGCAGGCGAAAAATCAAGATTTTTTTTTTTTCAAAAATTGTTTCCTAAAAATTTTAAAATTCAAAAAAAATTTTTTAAGTTTATGAAAATGTTTCCTTTATATTTATACATTAATTAAAACTTGGTTAAATTGATTAAAAAACACAAGTTGAATTGACTTCCATACTATAAAATTATATGACCTTACCATCAGCTGATCAAAACTAGGTCAAGTTCCAGACCCCTGACCTACATACGTTATGTATACTTTCTGAAAATACATTCAACATCTGTAACAATCTAACTTGAAACACAAATCATAATAAAATAAAACATTTAAAATTACAAAATATTAGTAATAATAATCAAATTGACATATAAATTATTCAAAATAAACAATTCTTAATTTTCCATTACCAAATTCTATCAAAATTCTGTCACTGGTTTAAAAAATGAAAATTTTATATTCTTTATCATAAATCTCTCTCTTTATTTAACAATCTTGTTCTACATTACTTTGGGTGATATAATTATTTATACTCATTTAATTTACTCCTTGATCTGTATACATATATAATCTTTCTCCCTTTGATTCTACTGCTAACCACTTTGAACTATCAGGACACCCATCTCTATCAAAATATCTATCCCAAAACACTCTCTAACCCCAACTTACCATGGAACTCAATTCGCCACCTTCTCTCTATATATATAAAAAAAAATACTCTCTAACCCTTTGTACATAGGATATGTGTTCCCCCCCCCCAAAAAACTCAATTCCCTTATTTGGCCCCTGGATTCTACCTAAGGCGGCCCCTCCTCACTAAATCGATTCTAATCCCGGCCCAACTTATCATTATGTTGCGGACTCCCACATTACACTACCCCCTACTACAAAATTGCCATCCCCAAAATCTCAATCTCATTACCTTACTACAACTACAACAAAATAACAACATCAATTATAAACAACAATATATCACTCAAAACTCTACAATTATTCTCCATGACTACGGTGTCAACATCAATACTTCTCAAAATTCTATAACATACATCAAATCATAACAACATTACATTATTTTCATCTCTACTATTTCAACTTTAACTTTGATTTCAACTTGGACAGATCTATGTGTCCCATAAAATATTTATCACCCAAAACTATCTCTTGTTAACTGGCATAAATTATTACTTTACTTCTCATTTTATCAAATTATTTTTATCATTACTTTAAAACATCTGTAATACATTAAAACATTACATTAAACATTAATTACATGGAACATTTATAAACCAATATCAGTGACACGTTATTGCTGATCAGCTGATCTCCTTACTAACACAATGAAAACACATCTCAAAATTGAACAAATTATATGAAATATATATATATATATATTTATTTATCCTCACTTCTCACCTCATTGTCTCCCCTCTCTCTGATTCTGATACTTTGTGTTGACCGCCTGCCAGACATTTTAATTATTGCAATACAAAATATACACACATAATGAAAACACATATTCTTATCAATGCTTATATCTAACCTACGACAATAAAATAATACATTTAAAAGCATGTAATGAACACCTTATATTAAATGTCTGAGCAGCTAGTTATTTAACAGAGCACAAGCAGTTTTATTGGATCAAAATTTGAATTAGCAAAAAATTGTATGTTGTAAAATTTAAATTCGTGGCTCCTTTGAGTCACCTCCCATCCACACACACTATTGCAAATTATGTAAGGCTGTGGCGCCCCCTCGCTTTCACAAAGACGGAATATTTTGGAGTAGGTTTTACCTCTCCGTGTCTTTGCTTCCGCTATTACATTTTAAAAGATTCAGATATCAACACACCTTTGTTATATAGTTAAACGCCCTTAATGCGGGTCTACCACCTGGTTTTGCTGCCCCCAAGCGGGCAGAGTGGTAGCCGCTGTTCCATAGTGCCGGGATTTCCCCTAATGTTCGCCCCCCATTGAATTTCTACTATATACCAATTTCAAGTCAGCTATGGTCAAGGGACTCAGTATGACCATAGCTGGCCGCTAGCCAAATCCACGATTAGTGCTGGTAAGGCAGTAATCGCCCGAAAAGTCGGGGAAATCTAACTTCATTTCACTGCCTGTTCTACATCGTTTCATTATGTACGACACGATCGTCTATCAGTGTGTAAATTTTAATTTAAACGAAAAAGGTGTGGCGCACATTTTCGCCATTTCGGCCTCCGATGGAGGTAACACTCTCTGTTACCCCCAACCCATTTCGCTATCTACGAGGGCACAGGCCACCCCCGCAATAGCAACTTAATAACTAACTAAGAAATCAAATATACAACATTATAGTATGAGACCTTCATTCATCACTAATCCTTTAACTCCTACCATTTGACATTCTTAAAATTTTCAAAATTTATTATTAATAATTAGTATATATCATTTTTTTCAGTTATTATTAAAATTTTTTTTAATTATCATTTTTATTGAACACAATTATTTCAAATAATCTCACTATTGACTTAAAATCTTAGTTACCTGTAAACATTTTTGTTATACATGATTTATATTGTAAAAGTTCTATACTTACAATCCATTTAACATGATATATACAAAACATAATCCCCATACCACAATACTTTCACCTCACCTCTGAAACATTTAACACAAAGATATTAGTTAAATTAAATAATTTATCCTTTAATCACCAAATTTCCATCTCGTAGAATAATTTATATTCATCAAAAAAAATTTAATTAATTAACATTCAAATAATCCATCAAAATATTTAACGTGTATCAACTTGTTTTAATTAAATTAATTACCAAAAATATAAATTATATAGTTATCGACACAATTACAATTAATCAATTACTGTTTTCAAAATTAATTCTGGTATTTATTTATTTAAATTGCAAATATTATTATTTTTCTTACCACAGTTACACACACTTGTTTACTTAACATTCCACCATGTACCCAAATAAATTTACTACATTATTATTTACAAACTTTAG
Source organism: Magicicada septendecula (assembly GCA_034769895.1). Lineage (NCBI taxonomy): Eukaryota > Metazoa > Arthropoda > Insecta > Hemiptera > Cicadidae > Magicicada > Magicicada septendecula. The sequence goes on along the minus strand of CM068368.1, from coordinate 259,376,785 downwards.
TTAATAACTGTTCAGTTTTTCCGCACTTCATTGTCCAAATCTGCCATGTCAAAACCCATAAAACATAATGTTTATCACTGTCTTTTATTGTTTTACAGTTTAACCTCCATCGTCCCAGATAAGTCTTGGTTTTATACAACACTGTTGCTTTTTATTTACAAACAAATGGTTACTTTGTGTGTCATAACCAGAACAACCAAATTCACTCATTTTACCAGAATACTCATTAAACCAGTCTACATTAGGTATTTTTGTTACATCTCCGTCAGTAAATTCGCTCATTATCGGGTTAAATACTTTTGTCAAATCATTATAGTCATTATTATTCCCATATACTTTTAAACTTTCTTTCCATTTGTCATACTTTCTATTCAAATTATACAATTCTGTTACTTTCTCCACACACAATTCTCTGTTTAAATCTCTCTCATCCCCATACCACATCACACTTTCAACATCATTATTACAGACAGAGGGTACAACATTATACAACATCACTGAACAACTCAACTCTTCTACTAATATGGGTCTCTCGCCCTTCAAAAACAACATTTGTGAACACCTTGGTTCAGAAAAATTAATGGGAAAATTTACCCTCTGCCCTACACATTCATCTACTCTTTCTTTCCATTCTTTTTCTAACTCATTAACACACATTAACATCTCATAATCACATTCTACAAACTCCTCAGTACTCTCAGATATTACATTTTCAATTACATTATTATTCTCATTATTTTCAACAACATCATTATTATTTATTAATTCTTTATCTAATATAACATTGCCATTACAACTTTCATTTGTATTACTTGTACTCGGTTCTACTTTATTCAAATTATTTCTTATCATTTCATTGGCATTTTCAAGACATTTATTCTTTTCTTGTATATCATTTATTAAACCATCAAATTTTATGCTAATACTCTGTTGAAACTGGATATTCAGTTCTTTGAATTTTCTATTATTATCATTCTGTATATCTAATTTCTCACTGAACTCCCTACTTTGTTTGTCAAATTTGTCATTCAATTCTCTAAAATTACTATCTTGTTTTTCTACACTATTGTACATCATATCATACAATCTTGTTAACATAGTATCATTATCAGATTTCTTATTTTGATTTCCTAAAATAGGTGTTGAATGAATCTCAACTGTCTGTATTATTTTTGACTCCTCAAGACTGTTGTCATTTGTTTGAATTCCGGAGTCGCTACTTATTTGACTTTCTATCTGACTGTCAGATAAGCTGACTTCATTATTTTCTGCCATTTTTTTAATTTTTTTTTTTATAATTGGTAATCAATATTTTAATTACTCTAATTAATTAATTTCATTAGTTTTTTGTAATGTACTTTCGGTATAGCTTTGCGTCCATAACGCAATGTTATTTTGCTACGCTAACCTAACACATGTTTGTATCTTTGTAGATGTGGAATTAAATTAAATATATTAATTTAATTCGTCCCTGTTCGGGCGCCATTTGTCATACTCTATAATTGATAACATTTATTAAACACAAAATACAATTTAATTTCCACCTACCTCCACGATCTCTTCTGCCGGGTTCCAGGATTCGATCACATTTACGTTAGATACAAACATGGTTTACAGGTTAAACAAAGCACTGACACAACTCATTTTGAAGAGAATTAAAATTTAATTTCTTATTTTTGAACTTTGTTAACATTAATAAGATTCCTTCTCCAAAATTAAAACTTTGAAATACATGCCTAATACTTTTCGGTGATCCACTCCCTGATCACAACAATATAATTATAAACTTATTCTAGCATCTTACCTTATACTCATACAGACATACAGAGAGAGCCCAGCCTGCATATTTTGAACACTCACTCAAACACACCCCTTAACATTTTATAATATAATCCCCAGCCCTTGCACTTGAACCGCCGGCCACGTGTTCGCGCGCGCACTCATCGTTCCTGTAAATTGTTTGGTGGTTACTGTCCGAAAGTATAAAATTATCTCTTCTACTTTTGCCACTTGACCGCGGTCACATGAAATTTTACTGTGGGTACGCCTTTTACTGGAAAAATTAAGAAAAACTTTGTAGAGAGCCTACATAGCTCCGTGCCGGCCGGCACCTATAGCGTAACTGGGAAGCGTGCTTGTTTTAGCGGGAGGAAATGCGCATTCACGGCCAACAGATTTTCGTCGCCATTCATGCTTAATTTGTTGTGGCGTATTCCTTCTATGCAGGCAACATAGTCGTTATATGTGTGGTGACCGAGGACGATATTTGCCTCTGCTGCACTTATGTCACTAGCAGCAGGCGTGGCTTAACGACATTTCCTGTAGTTGGCTGGTTGCTGCTACAAACTGTTCGTTCCAGCGCCATGTTTTACCGCTTCATTGGAGTTTTCACGGCGTCACTAACAGCGCGCCGTCCTGATTGTTACGTGCGGGCGTGGTCACACATATGCACATTTCTCATAAATTCGGGGTGGTGCGAATTCCTTACAGAGTTACTCAACACAAACTGCGTCTCTGCTTTGTTTCAACACTGTTCCACTTGCCATGTGTTCTGTTGTACTGAAAATAACGTTCGCCGGGAAATAAACTTTCACAATAAATTTATAAAATCCCACACAAAATGAAATAAATAAAAATACAAATGCCCCCTGCTGTAAGAAATAAAATAACCCAATTTTGGACACGTTACAATACCCCCTCAATGAGAATTCTGCTGTCCAGAACAGAAGAAATCTCATTGATAAACCCCGAAGAGGACCGGTGAGGAACTGGTGCCAACAACCCCCTTGTTCTTACTCCTCATGGGTACACGACCCCCCCTGGCTTGGCGACTATGGACGCATCTGAACGAGATCACTGGACTTCTCCATAAGAGATCCCAACACCGAGAAATCGAACAGACAAGTACCACAGCGCACCTCACCTTCTAACATGCTACCCCCAAAAAATCCTCAATCCCTAGCTCAGATTATGCCAGATCCTCCACCGATATGTTTCCCCTTTTATGCAAGCTGGGCTGCCTTTGGCAGATACTGGGCTCACACACACTCACATTACATATTGACATTATAGATTATAAAATTGCAAAAATTTTAAAATTCTTTAAATTACAACACGTTGTTTTCAGATAAAATTAATTCATAAATTTTGAATAAAGTCTAAAATATTCGCTTCATTATTTTCTGTTTTCTTTAAAATGACTTAAGTTAAACATTTCTTCTAATTGAACATATCCTTAACCTAACATGTAATCACTTAGAGTCTAACAATACAATGCAATACAAAATAAATCAATAAAATTAAACATGGGTAGCACACAAATAATAAAATAATCAATACTTAAAATATTCATTCGCTGGCAGGCGAAAAATCAAGATTTTTTTTTTTTTCAAAAATTGTTTCCTAAAAATTTTAAAATTCAAAAAAAATTTAAGTTTATGAAAATGTTTCCTTTATATTTATACATTAATTAAAACTTGGTTAAATTGATTAAAAAACACAAGTTGAATTGACTTCCATACTATAAAATTATATGACCTTACCATCAGCTGATCAAAACTAGGTCAAGTTCCAGACCCCTGACCTACATACGTTATGTATACTTTCTGAAAATACATTCAACATCTGTAACAATCTAACTTGAAACACAAAACATAATAAAATAAAAGATTTAAAATTACAAAATATTAGTAATAATAATCAAATTGACATATAAATTATTCAAAATAAACAATTCTTAATTTTCCATTACCAAATTCTATCAAAATTCTGTCACTGGTTTAAAAAATGAAAATTTTATATTCTTTATCATAAATCTCTCTCTTTATTTAACAATCTTGTTCTACATTACTTTGGGTGATATAATTATTTATACTCATTTAATTTACTCCTTGATCTGTATACATATATAATCTTTCTCCCTTTGATTCTACTACTAACCACTTTGAACTATCAGGACACCCATCTCTATCAAAATATCTATCCCAAAACACTCTCTAACCCCAACTTACCATGGAACTCAATTCGCCACCTTCTCTCTATATATATAAAAAAAATACTCTCTAACCCTTTGTACATAGGATATGTGTTTCCCCCCCAAAAAAAAACTCAATTCCCTTATTTGGCCCCTGGATTCTACCTAAGGCGGCCCCTCCTCACTAAATCGATTCTAATCCCGGCCCAACTTATCATTATGTTGCGGACTCCCACATTACACTACCCCCTACTACAAAATTGCCATCCCCAAAATCTCAATCTCATTACCTTACTACAACTACAACAAAATAACAACATCAATTATAAACAACAATATATCACTCAAAACTCTACAATTATTCTCCATGACTACGGTGTCAACATCAATACTTCTCAAAATTCTATAACATACATCAAATCATAACAACATTACATTATTTTCATCTCTACTATTTCAACTTTAACTTTGATTTCAACTTGGACAGATCTATGTGTCCCATAAAATATTTATCACCCAAAACTATCTCTTGTTAACTGGCATAAATTATTACTTTACTTCTCATTTTATCAAATTATTTTTATCATTACTTTAAAACATCTGTAATACATTAAAACATTACATTAAACATTAATTACATGGAACATTTATAAACCAATATCAGTGACACGTTATTGCTGATCAGCTGATCTCCTTACTAACACAATGAAAACACATCTCAAAATTGAACAAATTATATGAAATATATATATATATATTTATTTATCCTCACTTCTCACCTCATTGTCTCCCCTCTCTCTGATTCTGATACTTTGTGTTGACCGCCTGCCAGACATTTTAATTATTGCAATACAAAATATACACACATAATGAAAACACATATTCTTATCAATGCTTATATCTAACCTACGACAATAAAATAATACATTTAAAAGCATGTAATGAACACCTTATATTAAATGTCTGAGCAGCTAGTTATTTAACAGAGCACAAGCAGTTTTATTGGATCAAAATTTGAATTAGCAAAAAATTGTATGTTGTAAAATTTAAATTCGTGGCTCCTTTGAGTCACCTCCCATCCACACACACTATTGCAAATTATGTAAGGCTGTGGCGCCCCCTCGCTTTCACAAAGACGGAATATTTTGGAGTAGGTTTTACCTCTCCGTGTCTTTGCTTCCGCTATTACATTTTAAAAGTTTCAGATATCAACACACCTTTGTTATATAGTTAAACGCCCTTAATGCGGGTCTACCACCTGGTTTTGCTGCCCCCAAGCGGGCAGAGTGGTAGCCGCTGTTCCATAGTGCCGGGATTTCCCCTAATGTTCGCCCCCCATTGAATTTCTACTATATACCAATTTCAAGTCAGCTATGGTCAAGGGACTCAGTATGACCATAGCTGGCCGCTAGCCAAATCCACGATTAGTGCTGGTAAGGCAGTAATCGCCCGAAAAGTCGGGGAAATCTAACTTCATTTCACTGCCTGTTCTACATCGTTTCATTATGTACGACACGATCGTCTATCAGTGTGTAAATTTTAATTTAAACGAAAAAGGTGTGGCGCACATTTTCGCCATTTCGGCCTCCGATGGAGGTAACACTCTCTGTTACCCCCAACCCATTTCGCTATCTACGAGGGCACAGGCCACCCCCGCAATAGCAACTTAATAACTAACTAAGAAATCAAATATACAACATTATAGTATGAGACCTTCATTCATCACTAATCCTTTAACTCCTACCATTTGACTTTCTTAAAATTTTCAAAATTTATTATTAATAATTAGTATATATCATTTTTTTCAGTTATTATTAAAATTTTTTTTAATTATCATTTTTATTGAACACAATTATTTCAAATAATCTCACTATTGACTTAAAATCTTAGTTACCTGTAAACATTTTTGTTATACATGATTTATATTGTAAAAGTTCTATACTTACAATCCATTTAACATGATATATACAAAACTTAATCCCCATACCACAATACTTTCACCTCACCTCTGAAACATTTAACACAAAGATATTAGTTAAATTAAATAATTTATCCTTTAATCACCAAATTTCCATCTCGTAGAATAATTTATATTCATCAAAAAAAATTTAATTAATTAACATTCAAATAATCCATCAAAATATTTAACGTGTATCAACTTGTTTTAATTAAATTAATTACCAAAAATATAAATTATATAGTTATCGACACAATTACAATTAATCAATTACTGTTTTCAAAATTAATTCTGGTATTTATTTATTTAAATTGCAAATATTATTATTTTTCTTACCACAGTTACACACACTTGTTTACTTAACATTCCACCATGTACCCAAATAAATTTACTACATTATTATTTACAAACTTTAGTTAATAACTGTTCAGTTTTTCCGCACTTCATTGTCCAAATCTGCCATGTCAAAACCCATAAAACATAATGTTTATCACTGTCTTTTATTGTTTTACAGTTTAACCTCCATCGTCCCAGATAAGTCTTGGTTTTATACAACACTGTTGCTTTTTATTTACAAACAAATGGTTACTTTGTGTGTCATAACCAGAACAACCAAATTCACTCATTTTACCAGAATACTCATTAAACCAGTCTACATTAGGTATTTTTGTTACATCTCCGTCAGTAAATTCGCTCATTATCGGGTTAAATACTTTTGTCAAATCATTATAGTCATTATTATTCCCATATACTTTTAAACTTTCTTTCCATTTGTCATACTTTCTATTCAAATTATACAATTCTGTTACTTTCTCCACACACAATTCTCTGTTTAAATCTCTCTCATCCCCATACCACATCACACTTTCAACATCATTATTACAGACAGACGGTACAACATTATACAACATCACTGAACAACTCAACTCTTCTACTAATATGGGTCTCTCGCCCTTCAAAAACAACATTTGTGAACACCTTGGTTCAGAAAAATTAATGGGAAAATTTACCCTCTGCCCTACACATTCATCTACTCTTTCTTTCCATTCTTTTTCTAACTCATTAACACACATTAACATCTCATAATCACATTCTACAAACTCCTCAGTACTCTCAGATATTACATTTTCAATTACATTATTATTCTCATTATTTTCAACAACATCATTATTATTTATTAATTCTTTATCTAATACAACATTGCCATTACAACTTTCATTTGTATTACTTGTACTCGGTTCTACTTTATTCAAATTATTTCTTATCATTTCATTGGCATTTTCAAGACATTTATTCTTTTCTTGTATATCATTTATTAAACCATCAAATTTTATGCTAATACTCTGTTGAAACTGGATATTCAGTTCTTTGAATTTTCTATTATTATCATTCTGTATATCTAATTTCTCACTGAACTCCCTACTTTGTTTGTCAAATTTGTCATTCAATTCTCTAAAATTACTATCTTGTTTTTCTACACTATTGTACATCATATCATACAATCTTGTTAACATAGTATCATTATCAGATTTCTTATTTTGATTTCCTAAAATAGGTGTTGAATGAATCTCAACTGTCTGTATTATTTTTGACTCCTCAAGACTGTTGTCATTTGTTTGAATTCCGGAGTCGCTACTTATTTGACTTTCTATCTGACTGTCAGATAAGCTGACTTCATTATTTTCTGCCATTTTTTTAATTTTTTTTTTTTATAATTGGTAATCAATATTTTAATTACTCTAATTAATTAATTTCATTAGTTTTTTGTAATGTACTTTCGGTATAGCTTTGCGTCCATAACGCAATGTTATTTTGCTACGCTAACCTAACACATGTTTGTATCTTTGTAGATGTGGAATTAAATTAAATATATTAATTTAATTCGTCCCTGTTCGGGCGCCATTTGTCATACTCTATAATTGATAACATTTATTAAACACAAAATACAATTTAATTTCCACCTACCTCCACGATCTCTTCTGCCGGGTTCCAGGATTCGATCACATTTACGTTAGATACAAACATGGTTTACAGGTTAAACAAAGCACTGACACAACTCATTTTGAAGAGAATTAAAATTTAATTTCTTATTTTTGAATTTTGTTAACATTAATAAGATTCCTTCTCCAAAATTAAAACTTTGAAATACATGCCTAATACTTTTCGGTGATCCACTCCCTGATCACAACAATATAATTATAAACTTATTCTAGCATCTTACCTTATACTCATACAGACAGAGCCCAGCCTGCATATTTTGAACACTCACTCAAACACACCCCTTAACATTTTATAATATAATCCCCAGCCCTTGCACTTGAACCGCCGGCCACGTGTTCGCGCGCGCACTCATCGTTCCTGTAAATTGTTTGGTGGTTACTGTCCGAAAGTATAAAATTATCTCTTCTACTTTTGCCACTTGACCGCGGTCACATGAAATTTTACTGTGGGTACGCCTTTTACTGGAAAAATTAAGAAAAACTTTGTAGAGAGCCTACATAGCTCCGTGCCGGCCGGCACCTATAGCGTAACTGGGAAGCGTGCTTGTTTTAGCGGGAGGAAATGCGCATTCACGGCCAACAGATTTTCGTCGCCATTCATGCTTAATTTGTTGTGGCGTATTCCTTCTATGCAGGCAACATAGTCGTTATATGTGTGGTGACCGAGGACGATATTTGCCTCTGCTACACTGATGTCACTAGCAGCAGGCGTGGCTTAACGACATTTCCTGTAGTTGGATGGTTGCTGCTACAAACTGTTCGTTCCAGCGCCATGTTTTACCGCTTCATTGGAGTTTTCACGGCGTCACTAACAGCGCGCCGTCCTGATTGTTACGTGCGGGCGTGGTCACACATATGCACATTTCTCAGAAATTCGGGGTGGTGCGAATTCCTTACAGAGTTACTCAACACAAACTGCGTCTCTGCTTTGTTTCAACACTGTTCCACTTGCCATGTGTTCTGTTGTACTGAAAATAACGTTCGCCGGGAAATAAACTTTCACAATAAATTTATAAAATCCCACACAAAATGAAATAAATAAAAATACAAATGCCCCCTGCTGTAAGAAATAAAATAACACAATTTTGGACACGTTACAATACCCCCTCAATGAGAATTCTGCTGTCCAGAACAGAAGAAATCTCATTGATAAACCCCGAAGAGGACCGGTGAGGAACTGGTGCCAACAAACCCCTTGTTCTTACTCCTCATGGGTACACGACCCCCCCCTGGCTTGGCGACTATGGACGCATCTGAACGAGATCACTGGACTTCTCCATAAGAGATCCCAACACCGAGAAATCGAACAGACAAGTACCACAGCGCACCTCACCTTCTAACATGCTACCCCCAAAAAATCCTCAATCCCTAGCTCAGATTATGCCAGATCCTCCACCGATATGTTTCCCCTTTTATGCAAGCTGGGCTGCCTTTGGCAGATACTGGGCTCACACACACTCACATTACATATTGACATTATAGATTATAAAATTGCAAAAATTTTAAAATTCTTTAAATTACAACACGTTGTTTTCAGATAAAATTAATTCAGTAAATTTTGAATAAAGTCTAAAATATTCGCTTCATTATTTTCTGTTTTCTTTAAAATGACTTAAGTTAAACATTTCTTCTAATTGAACATATCCTTAACCTAACATGTAATCACTTAGAGTCTAACAATACAATGCAATACAAAATAAATCAATAAAATTAAACATGGGTAGCACACAAATAATAAAATAATCAATACTTAAAATATTCATTCGCTGGCAGGCGAAAAATCAAGAATTTTTTTTTTTCAAAAATTGTTTCCTAAAAATTTTAAAATTCAAAAAAAATTTTTTAAGTTTATGAAAATGTTTCCTTTATATTTATACATTAATTAAAACTTGGTTAAATTGATTAAAAAACACAAGTTGAATTGACTTCCATACTATAAAATTATATGACCTTACCATCAGCTGATCAAAACTAGGTCAAGTTCCAGACCCCTGACCTACATACGTTATGTATACTTTCTGAAAATACATTCAACATCTGTAACAATCTAACTTGAAACACAAATCATAATAAAATAAAACATTTAAAATTACAAAATATTAGTAATAATAATCAAATTGACATATAAATTATTCAAAATAAACAATTCTTAATTTTCCATTACCAAATTCTATCAAAATTCTGTCACTGGTTTAAAAAATGAAAATTTTATATTCTTTATCATAAATCTCTCTCTTTATTTAACAATCTTGTTCTACATTACTTTGGGTGATATAATTATTTATACTCATTTAATTTACTCCTTGATCTGTATACATATATAATCTTTCTCCCTTTGATTCTACTACTAACCACTTTGAACTATCAGGACACCCATCTCTATCAAAATATCTATCCCAAAACACTCTCTAACCCCAACTTACCATGGAACTCAATTCGCCACCTTCTCTCTATATATATAAAAAAAATACTCTCTAACCCTTTGTACATAGGATATGTGTTCCCCCCCCCAAAAAACTCAATTCCCTTATTTGGCCCCTGGATTCTACCTAAGGCGGCCCCTCCTCACTAAATCGATTCTAATCCCGGCCCAACTTATCATTATGTTGCGGACTCCCACATTACACTACCCCCTACTACAAAATTGCCATCCCCAAAATCTCAATCTCATTACCTTACTACAACTACAACAAAATAACAACATCAATTATAAACAACAATATATCACTCAAAACTCTACAATTATTCTCCATGACTACGGTGTCAACATCAATACTTCTCAAAATTCTATAACATACATCAAATCATAACAACATTACATTATTTTCATCTCTACTATTTCAACTTTAACTTTGATTTCAACTTGGACAGATCTATGTGTCCCATAAAATATTTATCACCCAAAACTATCTCTTGTTAACTGGCATAAATTATTACTTTACTTCTCATTTTATCAAATTATTTTTATCATTACTTTAAAACATCTGTAATACATTAAAACATTACATTAAACATTAATTACTTGGAACATTTATAAACCAATATCAGTGACACGTTATTGCTGATCAGCTGATCTCCTTACTAACACAATGAAAACACATCTCAAAATTGAACAAATTATATGAAATATATATATATATATTTATTTATCCTCACTTCTCACCTCATTGTCTCCCCTCTCTCTGATTCTGATACTTTGTGTTGACCGCCTGCCAGACAGTTTAATTATTGCAATACAAAATATACACACATAATGAAAACACATATTCTTATCAATGCTTATATCTAACCTACGACAATAAAATAATACATTTAAAAGCATGTAATGAACACCTTATATTAAATGTCTGAGCAGCTAGTTATTTAACAGAGCACAAGCAGTTTTATTGGATCAAAATTTGAATTAGCAAAAAATTGTATGTTGTAAAATTTAAATTCGTGGCTCCTTTGAGTCACCTCCCATCCACACACACTATTGCAAATTATGTAAGGCTGTGGCGCCCCCTCGCTTTCACAAAGACGGAATATTTTGGAGTAGGTTTTACCTCTCCGTGTCTTTGCTTCCGCTATTACATTTTAAAAGATTCAGATATCAACATACCTTTGTTATATAGTTAAACGCCCTTAATGCGGGTCTACCACCTGGTTTTGCTGCCCCCAAGCGGGCAGAGTGGTAGCCGCTGTTCCATAGTGCCGGGATTTCCCCTAATGTTCGCCCCCCATTGAATTTCTACTATATACCAATTTCAAGTCAGCTATGGTCAAGGGACTCAGTATGACCATAGCTGGCCGCTAGCCAAATCCACGATTAGTGCTGGTAAGGCAGTAATCGCCCGAAAAGTCGGGGAAATCTAACTTCATTTCACTGCCTGTTCTACATCGTTTCATTATGTGCGACACGATCGTCTATCAGTGTGTAAATTTTAATTTAAACGAAAAAGGTGTGGCGCACATTTTCGCCATTTCGGCCTCCGATGGAGGTAACACTCTGTTACCCCCAACCCATTTCGCTATCTACGAGGGCACAGGCCGCCCCCGCAATAGCAACTTAATAACTAACTAAGAAATCAAATATACAACATTATAGTATGAGACCTTCATTCATCACTAATCCTTTAACTCCTACCATTTGACTTTCTTAAAATTTTCAAAATTTATTATTAATAATTAGTATATATCATTTTTTTCAGTTATTATTAAAATTTTTTTTAATTATCATTTTTATTGAACACAATTATTTCAAATAATCTCACTATTGACTTAAAATCTTAGTTACCTGTAAACATTTTTGTTATACATGATTTATATTGTAAAAGTTCTATACTTACAATCCATTTAACATGATATATACAAAACATAATCCCCATACCACAATACTTTCATCTCACCTCTGAAACATTTAACACAAAGATATTAGTTAAATTAAATAATTTATCCTTTAATCACCAAATTTCCATCTCGTAGAATAATTTATATTCATCAAAAAAAATTTAATTAATTAACATTCAAATAATCCATCAAAATATTTAACGTGTATCAACTTGTTTTAATTAAATTAATTACCAAAAATATAAATTATATAGTTATCGACACAATTACAATTAATCAATTACTGTTTTCAAAATTAATTCTGGTATTTATTTATTTAAATTGCAAATATTATTATTTTTCTTACCACAGTTACACACACTTGTTTACTTAACATTCCACCATGTACCCAAATAAATTTACTACATTATTATTTACAAACTTTAGTTAATAACTGTTCAGTTTTTCCGCACTTCATTGTCCAAATCTGCCATGTCAAAACCCATAAAACATAATGTTTATCACTGTCTTTTATTGTTTTACAGTTTAACCTCCATCGTCCCAGATAAGTCTTGGTTTTATACAACACTGTTGCTTTTTATTTACAAACAAATGGTTACTTTGTGTGTCATAACCAGAACAACCAAATTCACTCATTTTACCAGAATACTCATTAAACCAGTCTACATTAGGTATTTTTGTTACATCTCCGTCAGTAAATTCGCTCATTATCGGGTTAAATACTTTTGTCAAATCATTATAGTCATTATTATTCCCATATACTTTTAAACTTTCTTTCCATTTGTCATACTTTCTATTCAAATTATACAATTCTGTTACTTTCTCCACACACAATTCTCTGTTTAAATCTCTCTCATCCCCATACCACATCACACTTTCAACATCATTATTACAGACAGACGGTACAACATTATACAACATCACTGAACAACTCAACTCTTCTACTAATATGGGTCTCTCGCCCTTCAAAAACAACATTTGTGAACACCTTGGTTCAGAAAAATTAATGGGAAAATTTACCCTCTGCCCTACACATTCATCTACTCTTTCTTTCCATTCTTTTTCTAACTCATTAACACACATTAACATCTCATAATCACATTCTACAAACTCCTCAGTACTCTCAGATATTACATTTTCAATTACATTATTATTCTCATTATTTTCAACAACATCATTATTATTTATTAATTCTTTATCTAATACAACATTGCCATTACAACTTTCATTTGTATTACTTGTACTCGGTTCTACTTTATTCAAATTATTTCTTATCATTTCATTGGCATTTTCAAGACATTTATTCTTTTCTTGTATATCATTTATTAAACCATCAAATTTTATGCTAATACTCTGTTGAAACTGGATATTCAGTTCTTTGAATTTTCTATTATTATCATTCTGTATATCTAATTTCTCACTGAACTCCCTACTTTGTTTGTCAAATTTGTCATTCAATTCTCTAAAATTACTATCTTGTTTTTCTACACTATTGTACATCATATCATACAATCTTGTTAACATAGTATCATTATCAGATTTCTTATTTTGATTTCCTAAAATAGGTGTTGAATGAATCTCAACTGTCTGTATTATTTTTGACTCCTCAAGACTGTTGTCATTTGTTTGAATTCCGGAGTCGCTACTTATTTGACTTTCTATCTGACTGTCAGATAAGCTGACTTCATTATTTTCTGCCATTTTTTTTAATTTTTTTTTTTATAATTGGTAATCAATATTTTAATTACTCTAATTAATTAATTTCATTAGTTTTTTGTAATGTACTTTCGGTATAGCTTTGCGTCCATAACGCAATGTTATTTTGCTACGCTAACCTAACACATGTTTGTATCTTTGTAGATGTGGAATTAAATTAAATATATTAATTTAATTCGTCCCTGTTCGGGCGCCATTTGTCATACTCTATAATTGATAACATTTATTAAACACAAAATACAATTTAATTTCCACCTACCTCCACGATCTCTTCTGCCGGGTTCCAGGATTCGATCACATTTACGTTAGATACAAACATGGTTTACAGGTTAAACAAAGCACTGACACAACTCATTTTGAAGAGAATTAAAATTTAATTTCTTATTTTTGAATTTTGTTAACATTAATAAGATTCCTTCTCCAAAATTAAAACTTTGAAATACATGCCTAATACTTTTCGGTGATCCACTCCCTGATCACAACAATATAATTATAAACTTATTCTAGCATCTTACCTTATACTCATACAGACAGAGCCCAGCCTGCATATTTTGAACACTCACTCAAACACACCCCTTAACATTTTATAATATAATCCCCAGCCCTTGCACTTGAACCGCCGGCCACGTGTTCGCGCGCGCACTCATCGTTCCTGTAAATTGTTTGGTGGTTACTGTCCGAAAGTATAAAATTATCTCTTCTACTTTTGCCACTTGACCGCGGTCACATGAAATTTTACTGTGGGTACGCCTTTTACTGGAAAAATTAAGAAAAACTTTGTAGAGAGCCTACATAGCTCCGTGCCGGCCGGCACCTATAGCGTAACTGGGAAGCGTGCTTGTTTTAGCGGGAGGAAATGCGCATTCACGGCCAACAGATTTTCGTCGCCATTCATGCTTAATTTGTTGTGGCGTATTCCTTCTATGCAGGCAACATAGTCGTTATATGTGTGGTGACCGAGGACGATATTTGCCTCTGCTACACTGATGTCACTAGCAGCAGGCGTGGCTTAACGACATTTCCTGTAGTTGGCTGGTTGCTGCTACAAACTGTTCGTTCCAGCGCCATGTTTTACCGCTTCGTTGGAGTTTTCACGGCGTCACTAACAGCGCGCCGTCCTGATTGTTACGTGCGGGCGTGGTCACACATATGCACATTTCTCATAAATTCGGGGTGGTGCGAATTCCTTACAGAGTTACTCAACACAAACTGCGTCTCTGCTTTGTTTCAACACTGTTCCACTTGCCATGTGTTCTGTTGTACTGAAAATAACGTTCGCCGGGAAATAAACTTTCACAATAAATTTATAAAATCCCACACAAAATGAAATAAATAAAAATACAAATGCCCCCTGCTGTAAGAAATAAAATAACCCAATTTTGGACACGTTACAATACCCCTCAATGAGAATTCTGCTGTCCAGAACAGAAGAAATCTCATTGATAAACCCCGAAGAGGACCGGTGAGGAACTGGTGCCAACAACCCCCTTGTTCTTACTCCTCATGGGTACACGACCCCCCCCCTGGCTTGGCGACTATGGACGCATCTGAACGAGATCACTGGACTTCTCCATAAGAGATCCCAACACCGAGAAATCGAACAGACAAGTACCACAGCGCACCTCACCTTCTAACATGCTACCCCCAAAAAATCCTCAATCCCTAGCTCAGATTATGCCAGATCCTCCACCGATATGTTTCCCCTTTTATGCAAGCTGGGCTGCCTTTGGCAGATACTGGGCTCACACACACTCACATTACATATTGACATTATAGATTATAAAATTGCAAAAATTTTAAAATTCTTTAAATTACAACACGTTGTTTTCAGATAAAATTAATTCAGTAAATTTTGAATAAAGTCTAAAATATTCGCTTCATTATTTTCTGTTTTCTTTAAAATGACTTAAGTTAAACATTTCTTCTAATTGAACATATCCTTAACCTAACATGTAATCACTTAGAGTCTAACAATACAATGCAATACAAAATAAATCAATAAAATTAAACATGGGGTAGCACACAAATAATAAAATAATCAATACTTAAAATATTCATTCGCTGGCAGGCGAAAAATCAAGATTTTTTTTTTTTCAAAAATTGTTTCCTAAAAATTTTAAAATTCAAAAAAAATTTTTTAAGTTTATGAAAATGTTTCCTTTATATTTATACATTAATTAAAACTTGGTTAAATTGATTAAAAAACACAAGTTGAATTGACTTCCATACTATAAAATTATATGACCTTACCATCAGCTGATCAAAACTAGGTCAAGTTCCAGACCCCTGACCTACATACGTTATGTATACTTTCTGAAAATACATTCAACATCTGTAACAATCTAACTTGAAACACAAATCATAATAAAATAAAACATTTAAAATTACAAAATATTAGTAATAATAATCAAATTGACATATAAATTATTCAAAATAAACAATTCTTAATTTTCCATTACCAAATTCTATCAAAATTCTGTCACTGGTTTAAAAAATGAAAATTTTATATTCTTTATCATAAATCTCTCTCTTTATTTAACAATCTTGTTCTACATTACTTTGGGTGATATAATTATTTATACTCATTTAATTTACTCCTTGATCTGTATACATATATAATCTTTCTCCCTTTGATTCTACTGCTAACCACTTTGAACTATCAGGACACCCATCTCTATCAAAATATCTATCCCAAAACACTCTCTAACCCCAACTTACCATGGAACTCAATTCGCCACCTTCTCTCTATATATATAAAAAAAATACTCTCTAACCCTTTGTACATAGGATATGTGTTCCCCCCCCCCCAAAAAACTCAATTCCCTTATTTGGCCCCTGGATTCTACCTAAGGCGGCCCCTCCTCACTAAATCGATTCTAATCCCGGCCCAACTTATCATTATGTTGCGGACTCCCACATTACACTACCCCCTACTACAAAATTGCCATCCCCAAAATCTCAATCTCATTACCTTACTACAACTACAACAAAATAACAACATCAATTATAAACAACAATATATCACTCAAAACTCTACAATTATTCTCCATGACTACGGTGTCAACATCAATACTTCTCAAAATTCTATAACATACATCAAATCATAACAACATTACATTATTTTCATCTCTACTATTTCAACTTTAACTTTGATTTCAACTTGGACAGATCTATGTGTCCCATAAAATATTTATCACCCAAAACTATCTCTTGTTAACTGGCATAAATTATTACTTTACTTCTCATTTTATCAAATTATTTTTATCATTACTTTAAAACATCTGTAATACATTAAAACATTACATTAAACATTAATTACTTGGAACATTTATAAACCAATATCAGTGACACGTTATTGCTGATCAGCTGATCTCCTTACTAACACAATGAAAACACATCTCAAAATTGAACAAATTATATGAAATATATATATATATATTTATTTATCCTCACTTCTCACCTCATTGTCTCCCCTCTCTCTGATTCTGATACTTTGTGTTGACCGCCTGCCAGACAGTTTAATTATTGCAATACAAAATATACACACATAATGAAAACACATATTCTTATCAATGCTTATATCTAACCTACGACAATAAAATAATACATTTAAAAGCATGTAATGAACACCTTATATTAAATGTCTGAGCAGCTAGTTATTTAACAGAGCACAAGCAGTTTTATTGGATCAAAATTTGAATTAGCAAAAAATTGTATGTTGTAAAATTTAAATTCGTGGCTCCTTTGAGTCACCTCCCATCCACACACACTATTGCAAATTATGTAAGGCTGTGGCGCCCCCTCGCTTTCACAAAGACGGAATATTTTGGAGTAGGTTTTACCTCTCCGTGTCTTTGCTTCCGCTATTACATTTTAAAAGATTCAGATATCAACATACCTTTGTTATATAGTTAAACGCCCTTAATGCGGGTCTACCACCTGGTTTTGCTGCCCCCAAGCGGGCAGAGTGGTAGCCGCTGTTCCATAGTGCCGGGATTTCCCCTAATGTTCGCCCCCCATTGAATTTCTACTATATACCAATTTCAAGTCAGCTATGGTCAAGGGACTCAGTATGACCATAGCTGGCCGCTAGCCAAATCCACGATTAGTGCTGGTAAGGCAGTAATCGCCCGAAAAGTCGGGGAAATCTAACTTCATTTCACTGCCTGTTCTACATCGTTTCATTATGTGCGACACGATCGTCTATCAGTGTGTAAATTTTAATTTAAACGAAAAAGGTGTGGCGCACATTTTCGCCATTTCGGCCTCCGATGGAGGTAACACTCTCTGTTACCCCCAACCCATTTCGCTATCTACGAGGGCACAGGCCGCCCCCGCAATAGCAACTTAATAACTAACTAAGAAATCAAATATACAACATTATAGTATGAGACCTTCATTCATCACTAATCCTTTAACTCCTACCATTTGACTTTCTTAAAATTTTCAAAATTTATTATTAATAATTAGTATATATCATTTTTTTCAGTTATTATTAAAATTTTTTTTAATTATCATTTTTATTGAACACAATTATTTCAAATAATCTCACTATTGACTTAAAATCTTAGTTACCTGTAAACAAATTTTTGTTATACATGATTTATATTGTAAAAGTTCTATACTTACAATCCATTTAACATGATATATACAAAACATAATCCCCATACCACAATACTTTCACCTCACCTCTGAAACATTTAACACAAAGATATTAGTTAAATTAAATAATTTATCCTTTAATCACCAAATTTCCATCTCGTAGAATAATTTATATTCATCAAAAAAAATTTAATTAATTAACATTCAAATAATCCATCAAAATATTTAACGTGTATCAACTTGTTTTAATTAAATTAATTACCAAAAATATAAATTATATAGTTATCGACACAATTACAATTAATCAATTACTGTTTTCAAAATTAATTCTGGTATTTATTTATTTAAATTGCAAATATTATTATTTTTCTTACCACAGTTACACACACTTGTTTACTTAACATTCCACCATGTACCCAAATAAATTTACTACATTATTATTTACAAACTTTAGTTAATAACTGTTCAGTTTTTCCGCACTTCATTGTCCAAATCTGCCATGTCAAAACCCATAAAACATAATGTTTATCACTGTCTTTTATTGTTTTACAGTTTAACCTCCATCGTCCCAGATAAGTCTTGGTTTTATACAACACTGTTGCTTTTTATTTACAAACAAATGGTTACTTTGTGTGTCATAACCAGAACAACCAAATTCACTCATTTTACCAGAATACTCATTAAACCAGTCTACATTAGGTATTTTTGTTACATCTCCGTCAGTAAATTCGCTCATTATCGGGTTAAATACTTTTGTCAAATCATTATAGTCATTATTATTCCCATATACTCTTAAACTTTCTTTCCATTTGTCATACTTTCTATTCAAATTATACAATTCTGTTACTTTCTCCACACACAATTCTCTGTTTAAATCTCTCTCATCCCCATACCACATCACACTTTCAACATCATTATTACAGACAGAGGGTACAACATTATACAACATCACTGAACAACTCAACTCTTCTACTAATATGGGTCTCTCGCCCTTCAAAAACAACATTTGTGAACACCTTGGTTCAGAAAAATTAATGGGAAAATTTACCCTCTGCCCTACACATTCATCTACTCTTTCTTTCCATTCTTTTTCTAACTCATTAACACACATTAACATCTCATAATCACATTCTACAAACTCCTCAGTACTCTCAGATATTACATTTTCAATTACATTATTATTCTCATTATTTTCAACAACATCATTATTATTTATTAATTCTTTATCTAATACAACATTGCCATTACAACTTTCATTTGTATTACTTGTACTCGGTTCTACTTTATTCAAATTATTTCTTATCATTTCATTGGCATTTTCAAGACATTTATTCTTTTCTTGTATATCATTTATTAAACCATCAAATTTTATGCTAATACTCTGTTGAAACTGGATATTCAGTTCTTTGAATTTTCTATTATTATCATTCTGTATATCTAATTTCTCACTGAACTCCCTACTTTGTTTGTCAAATTTGTCATTCAATTCTCTAAAATTACTATCTTGTTTTTCTACACTATTGTACATCATATCATACAATCTTGTTAACATAGTATCATTATCAGATTTCTTATTTTGATTTCCTAAAATAGGTGTTGAATGAATCTCAACTGTCTGTATTATTTTTGACTCCTCAAGACTGTTGTCATTTGTTTGAATTCCGGAGTCGCTACTTATTTGACTTTCTATCTGACTGTCAGATAAGCTGACTTCATTATTTTCTGCCATTTTTTTTAATTTTTTTTTTTATAATTGGTAATCAATATTTTAATTACTCTAATTAATTAATTTCATTAGTTTTTTGTAATGTACTTTCGGTATAGCTTTGCGTCCATAACGCAATGTTATTTTGCTACGCTAACCTAACACATGTTTGTATCTTTGTAGATGTGGAATTAAATTAAATATATTAATTTAATTCGTCCCTGTTCGGGCGCCATTTGTCATACTCTATAATTGATAACATTTATTAAACACAAAATACAATTTAATTTCCACCTACCTCCACGATCTCTTCTGCCGGGTTCCAGGATTCGATCACATTTACGTTAGATACAAACATGGTTTACAGGTTAAACAAAGCACTGACACAACTCATTTTGAAGAGAATTAAAATTTAATTTCTTATTTTTGAATTTTGTTAACATTAATAAGATTCCTTCTCCAAAATTAAAACTTTGAAATACATGCCTAATACTTTTCGGTGATCCACTCCCTGATCACAACAATATAATTATAAACTTATTCTAGCATCTTACCTTATACTCATACAGACAGAGCCCAGCCTGCATATTTTGAACACTCACTCAAACACACCCCTTAACATTTTATAATATAATCCCCAGCCCTTGCACTTGAACCGCCGGCCACGTGTTCGCGCGCGCACTCATCGTTCCTGTAAATTGTTTGGTGGTTACTGTCCGAAAGTATAAAATTATCTCTTCTACTTTTGCCACTTGACCGCGGTCACATGAAATTTTACTGTGGGTACGCCTTTTACTGGAAAAATTAAGAAAAACTTTGTAGAGAGCCTACATAGCTCCGTGCCGGCCGGCACCTATAGCGTAACTGGGAAGCGTGCTTGTTTTAGCGGGAGGAAATGCGCATTCACGGCCAACAGATTTTCGTCGCCATTCATGCTTAATTTGTTGTGGCGTATTCCTTCTATGCAGGCAACATAGTCGTTATATGTGTGGTGACCGAGGACGATATTTGCCTCTGCTACACTGATGTCACTAGCAGCAGGCGTGGCTTAACGACATTTCCTGTAGTTGGCTGGTTGCTGCTACAAACTGTTCGTTCCAGCGCCATGTTTTACCGCTTCATTGGAGTTTTCACGGCGTCACTAACAGCGCGCCGTCCTGATTGTTACGTGCGGGCGTGGTCACACATATGCACATTTCTCAGAAATTCGGGGTGGTGCGAATTCCTTACAGAGTTACTCAACACAAACTGCGTCTCTGCTTTGTTTCAACACTGTTCCACTTGCCATGTGTTCTGTTGTACTGAAAATAACGTTCGCCGGGAAATAAACTTTCACAATAAATTTATAAAATCCCACACAAAATGAAATAAATAAAAATACAAATGCCCCCTGCTGTAAGAAATAAAATAACCCAATTTTGGACACGTTACAATACCCCCTCAATGAGAATTCTGCTGTCCAGAACAGAAGAAATCTCATTGATAAACCCCGAAGAGGACCGGTGAGGAACTGGTGCCAACAACCCCCTTGTTCTTACTCCTCATGGGTACACGACCCCCCCCTGGCTTGGCGACTATGGACGCATCTGAACGAGATCACTGGACTTCTCCATAAGAGATCCCAACACCGAGAAATCGAACAGACAAGTACCACAGCGCACCTCACCTTCTAACATGCTACCCCCAAAAAATCCTCAATCCCTAGCTCAGATTATGCCAGATCCTCCACCGATATGTTTCCCCTTTTATGCAAGCTGGGCTGCCTTTGGCAGATACTGGGCTCACACACACTCACATTACATATTGACATTATAGATTATAAAATTGCAAAAATTTTAAAATTCTTTAAATTACAACACGTTGTTTTCAGATAAAATTAATTCAGTAAATTTTGAATAAAGTCTAAAATATTCGCTTCATTATTTTCTGTTTTCTTTAAAATGACTTAAGTTAAACATTTCTTCTAATTGAACATATCCTTAACCTAACATGTAATCACTTAGAGTCTAACAATACAATGCAATACAAAATAAATCAATAAAATTAAACATGGGTAGCACACAAATAATAAAATAATCAATACTTAAAATATTCATTCGCTGGCAGGCGAAAAATCAAGATTTTTTTTTTTTTTCAAAAATTGTTTCCTAAAAATTTTAAAATTCAAAAAAAATTTAAGTTTATGAAAATGTTTCCTTTATATTTATACATTAATTAAAACTTGGTTAAATTGATTAAAAAACACAAGTTGAATTGACTTCCATACTATAAAATTATATGACCTTACCATCAGCTGATCAAAACTAGGTCAAGTTCCAGACCCCTGACCTACATACGTTATGTATACTTTCTGAAAATACATTCAACATCTGTAACAATCTAACTTGAAACACAAAACATAATAAAATAAAAGATTTAAAATTACAAAATATTAGTAATAATAATCAAATTGACATATAAATTATTCAAAATAAACAATTCTTAATTTTCCATTACCAAATTCTATCAAAATTCTGTCACTGGTTTAAAAAATGAAAATTTTATATTCTTTATCATAAATCTCTCTCTTTATTTAACAATCTTGTTCTACATTACTTTGGGTGATATAATTATTTATACTCATTTAATTTACTCCTTGATCTGTATACATATATAATCTTTCTCCCTTTGATTCTACTACTAACCACTTTGAACTATCAGGACACCCATCTCTATCAAAATATCTATCCCAAAACACTCTCTAACCCCAACTTACCATGGAACTCAATTCGCCACCTTCTCTCTATATATATAAAAAAAATACTCTCTAACCCTTTGTACATAGGATATGTGTTCCCCCCCCCCCCCCAAAAACTCAATTCCCTTATTTGGCCCCTGGATTCTACCTAAGGCGGCCCCTCCTCACTAAATCGATTCTAATCCCGGCCCAACTTATCATTATGTTGCGGACTCCCACATTACACTACCCCCTACTACAAAATTGCCATCCCCAAAATCTCAATCTCATTACCTTACTACAACTACAACAAAATAACAACATCAATTATAAACAACAATATATCACTCAAAACTCTACAATTATTCTCCATGACTACGGTGTCAACATCAATACTTCTCAAAATTCTATAACATACATCAAATCATAACAACATTACATTATTTTCATCTCTACTATTTCAACTTTAACTTTGATTTCAACTTGGACAGATCTATGTGTCCCATAAAATATTTATCACCCAAAACTATCTCTTGTTAACTGGCATAAATTATTACTTTACTTCTCATTTTATCAAATTATTTTTATCATTACTTTAAAACATCTGTAATACATTAAAACATTACATTAAACATTAATTACTTGGAACATTTATAAACCAATATCAGTGACACGTTATTGCTGATCAGCTGATCTCCTTACTAACACAATGAAAACACATCTCAAAATTGAACAAATTATATGAAATATATATATATATATATTTATTTATCCTCACTTCTCATTTCATTGTCTCCCCTCTCTCTGATTCTGATACTTTGTGTTGACCGCCTGCCAGACAGTTTAATTATTGCAATACAAAATATACACACATAATGAAAACACATATTCTTATCAATGCTTATATCTAACCTACGACAATAAAATAATACATTTAAAAGCATGTAATGAACACCTTATATTAAATGTCTGAGCAGCTAGTTATTTAACAGAGCACAAGCAGTTTTATTGGATCAAAATTTGAATTAGCAAAAAATTGTATGTTGTAAAATTTAAATTCGTGGCTCCTTTGAGTCACCTCCCATCCACACACACTATTGCAAATTATGTAAGGCTGTGGCGCCCCCTCGCTTTCACAAAGACGGAATATTTTGGAGTAGGTTTTACCTCTCCGTGTCTTTGCTTCCGCTATTACATTTTAAAAGATTCAGATATCAACATACCTTTGTTATATAGTTAAACGCCCTTAATGCGGGTCTACCACCTGGTTTTGCTGCCCCCAAGCGGGCAGAGTGGTAGCCGCTGTTCCATAGTGCCGGGATTTCCCCTAATGTTCGCCCCCCATTGAATTTCTACTATATACCAATTTCAAGTCAGCTATGGTCAAGGGACTCAGTATGACCATAGCTGGCCGCTAGCCAAATCCACGATTAGTGCTGGTAAGGCAGTAATCGCCCGAAAAGTCGGGGAAATCTAACTTCATTTCACTGCCTGTTCTACATCGTTTCATTATGTGCGACACGATCGTCTATCAGTGTGTAAATTTTAATTTAAATGAAAAAGGTGTGGCGCACATTTTCGCCATTTCGGCCTCCGATGGAGGTAACACTCTCTGTTACCCCCAACCCATTTCGCTATCTACGAGGGCACAGGCCGCCCCCGCAATAGCAACTTAATAACTAACTAAGAAATCAAATATACAACATTATAGTATGAGACCTTCATTCATCACTAATCCTTTAAC
This sequence comes from Magicicada septendecula, assembly GCA_034769895.1. Lineage (NCBI taxonomy): Eukaryota > Metazoa > Arthropoda > Insecta > Hemiptera > Cicadidae > Magicicada > Magicicada septendecula. The sequence goes on along the minus strand of CM068368.1, from coordinate 259,352,043 downwards.
TCCTACCATTTGACTTTCTTAAATTTTTCAAAATTTATTATTAATAATTAGTATATATCATTTTTTTCAGTTATTATTAAAATTTTTTTTAATTATCATTTTTATTGAACACAATTATTTCAAATAATCTCACTATTGACTTAAAATCTTAGTTACCTGTAAACATTTTTGTTATACATGATTTATATTGTAAAAGTTCTATACTTACAATCCATTTAACATGATATATACAAAACATAATCCCCATACCACAATACTTTCACCTCACCTCTGAAACATTTAACACAAAGATATTAGTTAAATTAAATAATTTATCCTTTAATCACCAAATTTCCATCTCGTAGAATAATTTATATTCATCAAAAAAAATTTAATTAATTAACATTCAAATAATCCATCAAAATATTTAACGTGTATCAACTTGTTTTAATTAAATTAATTACCAAAAATATAAATTATATAGTTATCGACACAATTACAATTAATCAATTACTGTTTTCAAAATTAATTCTGGTATTTATTTATTTAAATTGCAAATATTATTATTTTTCTTACCACAGTTACACACACTTGTTTACTTAACATTCCACCATGTACCCAAATAAATTTACTACATTATTATTTACAAACTTTAGTTAATAACTGTTCAGTTTTTCCGCACTTCATTGTCCAAATCTGCCATGTCAAAACCCATAAAACATAATGTTTATCACTGTCTTTTATTGTTTTACAGTTTAACCTCCATCGTCCCAGATAAGTCTTGGTTTTATACAACACTGTTGCTTTTTATTTACAAACAAATGGTTACTTTGTGTGTCATAACCAGAACAACCAAATTCACTCATTTTACCAGAATACTCATTAAACCAGTCTACATTAGGTATTTTTGTTACATCTCCGTCAGTAAATTCGCTCATTATCGGGTTAAATACTTTTGTCAAATCATTATAGTCATTATTATTCCCATATACTTTTAAACTTTCTTTCCATTTGTCATACTTTCTATTCAAATTATACAATTCTGTTACTTTCTCCACACACAATTCTCTGTTTAAATCTCTCTCATCCCCATACCACATCACACTTTCAACATCATTATTACAGACAGACGGTACAACATTATACAACATCACTGAACAACTCAACTCTTCTACTAATATGGGTCTCTCGCCCTTCAAAAACAACATTTGTGAACACCTTGGTTCAGAAAAATTAATGGGAAAATTTACCCTCTGCCCTACACATTCATCTACTCTTTCTTTCCATTCTTTTTCTAACTCATTAACACACATTAACATCTCATAATCACATTCTACAAACTCCTCAGTACTCTCAGATATTACATTTTCAATTACATTATTATTCTCATTATTTTCAACAACATCATTATTATTTTTTAATTCTTTATCTAATACAACATTGCCATTATAACTTTCATTTGTATTACTTGTACTCGGTTCTACTTTATTCAAATTATTTCTTATCATTTCATTGGCATTTTCAAGACATTTATTCTTTTCTTGTATATCATTTATTAAACCATCAAATTTTATGCTAATACTCTGTTGAAACTGGATATTCAGTTCTTTGAATTTTCTATTATTATCATTCTGTATATCTAATTTCTCACTGAACTCCCTACTTTGTTTGTCAAATTTGTCATTCAATTCTCTAAAATTACTATCTTGTTTTTCTACACTATTGTACATCATATCATACAATCTTGTTAACATAGTATCATTATCAGATTTCTTATTTTGATTTCCTAAAATAGGTGTTGAATGAATCTCAACTGTCTGTATTATTTTTGACTCCTCAAGACTGTTGTCATTTGTTTGAATTCCGGAGTCGCTACTTATTTGACTTTCTATCTGACTGTCAGATAAGCTGACTTCATTATTTTCTGCCATTTTTTTTAATTTTTTTTTTTATAATTGGTAATCAATATTTTAATTACTCTAATTAATTAATTTCATTAGTTTTTTGTAATGTACTTTCGGTATAGCTTTGCGTCCATAACGCAATGTTATTTTGCTACGCTAACCTAACACATGTTTGTATCTTTGTAGATGTGGAATTAAATTAAATATATTAATTTAATTCGTCCCTGTTCGGGCGCCATTTGTCATACTCTATAATTGATAACATTTATTAAACACAAAATACAATTTAATTTCCACCTACCTCCACGATCTCTTCTGCCGGGTTCCAGGATTCGATCACATTTACGTTAGATACAAACATGGTTTACAGGTTAAACAAAGCACTGACACAACTCATTTTGAAGAGAATTAAAATTTAATTTCTTATTTTTGAATTTTGTTAACATTAATAAGATTCCTTCTCCAAAATTAAAACTTTGAAATACATGCCTAATACTTTTCGGTGATCCACTCCCTGATCACAACAATATAATTATAAACTTATTCTAGCATCTTACCTTATACTCATACAGACAGAGCCCAGCCTGCATATTTTGAACACTCACTCAAACACACCCCTTAACATTTTATAATATAATCCCCAGCCCTTGCACTTGAACCGCCGGCCACGTGTTCGCGCGCGCACTCATCGTTCCTGTAAATTGTTTGGTGGTTACTGTCCGAAAGTATAAAATTATCTCTTCTACTTTTGCCACTTGACCGCGGTCACATGAAATTTTACTGTGGGTACGCCTTTTACTGGAAAAATTAAGAAAAACTTTGTAGAGAGCCTACATAGCTCCGTGCCGGCCGGCACCTATAGCGTAACTGGGAAGCGTGCTTGTTTTAGCGGGAGGAAATGCGCATTCACGGCCAACAGATTTTCGTCGCCATTCATGCTTAATTTGTTGTGGCGTATTCCTTCTATGCAGGCAACATAGTCGTTATATGTGTGGTGACCGAGGACGATATTTGCCTCTGCTACACTGATGTCACTAGCAGCAGGCGTGGCTTAACGACATTTCCTGTAGTTGGCTGGTTGCTGCTACAAACTGTTCGTTCCAGCGCCATGTTTTACCGCTTCGTTGGAGTTTTCACGGCGTCACTAACAGCGCGCCGTCCTGATTGTTACGTGCGGGCGTGGTCACACATATGCACATTTCTCATAAATTCGGGGTGGTGCGAATTCCTTACAGAGTTACTCAACACAAACTGCGTCTCTGCTTTGTTTCAACACTGTTCCACTTGCCATGTGTTCTGTTGTACTGAAAATAACGTTCGCCGGGAAATAAACTTTCACAATAAATTTATAAAATCCCACACAAAATGAAATAAATAAAAATACAAATGCCCCCTGCTGTAAGAAATAAAATAACCCAATTTTGGACACGTTACAACATCGTACTTCTTAGGTAAAGTGTGCATGGCCCGAAACCTGGAGCCCAGGATCCCTGAGGAATGTTTGGTCACACAACTGTCTTACCATTACAAAGACGGAATTTCGAAAGTCAGATTGTACGGCCAGATCAAGACACTCCAAGATATGGTTAACCTCTTAGAAAGCTGTGAACATGAGGGGCAGTACCGACGAAACCGAGTAGTGAATACCAAATATAACAGATACAATGACAACTACCACCAACAAAACCAAAATACGGGTAATAATCCCCAGACAAACAATAATAATAATTCGAATAATAATTCTAATAATAATCCTAGTAATAATACGAATAATAGTCAAAATAATAATAACTATCGGGGGAACAACCGACCAAGATAATCGGCCTAACCGAGGAGACAGGTATAACTGAAATCTCAACTACAGACCCAATGTAAATTATATACAATCATGGCATACCGGTAACCAAAGACGTTACTACCCAAGGTCGCAAACGAATAACAATTATTATAACCTAGCACAGCGAAATGACAGCCACCAGGATGGAGGAAATAATGGACCAGTGGACAACAATCCTGGAACCAGACAGGAACCACAAAATAACCAACCACAAAACCCACCGGAAAACCGCAGTAGTGAGGGAAACCCTCATTTAAACTAATAGAGGCAGTGAAAACAGAAGATAGCCCATCACTGAACCAATCTTTTGGGGGAACACGACAAATGACGAGATATCTTACTGACCAGACCATAACAATCATCACCAATCACTATTTAAAGGATATTAGAGAGGATCTCATTAAAGAAGAAAATGTTAATGTACCTAATAACAATAACAAAATTATATATGTCACGGCTAAATTAAATGGAACCCAATCGACAATCATGATAGATACGGGGTCAAATTTCTTTAATCGATAGCACAGAATTGGAGAGAATTTAACCAGGCAGTCAAATACCCACTTTACCTGTAAATAATATTATCATAATCAGAGCTACGGGACGACAAAATAAATCTGTGAAGAAGCAAGTGTCACTCGACCTCACAAATAATAATGTAACTATACCAGTAGGGTTTCTAGTCGCAAATGGACTACCATTCAATGTATTAATTGGATGCGACGTATTAAGACAACATTCAGCAGTAATAGACATGAGCCGAGGAATAGTTTCCCTGACTTCAGAAGAGGGAGTGTGGACGGCGGAATTAGTGGATGACAACAGAGCCCAGTCAGTCCGTGCCAGCTGCCATGTCGTGAAGAATTATTTTTGTAGAAACAATACACTACTGTACCAGAGGTAATCCGATATGAGGATGACAATCAGGAACTATGGTATAGTAAGCTAGAAGAAATCCGAGCATTCCAGAGAGAAAAAACAGGTCAACAAATAAGTGAGGCGCAAGGAGAAAAATTAATTGCTATCTACAACAAATATAGACACATTTTTTCCAACGCCCCTGGTAAAGTCAAGGGTTACCAGTGTGAAATTAATTTTAAAGAACACACAGACTTTCACAGAAAATCTTACCCCATAGCCTATTCTCTAAAAAATGAAGTAAGAGAAGAGATAAATCGTATGATGGCGGATGACATCATAGAATACAGCCATTCACCATATACTAGCCCTATAGGGCAATACCCAAGAAGAATGGGAAAGTAAGAATTTGCCTGGACGCGAGGGAGATAAACAAGATGATTATCAATGACAGAACATCCCCTGGCGAAATTGAAGAAATTTTGAAAAAATTCCATGGTATAAAATACATCAGTACATGGGATACTGTATGCGGATATTGGCAGGTGGAACTGCACCCCAATAGTAAAAAATATATGGCGTTCATATTCGATGGAAGGAACTACCAGTTTAAAAGACTACCTTTTGGACTAATTAATTCCATCGCCATATTTTTAAAGATAATGGACCAGATATTGGGACAAGAAACTCTAAAATTCACCACAGTATACGTGGACGATTTATTAATAACATCTTCTAATTGGGGCGACCACTGCATACGGGTGGAACAAGTGTTGGGAAAATTGGCAGAGAATAATATCACGCTTAAACTAGACAAATCCAAGTTTATTGCAAATGAAGTAAAATTTTTAGGCTTCAATTTAACAGAGATGGGAATATCTCCATCACAAGAAAAAGTGGCAGCTATTCAGCAATTCCCTACCCCTAAAAACAGAAAACAACTGCTATCTTTTCTAGGAATTTGCAATTATTATAGAAAATTCCAAAATAACTATTCAGAATTAACTGCTAGATTTCAGAAACAGCTATCATCAAAGGACAAATGGACATAGGGACCGGAACAAGATAAAGTTCTACAGCTAATAAAAGAAAAATTTTTAGAATCACTTATGCTGCATCATCCAGACTTTAACAGACCCTTCTACCTAAATTGTGACGCAAGTAATGTAAGTTTAGGAGCCGCTTTGTATCAAGAAGATGAAGGACATCACATGGTCGTTAGCTTTGCCAGTAGGGTTCTGAACAGATGCGAACCCAACTATAACATCACTGAAAAGGAGTTGCTAAGTGTAGTATTCGCATGCAAGAAGTTCAGAACCTATATACTTGGATACCCGGTGATAGTTAGGAGTGACCACAAATCCATCTCATTCCTGAAACGATGTAAGCTAAGCCATGGCAGATTAACTAGATGGGTCCTTACATTACAAGAATACGACATTACTTGGGAATATATACCAGGAAGGAAGAACGTAGCAGCTGATGTCTTGTCCAGAATCAACATACACAATCAAACTTTCAATGGAGAAAAAGAACAAATAGCTAAAGTATATAACATTATAAAAAGTAGAGGAGATTTGCAAACCATCATTAATAACATTATACAAAACCAAAAAATGGACTCCAAATTAATGAACCTCCGACGGAGAGTGCAGAATGCAGATGAAACAATCGCACAATATTATTGTTTGCATGATGATACTTTATTTATTAAAAATACCCCTAATCAAGAAAATTGGAAATTAGTAGTTCCCCCAACTGTGGAAAACTAATTGATTTTAGATTATAATATTAGATATGATCACATGGGAGTCATGAAAATAGTAAAAGCCCTGGAAGAACAGGTACCGTATACATCAAAAATATTAACAGAAAGGTATTAAAATCCATCCAAACATGTCACATCTGCCAACTGGTTAAAAGTAACAACGAGAGAAAGGAGGGAGTTATGATACCCATAACGTCCACCCATAAGCTGGAAAAGGTATTCCTGGACATCTGTGGACCGTTCCCACACAGTGGAGGTGTAACGGGACAAGCGATTGGGATTTATTTTATTCTTTAATAATTGTAAAAAGTAGTAGCAACTCAAGCTGAACGTTTGATCACAAACGCTTGACATTTTTGAACACCTTGCACCAAACCGTGTGAGGCACACAAGCAACTAAGAGTCTGGGAATGTTAAGTGTCAGAAAGGGTGCGTATTCACGCGTATGCGCGCAGGTGTCGGCCAACATTCACACGATAATGTCATGTATCAAAAATTCCTTTTCGCCCAGTGCCCAGAGAATAAAGGCAGTCGGCAATTAACATCTTACGATAACGGACGCGAGCAGCTTTGCGTGTCCGCCGGCTGAGCACAGTTTTCGTCTCGCCCGCACATAAAAATATGTGAATTTTATAGTTAAAAGTTGAAACCAGTAGTTTGAATAGCGAGATAAATGCAGTGACAGATTTAAGGTGCAGTGACAGTTTTAACTAGTAAATGAAAAGTGAAAACGAGGAGATCGCAACCTAGTGCGCGTGCACGAGGAGACCCTATGGATGTACATCCAAGGATTACGTAAGGGAAATAAATTACCCAGAATTATAAATAAATCAATCAAAATCATGCAAATTTAAATAATCAACATAAAATGAGGTCAAGGGGAATCTAGATTATGTACTGGGTGAAAGTGTGTGAGCATATGTGCGAATGTAAATTACGTAATTAATGGCACTGGTTAGCGTTAAGTGAATTTTAGAATAATGTTTTTAAAGGTCTGTTTTCATCGAGTTTAATGTAATGTCAGTTTTGTTAACTTCATAAAGAAGGGAAAATTTTAAATAAAAAACGAAATAAATTAATGTTCACAGAGTAGATGTGTAGAAGAGAGTGAAGGATATTTTATGTAAATGGGAATATAACAATGAGTGTCATATTAAAGTATAATATAATAATATTTGATTTCAACTTAGTATATATGTGTTAGCTTAATCTTTTCAAAACCTAACTTCATTTTCTGTGCTGGTAAATTTGCTATACGAAAAAGGGTTTCCACCACTAGATGATCTGGCCAAGCAAATAAATAAGTTCAAGGTAAGTGGGAGTGTGTTGTTATTTAAGATATGGATAGAAATATAAAAAAAGTTTACAATGGTGCGGCGTGACCAGGATTTGGAATAAATATTATATTTATTCCAAATTGGCCTATTTAAAAAGCACTGAGAATGGAATAGGGTTGGCGGAAGTTGAGAAGAAATTACGTAAAAATTTACGTAACGTATATGTAATAAGATGGTGTTGATAAATTGTGCATGCTTGATTATAAGTAAGGTGTAATAATTGATTAGTAAACCAATAAATAATAACGAGAGAAATGTCTGAGAACGAAAAAGAAATTAATTTAATAGACTCAGCGATGAGTGAAAGTGGATTTGGGTCAATGAAACCGTCACAGAGTGTGAGCGAGTTAGAAGGTCAGTCGAGCCAGACAGCTGATTCGAGTATTCAATCTGTAACTGAGTCCATTATAATAAATAATGCAGAAGCAAAATCTCCAATAGCGACTAAAATAAAAGAAAAAGAATTGTCGAAGAATGATATATTCAACCTTATGCAAATAATGTCCGAAAATATGGTAAGAAAAAGTGATTTCAATGATAAGTTTGATGAAGTAAATAATGAAATTAAGGAAATAAAGAGTAGTTTCGATGTACAGAATAATAAATTTGATAAATTAAGTAATGACATTAACGAACAGAAAATAAAATGTGACAGTAGTTTTAAGGAAATTAAGAGTAATTTTGATGAAAAGTTCGATAAGATAAATAATCGTTTTGATACAAACGAAAGCAATTTTAAAGAGATTATAAATGAAATAAAGCAAATCAATAAACGTTTTGATAAAACCGATGAAATATTTGAAACTAAAGTTAACGAATTAGAACAGAGTATAGAGGGTATGGGAGTGTGGAGAATAAATACAGGTAAGTGCAGTATAAATGGAAATAACGAAGTAACAGACGATATAGGTGTCAATAAAAGTGAGTTAACAAATAGTGGTGATGAAAATATAGTAGTAGTTGAAAAGGTAAGTGAGATAACAGCGATATAATTAAAAATGGGGTGTTAGAGAGTAACAGGGTAAATAATAATAGTGGCGATGAAGTTTTAGAGAGTAGTAATAAGATAGTGGTTGAAGAGAGGTTAGGTTTACAAAGGGCAAATTTTCCCAGTGATTTAAATGGAGTAAAGACTCCATTAATGAGTTATGAGGACAGAGTTTCCTCCCGTGATTATAGAAACAAGGTGTCTCTAAGTAGGTCCCCTAGTTCTTATGAGTTCCCTGGAAGAATCAGGATGTGTCATGATAACGTCATGTTGCCTTTTGTGTGGATTGAGAGAGAAAAAGTGAGATGGTGTTATGATGAGAGGTATTGTGAGAGAGTGGTAGAATTATTCACATTGAGAGAGAGAGAAATAATGTTATTTGATGTTGTTAGAAATTATGAAGAGCTACTAGAGAAAATAAAGAAGAGAGAATTAGTAATATTGTTGACTTACCTTGTTATGAAGATAGTGCAGAAATAAATAATAATAACGTTGATAATTATATTGAATGCTTACCTGTGCATAGACGTGGAATATTAATAGTAGATGATTCTGAAAATGAGAGGTCAAAATGCTTAAGGGTGATAGATAATAATACAGACGGTGACAAGACCAAAACTAATGATGTAGACAGGTTATATGATTTAATAATAATGTGGGATAATCCAGTAGATTATTATGCGGGTATAACGGAACAATGTGAAATTGTAAATAGTTATTATAATAATAATAACAAAATGAAAATTATTAAAAGTGAAGTGTGTTATAAAAACATAAGACTAACTTACGATGATGGTGGTTAGACAATCAGTGAATGAACATTTAATTATTTTAGTTTATGGTAACTACTTGGCTAAATTATGTAATGAGGTATGGTAAACAATAATATAATGACAAAAAAATTGTAGATAAAGTTGTAGTGAAGTTAATTGTGTTTGTATAATAGGTTATGTTGTACTTTGTATTTCATGTAAACAAGGTATGTATGCAAGGTAAATTGATTGTATAATAATGACAATAATAATAATAGTATGCCAGACTAAATAAATAACGAGAGTTGATAATGCAAATGAATTGTAATTGTTTCGAAGTAAGGTGATTAACGTAACTTTGTGTCTTTGAAAAAGATTGAATTAAATAATTGGAGATGAATGAATTAATGAATTAATGTTGTATAAATGAATTTTGGTAATGAAGTTAAATGATTTTTATAAGATTTGAAATTGATAATAAATAGTAAATGAATAAATGTAAAATGTGTATAGTTGTTGAGTCATATGGTTATTATGATGTATCAGAAAGTACATATGGTTACGTAAGTTATATTTGTGTTCTTGGATTTCGTTCTCCATGATGTGTCCGTTACTTAACTAAATATCACTATTGTATTGACGACTCGGAACACTAAGTTTTTTCTTCAGCCTCTGAAGAAGCCTTTTAAAGGTGAAAGCCGGTTTAAGCTGTGAGGTAAAACTTTACGATTTTACTTATAAAAAACTTAATGTTCCAAGTAGTCAATACAATAGTGATATTTAGTTATATTTGTGGTGATGAATGTTTATATTTTTGAGATTATGACAGTGATCATGTGTTTATTTGATTGAGTGATTTACCGTATGTAAGTAAAAATTTGATAATGATTTTGAAGTAAAGTAAAATGTTTGAATAATAAATTTTAAATGAGCTTCAAAGGTTTTAAATTAGGTGATTAAATTAATTTGAGGTAGTTATGAATTTTCTAGTGTAATTTTCAATGGTTAACTTAATGTAAAATGTGGAAAAAGATGGAGTTTGGATGATGATTATTTCAATAAGGCATTGAGTCAGTCAGAGTTAACCTTAAAAGGGTGTTAGACAAAATAAGAATTTTGGAATAAAAGTAATACAGAAACGGAGTATTAGTAGGGACACAGTAGTGAGAGTGATTGTATGTAGAGAAAGAGAGAGTGATGAAAGTGGATAGTAAATAGGCTAGCAGGGTACATATATTTTGTAGTGAGGGTGGAGGCGTAAGGAGTCCTCAACGCAAGGTGTTGTGGTGGGTAGTAGAGTTTTAGAGGAGTGTCTGCCGGTATACCCGGGAGGGGCAAGAAATTATGAATGTAAATTAAAGTTGAGGGAACACACATCCTAGGTACAAAGAGGGTATCAGGTATTTTGTAATAAGAAGAGAATTTAGGGGAGGTAAATATTATTGAGAGATTGGTGTCACCCTATGCAAATCCGTTAGTGGTCGTTAGAAGGAAGAAGGGGGTAAGGTTATTTAATGCCCATTCAATAAATCAAATCATGGTGAATGACTGAGAATCACCTGAACAAATTGATGATGGAAATACTTAATAGAAATTCATAGTTAAATTTTATAATAAATGTAACAAGTCAAAGAGTTAATAGCATTTGAAACTAAACTTAAAGTTGAATGTTTGTAAATTGTATTTAGATGCAAATGAGATGTTTATTTTGATGAAATGAGTTTTATGTTCTTTATGAATGTTTATGTTGTATGATGTTTATTATGTTAGTGTGTAGGAGTTTCAAACATGTATTATATATTATTTACTTGTGATTCCCCACTTTCAGGTGGTCACGGAGTCACCGAACCCTGACCGTGGATTTGGGTTATTGATAGCAGCTGTGGTTAGGCAGATTGTATCCTAGCCATACTTGTTATTATTTTCAAAATTGGTGAATTTAGAAATTAACCGGGGGGTAAATCAGGGGAATCACCAGAACTATGGAACAGCGGCTATCCATCGAATGGGATGGTAGACCATTTAAGGGCATATACCTACGTTTTAGTAGGATTACTGGTGTCCTCGGACATCAGTAATGCCGAATGTTTTGTAACACCAAAGCAAAAACAGGGTAGGCAGCGTCTACACCCTAAAAACTTCAGTTCTTGTGGAGGCAACTGGGCGCTACAGTCCAGGGGGCCGTAGTGTGTGTGGAAGAAGGTTTTTAAATTGTTACTAAATAATTTCTGATTGAATAAAAAGAAGATAAAATTGATGATTATTGTAATGATGCGATAACAGTGAAGTATTGAAGGAAGTTGTTTTGATTATCCATTTATCTGTTGTATCGAATAACTTTGTATTTTTTATTAATTATGTTCTGTATTAGCAAATGATAGCAGTAGTCACGTTGAAATGAAAAAATAAGATGAAGAGATTTTTGACAATGAATTTAAATATTTTATATCATGTTAAATATGTATCCATATTGTAACCAGACGCTGTTCCACCCTGTTACAAATAAATATTTCTTCGTATTGTACAAAGAAAAAAAAATTTATTTAAAAAAAAGAATTTTTTCCAAAAAAAAATTTTGTTTGTTTGTTATTGTAATAATTTAGAAATAATCCTGGTTCTGCGTTTTGGTTAAAATTTTAAAATTCTGTGAGTTTATTTTGGTTAATTTTTACACTTCTGGTTGACCTTAAATGAATCTGGAGTTCAACCATCAGACATCCATCAGATTGTCTTCTTACAATAATCGATTTGCGATTTTCAGCTCTGCTCCAGTATATCACTTTCCGTTAATATTTGTCGTCTCCCAATAAGTCCTTTAATTAACTAAAACTCTTATTCTAATATGTGAAATAATTTTAAATACTGATAGTTGAATGAATTGAATTTATTGATAATATTTATAAAAGATCGATTTAAATCGATGTTGAGCAAATGTTCGACTCTTTCACAGGGCTTAGTCGATATTACAATTACAGGTTATTTTTATATAAATATCGGAAAGGTTCTTGTAACGATTATAATTATATAGTCAGAGAAGGGTAAGCCTAGAAAGTATAACATGTACAAAAATAAGTCTTAATAAGTAATAAATGACAATTTGTTAATAATATATAAAGTTTATAATACACAATTTATACTCATTGGTTACTGGACGAATTCGTTGCTGGTGGATACTTTGCATCATGGGAAGTTCAAAATGGCGGCACGTCTCATTGTAGCATATTACTGTGAACTGATGGTTGGAAATTCTGATAATAAAATTACCTTCACAACTGTTTTATTGGTCTCCGTAATAGTGTATATGGTCTATTGTGTTGTTCTGGTATCCTGGATAAGTGTTCAGTGTTCACTGGTGTTAATTGTCTTATGTTAGATGTGTTCAATGTTTTCTGGTTATGGCCATGAATCGAGAAGTTGTTACAATGTGAATTATTAATGTTAGGTTGTTTGACTGGTTTAATTCACTTGTATTGTGTTGCGTATCGTTTGTTTTCACTGTTGTGGTAGTGTATTTCACTGATTTTAAGTTAAAAATTGTCAATTTAGGTAACTCTCGTTTTCACTGATTTTCGACTTTGTACTCCATTACAATTCGTTATACGGTTTTCTAACGTGATCGAGCATCAACCGTTCACGTTGAATGTTAATTAAGAACTGTTTTACTTCCTTCGTCTTAGGAAATATCTTGCCAAGTTAATATTGGAAAAGTATTGTTTAAATAATTTTCACTTCCTATTTACATAAATATAAAATAATTATATATAGAATATTTTTAGTTTATTGATTGCTTTCATGAACTATTAACCACATAATTGGTTTATTTACCTCATTCTGTTTAATTTGATATGTCATAGTCCATATTTGTATAGATTTTTGTTAAAATTGCCATATTTTTGTCTTTTTGGAAATCTAGGCCCAAAATCCGGTTTCCTGTTCTTGTACACAATTACTGCCATTTTAGGTGTTATTAATATAATTATAATAAATTTCAGATGGTCACAAATCTTTCACTTTCCTTAATACCTTATAAATTTAACATTTGAACTGTCTTTTAGTGATAAATCATGAATTTACTATTTCTCCTTTAAAATATTTAGTTATTACATTTCGAAAATTTTTAATAATTTAAGACATCCTTCTATATTACTCTTTTAAAGTATAGGATCATTTATAGTAGTTGGTTATCGATCCACCTTACATAAATCTTATTAGTTTACATGGTTCATTGGTTAATTAACTAGTTTATATTAATTTTTTGGGAATTCATTATTTGGCCTAGAAGTTAGTATTCTACATATATGGTTTTTTCAAATAAAGTTATTTTTGCACCTCCTCTGACTTTTTAAAGTTAACATCACATTAAATAAAATTGCTTACATAACTATTGATACCTGTAGCATATAATTCATGCTACTAATACAAAAAATAATATTTAATATTAACTAGCAGTCTTCAAAGTTAGACATGTTTGTTGGAACTATTTTTAACATACATTTTAAACATTTTATAAACTGATGCAGCATCCATACATAAACATTTTAATCTGTATGCATACTGTTATGTAACTAAAACATCTTACACTAAATATTAATCTTATTCTATTAGAACTCTTTGAAAGTGGAGTTCATAGGCTCTAAACATAATTAGCCATTTAAATTTCTTAATTTTATTTAAACTTAAGTTACTTTCAGTCCTTTCTGTTTATTTTGTACATTATAATATTTAATCCCCTTTTACAGTAAACATTCCCCCACATACTTTCTTTATTATTGGCATTACTATGAATGTTTTGAGATAAAAAAGTGATCTCTTTTATGAAACATTAGAAATATTTTTCATTTCAATATTTCATCACTTGTTAATTATAAAATATAAAAGTTATTTAATAGCACCTTGTTTAAGTAATAGTTACACATTAACTTGAAGTTTATTATATTTAAAATCACTTCCACTGTACACATTCACTGTTGGTTCTGACTTATATTTGAGTTTTATTATATTCTCAGACCAAACCTTTAGTCATAATGGACTGTGAAGATTTGTTTATTTTTCTATATAATAACTTTAGTTGGTGCACTTCTTATCACACTACTAAATACCTTTGTCTATAATTAAGTTACAATTTTTATGAGGTTTTGGGGTGTTATACTTTCTTTGGTGGTATAAATATTTGGTTTGGGGTTCATTATCGTTAATAATAGGTTTATTAATAGGTATTTATTGTGGTTCTTCCATCCTATATCTTCTTTTCTTCTCTTCTTCCTTCTTGGGTAAACCAAGGTACTTAGTTTTATATTGTCCGTTGGTTGGTTCGGGGTATCTTCTTTATCATCTGCTTCTAAACTTCCTCTTCCTTCTTGGTTTCGGGGTATCTTCTTTATCACCTGCTCCTAAACTTACTCTTCCTTCTTGGGTTCGGGGTATCTTCTTTATTACATGCTCCTAATCTCCTGGGTAATCTCCTGATTTTTTATATGAGTTTCTTTTAATTTATTTTCTTGAGTTTTATTGTTGCATTTTTATTATGTAATTACGTTTTTCCTTTTATTGTGGTGTTTTTCTTTGAAGTTTAATTTATTTTCATTTGAAATTCTTTGAGTTATATTGTAATTTAATTGTTTTTATGATCTTAATGGAATTAATTTTTAGTGGATTATCTGTCATGCTACAATATATATTTTAAATGAAACGTAAGGGGGGCGACATATCCTGGCTGATCCCTTTAGGAAGTATGAGAGTGTCAATGAGTTTTTATGCTTCGGCATAAGACCTCTCATTGAGGGGGTATTGTAACGGGATAAACGACTGGGATTTATTTTATTCTTTAATAATTGTAAAAAGTAGTAGCAACTCAAGCTGAACGTTTGATCACAAACGCTTGACATTTTTGAACACCTTGCAGTCCCCCTCGTACGAAATGAGGCACACAAGCAATTAAGAGTCTGGAAATGTTAAGTGTCAGAAAGGGTGCGTATTCACGCGTATGCGCGCCGGTGTCGGCCAACATTCACACGATAATGTCACGTATCAAAAATTCCTTTTCGCCCAGTGCCCAGAGAATAAAGGCAGTCGGCAATAATTAACATCTTACAATAATGGACGCGAGCAGTTTTGCGTGTCCGCCGGCTGAGCACAGTTTTCGTCTCGCCCGCACATAAAAAAATGTGAATTTTATAGTTAAAAGTTTAAACCAGTAGTTTGAATAGCGAGATAAATGCAGTGACAGATTTAAGGTGCAGTGACAGTTTTAACTAGTAAATGAAAAGTGAAAACGAGGAGATCGCAACCGAGTGCGCGTGCATGAGGAGACCCTTTATGGATGTACATCCAAGGATTACGTAAGGGAAATAAATTACCCAGAATTATAAATAAATCAATAAAATCATGCAAATTTAAATAATCAACATAAAATGAGGTCAAGGGGAATCTAGATTATGTACTGGGTGAAAGTGTGAGCGTATGTGCGAATGTAAATTACGTAATTAATGGCACTGGTTAGCGTTAAGTGAATTTTAGAATAATGTAAAGGTCTGTTTTCATCGAGTTTAATGTAATGTCAGTTTTGTTAACTTCATAAAGAAGGGAAAATTTTAAATAAAAAACGAAATAAATTAATGTTCACAGAGTAGATGTGTAGAAGAGAGTGAAGGATATTTTATGTAAATGGGAATATAACAATGAGTGTCATATTAAAGTATAATACAGTGGTGTCATCCAGCCGGTTCGCACCAGTTCGGCCGAACCAGTTGTTAAATTTAGGATAGTTCGGCGAACCGGTTGTTACTTGTTACGAACTGTAATTAGAGTTTTAGTAGTGAATCGCTGAATCACGGAAAATGGCCGACGATTTCAACAACATATGATTTCAGCGCTGAGCAGTTTCGATGTTGTGGTGTTCCGTCATTCTGCGACAATATCGATCTTCGCAACTTTCGAGACACTTGCCGTTACGCGCCAGTGCCAGTGACCTTCACGCCATGTTTGGAAGTTTTTAGGTTGTGTTTGAATTGTTTTTTTTTTATGGTGTACACCGTGTACTGTACTGATTAGTGTAGTTTTGAATTCTGTGTATGTTTATAACTCGAGTCTTTTAAAACATTTTGTTATGAAACGACAGTCAAACCTGATTAGTTTTTTCAGTAGACCTGTTTGTTCCAGCCAAAAACAGCCTAAACTTGTTTGTGTTTGTGATGACAGCACTGAAGATTCAGAGACTTCTCTATCGCTACCATCTGATGAAGGGGCTGTTTCTAATTTGCTGATATGGTCAGAAAAGCAGCGTGAATATTTTATGAGTAAGTACTCATGGCTTAATATTACTGAAAAAAACAGTGTAGGATGCAAAGTATGTTCCCAAATAAATTCTTTAAATGTTGAAAGTGCTAAACACATTCACATTTCAACTGAATGGAAAAATTAAAAAATTGTCCCAAATGGATCAACAAAGGAAATACAACAGGCATCTATCCACAAAAAACTTAATGAGCATGCACGTTCTGAATCGCACAATAAAGCAATTCAAATAATTGAAGAGTCTAAGCAAAACAAAATTGTTGCATCTGTTGATAAATTCCATGAAAAGCAATTACTTTCCACCAGTCATGTATTTACTATAGTGTACAGTCTAGTAAAACGTAACAGACCCATGCAAGATATTGAGGCAGAAATAGAATTACAAGAAAAAAATGGCGTAGACCTTGAAGTTTCTTTACACTCAAGGCAAACTGCAATGTCCATTGCCCAACATATATCTATTGAGTTAAGGAATCAGATTTTTTCTAAAATTATTGAACAAAATTCCAATATTTGTATTGTAATTGATGAAGCCAGCACAGTATCAAAAAAAAGTGCATTGGTCGTTATATTGAGATGCGATATTTTAGGCTCAGATGAGACAATAAACGTATTTGTTGATTTAAAAGAACTGGACTCTACAAATGCAGAGACGATTTCTCATATTTTACTTCTTACATTAGAAAGTTATGGCTTTAATGATCCCTATCTAAAGAAAAATTTGATTGGATTTTGCTCTGAAGGTGCCAGTACTACGTTAGGTTGTAAGTCAGGAGTTTCAGTTAGATTATTAAGTAAATACCCTGGTATAATAATTTGGCATTGTTTAAGCCACCGAGTACAACTGGCTCTTGATGACGCTATCAAATCTATTTCACAAGTCAATCATTTCAAAGCATTTCTTGAGAAGATCTATTGCTTCTACCACACATCAAACAAAAATCAAATGAAGTTAAACAATATAGCCAATGATTTGGAATTGGAAATCATAAAAATTGGTCGTGTTTTAGGCCCTAGGTGGGTAGCGTGCAGTGTAAGAGCAACAAAAGCTGTATGGAAGGCCTATCCAGCCCTATATAACCATTTTTCTCAATCAAATCAGACAGGTTTGAAACTGCGAATGGAAAATTTGAATTTCATAGAGGACCATGCTCTAATGACTGATCTACTAGAAGAACTGTCCCTCTTATCTCTTGCATTGCAAAGCCAGGATGTAACTGTAGTGAAAGCAGATCGACTGATCAAGAGATGCATAAGAGCATTAAGTATATTAAAAGACAGCAAAGGGAAATATGAAAGTCTTGTACCTACAACGATAAAATCAGATACCCATAAACATATTCCATTCAGTAGAAATAACAAAATTGTAAAATTACCAAGAAATCAACTGATACAAAGTGTCGTAGATAACATGACAAACAGATTAGGGAGTGAAGAAAATGAGACATAAAAATATGTTGTCTCTATTTACCCTATTGGACTCTACCTACCACCTGGCCAAGTGAAGTCACACTTTCTCTCTGGTATGATGGAGAAAAAAAGCTTTATAAATTAAGCAATCTTATAAAGTTTGACATTCCGGTAAATGATTTTAGAGACCTAATTGATGACAGAGACATGCCTAACAAAACACAACCTGGAAGCATATTAGAAGCTAAGAAAATCATGAACGTGATTGCTGTAAGCTCAGCAGAAGCAGAGCGCGCTTTCAGTTTGATGAATATAATAGCTACTGATCAGAGGAATGCTCTTCTTGTCAGCAACATCTCCCACTTGATGACCATAAAGCTTATAGGGAAACCTATATCAGACTGGGATCCAACCCCGTTTGTGAAATTGTGGCTACGACAGGGGCACCACACGGCAACCAATACGAGAGTGAGAAGGAAAGTGAAGCAAGATTTTCGAAAAACCAAAGTACCATTTAGAGCCTTCTGTAACATCAACCTACAGACATTTTGGCTATAAACTGAAGATTAGAAATTGTTTTTTGTTTCAGAATATAAAACAAATTTAATGTAGCTTAAGTAAGAATATATCATATTTTCTTTCTGTGTATTTCATATTACATCTTTCTTTCCCTTCCCCATAATACAGTTCACATCCAACTCGGTCTACAGAACCAGTTGTTAAATTTTTAGGGTGACGCCACTGGTATAATATAATAATATTTGATTTCAACTTACTATATATGTGTTAGCTTAATCATTTCAACAACCTAACTTCATTTTCTGTGCCGGTAAATTCGCTATACGAAAAAGGGTTTCCACCACTAGATGATCTGGCCGAATAAGTAAACAAATTCAAGGTAAGTGGGAGTGTGTTGTTATTTAAGATATAGATAAAAGCGTAAAAGTTACAGAGGAAGACACAGATACAAATTCATCATAATTGAATTCGACCATTTCACCAAATATACCAAACTTTATGCCATCAACAGAGCAACTACCAAGAAGATACTGGAGATAGTCATAGGATGCTATGTACCGAGGTAGGAAAACCAACATCCATAATTACAGACCATGGTACACAGTTTAAGGGAGGTGGTGGCAAAGGAGGTGGCATGAATACTTGTTACCTACTGAAGAATTTATTAACATATCATACCATAATTCCATAGAAAATACACCTTATACGGTGATGTTTGAAAAACCCCCACCTAGAGAAATCCAGGACATCATCAATTTCCCCAGTAAACCAGAATATCAATTTGAGAGTATCAAATTTTATAACAGAATCATGGAAAAGGCAGAACAGCAGAAAAGGAAGTACCTAAAGAAGCAACCAAAAGCCATTAAATACCAGGTAGGAGAGAAAGTGTTAATAAGAAATAGCGAGCTACCCAGTACTATGGAGGGGATAACTAAGAAATTATTATTATTATATATAGGACCATACCTGATAACAAAAGATAATGACAATAAAACATACGAAATCATGAACCCCATTACAAAGAAAATTAAGGGAACGTATAATCAGGCATCTTTAAAGAAATACCATGAAGAGGTACATTAACAATGAAGACAATTTAACTAGAACAGAATGACCAAGAAGACTGACTAACGTGACTAATCGAATAAGTATGAGAGTAGACAGATTTAACATAACAACAATTAAACGAAACTACTAACTAAATAATGCTCTAGATGAGATATAATTAAATAAAGAAAAAATAGACAAATACAACTTATAATAATGATGAAAATCAGTAAATAACTGCATAATTAAATGGGAATAAATAAATAAAAATGAAAATGAAGATAGAATCTAAAATATCATTGATTGACAGCACCAAGATGGAAATAATCCAACATGAACGTCGAATAATGTTAACCAATTACCTGTGAATGATAAAATGTTAATTGAAGTGAGAGAACGCCAGAAGTGAAACAGTTATGGAATAAATAGGTGAAGAGACCTCAAAAGAAATCATGTAACAATCCCTTGAATATAATTTTGTAGCGAAGGAGCTACCTTATAGGTAATAATTATATGTATTGAGCTGTGATAGTGCAACTGTTATTTTTTTTCTGGACAGAGATGAAGTTCCTCTGATCTCAGATGATATATTTAGGGAAAACGGAGGAGTAATGGAAGTCAATAGTGCCCCTCCGAATCCGAACCCTTGCGTAATATTTAATGTTAGGGAATTATGATATTTTAGGGATGATACAAACAATGAGGCAAAGAAATAAAAAATAAATATGATAATATGAATTGAGGCGTGAAAAGTGAGAAGAAATTAAGTGTTCCAACATGAAAACAGGAATATAGGTAAAGGGTAACCAAATAATTGATAGAATAACCCAAAAGGTATGAAGAATCGACACCAATTTGATATGTGCTAAGTTACTATATGATAAATGAACAAGGTAAAATCAATCCAAATGAACGCATTGAAATATAAGAGAAGAAAGCAGCAGTACTATGGAGAACTGAACAAATAGCCTATAAACTAGATAATTTCATCAAACCAAGAAACTTGTCTTTCCCAAATTATCAACGTTGGAGGGGGAGCATATGTAATGTAACAAAACGTTCCATACTATTGAAACAATATACAAACAGACAGACTGACTAAAACGTGGACAATACCCCAAAACCCATTAGATTGAGTTAATAAATCATCGTCAAGATTAACCATAATTAATAACCTAGGATAAGACTAAATAAATACAACATAAAAACCCCAAAAAATAAATAAACAAAAACTTAATTAAAGGGAAAGAAGTTCAATACAGTAGTGTACAATAGATTAAAAAATAATGTACTATAGACTATAAGAAGGAAACCATTAAACAATGTATCAGTGAAAAGTGAGGTAATGAGTGAAAAATAGTGATAATCATTGATCATACAGATAAAACTGTGAAGCTTAATGATTAAGTCAATGGTATTAAATGTAAACAAAAACCACAGAAAGAACCAAGTAAGAAAATAAATAAATATAATTAAGAAAACACTGAGTAGTGACAAATAAAACTAAATGTGAATGTGAAGGAAGTAATTATAAGTTCTAATATTAATTGATTGAAGGTTCTGTGCCTTTTAAGCCTTATTGTTTATGTTAAAAGAAAAGACTTTGACATTGTTTAAGTGTGCTGATTTCATGTACATGTTAGTAGTCTATGTTATTAATTAACTAACAAACCTGGATAGACAGGGAACAGAGTTAATAATTTTATATGTTAAACAGTTTTTAATGTTTGTTAAAAGTGAATTTCACTATTGAAGAATCATCAGAACAACAATCATGGAAACATGACACTAAGTTAAGCTGTTTATAAAGTTTGTTAAGGAAGTACAATAACCAGGGTAAAATAAGCATTTTAATCCAATATAATAAAAAAAACAGAGAAAAAAATTTGTAATTAAAGGTAAGGTATTAAACCAACAATACAAATAATTGTAACAGAATAAAACAAGGTACTAAAGAAACAATATGGCTTGGGAAAATGTTAAACATTAAAATTATTGCCAATCATAGTTAACAAAAGGTCAAACCACTTTAAATTAATAATGATAAGTTGGAATTGTATAATAGAGTTTATGTTTGTAGCAATCACAATGTATTAGATAATTTAAGGAAGTAGAACATGATTTTGTGAAGGTCAATTGACTAAAATGGCCTATAAAACCTGATTTTGTAAATCAACAAACATATCTATTAGTTCATACACACAGGTCATGTTTGGTATCAAATTGATTGTAATTTTACCAGGAAAAACAAGGTATAAATTAAGTTAAGCTTAATTAAGTAATAGTCAGGGAGTAATTAGTAGTGGAAATTGAAAAAACCAAATAATTTAAATAATGATGGTCATGTGACTCTTGAACTCAAATCTATTGACCAATGAGAAACTAGCAAAATTTGGTCAAGACCATTGCAGGAATAAGAAATTATATTTATTCTATTGTTAGGAAGCAAAATGTACAGGTCAACTCTGTGAAGCCGGGAGCCAAAGTGTAACAAAGGATCAATTCTGAGAGTGAAAATTATACTAAAACAAAACTAAATTCAAAAATGAAGATAAAGCATATCTAATAAGTATAAAGCAACAAAAGAATGAGTAAAACATAAAACTAAAAGAAATAAAAAAGTGAAAAGCAATATTCATACTCGATATGGTAAGAAAATAACCTTGTACTAAAAGCACAGTTTAATACTACACAACACCAAGAATAACTTCACCAACACTTATTAACTACACAATAGTGAAGGAAAACAGAGAATTAACTATAATTACAGTGAAAAATTCAAATAAAATCATTTATTTTAAAAGAAACAGTGACATAAAACTTTCGTAGTCTTTGAGGTGAAATCTGAGCGGCCATCTTTGAATTTATTCAATTTATTGTCTTCAAATCAAACTCTAAGCGGCCATATTTGTTGACTTTGGACGTGTGAAGTAAATAATTATTCATAATTTGTGATTTATGGTCTCCAAGTCGCGTTATTGAAATAAAACTTATAGTTTACCTTATTTTCTTTCCATCTTGCGACTTCGTTATAATGTCATACACGACATGTTTCGGGAAACATGTTCTCATCTTCAGGTTTAAAACTTCTCGCTCTCACATATAAGAAAGCTTCTCGCTTTAAAGCTTCTGTGTTTTAAAGCTTCTCGCTCTCGCTCTCAAATATAAGAACGCTAAATTGAAGATGCTTAATACTAACCTCAAGATCAAATTCATTAAAAAATGCATGCTAAATAACATCACACCAAAATTCGCCCAAGTTAAGATCAACAACAAATCCATAAGTGCAATTAAGACAAAAATTATGTCTCAGGAATTTTGGTTAAAAGAAGAAATTAAACAGCTTTATATTAAGAAAATAAGTTTAAATCGTACGGTATATCGAGCGCATTTAGAAGTTTTAAATACACTGCACCCGGCTATTATCAACAACGTTATCGGAATCGTAAATACACAGCTAACAAACACAACAAAAGTCATCATAGCCTCGCACAATAAGAAATTCACTAAATTACAACGCGAACAACATACACACAGGGACATCAAATGTAAACATGTTTTCCACAAACGAGTAGACAATCACACAAAAATGACATTCAACGAAGATGAGATAAAGTTATTATCAAAAGGATTAAATTATAACCTACCCAAATTTAATAAAAATAAAAATAATTTAGTACGAGAAGTAACAAACGCGGAAGCAGCTCTAAAATACATTAAAAATCAAGGAACACAACAGGAGGCAAGATCCATATTCAACAACAAACTAACACGACTACTAAAAATCAGCAACAACGATATAATGCCTTCAAAATACAAAGAGGAATTTAAGACAGCAAAAAGTATCAAACAAAAACTCGAATTAAATGAAAGCAAATTCATAAAAGAAATAGTAAGGATGGCTGCTAATTTAAACAATACGAAGAACAAAATAAGTTACACAAAGAACACATGCCCATACGACCCTTCGTTAATTACACATCTGCGCCTAGTTATATAGTAGCTAAAAAACTACAACTCATTTTAAAAAATAGTATCAAACTAATGAACATTCATAGCGTAAAGAATAGCCTGGAATTTATAAACAACATAAGGAACGTCAATTTTGACCCGAACTATAAATTAGTCTCGTTTGACATTCCCAATTTATATACTAACATACCGGTAAATGAGACTATAAACATACTTCAAACCAACTTAATTAATACCGCAGTATTAAGCCAACAGCAAATTCAAGAACTATTGTCATTGTTACGAGTCATATTACAACAGAATTATTTTACTTTTGATAAGTTTTTCGAGCAGAAAGAAGGATTAGCGATGGGTTCCCCGCTCAGTGGTATATTGGCAGAAGTATACCTTAATTATTACGAAAATAAATATCTTTTGTCTGCTCATAACAAATTGCATGAACTTATCATTTCGTACACCCGATACGTTGATGACACCTTTATAATATTAACGGCACAAATAGACAAATCGATATAATCCTCAAACACATGAACAACATAAACATAAACATTAAATTTACTATGGAGACAGAGAAATATAATAGCTTAAATTTTATGGACGTCTGCATCAAGAAATGCACCGATTCTTTTAAATTTGGGATATACAGAAAACCCACAACTACAGACATAGTTGTTCACCACACCACAACTACAGACATTCATGCAGATTCATATCACCCACACACGCAAAAATTGACTTCCTTCAATGTTTTCGTACACAGATTACTGTCGTTCCCACTAAGCCAAGAAGACCTGAAGGAAGAGATAAAAACTGTCAAATCCATTGCCATAAGGAATGGATATAAAGACACAAATATACACAAACTAATTCGTAAACATAAATCCAAAGCAAATAAAGTGAAATAGTATATTTGAAATATACAGATATCACACACTACAACCAAACAACATATTAAATGAACAGATACATTACAAATCACATACACTATTTGACACACTGATCCACACACATAATTCGAACCTCAGCGCCAACCCCTTCCCACCATCAACCCCCACCACACACTCCATTCCGTAACGGTTATTCTGTAATCGACAGTTAGTACTCAACCCACTGAAGAAGAGAAACAACATCTTGAAACGTTTGGGAAGTGACAATAGTAAGTTGATAAGTGAAAGTATATATATATATTATTAAATTAATAAGTGAACAAAGAGGATGCAACAACAAGATAATTTTTACAAATAAAGTGATTAAATCTAATAATACAGAGAACGCTTTCATCGCGACTGAATATACTAATCTACTTCCACACATTATAAAAAACGTATTTAAAAGAATAAACATTAATGTATTTTTTAAAACCACGAATAACTTACGGAATTTCTTCAGACATAATAAATGCTCAGAACTTGAAAATAACTCGGGTGTGTATAAAATTGTGTGCGATGATTGTGACATGTTTTACATTGGCCAGACAGGGAGAAAATTTAAAGATAGATTTAGTGAACACATACCGAAGGGCAGCATTAGTTATACTACCTCCAACTTCGCGTTACATTTGATCAATAATAACCACGGATACACTAGTTGCGCCAAAATTTGAAACCGTTGCATAGTTGCAACAAAGGGCGAATTATGAGCGCTTTAGAAGAGTTCGAAATCTACAAAGCATCGAGAACACAAAAAAACCTAGTGCTCAACGATCAATTATCGTTTAACTCGAACAGCTTATACGATACTGCGTTACAACATGTTTATCAGATTACAGACAAATGAGAAATCAACAGTTGCGATTATGAACCCAAACAGTGCGCACTGATTCTTCGCGCGGTATGTTGTGACATTTTATTAATGTAGTGTGTTTTAATGATGTTTGTCAAAGTTTTTATTTGCGTTGACAAGTTCTTCATGTGAGAGCGAGAAGTTTTAAACCTGAAGATGGGGACATGTTTCCTGAAACATGTCGTGTATGACATTATGACGAAGTCGCAAGATGGAAAGGAAATAAGGTAAACTATAAGTTTTAAATAATTATTGTTCAAATACTTAAACAAAACTAACTTTATGTATAATAGTAAGTAAGATTTTATAAACATTGTAAGTATTGTACTTCCTAATAGCATTTGTGACCTTTCATAGCAGTTAAAAAGAATCCTATAATTAATATTATAAAATAAAAACAAGATTAATTTTGTTACAGTCAACTAATGCGACGAGTCGATTTCACAATCGAACTTAATTGACACAAAACATTTCTTTCAATAAAATTTTACCAAAACGGATTAAGAGAAAATACATATTAATAATATTTTTTAATCGTTTAATATCGAATCAAATAATTTGAATAACGGAATAAATTAAATTAAAATAAAATAAATACCATTAATTGGTTTTAAGAAAAATAAATAAATAAAGTAAAAATTTTTTATTTAATTTTTTACTTCCATATTTCCTTAAGGAATGGAAGTATGGTGATGGCAAAAAAAATCGTGTTCGAGATTATTGCAGATTCTGATTCTACTACACTCAAAACATGAAAAAAAGTCGTTTTCCGAAAAGTGTCTGTGTGTGTGTCTGTGTGTCTGTCTGTGTGTCTGTAGATTTTTTTCTATGGCAAACGATAACTGCCGCAAATTCAAACAGAATCAAATAATTTTTTGCATACAGCCCTGATTTGTAGAGGACTCGCGACCTATTGTTTTTGGTGAAGATCGGTTGAGGGAAAGGGGTAGTTTACCTGCAACGGTTTTTTTTTATCAAGGGAAATTTTTTTTTTTGGCAAACGATAACAGCCGCAAATTCAAACAGAATCAAATAATGTTTCGTATACAGCCCTGAATTGTAGAGTTCTCAAGACCTTTTGTTTTTGGTGAAGATCGGTTAAGGGAAAGGGGTAGTTTACTTGTAACGTTTTATGTTTTAACAAGGGTATTTCCTATGGCAAACGATAACAGCCGCAAATTCAGACAGAATCAAAAGATTATTTGCATACAGCCCTAAATTGTAGAGTCCTCAAGACCTGTTGTTTTTGGTGAAGATCGGTTAAGGGAAAGGGGTAGTTTACCTACAACGTTTTTTTAACAAGGGTATTTTCTATGGCAAACGATAACAGCCGCAAATTCAAACAGAATCAAATAATTTTCTGCATACAGCCCTGATTTGTAGAGTACTCAAGACCTATTCTTTTTGGTGAAGATCAGTTGAGGGGAAGGGGTAGTTTACCTGCAACGTTTTTTATCAAGCGTATTTTCTATGGCAAACGATAACTGCCGCAAATTCAAACAGAATCAAATACTTTTTTGCATACAGCCCTGATTTGTAGAGTACTCACGACCTATTGTTTTTGGTGAAGATCGGTTGAGGGGAAGGGGTAGTTTACCTGCACGGTTTTTTTTATCAAGGGAAATTTTTTTTTTGGCAAACGATAACAGCCGCAAATTCAAACAGACTTAAATAATGTTTCGTATACAGCCCTGAATTGTAGAGTTCTCAAGACCTTTTGTTTTTGGTGAAGATCGGTTAAGGGAAAGGGGTAGTTTACTTGTAACGTTTTATGTTTTAACAAGGGTATTTCCTATGGCAAACGATAACAGCCGCAAATTCAAACAGAATCAAAAGATTATTTGCATACAGCCCTAAATTGTAGAGTTCTCAAGACCTGCTGTTTTTGGTGAAGATCGGTTAAGGGAAAGGGGTAGTTTACCTACAACGTTTTTTTAACAAGGGTATTTTATATGGCAAACGATAACAGCCGCAAATTCAAACAGAATCAAATAATTTTCTGCATACAGCCCTGATTTGTAGAGTACTCAAGACGTGTTGTTTGTGGTGAAGATCAGTTGAGGGGAAGGGGTAGTTTACCTGCAACGTTTTTTATCAAGCGTATTTTCTATGGCAAACGATAACTGCCGCAAATTCAAACAGAATCAAATAATTTTTTGCATACAGCCCTGATTTGTAGAGTACTCGCGACCTATTGTTTTTGGTGAAGATCGGTTGAGGGGAAGGGGTAGTTTACCTGCACGGTTTTTTTTATCAAGGGAAATTTTTTTTTTTGGCTAACGATAACAGCCGCAAATTCAAACAGACTTAAATAATGCTTCGTATACAGCCCTAAATTGTAGAGTTCTCAAGACCTATTGTTTTTGGTGAAGATCGGTTGAGGGAAAGGGGTAGTTTACTTGCAACGTTTTTTTAACAAGGGTATTTTCTATGGCAAACGATAACAGCCGCAAAATTCAAACAGAATCAAATAATGTTTTGCATACAGCCCTGATTTGTAGAGTACTCAAGACCTATTGTTTTTGGTGAAGATCGGTTAAGGGGAAGGGGTAGTTTACCTGCACCGTTTTTTTATCAAGCGTATTTTCTATGGCAAACGATAAAACCCGCAAATTCGAACAGAATCAAATAATTTTTTGCATACATCCCTGAATTGTAGAGGTCTCAAGGACTTTGGATTTTGGTGAAGATCGGTTAAGGGGAAGGGGTAGTTTACCAGCAACCTTTTACGTTTTAACAAGAGTAAAGTACTTGCAAATTTATTTAAACTTTTTGAAACAATGGTAATTGTTAAAAATAAAATAATTTTGTTGCCAGGCAATAAAATTAAAATTTTTTAATTTTAATGTAATATAACATTTTTCATTTAATACGGCAATAAAAAGGCAGGTAAGACACAAACACACAATTCACGTTATTTCTGGCCTCACTCATGTTTATTTTCTTACGTTTGCACGCTTTTTAAATGGAAAGTGCCGAAACCCACACCAACATAACGCGTGCAAGCCGAAAAAAGGGACATCAATTTGCTTACTGGCGAAGCTAGTAGTTAATGAATGGGTAGGCAAAAATCTTATCTTAAATTTTTTTTAAGGAATCACTAAAAGGACGGTGGTTCAAATCGGACGCTGAGGTAGAGTTTGCTGTAACCGAATGGTTCCACAAACAGCCGTAAGAATTTTACTAGCAGGGAATCTACAGGTTAGCGCAACAGTGGAACTCATGTCTTAATGTTATTGGAGACTTCTTTTAAAATCGTTGAATAAAAATTGCTTTACAGCTCTATACGTGTGTCTATTGAACAATCCTTGTATTAGTCATACACGATAATACAACTGATTAAACTTCAAATTTTTAAACTTGGTTAGTTTCTATATATATGTTTAGTGTTACAAATAATTCAAATAACAATCTTGATCATCTGTTAGTTCAGCGGAATAACAGTGACACTTTTAATAACCGCATAAAATAAACACTTAGAAACAACACAGGCGCTTTAACTTAACTGTTTGGACCACAGAAGTGAGGCATGCCTCAACGCTCTATGTGTACAGCGCGGGACAATCCCCCCTCCCTACACTTCCCTATCACACCACTACATTGCTTACATACGATGTATACAAAAAACGCTGAGGCAAGTTCAGGTTGCCTCATTCGCTTTAAACGAACTATGCCGAATCTCACCTGTCACCATCTAGCTTTCGCTCAATAAAGCACGTTTCGGTTTAATAAATTTGACAGTCACAGTAACAATGTATAATCTTTACGTTATGTAGTTCATACGTATTTATAATTTTTATTCTACAGAATTTGTTAGGGTAGGCATTGCCTCAATTGCCTCCATGTAACTTCGCCACTGATATATATGTGTACAACGTTATCGGCAACAAAGAAGTAGTTTTTGTTAAAATTCCTTCCCGGGATATTTGGCCGTAGTCCAATGTTTTCTACAAAACCAGACATTTCGGCAATGCCATCGACTTCCATCATCAGTGAAAATCGAGTGCGATAACGTGAGGTGGTATACGTTAGTGACCACAGTACTGTGGTTAAGGCTGAAGCAGTAAGTAGAAAGAAGTAGTTTCTATGGTAATATTTCATTTCGAAAATGATTTTAAATATAAATCTTAGAATATGGAAGTCATGTATGGTTCTCCATACCGATTTTTTACTTCCATATTCCTTAAGGAAATGGAACTATGGTGATGGCAAAAAACATCGTGTTCGAGATTATTGCAGATTCTGATTGTACTACACTCAAAACCTGAAAAAAGTCGTTTTTCGAAAAGTGTGCGTGTGTGTGTGTGTGTGTGTGTGTGTGTGTCTGTCTGTCTATGTGTCTGTCTGTAGATTTTTTTTCTATGGCAAACGATAACAGCCGCAAATTCAAACAGAATCAAATAATGTTTCGCATACATCCCTGAATTATGGAGTTCTCAAGACCTATTGTTTTTGGTGAAGATCGGTTGAGGGAAACGGGTAGTTTACCTGCAACAGTTTTTTTTATCAAGAGTAATTTTTTTTGGCAAACGATAACAGCCGCAAATTCAAACAGAATCAAATAATGTTTCGCATACAGCCCTGAATTATGGAGTTCTCAAGACCTATTATTTTTGGTGAAGAACGGTTAAGGGAAAGGGGTAGTTTACCTGCAGCGTTTTTTTATCAAGGGTATTTTCTATGGCAAACGATAACAGCCGCAAATTCAAACAAAATCAAATAATTTTTTGCATACAGCCCTGATTTGTAGAGTACTCAAGACCTTTTTATTTTTGGTGAAAATCGGTTAAGGGGAAGGGGTAGTTTACCTGCAACGTTTTTTATCAAGGGTAATTTTCTATGACGAACGATAACTGCCGCATATTCAAACAGAATCAAATAATTTTTTGCATACGTCACTGAATTGTAGAGAACTCAAGGCCTTTTGATTTTTGTGAAGATTGGTTAAGGGGAAGGGGTAGTTTACTTGCAACCTTTTACGTTTTAACAAGAGTAAAGTACTTGAAAATTCATTTAAACTTTTTCAAACAATGGTAATTGTTAAAAATAAAATAATTTTGTTGCCAGGCAATAAAATTATAATTTTTTCATTTTAATGTAAATCATGTATAAGAGAAAATATATCGTTCATAGCAGGCAAGCATATCTCAGTTATGTACTGTTTACGTTTCCATTTTATTATTATGACTACCGCAATAAAAAGGCAGGGAAGACACACACACACACACACACACACACACACACACACACACACACACACACACACACACACACAATTCGCGTTATTTCTGGCATCATTCATGTTTATTTTCTTACATTTGCACGCTTTTTAAATGGAAAGTGCCGAAATCCATCCCAACATAACGCGTGCAAGCCGAAAAAGTGTCCAGCCTGGATAGCGATTCGCTTCCTGTGGATCGCTGGGCAGTGTAACTGCACGTGTTTACAGAGGAACGATTCATAGACAGACTTTTCGTCTTTAGGGAATGAACCCTCTGCAAGATGCTGAGGGTCCATGAGTGACTTCGGAGCGCTCCTTCTTTTCCGCGTGTTTGTTCTGTGAAACGTACACTGTAGATTCGCAGCTTTATTATAAGCAACGCTCAATAGGAAATGTTGAAAATTTTTGTCCACGGTGTACCCTCATACACACTAAACCTGCTCTGATGTTTTAATTACGGACATCATAATATTAAAACTTTGGAAACTTGAGCACTACTTAATGGAGATCAATCATTAACTTATATAAGCCATTAATTTCATGCATATTTTTTATATATATGTGTACAACGTTATCGGCAACAAAGAAGTAGTTTTTGTTAAAATTCCTTCCCGGGATATTTGGCCGTAGTCCAATGTTTTCTACAAAACCAGACGTTTCGGCAATGCCATCGACTTCCATCATCAGTGAAAATTGAGTGCGATAACGTGAGGTGGTATACGTTAGTGACCACAGTACTGTGGTTAAGGCTGAAGCAGTAAGTAGAAAGAAGTAGTTTCTATGGTAATATTTCATTTCGAAAATGATTTTAAATATAAATCTTAGAATATGGAAGTCATGTATGGTTCTCCATACCGATATTTTATAAATAAAAAACAAATATTTACCGACAAAGACAAGAAGGAAAACACGCATAGAGAAAAGATACGTAATTATATATATATATATATATATATATATATATATATATATATATGTAATCACGTTTATCCATCATTAGCTAAACATGCAAGTTCTGACCAGAGAAGTTCATCTTTTTGAGACCCCATATATAAAATTTACGAGTAAGCTTAGACATTTTATTCTTACATATTCGTAATCAGCATAAAAAACCGTAAAAATATATATCCGTTTCAAGATAGTTTGTTGAAAAAAGTTGAATAATAATTACCCTGTTAACTTTATCGTTACAAACCACTCACACGTTTAAAAAAATGCATTACTATTTTATCACGGATATCGGTTTAGCTTTTACTGATGAAAAATATGCACAGTGTTGCCACAAAATGTATATAAAGTCACGAAGGTCACAACGTTGCCAAGTCTACTGAACGTAAGCAATTCCTGCAGCTGCTGTGTCTCGGCTGTGTATTCCAGTCGCCTACGTTTAATTCCTGTATACGATCTTAGTTATTTTTAATTTCAGTACCGTAGTAAAAATAATCTTTGAAAGACGTAATCAACTATTTTTCAACGCTGTTATTAAAAAGTGGGTTAATCATTCAATGACAGAAAACATATAAGGTATAAAATGTTGTGATCACTTTATTCACACGTTCTTTTCTTGACACGTAAATAACTATATACTAAATAAAGATATAATAAGTATATCTTCATTGTACATTAGTAGTAAACCAATAGAAACGTCTAAAAAAACACGTTCTTCTTCTGTGTATCTTCTGTAATTGTTAATTATATTAATTGAGATTTTGGCTACTTATAGAGATTTAATTACTGAACACAATGCAGTTTTCAGAATTGCTGTATATTTATTGGTTTTGAAGTTATCGCAGGTTGAACTGCAAAAATGGATCGACTAAAATTTACTCATCTGCCGCGTGTTTCACTGACGAAAGTAGAGCGAGATAGTTGCTATTATACCCTTTCTGTCTAGCGTACGGCGCAGCGCACAGTGTCCTTTTCAATACAGTATATTTAATGTATCTTTTAAATGTCAATAAATTTCAATGTAGATAATGTAGAATGTAGAAAATGTAGATAAAGAAAATGATTATGATATTGATTATAATTATAATAATTGGAAGCTTGTTTCAAATATATTATACTACATAGAAATGTTTATACACGCACTCATGCGCGCACGCGTGTGCACGTACGCGCACCCACCCACGCAGGCATATTATATATATATAAAATTTGTGATGTTTTCAATTTGTTTCTTCTGCAAGTAGTATAATTTCGTATATTCTTTTTAACACCTGACGCACGTTTCACTGAAAAATATCAGTATCATCTGAGGTTTCTAAGTAAATTAATAACAATCGAAATAATTCTATTAATATAAAATTAACGAATAATAAAAAATTCCGACTTAATTTTACATCTTGTGCCATTTTGTCAATGTTATATGTGGACAGACTTGCTTACTTTTCTATTAAATGTAGAAATAGATTTTACCATTATTTTTTGCCGCAAACCATTTAATCTTGTTGTTTAATCCTTTTTCTATATGAATAGCTCATTACAATTATTGTTAATATTTCGTGTAAACAGCAGAGAGATGCTAAGTAGGACATTGTCTCAGGTAAGATTGCATGGTAAATCAAGACTCGCGCGTATTTCTTCCACCAGTCGGACGTCACGCGGCAAAAACAGCTGATCGCTAGGTTAGCGCGGGAAGCCGGAATGGCCCCCCCTGTGTTGTGTCTATTCAGCGCTAACACCACAAGATTTCTCATTCCCGTCAACATGAGTACCTACTCAAGGTCAAATAACATTCTTAATGTTGTAATGACAGACGTGTACGTTTACAAAACACTGTTTTGGCTGACACATATATACACATCTACGTCTGAACTCGCAACCTCTTATTTATCAGCTGGCCGGTTTTACGTTTCCACCAAACGTGTTCCATAAAATCATATTAAAATAATATGAATATTTTATAGTAAAAACATAATAAAAATAATAATAATATACAATTTAAAAAGTTAATACACTACCTCTTGCTTATCCTAAGTTTTGTGCCGTATCACTTTTCCAAGGATTCATAAAATTGTTATCTCGAATGATACATGGATCTTGTAGAGCTCGTAATCCTAATGTTCCTTGCATGATTGATGGAATATGTACACATAATAACCGAGCAACATTTTACGTTAAACTATTGAAAATAACAATGGTTTTCCAAAGTACCGGAGACGAGATGACGGAATTGTTGAACTAAAAGGAATACCGTATATCATTTGATAATCGTGATTCGTTCAATACAATCGCTTCCTAATTCTACAGTACAATGCTCACATCAATATTGAAAACCGATAAATACATGTATAAATAGGCTTACCATACGTCCCGGTTTGACCGGGATTGTCCCGGTTTGACGACCTGATCCCGGGGTCCCTGCCAGTTTGTCAATTGTCCCGGTTTGAAAATTGATGAGAGTAGTTTCCGTCCGGGCGAAGACGTTGTGCAAGCTAAGCTCCCGATTTTTGGTTAAATCAATAGAAAAGAGAGTTTGAAAGATTAAAAGTAATTTTTCATGAATGGAAAATTCAAAAGCTGCAGTAGTGACTTTGCACGAGTATACACATTCAAATGACTTAGGGAGCACAAAAATCCTAATGTGTGCTACACTTGCTTTCCTTCGAAAAGATGTAGAATGTGGCTGGTAGTATATCCATGGTCAAGTTCCAGAGGAAGAGAAACTCGATTAATTCTTTAATTGTTTCGTAGAACAATAGCTAGACAATGATTAGTGCCACAGGAGTTACGGAACTGCTACTTCCGACGTCATACAATGAATAATACCGTACAAGCACGCATCAGAAACTAAACAGCCACGTTGGAAGACCACATCCAAGAATAAAAAACATTATCAAATGTTTATAATCTGAGGCAGAGAAATGTATTCAGAACACGATGTAACGATGGAGTGAAATTATTAAGCTATGAAAAGGACGAAAAAGTATACTGAATTGGATAAACTAAAAGATATGAAAAAGATTCTGAAGTTGGGATGTTTCTCAAGATCACGTCGTCCGTTCTACAAGTTGACTAATAAAAATAAATAAAAAATAACCTTCCTTTTTAATTTAGAGAGAGAGAGAGAGAGAGAGAGAGAGAGAGAGAGAGTGAGGGAGCGGCTATGCAAGTGTGTGTGTGTGTGTGTGTGAGTTTTATAAAAATTGTAACTTGGTAAACGTAGTTGGTAACAAAAAATACATTTAACGAATTATAAAAACATAAACACAATACAGGGTGGATGTACATACATCGTTGTTTGTGTGTTCGCAAGTGGGAGGTACTCTCACGTATCAAAAATTAATTACGTGTCTTATCTACTTGAGTGTTCGCAAGTGAAACGAGTTGCAAGTGCCACTGTTCGTAAGTGGGAGCACACCATCGTCGGCCGGATACGAAAAGCAGATTAATTTACCTGGTTTCTTCGAGACAAAAGCATCAACATGAATCAAAAAATTTAACTTGCAACCATTATTTTAGTAAAACGTAGATGATTGTGGGTATCATAGCTTAGGCTTTTAGAGCATAGGCTTGTACATTTATCTAGGATTTACATTATGTAGCTGATGATAGAAGTTCAAATGCGAGTTCCTGGTCCCTAAAAACATGGGTATCTCAGCTGGGAGAGTGAACTCCAAGACAAAATACTGATCCTTCAAATGTGTGCGTGTCGGGTAGGTATAGGCCTACTCTGGGCTCCTTAAAAAAGCTACTGCTAAAATAACAGTGATTTGTTCTAATTTTGTTTGCTACATAATAAGGTGACGCCGTATAACATTAAAATTTGGGTTTGGCAAAGATTATCAGAATTGGCACATTCAACAATTAAAAGTTTTGTACGAATGAGCAGAAAATAATGGTATTTAAAAGGAACTATAAAGACATATCTTATGGTCATAAACAAACCGTAGAAGAAATTACTATTGTAATCAGTATAGTCATATTTGGACAGGTGTAGAAAAATATGGAGAAGCCTGTACAGGTGTGTCGGTGCTGATGGGAACACACATAAAAACGTTTGTATGAGATTAAACGTATGTATCCAAGATAAATACCGTTTTATCTACAACAGGTGGCTTCGAAATATGAATTTGGGGATTTCCCTTTTATTTAGGGGGAATTGTTATAAGGTAAAATACAGTACAACCTGTCACATCCGGACCTGTGATATCCGGAACCTTCCATATCCGGACGTATCTCCAAACTAATTTTTGCAATTCTGTAATTGTTAATTATATTAATTGAGATTTTGGCTACTTATAGAGATTTAATTACTGAACACAATGCAGTTTTCAGAATTGCTGTATATTTATTGGTTTTGAAGTTATCGCAGGTTGAACTGCAAAAATGAATCGACTAAAATTTACTCATCAGCCGCGTGTTTCACTGACGAAAGTAGAGCGAGATAGTTGCTATTATACCCTCTCTGTCTAGCGTACGGCGCAGCGCACAGTCTCCCTTTATGTACATAAATATGTAGGAAAAATAAGGAAAATATGTAGCTAAATATGTAATATTTAAGAAGTATGTAGTATTAAAATACTTTCACATCAACAATATAATTTACATTTTACGAGAACATAACAGTGCCCTCTTTGAAAGGTTTTGAAAATAATAGGTGCTTCATTTTAAACTTTTTAAAATCACTTTCAAAACATGGAAATATATTTTGAGCAAAGTCAATGTAATCCATAAAATACTAATCAAGTTCGGGGCTGACACTAATCACCAGTTAGATTACCACTTCTGTTACAGAAAATAAGTTAACCCTCAGAATACACAGTATCTGAAAGTTCAACTCTTTGTTGAAGAGTTTACAATAAGACAGCATGCATAAGAAATGAATTACTTTTCAATTGTTTATTGTACTTTAGAAAATTTATGAAAACATATTTTAGAAAACAGTATTAAAAAAGAAACCTTGATATTATAAAATTAACAACAAAGTATTTTACCTATGGATTTCTGTAGTATAGGACATGAGTATAAAGTAAAAAATTGAGAATTATTAACTATTTAACAAAGTATTTTACTAGGAGAGTTGAAATTACTATAAAATTAAAGGTAGATTTTTGACTTGAAAATCTATATTGTATATATATATATATAAAACTCTACTATAACTCTGCATAAGAATAAAGTGTCCATGTAAGTTTTTTTTTCCACTGTTTAGTTGCACAATTAATTATTAAATACTTTTCTATATTGTCTGTTGACATGGACTGTCTTCGGTCTGAGAGTATGTTTTTATATATAGAAAAGGATCTCTCGACATCACATGTCGTCACCGGCGCATGTTTATATAGAGGAATCGTACTTGGAAGAATATTCTCAATCGATTCTACAGTTTCGCCGTTACATATGCGATAAATGGTATGTAAAGTTGAGTAACCAGGGTTTCTATTCAGCACAGCATTTAATTTAGTAGAAACTTTGTCACCGACTTCACCCTGCACAGCATTTAACTTGTTAACTGCTTCTTCAACTATTCCTATGGCCTCTTGGAGAGTCAGACCTGCAGTCTCCAGTTTCTTGATACAACTGAAATGCGTTTTGATGTACGAAACTGAACATATCACCTTAGAGTTGTTGAATGCAGACAAGGATTCGCTCGCTGACACTGCAGAATCGGGAGATAATGTTTCCACCACATACTTCACAGCTTCAAAGTTGTCACTGTAGAAATTTACGGCTTCGATCCAGGTTCCCCATCTTGTAATTACGGGTTCTGGAGGCAGAGGTGTGTCAGGTAGCCTTTGTTTGTAGCACTGGATACGGTAAGGAGCTTTCAAGAACACCTTTTTTGTTGCTGATATTAATGTATTTACTTCGGGGAAAAGGTCTCTGACAGTTTCAGCTACTCGATGCAATCCATGAGCCAGGCATGTAACATGTAGTAGGTTGGGGTAAAACACATTTAAAGAATTACCTGCTTTTAACATGTATGCTGCTGCATCTGTATACAACAGCAGTACCTTCTCTTCTTTAACACCATTTGGCCATAACAAACTTGGCAAAATACAGCTTTATCGTCAGTTGTAAAAGCACTGTCAATCTGTACCCATGATTTTAACTTAGATGACAAAGATGATGCGGTCGGTGCCATGATAAAACAAGGATATTTGTATTTAAAACTCTTAAGAACTTGCGTTGAACAATACCGCACAATATATTATTTAAGATGTCTTTTGTCCAACAACGAGAATCCGCCAAGGCAAGAAACAAGCAAGCGCAGAAGTGTAGGCGAAAGACAAAACACTGACTTGACAATAACTTCAACACACCACACTGCACGCCAGATTGTTATTTACGTGTAGGCTTACACTCCGAGAGCGTCGATAATACTGGCGTCAAAAATCACATTGTGCCCTACAATAGCATAGAGTTATATAGATATTTGTTTGTTTAGGTAGATGGAATCCGTTGCGAGAATTGCAAGATCTGCGAAGAGTATTTATTTACCGCGGACAGCACGTTCTTTCCCCACCGAGCCCGCTGAACGTGCGAACAAAACGTAAATTAGTGGGGCCGCGCATACCATTCTCATCTAACATCCCGTGCAAAATGCCTTACTTGTCGCTTGAGCTCGTAAAAAATTTTACTTCTTGAAAGTAGAATCTATGTGTGCAATTGCAACAGATGCAATATTTTGCCTTTTCTTGTAATAAATTTAATTGGACCTGATTCTGATTAATTGCACATTTGCGCATCTGAGTAATGTTGTTATAGGCCTAACTATTTTTTGCCATTTCAATTTTCAAATTGAAGTAAAGTATAGTAAAATATGTAGAAATATGTAAGATGGAGTGAAATATGTAATATGAACAAAATATGTAAAAATATGTAAAATTAAACTCGCGGATAAGACACCTATTGGTATGATTCGCCGATATCTGGCTTTTCCGTGTAAATGTGCACTCAGCATTCAAATATGTAATTACATAAAAATCCGGGCCTTAATCATCACCTACACCTGCATAAATATGAATGTAGGGGCTACTCATTACAGTATTCACTTCCCCTTCCTTTGTATTTTGATTTGACAGCATTACAGGATGTTTACACTACCTTGTAAGCACGTATGTTTTCCCTTCTGTTTTGTCCAATATACAGTAGATTTGATAGAAATTTTAAATGAAGAAGGAAACTGCTACTTGGTAAATTAATATGTATTGTGCTTTTAAAAGGAAAAGAGAGATAGCTACCGTTTTTCTAATTCTATCAGTAGGATAGAAAACAGATATAATATAAAATGTATGAGACCCCATTAATATTAAGTATTTATCTCTAAATCACCAGTCGATTGTCTCAAAATAATGCGAAAAATTGCGAAAGAAACTACCGTGTAGTTATTTTTATCTCGCAAGGGTGTGTACGATGAACTATAGAAAAGAAACTTGTAGATAAATGTTTTTAAACAATGCCGTTTGGTTGCTAATCCCCGACCTTATAACTTTTTTATATACTTGCTTTTGTATAGAAAAGTCTTATGAAGTGAAAAGAAATTAGTAAAAGAGAATGGAAAATTCCAGGGTGAGGAAGAATATTTAACGTTACGAATTATAAAACGAAGGAGATATTACAGCTGCAATAAAGAGCAGGCAACGAATTATATCAAGGGCTCAAGAGAGAAGTAACGCAACGGAAGGCTGATTGGAATTCCTCAACTTAAATGTGAAGGAGGTATTGTATAATATTAATACTACCTGTAACTACCGCAGACCTTCCTTTGTCATAAACCGTCTCCTCACCATTCCCGATGGACCTCCTCCCAGAAACCCCCGCCAACGGAGAAATAGAAATAATTAAGTCTCTTCGTCATACTTACTACACCTGGCTTCCTTATTGATAACTTAACATCTTAAATTTTCCTATCTACCTATCCGGTCTTTATCCCTCTCCTTTGTGCCTCCCCGCCTTACCTTGACGCCTCTCTGACACCTCCCTCCAGCTTTGGCGTCCTGCGTTACTCGACTTCGTCTTGGCTGTCGTTTGACTTATACTTTTATTATGGCTCTACCATCACCCATTTGGCTCTGCACACTACGTAAACACACAAATACACATCCATACACTACACTCTATCCTGAATGCCTCCACCTACTTCGCCACCGGTCCGCGCTGCGCTGGCGTGCGACTCCTCTAAATCTCCAATCGGCGGAAGGGTGCTTGCCCCAGATCAGCCTGAGTCTTATCCTCTGAGACAAGTCTCAGACAACGCAAAAAAAGGTATAATATTATAGCCTACTGTCTACTATGACTGTGAGACGCGAATATGACAGCAGATACGCAAGAATGTAGGAGGCTACAGAAGAATAAAGGAACGGTCCAACTTCGGATATTATGGCTTAAGTAATCATATTAGAAAGGATTATTACAATTTATTTTATACACCACACAATATATGTGATAATTTTAATTTTTTATTTATCTATAAATTTTGAAACGAATTAAGACCTGTATTAACATCAACCGTTGTGTATATAATTCTTTTCACTCAGACTTTTCACAAAGTTTAGTGATATATTAAAACCATGTGTAAGATAATCAATTTTTGTGAAACCTATAATATACCCATTAAATAGTGTAGACTAGACAAGTATGATAGTAGCTTAATACAGTCTTTTTTCCGGGATGAAAGGGAAATTATAATATTGTGCGCTTAAGAATGAAACTTTTTTTGTTACTAGACCAACGTTTATGAAAATCTATTTGGCTTCATTTCTCAGATTGTAATAAAATTGGAATCAATTATAGCCTATATCAAATTAAAAATTTTTGCCAAAATTATTTGTTACTAACCAAGTTTACTTTATTTTCTTAACCGATGGATTTTTGCATATCAAATTCCGTTTATTAGACATCGATTTTTCAATATAAAATTGGTCTCTAGATTACTGATTTGCGTTAATGCGTCCAAGAAAAATAGTAGTTTGATAAACCTTATTACTAAGTTTTAATGTTTGTTTACATACGGCGTTTTCAAGAAACTGTAACAGTGTTAGAATAAATAGGCCTACTAAAAAATTTGATTACATACCTGCACCTAGTTTCGTATACAGAAGCAGTGTAAAAAGTATTTTGTAAAGCTTTCTTACAAAATTATAACATAACTGAAGCCCAAATGATGTTTAAGATTTTGCACGTTAAGTCATATGAAGTTTACTTAAGAACCTGTTACGTTCAGACTTCCTGAGATACAGTTATTGAGAAGAACAAGAGTAACAGAAAGAAAGAGAGAGAGAGTGAGAGAGAGGTCAAAGTACATGATGTTTACTACAGTTGGCTACTTATAAGGAACTTGAAAATAATTAAACTTATTGTAATGTAGAAAGTTAACGAAACATGAACCAAAAGCGAGGATTATGTGCAGCAGACTCAAGAGTTTTATTAACAGGATCCAAACAGCCTTTGGTGAAACGATTATTACGTTAAATAATTTATTCGCAATTAAGAAGTGGTACATTTTGAAGAAAGGAAAAAACCGAGGATGAGGAACTTATAAGTTGCTATTAAAATATGTAACTTACCTTTTGGATACCTAATTATTTTACAAGCAAGTTACGGAAACTATAAAAAAAAATTAATTCTTAATATATAAGCCTTCACGTATTATTTCAAAAAAATTAGATTACTGCTCACTGTGATATACGAAAAGCAAAAATATAATTAATGTAACATTACAACTCTTCAACTCTGTAAGATATAAACTCTTCTGCTTCTGCAGGTTGTTATTTATATTATTGGTACTTGTAGAAATTTTTATTAATCAGAATGGTGAATAAATTTCCAACGGATGGGAGTCAACTTGAAACATGTTGCTTCGGTACTACTGTATACCAATAACTGCATAACTATATTCTTACAAATGATATTCGGTATGAATGAGAATAATTAAAAATTCGTAATTCTCTCTCCCCCATCTCTCTTCTCCCCCTCACTCTTTCTCTGTCAATTTTCCCCATCTACCTCACTAATAGGGGCAAACCTCACTACTACCTTTAATTAAACATGACTACCTCACTATTAATTTCCTTTTATTTTCATTAAGTTAGCACGGCAGGTCCTTCTGCGACTGCACCCAAAGCGCGCCTCTTTAAGTGTTTGTTGAAATGTTACACTGCTACAAACAGATTACTCAAGTTTGAATGTGTAGTCTGTACAAACACAATGAATGATTAAACAAACAGATACAAACAAACAGTGAAGGATTGTGTGTAACACTGAAATTGTTGACAAAAAGAAGAAACTGTACGAGTTGGCGCGCGTGCGTGTGCGCGCGAGAGAGAGAGAGAGTGAGTGAGTGAGAGGACTGAAAGAGAGAACATGGGCAGAGGTAAAAAAAATCTGTCGCATTAAATTCACGCCAACAACATTCTTAATGTCGTAATGACACAACAGTCTTTGTTTACGAAAATTACTACCGTCGTCACGACACAAATATACAGAGGATCTAATGTGTGTTGGCAGGCTGACGCGTTCGTACTACTAATTCATTCGAAGGCTGTATTCACTCCTGTCTGTATTAAAATAATACAAATGTTGTTTTATAGTAATAATATAATAATAATAATAACAACTATCACGATTTGTAGGCTTAAGCATTCATAACATAAACAGTTTTCTAACGTTCCCTCCACTCAAAAGACTTCTACGAACTTTTTTTAACCTATTGATTTTACTGCATTTTTAATAATTCACCAATCCCTTCAGTTTATAACTTACTGCTTACATGTCGGAGTCATGTGATAGTATGAAACTTTTATTGAGCAGAATTCAGTATGACGGATATTCGTGGCATACCTACGGAGATGTGAAAGTAACGTAGTTATACTTCGATTGCAGCTTGGATTCACTAAATTCTGTTGCCTTCTGTACGAGCGGGTAAATTCTATGCAGGAATGGGAAAATTATTATGTAAAAAAAAGCAGTGATCATTAAAGACAGAGGCACTGAGTGTAGGAGATCAGACCGTTGTAGGTCAAGTACTAGTAAAACCTGGAAAAGCTTATCGTTCACTACTACATATTAAGTAGGTTTAATGAAAATTATGTAAATGGAACGGATGTAATTTCGAAACTGTTAATTTCCTTCAAGTGTGTACTAAAGTAAAGAATGTTACAATTTATAAGTTGGTAATTACACCAGGTAATGCTAACAACCAGTAGCCTACTGATTCGAATGTGTGTGTGAAGAGGGCTTTTGAGTCGATAATAACGCTATTACCTACTTGACACAGAAATTCCCGTGTCACCTGCATTTTGTATTATGCAAACGTTCGGAGGATGTAAATTTTTCAACAACATTGTTGGAGTGCCAACCTTTAGAATGAACCGTTGTGGCGGAATGCAAGATTGATTTAAAGAATTCAAAAATTCTTGGAGATAGTACACTATATTTTCAATATTAAATACGGTGTTAATAGATTCTTCGGACTTTTTATTATCCCCAGAAAATTTTTCCAAACTTGTATCATTATTTTCCTTCACAGATTCGATTCTTTGGGAATAACCACTTGTAATTTTTATCAAGTAAACACTTGACGTTTTGCACAGAATTTAGCAATTAATACAGTGTTGTACTATTTACTATGTCCCAGTTTTTCGTCAATTTCTGTGAAGCTATCGTCATTAGGAACACTACCGTCACCGAGGTGCAGTAAGTTTGTAGAAAAATCACCATCTCCTCCTCCTCCTAAATGGGCTCTCATATTGCTTTGCAAATTTAGTCTGAATAGCATTCCACATCGCCGAGGACTTTAAACACACTGAGACAATATCAGCGCGGGTTCCTCTTGCAGTTACCGGTAATCTCTAGCGAGAATCCTCTGAAATAACAAATGTTACGCTACCCACTAATTTGTTACAATTTCTTAAGTCTTGGAGAGTTTGATTGACCGTTTCTATACAGTCCACAAATCGCCTTCGTTTTACCGTTCATGATTAGTTTCCGTTTTGATCGCTCTTTCTTTTGTCATGCCTCCTCTTCAATACGAATTGCTTTTTTAATAGGAGTCAGTGAGAATACTTGACTTTTTCTTCTTGGCGCATTTCTATTTTATTTTTGCAGCCGCTTTTAAATAAGGGCGAATTTATTCTGGTGTCAATTGTGATAAGGTATTAGCAGATGTCTCGTTTATTTCCGACGTGGGAGGTCCGGCTACTGTGGTCTCTTGACAATCTTTTGTTGGTGTTAATCTTCCTTCATAATTACTTTTGTCTCCTATCTCTCTGTCAATTACAGGTGAACACAGAAACTCTTCGATACTGAATATATTTTCATTTAATGGCCAAATTCCAGTTGAACTAAAACCTGCTGTCAGTTAGATGGTGTAGCTGCCTTTGAAAGAGCATCTTTTGCTAGCCCAGGTATGTCATGGTTTTACCTGGGTTTATTGTCATCCAGCTCTCAGCGGCTGCACCGAAACAGGCCATATAAACACTTGTCTAATGGCTGAAGTCAGATTGTAACAGGTATGAGTTATAAACTGTTTCATAAATAGTAAAAAAAGAGAGGCTGTAATTTATCTTGATGGATGTGCTACTCCAATACAACCTGCTGGTCCATAAATAATCAAAGTGATATCTACATAACACTCTGTGGATATAACGATAAGTGGTGGTTTCCAGCTGCCATCTATGAAAATACCACTGGTTTCACCCTTTTCCAAAGGGGTAACCCTGCTGACTTGTTTATTTCCCTTCAAACTGACAACTTTGTTAGGACAGTGCACTGTCGTTATGCTGCCTGGTTTCCTTCACATTCCAAATATTGTGACAGTAAAAATGAAGGCGACTTATCACAGAATTCCAATATTGAAGAAAGTTTTATGTTATGTTTATTAAAACTAAATGCTATTGCAAAACTTGTTGCTTCAGCCTCTCTAAAAGACAACCTTGAATGTCGCTGCATGAAGCCAGTAAAACAATCTTTTACCGGCCCAGTTCACCAGAAAATCGACATTATTTGCAAACAAGTATTCGGAGGCTAACATACGAATATTCTTAGGGTACAAACCATAATAA
This sequence comes from Magicicada septendecula, assembly GCA_034769895.1. Taxonomy (NCBI): domain Eukaryota; kingdom Metazoa; phylum Arthropoda; class Insecta; order Hemiptera; family Cicadidae; genus Magicicada; species Magicicada septendecula. Next base: position 259,307,364 of record CM068368.1, on the reverse strand, counting down.
CTAACAGAATAGTGCAGATCATAACACAGAAATCTGATTTTTCTTTTTGTTCTTTCCTAAATACAAGTTGTGGAAAACGCAGAGTCTTTGTAGGGTTTGTGAGCTACATCGCCCCAGAAAGTTTTTCACTTGTACGTTTGAACCAAATATGAAAAAAAGAAAACAGAACAAAATGTTTTACTTACATTGTACCAACATACCACTTTCCTTCTGGTGAAATTGAAGGTACACCTTTAATTTTAAAATTAGGAATTGATATTAGAAATAACCACTAATTACCAATAGTAAAGACTGTAAAAGATAAACAAAATGTAATCTAATAATAACCAATAGATATACCCGTACTACATAAAGTCAAATAAATCAAATGTAATACAGAAACACAAAACCGACAATAATCCATTGTTGTATATTATAACTATATGCTTGCCATAGAATGGATGCATGATGAACAAAATTATCTTGTAAACTTATCATAAAAGAGTAGGAACTAAACCAACAACATTGAATGAGGCAGAATACTATTCGAATAAGTAAATTCAAGGATTATAGCCACCCAAATACTAATAATAACCATAATAATAAATAAACCATGTTGACAGCTAGATGCAAGTAATCTTGGTTACTTTAAACCAAAGCAATTTTCAGTATAAATGCAGAATGAACTACTGCACAATAATAACAGTGCTATCAAAACAATGATAAGAGATATTCAAGCAATAACGAGAATAATTTGATAGGATTACAACCCATATAAAAAGGTAACTTCCTAAAGTATAGTAAACTCACTTAACAAACTATAGTTAAGGTAATAAAACCACAAGATGAAGAAAAAGGACACTATCAGAAGTGACAATGACCAATGCAGTATGCATAGGCCATAATAAAATGTTATTAACTATTAATGTTATAATAATATTAAGTATCATGTACATGTTGTGTTTATGTTAGTGTCTATACAGGAAAGTACAGAGCAACTCACCGCAGCTAATAATAGAAGAGTCAACGCAACTTCTTCAGAATCGAACTCATGAAATGGAACAAAAAACATTCTAAACTATTTAAACAAAATTAATAAACGATGTCAAAGAGTAAGTAAACCGATTTATTCATATCGGATTCAATAATAGATTGAATTGGGTAGAATAAATCAATAAACCAAAAATTAATAATAAAAACCAAAACGTTAAGAATAATAATAAAACAGACAATCTCGTCGTGCTAAAATGTTCATACACACTTTTTAAGAGAAAATTACTTAAAACTTCGAATCTAACAAGAAAAATATTGTGTCGAGTATTCATAATGCAAACCCTTAGATATCAAATATGAAATGAAAATATAAGTACCAAGTAAAATGTATATTCTATAGCCGGCAGAATAAGGGAAGGACAAATAAAATAGAGGCAGGATATCAAGAAAATGGAAAACATGGGACTACCTAAACAAGTAATAAGATACAGACCTCAGGGAAGACGAGATATAGGTAGGGCAAGGAAAAGAGTTGCCTTCAGTGAAGGCAAAACAGGCTGTAATCCTATACCTTGACATGGAGAAGATTCCTAATACTTAATAGCACACTTAAGAACAAAATATTGGTATGGAGAATCATACACGACTTCCATGTTCTAAGATTTATATTTAAAATCATTTTCGAAATGAAATATTTCCATTGAAACTACTTCTTTCTACTTACTGCTTCAGCCACTTACTGTGGGCACTAACGTATACCACCTCACGTTATCGCACTTGATTTTCACTGATGATGGAAGTCGATGGCACTGGCGAAACGTCTGGTTTTGCAGAAAACATTGGTCTACGGCCAAACAGGCCGGGAAAGAATTTTAAAAACAAACTGCTTCTTTGTTGTCAATAACGTAGTACATATATACAAAAAATTATCAGGTAAACTATTACGTTACAACAAAAAAATGTTTCAGGTAAACTACCCTTTCCCCGTAACCGATCTTCACCAAAATCAATAGGCCTTGAGTCCTCTATAACTCGGGCACATATGTAAAAAAATATCTGATTCCGTTTGAATTTACGGCAGTTATCGTTCGTCATGAAAAAATTTCTCTTGTTACAACATAAAATATTGCAGGTAAACTACCCCTTTATCTTAACCGATCTTCACAAAAAACAATAGGTCTTGAATACTCTACAATTCAGGGCTGTATGCAAAAAATTATTTGATTCTGTTTGAATTTGCGGCTCTTATCGTTTGCCATAAAAAATCTAGACAGACACACAGACACTTTTCGATAAATTACTTTTTTTCATGTTTTGAGGGTAGTATAATCAGAATCTGCAAAAATCTCTAACACGATTTTTTTTGCCATCACCATACTTCCATTTCCTTATGGAACATGAAAGTAAAATCAAAGTAAAATTCTGATGGCAACAAAAATCAAATATTCTATCAAAAATTGGGGATATACATTTTTGGTAGGTATTTGGTAGGCCTACTTGCATTGCACAAGGAATGTGTTATTTTCAATAGGTTATTGATAAAAAAAGACTTACAAGTACATTGATTTTTATTACAAAATTTATACAAAACAGTTTCAATTCTAAGGTATCAATAATTAATAATTATTAAGGATAATGAACAAATTATTTCTTCATAGAAGATACATAAAAACATTGCAAAAATAATACATATCAGACAAATATTATTACAACAAAAATACCACACAGACATTTGGGCTTTGTTACTTTATCAGTAACTATAAGATTACATTAATAAAGTACATAGAATATTTATTTACAAGAACATAATTACAAAAAGTGAAAACACCTTTGATGAAATAAACATTTTATTTATTACATCAAACATAACTAAACTCAGATGACAATATAAATGAACTAAATATAGGTTTTTCTGCGAGGGAGTGTAGGATTGATTAGGGGTTCAATTAGTTGAAATTATTAAAAAAAAAAAAGCATAAACTATAAATAGAAAAACTAGACTGGTATGTTTACAACAAAATGAAAACTTCAAGTTATATTTAAGAGATATTCCGTGTCAAATCAACAAGTGCTACAACCTGACCCTCTTAGATTTATTTGAAATTAAGTATGCATGTAGTATTCATAAATAGTAACACAAATCAATTTTTTCACATTTTTCTGACGAAAGGTTACTGAGTAATGGGTGCTCAAAAATGAAAAAAATAAATAAAATTTTTGACTTGCGCAACAATATTGATGTGTTCACAACTTGTGTTCTAATTAAGCTAGAACAATGACATTGAGTTCATTTGAAAGCTCTTTTAAAGGGCTTTCATATGATATAAAACATAATTAGTTGAAAATATATATATTTTTTATAAACACATCATTATTGCATTTACTGAATTTTGAAAAACTGTATTTTTAAAATTCTCAAAAAAATATATGTGAAAGATATTGTTTTCCTCTACATATTCTGAAAGTTTCAACTTGGGATGAGCATGGGATCACTATCAAAAGTAATTTTATGTTTATCACGATTCTGTAAAACGTCATTCAGATCGGTGAATTATTATTATTTTTATTTTCCTACCCGTGACAATTTTTCAGAATCATAGTTGGATTTATTACTTGGCCTACAAAATTGTACTTTTCTTTCATACAAATAACTGTGTTTTAAAGCTTAGCACTAGCTAAATTAATAGCTCAAAATTAATAAATTGACCTACATATCTAAAATATATATCTTAATACAGTGATCCAGGTTTTCCGTGTACAAGCAAAAAAATCTCATTTTAAAGACTATATACAAAATGGTTGGTTGGTGTGACTATCTCCCATCTGTTTAGTATTTTGTCATCGGATAATATTCAGTCAGCTGTTGTCAACTGTTGTTGAAAGTGACCTGTACATTTTCTTTTGGTGTGACATAGCCTATAAAGTGAAAAAAATGTGATTAATTCTGAAATGTTGTGTTTTGAAATTAGCTTAAAGGTACTTTTGTACAATTCTCACAACAGTGTATAAGTTTATATGCCTACAACCAGTTAATATTGTAACGAGACATATGAGCCTAAATATTTCAGTAACCCAAAATATTAACACATGTCAATAATTGAGTGAAAGAGACAAACCAAGTGTTTCTTCTAAAAGGCCAAGCATGAAACTACATGAGCTACTCATCACCAAGGATAAACTCACAACAATAAGAGTTAATAAAACTAATGGTAACTAACAAGTGAAATAACATTATAAGAAAAAGAAGATGCACCGAACAATGGTTGTACCACAGGAACCAACAACCCAATAGTTTTCGGTCAGTAAGGAACCAATGAAGACAAGGAAGAAACATACTACGAGAAAGACACCTAACAACCATGGCATAAAATATAGATTCCAAGAGCCAGTCAACTATAGAACATCTTACCCGTATATGCAATGACTGAACAACTTACAGATTGAAGAGATGGACAAGAACTGACTAACTGAGATGACCAATATTGTAACGCAACAGAAATGCTAGCACTCAAGTTACATAAAAACAAGGTTCACAGAATAATAAACAAGTCAATATTTAACCCCATGATAGAACAAAGATCTAATAATTATATTTATAATCATAGATAAAGGTAAATAAGGATGCAAGGTAATATTAACAAGAATAACCGAACCTGTAAGTTAGACAATAGTTGATGATATATGTTTAATGAAAAACAAACAAAAAATGAAACAATAATTTACTAATAGCAAATAAGAATTTTGAGTTAAGAGGTATTATTTTGTGACAACAAATGTTATGATAAAGTTTATGTTATGTTATACCAAATATGTGTTGAGTTAATGAAAGATAATGAAACAAGATGTATTATTCAATGACTGTTGTAGAATGAAGTGTGAAGCAGCTAATTAACATTAATAGATTTGAATTTTCTTATATGTGATCCATAGGTCAAGATAAAATTGTTATTAGATATGGAAAAAATAATTGTTTATGTAAATGTTAATAGTTAAGATTTAATTATATGTATGAATTTATGTAAAAGGGGCTATAGATGTGTACCAGTTATAAACACAGGTAGATCTGTTTACAATAAAAGGCCTAACAGCCAAAACCACTATATAACCACTCATAACATAAAGGTTAGGTACATCAATTAATAATAATTAATGAATACGATTTGAAGAGCTAGAAAAAACATTAAATTAATAATGATATATAATAAAATTTATACAAATTATGATAATACCATAATGCCATGATATCGATTAATAACATTTAATATCGAAAGTGGATTAAATATAAAAAAAGGAAAAAAACCGGCTTATATAAAAAAACCAGCAGAATATGTGTAGAAAATAATAAACCAACTATCGGTAAAGTTACATTCCGATAGGATAGCAAATTGATAAGGAATAGACAAAAAATATATGAAATAAACACTATATTCAAAACATGTGGAAGGAAGAAGTCGTGTGTTGCTAGGGACGACAGAAGAAGAGGAAGTTGTTAATTTGACAATAATTGCTTTGATGATCTGAATGTGATGAGATTAAAAAACCCAAGAATTATCTATTTAATCGGAATATTTTAAATCATCAGACACGATTATAAAACACAAAATCCTAATGACAATGTTTATGACTATCACCAGTACAGTATAATCCAAATAACACTACAGTATGATATCACAATAGAGAATAAATAACTGGATTATACAAGGAAGAACTTGAACTGTCCCATATCCAAAGGGAATTGATGATATATTAAACCAAATAGAAAGAATTAACAGTATCACAATTAATAATATTCACTACACCAGAAGTTATAACCTTTCAAAAACACGGAACAACACTAATTGCTTCAACCAAGAGAAGAACGTATTTGGATCCTGGCGTTGCAGAAGAAGCATCAATCGGGCTGTAAACCAATCCAGTAAGCTGTAATTCCGAAGTGGACAGGAGAAGAATTCCATTCTATTAAATCGAAGAAAGAAAATCGTACGGCATAATTGTCCAGAACAGTAAATTTATCAATCAACCGCCTACACGATTGGCTTCGTTCTAGTCTGGTAAATTATTATTATATTAATCATACTAACTACACAACACTTTAAATTTGTAAATCTTGCATTCTTATCTATGTATTTTTAATCGTCCCCACAGTTACAAGAACCTTCACACCCTGAATTAAATTAATTACAAATTAAAACACACTATATAACTAAATTTAAATAAAGTATCAGAATAATCAACAATCGATTCATACAATCTATAGCTCAAGCATATGTTAATTAGAACATATATTATTCAATGTTAAAGAAGTAAACAAATAAAGAACCTTTATATATTGGCAAAATCTTGTTATTTGGAGTATGGTTTAATGAGCTAGGAATAAAAAAGTAACTGAATAAGTATAGAATAATTGGTTAACATAAACATTGAAATAACCTATAAGTTTCGTTGAGCCGATACTACAGCGCTTATAGCGGAATTATCTGACACCAAAGAGAGAGAGTAAAAATACAAAATTAGACAGAATTCTCTTCAAGGTATAATAGGGTTGAACGGAATTATAAAATAACTCATTAATTATTTAAGTTACAGGTACACAAACACTGATAGTTTTTAGAGAGCTAAGTTAATAATTAATTACTTACATCAATACATCCCACAACTCCAAATATCTCCGAGATTTACATAATTAAAATAATTCAAAACACATTGGCATAGGTGTATGTACAAATTGACAAACACAACAGTGGGGTTTTAAGGAGAGGAAACCCATTCCTGTACAATATACAACAGATAATATTATAAATGTATAGGACAAGATATGTTATAAAAGAATGAAAGTAACTAGACTGTTAACTGAATAGAAGCTGTGAATAAAAGCATAGTAACATGTTATGCATAGCACCCATGTAACATAAAGAAGTATTAAAATTGTCTCATAATAATAACAAATATTACTCAAATAGTCAAACAATCATGTAAGATAAGAAAAGGCAATAACTAAAGAGTTATTAGTTATCATTAATAAAACCAAACTTGAGAAAATAAGGTTAAAAGAATGTAAATTTGTATCAACCTAACATACACATTGTTGGTACAAATTTCACCTAAATTCACATCTATCAGTAGGAAAACCCTACCTAAACCAAAATGTTTTGTGCCTTAAACCAAGAAGAACCGATAAGCTTTCTACAGGTACCAATATAAGATACCCAAAATGGATTTTAAATAAGAATTTAAGTAAATAAAGTGAACCAAAACCGACCAAAAGGGGATTCACTAAGTAAAACGTGAACAAAACCACTTTATAATACCAAATAGAAGTAAAAGGTTAATGTCTATACCACAAGTAAGGTGTAATGCCACTATTGTAATAGTATAAGAATATTATAAGAAAGGACATAATGTATTATAATCGTAATTAAGAACACCTGTCATGTGACACTAGGTGTAAATAATGTTAGTCAATGATATACACTAAGGGACAGACCAGTGTACAAAAAACACTAAACCAATTATAAAGAGACTACTATGATTAAACTATTGTAACTAAATAATAGTAGAAAGAGATAAAAGAATACCAAATAAGAATGGAAATAAGTGTACACCTCATAGTGCAAAATAGAGGTCAGAGAGAGATAACTATATAAGAATACAGCAGTTCTATAAGGAGAAATTTACCTCCAAACTTATAAATTTTGCACAATCATCTGGCGATATAAGAGCTTCTACAACAATGGACTCTGTAACAAAGAAAGAATTTTAGCTAACAGAGAAAAATAATTATCATTGCCAGTATCAACAAAAGTGCAAATTACTAAATGAAATAATTGCAATTTTATGGGAAATAATGTTATTAAACTAATTATGTACTTTATTAAGAACTTTTGTTTTCCAGCAGCTTCCAAAACTCTTTATATAAAAAATAATATAAACAAACTTATTTAGAGCTTCTAACAATACTTATCTTAAAATTATCATATGATTATACTTTCCAAAGGAAGCCCCTGATTTGAAAGCATTGACACATAATACTACTAATTAAAAATGATTCCAACTACTATGTTACTAAATTTTCTCATTTAAAATGTAAATGGGACTGTTAATAACTTTATATTGTTGTTATTAACAAGACAAAAGAATCATTAATGGCTATTTTATCACAAACTTCAAAATCTCCTATAAAGCTTGCTCAATGAAATAGGACATTCCTGATGCAGAAAATTAACTTTGCCATAACACAAATTAAATAGGCTAACACCCAAACAAAAAAATGCTTTGAAAACAAAACATTAATGAAATATGGTATGAATTAATTGTGCTACATTCAAAGCTGATTTTCTTAATTGATTTAAAGTACCTATACAAGTCTAGTTTGTCAAGTAAAGATAATTTAGGTAAACCTAACACTACATATGAAACAAACATTAAATCAAATATGCTAATGTTACAAAATTCACAAACAGAAAAAAAAAATTTTAAATTATCTATAGGCTAAATTGCTTTGATTATATTACCTTCTCCACTTCATATGTTTTCCACATCAATATCATCTGATGTCGATACTACTGATGGTGCAATAATAGTCATTTTTTCCCAGTCAATTCTGGAAAGTTCAGGAGGAACCTGAAAGATCATTACAAAACTCATACATAATTTTTCACTAAGTTAATAATTATAATAATATTAAGCTAATAATTAAGAGAATAATTTATTTTCTTAACCTAGCACAATATTTGTAGGTTAGCACTATGAATTTACAAAAAGTTAATGGATTTTGTGTAAATTTCTAAAAAAAATTAAATTTACAGCATAATCTAGTAGTTATTTTATAGTAATCTATTTTAATTTAAATGAACTCAAGTCACTATTGCTTGGTTACATCCCTGCACTGAAGATTCCTGAAAAAGATTTCTAATATAATCACACAAACTCGAAAAACAAAAACTGTTCAAATGATTAACATTGAATAATATAATCCTGATTATAACGGTATTATAACTAGCAAATACATTATGGATAATTCATCCATACTCCGTATCATTTAAATCTACTATTAAGTATAACACACCCCATAAAATTTAGAATATTAAGATACTAATTTTTTAAAATTTCATGTGATATTAGTTGAGTATCATTTAGGAGGTTAAACAATATAAATACAATTCTACACATTAAGTTACAGATTATAAATACAGATAATAAGAAATTAAATAAAAATAACACTATAGGCCTACATCAATTATCGGGTTTAAGAACCTGCTGCTGTAAGCAGTGATAATTTTAGTTTAGTGAGCTTTAATCAGACTTGCATGCAATAATAAATTTTACATAAGATAAAAGAACGATGCTTTCTTTAGTCACCAGCAAAACCTGTTAGTCCTTAATTTTTAAAGCAGAGCTGTGTTAAAATAAAATTTTTATGTAAAATAAATTACAATTTAATGGACTCGATGTTATGAAAGTAACTATGTGTACAAAATATTACAACAGTTTGCTTCCGTATTACAGTAGCCATAGGCCTATATTATAAATTTTGTTATATTAGGTGTTAAAATTAACCTTAACTTATTAAGTCATATCTTATTTAATTAATTACGTTTCTCTGAAAAATCCTGAATTTGAAAGTATATTTAGAGTAATATAGTGGGACTGAAGAATAAAATAAAATATGTTAACTAGTTAAATACGAGCAGAGTACAAATTAAATATATTATGGTAAGGCCTACCATCTTGTGTTAGGTAGGACCTCATTTTACGAATAAAATGACTTACAAATTGGATACATTACACAAATATAGGTAGGCCTATTTCATTTTTACAATTGAAAACGTACGCAGTCTAGCTAATATTTCTATAGGCTAATGGGTGTACTCAGTAGGAACTCAAGGCTTAGTACTTGTCTTCAGACATTTTATACTTCATATCAAAGCCATAGATTAAATTACTGGCAAAAAATTTAGGCAGAATTTACGAACAAAATTTAGCATAAATTTCAGGCCTAATCTACCACTCAAACTTACTTGATCAGACACTTGTGTGTGTCCTAAATCTTGTGAAATTCGATCGCATACATTTTCCGGAAACAGTCTTACATCTGTAAGAAAATTAAAATTATGTAATGTTCATACATGAATCACCATAAAAGTAATAAATGGAATTTTTTTAGAGTAGACAAAATAATTGTCAGACTTACAGGAGTATCTATAATAAAAAAAAATATTTTTAAGTTAACTAGAGTTTAAGGGGTGATTTTATACACCAAATATAAGGTAACATGAATAAATTAACACTGAACTTACTACGTTCCCAGTCAAATATGAAAGTAAAGTATGAAAATATATGTAGACATGCACTATTGGTGTAAGTTCTGGAGCTAAAGATAATTCAACTGTGATACAGAACTTAGTCTATTATACTTAACACCCAGGCCTATAAACTTTTGATCTTTTTCTAAAAGTAATTAATTTTATTTCAGAGTTAGGTTAGGCTTACAGGCTAATCCGCAGTAAGTTTAGCTAAATCAGTTATATTATCATAGGCCAGACTTAATCTAAATAAAATTATTCTGTCTAAAGGTATCAGTAACTTGATATTTATACAGAATAAGCATTTAATACAGAATACATATTTCATTTAACTGGAGTCAGTTCCCTCACAGGGTTTTTTTCAAAAATGGGTTAATTAATTTTATATTTTTAGTTGATTAAAGTTAAGGGGTGCTTTTATACACTGAATACAAATAACAATTAAAACTATATGTACCTTTTTTTGCTGTACGTCTCCTAGGCCTACTTTCACAGTCATCTGAAAAGTAAAATATGACAATTGATGTAGACATGCAAGTATCTGGAGCTAGAGACAATTTACTGTGATAAAGAACTTAGCCTATTATACTTAACACCCAAGCCTAAGTAAGTGAACTGAATTAAAACATCAAACAAATGATTTTTGTTTCACAATCAAAACAATACGCCTACTGTATTAAATTTATTATGGCAATTCTATTTACCCTAAAACACTACAATACAAAACTCCAGAATTTTTGTTTTTGTATAAATTGGCCCGCTAATAATGAAAAAATAAAATTGTATTAATTAAATTAGAATTCTAACTTGCTCAATTATTAAATTTTGGGCAGAACACAGTGCTATTAGGCATAGTTGGTTCTATAATAGATATGTGTTCGACAAAGTAATCTAGACATGAAACATAACCTAACGTATTTCTTTTATGAAAAATGCTGAATTTGAAAGTATATTTAGAGTAATATAGCTGGACTGAAGAATTAAATAAAATTTGTAACTAGTTAAATACGAGCAGAGTTCAAATTAAATATATTATAGTAAGGCGTACCATCTTGTGTTAGGTAGGACCACATTTTACGAATAAAATGATTTACAAATTGGATACATTACACATATATAGGTAGGCTAGAGTAGACAAAATAATTGTCAGACTTACAGGAGTATCTATAATAAAGAAACTTTGGTTACCGAAACTTTATTTAATTAAATTGCTTCAGTGCCTTACAGGGACTTTTTTTAAAAATTAGTTAATTACCCCTTGGGTAATTATGAAGATTCTCATCAATGCTGATATTGCGCTGATATATTTTTATTATATTCTTCTATGTTATATAAACACGAGAAAAATAATTTTAAACGGCGGTCGAACCTATTTACGGAGACAAAAAATTAAATTTTTACTCCCATAAGAACGCATGGCGTTAGCCTAGGTATATTGTATTAATTAAATTAGAATGCTAATTTGCTCCATTATTAAATTTTGGACAGAACACAGTGATATTATGTATAGTTGGGTCTATAACAACCGGTAGGCCTAGTGTACAACCCAAAGTAATCCAGACATTCATACATAACCTAACAGCTAATTTCCTACAAACAACGGACAACATACACTAAATAAATGATCATCTTACCTTTCATTATTATTCCTAGCGCCTCCAACATATTTTTACTTCGACTTGCAATCACAAACACTTCATACGAATTACAAAATTCTGTCCCACACACGTTAGCAAACTCAACGAATTACGGCACAACGCGACGACTAAACAGAATAAATTATGGCAGGTCGTGATATTTCGTTATACCAACTAAACAGAATAAAAACACACTTTCCTCTGTAGTGTCTGTCTTTTTTACACATGTTACAAATTTTATAGAATAATTATTACGAAGGCCAATATGGCCGACTAACTACCCATATTTCATTATATACATTTGTATATATCGAACAGGTTGTCTGGCTTCAGCGTACAGCAAAAATACGATGTATAAAAATTTGTATAAGTTTTTCGTACGCTGACACACCATAACTTGGGCAAAATAACTTCTTCACCTAAAGATGTACTTATACAAGTTCCTCAAATTTGTTTTAGATACCCTGGGTAAAAATTGGCGTGTGATGAAGAAATTATGCGGCGCTAAGTCTATATATATATATATTGTAACGAAACAAATGTTACAAAAGAATAGTAAATAATAGTGAAATCCGATCCAGAGAAGAAACAAGAAATAATAATTGAAAGCAAATTAAAGGAAAACTATTTGGTTTAACTTATATAATATTATCCAGAAACCCAGAAATAACCCAGTAGAATAGGGCAGTAAACAGAAAAAAGTGAAATAAATAAACCTAGTAGGCCTAATCAACTTACCCTGAATAATAATCCAAACCCAATAAAGAGTACCTAATCCATATAATAAAATTGTATTAATTATAATCATATAGGCCTATAATCAAGGAAAGGAAAAGGGACACAAACCTTTAAAATAATGAGTGTGATCATAAGAAATAGCGACACAGACTACCGTTAAACAGTGTAATTATTTTTGATGGAAGTGTTTTGTTATTATTAGACAGAATTTTAGTTTATCATACAGACAATAGTTTAGCAGTATAAATAAACTAAAACTGTCAAAAACAATTATTATTATTAAAAGTTTTGTTGTATGTTATAAGATTTTATGTCACCAGTTAATTTATGTAAATATATTTATCTCAGGTAGTCAAAGTAGAAATTACAATAAACCATAAAAATTGTTCCACCACATATCATAGAAATTCAAATTAATAAGGTTTTACAGTTATAAACTGAGGCATGTTTAGTATCAAATTGTTTATCTAATTAATAATTGTATAAACATTGCATATATAATTAGAGTATAATAATAAAATTATCTATTAAAGGTAATTTATAAAATATAATGTAGGTAATGGGTGTTGATCCTATAACATTTAAACTGTACATAAATGACCAATCAAAATTTAAGAAATTTGTATGAGTAGGTAACTAAAAGAAAGAAGAAATAACACTTAATTGTTAATTGTGATGGAAAGCAGTTGAATAGTGCGTGTCTAGAGGTAATTAAAAGTATACAAAAATAGATGACCCGTGTGTGAAAGAAGATCTGAAGGACCATCATCGAAGATAATAATCCTTCCACTACCATTTTCATGAACAAATAATACACACAATCAAGAAAAATATTCAGAAACGACCAGGAACCCTTCAGCAATATCGTCTAGATGTGTAAAGTATAATTTGACAATATTTTTTTTTCAACAAGGAACAACCACTAGACAATATAACAATTTACACTAACACTAATCACTAGTCAACATTTTAAAGTGCAACCAAATTCAATATATAAGCTAACAGTGATTACAAGGAAACATTTATTGTACACATTGATAAACTACATTATTTTCTGAGACGGACAAATTGAATATCGTCAAAACTTGTATGTAACTTAATATATAATTTGTGTAAATTTTTAGATTGTAAGTAATATATTGTTTGTAAAGGTACTCTCTATTATTAATCAACATGCAAAGGAACTTTTCGTAGCAGCCACAAGAATTCCCACGAAATATATTAAAATTATTTAATTATAAATCCTGAGATAAATATCGACCCTGTGACAACCTTATGTATCGAATGGAATTTTCCAATAATTGAATTTATGTTACACAGATTAAATCATTATGTTATTAAATCATATCCATGAGTTATTATTCCATTAAGATAGTATTATAAATTGGCGCACCAACTAGTGAGGCTGAAATTAGGGAATATTAAGTGAAGAAATTGAATCAAGCAAATTAATTTCCTAATTTTTAGCTGGCGACTGCTATAAGTTCCAAGAAATTATAAAGATGCGTAAGAGGGCTACATCATTGAAACGGACGAAGGAGGCAGAGAAGGAAGTCAGGATGGAAGAGAAAGAAGTAACATCGGTGGAGGATGTAGAAACGGTAGTAAGAGAGGAAGCCAGAGGAGGCCTGGATTTACAACAACTATGGGAATTAATTAAAGAAGACTCTAAGAAGCAGAAGGAAGAATTCACTGAAAACTCAAGGAAACAAAATGAAATTTTGAGTCAAAACTTATTAAAACAAATGGAGGAAAAATTCGATAACATCAAGGAAGATAACAGACAAACGAAGGAAGATTTGAAGAAGCAGAAGGAAGAATTCACTGAAAACTCAAGGAAACAAAATGAAATTTTGAGTCAAAACTTATTAAAACAAATGGAGGAAAAATTCGATAACATCAAGGAAGATCACAGACAAACAAATGAGAAAATTGATAGTATCAAGGAAGATCACAGACAAACAAATGAGAAAATGAGTGAAAACTTAATAAAACAGATGGAGGAGAGATTTGACCAAAACAGAGAAGACACTAACGAGAATTTAAAACGGATAAATGAGAAAATCGACAGTATTAAAGAAAGTACTAATGAAACTTTAAGACAAACTATAAGTGAAAATAATAACCAAATGAAGGAAGAGTTCAGACAAATCAATGAAGAGAATTTAAGAAGAATTAATGGTAGAATTGAACAAGTCAATGATACAATTAACCAGAAGATGGACAAAATCGATGAGGAAAGGAAGCAAGAAATAGCTGACACTAATGAGAGATTGAGAAAAGCTAACGAAACTATTACACAAAATGAAGCAGTGATAAATACTAGAATAGACCAGGTCCAAGAAAATAGTCGTATTCAAATAGAAGGAATACAAAAGGAACAAGAAAATTTAGTTAATTTACAGAAACAAACCGGAGAAAGGTGTGACAATATTAACACTACGATGAACAATTTAACTGGTCAAGTACGCCAAAATCAAGAAGAAATTGAGTTAATTAGAACCAGACCAAATAATATTACTCATGTTTCCACAAATGAACCCAAAGAAGGGATTAATTTCAAAAATTATCGTAGAAACCCCATGGAATTCCTGGCCAGAATTGAGGAACATTTTAATAAACATCGAATAACTATCTGGAGCTCGATTAGAGAGATGTTGGATGAGCATTTTAGGGAGATTACGGACAACTGGTGGACAGCAACCAGGAATGAGATAGTAGACTACGCCCAATTTAAAAAACTGTTTAAAGAAAAATACTGGTCCGAAGCTATACAAAATATTATAAGGGACAACATTTGTCAGGGAAGATATGATGGAAATAGAGGTACATCTCCAACTACTTACTTCTGGGGAAAGGTATGTTTGGCGAGACACCTAGAGCCAAGAATACCAGAAGAATCCCTAGTAACTAAAATGGCATACCATTACGACACAGGAATTGCCAGAGCATGCCTGGGAAGCCAGATTAAAACGGTCCACGCAATGGCTGACTTATTAGAAAATTATGAACACAAGGGTTACTACAAAAGAAGCAGACAACGAACTGATCAGTGCGGTTCAAAAAATAATAACCATGGTATGAATCATAATCAATATAATAACATGAATAACCCGAATAGTTATGTCAACGATCGTAATTACAACCAAAATTTTACCCCAAATAATAACCAACCAGCAAACTTCAATCGAAACCCAATTAACAATAATGATAACAACAGGCCCAATCAAAATTACCATCCGGGTAATAGAAATAATAATAATTATAATAACTACCGAACAAACCAAAATTATAATAATTTTAGGAGTAACTCAGGAGTTAATAACAATAATAATCAGGGTAATTATAATAATAATCGTTCGTACCGACCCCGAATAAATTACATCAGTGCCGAAGAAGGGGATTACTGGAGATACCATCAACCTCGGAGGAACAGTTTTAATAACAGTTATGATCAAAGAGGAAATCCCAGAGGGATGAGTCACCATTATAACCGAGTCAGAAGTAGAAGCCAGGAGGACTTCCGAGAATCAAGGGGAAGTGAACAATTAGACAACCGAGAGGTTGAACAACCAGGAACCAGCACACCAGTCCAGGCAAATCAACAGTCATGCCCGGAAAATAATCATGATAGCCTTAATTTAAACGGAGTGAGGCAGTAATAAACCCTCGCGACCCCTTACTGCTACTAACTACTGGGTACAATAACCACCAAATTCAAAAACATAGTAATAACAAATTACTACCAACTAATTATGAAACACTAATTATGGAAAATAAAAGAATTTTGAAGTATAACAACAACCAAAGTTTAAGGACGGACAGTCAAAATCTTACTATTATTTACAAAATATCACTATAATATTGACGACTCGGAACACTAAGTTATTTACAATTATTATTTGAAAAATCTTCGAGATGAACTGTTGGAGGAAACGGTGACAAGTAGAATCAACCAGCATAATGAAATTTTATACATAACCGCTCAAATTGAAGGAATTCCTACACGAATAATGATAGATACTGGTGCAAATGTATCACTTATTAACGACGCTGAACTGGAGAGAATACAGAAACAAAGTAAAAATATAATACCTACCTTACCTGTCAATAATGTTATTTTAATAGGTGCCACTGGGCGTCAAAATAAAACAGTGAGAAAACAAGTGTCATTGGAAATAGAAAGCAAAGGTGTTACAATTAATATTATATGTTTGGTCGCAATCGGCCTACCATTCGAATTATTAATCGGATGCGATATGCTGAGGAAATACTCAGCCATTATTGATTTGAGCAAGGAGAAGGTGTCCTTGAACTCAGAAGGTGTTATGTGGACGGCAGAGTTAATAGGAAGCGATGGTGCCCCTCTGAACCGTACCCATCACCAAGTTAGGGAATTAAATTTTTTAAATAATGACACCCAATGCAGAAAAATAATCTATAATATGACAAATGAAGACCTGTGGAACAGTAAATTACAGGAGATAAGAGAGTTTAGACACCAAGGCACAAATAATTTGACAGTAAAACAAGTAGAAGATCTCATTATAATATATAAGAAGTATAAACATGTATTTTCAGAAAACCCAGGAAAAGTAAAAAACTATCAGTGTAGAATACAATTTAAAGAACCAGCAGAATTCCACAGAAAATCCTATCCTATACCATATTCATTGAAGGAGGCGGTTAGAGCTGAAATTAATAAAATGTTGTTAAATGATGTAATTGAGCATAGCCAATCACCATATACTAACCCAATAGTAGCAATTCAGAAGATTATAATCAACAATACATGAAAAAATATCATGAGGAAGAAAAGGTAAAATAACATAAGTAATTATGTCCTCACACCTAATGAAGTGTTCAGAAATAATTACTTCTGAAGGGAGGCAATTTGTAACGAAACAAATGTTACAAAAGAATAGTAAATAATAGTGAAATCCGATCCAGAGAAACAAGAAATAATAATTGAAAGCAAATTAAAGGAAAACTATTTGGTTTAACTTATATAATATTATCCAGAAACCCAGAAATAACCCAGTAGAATAGGGCAGTAAACAGAAAAAAGTGAAATAAATAAACCTAGTAGGCCTAATCAACTTACCCTGAATAATAATCCAAACCCAATAAAGAGTACCTAATCCATATAATAAAATTGTATTAATTATAATCATATAGGCCTATAATCAAGGAAAGGAAAAGGGACACAAACCTTTAAAATAATGAGTGTGATCATAAGAAATAGCGACACAGACTACCGTTAAACAGTGTAATTATTTTTGATGGAAGTGTTTTGTTATTATTAGACAGAATTTTAGTTTATCATACAGACAATAGTTTAGCAGTATAAATAAACTAAAACTGTCAAAAACAATTATTATTATTATTAAAAGTTTTGTTGTATGTTATAAGATTTTATGTCACCAGTTAATTTATGTAAATATATTTATCTCAGGTAGTCAAAGTAGAAATTACAATAAACCATAAAAATTGTTCCACCACATGTCATAGAAATTCAAATTAATAAGGTTTTACAGTTATAAACTGAGGCATGTTTAGTATCAAATTGTTTATCTAATTAATAATTGTATAAACATTGCATATATAATTAGAGTATAATAATAAAATTATCTATTAAAGGTAATTTATAAAATATAATGTAGGTAATGGGTGTTGATCCTATAACATTTAAACTGTACATAAATGACCAATCAAAATTTAAGAAATTTGTATGAATAGGTAACTAAAAGAAAGAAGAAATAACACTTAATTGTTAATTGTGATGGAAAGCAGTTGAATAGTGCGTGTCTAGAGGTAATTAAAAGTATACAAAAATAGATGACCCGTGTGTGAAAGAAGATCTGAAGGACCATCATCGAAGATAATAATCCTTCCACTACCATTTTCATGAACAAATAATACACACAATCAAGAAAAATATTCAGAAACGACCAGGAACCCTTCAGCAATATCGTCTAGATGTGTAAAGTATAATTTGACAATATTTTTTTTTCAACAAGGAACAACCACTAGACAATATAACAATTTACACTAACACTAATCACTAGTCAACATTTTAAAGTGCAACCAAATTCAATATATAAGCTAACAGTGATTACAAGGAAACATTTATTGTACACATTGATAAACTACATTATTTTCTGAGACGGACAAATTGAATATCGTCAAAACTTGTATGTAACTTAATATATAATTTGTGTAAATTTTTAGATTATAAGTAATATATTGTTTGTAAAGGTACTCTCTATTATTAATCAACATGCAAAGGAACTTTTCGTAGCAGCCACAAGAATTCCCACGAAATATATTAAAATTATTTAATTATAAATCCTGAGATAAATATCGACCCTGTGACAACCTTATGTATCGAATGGAATTTTCCAATAATTGAATTTATGTTACACAGATTAAATCATTATGTTATTAAATCATATCCATGAGTTATTATTCCATTAAGATAGTATTATAATATATATATATATATAGTAACGTAGCGGTTATTTAACGAAACGTCCATCTTATTCAAGCCCCAATGTTGGGTTCGCCATTCTGTAACGTAATCGCTTGTTTCAGAGGTTTCCGCCTCTCCAAGAGTATATTACAATTACGGGTTTATAATTAATTCAGCCCCAATGTTGGGTTCGCCATTCTGTAACGTAATCGCTTTGGAGGTCTTATTTAATTAAGACGCACTGTTGTAAGCACCATTCTGTAACGTACCGCCAATAGAGTGTTTGTGTGACGTCCGTCTTTTTTACAGTCTCGGATCGGTCAGAAAACCTCTTAGCAATCGCCACTCATGAATTATAAAGACTGAGGTTTAAATAAAGTTGGTGGTAATGTTACCCAAACAAAGCAGAAATCGAGTGTGGGGTTAATCTATTCTTTACTGTTTCTTAAAATTCTCATCTATTTTATCAAACTTCTCGGCTATAAATCTCATCATGTCTTGCCAATTTGGTTCTCTCCTGGCTTCCGCTTTGTCTGGTTGGTCCCCTTGGGCATCCTCTTCCACTATTTCCTTTTCCGTGCTCATAATTGTTTCAGTTTCTTCTTTATCACCCACCGGTTGTTCCACTTCACTGTCCGTAAATATTTCTATCTCTCGTTCCTGTCCACCTTCTTCCTTCTCCTTTTCTTCTGCCCTCTTCTTCGATCTGCGTCTGGTATTATGCATTTCTTGTTTTCTCATAACTGTCGACGATAATTAGGTTTTTTCGTATATTAATTTATTAAATATATCAAAATTCTTTTCTAATTACAGCCCTTTAACGTTGAGCGCCAATTTGTAACGTTGCGGTTATTTAGCGAAACGTCCGTCTTATTCAAGCCCCAATGTTGGGTTCGCCATTCTGTAACGTAATCGCTTGTATCAGAGGTTTCCGCCTCTCCAAGAGTATATTACAATTACGGGTTTATAATTAATTCAGCCCCAATGTTGGGTTCGCCATTCTGTAACGTAATCGCTTTGGAGGTCTTATTTAATTAAGACGCACTGTTGTAAGCACCATTCTGTAACGTACCGCCAATAGAGTGTTTGTGTGACGTCCGTCTTTTTTACAGTCTCGGATCGGTCAGAACACCTCTTAGCAATCGCCACTTATGAATTATAAAGACTGAGGTTTAAATAAAGTTGGTGGTAATGTTACCCAAACAAAGCAGAAATCGAGTGTGTGTGATTTGGGTTAAGTAGGGAAGTTGTTTAGCCTTCTTTTGAAGAGAGAGCAAGTACCGTTTGTTTACCCTCGGATTAGACGATTTCTAAATTTTTCAAATATTTGCCGTGAACCGAATCAGCTGATTTTGACATTAGTCCAAATATAGGTTAACCAAACGACACTGTGGCTGAATACGACCTGGTGGATCGTCCTCTTCTTATTTTTTCTGAAATCTACTACAACTACCCACTACAATAAAGGAAACACATTTTATTATTCAATATCATTTCTCAATAATATTTATTGATAATATTATCGGTTTTTCTCTTTCGCCAAAATACAAATATTACAATCGATATTTTCAATAACTAGTACATGATATCGACTTCATTGAGTAAACATGGAATTGTCAAAAAAATCTGGTTTTGACCGATTTTACAATTTTATCTTTTATTTAAACATCAATCAACATATAATTCTTTTATTTATTTCCCCAGGGTTAAGGGTAAGTTCTTTTTGTTATGAGATGGTCAGAAATGGATAATTGTACTACGCTTTACAAATATAGAAAAACTTCGAAAATTTGTTTATTCTCTTAGTACGTAGTTCCGGATTTGTCCGTAAGAGAGCAGATTGTTTTATTTTTATTAAAACATGTGATTACACTTGGAAAGTTTTGTACTGAACGACCATTTGATTTGAGTTTTCTTTGTTAAATATTAAAAGAACTGTTTATATTACCTCTCTTCTCGAAGTTCTTACTTGTGTGAAGCTGTTTCTCAGGTGGTGTTCTTAGTTGTTTACAATTTCATAACCGTCTGTCAAATACTATCTCGTCAAAACTCGAAATGCGGCTAGGCCAGGCCTGATCGTCCAAATGGTTTTTCACTTTTATTATGGAGCATAGCACGTTAACTTTGATAATTAAGGTAGTGGTACATAATGTGTATACTGTTATTTAAATTTTGTAACAATTTTGTGCTGTTCAAAAGATTTCTAAAGGATTTTTTAATACAATTTTTATCTCATCATTTTTTCAACCCGACGGTTTTCAATCTCCAATTCGATTAAACAATACTTGTTATTCTGTTACTCTTAGTAACCCATAATTTTTATGTCATTTTTTATTGGTGCTGCTATTTACTTTTTAGTATATAGGCGGTTTTTAATTATTATAAATTTATTTTTGATTTACCGAAAAATAATTCCTTTTAATTTTGGTTTCTTTCCCAATTTGATTTACATAATAGTTTTTTGTTTATTTTCTTATAACTTTAGATATAAGTCTTTAATATTATTATTAACTTTAAATGAATTTATATATTACTTATTAATCTCTTATAGTATTCTTACACTGCACTATTTTCTTCTGCCATTTCCCCTATACAGTATTATTTTAATTTTTATTATCATCTGATATTTAAATCTTTTATTTTTTAAAAACCCTGGCTTATCTTATATAATAACACAATTATTTTATAAAATATAAAATTAACATAGGTCCTAAATTTTGTTGCCTACACAATATAAATCCCACAATAACTAAACAAAATAAATAATTATTTGGTAGCATCATAGTCTACTATTATAGTCTATAATTCTCACATCTACAGCACAATTCTGTAAGAAGTTCCCTTCACCTTCACTTATTACCTCATTGGGTACACTATAACTCACTTGTCACTGTATATCACTTCAATATTGTTTATAATGTTTAGTGATACAACTTAATTTTTAGCCAGTTATAGTTTACCAATTGCTGACCTTTATGGTAGTACAAGAGTTATCAGTTATTGGGACTGGGTTATGTACCGTTACATAAACCCCCCCCCACTAGAACAAATTTATTTTGGTTTTACTCGTTTACTAAAATAAATTGTTGATTGTTTCAATTCTCCTAATATTCTTGGCTTTTTTCTTCGTAATATTGTTTCATTTCCGACTGGTTGTATACTCCTTTTATTCTGTTATTGTTAATTGTTTTAATTTCATAGGTATTATTCCCCTTCACCTGGGTTATGAGGTAAGGTCCAGTATAAAGTAACAGTAGCTTCCGAGCAATACCCTCTATAGAACTGGGTAGTTGTCTATTTTTTATTAATACCTTATCTCCCATCTGGTATTTATCCAATCTTTTCTTTTTTTCTTGATCCCTTTTTTGTTGAAGTTCCACTTTATGCAACACTCTGTTGTGCATTTCCACTTTGTCGAACTTTACTCTCTCTCCTGGAGGAAAATTTATCAACGAGGTAATTTCTCTTGGTGATGGTTTATCAAACATTACCTGATAAGGGCTAGTTCCGATAGTGTCATGGTATGACCAATTAAGGAAAGTCTCTGCTGGTTCGATGTACTGGCTCCAGTTTTTATGTTCTTGGTGACAGTATGTACGTAGAATTCGGCCAACTTCCCTTAATACATGTTCAGCAGGATTACTACTAGGGTGGTACACTGATATTTTGTAGGTCCTTATTTGCCATTTTCTCAATTCTTCTTTCCACTTTTTACCCCGAAATTGCATTCCATGATCCGTTATAATTGTTTCCGGTTTTCCCACCTCAGGTAAGTATTTTTGAATGATTACTTCTAAAATTTTCTTCGTTGTGGCTCTACTGATAGCGTAGAGTTTTGTATATTTAGTATAATGATCAAATATAATGATTTTATATTTATATTTATGTCTCCCTCCACTTCTGGGAAAAGGTCCACATATATCCGAGAATGTCCTTTCAAGTTTACTATTACATTTTATTGTAATCATTGCGTCCGTTCTCTTCTCATTATTTACTTTTACTAGCTGGCATATGTTGCAGTTTTTTACTATTACTCTTACTCTCTTATTTATAGCTTTCACATAACAGTGTTCAGATAGAGCTTTAATAACTTTGAGTGATCCCATGTGCCCATATCTTTCATGATAATCCTTAATCAGGGCTACTTCTGTTGCTTCTGGCACATACATCTTCCATACATGATCCTTACTGGTAGGACGAATAAAAAGGATTTCTTCATAAACACAGAAAAATTTCATTATTATAGGGTCATTTTGTAATATTCGTTCCTTAATTTTTGTTAATTTAGTGTCCCTTTGCTGATCGATTTTTATTTTATTAATTATATCTTGTTAACTCCTTTTTCACCTTAATAATGTAATATATTTTTCCAATACTTTCTGGTTCTATTTCACAAGTTCCTTTTTCTAGATTAATCCGTGATAATCGGTCTGCTATTACATTCTTCTTACCAGGAATATATTCCCAGTCTAAATTATACTCTTGAAGTATTAATACCGATCTGGTGAGTCTGCCGTGGTTAAGTTTACAATTTTTTAAAAACGAAATTGATCTATGATCGGTTCTGATGGTTACTGGGTATCCCAATATAAATGTTCGAAATTTTATACATGAGAACACAACACTCAGCAGTTCCTTTTCAGTTACTGTATAATTCCTCTCACAACTACTCAGTACTCTGCTTGCAAAACTGATGACCCCATGATTTCCTTCCTCATCTTCCTGATATAGCTCACTTCCAAGGCTAATGTTACTAGCATCACAATTTATGAAAAAACGTTTATTAAAATTTGGTTGATGTAACATGATGCAGTCAAGAAATTTATTTTTTACTATCTGAAAATTATTATCTTCACTTTCTTCCCATTTCCACTTGTTTTTCTTTGAAAGTAAACATTGGAATTTGGCTGTTACTTCTGAATAATTCTGTTGAAATTTCCTATAATAGTTGCATATCCCCAGAAAAGATTGTAATTGTTTTAAGTTTTTTGGTTTAGGAAAATCTTGGATAGCCTTTACCTTTTCAGGAGATGGTTTAATTCCAGTAGCAGATAAAATGAACCCTAAAAATGGTAGTTCATGTGTGATAAATTTAGATTTATCCAGTTTTAAAGTTATATTATGTTGCAATAGTTTATTTAATACTGTTTCCACTCGGTTACAATGCTCCTCCCAAGTACAAGACGTAATTAATATGTCATCCACATATATTGTAGTAAAATCTAAAACTTCCTTACCTAAAATTTGGTCCATGCATTGGATGAACACGGCCACAGAATTTACCAATCCGAAAGGCAAACGCTTAAAATGATAATTTCGTCCTTCGAATATGAAAGCAACATATTGTCTGCTGTTAGGGTGCAACTCTATTTCCCAATATCCACAGACTGCATCCCAAGTACTCATGTACTTGCATCCATAGAATTTTTTCATTATTTCTTCAATCTCACCTGGAGACGTGCGATCGTTAATGAGCATTTTATTCAACTCCCGAGCATCAAGACATAGTCTTACTTGACCATCTTTCTTCGGTATAGCTACCAACGGGCTGGTATACGGAGAACTACTTCTTTCAATTATGTCTTCCAATATCATTCTTTGAATTTCTTTCCTTGCTGCCTCTTTCAAAGCTTGAGCAAAAGGGTATGACCGTTTATTAAAATTTACATTTTCCTTGAACTTTAGTTCACACAAGAAGTTTTTTGCTTTTTCTGGTGACTCTGAGAATACTGATTTATATTTATCATAAATTTTAAAAGCTTTTGTTTTTGTTCTACATTAATTATTTCCGGTGCCTGCCTATTCTGAAACTCAATTATCTCTTCTATCTTCTCTTGCCAAATCTTTGATTCTGTTACTTCTGTGTTCTTACCTAGGGTTAATCTATTATCCTCCCTAACAAAAAATGAGCTCGGACACTGAGGGGCACTTTGGCTACCAATTAACTCAGCCGTTAACTCACCATTTTCTGTGCTCAAGGTTACTATACCCCTGGCCAGATTTATAATTGCAGTGTGTCGCCGTAGCATACCACACCCTATTAACACCCTAAACGGTAGCCCTTTCGCTACTAAAAATCCCATAGTTATTCCTATTCCACTAGTGGTAACATTCAAAGACACTTGTTTCCTGATTGTTTTATTTTGTTTCCCGGTGGCAACAACAATTGTTAAATTATTAATTGGTAAAGTAGGTATTCTCTCAGTAGTTAGCTCAGTAATACGGTCTAGTTCTAATTGATCAATAATTTAAATATTTGCTCCTGTATCAATCATGGCCTCTGCTGACACTCCATTTAATTTTATTTGTATATAGACTATGTCATTGTTTGGCGATGACTCTTTAATTGCTCTTTCTTCCATTAAGTCTGACTGTATATTTTTTTAAAAATTATTTCTGATAACGGTTATTGGTTTGTTTAATTTATTATTATAATTGGGTTTGTGGTAAATTCTGTGCCCTGTTGTTTCTAACAGTGACGGGCAGTCACATCTTCTCACTGCTGGTACCCGTTTCCCCTATTTCCATCATTATTATTGTTTGATTCAACATTTTCATTATGTTGAATATTGCTTATTGGTCTCCTTTCTTCATCACTATCTCTGAATCTAGGTTGCTCTTCACTCCTACTCCTTTGTGGACCTTCTTCTCGGTGATAAGAATCATGTCTGTAATTTCGACTGTTATAATTTGGCCATCTTCCTCGATCCCTGTTATTAAAATAATTGTTATTAGCATGCACATAATTTACTCTAGGTCGATTATCTCTTAGTGGTTCATTCTTTCGCTCCTCAGTATTCCCTGACCTCCATCTACTCCTCCTATAATAAGATTCTTGCTCATAATTTTCTAGTAGCGTTTCCATGCCTCCAATAGTTTTTATTTGTCCACTTAATCGGGCACTGATGATCTTCTCTTCGAAATGATACGCAATTTTGGTCACTAGACACTCTTCAGGGATCTTTGGGTCTAAATACTTTGCTATACACACCTTCCCCAAAAAGTAAGCAGTAGGTGTTTGTCCCATTGTACGGTCATACCTACCATGACAGATATCGTCCCTAATAATGTTTTGTACTGACTCCGACCAGTACTTAAGTTTGAACATTGTTTTGAAACCCCCATAATCACACACCTCGTTCCTGATTACCGTCCACCAATTATCATTGATGTTTTTGAAAGATTCGTCTAATATACCTTTGATCATATTCCATCGATTCTCCTTTGATCTGTTCAAAATTTCGTCTACTCTCCCTAAAAATTCGAGTGGGTTTCTGCGATAATCCCGAAAGTTTACACTTTCCTTACTATCTTGGATAACATGATGACTGTTGCATGCAGATCTAGAACTTATTCTATCTACATCACCTTGTAAATTGGTTTGTATTTGTTGCAAATTATCTAATTTCTCTGCTTGGCTATTACTCTGATTTTTTACATTCTCTACTGTGTTATGAAAATCCGAAAATTTACAGTTTAGACTGCCTTTGATACTATCTAACTGGTCATTGTTTTCTTGGCGTATGGCCATTACTCGAACTTGATTATTTTGTTCCTCCTTTTCCATCCGTGCATCGATTCCTGTTTTAATTAGTTCCATCTTTTCTTCTGTTTTATCCAATCTTTGATTGGTTTCTATTACTTTCTTCTCTGCCTCTTCCTTATATTCATCTACTCTTTGGCTAAGCGTATTACTGACCAGTTCAATTTTACTCTCCAGATTTTCTCTTAACTCCTTATTGAACTTCTCCATTTTACCCTCCAATTGTTTTAAATTTTCTTTGTTTAGTTTCTCAATTTGTTTTAAACTGTCCCTCAAGTTTTCATTTTGCTTCCTTGAGTTCTCTTCCTGTTTCTCAAAATTCTCCTCTATTTTATCAAATTTTTCCTCCTGTCTCTTAAAAATTTCCTTATTTTCCTCATTGTTTTGCTTCGAGTTTTCCTCCTGTTTCTTAAAATTCTCATCTATTTTATCAAACTTCTCGGCTATAAATCTCATCATGTCTTGCCAATTTGGTTCTCTCCTGGCTTCCGCTTTGTCTGGTTGGTCCCATTGGGCATCCTCTTCCACTATTTCCTTTTCCGTGCTCATAATTGTTTCAGTTTCTTCTTTATCACCCACCGGTTGTTCCATTTCACTGTCCGTAAATATTTCTATCTCTCGTTCCTGTCCACCTTCTTCCTTCTCGTTTTCTTCTGCCCTCTTCTTTGATCTGCGTCTGGCATTATGCATTTCTTGTTTTCTCATAACTGTCGACGATAATTAGGTTTTTTCGTATATTAATTTATTAAATATATCAAAATTCTTTTCTAATTACAGTCCTTTAACGTTGAACGCCAATTTGTAACGTAGCGGTTATTTAGCAAAACGTCCGTCTTATTCAAGCCCCATTGTTGGGTTCGCCATTCTGTAACGTAATCGCTTGTATCAGAGGTTTCCGCCTCTCCAAGAGTATATTACAATTACGGGTTTATAATTAATTCAGCCCCAATGTTGGGTTCGCCATTCTGTAACGTAATCGCTTTGGAGGTCTTATTTAATTAGGATGCACTGTTGTAAGCACCATTCTGTAACGTACCGCCAATAGAGTGTTTGTGTGACGTCCGTCTTTTTTACAGTCTCGGATCGGTCAGAACACCTCTTAGCAATCGCCACTTATGAATTATAAAGACTGAGGTTTAAATAAAGTTGGTGGTAATGTTACCCAAACAAAGCAGAAATCGAGTGTGTGTGATTTGGGTTAAGTAGGGAAGTTGTTTAGCCTTCTTTTGAAGAGAGAGCAAGTACCGTTTGTTTACCCTCGGATTAGACGATTTCTAAATTTTTCAAATATTTGCCGTGAACCGAATCAGCTGATTTTGACATTAGTCCAAATATAGGTTAACCGAACGACACTGTGGCTGAATACGACCTGGTGGATCGTCCTCTTCTTATTTTTTCTGAAATCTACTACAACTACCCACTACAATAAAGGAAACACATTTTATTATTCAATATCATTTCTCAATAATATTTATTGATAATATTATCGGTTTTTCTCTTCCGCCAAAATACAAATATTACAATCGATATTTTCAATAACTAGTACATGATATCGACTTCATTGAGTAAACATGGAATTGTCAAAAAAATCTGGTTTTGACTGATTTTACAATTTTATCTTTTATTTAAACGTCAATCAACATATAATTCTTTTATTTATTTCCTCAGGGTTAAGGGTAAGTTCTTTTTGTTATGAGATGGTCAGAAATGGATAATTATACTACGCTTTACAAATATAGAAAAACTTTGAAAATTTGTTTATTCTCTTAGTACGTAGTTCCGGATTTGTCCGTAAGAGAGCAGATTGTTTTATTTTTATTAAAACATGTGATTACACTTGGAAAGTTTTGTACTGAACGACCATTTGATTTGAGTTTTCTTTGTTAAATATTAAAAGAACTGTTTATATTACCTCTCTTCTTGAAGTTCTTACTTGTGTGAAGCTGATTCTCAGGTGGTGTTCTTAGTTGTTTGCAATTTCATAACCGTCTGTCAAATACTATCTCGTCAAAACTCGAAATGCGGCTAGGCCAGGCCTGATCGTCCAAATGGTTTTTCACTTTTATTATGGAGTATAGCACGTTAACTTTGATAATTCAGGTAGTGGTACATAATGTGTATAGCCTACTGTTATTTAAATTTTGTAACAATTTTGTGCTGTTCAAAAGATTTCTAAAGGATTTTTTAATACAATTTTTATCTCATCATTTTTTCAACCGGACAGTTTTCAATCTCCAATTCGATTAAACAATACTTGTTATTCTGTTACTCTTAGTAACCCATAATTTTTATGTCATTTTTTATTGGTGCTGCTATTTACTTTTTAGTATATAGGCGGTTTTTAATTATTATAAATTTATTTTTGATTTACCGAAAAATAATTCCTTTTAATTTTGGTTTCTTTCCCAATTTGATTTACATAATAGTTTTTTGTTTATTTTCTTATAACTTTAGATATAAGTCTTTAATATTATTATTAACTTTAAATGAATTTATAAATTACTTATTAATCTCTTATAGTATTCTTACACTGCACTATTTTCTTCTGCCATTTCCCCTATACAGTATTATTTTAATTTTTATTATCATCTGATATTTAAATCTTTTATTTTTTAAAAACCCTGGGTTATCTTATATAATACACAATTATTTTATAAAATATAAAATTAACATAGGTCCTAAATTTTGTTGCCTACACAATATAAATCCCACAATAACTGAACAAAATAAATAATTATTTGGTAGCATCATAGTCTACTATTATAGTCTATAATTCTCACATCTACAGCACAATTCTGTAAGAAGTTCCCTTCACCTTCACTTATTACCTCATTGGGTACACTATAACTCACTTGTCACTGTATATCACTTCAATATTGTTTATAATGTTTAGTGATACAACTTAATTTTTAGCCAGTTATAGTTAACCCATTTCTGACCTTTATGGTAGTACAAGAGTTATCACTTATTGGGACTGGGTTATGTACCGTTACATAAAGCCCCCCCCTAGAACAAATTTAATTTGGTTTTACTCGTTTACTAAAATAAATTGTTGATTGTTTCAATTCTCCTAATATTCTTGGCTTTTTTCTTCATAATATTGTTTCATTTCCGACTGGTTGTATACTCCTTTTATTCTGTTATTGTTAATTGTTTTAATTTCATAGGTATTATTCCCCTTCACCTGGGTTATGAGGTAAGGTCCAGTATAAAGTAACAGTAGCTTCCGAGCAATACCCTCTATAGAACTGGGTAGTTGTCTATTTTTTATTAATACCTTATCTCCCATCTGGTATTTATCCAATCTTTTCTTTTTTTCTTGATCCCTTTTTTGTTGAAGTTCCACTTTATGCAACACTCTGTTGTGCATTTCCACTTTGTCGAACTTTACTCTCTCTCCTGGAGGAAAATTTATCAACGAGGTAATTTCTCTTGGTGATGGTTTATCAAACATTACCTGATAAGGGCTAGTTCCGATAGTGTCATGGTATGACCAATTAAGGAAAGTCTCTGCTGGTTCGATGTACTGGCTCCAGTTTTTATGTTCTTGGTGACAGTATGTACGTAGAATTCGGCCAACTTCCCTTAATACACGTTCAGCAGGATTACTACTAGGGTGGTACACTGATAATTTGTAGGTCCTTATTTGCCATTTTCTCAATTCTTCTTTGCACTTTTTACCCCGAAATTGCGTTCCATGATCCGTTATAATTGTTTCCGGTTTTCCCACCTCAGGTAAGTATTTTTGAATGATTACTTCTAAAATTTTCTTCGTTGTGGCTCTACTGATAGCGTAGAGTTTTGTATATTTAGTATAATGATCAAATATAATGATTATATATTTATATTTATGTCTCCCTCCACTTCTGGGAAAAGGTCCACATATATCCAAGAATGTCCTTTCAAGTTTACTATTAGATTTTATTGTAATCATTGCGCCCGTTCTCTTCTCATTATTTACTTTTACTAGCTGGCATATGTTGCAGTTTTTTACTATTCCTCTTACTCTCTTATTTATAGCTTTCACGTAACAGTGTTCAGATAGAGCTTTAGTAACTTTGAGTGATCCCATATGACCATATCTTTCATGATAATCCTTAATCAGGGCTACTTCTGTTGCTTCTGGCACATACATCTTCCATACATGATCCTTAATGGTAGGACGAATAAAAAGGATTTCTTCATAAACACAGAAAAATTTCATTGTTATAGGGTCATTATGTAATATTCGTTCCTTAATTTTTGTTAATTTAGTGTCCCTTTGCTGATCGATTTTTATTTTATTAATTATATCTTGTTAACTCCTTTTTCACCTTAATAATGTAATATATTTTTCCAATACTTTCTGGTTCTATTTCACAAGTTCCTTTTTCTAGATTAATCCGTGATAATCGGTC
Source organism: Magicicada septendecula (assembly GCA_034769895.1). Taxonomy (NCBI): domain Eukaryota; kingdom Metazoa; phylum Arthropoda; class Insecta; order Hemiptera; family Cicadidae; genus Magicicada; species Magicicada septendecula. The sequence continues at coordinate 259,276,303 of CM068368.1, read as the reverse complement.
TGCTATTACATTCTTCTTACCAGGAATATATTCCCAGTCTAAATTATACTCTTGAAGTATTAATACCGATCTGGTGAGTCTGCCGTGGTTAAGTTTACAATTTTTTAAAAACGAAATTGATCTATGATCGGTTCTGATGGTTACTGGGTATCCCAATATAAATGTTCGAAATTTTATACATGAGAACACAACACTCAGCAGTTCCTTTTCAGTTACTGTATAATTCCTCTCACAACTACTCAGTACTCTGCTTGCAAAACTGATGACCCCATGATTTCCTTCCTCATCTTCCTGATATAGCTCACTTCCAAGGCTAATGTTACTAGCATCACAATTTATGAAATAACGTTTATTAAAATTTGGGTGATGTAACATGATGCAGTCAAGAAATTTATTTTTTACTATCTGAAAATTATTATCTTCACTTTCTTCCCATTTCCACTTGTTTTTCTTTGAAAGTAAACATTGGAATTTGGCTGTTACTTCTGAATAATTCTGTTGAAATTTCCTATAATAGTTGCATATCCCCAGAAAAGATTGTAATTGTTTTAAGTTTTTTGGTTTAGGAAAATCTTGGATAGCCTTTACCTTTTCAGGAGATGGTTTAATTCCAGTAGCAGATAAAATGAACCCTAAAAATGGTAGTTCATGTGTGATAAATTTAGATTTATCCAGTTTTAAAGTTATATTATGTTGCAATAGTTTATTTAATACTGTTTCCACTCGGTTACAATGCTCCTCCCAAGTACAAGACGTAATTAATATGTCATCCACATATATTGTAGTAAAATCTAAAACTTCCTTACCTAAAATTTGGTCCATGCATTGGATGAACATGGCCACAGAATTTACCAATACGAAAGGCAAACGCTTAAAATGATAATTTCGTCCTTCGAATATGAAAGCAACATATTGTCTGCTGTTAGGGTGCAACTCTATTTCCCAATATCCACAGACTGCATCCCAAGTACTCATGTACTTGCATCCATAGAATTTTTTCATTATTTCTTCAATCTCACCTGGAGACGTGCGATCGTTAATGAGCATTTTATTCAACTCCCGAGCATCAAGACATAGTCTTACTTGACCATCTTTCTTCGGTATAGCTACCAACGGGCTGGTATACGGAGAACTACTTCTTTCAATTATGTCTTCCAATATCATTCTTTGAATTTCTTTCCTTGCTGCCTCTTTCAAAGCTTGAGCAATAGGGTATGACCGTTTATTAAAATTTACATTTTCCTTGAACTTTAGTTCACACAAGAAGTTTTTTGCTTTTCCTGGTGACTCTGAGAATACTGATTTATATTTATCATAAATTTTTATAAGCTGTTGTTTTTGTTCTACATTAATTATTTCCGGTGCCTGCCTATTCTGAAACTCAATTATCTCTTCTATCTTCTCTTGCCAAATCTTTGATTCTGTTACTTCTGTGTTTTTACCTAGGGTTAATCTATTATCCTCCCTAACAAAAAATGAGCTTGGACACTGAGGGGCACTTTGGCTACCAATTATCTCAGCCGTTAACTCACCATTTTCTGTGCTCAAGGTTACTATACCCCTGGCCAGATTTATAATTGCAGTGTGTCGCCGTAGCATACCACACCCTATTAACACCCTAAACGGTAGCCCTTTCACTACTAAAAATCCCATAGGTATTCCTATTCCACTAGTGGTAACATTCAAAGACACTTGTTTCCTGATTGTTTTATTTTGTTTACCGGTGGCAACAACAATTGTTAAATTATTAATTGGTAAAGTAGGTATTCTCTCAGTAGTTAGCTCAGTAATACCGTCTAGTTCTAATTGATCAATAATTGAAATATTTGCTCCTGTATCAATCATGGCCTCTGCTGACACTCCATTTAATTTTATTTGTATATAGACTATGTCATTGTTTGGCGATGACTCTTTAATTGCTCTTTCTTCCATTAAGTCTAACTGTATATTTTTTAAAAAATTATTTCTGATAATGGTTATTGGTTTGTTTAATTTATTATTATAATTGGGTTTGTGGTAAATTCTGTGCCCTGTTGTTTCTAGCAGTGACGGACAGTCATATCTTCTCACTGCTGGTACCCGTTTCCCCTATTTCCATCATTATTATTGTTTGATTCAACATTTTCATTATGTTGAATATTGCTTATTGGTCTCCTTTCTTCATCACTATCTCTGAATCTAGGTTGCTCTTCTCTCCTACTCCTTTGTGGACCTTCTTCTCGGTGATAAGAATCATGTCTGTAATTTCGACTGTTATAATTTGGCCATCTTCCTCGATACCTGTTATTAAAATAATTGTTATTAGCATGCACATAATTTACTCTAGGTCGATTATCTCATAGTGGTTCATTCTTTCGCTCCTCAGTATTCCCTGACCTCCATCTACTCCTCCTATAATAAGATTCTTGCTCATAATTTTCTAGTAGCGTTTCCATGCCTCCAATAGTTTTTATTTGTCCACTTAATCGGGCACTGATGATCTTCTCTTCAAAATGATACACAATTTTGGTCACTAGACACTCTTCAGGGATCTTTGGGTCTAAATACTTTGCTATACACACCTTCCCCAAAAAGTAAGCAGTAGGTGTTTGTCCCATTGTACGGTCATACCTACCATGACAGATATCGTCCCTAATAATGTTTTGTACTGACTCCGACCAGTACTTAAGTTTGAACATTGTTTTGAAACCCCCATAATCACACACCTCGTTCCTGATTACCGTCCACCAATTATCATTGATGTTTTTGAAAGATTCGTCTAATATACCTTTGATCATATTCCATCGATTCTCCTTTGATCTGTTCAAAATTTCGTCTACTCTCCCTAAAAATTCGAGTGGGTTTCTGCGATAATCCCGAAAGTTTACACTTTCCTTACTATCTTGGATAACATGATGACTGTTGCATGCAGATCTAGAACTTATTCTATCTACATCACCTTGTAAATTGGTTTGTATTTGTTGCAAATTATCTAATTTCTCTGCTTGGCTATTACTCTGATTTTTTACATTCTCTACTGTTTTATGAAAATCCGAAAATTTACAGTTTAGACTGCCTTTGATACTATCTAACTGGTCATTGTTTTCTTGGCGTATGGCCATTACTCGAACTTGATTATTTTGTTCCTCCTTTTCCATCCGTGCATCGATTCCTGTTTTAATTAGTTCCATCTTTTCTTCTGTTTTATCCAATCTTTGATTGGTTTCTATTACTTTCTTCTCTGCCTCTTCCTTATATTCATCTACTCTTTGGCTAAGCGTATTACTGACCAGTTCAATTTTACTCTCCAGATTTTCTCTTAACTCCTTATTGAACTTCTCCATTTTACCCTCCAATTGTTTTAAATTTTTTTTGTTTAGTTTCTCAATTTGTTTTAAACTGTCCCTCAAGTTTTCATTTTGCTTCCTTGAGTTCTCTTCCTGTTTCTTAAAATTCTCCTCTATTTTATCAAATTTTTCCTCCTGTCTCTTAAAAATTTCCTTATTTTCCTCATTGTTTTGCTTCGAGCTTTCCTCCTGTTTCTTAAAATTCTCATCTATTTTATCAAACTTCTCGGCTATAAATCTCATCATGTCTTGCCAATTTGGTTCTCTCCTGGCTTCCGCTTTGTCTGGTTGGTCCCATTGGGCATCCTCTTCCACTATTTCCTTTTCCGTGCTCATAATTGTTTCAGTTTCTTCTTTATCACCCACTGGTTGTTCCATTTCACTGTCCGTAAATATTTCTATCTCTCGTTCCTGTCCACCTTCTTCCTTCTCCTTTTCTTCTGCCCTCTTCTTCGATCTGCGTCTGGTATTATGCATTTCTTGTTTTCTCATAACTGTCGACAATAATTAGGTTTTTTCGTATATTAATTTATTAAATATATCAAAATTCTTTTCTAATTACAGCCCTTTAACGTTGAGCGCCAATTTGTAAAGTAGCGGTTATTTAGCGAAACGTCCGTCTTATTCAAGCCCCAATGTTGGGTTCGCCATTCTGTAACGTAATCGCTTGTATCAGAGGTTGCCGCCTCTCCAAGAGTATATTACAATTACGGGTTTATAATTAATTCAGCCCCAATGTTGGGTTCGCCATTCTGTAACGTAATCGCTTTGGAGGTCTTATTTAATTAAGATGCACTGTTGTAAGCACCATTCTGTAACGTACCGCCAATAGAGTGTTTGTGTGACGTCCGTCTTTTTTGCAGTCTCGGATCGGTCAGAACACCTCTTAGCAATCGCCACTTATGAATTATAAAGACTGAGGTTTAAATAAAGTTGGTGGTAATGTTACCCAAACAAAGCAGAAATCGAGTGTGTGTGTGTGATTTGGGTTAAGTAGGGAAGTTGTTTAGCCTTCTTTTGAAGAGAGAGCAAGTACCGTTTGTTTACCCTCGGATTAGACGATTTCAAAATTTTTCAAATATTTGCCGTGAACCGAATCAGCTGATTTTGACATTAGTCTCCAAATATAGGTTAACCAAACACACTGTGGCTGAATACGACCTGGTGGATCGTCCTCTTCTTATTTTTTCTGAAATCTACTACAACTACCCTCTAAAATAAAGGAAACACATTTTATTATTCAATATCATTTCTCAATAATATTTATTGATAATATTATCGGTTTTTCTCTTCCGCCAAAATACAAATATTACAATCGATATTTTCAATAACTAGTACATGATATCGACTTCATTGAGTAAACATGGAATTGTCAAAAAAATCTGGTTTTGACCGATTTTACAATTTTATCTTTTATTTAAACATCAATCAACATATAATTCTTTTATTTATTTCCCCAGGGTTAAGGGTAATTTCTTTTTGTCAGAAATGGATAATTGTACTACGCTTTACAAATATAGAAAAACTTCGAAGATTTGTTTATTCTCTTAGTACGTAGTTCCGGATTTGTCCGTAAGAGAGCAGATTGTTTTATTTTTATTAAAGTTTTGTACTGAACGACCATTTGATTTGAGTTTTCTTTGTTAAATATTAAAAGAACTGTTTATATTACCTCTCTTCTCGAAGTTCTTACTTGTGTGAAGCTGTTTCTCAGGTGGTGTTCTTAGTTGTTTACAATTTCATAACCGTCTGTCAAATACTATCTCGTCAAAACTCGAAATGCGGCTAGGCCAGGCCTGATCGTCCAAATGGTTTTTCACTTTTATTATGGAGTATAGCACGTTAACTTTGATAATTAAGGTAGTGGTACATAATGTGTATAGCCTACTGTTATTTAAATTTTGTAACAATTTTGTGCTGTTCAAAAGATTTCTAAAGGATTTTTTAATACAATTTTTATCTCATCATTTTTTCAACCGGACGGTTTTCAATCTCCAATTCGATTAAACAATACTTGTTATTCTGTTACTCTTAGTAACCCATAATTTTTATGTCATTTTTTATTGGTGCTGCTATTTACTTTTTAGTATATAGGCGGTTTTTAATTATTATAAATTTATTTTTGATTTACCGAAAAATAATTCCTTTTAATTTTGGTTTCTTTCCCAATTTGATTTACATAATAGTTTTTTGTTTATTTTCTTATAACTTTAGATATAAGTCTTTAATATTATTATTAACTTTAAATGAATTTATATATTACTTATTAATCTCTTATAGTATTCTTACACTGCACTATTTTCTTCTGCCATTTCCCCTATACAGTATTATTTTAATTTTTATTATCATCTGATATTTAAATCTTTTATTTTTTAAAAACCCTGGGTTATCTTATATAATACACAATTATTTTATAAAATATGAAATTAACATAGGTCCTAAATTTTGTTGCCTACACAATATAAATCCCACAATAACTAAACAAAATAAATAATTAGTTGGTAGCATCATAGTCTACTATTATAGTCTATAATTCTCACATCTACAGCACAATTCTGTAAGAAGTTCCCTTCACCTTCACTTATTACCTCATTGGGTACACTATAACTCACTTGTCACTGTATATCACTTCAATATTGTTTATAATGTTTAGTGATACAACTTAATTTTTAGCCAGTTATAGTTTACCCATTTCTGACCTTTATGGTAGTACAAGAGTTATCACTTATTGGGACTGGGTTATGTACCGTTACATAAAGCCCCCCCACTAGAACAAATTTATTTTGGTTTTACTCGTTTACTAAAATAAATTGTTGATTGTTTCAATTCTCCTAATATTCTTGGCTTTTTTCTTCGTAATATTGTTTCATTTCCGACTGGTTGTATACTCCTTTTATTCTGTTATTGTTAATTGTTTTAATTTCATAGGTATTATTCCCCTTCACCTGGGTTATGAGGTAAGGTCCAGTATAAAGTAACAGTAGCTTCCGAGCAATACCCTCTATAGAACTGGGTAGTTGTCTATTTTTTATTAATACCTTATCTCCCATCTGGTATTTATCCAATCTTTTCTTTTTTTCTTGATCCCTTTTTTGTTGAAGTTCCACTTTATGCAACACTCTGTTGTGCATTTCCACTTTGTCGAACTTTACTCTCTCTCCTGGAGGAAAATTTATCAACGAGGTAATTTCTCTTGGTGATGGTTTATCAAACATTACCTGATAAGGGCTAGTTCCGATAGTGTCATGGTATGACCAATTAAGGAAAGTCTCTGCTGGTTTTATGTACTGGCTCCAGTTTTTATGTTCTTGGTGACAGTATGTACGTAGAATTCGGCCAACTTCCCTTAATACACGTTCAGCAGGATTACTACTAGGGTGGTACACTGATATTTTGTAGGTCCTTATTTGCCATTTTCTCAATTCTTCTTTCCACTTTTTACCCCGAAATTGCGTTCCATGATCCGTTATAATTGTTTCCGGTTTTCCCACCTCAGGTAAGTATTTTTGAATGATTACTTCTAAAATTTTCTTCGTTGTGGCTCTACTGATAGCGTAGAGTTTTGTATATTTAGTATAATGATCAAATATAATGATTATATATTTATATTTATGTCTCCCTCCACTTCTGGGAAAAGGTCCACATATATCCAAGAATGTCCTTTCAAGTTTACTATTAGATTTTATTGTAATCATTGCGCCCATTCTCTTCTCATTATTTACTTTTACTAGCTGGCATATGTTGCAGTTTTTTACTATTCCTCTTACTCTCTTATTTATAGCTTTCACGTAACAGTGTTCAGATAGAGCTTTAATAACTTTGAGTGATCCCATGTGACCATATCTTTCATGATAATCCTTAATCAGGGCTACTTCTGTTGCTTCTGGCACATACATCTTCCATACATGATCCTTAATGGTAGGACGAATAAAAAGGATTTCTTCATAAACACAGAAAAATTTCATTATTATAGGGTCATTTTGTAATATTCGTTCCTTAATTTTTGTTAATTTAGTGTCCCTTTGCTGATCGATTTTTATTTTATTAATTATATCTTGTTAACTCCTTTTTCACCTTAATAATGTAATATATTTTTCCAATACTTTCTGGTTCTATTTCACAAGTTCCTTTTTCTAGATTAATCCGTGATAATCGGTCTGCTATTACATTCTTCTTACCAGGAATATATTCCCAGTCTAAATTATACTCTTGAAGTATTAATACCGATCTGGTGAGTCTGCCGTGGTTAAGTTTACAATTTTTTAAAAACGAAATTGATCTATGATCGGTTCTGATGGTTACTGGGTATCCCAATATAAATGTTCGAAATTTTATACATGAGAACACAACACTCAGCAGTTCCTTTTCAGTTACTGTATAATTCCTCTCACAACTACTCAGTACTCTGCTTGCAAAACTGATGACCCCATGATTTCCTTCCTCATCTTCCTGATATAGCTCACTTCCAAGGCTAATGTTACTAGCATCACAATTTATGAAAAAACGTTTATTAAAATTTGGGTGATGTAACATGATGCAGTCAAGAAATTTATTTTTTACTATCTGAAAATTATTATCTTCACTTTCTTCCCATTTCCACTTGTTTTTCTTTGAAAGTAAACATTGGAATTTGGCTGTTACTTCTGAATAAGTCTGTTGAAATTTCCTATAATAGTTGCATATCCCCAGAAAAGATTGTAATTGTTTTAAGTTTTTTGGTTTAGGAAAATCTTGGATAGCCTTTACCTTTTCAGGAGATGGTTTAATTCCAGTAGCAGATAAAATGAACCCTAAAAATGGTAGTTCATGTGTGATAAATTTAGATTTATCCAGTTTTAAAGTTATATTATGTTGCAATAGTTTATTTAATACTGTTTCCACTCGGTTACAATGCTCCTCCCAAGTACAAGACGTAATTAATATGTCATCCACATATATTGTAGTAAAATCTAAAACTTCCTTACCTAAAATTTGGTCCATGCATTGGATGAACACGGCCACAGAATTTACCAATCCGAAAGGCAAACGCTTAAAATGATAATTTCGTCCTTCGAATATGAAAGCAACATATTGTCTGCTGTTAGGGTGCAACTCTATTTCCCAATATCCACAGACTGCATCCCAAGTACTCATGTACTTGCATCCATAGAATTTTTTCATTATTTCTTCAATCTCACCTGGAGACGTGCGATCGTTAATGAGCATTTTATTCAACTCCCGAGCATCAAGACATAGTCTTACTTGACCATCTTTCTTCGGTATAGCTACCAACGGGCTGGTATACGGAGAACTACTTCTTTCAATTATGTCTTCCAATATCATTCTTTGAATTTCTTTCCTTGCTGCCTCTTTCAACGCTTGAGCAACAGGGTATGACCGTTTATTAAAATTTACATTTTCCTTGAACTTTAGTTCACACAAGAAGTTTTTTGCTTTTCCTGGTGACTCTGAGAATACTGATTTATATTTATCATAAATTTTTATAAGCTGTTGTTTTTGTTCTACATTAATTATTTCCGGTGCCTGCCTATTCTGAAACTCAATTATCTCTTCTATCTTCTCTTGCCAAATCTTTGATTCTGTTACTTCTGTGTTCTTACCTAGGGTTAATCTATTATCCTCCCTAACAAAAAATGAGCTCGGACACTGAGGGGCACTTTGGCTACCAATTAACTCAGCCGTTAACTCACCATTTTCTGTGCTCAAGGTTACTATACCCCTGGCCAGATTTATAATTGCAGTGTGTCGCCGTAGCATACCACACCCTATTAACACCCTAAACGGTAGCCCTTTCGCTACTAAAAATCCCATAGTTATTCCTATTCCACTAGTGGTAACATTCAAAGACACTTGTTTCCTGATTGTTTTATTTTGTTTCCCGGTGGCAACAACAATTGTTAAATTATTAATTGGTAAAGTAGGTATTCTCTCAGTAGTTAGCTCAGTAATACGGTCTAGTTCTAATTGATCAATAATTTAAATATTTGCTCCTGTATCAATCATGGCCTCTGCTGACACTCCATTTAATTTTATTTGTATATAGACTATGTCATTGTTTGGCGATGACTCTTTAATTGCTCTTTCTTCCATTAAGTCTGACTGTATATTTTTTTAAAAATTATTTCTGATAACGGTTATTGGTTTGTTTAATTTATTATTATAATTGGGTTTGTGGTAAATTCTGTGCCCTGTTGTTTCTAACAGTGACGGGCAGTCACATCTTCTCACTGCTGGTACCCGTTTCCCCTATTTCCATCATTATTATTGTTTGATTCAACATTTTCATTATGTTGAATATTGCTTATTGGTCTCCTTTCTTCATCACTATCTCTGAATCTAGGTTGCTCTTCACTCCTACTCCTTTGTGGACCTTCTTCTCGGTGATAAGAATCATGTCTGTAATTTCGACTGTTATAATTTGGCCATCTTCCTCGATCCCTGTTATTAAAATAATTGTTATTAGCATGCACATAATTTACTCTAGGTCGATTATCTCTTAGTGGTTCATTCTTTCGCTCCTCAGTATTCCCTGACCTCCATCTACTCCTCCTATAATAAGATTCTTGCTCATAATTTTCTAGTAGCGTTTCCATGCCTCCAATAGTTTTTATTTGTCCACTTAATCGGGCACTGATGATCTTCTCTTCGAAATGATACGCAATTTTGGTCACTAGACACTCTTCAGGGATCTTTGGGTCTAAATACTTTGCTATACACACCTTCCCCAAAAAGTAAGCAGTAGGTGTTTGTCCCATTGTACGGTCATACCTACCATGACAGATATCGTCCCTAATAATGTTTTGTACTGACTCCGACCAGTACTTAAGTTTGAACATTGTTTTGAAACCCCCATAATCACACACCTCGTTCCTGATTACCGTCCACCAATTATCATTGATGTTTTTGAAAGATTCGTCTAATATACCTTTGATCATATTCCATCGATTCTCCTTTGATCTGTTCAAAATTTCGTCTACTCTCCCTAAAAATTCGAGTGGGTTTCTGCGATAATCCCGAAAGTTTACACTTTCCTTACTATCTTGGATAACATGATGACTGTTGCATGCAGATCTAGAACTTATTCTATCTACATCACCTTGTAAATTGGTTTGTATTTGTTGCAAATTATCTAATTTCTCTGCTTGGCTATTACTCTGATTTTTTACATTCTCTACTGTTTTATGAAAATCTGAAAATTTACAGTTTAGACTGCCTTTGATACTATCTAACTGGTCATTGTTTTCTTGGCGTATGGCCATTACTCGAACTTGATTATTTTGTTCCTCCTTTTCCATCCGTGCATCGATTCCTGTTTTAATTAGTTCCATCTTTTCTTCTGTTTTATCCAATCTTTGATTGGTTTCTATTACTTTCTTCTCTGCCTCTTCCTTATATTCATCTACTCTTTGGCTAAGCCTATTACTGACCAGTTCAATTTTACTCTCCAGATTTTCTCTTAACTCCTTATTGAACTTCTCCATTTTACCCTCCAATTGTTTTAAATTTTCTTCGTTTAGTTTCTCAATTTGTTTTAAACTGTCCCTCAAGTTTTCATTTTGCTTCCTTGAGTTCTCTTCCTGTTTCTTAAAATTCTCCTCTATTTTATCAAATTTTTCCTCCTGTCTCTTAAAAATTTCCTTATTTTCCTCATTGTTTTGCTTCGAGCTTTCCTCCTGTTTCTTAAAATTCTCATCTATTTTATCAAACTTCTCGGCTATAAATCTCATCATGTCTTGCCAATTTGGTTCTCTCCTGGCTTCCGCTTTGTCTGGTTGGTCCCATTGGGCATCCTCTTCCACTATTTCCTTTTCCGTGCTCATAATTGTTTCAGTTTCTTCTTTATCACCCACCGGTTGTTCCATTTCACTGTCCGTAAATATTTCTATCTCTCGTTCCTGTCCACCTTCTTCCTTCTCCTTTTCTTCTGCCCTCTTCTTCGATCTGCGTCTGGTATTATGCATTTCTTGTTTTCTCATAACTGTCGACGATAATTAGGTTTTTTCGTATATTAATTTATTAAATATATCAAAATTCTTTTCTAATTACAGCCCTTTAACGTTGAGCGCCAATTTGTAACGTAGCGGTTATTTAGCGAAACGTCCGTCTTATTTAACCCCCAATGTTGGGTTCGCCATTCTGTAACGTAATCGCTTGTATCAGAGGTTTCCGCCTCTCCAAGAGTATATTACAATTACGGGTTTATAATTAATTCAGCCCCAATGTTGGGTTCGCCATTCTGTAACGTAATCGCTTTGGAGGTCTTATTTAATTAAGATGCACTGTTGTAAGCACCATTCTGTAACGTACCGCCAATAGAGTGTTTGTGTGACGTCCGTCTTTTTTACAGTCTCGGATCGGTCAGAACACCTCTTAGCAATTGCCACTTATGCATTATAAAGACTGAGGTTTAAATAAAGTTGGTGGTAATGTTACCCAAACAAAGCAGAAATCGAGTGTGTGTGATTTGGGTTAAGTAGAGAAGTTGTTTAGCCTTCTTTTGAAGAGAGAGCAAGTACCGTTTGTTTACCCTCGGATTAGAAGATTTCTAAATTTTTCAAATATTTGCCGTGAACCGAATCAGCTGATTTTGACATTAGTCTCCAAATATAGGTTAACCAAACGACACTGTGGCTGAATACGACCTGGTGGATCGTCCTCTTCTTATTTTTTCTGAAATCTACTACAAATACCCACTACAATAAAGGAAACACATTTTATTATTCAATATCATTTCTCAATAATATTTATTGATAATATTATCGGTTTTTCTCTTCCGCCAAAATACAAATATTACAATCGATATTTTCAATAACTAGTACATGATATCGACTTCATTGAGTAAACATGGAATTGTCAAAAAATTCTGGTTTTGACCGATTTTACAATTTTATCTTTTATTTAAACATCAATCAACATATAATTCTTTTATTTATTTCCCCAGGGTTAAGGGTAAGTTCTTTTTGTTATGAGATGGTCAGAAATGGATAATTGTACTACGCTTTACAAATATAGAAAAACTTCGAAAATTTGTTTATTCTCTTAGTACGTAGTTCCGGATTTGTCCGTAAGAGAGCAGATTGTTTTATTTTTATTAAAACATGTGATTACACTTGGAAAGTTTTGTACTGAACGACCATTTGATTTGAGTTTTCTTTGTTAAATATTAAAAGAACTGTTTATATTACCTCTCTTCTCGAAGTTCTTACTTGTGTGAAGCTGTTTCTCAGGTGGTGTTCTTAGTTGTTTACAATTTCATAACCGTCTGTCAAATACTATCTCGTCAAAACTCGAAATGCGGCTAGGCCAGGCCTGATCGTCCAAATGGTTTTTCACTTTTATTATGGAGTATAGCACGTTAACTTTGATAATTAAGGTAGTGGTACATAATGTGTATAGCCTACTGTTATTTAAATTTTGTAACAATTTTGTGCTGTTCAAAAGATTTCTAAAGGTTTTTTTAATACAATTTTTATCTCATCATTTTTTCAACCGGACGGTTTTCAATCTCCAATTCGATTAAACAATACTTGTTATTCTGTTACTCTTAGTAACCCATAATTTTTATGTCATTTTTTATTGGTGCTGCTATTTACTTTTTAGTATATAGGCGGTTTTTAATTATTATAAATATATTTTTGATTTACCGAAAAATAATTCCTTTTAATTTTGGTTTCTTTCCCAATTTGATTTACATAATAGTTTTTTGTTTATTTTCTTATAACTTTAGATATAAGTCTTTAATATTATTATTAACTTTAAATGAATTTATATATTACTTATTAATCTCTTATAGTATTCTTACACTGCACTATTTTCTTCTGCCATTTCCCCTATACAGTATTATTTTAATTTTTATTATCATCTGATATTTAAATCTTTTATTTTTTAAAAACCCTGGGTTATCTTATATAATACACAATTATTTTATAAAATATGAAATTAACATAGGTCCTAAATTTTGTTGCCTACACAATATAAATCCCACAATAACTAAACAAAATAAATAATTAGTTGGTAGGATCATAGTCTACTATTATAGTCTATAATTCTCACATCTACAGCACAATTCTGTAAGAAGTTCCCTTCACCTTCACTTATTACCTCATTGGGTACACTATAACTCACTTGTCACTGTATATCACTTCAATATTGTTTATAATGTTTAGTGATACAACTTAATTTTTAGCCAGTTATAGTTTACCCATTTCTGACCTTTATGGTAGTACAAGAGTTATCACTTATTGGGACTGGGTTATGTACCGTTACATAAAGCCCCCCCACTAGAACAAATTTATTTTGGTTTTACTCGTTTACTAAAATAAATTGTTGATTGTTTCAATTCTCCTAATATTCTTGGCTTTTTTCTTCGTAATATTGTTTCATTTCCGACTGGTTGTATACTCCTTTTATTCTGTTATTGTTAATTGTTTTAATTTCATAGGTATTATTCCCCTTCACCTGGGTTATGAGGTAAGGTCCAGTATAAAGTAACAGTAGCTTCCGAGCAATACCCTCTATAGAACTGGGTAGTTGTCTATTTTTTATTAATACCTTATCTCCCATCTGGTATTTATCCAATCTTTTCTTTTTTTCTTGATCCCTTTTTTGTTGAAGTTCCACTTTATGCAACACTCTGTTGTGCATTTCCACTTTGTCGAACTTTACTCTCTCTCCTGGAGGAAAATTTATCAACGAGGTAATTTCTCTTGGTGATGGTTTATCAAACATTACCTGATAAGGGCTAGTTCCGATAGTGTCATGGTATGACCAATTAAGGAAAGTCTCTGCTGGTTTTATGTACTGGCTCCAGTTTTTATGTTCTTGGTGACAGTATGTACGTAGAATTCGGCCAACTTCCCTTAATACACGTTCAGCAGGATTACTACTAGGGTGGTACACTGATATTTTGTAGGTCCTTATTTGCCATTTTCTCAATTCTTCTTTCCACTTTTTACCCCGAAATTGCGTTCCATGATCCGTTATAATTGTTTCCGGTTTTCCCACCTCAGGTAAGTATTTTTGAATGATTACTTCTAAAATTTTCTTCGTTGTGGCTCTACTGATAGCGTAGAGTTTTGTATATTTAGTATAATGATCAAATATAATGATTATATATTTATATTTATGTCTCCCTCCACTTCTGGGAAAAGGTCCACATATATCCAAGAAGGTCCTTTCAAGTTTACTATTAGATTTTATTGTAATCATTGCGCCCGTTCTCTTCTCATTATTTACTTTTACTAGCTGGCATATGTTGCAGTTTTTTACTATTCCTCTTACTCTCTTATTTATAGCTTTCACGTAACAGTGTTCAGATAGAGCTTTAATAACTTTGAGTGATCCCATGTGACCATATCTTTCATGATAATCCTTAATCAGGGCTACTTCTGTTGCTTCTGGCACATACATCTTCCATACATGATCCTTAATGGTAGGACGAATAAAAAGGATTTCTTCATAAACACAGAAAAATTTCATTATTATAGGGTCATTTTGTAATATTCGTTCCTTAATTTTTGTTAATTTAGTGTCCCTTTGCTGATCGATTTTTATTTTATTAATTATATCTTGTTAACTCCTTTTTCACCTTAATAATGTAATATATGTTTCCAATACTTTCTGGTTCTATTTCACAAGTTCCTTTTTCTAGATTAATCCGTGATAATCGGTCTGCTATTACATTCTTCTTACCAGGAATATATTCCCAGTCTAAATTATACTCTTGAAGTATTAATACCGATCTGGTGAGTCTGCCGTGGTTAAGTTTACAATTTTTTAAAAACGAAATTGATCTATGATCGGTTCTGATGGTTACTGGGTATCCCAATATAAATGTTCGAAATTTTATACATGAGAACACAACACTCAGCAGTTCCTTTTCAGTTACTGTATAATTCCTCTCACAACTACTCAGTACTCTGCTTGCAAAACTGATGACCCCATGATTTCCTTCCTCATCTTCCTGATATAGCTCACTTCCAAGGCTAATGTTACTAGCATCACAATTTATGAAAAAACGTTTATTAAAATTTGGGTGATGTAACATGATGCAGTCAAGAAATTTATTTTTTACTATCTGAAAATTATTATCTTCACTTTCTTCCCATTTCCACTTGTTTTTCTTTGAAAGTAAACATTGGAATTTGGCTGTTACTTCTGAATAATTCTGTTGAAATTTCCTATAATAGTTGCATATCCCCAGAAAAGATTGTAATTGTTTTAAGTTTTTTGGTTTAGGAAAATCTTGGATAGCCTTTACCTTTTCAGGAGATGGTTTAATTCCAGTAGCAGATAAAATGAACCCTAAAAATGGTAGTTCATGTGTGATAAATTTAGATTTATCCAGTTTTAAAGTTATATTATGTTGCAATAGTTTATTTAATACTGTTTCCACTCGGTTACAATGCTCCTCCCAAGTACAAGACGTAATTAATATGTCATCCACATATATTGTAGTAAAATCTAAAACTTCCTTACCTAAAATTTGGTCCATGCATTGGATGAACACGGCCACAGAATTTACCAATCCGAAAGGCAAACGCTTAAAATGATAATTTCGTCCTTCGAATATGAAAGCAACATATTGTCTGCTGTTAGGGTGCAACTCTATTTCCCAATATCCACAGACTGCATCCCAAGTACTCATGTACTTGCATCCATAGAATTTTTTCATTATTTCTTCAATCTCACCTGGAGACGTGCGATCGTTAATGAGCATTTTATTCAACTCCTGAGCATCAAGACATAGTCTTACTTGACCATCTTTCTTCGGTATAGCTACCAACGGGCTGGTATACGGAGAACTACTTCTTTCAATTATGTCTTCCAATATCATTCTTTGAATTTCTTTCCTTGCTGCCTCTTTCAAAGCTTGAGCAATAGGGTATGACCGTTTATTAAAATTTACATTTTCCTTGAACTTTAGTTCACACAAGAAGTTTTTTGCTTTTCCTGGTGACTCTGAGAATACTGATTTATATTTATCATAAATTTTTATAAGCTGTTGTTTTTGTTCTACATTAATTATTTCCGGTGCCTGCCTATTCTGAAACTCAATTATCTCTTCTATCTTCTCTTGCCAAATCTTTGATTCTGTTACTTCTGTGTTTCTACCTAGGGTTAATCTATTATCCTCCCTAACAAAAAATGAGCTCGGACACTGAGGGGCACTTTGGCTACCAATTATCTCAGCCGTTAACTCACCATTTTCTGTGCTCAAGGTTACTATACCCCTGGCCAGATTTATAATTGCAGTGTGTCGCCGTAGCATATCACACCCTATTAACACCCTAAACGGTAGCCCTTTCGCTACTAAAAATCCCATAGGTATTCCTATTCCACTAGTGGTAACATTCAAAGACACTTGTTTCCTGATTGTTTTATTTTATTTCCCGGTGGCACCAACAATTGTTAAATTATTAATTGGTAAAGTAGGTATTCTCTCAGTAGTTAGCTCAGTAATACGGTCTAGTTCTAATTGATCAATAATTTAAATATTTGCTCCTGTATCAATCATGGCCTCTGCTGACACTCCATTTAATTTTATTTGTATATAGACTATGTCATTGTTTGGCGATGACTCTTTAATTGCTCTTTCTTCCATTAAGTCTGACTGTATATTTTTTAAAAAATTATTTCTGATAATGGTTATTGGTTTGTTTAATTTATTATTATAATTGGGTTTGTGGTAAATTCTGTGCCCTGTTGTTTCTAGCAGTGACGGGCAGTCACATCTTCTCACTGCTGGTACCCGTTTCCCCTATTTCCATCATTATTATTGTTTGATTCAACATTTTCATTATGTTGAATATTGCTTATTGGTCTCCTTTCTTCATCACTATCTCTGAATCTAGGTTGCTCTTCACTCCTACTCCTTTGTGGACCTTCTTCTCGGTGATAAGAATCATGTCTGTAATTTCGACTGTTATAATTTGGCCATCTTCCTCGATACCTGTTATTAAAATAATTGTTATTAGCATGCACATAATTTACTCTAGGTCGATTATCTCATAGTGGTTCATTCTTTCGCTCCTCAGTATTCCCTGACCTCCATCTACTCCTCCTATAATAAGATTCTTGCTCATAATTTTCTAGTAGCGTTTCCATGCCTCCAATAGTTTTTATTTGTCCACTTAATCGGGCACTGATGATCTTCTCTTCGAAATGATACGCAATTTTGGTCACTAGACACTCTTCAGGGGTCTTTGGGTCTAAATACTTTGCTATACACACCTTCCCCAAAAAGTAAGCAGTAGGTGTTTGTCCCATTGTACGGTCATACCTACCATGACAGATATCGCCCCTAATAATGTTTTGTACTGACTCCGACCAGTACTTAAGTTTGAACATTGTTTTGAAACCCCCATAATCACACACCTCGTTCCTGATTACCGTCCAACTATTATCATTGATGTTTTTGAAAGATTCGTCTAATATACCTTTGATCATATTCCATCGATTCTCCTTTGATCTGTTCAAAATTTCGTCTACTCTCCCTAAAAATTCGAGTGGGTTTCTGCGATAATCCCGAAAGTTTACACTTTCCTTACTATCTTGGATAACATGATGACTGTTGCATGCAGATCTAGAACTTATTCTATCTACATCACCTTGTAAATTGGTTTGTATTTGTTGCAAATTATCTAATTTCTCTGCTTGGCTATTACTCTGATTTTTTACATTCTCTACTGTTTTATGAAAATCTGAAAATTTACAGTTTAGACTGCCTTTGATACTATCTAACTGGTCATTGTTTTCTTGGCGTATGGCCATTACTCGAACTTGATTATTTTGTTCCTCCTTTTCCATCCGTGCATCGATTCCTGTTTTAATTAGTTCCATCTTTTCTTCTGTTTTATCCAATCTTTGATTGGTTTCTATTACTTTCTTCTCTGCCTCTTCCATATATTCATCTACTCTTTGGCTAAACCTATTACTGACCAGTTCAATTTTACTCTCCAGATTTTCTCTTAACTCCTTATTGAACTTCTCCATTTTACCCTCCAATTGTTTTAAATTTTCTTAGTTTAGTTTCTCAATTTGTTTTAAACTGTCCCTCAAGTTTTCATTTTGCTTCCTTGAGTTCTCTTCCTGTTTCTTAAAATTCTCCTCTATTTTATCAAATTTTTCCTCCTGTCTCTTAAAAATTTCCTTATTTTCCTCATTGTTTTGCTTCGAGCTTTCCTCCTGTTTCTTAAAATTCTCATCTATTTTATCAAACTTCTCGGCTATAAATCTCATCATGTCTTGCCAATTTGGTTCTCTCCTGGCTTCCGCTTTGTCTGGTTGGTCCCATTGGGCATCCTCTTCCACTATTTCCTTTTCCGTGCTCATAATTGTTTCAGTTTCTTCTTTATCACCCACCGGTTGTTCCATTTCACTGTCCGTAAATATTTCTATCTCTCGTTCCTGTCCACCTTCTTCCTTCTCCTTTTCTTCTGCCCTCTTCTTCGATCTGCGTCTGGTATTATGCATTTCTTGTTTTCTCATAACTGTCGACGATAATTAGGTTTTTTCGTATATTAATTTATTAAATATATCAAAATTCTTTTCTAATTACAGCCCTTTAACGTTGAGCGCCAATTTGTAATGTAGCGGTTATTTAGCGAAACGTCCGTCTTATTTAACCCCCAATGTTGGGTTCGCCATTCTGTAACGTAATCGCTTGTATCAGAGGTTTCCGCCTCTCCAAGAGTATATTACAATTACGGGTTTATAATTAATTCAGCCCCAATGTTGGGTTCGCCATTCTGTAACGTAATCGCTTTGGAGGTCTTATTTAATTAAGATGCACTGTTGTAAGCACCATTCTGTAACGTACCGCCAATAGAGTGTTTGTGTGACGTCCGTCTTTTTTACAGTCTCGGATCGGTCAGAACACCTCTTAGCAATTGCCACTTATGCATTATAAAGACTGAGGTTTAAATAAAGTTGGTGGTAATGTTACCCAAACAAAGCAGAAATCGAGTGTGTGTGATTTGGGTTAAGTAGGGAAGTTGTTTAGCCTTCTTTTGAAGAGAGAGCAAGTACCGTTTGTTTACCCTCGGATTAGAAGATTTCTAAATTTTTCAAATATTTGCCGTGAACCGAATCAGCTGATTTTGACATTAGTCTCCAAATATAGGTTAACCAAACGACACTGTGGCTGAATACGACCTGGTGGATCGTCCTCTTCTTATTTTTTCTGAAATCTACTACAAATACCCACTACAATAAAGGAAACACATTTTATTATTCAATATCATTTCTCAATAATATTTATTGATAATATTATCGGTTTTTCTCTTCCGCCAAAATACAAATATTACAATCGATATTTTCAATAACTAGTACATGATATCGACTTCATTGAGTAAACATGGAATTGTCAAAAAATTCTGGTTTTGACCGATTTTACAATTTTATCTTTTATTTAAACATCAATCAACATATAATTCTTTTATTTATTTCCCCAGGGTTAAGGGTAAGTTCTTTTTGTTATGAGATGGTCAGAAATGGATAATTGTACTACGCTTTACAAATATAGAAAAACTTCGAAAATTTGTTTATTCTCTTAGTACGTAGTTCCGGATTTGTCCGTAAGAGAGCAGATTGTTTTATTTTTATTAAAACATGTGATTACACTTGGAAAGTTTTGTACTGAACGACCATTTGATTTGAGTTTTCTTTGTTAAATATTAAAAGAACTGTTTATATTACCTCTCTTCTCGAAGTTCTTACTTGTTAATTAAAATTTACATTTTCCTTGAACTTTAGTTCACACAAGAAGTTTTTTGCTTTTCCTGGTGACTCTGAGAATACTGATTTATATTTATCATAAATTTTTATAAGCTGTTGTTTTTGTTCTACATTAATTATTTCCGGTGCCTGCCTATTCTGAAACTCAATTATCTCTTCTATCTTCTCTTGCCAAATCTTTGATTCTGTTACTTCTGTGTTTTTACCTAGGGTTAATCTATTATCCTCCCTAACAAAAAATGAGCTCGGACACTGAGGGGCACTTTGGCTACCAATTATCTCAGCCGTTAACTCACCATTTTCTGTGCTCAAGGTTACTATACCCCTGGCCAGATTTATAATTGCAGTGTGTCGCCGTAGCATATCACACCCTATTAACACCCTAAACGGTAGCCCTTTCGCTACTAAAAATCCCATAGGTATTCCTATTCCACTAGTGGTAACATTCAAAGACACTTGTTTCCTGATTGTTTTATTTTATTTCCCGGTGGCACCAACAATTGTTAAATTATTAATTGGTAAAGTAGGTATTCTCTCAGTAGTTAGCTCAGTAATACGGTCTAGTTCTAATTGATCAATAATTTAAATATTTGCTCCTGTATCAATCATGGCCTCTGCTGACACTCCATTTAATTTTATTTGTATATAGACTATGTCATTGTTTGGCGATGACTCTTTAATTGCTCTTTCTTCCATTAAGTCTGACTGTATATTTTTTAAAAAATTATTTCTGATAATGGTTATTGGTTTGTTTAATTTATTATTATAATTGGGTTTGTGGTAAATTCTGTGCCCTGTTGTTTCTAGCAGTGACGGGCAGTCACATCTTCTCACTGCTGGTACCCGTTTCCCCTATTTCCATCATTATTATTGTTTGATTCAACATTTTCATTATGTTGAATATTGCTTATTGGTCTCCTTTCTTCATCACTATCTCTGAATCTAGGTTGCTCTTCACTCCTACTCCTTTGTGGACCTTCTTCTCGGTGATAAGAATCATGTCTGTAATTTCGACTGTTATAATTTGGCCATCTTCCTCGATACCTGTTATTAAAATAATTGTTATTAGCATGCACATAATTTACTCTAGGTCGATTATCTCATAGTGGTTCATTCTTTCGCTCCTCAGTATTCCCTGACCTCCATCTACTCCTCCTATAATAAGATTCTTGCTCATAATTTTCTAGTAGCGTTTCCATGCCTCCAATAGTTTTTATTTGTCCACTTAATCGGGCACTGATGATCTTCTCTTCGAAATGATACGCAATTTTGGTCACTAGACACTCTTCAGGGGTCTTTGGGTCTAAATACTTTGCTATACACACCTTCCCCAAAAAGTAAGCAGTAGGTGTTTGTCCCATTGTACGGTCATACCTACCATGACAGATATCGCCCCTAATAATGTTTTGTACTGACTCCGACCAGTACTTAAGTTTGAACATTGTTTTGAAACCCCCATAATCACACACCTCGTTCCTGATTACCGTCCACCAATTATCATTGATGTTTTTGAAAGATTCGTCTAATATACCTTTGATCATATTCCATCGATTCTCCTTTGATCTGTTCAAAATTTCGTCTACTCTCCCTAAAAATTCGAGTGGGTTTCTGCGATAATCCCGAAAGTTTACACTTTCCTTACTATCTTGGATAACATGATGACTGTTGCATGCAGATCTAGAACTTATTCTATCTACATCACCTTGTAAATTGGTTTGTATTTGTTGCAAATTATCTAATTTCTCTGCTTGGCTATTACTCTGATTTTTTACATTCTCTACTGTTTTATGAAAATCTGAAAATTTACAGTTTAGACTGCCTTTGATACTATCTAACTGGTCATTGTTTTCTTGGCGTATGGCCATTACTCGAACTTGATTATTTTGTTCCTCCTTTTCCATTCGTGCATCGATTCCTGTTTTAATTAGTTCCATCTTTTCTTCTGTTTTATCCAATCTTTGATTGGTTTCTATTACTTTCTTTTCTGCCTCTTCCTTATATTCATCTACTCTTTGGCTAAGCCTATTACTGACCAGTTCAATTTTACTCTCCAGATTTTCTCTTAACTCCTTATTGAACTTCTCCATTTTACCCTCCAATTGTTTTAAATTTTCTTCGTTTAGTTTCTCAATTTGTTTTAAACTGTCCCTCAAGTTTTCATTTTGCTTCCTTGAGTTCTCTTCCTGTTTCTTAAAATTCTCCTCTATTTTATCAAATTTTTCCTCCTGTCTCTTAAAAATTTCCTTATTTTCCTCATTGTTTTGCTTCGAGCTTTCCTCCTGTTTCTTAAAATTCTCATCTATTTTATCAAACTTCTCGGCTATAAATCTCATCATGTCTTGCCAATTTGGTTCTCTCCTGGCTTCCGCTTTGTCTGGTTGGTCCCATTGGGCATCCTCTTCCACTATTTCCTTTTCCGTGCTCATAATTGTTTCAGTTTCTTCTTTATCACCCACCGGTTGTTCCATTTCACTGTCCGTAAATATTTCTATCTCTCGTTCCTGTCCACCTTCTTCGTTCTCCTTTTCTTCTGCCCTCTTCTTTGATCTGCGTCTGGTATTATGCATTTCTTGTTTTCTCATAACTGTCGACGATAATTAGGTTTTTTCGTATATTAATTTATTAAATATATCAAAATTCTTTTCTAATTACAGCTCTTTAACGTTGAGCGCCAATTTGTAATGTAGCGGTTATTTAGCGAAACGTCCGTCTTATTCAACCCCCAATGTTGGGTTCGCCATTCTGTAACGTAATCGCTTGTATCAGAGGTTTCCGCCTCTCCAAGAGTATATTACAATTACGGGTTTATAATTAATTCAGCCCCAATGTTGGGTTCGCCATTCTGTAACGTAATCGCTTTGGAGGTCTTATTTAATTAAGATGCACTGTTGTAAGCACCATTCTGTAACGTACCGCCAATAGAGTGTTTGTGTGACGTCCGTCTTTTTTGCAGTCTCGGATCGGTCAGAACACCTCTTAGCAATCGCCACTTATGAATTATAAAGACTGAGGTTTAAATAAAGTTGGTGGTAATGTTACCCAAACAAAGCAGAAATCGAGTGTGTGTGTGTGATTTGGGTTAAGTAGGGAAGTTGTTTAGCCTTCTTTTGAAGAGAGAGCAAGTACCGTTTGTTTACCCTCGGATTAGACGATTTCTAAATTTTTCAAATATTTGCCGTGAACCGAATCAGCTGATTTTGACATTAGTCTCCAAATATAGGTTAACCAAACGACACTGTGGCTGAATACGACCTGGTGGATCGTCCTCTTCTTATTTTTTCTGAAATCTACTACAACTACCCTCTAAAATAAAGGAAACACATTTTATTATTCAATATCATTTCTCAATAATATTTATTGATAATATTATCGGTTTTTCTCTTCCGCCAAAATACAAATATTACAATCGATATTTTCAATAACTAGTACATGATATCGACTTCATTGAGTAAACATGGAATTGTCAAAAAAATCTGGTTTTGACCGATTTTACAATCTTATCTTTTATTTAAACATAAATCAACATATAATTCTTTTATTTATTTCCCCAGGGTTAAGGGTAAGTTCTTTTTGTTATGAGATGGTCAGAAATGAATACTTATACTACGCTTTACAAATATAGAAAAACTTCGAAAATTTGTTTATTCTCTTAGTACGTAGTTCCGGATTTGTCCGTAAGAGAGCAGATTGTTTTATTTTTATTAAAACATGTGATTACACTTAGAAAGTTTTGTACTGAACGACCATTTGATTTGAGTTTTCTTTGTTAAATATTAAAAGAACTGTTTATATTACCTCTCTTCTTGAAGTTCTTACTTGTGTGAAGCTGTTTCTCAGGTGGTGTTCTTAGTTGTTTGCAATTTCATAACCGTCTGTCAAATACTATCTCGTCAAAACTCGAAATACGGCTAGGCCAGGCCTGATCGTCCAAATGGTTTTTCACTTTTATTATGGAGTATAGCACGTTAACTTTGATAATTAAGGTAGTGGTACATAATGTATATAGCCTACTGTTATTTAAATTTTGTAACAATTTTGTGCTGTTCAAAAGATTTCTAAAGGATTTTTTAATACAATTTTTATCTCATCATTTTTTCAACCGGACGGTTTTCAATCTCCAATTCGATTAAACAATACTTGTTATTCTGTTACTCTTAGTAACCCATAATTTTTATGTCATTTTTTATTGGTGCTGCTATTTACTTTTTAGTATATAGGCGGTTTTTAATTATTATAAATTTATTTTTGATTTACCGAAAAATAATTCCTTTTAATTTTGGTTTCTTTCCCAATTTGATTTACATAATAGTTTTTTGTTTATTTTCTTATAACTTTAGATGTAAGTCTTTAATATTATTATTAACTTTAAATGAATTTATATATTACTTATTAACCTCTTATAGTATTCTTACACTGCACTATTTTCTTCTGCCATTTCCCCTATACAGTATTATTTTAATTTTTATTATCATCTGATATTTAAATCTTTTATTTTTTAAAAACCCTGGGTTATCTTATATAATAACACAATTATTTTATAAAATATAAAATTAACATAGGTCCTAAATTTTGTTGCCTACACAATATAAATCCCACAATAACTAAACAAAATAAATAATTAGTTGGTAGCATCATAGTCTACTATTATAGTCTATAATTCTCACATCTACAGCACAATTCTGTAAGAAGTTCCCTTCACCTTCACTTATTACCTCATTGGGTACACTATAACTCACTTGTCACTGTATATCACTTCAATATTGTTTATAATGTTTAGTGATACAACTTAATTTTTAGCCAGTTATAGTTTACCCATTTCTGACCTTTATGGTAGTACAAGAGTTATCAGTTATTGGGACTGGGTTATGTACCGTTACATAAAGCCCCCCCCCTAGAACAAATTTATTTTGGTTTTACTCGTTTACTAAAATAAATTGTTGATTGTTTCAATTCTCTAATATTCTTGGCTTTTTTCTTCGTAATATTGTTTCATTTCCAACTGGTTGTATACTCCTTTTATTCTGTTATTGTTAATTGTTTTAATTTCATAGGTATTATTCCCCTTCACCTGGGTTATGAGGTAAGGTCCAGTATAAAGTAACAGTAGCTTCCGAGCAATACCCTCTATAGAACTGGGTAGTTGTCTATTTTTTATTAATACCTTTTCTCCCATCTGGTATTTATCCAATCTTTTCTTTTTTTCTTGATCCCTTTTTTGTTGAAGTTCCACTTTATGCAACACTCTGTTGTGCATTTCCACTTTGTCGAACTTTACTCTCTCTCCTGGAGGAAAATTTATCAACGAGGTAATTTCTCTTGGTGATGGTTTATCAAACATTACCTGATAAGGGCTAGTTCCGATAGTGTCATGGTATGACCAATTAAGGAAAGTCTCTGCTGGTTCGATGTACTGGCTCCAGTTTTTATGTTCTTGGTGACAGTATGTACGTAGAATTCGGCCAACTTCCCTTAATACACGTTCAGCAGGATTACTACTAGGGTGGTACACTGATATTTTGTAGGTCCTTATTTGCCATTTTCTCAATTCTTCTTTCCACTTTTTACCCCGAAATTGCGTTCCATGATCCGTTATAATTGTTTCCGGTTTTCCCACCTCAGGTAAGTATTTTTGAATGATTACTTCTAAAATTTTCTTCGTTGTGGCTCTACTGATAGCGTAGAGTTTTGTATATTTAGTATAATGATCAAATATAATGATTATATATTTATATTTATGTCTCCCTCCACTTCTGGGAAAAGGTCCACATATATCCAAGAAGGTCCTTTCAAGTTTACTATTAGATTTTATTGTAATCATTGCGCCCGTTCTCTTCTCATTATTTACTTTTACTAGCTGGCATATGTTGCAGTTTTTTACTATTCCTCTTACTCTCTTATTTATAGCTTTCACGTAACAGTGTTCAGATAGAGCTTTAATAACTTTGAGTGATCCCATGTGACCATATCTTTCATGATAATCCTTAATCAGGGCTACTTCTGTTGCTTCTGGCACATACATCTTCCATACATGATCCTTAATGGTAGGACGAATAAAAAGGATTTCTTCATAAACACAGAAAAATTTCATTATTATAGGGTCATTTTGTAATATTCGTTCCTTAATTTTTGTTAATTTAGTGTCCCTTTGCTGATCGATTTTTATTTTATTAATTATATCTTGTTAACTCCTTTTTCACCTTAATAATGTAATATATGTTTCCAATACTTTCTGGTTCTATTTCACAAGTTCCTTTTTCTAGATTAATCCGTGATAATCGGTCTGCTATTACATTCTTCTTACCAGGAATATATTCCCAGTCTAAATTATACTCTTGAAGTATTAATACCGATCTGGTGAGTCTGCCGTGGTTAAGTTTACAATTTTTTTAAAACGAAATTGATCTATGATCGGTTCTGATGGTTACTGGGTATCCCAATATAAATGTTCGAAATTTTATACATGAGAACACAACACTCAGCAGTTCCTTTTCAGTTACTGTATAATTCCTCTCACAACTACTCAGTACTCTGCTTGCAAAACTGATGACCCCATGATTTCCTTCCTCATCTTCCTGATATAGCTCACTTCCTAGGCTAATGTTACTAGCATCACAATTTATGAAAAAACGTTTATTAAAATTTGGGTGATGTAACATGATGCAGTCAAGAAATTTATTTTTTACTATCTGAAAATTATTATCTTCACTTTCTTCCCATTTCCACTTGTTTTTCTTTGAAAGTAAACATTGGAATTTGGCTGTTACTTCTGAATAATTCTGTTGAAATTTCCTATAATAGTTGCATATCCCCAGAAAAGATTGTAATTGTTTTAGAAGTTTTTTGCTTTTCCTGGTGACTCTGAGAATACTGATTTATATTTATCATAAATTTTTATAAGCTGTTGTTTTTGTTCTACATTAATTATTTCCGGTGCCTGCCTATTCTGAAACTCAATTATCTCTTCTATCTTCTCTTGCCAAATCTTTGATTCTGTTACTTCTGTGTTTTTACCTAGGGTTAATCTATTATCCTCCCTAACAAAAAATGAACTCGGACACTGAGGGGCACTTTGGCTACCAATTATCTCAGCCGTTAACTCACCATTTTCTGTGCTCAAGGTTACTATACCCCTGGCCAGATTTATAATTGCAGTGTGTCGCCGTAGCATATCACACCCTAAACGGTAGCCCTTTCGCTACTAAAAATCCCATAGGTATTCCTATTCCACTAGTGGTAACATTCAAAGACACTTGTTTCCTGATTGTTTTATTTTATTTCCCGGTGGCACCAACAATTGTTAAACTATTAATTGGTAAAGTAGGTATTCTCTCAGTAGTTAGCTCAGTAATACGGTCTAGTTCTAATTGATCAATAATTTAAATATTTGCTCCTGTATCAATCATGGCCTCTGCTGACACTCCATTTAATTTTATTTGTATATAGACTATGTCATTGTTTGGCGATGACTCTTTAATTGCTCTTTCTTCCATTAAGTCTGACTGTATATTTTTTAAAAAATTATTTCTGATAATGGTTATTGGTTTGTTTAATTTATTATTATAATTGGGTTTGTGGTAAATTCTGTGCCCTGTTGTTTCTAGCAGTGACGGGCAGTCACATCTTCTCACTGCTGGTACCCGTTTCCCCTATTTCCATCATTATTATTGTTTGATTCAACATTTTCATTATGTTGAATATTGCTTATTGGTCTCCTTTCTTCATCACTATCTCTGAATCTAGGTTGCTCTTCACTCCTACTCCTTTGTGGACCTTCTTCTCGGTGATAAGAATCATGTCTGTAATTTCGACTGTTATAATTTGGCCATCTTCCTCGATACCTGTTATTAAAATAATTGTTATTAGCATGCACATAATTTACTCTAGGTCGATTATCTCATAGTGGTTCATTCTTTCGCTCCTCAGTATTCCCTGACCTCCATCTACTCCTCCTATAATAAGATTCTTGCTCATAATTTTCTAGTAGCGTTTCCATGCCTCCAATAGTTTTTATTTGTCCACTTAATCGGGCACTGATGATCTTCTCTTCGAAATGATACGCAATTTTGGTCACTAGACACTCTTCAGGGGTCTTTGGGTCTAAATACTTTGCTATACACACCTTCCCCAAAAAGTAAGCAGTAGGTGTTTGTCCCATTGTACGGTCATACCTACCATGACAGATATCGCCCCTAATAATGTTTTGTACTGACTCCGACCAGTACTTAAGTTTGAACATTGTTTTGAAACCCCCATAATCACACACCTCGTTCCTGATTACCGTCCACCAATTATCATTGATGTTTTTGAAAGATTCGTCTAATATACCTTTGATCATATTCCATCGATTCTCCTTTGATCTGTTCAAAATTTCGTCTACTCTCCCTAAAAATTCGAGTGGGTTTCTGCGATAATCCCGAAAGTTTACACTTTCCTTACTATCTTGGATAACATGATGACTGTTGCATGCAGATCTAGAACTTATTCTATCTACATCACCTTGTAAATTGGTTTGTATTTGTTGCAAATTATCTAATTTCTCTGCTTGGCTATTACTCTGATTTTTTACATTCTCTACTGTTTTATGAAAATCTGAAAATTTACAGTTTAGACTGCCTTTGATACTATCTAACTGGTCATTGTTTTCTTGGCGTATGGCCATTACTCGAACTTGATTATTTTGTTCCTCCTTTTCCATTCGTGCATCGATTCCTGTTTTAATTAGTTCCATCTTTTCTTCTGTTTTATCCAATCTTTGATTGGTTTCTATTACTTTCTTCTCTGCCTCTTCCTTATATTCATCTACTCTTTGGCTAAGCCTATTACTGACCAGTTCAATTTTACTCTCCAGATTTTCTCTTAACTCCTTATTGAACTTCTCCATTTTACCCTCCAATTGTTTTAAATTTTCTTCGTTTAGTTTCTCAATTTGTTTTAAACTGTCCCTCAAGTTTTCATTTTGCTTCCTTGAGTTCTCTTCCTGTTTCTTAAAATTCTCCTCTATTTTATCAAATTTTTCCTCCTGTCTCTTAAAAATTTCCTTATTTTCCTCATTGTTTTGCTTCGAGCTTTCCTCCTGTTTCTTAAAATTCTCATCTATTTTATCAAACTTCTCGGCTATAAATCTCATCATGTCTTGCCAATTTGGTTCTCTCCTGGCTTCCGCTTTGTCTGGTTGGTCCCATTGGGCATCCTCTTCCACTATTTCCTTTTCCGTGCTCATAATTGTTTCAGTTTCTTCTTTATCACCCACCGGTTGTTCCATTTCACTGTCCGTAAATATTTCTATCTCTCGTTCCTGTCCACCTTCTTCCTTCTCCTTTTCTTCTGCCCTCTTCTTCGATCTGCGTCTGGTATTATGCATTTCTTGTTTTCTCATAACTGTCGACGATAATTAGGTTTTTTCGTATATTAATTTATTAAATATATCAAAATTCTTTTCTAATTACAGCCCTTTAACGTTGAGCGCCAATTTGTAACGTAGCGGTTATTTAGCGAAACGTCCGTCTTATTTAACCCCCAATGTTGGGTTCGCCATTCTGTAACGTAATCGCTTGTATCAGAGGTTTCCGCCTCTCCAAGAGTATATTACAATTACGGGTTTATAATTAATTCAGCCCCAATGTTGGGTTCGCCATTCTGTAACGTAATCGCTTTGGAGGTCTTATTTAATTAAGATGCACTGTTGTAAGCACCATTCTGTAACGTACCGCCAATAGAGTGTTTGTGTGACGTCCGTCTTTTTTACAGTCTCGGATCGGTCAGAACACCTCTTAGCAATTGCCACTTATATGCATTATAAAGACTGAGGTTTAAATAAAGTTGGTGGTAATGTTACCCAAACAAAGCAGAAATCGAGTGTGTGTGATTTGGGTTAAGTAGGGAAGTTGTTTAGCCTTCTTTTGAAGAGAGAGCAAGTACCGTTTGTTTACCCTCGGATTAGAAGATTTCTAAATTTTTCAAATATTTGCCGTGAACCAAATCAGCTGATTTTGACATTAGTCTCCAAATATAGGTTAACCAAACGACACTGTGGCTGAATACGACCTGGTGGATCGTCCTCTTCTTATTTTTTCTGAAATCTACTACAAATACCCACTACAATAAAGGAAACACATTTTATTATTCAATATCATTTCTCAATAATATTTATTGATAATATTATCGGTTTTTCTCTTCCGCCAAAATACAAACATTACAATCGATATTTTCAATAACTAGTACATGATATCGACTTCATTGAGTAAACATGGAATTGTCAAAAAATTCTGGTTTTGACCGATTTTACAATTTTATCTTTTATTTAAACATCAATCAACATATAATTCTTTTATTTATTTCCCCAGGGTTAAGGGTAAGTTCTTTTTGTTATGAGATGGTCAGAAATGGATAATTGTACTACGCTTTACAAATATAGAAAAACTTCGAAAATTTGTTTATTCTCTTAGTACATAGTTCCGGATTTGTCCGTAAGAGAGCAGATTGTTTTATTTTTATTAAAACATGTGATTACACTTGGAAAGTTTTGTACTGAACGACCATTTGATTTGAGTTTTCTTTGTTAAATATTAAAAGAACTGTTTATATTACCTCTCTTCTCGAAGTTCTTACTTGTGTGAAGCTGTTTCTCAGGTGGTGTTCTTAGTTGTTTACAATTTCATAACCGTCTGTCAAATACTATCTCGTCAAAACTCGAAATGCGGCTAGGCCAGGCCTGATCGTCCAAATGGTTTTTCACTTTTATTATGGAGTATAGCACGTTAACTTTGATAATTAAGGTAGTGGTACATAATGTGTATAGCCTACTGTTATTTAAATTTTGTAACAATTTTGTGCTGTTCAAAAGATTTCTAAAGGTTTTTTTAATACAATTTTTATCTCATCATTTTTTCAACCGGACGGTTTTCAATCTCCAATTCGATTAAACAATACTTGTTATTCTGTTACCCTTAGTAACCCATAATTTTTATGTCATTTTTTATTGGTGCTGCTATTTACTTTTTAGTATATAGGCGGTTTTTAATTATTATAAATATATTTTTGATTTACCGAAAAATAATTCCTTTTAATTTTGGTTTCTTTCCCAATTTGATTTACATAATAGTTTTTTGTTTATTTTCTTATAACTTTAGATATAAGTCTTTAATATTATTATTAACTTTAAATGAATTTATATATTACTTATTAATCTCTTATAGTATTCTTACACTGCACTATTTTCTTCTGCCATTTCCCCTATACAGTATTATTTTAATTTTTATTATCATCTGATATTTAAATCTTTTATTTTTTAAAAACCCTGGGTTATCTTATATAATACACAATTATTTTATAAAATATGAAATTAACATAGGTCCTAAATTTTGTTGCCTACACAATATAAATCCCACAATAACTAAACAAAATAAATAATTAGTTGGTAGCATCATAGTCTACTATTATAGTCTATAATTCTCACATCTACAGCACAATTCTGTAAGAAGTTCCCTTCACCTTCACTTATTACCTCATTGGGTACACTATAACTCACTTGTCACTGTATATCACTTCAATATTGTTTATAATGTTTAGTGATACAACTTAATTTTTAGCCAGTTATAGTTTACCCATTTCTGACCTTTATGGTAGTACAAGAGTTATCAGTTATTGGGACTGGGTTATGTACCGTTACATAAAGCCCCCCCCCTAGAACAAATTTATTTTGGCTTTACTCGTTTACTAAAATAAATTGTTGATTGTTTCAATTCTCCTAATATTCTTGGCTTTTTTCTTCGTAATATTGTTTCATTTCCGACTGGTTGTATACTCCTTTTATTCTGTTATTGTTAATTGTTTTAATTTCATAGGTATTATTCCCCTTCACCTGGGTTATGAGGTAAGGTCCAGTATAAAGTAACAGTAGCTTCCGAGCAATACCCTCTATAGAACTGGGTAGTTGTCTATTTTTTATTAATACCTTATCTCCCATCTGGTATTTATCCAATCTTTTCTTTTTTTCTTGATCCCTTTTTTGTTGAAGTTCCACTTTATGCAACACTCTGTTGTGCATTTCCACTTTGTCGAACTTTACTCTCTCTCCTGGAGGAAAATTTATCAACGAGGTAATTTCTCTTGGTGATGGTTTATCAAACATTACCTGATAAGGGCTAGTTCCGATAGTGTCATGGTATGACCAATTAAGGAAAGTCTCTGCTGGTTTGATGTACTGGCTCCAGTTTTTATGTTCTTGGTGACAGTATGTACGTAGAATTCGGCCAACTTCCCTTAATACACGTTCAGCAGGATTACTACTAGGGTGGTACACTGATATTTTGTAGGTCCTTATTTGCCATTTTCTCAATTCTTCTTTCCACTTTTTACCCCGAAATTGCGTTCCATGATCCGTTATAATTGTTTCCGGTTTTCCCACCTCAGGTAAGTATTTTTGAATGATTACTTCTAAAATTTTCTTCGTTGTGGCTCTACTGATAGCGTAGAGTTTTGTATATTTAGTATAATGATCAAATATAATGATTATATATTTATATTTATGTCTCCCTCCACTTCTGGGAAAAGGTCCACATATATCCAAGAAGGTCCTTTCAAGTTTACTATTAGATTTTATTGTAATCATTGCGCCCGTTCTCTTCTCATTATTTACTTTTACTAGCTGGCATATGTTGCAGTTTTTTACTATTCCTCTTACTCTCTTATTTATAGCTTTCACGTAACAGTGTTCAGATAGAGCTTTAATAACTTTGAGTGATCCCATGTGACCATATCTTTCATGATAATCCTTAATCAGGGCTACTTCTGTTGCTTCTGGCACATACATCTTCCATACATGATCCTTAATGGTAGGACGAATAAAAAGGATTTCTTCATAAACACAGAAAAATTTCATTATTATAGGGTCATTTTGTAATATTCGTTCCTTAATTTTTGTTAATTTAGTGTCCCTTTGCTGATCGATTTTTATTTTATTAATTATATCTTGTTAACTCCTTTTTCACCTTAATAATGTAATATATGTTTCCAATACTTTCTGGTTCTATTTCACAAGTTCCTTTTTCTAGATTAATCCATGATAATCGGTCTGCTATTACATTCTTCTTACCAGGAATATATTCCCAGTCTAAATTATAGTCTTGAAGTATTAATACCGATCTGGTGAGTCTGCCGTGGTTAAGTTTACAATTTTTTAAAAACGAAATTGATCTGTGATCGGTTCTGATGGTTACTGGGTATCCCAATATAAATGTTCGAAATTTTATACATGAGAACACAACACTCAGCAGTTCCTTTTCAGTTACTGTATAATTCCTCTCACAACTACTCAGTACTCTGCTTGCAAAACTGATGACCCCATGATTTCCTTCCTCATCTTCCTGATATAGCTCACTTCCAAGGCTAATGTTACTAGCATCACAATTTATGAAAAAACGTTTATTAAAATTTGGGTGATGTAACATGATGCAGTCAAGAAATTTATTTTTTACTATCTGAAAATTATTATCTTCACTTTCTTCCCATTTCCACTTGTTTTTCTTTGAAAGTAAACATTGGAATTTGGCTGTTACTTCTGAATAATTCTGTTGAAATTTCCTATAATAGTTGCATATCCCCAGAAAAGATTGTAATTGTTTTAAGTTTTTTGGTTTAGGAAAATCTTGGATAGCCTTTACCTTTTCAGGAGATGGTTTAATTCCAGTAGCAGATAAAATGAACCCTAAAAATGGTAGTTCATGTGTGATAAATTTAGATTTATCCAGTTTTAAAGTTATATTATGTTGCAATAGTTTATTTAATACTGTTTCCACTCGGTTACAATGCTCCTCCCAAGTACAAGACGTAATTAATATGTCATCCACATATATTGTAGTAAAATCTAAAACTTCCTTACCTAAAATTTGGTCCATGCATTGCATGAACACGGCCACAGAATTTACCAATCCGAAAGGCAAACGCTTAAAATGATAATTTCGTCCTTCGAATATGAAAGCAACATATTGTCTGCTGTTAGGGTGCAACTCTATTTCCCAATATCCACAGACTGCATCCCAAGTACTCATGTACTTGCATCCATAGAATTTTTTCATTATTTCTTCAATCTCACCTGGAGACGTGCGATCGTTAATGAGCATTTTATTCAACTCCTGAGCATCAAGACATAGTCTTACTTGACCATCTTTCTTCGGTATAGCTACCAACGGGCTGGTATACGGAGAACTACTTCTTTCAATTATGTCTTCCAATATCATTCTTTGAATTTCTTTCCTTGCTGCCTCTTTCAAAGCTTGAGCAATAGGGTATGACCGTTTATTAAAATTTACATTTTCCTTGAACTTTAGTTCACACAAGAAGTTTTTTGCTTTTCCTGGTGACTCTGAGAATACTGATTTATATTTATCATAAATTTTTATAAGCTGTTGTTTTTGTTCTACATTAATTATTTCCGGTGCCTGCCTATTCTGAAACTCAATTATCTCTTCTATCTTCTCTTGCCAAATCTTTGATTCTGTTACTTCTGTGTTTTTACCTAGGGTTAATCTATTATCCTCCCTAACAAAAAATGAGCTCGGACACTGAGGGGCACTTTGGCTACCAATTATCTCAGCCGTTAACTCACCATTTTCCGTGCTCAAGGTTACTATACCCCTGGCCAGATTTATAATTGCAGTGTGTCGCCGTAGCATATCACACCCTATTAACACCCTAAACGGTAGCCCTTTCACTACTAAAAATCCCATAGGTATTCCTATTCCACTAGTGGTAACATTCAAAGACACTTGTTTCCTGATTGTTTTATTTTATTTCCTGGTGGCACCAACAATTGTTAAATTATTAATTGGTAAAGTAGGTATTCTCTCAGTAGTTAGCTCAGTAATACGGTGTAGTTCTAATTGATCAATAATTTAAATATTTGCTCCTGTATCAATCATGGCCTCTGCTGACACTCCATTTAATTTTATTTGTATATAGACTATGTCATTGTTTGGCGATGACTCTTTAATTGCTCTTTCTTCCATTAAGTCTGACTGTATATTTTTTAAAAAATTATTTCTGATAATGGTTATTGGTTTGTTTAATTTATTATTATAATTGGGTTTGTGGTAAATTCTGTGCCCTGTTGTTTCTAGCAGTGACGGGCAGTCACATCTTCTCACTGCTGGTACCCGTTTCCCCTATTTCCATCATTATTATAGTTTGATTCAACATTTTCATTATGTTGAATATTGCTTATTGGTCTCCTTTCTTCATCACTATCTCTGAATCTAGGTTGCTCTTCACTCCTACTCCTTTGTGGACCTTCTTCTCGGTGATAAGAATCATGTCTGTAATTTCGACTGTTATAATTTGGCCATCTTCCTCGATACCTGTTATTAAAATAATTGTTATTAGCATGCACATAATTTACTCTAGGTCGATTATCTCATAGTGGTTCATTCTTTCGCTCCTCAGTATTCCCTGACCTCCATCTACTCCTCCTATAATAAGATTCTTGCTCATAATTTTCTAGTAGCGTTTCCATGCCTCCAATAGTTTTTATTTGTCCACTTAATCGGGCACTGATGATCTTCTCTTCGAAATGATACGCAATTTTGGTCACTAGACACTCTTCAGGGGTCTTTGGGTCTAAATACTTTGCTATACACACCTTCCCCAAAAAGTAAGCAGTAGGTGTTTGTCCCATTGTACGGTCATACCTACCATGACAGATATCGCCCCTAATAATGTTTTGTACTGACTCCGACCAGTACTTAAGTTTGAACATTGTTTTGAAACCCCCATAATCACACACCTCGTTCCTGATTACCGTCCACCAATTATCATTGATGTTTTTGAAAGATTCGTCTAATATACCTTTGATCATATTCCATCGATTCTCCTTTGATCTGTTCAAAATTTCGTCTACTCTCCCTAAAAATTCGAGTGGGTTTCTGCGATAATCCCGAAAGTTTACACTTTCCTTACTATCTTGGATAACATGATGACTGTTGCATGCAGATCTAGAACTTATTCTATCTACATCACCTTGTAAATTGGTTTGTATTTGTTGCAAATTATCTAATTTCTCTGCTTGGCTATTACTCTGATTTTTTACATTCTCTACTGTTTTATGAAAATCTGAAAATTTACAGTTTAGACTGCCTTTGATACTATCTAACTGGTCATTGTTTTCTTGGCGTATGGCCATTACTCGAACTTGATTATTTTGTTCCTCCTTTTCCATCCGTGCATCGATTCCTGTTTTAATTAGTTCCATCTTTTCTTCTGTTTTATCCAATCTTTGATTGGTTTCTATTACTTTCTTCTCTGCCTCTTCCTTATATTCATCTACTCTTTGGCTAAGCCTATTACTGACCAGTTCAATTTTACTCTCCAGATTTTCTCTTAACTCCTTATTGAACTTCTCCATTTTACCCTCCAATTGTTTTAAATTTTCTTCGTTTAGTTTCTGAATTTGTTTTAAACTGTCCCTCAAGTGTTCATTTTGCTTCCTTGAGTTCTCTTCCTGTTTCTTAAAATTCTCCTCTATTTTATCAAATTTTTCCTCCTGTCTCTTAAAAATTTCCTTATTTTCCTCATTGGTTTGCTTCGAGTTTTCCTCCTGTTTCTTAAAATTCTCATCTATTTTATCCAATT
Source organism: Magicicada septendecula (assembly GCA_034769895.1). Lineage (NCBI taxonomy): Eukaryota > Metazoa > Arthropoda > Insecta > Hemiptera > Cicadidae > Magicicada > Magicicada septendecula. The sequence goes on along the minus strand of CM068368.1, from coordinate 259,239,617 downwards.
TCTCGGCTATAAATCTCATCATGTCTTGCCAATTTGGTTCTCTCCTGGCTTCCGCTTTGTCTGGTTGGTCCCCTTGGGCATCCTCTTCCACTATTTCCTTTTCCGTGCTCATAATTGTTTCAGTTTCTTCTTTATCACCCACCGGTTGTTCCATTTCACTGTCCGTAAATATTTCTATCTCTCGTTCCTGTCCACCTTCTTCGTTCTCCTTTTCTTCTGCCCTCTTCTTCGATCTGCGTCTGGTATTATGCATTTCTTGTTTTCTCATAACTGTCGACGATAATTAGGTTTTTTCGTATATTAATTTATTAAATATATCAAAATTCTTTTCTAATTACAGCTCTTTAACGTTGAGCGCCAATTTGTAATGTAGCGGTTATTTAGCGAAACGTCCGTCTTTTTTCAAGCCCCAATGTTGGGTTCGCCATTCTGTAACGTAATCGCTTGTATCAGAGGTTTCTGCCTCTCCAAGAGTATATTACAATTACGGGTTTATAATTAATTCAGCCCCAATGTTGGGTTCGCCATTCTGTAACGTAATCGCTTTGGAGGTCTTATTTAATTAAGATGCACTGTTGTAAGCACCATTCTGTAACGTACCGCCAATAGAGTGTTTGTGTGACGTCCGTCTTTTTTGCAGTCTCGGATCGATCAGAACACCTCTTAGCAATCGCTACGTATGAATTATAAAGACTGAGGTTTAAATAAAGTTGGTGGTAATGTTACCCAAACAAAGCAGAAATCGAGTGTGTGTGTGTGATTTGGGTTAAGTAGGGAAGTTGTTTAGCCTTCTTTTGAAGAGAGAGCAAGTACCGTTTGTTTACCTTCGGATTAGACGATTTCTAAATTTTTCAAATATTTGCCGTGAACCGAATCAGCTGATTTTGACATTAGTCTCCAAATATAGGTTAACCAAACGACACTGTGGCTGAATACGACCTGGTGGATCGTCCTCTTCTTATTTTTTCTGAAATCTACTACAACTACCCACTACAATAAAGGAAACACATTTTATTATTCAATATCATTTCTCAATAATATTTATTGATAATATTATCGGTTTTTCTCTTCCGCCAAAATACAAATATTACAATCGATATTTTCAATAACTAGTACATGATATCGACTTCATTGAGTAAACATGGAATTGTCAAAAAAATCTGGTTTTGACCGATTTTACAATTTTATCTTTTATTTAAACATCAATCAACATATAATTCTTTTATTTATTTCCCCAGGGTTAAGGGTAAGTTCTTTTTGTTATGAGATGGTCAGAAATGGATAATTGTACTACGCTTTACAAATATAGAAAAACTTCGAAAATTTGTTTATTCTCTTAGTACGTAGTTCCGGATTTGTCCGTAAGAGAGCAGATTGTTTTATTTTTATTAAAACATGTGATTACACTTGGAAAGTTTTGTACTGAACGACCATTTGATTTGAGTTTTCTTTGTTAAATATTAAAAGAACTGTTTATATTACCTCTCTTCTTGAAGTTCTTACTTGTGTGAAGCTGTTTCTCAGGTGGTGTTCTTAGTTGTTTACAATTTCATAACCGTCTGTCAAATACTATCTCGTCAAAACTCGAAATGCGGCTAGGCCAGGCCTGATCGTCCAAATGGTTTTTCACTTTTATTATGGAGTATAGCACGTTAACTTTGATAATTAAGGTAGTGGTACATAATGTGTATAGCCTTCTGTTATTTAAATTTTGTAACAATTTTGTGCTGTTCAAAAGATTTCTAAAGGATTTTTTAATACAATTTTTATCTCATCATTTTTTCAACCGGACGGTTTTCAATCTCCAATTCGATTAAACAATACTTGTTATTCTGTTACTCTTAGTAACCCATAATTTTTATGTCATTTTTTATTGGTGCTGCTATTTACTTTTTAGTATATAGGCGGTTTTTAATTATTATAAATATATTTTTGATTTACCGAAAAATAATTCCTTTTAATTTTGGTTTCTTTCCCAATTTGATTTACATAATAGTTTTTTGTTTATTTTCTTATAACTTTAGATATAAGTCTTTAATATTATTATTAACTTTAAATGAATTTATATATTACTTATTAATCTCTTATAGTATTCTTACACTGCACTATTTTCTTCTGCCATTTCCCCTATACAGTATTATTTTAATTTTTATTATCATCTGATATTTAAATCTTTTATTTTTTAAAAACCCTGGGTTATCTTATATAATACACAATTATTTTATAAAATATGAAATTAACATAGGTCCTAAATTTTGTTGCCTACACAATATAAATCCCACAATAACTAAACAAAATAAATAATTAGTTGGTAGCATCATAGTCTACTATTATAGTCTATAATTCTCACATCTACAGCACAATTCTGTAAGAAGTTCCCTTCACCTTCACTTATTACCTCATTGGGTACACTATAACTCACTTGTCACTGTATATCACTTCAATATTGTTTATAATGTTTAGTGATACAACTTAATTTTTAGCCAGTTATAGTTTACCCATTTCTGACCTTTATGGTAGTACAAGAGTTATCACTTATTGGGACTGGGTTATGTACCGTTACATAAAGCCCCCCCACTAGAACAAATTTATTTTGGTTTTACTCGTTTACTAAAATAAATTGTTGATTGTTTCAATTCTCCTAATATTCTTGGCTTTTTTCTTCGTAATATTGTTTAATTTCCAACTGGTTGTATACTCCTTTTATTCTGTTATTGTTAATTGTTTTAATTTCATAGGTATTATTCCCCTTCACCTGGGTTATGAGGTAAGGTCCAGTATAAAGTAACAGTAGCTTCCGAGCAATACCCTCTATAGAACTGGGTAGTTGTCTATTGTTTATTAATACCTTATCTCCCGTCTGGTATTTATCCAATCTTTTCTTTTTTTCTTGATCCCTTTTTTGTTGAAGTTCCACTTTATGCAACACTCTGTTGTGCATTTCCACTTTGTCGAACTTTACTCTCTCTCCTGGAGGAAAATTTATCAACGAGGTAATTAAGGAAAGTCTCTGCTGGTTTGATGTACTGGCTCCAGTTTTTATGTTCTTGGTGACAGTATGTACGTAGAATTCGGCCAACTTCCCTTAATACACGTTCAGCAGGATTACTACTAGGGTGGTACACTGATATTTTGTAGGTCCTTATTTGCCATTTTCTCAATTCTTCTTTCCACTTTTTACCCCGAAATTGCGTTCCATGATCCGTTATAATTGTTTCCGGTTTTCCCACCTCAGGTAAGTATTTTTGAATGATTACTTCTAAAATTTTCTTCGTTGTGGCTCTACTGATAGCGTAGAGTTTTGTATATTTAGTATAATGATCAAATATAATGATTATATATTTATATTTATGTCTCCCTCCACTTCTGGGAAAAGGTCCACATATATCCAAGAATGTCCTTTCAAGTTTACTATTAGATTTTATTGTAATCATTGCGCCCGTTCTCTTCTCATTATTTACTTTTACTAGCTGGCATATGTTGCAGTTTTTTACTATTCCTCTTACTCTCTTATTTATAGCTTTCACGTAACAGTGTTCAGATAGAGCTTTAATAACTTTGAGTGATCCCATGTGACCATATCTTTCATGATAATCCTTAATCAGGGCTACTTCTGTTGCTTCTGGCACATACATCTTCCATACATGATCCTTAATGGTAGGACGAATAAAAAGGATTTCTTCATAAACACAGAAAAATTTCATTATTATAGGGTCATTTTGTAATATTCGTTCCTTAATTTTTGTTAATTTAGTGTCCCTTTGCTGATCGATTTTTATTTTATTAATTATATCTTGTTAACTCCTTTTTCACCTTAATAATGTAATATATGTTTCCAATACTTTCTGGTTCTATTTCACAAGTTCCTTTTTCTAGATTAATCCGTGATAATCGGTCTGCTATTACATTCTTCTTACCAGGAATATATTCCCAGTCTAAATTATACTCTTGAAGTATTAATACCGATCTGGTGAGTCTGCCGTGGTTAAGTTTACAATTTTTTTAAAACGAAATTGATCTATGATCGGTTCTGATGGTTACTGGGTATCCCAATATAAATGTTCGAAATTTTATACATGAGAACACAACACTCAGCAGTTCCTTTTCAGTTACTGTATAATTCCTCTCACAACTACTCAGTACTCTGCTTGCAAAACTGATGACCCCATGATTTCCTTCCTCATCTTCCTGATATAGCTCACTTCCAAGGCTAATGTTACTAGCATCACAATTTATGAAAAAACGTTTATTAAAATTTGGGTGATGTAACATGATGCAGTCAAGAAATTTATTTTTTACTATCTGAAAATTATTATCTTCACTTTCTTCCCATTTCCACTTGTTTTTCTTTGAAAGTAAACATTGGAATTTGGCTGTTACTTCTGAATAATTCTGTTGAAATTTCCTATAATAGTTGCATATCCCCAGAAAAGATTGTAATTGTTTTAAGTTTTTTGGTTTAGGAAAATCTTGGATAGCCTTTACCTTTTCAGGAGATGGTTTAATTCCAGTAGCAGATAAAATGAACCCTAAAAATGGTAGTTCATGTGTGATAAATTTAGATTTATCCAGTTTTAAAGTTATATTATGTTGCAATAGTTTATTTAATACTGTTTCCACTCGGTTACAATGCTCCTCCCAAGTACAAGACGTAATTAATATGTCATCCACATATATTGTAGTAAAATCTAAAACTTCCTTACCTAAAATTTGGTCCATGCATTGGATGAACACGGCCACAGAATTTACCAATCCGAAAGGCAAACGCTTAAAATGATAATTTCGTCCTTCGAATATGAAAGCAACATATTGTCTGCTGTTAGGGTGCAACTCTATTTCCCAATATCCACAGACTGCATCCCAAGTACTCATGTACTTGCATCCATAGAATTTTTTCATTATTTCTTCAATCTCACCTGGAGACGTGCGATCGTTAATGAGCATTTTATTCAACTCCTGAGCATCAAGACATAGTCTTACTTAACCATCTTTCTTCGGTATAGCTACCAACGGGCTGGTATACGGAGAACTACTTCTTTCAATTATGTCTTCCAATATCATCCTTTGAATTTCTTTCCTTGCTGCCTCTTTCAAAGCTTGAGCAATAGGGTATGACCGTTTATTAAAATTTACATTTTCCTTGAACTTTAGTTCACACAAGAAGTTTTTTGCTTTTCCTGGTGACTCTGAGAATACTGATTTATATTTATCATAAATTTTTATAAGCTGTTGTTTTTGTTCTACATTAATTATTTCCGGTGCCTGCCTATTCTGAAACTCAATTATCTCTTCTATCTTCTCTTGCCAAATCTTTGATTCTGTTACTTCTGTGTTTTTACCTAGGGTTAATCTATTATCCTCCCTAACAAAAAATGAGCTCGGACACTGAGGGGCACTTTGGCTACCAATTATCTCAGCCGTTAACTCACCATTTTCTGTGCTCAAGGTTACTATACCCCTGGCCAGATTTATAATTGCAGTGTGTCGCCGTAGCATATCACACCCTAAACGGTAGCCCTTTCGCTACTAAAAATCCCATAGGTATTCCTATTCCACTAGTGGTAACATTCAAAGACACTTGTTTCCTGATTGTTTTATTTTGTTTCCCGGTGGCAACAACAATTGTTAAATTATTAATTGGTAAAGTAGGTATTCTCTCAGTAGTTAGCTCAGTAATACGGTCTAGTTCTAATTGATCAATAATTTAAATATTTGCTCCTGTATCAATCATGGCCTCTGCTGACACTCCATTTAATTTTATTTGTATATAGACTATGTCATTGTTTGGCGATGACTCTTTAATTGCTCTTTCTTCCATTAAGTCTGACTGTATATTTTTTAAAAAATTATTTCTGATAATGGTTATTGGTTTGTTTAATTTATTATTATAATTGGGTTTGTGGTAAATTCTGTGCCCTGTTGTTTCTAGCAGTGACGGGCAGTCACATCTTCTCACTGCTGGTACCCGTTTCCCCTATTTCCATCATTATTATTGTTTGATTCAACATTTTCATTATGTTGAATATTGCTTATTGGTCTCCTTTCTTCATCACTATCTCTGAATCTAGGTTGCTCTTCACTCCTACTCCTTTGTGGACCTTCTTCTCGGTGATAAGAATCATGTCTGTAATTTCGACTGTTATAATTTGGCCATCTTCCTCGATACCTGTTATTAAAATAATTGTTATTAGCATGCACATAATTTACTCTAGGTCGATTATCTCTTAGTGGTTCATTCTTTCGCTCCTCAGTATTCCCTGACCTCCATCTACTCCTCCTATAATAAGATTCTTGCTCATAATTTTCTAGTAGCGTTTCCATGCCTCCAATAGTTTTTATTTGTCCACTTAATCGGGCACTGATGATCTTCTCTTCGAAATGATACGCAATTTTGGTCACTAGACACTCTTCAGGGGTCTTTGGGTCTAAATACTTTGCTATACACACCTTCCCCAAAAAGTAAGCAGTAGGTGTTTGTCCCATTGTACGGTCATACCTACCATGACAGATATCGCCCCTAATAATGTTTTGTACTGACTCCGACCAGTACTTAAGTTTGAACATTGTTTTGAAACCCCCATAATCACACACCTCGTTCCTGATTACCGTCCACCAATTATCATTGATGTTTTTGAAAGATTCGTCTAATATACCTTTGATCATATTCCATCGATTCTCCTTTGATCTGTTCAAAATTTCGTCTACTCTCCCTAAAAATTCGAGTGGGTTTCTGCGATAATCCCGAAAGTTTACACTTTCCTTACTATCTTGGATAACATGATGACTGTTGCATGCAGATCTAGAACTTATTCTATCTACATCACCTTGTAAATTGGTTTGTATTTGTTGCAAATTATCTAATTTCTCTGCTTGGCTATTACTCTGATTTTTTACATTCTCTACTGTTTTATGAAAATCTGAAAATTTACAGTTTAGACTGCCTTTGATACTATCTAACTGGTCATTGTTTTCTTGGCGTATGGCCATTACTCGAACTTGATTATTTTGTTCCTCCTTTTCCATCCGTGCATCGATTCCTGTTTTAATTAGTTCCATCTTTTCTTCTGTTTTATCCAATCTTTGATTGGTTTCTATTACTTTCTTCTCTGCCTCTTCCTTATATTCATCTACTCTTTGGCTAAGCCTATTACTGACCAGTTCAATTTTACTCTCCAGATTTTCTCTTAACTCCTTATTGAACTTCTCCATTTTACCCTCCAATTGTTTTAAATTTTCTTCGTTTAGTTTCTCAATTTGTTTTAAACTGTCCCTCAAGTGTTCATTTTGCTTCCTTGAGTTCTCTTCCTGTTTCTTAAAATTCTCCTCTATTTTATCAAATTTTTCCTCCTGTCTCTTAAAAATTTCCTTATTTTCCTCATTGGTTTGCTTCAAGTTTTCCTCCTGTTTCTTAAAATTCTCATCTATTTTATCCAATTTCTCGGCTATAAATCTCATCATGTCTTGCCAATTTGGTTCTCTCCTGGCTTCCGCTTTGTCTGGTTGGTCCCCTTGGGCATCCTCTTCCACTATTTCCTTTTCCGTGCTCATAATTGTTTCAGTTTCTTCTTTATCACCCACCGGTTGTTCCATTTCACTGTCCGTAAATATTTCTATCTCTCGTTCCTGTCCACCTTCTTCGTTCTCCTTTTCTTCTGCCCTCTTCTTCGATCTGCGTCTGGTATTATGCATTTCTTGTTTTCTCATAACTGTCGACGATAATTAGGTTTTTTCGTATATTAATTTATTAAATATATCAAAATTCTTTTCTAATTACAGCTCTTTAACGTTGAGCGCCAATTTGTAATGTAGCGGTTATTTAGCGAAACGTCCGTCTTATTCAACCCCCAATGTTGTGTTCGCCATTCTGTAACGTAATCGCTTGTATCAGAGGTTTCCGCCTCTCCAAGAGTATATTACAATTATGGGTTTATAATTAATTCAGCCCCAATGTTGGGTTCGCCATTCTGTAACGTAATCGCTTTGGAGGTCTTATTTAATTAAGATGCACTGTTGTAAGCACCATTCTGTAACGTACCGCCAATAGAGTGTTTGTGTGACGTCCGTCTTTTTTGCAGTCTCGGATCGGTCAGAACACCTCTTAGCAATCGCCACTTATGAATTATAAAGACTGAGGTTTAAATAAAGTTGGTGGTAATGTTACCCAAACAAAGCAGAAATCGAGTGTGTGTGTGTGATTTGGGTTAAGTAGGGAAGTTGTTTAGCCTTCTTTTGAAGAGAGAGCAAGTACCGTTTGTTTACCCTCGGATTAGACGATTTCTAAATTTTTCAAATATTTGCCGTGAACCGAATCAGCTGATTTTGACATTAGTCTCCAAATATAGGTTAACCAAACGACACTGTGGCTGAATACGACCTGGTGGATCGTCCTCTTCTTATTTTTTCTGAAATCTACTACAACTACCCTCTAAAATAAAGGAAACACATTTTATTATTCAATATCATTTCTCAATAATATTTATTGATAATATTATCGGGTTTTCTCTTCCGCCAAAATACAAATATTACAATCGATATTTTCAATAACTAGTACATGATATCGACTTCATTGAGTAAACATGGAATTGTCAAAAAAATCTGGTTTTGACCGATTTTACAATCTTATCTTTTATTTAAACATAAATCAACATATAATTCTTTTATTTATTTCCCCAGGGTTAAGGGTAAGTTCTTTTTGTTATGAGATGGTCAGAAATGAATACTTATACTACGCTTTACAAATATAGAAAAACTTCGAAAATTTGTTTATTCTCTTAGTACGTAGTTCTGGATTTGTCCGTAAGAGAGCAGATTGTTTTATTTTTATTAAAACATGTGATTACACTTGGAAAGTTTTGTACTGAACGACCATTTGATTTGAGTTTTCTTTGTTAAATATTAAAAGAACTGTTTATATTACCTCTCTTCTTGAAGTTCTTACTTGTGTGAAGCTGTTTCTCAGGTGGTGTTCTTAGTTGTTTGCAATTTCATAACCGTCTGTCAAATACTATCTCGTCAAAACTCGAAATACGGCTAGGCCAGGCCTGATCGTCCAAATGGTTTTTCACTTTTATTATGGAGTATAGCACGTTAACTTTGATAATTAAGGTAGTGGTACATAATGTATATAGCCTACTGTTATTTAAATTTTGTAACAATTTTGTGCTGTTCAAAAGATTTCTAAAGGATTTTTTAATACAATTTTTATCTCATCATTTTTTCAACCGGACGGTTTTCAATCTCCAATTCGATTAAACAATACTTGTTATTCTGTTACTCTTAGTAACCCATAATTTTTATGTCATTTTTTATTGGTGCTGCTATTTACTTTTTAGTATATAGGCGGTTTTTAATTATTATAAATTTATTTTTGATTTACCGAAAAATAATTCCTTTTAATTTTGGTTTCTTTCCCAATTTGATTTACATAATAGTTTTTTGTTTATTTTCTTATAACTTTAGATGTAAGTCTTTAATATTATTATTAACTTTAAATGAATTTATATATTACTTATTAATCTCTTATAGTATTCTTACACTGCACTATTTTCTTCTGCCATTTCCCCTATACAGTATTATTTTAATTTTTATTATCATCTGATATTTAAATCTTTTATTTTTTAAAAACCCTGGGTTATCTTATATAATAACACAATTATTTTATAAAATATAAAATTAACATAGGTCCTAAATTTTGTTGCCTACACAATATAAATCCCACAATAACTAAACAAAATAAATAATTAGTTGGTAGCATCATAGTCTACTATTATAGTCTATAATTCTCACATCTACAGCACAATTCTGTAAGAAGTTCCCTTCACCTTCACTTATTACCTCATTGGGTACACTATAACTCACTTGTCACTGTATATCACTTCAATATTGTTTATAATGTTTAGTGATACAACTTAATTTTTAGCCAGTTATAGTTTACCCATTTCTGACCTTTATGGTAGTACAAGAGTTATCAGTTATTGGGACTGGGTTATGTACCGTTACATAAAGCCCCCCCCCTAGAACAAATTTATTTTGGTTTTACTCGTTTACTAAAATAAATTGTTGATTGTTTCAATTCTCTAATATTCTTGGCTTTTTTCTTCGTAATATTGTTTCATTTCCAACTGGTTGTATACTCCTTTTATTCTGTTATTGTTAATTGTTTTAATTTCATAGGTATTATTCCCCTTCACCTGGGTTATGAGGTAAGGTCCAGTATAAAGTAACAGTAGCTTCCGAGCAATACCCTCTATAGAACTGGGTAGTTGTCTATTTTTTATTAATACCTTATCTCCCATCTGGTATTTATCCAACCTTTTCTTTTTTTCTTGATCCCTTTTTTGTTGAAGTTCCACTTTATGCAACACTCTGTTGTGCATTTCCACTTTGTCGAACTTTACTCTCTCTCCTGGAGGAAATTTATCAACGAGGTAATTTCTCTTGGTGATGGTTTATCAAACATTACCTGATAAGGGCTAGTTCCGATAGTGTCATGGTATGACCAATTAAGGAAAGTCTCTGCTGGTTCGATGTACTGGCTCCAGTTTTTATGTTCTTGGTGACAGTATGTACGTAGAATTCGGCCAACTTCCCTTAATACACGTTCAGCAGGATTACTACTAGGGTGGTACACTGATATTTTGTAGGTCCTTATTTGCCATTTTCTCAATTCTTCTTTCCACTTTTTACCCCGAAATTGTGTTCCATGATCCGTTATAATTGTTTCCGGTTTTCCCACCTCAGGTAAGTATTTTTGAATGATTACTTCTAAAATTTTCTTCGTTGTGGCTCTACTGATAGCGTAGAGTTTTGTATATTTAGTATAATGATCAAATATAATGATTATATATTTATATTTATGTCTCCCTCCACTTCTGGGAAAAGGTCCACATATATCCAAGAATGTCCTTTCAAGTTTACTATTAGATTTTATTGTAATCATTGCGCCCGTTCTCTTCTCATTATTTACTTTTACTAGCTGGCATATGTTGCAGTTTTTTACTATTCCTCTTACTCTCTTATTTATAGCTTTCACGTAACAGTGTTCAGATAGAGCTTTAATAACTTTGAGTGATCCCATGTGACCATATCTTTCATGATAATCCTTAATCAGGGCTACTTCTGTTGCTTCTGGCACATACATCTTCCATACATGATCCTTAATGGTAGGACGAATAAAAAGGATTTCTTCATAAACACAGAAAAATTTCATTATTATAGGGTCATTTTGTAATATTCGTTCCTTAATTTTTGTTAATTTAGTGTCCCTTTGCTGATCGATTTTTATTTTATTAATTATATCTTGTTAACTCCTTTTTCACCTTAATAATGTAATATATGTTTCCAATACTTTCTGGTTCTATTTCACAAGTTCCTTTTTCTAGATTAATCCGTGATAATCGGTCTGCTATTACATTCTTCTTACCAGGAATATATTCCCAGTCTAAATTATACTCTTGAAGTATTAATACCGATCTGGTGAGTCTGCCGTGGTTAAGTTTACAATTTTTTAAAAACGAAATTGATCTATGATCGGTTCTGATGGTTACTGGGTATCCCAATATAAATGTTCGAAATTTTATACATGAGAACACAACACTCAGCAGTTCCTTTTCAGTTACTGTATAATTCCTCTCACAACTACTCAGTACTCTGCTTGCAAAACTGATTACCCCATGATTTCCTTCCTCATCTTCCTGATATAGCTCACTTCCTAGGCTAATGTTACTAGCATCACAATTTATGAAAAAACGTTTATTAAAATTTGGGTGATGTAACATGATGCAGTCAAGAAATTTATTTTTTACTATCTGAAAATTATTATCTTCACTTTCTTCCCATTTCCACTTGTTTTTCTTTGAAAGTAAACATTGGAATTTGGCTGTTACTTCTGAATAATTCTGTTGAAATTTCCTATAATAGTTGCATATCCCCAGAAAAGATTGTAATTGTTTTAGAAGTTTTTTGCTTTTCCTGGTGACTCTGAGAATACTGATTTATATTTATCATAAATTTTTATAAGCTGTTGTTTTTGTTCTACATTAATTATTTCCGGTGCCTGCCTATTCTGAAACTCAATTATCTCTTCTATCTTCTCTTGCCAAATCTTTGATTCTGTTACTTCTGTGTTTTTACCTAGGGTTAATCTATTATCCTCCCTAACAAAAAATGAGCTCGGACACTGAGGGGCACTTTGGCTACCAATTATCTCAGCCGTTAACTCACCATTTTCTGTGCTCAAGGTTACTATACCCCTGGCCAGATTTATAATTGCAGTGTGTCGCCGTAGCATATCACACCCTATTAACACCCTAAACGGTAGCCCTTTCGCTACTAAAAATCCCATAGGTATTCCTATTCCACTAGTGGTAACATTCAAAGACACTTGTTTCCTGATTGTTTTATTTTATTTCCTGGTGGCACCAACAATTGTTAAATTATTAATTGGTAAAGTAGGTATTCTCTCAGTAGTTAGCTCAGTAATACGGTCTAGTTCTAATTGATCAATAATTTAAATATTTGCTCCTGTATCAATCATGGCCTCTGCTGACACTCCATTTAATTTTATTTGTATATAGACTATGTCATTGTTTGGCGATGACTCTTTAATTGCTCTTTCTTCCATTAAGTCTGACTGTATATTTTTTAAAAAATTATTTCTGATAATGGTTATTGGTTTGTTTAATTTATTATTATAATTGGGTTTGTGGTAAATTCTGTGCCCTGTTGTTTCTAGCAGTGACGGGCAGTCACATCTTCTCACTGCTGGTACCCGTTTCCCCTATTTCCATCATTATTATTGTTTGATTCAACATTTTCATTATGTTGAATATTGCTTATTGGTCTCCTTTCTTCATCACTATCTCTGAATCTAGGTTGCTCTTCACTCCTACTCCTTTGTGGACCTTCTTCTCGGTGATAAGAATCATGTCTGTAATTTCGACTGTTATAATTTGGCCATCTTCCTCGATACCTGTTATTAAAATAATTGTTATTAGCATGCACATAATTTACTCTAGGTCGATTATCTCTTAGTGGTTCATTCTTTCGCTCCTCAGTATTCCCTGACCTCCATCTACTCCTCCTATAATAAGATTCTTGCTCATAATTTTCTAGTAGCGTTTCCATGCCTCCAATAGTTTTTATTTGTCCACTTAATCGGGCACTGATGATCTTCTCTTCGAAATGATACGCAATTTTGGTCACTAGACACTCTTCAGGGGTCTTTGGGTCTAAATACTTTGCTATACACACCTTCCCCAAAAAGTAAGCAGTAGGTGTTTGTCCCATTGTACGGTCATACCTACCATGACAGATATCGCCCCTAATAATGTTTTGTACTGACTCCGACCAGTACTTAAGTTTGAACATTGTTTTGAAACCCCCATAATCACACACCTCGTTCCTGATTACCGTCCACCAATTATCATTGATGTTTTTGAAAGATTCGTCTAATATACCTTTGATCATATTCCATCGATTCTCCTTTGATCTGTTCAAAATTTCGTCTACTCTCCCTAAAAATTCGAGTGGGTTTCTGCGATAATCCCGAAAGTTTACACTTTCCTTACTATCTTGGATAACATGATGACTGTTGCATGCAGATCTAGAACTTATTCTATCTACATCACCTTGTAAATTGGTTTGTATTTGTTGCAAATTATCTAATTTCTCTGCTTGGCTATTACTCTGATTTTTTACATTCTCTACTGTTTTATGAAAATCTGAAAATTTACAGTTTAGACTGCCTTTGATACTATCTAACTGGTCATTGTTTTCTTGGCGTATGGCCATTACTCGAACTTGATTATTTTGTTCCTCCTTTTCCATCCGTGCATCGATTCCTGTTTTAATTAGTTCCATCTTTTCTTCTGTTTTATCCAATCTTTGATTGGTTTCTATTACTTTCTTCTCTGCCTCTTCCTTATATTCATCTACTCTTTGGCTAAGCCTATTACTGACCAGTTCAATTTTACTCTCCAGATTTTCTCTTAACTCCTTATTGAACTTCTCCATTTTACCCTCCAATTGTTTTAAATTTTCTTCGTTTAGTTTCTCAATTTGTTTTAAACTGTCCCTCAAGTGTTCATTTTGCTTCCTTGAGTTCTCTTCCTGTTTCTTAAAATTCTCCTCTATTTTATCAAATTTTTCCTCCTGTCTCTTAAAAATTTCCTTATTTTCCTCATTGGTTTGCTTCAAGTTTTCCTCCTGTTTCTTAAAATTCTCATCTATTTTATCCAATTTCTCGGCTATAAATCTCATCATGTCTTGCCAATTTGGTTCTCTCCTGGCTTCCGCTTTGTCTGGTTGGTCCCCTTGGGCATCCTCTTCCACTATTTCCTTTTCCGTGCTCATAATTGTTTCAGTTTCTTCTTTATCACCCACCGGTTGTTCCATTTCACTTTCCGTAAATATTTCTATCTCTCGTTCCTGTCCACCTTCTTCGTTCTCCTTTTCTTCTGCCCTCTTCTTCGATCTGCGTCTGGTATTATGCATTTCTTGTTTTCTCATAACTGTCGACGATAATTAGGTTTTTTCGTATATTAATTTATTAAATATATCAAAATTCTTTTCTAATTACAGCTCTTTAACGTTGAGCGCCAATTTGTAATGTAGCGGTTATTTAGCGAAACGTCCGTCTTATTCAACCCCCAATGTTGTGTTCGCCATTCTGTAACGTAATCGCTTGTATCAGAGGTTTCCGCCTCTCCAAGAGTATATTACAATTATGGGTTTATAATTAATTCAGCCCCAATGTTGGGTTCGCCATTCTGTAACGTAATCGCTTTGGAGGTCTTATTTAATTAAGATGCACTGTTGTAAGCACCATTCTGTAACGTACCGCCAATAGAGTGTTTGTGTGACGTCCGTCTTTTTTGCAGTCTCGGATCGGTCAGAACACCTCTTAGCAATCGCCACTTATGAATTATAAAGACTGAGGTTTAAATAAAGTTGGTGGTAATGTTACCCAAACAAAGCAGAAATCGAGTGTGTGTGTGTGATTTGGGTTAAGTAGGGAAGTTGTTTAGCCTTCTTTTGAAGAGAGAGCAAGTACCGTTTGTTTACCCTCGGATTAGACGATTTCTAAATTTTTCAAATATTTGCCGTGAACCGAATCAGCTGATTTTGACATTAGTCTCCAAATATAGGTTAACCAAACGACACTGTGGCTGAATACGACCTGGTGGATCGTCCTCTTCTTATTTTTTCTGAAATCTACTACAACTACCCTCTAAAATAAAGGAAACACATTTTATTATTCAATATCATTTCTCAATAATATTTATTGATAATATTATCGGGTTTTCTCTTCCGCCAAAATACAAATATTACAATCGATATTTTCAATAACTAGTACATGATATCGACTTCATTGAGTAAACATGGAATTGTCAAAAAAATCTGGTTTTGACCGATTTTACAATCTTATCTTTTATTTAAACATAAATCAACATATAATTCTTTTATTTATTTCCCCAGGGTTAAGGGTAAGTTCTTTTTGTTATGAGATGGTCAGAAATGAATACTTATACTACGCTTTACAAATATAGAAAAACTTCGAAAATTTGTTTATTCTCTTAGTACGTAGTTCTGGATTTGTCCGTAAGAGAGCAGATTGTTTTATTTTTATTAAAACATGTGATTACACTTGGAAAGTTTTGTACTGAACGACCATTTGATTTGAGTTTTCTTTGTTAAATATTAAAAGAACTGTTTATATTACCTCTCTTCTTGAAGTTCTTACTTGTGTGAAGCTGTTTCTCAGGTGGTGTTCTTAGTTGTTTGCAATTTCATAACCGTCTGTCAAATACTATCTCGTCAAAACTCGAAATACGGCTAGGCCAGGCCTGATCGTCCAAATGGTTTTTCACTTTTATTATGGAGTATAGCACGTTAACTTTGATAATTAAGGTAGTGGTACATAATGTATATAGCCTACTGTTATTTAAATTTTGTAACAATTTTGTGCTGTTCAAAAGATTTCTAAAGGATTTTTTAATACAATTTTTATCTCATCATTTTTTCAACCGGACGGTTTTCAATCTCCAATTCGATTAAACAATACTTGTTATTCTGTTACTCTTAGTAACCCATAATTTTTATGTCATTTTTTATTGGTGCTGCTATTTACTTTTTAGTATATAGGCGGTTTTTAATTATTATAAATTTATTTTTGATTTACCGAAAAATAATTCCTTTTAATTTTGGTTTCTTTCCCAATTTGATTTACATAATAGTTTTTTGTTTATTTTCTTATAACTTTAGATGTAAGTCTTTAATATTATTATTAACTTTAAATGAATTTATATATTACTTATTAATCTCTTATAGTATTCTTACACTGCACTATTTTCTTCTGCCATTTCCCCTATACAGTATTATTTTAATTTTTATTATCATCTGATATTTAAATCTTTTATTTTTTAAAAACCCTGGGTTATCTTATATAATAACACAATTATTTTATAAAATATAAAATTAACATAGGTCCTAAATTTTGTTGCCTACACAATATAAATCCCACAATAACTAAACAAAATAAATAATTAGTTGGTAGCATCATAGTCTACTATTATAGTCTATAATTCTCACATCTACAGCACAATTCTGTAAGAAGTTCCCTTCACCTTCACTTATTACCTCATTGGGTACACTATAACTCACTTGTCACTGTATATCACTTCAATATTGTTTATAATGTTTAGTGATACAACTTAATTTTTAGCCAGTTATAGTTTACCCATTTCTGACCTTTATGGTAGTACAAGAGTTATCAGTTATTGGGACTGGGTTATGTACCGTTACATAAAGCCCCCCCCCTAGAACAAATTTATTTTGGTTTTACTCGTTTACTAAAATAAATTGTTGATTGTTTCAATTCTCTAATATTCTTGGCTTTTTTCTTCGTAATATTGTTTCATTTCCAACTGGTTGTATACTCCTTTTATTCTGTTATTGTTAATTGTTTTAATTTCATAGGTATTATTCCCCTTCACCTGGGTTATGAGGTAAGGTCCAGTATAAAGTAACAGTAGCTTCCGAGCAATACCCTCTATAGAACTGGGTAGTTGTCTATTTTTTATTAATACCTTATCTCCCATCTGGTATTTATCCAACCTTTTCTTTTTTTCTTGATCCCTTTTTTGTTGAAGTTCCACTTTATGCAACACTCTGTTGTGCATTTCCACTTTGTCGAACTTTACTCTCTCTCCTGGAGGAAATTTATCAACGAGGTAATTTCTCTTGGTGATGGTTTATCAAACATTACCTGATAAGGGCTAGTTCCGATAGTGTCATGGTATGACCAATTAAGGAAAGTCTCTGCTGGTTCGATGTACTGGCTCCAGTTTTTATGTTCTTGGTGACAGTATGTACGTAGAATTCGGCCAACTTCCCTTAATACACGTTCAGCAGGATTACTACTAGGGTGGTACACTGATATTTTGTAGGTCCTTATTTGCCATTTTCTCAATTCTTCTTTCCACTTTTTACCCCGAAATTGTGTTCCATGATCCGTTATAATTGTTTCCGGTTTTCCCACCTCAGGTAAGTATTTTTGAATGATTACTTCTAAAATTTTCTTCGTTGTGGCTCTACTGATAGCGTAGAGTTTTGTATATTTAGTATAATGATCTAATATAATGATTATATATTTATATTTATGTCTCCCTCCACTTCTGGGAAAAGGTCCACATATATCCAAGAATGTCCTTTCAAGTTTACTATTAGATTTTATTGTAATCATTGCGCCCGTTCTCTTCTCATTATTTACTTTTACTAGCTGGCATATGTTGCAGTTTTTTACTATTCCTCTTACTCTCTTATTTATAGCTTTCACGTAACAGTGTTCAGATAGAGCTTTAATAACTTTGAGTGATCCCATGTGACCATATCTTTCATGATAATCCTTAATCAGGGCTACTTCTGTTGCTTCTGGCACATACATCTTCCATACATGATCCTTAATGGTAGGACGAATAAAAAGGATTTCTTCATAAACACAGAAAAATTTCATTATTATAGGGTCATTTTGTAATATTCGTTCCTTAATTTTTGTTAATTTAGTGTCCCTTTGCTGATCGATTTTTATTTTATTAATTATATCTTGTTAACTCCTTTTTCACCTTAATAATGTAATATATGTTTCCAATACTTTCTGGTTCTATTTCACAAGTTCCTTTTTCTAGATTAATCCGTGATAATCGGTCTGCTATTACATTCTTCTTACCAGGAATATATTCCCAGTCTAAATTATACTCTTGAAGTATTAATACCGATCTGGTGAGTCTGCCGTGGTTAAGTTTACAATTTTTTAAAAACGAAATTGATCTATGATCGGTTCTGATGGTTACTGGGTATCCCAATATAAATGTTCGAAATTTTATACATGAGAACACAACACTCAGCAGTTCCTTTTCAGTTACTGTATAATTCCTCTCACAACTACTCAGTACTCTGCTTGCAAAACTGATTACCCCATGATTTCCTTCCTCATCTTCCTGATATAGCTCACTTCCTAGGCTAATGTTACTAGCATCACAATTTATGAAAAAACGTTTATTAAAATTTGGGTGATGTAACATGATGCAGTCAAGAAATTTATTTTTTACTATCTGAAAATTATTATCTTCACTTTCTTCCCATTTCCACTTGTTTTTCTTTGAAAGTAAACATTGGAATTTGGCTGTTACTTCTGAATAATTCTGTTGAAATTTCCTATAATAGTTGCATATCCCCAGAAAAGATTGTAATTGTTTTAGAAGTTTTTTGCTTTTCCTGGTGACTCTGAGAATACTGATTTATATTTATCATAAATTTTTATAAGCTGTTGTTTTTGTTCTACATTAATTATTTCCGGTGCCTGCCTATTCTGAAACTCAATTATCTCTTCTATCTTCTCTTGCCAAATCTTTGATTCTGTTACTTCTGTGTTTTTACCTAGGGTTAATCTATTATCCTCCCTAACAAAAAATGAGCTCGGACACTGAGGGGCACTTTGGCTACCAATTATCTCAGCCGTTAACTCACCATTTTCTGTGCTCAAGGTTACTATACCCCTGGCCAGATTTATAATTGCAGTGTGTCGCCGTAGCATATCACACCCTATTAACACCCTAAACGGTAGCCCTTTCGCTACTAAAAATCCCATAGGTATTCCTATTCCACTAGTGGTAACATTCAAAGACACTTGTTTCCTGATTGTTTTATTTTATTTCCTGGTGGCACCAACAATTGTTAAATTATTAATTGGTAAAGTAGGTATTCTCTCAGTAGTTAGCTCAGTAATACGGTCTAGTTCTAATTGATCAATAATTTAAATATTTGCTCCTGTATCAATCATGGCCTCTGCTGACACTCCATTTAATTTTATTTGTATATAGACTATGTCATTGTTTGGCGATGACTCTTTAATTGCTCTTTCTTCCATTAAGTCTGACTGTATATTTTTTAAAAAATTATTTCTGATAATGGTTATTGGTTTGTTTAATTTATTATTATAATTGGGTTTGTGGTAAATTCTGTGCCCTGTTGTTTCTAGCAGTGACGGGCAGTCACATCTTCTCACTGCTGGTACCCGTTTCCCCTATTTCCATCATTATTATTGTTTGATTCAACATTTTCATTATGTTGAATATTGCTTATTGGTCTCCTTTCTTCATCACTATCTCTGAATCTAGGTTGCTCTTCACTCCTACTCCTTTGTGGACCTTCTTCTCGGTGATAAGAATCATGTCTGTAATTTCGACTGTTATAATTTGGCCATCTTCCTCGATACCTGTTATTAAAATAATTGTTATTAGCATGCACATAATTTACTCTAGGTCGATTATCTCTTAGTGGTTCATTCTTTCGCTCCTCAGTATTCCCTGACCTCCATCTACTCCTCCTATAATAAGATTCTTGCTCATAATTTTCTAGTAGCGTTTCCATGCCTCCAATAGTTTTTATTTGTCCACTTAATCGGGCACTGATGATCTTCTCTTCGAAATGATACGCAATTTTGGTCACTAGACACTCTTCAGGGGTCTTTGGGTCTAAATACTTTGCTATACACACCTTCCCCAAAAAGTAAGCAGTAGGTGTTTGTCCCATTGTACGGTCATACCTACCATGACAGATATCGCCCCTAATAATGTTTTGTACTGACTCCGACCAGTACTTAAGTTTGAACATTGTTTTGAAACCCCCATAATCACACACCTCGTTCCTGATTACCGTCCACCAATTATCATTGATGTTTTTGAAAGATTCGTCTAATATACCTTTGATCATATTCCATCGATTCTCCTTTGATCTGTTCAAAATTTCGTCTACTCTCCCTAAAAATTCGAGTGGGTTTCTGCGATAATCCCGAAAGTTTACACTTTCCTTACTATCTTGGATAACATGATGACTGTTGCATGCAGATCTAGAACTTATTCTATCTACATCACCTTGTAAATTGGTTTGTATTTGTTGCAAATTATCTAATTTCTCTGCTTGGCTATTACTCTGATTTTTTACATTCTCTACTGTTTTATGAAAATCTGAAAATTTACAGTTTAGACTGCCTTTGATACTATCTAACTGGTCATTGTTTTCTTGGCGTATGGCCATTACTCGAACTTGATTATTTTGTTCCTCCTTTTCCATCCGTGCATCGATTCCTGTTTTAATTAGTTCCATCTTTTCTTCTGTTTTATCCAATCTTTGATTGGTTTCTATTACTTTCTTCTCTGCCTCTTCCTTATATTCATCTACTCTTTGGCTAAGCCTATTACTGACCAGTTCAATTTTACTCTCCAGATTTTCTCTTAACTCCTTATTGAACTTCTCCATTTTACCCTCCAATTGTTTTAAATTTTCTTCGTTTAGTTTCTCAATTTGTTTTAAACTGTCCCTCAAGTTTTCATTTTGCTTCCTTGAGTTCTCTTCCTGTTTCTTAAAATTCTCCTCTATTTTATCAAATTTTTCCTCATGTCTCTTAAAAATTTCCTTATTTTCCTCATTGGTTTGCTTCGAGTTTTCCTCCTGTTTCTTAAAATTCTCATCTATTTTATCCAATTTCTCGGCTATAAATCTCATCATGTCTTGCCAATTTGGTTCTCTCCTGGCTTCCGCTTTGTCTGGTTGGTCCCCTTGGGCATCCTCTTCCACTATTTCCTTTTCCGTGCTCATAATTGTTTCAGTTTCTTCTTTATCACCCACCGGTTGTTCCATTTCACTGTCCGTAAATATTTCTATCTCTCGTTCCTGTCCACCTTCTTCGTTCTCCTTTTCTTCTGCCCTCTTCTTCGATCTGCGTCTGGTATTATGCATTTCTTGTTTTCTCATAACTGTCGACGATAATTAGGTTTTTTCGTATATTAATTTATTAAATATATCAAAATTCTTTTCTAATTACAGCTCTTTAACGTTGAGCGCCAATTTGTAATGTAGCGGTTATTTAGCGAAACGTCCGTCTTATTCAAGCCCCAATGTTGGGTTCGCCATTCTGTAACGTAATCGCTTGTATCAGAGGTTTCCGCCTCTCCAAGAGTATATTACAATTACGGGTTTATAATTAATTCAGCCCCAATGTTGGGTTCGCCATTCTGTAACGTAATCGCTTTGGAGGTCTTATTTAATTAAGATGCACTGTTGTAAGCACCATTCTGTAACGTACCGCCAATAGAGTGTTTGTGTGACGTCCGTCTTTTTTGCAGTCTCGGATCGGTCAGAACACCTCTTAGCAATCGCCACTTATGAATTATAAAGACTGAGGTTTAAATAAAGTTGGTGGTAATGTTACCCAAACAAAGCAGAAATCGAGTGTGTGTGTGTGATTTGGGTTAAGTAGGGAAGTTGTTTAGCCTTCTTTTGAAGAGAGAGCAAGTACCGTTTGTTTACCCTCGGATTAGACGATTTCTAAATTTTTCAAATATTTGCCGTGAACCGAATCAGCTGATTTTGACATTAGTCTCCAAATATAGGTTAACCAAACGACACTGTGGCTGAATACGACCTGGTGGATCGTCCTCTTCTTATTTTTTCTGAAATCTACTACAACTACCCTCTAAAATAAAGGAAACACATTTTATTATTCAATATCATTTCTCAATAATATTTATTGATAATATTATCGGTTTTTCTCTTCCGCCAAAATACAAATATTACAATCGATATTTTCAATAACTAGTACATGATATCGACTTCATTGAGTAAACATGGAATTGTCAAAAAAATCTGGTTTTGACCGATTTTACAATCTTATCTTTTATTTAAACATCAATCAACATATAATTCTTTTATTTATTTCCCCAGGGTTAAGGGTAAGTTCTTTTTGTTATGAGATGGTCAGAAATGAATACTTATACTACGCTTTACAAATATAGAAAAACTTCGAAAATTTGTTTATTCTCTTAGTACGTAGTTCCGGATTTGTCCGTAAGAGAGCAGATTGTTTTATTTTTATTAAAACATGTGATTACACTTGGAAAGTTTTGTACTGAACGACCATTTGATTTGAGTTTTCTTTGTTAAATATTAAAAGAACTGTTTATATTACCTCTCTTCTTGAAGTTCTTACTTGTGTGAAGCTGTTTCTCAGGTGGTGTTCTTAGTTGTTTGCAATTTCATAACCGTCTGTCAAATACTATCTCGTCAAAACTCGAAATACGGCTAGGCCAGGCCTGATCGTCCAAATGGTTTTTCACTTTTATTATGGAGTATAGCACGTTAACTTTGATAATTAAGGTAGTGGTACATAATGTATATAGCCTACTGTTATTTAAATTTTGTAACAATTTTGTGCTGTTCAAAAGATTTCTAAAGGATTTTTTAATACAATTTTTATCTCATCATTTTTTCAACCGGACGGTTTTCAATCTCCAATTCGATTAAACAATACTTGTTATTCTGTTACTCTTAGTAACCCATAATTTTTATGTCATTTTTTATTGGTGCTGCTATTTACTTTTTAGTATATAGGCGGTTTTTAATTATTATAAATTTATTTTTGATTTACCGAAAAATAATTCCTTTTAATTTTGGTTTCTTTCCCAATTTGATTTACATAATAGTTTTTTGTTTATTTTCTTATAACTTTAGATGTAAGTCTTTAATATTATTATTAACTTTAAATGAATTTATATATTACTTATTAATCTCTTATAGTATTCTTACACTGCACTATTTTCTTCTGCCATTTCCCCTATACAGTATTATTTTAATTTTTATTATCATCTGATATTTAAATCTTTTATTTTTTAAAAACCCTGGGTTATCTTATATAATAACACAATTATTTTATAAAATATAAAATTAACATAGGTCCTAAATTTTGTTGCCTACACAATATAAATCCCACAATAACTAAACAAAATAAATAATTAGTTGGTAGCATCATAGTCTACTATTATAGTCTATAATTCTCACATCTACAGCACAATTCTGTAAGAAGTTCCCTTCACCTTCACTTATTACCTCATTGGGTACACTATAACTCACTTGTCACTGTATATCACTTCAATATTGTTTATAATGTTTAGTGATACAACTTAATTTTTAGCCAGTTATAGTTTACCCATTTCTGACCTTTATGGTAGTACAAGAGTTATCAGTTATTGGGACTGGGTTATGTACCGTTACATAAAGCCCCCCCCTAGAACAAATTTATTTTGGTTTTACTCGTTTACTAAAATAAATTGTTGATTGTTTCAATTCTCTAATATTCTTGGCTTTTTTCTTCGTAATATTGTTTCATTTCCAACTGGTTGTATACTCCTTTTATTCTGTTATTGTTAATTGTTTTAATTTCATAGGTATTATTCCCCTTCACCTGGGTTATGAGGTAAGGTCCAGTATAAAGTAACAGTAGCTTCCGAGCAATACCCTCTATAGAACTGGGTAGTTGTCTATTTTTTATTAATACCTTATCTCCCATCTGGTATTTATCCAATCTTTTCTTTTTTTCTTGATCCCTTTTTTGTTGAAGTTCCACTTTATGCAACACTCTGTTGTGCATTTCCACTTTGTCGAACTTTACTCTCTCTCCTGGAGGAAAATTTATCAACGAGGTAATTTCTCTTGGTGATGGTTTATCAAACATTACCTGATAAGGGCTAGTTCCGATAGTGTCATGGTATGACCAATTAAGGAAAGTCTCTGCTGGTTCGATGTACTGGCTCCAGTTTTTATGTTCTTGGTGACAGTATGTACGTAGAATTCGGCCAACTTCCCTTAATACACGTTCAGCAGGATTACTACTAGGGTGGTACACTGATATTTTGTAGGTCCTTATTTGCCATTTTCTCAATTCTTCTTTCCACTTTTTACCCCGAAATTGTGTTCCATGATCCGTTATAATTGTTTCCGGTTTTCCCACCTCAGGTAAGTATTTTTGAATGATTACTTCTAAAATTTTCTTCGTTGTGGCTCTACTGATAGCGTAGAGTTTTGTATATTTAGTATAATGATCAAATATAATGATTATATATTTATATTTATGTCTCCCTCCACTTCTGGGAAAAGGTCCACATATATCCAAGAATGTCCTTTCAAGTTTACTATTAGATTTTATTGTAATCATTGCGCCCGTTCTCTTCTCATTATTTACTTTTACTAGCTGGCATATGTTGCAGTTTTTTACTATTCCTCTTACTCTCTTGTTTATAGCTTTCACGTAACAGTGTTCAGATAGAGCTTTAATAACTTTGAGTGATCCCATGTGACCATATCTTTCATGATAATCCTTAATCAGGGCTAATTCTGTTGCTTCTGGCACATACATCTTCCATACATGATCCTTAATGGTAGGACGAATAAAAAGGATTTCTTCATAAACACAGAAAAATTTCATTATTATAGGGTCATTTTGTAATATTCGTTCCTTAATTTTTGTTAATTTAGTGTCCCTTTGCTGATCGATTTTTATTTTATTAATTATATCTTGTTAACTCCTTTTTCACCTTAATAATGTAATATATGTTTCCAATACTTTCTGGTTCTATTTCACAAGTTCCTTTTTCTAGATTAATCCGTGATAATCGGTCTGCTATTACATTCTTCTTACCAGGAATATATTCCCAGTCTAAATTATACTCTTGAAGTATTAATACCGATCTGGTGAGTCTGCCGTGGTTAAGTTTACAATTTTTTTAAAACGAAATTGATCTATGATCGGTTCTGATGGTTACTGGGTATCCCAATATAAATGTTCGAAATTTTATACATGAGAACACAACACTCAGCAGTTCCTTTTCAGTTACTGTATAATTCCTCTCACAACTACTCAGTACTCTGCTTGCAAAACTGATTACCCCATGATTTCCTTCCTCATCTTCCTGATATAGCTCACTTCCTATGCTAATGTTACTAGCATCACAATTTATGAAAAAACGTTTATTAAAATTTGGGTGATGTAACATGATGCAGTCAAGAAATTTATTTTTTACTATCTGAAAATTATTATCTTCACTTTCTTCCCATTTCCACTTGTTTTTCTTTGAAAGTAAACATTGGAATTTGGCTGTTACTTCTGAATAATTCTGTTGAAATTTCCTATAATAGTTGCATATCCCCAGAAAAGATTGTAATTGTTTTAGAAGTTTTTTGCTTTTCCTGGTGACTCTGAGAATACTGATTTATATTTATCATAAATTTTTATAAGCTGTTGTTTTTGTTCTACATTAATTATTTCCGGTGCCTGCCTATTCTGAAACTCAATTATCTCTTCTATCTTCTCTTGCCAAATCTTTGATTCTGTTACTTCTGTGTTTTTACCTAGGGTTAATCTATTATCCTCCCTAACAAAAAATGAGCTCGGACACTGAGGGGCACTTTGGCTACCAATTATCTCAGCCGTTAACTCACCATTTTCTGTGCTCAAGGTTACTATACCCCTGGCCAGATTTATAATTGCAGTGTGTCGCCGTAGCATATCACACCCTATTAACACCCTAAACGGTAGCCCTTTCGCTACTAAAAATCCCATAGGTATTCCTATTCCACTAGTGGTAACATTCAAAGACACTTGTTTCCTGATTGTTTTATTTTGTTTCCCGGTGGCAACAACAATTGTTAAATTATTAATTGGTAAAGTAGGTATTCTCTCAGTAGTTAGCTCAGTAATACGGTCTAGTTCTAATTGATCAATAATTTAAATATTTGCTCCTGTATCAATCATGGCCTCTGCTGACACTCCATTTAATTTTATTTGTATATAGACTATGTCATTGTTTGGCGATGACTCTTTAATTGCTCTTTCTTCCATTAAGTCTGACTGTATATTTTTTAAAAAATTATTTCTGATAATGGTTATTGGTTTGTTTAATTTATTATTATAATTGGGTTTGTGGTAAATTCTGTGCCCTGTTGTTTCTAGCAGTGACGGGCAGTCACATCTTCTCACTGCTGGTACCCGTTTCCCCTATTTCCATCATTATTATTGTTTGATTCAACATTTTTATTACGTTGAATATTGCTTATTGGTCTCCTTTCTTCATCACTATCTCTGAATCTAGGTTGCTCTTCACTCCTACTCCTTTGTGGACCTTCTTCTCGGTGATAAGAATCATGTCTGTAATTTCGACTGTTATAATTTGGCCATCTTCCTCGATACCTGTTATTAAAATAATTGTTATTAGCATGCACATAATTTACTCTAGGTCGATTATCTCTTAGTGGTTCATTCTTTCGCTCCTCAGTATTCCCTGACCTCCATCTACTCCTCCTATAATAAGATTCTTGCTCATAATTTTCTAGTAGCGTTTCCATGCCTCCAATAGTTTTTATTTGTCCACTTAATCGGGCACTGATGATCTTCTCTTCGAAATGATACGCAATTTTGGTCACTAGACACTCTTCAGGGGTCTTTGGGTCTAAATACTTTGCTATACACACCTTCCCCAAAAAGTAAGCAGTAGGTGTTTGTCCCATTGTACGGTCATACCTACCATGACAGATATCGTCCCTAATAATGTTTTGTACTGACTCCGACCAGTACTTAAGTTTGAACATTGTTTTGAAACCCCCATAATCACACACCTCGTTCCTGATTACCGTCCACCAATTATCACTGATGTTTTTGAAAGATTCGTCTAATATACCTTTGATCATATTCCATCGATTCTCCTTTGATCTGTTCAAAATTTCGTCTACTCTCCCTAAAAATTCGAGTGGGTTTCTGCGATAATCCCGAAAGTTTACACTTTCCTTACTATCTTGGATAACATGATGACTGTTGCATGCAGATCTAGAACTTATTCTATCTACATCACCTTGTAAATTGGTTTGTATTTGTTGCAAATTATCTAATTTCTCTGCTTGGCTATTACTCTGATTTTTTACATTCTCTACTGTTTTATGAAAATCTGAAAATTTACAGTTTAGACTGCCTTTGATACTATCTAACTGGTCATTGTTTTCTTGGCGTATGGCCATTACTCGAACTTGATTATTTTGTTCCTCCTTTTCCATCCGTGCATCGATTCCTGTTTTAATTAGTTCCATCTTTTCTTCTGTTTTATCCAATCTTTGATTGGTTTCTATTACTTTCTTCTCTGCCTCTTCCATATATTCATCTACTCTTTGGCTAAACCTATTACTGACCAGTTCAATTTTACTCTCCAGATTTTCTCTTAACTCCTTATTGAACTTCTCCATTTTACCCTCCAATTGTTTTAAATTTTCTTAGTTTAGTTTCTCAATTTGTTTTAAACTGTCCCTCAAGTTTTCATTTTGCTTCCTTGAGTTCTCTTCCTGTTTCTTAAAATTCTCCTCTATTTTATCAAATTTTTCCTCATGTCTCTTAAAAATTTCCTTATTTTCCTCTTTGTTTTGCTTCGAGTTTTCCTCCTGTTTCTTAAAATTCTCATCTATTTTATCAAACTTCTCAGCTATAAATCTCATCATGTCTTGCCAATTTGGTTCTCTCCTGGCTTCCGCTTTGTCTGGTTGGTCCCCTTGGGCATCCTCTTCCACTATTTCCTATTCCGTGCTCATAATTGTTTCAGTTTCTTCTTTATCACCCACCGGTTGTTCCATTTCACTGTCCGTAAATATTTCTATCTCTCGTTTGCTGTCCACCTTCTTCCTTCTCCTTTTCTTCTGCCCTCTTCTTCGATCTGCGTCTGGTATTATGCATTTCTTGTTTTCTCATAACTGTCGACAATAATTAGGTTTTTTCGTATATTAATTTATTAAATATATCAAAATTCTTTTCTAATTACAGCCCTTTAACGTTGAGCGCCAATTTGTAACGTAGCGGATATATAGCGAAACGTCCGTCTTATTCAAGCCCCAATGTTGGGTTCGCCATTCTGTAACGTAATCGCTTGTATCAGAGGTTTCCGCCTCTCCAAGAGTATATTACAATTACGGGTTTATAATTAATTCAGCCCCAATGTTGGGTTCGCCATTCTGTAACGTAATCGCTTTGGAGGTCTTATTTAATTAAGACGCACTGTTGTAAGCACCATTCTGTAACATACCGCCAATAGAGTGTTTGTGTGACGTCCGTCTTTTTTACAGTCTCGGGTCGGTCAGAACACCTCTTAGCAATCGCCACTTATGAATTATAAAGACTGAGGTTTAAATAAAGTTGGTGGTAATGTTACCCAAACAAAGCAGAAATCGAGTGTGTGTGATTTGGGTTAAGTAGGGAAGTTGTTTAGCCTTCTTTTGAAGAGAGAACAAGTACCATTTGTTTACCCTCGGATTAGACGATTTCTAAATTTTTCAAATATTTGCCGTGAACCGAATCAGCTGATTTTGACATTAGTCTCCAAATGTAGGTTAACCAAACGACACTGTGGCTGAATACGACCTGGTGGATCGTCCTCTTCTTATTTTTTCTGAAATCTACTACAACTACCCACTACAATAAAGGAAACACATTTTATTATTCAATATCATTTCTCAATAATATTTATTGATAATATTATCGGTTTTTCTCTTCCGCCAAAATACAAATATTACAATCGATATTTTCAATAACTAGTACATGATATCGACTTCATTGAGTAAACATGGAATTGTCAAAAAAATCTGGTTTTGACCGATTTTACAATTTTATCTTTTATTTAAACATCAATCAACATATAATTCTTTTATTTATTTCCCCAGGGTTAAGGGTAAGTTCTTTTTGTTATGAGATGGTCAGAAATGGATAATTATACTACGCTTTACAAATATAGAAAAACTTAGAAAATTTGTTTATTCTCTTAGTACGTAGTTCCGGATTTGTCCGTAAGAGAGCAGATTGTTTTATTTTTATTAAAACATGTGATTACACTTGGAAAGTTTTGTACTGAACGACCATTTGATTTGAGTTTTCTTTGTTAAATATTAAAAGAACTGTTTATATTACCTCTCTTCTCAAAGTTCTTACTTGTGTGAAGCTGTTTCTCAGGTGGTGTTCTTAGTTGTTTGCAATTTCATAACCGTCTGTCAAATACTATCTCGTCAAAACTCGAAATGCGGCTAGGCCAGGCCTGATCGTCCAAATGGTTTTTCACTTTTATTATGGAGTATAGCACGTTAACTTTGATAATTAAGGTAGTGGTACATAATGTGTATAGCCTACTGTTATTTAAATTTTGTAACAATTTTGTGCTGTTCAAAAGATTTCTAAAGGATTTTTTAATACAATTTTTATCTCATCATTTTTTCAACCGGACGGTTTTCAATCTCCAATTCGATTAAACAATACTTGTTATTCTGTTACTCTTAGTAACCCATAATTTTTATGTCATTTTTTATTGGTGCTGCTATTTACTTTTTAGTATATAGGCGGTTTTTAATTATTATAAATTTATTTTTGATTTACCGAAAAATAATTCCTTTTAATTTTGGTTTCTTTCCCAATTTGATTTACATAATAGTTTTTTGTTTAATTTCTTATAACTTTAGATATAAGTCTTAAATATTATTATTAACTTTAAATGAATTTATATATTACTTATTAATCTCTTATAGTATTCTTACACTGCACTATTTTCTTCTGCCATTTCCCCCATACAGTATTATTTTAATTTTTATTATCATCTGATATTTAAATCTTTTATTTTTTAAAAACCCTGGGTTATCTTATATAATAACACAATTATTTTATAAAATATAAAATTAACATAGGTCCTAAATTTTGTTGCCTACACAATATAAAGCCCACAATAACTAAACAAAATACATAATTAGTTGGTAGCATCATAGTCTACTATTATAGTCTATAATTCTCACATCTACAGCACAATTCTGTAAGAAGTTCCCTTCACCTTCACTTATTACCTCATTGGGTACACTATAACTCACTTGTCACTGTATATCACTTCAATATTGTTTATAATGTTTAGTGATACAACTTAATTTTTAGCCAGTTATAGTTTACCCATTTCTGACCTTTATGGTAGTACAAGAGTTATCAGTTATTGGGACTGGGTTATGTACCGTTACAATATATATATATATATATGTATTGCAACAGAACACAGGATGATAAGATATGCTGTTTATATCAGATTACATGAATGACGAGCATATTCTTATTTAAATTTGTTTTGTGTAATATTTTGTTTTTTAGTCATAAGTTTTGTATTTAAAAATTTATAAGCATATAGGTTACACCAAACTCTTTTTAAAAAAATGTACTATATTGTCATGTATTTTTTGTATGAATTGGTGCGCGTGTTAGGGGGTGATAATCTGCGATCGCTATAGCGGGGCAGTGGTAGTTAACCGATTTACATGAAAATTTGACAAGGAGTTATTTAAATAAATAGCTTCGATTTGTGTATACTCTGAGGTTTGTAACTATTTTAGAAATACGGTTTTTTAAGTAAAGAAAAACTCAAGTGTAACTCTTATCAATGATAGGGTAATAATAATTGTAGATAATTTCCATGCAGGACTATGCAAAATTATACAAAGTTTTTCATGAAATTTGTGTATCTGTTTGTTCCATCAACCATGTGACTTGGGCTTGGCCTATCAAATTACACCAAATTCAGTGACATTCATACGTTGCAGAGCTAGGTTGGACACAGTCTGTCTGTCGACATTGCTAGGGGAAGTTGTGCCCCGGGTAAGAGAGTTGTTCTCTTACAAATGTAAAAATATCTTATATAAAATAAACCATAAACCTTAAAATTCTTAACGAAGTTTTGTGGTAAGAACCAAGAAGGAATAGAGGAATATTTTATATAAAGTAAACTATAAACCTTAAAATTCTTAATGAAGTTTTGCGATAAGAACCAAGAGGATAAATAATTTAGTAAAATTTAAAATAAAATACAGTGCTGTGTCATGTAAGTTAAGATATCCACATAGGGAACTTAAAGACACTACAAGATATCGTGGAAGCAGTTAAACATAACTTCAAGACTCTGTGAAATATCGCCGCTGGAGCCGCTTGCTGTACAAGGACGACGAGACGAAGAGGACACCAGGAAGGAGTGAAGCTGTAGAAGAGGACGACGAGACGGGATCAACTAGATGAGAGGAGGACGTTGCAGCAAACAAGTAAAAGCGATTTATATTAATCGAACAATACAAACAATTTAATATACTATCAATACATGACAATTTAAAAAACATTATACATCTTTATAAACAATATTTGTATATAATAAATAATATTTCATCTCCTCCATAATAGACTTGTATCGATTTTTACATACTCACAATATCCTTATTAGAATAATAAAGTTTGATCTGTTGCATAAGGATATTTGTCGCGTGCCAATGTTGGGCTTGATTTTTGAATTAATTTAAAAAAAAGAAATATTTATTTGAGTGTGTACCTAGAGACTAAATTCATTGAACTATTTATATGTGCTGTTCTATGTTATCAGGGAGTGTAGATAAAAATTTGAATACTCTCTCTTATCAGATATTTGAACAATAGAGTTATTATCTGTATGGAGGTTGAATTATTATTGTTATCTGTGTTAGATTAAGCTTGTTTACATTTGATTGAGAGACTTGACTATAATAATAAATAACAAACGGACGTTATTAGAAATAATACGTATAAAAAAATATTGCCGTTACTATAAATAAAACTATAATATTTTATTAAATTTACAAAAATAAATAATCAATATGGCTGAATCACTAGAATTACAAAATACATTGGCGACATTATTGGCAAATATACAAAAGCTGTCCGAAGAAAGTAAATCTAATATACAAAAGCTGTCAGAAGAAAGTAAATCTAATCTGCAGAAAATGTCGGAAGAAATTAAATCTAGTAAAGAAGAAGCAGTAAAACAAAACAGATCACTGCAATCGCTTCACAATGAGAATAAAAAAATTTATACAGCCGTTCATGATCAGGCTAAACAAAATAAACAACTTTTAGAGTTAACCGAAAAACGTATAGCTGATAAATTAGAATTAATTTGTAGTAGTAGTGAGACCGCCTTAGAAAGGAATAAATCTCACAGCAGGGAATGTGAAGCCAAAATTATGTTGAATTATTCTCTTAGGCAGGAAAGTGAATGTGACAAAGCGGTTGACCGATGTAGTCCCGTCGACATACAGAAACCAGCTGATAATCGCATAGATAAGATAGCGGGTAACGGTGGAGCGCCCGATAAGGAGATAACAGCTGATCAACGAAAACAATCAAATAATATTTTAAATAAATATGAAATGAGAAATAGGGAAAACCTTATCAAAGTGTTGGTTCACATCTATCCAGATTGGTATGATCAAAGGGTAAACGGTGGAGTAGTTAAAAACAATAAATGTTATTTACTGTACTTTGTCTGTAAGATGCAGATCCATTCTGGTAATGTTTTATCAGTCAGTAATGAAATGTATAAACACTTGAGAAGGCCATACAGTTGTAAAAATGAATATGTAAATAAGATATTTGATGAATACTTGGGTAAACAAAGTAGTTTTGTTCCTGAAGCTGGTGCATTTGAGGAAAAGCACACAGGTAAGGTTAATTCTGACAGAAGATCAGAACTGTGTGAGTGTTTTCAACCACATATGAAAGGTAATGCAGGTGTTATTTATACAGTCAGAGATTCACTCTACAGCACTGTGTGTTCGTCTTTTATAAATGCGTATGCAGACAAATCCAAAACATTAAAAAATTTTAAAGTGCACTTAGATACTGATCACTGTGAAAACTTGATGAAAATAATGTTTGAGATGATACCAGAGATATTTCAATCAAACAATGAGTTCATATTGTACAAAGGAGATTATATTATGTGTAGCCTGGGTAATACAACTGGCATTACATATAAACCTTTAAAAATTAAATCAAAGAAATGTATCGGCAATTACCGAAACAAATGCAAGCGTAGAGCAATCAAAAAACGAGAAAGGTTGCGCGGCATGAGTCTGTGCGATAAATTAAAAATTAAAATAAGGATAATACAAATAATTAAACTAGAATGCCAAGATATAAGTGAAATGACTGATAGGAGATTGTATAAAATCATGTGTAAATAAGAATAATTGTAATCATGTTGAAAATTGTATGGTTGAACTGTAGATATAGCCGAATGACGTCTGACATTGACATCCTTATCAGTGTTCAGGAATGTTTGGTGATAAGCAGCAATGTGCTTTTGTTTGTTTACAATTAGAGCTCTCAAAGTGACAGTTGGGGAAATGTTGTTTGATAGAAGCTACTCAGTTATTTTAATTTTTGAAGTTATTATGTTATTATTTAGATGATTATGATTATTGGGAGGAAATTATGTCAATTTAGGTTTAAAAAAAAAAAAAAAAAATTTTTGTATTCCATTAAAAAAAATTATTTTTTTACACGTAGAGGGGTTAATCCTGCAACAGAACACAGGATGATAAGATATGCTGTTTATATCAGAGTACATGAATGACGAGCATATTCTTGTTTAAATTTGTTTTGTGTAATATTTTGTTTTTTAGTCATAAGTTTTGTATTTAAAAATTGATAAGCATATAGGTTACACCAAACTCTTCATAAAAAAATGTACTATATTGTCATGTATTTTTTGTATGAATTGGTGCGCGTGTTAGGGGGTGATAATCTGCGATCGCTATAGCGGGGCAGTGGTAGTTAACCGATTTACATGAAAATTTGACAAGGAGTTATTTAAATAAATAGCTTCGATTTGTGTATACTCTGAGGTTTGTAACTATTTTAGAAATATGGTTTTTTAAGTAAAGAAAAACTCAAGTGTAACTCTTATCAATGATAGGGTAATAATAATTGTAGATAATTTCCATGCAGGACTATGCAAAATTATACAAAGTTTTTCATGAAATTTGTGTATATGGTTGTTCCATCAACCATGTGACTTGGGCTTGGCCTATCAAATTACACCAAATTCAGTGAGATTCATATGTTGCAGAGCTAGGTTGGACACAGTCTGTCTGTCGACATTGCTAGGGGAAGTTGTGCCCCGGGTAAGAGAGTTGTTCTCTTACAAACGTAAAAATATCTTATATAAAATAAACCATAAACCTTACAATTCTTAACGAAGTTTTGCGGTAAGAACCAAGAAGGAATAGAGGAATATTTTATATAAAGTAAACTATAAACCTTGAAATTCTTAACGAAGTTTTGCAATAAGAACCAAGAGGATAAATAATTAAGTAAAATTTAAAATAAAATACAGTGCTGTGTCATGTAAGTTAAGATATCCACATAGGGAACTTAAAGACACTACAAGATATCGTGGAAGCAGTTAAACATAACTTCAAGACTCTGTGAAATATCGCCGCTGGAGCCGCTTGCTGTACAAGGACGACGAGACGAAGAGGACACCAGGAAGGAATGAAGCTGTAGAAGAGGACGACGAGACGGGACCGACGAGACGAGAGGAGGACGTTGCAGCAAACAAGTAAAAGCGATTTATATTAATCGAACAATACAAACAATTTAATATACTATCAATACATGACAATTTAAAAAACATTATACATCTTTATAAACAATATTTGTATATAATAAATAATATTTCATCTCCTCCATAATAGACTTGTATCGATTTTTACACACTCACAATATCCTTATTAGAATAATAAAGTTTGATATGTTGCTATATATATATATTCAATCATTTTCTGCTACAACCTGTTTCTTGATGTATATAATACATTTAATATTTATAAATAAATTTACTTCAAGGTATACTTTTTTTTTCCTTATTAGGAACATGTTTCGGGTACCATCTTGTACCCATCCTCAGCCTTCCGGTTTTTGTCATTTATATATATATATATATAAAGCTCGGTCCCCCGATATTTACAGTAAATTGAATATTTAAATAAAATTTATTTATTAAAGGTGTTGAATAAATTATAAAGATAAGTAGGAATGTATGGTTAAAAATTTGTTTATTATTTAAGCTAAATGAGTATGATGTTTGCAGGCTTCTAGTTATAACGCTTATGAAAAACTATGAAAACTCAAAAAATTACAAGATTATGTGAAACAGTTTGAAAAGGCTTCTTCATTTTTATGTTACTTACTTTTGATTTTATTCTTCAGAGTGCATGTGTGTAAATTCAGAAGTAATCTATTTCATTTAAGTAGGCCTATATATTTCTTTCATTTGTCTTGCATTAAGCATTTCCTTCATTTTCTTGTCACGTTTCCGGCAACCATTCTTTTCCCGTTTTTACCTCAAAAATATTTTATGTATTAATATAAAAGATCTTAACTTTTAATAAAAGTTTTAATTTTACACACTATCTTCGTGTGAAGGTGAACGAAGTGAAGTGAATATAAGGTTGCTGAGTTCCGAGTTATTTTAAAAACCTGAGACATCCCCAAAGTGGCAACAACTGTACTGACAATCCTACCTGTACGGCTCCAAAGACTTTAGTCAAATTAACTCACCTCTATACAGGAGGTAGAACAGATTTACTTTACGTAGCTCATGGAAAAGGTTTAAAACCGAGTACCTAAAGCCCAAAAAGTGGAATATCTCGGCCACGAAAATAAACCTGATCAGAAAATCATGGTCGTCTGTAGACATTTTAGCAATGAAGAAGGGCTTGAGAATTAGCATTGGTCCGTGAAACACTAACATTCATGGTTACATTTTTATATAAAATGTTATACAAGAATACTGAGTAACTATACCTGCCTCAAAGTATAAAATAACAATATAATGAACAGTTTATATTAACTTTATATCTCAATAATTCGTACAACTGAAGGATTTAAAAAAAATTGAAACCATCTTTTAAGATGTGAAGTACACAAAATATAGTACTTACTCATACTTACCTGGGACACAACCACACGATGCTAAGTGACCTTGGCTTTACTCTTTAGGCTTTTCAATTTGTCTTTGTCTACCGTTATGTATATATAGACTACATATATATCTCTTAGTACTGGTAACGTCTAAACATCTATTCCACTGAAGTTCTGGTTTTCCATTATGCGTTTTTGTCTGTTGTGTTACCTTCAAATGTTATCTTCATCTTTTACTTTCTCACTGGTATGTCCTGACTTACTTTTTATTATATTTATAAGACACCTGCTTTATTTTTGGAGGGCGATAGTCACTATAATATTGTACCCTCAGTTTCCCATTCTCTTAAGTTTCTTTTATATTTTATAAAAAAATGTTTATATAGGCTAATAACACAAACATTTTTAAACCTGTAAACGGGAGAAGATAGCAGACAAACAATATTGTCTGAAAAAGAACATGAAACACATTTCTTTGTTGTAAAATACTTAATTTTCAAGTATTCATATCAACTAAAAAAGAGTTATTTATTAAAACTAATCAAATTGCAAACACATTAAGAATAAAAGTTATAATTAAAGAAAGCAATAGTTTATGTCTTCTGGTATAACATTTTAAAGTTTGGTTTAAATACTCATTATATTCTTTTCTTGAAAACCTCAAAATATTTAGCTCAAAGTGTCCAGACAGTATGGTCGATATACAATATTGTTATGACATTACAGAACAATCTACATGTTTCTCTAATGTTCCAGTGGAATCCGGCTGTAATGTGTGTGCGTACGTGATAGTCAATGCGTTAGCTAGACTGTGCCAGAATTTGTGCGGCCGCACGCTATGTGCAAGGCCACATTCAATTACTTCTGGTGTTTTCTAGTAGTATTCTTGACGTGCAGTATGGAATATTCTGGATTATCGGCAGGGTAGAAATACAACTACTCAGCGACGCTCAGTTCAGTTTGAGTTGTGATTTATTGGAGTCCGGTTCGAAGTATTGTGGCGAAGTGTTATGTGTTTTTGTTAATTGTGCAGGACAATTGTAATACAATTGTGTTTTATATTAGTAGACATTTTTATTGCGTGTGAAAAATTTTTATTTTATTTGTTGTAAGAGACTATCTTGTTGATTACTAACTGTTTAATTGTGATAATTACAGCTGGTGATTAGTGACATAATTGGTGTCTTGTATTTTGTTTTCTGTTGTACCATACGACGATCATTAGACCATTGTAACAGTGGGTCAGAAGTGCGACAGAACTGTTAACAGTGGAAACTTGTACAAAAACTAGTGTAAATTGTAATTAATCGATAAAAAACAAAAATGGATGCCAGTCAGATGATGAAAGGTTTCCAAGCGATTCTACTACAAACAGAAAACCGACAAGCTGAGAAAGGGGAAGCAAGGCAGAAAACCCTCCTACTGGAAGCAGAGGAACGACAACAGGAGGCGGAAGAAGCAGAAAAACTACAGGATGAGAAGCAGAAGAGAGACAGAAAACTCTACTGCTGGAAACAGAAGAAAGACAAAAAGCAGTGTTGCTTGAGTCGGAAGGACGACAGGCAGAATTACGTAAGCAGGAAGCAGATAAAACAGAAGCTCTTTTTGAAGCTATGCAAAAACAGTTGCAAGAACATGCCACCACAGAGTTGGGACTCCTTCAGGGGAACTTGAGCAAATTACGCCTTGATCTGAATGGTCAAGACGTAAGATTGTCTAAAGTCGAAAAATCTGTATCAAATATAGAACAAACGTTATCTACTAAAATATATGTCATAAAAGGATCCATGTCAAATAAAATATCTGCAGTAGAAAACTCAATGGGAAACATAAGATAACAAATTAAAAACGAAGTTGAGCAGTTCACGAAGATACAACCAAAACAAATTTCTGAACAGACTGTACCAATGATAAAGACAGAAAATGAGTCAATAGAGAAAGTCACTTTGCCTCCGGTTGGGACAGTTCATGTCAAGGCCCCAACCCTTGATAGAAGCACACACTGGGCAACGTATCTACGCCAATTCGAAGCCACCACATGCGTAAATAATTGGACAGAGAAAGACAAGGCATTGTCACTTGTTCTCACATTCAAAGGACCTGCGGCAGAACTACTACAGAAAGTCCCACATGGCAGCTAGAACATCTATGACAAATTGATTAAAGCTCTAGAATTACGGTACTGTGATAAACCTTTGCGAGATGTGTACTATGCTCAGTTGAGAACAAGACGACAATGCTCCAGGGAGAGTCTTCAAGAGTTTGAAGCAAGTATCAACAGACTGATTAGATTGGCCTAGCCTCAAGCACCAGAAGAGTTTTGAATAATGTTGGCGGTGCAGACATTTATTGATGGCAACGGAGATTGTGAACTTCAGCAAGTGTTACGAATGGCAAGGCACCGAAATAGCTCAGAAGCTCTTGTTCACGACCCAGAATTTGAACCTGCCAAGTTAGCGTCCCGCTACATTAATGGGTTTATGCCATCACATTGTAGTCAGAAGATCCCTGTATCACATTCCCGTTATGATGGGTACAGAAAAACAATGTTGTCGGACAAACAATTCAGAAGTTCAACGATTTGAACGATGGGAAAAAGACAGAAGACTGAAGTGTTACAACTGTGGAAAAGCGTAGTCATCTACAGGTAGACTGTTGTGAGAAAAAGATACCGAGAGAAGAGAGTGATCGCATCAATTGGAGAAGTAAAGCCCCAGAACAGCACACAGTTTCCACGTTACATAAGACCAGTGGAAACTTGATCATTAATGGATTTGCGGAAGGTAAACCAACATCATTTACAGTTGACACGGGTGCAACAGTGTCTATTGTGCACCCTGACTTAGTCAGCAACCGCCAGCCTCAAATTAGCTCTTGTACAATACAGACGGTGGTAGGAAAGGTAGACTAACGTGCTCGTTGCAGACATTGTCGATGAAGTGATTCTTGGCACAGACATTAGGAATGCCTACGGATTCGTTGTGGACTTAAGAGAGAATGTCCTGAGGGTTGGCCAAGAGAAGATAAAGCTTTGCATGGCTAAAATGACAGGGTCTACCAAGCATTCGACTAAGCAAGCGGCACTGGCCGAAGAAAAAGTCAACAGGTCTGGTCAAGAGGAACCCTCCCTATTGCAAGCGGAAATGGAGGAAGTACAAATAAGTGTAACGACAAAAGAAGTGATTGGGAAACCCAACTATGGGTGTCGAGACAAGACTCTTGCTTGTTCCTGAGTTAATGGAAGAACCCGAGGAAAACGTTAGTGAAGATGAAGTCACGCAAGAGGTTGTTGACGAGAACCAATCAGACTTGGACCAGCTGATGGCTTGTAGGTCATCAGTACATAACCCAACGGGAGTGATTCCCGCAAAACTAGTAGTTGAGCGGAAGACTCATATTCCTGGGAACTTGATGTTCGGGTCACACGAGACTGAATTCGAAGAACCGGAGAGTTGTCTTTCGCAAGTAGACCAGCTATGTAGATTGCCTGGCCGAGTGTTACTTCAGATATGGTTTGACAGTTCGGGGCGAACATGCTTAAGGAGGGGGCAGTGTTACGACATTACAGAACAATCTACGTGTTTCTCGAATGTTCCAGTGGAATCCAGCTGTAATGTGTGTGTGTATGTGATTCTCAACGCGTTATCTAGACTGTGCCAGAATTCGCGCGCTGTGTGCAAGGCCATAGTCAACTACGTTCTGGTGTTTTCTAGTAGCGTTCTTGCCGCGCAGTATGGAATATTCTGGATTTTCGGCGGTGTATAAATACAAGTACTCAGCGACGCTTAGTTCAGTTTGAGTTGCGATTTACCGGAGTGCGGTTCGCAATATTGTGGCGAAGTGTTGTGTTTTATAATGTAATACAATTGTGTTTTATACTATGTAACGGCAGCGACTCAAATATCTGCTTCCGGTACCAGCCGAGAGGTAGGGGCGTGACACCTGACGAATATGCAGCGAGCCAATCATGGATCAGCAGCCGAGACGTGACACCTCACGAGTTCGCAGCGATCCAACAGGGATCCCTGTCAGGGCATAAAAGGAGCGCCGCTAGAATTTTTTTGCGCCTCTTTTGCGAGAGGAATCGCCTCCAGAGACGATGGTAGAAGACTCGTGACCCGGCCGACAAGGCTGCGTTTAACAGAGCGACCGGCAAGTTGCGTCGTTACATGCTGGCGTTCCGTAGACGCAGCTGGGAGGTGGCTGTAGCACAGATGGATGGCCTGCCGAGGACCGTAATGTCTGGCGGATTCCCAGTGCCCTAACGGGAAAGCGTAAACTCGCGCATCTCTCCGCACTGGAAGGACCCGGCGGTCAACCCCTGGGACGCCCTCTTGAGAAGGCAGAGTTCTTCGCTGATTGTTTCGAGCGACAGTTCGCTCCAAACCCATCCAAGAACCCCGCCTTCACTGAGCGAATCTGCCGCGAGGTAGACCGCTTTCTATCGGCCGGTATCACAGTCCAGTCGGAGCCCATCTCGCCAGAGGAGGTCACTGAGAAGAGTTCAGATCAAACCCCGGAAGGCGCCTGGCCCAGACGGAGTTGCCGGGAAATAATTCTTCTCGCGCGAAAAACCTCAGACCCATCAGCCTCTTGTTCGTGGCGTCTAAGGTTTTCGAGCGTCTGATCCAGCGTAGGATCCGCGACCATCTAGAAAGACTGGACGTGCTGATCCCCGAACAGTTCGGCTTTCGTGAGCTGCACTCCTCGACTCATCAGTTGATGAGACTCGTGGAATGCATTACCGAGGCTGGCTGTCAGGGCAAACAGACGACCGTGTTCTTCCTAGATGTAGAGAAAGCCTTCGACCGCGTGTGGCACGAAGGAGTCCTTTACAAGCTCACGGAAGTCCTTCTACCAGATTGCTACGTTCACTTGATCGGTAGCTTTCTGCGAGACCGTAGCTTCCGAGTGAGAATAGACCACGCTCTCTCTTCGGAGAGGCGTATTACTGCTGGTGTACATCAGGGCAGTGTACTTGGGCCTCTCCTGTTCTCGCTGTTCTTCAACGACACGCCCCGATCCTGGAGTAACATTGTCACTGTTCGCGGACGACACTGCGGCTTTTGCCTCAGAGCCGAACGCGAGTTAGGCCTATGCGGGAATCAAGCTCCAGCGCCAACTCGACGCGTATGTCGGGTGGGCCGATGACTGAAGAGTTGCCGTCAATGGTACCAAGAGCGCCGCGGTAATATTCTCGCTCAAACGTAAGAGGCCTCGGCCGCTTAAAGTAGGCTCCGTCGAGGTGCCCTGGACGCATAGCGTCAAGTACCTCGGGCTCCACGTAGGCTCCCGACTCACCTGGCGAACCCATACACAATAATCCGTCAACATGCTTCGGCGCAACTCAGCAGACTTTGGCCCATGCTATCTAATCCGGCAATGATCCCGGCAATAAAAAAACGAAGAGTTGTACGATTGGCGCCATTTGTCGTGTGACAACTAGTAGAT
Organism: Magicicada septendecula; assembly: GCA_034769895.1. Taxonomy (NCBI): domain Eukaryota; kingdom Metazoa; phylum Arthropoda; class Insecta; order Hemiptera; family Cicadidae; genus Magicicada; species Magicicada septendecula. Next base: position 259,198,000 of record CM068368.1, on the reverse strand, counting down.
ATTTTTATTGCGTGCGAACAATTTTTATTTGATTTGTTGTAAGAGGCTATCTTGTTGATTAAAAACTGTTTAATTGTGATAATTAAAGCTGGTGATTAGTGACATAATTGGTGTCTTGTATTTTGTTTTCCACTGTACCATATGTTACGTCTTCGACGCTCTCGAATATTTCTTGAGTTAGTCTTACAACGTGATGCTGGTATAATAAGTTGGATAATACGAAATAACGTAGTGGACTGTATTTTGAATTAACTGTTTATTTAAATTTTTGTAAAAATGATTGCATGGCCCGTACAGTGTCGTGTGGCATACATTGCCAAAGCAGGAATTAAATAAGTACTGAAAAATATAAGAATAAATTGAAGTAATCTTCCGATTTGAAAAAGTTACATAGCCGAAGCGATGAAGGCTGTTGTCAGGTCAGAGTTTAACAGTTAACTAACTTGAACTGCGAGCAGCGTATTGAGACACGCTGGTAGCAGTTTAGCGGGGAGGGATGACGTCACTGCACGAACCAGCTGTTTACATAGGCAATTATTAAAGGTACAAAGTTTAACATACTGGCCGCACAAAATCGGGCGATTTTGCGTTTTGAGTTATTATATGATTAGTGCATCATAAGTGTGAAGACATAATAATACATAATAATATGGTACGGATACATAATAATACAATAATAAAAAGGCATAATAATTGACATTACATAATAATAGAATAATAACACCCAAAAATTCAATAATACATAATAATATGATAATAAGAAAGACATAGTAATTGACATTACATAATAATAGAATAATAACAACCAAACATTTTCGATAATACATAATGTTATGCTAATAACAATAACAAATGGAAAGCATGCGATCACCCGGGGTATGTCCCAGGCATGAAACACGAGAATGCGATAAAAGTTTAAGTAAATAGTACATGTCATTTGAACGTTGTAGTGAGATTAATCTGAGGCCACTGGAAGTGGGCATAATTTGTGAATGGGCCTACGTAGGATGCCGTTTGCGGTGCGAACATCCGCTACGCGCAGTAGGGAATCCTGACCCAAATGGACCTGAGTGATTACACCCCGTTTCCACTGCAGGGAGGGGGAATTATCTTCCAAAATAAGGACGAGTTGTCCGGGAGCCAAGTTTTTTTGACTGGTGACGCCATCTGTTGCGCTGTTGCAACTGGTGCAAATAATCCCTTGACCACCTCTTCCATATAGAGAGGGTGAATCTTTGCAGCAGCTGCCATCTACCCAAACGACCAATTTTGACTTCGGAATAGTCAGGTTCCGGGAGTGAAGTGAGTGGAGAACCAACCAAGAAGTGCGCTGGAGTCAAAGGCTCGGGATGCCTAGAGTCATTTGAGATGGCGAACAAGGGGCGTGAGTTGAGGCAGGACTCTATTTGAGTTAAAATGGTGTAATATTCTTCAAACGTGAGAATGGTTCTGCTGACAACGCGCCGCAAATGAAACTTGACGCTCTTGACTCCACTCTCCCACAGGCCACCGAAATGAGGCGTTGACGGGGGAATAAAGGACCATTTGACTCCTTGGGCACTGGTGAAGTCCTGGGTAGTTTGTTCAAATTCGTTTGATTGGAGAAGTTTGTATAAGTCGTGAAGTGTACTGCTAGCACGACGAAAATTTGTACCATTGTCAGAAAATATCTGTGAGGGGATGCCTCTTCGAGCTATAAAACGTCTTAAGGCTGCTATGAAAGCGTCTGAGGTGAGATCTGAAACCAATTCAAGGTGAATGGAAATCGATTTAGAACGCTGCCCGCCCTGACGTATAGATACAGGACTGGCTGGACATTGAGAAAATGGCTTAGAAGGAGTAACTCGGGTAGAGGGTAATTGATCTAATAATTGGCTTGAGCCCCTTGCACGGAATCGAAAGCAAGTGATGCATTTGTGTATTACTGATCATATGTACGATTTATCATTGATTATCCAGTATTTCTGACGTAGAGAGTATTGTGTCAATTGTACCCCTGCATGGAGTAGACGAAGATGCTCGCCTTCTATGATTATTTTGTTTTAATTATCTCCAAGTCACGTTACTAAATATTTAGAATTAATATTAGGCAATTACCTGTATTAACTTCCATTGTTTTAATTGTCTCCAAGTCACGTTACTAAATATTTAGAATTAATATTAGGCAATTACCTGTATTAACGTTCCGTTATTAGCTTGCTATTCCCCTTGAGCAAAAAGACAGAGTGGAAGAGACTAATATAATCAAAAGTATAGCTATCGCTAATGGGTATAACAGTGGAATCATAGACAAGCTTATAAGAAAACACTCGGTAAAAATCAATAGTAAAAGCAGATTAACCGGCCCATCTAAAGAAGATACTAAATTTATAGTAACTGAGTAAACAAATGTACTACCAGTCATTGTAAAGAATGAGCTGAAAAAACGTAAAATAGCAGTGGCCTTTAAAACTACAAATAACATCAAAAAACGTTTGGGACAAAGAACTCATATCCCGGCTGAAGAGAAAACTGGAGTGTACAAGCTTGAATGCGATGACTGTGACAAATTCTATATAGGACAAACGGGCAGGCCGTCAGCCGAACGTTTTAAAGAACACCTGCCCAAAAGTGATATCTCGAAAACTAGATCCAGTTACGCTCAGCATTTAATGCTGTATAATCATAAGTACTCAGACTTCCACACAAACTTTAAACTGCTTCATAATTGTAAAAAGGGTGCATACATGAACGCTGTGGAGGAATATGAGATATACAGGGCTTCTAAGTTACAAACGGACCAGCTACTTAATGACAAAGTTTCGTTCCGATCGAATCTGCTGTACAACACGGCCATCGATATCGATGGGTCAGCGGGCAATGATAACGGTCGTATAAGACAAAGTGCAACAGTTGGTCGTTGGCAACGAGACGATGCGCATCGGACTGTGCCGTGACTGTGTCGGTGTTTAATTATGTGTGGTGTTTTTGTGTTTGTGTATTTTAAATAGTTGACGACCCCTTTTGGGTGAATTTGATGTTTTTATAGTATTTTTAAACCTGATGATGAGAATTTATTCTCGAAACGCGTTGTTTTAAGAAAAACTAAAGAAGTCACAAGACGGAAGTTAATACAGGTAATTGCCTAATATTAATTCTAAATATTCTATTATTAGTTTACTGAGATGAGAATGCGGGTGGAGTATGATTTAGTGTTTGATATCATAGGTGAGCTGGAAGTGCTGAAGGCGTCCGCCCACGCGTAATATCCCCGTATTGTCCAGAAAGGGGTTAAGTGAAAGAAGTTTGCTATTATTAGGGATAGAGCGCTGTGCCTCAAGTTCCTTGATTTCGATATTAAAGTGCGATCGCTGGGACTGACGAATAAAAATCAAAAGTGTGCCATGTAGCTCATGGGAAGTTAAAAAAGAAGTGTTTCTGTCAGCTATGGGAAGTCTAGAGTTCCGAATGAATCGAAAGCAGTAAGAAAATACACGAAGAAGTTTTGAAAGCGAAGAGTAGTTTTCAAAGTAATTAGGCGTAGATGAAGTGGCAACCAGTGTGGTTTGGACTTGTTTACGTTTTTCTTGATCAAGATCGGGATGAGTGCAGGGTGAATGCGCATCGAAAGCACTGGTGGGCCATGATGATGACTCATTGGACAACCAGGATGGACCATACCACCATTGTGGGTGACAGTGTAAAAAGCGGGGTAGACAACCACGCGATAGGATATCAGCAGGGTTGTCATGTGAGGAGACATGATGCCAGGTACCCTTTGCAGTGAGTCGCTGTATCTCCGCAACGCGGTTGGAAACAAATACTTTCCATCTGGAAGACTGCTGGTGAATCCAGTGTAAGGCGATCATTGAGTCGGAGTAAAAATACAATTCGTCAAATTTATAACTCACAGAGTTTACAACCTTGGAAACCAACTGAGCCAATAAGAGACAGGCGCAAAGTTCAAGTCGGGGTAATGTTACCTGCTTTAAGGGAGCGACTCTAGATTTAGACCATAATAAGTTTGATGAAATGCTGTGGTTTGAATACACCGTTCGCACATAAACGCAGCACGCGTAACCCTTTACTGAAGCGTCAGCAAACCCATGAAGTTGAAATGAAATGATTTGGGAATATTTAAATTCTTTACGGATCTTGGAATCTTAAAATAAGTGTCTGATATCAACTGAGCATAAAGTTCTACCCATTGATTAGATAATGAGTCTGACAGGGGGTCGTCCCAACTTGTTCCCGTTAACCACAGTATCTGCATGAAATGTTTGCACCAAAATGTAACAGGGCCAATAAGTCCTAATGGGTCGTAAATTCCGGCGATAACGGATAATACCCTTCTCTTATTAAATACCTCCTCTTCGAAATTTCTTTGAAAACTATATATGAAACTATCATCGTTAATGTCCCATTGAATACCCAAAGTACGTATAGTTTGATTCTTGTTAAAGTCAAGGGAAGAGTTGGCGTGTGAAGTTATAATGGTTTGATCATTGGAAAACCACTTGTGCAAAGTAAACCCGTATTGACTTAATAAATTTGTAATGTCGGACTTCATTTGTGATAAAATGTGTGGGTTATCTGAGCCGGTCATGAGATCGTCCACATAGAAATCGTTTGCGATAGCGGAACAGGCTATAGGGTGTTGAGTTTTGTTTTCCTGGGCTATTTGTGCCAAACATCTTGTGGCCAGAAATGAAGCGCTTGCAGTCCCATATGTGACTGTCATCAAGGCGTAGTGTTGAAGTTCCCTATGGGGGGCGTCGCGCCAAACAATTCGTTACAAATTAGAATCCCTGGGAGTAACTACACTTTCTCAATGTCCGAAATGAGGACGTATCGGTGCGTTCTAAACCGAGACATAATTGAAACCGTGGGACCAACCATTAATGTGTCGTGTAAGGACAAATTATTTGTTGTTTTGGCAGAGCCGTCGAAAACAACTCGCAATTTGGTGGTTATACTAGAGCCTTTAAAAAACCGAATGGTACGGTAAGTAGAAGGTGTCTGACTTATTGACTGACAAATCGTAAGAATCAAGCAAAGACATGTGACCCAGAGTTAAATATTCCTGCATGAATTTACTATAGTCTTTATGAAGAGCTGGGTTCTGCTTGAACTTAAGTTCCAGTGATTGAAACTGCGAATAGCTCCGGGAAGAGAATCGCCCAAATGAGAGTTGTCCCCTGCGAGGTAGGGACACAACAAATCTACCACTATTATTGCGGAAAGTGTTAGCGATAAAATGACTTTCGCATTCTGAGTCCTCAACTGAGGGAGTACAGACTGCAACGTCCTCCAATTGCCAGAAGTCTTTTAATTGCGATGAAATTGCATTGTTATCTTCGCACGCTATAAATGATGAAACAGATTTTGTCATGTCGACATTAAAGGGCAGGTTACCAGCGAGGATGAATCCCAATTTTGTCTCCTGTATTATGGGAAAGTGTGGGTTGCGGATGAATTTAATAGGTTCAATCAATTGTAAATAGTACTGGGCACCAAGTAATATGTCGATTTGTGAAGAAAGGTTTAGTTGTGGGTCAGCTAAGAATATGTTTTTTGGTATATTTAGGGATGAAATACTAAACGATTCTGCGGGGAGATTATTCGTAATACTGGGAAGCACAGCGCAATGCACGTACAGATTGAAATCCTTGTAACGAGAATTCAGCCTTACCCTTGTACTAAAGCCAGCTTGACATAGGGAATTGTTTATACCAGTGATGGGTAGTTGAGACTTGGTTAATTTTAGACGCATGCGGCGTGCGAAACTCATGGTACAGAAGTTTGCTTGAGATCCTGAATCTAATAGAATTCTTACTGGATGTTTCCTACCGGCTTGGTCCGTTGTCATGCAGACAGCGGTGGATAACAGAATAGATTTATTTGTTTGTAATTTGAGGGAAAATTGATTGGTGCCCCTGTTTGAAGTGTCACTGCCTGATATGTGAATCATTGTATGATGTCGTTTGGAACATGTCCTACAAGAAAATTTGGAAGGACAGTGTGAGGGCTCATGGCCTGGATGCATGCAATTTAAACAAAGTTTGTATTTAAGTAAATTGTTCTTTCGCTCAAAGGGAGATGTAGCCACGAATTGTGGGCATTCAGACAGTCTATGTTTACCGCGACACAGCTGACAAATGTTATTGTTGATGTTAGTATGAAATGTTGACCTAGTGAGCTCAATGGGTTTAATAGTCTTGCGATAGGGAATCTTATCGCTAACTTGTGTTCTGTTTGCTGAACTGGTTGATGCGCCAACGATTTGCATTAATTGCCTTCTACTATTTAAAATTTAATGAAATTGTTGAAATTAGGGAATCGCTCGTCGGATAGACTTTCCTTCCATAGTCGACATGTCTGGTTATCGAGTTTCTGAGTTAAATATTGAACAAAAATAATTTCAAAAGTATTTACAGATAAACTCAATGAATTCAAAGCGTTTATATTTGCGGTCATTTCGTCAATAAATTTTGAAATGCCAACCATGGACTCTTGCTGAATGGAGTTCATGCCCAAGACATTCCCTACATGATACGCTGAGACAATTTTAATTTACTATCATACCTGGCCTTCAATAGCTCAGTGGCTACCGCATAATTATTATGGTTAATTGGGAGAGACTGTATTACATTTAAAGCCTCGTCCCTTAGTAAAGAATGTAAGTAATGCAATTTCTGGATGTCAGTCAGGTCCGTTCTGACGAGTACTAACTCAAAGAACATGTTGTAATAGTGCTGCCAATCAATAATGTTGCCTGAGAAGCAGGGCAATTTAATTGGCTCTAACTGAATTGGGGATGCTTTAATTGGCGTAACTTCAGCTTGATTTAATGTTTTTTTGATCACCTCTTCTACACGTTCTAATAAATTTTGCAGCTTACACTCAATAGTGCAGAGATCATCATCAGATTCATCAGCCTCAATTTGGGTCTGCATTTCATCATACCTCGCGGACAACTCCATCAAGTGACGAAGTTTTATTTTTAAAGCATGGTGATCATTTATTTCATGATCGAAATTGTCCGCGAAGGTGTTTATACGGGATATAGAAGCTTTGATTGTGCCACGTTTTTTAATCAAAGCTTTCACATCAGTCATTGAACTGCAAGCTGGTGATCCGAAATCGATAAATAAATGCAGAACAGGTGAAAAATTAATGCAATTTGAGTATTTTATCAAATTCTGATAAATGCGGCAGCCAGCGAGTGGTATAACTTAGTCTAATTCCTTATTATAATATGTACTTATTTTTTTAAAAATAGTTATATGAAAATTATTTTGAAAATATTACTCATTTTAAATGCATATGAAATTATATAAGTGAGAAACTATGCGAAATATAAGGTCGTAGTCACTTGAATTATGAGAGCCCTCTGGAGGTTTAAGATGGCTCCGTTGCCTGTCCCTTCCTTGGCGATCCTGTCCGGCTGGCCTTGGATTGGTGGCGCAAATCTTGTGTCAGCTTGTCGGGTGATGTTTGAAGTTGTAGCTCCGTTCAGGCTTGAAGTTCTGATTTTCAATGCTGATGTCTTGTAGAAGCCTGTACGGCCAAGTATGATTTTTTTTTTTTTGAAAGTTATGAATGTATGCTCACGGCAGCAATTTTACGTTTAAGAAGATTTGGGATTGACCAAAATGTTATTTGGGCCTGTTAAAATGAAATATATATCCGGCCCGGAGGACCAATTGTTACGTCTTCGATGCTCTCGAATATTTCTTGAGTTAGTCTTACAACGTGATGCTGGAATAATAAGTTGGATAATATGAAATAACGTAGTGGACTGTATTTTGAATTAACTGTTTGTTTAAATTTTTGTAAAAATGATTGCATGGCCCGTGCAGTGTAGCGTGGCATACATTGCCAAAGTAGGAATTAAATAAGGGGAAGAAGAAGAATACCTAATCAGATTTTTGTAATGAAGAGTTAATAATAACTTGCCACCATTACAAAATCCCAGAGGTTATTGCTTATGGCTTTAAAAAGGCTAACGATTAGTATAACAGTATATTTGTGAGCGTTATGGAAGAACAATGTGCCTATGAGACAGACAAGACTGGTAAAGATGACAGTCAAGAGCAAATGTTAGTAATGTCCGAGTTAAAAATTTAACATCAAAATACTTCAACATTAAGGGGACTTTATACTAGGTGACCTATTCTCGTGATATTTGTTTCTTTTTTTTTAGTATAGTTCTAAAAGAAAAAAGAACAGATTAGTTCAGAAGGCACACAAGATGGAATTGCAAATGTACTCATTTGGAAAAGTATAAGGTAAAAAGTGTAAGGTGATCAGAATAGATGTGAGTCTTGACGGTAAGTGAAAAACTACAGTTTGATAATCCTGTGTGGAAAATGTAGATAAAGAATTTGAGTATTTCGTGTTAAGTACGAAATGTAAATGTGAGGTAAAGAAGATGTTTTAAGAGATTAAGCATTTAGTAAAATCAAAGCAGTTTCTTGAAACGTAAAGTTAGGACGTAAAACTATACGGAATCGATGGCATTAAGTGAATTTGAATTGTTTATTACGAATAAAAATCAATAGGATATACTAAGGAAACAGGAAAGGAATATGTCTAGCAAGGTTGTCAGAGCAACAAGACAGCAGTGGCCTGGGTGTTTTATAAAGGAGGTAGGAGGGAAGGGCCGTGTAGGAAGTAGCTGTATGTAGGGCGGAATATGGGAAGAAGAAACGAAGATTATGGCAAAGGTGGGGAGATTGATTGTTAAACAGTCATGGTTGATTTTAAAAATAAGATACCAACGATTGGTAAAATAAAGCCAGGAAGAAAGGATCGACCAAGGAAAAAATAAATGGTTGACTTCTTTCGAGACTTTGCTACGATGAGTTTAAGAGGCAGGAAAGGATTGGCGAATGATAATGGGGAGTGAAGGAGGATGGGCGCCCACCTGGAGCTTCTGAGCTAGTGAAAGAAGAAGAAAATAAACCCAAATATAAGAGAGAATGGTGAAAAGGTATGAAGTTTTTGGCCTAAATGGCACCTTTGTAAGCTAGTTAATAAAATCATATAACCTGTCATATTATAAGATGCTAGTTGGTCACAACTAGTTTATATATGCATAATGTGTGGAGTATTGTGGTGTCAATGTTTGAGACACATGACAGTAACACAAACAGTACATTATTGTTTGTCTCATTTAATAATGCAGTAGATGTCAGCAGACATGGTATTAATAACAGTTGGCCATACATACGCATTCTTATCCACGCGGAAGACTGGCACATTAGACTGTGAAGGTTACCTTGCAAGGTGACAGGGAGTGAGGAAACTGTTTGCCCATACACAGCAGTAAATCGCCAAAGTGTATTGTACGAGACTAAATGTACTTTACGACATCAACGGAAAGAACGTATATGTGGAGAGAGAGAGAGAGAGAGAGAGAGAGAGAGAGAGAGAGAGAGAGAGAAGAGTGTGTGTGTGAGAGAGAGAGAGAGAGAGAGAGAGAGAGAGACCAATAGAAATTGCCGAATTGGAAAGAATTCTTTGCGAGTTAATCGCACACATAATAATCATAATAATAATAAACCAAAATAACTTGTACAAGTTACTTATGTAGTATTATGTCATAGCAGTATTATAAACGGGTTATAAGACTTCCGATTTGACACACTCAGCTTTCTGCTGTGATGATACTACAGCGTAAATTTATCGTGCTCCCAGTAAACATACTTCTCCCATCATCATTTGAGTGTTGCAATATCCACTAACCTCGTTTTCTCCCATGTGTTCCTAGAAGCACCATTCTTTCGCGCCGCAAGTGTATGTTAGGTCACTTCAAGGTGACATACAGTGAGAATGGTGTGTCACGTTTTATAATTGCAGACATTACATTTAGTCCTTTATTGCCTTCACTTCAAGTTGTTTACACTTATAGTGTGTGTCTTTATATTTTGAGTAATTACAATATTGCTTTCTGTAGGCATTAGATAGTACAGTAAACAAAAAGCCTTATTTTAATGATCGAGTTCGGCTCTTGCGAGTGTCAATATACAATAGTTTAAGTACTCACTAAAACTATGAGTCTAAGCTGGAAGCAAACAAATGTGTTGATATGGTGTAAACGGATACCAGAACTACAAATAACATCTTATTTAACTTATAAATCCATCAAAAATTGTGGGCACCATTTAAAAAAAGGGTATTTTTCTTTTTATCCTACATCAAATTCAGTCTACAAGTAATTGCCACATTACCCTTTATTCCAATATTCCTAAATCACTTTTCCAAGTGTGTCACATACAAACACATAATTTTGTAGACACCACTATAAAATTAGGTGCTATTTAAGCATAGACGGGTTATAAGACTTCCGATTTGACACACTCAGCTTTCTGCTGTGATGATACTACAGTGTAAATTTATCGTGCTCCCAGTAAACATACTTCTCCCGTCGTCATTTGAGTGTTGCAACATCCACTAACCTCGTTTTCTCCCATGTGTTCCTAGAAGCACCATTCTAGGAATTAAATAAATACCTGCCCCATACGTGCTTATTAAAAATTATACTTAAAATATTCCTACTTATAGAAGAACAAGAATATCCAAAGGATACAACAGAACAATAGTCAATAAACTCCTACACAAAACACAAAACAAACAACAGAAAAGACAGAAAACAACAAATCCATAACACTAACATACATCAATAACCACACTTAAAAAATACCCACAAATTCAGAAAAACAGGATACAGAATTGCATACAAAACTACAAACAAAACAGAACACACACTATCAAAACACACACACAAAGCACAAAACAAATTCGATCTACCTGGTGTTTCCAAACTAAACAGCTCAGATTGCAACAAATTCTACATAGGCCAGACAGGACGTAGCTTCAAAGAAAGATACATTGAACACACAAAGGCACTACATTCCACTACCGAATCCACCTTTGCAAACCACCTGATTGAAGCAAACCACACATGCAAGCATGGATATTGGAAAATATCCTAAATATTAAAAAACGACATCCTAAATGAACAGACACATTTTAAATCACACCCATTATTCGAACATATCACACCCCACACACACAACATCGATCCTTCAAAAGTCAATACTGTCACCAAGAACAAGACAGACAGTACTCCCAGCGCCACCCTCTGAAGAAGCTTTTTAAAAGCGAAAACTGGTTCAGGCTATAAGGTAAACTTTTACGTTTTTACCCACAAAAAAATTTGTGTTCCAAGTCAGTAGTGATTTAATTCTATTTAGTTAATTAACGGACACGTCATGGACAATGAAATCCAAGAATTTAAGCAGAAATTTGTGACATTACACGGATGTGTAAATTAATCCCATATTAGATATTTTGATATTACTGCATAAGGACTATGATTAGGACGAATGTAAAGATGTAATACACTAGTACCTTAAGGTGTGTATAAAGAGTATAATACATGTATTAAAAGTCGTTTCACTAACCTTTTTCAGGTGAACTCACTTAGTATTCGCCCCCCTCTGGAATGTGGGTCAATAGATGTTTCTTTTTAGTCTTCATCCTTAAAACAAAATAATAAAGCAAAATAAAAAAGCTCAGTATAGCTACAGTGAGCCAACACACACACATGCACATGCAAGTGTGACGTTAATCTAATTATTACAAACATACAGATGCAAGATGCTTACTTAAATGCATGCATGAATGCGTGACATTTTTTGAATTTAAAAAAAACGATATTTGAAAATTAATCTTAAGTAAAAACCACAGTGGTAAAAATGTTATTACTACTTTAGGCATCACAGGGTTGAAATCATCCTAAATTGCTAGAAGTGTCTATTACAGGAAGCTATTTGGAATGGGTTGTTGAAAATATGTATACGTAAGATTACCAGGACACAGATTAAGAAGGTGATGTCAAAAAGATTATAAAACACAAGGAAATCAAAGTGGCCAATTTAAGGGGTTGGTGAAATGAACAAATCAAACTTTTTAAATTCATTTTTCTTGTGATGGCTACATGTTAAGAAAAAGATAATAAAATGAGAGTCAAATCAATGAACAAAATAATTAAATGTCTTATTTATATAAAGCTTTATAATTTTATAAGTGGCCCAATGTATAAGACCTTTTATTGCATCATTTCAGTGGTCATCTGTGTATCTAGAGATTCAGGTAAATTTACCAACACCTTTAAACGATCATATCCCCCAAAGTATTTTTCCTTCAAAAACTTAAAAAACTAATTTAGTTTTTAATAAGCTTTATGTAGTATGTCTACCTGGTTTTGCTAACTTTAGTATTTGTTTGGTTATATAAGAAAGTGTGAAATTTTTCAATTACATAACTAAATTAAGCTAACATTCAAAGTCTAATATTTTAAGAAGTTACTTTTTTAAAAATATCGCAAAATTTAAATGTGGTCAAAATAATAGACTACTGACACCTGATTGCCAATTTTCATAGAAATGTATGAAGAACGCATGTTATTTTTTAAACATAACTTTGTTATTTTTACTACTATCAGAATAAAATAGAATTTTTATAAAAGGACATTTATCAATGTTTAATCTAACTTATGAGTAGTATTTTTATTAGGCCTATGGTTTTATAATTATTCACAGTAATTACCCCCTTTTTTGGAGGGTAAAAAAACTGAAACACCATCTTAAACAGTCGTATCTTACAATATTAGTTCTAGACAAATGAAAGAATAAGAAAATTGTTTGTCACATATTAATCTTTATTTTGTATGGGGAGGTTTTTTTGCTACACTAAATTTTTTTAAGCTATGTAATTAAATGCATTTCTTTTTGATGAAATCACTTGAATTGAACTATCATTTAAAGTCTAACAGCATCAAAACATACAGCCTGAAAAATCGATAAAAATTTGAGCGTAATAAAAATAATGTAGATTAATGGTATGTAACATGACATTTTAAATTGTCACTTATAGAAAATTGGAGCAAAGAAATTGCCAAATTCTTCTAAAAAAGTTCAAATAGAAACAATTTTTTTACTATAACGTTGTTACTTATACTGATATCATGATAAAGGTAAGTCAGCTTTAAAGATAATTTTATGACCTTCAATTTAGTTTATAAGCACTTTTCCTCCAAAACCACTGTTTCTGAGTTATCGGGAGTTAAAAATTGTTTGTAGCGTAAAAGAATTTGAAGCACCCCTTCAATTAATCATACCTCGAACAATGTTGGATTTACAGGAATAAGAAAACTATCAAATCCTTTCATGTAAAATAATCTTTATTATGAATGTATAACGTTGTATAAAGGCTTACACGGCCGGTGTCATTTTGATTAAAATTAACTCCCAGGCTGTTTGACCATGGTCCAAGGTTTGTGACAAAACCAGACGTGTCGGCAGTCCCAATGACTGCTATCTTCATTGGAAACGAGTCAACGCAGTACCGTGGTCCTAACATATATCATCCCATGTTACCGTTGACTCGTTTCCACTGAAGGTGACAGTCAGTGGCAATGCTGAAACATCTGGTTTTGTCACAAACTTTGGACCATGGCCACACAGCCCAGGAGTTAATTTTAATCAAAATGAATGTATAAAATTTTGACAAATTTAATATTTATTAAGTTATACAACGGAAGGTTTTACGAGGTAATGATTTTAGGGTGTAAAAATAAAATTGTTTAACTCACAAACCCAAAACTCAAAACCCATTGGTTTTAATGAATAAGTGCACATAGGATATACTTTTTTTCTTAAAATTTAAAGATCTATTAACTGCAGGTGTAATTGTTTTTCTAGTCCCCACCTATGTGGAGGGGTGAAACCACCTAGTGAAGAGAGCACCCAAAACTTTTTATAACTTTCAATGTGGACACTATGTAGAAGACAGTACGAAGTGTTTCATGTCGGTTTGTGCAATTACAAACTATCCAAACATTGTCTATTAAAATGCTTCATTAAGTCAACTATAAGTGGAAATAACAAATAAAAATGGTGTTTGCTATATGCCTGTATATCTTTCACAAGAATGTAGCAGGTAGCGATTATGATAACAAATTCTGAAAATTAAATTACCGCTACAAAAACTTCAACAAAGTATCGTTAACTCCAAAATTATTAAAATTAATGACTTACTAGTCTTACAGTTTTCTATAATGTAGTATTTATAGTAGATTTTACCCTAAGATTAGGTCTATAAATACGCAGAATGGTTTGCCGCCAACGAAACTTGTACATGTAGGAAAACATTATAGATTATAGTGAGAAACTTGCTTAATAAATGAATATTCCTGGAAGGAAGTTATATTTCTCTAAGGGACGTTATTGATATTTGTCTACGTCCAACAGTTTTGATATAATGACTATTTTTAAGCTTATAAGTAAGAATGCACTGAAAAATCTAAATCTTTTAATACCTTACATTTCATCTATAATTTGTTAGAATTGTTTCCTTTTTTTACCAATTGATTATGTGTTTGTGGATGTCTCCCTGTTTCGTACTTAAATGAGATATTTTGTATAAAATATTTTTACAACTTTATTGTTACACTACTAGGACTATCATTTTGTTAAAACTACTTTAGGTTACTCCATTTTTTTTACAATGTTCAAAGTGCTAAATTACTCAAAGTTTTTCTTTTCACGCAGGTCTACCACTGATCGCATGAAACACATTAAAATTTCTGATTTCATGTTGTGTAACTTGCCAGTTATGTGTATACGTCAGGTAAATATATGTTACTGATTAAGGACAAATATGATCCAATTATCTCGAAGAATCATGTAATGAACTAATATGCGGTATAAAATAGATTTAAAACTTTAGATTTAAACTGTCATTTAATCACTTTTGTAAGCCTAATCACTTTTGTATAAGGACTAAGATTTCTTCTTTCCATATCAGCCCACTGTAAGATACTGTGACACACCTCTTTCGGTACGCGCTTTTGCACGTACAACACTGGGCCCAGATAATAGGTGTGTAACATACATACCACAATACAATATTATACTACAACAGTGTAACACAGAATATCACAATAATTATCAAATTAACTAGCACCTATGACTCTTTGTAAATATAGTGTTCATCAAAGCATATATGGTAACTAAGTCATGTGTAATGAAAGGGGGTGCATTATAAAAAAAATAAACCATCAGTTGGTGAGCAGAGTTGAACGAGTTTATTCATTAAATAAAACAGAGTTAGCCTCTTTATGTTTTATGATTACGAATCAGCCAGGGTATCAAAATTTCAATTATTAGATCCTTGATTAAATAAATTAACTGTCAAAATACTAGAAGCTGAATAAATTAAATTGCAATTTATAAAGGAATTGAACTCTGAGCCAAATTAATCACAATAATTCAGTCATATGAATCAATATAAGTGTACAACATTAACTACGCACAGCGAGCATGCTGTGGATTGTTACTGAGTTTTTACTCTTACTTATAGCTTAAAGTCTCTGTAAGGCAAATGTTCATGTTTCCTTCTTTATTGACTGTGTAGGACTAGCACTGGGTGTTAATAATAATTAAACATTGTTACTTGAACGGCTAGCAGTGTATGATGGCGTCAAGTCCAATAGTGTTCATGCCATGTGCTCGCGAGTTGCAGGTTCGAGCCTCCACGTAGCTCGTAGGACGTATCTGTATCAGCAAGGTAAAATTGTGTGAAGTCCTGGATTCCTGAGATTCTTAACTCGTTCGTAGAGTTGCTGTCTTTGTTCATGGAGTTTCTGTCTTCAAACGTGGAATAACTGTTCCCAACATGGAATTATCGTCCCCAAACGTGGAACCAAGTTCCTACTGTAAATTCCACAACTTTTAGTATACGTTTAGCATTATTGCGTTCACACATTCAATTTTATAACATTTGACATTCATTTATAACATAACTATTACAATCACAAAGTCAATCTTTAACTTCTATAACAATATTAAACTGACATAAAATTACATATCTTTCTTTTCTGATATATTTCTTTTCTAACAAAGAATATTAAACTGACATAAAAATTTACATATGTTTCTCTTCTGTATTTTACTTGCTGAAAACAGCTTTTGTTGAGAGGCTTTACGATTACAGACATGTTACTTCATGGTTCGTTACAGATTACAATTATTTTTGTTTATAAAATACATATAATACAGTCACAAAAAATGACAAAGCAATATAATTAGTTACTGGTACTGACTCATAGTGGGTGAAATGTTAATAAGTACCTTGGTAAAAAGGCTCCGCACTTAGGCATCGACTTGGAGACGAGTAGAAACTCTGCCCACGGCTATTTCTGCTTGTTGACTGACTTGATTTTGTCTAGTTAAAACCTTACTAAAGAAAGAACGGGGTAGGGTAGCATGACGTCAGGACGTCGAGCAAAGTACAAAAATGGTTCCGTATCGCGATTATTTAATTTAATTTTATTTAATTTGGTAATGCGCTGATCGTTGCATTCGGCGGAAGCTGAATACTGTAATTGCAACAATACAAACATTTCGTTCTCTGTCTGCGAAGTAGAGGTGGGCCGATATACCTATAACAGGTATTTTGGAACGATATTTTTGTGGAACGGATGTAACAGTGACTGAAACGTTGAAATACCTGTTATTCGCGGCCTCGCTGTTCCGAGTCAAGGCATGCCCCTATGCAACTATACACAAGTAACAAGTAAACGAAGACGCCAAGGCTAAATACTAGGTGTATCACTGGTACACAAGGAACAGCAAGTAATCGAGTATTTCAAATACTAGAGGTATCACCGATACACAAGAAACAACAAGTAAACGAGTATTACAAATAGCCTACTAGGTGTATCACGAGGAACACTAGTATTTTAGGAACAACTAGTATCAGGAGTATTTCGAGTACGAACTAGTACGGAGCCACTTTTTGGTCCTGAATATTTCATTCTGCGCAAAGAGACGAAGCTTTTTTTAATAAATGAACAAAATTCATACTGATGTTACATTTATTCTCGTGTGTTATGCAGATATATAATACAGATTATAATAAATGATATATTATACTAGTCACCAACTTGGTGAATTTTGAAAAACAAATTATATTGTGTTATAACCTACAGAGTGGCTGATAATAGTTGATAGGCCGCTAAGAGCAGATATCTAATAAAATTTTACTGCAGCTGTTTAGGTTATGCTTTCATAAGGGTAATCGTTTTAAATCATGTTTATTCTCATTCACTCTTGTAGCTTACTGTTATGTTGTTATTATGTTTTTGATGTTTTTTCACATTATTTGTTGTGCTATACATTATACTTTTGTTAGTGTAATTTTAACTTCACTTTACATCTCACGTAAATGATGAGATTGTTGTAACGAACATTTATGCACTTTATCTAGTCCTGTTCATTAAATCTTTACTGACCTGATAAGGCTACCCTAAAAACAAGGTGTTTCATAAATTTGTTTCTTTTATCTAAACTGCTGATTTTGAATTTTTGTCTCATCACTTTACTTATCATTTGACTAACAGTAGTTTCCACTTAGTAAAGAAATAAAAATAAACTCCATAACAGATAACACATTTAGGTGAAAATGGTCAAGCTGTAGTTTGTAGCCTACGATAAATACACGATCTGATGAAGATAAGAATTTACTAAACTTATTAGAAGGCCATCAATAAAACAAGGTAATAAGAAGAGAAAGCTACAAGTTTATCTGAATTTCTTGGAGACTGTAAAACATTCATGATTGATTTATGATATGGTTGGAAGTTTCCATTATTTGCCCAACTTGTGCTTTTGCCAGCACCTATCAGTTGCACAGTAGATATCTACTAGCAGTGGTTCCCAACCTTTCGGGACCCGCGTACCACTTCGGTCTTCCGCATTCTTATCGAGTACTACCTGATAAGAAAACAAAATAAGATAAGAGGAGATATCTAATGAAATTTTACCGCAAACTGTTTAGGTTGTGTTTTTATAAGGGCAATCAGTTTAAATCATGTTTATTCTCTTTCACTCTTGTAGCTTACTGTTATGTTATTATTATATGTTACTGATGTTTTTTTCACATTATTTGTTGTGTTATTCTAAATTTTATTGCCTGAGTTTCACAACTGATTTGTCTAACCAATGTTAGTTTGTTTACTCGTAGTGAAAACTTAAATTAGTATTCCCAAAGGGAGACAGGCCTATAAATTCTCTTGTTTTTTATTTTCTTTTAAACAGTAATAGTTTAGTAAAGACACAGTGTAAAGTAACACTGTTAATACTTTTAGTTTCAATTTATTTTTTATAACAAATTGTATAATGTAGGTTATGTAATATCTTCAAATAAATACACTGCAAGTAGGTTTATTAATACATTAATAGGTGTAGGTGAAAATAAACCTACCTGCAGTATATTTATTTGAAGATATTACATAGGAGACCTGCAGGAAATTCAACGAGTTACTTACAAAGGAATAATATAGGTTATATATAATTAGTATATAATAATTGGTATTTGTACCTGTTATTTTTTTGGAACGGTATTTTCATACCTATTATTTTAAAATAACAGTTTAGCCCACCTCTACTGGGAAGTCATATTCGGTGGGTAGAAAACATTAGCATAGCCCACTGAAGATTATGTTTGCATGTGGAGTCGAACCGTTTATTCTTAAAAGTAATCGAGACGGCTGGGCAAGCTTAGAAATGTTATCAAACAATGGATAGTGTATACTTGATATGTCCAGTTAAACGACTCTATATATATGATGTGTACGGTATTAATTATATCAATTCATATTTGAAAACCACAATTTAATTGTTTTGTTTGAGAAGTTAATTAATTTCAAGCAGCAGCTTTGATGTAATTAATTCTTGTAATTATACTATATATTACAGCTGATTTTGTTTGTACAGTATATAAATTAATTACCTATTTAAGTTAAGGCATGTAACTATGTGCTGATATGGAAACTATTTAATATAATTACACAAGTTTTAATTATTTGTATATAAAGGATACAATTAAACTCACTTACCTTTAATAGAAGAAGCAGAAGCACTGTGTCAAAAAAAAAAACACAAGCCACGAACCAACCAAGCCAAGCTAACAACAGAGAACAACTGAAGAACAGTGTCCCATTCCCAATGTTTACAATAATGAAAGACGGTTGCGTGGGAAGAAAATCCCAATCAGTTTCAAGACATTCAGCGCAGAAATGCAATATGATATATGACATCAACGGCGAAATTAGCCTAGTCGCTATTATTTACTCTTAGATGGTTTATCGTGATGTCGCTTCCACAGCGTGGAAAAGTATAACATTAGGATTTAGGCCTACTTTAACTTTCATAACACTTGTCTACTCTTTTTTTATCAAACTTCAAAAGATATTCTTTGCGTTATTTTTAATTTTCTTATTATTGCAAACATAAAATAATTGGATTGCATCAAATGAATTAAACGTGTAGCCACTGCAACACTTTATGCAAGTAGGCCTACACATAGGCCTATATTACAAATAATTTATTTTGATATGCATGACTCACAGAGAGATGTTTTTTAAGAATTTAATTTTCCGAAACCTATCTTGTACATTATTATAGGTTTACTTTCTAAGGTTAAAAAGTAAATAACAAAATCTAGTACTGAAATATTATAAATTAAACACTTTAAATTTGGGTGAATGAAGCTCGTAAATGAACACAAACTCTCACAGTTGGAGTTATCATACCTGGAAGACATGTTAACGCCAGACGTTTCGCCGCAGAATAAAAGAGACAAACTGAGATTCCCAGTTTATTCTCTAGCGGCTGTACACTCTTGTTTTCACTCCACTGAAGATGGCTGTCGTTGGTGCGGTCGAAATGTCTGGCTTTTCAAGAAATGTGAATATTGGACCACGGCCTAATAGCCCGGTGTAACATTTCTTACAATACAGCTAAAAAGTTATGAGAGTTACGAAAATGTGATGACTGTACTTTACATATTTATTACATATTAAGCGTTTTAATTTTAACAAACTTAGTGCAGTACATAATTATTCCATGGGAAAGTATATAAAGAGTAAAGACTGAAATTAAATTAAGGTCGGTAGGGCCTTAGATGAAAATATACATGTCACAACCAACTGTAAAACATGTATATTGTAAAACAATTATTTATAAATTTGGGTATAAAGGCTAACAAAATCTAAAGGAAATGTAGGAACGAATCATATTTAAATTTATTTAAGCTAAAAGTGTAGGAGACTAAAAGGGTTTTGGCTATAATTTGGTTGGATAACTGTTAACGAATTCTCAGTTTAAGTCTACAGTTTGGCATCTATCTGTCTGTCTCTCTGTCTGCTTTTTGGGGTATGTGTCATGATAACTTTTGAACACATCTACCAGAAACTTAGCATGGAAATCCATACCCTACAGAACACTATTGTTTTGAGATTGATCCTCCAATAAATATAGGGGAGATGTCATTTTAAAAAATTGCAAAAGCCTTGTGGCACATCAGATTAAAGAGAATTTTAACCAAAATCTGGTTATCGTTTACAGTTTTGTAAATTTCAACATCTTTGGATCCCAGAGTCCAAAAATGGAATCTAAAAATTGAAAAAATTGTAAACAGTCAATGAGGTATCTGACTAAATCGAATTTAAACACAAATCCGATTGCCAGGAATTTTTAACATATACTATACGGATTTATCTATCCACAAGTGTTAATTTATTAAACAAAAAAATAAAAGAGTAACTTTAAAAATATCTAATATTAAAATATAACCAACAATTACTGTACTTTGTTTAAAGCAAGCGAGTTCTGCAGATCTTGGACCATACTAGTTATCTATCAGTTGTAGAGGAACATACATCTTGACTGACATATGTTTGACTTAATTTCATGATTATTGTAGCATCACGAGATAATACAAAAAAGACGGGGTGTGGCTGTGTCGTGGACACGGCCGTGTGTTTTACGTGAATACGTGTACGTAACGGGTAATATTTTCTTTGAGCGTATTAATATATATGTATACACTGAGAGAAAAAAATACTTATATCAAGTAAATTTTCTTGACATAAGAATATATATTATCGATAATTATCGAGAATGTATATTCTTGTCTCAAACTTTTTTTAAATTTACTCAAGTGTTTTTAAATTTATTTCAATAATATTTTCTTAATTCAAATAAAATCATTATTTTGTTTAGTTATTGCTATGAAAATAAATATTGATTTTCTTTTGTGAAGAAATTAGTTTTTTAAAAAATTTATTCTTAAAAGTTCTTGAGTCAAGAAATTTTTCTCTGAACAATAGTATTTTTTTTCTCAGTGTATGTCATAATCATTTTTGAACACTAAGAAGTCCTTCGGATTTCCATGTTTTATTTGTGATGGCAACATTTTCCTTTCGTCGGGTTCAGGAAATAAATCAAGTAAACAAATAATTACTGTGTTATAACTTTATTAATGATAGGTCTGTGATACGAAAAGTACGAAACAAATGGCATACAGGATACATCGAGATTTCTGGTAAACGTTAAATCAATACAGGTATTACCTAGCGTTGTTGGAGAAGTTTCGATGTAAGACAAATTAAACTCGCTGAGCATGAAGTCGGGCAACGAGCGGTCTTGCGAGACATTAACATTAAAGTCTCCGACCATCATGATTGGTGTAGTGAGATCTGGCTCGTATTCGGGTATAATCTTAACGATGTTTTTAGAATACTTTAACAGCGATCGTAACATACAGAGCTTAATTTCTGCTAACGCTGTGCCCGGATGGATGTACACACACCCGAGTATGAATTTGAAGATGCCATTGACTGTTACGTTTACTAGACAGACATCACCAACCTTTGGGTCTTTGATCTGCAAATTCATCTCGGAAATGTCAATGTTAACTCTGTTACAATCAGTGAAGCTATTGATGTTGCGATATATGGCGACTCCACCGGCTATGCGACTTGATGATGATGATACCGCCGCCGATGATGTTGTCTGCGCTTAGCGGTGTTACGATATGATCTCAGATCAAAGCCAGGCACCTGCACTGGCTTGAAATCTTCCATCCATGTCTCGCTAATTGCCAAGTAATCAGATCGGTTGATGATGGAATCGGTAGAGATGTCTTCTGAGTGCGCGACCAAGCTTTGTACATTAATGGCGGTGATAAGTATAAGACAACGCTGATCAGGAACATAATCACAAAACTTTTTTACTTGTGCGACTAGTGTCGGCAGCGGATGTTGGGCCAGTCGCTGGTACTCATCTCGTATCTCTCTAACTGTAGGAGACGCCTGACCAAATCCATGATAAAACTTGAAATCGTTTCGGGCATTGATAATATAAAGGCCATCTAACGATGTGACGCGACTCAAAGCCACATAAACTAGTTGGTTTTGCTGCGATTTGTCATATTGATACACGACTCGATCGAAAGTGCCTCCTTGAGATTTGTGTATCGTGATCGCACACGCCGGCACGATGGGAAACTGTATTCGGTGGCATTTGATCGTCGGACCGAGCGGTATGTTGGCACTGCGCGTTGTTATCGGTGTCCACTTGAAGTCGAGAACCTCACCCTTGCAGATTACATGTGGCTTAGCTTTGAGTCGACATCGCTGGCCCATCATCTCGAGCGGGAATTCAATCCATATTCTGAGTCGCTGTTTGTGTGTGACCACAGATGTTGACGGTTCGTTCTGTGCCTCTAACTCCGCAAAGTGCTCGTCTTCAATGAGCAGCTCTATATTCTTTAACACACCAATCGCGCCGTTCACTATGCCATCCTCAACGTCAATGTTAGTCGTAATCATGTAAGGGTAACCCACTGCAAGCGGGATCTTATAAGGCAGTCCACCCAACTCGACGACACTCATTTTGTGAAGCTTTTGCCGGGCTGTAGCAGCTTCGGTGTGATTCTTGTAGCCGATCAAAGTGTCATCGGCGACGCTGTATGTCTCTGTCACAATAGCACTGCTGTTGTATGAGTCCACGCTGTGATTTTGATGATACAAACGCACAACGCCGATCAAGTTCGTATCGCACCACTGTTGGTTTCTGAATCGCGACTCAATGAGTTTAATTTCATCAACATCGAGTCGCTCTCCGTTGCCGACTTTAGTAAGTATAGCAGAGAACGTAGCGTCGCTTTGCCGCATTACTTGCTGTAGTGTATAGTAGTTTAACGATTGCCAGAGCGCGGCACCACCGATCATGTTGCGTGGGGCTCGATAAACGGGTGTAGCGTTAACTGGTGGCAGTTGGCGAAAGTCACCGCAGAAGAAAACATTCATGCCACCAAACGGTAGATCATGCGCGCCGGTGATCTCCTGCAGACGTAAGTTGATCTTGTATAACACATCTGATCCGGTCATGCTAACCTCGTCGATTATCACGCATTTTACACCGACAAACATATTTCTGTAATTTTGCAGAATCTCTCTTGACATTGTGCCAGTCCGACGCGATTGTGTAATTTTGAAAGCAGAATGCACGGTTACGCCGGTGGAGGCACACGCTACGAACGCGTTGGTCAAGTAGTTGTGTTGCACTGTGAAGCGATTGTATATTTCCATTGCGAGTTTCAGCACATAGGTCTTACCGCTACCGGCAGGGCCGGTGAAGAAAACCTGGATCGGTTCCGAGTTGAGTGTGTGTAAGCGATGTATCGCCTCCAGAAGTATCTCTCGTTGACCGGAGTTAGTGCTACGCATCATGCGACAGAAGTCAGCTTTGGCCATTGCATTCGATCGCCGGCGAACTGCAGACACGGATGTCACCATAGTCGCAGCATCGAAATCATCTGCATTCTCTACGCCGCCTTGCTGTACTATACTTTTCACAAACTCCTCGCGCTGATTGCGGGCACCCAATGGATCTTCATCGTCAAACTGTTCGCACATCTGCCGAAGTTCCTCGACCACACGTTCGATATCAATGCTCGATTCGTATTGTTTGCGCTTCTCCATGATCTCGACCTCTCTGGCATCGTAAGTCTCCATAAATGCGTTACGGTCAATTATGTCGACTGCCTCACAGCGAAACGGTAGATATAACGTGACCATCTCTCGTTTGTGGTTCACAATATCATCGGTCTCGTACGATCTGTAGCGTATAACCCTACAACGGTCTCTTTTACGATATGCGACTGAATGTGCATTAACGTCCTCTATGTCATCCTCGTCGTCTTCACTGCACTCTTCGTTATCGTCGTCGCCTTGACGTTTTCTATTTTGTTACCGACAGCCGTATACCAAGCGACAATGTCAGCCAAGCATATCGACTCTAACTCCGCGGGCCTATCCTCGTAACGCTGAATCATTGTTTTGGTCCAGATGTCGGTGCTGTTCTCGTCTAACCGTTCTCTGTCTATCACGACCTTACGCTTGTGAGCCTTCTGTCTCTCGTGTGGCCAAACAGTAGGAATGTAAACAACGTCAACGCTGGCTATACTCATTTATTGGCGAAGCAAGTACCAGGCAGCCTCTTGCGATGACATCTCAACCGTGTTGAGTAACTTCAAGCTGAGTTGTTTCAACAACTGTAGATATTCTTTCTCCGGGTGTTCATCGTGTAACTTCATTAGGTCACGATGTAGATGGCTAATGCCTCCAGTTGACTTATTAACGTACTCAACTACGTAAGCCGCACAGCTGTACTCTTCAAGTATAAACTGCAAGTCGCTATTAGAGCCCAGTGTTTGTGCGATCCATGGATTGAAAGTGTTGGTATAAATCTCTGTGAAGTCGCGTTTAAACATCAACGTTGGCCGACGTAACGTAGATCGGATTATATCCAAGTACTATGCCTTCGTTATATTGTTGTCGATATAGAACTCGCCAAGTGTGTCATAATGTTTTTCCTCTAGTAGCTTGCGCAGTTTAGCTGCCTTTAGTTGGAAACCGCTGCGACGACCGTCGTCTTTTGACATCGGCAGTAGCACTCGTGTCTCACTCATCGGCCAGTAGGGTATATTGAAGCGGCATGTTGTTTCACCTCGTTTGGTACAAGTAAATGTATGTCGGTGAACTTGATTGTTGTACTGATCACCCGGCAAGTCATCACGACTAAGAGAACACAGATCGGTGACCAGTTGAATGGTATTAGGCATACTTTCGGACACGGGCTTGCGATAATCACAATCGAGCCACAAAAGGATGTGCGCATGTGGACTGCCACGGTGTTGAAATTCAATTCGTTGAAAGAAGTCCACAACACGATACTTGCCAAAGGGATTCATCTTACCCTTGGCTTGCGGCAACGCCATCACACAGTCTACCAATTTATTGAAATAGATGCAACACGTAACGGGATCTTCGTTGACCAAGTGACTGCGCATGGATCGAGTCAAATCTACTAGTGGATCGGTTACGCTTACATCGGTAAATGCATCACTCAACTCGTGCAGTATCTTGAGAAGATTCGGCCAATGTATTTCGTTGGCACTCAGTGTAAGGAACATCGACGGCTTGCCCAGCTGGCGTATCATCGCGAAAAGATCCTTTTTGCGATTCATCCAATACTGCACAGAATTTGGTAAAGATTTGAGAAATTCAAGGTTCTTATCTACACACTCATCGAGGAACGTACGACCTTCCAGCATTTTGCGAGTGATATTACCAGTCTGTCGTATGCATCGGAACATACTGTATATTCCTTCGACGACACGCAGCCGCATAATTTTCATGGCCATGTACAAAATGTGCTCGGGTGTGACACCGCGGCGATCGCTTCTTCGTATCTCGCTTGTTGCGATCATGAACGGGGTAACGCGCACATCCAAGTTGAACTGCCTGCCGGTACCGTAGTATATCGCAGGGAACGATAGTTCTTCGGCACACACGTCGTAAATAATGTTCAGCGGTGTTGAATGCTGGCCCGGAGCAATGTCAAGACAATTTTCCTCATTCCACAGCATAGTGTGCTGCCTTGCAAGTAGAACCTCCGACTCCGGTGCACCGTTGTCGCACTGTAGATACTCGATCGGATCGTCACCGGCGGCGTTGGCTGCCACACAACTGGTTACTATGTTAGCATTAAACGAATCCCAGTTTACTGTGATCTTGTAATGCTTATACAATGGTTGACCAAGTAAGAATAGTAACCAAGCTTTTACCACTGACTTTTTGACCACGCCGCTCAGATACGTAGATTTATGTATCATGTTCTTCTTGATGTTGACATTGAACGCCTGATCATCGTCCAATTGACGCGGTAGCTGTTGCACCATTGTGTCCACATCGACGGGTACATTAATGACTTGTCCGATGATGCCGTAGCTGCCGTCGTAACGCAACCGACGTATCTGCATGAATGGCAGACGCGGTGATACTAGACGTGCACTGATCGGATCTAATGCGGGCAACCCATGTTGCTTAGGTGGATACACAAATCCGTTCGAACGTGACAACGTGGGCACTTTGTCCGAGTTCAGTGATTTCCTACACGTACCGCACAGTTTAAAGTCAGCCACTGCCTCTTCTGGGAAAGTATTACTAAGCAGCGGTAAGTGTTTTTCCTTTGGTGGCTTCAATGAGCGCAGAAACCATAGACGGTCACACACATCACACTTATGTCCGAATGGATTGTTGACAAACGTAGTAGTGAAACGTGCACTAGCTGCTGCCCAATGTGTCTTCATAATCGGCGATCGCACACAATCGATGTCTATACAGTCCGGCGTTGATATAGAAGCGATTACATCATCCACTTGCATAGGCTCGGGCGCCCCAGCTGCAGATGTACTGGCGCCGTCGTTGATCCGCTCGGACGCCTTCATTCTTTTACGTTCCCGGCATCGCTTCACTCTGTAATATGGTGTTTTAGGGGTATCACTGGATTGCTCTTGAGAAGCCCTTTCCAACCGTATACGATCTCTATATTTTGATTTGGCTTTTTGAGGAGTATAGGCCGACATTGCATTATTTATTTTAATATTTTACTTTAACACCATATATATTCACTATAACTATTTCACACTAATGTTTTATATACGCAATCGATAGATCTTGACGAGAGCTGACGATTGAAACTCAAACGAACGTCCTAGCTTCTCCGAGTCAAAATTTATACTAAACGGACATTATGTGACGCAGCGAAACGACCTCAAAATGGCGGCGCTTCCCCCTCCGCCGCGCGCGACGCGTCACAGTCCTCACTCAACGTAACGAATTCTTTGATCCTTTAGCTATCGAGTGGTGTAATTAAATTTTGGATGTAGATGATAGATATGTAGCTGCAACACCAAACTGTATCCCCCGATTTTGTTATCATCAGTTTTCTGAATTGCCTCCCACTATGGAAGCAAATTTAAAGACGTATTCACGTCAAAAAGGAAACTCAATTTAATCATCAAAATTTATAGTAAAACTAATCAAATAGATAAATACTATGTACTGAATGAGGAATGCAATAAAGAATGAGTAATCAAATGAGAACAACCAAAAATAATTATATAAGGAAAAATTATAATAACTTAAACAATAAACCATGAATAAAAAATAAGTAGGCTATTTTACAGATGCATGATTAAATTAAAAACATGAATTAGCTTTGTAAACAAACATTGTAAATAACTTTACAAACAGACATAATAAAGTACTAGACAGGACTGTGTCTTTGACATACTAATTACCCAATAGATTAGGGAAGTGATTTTGTATATTTTATTATAATATTGTAAATAATATGTTGTAGTATGTAAGTAAAAAATGTATTTAGAGTTAAGC
This sequence comes from Magicicada septendecula, assembly GCA_034769895.1. NCBI lineage: Eukaryota > Metazoa > Arthropoda > Insecta > Hemiptera > Cicadidae > Magicicada > Magicicada septendecula. The sequence continues at coordinate 259,170,360 of CM068368.1, read as the reverse complement.
AAAATCATTTGTATAACACAAGCCTAAAAGTCAAGCTAGGTCTTTAACCTAAGACTGTATTTGTAATTAGGCTATACATTATATGTAGCTCATATATAGTGTTATGGTAAAGACAAAGGTAATTATTTTCATAATTGTGTTTATTCGAAAAACATACAAGGTGAGATAAGTGAATAGAAAAGTGATAAATAATAATAATGAAACCGTGCAAATGACACAGTGTGAACAATGATAAAAATATAAAGTGTTGTGAACCTAGTATGGCCAAAAAGTGAGAATGGCATGTATTTTATATAAAGTGACATTATAACAATATAATCAACTTCATTAGTGTGAGTGACAATATTAAATTAAGTGAAATAAAAACATAAATGGGATTATGTAAAAATAAGCAGTAAAAGTAAGGTATAGGCCTATTAAAAACTTGTATTTACTGGAGGCGGATAAAACACGCCTGAGACCGAAAAATACACCAAACAAACAAAGGCCTCTTATATATGAATCTAAAGCTGGTTTTACAAGGAAGAAAGGTCTTACTTGCTAGTGTGGGCGTTCGAGGCAAAAAGAATAAACTGAATCAGTTGCCAATCCAACCAATATTAGAGAAGAAAATTATAGTAAAAAGACAAGTAAAGTTATAGGGGATATCAGTAAACTAACGAACCATTTTTTATTCGACCGACCTGAAGAAGGAAAGCTGAAAGTAATATCCTAAAATGGAGTACTACATCTTGAATTTGGTGAGATCGTTTTAATACTAGAGCCATTTTGACAACTATCCACGTTTTACACAACACTTCAATATAAACTAAATAACGAACACATTTAGTGCGACTACATTTATAAACATAATCTATGATATACAAAGTGAGTGACACAAACTTATTTTCAACAAACAAAAGTGTAGAACTCATATAATTTTTATTAAACATTCAGTAGTGTGTATACAACTCAAGGAATATGGCGTCTCTGGCTTTATTTCAATGTTGTTAAAGGGGGACAGAGCGCGCCATGTTGAGAATTCATGAACTATGAGCTATAATAGACAATTATTTTTTTATTTTTTTCTCTTGTCAATTGTATTACTAATGTCGAATTATTAATTATTTTAATTGTTTTATATTTGTAATTGTAATATTAAGTTTGTAAAATTATCTGAAGTGATTTCTTTTGTATAATCACAAGAACTCACATCCAAACAATCATACACAAACAACAATTAATTAATATTAATTGTTAAACTTTCACTTGTGAACTTACTTTGTTTTTTCCCGTATGCGTTTCGGCGTGATGTGCGCCTTCTTCAGCGGTGTGATACAGAATGTCCGGAACTTGTAACGGTTTTTAGTTGGTAGGTTGTGTGGGGGGGGGGGGTGGAAGGGAATTGGCGCGGGACTCCGAATTATTGTATGTTTTATGTATAATTGTGTCAAAGAGTGCGTGTGATTTAAAGTGTAATTGGTCGTTAAGTACTTCGGACTCCCGCGCCAATTCCCTTCCAACCCCCCCCACACACAACCTACCAACTAAAAACCATTACAAGTTCCGGACATTCTGTATCACAACGCTGAAGAAGGCGCACATCATGCCGAAACGCGTATGGGAAAAAACAAAGTAAGTTCACAAGTGAAAGTTTAACAATTAATATTCAAAGAGTGCGTGTGATTTAAAGTGTAATTGGTCGTTAAGTACTTCGGACTCCCGCGCCAATTCCCTTCCAACCCCCCCTAACACACAACCTACCAACTAAAAACCATTACAAGTTCCGGACATTCTGTATCACAACGCTGAAGAAGGCGCACATCATGCCGAAACGCGTATGGGAAAAAACAAAGTAAGTTCACAAGTGAAAGTTTAACAATTAATATTCATTAAGTGCTGTGAATGAAGAAGACCAACATTCAAAATAACAACAATTAATTACTACACATTAAAATTTTTTGTTCATGTATGTTATTAACGTAAAACTTGTATGAATTTATAATTTTACTGAAGAAGAATGTTAATTTGGATATAACCCTGAGTGTTTTCATGCATCTGAGAGCTAGATGGAGCAGGAACCTTAAAAAAGGAAAATTTGTTATTAATTAATAGAAAAAAAAACAGAAAATTATTATAATAAGAGAATTAAGGAATAAAAATTGAATGATTCAGAGCAGCAAAAGAAGTGTGTTCTCATTTTATACATAAATATCAGTAAACATACAACTCAGAATACTGCTGAGACTAATTGAGCTATACTCATTAACAACAATCAGTAAACAAATCTAACATATTTAGCGCTTACAATGTGAGGCCTAAGTAAGTAAATTTTATTAGTGACATTGCACATAACATATTTGACAGGCAGAGATAAACAGACAGCCAGTAACTGAGAGGGAAAGGAACGCAAACTATATTACAACAGCATACAGTTCAAAATGTTTAAGACCACACAACACATTAAATGAAAAAGTATGTTGGTCATGTCTTGTAAGCAGTCTCATGTGGGTTTTCTTCCGCCCAAGTGTGGGTGTTTCAAAAGTTTACAATCCCACTTCTTGTAAATAGTAACTCTTTTCTGGCGCATATTGGTCTGTATTGTTTTTAATTGAAGTCAAATTTCTCAAATTTGTATTTACTTTTAATAGACATTATATACATCAATTTTCTCTTAACTAAATTCTCTACAAAGTTAGTTACAAATTATTATTTGTTTATTGGTAAATTAACGAAGTTATTTTATCCCAAATCTGAAAATGTGTGTTTTTCGACTCCAATGTTTTGTGTTTAAGTTTTTTTTTTAGAAACTAATTGAGACAGAGTTCTAGGACCTCTTTGATTCAAAATTTCAGATTAAAAACCATAAGAAACCACCAAATTTACCCTTCACTTTGTACGCCAAGAATTTCAGTATGGCTTTATTTTACCATGGGAGCAGGAAATCAGGGCGAAATGTTTCGCGACCCGTAATTCGCTAACGAACCGTTTTCCGACCTATATTTATATGATCTTTTTTTCTTATTTTTAGCTATAGAATCAGCTCCCGAGAGATTGCCACGCAATTTTGAATCATTCTGTATATACCGATACTTACAAAAAACTACATTCAACTAATTTAAAAACCCACGTATGTAACCTTTCCTTGGTATAAAAATGGAAACACCCATACGTTTTTGTGCGTAAATTATGGGTATTTATATATTCTTAAAATAAACATATAAATACCAGCGCGTGTGTGTAATTACTCACATTATTATTGTTAGTTACATTAATAATAAATAATATTTTATATTTTAATGAATAGATTTCAGATTTATTTAACAATTTACTTTTACATTATAGGCCTACAGTAAAACCTCGTATTTACGCTCCCGCTTATAACACTATCCCGTCAACTACGCTCTTTTTATACGGTCCCTGGACGTTTCATATACATAGGCCTACCCCTTAAATTTTAACCTCTTATAACGCTTCCAAGTCCCGCTTATAGAGCTTTTTTCCCGGTCGAAAATGAGGAAAATTCCGTATAAATTGTGAAACAGTACTGTATTTGAGATTTTTTTAAAGCGTGGTGAAGAAATTGTTGCTCTGACTGTACTGAAGGTCATTACACCCCGAGTAGACGAAAGGAATTCCACCCTCTACCTGAAGAAACCCTCCGGCCAGCAGTGTCGGGAAATGTACCTAACGGTACTTTCCTTTGCATGAAAGGAATTTAACACTCAAAAGTCTCCCTGTCAATACAGTACATTTCTGTCCTTTCTTATTAGTCGTTCTTTGAATTCTTGGCAGTGCAGTTGTGATTAGTGCAAAAATGGCAAAGCGGAAATCTCTTTCTATAAGTGAAAAATTACAAATCCTCCGTAAGTACGACGAAAATTCTACGCTGAATCAAAATGATTTTTCTGAATCTGTGGGAATCCCTTCATACAGCTTAAGAACAATAATAAAAAACAGGGATGCTATTACCGATGCAGCGAAGGGTGTTGCAGACGTAAGAAAGTGAGATCCGGGAAATATGAAGACGTCGAGGAAATTGTTATTGAATGGATTCACCAATCCCGTGATGCTTCAATTCCATTAAGTGGCCTAATCATACAAGAGAAAGCACGAGAAATAGCAGGCAAATTGAACACAGACTTTTCTGCTTCGAATGGTTGGCTTGATAGATACAAGCAAAGGCATGGCATAGTGTATCGGCAAATCAGTGGTGAATCAGAGTCAGTTAGTGACAGTGATGTAAATGACTGGCAAAGTGAAGTGCTACCTAGGCTCATTAATAATTATGCGCCGCGCGATGTGCTTAATGCGGATGAATGTGGCTTATTCTTTAAGCTAATGCCCGACAAGTCATATGTTTTCAAAGGGGAGAAATGTCACGGTGGCAAATTAAGCAAAGAAAGGGTAACTGTGCTTGTTGCTGCAAATGCCGATGGATCTGAAAAATTACCACTGTTAATGTTGGGGAAGTCACCTAGACCCCGATGTTTTAAAAACATTAAACGACTGCTTTGTGAATACAAAAATCAAGCACGTGCCTGGATGACTGGTGACTTGTTTGTCACTTGGCTCAAAGACTTAGACCAAAAAATTGTAAAAACCAATCGCAAAATCTTGCTTTTTGTCGATAACTGTCCAGCTCACCCGAAAAATGTGAATCTGAAAAATGTAGAACTAGCATTCCTGCCTCCCAACACAACCAGTAAACACCAACCAATAGACCAGGGGATCATAAAAGTGCTCAAGCATTTTTATCGAAAGCGTGTTGTTTTACGATATCTGCAGTGCATCGACAGTGGAGCCGAAAACCGCATCACCTTATTGGACGCAATGAATTTCATCTCCGGGGCATGGGAAGGGATCGATGCGCAGACCATCGCCAATTGTTTCAATAAAGCAGGCTTTTTTAAGATAAGATTTTAAATGTTGTTAGATTAGGCTATTATCGAGCTTCTGTATAAAACTTTTTTTGTTTCGACAAGGGGTTAATTTTCTTTTTTTAATTTCTTAGAGACATGGTGACCCGGTGAAACAAATGCCCCTGTCACAATTGATAATGACGAGGATTGGGCTGCTGTACGGGAGAGGTTAGGAGATGTTAACTTGGAAGATTTTGTATCAGTTGACAATGGTCTAGTGACATCAGAAATCCGCGATGTCGACGACATGATTGCGGATCATGCTGCCACTACCGTCCAAGATAAAGACAGTGATGAGGAAATTGAATCTGCGGAGGAAAATGTCCCCACACGAAATGAAGCTCTCGGAGTTACAAATCTGCTCCGAAAATACAAAATCTCTGTTACTCCTGGCTGCGTATCAAGTGACATGAATAGCTACTTAAACCGCATAGAAAATGTAATCATTCCTACTAACAGTAATACACACACTCGACAAACATCAATCAAAGACTTTTTTAATAGGAAGTGAGCTAGAATTTGCATTTTGCTAACTAATGAACAATACTGTAATTATAAATACAGTACTATAATAATAACAATAATAATAATAATAATCATACTGTAATACAGTAATAATAATACAATAAAATAAAATACAGTAATAATAAAACAGAGTACTGTAATTGTTTCCTATGAAGTGGTGTCCAAATTGTTTTCCCATCTCACAAATCATTTCCCGTCTATAGCGCTGTCCCGGTTATTAAGCGTTTAAACCACAGTCCCTTGACGGGCGTATTAACGGGGTTCTACTACATATATATTGTTGTGTAATAGTTCCGAGTGACTATCTGTGCTTGGCAGCTACAAAACTTTAAAAAATCGCGTTTTTTGTGTTTCTACGTAAACTACAGGTCAAAATTAGGTGCGGACGCGAAAAATTCGCGAAAAAACAATTATGGCATCCAAATAATGTAAAACGTGGTTTTTTCATTTTCTGAGTGTATTGGGTAAACAGGATAGTTTTTTTGACGTAAATAAGGTAAAATTGACGTTGTTAGGTTAAAATACAACCTAACGTAACTACTAATCTTTCTCGCTTTTTGTGAAATCCACGTAAACAAAAAACCAACTCGATGATGATGTGCCCAAGAGTCACTTCTTGGCTATTATTGTCTCCCTTTCTGTGGCAGAACTCGTTTTCCACTAACAGGGCCGTCTCTACCCGGGGGTGCAAGTGATGCAGCGCACCCGGGCGCCGAGGCATCAGGAACGCCTCGGCGCCGGAGGTGCCGAGAAATTATTTTACTCAGCTCAAATTTACCTACATTCATCATTGTACCTACCTATATACAGTACCTATAATTATAATTATTTTAAATCTAACAAACGGTAATTTTCGAACATTAAACGAACCGCATGCAAGCGATACTGAATCTAAAGTGAGTGCTTTAACGATCAATTTACTTTCCAAAACAAACCGCCGCGCCGCAACGGCCGGCCGGCACCGACAGTGGACAGTAGGTAGGCAGTCAGTCTTACTCTATGCGAGCCAAATTAAATGTAAACTCCGCGCGAGAAAGCATATTATTCTACTGAACGCGCCGGTGGCGGTGATATTGACTGAACTTTCTTTGATTTGCCGCTCGACCTTTGTCGGCCGGCACCGCGCCAAGTCTACGAACTATATACGAACATTGCAAATTCAGAGATTGAGATTATTCGACAAAATTATTGTATTTATTTGTGTTGTGAGACTTGTGAGTTGTGAATGTTGTGATACTTACGAAGTGGCTGGAATCTAAATCCGACTTGGACTCAGCTTATATGCTCAGCAAAACTTAGCCGGAAGGTGAGTAAAACCTACTTGTTGATTTATTGAGTGTTTTTTGTTTTGTTTTACTTTTTAGGTTAGGTATAAGGTAGTGTTTTTATCTATCTACGGTAGCCTTACAAGTGGGTAGGACCTACCTACCTGCTACTGTGACTGAACGGATTTTTTCTGGTTGTCACCATTCGATAGGTTGATTCAAGAGGAAGGTTTAAATTGATTATTATTTTGTGAATTTTTGTGTAAACTTATCGAATTATCCCATGCGAAGCGGGGGCGGGTCCGCTAGTTACCACATAAATGGAGGTCAGTGCAAGAGTCTCACTCAGACCAATGTTTTTATTAAGTAACTAGCCGCCCCGCCCCGCATCGCACGGGCTGAGTCGATAAGTTTACACAAAATAAAATAATCATCGAAGAACACGGTAGTGTGATTGGCTCAGGAGGTAAAGTCGAGCCTGAAGACTACCGTGTTATTATACATTGAATTGTTCGTTTTTAACCTCCAAGAAAATTTCAATATTTTTTAAATCTTTTATTCTCATACTTATTCCAATATAAAAATATGGGAACATATGCTTATTATATTCCCAATCAGTAAAAAAAATTCATGGCTCTATAACAAATAGATTATTTGAAAAAAAATAGTGAATTTTCAAGAGCTCTAATTTATTTCAGTTTTATTCTACTATTATGATTATTTTAAGACTAAATAAAATACCTGAGTTACCTGACCTACCTAAAGTATGAAGTTTATAAAAAATAAAATAATCATGTTTTTTTTAGATGTCCGAAGGCGAAAGAAAGAAGAGAAAACTTTCCGGTGCACAGAACCGAAGAAAAAAACAGGAGAAAGAAGAAAATGTTAAGAAGGTTACTAGTTCCATAGAAAGATTTCTTCAACCCGGTAAGTGGTTTTGCACTCGTTTATCGAAAACTATAATGGCTGCTACGCACAGGCGCACAGCGCCCGGCTAGATACTTAGCACGTATCAATTTAAAAAAATTAACCATTTCTATAATTTATTCCTTATTTTTGTTTAACAGGCTCATATTCGGCTTCCGAAAATCTGGTGGCATTAGAAGAAAATCAAAATGAGACCGATTCCGCAGAGCCTTCTTCGCCGTCGCCGATAACTAGCCCCGCAGAACGTGTCGATGAAACGGTTTCCGCAGAGCCTTCTGCGCCGTCGCCGATAACTAACTCCGCAGAACGTGTCGACGACGCGGACGACGTAGTATCCTCGGAAGAGATTATTTCCAAAGATGCGATCAATGACGTTGCTTTATGACCTCAAGTAATAAGAGATAATCATAGAATAATTTTACTAGATCATGGACCAGTACAGATAGTTAATTTTGTGTATCCAACAAATAGTAACAAAAGATCATTTTCAGATATATATTATAAAAAAAGTTACCTAATAATATCGTCAAAAGAGACTGGCTAGTTTATTCAAAATCAACTGATTCTGCTTATTGTTTCTACTGCAAACTTTTTAATACGGATGTCAATGCTTTTAATGATAAAATCGGTTACAAAGATTGGCAGCACTTGACTAGAAGCATAGAACTGCATGAAAAAAGTGGCGGGCATTTAATGAGCGTTAAAAATTGTTTAAACTTAAGAACTGACATATCAAAAGGAAAGACTATAGACTCTGAAAACCAAATGATAATTGAACGCGAAAAAAAGAGATGGGTAGCTGTAATTGAAAGAGTAATTCATCTTATTTATTTCCTAGCAAGGCAATGTATAGCACTAAGAGGTACATCGGCAAAACTTTTTGATCCTAATAATGGCAATTTCTTGAAACTAATTGAATCTGTTTCTAATTTTGATGATATCTTAAATGAACATATTTATCGAATCCAAAAATCTCAGAATCGCATGACTCATTATTTAGGTCATAACATTCAAAACGAAATTGTAACTTTAGTGGGAGAAAAAATAAAAAAGACAATAATTTTAGACCTAAAGCAATCAAAATACTATTCTATCATTTTGGGTTGCACTACAGATGTGGCTCATGTAGAACAGATCCCAATCGTTGTTAGATTTGTTTTTCTTAATGCCTCTACAAGGAAGGTTGAAGTTAGAGAACATTTTCTGGGTTTTGTTCCTATAACATATACTACTGGTGAGCAGTTAATGACATTTCTATTAGAATATTTGTCATCGTGTGATATCGATTTACAGGATATGCGCGGTCAAGGCTATGATAATGGTGCCAATATGAGAGGGAAAAACATAGGGCTCCAGAAAAGAATACTGAATATAAACCCACGCGCATTCTTTATCCCTTGTGCGGCACATAGTCTTAATTTAGTTGTAAATGATGCCGCTAAATGTTCTCTTGAAATATCGAATTTTTTCTCCATTGTTCAAGAAATATATGTATTTTTTTGCTGCATCAACCGCACGTTGGCAATTACTCATAAACGAAATGCCTTCTTTAACTTTAAAGCCCTTATCCACTACCCGATGGGAGAGCAGAGTTGATGCGCTAAGAGCCCTTCGATTTAATTTAGGAAAAGTATATGACGCGTTATACAAAATTTACTGTGATAACACCAGAGATTCCGATACAAGAAACACAGCAAATTCCTTAATATCAAAATTAATGTCTTTCAAATTTATATGCTCAATAGTAATTTGGTACGACATTCTCAGTAAAATAAATATCGTTAGCAAAGCGTTGCAGAAATCAGACGTTATTCTCTCAGTTGCAGCAACAATGCTTAATAAAGTGAAAGATGAACTGACAGAAATACGATCAGAGTCCGCGTTTAGAGAAGTGGTCACTACCGCCAAAACGGTGGCCGAAGAGGTCTTGCTGCTACAATCACAGTATTTCCCGAAACGACCCGTCCCCGTGCTAGGAGAAGAATGTTTGACTACGAGGCTGTAGATGAACCAATAACTGACCCAGAAACTCTTTTTAAAGTACATTTTTTTTATTACCTATTAGACACAGCAATTAATCAATTTAGCGAACGCTTCAAGCTTTTAAACGATAGTAATACAGATTTTTCTTTTCTGCAAAATTTACAGAATTGGAGTGATTTTGATGCTCAACAAAAAAAGACGCTCTGTAACAATTTACAAAATAAATTGAGCAATGGTTTAAATTCCGATATCAATAAAGACGATCTCTTCGACGAAATCAATATTTTACCAATTTTCGTCAGCGATTGCACAACCCCACTACTTATATTGGATTATTTATTAGCAAATAATCTGATTTCCCTCTTTCCGAATTTAAGCACTGCAATAAGAATTTACTTAACATTACCAGTGACAGTAGCACAAGGTGAAAGATCTTTTTCCAAGCTAAAATTAATCAAAAATTATTTGAGGTCAACGCTATCGCAAAATAATTTAACAAATTTAGCCATAATAAATACTGAACATGACATCAAGATTGAAACCCGGGAGATAGTGAATGATTTTGCTGCTCGTAAAGCAAGAAAAATTAATCTAGTATAGTAATTTAATAATAAGGTTAGGTACCTTTTGAGGATCACAAAATGTCTGTAAAGAGACTTTCTTAATTTGTTACTTAAAATTCTTTATCATAGTTATATCCTGTTACTTTGTTGTTGATTGTTGTGTAAGTTAGCAAAATAGTAAGAAGTGAATATTTTATAATAAATAAATGGTAATAGCATTAAAATTGCATATTTTTACTGTGTAACAACCCTCCCTTCCTCCTTCTGCTGACCTCCTTATAACTGCTACACACTGCCCGGTTGCACAGCCGCCGGCAGTCAGCCGCGCTTTGATAACCGCCTGCAAGCCGCCGGGCGCTGTGTGTACTAGCCATTACCAAACCTACACCACTGATGGGGGGGGTGCTGAAATGGTTAGGGGGCGCCTGAGCTGGGTTCGCACCCCGGCGCCAGATAAGCTAGAGGAGGCTCTGTCCACTAATACTATGTTTTTGTGCAGATCACTGAAAAAACAACCAACTCGAAACAGCATTGTGTTTCAATGCTGTATTGCTATAAGTAATTATGCATTTTTTTGTAACTTGCAAATAAAAAGTGCGAATTTTTTGCGTCAGCACATAGTTTTGGAGTTCATTTTCTTATCTAATAGTTATTTCACAACAGAGTTTTATTGGTGAATTAAAAAGTAAAATGGAGACATAATATAGAACTTTAACAATTCTGTGCAGTTTCTATAGGCTAAATAATACTCCGATATACTTACTTCTATAGGCTTAATAATACTCGTAGTTTCACTAATACTTGTTTTGACCTTGATTACAAATGTTCGTTTAATCGACTGTTCTATCATAATATTATCGATGTTGCTTCTGACTGGCATATTAAATTGCATATATAGCTTCTGGGTGGGATATTAAATTGCACACACACACACACACACACACACACACACACACACACACACACACACACACACACACACACACACACACACACACACACACACACACACACACACACACACACACATTATATAACATCGCCAAATGCCGATCATATTTGATAACAATAAGTATGTAACAAATGCTAAACAATACTATATTTTAATAAATAAATAATGTGTTAATTCATTTTATTTGTATTATTTTCACACACACCATAGAACAGAAACACATACTGAACAACAACAAATACACCGATAAAATAATATATTGGCATAGGTATGTTGATGACATTTTACTCCTTTACAACGGCAAAAAAAGACAAATAGAAAATTTCCACAAATACATTAACACTATACACCATAAATTAAAATTCACACTTGAATTAGAACTAAATAATAGCATAAACTTCTTAGACCTTACAATCACCAAAACAAACAACACACACACATACAAAATATACAGAAAACCCACCACATCAGACATGGCCATACATAACACATACAACCACCCAAATCAACACAAACATGCAGCTTTCAACTACATGCTCCATAGGCTCACTTCAATACCCCTAAACACACATGACTACCAAGATGAATTAAACACAATCAAATACATAGCAGTCAAAAATGGATACAACCCCGAATTAATAAATAAACTACACAAACGAATCCCAAACACAAAAAGTAAAACACATCAGACCAACAGCACACAACCCAGCAAATACATAACACTTACATACTACAATTCCAATACACACAAAATTGCAAACACATTTAGGAAACACAATTATAAAGTAGCCTACAGAACCAACAAGACCATTAGAAAACACATAAATAATACTAACAAAGACAATGACACATACAGCAAAACAAGGGTATATAAATTAAATTGTAATGATTGCCACCAATTCTACATCGGCCAGACGGGAAGATCTTTTTCTTCCAGATTTTCTGAACATTTAAAAGCCCTCACCACAAACTACATACATTCCACATTTGCCACACATTTACATAACGAAAACCACAGTTACACAAACATAGAACACAACATGGAAATATTACACTACTTACCTAAAAGTAGAAAACTAAACACAGCTGAACAATTTGAAAAATACAGACATCACACACTACAACCAAACAATATATTAAATGAACAATTACATTATAAATCACATACACTATTCGATACACTGATCCATACACACAATTCGAACCTCACCGCCAATCCCTTCCCACCATCAACCCTCACCACACACACCTAATTCCGTAACGGTTATTCTGTAATCGACATTCAGTATACTCCCACTGAAGAAGAGGAACATCACATTGAAACGTTTGGGAAAGTGACAACGAATAGTAAGTTCATACGTGAAAGTCTTATATATATTATTAAGGAGAAAGAGTTATAAACTAAAAGTGATTAATAAAGAAACACAACGACTAGACTGACAGACAAACGACATTGAACCAACCCCAGAGATTGGCCAGATAAGAACCAAAATAAAGTAAACAAGATGAGAAGTGAAGGAGAAGAAAAATGAGAACAAAGAGGAAACAAACCAACGATGAAGAAAATAAAGTGAAACACGTCAAGAAAACACAGACAAGACGTGGAGAATAGAAAAGGGAGAAATAATGTAATCAAATATAATAAAGAAAATGAAACCGGTAAAGAACCAATATAAATAATAAATGTTAGTATTGATTGAGTGACAATTGTAATTAGTCAATAATAAAACACGATAGCTAAAAATACACTAGCCAAAGAGTTAGAAGTACATATAAGTTGTTAATAGAGAAAGACATTATATTAATAAGTATATATAATATGTGTAGAGAAAGAGAAAGATATTGAAATAGTGAGAAGTAAACGGAAGTTAACCTAGTGAAAGTGAAATTACCCTAAAGTGAAATGATAGAAAAAGAAACACTAAGTAAATTATAATTAACACAAAATAATTTAAAAGTGCAAGTGATAAATAAATGAAAATAATGTCAATAATAGAAATAGTAAAAATAGGGAAGGCTAAGATAAACACTTAGTAAAAGTAACAAACACTTAAGTTTTAATAGTGAGCAATAACATTTAAAAAAAGTTATTAAGAATAATATTTAAAATAAAACATTGATTCAGTAATAATGAACACTGAAGAGTGATATTAACTGTAATGATTATAAAATAATATTATTATAGAGCTTAAAAATGTATTGTAGAATTTAAAGGTGAGAATAACATGACAAAGTAATAAGATAGTGTTGATATGGAAAGGAAAGCAAAGCGTTTGTATAAAATAAGTAGGTTTTAACCATAAGTAAACACCCATGTTATAAGGGAAGAGTAATGAAACAAGTTCAATAGAGGTGAGGTTGTTTATCACCTGAACAATAAATAAAAAGTAATGAATGGTACACAAATATTAGATAATAAGTGTTAATTAATTGTATGAACAATTATTTATGAATAGGATATGGATTGGGTAATTATCCCAAATATAGACCTAAATGTTATATGTTATATGATGAAAAAGTAGTAATTAATAGCCATATTATTGACATTGGCAGAGTAAATAAATAAGAAAAGAAAGCAATGTTTGAGTTAGAAAAGAGAAAACCGTTAATAAATAATTAGCAAGAACTAAGGAATAAAACAATTGTAACACAGTAAAATCACACAAAGACTGAACCAAAACACCTCCATAGATAATGAACATAATTATAAAAAACAAAATAACGCTGTAGGACAAAATGAGATATAATGTGTATGAAATAATCAAAAACCAGTAATGGCTACTTAGACTTGAGACAGGCCTAACGATCAAACACCAACAAATACTAATTGTATAAAAATAGCCAAGTAATTAACAAATCCAAGGTGACAAATTAACCAAGGATGAATGGTAAATTTTATAAAAAACAAAATATTAAAATAAGGAGTTATATAAGCAGAGAAATGTAATTAGTAAATGTTAAATTAATTGTAAATTTAGAAAACATGAAATAACCCAATATTGTGGGATACCAAAATAATCTTTGTGAGAAAATACAAATGACAGTGCTAATAATTAATACTTAAGAAGGAAGATAATGGAAGGAAGAAAGTCAGAAGATATAGGATGATTTGAAAAGAATTCAAATTTTGATAACAAAGGATTTATATCAAGCTAGCCCAATCAGATTCCTTTGGTAACCATGGAAACCACGGTTGAAGACGAAATTACCGTTGAATATCGTTACTCAAAAAGTGACGCTCAGGAACAACAGACGCCAGAATTCTGAACAACCAATTTTCTTATTTAAAATGTTTTAAAAGTCAAACAAATTGTCAAAATTGAACGAGAATGAGGCTGACTATCACTGAACTCAATTACCTGATGGAGAAGACGTTTTAATTCAAGACGAAGTGAATAAATGAATCCAAATACTTTGAAAAAGATGCCAGAAGCCCGAATAAATGAAAACTGAATTATATTGCGGCCACATTCCTTTATTCCAAACCAACAGAGTAATCACATGCTACGAAGCTGTTAAGTATCCAATAAATTATCTAAACTTCCGAAATAACGCACTTTGAATATTTCTCACTATATTCTGAAATATCACTGAATCAATTTTATTCTCTTTCAAAGATTAAATAGAAATATTAAGACACTGAAAATTTGTCAAATTATAAAGCTAACCTAGTATTAATGTACGAACCTTTCACTCCACTAATGTACTACACTCCAACAAACCACTTATAGCTACACATTACAATATTTAAGTAGAAACATTGTAAGGTTGTGTATTTTTTATTATTGTAATTGCATCTGAGCCTTTTAACGTGATCAAAAGAATCCAAACATTTGAACGAAAATATTTGTTTACCACTTATGGTAGAACGACATACTGTATGTTAGTCACGTTCAAAATCGATTGTAAAACCTAGAGAGAAATTGTCTCATAAATAAATAACCGATGCAAAATTATATAAGAAATCAAATATAGCTTGTGTCTTTGAAAACAGTAATAACCAATCGTTAATAAATCAATACTGTGTATATAAAAATGTGTTTTATTTTCAGTAGGAAGGTGTATTCTTAATATAATAAATTACAGCGGACATCTGTGAAGTGGTTACTAGCGCTCAAGCAGCGAATATTGTAAACTGCTGGCTTGATCGTACAAATCGATAAGCGGTGGGACAAATTGAATTCTTCACACCGCCTGAGCGGAACCGCTGATAATAATGCATATTTAATTGTTTAAATAAACAATTTGGCGCCACCAGGGAATCATACACTCCTAGTGAATCTCAGGGCAGTACTACGATACCTGGTTATCCGTACGTTCGCGACGGACTCAAGCATCGTAAGTTACGTTACCGAGCGAGGACGAATTGGTAAGACACACATACACAAGTTACACTCTGACACACTTCTACATTTTCCAGAGAATTAATAACGACGACGGCACGAGTTAACTTATAAATTGACGCATCCAACGTGTGGCAAAATAACACAACGAAGACGTTAGGTTATAATATATAGGCCTATATATATATTGCGCTAGAACACAGGATCATGATAAGCAATGAACTATGTCTTATGCATGGATGACGAACATTCTCATGTTTAAATTTGTTTCTTGTTCAAATTGGTTTTTTTATCTATAGTTTTTGTATTGTATTACCGATAAGAATTTAGAATAGGTCAAACTCTTAAAAATTTTATTCGTTATTTTTCTATGTAATGTGTTTGTGAAAGTGTGCTCGGGTGCGCAAGTTATTAACATTTTTCTCTATTGTGTCCGTTATAATTATCCGATTTACATGAGACTTGAACAAGACATAAAATTTAATATTAGCTACAATTTCCCTATATTCTGTGATTTTCAAATAACTGTTAAGTGTGAAATTTTGTTATAGGAAATCTGTATTTAAAACTCACTCAGTCGTGAAGTAATAAAATCCCAGATAATTATCTGTGCAGGCTTTGCCAATTTCATGCAAAGTGTTGCAAGAAGAACTATTAGTGCCGTGTGCATAAATTATCATGTGACCGATATTTGGCCAATTAGAACGCAGTAAAATCATTGGAAATTATCTTTTGCCATGAGCAGATAAAGTTAGTTCATCTTGAGCATTCGTCTACTAAACGTGCGGTTCGCGTTCAAGAAGTTTCTCTTGCGTGAACACATTAACAGTGCGAAAGGTGTACGAAAACTTGGAACTCTGTGTGAGTTATTCTACAGACTCATGTAATTCAGTTTTAATAAATAATATTGTGATTTACAAGTATCCGTGTTAGTCAAGATATCCTCATAGGGAGACCTACTGACCGCGGTAGATCTGTGTGACGTGAGGACACTTGAAGACGTGCCGGAAGGTGTACGCATATACACAGTTTTTCATTAAACACCCAAGTAGTAATAAAAGGTTGGTTCTGGGACAGCCACGCCCCCCGTTTGTTTATGTTTACATTTTTTATCCTCCCCACCCCCGCCTTAAGCTACATAGCCGCTGATAACCGGTGTCAACAAACCCCGTTTGTTTATGTTTACATTTTTTCTCGCTGATAAGTCGATTTTTTACCACCTTAACCTACATAGCCGCTGATAAGCGACCGCGTGCTCGTTGTTTTCTTTCCGGTCACCGAACCCCGTTTGTTTATGTTTTCATTTTTTCTCGCCGATAGGTCGATTTTTTGCCACCTCAACCTACGTAGCCGCTGATAAGCGACCGCGTGCTCGTTGTTTTCTTTCCGATAACGCGGCGATCGACACGCTGACCCAGTAACAAACGTAAACATAAACATTCGGAGTTCGTCGACACGTAAACAATGTAAAGCTGGGACACGCCGCCGCACGCTTCTTCTTAAAAACGTAAAAATAAACATTCGGAGTTCGTCGACAAAGAGCGCGTCTGTTTGTAAATAAATATTTAGGAGAAGGGATAATAACATATTCTTTTAGAAATATTAACGACGTTGTTTGGTATTTGTCATTGTAAAGTACAATCGGAAACTATGACGCCGCTTAAATCTGTAATATTTTTTTTAACATTATGGACAAAATGCGATCAAATATTACTAATAAATTCTTTAGCCGATAATACAACACAGATTGAAGTGGATAAAGTTAAGCGATATTTATATGAATATGGTTATCTTCAAACAGATGATGAATCTTCGTTGCAAGCGGTAAATGAATCAGATATTACTAACGTGTTACTTATATTTCAAGAATACTATAAATTACCTACTGATGGTGAGTTAAATAATGAAACTATAAATTTAATGTTGAAAACTAGGTGCGGTAATAGTGATATTATTTTCGATTATCGTGTATCCAGTTTTAAATGGAACAAGCCTGAAGTAACATGGAATTATTATTTAGCGAATCAAGAGGTGTTAGAATTGACTAAACAAGCTTTTGAAGTATGGGAGGAAAAGTCTGGTATACGTTTCAAACATGATAGAGTGAATACAGATATTTTAATTTCTAATAAACGATTGAAACATATGATGCAAAAAGAATCATGGCAATGTACGAGGACGTTTGACGGTAAAGGCGGAACATTAGCACATGCATATTTTCCTGATTATAATAATTTAAGGCGAGAAATTCATATTGATGAAGATGAAAAGTGGTCATATTCGACTGACAAAGTTGTTCCTCTTGACCAAACGAGTTTGTATGCAACTTTAATACATGAAATCGGTCATGGTATAGGTTTATCACATTCAGATGTATCAGATTCTGTAATGTATGCTTATTACAACGGTAAAATCGAGTTAGGTGATGATGATGTTTTAGCCATTCAAAATTTGTATGGTAAGACACAAAACACTTTTATAACATCTTTCATACCGATGTCGCCATCTTCTTCAGTACCAAAGATAGAAGACGAGAATCCTATAGATACAAATAAAATTGATCTTTGTAATTTTAAAAATATTAATTTATTTTTAATTGCTGATAAACGATTATATATATTACATGAAAAATGGTTGTGGATTTTAAATCCGGCAGAGATGATATACACCAAACCGCTTATAATAAAACATTGGTTAACGTTTCTTCCAAGAAACTTCAGAAAACTTTTAGCTGTATATCAACGACCATCTGGCGAGATAGTTATGTTTATAGATTATTTGGTATTCATGTTTGATTTAATGAGTCTTAAATTAAGTCATGGTTATCCGAAACATATCCAGTCTTTATTTAACATACAACCGAATAATTTACATGCGGTATTCAACAGTTATACAGGTAAAACTTATATATTTCATGATGATAATTATTATAGAGAAGTCAATGAGTGTATGTTCACTACTAAATCATGGGGTTATATATCCGATACATTTCCTGGAATACCGCCTAAAATCGATTCATCATTTAGATTTTCTGATGGTAATTTATACTTTTTTAAGAATAACACTGTGTATGTCTTTAATGAATTTACGGGTGGATTAGTTAGAACAGAAAAAAAATTTAAACCTGGTAGTCGTGGGACTACCGGTAGACATGGAATCATGGGCAGACTTGTGCTTTGGGAAGGAATGAAGGGTTGGTTAAATAAACAGCTACATAAGTTTCAATGTATTTTATTTATTCAGAACTCTTGAACCACAAGCGATCGCAGATCCCACACACCGAGCCGAACGGATTGTTAATAAAGTGCTTAGAGAATTCCTCGTCGACTCCTTTGAAGCGGCGACTTAGACCGGGCTGTTCTTCGCAGAGCATCGAGGGTCCAATGTTGTCGAAGCACAAGTTATTAATCTTCTCATCGTCTGTTTTCTTGCTAGCTAGCCGTACGCTCGATCTGAGTCGCTTTGGGGGCACGCCGGATGACCCAGGTATCGGTGATGCGGGCCGCTTGGGCGCTGACGGGGTTTCGTCAATCTTCAAATGGTTGCCATTTTCTAAATTCTCGGCCGATTTCTTTGATTTTAGTCTCAAACGATAGGCCTGTTGACGCTCTGCATAGGATTTGCCGGTTTTCGGTT
Source organism: Magicicada septendecula (assembly GCA_034769895.1). Taxonomy (NCBI): domain Eukaryota; kingdom Metazoa; phylum Arthropoda; class Insecta; order Hemiptera; family Cicadidae; genus Magicicada; species Magicicada septendecula. The sequence goes on along the minus strand of CM068368.1, from coordinate 259,151,265 downwards.
TGAAAGTTTTGGTTCGAGTTTTATCGCGATTTTTAGGTCGAGGCATTTCAAATTGTTGAGTTCAAATGTTGTTATTATTTTCTGTGAGTGTTTCTGGTACTCGAAATTGATGTTATTTGAGAGATTTAGTTTTGAGGATCACAACGCACTTTGTGTTTTCGCTATCGGACTTGTAGTTCCCGAGATATTTAAGTTTTAGTGGAGCAATTTAGAAATTGTCGGCGCAAAAACACCCTCACGCAGACAAAGCCTAGAGGCGACTGAAGTCAGTTGTCAAAATTCTCAGTACTATTGTTGGAAGGGGGCCGAGTGACTCGATCACCTGACACCTGGTTTGCTGGGATTGGTTGAGCGGTTCGTGAGATAGTGGTATGCCGAAAGTACATTTGAAACATAACGGTCGATTTTCGCGAAACGTGCGAGTAAGACATTACATACCTATGGATTCCATGTCAAAATAATCTATCGATATTCGGATTGAAATGTGTAAATGATGATGTACTATACAAATTGAAAGAATTAATATTACAATTGATAATTCAAAAGAAAGACCAATCGATATCGAACAATAATCGATAGTAATATCGATGAAGAAGAATAAAAGTTCAGTTTGTAAATAAAATTTATAAAAACAGAGTTGATTTGTGTTTTGTTAAATATACTGGTTATTAATGTCATTGTTTTTTTTGTGCGATGACTATGTTATGTATATTAACTGTGTTGACGCTTGTTTACGCCGAAGTCGGCGGATAACCTATAACCTTCAAATTGATATGGTTGGAACAAATAATCGTGTTTTGTGATAACAGGATAATTAATGTCATTGTTTTTTTTGTGCGATGACTATGTTATGTATGTTAACTGTGTTGACGCTTGTTTACGCCGAAGTCGACGGATAACCTATAACCTTCAAATTGATATGGTTGGAACAAATAATCATGTTTTGTGATAACAGGATAATTAATGTCATTGTTTTTTTTGTGCGATGACTATGTTATGTATATTAACTGTGTTGACGCTTGTTTACGCCGAAGTCGGCGGATAACCTATAACCTTCAAATTGATATGGTTGGAACAAATAATCGTGTTTTGTGATAACAGGATAATTAATGTCATTGTTTTTTTTGTGCGATGACTATGTTATGTATATTAACTGTGTTGACGCTTGTTTACGCCGAAGTCGACGGATAACCTATAACCTTCAAATTGATATGGTTGGAACAAATAATCGTGTTTTGTGATAACAGGATAATTAATGTTATTGTTTTTTTGTGCGATGACTATGTTATGTATATTAATTGTGTTGACGCTTGTTTACGCCGAAGTCGACGGATAACCTATAACCTTCAAATTGATATGGTTTGAATTTTTGTATTGAGAAATATTTCGATGTTGTGAAAAGTGTAATAAATTGTATTATTAAAAAACTCTGGTTTTATTTTAATTATTTCTACAAAATAATAACAAAGTAAAGCAGGTTACAATATTTATTATCATACCATCAAATACATAGATAATGAACAGATGATTTTAAACCTCCACACCAATATAAAGGCATATAATAAAATAGTTGAGATATAGTAGTCCGAAGCTGAGTAATGTGTTGATTACATTTTTAAAAACAAAACAGAGCAGTTTATATTAACAAGTACATACAAAATGATTATTTGAACAGTTACAAATTTTGTGATAACAAAATAAATGAGATATAGTATCCCAAAGTTGAGTAACGTGTTGATCACATTTTAAATGATTATTACAACAAGTATTTTGATACACATAAAACTTCGTACAATTTTTAATACAATGCACATTATTATCATATTCCTCTACTTTTTCACGAAGAAATTTAAATATTTTATAATAGCAGATATTAAAATTTTTAAGTCCCATAACTTGAGTATCGTAAATATTAAAAACAATATTTTTACGCTGATTGTGTTTATTTTGTAACATCAAAAGACGATTGATAGTTCGGCTATAAAGTATCAGCTTGAATAGCTTATTGAATAATGACCGTACGGGATTGTATCTATCCCGTTATCGCATAATACTCTCTTATCATCATTATTGCTTAATGCTAATTTATTAATCGATACCGATTCTACTATATGTTTTTTCGATCTTATTAATTTCATAATTCTACGTTTTTCTGTTTCTGAAAGGGTATTATGAAGACAATTTTTGAAATCGTTAAACGAGATCTCGTTATTAATCACAAATATTTTTTAATTCCTTTCGCTTTCTTTTTAATATTATTGTCACGCGTAGTATACGTATATAATTTTGATCGTAAACCAATAAATTCCTTAATCGGAATACCGTTACATTCATCTTTAAATTTACCGATTACTTTTTTATTTATGGTAGAATAACATTTATGATCAGGGGGATAATCGCTAGTATCAAAAAAACATTTTCAAATCTGGATCTAACATATCTTCGTAAAAATCATTTGTCAATATTTCATAAAACAAAGTCTCAGTATCAGTATATAATAACGAAATTTTGTTTCCATACTTTTTTTCATTATATCATAATGAAATTCATACATTAAGGTTTTGCTCAATTCTAATACCGTGAAGCCTACATAAATCGGTTTATTAAAATAAATAGACGTTTTGTTTGATAATACAGCACAAAGCGATTTATCATATATAATTCTGTGTTTGAAAGTCGGTTTAGAAATAAGTTTCAATAATTTTTTATTTTCACTCACAAGATCTAATTTCATTCTTTTTCTCACATTTTCCATACACTTACCAAAGACAGAATTATTTAACAATTTAAAAAAATCTTTTTCAAACTCGTTTGTCGCAATTCGTCGTTTTTCCGTATTTAAATCAATATATGGTTTCAACCATGGTTTTTGACAAAATTTTAACGTTCTGTGAATTTTAGTTACTTTCAACCCGTGATTGATAGCTTGTTTTAAATTGACATAATGACAAATATAATGTTCTTTCGGTTCTAATGTAGTTAGTAATTTTGTTTGTTTTGTGTGATTTATACTTTCATTAATTGGAAGAAATGGTAGATCCATATGGTTATCGTGCAAACTTTCAGGGTATTCTATATCGATTTCTAATATATACCCTGTTTCAGAATTATTACAGGTATTTAATATATCTGTAATAGTAATTTTATCAGCCCATACAAAGTTAGAATACGGAATATATTCACTCATCGCCCACCCGTATAGATTATTCGCGTCTAAATATGTTAAAAATTTTTTAGGGTAATTTGGATTATATGTTTCTTTTATATATTCGTTATTGGCTTTTGAATGTTTTTTAATACATGTTGATTTTCCCCTTTTATCGCGTTCTCACAGAATAGATATTTTTCGTAATCATCAAGCAATTCAAGTTCAATAGCAGTACAAAATAACATCGCATTAAAAGCTAACCCTGGAACGGTTAAATAATACGCACAATCTAAATTATGTGAAGATAGACAAAGTAAACGAAAACTTTCAAAACGTCGCATAAAAGCAATACGTCAATTTTTAAATATAAATCACTGTATTCACCCAACGATTTAATTTTAAAATGATGCCAAACTTGAACCGCGTGATTATAATCGTCATCGCTTATATGTTTCGCATTTAATTTACTATAAAATTCGACTTTAGGAGGTAGTTCTTGTACTTCCAATTTTTCCCACGAATCGGTATATTCGTAAGGATATACACCTTTTCGAGTGACTAAATGCACATCATTATTTGAAAAAAATTTGCTAGTATGAAAAAATTGATTTTTTGGTAGATTATTACTTAGTTCCGCTAAGGATCTATTTAGAAAACGAAAAGTACCAACAAATTTAATGGTTATTCCGTTACGCGTTTTTTTTTTGAAAATGATATATATTTTTCAGTCGAATTTGGAATAACAGTTATTTGTTTAATATCATACCCCAATTGACGGACGATAAAATGAGAATCATAATTTGAACTAGCATGAATACAAATGGGGACAAATTTTTGAGTTTGTCTCCTCAGATTACAATTATTACATAATGCGGAACGGTAACGACCAGTAATATGACAATGATCTCTAACGGGTCTGTAAAATAACGTGAATTCGCGTTTACACATTTCGCAATGTGTAGTAGATTTATATTTGATTTTATCTTGTTTTGTCATTTTTAACGGTTTAATATTATTAAGAAGCGAACCTAATAAATTTATGTTTTCAACGAGATATGACACGAATTTTTCCGCAGCATTTTTGCCTCTATATAAGAACGGTTCTGAAGGCAAATGCTTTTTAACATTAGTGGGAATTGAATTCTCTACAAACGAAATAAACGCAGAAACTCATAGGTTCGTGTAGTTCATTTGCGACTGTAAAAGAATATTTCCGATCAGGGTAACAAGTACTTATCGGTTTTAATATGCATTCGAAATCCGCGTAAACTACTACTGGAAGTTTATATCGGTATTGGAAATTTTGAAATTTTAAATTATCAGTCGGCATTATCACTCGAGCGGGTGTATTTTTTTGAGTTTCGTTTATGTATTTTTAACTTTTTAGATTTAACAGTGAAGTAAGTTAGACACCGTTTACAAAATTCGATATCATTAAAACTTTTAGTTACTTGCGATCTAATTAATTTGGTGAAATTTTTAATATAACAATAATGGGTTGCATTATTTTTATTTAATAATAAAAGATCGAAATGGTTCGATTTTTCATTATCGCATACTTTTAACGGGTAAATTGTGATATCGTTTTCAACACCATACACGTTAACCGAAACGTTATTATTTTTTTCGAAAATTTTTATCTGTGTTAACGGAGTAGGAAAATCAATATTATTAAAAGTAAATTTATTTTCTAAATCCGTATAACGGAAATTTATGCGTTCCGGGTGCGAACCGTTTATGAATTTACAAAGAATCGCCCATTTAAAACAATAATTATCTTTATTTTTAGGATTAATTATGCTTTTCTTAGCAGTCAGTTTTGGTGGAAGCTGAATATACGAACTACCTCTTAAAGGTTTAAAACGATTAATTCGAATCAATACCCCGTCAATTGAATGTAACGACCATCCAGAGCCCTTTTGTATATATACTTCTTCTTCATTACAAATACTATTTATCATACTATCTATTTCAGATTGTATAGATGAACTATGAAGTAAAATAATGTTTTTAGTTTTAAATGTTCTGTCTTGGTATTCATTAATACTATTTTTAACGTATGTACATTCAACTAAAATATTGAATTTTATAGCATTATATATTTCAATCATATTACTTAAAATGTTTAATATTTCTAATTTTAAATAAATTAATAATAGACATATGTCTTCAATTACGCTATTATTATTATTATAAAAATACGTTCTTAAATTACCTTTAAACACATTTTCTATTTCTATAAATTTATTTTCTAAAATTATGTGTTTTAATCTATTATTTTTTAAACGTAAATTATTATTATCAGATGATGATGATGATGATGATGATGATAATGATGATGATGTGGAAGAATCGGATGAATTAAATCTTGAATATTGTGTAGACGGCCCAGGTTGAGGATCTCGTATGTACGATGGTTCGGGCTGAACATCTTGCCTGGATGAAGGTCCGGGTTCAGGTGTTTGAGTATTCACGTCATTAGCGATTCTTACAGACAATCTCTTTTTGAACGGAAGTTGTTTGTCCATTATGATCTAAAAAAGTAAAATCATTCATTTAAAAAAAAAGTAAGTATTTACTATTGAATTAGTTTAACAGTAAAAGAAATAATTCCAATACTTACAGGTTGCTGTTGTTATAATTGAATTAAATCAGTTCTTGTTTCACAATTAGTACGTTTGTATTGTTCAGCAAAATCGAGTAATAATTTTGAAGGAACACAAAACCCGTCGAATTTGTTGCGAAGCGATTATATCTTCCTGTCCGTCCGTCTTGTAACGAATTTGATGAATATATCTTCATACTGATGTGGAGGAATAAAATCGTAGTATTTAAACGTTTTGTGGTAACAGCAGTAAAATACAAAACGTTATCTTAGTTAATTAGCGCTGTATGTAAATAGAAAACAATTTGTGATAACTCCGGGTTGCTTAATCGACAGTATTCTTAATTATATTATTTTTTGTTTTTGTTTTTACATTACAATCTGTAAATAATAAGTTTCACGTGTATATCATATGATTACTAATTACAGTTGTTTATATAATTATGTAAATGGAGTTGAAAGGCAAAAACAAATTATCATATTGAAATAATTGGCTTATGCAACTACAAAATAATAAGCTGATAACGATAACGGAAAACAGTAAACGGTAAACAAGTCTCGGTACAGAGTTCTGATTATCATTCTCGAAAATTTATATAAAGCGGATTGGATTTTATTGGTGTATGTACAATTCTTCGTTTCACACGACGTGTCGTACTGCTGCTACTTCAGGTAAGAGATTATTTTATATACACTACGCTGCTGCTGGTGGTGATAGATTTTAAATAGATAATGTTAAGTTGTAAAATTAATCCTTTTTTTGTTTTATACAGATATTATTATCAACCTCTTCTCAAATTTGTTCACGTAACACACATCGTATTTTTACTACTATTTTTGGTAAGTGATTATTTTTAATAGTATAAAAAAACACTAACGCTGCTGGTGATGGTGATAGACTTTAAGTTGTAAAACTAATACTTTTTTTTGTTTTATACAGGTATTATTTACTACGACTACTACTACTACTACTACTACTACTACTACTACTACTACTACTACTACTACTACTACTACTACTACTACTTTTAGTAAGCGATTCATTTTATTAATATAAACATTAACGTTGTTGGTGGTGATATATTTTGTCTTATATAGATATTAATAATCGTCTTCTTTATAATAACTTATCTTTGTATTTAGTGAATCGTTATTATCACATATCTATTTTTTATTAATTCTGTATTTAATATATTTTTTATAGAGATATTGTCTTTAATGGTGTTAATAACACAGTTTTAACCAGTAGCTAATACATAGACATTATTGTATTAATATAAATATTCTTGTTCTTCTTTTCGTTGTTAAAGGCATAGTGTCGATTGTAAAGTAGTTATTAGATGTTAATATATATTTGTTTAAATGCAGGTACTCTCCACTTCTAAATCTAAAAAAATCTACAAGTACTCTCCACTTCTTTGCTGATTTTAACATCCGAATTCAGTAAGTAATTGTTAGATTGTTTTTAACATATGTTAATATTATTCGATAATGTATTTGTTTTCGTATACAGATATTATCATCGCTGATGGCAGTATAATTTGTTTTCTGTATTGCAGGCACAATGGCAGTTCCAACTCTGTTTTTTGTTAAGTTATCTGATAATGCTTATTCTCCAGTCAAAATGAGCGCATATGCTGCAGGTTTCGATCTCAGAAGCGCATATGATTGCATGATCGCTTCTCATGGAAATGCGTTGATTAAAACCGATTTGGCTGCTAAAATTCCGGAGAAATGTTACAGACGAATTGCACCACGTTCTGGGTTAGCTTTAAAACATCATATCGCTGTTGGAGCAGGCGTTATAGATAGAGACTACCGCTGTAACGTTGGTGTAATTTTGTTTAACCATTCTTCTGAAATTTTTTATATTCGAAAAGGAGATCGTATAGCGCAGTTGATATGCGAACAAATAGCTGAACCAAAATTACAAGAGTTAGCGAGTTTAGATTCAACATCTCGCGGCTCTTGCGGTTTTGGTTCGACGGGGGGAACAAGCGTTACAGATAACTATGATGAAAACTTATTGCTAGAAATAGAAAAATTTTTAACAGATTGTTAGATTTTCTTTTTTCTAACAATATTATTCTTTTTTTAAAAAAAAAACAAAATGTTAGAAATTAATTATGTTATTTTTTTTTCTGTTTCTAGCAATGGAACACGAATCCGCTGCTTCTGCTTCATCACCTTCACCATCCGCCGGTTCATCAACCTATTTTTCTATGAAAGATTTAATACAATGTTTGTATATAAGCGGATTGGTGAAAATAGTGATGTGGGAGGAAGCGTTTACAAATTTAAAATCTATCATATTAGACCAACCTTCAACTATTGTACACTTGTACCTTATTATTCAAAACGCGATCATGCATATTTTCGATGATGACCCTTCAGAAATTGACATCTTTCGTAAAAAGGAAAAAGAAATGACTTTAGCGGAAATGCTTGATTATTTTAATTTCCAAATTGACGACAGCAATTTTCATATCAAAACCCTAGACTACGATACTATTAGATTGTTTAGGGAATTGATTAGCAAACCAAAATTGACCGAAACAATTGAGCTTAATAAAGACAGCGATAGCGGTAGCGATGATGAATCAGATAGCGGAGATGATTTCGACAAAATTTTTAATTCTTTTTCGGACAAAGACAAATCTAAAAAAAATCAAAAAAAGTTAAAAATACAAAATTTGAACAGAAATTCAAAATGTTAAAGATGGTAAAAAAAATGGGTCAAAACACCAGGTGAGGAAGGTTCGTTTTTGATTGAGGTGAAATTGACGCAGACGGCCGATATCAAACACGAAATTTCTGACAACTGGTGGCAGAAAGTATCCAGAAAAGTAACTGTTTTGGCGTCGTCACCGCAAGACCCGCTGTTCGTGGCAACAAATGATTTATTTAAATCAGCTTTAAACAAAATTAAAAACGCCAAAGGTGTGGCACACGGCTCGTACAAGACGCGTTATAAGCCGTATTAAAAAAATAGTCTAAGGTTGGTTTTTGTAAATATTGTAAATATTGTAAATATATATAATATAAGTATTTAATTTTAATTGTATGTATATGGTTGCTTATTAAATTTAATTTTAATATATATAATAAAAATAATATGTTTTACATAAGAACATGTATTATTATAAGATATAATGTGTTTTACATTTCTCTATTTAAAAATTAATTTGTTTTTGTTATAAGTCTTTCCTATGTTATTTTACATAGAGCATGATGAATGTAACATCATCAAAACAGGAGGAGGAGCGTCTTCTTCATAAATGGTTTTTTTCACCAAAAAGGCTGACACGTGAAGAAATAGCAAGATTAAAAATAATAGTCAACAGACCGGATTCAACTTTAAAACCATTTATCAAAGAATTAATAAAGAATTTATAGTTTCCTATGTTATTTTTATATATACATAAATAAAATATAAAAAAAGTTTGGTGTTTGTACTTTCACAAAATCCTTTCCTTTGTGCAGGTAATGGACCGTGATCAACAGTTCAATCCAAGCATGTGTGTCGTCGACGATAAATGTTTAAGCCACACATGGGAGTGTATAGCTATGTTAGAACATTACCTTAATATCAAATCCTATCGACCAAGTCATAATAACAATAAAAATACAGATTTTAAAATTCCTGAAGGTGACCGTCGTTGTGCTATGTATATAAATAAATCAAAAAATATAGTAGATCGTTTGTATACATCGCGTTTGTATACTGGTAATATACGATCCATAATACGGTGTGTATGTGATTCTATAAATTTATATAGAGATTATATTTTGAATCATGTATTAACACACGGTCACGAATCTAAAAATAATAATTGTGCTTGTGTCGATACCTGTCTGTCCAGTTCCAAAATTGACTGTGCAGACGGTAAAAAAATTATTAAATGGATAGAAAAACAGCTGTTATTAACAGATCGAATGTACTGTGAACGCCATGAGTGTTATGTACATTTGCAATCAGATGATAGTATAATAGCGAACACCATATATGATACAAGTTGTAAGAGTATAATAAATGGTGTGTGTTATCATTCCGCTATACTGTCAATATACAAAGACCGCAATAACCGTACATTATACGGTTCGGAATTGCATAAAGCCTTAGCAGCTTGGGTTCGTTATAACGAATGGCTGAACGACTGGAGTAAACGCACAGTGTTGGTGCGTGACAATAATAGGCTTGGTATTTACCATGGTTTCCCGGACTAATAATGTAATGTTCTAACATAGTAATAGTGAAGGAAAAAATGTAAAATAAATTAAAAAATAAATAAATACATTTTAAATTTTATTATTCAATATCCAATTTGCTATATGAAATACATTATTTAGCGCACAATGATCAAGATTATGTTTATATTGTAACGTTTAGACCCTGTTTGCACTGGTTACAAATAAATGTTCTTCGTATGGTACAAAGAAAAGATAAAAAAAAATTTTATCTTTAAAAAAAAAAATTTTGTTCAAAAAAAAATTATATGTTTGTTTGTTATTGTAGTAATTGAGAAATAATCCTGGTTCAGTGTTTTGTTTAAAATTTTTAAATTCTGTGAGTTTCTTATGGTTAATTTTACACTTCTGGTGGATCTTAACTAAATCTGGAGTTAATCAGGTTATCTTCTTGCTGTAATCGATTAGTGATTTTCAGCGCTGCTCCAGTATATCTCTTTCAGTCAAGATTTATCGTCTTCCAGTAAGTCCTATTGTTAGTTAAATTCTTAATTTAAGATGTGAAATGATTATAAAGTCCAGATCATTGAAATAATTTGATTTATTAATAAGAGTTCAAAAAAATCGATTTAAAATCGATGCTGAGCAAATATTCGACTCTTTCACACGGATATCGATTTGCGATTATAGCTTATTTTTATATAAAATATTGAAAAAGGTTCTTATAACGATTATATTTATAGTCAGAGAAGGAAAGTATAACATGTACTAATACATAAGTCTTAATAAGTAAAAATGACAATCTGTTAATAATATATAATATTTTGTAGTATACAATTTATACCCAATAGGTGACTAGATGTTCTCGTGCTGGTTGGTAATTTGCATCACGGGAAATTCACAATGGCGGCTAGCTGAATTGATGAGGTTAACGCATAAATGGTCGCTGGAAATTCTCACAATAAATTCATCTTTACAACTGTTTTATGGATCTCCGTAATAGTGTATACTGTCTATTATGTTGTTCGAGGTATTCTGGATAAGTGTTCAGTGTTCACTGGTGTTAATTGTTTTATTTTATATGTATTCTGTGTTTGCTGGTTATGATGAAAAATTGAAAAGTTGTTACAAAGTGAATTATTAAAGTTAGGTTGTTTGAACTGTTTAATTCACTGGTATTGTGTTGTGTATTGTTTGTTTTCACTATTGTAGTATAGTATTTCACTGATATAAAGTCAAAAAGTGTCGATTTAGGTAACTCTCGTTTTTCCCTGATTTTCAACGTTTACTCCATTACAATCCGTTGTACGGTTTTAGAACGCGATTGAGGATCAACCGTTCCGTTTGAATGTTAACAAAGAACTAACTTACTTCCTTCGTCTTAGGAAATATCTTGCCAAGTTAATATTGGAAAAGTATTGTTAAAATAATTTTCATTTCCTATGTACATAATTATATGGTACATTATATATGGAATATTTTTAGTTTATTGATCGCTTTCATGAACTATTAACCACATAATTGGTTTATTTATCTCATTCTGTTTAATTTGATATGTCATAGTCCATATTTGTTGAGATTTTTGTTAAAATTACCATATTTCTGTCTTTTTGGAAATCTAGGCCCAAAAACCTGTTTCCGTTCTTGTACACAATTCCTGCCATTTTAGGTGTTCTAAATATAGTTATAATAAATTTCAGATGGTCACAAATCTTTCGCTTTCCTTAATACCTTATAAATTTAACATTTGAACTGTCTTTTAGTGATAATTTATTAATTTACTATTCCTCCTCTGAAATAGCTATTTTTTAACATTTCGAAAATTTTTAATAATTTAAGACATTTTTTTTCTATATTACTCTTTTAAATCATAGGATCATTTACAGTAGTTAGGTATTGATCCACCTTACATAAATCTTGTTAGTTTACATGGTTCCTTGGTGAATTAACTAGTTTATATTTATTTTTGTGAATTCATTACTTGGCCTAGAGTTTAGTATTTTACATATATGGTTTTTTCAAATAAAGTTAATTTTACACCTCCTCTGACTCTTAAAAGTTAACATAACATGAAATAAAATTGTTTACATAATTATTGATATGTGTAGCATCTAATTCATGCTACAGTTACAAAAAATAATATTTGATATTAGTTAGCAGTCTTCAAAGTTAGACATGTTTGCTGGAACTATTTTGAACATACATTTTAAAACATTTTATAAATTAATGCAGCATCCATACATAAACATTTTAATTTGTAGGCATGCTGTTATATAACTAAAACATCTTACTCTAAATATAGACCTTATTCTATAGGAACTCTTTTTAAAATGGAGTTTATGGCTTTGAACATTATTAGCCATTTAAAATTCTTAATTCTATTAAAACTTAATCTATTTTCAGTCCTTTCTGATTATATTGTATTATTATCTAAAATCCCCTTGTACAGTAAACATTACCCCACATACTTTCTTTATTATTGGCATTACCATGAATGTCTTGAGATAACAAAGTGACCTTATTTATGAAATATTGGAAATATTTTTCATTTTAATATTTCATTACCTGTTAATTATAAAATATAAAAGTTATTTTATAGCACCTTGTTTAAGTTATAGTTACACTACAACTTGAAGTTTATTACATTTAAAAACACTTCCACTAGTACACATTCACTGTTGGTTCTAACTTATATTTGAGTTTGATTATTCTCAGACCAGACCTTTAGTCATAATGGACTGTGAAGATTTGTTTATTTTACCATACAATAACTTTAGTTGGTGCACTTCTTATCATACTACTCCATACTTTTGTCTATAATTATTTACAATTTCATAAGGTTTTGGGGTGTTATACTTTCTTTAATGGTATTAACATTTGGTTTGGGGTTAATGGTAGTTAATAATAGGTTTTTATGTGGTTCTTCCATCCTATATCTTCCTTTCTTCTCGTCTTCCTTCTTTGGTTTCTTCTTGAGTAAACCAAGGTACTTAGTGTTATTTTGTCCGATGGTTGGTTCGGGGTATCTTCTTTATTATCTGTTTCTAAATTTCTTCTTCCTTCTTGGGTTTGGAGTATCTTCTTTATCACCTGATACTAACTTTACTCTTCTTTCTTCTTCTGATTGGGGTATTTTCTTTATCACCTGCTCCTGAACTTTACTCTTCCTTCTTCTTCTTGTGTTTGGGGTATTTTCTTTATCACCTGCTCCTAATCTCCTGATTTTTTAATATGAGTTTCCTTTAATTTATTTTCTTTGAATTTTATGGTTGCATTTTTATTACTTAATTATTGTTTTTCTTTTATAGTGGTGTTTTCCTTTGAAGTGTAATTGAATTTCATTTGACATTCTTTGAGTATATGTAATTTAATTATTTTTATGATCTTATCTGAATTAATTATTAGTGGATTATCTGTCACGCTACAATATGGACAATTGACACGTGCTACAGTCTGCTGTTTTAAGACACTTAATGATGGACACTTCAACACCTCGAGATCTATCACTTCAACCGACTTGTAGTCGAGCATGTTCTCGATGAGACTCTGCTTTTCTGCTCCTTTAGTGTAAACATATTTACCTTCAGTAACGATGCTGTTTAAAATACTGTGAAGTTCGTCATAGCTGTGAATTCCACAATTCCAGCTGAAACCATGTAGAAATATTTTCAACCACTCTACTTGTTTTTTTCTATTTTTTGATAAATAACGATAATCGAATGGTGGTAAAAATAAAAAATGTTCTCTCACACCGATACAGTTGTAATTTTCTATTCTTTGTACACACAATTCTTAAACAATATAATTTTTAGCATCATCGAAAAAACATTGAACATCAACGATAAAACCGACCATTATTATAAAGCGCTAACACTACAAGTGATTATAAAATGTGCATGACAAGCAAATAAATATAATGTTAACAATCAATTCATTCTATCGATTTTCTTATAACACCAGACAAAGGCAGATATACGAGCAAATTATCAGATATGAGCAAACAGTATGCGGTCGTTTTTGGTGGAAAGTTTTGTGTTGATTCTATTTCTAAACGAACATCGACAGAACCGGTTTTTAAAAGGTCGCTTTGATAAGAACAATCGATAACAACTATTGGTGTATATAATAAATAATCATTCCTATCCAGCACAGGTTCGTCCTCACTACCGTCATAATACGACGATTGAAACCCTTTATACATCTCGTATAGCGTTTGTTTACATCCGTTTAAATTATCATACGGATAGTATTGTGAATTCAAATATAATTTAATATTATGCAAGTCGCATAAATCGAAATGAGAGGCATCTTTTGCTATGTTATTTTTTCTATCTGTTTGAAAACCTACAATTATATAACGCGGTTTTTCAGTCTGTGCTACTGTTTTTATCGTCCACGTTAACTGTTTAATTTCTGGTAAAGTTGGGTACTCTTGCAACTCCCATCTACGAAATGCTAATTTTATAGGCAGATCTCTATCAACAATACTCAATAATCTGTGTCTATACTCATCGCTAACATAAATGTAAGGAATTCGCCAATTGATTTTTGTTAATTGTAATTTATACTTTTCTACAGCGTTTAAAACTACAGCGTTATTATCAGACGATGATCGTATTAAAATCAGTTCTTTTTTCACATTTAAAATTATACGTTTGTATTGTTTAGCAAAACCGAGTAATAATTTTAAAGGAATACAAAACACGAAATTCGTCGAATCTGCTGTGAAGCGACTTTTTATATCTCCCGTTCATCCTGCATTAGTTATTTTCTTCATATCACCGGGTTTGAATGTTAAAATAGTTTTCATTACTGATGTAATACCGACATTTTTAACACGATCTACTTCTGTAGCACATATTTCGTACCGTATTTCATCGAATAAAAATGCTAATCCGTTACTAATTAATTGAATATTTTCGTTTTTCTGATTGTTTTCACCCATTAATTTACCTTCAATATGTAGATAACTCTCGCAGGGAAGTGTATAATGATCTTGTTGATGAACAGTAATACGTATTTCATCATTACTATTTAATGTAGTAGATGCGTAAGGAGTGTGCGTATGATACGCACGTCCGATGATGCTATTGTCATCGTAAACAGCACTATTTAACACGTCCAACATACTCATTGTTAATAAGTACTTTATACCCTAACGACTCCAAAAATTTTCTATTAAGAGATGTTAACTGATTAGCATCCCCTATTTTACTGGTGTTATTTACGGGTTTAACTATTTTTTTATTTTGTTCATAAGGAAAAATTAGCCTCATCTCGTCTTTTTCTTATATGTAACAGCAAAGAAATCGTTTTTTCTCTAAAAATTATTAACTTTCCGTCTTGATCTTCTAATCGTATTGTGATATTATGTAATCTATTTGTATTCACTGGCAAGTAAATAACGTTTGTCGGTGATTCTACTAATTTATACCCCGGTCCGACTGTTGGATAAAATTCGTGTAGTATATGAGATTGTCGACCGTTCTTCAGTGACCCAGCCACAGCGCTGCAAACTAATCTTATAACATCTGTCTTTACAATGCTGATTGTCGACTGTGATGAATGCCATTTAAGCGGTTCGAGTTTGACAGTATTAGCGAATCCGAGAAGAGAAGCCAAAGAATTTGGTTTAGTGAAATCTATTGTTTCACTCGAATAGATTTCGCTTTTCAAAGTATTATTATTAGCACGTATTAATAATTTAATAATTTTCTTTCTATTACTTTTTGGTAATTTTTGATTTATATAAGTGTTTATATCCTCGATTTCATAAGAACATGTAGGTAATTCAATCACTCCATCATCACCGAAATAAAACATATTATTTACATTTTCTTCAATATTCGGTATGGAATTGTATGTCATGAAATTAATCAACCCGAGTTCCCAATTTCCTTCGAGTTCGATGGGGGGGAAATATATCACAACTAAGTGACGATCCTACTCCGTTTATACTAAACATTATTACTAAGAAACTGTAAACACAGACGTCCGCAATTAACTGTATTTGATCGTTGATAACGTTTATAATTATAGTTTATATTGACGGGTTGTTGCTCCGATGTTTGAAAATAACGAACTAATTCAATTTTGGTGGTCTTAAATTACCAAAACTATCTAAATAGTTTATTGTCTTATTTTGTTTACGGTAACATACCCAATGTGTGCCTGACCCGCGTATACTATCTAAATTAGCAACACCGGTTTCATTTTTCCGAATTTTTAACGGTAAAGTATCTTTCACAAAAACACCTCTAAAATTAGGTACATTCAAGAGTTTAGCGTAGGAAAACAATTCGATATTGGTGAGAGCGTGTGAGGGAATCTTTATTTCTTCCGATGTTTTTTTTTTTATTCCCACCGCCACCACCGGACTTTTTATACGGTCGTAAGTATAATCCTCTCCCCCTCCTTTTTTTTTAGATTTTGAAATTTGTTTCTTATTTTTTTCTTTTTTTCTTTTTAATACCGCTACCAAATTTACTTTTCGCTTTCATAATATTAGTTAGCGCCCAAGCAGCAGCTTTTTCACCAATAGACGAGTCTTGTGCTTTTACACGTTGCCAAGCTTTTTCTGCTAATTCACGATCGGCTTTAGAACGATTTTCAGTATCTCGATATTTCGAGTATGTTATATCGTGTTCCTTACAAGCCGCATCTAATTTATTAATACCCGGATCTCCACGCTGTAATCGTTTACTTAATTTCGTACCCGGACCACAGTATTGATAACCAGGAACATGTAGTTCGATAGGTAAAATATCAACCGCTTTGTTCAGTAAATTTCCGATTAATCCTCGACCGCGACGCACGTCTTCTGCACTCTTCTGATATACACGCATTTGTGACGGTAATAAACAATAATTTACAGATATATATATATATTTTTTCCAATCTTCTATATTTCTGACAGGATTATCTTTCGTTGTTTTTACATAAATATCATATAATATACTATACACGTGATTGTTTAATATATTAACAAAATTGTCTAATCTGTCATCAACTCTCTGTTGAACTATATTAACTGTATCGAGTATAAATTGTTTGCTTACAGCATCTGTCGGAACCGATGGATAACCTATGTTATTTAACCTATAACCTTCGAAGTTACAAATTCCATTTGATACGGTTGGAATTTTTGTATCTACATACGATTTAGTCGCTGCGTCAGTAAGTAATTTCGGATCAGCTAAATTAATTATATTTTTCAAAGCAACGTCGTACTGGTTATCAGTTTGATATAAACAGTTTTCTTTTAAAATTTGAAAACTAACAGCATCTTCTTCCGAAACAGCGTTACCGACATTACAGAGTCTCTTATTATCTATATCATAATCACCTTCATCTGTTAAACGAAAACCTTCACCGGTAGGACCGCAAACAACGTTTATTCGCATATATCTATTGTAACGTCCGAATTTATCGATACTCATTTTGTAAATGACAAAATTAACGTTATTACACGTTATTTTATTATATTCGCTTCTCGCAATTCTTCGATAATTGATATGATTTCATTTTCATGTTCGGTATGACCAGTATTCTTAGATGCTATTAATAAACGTAATCTGTCGCATAACTCGTTCGGATCATCTCAATAAACATGATTCGGCTTATCACCGTTAGTTAACGATAAAACACCATGTCCTTCAATACGTTTCAGTTTCGATTTAATAGACGTTGAACCTGACACCAGATTTTTAATTATATTATTATATTTATATCCTTTATTACTCTTAACTCGATCAGAGCGATCCTGTTTATGAGCATTTGTCGCTTTTAGTATCAAACCGTACGTATTCAGATCCTCTTCTGAATATATATAATCGTCAGGTATTTTCATAAAAAGAAGTTCATAAAGTCCTGGTGTACCTTCATACGTTACATTATCGATAGTAATATTATCACCCTCGAAATTAATAGACGAATTACCTATCTTTATCGAATTATTGTCTCCAAAATAAACACCGTAGGTATGATCGATTTCCTTATTTTTATCATTAAATAATTTACGTAAATATAATCTAGGTAATTTACCTGTAACAGCGTTATCAATATAATAATTCGCTCTACTAAGACCAGTAGGTGTTGATAGTACTTCTTGTAATGTTGGCGGTGTTTCATATATTTCCGTAGCACCCTCGTTAACATCCATTTCAGGTGTACCAGTTATCGATCCAATTTTTCTCATTTTAATCGGTGTAATTCCTACTTCTTTTTGTTCTTCTATTTTATTTCCACGACGTTCATGTTTTTTTAAACGCGTTTCTACATCATCCATTTTTTCATCCGTATCGTAAAGCACATCATGTAAATTTATTAACTTTTTTAAAGGTCGAACTACTGGTTCTAATAGTTTCTCTAATTCCTGTTGTTCGCTGATAGCGCTTTGAGTCAAATTAGCGTGTTTCCGTCTAATATCTTTCCTAATTTGTTTGATCTCTTTCGCGAGTTGTTCACGTTTCGCCCGCGACGTCGTCTTGTACAATAATTTATCAATCCTTATGTATCTATATAAATATCGAATCCAATACGATAACGACCGCGACACATATCACTCTCTTTGTCTATTACTAAAAAATGATGTTTACCACGTATCCATGCTTTATTACAAATTTCTTTAAAACAATCAAAACTCATATCCGTGTTAACATGATCGGCAAAAACATGTTTCAAATTTAGTTCATCTTGTCGAAATAAAACTATTAAATTTGCGTTATCTCGTATCAATTGTTTTGAAATTTTACTATACGACTGGCACAAATAAAAAAAATCTATATTATTATGTCTTCCCATTGTAAAATAATTTCGTATATTATACTGACGTTCACAAGCTATATCGTCAAAAATTATTACAGAATTAGGTTTAGCTTCATTTGTATGTATAACCTCGTCATTATCTGTAAACGTATGATAACCTATAAACGGTATTTTTGAAAACACTCTATTTAAAAACTTGTATTTAGGTTGATACAACGATTCTGAAAACACATATATATTTTCAAAACATAATCCGTTCGGATCGAATAACAAGTTAAGCATTGAATTAGTTTTCCATGTCTGATGAACCTGTAATTAAACATCTAATATTATCTGGTAATAATTTACTATGTTTTTTTCTCTTTTTCTTCATATCCATACAATTATAAACAATCGTATCAATATCGCGAATATTTATTTTATGTTTCTGCCGTTTAAGCTTCATCACTGACGTCTATTTTTTTACACACGTTATTATATAATATTATTTCTATTAATCCAACTATCATGTGATTTATCATAACCCAACCAACGTGCAAGTACTTTCTCACCTTTATGTTTTAAAATTTTTTCAATTAAATATACGTCACCGAATTTTGTTTTACTTATTTCATGTTCATAAAAACCACCTTCTAATATATTACCTTTATCATCCTTCAGAATATACGTTCTCGGCGCTGTAGATTTAACGTTGTAAATAGTAAATAACTCGTTTGTCCAGTTAGGAAGGTAGCCTTTAGCAAACACCTTTTTACATTTGCTAATTCTCACTCTATCACCGATTTTAAATTTTGGAGGTTTCTTATTGAACGTTAATTGTTTTCTTTTATTTATTCGTAATGTGCCGATTAATTTATATCGGCGCGAATAATCAAAAATCGTGTACGCCAAAGCTGACGAAAAATACTGTACTGTATTTAGCGGTAGCATTTACAATACTGTAATGAGGTATTTAAGTGCGCCCGATTAGTGCTGCGCTCTGGAGCTCGCTGCTGATTGCAAGTTCAGAAAGCCAGAAAAAGCGATTTTAAACCTGTCTTTATTCTGGTTCCGAATCAAACAGACGCCTGGCCGTCTTCTCCGACAGAAAGAAGTTTTTAGTTGCACCATCTTCATCTATGGCAGGCTAAACTAATACAGATCTGCGGTAAGTTACGGCAATATGCTTATATACATTAATTTAAAGTTATACAAAAGGAATTTGTTTAATAAGTCCACATATGAATGAAATCAGCTAACCTATTACGCCACGTGGCAAGTTGTGAAATGTGTAATTTTGAGTAATTTAAATGTAACTTTTATTGGTAATTATAGTAATACTATATTAATTTCAGAAGTCTTAACTAAGGCACCAGAATTGAGAATAATGTAAAGTCAGAATAATATGAAATTTAACTAAACTAAATGTTTTTCAAGATAGGGCCATGAGGCCGTATAACCTGTTGCAGAGTGTGTCAAACTATCATTTTAAGTAGGCCTAAAGCTGTGTTTAACATTCTATATGGATTTTGGTGCGTGTGAGGTTTCTGGGGGAATTAGTTTTGGAAACTTATCGCTGATAATATTTTGTATGAATAGGGTCCCTCGCTGCAAGTCGAGGAACAGCTCCATCCTGAACATGAAAACCTAGACTCTCTCAACTTCATCTGCCGGAGGAGAATACAGAGGACGGGCCACAAACACCCTAACATGTAGACCAGAATACCATCACTTCACACATGGAATATATCAGGTGACACCAATCCATATTACTTTTATACAGTGAGATGTAACCCACTAGAACCCGTGGACATAGAGTCACACTACATCAATGACTTTATGCTTTAATTTCACATTTTTATATACAGTTTGGGTCATATAGGGATAGAAGTTTCTTTGGTAGTTAAGTCGGGTCACCAGTTTAATCCTGTATAGGTGGATTTTCATGCAGACTTGAACATGCTCTTGGGACAGGTTGAGTTATGCACTATCTTGCCTAGGAACATGTCGGCCTTTGGGCCAAATTAATTTTAAAAGGTTATAAGGCATTATGACACGTTACTGTTTTCAATATTTAACAAAATTTATCATATTTAAATTCTTTTAATTGATTATGACCACTTGTGTGTTTACTGGATTCTAATTGTAATTAACTCCAAGTCTAAGTGCTCAATGTGGGAGCACTTTATAATAGTATCAGGCATTATGCCAACTCCTGAATTTAGTATGTCCTGGGGCCACTGGTGTTACAAACATATATCTTATTATACACATATAATATGTTATACACATGTTAGGTATTAAGACCTTGCAATAGGTGTTACGTGCAAGGTTATTTATAAATTGTTAATTATGTACCTCATGGGGTGAAAAGGGTGAGGCAAGATTTAATGATAGATGTTATAATTGTCCTGTGTTGTGGAACGTGTATATGTATTGTATATTCGTGTGTATTTTTGGGGGTTAGATATAGGGCTAAAAGGAGAATATAGATTTTATATTATAGTAGAACTATATATGTAGATATTGAGTGTGTAAGTGTGTGATTTTATTGATTGTAGATACGCTCCGGTATCCACGACAATGTTGTATAATAAAATTTCCAAAATGTAATTATTATTAGCGTTTTGATTGTTATTAACAGTTGTGTGGGTATTCCCGTTTAAATTCTTCAATTTAAAAAGTATTTTCGCACTCCACTGTTCACCTCCCCACTTACCATATGTGGATATTACTGTCCTGTTGGGTGACTGCTTCTGCTGTAACATACACTCTACACATACAAGTGGATATTCTATTTGAATATCATACGTGATAAGCATGCACAATAAAATAAAATAAAAACTGAATTATGATTTGAATTATAAGGAATATTCAAATTCTGCCGCCACCTTTTGATAGAACTAGTTGTGATAGCTAAACTATTTTAAGTTTGAAATTAAACACTCTTTCCACTGGTAAAAAATAATTGAGGTTTATTAACAGTTCTGGAATGCTATTAAATCTTTTAAAATCAACAATCAATCACTAATAGTTTTACAGAAAAATAATTATTATGAACAATTTTATAAAAAGAAACTCTTCTTAACCTCAAGGCTGGTAACACTGTAGATTAATACAATAATTTTTATTTAGCGAGGTTATGTCCTCTTTACATAGTTAAATTACCAAGTTCGTGTGATCTTTGAAGTGACATGATGCCAGATACAAGATGTTGTGTTTTATAACAATATTTAATCAAGAATTAATAGAAAACAAATAAACAAATATTAAAATTGAAAGTCGGTACCATATAATCGATAACTATCGTATTATCGTACGCGGCATACAGTACACAGTAGTTACTTTAATAAACACGTGCGTTGAGTTGCACTGCTAAAAATTACTATAATTATTTAATAGTTGGCTATAAAAATTATTTATTGACAAGAGAAAAAGTTTATAATAAAAAAAAAAACTCTTGTGATAGCGTTCATTTGGTTTGTATTACTTGAGAACAGACTTATGAAAAAGGTGACAAGTTGTTATTATTTCTAGGTTATCTAATAACGTAAGTAGTTATTAGGGTTAAATATATTATTCATTGAGTTCTTATTAATCTACACATATATATACTATTCATAATACTCCTGATGCGTAACTATCAGTTAATTTGAATGATTTTTTCGCAAAAAATAAAATATTTATTTTCATTAGTCAAATCAAAAACAACATGAGTCAATTGAGCGACTATTTGGGACACTCATATTTTGTAATATTTAAATTAATCTTGACTCCTTTAATTATGATAAATAGTAAAAACATTTATTTCTTAAGTTAATAAATGTGAAATAATTCTCTTATTAATTCTGATAACTTTCATCAGAATTGCTACACTTCGATACTACTGATTAGAGTAGTATCCAAACAATCATTTACAGAAATTATTATTTCTGTTTTATTTTTTAAATAATGAAAATATAGTACTCCCTGGTTTTTTATCAACACAAAACTCGAAAATACGACCGATATTATACACTGGTCGTATTTTATTATTATATTCACTCCGCACTGTACACTCGTTAATTGTTTGTCATGTGTAGGTTAGGTGTGTGTAGAATGACTCTTGTATATGTCGCGCACAATTCAAATAAAACTTCTTCATCGACCTTGCCCGTCGATTTATGCGTGTTTACTCCTTGATGATTGAAAGATGACTGTGACGCTTCTCCTAAGCGTCTCTGGCTTGTCTGCCGGTTTTCATTCATTTGATTGGTTCAATTTTTCGAACTCTCCGACCCAAAACACCTTGATTTAGTAAAACTTTTAATTTATTACCAATTTCGTATATGGGTTGGAGACTAAAGTGACGTAAACGTTGATGCACTAAATGATTAAAAAGTTTATAATCGTTATAACTTTTTTATTAGTTGTCATATCGTTGAATGGTTGGTGTCAATAAATCGCGGACATCCTGGGCTTTAAATAAAGTCCAAACAAGAATGAAATCCGTCCATTATTAACTTATTACAACGATTTCACAAATTTTTATGGTGAATCTTAAAATTAATAAGTTTATTTCACCAAATCTTATCTAATTACACAATAACACTTCTGATTAAACGTTTTGAGTCCATTTCTCAATTGCTTAATACAAAAATTGGGAGTAATTATTATTCAAACCATGTTTGATAATGGTGTCTCAAGCGTCCATATTCGATTATTTATAATCGCCCTTAATACTATTATTCCTTATCTAATGACATTTGTTTTGTATTCTAATAATAATATAAACGTTTATTTACATTGGTTTACACTTTAGTATATGCACAATGTTGTGTTTCATATACTAGTAGGCTTATCTAACTACCTTCTGATCTCTTTTCTTTAAATTGTCACTTTGTTTTTGTTTTTCTACATAAGGTATATAATGTTGAAAATGCAAATAGTGTAAAACTATAGTACCTAGTTCATTTAATATATTTGTTAGCCTTTCGCTATCTGAAAACCTTTCAATTCCTAGTATTGTGTTTGTTTACATCAGGTTATGACATATCAGTCAGTTATTTTTTAATAAATCAATAACTAAATTGTTATTATTACATTTGACATAGACTCTCAAAGTAGTATCAGATATCCTTCTGATTACTGATAACATTTTTATCTACCTTTGAACAAGTTTGGATGGTGCATTTTGCTTAAATAACTTGCTACATAGTGTTTGTTTACATTCTGATTACACCATCATGGTCATTTAGTTTTCAATAATTTGTCTATAAAATTACTATCCTTATGCTTATAATCTGTTCTCATAGTAGTATTAGATGTCTTTCTAACTACTGGTAACACTTTCATCAATCTCTGTGTAAGTTTTCATAAGGTATTTTGCTTAACTAGTTTGTTACATTGCCTTTGCTTACATCTGGCTATTCATTCATAGTCAGTTAGTTTACAATATTTTGATCATAAAACTATTATTATTACACTTATAATCTGTTCTCATAGTAGTACCAGATGTTTTTCTAACTACTGGTAACACTTTCATCAGTCTTTGTACAAGTTTTAATAATGTATTTTGCTTAACTAATTTGTAATATTGGGTTCCCTTTCATCTAGCTTTGTGCTATCATATTTAATCTGCTTTATGTGCAGTGTATTTCAGTATAAGACATTATTTATTAGCGTGCATCATTATTTAAAATGAATCTTTAATTGAAACAATTGTTGTAGGTTGCTTGGTTTAATTAACATATATGATTTTTTGTTTTATAGGTGCATTTCCTATGGGGTTATGTATCAATGTACAACATATTCTTATGCAGTATTTGCTACTACTATTATGACTTCATTATGGTATTCTATTACAATGGTTCAATTGTTGATTATTACACATAATACACATGTTTACACTATTTTTTCTAAACAATAACACAAATATTCTTAAACTAATGGTAATACATTTCTTGTTGTGCTTTGTACCTAATTTCTGTTACATTGTTGTTTGATATTTGACAAACTAGTTTGTTTGTTATTATTTTTTTCTGGCCTTTCTTTATATAGTATTCTGTTTTGCCGTGGCATTCAGTTACATTTCCTTTAAAATTTACAAAGGTTTTTATTATTAGGTTCTATGAACAATGATTTTACTGTTCTATCTTACATTTCTTGGTGGTCTTATGATTATCTATTTGGATTACAATCTTCATTAAATTAGTCACACTAACTGTCTGTGTATTTTTGACTATTTAATCTTTGATGTTTCCACTATGAAGGTAACACATTTTCTTCTGCTATAAACCTTATCACTTGAATTGTTTGTGGGGTTTATTAGGTTAAAATTGGTTAACTGGTCACAGGTTCTCACACTTATATTAAGTATTCACTATTACTGTTTGTGATTTCTTAAATATGTTAAACACTGTTTCTTCATAGTTGACAATCGCTATTCTTCTTCCGGCTACTAGTATTGTCTCTAGTATACTTAGTGAATGGTGATTTCTTGTATTGTCTATCCATTATCTTCTCTCTTCATGTCATATTTCCTTGTCCTTTTTCTTCCTTTCTTCTTTTAGTTTAAACGTCTTCTTCAATATTTCCATTGTAGTAGTTGTTGTTCCATAATATTTATATTTATAAATATATTGGTTTGCCTGCCATCATTGTGGTTGCTCTTGAGTTGTCTCTTCTTTTTATTTTACGTAGTCATTGTTTTGTTGGTTCCCCTCACTGTTGGAATCCTGTTGTCTTCTTCTTCATTTTATATATAGTCATTATCTTTGTTGGTTCCCCTCACTGTTGGAATCTAGTTGTTTTCTTCTTCATTTTTATATATAGTCATTATCTTTGTTGCTTCCCCTCACTGTTGGAGTCTTGTTGTCTTCTTCTTCATTGTATATATAGTCATTATCTTTGTTGGTTCCCCTCACTGTTGGAATCTTGTTGTCTTCTTCTTCATTTTATATATAGTCATTATCTTTGTTGGTTCCCCTCACTGTTGGAATCTAGTTGTCTTCTTCTTCATTTTATATATAGTCATTATCTTTGTTGGTTCCCCTCACTGTTGGAATCTTGTTGTCTTCTTCTTCATTATATATATATAGTCATTATCTTTGTTGGTTCCCCTCACTGTTGGAATCTATTGGGCCTGGTTTCTAACATTTTATATTGGCTCATGGTCATTTTCTTTCTCTATTTTGTGTACGATGCTAATATGTTACACTTCCTTCTTCTTTGTTGGAATTCTACAATAATATATCTGTAGATACACACTTTTTGTTCACATAATTTTACTTGCTTAGAAATATTTTCATGCTTTCCCGTCACTTGATGTAATAATTGCTTACTTTATGTAACTACCAAATTTGGTAACGTTACAATATTTATTAATTTTCAAATAACATTTTTAAAAGGAGAATATAGATTTTATATTTATTAATTTTCAAATGACATTTTTTAGGAGATATAATGAGTTTTGGTTATAATAAAAAGATTTTATTGGTTGTTAATTTTGTGAGTTTTAATTGCAAGTCCCGTCTCACTGGATCCAGCGCATTTTTGGCTTCTCTAGGCTTTGGCCTAGTTTTAATTATCTTGTGGCCCCTCTTTAGAAAAAAAAAAAAATTTCAAAAAACAAATTTTTTTTTACAAGTCAAAGTTAAAGAGGGTCTTGTTTACATCTACAGGTTTCATTTTAATCGTTCTGTGCACAGTATTATTGTAGTCTCTCAATAAATCGGGGAGGATATTCAACCACGTATACTTACCGTTAGTTGGAAACCATTTCCACATTTTATTTTTCAAAGTACGGTTGAACCGTTCGATAATAGAAGCTTTTTTATCTGAATGTGTTGTAAAGAATGAGAGAGAGTTTTAGGTGTTAAGATGCGACGATGATGCCTCACGTTGTGAGCGCCAATTTGTAAAGAAAGAGACTAAATGGACGTCCTCGTTTTCGTTTAAGCCCCACGTTGCAGGCGGCAATTTGTAACAAAATGAAATATATAGAATGTGTCGAGTACGTGTTTAAATAAGTTCCACGTTGTTATGTGCCAATTTGTAAAGAGACTAATATGTGCCGGTGCTAGCGAAAATGTCCGTCTTATTCAAACCCCACTGTTGTAATCAATTTAGTAACGAACTGCTTGTTAATTATGTGAGGACGTATGTAATAATGTATGATACCAGCTGGAGACGTCAAATTATAAAGAGATTTTGTCTATGAGTGTAATTAGTTATAAGAGACTCCAGTGTAACAAACGCCAAGTAGTACGTTGTAGGTGGCGATTCGTAACAATTAAAATGCTGTTACCTGGTTTAATTAATATGTTATTAACTAATATACCTTGCGGTTGTGACCAGTGAAACCCTCAGAACACAGATTATTAAGTCCACAAACTTAGAATTATATTCCTGAATTTATAATGGTAGTATTCTGTAGACTTAATTTAATTCTCAGTGGTTGTTTAATATGAGCAATATATATGGAGTATTTACTGAATGTAAGTGGTTTTTGTCTCAACCCTAGTCCCTCAACGATAAAAATTTCATTCAAATTTAGTATGGCAAAACCCGTTAGTTCAGCAATCTCCCGTCTCACCAGCTGCAAACTTGGAGCGCTGTTATTATAAATAATTGTGCGTATAGGTTAGTTATTCTGAGTGTTTGTATCAATCTGTTAATAAATTGTTACGCCAATTACATATAGTATTTTCTCTGCAATGATTAAAACGTTATCTCATACAACAAATGTACTTTATTTATTTTTCTCTGGTATTTAACCAGTTACGTTGTCTCAGACAAACAATAAGACAATACAATCGACTATCCCAACATGTATCAATTCTTAATTATTCGAATTCTAAAAAGAAAAAAACATATATACTTTGAAAATAATGACAAATAATTCTTATACCAGGGTTCGTGTAGTTCTTTGAACCATTAGTAAGGCCAGGTAAAACGCATAATTAAGGTTGTTCAATTTACAAAAAGAATAAAATTATTTACTTAAAATACAATGATATGAAAATAATTTGTTTTTTTACCCAAGCGGCGAAAGCTTCATTAGGCGGTGAATGTTTGTCAACTACGATCAAAATGCAGGTTATATCGTCTTCACCCAGTAAAACTGCTCTGGTCTTCAATGAATGGATGATGATAATCCCACGGGAACTCTGGTGCTTCGAGTCTTCTTTTGCGTCTTCACAATTCTTGGTCCCAACGAACTGGAATTAGGATCTCAGCTTCCGCTGTCAATGAAGGTTATTTCGTCAACCGAATCTTCTGTATTTCCAAATATTTCCGTTAATTCAGGCTTCAACTCTTTATTGGTCTTCAATTTATAGCATGAATTGGTTTGATACCAAATTCAGCGGAATTGTTTAGTGAATGAGGTGAGACGCTTTCAGTTCTTTTTTATTGTATTCATTGATAATTTATAGGGTTATTTAATTTGTATGATTCATTAACATTCCAGTATAATTGTTTTGCAAAATGCTTTTTTTCAATTTGGATATATATTTTCTTTATATTTATTCATATATTTTTTAAATATATCGGTTCATTTCAACCTAATAGCTTGTAACAATCAGTACCATCTATTCAAAATCAACAAGTTACTAAAAATCAGTTGCCCTAACAACCAGGTTTTCTATATATCCTTGAGCCGGCATTATAGAATATTACTACTCCTTTCCAATAAAATACTCCATGCTTGGATTAATATTGAATCACATAAAATTCTCCCCTAACCTTCCTTATTAAACAGTAAATGTTTTACTAGAGTTTCGTTGGACTGGGTTTACTAAAAAGGTATTAATTTCCTTTCACTAATATGGAATTTAGGCCTATAGATTCATTTACAACCATTATAACATTATTTGGTTTTTAACTTAATTTTCTTTTTACCTGACCTACTGTACAATTAATTATTGATTACATAGTTAATTACATGAATTTTAATTTACTGGTGGTTATTTGTTTTTACATTAATCAATTGGTTCTGGAACCCTTTATTAATTTATGACATAATTGTCAGAACTACTTGTTAGACTTGAAACACTGGTCACACTCCTGATCCAGTTTATAAACATTAATTAGAACAACAGTATCTTTCAATTTTATACAATACTGACAACTTAGTACCGTGCCTAACATTGGTAACTATATTGTGCTGTATAAAAACAAATCTAATATAAAATATAAACATAATTATTGAGTAAGTATTATTATCAAACAACATCATTTCATTTTTAACACATTCAACATACAATAGAAATATTCTGTAGACCTTAACATGTCACAGTACAAAACAAACATTTCATTACATCCAATCATTCATTGGTCTGGCTCTTTTACATTTAATATTAGTCATTGCCTCCTTTTTACTTGAGGTCCTTCTTAAACATATGAACTATCGAACAACCTTAAGTCAGGGTATGGTCTTTGACCATATTTCATTCAGTCTTTTATGTAACGTTGGGGAACCTCAACTATGTTGCGTTACATAACACCCCCCCTTCGAAATAAGTTTATTTTGGTATAAACAAAGTTTAGCAAGAAATAAACTTCTAATTTGTATCTGGCCAATTGGTTTCCTATTTATAGTACTTTTATATTTCCCAATTATTCGTTATTTTATTATCATTTCTTCGTTCCTTCTTAAAGTCAATTATTTCCCAAGTTTAAATCTTATTTCTATAATCATTCTTGTGACATTCTTCATTAATTATACATTTTGGATCTGGTTTTATTTAATTCTCTATATTTATTTGTGAGTTTTCCCTCTAATATTTAATTTTCCTAAACCTCCCTAACATTATAACTGGAATCGAATCGGTGGTGCTCTATCGGCTAACCAATTACCGTCGTCCGTTACATACTTTCTGGGATCAGAGGAACATCATCTCTGCCCAGTCAAATGATTGCTGGAATATTCTACAGTCAATCTTCATTAATAAACCTCGTAAGGTAGTCATCATGTGACCTTCAATAAAATAATAAATAATAATCATATTCTAGGGATTATTCACTGTACTTCAACTCAGATCATATTATTTCTTCATATTAATTCTTCCTTCTATTATACACTTTTTCTCTCCAATACTTGGCTATTTTATTGACATTTATTAATTGGGTTTTGTTTACGGATAATTCTTAACCATTAGTTTTTTTTTTCTTTTCTTGTGATCCTTTTGATGGTTCCATTTTGGCTTCTTCATTCTCTTGTCTTCATTGGCTCATATTCCTTTGTGATCAATACAGCTGGTTATGAGATTTTGGTCAGTACTATACATTACATTATGTAGCTATATTCTTCTGGCACAATCATTATTATTTCTTTTACATTCAAAATTATATTTCTCGCTATTATATTATATCAGATAAACTCATTTCGTCTTCTGGTTTTGATGATTTTTATTAGGTTGAATTAGTGTAAAATATTTTTCTTCTTTCATATCAGTTTAAATCAATTTCTTCTAAATTGTATAGTAAGGTGTTCTTACTTATTTTTCGACTTTGGTTGTTCTTTTTATCTTCAAAATTCTCTTTCTTATATAATTCATAAATTGTTTTCTTAGATACTTGTTTGTAAGTTGAGCTTACTTCATTTTTTTTTTTGAATTTTGGGGTATTTATTCTCTTTATTTTAAATCATACTGTTTCTGAATAATTATGAGTAAGTTGTTCTTACATCCTTTGGAATTTTGGGTTTTTTAGTTTCTTCATTTTAAATTGTATTGTTCGAAATAACATGAGTAAGTTGTCCTTACATACTTTTAGAATTTTGTGGTTTTTTATTTACAATGGGTTGCTTGGTCCTGTATCCATAAAATCCGTCCCTTTTCATTATATTCTGTTTGGAATCTGTTCAACCATGGTCCATTATTTCCTCTATACTGGTTGTTTGGGTCTCTCTAGTGTATAGAGTTATTTCTGTCCTTGTGACATATCTCATTATTGTACAGTTCTTGCCTCTTGTCACTATAAAATTGTCATTTATAGTCAAGCTCATCATCGTCCTTTGAACTGATTCTTCTGTACTGTCTCTTAATTGTTCTGATGGTTCATACATAAATTCCATAAGTCCTCCATGCTCCTTAGTTAGTTTTGGCCTTTTTGGTCCTTCTAGTCCATCTGGGAATTCAAGTGTGGTTCGTTTAAAGTTTCTCACTTGCCTTACTTCTCTGTTTTCCGTAATTGGGCTCTTATGCAGTTGAACCAATCCCCTTTTAATCATTTCCAATTCTTCCCGTGTATTTATTAATTTCCGTTTACACATTTGTCTTATTCTCACTATCTTCATTTCATCATGAATCCGTTCTATTCTTCCGGTTCTATCAATTGGTATCTTGTCAAATTTTTCTTGGGTCTTCGCTTGTATGTTTCCTATTTGAGTAATTTTGGTCTCTACTTCTACTCTGAGTTGCATGATGGGTTCATCTGTCTTTTCCAGATCCACCGTAATTTCATTTATTTGCTGTCTTACCTCCACTTCACAGCTATCAACTCCTTTGTTCCATGTTTCATTGACAATTATAATACTTCCATTGATGACTTCCCTCAATGCTAGGCCTTGTTCATTGATGATTTGCCGCAACTCCTTATTATGGTTTTCAATTTTCTCATCCATTCGTTTGGTATTCTCCAGAATCTGCCTCAAACTCTCATCATTCCTGTCAAACCTTTTATTCATTTGCTTGATTAAATTTTCGCTCAAAATTTCGTTTTGTTTTCTTGAGTTCTCATTAATACTGTCTATTTTATTTTCCAGCTTTTCTGAATTTTCATTTATACTGTCTATCTTTTCATTGATTTGTCTAAAATCGGCCTTCAATCGTTCATTGTTTTCATTTATGGTTTGCCTTAAAAGTTCACTAGTACTTTCCTTAATACTGTCTATTTTATTTTCCAGCTTTTCTGACCTTTCATTTATACTGTCTATTTTATTTTCCAGCTTTTCTGTAGTTTGCTTTGAGTTTTCCTTAATTTCCTCTTTCATTTGTCTATTGCTTTCCATTATTATCCTCAACATCTCCTGCATACTCATGTCTTCCTTTCGGGCAGATTTATCTGGTTGATCCCCTTGAGCATCTTCTTCCACTATTTCCGTTTCCGTATCCATAACTATTTCGGTTTCTTCTGTATCACCTGTCTGTTGATCCATTTCAGTATCTGTACCTACCTCTGTTTCTTTCTCCCTCCTATCTTCTTCTGTTTCTTGTTCCTTCTCCATTCTTTTCGTAAGAGCTCTCGTATGCATTCCTGTGCCTCTAATGGTTGCCTGCTCAAGTTAAGTAACAAATAATATGAGTTTTTACTTAACTAAAGCCCACTCGTTGAGCGTCAATTTGTAAAGAAAGAGACATAAATGGACGTCCTCGTTTTCGTTTAAGCCCCACGTTGCAGGCGGCAATTTGTAACAAAATGAAATATATAGAATGTGTCGAGTACGTGTTTAAATAAGTTCCACGTTGTTATGTGCCAATTTGTAAAGAGACTAATATGTGCCGGTGCTAGCGAAAATGTCCGTCTTATTCAAACCCCACTGTTGTAATCAATTTAGTAACGAACTGCTTGTTAATTATGTGAGGACGTATGTAATAATGTATGATACCAGCTGGAGACGTCAAATTATAAAGAGATTTTGTCTATGAGTGTAATTAGTTATAAGAGACTCCAGTGTAACAAACGCCAAGTAGTACGTTGTAGGTGGCGATTCGTAACAATTAAAATACTGTTACCTGGTTTAATTAATATGTTATTAACTAATATACCTTGCGGTTGTGACCAGTGAAACCCTCAGAACACAGATTATTAAGTCCACAAACTTAGAATTATATTCCTGAATTTATAATGGCAGTATTCTGTAGACTTAATTTAATTCTCAGTGGTTGTTTAATATGAGCAATATATATGGAGTATTTACTGAATGTAAGTGGTTTTTGTCTCAACCCTAGTCCCTCAACGATAAAAATTTCATTCAAATTTAGTATGGCAAAACCCGTTAGTTCAGCAATCTCCCGTCTCACCAGCTGCAAACTTGGAGCGCTGTTATTATAAATAATTGTGCGTATAGGTTAGTTATTCTGAGTGTTTGTATCAATCTGTTAATAAATTGTTACGCCAATTACATATAGTATTTTCTCTGCAATGATTAAAACGTTATCTCATACAACAAATGTACTTTATTTATTTTTCTCTGGTATTTAACCAGTTACGTTGTCTCAGACAAACAATAAGACAATACAATCGACTATCCCAACATGTATCAATTCTTAATTATTCGAATTCTAAAAAGAAAAAAACATATATACTTTGAAAATAATGACAAATAATTCTTATACCAGGGTTCGTGTAGTTCTTTGAACCATTAGTAAGGCCAGGTAAAACGCATAATTAAGGTTGTTCAATTTACAAAAAGAATAAAATTATTTACTTAAAATACAATGATATGAAAATAATTTGTTTTTTTACCCAAGCGGCGAAAGCTTCATTAGGCGGTGAATGTTTGTCAACTACGATCAAAATGCAGGTTATATCGTCTTCACCCAGTAAAACTGCTCTGGTCTTCAATGAATGGATGATGATAATCCCACGGGAACTCTGGTGCTTCGAGTCTTCTTTTGCGTCTTCACAATTCTTGGTCCCAACGAACTGGAATTAGGATCTCAGCTTCCGCTGTCAATGAAGGTTATTTCGTCAACCGAATCTTCTGTATTTCCAAATATTTCCGTTAATTCAGGCTTCAACTCTTTATTGGTCTTCAATTTATAGCATGAATTGGTTTGATACCAAATTCAGCGGAATTGTTTAGTGAATGAGGTGAGACGCTTTCAGTTCTTTTTTATTGTATTCATTGATAATTTATAGGGTTATTTAATTTGTATGATTCATTAACATTCCAGTATAATTGTTTTGCAAAATGCTTTTTTTCAATTTGGATATATATTTTCTTTATATTTATTCATATATTTTTTAAATATATCGGTTCATTTCAACCTAATAGCTTGTAACAATCAGTACCATCTATTCAAAACCAACAAGTTACTAAAAATCAGTTGCCCTAACAACCAGGTTTTCTATATATCCTTGAGCCGGCATTATAGAATATTACTACTCCTTTCCAATAAAATACTCCATGCTTGGATTAATATTGAATCACATAAAATTCTCCCCTAACCTTCCTTATTAAACAGTAAATGTTTTACTAGAGTTTCGTTGGACTGGGTTTACTAAAAAGGTATTAATTTCCTTTCACTAATATGGAATTTAGGCCTATAGATTCATTTACAACCATTATAACATTATTTGGTTTTTAACTTAATTTTCTTTTTACCTGACCTACTGTACAATTAATTATTGATTACATAGTTAATTACATGAATTTTAATTTACTGGTGGTTATTTGTTTTTACATTAATCAATTGGTTCTGGAACCCTTTATTAATTTATGACATAATTGTCAGAACTACTTGTTAGACTTGAAACACTGGTCACACTCCTGATCCAGTTTATAAACATTAATTAGAACAACAGTATCTTTCAATTTTATACAATACTGACAACTTAGTACCGTGCCTAACATTGGTAACTATATTGTGCTGTATAAAAACAAATCTAATATAAAATATAAACATAATTATTGAGTAGGTATTATTATCAAACAACATCATTTCATTTTTAACACATTCAACATACAATAGAAATATTCTGTAGACCTTAACATGTCACAGTACAAAACAAACATTTCATTACATCCAATCATTCATTGGTCTGGCTCTTTTACATTTAATATTAGTCATTGCCTCCTTTTTACTTGAGGTCCTTCTTAAACATATGAACTATCGAACAACCTTAAGTCAGGGTATGGTCTTTGACCATATTTCATTCAGTCTTTTATGTAACGTTGGGGAACCTCAACTATGTTGCGTTACAGTGTAGAATAATGATTTATATTGTATTGCTTCAACAAATTACGCACGCGTTCGTTGTACCATTCTTTACCTTTATCTGTTTGTAAATGATTCATTTTATTATTTTGTAATAAAATTTTAAGTACTCGCACAACATTTTCAGACGATTTTGTTTTTATTGGAACAGCAAATGCGTATTTACTGAAACAATTTATCATTGTTAATATATACTTATAACCTTTATTCAATTTTGCATATGGAATCATTTCTACAAGATCGGCTTGATATAAATCATCAAGACCTTTGAGCTCAACACTACGAGTTAAAAAGTTTTTCTAACTTGTTTATGTAATTCGTTACTGATATTCTCTCTTACACTCATTATATATGTTGACGGTTCTAACTACGATAAGGAAATGAATAAAAAATAACAAACACAAATACATCAATACTCTTTTTATTATTTTTAATAATAATTGGTTACAAACAATCTTCACCTTTGTGAATTTTCACCAAAAATTGTGTGGTGATACTTCTTCATGAACAGTCCAAGGACCATCAGAACATTTCCAACAGTTTAAAATGACTCTACACTCTACACATGATAATTTATTACCAACACCGGTATAATAAAATCCGGCGTTAACCAGTTTTTTAAAATTGGGTTCGAGTGTAGGCCAACTTTTAAATGATAATAACATCACTTTTTTAGTCTCTACAATACATCTTTTCGCATTTCTATAATTATTGAAATTATGCATTGTACATCGCCCCATCTCACAATTCGGATTCAATAATTTATGCATAAACTGAATATGTTCGATAGGTAAATTTCCTCTTGTCTGAAACCCGCACAAAGAACACTGAACACTATCTAATTATCGTTTAAAAACAAAACCGGATTCTAACAATTCATTTATCGAATGATTGATTAATCTTTCACACAACAGTGCTTATTTTGACATTGTTTTTTAGCCGACGTCTTCACAGCGACTGGTGGCGCACGAACTGATTTTACTTTATACAATTTTTCTTCTTCTTCATGATCGATACTCAGTAATATTTGACGACTACAGTTTTTTAATTTTTTCAATACAGCAGCGTACGTATAAGTAATCGGTAAACTGATTTTAATAATCTGTGTGTTCCTTTCAATTTTAATAACATTTGCTCGTGTAAATTCATTTACTATTAAACAACAAACTTCATTAAAATTTAATTCTCCATCGAGTGGCTGACCGAAATAATATATTTGCCAATTAAATGCGGAAATACTGTTTTCAACTTTATCAGTCATTTTGTTTTTAAAAATCGAAGATATCGATCTACAAAAAATGATTTAATTTCTGAATCATCATGGTTTTCAATCGACTGTAAACAACACAGTAATTTACTTTTATTTCTTTCAAAAATAGCGCACGGACATGGACCGTCTATAACGTCAGTAAACTTATCACTACAACAACACCCGTCTTCAGTCAACTTCTTTACTTCACAATAAAAAATAATTTCTTTTAAACAATTATATATTCCCTTCAGTTGACAGTTCGAAAATGATCGATCACCAAATCGTCTAAACTCGTTACTTTAATAATATTTGATAACCTTAATACAACGTCTTCTGAAAATTCGCGTTTTAATAAGTCAATTATACCGCTACCGTCCATTCTTTCGTTAACATGTTCTCACAGAGACTATAAACTGAATACTAATAATAAAATTTAACGAAACAAATGTATACTAGACATTTGGTTAGGTGGGGACTGAAAATAGTTCTTTATATATTCTAACTAATAAACAATATGGCGAGGCTTTCGCATGCTCAATCCAGGGATCATCCGCCTCCTCCCACTCACAAAGAATCACTTTGCATTCCACGCACATTACGTCGTCTTCAATTCCGATATAATAAAATCCTGCTGATCTGAGTCTATCGGCTGACGGTGAAAGTTTTGGCCATGTATAAAATGTGAACTTCATCATTTCTTCTGTTTCTTCAACACATTTTATCGCATTCTGATAATTAGCAATACACTCTTTTGATTTAGCGAGTAACATTTGCCTCAGAAAATTCATTATTTACAAAATAAATCTGATGAAAAATCTATACTTGTAAAGTTCAACACAATGTTGTCACTAAGGCCGCAAGCCATTTACTGGCAGCGAAATTTAATAGACATTTAGTTAGGCGGGGACTGAAAATAGTTCTTTATATATTTTAACTAATAAAAAAAAATATGATTTGATTATGTGAGGGATCGAACCTACGAACTAATAATACTGATAATAATACTGAACAAACCATTATAGGATACAATTAACGCACACGACCAAATCATATTTGATAAATAATAATTTTAAAACGATACTAAACGTATAATTCAAAATAAAAAAACGTACACACTTCCAGATAAAATTTATTTACTATTATTTTTCCGCACACTGTCTCTTGTACAATTTAATTAATATACAGTCTGGCGAAGCTTTCGCGTGTTCAACCCAAGGATCGTCGTTCTTCTTCCAGTCACAAAGTACTATTCCGCATTCAACACATATTACATCGTCTTCCGTTCCGGTGTAATAAAATCCGGCTGATACCAGTCTCTCGACTGACGGACAACGTTTTCGCCATCGAGGAAACGCGAATGATGCTTCCATCTGTTTCCGCGCTTCTCGAACACATTTTACCGCGATTGGATAATTTGTAATACACTCTCTCGATTTAGCGTAATCTTCAAATTTATAATACCTATCGCAAATCATTCTGCATTTCGGATATAAAAGTTTATGCATGAACTGGATATGCGTGATTGTCAGATATACTTTTGTTTTAAAACCGCACTTGCTGCATTTAATATTATCTGAATTAGTTATAAAAGCGAAACCTTCGTTTTCAAAAAAATCTAATACAATCTGGACGGGCGTAGCACACGTTACAGACATCCTAAACGAAAATCTCGTATTAACTGAAAAAATTGTATAAACGATTGTATTTACAACGTTATCCAAAACACGATCGCAATTGAAATAAACAAAGATAGCGGTGGTGGCGGGAGGGGAGGGTTTTTTAAAACAACAGACGCGTCGAGGCCGACGGAATGATTATTTATGTGTTTACAAACAGACGCGCTCCGGCGGTCGACGAACTCCGAATGTTTATGTTTACGTTTTTAAGAAGAAGCGTGCGGCGGCGTGTCCCAGCTTTACATTGTTTACGTGTCGACGAACTCCGAATGTTTATGTTTACGTTTGTTACTGGGCCAGCGTGTCGATCGCCGCGTTATCGGAAAGAAAACAACGAGCACGCGGTCGCTTATCAGCGGCTACGTAGGTTGAGGTGGCAAAAAATCGACCTATCGGCGAGAAAAAAAATGTAAATTTGTTGACACCGATTATCAGCGGCTATGTAGGTTAAGGCGGGGGTGGGGAGGATAAAAAAATGTAAACAAACAAACGGGGGCGTGGCTGTCCCAGAACCAACCTTTTATTACTACTCACCCACGTTACACCTTGAGATACGTTAATAAACTATAACAATATTAAAACATTTTTAAAACCATTAAAAATCATAATCAGTGTTATCGCAGCGAGTCCGTGTTGCAGTTCGTCGAGCAAGTTCAGCGTGTGTATCATCAGGACACCATCCCAGCAGAATCCACGAAGGAAGGACACGTGAGATATACGCATCGCCATCAGCCATCTCGCCGCATCAAATTGGAATATCTTCACTCAAGTAACAAATTCAGATCTGAACTTTATATAAACTGTTTTCAAACAATACTTCAAAATGCATAACATTTGTGTATGTTAAAAAATATATCGTATGAACTATTATTCAATTAGAGTGCAATAAATAATTATACCTCCAATATAGACTTGTTGATTTATAAAACACACACCATATTCCTATGCGCAAGAATTAATTCAATTGTGTTATCGCATAGTATTAAATGGCGCCCAACTTGGGCACGATTAATTTAGTAATTTAAGTAATATTCCTAAATTTTGTATAAACTAATTTTGTGAACTTTTATTTGTGTGTGTTGTTAATTTCTTTATCAGAGAATATATATCTTATGTTTGCGTATTCTCGGGTATATGTTATATGAAGAGTTTATCAGTAGTGTATTGGAGGTTGAATTATTATTTGTTTATGTTAGAATAAGTTTGTTTACATTTGATTCTATTGGACTGCATACTTTAAACCGTATAATCTGAACATTCCTAGCAACAATAATCCAGTGATAATAATAGTTGACGTTCCGATAAATAAGGAAATTTTAATATTTGTAAGATTTATAATATAGTGGTCAAAATGACTGAGTCTCAAACTCCAGCAATGGATATGCAAACAACATTGGCCGCGATTTTGGCTAATAAGCAAACGATGCGCGAGGAAAGTAAGGCTAATATGCAAACGATGCGCGAGGAAAATAAATCGGCTAAAGAGGACGCGATTAAACAGAACAAAGCACTTCACGATGAAAATAAAAAAATCTATACCGCGGTGCACGACCAGGCCAAACAGAACAAGCAACTGCTGGAAGCCACGGAAAAACGGATTGGTGAGAAGGTTGAGGTAATCCACGCCGATATTGAAACTGCACTCGAAGTAAATAATTCACATATCAGCGAGTGCGAGGCAAAGATCACCGGCATCGAGGAAAAGGTTGTGCAACATGCTTCCACGGTAAGTGAGTTGGTTGCAGAACAAAATCTATGTATCCAGAAGCTGATACAACAACTATCACGACTCCAAGATACGTCATTAACAGCTAATCATACAACCTACGTCTACAAAACCTTAGACGATACGAATTCGCAGTTGAAATTTTTCGGCCGTGATACCGAAAACCCCATTCATTTAATCATAAGCTGCCAGCGCGATATGGAAGTGATAGGGGACACCTTGAGCGAAGCGGATAAGATTAATTATGTAGTGAGAAGGATAAAAAGTACCGCAGCGGAATGGTTTACTATTGTACAGGATAAAATTAGTACCTATGAAGATCTGGTGAGGCACTTCAGGGCTAGGTATTGCAATAGTGAAATACAACGGAAAATCCCAATACAGCTGGAATTTGGTAGGTATTCCAATATAAAGGGTTCAAAAGAAAATTACCTAATCCAGTTGGTATCGCAGGCCAAATATCTAGAACCAGCAAAGCGGAACCAGAAATGGTCAACAAATTAGCACACCATTTCGGGCGCGGTATCCAAATTGCTGTAATCATGCAAGGAGTCAAATCCTTGGAAGAATTACTCCTTTTGTTGACAAAATGGTAACATGTTGACAGCCAAAACAGTGGCAATAATAACAGTGAACCGCCGCGTAAACAATTCCAGCCTCAACCACAACAAAAAAACAACAACAACAACAACAACAAAAATAAAGTAAAAATAAAACAACTTTTCAGAATTTTAATGCACATAAAGTATCAGCTATTACTGAAGTAAATTCAAATGAAGAGCAACAAAAAACGAGTAAGGTTGCACGGCGTGAGTCCGTGCAACAAAGTAAAAAGCACAAATAAAATTACAAGTAAAAAAACAATAACAAAAAGCAGTTCAATAGATCTAATGTTAATAAGTCTAATTATAAGGATGTATACGTTGTGTCAGGACTATATCCTGCTGAAATTAGAGACGATTTAGTTTATAGTAACTGTAGGGATAAGTGTGTGGAAAATATTACAGTTAAAGATGATTAAGGGAATATACCAGGATATAGGATGTATCCTATATCAGTGATATTGGATGTGTAACGTCAGTGTAAAATATGTCTTAGTAAGAATACATGCTCATGTTGGATAAGTCTGTGAACGAACGATTGTATACAACAGAGATAGTGAATGATGTCAGACGTGAACGCTTATCTGTGTTTGGATTGTAAAAGCCAACCATGTGTATGTGTTTATGTTTACCTGTCAAAGTTAACCACGTGTATATGTTTATGTTTATCTGTCAAGATGACAGTTATGGAAGGTGAGAATTAGAAGTTGTTTATATCTTTTGGGTTTGAATTAGTAGGTTTTGTTTTATTATTTTATTATTACGACTTGGACGTTGTATTATTATAAAAAAAAGGAAAAGTAAAATTTTTTTTTTTTGCACGTGGTGGAGTTAATCCTGCGATAGAAAACAGGATCATGATAAGCAATGAACTATGTCTTATGCATGGATGACGAACATTCTCATGTTTAAATTTGTTTCTTGTTCAAATTGGTTTTTTTAGCTATAGTTTTGTATTGTATTACCGATAATAATTTAGAATAGGTCAAACTCTTAAAAATTTTATTCGTCATTTTTCTATGTAATGTGTTTGTGAAAGTGTGCTCGGGTGCGCAAGTTATTAACATTTTTCTCTATTGTGTCCGTTATAATTATCCGATTTACATGAGACTTGAACAAGACATAAAATTTAATATTAGCTATAATTTCCATATATTCTGTGATCTTCAAATAACTGTTGTGTGAATTTTTGTTATAGGAAATCTGTATTTAAAACTCACTCAGGCGTGGAGTAATAAAATCCCAGATAATTATCTGTGCAGGCTTTGCCAATTTCATGCAAATTGTTGCATGAAGAACTATTAGTGCCGTGTGCATAAATTATCATGTGACCGATATTTGGCCAATTAGAACGCAGTAAAATCATTGGAAATTATCTTTTGCCATGAGCAGATAAAGTTAGTTCATCTTGACAATTCGTCTACTAAACGTGCGGTTCGCGTTCAAGAAGTTTCTCTTGCGTGAACACGTTAACAGTGCGAAAGGTGTACGAAAACTTGGAACTCTGTGTGAGTTATTCTACAGACTCATGTAATTCAGTTTTAATAAATAATATTGTGATTTACAAGTATCCGTGTTAGTCACGATATCCTCATAGGGAGACCTACTGACCGCGGTAGATCTGTGTGACGCGAGGACACTTGAAGACGTGCCGGAAAGTGTACGCCTATACACCGTTTTTCATTAAACACCCACGTTACACTTGAGATACGTAAATAAACTATAAGAATATTAAAACATTTTTAAAACCATTAAAAATCATAATCAGTGTTATCGCAGCGAGGCCGTGTTGCAGTTCGTCGAGCAAGTTCAGCGTGTGTATCATCAGGACACCACCCCAGCAGAATCCACGAGGGAAGGACACGTGAGATATACGCATCGCCATCAGCCATCTCGCCGCATCAAATTGGAATATCTTCACTCAAGTAACAAATTCAGATCTGAACTTTATATAAACTGTTTTCAAACAATACTTCAAAATGCATAACATTTGTGTATGTTAAAAAATATATCGTATGAACTATTATTCAATTAGAGAGCAATAAATAATTATACCTCCAATATAGACTTGTTGATTTATAAAACACACACCATATTCCTATGCGCAAGAATTAATTCAATTGTGTTGTTGCAATATATATATTATTTTGAATACACACATTATGAATTGACAATAGCGTACATCAAAGTGACACCAGTTTTTTTAGACCACAATGCATTAATTTGTTCATATGAACAATTTGAATTCGCGCGTTTAGTATCCCATACTATGGCGGATTATTTTTTCGCCAATTGTGCAAATCGTTCGTGGGACTGCTGCATAGCGTGTTACGGCCTCGATCGGACCGCGACAGTGCTGCTAAAGGGTTGGAGTTTGTAGTGTTAATTGTACTCAAACTAGTAATGATTGGTTTAATTCGTTTAAAATTGATAGCGAGTTCTGCATCTCTATAACAGATAATTTATTAGTTAATTTACCTCTACTTAATGTATTCCTTCCCTCCTTCTTTTATTAATGTTTCACTCCCGAATCATACAAAATTAAGGGATTGTTTATCCTCTATAGGTCTCTAGTGATCGAGAGGCCCGCATGGAAGTCAGATCTGTTAGAAAACGAGCGCTATTAACAATAAGTACTTTGTCCCCAAAGAAAAAAAGTATCGACCAGGAAACTAGCACTTAGTTAAAACAGGATACAGAAAAAGTTATAGAAATAGTGAAACTTCGTGAATAAATTTTACAGCTAGAAAAGAAAAATGCCCTAAATCCACTCGCGCTAAACAGACGCAAGCTGCTCTAAGAACACTCAAAAGAGCAAGATATATAGCGTCTTTCAACCCGTCCAAGACAACACGGAGAAAATTAAATCAAGATGTAAAAGATATCCTGTCTAAGTGCTTCGCTCCAGGCCAGATTCGATGTCTTTTACAAGACAAGAGGGTTAAATGGTCATCAGAAGACACCGCGAATGCTCTCACGCTAAGAATACTTTCAAAGAAGACCTACGATTACTTAAGGAAACGCAATTTCCCCTTACCCGCACGTTATACTCTCCAAAAGTGGACACGACAGTTTAAATGCAGGCAAGGCATCCTTCAGGAAGTTTTGTCTTCAATGAAAACTAAGGGTGCAAATTTGAGAAAATCTGTGTCCTTTCTTTCGATGAAATGAATGTTGATGAACGTGTGTGCTACGATTCATCTGATGACGTAATTATGGGGCCCCACAGCAATGTTGAGATGGTCATGATTAGAGGTCTGTTTGCCAAGTGGAAGCAACCCATTTATTATGATTTTGATGTAATTATGACAGATGAATTGCTTAAAAACATTATCAGTGCCGTTGAGAGTAGTAATATTTAAAATTGATAGCGAGTTTGCATCTCTATAACAGATAATTTATTAGTTAATTTACCTCTAATTAATGTATTCCTTCCCTCCTTCTTTTATTAATGTTTCACTCCCGAATCATACAAAATTAAGGGATTGTTTATCCTCTATAGGTCTCTAGTGATCGAGAGGCCCGCATGGAAGTCACTAGCTTGTTGTGTGTGAGATTTGCTAGAAAAATATGTAACTGTCCAGATGGAGTGACATGGCTCAGGGGGTGGGGAAGGGACATTTGGATTATAGCTTGTTGTGTGTAAGCAGGATGGGGTGAGATGGGGTGAAGGGTTTGTTTTCACATAATTTCTTTCAATTCCGATCTGACGATGAGCTGTGAAGCTTGAAAGCGCTAATCGGGATAATTTTTATATAGTGGTGTGCAACAGTGATCATTCTGCTAGTAATATTTATGTAGCAGCTGTGACGTGTGATATGGGGGGAAATAATTCAAAAGTTTAGATGGAATAAGGCGTAAACACAGAAAAAACGTTCTTCATTAACCCAATTACAAACAATAAGGTGTTGATTTTCTGAACGTAACTCATATTTTGAAGCTACTTAGAAATCATTTTCTAGACGATGGGCTGTTACTTTGCGACGGCACTGAGCTTAAAAAGGATACAACAGAAAATCAGCTATAGCAACAGACAGAAAACTTCACGTTTTACCCAACAGTAACTGGTCGGTCTCGCCAAAATGTAAGATTTGCTGCACAGTTGTTTTCTAATCGTACAGCAAAGGCGCTGAAACATGTTGCAAATAAAGAGCGCGAAAGCAGTTTCATCGAACTAGT
This sequence comes from Magicicada septendecula, assembly GCA_034769895.1. Lineage (NCBI taxonomy): Eukaryota > Metazoa > Arthropoda > Insecta > Hemiptera > Cicadidae > Magicicada > Magicicada septendecula. Next base: position 259,107,218 of record CM068368.1, on the reverse strand, counting down.
AAACGATGCATTTGATGTTTTAAACTCGAGACTTCCAAAAGACCAGAAAATTCCCCTCAGATGTGGGTACGGCATGAATTTAAGACGTCAAGAAAATACTTTAAAACGGTTTTTGAAGTAATAACTAGAGCTAGGATTCGTATGTAAATACATATTCTTTCCCTTTGCTTATACATAACTAAAAATGATAAATGCCCGTGAATTAGAACCTTAGCTATCATATAATGACATTTTGTTGTTACATATTTGATCATAATGACATTTTTTTACATATTTTTACTTTTTTAAACATATTTTTACTTTTTTTATGTAAAATTACATATTCTGTCTCTTCATCAACTTCCTCAGCTTATCCCGCTTGCGCAGGGTCGCTGTTTGCACGCACTAAGGCGTGTAAGAGTTGTGGCCGGGGGATTTAAGGTCGGATGCCCATCCTGACACCGCGGGATTTTTCAACTGAAAATCTCGCACCGACACTCTGGGATTCGAACCACGGTCGCCGGCGTGAAAGGCGAGCAGCGGAGCCGCTACACCATCCCGCTCCCCTAATATTCTGTCTCTTACTGTAAAAAAAGTATTTTTTCGCAAGTGAAATATACGGTAATTTAAAACGGTCCGTATGACAATATTTGTTCACTAGAAACTCGGGTACCTGAAACGGATTTTCCAAGCTATTTATAAGCTGCTGAGAAAGGGTCAGGGAAGAATTCCAAGAAAGATATTAGTGGAGAAAAGAACAGTTCGTTGCCGATTGTGTTTTGCTTATTCACTCCGTTTTCAGAAACGATAAGCAACAGTTGTTTTGGACAAATAGCTCCGTTTCTAGGAAAACAGTCCGTTTTGCTTACAAACAGAGTGCGTGGTGGGGTGGGTACTAGTAAATGGAGAGGCTAAGTGGAAGGGGAAGAGTAAAGAGTAAACGGTTTGTGTGCATGAGAAAGAACAGTTCGTTCGTTTATCTCGGCGAATTCTTGAGTTCGTACGTTTAGTATCGCTTTGGCAACCACAGTGTTTAATTGAATTCCACCTGTGATGCCTCCTGTAGCGTCAAAATTGTCATCGAAGTTAAAGTTGTGGGTTACAATAGATGATTCGTTCACTACTGATGGAGCTGTGGTTCTCTGCCAGGCTTGTAATAAGAAGATTAAATGTTCAATGAAATCACAACTTGAACAACATGTGCGCAATGCCCTGCATACTAGGAATAAAGCACTACAAACATCTAAAAAGCAATTCCTTCTATCTCAAATGCAACAGTCTTCAAGTGCAAGGAATGAATTCTTTGTGTACTGCTATGGTTGCCGCAAATATCCCCTGGTACAAACTCCAGGTACCTAAATATCGCGCATTTTTAGAGAAGTATTGCGGGAGGCAGATACCTAACGATTCTACGCTCTGAAAAAACTACCTGCATTTGTGTTACGAGGAAGCGCTGGCATACGTGCGACGTCATATAGGCAGCAACTACATATGGATCGCTGTCGATGAAACTACGGATGTGAAAGGGCGCTATGTTGCCAACCTTGTGATTGGTAAGCTGGATGGAGAAGAATCCCCTACACCTTTTCTGATTTCTTCGAAAGTGTTGGAACACACAAATCATGCAACAGTTGCTCGTTTTGTGAATGATGGACTTAAAGTGTTGTGGCCTGAAGGCGTTCAAGAAGATAAAGTTCTTGTTCTTTATTCTGATGCTTAAAAACGCTAAATTGAATATGCTTAAGACTAACCTCAATATCAAATTCATTAAAAAATACCATACTAAATAACATCACACCAAAATTCGCCCAAGTTAAGATCAACAACAAATCCATAAGTACAATTAAGACAAAAATTATGTCTCAGGAATTTTGGTTAAAAGAAGAACTTAAACAGCTTTATATAAAGAAAATAAGTTTAAATCGTACGGTATATCGAGCGCATTTAGAAGTTTTAAATACATTGCACCCGGCTATTATCAACAACGTTATCGGAACCGTAAATACACAGATAACAAACACAACAAAAGTCATCATAGCCACGCACAATAAGAAATTCACTAAATTACAACGCCAACAACATACACATAGGGACATCAAATGTAAACATGTTTTCCACAAACGAGTAGACAACCACACTAAAAAGATATTCAGCGAAGATGAGATAAAGTTATTATCAAAAGGATTAAATTATAACCTACCCAAATTTAATAAAAATAATTTAGTACGAGAAGTAACTAACGCCGAAGCTGCTCTAAAATACATTAAAAATCAAGGAACACAACAGGAGGCACGATCTATAATCAACAACAAACTAACGCGACTACTAAGAATCAGCAACAACGATATAATGCCTTCAAAATACAAAGAGGAATTTAAGACAGCAAAAAGTATCAAACAAAAACTCGAATTAAATGAAGCAGTAATAACAAAAGCCGATAAAGGCAATACATTGGTTATCATGTATAATTCAGATTACATAAAAAAGGGTTACGAGTTCATTACCTGCAACAACATTGAACGCCTGAAGAACGACCCCACTACAAAATACACAAAACGATTAAACTCCGTTATTAATGAATGCACAACGTTGTTTGACAAAGACACTAGACGCCAGATTAAACAGATGAAACCGCGGGACCCCATATTCACTGGCTTGCCCAAAATACACAAAGAACACATGCCCATACGATCCTTAGTTAATTACACATCTGCGCCTAGTTATATAGTAGCTAAAAAACTACAACTCATTTTAAAAAATAGTATCAAACTAACAAACGTTCATAGCGTAAAGAATAGCCTGGAATTTATAAACAACATAAGGAACGTCAATTTTGACCCGAACTATAAACTAGTCTCGTTTGACATTACCAATTTATACACTAACATACCGGTAAATGAGACTATAAACATACTTCAAACCAACTTGATTAATGCCACAGTTTTAAGCCAGCAGCAAATTCAAGAACTATTGTCATTGTTACGAGTCATATTACAACAAAATTATTTTACTTTTGATAACAAGTATTTCGAGCAGAAAGAAGGATTAGCGATGGGTTCCCCGCTCAGTGGTCTATTGGCAGAAATATACCTTAATTATTAGGAAAATTAATATCTTTTGTCTGCTCATAACAAATTGCACGAACTTATCATTTCATACACCCGATACGTTGATGACACCTTTATAATATTCAACGGCACAAATAGACAAATCGATATATTGCTCAAACACATGAACAATATAAACGGTAACATTAAATTTACTATGGAAACAGAGACATGTAATAGCTTAAATTTTATGGACGTATGCATCAAGAAATGCACCGATTCTTTTAAATTTGGGATATACAGAAAACCCACAACTACAGACATGGTGATTCATGCAGATTCATATCACCCATACACACAAAAATTGGCTTCCTTCAATGCTTTCGTACACTGATTATTGTCATTCCCACTAAGCTGAGAAGACCTGAAGGAAGAGATAAACACTGTCAAATTCATTGCCGTAAGGAATGGATATAAAGACACAATTATAGACAAACTAATTCGTAAACACAAATCCAAAGCAAATAAAGTGATTAAATCTAATAATACAGAGAACGCTTTCAACGCGACTGAATATACTAACCTTCTTCCACACATTATAAAAAACGTATTTAAAAAACTAAACATTAATGTATTTTTTAAAACCACGAATAACTTGCGGAATTTCTTCAGACATAATAAACATTCAGAACTTGAAAATAACTCTGGTGTGTATAAAATTGTGTGCGATGATTGTGACATGTTTTACATTGGCCAGACAGGGAGAAAATTTAAAAAGATAGATTTCGTGAACACATACCGAAGGGCAGCATTAGATATACTACCTCCAACTTCGCGTTACATTTGATTAATAATAACCACAGATACACTAGTTGCGCCAAAAATTTGAAACCGTTACATATTTGCAACTAAGGGCGAATTATGAGCGCTTTAGAAGAATTCGAAATCTACAAAGCATCGAGAACACAAAAAAACCTAGTGCTCAACGATCAATTGTCGTTTAACTCGAACAGCTTGTACGATACTGCGTTACAACATGTTTATCAGATTATAGACGAATGAGAAGTCAACGGTTGCGATTATGAACCCGAACAGTGCGCACTGATTCTTCGCGCGGTACGTTATTAATGTAGTGTGTTTTTAATGATGTTAGTAAAAGTTTTTATTTACGTTGTCAAGTTCTTCATGTGAGAACGAAAAGTTTTTAACCTGAAGATGGGAACATGTTTCCCGGAACATGTCGTGTATGACATATAACGAAGTCGCAAGATGGAAAGGAAATAAGGTAAAACTTAAAGTTTTATTAATTAATTATTGTACCACACTTTATTTTGCAAAAATATAATTAATAAAATGAGGAATCTTCAAGTAATATAATGTTTAATATATCATTTATATAAAAATTAAATTAAATTAATCTTACATATTTAAAAATTTTTTATGTAATATTACATATTTCACCTAATATTATTACATAACTATGTACATATTTTGCAAGTTGATATTACATAAAAATCCTAGCCCTAGTAATAACCAATATGCGATTGACACATAAAAAAAGTTTACTACCTTTTCAGAAAGGTTTCGTTATATCCTTAAATTATTATTTGGGCTTTATGAACAAATGACAATGAATCATGGGGTGACATACATATTGACTCCATGATTCAGTCAAGATTGCCTAGAAAAATTTTTCTCAAATTTGCGGATTAGGCGTCTTTTATAATAATCCCACTCCCTTTGAAGTGTGCAACAGAATTTGGCTCTTGGTTTTAACAGGTAGCACGGACGATATACCGTTATCTGGAAGTGTGTCTGTGGCTGAGGATGCTAGCATTCATTCTACCGAAGTTATGAAATCAAATGACTCTGACGAAGACTTCATGCAATTTGATACCAGCGAACTAAGCATAGACGTAGCTGAACTTACATTAATACTAACTACTCCGAATAATAACACAGACGAAGCAGAATTGTTAAGACCAAAGGATTTAGCCCAGTCTGCAAGTGACAACGATGTTCCTTAAAATGCTGGGTAGGCCTATAGGTCTACATCTCACTCAAGTGACACTCAGTGATAAAAATCTAGGTGTGAGAGGCGAAACGTTGTGTCTTTCCGGGGAACACAGTTATGACCGTATATCGATTATATCAAAGGGGGCGGGGGCTTACCCATTCGTCAGACGAATGGATACAAACACTGATTCAGTTTGAGATAGTTTTTGATTCTTTTCATGGGCGTACAGTCTCAAAACAAGTTAAAGTTATCTCTTCTTTGGTTAAATCTAAATTTCCAGAAGTGGACGAGAAATTCATATTTCTGTACGTCAGGACAATAACATTCATCAGAATACGCCATCTGAACAAACAGCTCAAACTCAAGTTACTTTAAAAGTAAGCAACAACAAAGGGTAGTTTGGTAGTTTCGTCTTCAAAACTTTAAGTCCCCTATGAATATAAGTATATTACCACTCAAAGTTTTTTATTGGTAAAAATGTAAAAGTTGTACCTTATAGCTTGAACCAGTTTTCGCTTATTATAAGCTTCGTCAAAGGCTGATATAAAACTTCTGAACGTATGTATCAACTAAATAACTATTTTCATATCGTTAACAAAGGTATTTATGTTTAAAACGTATGAAACGTATAGGCCCTAAGCTTCAGTTTTTAACGTTATAACATGTGAAAATGTTGATAAAGAAAGATCACATACACTATTCGATACACTGATCCAAACACACAATTTGAACCTCAGCGCCAATTCCCTCCAACCATCAACCCCCAACACACACACCTATAGTCCATAACCGTTATTCTGTAAAATGACATTCAGTATTTACTCCCATTGAGGAAGAGGCACATCACCTTGAAACGTATGGGGAAGTGATAACCAAAGTAAGTTCATATGTGAAAGTTTATATATATAATAATATTTAAAAAAGTGAACGAAGAGAATGAATCAACAAGATAATTATTGATAAAGAAAATTATTGTGATATTGATTATAATTACAATAATTGGAAGCTTGTTTCAAATACAGTAGAATACATAGAAATGTTTACGCGCGCACACACACACACACACACACACACATACCACAGGCCTGCAATATCGCCTCCTTTCCGACTTTTTTTTTTACATATTGTGGCATTTTGTCAATATTAGTTGTAGACAGACTTGCTTACTTTTCTATTAAATGTGGAAATAGATTTTACCATTATATTTTGTCACAAACCATTTAATATTTAATCTTATTGTTTAATCCTTTTTCTATATGAATAGCTCTTTACGATCATTGTTAATACTCCGTGTGAACAGCAGGGACATACTAAATAGGTCAGTGTTTCAGGTAAGATTGCATTGGTAAATCAAGGCTCGCGCGAATTCCTTCCACACGGTGACGTCACAGCGAAGCAACCAATGGGAGCATAATAGGCCGGAGTGGCCTACCTTATACATTACTCTAGTGCAGGGGAGGTTTCCGGCTTCCCGAGCTAAACTAGCGATCAGCTGTTGTTGGCACGTGACGTCACCTTGTGGAAGAAATACGCGCGAGTCTTGATTTACCATGCAATCTTACCTGAGACAATGTCCTACTTAGCATCTCTCTGCGGTTTACACGAAATATTAACAATAATTGTAATGAGCTATTCATATAGAAAAAGGATTAAACAACAAGATTAAATGGTTTGCGGCAAAAAATAATGGTAAAATCTATTTCTACATTTAATAGAAAAGTAAGCAAGTCTGTCCACATATAACATTGACAAAATGGCACAAGATGTAAAATTAAGTTGGAAAGGAGGCGATATTATATATATATATATATTGTACTGGTTTATTTTTTTATTACAGGTATTGTAATAAAGATCTGTACCTACTGTTATTATATTTTTTTATTTACCAGTACATGTAAAGAAACTCTTTTTCTCAGGGTTAATGATTATTAAGTTATTTTATCGTATTTACGATTATATCTATTAATTTCTTTTCTTTAAACCAACCCAGATTCAGTTAATGGGTAGTACTTTGGTAATTAACCATGTAAAAAAAATGACTAACGTATTAGTGTAACTTAACCGTCTCTGAATTCTTCCAGCTGCCACGGGTTCACTTCTGGTTGTTGTTTACCTTTCTTCAACAGCAATATTCAGCTTGGCAATCTGTTTCCTCACACGAATCTCTTATTGCTCTTACCGCTGGATACCACTCTCCAAGATTACTGCAACACCGATGTCTCCTTTGAACACTTAATTATTTGTTAGGGCCACTGAAACTCTTCTCCAGTCCAAGATTTTCCTCTTCTGTCGTCGTTCTATTCAGGATATTGTTATATTTTTTGTATTATTATTTATTTATTCGATATTATAATCAAACTCTGGAATCACTATTCAAAATCCTTTACTTTATTTTCTTTTCCAAGTTACATTACTTTTATGATGTACAAAAGTTATTATAATTTAATATTCTTAATGTGACTCTGATTGAATTAAAAATTAGACTCTATTTACATAATTCCTCTGTTTCATCTTTATAGTATTCAATATAAAATTAGACTACTCATGTTACTTTCCTTAGATATAAATTTAGACTCCTTTTACATAATTCCTCTCTTTCATCTTTATAGTATTTGGTATTAAATTAGACTAATACATTTTTTCTTCATCACTCTCCAAAACAATCTCTAACAATTTACCTATTTGCCACATTGATAATTCCCTACCTTCGTTACATCTTTTTATCATATACCTCTTAAAAACTTATATACCTTTTCTACTTCTTATTAAATATATTTATTTTATTTCTAATATTCTTAATTCTAGTTTGTATTTATAATATGATAATTTTCTTACTATTTCCTCTTATTATAATATTCATTTCAAATTTCATATATTCTTTTCATAACATATATCTTTATACTGTTTTATCTCATATAGGCATCTACCTCTATGTTGATGGGTGAGTCAATATAATGTTTTTGTTTACATTTTCAAACATATGTTACAATTCTAATAAATTTATATATTTTTTCTTTTAAAATTTATTATTTTCCTCTTATGTACTGTGTTGCATTTTAACAGCAGTACATAATACCTTCCCTTATTTCATAACCTCAGATACAACTTGATATGAGATTTTGAAATAATAATTTCTTATCACAAACATGGTCGAACATTAATATGGAAAACATATGATTAATTCGCTAATGGTATATCACAAAATTCATTTCATAAATTGTTTTTTTCTTTTATTAACATAACAAGTATGGTTCATCACTATCAAGAATCACCATATCTTACACACTCATTTATGGCTTAAAATAACATTAATCAAACCAACTGGTTTTACATCAAAAATAATAAGAATAAAATAACAATTGTGCCTAGTTTCATGGCTAAAAAACTCAAAAACATGACTAAACATCCTCTTTTCTTTTAAATCTCACCTTCCCAATCCTGGTCATAAATAAATGCATGTGTTCTTAATTTCAGAATTCTCTTCTCTTTTTTTTTTTTTAAATTATTTTTTATTATAATATGGGTATCAGCTTTAATGATGTGATATGCTTTGTAAACCTAATAGCTGTCCATGATAATCAGTATACCTATATTTCCTACATCTCCTATCACTAGTTGATAATGGTCCACAAATGTCAATATAACTTGCTCTAACGCTCTCCATGCTTGATGATTTATCCACCTTCCCTCATATCTGACATTGGCTACCTTGACTTTTTTTTTTTACAAATATCATATATTAACTTAGCACCTAAAACTTGATGTCGATTCTTTATACACTTTGGGTTATTCTATCATTTATTTGGTTACTTTTAATTATATTCCTGTTTTCATGTTGGAACACTTAATTTCTTCTTAATTTTCATACCTTGAGTCATGTTGTCATATTTATTTTTTATCTCTTTACCTCGTTATTTGTATCATCCCTAAAATACCATAATTCCCTAACATTACATACTATACATGGGTTCGGATTCGGAGGGGCACTATTGGCTTCCATTACTCCGCCGTTTTCCCTAAATATATCATCTGAAATCAGAGGAACTTCATCTCTGTCCAGGAAAAAATAAAAGTTGCACTATCACAACACAATACATATAATTATTACCTATAAGGTAGCTCCTTCGCTACAAAATTATATTCAAGGGATTGTTACATGATTTCTTTGAGGTCTCTTCACATTTTTATTCCATTACTGTTTCACTTCTGGTGTTTTATCACTTCAATTAATATTCTATCATTCACAGGTAACTGGTTAACATTATTCGACATACATGTTGGATTATTCCCATCTTGGTGTTGTCAATCTATGATATTTTAGATTCTATCTTCATCTTAATTTTTATTTATTTATTCCCCTTTAATTATGCAGTTAAGTACTGAATTTCATCATTATCGTAAGTTGTATTTGTCTATTCTTTCTTCATTTAACTCATTTCTACCCTTCTTAAATAGTAACTAGTCTTAATTGTTCTTATCATTGTTACTATACTTATTAAAATGGTTATTCAAATAATTATTATGGTTATTAACTGTCTTTCTCTTCTTAATTGATTCAAAAATAATTTCTCTTAACTATCCGGTAAGATGTTCTTACTTATTTTAGAATTTGGTGGGTTATTTCATCTTAATTCATAATAACTTTCATATTATGTCATTTGTATTAATAATTAATCTAATCTTTGTTCAATTAGTTTGCTTTGGTCAATACCCAGAAAATCAGTCCCTTCTTTCCATATTTCTTATATTTAGTTCATCCGTTGTCAAATACGTAAGTTATCCTTGTAGCACAGATTATTATTACAGTGTCCATAATGATTTCTGTTTTTATTAAACACCTGTCTGTCACCCTGTACTCCCATTATTTTGATACTACATGTTCATCTCTACCTATGCCTACATCAGCCACTTTCCTATTTATTTTATTGAACAGGTATTTTAATGGTATTTGAATTATTGATGACATTACTGACAGTTTGCTACACATTTCTATTTCTGTGATATTTAATTTACCTATAGACTTTCTGACGTTTTTTCTCACTATTTTATTGTGATTCCCTTTGAAATATTCTATTAAGTTCCTTCTATTACTTTTAAAATTATTTATTCTTCTGTAGTCAGTACTTAGGATGTTAAGTACATTAATCAGTCCATTGTTCATCATCTCCAATTCTTCTCGTGTATTTTTAATTTTCTTAGGATGTGTTATTCTTCTTTCTTCTGTTTTCTTAATTATTTGCTTCTTTATTCCATTATCTTCTATTTTCTGACTTACTTGCTCCCTGTTTTGATCGTTTAGTATTATTTCTATCTCCGTTTTGTTATCATTTATTACTTCTTCCGTTATCTTATTCAATGTTTCCACACTTTGCTTGTCATCTTCTATCGTTGTTTCTATTGACTGGTTTTCATCACTCATTATTTCTTTCATTGTTTCTATATTCAATTTCACTTTTGCGGATTGCCTAACGTTCCTTTCCTCATAATTTTGTAATATTAACTTGATTTCAGCCTTCTGCTGGTCTAATTTATTATTCACCCCATTGATTTGTTGTTGAATGGTCTCCTTTAATTCCTCATTATTTTGTTTTAATAAATTTTCATTATCTAGTCTCATTTGTTTAAAATTTTCGTTGGTTTTGTTATTCCCTTCCATTATAATTCTCATCATCTCCTGGAAATTTGCATCCATTGGTTGGTTTGGTTTCTTTGGTTGGTCCCCTTTGGGCATCCTCTACTATTATTTCCATTTCAGTTTCTTCCTCTTCAACACTATTACTCCTTAATTCATATCGTTGCTCTAGTTTGTTAGCCATTTTACAATATTGAACTTAATTTAATTACAAGGAGATTTTTATACTAATTAAATTTAACAAAATTGTGTTATTTCGTGCTGGTTTAAAGAAAACCTTTGCTTTCACGTATGGGCGCCATTTTTATACTGGTTATTTTTTTATTACAGGTATTGTAATAAAGATCTGTACCTACTGTTATTATATTTTTTTATTTACCAGTACATGTAAAGAAACTCTTTTTCTCAGGGTTAATGATTATTAAGTTATTTTATCGTATTTACGATTATATCTATTAATTTCTTTTCTTTAAACCAACCCAGATTCAGTTAATGGGTAGTACTTTGGTAATTAACCATGTAAAAAAAATAACTAACGTATTAGTGTAACTTAACCTTCTCTGAATTCTTCCAGCTGCCACGGGTTCACTTCTGGTTGTTGTTTACCTTTCTTCAACAGCAATATTCAGCTTGGCAATCTGTTTCCTCACACGAATCTCTTATTGCTCTTACCGCTGGATACCACTCTCCAAGATTACTGCAACACCGAGGTCTCCTTTGAACACTTAATTATTCGTTAGGGCCACTGAAACTCTTCTCCAGTCCAAGATTTTCCTCTTCTGTCGTCGTTCTATTCAGGATATTGTTATATTTTTTGTATTATTATTTATTTATTCGATATTATAATCAAACTCTGGAATCACTATTCAAAATCCTTTACTTTATTTTCTTTTCCAAGTTACATTACTTTTATGATGTACAAAAGTTATTATAATTTAATATTCTTAATGTGACTCTGATTGAATTAAAAATTAGACTCTATTTACATAATTCCTCTGTTTCATCTTTATAGTATTCAATATAAAATTAGACTACTCATGTTACTTTCCTTAGATATAAATTTAGACTCCTTTTACATAATTCCTCTCTTTCATCTTTATAGTATTTGGTATTAAATTAGACTAATACATTTTTTCTTCATCACTCTCCAAAACAATCTCTAACAATTTACCTATTTGCCACATTGATAATTCCCTACCTTCGTTACATCTTTTTATCATATACCTCTTAAAAACTTATATAACTTTTCTACTTCTTATTAAATATATTTATTTTATTTCTAATATTCTTAATTCTAGTTTGTATTTATAATATGATAATTTTCTTACTATTTCCTCTTATTATAATATTCATTTCAAATTTCATATATTCTTTTCATAACATATATCTTTATACTGTTTTATCTCATATAGGCATCTACCTCTATGTTGATGGGTGAGTCAATACAATGTTTTTGTTTACATTTTCAAACATATGTTACAATTCTAATAAATTTATATATTTTTTCTTTTAAAATTTATTATTTTCCTCTTATGTACTGTGTTGCATTTTAACAGCAGTACAATATATATATATATATATATATATATATTATAACAAAAAGAATGGGTGTTGTGTAAATGTTTGTGTTGTAAAATGTCGGGCGTTACCTCCGCGCACTTTTGTTACTTACTCTGTTGACTGGATCCTCTGTAGTGATGTAGTCCTGTAACACAACTTAATACTATGCTTTTTGTGGGCGCCACTTGGAAACGTTTGTTCCAAGAAAAAAATGTGATCGATAAAATTTTTAAATCTACGAAAAAATTTAAACAAGTCAGTTTAGCTTGGAAAACTCAGTTAAGTTTAATGATTCTTTAAAAACAAACAAATCGTCTGAAGGACTAACATTCATAGAAAAAAATTATAAAATTGCAGAGAAAAAATTTTACAAGTTATTATTATTGACAATTTTTTTATATATCCAATCAAGTATCGGCTAGTATTTCAGATTTTGACTCAGTTGAAAAGCATGAGTTTAATACGTGAAAAATCTTTACTCTCAGGACGTGACTCCTTTGAACTACCAAGACATATCAATTAGATGCCTTACAAGAAAAAACTAAGTGATTTGAAGGTGTATGTGTGGCGTGTGAAGTACAACTGCGTGATAAAATGTAACCAGGTAACAAATGACTTTAATTTTGGTAACTCACGTTCCAATGGTTATTTATTCTCGCACTCGACACTCCTTTCGGGTAGTTTCTCAATCTCGCCTCTTCGGGAGTACACTGAATCTATTTAAAGTCAAATTTTGCGATCATTTACTTTTTCCGCACTTTTGTAAAAACGTTTGGCAGTAGAATCTCGTTCAAACGCCGCCAAAAGCTCGTCAGCTGCTCCGCGTTAATTCAGAAATTATCCGCCGCAGCACTGATTCCCATTCAGTCGAGAAGAAAGGCTTGTTGGGTATAAGTTTGTTTACGTTCGGGGGAATTATTGTCACGTTAGTCAGTCTATGCGAACACAGCAGAATTCGTTCTCTATTTAAATTTTTGGTCCCTCCTGGGCCGCTTGACGTTCTGGCTGCGTGATTTCTATTAAAATTTGCTGTATCGCTGCTCTATTTCAGCGATACTTTTGGCGTAGATTCTCGTTGAGGTTAAGTCAGTCGGTACGTCTATGTACGGGAAAAAGCCTTTCTCCGTGTCTTGTCGATTCCTCGCCTCTTCGGTTTCGCCTTAGCTGCGTTGATCAGTGTTGTGGGAGATGCATCAGCTCTGGAGTTCAAGTTTCAAGTGTTTTTTGGGTCGAATTTGGTCTCTCTTGTATACTAATTCAGGCTGCTTGTTTACATCGACTTCCGGTATATTTGTGTAAAAATTCTTTCTAGATTGTTCGAGAATAAACGAAATGGAATGTCATAGAACAATTTTCACTTCCGTAGAAGCTTTTAGAACGAATTTCTTATTCTTCATACAAAGGATATTTCAAAAATTACTCTGGTATTTATCAAACAGTTTTACATTAGTACTCACAATTTGTATGCCATTAATACATTTAGATTCCCTGTTTTTAACTGAGTCTAGCGATACTAAATATGATTGGTTTCTAATTAACTTAAGTCTAATAAACAATACAATATACAACCCTCACCTTGAGTTGTTGTCATTGAAAACTCAATTTTTATAACAAAAATTGTTGTGGAGTTACTAAGTTCCTTCCACAAGCTGAACATCTAATACTACTACCTTCCTACAACAAAATAAACACATTTTAACATAGATAAAACACAAATAAATACAATTTTATATGGCCTCTGCTCATGGCCTAGATTCTTGTCAGTTTTCTAATACAATGATTACTCTTTTTCTTTAATATATGTATTATTTCACTACTGTACACACAGAGTTTATTATTTTGTCTATCTTTTGTGATACCTGGTTACTCTGTACATATATTATATTTATCACAAGATGACATAGCATCATTGATTGGTCTAGAGATGTCCTTTTTTATGGTGTGACAAATCTCACTCTAATTAGTTAAATTCTTTTAGAATTGACTTTACTTTCAACTGAGTTTGTTTCTTATTAAGGTATACTGATGTATTGTACCTTTCTATCTTATTTTTGTTAGCATTATGTAAGTATTTAGCCAGATATGATTATTTTTGTACTGGATGATTGGTTCCAGCCATACATGGTATAAGTAAATATTTTGCTAACTTGACTATTACAATGTTAAAGTTAATCAGGTATATTAGTATAGTTGCTTTATATCATATTACAGCTTTCTAATGCACTTTGGTTGCATTTTGGCAACATTAAATTCATAAATTATACAATATTAGATGCCTATTACATGTTTTTAGTTAACACTGTTTTTGGCTATTTTTACTGCTTTTTATTCATTTGACAGCTTCCTTTATTTAAGATAAATTGTTCACTATTGTCTGCTTGACAATTACATATAGTTTTTATTTAAATCTGATAATAATTAATTTTTTCATGAAATCTTGGTGTATGGTCTCAAATCCAACACATTAATATTTTTTGTCATTGCAAATATATCATTTTTATTCTAACTTAAACTCTTTCTAATAATGTATTTAAGTCATTTAATACATTTATTTTATTTACATCACATAATATAATAATGGATCATGTCCATTTATTCACAAAAAATAGTTTTTAATACTCTATTCATAGTTATAAAACTTAATAATTATTGACTTCATTTTGGTTGATTCTGACATTATTTCTCTCTCTTATAGTGTCTTACGGTTTTTTCACTCTTATTCACTTTAATAATATATATGGGGTTTTGTCTTAGTCATAGTTTGGTCATTTTTTCAAGTTGATAGAAATAATTATTATACAAAATTACACAATTTTTTGGGACTACTTGGGTTCGATACTGTTCACCTCACTTTCCTCTTATGCTAACTTACTATATAAATGATTTCTTTTATGGAACGTTCTGTGACGTTACATATGCCTCTCCGTTAAAGTTGATAATTTTGGAAAAACATATCTTTGGTTTTGATGAAATTATCATCTCTATATTAACCCTTTATTAGCTTCTTTATATCTCATTCTTTTATCTTATAATTAAATTCCTGTACTACTCCTTTAATATATTAATCCAACTCAATATTCCTATTTCTTTCTTTGTCGTATCACCTATTCCTTTCCTTTTTACCTTGATGTTTTATAATTAATCTTTGATATAATTCCCTATCAATTCCCTAACTTACATAGAGGGTTGGGAGTCAGAGTGGCTCGCTATGGCATACATTCTCTGTCCCTTCCTGTCTATAACTACTGAAATCAGAGGCAACACATCCCTGTTCAGAAAATAATAATTGCACCTTTGCAACAAATAATAATAATAATAATAATAATAATAATAAAATACAATATTCAAAGATCATAGGCTCCTACACATAAATTCCCTTTCTTAAACTCTTCTGATTAATTCACAATTATATTAATATATCGTTCTCCGCAGGTTAAAATTATCGTTTAAAATCATTCAATGTTAATAGCTATATTCATATTCATCATTACCTCCTTATGTACAACACACTGTTTTCCTCTCTCTTTTTTTTTTTTTTTTTTTTTTTTTTTTTTTTTTTTTTTTTTTTTTTTTTTTTTTCCATTTAGTATCAAATATATGACAGCATTTCTCCTTCTTTTCTCATTTACTAAGTGTCCTTCTCGTAATATTTATTAATAATAATCTCTCTCCTTCTCTAAGTACGGGTAAGCTGGTAAATATACGTTGACATGGCTATTGGAAATAAATCTATATTTTATATATATCTTTATGCCTTTGGTGTAAGGTGTCCTCCTCGTAATATTTATTAATAATAATCTCTATACAATAATATTTATATTTATTTAATAATCTCTACCTCCTTTCTAATTATGGCTAAGTTAAAAATTCACGTTAACATGTTTAGTCAAAGTACCTTCCCTATGATGCTGTATTTGACTTTGGTTTTTGGTCATGGTACTTGGTCACTGATTGAGTATTCGACTTGCGATTTTTTTTAATCATGGTATTTTTTTAATGAAGTCTGGTTACACGTACCTTTTACCTTGTTCCTAATTGTGTCAGTTACCTCGTAGGTATTGTTTTTATTGTCTCTGGTTATCGTGAAAGGCCCTGTATATAAGAGTAGCAATTTCCTCGTTATGCCTTGTATAGCACTGGGCAATTCTCTATTTTTAACTAACACCCTTTCACCTACCTCATATTTAATTGCCTTAGGCTGTGATTTGATATATTTTTTCCGCTGCTGTTCCGTTTTTTCTAACACCTTATTATAAAATTTTGCCCCTTCAAATTGGTATGCGGGTTCGTCGGGAAAATTAATAATTTCTTTTATCTCTCGTGGTGGGGGTCTTTCGAACATAACCATGTATGGCGACATCTCGATGGTATTGTGATGCGAGAAATTGAGAAAATCCTCGGTAGAGGCTACAATTCATGCCATCTTTTCTGCTCGTTATGGCAGTATGTTCTTAGTAACCGTCCTACCTCCCTTAACACTCTCTCGGCTGGGTTACTATTCGGGTGATATACGGACGTCTTGTACGTTTTTATTCCGTGTTCTCCCAAGCTTTCCTTCCAAAGTTTTCCCCTAAACTGAGTACCGTGGTCCGTAATTATAGAATACGGTCGGCCCACTTCAATTATATAACGCTTGATTATTATGTCTATTATTTTCCTGGTCGTTGCCCTAGTTATTGGGTATAGCTTTGTATACTTGCTAAAGTGGTCGAAAATGATTACGATAAATTTATATCGGTGTCTCCCAGCGCTGCGTAGAAAGGGTCCGCAGATATCGAGAAATACCTTTTCCAATTTTTCGGTAGATAATATGGGTATCATGACCCCTTCCTTCCTCTCGTTATCACACTTTACTTTTTGACAAATATCGCACGACCGTATCGCCAGTTGCACCTTCTTATTCATCCCTTTGATGTATGTTTGCTCTTCCAATGCCTTCCTCACTTTGAGGGCACCCATATGTCCGTACCTATCGTGATAGTCGATTATTAGCGGTCTCTCTATCGCTGGTGGAATCACTAATTTCCAATTCTCTTGTTGCGGGGTATTCCTAATAAACAAAGTGTCGTCGTGTATACAATAAAATCTGTTTATGACCTCATCGCCTTCCTGTACCCTTTTTCTAATATCTCCTAATTTCGGATCGGCCTCTTGTTGTGACTTTATTTCGTGCAAAATATCTTTTAAATCCTCCCTGCTCTTAATAATGTGGTAAACCTTGGCTAATTGTTCCTTTTCGCCATCAAAGGTTTGGTCTGGTATATTGACGCGAGATAAGACGTCGGCTGCTACGTTCTGTTTGCCGGGTATATATTCCCATGTGATATTGTACTTTTGCAAGGCCAAAACCCATCTAGTCAGCCTTCCGTGGTTCAGTTTACAATGCTTTAAAAATGATATAGATTTGTGGTCGCTTCTAACTGTTATGGGGTACCCTAATATATATGTCCTAAATTTACCGCATGCGAAAACTACACTCAACAGTTCTTTTTCGGTAGTATTGTAGTTTCATTCGCAACTGTTCAGCACGCGGCTAGCAAAGCTAATTACTAAATGGTTACCGTCCTGATCTTCCTGATAGAGGGCTGCACCTAAACTCACGTTACTGGCATCGCAGTTTAGAAAAAATGGTTTTGTAAAGTCGGGATGATGCAACATTACTGTTTCTAAAAACTTTTCCTTTATTATATTGAGCACTCCATCTTGCTCTGGTCCCCAAGTCCATTTGTCTTTAGCTGATAACTGCTTTTGGAACCTGGCAGTTAGTTCTGAGTAATTGGACCGAAACTTTCTGTAATAGTTGCAGATTCCTAAAAATGACTGCAGCTGTTTCCTATTCTTTGGGGTGGGGAACTTCTGTATGGCCTCTACCTTTTCCTTGGATGGAGTAATCCCTTGTTCTGTTAAATTAAATCCTAAAAATTTCACCTCATTTGCAATGAATTGGGACTTGTCTAATTTGAGGGTGATATTATTCTCTGATAATTTCTCTAGCACCTGTTCAACCCTATTACAATGGTCGTCCCAATTCGCTGAAGTCACCAGTAGGTCGTCGACGTACACTGTCGTAAACTTCAGTACTTCCTGCCCCAATATTCTGTCCATTATCTTTACAAACACCGCCACAGAATTTATTAAGCCAAAAGGTAACCGCTTAAACTGATAGTTTCTGCCCTCGAATATGAATGCCATATATTTCCTACTATCAGGGTGGAGTTCTATCTGCCAGTATCCGCATACCGTATCCCATGAGCTTATATATCTGATTTTGTGGAACTTTTTTAATATCTCCTCTATCTCCCCAGGTGATGTGCGGTCGTTAACAATCATTTTGTTAATCTCCCTAGCATCGAGACATATACGTACCTTTCCGTTCTTTTTTGGCACCGCTATGATTGGGCTGGTAAAGGGCGAATGACTATACTCGATTATGTCGTCCTCTATCATCCTGTTCAATTCTTCCCTGACTTCGTTCTTTAGCGAGTATGCGATCGGGTACGATTTCCTGTTAAATTCCACCGGAGTTTTGAATTATATGGTGCACTGATAATCTCTGGCTTTACCTGGAGCGTTCGAGAATATGTGTTTATAATGGTTGTATACCTCGATTAATTGTTCCGCCTGTTTTTCGCTGATCAGACCCCTTGCTTTCGTCCTTTGGAAATCCCGTATTTCTTCTAACTTTTCTAACCACAACTCTGGGTTTTCCTCCTGATATAATGGCATGTTGATTGGACGATCGGTACAATAATAATGGTTCACTATCGCTTGATAAGGTGTATTGTCTGTACCACTTCCTTGGACATCGATTAAATTATTGGTCCAAATCCCCTTGTTAGTCTTAAAAGTTATCACCTTACTTTCCAAATCTATTACAGCATTGTATGGCCTAAGTATATCGCAGCCTATTAGTATACTCATGGGTAAATTACTCGCCACTAATAACCCTATTGGTATTGTTACCCCATTACTAGTCATCTCTAATGACACCTGTTTCTTTATTGATTTATTTTGCCTCCCCGTTGCTCCGACTAAAATAATGTTATTTATCGGTAGAGTGGGTATTGGTAAATTACTATTTTGTTTAATCCGCTCTAACTCAATGCTATCGATAAGTGACACATTTGACCCCGTGTCAATGAGTAGTATCGCTTCTATGCCATTGATATATGCTTTAATCTGCACGATACTATTATTCCCTTGGTTACTATTTTTAATGATATTATCACCTTCTTCTAATAACTCCTCTCTAATATCCTTAAGGTAATTATTTATTCTTATCCTAGTCCCGTCTTTGTCCTGTCTATGTTCGTCATTTGTCACCCCATAATATTGGTTCAGTGAAGGGCGGTTTTCCTTTTTCACTGCCGCGTTTAGTTTAAATGAGCCACTGTCTCATTGGCCCGGTCTCCCGGAACATTGGGTTGCTGACCCGTCTGTGTTTCCTGCCTGACCTCGGGATTACCGTTAATAGGTTGGCTATTCGCCGTGTTACCCTGGCTACCTGGCGCCTGTTGTGGGTAAAACATGTAAGTGGGTACATTAGGTGGATATGGCCGTCGGTTATTGGCTATTGTATAATTTACCTGGGGCCTATATTCATTTTGGTTTCTCCTATCGCCTTCTCCTTGGTTTCCCTCGCTACGATAACCATTACGTTGACCATAATTACTTCCTCTATAATTATTCCCGCGATAACCGTTTCCCTGGTGGAAGTTCCTACCGTAGTTATTCCCGGCGTAATTACCTCTGTTTGGTCCCGGATAGTTGCGGTTAATTGGGCCCTGAGTGTTATCATTTCGGCCATTTGGTGGGATATTATTATTCTGATTATTGGTGTTTAGATTATTACCGTTCCCACCTCCATTCCGGTTTGGTCCGTTATTATTGTTGTTGTACTCTACCTTACGATTGGGGGGTTAGTAATCCTGGAACCTTCCTGTGGACTCGCAATTTTCCAATAATTTGGCCAGATCGGCTATTTTGCTAATCTGTTGGTATAATTGGGCATCCTTGATACCATAGCTGTAATGTCCAGCTAACTGCCTTACCAAACATTCTTCTGGGATCGGCGGTATCAACTTCCGTGCTAAACATACCTTTCCCAGGAAATAAGACGTCGGGGACTGTCCATAGGACGCGTCGTATTTGCCATAGAAAATGTCCATTCATACCCTGTTTTGTGCGGTCTCTGACCAATACTTTTCCTTAAACTGGCGTTTAAACTCTGCTAAATTTGTTATTTCGGGTCGTACCGCTATCCACCAGTTATCCTTAGTATTTTTAAATGTCTCATCAAGCATCTCTCTTATCTTGTCCCACCTTGTTTCTCTATTTCTCTCAATAAACTCCTCCATTCTTTCCAAAAATTCCATTGGGTTTCGTCGATAGTTCTGGAAGTTGATTACTTCCCTGTTTTCACCATGACACGTATGAGTGTTTAGTATTGGTGTGTCTCTCAGCGCCTCTAATCTTTCCTGCAGGTTTTTCTCTCTCAGGTCTATTTCCAGTATACTATTTTTGTTAGTTTTTATCTGTTCGTCCAGCCTGTTAGCGATGTCATATGTTTTCTGCATCCTCTCGCTAACATCTTTCTGGACTTCTCCCACCTCCTGCATGATGGCGTCTTGGTTCTGCCTTACCCTGTTTTCGAGATTTCTAATATCTTGTTTGGTCTCTACTGTTTGTTCCTCTAGATTTTCGAAATGTGTATTGTTTCTCTCCTGTAACCTTTCCAATTGTTTCTTCATGTTTTCGACCTTCCTGTCACTATCGATTTTATTATCATCGATCTTTTTGGTTACTGTTTCGTACTTTATGCTAATTTTTTTTTTCAGGGACTCTATACATTTTTTATTCTCCTCCTGAAATAGCTCTAGTTTTTTCCCATTGTCATTTATTTTCTCGGTTATATTCTCCCTTAAAGATTCTATGTTTTTGTTATTATCCTCCTTCAGGGATTTTATTATTTCTTCCTTATCTTCCCATCTATTTTTATTCATGGATTCTATTATTTCCGCCTTGTCTTCCTGTCTATTTTTATTTATATCCTCTTTCAGGGATTTTGTATCCTCCTTCAGGGATTCTGTATTTTTGTTCATTTTTTCTTCCATTCTTTGGAACATTTTCTCATTAGTATTTTTGTTTGTTTCTTCCATTTTTTGGAGCATCATCATTAATATATTCGCGTCAACACTCCCTGTTATTTTTTCTGGTTCGGGTTTCTCTGTATGTTCTACCATTTGTATGGGTTCTTCTCCCGTTTGTTCCTCTACCTCATCTGCCGTTTGTACTGGTCTTTCCACTTCTAGTGTGGGCGGTCCTAACTCCGTTTCTTCCATTTGTACTGCCTCTCCGTCTTCCACACTTAACTCGGGTTCCACATTCTTCTTCAACTTTTTTCCCTTAGGTTGCGGCATTTTAATATGTTGGTAGTTGCCGGGCTTGTTCCGTCTTTTTCAAGCCTCACTAGTTGGGCTGCCAATTTATAACAAAAAGAATGGGTTGTGTAAATGTTTGTGTTGTAAAATGTCGGGCGTTACCTCCGCGCACTTTTGTTACTTACTCTGTTGACTGGATCCTCTGTAGTGATGTAGTCCTGTAACACAACTTAATACTATGCTTTTTGTGGGCGCCACTTGGAAACGTTTGTTCCAAGAAAAAAATGTGATTGATAAAATTTTTAAATCTACGAAAAAATTTAAACAAGTCAGTTTAGCTTGGAAAAATCAGTTAAGTTTAATGATTCTTTAAAAACAAACAAATCGTCTGAAGGACTAACATTCATAGAAAAAAATTATAAAATTGCAGAGAAAAAATTTTACAAGTTATTATTATTGACAATTTTTTTATATATCCAATCAAGTATCGGCTAGTATTTCAGATTTTGACTCAGTTGAAAAGCATGAGTTTAATACGTGAAAAATCTTTACTCTCAGGACGTGACTCCTTTGAACTACCAAGACATATCAATTAGATGCCTTACAAGAAAAAACTAAGTGATTTGAAGGTGTATGTGTGGCGTGTGAAGTACAACTGCGTGATAAAATGTAACCAGGTAACAAATGACTTTAATTTTGGTAACTCACGTTCCAATGGTTATTTATTCTCACACTGGACACTCCTTTCGGGTAGTTTCTCAATCTCGCCTCTTCGGGAGTACACTGAATCTATTTAAAGTCAAAGTTTGCGATCGTTTACTTTTTCCGCACTTTTGTAAAAACGTTTGGCAGTAGAATCTCGTTCAAACGCCGCCAAAAGCTCGTCAGCTGCTCCGCGTTAATTCAGAAATTATCCGCCGCAGCGCTGATTCCCATTCAGTCGAGAAGAAAGGCTTGTTGGGTATAAGTTTGTTTACGTTGGGGGGAATTATTATCACGTTAGTCAGTCTATGCGAACACAGCAGAATTCGTTCTCTATTTAAATTTTTGGTCCCTCCTGGGCCACTTGACGTTCTGGCTGCGTGATTTCTATTAAAATTTGCCGTATCGCTGCTTTATTTCAGCGATACTTTTGGCGTAGATTCTCGTTGAGGTTAAGTCAGTCGGTATGTCTATGTACGGGAAAAAGCCTTTCTCCGTGTCTTGTCGATTCCTCGCCTCTTCGGTTTCGCCTTAGCTCCGTTGATCAGTGTTGTGGGAGATGCATCAGCTCTGGAGTTCAAGTTTCAAGTGTTTTTTGGGTCGAATTTGGTCTCTCTTTTATACTAATTCAGGCTGCTTGTTTACATCGACTTCCGGTATATTTGTGTAAAAATTCTTTCTAGATTGTTCGAGAATAAACGAAATGGAATGTCATAGAACAATTTTCACTTCCGTAGAAGCTTTTAGAACGAATTTCTTATTCTTCATACAAAGGATATTTCAAAAATTACTCCGGTATTTATCAAACAGTTTTACATTAGTACTCACAATTTGTATGCCATTAATACATTTAGATTCCCTGTTTTTAACTGAGTCTAGCGATACTAAATATGATTGGTTTCTAATTAACTTAAGTCTAATAAACAATACAATATACAACCCTCACCTTGAGTTGTTGTCATTGAAAACTCAATTTTTATAACAAAAATTGTTGTGGAGTTACTAAGTTCCTTCCACAAGCTGAACATCTAATACTACTACCTTCCTACAACAAAATAAACAAATTTTAACATAGATAAAACACAAATAAATACAATTTTATATGGCCTCTGCTCATGGCCTAGATTCTTGTCAGTTTTCTAATACAATGATTAGTCTTTTTCTTTAATATATGTATTATTTCACTACTGTACACACAGAGTTTATTATTTTGTCTATCTTTTGTGATACCTGGTTACTCTGTACATATATTATATTTATCACAAGATGACATAGCATCATTGATTGGTCTAGAGATGTCCTTTTTTATGGCGTGACAAATCTCACTCTAATTAGTTAAATTCTTTTAGAATTGACTTTACTTTCAACTGAGTTTGTTTCTTATTAAGGTATACTGATGTATTGTACCTTTCTATCTTATTTTTGTTAGCATTATGTAAGTATTTAGCCAGATATGATTATTTTTGTACTGGATGATTGGTTCCAGCCATACATGGTATAAGTAAATATTTTGCTAACTTGACTATTACAATGTTAAAGTTAATCAGGTATATTAGTATAGTTGCTTTATATCATATTACAGCTTTCTAATGCACTTTGGTTGCATTTTGGCAACATTAAATTCATAAATTATACAATATTAGATGCCTATTACATGTTTTTAGTTAACACTGTTTTTGGCTATTTTTACTGCTTTTTATTCATTTGACAGCTTCCTTTATTTAAGATAAATTGTTCACTATTGTCTGCTTGACAATTACATATAGTTTTTATTTAAATCTGATAATAATTAATTTTTTCATGAAATCTTGGTGTATGGTCTCAAATCCAACACATTAATATTTTTTGTCATTGCAAATATATCATTTTTATTCTAACTTAAACTCTTTCTAATAATGTATTTAAGTCATTTAATACATTTATTTTATTTACATCACATAATATAATAATGGATCATGTCCATTTATTCACAAAAAATAGTTTTCAATACTCTATTCATAGTTATAAAACTTAATGATTATTGACTTCATTTTGGTTGATTCTGACATTATTTCTCTCTCTTATAGTGTCTTATGGTTTTTTCACTCTTATTCACTTTAATAATATATATGGGGTTTTGTCTTAGTCATAGTTTGGTCGTTTTTTCAAGTTGATAGAAATAATTATTATACAAAATTACACAATTTTTTGGGACTACTTGGGTTTGATACTGTTCACCTCACTTTCCTCTTATGCTAACTTACTATATAAATGATTTCTTTTATGGAACGTTCTGTGACGTTACAATATATATATATATATATCATTTTTTATTATTCGTTAATTTTATATTAATAGAATTATTTCGATTGTTATTAATTTACTTAGAAACCTCTGATGATACTGATATTTTTCAGTGAAACGTGCGTCAGGTGTTAAAAAGAATATACGAAATTATACTACTTGCAGAAGAAACAAATTGAAAACATCACAAATTATGTATATATATATATATATATAATATGCCTGCATGGGTGGGTGCGCGTACGTGCACACGCGTGCGCGCATGAGTGCGTGTATAAACATTTCTATGTAGTATAATATATTTGAAACAAGCTTCCAATTATTATAATTATAATCAATATCATAATCATTTTCTTTATCTACATTTTCATTGTTCATACATCAGAATCCGCCATCTGAACAAACAGCTCAAACTCAAGTCACTTGAAAAGTATGCAGCAACAAAGAGTCGGCTCTGGGTAGCTTCGTCTTCAAAAATTTAAGTCACCTATGAAGGTATGTATCAACTAAATAACCATTTTCATTTCGTTGATAAAAGTATTTATGTTTACAACTAAACGTACTAGCTTCAGTTTTTAACGTTATAACAATGAAAATGTAGATAAAGAAAATGATTATGATATTGATTATAATTATAATAATTGGAAGCTTGTTTCAAATATATTATACTACATAGAAATGTTTATACACGCACTCATGCGCGCACGCGTGTGCACGTACGCGCACCCACCCACGCAGGCATATTATATATATATATATATATATATATATATAAAATTTGTGATGTTTCAATTTGTTTCTTCTGCAAGTAGTATAATTTCGTATATTCTTTTTAACACCTGACGCACGTTTCACTGAAAAATATCAGTATCATCAGAGGTTTCTAAGTAAATTAATAACAATCGAAATAATTCTATTAATATAAAATTAACGAATAATAGAAAATGATATATATATATATATATATATATTGTAACGTTACATAACCCAGTCCCAAAAATGATAACTTAATTACCCCACCATAAAGGTCAGAAATGGGTATAATATACCTAGCTATAAATTACTTTATATCATAAAACATTATAAACTATATTTAATTGATATAAAGTGTACCAAGTGAGTTATAGTGTACCCAGTGAGTAAATAAGTGACTTTGAAGGTAGCATCTCCCAGACTTATGCTGTAGATGTGGAAACGATGGATTATAATAGTAGACTGTATTGCTACTAACTAATTATGTGTTTTGTTTAAATATTGTATGATTTGTATTGTGTAGGCAACTAAAATTTAGTACCTAGGTTTAATTATATATTTAATAGGATAATTATGTTTGAATATAAGATAACCCAGGGTTAAAAATAAAAGAGTTAAATATAAAATAATAATAAAAATAAAATAATACTGTATGAGTAAAATGGCAGAAGAAAATAGTGCAGTGTAAGGATACTATAAGAAATTAATAAATAATATATAAATTCAATTAAAGGAAATAATAATATTAAAGACCTGTATCTAAGGTTATGAAAAAATAAACCGAAAAACCTTATATAAATCGAATTGTATAATAAACCAAAGTTAAAAAGAATTATTTTTCTATAAATAATAAATCAATTTATAATAATTAAAAACGGCCTATATACTCAAAAGTGGATAGAAGCACCAATAAAAAATGATATAAAAATTATTGGTTACTAAGAGTAACCGGGTAACAACATATGAATTAATTGTTAAAACGATTGGAAACCGTTCGGTTGAGAAAAAGTAATGTCACAAAAATAGTATTAAAACCATTTAAAACTTCGGAAACAGTGCCAAAATGGAATAAAAATTAACTCACAGTATCCACCTTATGTTCAAACTCCTTCAGATATCAAATATAACGTGCTTTACCTGATAAAAAAGTGAAATAACCAATTCCAAGATCTGGCCTAGCTAAACCGCACTTCGAGATATTGGCGAGATTGTATCTTATGGTCATTCAACGAAATTACAAAACAACTAGAACTACAACACTAGAAACAGCTCCATTCAAGTAAAAACTTCGAGGAAAGAGGTAATATAAACGTTATTAATCATTATTAACCAAGAAAACCTCATATCAAATCGTTGTGCAGTTACAATATTTCGTAAATGATTCCATGTGTATAATAAAGAAATAATCTGCACTCTTGCGGACAAATCCGGAACTACATACTACGAAATAAACAAAAAATTCGAAATTTATTAATTTTTATCTTGTAAAGCATAGTATATAATTATTCATTTCTGACCATCTCATAACACAAAGAACTTACCCTTAACCCTGGGGAAATTAATAAAAAATGAATTATATGTTGTTTAATGTCTAATCAAGGATAAAATTAAAAAATCATAAAAAATATATTTTATGATAATTCAAATGTTTACCTAACTAAATCGATCCAATGTATTGTTGACTGAAAAGATCGATTATAATATTTGTATACTGGAAGAAGAGGAAATCAGTGTATTAGCCAAATAAATACTCTGAATATTTTATGTTAAATAATCAAACGTGTATTCTTTATTGTAGAGGGTAGTTGTTGTAGATTTTCAGTAAGCCAAGAAGAGGACTATCCACCGGGGAGTATTACCGAACACTGGTGTTTGGTTAACCTAACATTTTGAGGTTGATGTCAAAATCAGCTGATCTTATGAACAGCGAATATTTAAAAATAAGAAATTGTATAATCTGGGTGTAACAAAATTGTTCTTACTCTCTCTTCTAACTAAGATTAAACAACTTCCTTAATCTCTACCAAATCACACACACTCGATTTCTGTTTCGTTTGGTAAACTTCAAATCCAATTGATTTGAACATTAATAATTATAATTCATAAGTGACGATCGCAAAAAGGTACTCTGACCGCTCCGAGACTTTCAAAAAAAACTCTATACCTCATAAAAAGAGATCTCGTTACAAATTGGCGAAATCAACTTTGGGGCTGAATTAACTATAAACTTGTAGTGGGTCGGAAGCGATCGCGTTACAGATTGACGCTTACAACAGTGGGGCGTAATTAAAGAAGACGAGCACACAATAGGTCACATCCCAAAGACTCCTCGGAAAGTACCTATAAAGCGAGTACGCTACAATATATATATATATATAATATATATATAATATCGCCTCCTTTCCGACTTAATTTTACATCTTGTGCCATTTTGTCAATGTTATATGTGGACAGACTTGCTTACTTTTCTATTAAATGTAGAAATAGATTTTACCATTATTTTTTGCCGCAAACCATTTAATCTTATTGTTTAATCCTTTTTCTATATGAATAGCTCATTACAATTAATGGTAATATTTCGTGTAAACAGCAGAGAGATGCTAAGTAGGACATTGTCTCAGGTAAGATTGCATGGTAAATCAAGACTCGCGCGTATTTCTTCCACCAGGTGACGTCAGAGCGAAGCAACCAATGGGAGCGTAATTGCCGGAGTGGCCTACCTTATTATTCTAGTTACATTGACTATAGTGATTGCAATGCACCATCTAGTGTCTCCATCCATGAGTGTTTCTTATTGTATTTATGAGCCGTGCGGAATACATATATAGACACTAGACAAAGCAACATGAAGTCTCGGATCTTGATAGTTTTTGTACGGCGATTTCAGTTCCGTGTATACCAAGTTTAAAAGTTAAGAACATATATGATTGTAGCTTTCTGTTTCTTAAGCTCAAGCTTCATTAACTGATTATAATCTCATAAGGTTTTATAATCTCATAATATTCTTTACTGAAAATAGTACATTTCTAGGCAACGTAGTACATGTGGCATTTGCAGATCTAGTCTTATACGTAATCAGCTGATTGTTGTCTTACCAAAATAAATTTGAATTTTTTTGATTAAGGTTATTTTGTAATACCTCTTCATTGTTTAGGCCGGCAAGGTTTGAATTTATTTATGTTTAGAGTTACGGCATTCGACGTGTGTTGAATAAGTACAACGGGAACACGTTTAAACGTATAAAATGCCGATTCCAGACCCAGAATTAAATGAGTAAGTGTTATTTCTTTCATTGGATTTTTTTTTGTTGAGTAGAAAAGTGTGACAATATAATCATAACATTTTAAAATAATTTTCTGTAGTCTCTTTATCGATTATTGGTGTACAACAGTGTTATTTATGTTTGTGATTACGACCACTAACACAACTTTATTAACTAAATATAATATAATTAATTAAATATTTATTAATTAAATATTCTGGAAAGTAGATAGGCAAGGTTTACTCTACTATAAGGTTGGGCCCGAACCGAAACGAATTGCTATTGGCTGTTGAAATGACGTCAACATCGAGTAACGAGCTGCGCGGTAAATGCCTTTCAATACAAATATGTTATTTTTTTATTAACTACAGTTTGTTTGTTATTTATATTTTTATCTACGGAACTTATTTTATTGAATGAAGTACGTAATAATGTTATCTGAAGCGAATGTTTGCGTAATTTAAATGTGTACGATTTTAATATTAATCGTATAGCAACTGAAGAAGCAGTACGGATTTCCTATACATAATTTTTAATAAACCGATTGATAGTCGAAAAAATAATACTGAAACACCTTACTAAAAATTAAATTTTTAGTAATTAGATCAGTCTAGACCGATATAAACAAAGCCCGAATACTAATGAAGCAAATTTTAGTAGACTAATTACAGAAGTGACTCGTTTCATCAAACTATACACTTATTTGTTAGAACGTTTCCGTTCGCCTGCATACAATAGACACGGTTTGAAAAAATTGAAAGTAATGACCATTAAATGCTCTTTGTACTATTCCTAAAAGCAGAATGTTTTTCATCTTTCTGCAACGGATTTTAAGAAAACCAAATACTTTCTGCAAGCATTTCAGTAGTAACGTAGTTAAAATTGTTTGATGCAACGGCTCTCTCCGTTCTATATAAGTATTAAAATAATAATCCTTAAAATTTCAGGAGACAAAAATTGAGATATTTTTAGACTTAGGTTTTCGGAAATATAAGGTCTGTCAGGATTTATTTGAATAAATTTGTAAATTACATTTAAATATATTGATATTATAGGATTTGATTTTAGGTTGATATAGAAAATCAGTCCAGAAATACACAACTATCCGGATTGTGAATTACTACGCCGGAGCGCGGCCGCGTGACAGTCTGCCGGCTGCAGCCGGCGCTCTCACTTCAATAGATTACATGTAACATTTATCGCTCGGCCTCTCATCTGAAATTTATCGGTATATTATTGAGTCACAAACATAGATTTTGTTATTGAATTGATTCGTTTATTCGTATCTGTTTTTATGCAACAATTTATTTTTTTTAGAAATTTTACTGCAGCAAATTTTTTACGCGTTTTTCGTTAACGCGGTGGACGATCTTTCTGCAGGCCTCGTTTCCTTTCTGCGACAATGTCGCACTGTCGCCCGTTGTTCTGCTTTGGGGGTACTATTTTTAGTTCCTATTTTCTACACCCTTTTTTTTATAATTTTTTAAAGCCCGTGTTAGACTTCAGAAATCAAATTGCAGTACAATAGGCTTTGTAACTTCTCTTTTTTATCATAGTATTCAATCATAGATAGCTGCTCGGTCATGTCAAGGTAAGATACCTTGCAAGAGATGAGAAGTCATAATTTCCTTGGACAACAGGTGCTTTCTTCGAAAAAGGTATTTTATTTGTATTTTGACCCACCAAAAGCAAACGAAGTCGATGCTTAACTTCTGTCGGTGGTGGGTTAATAAAAAACTGCCCAATGCCTCGTATTTGGGAGAAAAGATTTTCCAGGCAGTCTTGATTTAGTCATGCAGTTAAAATATATTTAAGATTTTTTTTATATGACTAAAAAGGCCAAATAACGAGTTGATGGTAATCATGAAACCTTTTTGAAATGGCAACAAATTCCGAGATTTTTCTATGCGCATTGTTTCACAACAACTATACATTTTTTTAATTACGCCTTCTTGTACTTCGTGGTGAGTGCCATACCCGGAAGCCAAAGGTTTATTATCTACACATCTTGAATTTAAAATATCGAAAGAATCATTAATCAGTTTAAAATATTTAGCCACATGTTCTTCTTCAGGAAATAAATATCGAATTGCTTCAGCCGTTGTGTTTGAGAATAACTGCATCGCCAAAAAAGCGCGCTGACGTTCCCTACCTTTGACGGTAATACGGACATGTGAGAGCTTAGGGCACAATTTGAATTCACCATTATCCAATGCCAACAATTTTTCAACGGTTGTCTTTGTGATGTGTTTGTTGTTGGAGAGTGTCAGACCGCCATCTAGAAAATGGTTTCGTAAAAGCTTGTAAAGGTGGGGAACATCTGCGAAAACCCATATGACTTTTTCTACTTCGTGTGGGTTTGGGAACCATGAATTTGTATACGTTACATTTAGTTCATTCCACACTCGGCGATTTTTTGTCCCTAGATCTGCTACAGTGGCAACAACATTGTACCCTACGTCTTCCATGCAACAAATAATGTTTTTTAACAATTCAGCCGACATTTGGACATCGAAATCATAATAGATTGGCTGCTTCCAACCAGCTACAAGACCACGAAGCATAGCAATCTGGCAATTGCTGTGAGGCCCTACAACACGATCTTCCTTCTGATCGTAACTGACATTACTATTTCCATTCATTTTGTCAAAAGAAATAACACACATTCTTTCAGCAGTGGTCAGTGTGTTCACCTGGGCCTTCACGAAACACAGAACATCATGGAGTATGCCCGTCTGACAGCAAAATGAAGCAGATGTCCATCTCTTCAAAGTCGATAGTCCTGGCAAGGGAAAACCACATTTATTTCTCAAGAATAAGTAACATTTTCTTGATACATTGCGTAGTGTAACTGCCTTTGCGATGTCTTCAGAGTTCCATTTTGCACGGTTTTTATTTGACAGTAAGCAGTTAATTTGTGTTTCAGTAAAAATTTGTCCTAAAACTTTTTTTATATTATCTTCAACAAGATTTTTCAGATTCTCGTCTTGACGTTTTAAATTTTCAAGAGCAACCTTTCTCTGTTCCTTCAGAAGTGTATTTCTCAGCTTCAAAGTCCCGCACATAGATTTCAAAATACGGTTTTCACTTTCCAACTTTTTTACATGCTTCTTAAGTGATTGTACATCCTCGAGCTCAATATCGCAGTTTGTAATAGTGCTTTGATCCATTTTAATTTTTTTGGGTGACAAAGTCGATAGGGTTTTTAAGGCTCTTTTCCTGACCTCTCTCGCATGACATCTCTCTCTTCTGGCACTGACTTTATTACTTTCAAGAACGCCTGATACCCCTGTATTATCATCACTGCAGCAAGGCATACCATCATTACAAGCAGTGATGACGACGGGAAGATTCATATGGGGGTCACCATCTTCTCTGAGAACTCTTCTTGATGGTATATTCATTAACTCAACATATAAGTCACGTACATAATCTGTTGTAGAAAAGTGGTTTGAGCAAACCGTAGCATTTGAAATATTAATATTACCTTTTCTGTAGCACTTCGAAACCCATATTTTTTGTACTTGGGGTCTTTTGGAAATTAATGATATTTAATATCTGTCCCATTCGTTCTTTTGTTGTGTGAATTACAACCGGCTACAGCACACGAAGGCATAATGGCAGTAAAATAAGGACAAGAGTAAGATCAAACAATGAAAATAATAGCTATGTTCAATAACGAAAAATCAAAATGAGATGAAACAACAAAGTTTACCTTGGTGTCACAACAAAAAACGAATACACCTTGAAAACTAAAAACGACCACAACAACAAGCAACAAGAAATCTAGTAATAAATACAAAATTAAGAGAAAGTAACTGTACAAGAATAAAAGTACAACAACTAAAGTAATAGCTATGGTCTACAAACAACAAAACAACGGCAAAAAAAAAAACAAATGATAAAACAACGTTTACCTCGATGTCACAACAAAAAACATACATGTATTAAAAAACCCAAAACTATGTCAACAAACAAAAGAATAAATAGAAAATTAAGAAAGGTAATTGAAAATAATTAAATTTTCGTAAACACCTATACAAACGTATTGGTAACCTAACACTGTTACTGTCGAAACGTTCTTGTGAAATGTCACGAGATAAAACAAACACTCAGCTCACAGAAATACACCAACAATATTTAAATTTAAACAGTTCTGTACCACTTTTTTTTGCAAAACAGTACACGTATTTGTTCTAAATCTGTATTGCTATACGTACGAACAAACGCATAAATTAACAGTGATTAAACTCACAATTTATAACACCTATATAACAACTATGTAACAATACTAAGCAAGCAGTAATTCCGCCTTGAAGGTGACGTCATACGCAGTAGCGTGGACTCAGAACGCGTACTGCGCAACCCATGTGGCCCCCCCCCTGGTAGATAGGGTAGTATGGCACTATAAAACTATAAAATGTTACAATGTTGTTTGTAGTGATTATATTATTAACAAAGGTGTTTAGTTAAACTTGTGTGCAGATTTAGGCCATAATGTATCAATTAACTTAGTAATTGTCATATATTTTTGTTATTAATCTTTGAAATTAGAATTGAAATCAGATGTATAACGAGATATATTCATAGATACCAATATGCATTGCATTTGTGATACAGAATGCAGATAACGTATTAAAACAACTTAATAACATACATCCAAAAATACAATTCACAGAAGAAAAAGAAAAACATAACAAAATCAACTATTTAGACATAACATCATAAGATGCAATAACCATCTACAATATGCAATATACAGAAAACCAACTACCACTACCACTAACCATTCTGACCACCCACCACAACATAAAATGGCAGCATTCTATTCACTATTTAACAGAATGTACAAAATACCCCTAAACAAACAAGAAACAGACAAAGAAAGAAATATAATTTACAAAATTGCTTGCGAAAATGGATATAATAAAAATACTGTAAACAAAATAGAAAATAAAATAAAATATAAAATAAAAACTGAACAATTAAGAGTTAATCAAAATGAACAAAACAAAAATAATAACAACAACAAAAAGTGGGCCACATTCACATAAATAAATAATACGAGGGTAAGCTGAAAAGTAATGCACACATGCTTGTAGAACACGAATGAAAAGAAATAGCAAGATGGGGCAAAAAGTAAATAAAAGTACATTCCTTAGCTTCAAAATTATATATTTATTTTTCAACATAGTCGCCGTTAAGTCTAACACATTTCTCCCAACGCGTAACAAGTTTTTTTATCCCGTCACTGAAATATTCTTCCGACTTTTCTCGACTCCATGACGCGACAGCTGCCTTTACCTTATCGTCCGAGGTGCAATGATTACCCTTGAGGTCTCTCTTGAGTAGAGGAAAAAATAGAAATCGCAAGGCGCGAGATCAGGGGAGTAGGGAGGGTGTGGAATCGGTTCAAACTTCAGGTTTCGCAGAGCCTCTTGGGTTGCGCGCGAGGTGTGTGGACGAGCATTGTCATGTTGCAAGATTATTGGCGCCAGGCTGCCTCTAACCCGACAAACTCGATGTCGGAGGTGTTTTAGAGTGATTCGCCGGTCATTTTGAATCAAATCGTCGACGAGTTTGCGATGTTCATCGTCTGTGGCAGTGATTGGACGTCCGCTGCGTTTTTCGTCATCAATTACGGCTTTTCCAGACTCGCAATCATGAAATTTTATTACCCATCGATTCACAGTAGACCTATCAACAGCATCGTCACCATAAACAGCCTTTAAACGACGATGAATCTCATTAGGAATCACATTTTCAGCAGTTAAAAATTCGATAACCGCATGCTGTTTAACTCGCGTTGACATAGTACTACAACACATCTCCATACTTCTGCTACTTAAAGCGTATTGTTGTACGAAACTCCTTCAAACTGCGCATGCGTTTGGAGGGGGAATGTTACTCCCGAATGCCACCAGGTGTGCTTCTGTAGGTAATTTTGTTCGTGTTCTACAAGCATGTGTGCATTACTTTTCAGCCTACCCTCGTAAAATGACAAAGCTCATTAAAACTGTTTAAAAACACAGACATTAAAATAGCATACAAAACTAACAAAAATTATCTACAAAAACTAAATAACCCACACAACAAAGTAATACAACAACCAATGGTATATACAAAATTGAATGCCAGGATTGCAATAAATTTACATAGGGCAAACAAAAAAACAACTGAAAAATTGTTATTTTGAACACCTAAATGCATACAAAAAACCAGAAATATACAACTCTAATTTGGCCACACATGCAATAAACACTGGACATGAATTCCCAGATATAACCAACATGACACTAATAAAACACATACCACACAAAGGGACCATAATGCACATTTGGGAAAATTTACAAATATACAAATATAAAACACAAAACAAACTAATAGGCCTACCTGAACAAATACAAATCAATACAAACCATGATACAATTTTCAAAGCACTCAACATCCAAAATACACAAAATACTAATACATACACCACAATCACACACAATAATACCACTTTAAAATATCAGAGACCAACAAGAAACCACAATAGCGTCCAGCTAACACACAAGTACTTCACCAGATGCAAAATCACAAAGGCTGAGGATGAGAACACAATGGTTCTCGAAACATGTTCCTAATAAGGAAAAAGAAAAAAAAATATCTTGAGGTAATTTCAGTATAAATATTAAATATATTATATACATCAAGAAACGGACTGTAGCAAAAAGTGTTTGAATATATTGCAATGTTACAAGTATTTCAAAAAATTACACAAATACTAAATATCACTATTGTTTGACGACTCGGAACACTTAAGTTTTTTATAAGGAAAATCGTAAAGATTTACCTTACAGCCTAAACCGGCTTTCACCTTTAGAAGGCTTCATCAGAGGCTGCCGTAGGTAGCTGCCGTAGTAGAAATCCAAGAATTTACACAAATACACCGTGTACTCAACGCAACTATAAAGTATATTACACCGGCCAGGTCGCAGGATTTTTTATTCTCGTCCGTCAAGTATATGTAGTTGCACAATAATTAAATAATTTTCAAAGAGGAGTGAAATGTTGTTGACATGAAATAATTAATTAAAACCTTTTCAAAATAATCATACTAAGATTTATTAATGTTAATTGAAAATATTAAAATTTCAAATCTTTGATAAATAAAATATTCTCTTTTATAAGTTTACATAAAGTACCATATAACCTCCTCTGCTATTCATGACATATTAAAATAAATAACCATATAATCTTACTAGCTAAACAGACATGTTAAACAAATTGTCTAAACTATTTTATTTCAGTGTGTCTGACTTTTATTCCAATTTTTAAATAATAATAGCAACTCATATACAAACAAAAATAATATTAAACTCAAGAATAAAATTACTTGTTGCTATAAACAAAAATAAAGTAATAATATTTACTTTCAACGTATTATTTAATTCTACTGACACACCCAGATTTTAACATATAGCAGAAGATTAGTATTTTTTAAATTTTCTTATTCAATTAAATTATTCACTTTAACTACTATTTAAATTTAAAACTTTAACCCTTTATTGTTCATGTATAATTTTCTTTTTGAAAGTTCTTTTCACCAATAAAAAATATAATTGTTTATTCATCACCTGCGTGCATCTGCCATTACCGTTGCCTGTGTGTATGTGTCCTGAATTCTGAGAATTTGATGATGATGATGATTATGCTGATGCTGTGTTCTCTGTCTCTACGGGTTGTTGTTTGTGATGGTCCAGAGTTCCTCCATACATCTTGGTGTGTGTGGTCCTGATCGATTGGCAGACTGGCAGCGTGACGTTGTGTGAAGATTTCTTGAGTCTGAGACCGCCCCAAAATTGCCGGTGGTATTTATACTGGATGGCGATCTGACAGGTCCAGGACTGTTTTCGACCTGTTAGATATTGTCACTTCGTGCAAAGCGTCCTTTTAATTACAAATCACTTTTTGGTTCACTTTTGCGATTTCGTAAACATACTCGTAGCACGAGCGATATCATTGTTTGCGTAATTTTTCCCTGGTCACTCACATATAATACACTTATTAATTACTATTTAATTACACTGGTAATTAACATTAAATTACCCAGCCTCTTTATTATTGCACATTTTGCAATAATTCTTATATCACCATATTTGTTAAAAATTCCTCACTATAATGGTGTCTTTATAATTTGGGTAAGTCTTCGTTCACAGGTTTAAAACGTATTAATTAGTTTATTTTTATCTGGTTAAAACCTGATTACAGCCGTACGCACCACCCCCTATTTTTCTGTCGTAGCTTGCGTTCACACACAAACACACAAGTGCTGTATTCACGCGGGGCAGGTGTACGCTATCTGACAATTCTGAGCCTGCATAATATTGTTAAAAACTGTTCATCATATACTTTCTATGCTAAATATTTACAAACATACCGCCCTGGGCAAATATATGTATTGTTGCAATATACTTACTTTACTTACTTTATCCAATGCCTGTCCTTGGCCTCTCAGCCATGCGACGTCGAGCCTCCCAGTAGCGATGAACAGGATCCAGGGGTGTATCAGAGAGATCAATGCACGTCATGAGTGGCATAGGGGGCAGTTGTTGTCTTCTGCTACCCCGATGCGGTGCAAATGGCTTTGTAGGTAGTCATGGCCAGTTGTTAGTCGGAATCTTGCAACCACTTCCGATCTTTCTAGATTTCTGGAGATTGGACCTTGAGATGCCAGGCGTTCCCATCTCTTGTTTGCACTCAGCTCCTTCATCATCTCTCTGGTGTGGTTGCTTATGGAGCGGCTAATTAAGTTTCTTGCAGCTTTCAAGGTCATAGGGGCCACTGGTTGGTCTGCTTCAGCTCCTTTTTTGGCCAGATCGTCTGCTCTTACGTTTCCCAGGATGCCTACGTGGCTAGGAACCCATTGCAGCCACACATGCCATCCACAGTTTATCAGTTTCTCAAGCATGGTGCGACATTGGACTGTGCGCAAGCAGTCAGTTGGGGCATT
The DNA here is from genome assembly GCA_034769895.1 of Magicicada septendecula. Lineage (NCBI taxonomy): Eukaryota > Metazoa > Arthropoda > Insecta > Hemiptera > Cicadidae > Magicicada > Magicicada septendecula. The sequence continues at coordinate 259,069,608 of CM068368.1, read as the reverse complement.
GTTGCTTATTGCCAGTATGGCCGCTTGTGGGTCAATTAAGAAAACGACTTTTTGTGGGGGATGGTCAGAGGTCTGCAGGGCATTGGCAGCCTTATAGATTGCACATACTTCCCCGTCATAGTTGCTGGCATTTGTGCCCACTGCAGTAAATCCTTTGAGCAAGCTGCAGTGCCACCCCGGTCCTGCTCCTTTTAACTCTGGAATGTAAGAGCCATCGGTGTAAATGTGCAGCCAGTTGTTCGGTGGGTATAAGGTGTTGATGGTTTCTAGAGCACATGCCTTTAGTTCCTGAGGGCTCGATTCGTTCTTTCTGGCGTTCAGGTTTATGAGGTCCATTCGGTATCCTGGTAGGGCTGCTGCAACTGTTGAATAGCTCTGGATAGGCACTGGATCATTTAGCGGGAGATGGTACTTTTCTCTTAAAGCTTGAGCGTGAGTCATGGGGATAACTTGCGTTTGAGGTGCTCCGTTGCAGGCTTGTAGTTATTCCAGAATTTTCCGTCCACTCTCTTCGCTCTTTCCCAGAAATTAGGGTGTTTTTGTCCCTCCTTGCTTTCAAGGGTTCAACTCCAGCCTGCAGCTGCATAGCCGTGATAAGGGTTGATTTGGCCCCGCCAGTGATGGTTCTTAGTGCGTTATTTTGAACGACATCATATTTGGCTAGATTGGCCTTATTTATTGAAGAGATAACTTCACTTCCATACTCCATTACCGGTCTCACATACGTTTTTTAGGCAGTGGCCAATACATCCTGAGTGGCTCCCCACTTGGTTGCTGCCAGCCTCTTTAGCAAGTTATTCCGTTTTTGGGCTTTCTCGGCGGTAGATTTGATGTGATCTTTCCACATAAGCTTAGTATCTAGAGCAATTCCTAGGTACATCAAGAGAGCAGTTTGATGAATAGTGCTGCCTTTGTAGGTTATATTGACTCCGTGGGATTTAGTTGACATTGTAAATAGCTGGGTGACCGTTTTCTCGGAGTTCACTTCCATTTTATTCGCTGTAGCCCATTCTTCTAGGTGCGTCATAGTCTTGTTAAGGGCGTCTTCGAGTGCTTTGATTTTACTGCTGGTGGCCCATATAATAACATTGTCGGCAAAAAAAAGGCATGACACTCCTGGCGACTTCTGTATGTAGTCCTCTAGATCGTCGATCATTAGGTTGAAGAGAAGACAGCTTAAGACGGCGCCTTGTGGCAGACCCTGTCTCAGTTGTTTGTAAGAAGATGTCGTGTTAAGGAATTTACACCTTATGAGTCGCTGTGACAGGAAACTTTGGACCCACTTTAGCATGTTGCCTTTTATTCCCAACAGTTTAACTTTCTTTATAAGCATCTGACGCCAGACCTTATCATAGGCAGCTTTGAAGTCAACGAGGACAGCAAGGGTTGATTGTTTTTTGTGAAAACCATCTTTCACTGACTGAGTGAATTTGATTATTTGGTCAGTCGTCGATCGGTGTTTGCGGAAACCAGCTTGGTTTTCACTAATGGCCCCCTTTTTCTCTAGGAATTCCCTGAGCCTACGCTCAACCATTTTTTCCGCGGTTTTGCAGCAGACACTGGTGAGGGAGATCGGCCTGTAGCTGTTTAGGTCATCTGCTGGCTTTCCTTTCTTTAGTAGTGGTATCACTTCAGCTTTTCTCCACTGCTGCGGCAAACCTTTTCTCCATGTTAGGTTAATAAGTTTAAGAAACGTGTTTTTCGCTGATGGGCCCAGGTGACATAGAAAATCTGGGAAGATCTCGTCGGGGCCTGCCGACTTCCCTTTGTTTAGAGAAGCAAGTGCTAGTTCTAGTTCCTCCGATGAGAAACTTTCGTAGAATACCGTCCATTCATCAGCCGTTGGGCACATTTGCTTGTCCTTGATTGAGGTGCTTTTTCTCTCGTTTGAGGTGACTGTTAATCTGCTCACAGCAGCGTAGTGTGTACAGAGGGCGTTGGCTATCATTTTGGGGCTGGTTAGTAGCTTATTGTTCACAGAGATTGGCTCCCAATAAAGGTTGCTTTTGTCGTTATTGAGACTTGAGATGAATTTATAGGCCTTGAGTTCGTCTTTCCTGAAGTCCAAGTTGGCAACGAATGTTCTGTATATTTCTCTTTTAGAATTCGTAATTGCTCGACGAAGGGCAGCTTGGGATTTTCTTAGTTTTATGCAGTCCTCTATGCACTTTGTTGCTTCTGCTTTGCGTCTACACCAGTTTCTTTCACGTTTGAGTGAGTCAAGATTTTCGTTCCAGAAGGGCTTGTATTTTTTTTACCTGACCTCTTGGTATGCTTTCTCGTGCCACACATATTATGCTCTCAGAGAATCGAGCGGCCGATCTTTCAAGGCTATCATCAACCAATAATTCGTCGGTGAACTGGTTGGTTAGTGCAGTAAACTTGTCCCAAGAAGTCTTCTTGAAGTTCTAGCACGAACGTTTAGGGGTATTTTGAGGTTGTTTTTTACTAAGGACATCTAGGCACATAACTCGGTGTCCACATCCTTCCATAGCATCGGCGAGAGTAAGCTTCGTCCTTGAAATTAGGTTAGCATTGACTAGAGCGAGGTCTGGCGTGCTTAAATATCCCTCGTATGACAAGAATGTGGGCTCAGAAGGCACATGTATCAGATTGGTAGAGTCTAGAAGGTCTTCAATAGCTTTGCTGGTTGGATTAGATGTGTTATAACCCCAGCGTGTTGAGTGAGCATTGAAATCACCGATGATGATGCAGTTGCGGTGTCTGCTGAGGTCACTTATACGGTCTAAGTTTGGAACATTATTGGGTGGATTGTATAGGCCAATTATCCTGAAATGTGTTTCCTTGGACCACGCTTCAATGCAGATAGCTTCAAGTTTGTCAAGCTCGTCCATTTTATCTAAGATAGTGTATTTGCCTGCCACCTTGTTGTTGATTCCCACAATGATACCGGAGGCAATTTGCGGAGATCTTTTTAGGATAAAATTCGTATAGTTTGTCACTTCATAAAAATGCATTGCTTCCGTAGAAGCCCCAGCTTTGACAATAATAAAAATGTCTGCGTCGTTTTTAAAAACAAGTGTCTTGAACTCGGTAAACTTTGAAGAGCTCAATCCACCAGCATTCCAGAAGATGATGCGGAATTGATTGTCAACGCCCTGAGAAGGGTGATTTAAACAGCGTCTTCGTCTAATTCTCGTGTCGATCGCTCTGTACATTATCTTTTGTCCTGTGAAGATCGCTCTTTTGTAGTATACGCTTGGAGGCGCGTTTGGCGATCACTGTTAGCAGATTTAGCATTACCCAGGGTGCGAGGAGGCCGGCTAACTTTACACCCCTTGTTGCAATATATATATATATATTGTAACGAAACAAAATGTTAGAAAAAGAATTGTAAATATAATAGGGAAATCCTATCCAGAGAGGGAACAAGAAATCACAATTAATAGTCAATTAAAGGAAATTACCAAGTTTTAAAGAGATTAGTAAAGAACCAAATATAACTAAATAAAAACAAATTTTGATTTATTTAATATCATCAAGAGACCCAGAAATAACCCAGTAGAATAGGGCAGTAAACAGACAACAAGTTAAATAAATAAACCTAGTAGGCCTAATCAACTTACCCTGAATAACAACCAAACCAATAAAGAGTACCTATCCATATAAATAAAATTGTATTAAATAAAATTGTATAGGCCTATAATTAAGGATAGAAAAAGGGACACAAACGTTTACAGTGATATGAGTGCCATAATATAAATAGTGACACAGACTACCGTTAAACAGTGTTAATTATTTTTTTATGAAAAGTGTTTTATTGTTATTATTAGACAGAAATTTAGTTTATCATACAGACAATAGTGTAACAGTATAAATAAACTAAAACTGTCAAAAACAAGTATTATCATTAAGAGTTTTGTTATATGTTATAAGATTTTATGTTACCAATTAATTTCTTTAAATATATTTATCTCAGGGAGTCAAGGTAGAAATTACAATCAACCATAACAAATTGTACCACCACATATCAGAGAAATTCAAATTAATAAGGTTTTACAGTTATAAACTGAGGCATGTTTAGTATCAAATTGTTTATAATTATGTAATTAATCATCATGGAAACATTGCATGTATCATTAGAGTATAATAATAAAATTATCTATTAAAGGTAATTTATAAAATGTAAAGTGATTAATGGGGATTGATCACATAACACTTACCCTGTACATAAATGGCCAATCAAAATTTAAGAAGTTTGTATAAGTTCCGTGACTAAAAAAGAAGAAATAACACTTAATTGTTAATTGTGATGGAGAGCAGTTTAATAGTGCGTGTCGAGATGTTATTAATATAAAAATATAAAATTAATAAACCGTTTGTGAAAGAAGATTTGTATGACCACCATTGAAGATAAATAATTCCTCCACTACAATCAATACACTAACCAGGAACACACACCATCAAGAAATTATAAAGAAAACCAGAAGACGTTCAGCAATATCGCCTAGATGTGTAAAGTATAATTTGACTTAATCATTGACAATATTTTTATCCAAAAAGGAACAACCACTAGACAATACACCAATTCACACTAACACTAATCACTAGTAAACATTTTAACAAGTGAAAACAAATTCCATATCTGAACGAAACAGTGATTACAAGGAAAACCTTTATTTGTACACATTTAATAAACTTCATTATTCTGTGAGACGGACAACGGCAGCCATGATGATGACGTCACTCTAATCTGCATGCTTTTGACGAAGTGTATTGAATATCGTCAAACATCGTATGTTATTTAATATATAATTTTTGTAATTTTTTTTAGATTATAAGTAATAGATGATTTGTAAAGGTACTCTATATTGTTAATTATCATGTAATGGAACTTTTCGTAGCAGCCACAAGAATTCCCACGAAATATATTAACATTATTTAATTATTCACTCCTGAGATAAATATCGATTGTGACAACCGTATGTATCGAGTGGAATTTTCTAACAATTGGAACTCATATTACAGAGATTAAACAATTACGTTAATAAATCATATCCATGCGTTATTATTTCATGAACATAATAGATTATCAACATTTATTTTATAATTAACAAGGATAAGAAGACGTCGGGGAGTCATTGGAAGTACGCAAACTACAAAAACCAAGATTAACCTCAAAGAATAGGTTAAAGCCTAATATCGAAGGTGACTTGAGAATTGTTTGGGATGACTCGACCGCTATTTTTGAATTGATTTTGAAGTTCTAACTGCTGAATTGGAACAATTATAATTCTGTTTATTAAAACAAGGCAGAATAATTCAATTCTTTTAACTTAGATATTAAATCACATTCAAAAACACACCACATAAATATTCTACGATCAACTGATACACTATTTACAACTATTTATTACGAATTAACATATACAAAGCATAACACGGGCAAATTATTATACCATTACGATACTACGGGTACACGAGTCGTACTATAAATTGGCGCACCAACTAGTGAGGCTGAAATTAGGGAATATTAGGTGAAGAAATTGAAACAAGCAAATTAATTTCCTAATTTTTAGCTGGCGACTGCTATAAGTTCCAAAAAATAATAAAGATGCGTAAGAGGGCTACATCATTGAAACGGACGAAGGAGGCAGAGAAAGAAGTTAGGATGGAAGAGAAAGAAGTAACATCGGTGGAGGATGTGGAAACGGTAGTAAGAGAGGAAGCCAGAGGAGGCCTGGATTTACAACAACTATGGGAATTAATTAAAGAAGACTCTAAGAAGCAGAAGGAAGAATTCACTGAAAACTCAAAGAAACAAAATGAAATTTTGAGTCAAAACTTATTAAAACAAATGGAGGAAAAATTTGATAGCATCAAGGAAGATAACAGACAAACAAATGAAAAAATTGATAGTATCAAGGAAGATAACAGACAAACAAACGAGAAAATAGACGGTATGAAGGAAGAGATTAACGAGAACTCAAGGGTACAAAATGAGAAAATGAGTGAAAATTTAATAAAACAGATGGAGGAGAGATTTGACCAAAACAGAGAAGAAACTAATGAAAATTTTAGGAAACAAAACGAACATAATAATGAGAATTTAAGACAAATCCAGGAGGAGAATAAACGGATAAATGAGAAAATCGACAGTATTAAAGAAAGTACTAACGAAACCTTAAGGCAAACTATAAGTGAAAATAATAACCAAATGAAGGAAGAATTCAGACAAATCAATGAAGAGAATTTAAGAAGAATTAATGGTAGAATTGAACAGGTCAATGATACAATTAACCAGAAGATGGACAAAATCGATGAGGAAAGGAAGCTAGAAATAGCTGTGACACTAATGAGAGATTGAGAAAAGCTAACGAAACCATCACACAAAACAAAGTAATGGTAAATACCAGAATAGACCAGGTCCAAGAAAATAATCGTATTCAAATAGAAGGAATACAAAAGGAACAAGAAAATCTAGTAAACTTACAGAAACAAACCGGAGAAAGGTGTGACAATATTAACACTACAGTGAATAATTTAACTGGTCAAGTACGCCAAAATCAAGAAGAAATCGAGTTAATTAGAACCAGACCAAATAATATTACTCATGTTTCCACAAATGAAACCAGAGAAGGGATTCATTTCAAAAATTATCGTAGAAACCCCATGGAATTCCTGGCCAGAATCGAGGAACATTTTAATAAACATCGAATAACTATCTGGAGCTCGATTAGAGAGATGTTGGATGAGCATTTTAGGGAGATTACGGACAACTGGTGGACAGCAACCAGGAATGAAATAGTGGACTACGCCCAATTTAAAAAACTATTTAAAGAAAAATATTGGTCCGAAGCTATACAAAATATTATCAGGGACAACATTTGTCAGGGAAGATATGATGGAAATAGAGGTACATCTCCAACTACTTACTTCTGGGGAAAGGCGTGTTTGGCGAGACACCTAGAGTCAAGAATACCAGAAGAATCCCTAGTAACTAAAATGGCATACCATTATGATGCAGGAATTGCCAGAGGACGCCTGGGAAGCCAGATTAAAACGGTCCACGCCATGGCTGACTTATTAGAAAATTATGAGCACGAGAGTTACTACAAAAGAAGCAGACAACGAACTGATCAGTGCGGTTCAAGAAATAATAACCATGGTATGAATAATAATCACCCTAATAATTTGGATAACCGGAATAATTATAACTTTAATGGCAACGATCGAAATTACAACCAAAATTTTACCCCAAATAATAACCAACAAGCAAATTTCAATCGAAATCCAGTTAGCAATAATAGTAACAACAGGCCCAATCAAAATTACCATCCGGGTAATAGAAATAATAATAATTATAATAACTACAGAAGCAACCGAAATTATAATAATTTTAGAAATAACTCAGGAGTTAATACCAATAATAATAACCAGGATAATTATAATAATAATCGTCAGTACCGACCCCGAATAAATTATATTAGTGCAGAAGAAGGGGATTACTGGAGATACCATCAACCTCGGAGGAACAGTTTTAATAACGGTTATTCTGCAAGAGGAAATCCCAGAGGGATGAATCACCATGACAACCGAGTAAGAAGTAGAAGCCAGGAGGACTTCCGAGAACCAAGGGGGAGTGAACAATTAGACAACCGAGAGGTTGAACAACCAGGAACCGACACGCCATTCCAGGCAAATCAACAGTCATGCCCGGAAAATAATCATGATGGCCTTAATTTAAACGGAGTGAGGCAGTAATAAACCCTCGCGACCCCTTACTGCTACTATCTACTGGGTACAAAAACCACCAAATTCAAAAATATAGTAATAACAAATTACTACCGACAAATTATGAAAAACTAATTGTGGAAAATAAAAGAATTTTGAAGTATAACAACAACCAAAGTTTAAGGACAGATAGTCAAAATCTTACTATTATTTACAATTATTATTTGAAAGATCTTCGAGAAGAACTGTTGGAGGAAACGGTGACAAGTAGAACCAACCAGCATAATGAAATCTTATACATAACCGCTCAAATTGAAGGAATTCCTACACGAATAATGATTAATACTGGTGCAAATGTATCACTTATTAACGATACTGAACTGGAGAGAATACAGAAACAAAGTAAAAATATAATACCTACCTTACCTGTCAATAATGTTATTTTAATAGGTGCCATTGGGCGTCAAAATAAAACAGTGAGAAAACAAGTGTCATTGGAACTAGAAAGCAAAGGTGTTACAATTAATATTATATGTCTGGTCGCAATCGGCCTACCATTCGAAATATTAATCGGATGCGATATGCTGAGGAAATATTCAGCCATTATTGATCTGAGCAAGGAGAAGGTGTCCTTGAACTCAGAAGGTGTTATGTGGACGGCAGAGTTAATAGGAAGCGATGGTGCCCCTCTGAACATACCCATCACCAAGTTAGGGAATTAAATTTTTTAAAGAATGACACCCAATGCAGAAAAATAATCTATAATGTGACAAATGAAGACCTGTGGAACAGTAAATTACAGGAGATAAGAGAGTTTAGACACCAAGGCACAAATAATTTGACAGCAAAACAAGTAGAAGATCTCATTATGATATATAAGAAGTATAAACATGTATTTTCAGAAAAACCAGGAAAAGTAAAAAACTATCAGTGTAGAATACAATTTAAAGAACCAGCAGAATTCCACAGAAAATCCTATCCTATACCATATTCATTGAAGGAGGCGGTTAGAGCTGAAATTAATAAAATGTTGTTAAATGATATAATTGAGCATAGCCAATCACCATGTACTAGCCCAATAGTAGCAATTCAGAAGAAGAACGGGCAGGTTCGACTTTGCTTGGATGCCCGAGAAATAAATAAACATATAGTAAAAAATCACACGTCACCTGGAGAAATAGAAGAAAAAAAAACAAATAAAAAAAAAAAAGAATATACAATATTATCTACTTGCAGAAGAAACAAATTGAAAACATCACAAATTATATATATATATGTATATAATAGTATGTTTTTCTTTTTTTTTATAGTTATAAAAAAAAGAAAAACATACTATTATTATTATAAATATTTATATATAAATATATATTAATATATTATTCATATATATATAAAGTAAAAGAAAACTCGTCGTTTAGTCGTTTAGTTACTTGAAGGAGTTCTAACATAAGGTGGATACTACTCGTTAATTTTTATTAAATTTAGCACTATTTCCAAAAGTTTTCATAAGGTTTTTTCAAATTTTAGATGGCTTTACACTTTTTTCCAAACGAACGTTTTTCAATCGTTTTAACAATTAACAATTTCTTGTTAGTTGGTTACTGTTAGTAACCAAGAATTTTTTATATCATTTTTTATTGGTGCATCTATATACTTTTGGGTATATAGGCTGTTTTTAATTATTATAAATTTATTTCTTATTTATAGAAAAATAATCCTTTTTAACTTTTGTTTATTATCCAATTTAATTTATATAAGGTTTTTCCTTCTATTTCCTCTTCACTTTATACATAGGTATTTAATATTTTTATTTCCTTTAATTGTATTTATTTATTATTTATTATTTGCTTATAGTATCCTTACACTAAACTATTTTCCTCTGCCATTTTACTCATACAGTATTATTTTATTTTATTATTATTTTATATATTTAACCATTTTATATTTAACCCTGTGTTATCTTATATTCAAACACAATTATTATATTAAACATAAAATTATACCTAGGTACAAAATCTTTGTGGCCTACACAATACAAATTCTACAAAATTCAAACAAAACACATAATTGGTCATAAGCAATATAGTCTACTGTTACAATTAATTGTATCTCCATCTACAGCATAAGTCTGTGAGATGCTCCTTTTAAAACCACTTATTTTCTCACTGTGTACACTATAACTCACTTTGTACCCTTTATATCACTTAATTATAGTTTATAGTGTTTTGTGATACAAAGTAATCTAGAGCTATGTATATTATACCCATTTCTGACCTTTATAGTGGGGTGATTACGTTATCATTTTTGGGACTGGGTTATGTAACGTTACATAAAGCCCCCCCACTAGAACAGATTTATTTTCGTTTTACTTGTTTCAAAATAAATTGTTGACTTCTTCAATCTTCATAGTCTTGTTTTATTCTTCGTGATATCTTTTCATTTCGGACTGGTTATATACTCCTTTTATTCGGTTATTGTTAATTGCTTTGATTTCATATGTATTATTCCCTTTCACCTGGGTTATGATGTATGGTCCGGTATAAAGTAAAAGTAATTTTCTCGCAATACCTTCTATAGAACTGGGTAGTTGTCTATTTTTTATTAACACCTTATCTCCTACTTGGTATGTATCTACTCTTTTCTTTTTCTCCGTATCCCTTTTATGTTGAAGTTCCGCTTTATGCAATAATCTGTTGTGCATTTCGATTTTATTGAATTCCAATTTCTCCTGGAGGAAAATTTATTAATGAGGTGATTTCTCTTGGTGGTGGTCTGTCAAACATTACCTGATAAGGGCTGGTTCCGATAGTGTCATGGTATGACCAATTAAGGAAGGTCTCTGCTGGTTCAATGTACTGGCTCCATTTTTTATGTTCTTGGTGACAGTAGGTACACAGGATTCTACCAACTTCCCTTAAGACACGTTCGGCAGGATTACTACTAGGGTGGTATACTGATATTTTGTATGTCCTTATTTGCCATTTCCTCAATTCTTCTTTCCACCTTTTACCTCTAAACTGCGTCCCATGATCCGTTATTATGGTTTCAGGTTTTCCCACTTCAGGTAAGTATTTTTGAATGATTACCTCTAAAATTTTCTTCGTAGTGGCTCTACTGATAGCGTAGAGTTTCGTATATTTGGTATAATGGTCAAATATAATAATTATATATTTAAATTTATGTCTCCCTCCACTTCTGGGAAAAGGTCCACATATATCTAAGAAGGTCTTCTCAAGTTTACTGTTAGATTTTATTGTAATCATAGCTCCCGTTCTCTTCTCGTTATTTATTTTTACTAGCTGGCATATGTTGCAGTTTTTTACTATTAATCTTACTCTCTTATTTATTGCTTTTACATAACAGTGTTCAGATAAAGCTTTAATAACTTTGAGTGATCCCATGTGACCATATCTTTCATGGTAGTCCTTTATTAGGGCTACTTCCGTTGCTTCTGGTACATACATTTTCCACACATGATCCTCAATGGTTGGACGGATAAAAAGGATTTCTTCATAAACACAGAAAAATTTTGTTATTATGGGATCCTTTTGTAATATCCTGTCTTTAATTTTTGTTAATTTAGTATCCATTTTCTGATCTATTTCTATTTTACTAATTATATCTTGTAACTCCTTTTTCACTTTGATAATGTAATATATCTTTTCAATACTCTCTGGTTCTACTTCACAAGTTCCTTTTTCTAGGTTAATCCGTGACAATCGGTCTGCTATTATATTCTTCTTACCCGGGATATATTCCCAGTCTAAATTATACTCTTGAAGTATTAACACCCATCTTGTGAGTCTACCGTGGTTAAGTTTACAGTTTTTTAAAAATGAAATTGATCTATGGTCGGTTCTTATGGTTACTGGGTATCCCAATATAAATGTTCGAAATTTTATACATGAGAACACAACACTCAGCAGTTCTTTTTCCGTTAATGTATAATTCCTCTCACAACTACTCAGTACTCTGCTTGCAAAACTGATGACCCAATGATTTCCTTCCTCATCTTCCTGATATAGTTCACTTCCAAGGCTAATGTTGCTAGCATCACAATTTATGAAAAAACGTTTATTGAAATTTGGATGGTGTAGCATGATGCTGTCCAGAAATTTATTTGTTATTATCTGAAAATTATTATCTTCACTTTCTTCCCATTTCCACTTGTTTTTCTTCGAAAGTAAATATTGGAATTTGGCTGTTACTTCTGAATAACCCTGTTGAAATTTCCTATAATAGTTGCAGATCCCCAAAAAGGATTGTAATTGTTTTAAGTTTTGGGAGGTGTGTTTGGAGTTGTTGTTGGAGTGATTGTGTTTGGTTTAGGGAAATCTTGGATAGCCTTTACTTTCTCAGGAGATGGTTTAATTCCAGTAGCTGACAGAATGAATCCTAAAAATGGTAATTCATGTGTGATAAATTTAGATTTATCTAGTTTCAAAGTTATATTATATTGTAACAGTTTATTTAACACTGTTTCCACTCTATTACAATTCTCCTCCCATGTACAAGATGTAATTAATATGTCATCAACATATATTGTAGTAAAACCTAAAACTTCCTTACCCAAAATTTGATCCATGCATTGGATAAACACGGCCACAGAATTTACCAATCCGAAAGGCAAACGTTTAAAATGATAATTTCGTCCTTCGAATATGAAAGCAACATACTGTCTGCTGTTAGGGTGCAACTCTATTTGCCAATATCCACAGACTGCATCCCAAGTACTCATGTACTTACATCCATAGAACTTTTTCATTATTTCTTCTATCTCACCTGGAGACGTGCAATCGTTAATGAACATTTTATTCAACTCCCGAGCATCAAGGCATAGTCTTACTTGACCATCTTTCTTCGGTATAGCTACCAATGGGCTAGTATACAGAGAACTACTTCTTTCAATTATATCTTCTAATATCATTCTTTGAATTTCTTTTCTTGCTGCTTCTTTCAAAGCTTGAGCAATGGGATATGACAATATCCCATATCGTTTATTAAAATTTACATTTTCTTTGAACTTTAGTTCACACAGGAACTTTTTTGCTTTTCCAGGTGAATCCGAGAATACTGATTTATATTTATTATACATTTTTATAAGCTGTTGTTTTTGTTCTACATTAATTATTTCCTGGGCCTGCCTATCTTGAAACTCTATGATTTCTTCTATCTTCTCTTCCCAAATCTTTGATTCTGTTACTTCTGTATTTTTACCTAGGGTTAATCTATTATCCTCCCTAATATAGAATGAGCTCGGACACTGAGGGGCACTTTGGCTACCAATTATCTCAGCCGCTAACTCACCTTCTTCTGTGCTCAGTGTTACTATACCACTGGCCAGATTTATAACTGCAGTGTGTCGCCGTAGCATATCACACCCTATTAACACCCTAAAAGGTAGCCCTTTAGCTACCAAAAGATCCTGAACTTATTAGTAAATTTAATTCAAAACTTATTGTATTTAAAACTTTATTAATAGAAATTATGTAATGATTAGGGATATATCAAAACCCTATAGGTATAAATAATAATAAAATTAATGAGCTTAATCAATTTAATGAAAATAATCCTGTTGATGGATCAAAAGTTGAAAATAAATTTGTTATCATAATCAGTTATATAAATTATTAAAATTATCAGTTAAATTTATCCTTGGAATTTTCATAAAAGAAAAATAAATAAAAGTTATAATTAAAGTAACAATTAACAAAAAAAAGAAAAACAGAAAACATCAATTTATTGGAGATATTTGTGGAATAGAAAAATACTATTCTTAGTTTCTTGAATCTGACAGATTGATGTTTTATAATAAACTAACTTTTCGTCATTAAAAGTAATCGTTAGTTACTATAAATTGGTTTAAGAGACCATCACTTACTTTCAGTCACTTAATGAATAGCTCATTAATCAATTAATAAAACAATTTATACCAACTCTTTCAATAACAATAGGTATGAATCTATGATTTGCTCCACAAATTTCAGAACATTGACCAAATGATATACCAGGTCGATTAATAAATATTCTTGCTTGATTTAATCGACCAGGCACGGCATCCACTTTAATTCTCATAGATGGCATAGCTCATGAATGAATAACATCAAATGATGAAATCAATAATCGAATTTGAGTACTAAAAGGTAAAATCGTTCGATTATCTACTTCTAATAAACGGAACTCTCTAATTAATATTTCATTTTGAGATTTTATATAAGAATCAAACTCAATATTTAAAAAATCTGAATATTCGTATGATCAATATCATTGATGACCAATAATTTTTAAAGCTATTAAAGGTTTATTAATTTCATCCAATAAGTATAATAATCGTAAGGATGGGAATGCAATAAAAATCAAAGTTAAAGCTGGAAGAAGTGTTCAAAAAAATTCAATTAACTGCCCCTCTAATAAAAGTCGATTAACAATATTATTAAATATAATAACTGTTATTATATAAGTAACAATTGAAGTGATAATAATTAAAATAGTTAAAGTATGATCATGAAAAAATATTAATTGTTCTATTAATGGTGATATAGCATCTTGCATATTAATATAAGATCAATTAGAAATTTCTAACAAAAATTACTTTATATATGAATCTTAAATTCATCGCACTTCATCTGCCATATTAGAATTGAACTAATAATGGAATCTCACTATATGAGTGCTCAGACGGAGGAAGTTTATGTAACCATTCAATAGAAGAATTTATATTAGTCGAATATAAAATCAATCGATGTGAAATAAATCTTTCTCAAATAATAAACAATAAAAATAAAATTCCAATAAATGAAATTCTTCTTCCAATAGAAGTAATAATATTTCATGATATAAATGCATCAGGATAATCTGAGTACCGACGTGGCATGCCTCTCAATCCTAAAAAATGTTGGGGAAAAAAGGTTAAATTTACCCCAACAAACATAATCAAAAAATGAATTTTTAATCAATTAGAATTTAAAGATAATCCAGTAAATAAAGGATATCAATGAATAAATCTTCCTAAAATTGCAAACACTGCACCTATTGATAACACGTAATGAAAATGGGCCACAACATAATATGTATCATGTAATACAATATCAATTGATGAATTAGCTAAAATCACCCCAGTCAACCCACCAATAGTAAAAAGAAAAACAAACCCTACTGCTCATAAAATTGAAGGTCTTATCTTGATTTTAACTCCTCTCAAGGTTGCTAATCATCTAAAAACTTTAATTCCAGTTGGAACAGCAATAATTATTGTAGCAGAAGTAAAATAAGCTCGTGTATCAACATCCATACCAACTGTAAATATATGATGTGCTCAAACAACAAATCCTAAAATACCAATTGATATTATAGCATAAATTATTCCTAGTGACCCAAAAGATTCCATTTTTCCTCTTTCTTGAGTGATAATGTGAGAAATTAGTCCAAATCCAGGCAAAATTAAAATATATACTTCAGGATGCCCAAAAAATCAAAATAAATGTTGGTATAAAATTGGATCTCCTCCACCTGAAGGATCAAAAAAAGAAGTATTTAAATTCCGATCAGTTAATAACATTGTAATTGCACCAGCCAAAACTGGTAATGAAAGCAATAATAAAAAGGCAGTAATTAATACCGCCCATACAAATAAAGGTAACCGATCCATATATATTCCCGCTGATCGTATATTAAAAATTGTTCTAATAAAATTAACTGCGCCTAGGATTGAACTAGCTCCGGCCAAATGTAAAGAAAAAATAGTTAAATCAACACAAGATCCTGAGTGTGCAACGCCTCTTGACAATGGAGGATAGACTGTCCAACCAGTACCTGCACCTCTATCAACTATTCTACCAATTAATAATAATGTTAATGAAGGTGGTAATAATCAAAAACTTATATTATTTATTCGAGGAAAAGCCATATCAGGAGCACCAATTATTAAAGGAACCAATCAATTCCCAAATCCTCCAATCATAATTGGCATCACTATAAAAAAAATTATAACGAAAGCATGAGCAGTAACAATCACATTATAAATTTGATCATCTCCAATAAAAGATCCAGGAATGCCTAATTCAACACGAATAAGAACTCTTAAAGTTGTACCCACTATTCCTGATCAAATTCCAAAAATGAAATATAATGTTCCAATGTCTTTATGATTAGTTGAGAAAAATCACGTATTCATAACTAATCATTGATTTATTCCCAATTGAGATGACTGAATTAGGTAATAAACTGTAAATTTATTTATGGATCTATTTTCCTCTCAATAATCTAATCTTTCTTCCTTATTTTTTTATTTTTATTATTTCTTCAGTCTTATATTTAATAATAATATTAAATTGCAAATTTAAAGGTGATTAAAATAAATCTAAGGCTTACAAGAAATCATATTTTTAACTTTGAAGGATAATAGTTTTATTAACTTAAAACCTTATTAATTCATAATATTAAATAAGGTTACAACTATAAATCCAATCAATAAAGAATTTACTATAAATAATGTATTATTTAACCTAAAAGTTGACAACTTTAAAGATATATTGTTTATCATCAGCCCTGTCATTACAACTCGTAAATAATAAAATAACACTAATAAAGCAGTTATTACTAAAATTAAACATAAAAAATACATTTTATTAACCAAAAGACAATAAATTATCATAAATTTTGGGAAAAATCCTAAAAATGGTGGTAATCCACCTATTGACATAAAAATAATTATTAACATTAACGATTTAACCCTATTGTTAAACAAAATAAAAATTTGATTTAAATAATTCATATTATTTATTCAAAACAGATAGCAAGTCAAAAATAAAGAGAGGGAATAAATTAAAAAATATACCAGCCATATATAATTTATTAATATAACACCTCTAAAAATTCAACTTAAATTGTAAATTGATGAATATGCTAAAATTTTTCGAATTGATGAATAACACAGCCCCCCCAATGAGCCCCAAATACATGATAAAACAATAAATAAAATCAGTCTTATATCTAGATAACTCAATAAAATAATGGGAATAATCCTCTGAACGGTTATAATTAAAAAAGACACTAATCAAGATAACCCATCAATTACTGAAACATATCAATAATGGAATGGAGGAGTTCCAATTTTAATTATTAAACTAATTATAATAAAATATTTTACCTGAAATAACATTCCTAAAATAACAACAAACAGGAATAATAATCTTGAACCCATTCTCTGAATAATAAAATATTTAATTATTGACTCAGATGAGTAAACTCTCATTTTATTCATTATAAAAGGCAAAAATGATACCATATTTATCTCGACTCCCATTCAACAACCCAGCCAATTGTTTGAACAAATCGTCAATATAATACCAAAAAACAAGAATGCCACAAATACTATATAAGAGGATTTTTTTTTAATTAAAAAGAGGATAATTTTCCATAAATGAGGTATGAACCCATTACTTAATTTTAGCTTATCTTTTATATGTTGTAGTTTATGAAGAACATTAATTTTTGATATTAAAAGACAGTTTAATTCTGTCAACATAATAAGAGTATAATATTACATAATTTATTCTATCAAAATAACCCTTTTTGCTCAGGCACCTTATTATTTTTTTTGGTTTTTCTTTTTTTTTTTTATGTATGACTTATAATATCTGGTATAGCTTTTATCATACAATAGACTTACAGCTAATACTTAAATTCGCAACCTCATGAACTCTTTCCCTCATTTTTTTGCATTTCTATTTATTGATTAAAATAAATTTACTGAACTGAATAACTAGTAACAATCTAATATTCAGCTAAAATACAATAATTACATCAATTATTGTACAGCCACATTTTGCAAATCTGGTCTATAAAATATATGATTACAGTATGATTATAGTTAAATTAAAAATATTAATGTTAATATTACTGTATTACCACATTTATATATTCATATATAATATATATATATATACATATGTATATATATATATAATAGTATGTTTTTCTTTTTTTTTTTATTGAAGTATAAAAAAAAAGAAAAACATACTATTATTATTATAAATATTTATATATAAATATATATTAATATATACTAAAACTTACTTTACCGTCCTTTATTCGATGAAAATTTGAAATAACCTAGCTACCAGGTCAGGCCGAGTTTGACGGCACTTCGAGATTTTGGTGAGATTGTATCTTAGAAAAATTTAACTAAATTACAAAACAACTATAACTCCAACACTAGAAACAACACCATCCAAGTAAACACTTCAAGAAAAGAGGTAAAACAAACTTTATTAATAATTGTTAACCAAGAAATCCTCATAACGAATCTTTGTGCAGTTTCAGTATTCAGTAACTGATTTCGTGTTTATAATAAAGACATAACTTGTACTCTAGCGGATAAACCCAAAACTACATACTACGGAAAAAACAAATATAATTTATTTTTTTTCTGTAAAGCGTAGTATTTTATTATTCATTTCTGACCGTCTCATAACACAAAGAACTTACCCTTAACCCTGGGGAAATTAATAAATGAATTCTTTATTGTTTAATGTTTAATCAAAGATAAGAAAATAATTTGTTATAATTCCAATGTTTACCTAATTAGATCGAACCAATGTGGCGTTGACAGAAAAAATCGATTATAACATTTTTTTTGTATTGGGAGAAGAGAAAAATCAGTGTATACAATAAATAAATACCCTGAATATTTTGTTATAAATAATAAAATGTGTATTATTTCTTGTAGAGGGTAGTTGTTACAGAGTTTCAGGAAACCAAGAAGAGGACGAACCGCCGGGAAAGTATCACCGACAAGTGGTGTTTATTTAACCTAAAATTTGGAGGCAGACGTCAAAATCAGCTGGTCTCATGAGCGGCGAATATTTAAATTAAGTAATTGTATACTCCAGGGATAATATCCTTGGTCCTCTCTCTTCTAACTACGGTCAAACAACTTCATTGAATTCTCCCAAATCACACACACACACGATTTCAGTTTTATTTCGGTAAACATAGATATAACCGCTTTTGAATTATAGTGGTGATCGCGGAAGAGACGAATAACCGGAACGATACTTTCAGATCGTTACCCGTGGGACGTTACAATATATATATATTGTAATGGTACATACCTTCAACAAACACTAATGAAGAAACATAAGAATAAATTATTAAATACTTAACACTATGATTAAAAGGGATGAGTCAGAGATAAAAGAATGGGTAATTAAAATAATAATACGATCTAGCATATGAAAGTAATCATAAAAGTAACCTGTGAGAAGAGAAAAGTAACAAGCAACGAACCAAAACGTTGAAAACAAGGATACATGGCGATTTAACCATAATAACCCAATAGATGGTAAGTGAGAAGGTAGGACCAACCCCAACACCAAGGAAAGGATATATAAATAATCACAAAGTAAATGAGAAAGTAGAACCAGCCCCAACACTAATATAAAGATATATAAATTAGAACAGAATAATTGAATAAGTAGAACCAGCCAGAACACCAGTGATAGACCAAATAGAAAGAAACCAATGAATAATAATTGTAAATAATAATTATTAATGTAAACCCAAACAAGAAATGTAAATGAGAAGTGTTAAATTTCAATAAATTAAATTTAGAAGGGTACACTAACCAAATGAATAGAGATAACTATGAACTATGATAAATCAATCTAATACGACATGAACTTGTTAATGGTAGAATTGAACCTGGTAAAGTGAGAGATAGGGAATTAGAGAAATAATGAACATTTGTAAAATGAGAAAGAGAATTTAAGTAAGCAATACCCACCAATAACACTTAAATCAAACATAGAGAGTGCAAGGTGATAGTGTTAAAATACCAAATTAAATAGAACCCCATTGATAGGGATAGACACTAATAAATCAGTGAAAAAGATTTAAGAGTGAAAAATCCTATCAGTGAGTAGTAAAAATGAGTGAAAGCTAATAATTGGTAAACACAGAAAGGACTGTGGCAATTAACAGCAATTATCAGTGAACACAAGTGTACATAACAAACTGAACCAAAGTGCAGTAAACTATGTAATTTATAGAGTTCAGATAGTAGTAGTATTGACTACCTATCATATTTTAATTTGTGAGCCATTAGTATTCTAATTTGGCAATTCATGTTATTACCAATGTATTTAAGCAAAAATGACTATTAGTGTGCTAATACACAGCATATATGATTTCTGATGTACAGAGGTAAAACCCAATATTATTAATTGAAAAATGATATGAAAAGACATTTAATATAAAGGTAATCGTTATGAAGGATTTTAATATCATATAGTAAACTGTTGTTGAAGTTTCATTTTAATGACCTAATGTCATTTGGAATTAGTTATAAGGAAATATCATGGTATTCATATGTTTAATTAATGTTTATGTTTTTATCTTTTATATTATGTAATAATTATAACTCACCAAAAATCAAGAGGAGATGAAGAGAATGAACATTGTGAGTAATGACATGCAATAATAATTATGTTTAATGAATAGGAATATGGCTGTGGGAATTATGTAGACCATAAGACTAAATGTTATATTTTAAGTAATAGAGAATAAGAAATAATAATTCAATTACAAACAAAAGCAGTAAATAAGAAACAAAATAAATTCAGACAAATCTAATGATACTGAAAACGCAGTTATAACAATAGACACGCCAGAATATGGAAACTAATAAAATAACATACAATTACTATAGAACAGACATAAAACCATTCAACAAATGAACAAATCATGTATAAAACAAATCAGAACCTATACAAGGGGAAAATCAAATGTAATCTGTGTAAATTAAGAAAAAATAGACAATTGCTGTTTAGGCCTAGGCAAATGCCTAACTGTAAAACAACAAAAACTACAAATTTAAGAATTAAACTATAACATTAGCAAAACTAAGGCAAGTAAACAATAAAGGACAATTAGGTAATCAGATTAAGAGAGAAATGTTAAAGTAATCATGTAAAATAAGAAAACAGTGTATTTAAATAATATCAACATAACTGTCCAAATGTTAATACACATCAGTAAACCCAACCTTATGGGATGTTAAATTAATCTTTGAAACAAAATACAAACAGTGGTGATGATATTTAATACTTAAAAAAGAATACCGAAGATTAATAGCAATCAGAAGATATGTAACCTTTTTGAATAAAAATTCAAATCTTCTAACAATGGTCTTAAGTCGAGTTTATCCAATCAGAATCTTTGAGTTACCATGACAACAGCAGAATATTGATGATTTTCAGTTAGGAACGTTAGAATCATATAGTGACGCTTACGAAGAGAGACGCCACGCCGTGAAGGGCCCAAAATTTGATTTAAAAATAGTAAAAGTGACCATATTTCATGAAGTGAAGGACCGAACTAACTGATGAGGGGATGACACATTCAACCCAGGCCAAGGACCAGCTTAATTAAATCCAAATCTATTAAAATAAGTCAACTAACAAGAAAAAGACGTAAGGCGTACCTGAAGCCAAAGATGTTTGAAGAATGAAGAACCAACATCGATGAACCCAACCTAAATTAACTATCTGACACTACACTTCCAAGCAACTGATGATAAGTATTGCTGAATTAATTAAATATCTGAAATAAATTCTCTATCAACTTTCTCACTAAACTGTGAACTCTCACTATAACTGATGGTATTATTTTTTCAAGGATTGATAAATAAAACATATTTTATGCATACTAACTAACGGATTATAACCTATGTACTACACGAATGACATCGTCACACACTTTGACACCACAACTTTGAATCTAATGTAAACCTTGTTCAATTTTAATTATCACGATTATAAAGTGATATATTGTAATTAATTATCTTGTTTTAAAACTTCTTTGTCGTACTTAAAAGGATTCATTGGCAAATTTATTGTGTATAAATAATAAACGCCGTCTATTGTGGCGATAGAAAAACATAGCATTGCCAACCCAGCCTTCCACTGAGTGAACGATTATTTATTGCCGAGGCTAAAACATATTATATTAATCACATTTTGTATAAGCGTTAATGAAGATTAACAAGTTCTGAAGCCAAATAAAAAAAGTGTGAATTGTTACTAACTGTCCAATAATTATTTTCAAAATATTATGTATGTTGTGTTTTGTAGCAGAGAGTAGAATTAACCAACATTATTTTACGTTGGTAACACGTTCTCCCACTCAAGCGAGATTTGAGCTCCAGCCAGTTGGCGAACAATTCGAATCAACACTACCATACCGTAAAACAACTAAGATAGAGTCTTTTAATTGTTTTCAGGCAAAACAATTTGGCGCCTATCGGGAAGAAGTAAAGAGTGAGAAGGGACAGGTAAGGACACACAGGCTACACGACGCTTTTATCACACAGAAAACGCGTCCGACGTGCGACTTAATAAACACAACGACAGAACGAGACTTAATAACGTTCGAAAAAATTAAACACTAAAACACAATTACTACAAAGTGGCGCACCAACTAGTAAGGCTAGATTTACGAGGAAAATAATATCTAGCGGCAAGTACGAAAGAAGACGAACAAGATGAAGAGGGCATCATCACTGAGGCGGACGAAGGAGGCCGAAAAGCAAGTTAGAGTGAGCGACAAGGAAGTGACTTCGGTCGAGGACGCCGAACAAATGTTACCTCCCATGGAGCCAGTCAAACCCGTGCAGCCAGAAAACCAACCAGAGAAACCAACACAGACTGAGGAGGAGAGATTCCAAGAGATGATGGGAATGAACAAAAATATAACGTCATTTAAAGAAGATTTCAAGGAAGAATTTAAGAAAAATAAGGAGGAAATTAATAAGAAAGTGGACGAGAACAGTAAAACCATGGAAGAAAAAATAGACAAGAACAGTAAAACCATGGAAGAAAAAATAGACAACAACAGCCAGCAAATGGCCGAAAATAGTAAGAAAATGGCAGTGAACATGGAAAACTTAAAAGAAGAGTTGAAACAGAACAACCAGAAAAACTTGGAGGAGTTGAAGGAAGAATTGAGCAGAACTATTGAAAATAATAATGAACTGATCAATAAGAAGATCGAGGAGGAGATGACGGGTATACGACAAGAGATTTCTGAAATACACGGAAAATGGGAAAATACGAGCCATGAACTGCAACAAACGAAGGAAGACTTCGGCGACCGAATAACTAACCTGGAAGAAGATAGCCAGATTTGGATAGAATCCATACGAACCGCAACCGAACAAAATATAACGCAGGTACGGACAGACTTTGGAGAGAAACGCCGGGAGATCGACACCGCCGTAAGCGAAGTTTGCGGACAAGGTCAGCACAATAAAGAAAAAATCGAAGAGATCCAGAAACGAGAGATTGCCAAAATCAGAGAGGAGCTGGAAGTCATTAATAACAACCCGCCGATAATGTCACAATACCAACACATGGACAACCGGGAAGTCATTAATTTCAAACAATACAGGCGAAACCCGATGGAGTTCTTAGAGAGAGTGGATGAACAACTGGCCAAGACTCGGGAGAACAGATGGACCATTATCCGAGGGTATTTGGACGAGTACTTCCGTGACATAAATGATAATTGGTGGACGGCTATGAGACACGACCTCATGAACTACGAGGAATTTAAAGACGTGTTTAAAAGGAAATACTGGTCGGAGGCAACACAAAACATTGTGCGAGATAGTATATGTTCGGCAGGTATGACGCCACCAGAGGGACGACTTTCACGGCATATTTCTTGGGAAAAGTATGTCTAGCAAGGAATCTGGAGCCGAAAATTCCGGAAGAGAGTTTAGTAACGAAACTCGCCTTTCACTATGAAGAGGGTGTCTCCAGAGCACGGCTGGGCAGTCAAATTAAAACCATACAATCCATGGCAGCCCTATTAGAAGACTATGAAAGGGAGCGATACTACCGTAGGAGTCGACAGCGGGACGACAGGGGCGATAACAAAAAGTTTCAAAACGGTTATCAATTTAATAACAATAATTACCGCTCAAATTATAATAGCTGTAATAATACGAATAACCAACCCAACGAGTCACATAATAGACCAAATAATAATCCGGCCAGCCAACCAAACAACGGCTATAATAACAACAACAGGCCAAACAATCAAAATAATCAGTACAACCGGCCAAATCATCCACAACATCAACCCTATAGGCCGAATAACACGAACTACAACCGGCCAAATTTCAACAACAACAACAATGATAATAGGAATCGTAACAACCCAGATCGTAGCTATCGTCAAGTACATTATGTAAGAGCCGAAATTGATGGGAGAAATAGGTCGTATTATCAGGGACGACGAAGTGCCGACCGAAATGCCTATGGACACCGGTACAATAATAGCAACTACGGACATGATAATACATCCAACACGGGCCGAAGTCGTAGCCAAGAGGTATACAGGCATGACCGATATGAAGAAGATCATAACCAGCCTGAACCCCGACCGTCAACGAGCGGAAATCAGCCAACAAGTCAACAAGACAGGCATAACGAACAGTCCGAGACGACGTTAAACTAGGAGCGGCAGTGAAAAAGCTACTTATACCCTCACTGAACCAGTCTATTGGGTTAAATCGCAAAGGTGCACAAATCAACGACGAACGCACAATTACGATCGTACGAAACAATTATTTAAAACATATTGTAGAAGAATTGCTCGAGGAAAGTAATAACCAATCTGATAATAAACACAGCGAAATTGCTTATATCTCAACAAAAGTTAACGGAGTACTGACACCAATCATGATAGACACGGGATCAAATATTTCATTAATCGACAGTATCAAACTTCAAAAGATCCAAGAAGCGAGTAAGACAACAATACTTACGCTACCCATCAGCAACATTGTCCTTGTAGGAGCGACCGGACGACAAAATAGAACCGTCCGAAAACAAGTACAACTCGAACTGACGAGCGACGGACAAACAGTAACAATGACGTTCTTAGTAGCCAGCGGATTACCATTCCAGATGCTAATTGGTTGCGGTATGCTGCGCCAGTACTCAGCCATAATTGACTTATGCAAATATAAGCTATTTTTGAAGAAGGGTGACATACAATGGACAACCGAATTAACCAATAGTGACGAAATACAGCCGAATAAAACCATGTATCATATCCAGAAATGCCGAAATACTGGGGAACAGACACCGAATAGTGGAATTTGTGACGAGACCGACAATGAAGAACTATGGCAAGAAAAAATCGAAGAAATCCGAACTTTCCAGAGAGAGAAAACGAACGCACAATTAACAGTTCAACAAGCTGAACAACTGATAGAAGTGTATAATAGATACAAGCACGTATTTTCAGATACACCTGGGAAGGGCAGACATTATCAGTGCGAGATTCAATTCCGAGAGCCTGTCAACGTGTTAAAAAAATCTTACCCAATCACAATTTTCAATGGAGGGGGCGGTGAGAAGAGAGATTACTTCATTAATTCAATTTCCCAATGGGGGACATATAACCAATCCTCTATGAAAAAGTATTATGAAATGCAAGAAAAACATCCTGAAACCAATTAATAAATAGCTAGTGTTAAAAAAGGAAGAAAAATAAACAAAACAAATAATAAAAAGATCATGTGTATCATACCCACTAATAATATCACATCCTTAAGAGCTAAAGAGTGTGAATAAAAGAAAAAGATTATTATCTTATTAATTTACCTTATTTCCGTCTTGTGACTTATTTTTCCTGTTGTAGGTTACTTTTGACATGTTTCGGAGCTCTTCAATGCTCCATCTTCAGAAAATCCGTTGCTTAGACTTTGTCACGTTAATATTAAAATCTGGTATTGAAAACATATGCACAACACTAAACATGTATACATTTACACAATGGTCACATATATGAAACTACATAGTTCGGGTGCACCCAACACTGTTACATGTTAGACTGTCCAGTATCAACTACACTTTGTCTCTTAGTTCTATTCAAGATTGTATCGTATAGATAGTTCGATGTAAAGTCCAGTTGCTCGTTCAAAACATTGTCGGGTTCATATTTGAATGCCTGGTAAATTTCGAATTCTTCAATAGCATTCATGAATAGTCCTTTATCACATATATGTATGGCTTTAAAATTCGATTCAAAATTTTTGTAATTATGGCCTTTAGATATTAGATGCTTCGCGAATTGAGAACTGTTCGTGTAAATATTATTTTTGGGTAGATGTTCTCTAAATCTCTGTAAAAAACCCCGACCTATCTGACCAATATAGAATTTATCGCAATCACTACAATTTATTTTATATATTCCGGTTTTTTTGGTAGTAGGTTGACGTGATTTAGTTCTTAGTAAGTTCCCTATGTTACTGTTGGTACGGAATGATATTATGATATTTCGTTTTTTGAACTCGTTTACAAGAGCTAAAGCAGTTCTTCTTGAATACAATGTGGATATGTATTTCATTTTTGTATCTCCGCTTTTTTTATGGTTGGTTGCATGTTTGTGTAACAATTTATCTATTAAAGTTGGTTGGTATCCATTGACAATAGCAATATGTTTAATGATGTTAAGTTCTTCTATATAATCGTTTCGTTCCATCGGTATTGTTGCTAGTCTGTGTGTAAGACTATTAAATGCCGCAATTTTTGTACATATGGGTGATAGGAGCTGGCGTGTATAACCATATCAGTGGAGGTTGGTTTTCTATATATCTTGTAACGGAGTTTGTTAATACGTTTTATTAAAGTTAGATCCAGAAAATTTAATTCATTGTTGTACTCAACTTCAATAGTAAATTTTATGTTGGGATTAATACCGTTCATATGCGTGAGTAATTGGTGTAATTGTCTTTCGGTGCCATTAAATATTACTATGGTGTCATCAACATATCTTTTATATAGTTTAATGTGTTTGTGAAACTTATTATTTGCTGATAATAGGTATGTGTTTTCATAGTGGTTAAGGTAGATTTCGGACAAAATAGCAGATAACGGTGACCCCATTGCTAGCCCGTCTTTTTGGATGAAGAAATTTCCGTCAAAAGCAAAATAATTTTGTTTTAAAATAATGTCTAAAATATATATTAATTCATTTATCATCTGTTGGTCCATTATTTTGGTTTTCAATAGGTTATTCTTAAGGATGTTTAAGGTTTCTTGAATTGGTATGTTCGTATATAGGTTTACTATGTCGAACGATGCTAGTTTGTATTGTACTTCCATATTGAAATTTTTTGTTATATTAATTAATTCTAAACTGTTTTTAAGGCTATGATCTTTTTGTATATTTATATTATTTTTTATTATTTCGGATAATTTCTTTGCAATTTTATAGCTTGGTGCTGTGGTAAAATTGATGAGCGGTCTGATTGGTGTGTTAACCTTATGTATCTTAGGTAGACCGGTGAATTGTGGAGCACTTGCTTTCATTTGTTTTAAGTGATGATTCGATTTATTGCCGAGGAGTCGTGTACATTTATTAATAGCATTATTTACAATACGAGTAAACTTCGTTGTAGGGTCATTACTAACTTGTGTTATATTATTGTTGTTGATAAATTCATACACTTTATCGATATAAACATTATTATTAATGATTACAGTGGTATTGCTTTTATCAGCTTTCAATATTAAAGCGTTATTTTCATTTAATTTGTCTCTAATTTGTTTCACAATTCTATATTCATTCCTGTATTTCATGTTTTGTTGATAATGAAATTCGTTTGTTTCAATTGATTTGTGTAATTTCCTATTGATCAGAACTTTCATTCTGTGAATTTTAGAGAACATCTACCCAAAAATAATATTTACACGAACCGCTCTCAATCGCGAAACATCTAATATCTAAAGGCCATAATTACAAAAATTTTGAATTGAATTTTAAAGCTATACATATATGTGATAAAGGACTATTCATGAATGCTATTGAAGAATTCAAAATTTACCAGCCATTCAAATATGAACCCGACAATGTTTTGAACGAGCAACTGGACTTTAGATCGCACTATCTATATGATACAATCTTGAATAGAACTAAGAGACAAAGTGTAGTTGATACCGGACAGTCTAACATGTGACAGTGTTGGGTGCACCCGAACTATGTAGTTTCATATATGTGACCATTGTGTAAATGTATACATGTTTAGTGTTGTGCATATGTTTTCAATACCAGATTTTAATATTAACGTGACAAAGTCTAAGCAACGGATTTTCTGAAGATGGAGCATTGAAGAGCTCCGAAACGCGTCAAAAGTAACCTACAACAGGAAAAATAAGTCACAAGACGGAAATAAGGTAAATTAATAAGATAATTAAATCTGTGACTTGTTTACCATCTAATAATGATTTACTTAAAAAAAAAGATTATAATTTGAAATAATTTATTGTATAAACTAAATGATAATAATGTGGAGAATCCTACAAATGATATTTATTTTGTAGTCGCACTAAGACAACTTATATAATTTTGTTAATGATTGACTGTAGATAAGTCCAGCAATCATATGTATAATTGACGGCGGAGCAATGGAGTCAAAAGTACCCGTCCGATCCGATTCAATATAATGTTAGGGAAGAAATGTTAGGGAATTAGATATCAAAGGGATAAGAACATTAAACAAAAATTAATACAAAAATCAAGAAGAATACTGATACTCAATAAAATAGTAAGAACCGATAGCTCAAAACTAACCAGTGATTAAGAAAATAAATTGAAATAATGATTGATAATTTAAATCAAAAACCTGAACAATATTTGCTGAAATAATCAATTTTAGTGGCAGGGCAATATGTAGTGGTACATATCTTCAACAAACACTAATGAAGAAACATGATAAGAATAAATTATTAAATACTTAACACTATGATTAAAAGGGATGAGTCAGAGATGAAAGAATGGGTAATTAAAATAATAATACGATCAAGCATATGAAAGTAATCATAAAAGTAACCTCTGAGAAGAGAAAAGTAACAAGCAACGAACCAAAATGTTGAAAACAAGGATACATGGCGATTTAACCATAATAACCCAATAGATGGTAAGTGAGAAGGTAAGACCAACCCCAACACCAAGGAAAGGATAAAATAAATAATCACAAAGTAAATGAAAAAGTAGAACCAGCCCCAACACTAATATAAAGATATATAAATTAGAACAGAATAAGTGAATAAGTAGAACACCAGTGATAGACCAAATAAAAAGAAACCAATGAATAATAATTGTAAATAATAATTATTAATGTAAACCCAAACAAGCAATGTAAATGAGAAGTGTTAAATTTCAATAAATTAAATTTAGAAGGGTACATTAACCAAATGAATAGAGATAACTATGATAAATCAATCTAATACGACATGAACTTGTTAACGGTATAATTGAACCTGGTAAAGTGAGAGATAGGGAATTAGAGAAATAATGAACATTTGTAAAATGAGGAAGAGAATTTAAGTAAGCAATACCCACCAGTAACACTTAAATCAAACATAGAGAGTGCAAGGTGATAGTGTTAAAATACCAAATTAAATAGAACCCCATTGATAGGGATAGACACTAATAAATCAGTGAAAAAGATTTAAGAGTGAAAAAAACCTATAGGTGAGTAGTAAAAATGAGTGAAAGCTAATAATTGGTAAACACAGAAAGGACTGTGGCAATTAACAGCAATTATCAGTGAACACAAGTGTACATAACAAACTGAACCAAAGTGCAGTAAACTATGTAATTAATAGAGTTCAGATAGGAGTAGTATTGACTACCTATCATATTTTAATTTGTGAGCCATTAGTATTCTAAGTTGGCAATTCATGTTATTACCAATGTATTTAAGCAAAAATGACTATTAGTGTGCTAATACACAGTATATATGATTTCTGATGTACAGAGGTAAAACCCAATATTATTAATTTAAAAATTATATGAAAAGACATTTAATATAAAGGTAATCGTTATGAAGGATTTTAATATCATATAGTAAACTGTTGTTGAAGTTTCATTTTAATGACCTAATGTCATTTGGAATTAGTTATAAGGAAATATCATGGTATTCATATGTTTAATTAATGTTTATGTTTTTATCTTTTATATTATGTAATAATTATAACTCACCAAAAATCAAGAGGAGATGAAGAGAATGAACATTGTGAGTAATGACATGCAATAATAATTATGTTTAATGAATAGGAATATGGCTGTGGGAATTATGTAGACCATAAGACTAAATGTTATATTTTAAGTAATAGAGAATAAGAAATAATAATTCAATTACAAACAAAAGCAGTAAATAAGAAACAAAATAAATTCAGACAAATCTAATGATACTGAAAACGCAGTTATAACAATAGACACGCCAGAATATGGAAACTAATAAAATAACATACAATTACTATAGAACAGACATAAAACCATTCAGCAAATGAACAAATCATGTATAAAACAAATCAGAACCTATACAAGGGGAAAATCAAATGTAATCTGTGTAAATTAAGAAAAAATAGCCAATTGCTGTTTAGGCCTAGGCAAATGCCTAACTGTAAAACAACAAAAACTACAAATTTTAAGAATTAAACTATAACATTAGCAAAACTAAGGCAAGTAAACAATAAAGGACAATTAGGTAATCAGATTAAGAGAGAAATGTTAAAGTAATCATGTAAAATAAGAAAACAGTGTATTTAAATAATATCAACATAACTGTCCAAATGTTAATACACATCAGTAAACCCAACCTTATGGGATGTTAAATTAATCTTTGAAACAAAATACAAACAGTGGTGATGATATTTAATACTTAAAAAAGAATACCGAAGATTAATAGCTATCAGCAGATATGTAACCTTTTTGAATAAAAATTCAAATCTTCTAACAATGGTCTTAAGTCGAGTTTATCCAATCAGAATCTTTGAGTTACCATGACAACAGCAGAATATTGATGATTTTCAGTTAGGAACGTTAGAATCATATAGTGACGCTTACGAGGAGAGACGCAACGCTGTGAAGGGCCCAAAATTTGATTTAAAAATAGTAAAAGTGACCATATTTCATGAAGTGAAGGACCGAACTAACTGATGAGGGGATGACACATTCAACCCAGGCCAAGGACCAGCTTAATTAAATCCAAATCTATTAAAATAAGTCAACTAACAAGAAAAAGACGTAAGGCGTACCTGAAGCCAAAGATGTTTGAAGAATGAAGAACCAACATCGATGAACCCAACCTAAATTAACTATCTGACACTACACTTCCAAGCAACTGATAATAAGTATTGCTGAATTAATTAAATATCTGAAATAAATTCTCTATCAACTTTCTCACTAAACTGTGAACTCTCACTATAACTGATGGTATTATTTTTTCAAGGATTGATAAATAAAACATATTTTATACATACTAACTAACGGATTATAACCTATGTACTACACGAATGACACCGTCACACACTTTGACACCACAACTTTGAATCTAATGTAAACCTTGTTCAATTTTAATTATCACGATTATAAAGTGATATATTGTAATTAATTATCTTGTTTTAAAACTTCTTTGTCGTACTTAAAAGGATTCATTGGCAAATTTATTGTGTATAAATAATAAACGCCGTCTATTGTGGCGATAGAAAAACATAGCATTGCCAACCCAGCCTTCCGCTGAGTGAACGATTATTTATTGCCGAGGCTAAAACATATTATATTAATCACATTTTGTATAAGCGTTAATGAAGATTAACAAGTTCTGAAGCCAAATAAAAAAAGTGTGAATCGTTACTAACTGTCCAATAATTATTTTCAAAATATTATGTATGTTGTGTTTTGTAGCAGCGAGTAGAATTAACCAACATTATTTTACGTTGGTAACACGTTCCCCCACTCAAGCGAGATTTGAGCTCCAGCCAGTTGGCGAACAATTCGA
Source organism: Magicicada septendecula (assembly GCA_034769895.1). Classification (NCBI taxonomy): domain Eukaryota; kingdom Metazoa; phylum Arthropoda; class Insecta; order Hemiptera; family Cicadidae; genus Magicicada; species Magicicada septendecula. The sequence goes on along the minus strand of CM068368.1, from coordinate 259,038,053 downwards.
ATCAACACTACCATACCGTAAAACAACTAAGATAGAATCTTTTAATTGTTTTCAGGCAAAACAATTTGGCGCCTATCGGGAAGAAGTAAAGAGTGAGAAGGGACAGGTAAGGACACACAGGCTACACGACGCTTTTATCACACAGAAAACGCGTCCGACGTGCGACTTAATAAACGCAACGACAGAACGAGACTTAATAACGTTCAAAAAAATTAAACACTAAAACACAATTACTACAAAGTGGCGCACCAACTAGTAAGGCTAGATTTATGAGGAAAATAATATCTAGCGGCAAGTACGAAAGAAGACGAACAAGATGAAGAGGGCATCATCACTGAGGCGGACGAAGGAGGCCGAAAAGCAAGTTAGAGTGAGCGACAAGGAAGTGACTTCGGTCGAGGACGCCGAACAAATGTTACCTCCCATGGAGCCAGTCAAACCCGTGCAGCCAGAAAACCAACCAGAGAAACCAACACAGACTGAGGAGGAGAGATTCCAAGAGATGATGGGAATGAACAAAAATATAACGTCATTTAAAGAAGATTTCAAGGAAGAATTTAAGAAAAATAAGGAGGAAATTAATAAGAAAGTGGACGAGAACAGTAAAAACATGGAAGAAAAAATAGACAAGAACAGTAAAACCATGGAAGAAAAAATAGACAACAACAGCCAGCAAATGGCCGAAAGTAGTAAGAAAATGGCAGTGAACATGGAAAACTTAAAAGAAGAGTTGAAACAGAACAACCAGAAAAACTTGGAGGAGTTGAAGGAAGAATTGAGCAGAACTATTGAAAATAATAATGAACTGATCAATAAGAAGATCGAGGAGGAGATGACGGGTATACGACAAGAGATTTCTGAAATACACGGAAAATGGGAAAATACGAGCCATGAACTGCAACAAACGAAGGAAGACTTCGGCGACCGAATAACTAACCTGGAAGAAGATAGCCAGATTTGGATAGAATCCATACGAACCGCAACCGAACAAAATATAACGCAGGTACGGACAGACTTTGGAGAGAAACGCCGGGAGATCGACACCGCCGTAAGCGAAGTTTGCGGACAAGGTCAGCACAATAAAGAAAAAATCGAAGAGATCCGGAAACGAGAGATTGCCAAAATCAGAGAGGAGCTGGAAGTCATTAATAACAACCCGCCGATAATGTCACAATACCAACACATGGACAACCGGGAAGTCATTAATTTCAAACAATACAGGCGAAACCCGATGGAGTTCTTAGAGAGAGCGGATGAACAACTGGCCAAGACTCGGGAGAACAGATGGACCATTATCCGAGGGTATTTGGACGAGTACTTCCGTGACATAAATGATAATTGGTGGACGGCTATGAGACACGACCTCATGAACTACGAGGAATTTAAAGACGTGTTTAAAAGGAAATACTGGTCGGAGGCAACACAAAACATTGTGCGAGATAGTATATGTTCGGCAGGTATGACGCCACCAGAGGGACGACTTTCACGGCATATTTCTTGGGAAAAGTATGTCTAGCAAGGAATCTGGAGCCGAAAATTCCGGAAGAGAGTTTAGTAACGAAACTCGCCTTTCACTATGAAGAGGGTGTCTCCAGAGCGCGGCTGGGCAGTCAAATTAAAACCATACAATCCATGGCAGCCCTATTAGAAGACTATGAAAGGGAGCGATACTACCGTAGGAGTCGACAGCGGGACGACAGGGGCGATAACAAAAAGTTTCAAAACGGTTATCAATTTAATAACAATAATTACCGCTCAAATTATAATAGCTGTAATAATACGAATAACCAACCCAACGAGTCACATAATAGACCAAATAATAATCCGGCCAGCCAACCAAACAACGGCTATAATAACAACAACAGGCCAAACAATCAAAATAATCAGTACAACCGGCCAAATCATCCACAACATCAACCCTATAGGCCGAATAACACGAACTACAACTGGCCAAATTTCAACAACAACAACAATGATAATAGGAATCGTAACAACCCAGATCGTAGCTATCGTCAAGTACATTATGTAAGAGCCGAAAGTGATGGGAGAAATAGGTCGTATTATCAGGGACGACGAAGTGCCGACCGAAATGCCTATGGACACCGGTACAATAATAGCAACTACGGACATGATAATACATCCAACACGGGCCGAAGTCGTAGCCAAGAGGTATACAGGCATGACCGATATGAAGAAGATCATAACCAGCCTGAACCCCGACCGTCAACGAGCGGAAATCAGCCAACAAGTCAACAAGACAGGCATAACGAACAGTCCGAGACGACGTTAAACTAGGAGCGGCAGTGAAAAAGCTACTTATACCCTCACTGAACCAGTCTATTGGGTTAAATCGCAAAGGTGCACAAACCAACGACGAACGCACAATTACGATCGTACGAAACAATTATTTAAAACATATTGTAGAAGAATTGCTCGAGGAAAGTAATAACCAATCTGATAATAAACACAGCGAAATTGCTTATATCTCAACAAAAGTTAACGGAGTACTGACACCAATCATGATAGACACGGGATCAAATATTTCATTAATCGACAGTATCAAACTTCAAAAGATCCAAGAAGCGAGTAAGACAACAATACTTACGCTACCCATCAGCAACATTGTCCTTGTAGGAGCGACCGGACGACAAAATAGAACCGTCCGAAAACAAGTACAACTCAAACTGACGAGCGACGGACAAACAGTAACAATGACGTTCTTAGTAGCCAGCGGATTACCATTCCAGATGCTAATTGGTTGCGGTATGCTGCGCCAGTACTCAGCCATAATTGACTTAAGCAAATATAAGCTATTTTTGAAGAAGGGTGACATACAATGGACAACCGAATTAACCAATAGTGACGAAATACAGCCGAATAAAACCATGTATCATATCCAGAAATGCCGAAATACTGGGGAACAGACACCGAATAGTGGAATTTGTGACGAGACCGACAATGAAGAACTATGGCAAGAAAAAATCGAAGAAATCCGAACTTTCCAGAGAGAGAAAACGAACGCACAATTAACAGTTCAACAAGCTGAACAACTGATAGAAGTGTATAATAGATACAAGCACGTATTTTCAGATACACCTGGGAAGGTCAGAGATTATCAGTGTGAGATTCAATTCCGAGAGCCTGTCAACTTGTTAAAAAAATCTTACCCGATCACAATTTTCAATGGAGGAGGCGGTGAGAAGAGAGATTACTTCATTAATTCAATTTCCCAATGGAGAAGAATATCAGTTCGATGACGTGCAATTTCACCATAAGATACTAGAGAAGACGGACAAGATCAGACAAAAATATAAGCAAATGCAACCGAAACCCATACAATATCAGATTGGAGAGCAAATACTACTTAGAAACAGAGGATTACCAAGCACCATGGAAGGGATAGCCAAGAAGCTATTACTACTTTACACAGGACCCTATATAGTAAGTAAAGACAATCAAAATAACACATATGAGATTGTAGACCCAAAGATGCAAAGAAGAAAGGGGACATATAACCAATCCTCTATGAAAAAGTATTATCAAATGCAAGAAAAACATCCTGAAACCAATTAATAAATAGCTAGTGTTAAAAAAGGAAGAAAAATAAACAAAACAAATAATAAAAAGATCATGTGTATCATACCCACTAATAATATCACATCGCTAAGAGCTAAAGAGTGTGAATAAAAGAAAAAGATTATTATCTTATTAATTTACCTTATTTCCATCTTGTGACTTATTTTTCCTGTTGTAGGTTACTTTTGACGCGTTTCGGATCTCTTCAATGCTCCATCTTCAGAAAATCCGTTGCTTAGACTTTGTCACGTTAATATTAAAATCTGGTATTGAAAACATATGCACAACACTAAACATGTATACATTTACACAATGGTCACATATATGAAACTACATAGTTCGGGTGCACCCAACACTGTCACATGTTAGACTGTCCGGTATCAACTACACTTTGTCTGTTAGTTCTATTCAAGATTGTATCGTATAGATAGTGCGATCTAAAGTCCAGTTGCTCGTTCAAAACATTGTCGGGTTCATATTTGAATGCCTGGTAAATTTCGAATTCTGCAATAGCATTCATGAATAGTCCTTTATCACATATATGTATGGCTTTAAAATTCAATTCAAAATTTTTGTAATTATGGCCTTTAGATATTAGATGCTTCGCGAATTGAGAGCGGTTCGTGTAAATATTATTTTTGGGTAGACGTTCTCTAAATCTCTGTAAAAAACCCCGACCTGTCTGACCAATATAGAATTTATCGCAATCACTACAATTTATTTTATATATTCCGGTTTTTTTGGTAGTAGGTTGACGTGATTTAGTTCTTAGTAAGTTCCCTATGTTACTGTTGGTACGGAATGATATTATGATTTTCGTTTTTTGAACTCGTTTACAAGAGCTAAGGCAGTTCTTCTTGAATAAAATGTGGATATGTATTTCATTTTTGTATCTCCGCTTTTTTTATGGTTGGTTGCATGTTTGTGTAACAATTTATCTATTAAAGTTGGTTGGTATCCATTGACAATAGCAATATGTTTAATGATGTTAAGTTCTTCTATATAATCGTTTCGTTCCATCGGTATTGTTGCTAGTCTGTGTGTAAGACTATTAAATGCTGCTATTTTTTGTACATATGGGTGATAGGAGCTGGCGTGTATAACCATATCAGTGGAGGTTGGTTTTCTATATATCTTGTAACGGAGTTTGTTAATACGTTTTATTAAAGTTAGATCCAGAAAATTTAATTCATTGTTGTACTCAACTTCAATAGTAAATTTTATGTTGGGATTAATACCGTTCATATGCGTGAGTAATTGGTGTAATTGTCTTTCGGTGCCATTAAATATTACTATGGTGTCATCAACATATCTTTTATATAGTTTAATGTGTTTGTGAAACTTATTATTTGCTGATAATAGGTATGTGTTTTCATAGTGGTTAAGGTAGATTTCGGACAAAATAGCAGATAACGGTGACCCCATTGCTAGCCCGTCTTTTTGGATGAAGAAATTTCTGTCGAAAGCAAAATAATTTTGTTTTAAAATAATGTCTAAAATATATATTAATTCATTTATCATCTGTTGGTCCATTATTTTGGTTTTCAATAGGTTATTCTTAAGGATGTTTAAGGTTTCTTGAATTGGTATGTTCGTATATAGGTTTACTATGTCGAACGATGCTAGTTTGTATTGTACTTCCATATTGAAATTTTTTGTTATATTAATTAATTCTAAACTGTTTTTAAGGCTATGATCTTTTTGTATATTTATATTATTTTTTATTATTTCGGATAATTTCTTTGCAATTTTATAGCTTGGTGCTGTGGTAAAATTGATGAGCGGTCTGATTGGTGTGTTAACCTTATGTATCTTAGGTAGACCGGTGAATTGTGGAGCACTTGCTTTCATTTGTTTTAAGTGATGATTCGATTTATTGCCGAGGAGTCGTGTACATTTATTAATAGCATTATTTACAATACGAGTAAACTTCGTTGTAGGGTCGTTACTAACTTGTGTTATATTATTGTTGTTGATAAATTCATACACTTTATCGATATAAACATTATTATTAATGATTACAGTTACAGTTGCTTTTATCAGCTTTCAATATTAAAGCGTTATTTTCATTTAATTTGTCTCTAATTTGTTTCACAATTCTATATTCATTCCTGTATTTCATGTTTTGTTGATAATGAAATTCGTTTGTTTCAATTGATTTGTGTAATTTCCTATTGATCAGAACTTTCATTCTGTGAATTTTAGAGAACATCTACCCAAAAATAATATTTACACGAACCGCTCTCAATCGCGAAACATCTAATATCTAAAGGCCATAATTACAAAAATTTTGAATTGAATTTTAAAGCTATACATATATGTGATAAAGGACTATTCATGAATGCTATTGAAGAATTCAAAATTTACCAGCCATTCAGATATGAACCCGACAATGTTTTGAACGAGCAACTGGACTTTAGATCGCACTATCTATATGATACAATCTTGAATAGAACTAAGAGACAAAGTGTAGTTGATACCGGACAGTCTAACATGTGACAGTGTTGGGTGCACCCGAACTATGTAGTTTCATATATGTGACCATTGTGTAAATGTATACATGTTTAGTGTTGTGCATATGTTTTCAATACAAGATTTTAATATTAACGTGACAAAGTCTAAGCAACGGATTTTCTGAAGATGGAGCATTGAAGAGCTCCGAAACGCGTCAAAAGTAACCTACAACAGGAAAAATAAGTCACAAGACGGAAATAAGGTAAATTAATAAGATAATTAAATCTGTGACTTGTTTACCATCTAATAATGATTTACTTAAAAAAAAGATTATAATTTGAAATAATGTATTGTATAAACTAAATGATAATAATGTGGAGAATCCTACAAATGATATTTATTTTGTAGTCGCACTAAGACAACTTATATAATTTTGTTAATGATTGACTGTAGATAAGTCCAGCAATCATATGTATAATTGACGGCGGAGCAATGGAGTCAAAAGTACCCGTCCGATCCGATTCAATATAATGTTAGGGAAGAAATGTTAGGGAATTAGATATCAAAGGGATAAGAACATTAAACAAAAATTAATACGAAAATCAAGAAGAATACTGATACTCAATAAAATAGTAAGAACCGATAGCTCAAAACTAACCAGTGATTAAGAAAATAAATTGAAATAATGATTGATAATTTCAATCAAAAACCTGAACGATATTTGCTGAAATAATCAATTTTAGTGGCAGGGCAATATGTAGTGGTACATATCTTCAACAAACACTAATGAAGAAACATGATAAGAATAAATTATTAAATACTTAACACTATGATTAAAAGGGATGAGTCAGAGATGAAAGAATGGGTAATTAAAATAATAATACGATCAAGCATATGAAAGTAATCATAAAAGTAACCTCTGAGAAGAGAAAAGTAACAAGCAACGAACCAAAATGTTGAAAACAAGGATACATGGCGATTTAACCATAATAACCCAATAGATGGTAAGTGAGAAGGTAGGACCAACCCCAACACCAAGGAAAGGATAAAATAAATAATCACAAAGTAAATGAGAAAGTAGAACCAGCCCCAACACTAATATAAAGATATATAAATTAGAACAGAATAAGTGAATAAGTAGAACACCAGTGATAGACCAAATAAAAAGAAACCAATGAATAATAATTGTAAATAATAATTATTAATGTAAACCCAAACAAGCAATGTAAATGAGAAGTGTTAAATTTCAATAAATTAAATTTAGAAGGGTACATTAACCAAATGAATAGAGATAACTATGATAAATCAATCTAATACGACATGAACTTTTTAACGGTATAATTGAACCTGGTAAAGTGAGAGATAGGGAATTAGAGAAATAATGAACATTTGTAAAATGAGGAAGAGAATTTAAGTAAGCAATACCCACCAGTAACACTTAAATCAAACACAGAGAGTGCAAGGTGATAGTGTTAAAATACCAAATTAAATAGAACCCCATTGATAGGGATAGACACTAATAAATCAGTGAAAAAGATTTAAGAGTGAAAAAAACCTATCGGTGAGTAGTAAAAATGAGTGAAAGCTAATAATTGGTAAACACAGAAAGGACTGTGGCAATTAACAGCAATTATCAGTGAACACAAGTGTACATAACAAACTGAACCAAAGTGCAGTAAACTATGTAATTAATAGAGTTCAGATAGGAGTAGTATTGACTACCTATCATATTTTGTTTTGTGAGCCATTAGTATTCTAAGTTGGCAATTCATGTTATTACCAATGTATTTAAGCAAAAATGACTATTAGTGTGCTAATACACAGTATATATGATTTCTGATGTACAGAGGTAAAACCCAATATTATTAATTTAAAAATGATATGAAAAGACATTTAATATAAAGGTAATCATTATGAAGGATTTTAATATCATATAGTAAACTGTTGTTGAAGTTTCATTTTAATGACCTAATGTCATTTGGAATTAGTTATAAGGAAATATCATGGTATTCATATGTTTAATTAATGTTTATGTTTTTATCTTTTATATTATGTAATAATTATAACTCACCAAAGATCATGAGGAGATGAAGAGAATGAACATTGTGAGTAATGACATGCAATAATAATTATGTTTAATGAATAGGAATATGGCTGTGGGAATTATGTAGACCATAAGACTAAATGTTATATTTTAAGTAATAGAGAATAAGAAATAATAATTCAATTACAAACAAAAGCAGTAAATAAGAAACAAAATAAATTCAGACAAATCTAATGATACTGAAAACGCAGTTATAACAATAGACACGCCAGAATATGGAAACTAATAAAATAACATACAATTACTATAGAACAGGCATAAAACCATTCACCAAATGAACAAATCATGTATAAAACAAATCAGAACCTATACAAGGGGAAAATCAAATGTAATCTGTGTAAATTAAGAAAAAATAGCCAATTGCTGTTTAGGCCTAAGCAAATGCCTAACTGTAAAACAACAAAAACTACAAATTTTAAGAATGAAACTATAACATTAGCAAAACTAAGGCAAGTAAACAATAAAGGACAATTAGGTAATCAGATTAAGAGAGAAATGTTAAAGTAATCATGTAAAATAAAAAACAGTGTATTTAAATAATATCAACATAACTGTCCAAATGTTAATACACATCAGTAAACCCAACCTTATGGGATGTTAAATTAATCTTTGAAACAAAATACAAACAGTGGTGATGATATTTAATACTTAAAAAAGAGTACCGAAGATTAATAGCAATCAGCAGATATGTAACCTTTTTGAATAAAAATTCAAATCTTCTAACAATGGTCTTAAGTCGAGTTTATCCAATCAGAATCTTTGAGTTACCATGATAACAGCAGAATATTGATGATTTTCAGTTAGGAACGTTAGAATCATATAGTGACGCTTACGAGGAGAGACGCCACGCCGTGAAGGGCCAAAAATTTGATTTAAAAATAGTAAAAGTGACCATATTTCATGAAGTGAAGGACCGAACTATTTGATGAGGGGATGACACATTCAACCCAGGCCAAGGACCAGCTTAATTAAATCCAAATCTATTAAAATAAGTCAACTAACAAGAAAAAGACGTAAGTCGTACCTGAAGCCAAAGATGTTTGAAGAATGAAGAACCAACATCGATGAACCCAACCTAAATTAACTATCTGACACTACACTTCCAAGCAACTGATGATAAGTATTGCTGAATTAATTAAATATCTGAAATAAATTCTCTTTCAACTTTCTCACTAAACTGTGAACTCTCACTATAACTGATGGTATTATTTTTTCAAGGATTGATAAATGAAACATAATTTATGCATACTAACTAACGGATTATAACCTATGTACTACACGAATGACACCGTCACACACTTTGACACCACAACTTTGAATCTAATGTAAACCTTGTTCAATTTTAATTATCACGATTATAAAGTGATATGTTGTAATTAATTATCTTGTTTTAAAACTTCTTTGTCGTACTTAAAAGGATTCATTGGCAAATTTATTGTGTATAAATAATAAACGCCGTCTATTGTGGCGATAGAAAAACATAGCATTGCCAACCCAGCCTTCCGCTGAGTGAACGATTATTTATTGCCAAGGCTAAAACATATTATATTAATCACATTTTGTATAAGCGTTAATGAAGATTAACAAGTTCTGAAGCCAAATAAAAAAAGTGTGAATCGTTACTAAATGTCCAATAATTATTTTCAAAATATTATGTATGTTGTGTTTTGTAGCAGCGAGTAGAATTAACCAACATTATTTTACGTTGGTAACACGTTCCCCCACTCAAGCGAGATTTGAGCTCCAGCCAGTTGGCGAACAATTCGAATCAACACTACCATACCGTAAAACAATTAAGATAGAATCTTTTAATTGTTTTCGGGCAAAATAATTTGGTGCCTATCGGGAAGAAGTAAAGAGTGAGAAGGGATAGGTAAGGACACACAGGCTACATGACGCTTTTATCACACAGAACGCGTCCGACGTACGACTTAATAAACGCAACGACAAAACAAGACTTAATAAAGTTCGAAAAAATTAAACACTAAAACACAATTACTACAATATATGTATATATATACACATACATATATAATACATTCTTATATGTATTATGAGAGCACAATTGTTCTCGAAACATGTTCCTAATAAAGGAAAAAAAAATATCTTGAGGTAATTTCAGTATAAATATTATATATATATATATATATATATATATATATATATATATATAGCATACACTAGTGTATAATTAATAACAGTATATTTGTGTGTTCTGAAAAATCAGTATACAGACATTTTGTTTTTAAACATTTGTTTTTACTAATGTTTCAGGGGAAAAGAAGATGAAGTGGTTTTTTCTATTAATAACATCTGCTACAAAGGTAACTTTCCTGAAATAATTTTAATGGATCATGTAATTTTTAAATGTTTCAGTTTTTTTAGGTAACATTGATCTTCACAAGATAAGCATACATGGACATCTCTATAATGCACTTTCCTTAAAATAATAAGACAATAGTGAATAAATGAAGTAGACAAAATATATAGAATAGAATCTGATATCTTGTGAACTATACAGAAAATTTCAATTCCCTTTGAACACAATTTTTGGTCCAAAATTTCCTCGAAAATTGTATGTTCATGTAAGTTTAAGTACTTGATAAATTATATGTTGGTAGTTGAGAACTTACTTTAAAGCACATGAAAAATCCCTATATTTAATCTGATTAATAATTTAAAACAAATTTATATTATGATAGGTAGTAGAGTTAAAATAGTTAGTACAGGTTTTTAGCTGTATTGTGTACTGTGACCGTATGCAATAACTAAGGCACTAGATAGATGAGCAAATGCAAAGGTGTGGTATACAGAAGCGTTTGCTTTGATGCTGTTACATGCTGTCATTGATATTGTTACGTAATGCGGAAAAGGTGTTACATAATACGGAATGTTCTACAAGTTTATTGAATGTTCCAGTGGAATCCAGCTGTAATGTGTGTGTGTGTGTGTGTGTGTGTGTGTGTGTGTGTGCGTGCGTGCGTGCGTGCGTGCGTGCGTGCGTGCGTAATGCTGCTACTTTGCGGTGAAAGACAATTGTGTCAACTATCGGCTCAATACCAGACCATACCGGTCCGCGCGCGCTTTGTTGAAGGCCACAGTGAATTATGTTAGTGTTTTCTAGTAGATGCCTATTAGTGAATATTCCGGAACCTCAGCGGGGTATAAATACAAGTACTCAGCTACGCTCAGTCAGTTATTATCGGGCAATTACACCGTGAGTTTGAGTTACGAATTAATGCAGTGCGGTTCGACGTATTGTGGCAGAGTATTACGTGTTTTATAATTGTGCGGTATGATTGTAATACAATTGAGTTTTATATCAGTTGTCATTTTTCTATTTCTTGTGAACAATTTTTATTTGATTTGTTGTAAGAGACTGTCTTGTTTATTACAAACTGTTTAATTGTGATAATTAAAGCTGGTGATTAGTGACTTAATTGGTGTCTTGTATTTTGTTTTCCACTGTACCATAGCCTATGACGAACAGTAGACCGTAGTAACAATATGAATACATATTAACAATACTCTAGAAACCATTCACAAACTCTTTTGAAACTGAAAGACACTTAAAACTGCACATTTTTTTTTACTGGTATCAACATATTCACAGTGTTTATGTGTTTGAGGCCATACTACCTTTCATTAAATGGGATACAAAATGGTGGGTATGAATGCCTTCATGTATAGATGATATAGAATAGAATAGAACCATTACCTCTACCTCTATTATGTGTCTTTGTTAAATAAAAACAACAAATAAAATAGATCTTACAAGTAAAAACAAAAATTTCCTTTGACAATGTATACTGTTAGTTACTGACACTGCACTGAAACATCTTACATTCAAAATGATACTTTTTTCAAAATAATTACCCAATAAATTATCGTGAAGTCAGTTGCTTTTATCTCTGAGTTGTATTCATTATTGGCTCAGCCAATTAGTGGTCTTTGTTGGTTAATACTGAGAATTTTATTTATTTTTCATCCCAGACCAAAATTTCTTTATGGCTACCATAATTTTACCCATACCTCATTTGCACATTCGTACATATTGTTTACCCATGTAGGAAACCTTGAAATAGTTACCTGGCTAAAGTAATGCTTAACATTGTATAATCCTAGTAATGTGAAATTAAAAAAATTTTCAGTAGTTACGAGTTAGCGAGTATGAATATTGTAATATGTTGCAGAATATGGGTTCGTATTAATAATAAGAAAAAATTGCAAATGTTTATGATATTAATTTTTCTTACATGTTCGTCATCTGAATCTTTATTTGTACTTGAATCTGCATCTTCTCCCACAGAAATAATTATTTTCTCTACTACTTCATCTATAATATTTTCCGTAATTGAATATTGTTCTTCATTTTTTTTTGTATGTGCACAACACTTTTTCCACTTTTCAATTATAAAATTTTCAAATATTTTTCACATCTTTTGTTTTCCATCTAAAGATAATTCACTAGAATTACGTGTAAGTTCTCCTTTAATATCTCCCCAAATATCTCCCCAAACAAGGTCTATAGGATTCAAATTGGGATAGCAAGGTGGTAGACGAAGTGGAATATGGTTTTTCACAAATTGTTTCATTTACTATAAATGTTTTTTCTTAGTTTCATCATTTCTCTTTTTCTAGAAACTGAAATTTTATCAACGTAAAATCTATTTTAACACCATGATTCAGAAGGCAGTCGATTATTTCATCTTTCAGTGAACCTAAGGTTGGCCTTTTATCACTTTGTGATGGTACAATTCTGGTGCAATATTAAATTAATAAAAACATGGTACAAAAGACCATAATTATTGTATTCATTCATTTTTAACAATTTGGTAATAATTATTTAAATATTCCATAATCCCTGTGAAGCTGTGGTGAGTGGACTATATAAATATTTTATAACACGCAAATGTGAATTGACAGGATTCTGACCGTTCTCATTGCAAAACAACAAACTCAGCAAAAAACGTATGTCACATACCGAGATAAAGTGACGAGCCTTGATGACGTCAGTGGTACGGAATGCATATTGCCGTAAACAACTTGAGGCTTGGCTATATGAACAATAGCCTGATGACGTAGTTTTTACCCCACCTACGCAATGTGAAACAAAGACTCTTGGTCATTTTCTTCTAGAGCGTGAACGTAGCCGGCCGGCAAAAGGGTTCACCAAGTGTAAATTTTAACTTTTACACCAACAAAAGTGGTTAATTAACTATATAAAATCTCGGAAATGTTGGGGCGATAAAGAACTTGAACAGGTGTCATCGGCCGATGGATCGTCCAGAAACGGCGTGCGTGTAGAATCTGCCCAAAGTATTTTCGTGGGCAGACACGACGGTGTGGGCCTTAAAAGCGATGTAAAGTAGGAACAGATTGTGCACGATCGGATGACCCTAGCAGTGCGGTGAGACCTGTCCAAAATTTGGTGAGAACGTTCCAACATTTTTTATTTCAAGTAAAACAACATCATTCAATATTATAATGATCAACTCAAAATTCACTCAATGTAATAATGACCAATAAAAATTTTATTTAAAACATTTTAAATGAGCTCAATAAAATAAATAAATTGTACCAGAGCGTGAGAGAGAGAGAGTGCCTTAAATTTTCTAAGTGCTGGGTTGTGCTAGATATTACGTTTTTAATTACGATTTTAATGTTTAATAATCACATATCAATGTTTCATGTTTACTTGTAGGTATTTTGGAGGGTTTGATGTTTGCTAACGCCCATGGCGTAATATGTACGTGTTTGGTACATATTAGAGTCAGTTTTCAGTATGTATTTAGATTCATCTTAAAAATAAAAAGTCACTTGTACATTTTATCTTGAGTACAATTATTTCAGGTAATATATTTCACAACCCTGGTTCGTGTTACCCGAATTCTGGCCCTAAATGTAAACTTATGTGATGTTGCCCAATCTGACAACATGGCGTCCGGTTTTAAAAGTGAAAGCAATTATTACTAGTACACACAAGGTAAAGGTAACTAATTAAACAATAAAAGCCATTAGTTACAAATGGCGCCCGAACAGGGACTCGACATATTCATATATGTTTTAACAAGATAAAATAGCAAACATGAGTAATAATGACAATATTACATTAGAAATCAGTACAGCTGATGTAGATTTGACTAGTGAGATGGATGTTCAACCAACTCAAACTAGTCAGATTGACGAGGCAAATACGCTTGTATCTGTTGTATCTGTAGAGACAGAGAAAGTCGCTACATCCATTTCAACTAGGTCAGAAAGTAAACCAGATGGTACGGCTGCTTTGATGCAGTTACTATTACATAAATTTGATGAACAGAGTGTAAAGTTTGATAAATTAGACAAAAAGCTAGATGAGCAAAAAAGCGATTCTAATATTAAATATACCAATTTAAATGACAAATTTGATGAGCAGAAAAATGAAATCAGAAATAGTTTTGATATCAAGTTTAACGAAATAAAAGACGAAATTAAAAGACAAAATTATCACTTTGATGAGAGAATTAACACAATAGAAACACGTTGTGATAACATCCAGAAAACCACATTAGAAATTGTTAATGAGAAATTCAATAATAAAATAAGTAATTTAGATACTAAAATTGATCTAATTTATGACACAGTTAATGATACAATTAAAAGCCAGTTAGAGTCACAAAATACAGAATTAGAACAGAAGTGTTTAACTTTCGTAGAAAGTCAAATAGAGATTAAAACCAATGTTGAAGTGAGTAACCAAGTAGAACTGAAAACAAATGTTTTGCAGAGTCATTTAGAGAAAATTGAATCAAATGTAGTAGATATTACAAAGAATATCGAAACTATAGATAATACCATATCAGACCATGAAAGAAATACCAAGAGTAGATTAAATCTGTTACAAAGTAAGATTAAAGAAATTGATGATTTAACTATACAAAATAATATGGATGTGCATGATAAATATGATATAATTGTTAATAGTTTAACCAGTGTAAAAAATGAGTTACGGGGGGAAATTAAAAAAATATTTCAAGTATTAATGATAGAGTAATAGTAACTAGGGATTTCTATAATGAAATAGAACTAGAGAATTTTAGCCATGAAAACAGGGTGATACATCCCATGCGTTTTTTAAATCAGACATGGGATTACAATTATTTTAGTAGTAGTAGTTGGGAAGTGAAATTAAATAAAATAGTCAAATGTTTCAAGGGCAATTCAGTAATATGGGCTGAGGCTCATAGGTTAGAATGGGATTGCTATGACACTTTTGAGAAAGCATTTAAGGGTAAATATTGGACTGAAGAAGAGCAGGAGACTTTAAGAAGCCGCATTATGGGAGCGGGTAATTTCATGGGACGTAACCTTAATAACAATAACATTACAATATATGTAACCAAATTGTATAACAAGGCAAAATATTTAGAGCCGCCCATACCATTTAAGTCATTTGTTAGATACGTGAGTAACAAAGATTAATTTTCTAGGATTCATTATTACATCGGAAGGAATTTCCGCCAACCCAGACAAGGTCGAATCTATTATGCGCTTCCCTGAACCACGAAACATAAAACAACTTCAGAGTTTTCTTGGGCTGTGCAACTTTTATAGGAAATTTCAAAGGAACTACGCACACATCACCGCAAAGTTAAGTGCGGTATTGCAGAAGAACAGACAATGGAAGTGGGGAGACGCGGAGCGTGGAGCCTTTGAAGAAATAAAACGAAAATTCAGTAATATGATTATGATGAACCATCCGGATTTTGATAAAATGTTTTATTTGCAGACGGACGCCAGCAATGTAGCTGTAGGCGCGGAGCTGTATCAGGAGGATGAGGAGAGGGAACATCGGACCATTGCGTTCGCTAGCCGATCATTATTGCCTGCAGAAAAGAATTACACCACAACGGAGGAAGAATTACTCAGTATTGTGTTCGCAGTCAGCAAATTTAGGACTTACATCTTAGGCAACAAAACAATTATTCGAACCGATCATAAAGCTTTGTCATTCCTCAACACTTGTAAACTTGCTCACAGTCGATTAATCAGGTGGGTACTTCTTTTGCAGGAGTACAACTTCGAGTGGGAGTATATTAAAGGAACCGAGAATAAGGTACCCGACACTCTTTCAAGAGTAGATTGCGAGAATAATAAAACAGGTAGGGATTTAAAAGAAATTGAAATTTTTCAGATTAGCAGAGAAGACAGAATCTTTGGAGAAGAGCTGAAGGATATCAAAACCATGCAGATGGTAAGTCTGGGAAAATAATACACAGTTTAGAGACAGAGTTGGATGATTCAGAGTACCATCAATATTTTCGAATCTACAAAGGGTTGTTGTTTAAGAAGGTAGTAGGGGGTGAGCGTGACTGGAGATTAGTGGTGCCAGCAGTGTTGGAAGAGAAGATTATTTGGGATTGTCATATAAGATATGGTCATTTTGGGGCTAAAAAGTGTGTGAATGTTTTAAAAGAATCATGTATTTTCAGGAATATGGAGAGGCGAGTGAGACAGCTGCTGAGGAGTTGTGACTTGTGTCAAAAGTCGAAGATGGTAAACTACAGAGTAGAAGGTGAGTTAAATTATATTAAGGTAGAAAGACCTTTTGATTTAGTTGCTGTGGATTTGTTTGGACCATTGCCGAAGGGTAGAGGCGGAGTAGTTTATATATTTGTATTGCTTGACACTTTCTCAAAGTATGTAAAACTGTATAGCGTGAAAAGAGCTACCAGTAAGGTATTGAGCGAAAAGGTGACGAAAGATTATATGATTAACGTGGGTAAGCCAAAGGTAATTTTATCAGACCATGGGCCGCAGTTCATCAGTGGAAGATGGCGCCAGACCTTAGGATGGGAAGGCATCCTCACGAAGCATACGGCTGTGTATCATCCCCAGTCCAACCAGGCTGAGCGTGTAATGAGAGAAATAGGCAGGATCTTCAGAGCCTATTGTCACGCTAAACACAGCAAATGGCCATTGTATGTAAGAAAGGTAGAAACTTGGCTAAACAGTACCACCCACGAGTCCACCGGCTATACACCCCATGAGTTAGTAAGAGGAACACGCCCCCCAAGAATTTTGGAACAACTATTCGACTATCCACCAGAGAGCAGGACAACTGATGTAAACATTAAAATCCGGTTGGCTAACGAAAACTTAATCAGCAAGGGTGAACAAAGAAAACGTAGACACGACGCAAGAGGTAAATGGGTTAAGTATAATATAGGACAAATGGTATTAGTCAAAAGGCATGACTTATCGAGTGCGCAAGACAAAGAAATTAAGAAGTTCTTTCTCTTATATGAAGGACCGTATGAGGTAGTAGAGATTAAAATGCAAAATTCTTGTGTTGCAGAACAACGTAACTGGAGAGATCGTAGGAACACACAATGCTACAAATTTAAAATTGTACTGGTCATCTTAGGTACCTCTTATAAATATTATTGTTTTATTTAGTGAGTGTATGAGTATTAATTTGGTATATTGTTGTTTTTTCAGAAGGGACTCTCCCCCATTTTCGGGCGATCACAGACTCACCACCTCTGATCGTGGATTTTGGAATTCTGGAGGCGGACCATGGTTGGCGGAACTGACATATGGAGGTGAAAGCAACGATGGTCTTACTCCACACAAAATTGGTTGCAAGTAGAAAAGTAGAAATTTAATCTTATTGTTGAACGGGGAGGGGGACCCCTAATTCGTGGGATTAAAAAAAAAAAAAAAAAAAAAAAAGCATTTTTTCCACGAATATTGATTTTGTTCTAGAAATTATAGAATAGAACTTGGGAATTTTTGTGCCTTAATATTTTAACTCATTAAGGAGTTATATTTTTTTTTATGTATAACCTAGGTATATAAGATGATCCATTGTTATCCTATAGTGAGAAGGTCTTAGTGTTAGAAAAGTGAAAGATGGGACTTGGAAAGTGTGTACAAAATTAATTATGTAACTAAAGAAAGAATTAACATTTTTTAGATGATATTCAAATTTTGAATTTTCATGTTTAAATTTTATAGTGAAGTAACAACCTTACGGGGTTAAAAGGACATAGTGCTACTATGGTGATATATTGAGACTGCTTTATGAACAGTGATAATATTATTATTTGTTTGTAATATATGGTAGTCTTATAATTGATTTATGTGTATAACCTGTTAGTTGTAGGGTAGTCCCAATTGGGACTACATAAGACACAATGTGTCATATAATTGCGATTCCCCATATTTTGGGCGATTACTGTCTTACCAACACTAATCGTGGATCTGGACGACAACCAGCTGTGGCCAGCAATTGTAACCCTGACCATGGTTGGTTGCCTATAAAATTGGTTAAAATTTTGAAATTTATTGGGAGGTTCAGG
The DNA here is from genome assembly GCA_034769895.1 of Magicicada septendecula. Lineage (NCBI taxonomy): Eukaryota > Metazoa > Arthropoda > Insecta > Hemiptera > Cicadidae > Magicicada > Magicicada septendecula. The sequence continues at coordinate 259,019,573 of CM068368.1, read as the reverse complement.
GGAATCTAAGATTCTTTGTTTGCATAGGCTACATCACCTCGGTTGGGGTGGTAGACCTTAGGGGGATATTATAAGAGTAAATGTAGGGGTACATACCCTGAAGATTTTATGAAGCTGAAGCAAGGATGGGAGAGAGAGAAAAGAAAAAAGTGCTCACTCCTTCTGCCTCAGTCCTTGTGGAGGCAACTGAACGCAACAGTTCAGGGGGGGAAATAGTGTGTGTGGAGGAGAATGAGGGGTAAATATTATTGACAGCGCCAATTAATACCTGTTAATAATAATAATAATTTTAATAATAATTTTAATTTCAATAAGATGTTATTGATTATTTTTTTTTCTATAATTTGTTTTTCTCCATGTTTGAGTAATATTTGGGAGATTTATATGGGTATTTCCGTGTTTCTTTTATAATTAAATTAAATTCTTTTTCATATAAATATTTGTTTCTTTTATAATTATAATAATTATGAAACAGGAAGAGTTAATTATTATCGATAGAAATCAAAACAATATTTATAATTCAGGGTAGTCTATAAAGAGAATGGCAATTCTATGTAATTCTTGTATGTTACATTTTTTTTGTATTTATATTTTTAGTAGTTCAAGCAAACCCAGTGCTTATTAACACAAACCAGCACGTAGCTAAGGGGAACCAGATCAGTTAAGGATAGAGTGATATATCAAGCCACTATTTTGATATTTTAATTTATTGTTTCAGTGTTTGGTGAGGTTATGACGGCGGTCCTGAGCTGGCCAGCGCGTCAGAGCAGGGGCGTTACGCGCCTAATTGGCCTTATGGTGTTGGGATCTCGAAGGAGAAGTCCAGTAAGGTCATGCAGGTACTGTCATCGTCATCAGACCACGGGTGAGTTATTGATTTCTTTTAATATAAATTGTAAGGGGGTTGTGGCGACATATCCTGGCTGATCCCTTTAGGAAGTACGAATGGGTCAATGAAAGTTTTTATGCTTCGGCACAAAATCTTTCATTGAGGGGTTTTTGTGATGGTACAATTCTGGTGCAATATTAAATTAATAAAAACATGGTACAAAAGACCATAATTATTGTATTCATTCATTTTTAACAATTTGGTAATAATTATTTAAATATTCCATAATCCCTGTGAAGCTGTGGTGAGTGGACTATATAAATATTTTATAACACGCAAATGTGAATTGACAGGATTCTGACCGTTCTCATTGCAAAACAACAAACTCAGCAAAAAACGTATGTCACATACCGAGATAAAGTGACGAGCCTTGATGACGTCAGTGGTACGGAATGCATATTGCCGTAAACAACTCGAGGCTTGGCTATATGAACAATAGCCTGATGACGTAGTTTTTACCCCACCTACGCAATGTGAAACAAAGACTCTTGGTCATTTTCTTCTAGAGCGTGAACGTAGCCGGCCGGCAAAAGGGTTCACCAAGTGTAAATTTTAACTTTTACACCAACAAAAGTGGTTAATTAACTATATAAAATCTCGGAAATGTTGGAGCGATAAAGAACTTGAACAGGTGTCATCGGCCGATGGATCGTCCAGAAACGGCGTGCGTGTAGAATCTGCCCAAAGTGTTTTCGTGGGCAGACACGACGGTGTGGGCCTTAAAAGCGATGTAAAGTAGGAACAGATTGTGCACGATCGGACGACCCTAGCAGTGCGGTGAGACCTGTCCAAAATTTGGTGAGAACGTTCCAACATTTTTTATTTCAAGTAAAACAACATCATTCAATATTATAATGATCAACTCAAAATTCACTCAATGTAATAATGACCAATAAAAATTTTATTTAAAACATTTTAAATGAGCTCAATAAAATAAATAAATTGTACCAGAGTGTGAGAGAGAGAGAGTGCCTTAAATTTTCTAAGTGCTGGGTTGTGCTAGATATTACGTTTTTAATTACGATTTTAATGTTTAATAATCACATATCAATGTTTCATGTTTACTTGTAGGTATTTTGGAGGGTTTGATGTTTGCTAACGCCCATGGCGTAATATGTACGTGTTTGGTACATATTAGAGTCAGTTTTCAGTATGTATTTAGATTCATCTTAAAAATAAAAAGTCACTTGTACATTTTATCTTGAGTACAATTATTTCAGGTAATATATTTCACAACCCTGGTTCGTGTTACCCGAATTCTGGCCCTAAATGTAAACTTATGTGATGTTGCCCAATCTGACAACATGGCGTCCGGTTTTAAAAGTGAAAGCAATTATTACTAGTACACACAAGGTAAAGGTAACTAATTAAACAATAAAAGCCATTAGTTACAACTTTCTACACAATGATACTTGGCACTATCTATCACTATTACTAAACTGTTTGGGAGATAAGCCACTTACCGAAATTATAAAAATTCATAGAGCTATGGTAGTCTCTAGATGTCGACGAAGACTTAAATACAGTGGATTGTTAACAAAACCAGCTTCTCCGCCACCGTGAACTACAATAAGTCCATTTCCTTTCTCAATTTTCATTGTTATAATGACTACTTCAGAAGATTGCCTACATGAAGATACTGAACGTGATGCCTGAACATATATTTTCGTCAATATAAACAATATTTTTACCATCTCGTCTGTATTTGTTTATGTCACGTAGATATCGAGTTTTCCAAGCAACAATATCACTTCTTTCTATCCGGTGCTTTCTGTTGCATTGGCAGCGAGTCCATCTAAATACTGACTTTTTAATTCGTTGCCTTAAATATTCTCATTCACATTCAATGTCATCATCTTCCTTTAGAGATTGTAGTAAACTCTTTATTGAGGGGGAGAGTTTCTAACTGCATAAAATTCGTGTATCTTTTTCCTTTTTGCACTATGTAAAATAGTCCACTAAAATTTTTTTATGAGCTTGCGATTTTACTTTTGGTGTGGAAAGTATATTTTTTTACAACCAAAAGTAGATAATTTTTTACCTTTTAAAATTTTGAAAACAGTAGCCTAAGAGACTCCTTTTTCTTCATTTGTAATAGCAGCAATATTATAACCTAAGTTGTACTCTTTTTTTTTGCCATGTTGAAAACAATTTCTGGCTTGACTTGTTAGAGGTTTCCCAGAAGCAAGCTTAGTGTTTGATGACGATGCTATTTATATAAAAAAAAAACACGCTACGGTAACAACGCGACAACGAATAGTAATACAACATCTAGAAAAAGCAACATAAACTGAAGTACACAATGCACTATGAGTTCTAATTATTATAATGAAATAGTAAACAAAAACTAAAAGTATTTGTAAATAAATCCCACAAATGAAAGTAAATTGTAAATGAATTACAAATACGTGTAAGCATGTAACTGAATAAGACAGTGTTTGCTACGGCCACTTACACGAAAACTAGACAAAGAAAATGTCCAAGTAGTCTATGTGAAAAAATGCATAGTATTGTCAAGTGGTAGTCAAGATTGTTGACAGAGATGGTGGGGGTGAGAGCCCTCCCGCATGCACACTGTAACTATTTTTTGACTGTGGTACACTGATAGAATGTTTCTTCTGTTCTGAAAAAGGCTAAGAAAAACACTTTGTCCGCATGATGGAAACATAAAGGAGTCACTGTAGATAACGTTATTGTTCAAAGGTGCATGGAACATCAACTCCTGTTTTGCTTGAGTTTAAGGGTACTTAGAATGTGTAATGTGTTTTTCTATAGATGTAAACTAAATCTAACATCATATTGTCTTTCATTTATTGTTTTTTTTTTGCTATTAATATTTTACCTGCGAATTTTATTTTCTATAGTACAGTAACTAAGTACTGTAAATTGTTATAACTATAGTTGTTTTTTATTGTGTAAAATATTTCTAAATACTGCATGTTCTGGGATAGTGAAATTCAGAGTTCAGGATTCGATTATACTTCAGTCATGATATTTGTGTATAACGTAATGTTCATGGTAGGATGTTACAATCGGTAATTCATTATCATATTCATTCATTATTCATTATTGTCAGTGATGTTTTGAATAGAGTTCGTATCTTTTCTCTAGGCTTTGTATCAAAAATTTCTATATTTTATCAAAAATTATTAGCTTACTGTCTAATTTTTCTCCTTTCGCTAAGATTTTCAAATATAATATACTCACATATGTCTTAAGCATTTTAGTAATTCTATCTTTCATATATTCTGAAATCTGTATATATTTCATAAATTGTGACAGTCTGTAGATATTTGATGTTGAAGATTTAGCCGAAGGGAAAATGGCGAGAGTCCAGCTGGTCAGTGGGAACACTTATGAGAGTCAAATCAGCTGTTTGTATTGAAGAGCTGATGTTGGATAACTCGAGTTCTTTTTTGTTTAAGGCCACTTGCTGTGCTGTGAAATGCTTTATTGTAAAATTTTAGTTCATTATCATTCATTACAACTAAATGTAAAAAATAGATACCAATGTAAAATCGTCTTTCATCTTAAGAAGAAGCCCAAATGGGGTTGGATGAGTGGAGTAAACAAAAGAAACCCAAAGCCATCAGGTAGGACCTGCTTGCCATTGTTCAAGACAGACTTGTTGCGGGCTTATTAGTAGTGCAGATAGAAAGCTCATTATGAGTAAGGTTTTATTATAAATAAAAGTTTTATATAAGTTTAGCATGAGTTAAAACAAAATTTTAAAAATTCTTAAATTTGTTCATATGTTTTATTACTGTTACACATTTCTCTATCTAAGACTTGTAAAAACTAGACAAAGAAAATGTTCAAGTAGTCTATGTAAAAAAATGCATAGTATTGTCGTGTGGTAGCCAAATTCAATTAACCTAGAGAAATTTCAGAAATAATGCAAAATAAAGGCAATGCACTTTTATCTGATCAAAAAGATTTACTTCTGTGTATAAAAAGTAGCTTCAAACTCTGAAAGGAGGAACACAACAGTTGTTTTTCATTTAAGGAAATTTCTTACTGTAAAGAAACTTTTTTGGAATCAGATGTCCTGTAGGCCTTTAGTTGAATCTTTCTTTGATTTCACAAATTGTAATGTTGCACACCTCCTTTAGTTCCCTGAGCCTTTCATTTACAACATTAATTGATCTTTTCATTTCAGTTGAATTAATAAACTCTCTAACTGTGACATATCAGATCCACAAAACTTTATACTCAAAGCACTGCAGGTGTCTTCAGATTAGAGTGTATCGGTTTCTCTTTTCTGGAGCTGATTATACAGTGTATCAAAATGTGATATTCTTTTGTTGAAGAATTAAAACTAAAACACAAAATTTTCACTAATCATTTCCACATGACCAGATTCTTGCACAATGGTGCTGCTGTTCGAATTTGGTCTTTGTTCTGGATTTCCATCATATAGCCAATTAATTCTGTCCTGTATTTGAATATTGTTTTCATAGTTGTGAATGAAAGTTCCACCATTTTAGAACTAGACATAGAAGTTGCTTTTTTGCAAGTTTGTATAGGATGTTCTATGAGAAGAGGTAGGAAAACACAAAAAATGCTATAAATATTTAAAAAATGTCCTCACATTCCAATTCAATGATACAGCTTTCATTGATATTGTAACAAAACAAGATTACACCTCAGAATAAAGACAAGTATACCATCAAAATTCACTGTGAAATATGCATAAACGCAATCTTTTTAGTAATAAAGTACAAAGAAGAATAAAATGAACATAATAAATAAAGAAATGAAGACACAACATATTATTTAAAGATAAATAATAAGGTCAAGAAATAAGAAGTCATTAAAACAAAAAGGAAAATATTATAATAAATAAATAATAGGGAATTAAGGAGTAAAAACTCATGAAGTAAATAATTTAATGACAGTACCAAACAATGAGTGACGATGACAATAATACCCAGAAGTGAAGATCAAGTGACAACAAATATTTAAATAATGATTAATTAATAGAATTATAATGTACAAATGTTAAACTTAGAAAATAAGTAAAAAGACGTTTGTTCATGAGCATTAGATTAAAACTATGAGGAGGTCTGCATACCTCAGACAGTTATTTTGTATCATTGAACTACAAACGGTGAATGAAATAAATTTTACAAATATAATAATATCAAACTATAATTATGTAAGTTAGGTTGTGTGATAGTGCTAGAAAGTGAGAATAACAGTGATAGACTTTAAAAAGGAAAAAATCATGTATAATGAAAGTGATTAAACATAATTATAATATGAGCATTGAATGAAACATATAATCTATATGAAACAGTTATGTAGCCCATATAGTGAGATCAAACCAAGTGTAAATAATTAAAAAGTAGAAAAATCTTATGTTACAAACTTACAATATAATGTAGTGACGAAGAAAAAATAAGATTCAACAGAATCATATTCATTATAAAAGATGAAACCGAACCTGTGACCCATAAACATATCATAGCCAAAGCCTTAACTGAAGGAATTAGTATTTTGGTAAAAAGGAAGGGATTGTTTGAAAAATATTGAAACCAGGCAGAACATGTTAATTTGACTGCTGGACGTTTATACAAATTAATTGCAGATAGAAGGCGAGATGACAAAGAAAGACTATTGAAATAACTAGAAGACTAATATTTTAATCAAAAGTACCAAAAACTTGAAGGCCAGAAGCGAAGAATCAAGCAATAAGTTCATAAGGAAAACTACCAGATTGGTGAGATTGTTCCGATATGCTGAGCCAGATATTTGAACCAACATTACTACATTTTAACGATCGAGTTACAGTGAAATACTATAACCAAAACAATATAAACGTTATAATAGTGAATTTTATTTGTACACCATAACTATTAGTATTAAGAGTTTCTTTTTAAATTGTTCTTTTGTATGATCCAAAAGACTCACTAGTCAACATACATCCACAATACCCAATTACAAAACCTTCATTATAAATATTTTGTTTTATGTTATATTACGACTTGAACAATACTTTGACTTTAATTTTACATTAACCCTGAGATTGAGATTTTCCATGTAATCCAACCAAAATGAGCTACCAATAAAAGAAGGGACATTGAATGTGAATACACTTAAGAAATGTTAAAGAGAAATAATACATTTTATTGAAATACAGTCAAGATAGTAAAGGAGTTTGATTATTTATTTAACATAAAGTTTAATTCTTACATAGAAGAAGGGTAAGTTTAAGAAGTTTAGGAATTAAGGTAAGGATTTAAAATTCAAATTAGACAGTCACATAAGATTCTACATCACGTACGACGATACGTTACAAAATTGGCGCCCAACGTGGGGCTAGAAAAAAGAAATAAATAAAGATTGAAAAGAATTATAGTTGTCATTTCTAGCTGGCGATCATACAATTGATCAAGGTCAAAACATAAAAAGAAATAATAAAAATAATTGAGTTTAAGACAAGATAGAGCAGGAGTTGGATTATTTATTATATAGCTTAGAATTACACGGAGAGTAAGGTAAGACAAAACACACGGAGAAAGAGTTAAGTTATATAATAGAGTGACCAACCTGAAAGGCTTGAATTAGGTAAATATATAAACCTAATTAATTATAAATAATAAAAATAGATAGCCTAATTCCAGCGAACAGCTGCAATACCCGATGAAAATGTCAGGACTAACAAAAACAGAGGAAAAATTCCTGGAAACGATTAGGATTAAGATGGAAGAGATCTTAAATAAAAATAAGGAAATGTTAGAAGAGAACCAGAAACACTGGGTTAACATCCATAAGAGTATGGATGAGGGTCACCGACGGCTGATGGAGAAACTAGAAGAAAACAGTAAGAAGCTGGAAGAGAAAATAGATGATAGTTTTAAGAATTTGGGAGAGAAAATGGATGATATGACCAAAGAAATAATAAATGTTACTAAACTGTGGAGGAAGAATTAAAAAATGATAGCAAACCAGGAACTGAAGAAATACCAAACGATAAAGACATGGAACAAGTAAATCAGAAAATAGAAGATAAAGAAGAGACAATGGCATTGTTATCTGAGAATAAATTTAACAGAAACAAAGAAAATATGAAGCACATAGAAATTAACATTAAAGGAGTAAATAACCAAATAATTAAGAAGAAATGAACAATTACATTATAAATCACATACACTCTTCGATACACTGATCCAAACACACAATTTGAACCTCAGCGCCAATCCCTTTCCACCATCAACCCCCACCACACACACCTATAGTCCCATAACGGTTATTCTGTAATCGACATTCAGTATTACTCCCACTGAGGAAGAGGAACATCACCTCGAAACGTTTGGGGAAGTGACAACGAATAGTAAGTTCATACGTGAAAGTTTATATATATTAATAAAATTAAGAAGACAAAGGAAATTGGAATAATACGTCCTAACAAAATAAAAAATACACAGGAAGAATTAGATATGATTAAGAATGGGCTAGTTAATGTACTTAATCTACCAATTACCACTCGTAGAGAAATAATCAATTTACACAATTATAGAAGGAACTTAATGGGAATTTCCGAAGGAACTCATCATAAAACAGTGAGAAAAAACTTTAACAAAACTATATTTAAATTAAATATACCAGAAAATGAAATGTATGATAAGAGGTCAGTGATATCATCAATGAATGATATACCATTGACATATTGGTTTAGCAAACTAGATGATAAAGTGAGTGATGCAGGCCTTGATACCAGTGAACATGTGGTATTAGAGAAATTGAATTATAAGGTAAGAGAGAGCCATACACCTGAACAGAAATAATTCTGAACAACAGAATAATCCGAACAACAAGTGCAGATGAAGTAATTGACCATGGTTAACCTAAGCACAAAAATAACATTGAAAAAAGGGACTGATTTAAAGGAAATCGACAAGAGCAAATAAACTAGGGGGGAAAAAATATATTAAACTAATGATTGAATGACAAAACAATTAAGGTAATTAACTGAGACAAGACAGTAAAAATAAGAACGACAATGACTCATTCAGTAACCATAATTACAATAAAAACCAATTAGAATAATAACAATTAGTACAGCTACGATTTAGAACTTTTTAGAATTGAAAGTGATAAAGGAAAAAAGAGATACGGAAAACATCTGTCACAAGAAGGAACATAAAAAGGGTCTTACAGACTAAACCTGTCAGAAACATTGTCTCGTACAGAGTTACAGAACATTAGAATAAATCGATAAAGAAGGAAAGTTTTTCCAGATCTGATCAACAACCGAGTGATTAATCCCAGAATGTTTTTTATTAGTCGCAAAGAGACTACTTTTTTAAGGTTTTATAAAATGATTGTTTGTAGAGATAAGCTCCAACAATCATTGACCTGAGCAGATGGTACGTCCCTCTGAACTCAGAAGATGTAGTATGGCCGGCGGAGTAATGGAAGCCGAAAGTGCCCCTCCGATCCGTACCAGCTCACATATTAGGGAAAATAGTTAGGGAAATTAAATATTCCAGGGATGACACACCATGCGAGAAGATTATATCAGATTAACTATAATGATTTATGAAAGAATAAAATAGACGAAATAAGAAATAGAAGACAGAAGCTCAAGTAAGAAAGAAACAGGTATAGAAGTGGATACAAAAAATGAGTGGTATTGACATGTTTTTTCAGAACATAAGTCATTATTTCCTCAAACACAAGGAAGTGTATTCCGAAATAATCACTGTTGATGGGGGGACTTTATATAACATAACAAGATTACACCTCAGAATGAAGACAAGTATACCATCAAAATTCACTGTGAAATATGCATAAACGCAATCTTTTTAGTAATAAAGTACAAAGAAGAATAAAATGAACATAATAAATAAAGAAATGAAGACAAAACATATTATTTAAAGATAAATAATAAGGTCAAGAAATTGAAAGTAATTAAAACAAAAAGGAAAATATTATAATAAATAAATAATAGGGAGTTAAGGAATAAAAACTCATGAAGTAAATAATTTAATGACAGTACAAAACAATGACTGACGATGACAATAATACCCAGAAGTGAAGATCAAGTGACAAAAAAACATGTAAATAATGATTAATTAATAGAATTATAATGTACAAATGTTAAACTTAGAAAATAAGTAAAAAGACATTTGTTAGTTCATAAGCATTAGATTAAAACTATGAGGAGGTCTGCATACCTCAGACAGTTATTTTGTATCATTGAACTACAAACGGTGAATGATATAAATTTTACAAATATAATAATATCAAACTATAATTATATAAGTTAGGTTGTGTGATAGTGCTAGAAAGGGAGAATAACAGTGATAGACTTTAAAAAGGAAAAAATCATGTATAATGAAAGTGATTAAACATAATTATAATATGAGCATTGAATGAAACATATAATCTATATGAAACAGTTATGTAGCCCATATAGTGAGATCAAACCAAGTGTAAATAATTAAAAAATAGAAAAATCTTATGTTACAAACTTACAATATAATGTAGTGACAAAGAAAAAATAAGATTCAATGGAATCATATTCATTATAAAAGATGAAACCGAACCTGTGACCCATAAACATATCATAGCCAAAGCCTTAACTGAAGGAATTAGTATTTCGGTAAAAAGGAAGGGATTGTTTGAAAAATATTGAAACCAGGCAGAACATGTTAATCTGACTGCTGGACTTTTATACAAATTAGTTGCAGATAGAAGGCTAGATAACAAAGAAAGACTATTGAAATAACTAGAAGACTAATATTTTAATCGGAAGTACCAAAAACTTGAAGGCCAGAAGCGAAGAATCAAGCAATATGTTCATAAGGAAAACTACCAGATTTGTGAAATTGCTCTGATATGCTAAGCCCGATATTTGAACCAACATTACTACATTTTAACGATCGAGTTACAGTGAAATACTATAACCAAAACAATATAAATGTTATAATAGTGAATTTTATTTTACACCATAACTACTAGTATAAAGAGTTTCTTTTTAAATTGTTCTTTTGTATGATCCAAAGGACTCACTAGTCAACATACATCCACAACACCCCATTACAAAACCTTCATTATAACTACATATATATACACAAACTTTTACAAGTGAACACTTACTTTTGGTTTTTTGTCCCAAACGTTTCGACGTGGTGTCCGTCTTCCTCAGTGGGATTTGAAATACAGAATATCTGTACAAAGTAAACGTTATGGGTTGTAGGTGTGTGTGGTGGGGGTTGCTGGTGGGAGGGAATTGGCGCTGGGATTCAAAGTGTGTGTTTGAACAAGTGTATCAAAAAGTATATGTGATCTATAGTGTAATTGGTCATTTAATATGTTGTTTGGTTGTAGTGTGTGATGTCTGTATATTTCATATTGTTCTGCTGTGTTTAGTTTTCTACTTTTAGGTAAGTAGTGTAGTATTTCCATGTTGTGTTCTATGTTTGTGTACCCGTGGTTTTCATTTTGTAAATGTGTGGCGAATGTGGAGTGTATGTAGTTTGTGGTGAGGGCTTTTAAATGTTCAGAGTACCTTGAGGAAAAAGATTTTCCCGTCTGGCCGATGTAGAAATCCATTCCTTCATTATAAATATTATGTTTTATGTTATATTACGACTTGAACAATACTTTGACTTTAATTTTATATTAACCCTGAGATTGAGATTTTCCATGTAATTCAACCGAAATGAGCTACCAGTAAAAGAAGGGACATTAAATGTCAATACAATTAAGAAATGTTAAAGAGAAATAATAAATTTTATTGAAATTCAGTCAAGATAGAAAAGGAGTTTGATTATTTATTTAACATAAAGTTTAATTCTTATATAGAAGAAGGGTAAGTTTAAGAAGTTTAGGAGTTAAGATAACGATTTAAAATTCAAATAAGATAATCACATAAGATTCTACATCACGTACAACGATACGTTACAATATTAACTTCAGTTGGTGTTCATTGCATGAACATAGCAGCGTTAGAAAATTTGTTCTTACCAATGGCTTGAACATTACAAGAAAGCCCCTCATAACTGCTGGAGCATCAAGTGTCAGTGTGTAACTTTATTTACAATGGTATTTATTTATTAACTATATTGAAACTTCCACTTACCTTTAATCTTCGATCTGGCCGGATCGCATAGTGGGGACGAACCCCGTTCATTCGACGAACTGACAGTACATCAAATGAAATAAGGTTTTCGAAAGAATTTAACTATCAACATTTATCATTGGAACGATTAGTTATCATTTTTTATTTTTTTACTGTCGTTGAGCATCTTAAACATGTATAAAATCCAAAAAATTTGTTATTCTTTACTCTGGTTTTTCTTTTAAATTTTGAATGACAGACTTATACATAGATGATGATTAATACAAAAACATAACTACCTTACCTTCTATGTAACACACACAAACATAAACATAAACAGCCCAGCCTGCCTTTCTCACATATATTAAATTTAAGTTTTTTAAAAACCCCAGACCATTTTAATCCCCACAGCCCTTACACTTTTGTTAGGATGAAACCCGCCGGCAACGTGGTTTTCGCGCGCACCCATGGTTCTTTTAGATTTCTTGTTTTTAGTGTCCGAAAAATATCTGGATATGTTCTACTCCTTTACTTGACCGCGGTCACATAATTTGTTAACGTTATATCACTTTATTACCGGTAAAATATGAATTTTTGTAAAGAGCCTAACTAGACTCTGTGTCGGCCGACACGAACAGTGAAAGACTGGGATGGTGTCTCTTGCGAGCGGTAGGAAGTTACTGTCCATAGCCAACGGATTTCTTCGCCGTTCACAGTTGAGTTGTTGTGGCTTATTGGCTAAGCACATGTGACATAGTGACGGTTTCGGTCGTGAGTGCCGACGATATTCGGCATTGCTAGACTGATGTCACGAAAAAGGTGGTCCTTAAATCTTTCGTATCCGGCCTCATGGTAAATGAAACTGCAACGATTCCCCTCTAGGCCATTTTGAGTTTTCTGAAGGAGCGTCATTCCAGCGCGCATACCTGTGTCGCACGTGCGTGCGCCGTCACATTCACGCACAGTTCTGAGAAAACTCAAGGTGGTACATACTTCAACAGATTTCACAACAGAATATTGCGTCTTGCCTTTGTTCTAACTGTTATAGTCCCCACGTGTTCTTTCACAATGGAATTAAAATTTGCAACATTTTTATGAAACCCCGAAAACTGAAATAAAATTAAAATACCCCCTATTTGCAATAAATAAAATAACCCCTTTCTGACACGTTACAATACCCCCCCCCAATGAGAATTCTTCTGTCCAAAACAGAAGAAATCTCATTGATAAAACCCCTAAGAGGACCGGTGAGGAACTGGTGCCAACAACCCCCTTGTTCTTACTCTCCATGGGTACACGACCCCCCTGGCTCGGTGACCATGGACGCATCTGAACGAGATCACTGGACTTCTCTGTAAGAGATCCCAACACCGAAAAATCGAACAGACCCGTACCATAGCGCACCTCACCGTCTAACATGCTACCCCCAAAATCCAACACCCTGGCTTAGACTATGCCAGATCCTCCACCGATACGTTTCCCCTTGTATGCAAGCTGGGCTGCCTTTGGCAAATACTGGGCTCACACACTCACATTACATATTGAAAATTGAAAAATTCTTTAAAATTTCGTTAAAATTACAACCCATTGGTTGTTTTCATTTAAAATCAAATCAAAAATTTTTGTATTTATTTTGAATTATTCTCTTCATTAGGTTTTTCTGTTATTTCCGTTAGTTAAAATAAATCAATTTAAACATCTCTTACAAATAAGAACATCCTTAACCTAACATGTGAATACTTAGAGTCTAACAGTACCAGTCAATACAAAATAAATCAATAATAATAAACATGGTTAGTACACAAACAATAAAATAATCAAGGCTTAAAATATCCATTAGCTGGCAGGCAAACAATCATTTTTTTTTTCTTCAAAAAAAAATATTTTCCAAAAAATTTTAAAATTCAAAGAAAAAAATTTTAAATTTATTAAAAGGTTTCTACATATAGAAATTATTTAAAATTTGTTTAAATTGATCAAAAAACAAAAGTTGAATTAACTTCCATATTAAACAAGCTTAGTCTGTATATGACCTCACTGTCAGCTGATCGAAACTAGGTCAAGTCCACAACCTTGACCCACATACGTTATGTACAAGTTCTATCTGAAAATACATTTAACATCTGTAACAATCTGACTTGAAACACAAAACATAATAAAATAAACATTTAAAATAACAAAATATTATTATAAGTCAAGATTATATTGACATTTAAATTATTCAAAATAAACTTTACAACTTTACATTTCCAAATTCTATCAAAATTTTGTCACTGGTTTTAATAAAAATTTTATATTCTTGTTATAAATCTCTTTCTTTATTTGACAGTCTCATTCTCCATTACTATGGGTGATTTAAATATTTATCTCATTTAATTTACCACTTGATCTGTATACATATATAATCTTTCTCCCCCTGACTCTAACCACTAACAACTTTAACTTACATGACACCCATCTCTATCAAAATATCTATCCCACAATCTCTAAACCAAACTTATCATTAAACTCAAATCGCCACCTTCTTTCTATACATATAAAAAAAAATACTCTCTAACCCTTTGTACTTAGGATACGTGTTCCCCCCCCCAAAAGCTCATTTCCCATTATCTGGTCCCTGGATTCTACCTGAGGCGACCCCTTCCCCCTAAATCAGTCCCATCCCGTCCCAACCTTGTTGCGGACTCCTACATTACACTACCCCCTAATTACAAAATTGCCTTCCCCAAAAATCTCAATCTCATTACCTTACTTCATTACAACAAGATAACATCATCAATTATAAACATCAATATATCACTCAATACTCTACATATATTACCCCTAACTACTGTGTCAACATCAATACTTCTCACTTCTATAACATTAATTTACATTACTTCAAAATAACATTTTCATTTTCAAAACGATATTATTCTCTCCTATTTCAATTTTAACTTTGACTTGGACTGATCTATATGTCCCATAAAATATTCATCACCCAAAACTATCTTTTATTAGCTTTCACAAATTATTACTTTATTTCTCACTTTATCAAGTTACTTTTCTCATTACTTTAAAACAATATCTTTAACACAGTGAAACATTACATTAAACATTAATTACCTGGAACATTGACAACCAATATAACAGTGACATTTTATTACTGATCAGCTGATATTCCTAACATAATGAAAACACATCTCATAATTGAACAAATTACATGAAATATATATTGTACTAACCCTCTCGCGTCACCTAATTAGGTCCCACGTTATGAGCGTCAATTTGTACTAAATCCCGGTGTGTCCTCTACTGTTCAAGTCCCGCGATGGAAGCCAATTTGTACTTGATCGGATACGTACGGTCTAAATTCCCACTGTTGTATTTGTCGATATGTGTTGTATTAATTTAATTGTATAAATTCTCGGAAATATTTGGTGTTGTGGAATATATGGATGTACTCAATTAATGTTAACTTAACTATTTAATAATTATCAGTGTTAGTGTGCCTAGAACTTAAATAACTTAAGATTTATTCTACAATTTCATCCAACCCTATTATGCCTTGAAGAGAGTTCTGTCTGATTTTATATTTTTACGCTCCCTCTTTGGTGTCAGATAATTCCGCTATAAGCGCTGTAGTATCGGCTCAACGAAACTTGTAGGTTATTCGATGTTTATATTAACTATTTATTCTCTACTTATTCAGTTACTTTTGTTCCAGTTCACTAAACCATACTCCAAATAACAAGGTGTGACAAATATATAAAGGTTCTTTATTTGTTTATCAATTCACATTAACTAAGATATATTCCAATTAATATATGTTGGGACTATAGATTCAGGTATCGATTGTTGATTATTTAATCCTTTGTTTATATTTGGTTATATATTATATTTGATTCGTATTTTATTTATTTCAGGGTGTGAAGGTTCTTGTAACTGTGGGGAAGACTAAAAATACATACTAAGAATGCAAGATTTACAAAAATTATGTGTTGTGTATTTAGTATGATTAATATAATATAACTTTACCAGTCTCTAACGAAGCAAATCACGTTGGCAGTTGATCGCTAAATTCGTTGTTCTGGTCAATTATGAAGCACAGTTTTCTTTCTTCAGTTTAATAAAAGTAATCCTTGTCCTGTCCACTTCGGAATACAGCTTCTGAATTGTTTTACGGCCCGATTGATGTTTCTTCTACACCGCCAGGATCCAAATAGGTTCTTCCTTCGGTTGAAGCAGTTAGTGTTGTTCCGTGTATTTGCAAGGTTATAATTTCTGGTGTTGTGAATATTATGATTTGTGTTATTGTTAACTCTTTATATTTGATTAACTTTTCATCAATTCCCTTCGGACATGGGACAGTCCAAGTTTCTTCTTGTAGAATTCAGTGATTTCTTCTCGATTATTAATTCGTAATGTATCGTTATTTTATTAATCTGTGTTAGTGATAGATGTAAGTATTATCATTGGAATTTTATCTTTTTTATAATCGTATCTCTTGATTTTAAATATTACGATTCAATATATTCTTCTTGGGTTTTTTAAATCATCACGTTCAGTTTTTTACCAAAGCAAATCTTGTTATTTTATAAATCAACAACATTCTTCTTAAATTTTTCCCTAGCAACCTATATTAATTTCCGCTTCCACATGTTTGGACTATTTAGTGTTTCTTTCATATATTTTTTTGTCTATTCTTTGTCAATTTGCTGTCCTATCGGAATGTAAATTTACCGATAGCTGGTTTATTATTTTATACACATCTTCTACTGGGTTTTTGATATAATTCCGTTTTTTTTTCCTTTTTTATTATATTTAATCCACCTTCGATATTATTTTTTACCAATCGATATTATGGCATTATGGTATTATTATAATTTGTATAAATTTTATTAAATATTATTATTAACTTAATGTTTTTTCTTCTTTCTAGCTCTTCATAGTGTATTTATTAATTATTATTAATTGATGTATCTAACCTTTAAGTTATAAGTGTTTATTTAGTATTTTTGGCTGTTAGGCCTTTTATTGTAAATTGATCTACCTGTGGTTATGTCTGTTAGGCATCTATAGTCCCTTTTATATAAATTCGTACATGCAATCAAAACTTAATTATTAACATTTGTATAAACAATTATTTTTCTACATCTAATAACAAATTTATCTTGATCTCTTGATCACATACAATAAAATTCGAACTTATGAACATTGGTTAACTGCCTCACCCTTCATTCTATGACAGTCATTGAATAACACTATTTGTTTCATTATTTTTCATGAACTCAACACATATTTGATATAACATCACATAAACTTTATCATAACATTTTTGTCATAATATAATACCTTTTTAACACAAAATCCTTATCTGTTATTACCATAAATTAAGTCATTGTTTCATTTTTCTGTTTTGATTTTTATTAAACATATATCATTAGCTATTATTTATTTTACAGGTTCGTTTATTCTATTCAACACTACCTTGCATTCTTATTTATTTTGTCTATGACTATAATTGTCATAATTGGGTCTCTGTTCTATTTTAGGATTAAGTATCAATTTATTTATCAATCTGTGAATCTTCTTTTATGTAGCATAAATGCTATCATTTTTGTTGCGCTACATATGCTTCCCCTCCTAAAAAAGTTTAGTTTACCTGAATGAAGTTTGGGTCAAATAAACTTGCCTTTTTCACATGCTTTTTCTTAATTTCATTGTTAATGGTTGACGATGGTCTTCTCAATGTAACTTCATTAGACTAGTACTAGTACCTTTTTTATTTAATATTTCATCATTTTATTTAACATTCTTGATTCTTGATATATTTTTTTTTTTCTGTACACATTATTTGTTGGTAACTGGCTACACTATTCACTGATACATTAGTTTTACATCTCTCCTATTTATAATTACTATAATTACTGCATTTTTCATTATTCTTCTCTCAACTCGCTTCTTTCTGTTTTCTTCGTCCTATTCCTTTGGAAACTGAATTTATTTTTGCAACTATCCTAATATTCCTTAAATATTTAATTTCCCTAACAATCCCTAACACATGCGTTGGTACAGTTCAGAGAGGCACTGTTTGGCTTCATACTCTGCTGCCCACACTACATCTTAATGTAGTACTGCTGGAATTCATCTACAGTCAGCTATAAAATATAATAATAATCTCCTAATAATCTCTTTAATCATTTAATAATAAATATTTGGGAAAAGATTTTTTCTTTGTTGCATTTATATTTTTTCATTACTATTCTTCATATTTCGTAGTTCCATTTTAATTCCTTAAACATTCGTTAATATTGACTTTGACAGTTATCAATTGTAATCAGTTTTGTTTTCATTTTTGTTGAGATTGTAATGTTAAGTATCTTCTTCGTTTTTTTTTTTTTTTTTTTTTTTTTTTTTTTTTTTTTTTTTTTCTCAATATTTTTTAATCAGTTGTTGTGTGTTGATCATTATAATTGTATTTCTTACTAAATATATTCCTTATACTTAATTATTCTTCTTCTTATCGTATTTCACTATTTTGGCTGTTTATTTTTTAATGAATTATGTTCATAAATACTCTTTCCTTCTTGTCTTCTTTAACATTATATTAGTTACATTCAATTGTTTACTGAGATTGTTCCATCATGTGGCAATGTAATATGTGTTTTAGGTCATATGATTTTTTTTTTCTTCTTTATTTTGGATAAGTAGGTTTGAGGTAATAACTTTTATCTTGGGGTTCATTCTTCATTATTCACACTATTTCTTTATACACATAATAATAATAATTATCGTTTTCTTCTGTAATCTTGGGGTTTGTTATTCATTATACACATTATTTCTTTATACACATAATAATAATAATTATCGTTTTCTTCTGTAATCTTGGGGTTTGTTATTCATTATACACATTATTTCTTTATACATATAATAATAATAATTATCGTTTTCTTCTGTAATCTTGGGGTTTGTTATTCATTATACACATTATTTCTTTATACACATAATAATAATAATTATCATTTTCTTCTGTAATCTTGGGGTTTGTTATTCATTATACACATTATTTCTTTATAAACATTTAACAATAATTCTTGTTTTCTTCAAAATCGATAATACGTTGTTCTTATTGTATTTCAGAATTTAGTGGTAGTATTCAACTCAAATTATTTTTAAATTCCAAGTATTTTTCTTCAAGATTGATAATAAGTTGTCCTTACTTCATTTTAGAATTTATTCATTTATATAAATTCTTTTTCTTTTTTGTTAATCCAGAAGTTGTTCAAATATAAGGTAATAAGTTGTCCTTACTTCATTTTAGAATTTATTCATAATATTTCTTTTGGATTTAGTAAAAAATTTTTTTTTTCTTACTAAATTCGTTTTATATATAATAGTTATTTCAAATAATTTTTGTAAGTTGGTCTTACTGTCTTTTAGAATTTTGCTGATATATATATGATTTCGTTATTACTATTACTGTTTACATGTTTCTGATCCTCTTCTAACAAATCTTCCCTGATATTCTTTAAATAGTGGTTATTAATTATGGTTATTTTATGATTACACTTAATTTTATTTCTTAATTGTTGTTTCCCAAGATTACGGTTCAGTGACGGGTATTCATTAATTTTCACTGCCTCTATTAGTTTAAATGAGGGCTTACTCCCTCTTCTCTATTTTCATTCTGATTACTGTGTTGGTTTTGTACTGTTTCCGTGCGATCCTCCGTATTATGTTCTGCGATCCTATAATTTCCATCATGTGGGTAGTTGTCTTCATGCCGAGATTGGTCATAATGGTTGTCATATCGGTGACTCCTTGGGTAGTATCGTCGCTGATTACCTTGAGGTCTGGAGTAAATATAATTGACGTTATGTCTATAATTATTGGGTCGTCTGTCTCCATCTCCTCTATTATTGCGACTATCACGATAATTGTAATTGTTATTGCCGCGATAATTATAGTTTCTGGAATTATTATTCGTGTTTTCATTTTGTGTTCTATTAGTATTAACGTTATGCGCAGGTCGATTGCGATCGTTATTATGAGAATTGGCTGGTGGCGCGTTATTATCATACTTCTGATATTTATGATTTAGCATTCTATTTCTTTGGTATTGGTTCTCGTGTTCATAATTCTCCAAGAACTTGGCCATGGCTGGAATCGTTTTGATTTGACTACACATACGCGCATTTTTTATCCCTTCCTCGTAATGATAGGATAGTTGTATTACCAAACATTTTTCGGGAATTCGGGGCTCTAAGTTCCGCGCCATACATACTTTTCCTAAAAAGTATGAAGTAGGGGACTGGCCTACATTTGTTTCGTATCGACCGTTACTCAAATTATTCCTAATCATGTTCTGGGTCGATTCCGACCAATACTTCTCCTTAAATTGTTTTTTGAACTCAGTCATGTCCAGTATATCCGGGCGCACCGCTGTCCACCAATTATCATAAGTATCTTTAAATGTTTCATCAATCATGCTTCGTATAATACTCCAGCGACTCTCTCTATTTCTTATGATCACTTCTTCCAATCTCTTTAAAAATTCCATAGGATTGCGCTTATAATTACGAAAATTAATCGATTCTCTGTTCTCATGGTTATTTGTATGACTAATTTGGCATGTCCTATCCCGCCATGAATCTACTTCCTCCTGTAATTGTAACTCACGCCTACTAATCTCTTCTATTTTATTTTTATTGGTATTGATTTGACCTTCCATATTATTTAAATTGCCATAGACCCTTTCGAGTCGTTCGCCCATGTCTGTCTGTATTTGCTTAATACCTTCCTTATTCTCTTCCCGTACCTGATGTACTTCGTTTTTAATTTGCTCACATTTTTCGACAGTTTCCTGTTGGATTTCTTCGATCAATGTTTTATTCTCAATTTTTGTGTCATTAATTTTATTCTGTAATTCTTCACGAATCTGTACTATTGTTTCGTTAGTTTTTTCTAACACTTTATTTGTTTTGGCTATTTCTAATTTTCTTTCCTCATTATTTTGGTCCACCTTCTGGTTAATTGTCCCATGAAGATTTTCAATTTTTTCATTAATTTGCCTTAAATTCTCTTCATGTATTTGTAATATGTCTTCCTTCATTTGTTTTAAACCCTCATCATTCCTATCTAACCTTTCGTGAATTTGGTTTAATCTTTCGTTCATTTGTTTTGAGGTTTCCTTATTTTCCTTAATTTCCTCACTTGTTTTATCTAATTTCTCCTCCAGTCTCTTTGAGTTTTCCTTATTTTCCTCATTTGTCTTCCTCAATTGTTCTCTTAAGTTTTCCTTATTTTCTTCATTCATTTGTCTATTGCTTTCCATTATAATCCTCAACAGCTCCTGCATGCTCATGTCTTCCTTTTTGTTGGATTTCTCTGGTTGGTCCCCTTGGGCAACTTCTTCCATTAATTCCTTTTCCTTGTCCGCAATTATTTCAGTTTCCGTTATTTCGTTTGTCTGTTGTTCCATTTCGCTATCTGTTATTAGTTCTATTTCCTGTTCTTGTTCATCTATTTCCTTCTCCGTTTCTCCTGCCCTAATCCTTGATCTACCTCTGGTATGCATATTTATTCTCCCACAGTTGCCTGCTCTGGTTAAGTAATATTAATATGGTTACTGTTACTTAACTTAAGCCCTACACAAGTTGAGCGCCAATTTGTACTAAACCTCTCGCGTCACCTAATTAGGTCCCACGTTATGAGCGTCAATTTGTACTAAATCCCGGTGTGTCCTCTACTGTTCAAGTCCCGCGATGGAAGCCAATTTGTACTTGATCGGATACGTACGGTCTAAATTCCCACTGTTGTATTTGTCGATATGTGTTGTATTAATTTAATTGTATAAATTCTCGGAAATATTTGGTGTTGTGGAATATATGGATGTACTCAATTAATGTTAACTTAACTATTTAATAATTATCAGTGTTAGTGTGCCTAGAACTTAAATAACTTAAGATTTATTCTACAATTTCATCCAACCCTATTATGCCTTGAAGAGAGTTCTGTCTGATTTTATATTTTTACGCTCCCTCTTTAGTGTCAGATAATTCCGCTATAAGCGCTGTAGTATCGGCTCAACGAAACTTGTAGGTTATTCGATGTTTATATTAACTATTTATTCTCTACTTATTCAGTTACTTTTGTTCCAGTTCACTAAACCATAACAAGGTTTGGTTAGTTACTAAAAATAACAAGGTGTGACAAATATATAAAGGTTCTTTATTTGTTTATCAATTCACATTAACTAAGATATATTCCAATTAATATATGTTGGGACTATAGATTCAGGTATCGATTGTTGATTATTTAATCCTTTGTTTATATTTGGTTATATATTATATTTGATTCGTATTTTATTTATTTCAGGGTGTGAAGGTTCTTGTAACTGTGGGGAAGACTAAAAATACATACTAAGAATGCAAGATTTACAAAAATTATGTGTTGTGTATTTAGTATGATTAATATAATATAACTTTACCAGTCTCTAACGAAGCAAATCACGTTGGCAGTTGATCGCTAAATTCGTTGTTCTGGTCAATTATGAAGCACAGTTTTCTTTCTTCAGTTTAATAAAAGTAATCCTTGTCCTGTCCACTTCGGAATACAGCTTCTGAATTGTTTTACGGCCCGATTGATGTTTCTTCTACACCGCCAGGATCCAAATAGGTTCTTCCTTCGGTTGAAGCAGTTAGTGTTGTTCCGTGTATTTGCAAGGTTATAATTTCTGGTGTTGTGAATATTATGATTTGTGTTATTGTTAACTCTTTATATTTGATTAACTTTTCATCAATTCCCTTCGGACATGGGACAGTCCAAGTTTCTTCTTGTAGAATTCAGTGATTTCTTCTCGATTATTAATTCGTAATGTATCGTTATTTTATTAATCTGTGTTAGTGATAGATGTAAGTATTATCATTGGAATTTTATCTTTTTTATAATCGTATCTCTTGATTTTAAATATTACGATTCAATATATTCTTCTTGGGTTTTTTAAATCATCACGTTCAGTTTTTTACCAAAGCAAATCTTGTTATTTTATAAATCAACAACATTCTTCTTAAATTTTTCCCTAGCAACCTATATTAATTTCCGCTTCCACATGTTTGGACTATATAGTGTTTCTTTCATATATTTTTTTGTCTATTCTTTGTCAATTTGCTGTCCTATCGGAATGTAAATTTACCGATAGCTGGTTTATTATTTTATACACATCTTCTACTGGGTTTTTGATATAATTCCGTTTTTTTTCCTTTTTTATTACATTTAATCCACCTTCGATATTATTTTTTACCAATCGATATTATGGCATTATGGTATTATTATAATTTGTATAAATTTTATTAAATATTATTATTAACTTAATGTTTTTTCTTCTTTCTAGCTCTTCATAGTGTATTTATTAATTATTATTAATTGATGTATCTAACCTTTAAGTTATAAGTGTTTATTTAGTATTTTTGGCTGTTAGGCCTTTTATTGTAAATTGATCTACCTGTGGTTATGTCTGTTAGGCATCTATAGTCCCTTTTATATAAATTCGTACATGCAATCAAAACTTAATTATTAACATTTGTATAAACAATTATTTTTCTACATCTAATAACAAATTTATCTTGATCTCTTGATCACATACAATAAAATTCGAACTTATGAACATTGGTTAACTGCCTCACCCTTCATTCTATGACAGTCATTGAATAACACTATTTGTTTCATTATTTTTCATGAACTCAACACATATTTGATATAACATCACATAAACTTTATCATAACATTTTTGTCATAATATAATACCTTTTTAACACAAAATCCTTATCTGTTATTACCATAAATTAAGTCATTGTTTCATTTTTCTGTTTTGATTTTTATTAAACATATATCATTAGCTATTATTT
The DNA here is from genome assembly GCA_034769895.1 of Magicicada septendecula. Lineage (NCBI taxonomy): Eukaryota > Metazoa > Arthropoda > Insecta > Hemiptera > Cicadidae > Magicicada > Magicicada septendecula. The sequence goes on along the minus strand of CM068368.1, from coordinate 258,995,725 downwards.
ATTTTACAGGTTCGTTTATTCTATTCAACACTACCTTGCATTCTTATTTATTTTGTCTATGACTATAATTGTCATAATTGGGTCTCTGTTCTATTTTAGGATTAAGTATCAATTTATTTATCAATCTGTGAATCTTCTTTTATGTAGCATAAATGCTATCATTTTTGTTGCGCTACAATATATATATATATATTTATCTATCCTTACTTCTCACCTCCTTGTTTCCCCTTTTTCTGATTCTGATAATTTATGTTAACCACCTGCCAGTCGGTTTAATTATTTGCTTAGTAAAAAAAAAAAAATTCCTAAATTATATAAAACACATACTTTCTGTCAACTCTTATATCTAACCTACTACAATAAAATATTACATTTAAACATAGAATGAACACCTTATATTGAATGTCTGAGCATCTAGTTATTTAAACAGAACACAACCATTTTATTGGATCAAAATTTGAGTTAGCAATTTTTTATGTTATGAAATTTAAATTCGTGGCTCATCTGAGTCACCTCCCATCCACACACTCTATTGCAAGTTATATAAGACTGTGGCGCCTTTTCGCTTCCACAAAGACTGCATATTTTGGAGTAATTTGACATCTCCGTGTCTTTGCTTCGGCAGTTACATTTTAACTTTATGAATATCAACATATCTCTGGTTTATATTTAAACGCCCTTAAACGGGTCTACCACCTGGCTTTGCTGCCCCCATGCGGGCAGAGTGGTAGCCGCTGTTCCCTAGTTTGGTGATTCCCCTTAATTCCCCCCTGTCAATTTCAAAATTCACCTTGACAACGATAACAGCTATGGCCAGTTAAGGCAGCGCGTAACGTAATGTGCCCCAACCATAGCTGTTAAAGCTAAACCAATTCCACGGTCAGGGTTCGGTGAGGCCATGACCGCCCGAAAAGTTGGGGAATCACAAGTAAAATACCTTTTGTAACACTAAAATTAATTAATTAAATATGAAATTAAATGTACAACATCATAATATGAAACTTTCATCCATCATTAATCATTTACCTCCTCCATAACTTTCTACAATTGGATTACTTAAAATTTTCACATTTATTATTAATAATTATCATATATCATCGTTCAATTATTATTCAGTTGTTTTAATTAATCATCATTTGTATTTAACACAATTATTTCAAATAAACATTTTCATTATACTTGATTCGTACTATAAAATTTCTCTACTTACAGTCCATTTAAATTGGCATACACAAAACATATTCACTATACACCTCAATACTTTCACCTCACCTCTGAAACATTTAACACAGATGTTAGTTTAAATCAAACAATTTATCATTTAAATACCAAATTCACAAATCTCGTAAAATAATTTAGATTCCTTAGAAAATTTAATTATGTAACATTTAAATAATCAATCAACATATTTAAAACACCTCAGATCATTTTAATTAATTTAATTATCAACAATACAAAATTCATTACCATCAAAACAATTACAATTCTCTAATTACTGTTTTCAAAATTAATTCTGTTTATTTATTTAGATTGTACATATTTTAATATTATTATTACAACAATTATCTTACGTACACACATTATTTATCTGACCTGCTACAATACACACAAATGAACACACTACAGTTATTTACAAACTTTTGTTATTAACTGTTCCGTTTTTCCACACTTCATTGTCCAAATCTGCCGGGTCAAAACCATAAAACAAAATGTTTATAATTGTCTTTTATTGTTTTATAGTTTAGCCTCCATCGTCCCAGATAAGTCTTTGTTTTATGTAACACTGTTCAATTTTATTACCCCACAAATTACTGTTTTGTGTGTGGTAACCATAAAAACCAAATTCATTCATTTTACCAAAATAATCATAAAACACGTCAACGTTAAGTACATTTGTTAGGTCTCCATCAGTAATTATATTCATTATTAGGTTATTTACTTTTGTCTCATCAATTAAATCATTATTATGTAGACACACTTCTAACCTTATTTTCCACTCGTCATACTTTCTATTCAATTCATACAATTCTGTTTCTTTCTCAGCATACAATTCTCTCTTTAAATCTCTCTCATCACAATACCATATCACACTCTCAAAATTATTACAGACAGAGGGTACAACATTATACAACAAATATAAACAACTCCAATCTTCTACTCCTACGGGTCTCTTGCCCTTCTTAAACAATACTTGTGAACACTCTGGTTCAGGAAAAATAAAGGAAAAATTTACCCTCTGCCCACATTCTACCACTATACTATTTTTCCGCTCTCTCTCTAACTCATTAACACACATCAACATCTCATAATCACATTCTACAAACTCATCAGTACTCTCAGATACTACATTCTCAATTACATCATCGCCATCATTTGTTAGCTCTTTATCTAATACAACATTGCCATTATAACTTTCATTTGAATTACTCGTACTCTGTTCTACTTTATTCAAACTATTTTTTATTTCATTAGCACTTTCTAGACATTTATTCTTTTCTTGTATATCATTTATTAAACCATCAAATTTTACGCTAATACTCTGCTGCAACTGACTATTCAGTTGTTCACATTTTATTCTCTGTTCATCTAATTTATTGTTAAAATCACTTTTCATCTCGTTTAAAGTTATTTCGTTACTATCAAAGCGTTTATCATTATCATCAAAACGTTTATTAAAGTCATTATTTTGTTTATTGAAATTGACTTTCATAAACTCCAATAGGTCATCTAATGACAATTTTTTCTCTTTCGTTTTATTTGATTTGATCAATACCGGGGTAGATTTCGCTTCTGCGTGATCGACTATAATTGACCCAGTTAGGTCAGCGTTAACTATTGATTGCACGCTCAACTCAGCTGTTGGCCTTGACTGACTTACTTCGCTCACACTTGGTGATGGGTTCATCGAACCAAGGCCACTCTCACTCATAACTGAATCTACTACACTGCTTTTTTCTGTGTTCTCAGACATTTTTATTTGATCTATTTTTTCTTACGTAACAACTATCAAAGATTAATCTTTCTTCAAAACTGATATTACAACATATATAAAATCAACCTTCTATCATAATTACGTAAGTTTACATCAATACAATTTTGCTTTCGCAACCGTACTTCATTCAATGTACTGTCAAATGTAGGCCGGTGTAATACAACCTTTTTTTGTTATATTACATCCTGGCGTCACGGCAACAATTGTAACTTTTCTTACAATTTGGTATTTATTTATTAACTATATTGAAACTTCCACTTACCTTTAATCTTCGATCTGGCCGGATCGCATAGTGGGGACGAACCCCGTTCATTCGACGAACTGACAGTACATCAAATGAAATAAGGTTTTCGAAAGAATTTAACTATCAACATTTATCATTGGAACGATTAGTTATCATTTTTTATTTTTTTACTGTTGTTGAGCATCTTAAACATGTATAAAATCCAAAAAATTTGTTATTCTTTACTCTGGTTTTTCTTTTAAATTTTGAATGACAGACTTATACATAGATGATGATTAATACAAAAACATAACTACCTTACCTTCTATGTAACACACACAAACATAAACATAAACAGCCCAGCCTGCCTTTCTCACATATATTAAATTTAAGTTTTTTAAAAACCCCAGACCATTTTAATCCCCACAGCCCTTACACTTTTGTTAGGATGAAACCCGCCGGCAACGTGGTTTTCGCGCGCACCCATGGTTCTTTTAGATTTCTTGTTTTTAGTGTCCGAAAAATATCTGGATATGTTCTACTCCTTTACCTGACCGCGGTCACATAATTTGTTAACGTTATATCACTTTATTACCGGTAAAATATGAATTTTTGTAAAGAGCCTAACTAGACTCTGTGTCGGCCGACACGAACAGTGAAAGACTGGGATGGTGTCTCTTGCGAGCGGTAGGAAGTTACTGTCCATAGCCAACGGATTTCTTCGCCGTTCACAGTTGAGTTGTTGTGGCTTATTGGCTAAGCACATGTGACATAGTGACGGTTTCGGTCGTGAGTGCCGACGATATTCGGCATTGCTAGTCTGACGTCACGAAAAAGGTGGTCCTTAAATCTTTCGTATCCGGCCTCATGGTAAATGAAACTGCAACGATTCCCCTCTAGGCCATTTTGAGTTTTCTGAAGGAGCGTCACTCCAGCGCGCATACCTGTGTCGCACGTGCGTGTGCCGTCACATTCACGCACAGTTCTGAGAAAACTCAAGGTGGTACATACTTCAACAGATTTCACAACGGAATATTGCGTCTTGCCTTTGTTCTAACTGTTATACTCCCCACGTGTTCTTTCACAATGGAATTAAAATTTGCAACATTTTTATGAAACCCCGAAAACTGAAATAAAATTAAAATACCCCCTATTTGCAATAAATAAAATAACCCCTTTCTGACACGTTACAAGTGTCTGAGCTACTAGTTTTGTTAGGGTTGATTCGACCTGATCATTAGTTTCTTGCATTATACTAGAAGTCAAGTTTGTGCATCATTGCATATTGAATTTAAAAAATTCCAAAATCTTTCCACAGGTTTTCAATTTGAAATGTATCTGAAGACGATTACTATGTGTGTGCCACATCACTTGTTTTGTTGGCTATAAGCACTAGAAAATCAGCCTCCATATCTCTTGTAATTTCTTCATGATTCACAGTAATCATATATTGGAGAATTTCATTCTCACAGGTTTATGTTCATTTGAATACCAATGAATTTTCTAATGGGTTTAAGAGCATTGTCTAATTCACCACTAAAATCTTTTATCCTGTGAAAAACCTCTCGATTTGAGGGTTACAAACACGCAGAGCTTGTTCAGCTTGTTCAAATGACCCACAATGTCTTATACGTTTTATTATTATGTTTAAAACATGTCTGTTATCTGTTACATGTTCATGGTGGGCATCAGTAGATCATACATGCTATCTATCCACAAAGCGACATTTACACAACTAAAAAGATTTAACTTCAGAATATTACTCATGTGTATGCCATATGTTTCTTTTTGTGTTCTGGAAGGTGGTGGACATCTGTCATTACTGTTTCTGTCCACACATCTACTCCTCCAAACAAAAAGCACCAGAACCAAAATAGTTTGTTCTTCACTTATATCCACGTAACCACTTATGATTATTGTACGTTTTTAAGTTGTATCTAGTAGTAAATTGCCTGCTTTTATATTTAATTTCCAGAGTTAATTTTACAGATTGCATTGGGCTTTCTTGATTCATAATACTCACTTTATCTTCATCACTACATAACAAAAGTCAACTATTAATGCTATTCTTGCTAAAAATGATAATAACATTAAATAATACTTTTCACAACACAGCATACACAAGACACTTTCAAATAAATGTTCAAGCCACTGACAACTGATTTGTTGTAAAACTACATGCTCAAGACACATTCAAGTAAACTTTAACTGACAACTGACAAATGAAACCAAACTGCAATGCTGGAAATATTGATTTATTGATAGGTAGTGTGCTCTGTGCTACCTAAGCCTGTCTCACTCACACTTATGCTTAGATCTTTCTTACCTTTGAAGTCACTAAAAGCCAGGTTTAATTATCACAATTAACAGTTTGTAATCAACAGATTATTCAACAAGATATACTCGTAGAATAATTCAAGTTAATTTGTCCACACCAATAATAGTGTTAACTAATAGAGTCCCGCACAATAATCACTTTTCACTAATAACCACCTGAATGCACAGAGTAATCGCCCGAAGAAAAACTTGAACCTCACTTGAATAAATCACCACTTAAACTGAAACTAAGCGTTGCTGAATGCTTATATTTATACTCATTTGAGATTCCAGAATAATCCATAATACACGACAGCACTACTAGAAAACACTATAGCATAATTGCTTGCGGCCTTGAAGACAGTGCATGCTGACCGGTGAGACTGGAACAGCCTCGTTAACGCATGTTAAGAATCAAGTATGGACACAACATTACAACTATAAAACAGGTTAATTGGTTAATTACCTTCCGTCACGCTTCTTAAAATCCGAATACAGGATTACTCGAGTTTCAACACATTAAGTGTCATCATCAGATCCTCAATGAATATTGGTAAAACTACATTTTTTGATGTTTGCACATCTCGTCAAACGATAAAAACAACACATACATAATAACGAAAATATTTAAATAAATTAACACACATTAAAAACAAGACAAAACAGAACGAAACACAACACACGCGGCCACTGCGGACCTGCGCAGGAACACGGTATACAGTAAAATTAATCGATACCGATTTGACCTTTGATAAACTTTATCGATCTGACACGGCTAATATCTCGCTCTATATCGTTGACTCTATTAAATAAAATATTATTTTTATATATTGACTTTTCATTTAGGATGCGATCGTAATTCTCTTTAGTGGCCTTATATATCTCAAACCGTTCGAGAGTGTCCAGTTTAAGAGATTTCCTGCATTTATGTAATATGTCCAAATTCTCACTAATACTTTTTATGTTGTGATCTTGTGAGCTTAAATGTTCAGCGAATGTGGATCTTCCTATATTTGACTTAGAGCTTGGGATGTGTTCTTTATAACGCAATTTGAATGAACGACCCGTTTGTCCTATGTAGAAATTTGAACAATCCGAACAATTAAGCCTGTATACACCAGTACCGTCGTATTCATCGAAAGACCTATTTTGATTTTTAAACTTAAGTTTGTTCTCGAGTTTATTATTTGCTTTTGTAGCCAATACAATATTTTGTTTTTTTCAATTGGTTTTTTTAAAGTATGGTGTAACATTTCGCCATACTCTATTGCGATATATTTTACTTTTTCTTTAGGCACGTCAATATTTATTAATCTATTTTGTTTCTTATTTATTATTTTATCTATTATGTTGCTTTTATATCCATTGACTACCGCTATGTGTTTAATAATGTCGACCTCATTTTTATGGTCTTCTGTGGAGAGGGGCAACGACAGCAATCTATGTACCATGCTATTAAAAAATGCCATTTTGTGTGAAAAAGGGTGGTAAGATGAGGCATGAATAGCATGATCAGTGGTTGTCGGTTTCCTATAAATATTAAAGTTAACTTTCTTATCTCTCTTTGTTAAAGACAAATCTAAGAAATTTATTTTATTATTCTTTTCCGTTTCTAATGTAAATTGTAAATTTTTTGTTATGTTATTCAAATATTTATTAAGCATCTCTAATTGTCTACAATTACCATTATAGATCACTATCGTGTCATCCACATATCGACGATAAAATAAGATTTTGTTGTAATGTTTGTTTTTTGGTGATAATATTTCGTTAGTTTCGATGTGGTTTAAATAAATTTCTGCCAGGATACTTGACAGTGGGGATCCCATTGCTAAACCATCTTGCTGTAAATAATATTTATTATCAAAAGTAAAGTAATTTTGTTCCAAAATTACTTTTGTCAAATTGATAATCTCATCGACTATTTCATGGTTTAATGTGGTTATTGATAGTAATAAACTTTTTGTTATTTCCAATGTTTCGTTAATTGGTACATTCGTGTACAAATTGACTATGTCAAATGAAGCAAAAGTATGTCTTGGTTCAATTGTAAGTTTTTTTGTGAGATCTACCAATTCTAAACTATTTTTCAAACTATAATTATTATTAAACACTATATGTTGTCTTAAAATTCTATCAATTTTTTTGGCAATTTTATACGATGGCGCAGATGTCCACCACTGGAACTCAAGTCCAAGCAGAACCCTGACCATGAGTCACCATCATGGCCCATCTGTGCCTTCCATGCCCATTCACCTTGCACTCATCCCGATCTTGAGCAGGAACAACGTAAGCAGGTCCAAACCTCATTGATTGTCGCTTCATCTATGTTTTGACGTGCACTAATTCCACAAATATACTATAATAATGTTGCCAATCAATAATGCTGCCTGAGAAGCAGGGCAGTTTAATCGGTTCTAATTGTATAGGGGGGGTTTTAATTGGTGTAACTTGAGCTTGAATCAACGATTTCTTGTTCACCTCCTCTACCTGCTCCAATAAATGGTGTAACTTGCACTCAATATTACAGAGATCATCCTCTGTTTGAACTCTGTCACTGACTGATGTAAAATCGGAATCGTCAGCCTCAATCTGAGTCTGAATTTCATCATACTTCGCGGACAATTCCATCAAATGGCGGAGTTTAATTTTCAATGCATGATGATCGCTTAAGTCCGGGTCAAAATTGTCAGCGAAAGTATTCACACGGGATATAGACGCCTTAATTGTGCCCCGTTTCGTAATTAACGCCTTCACATCAGCCATGACCATAATGTAAAATATGATTTGAAAACGATAGTTAAATGTAGAGCAGGTGAACATTTGTTGTAATTGTGAATAATTTACTGAAATCTGATATGATGCGGGAGCCAGTGATCTGTGTACACCTTAATATATGACTTACTATAATAGGTACTTCATTTGCATAAAAAATAGTTATGAAAGTTATTGAAAACATGAATTATTCAAAATGACAATATACCTATAGCCTTATCACATCACTTCAATTTATTAATACATTATGGCACAGCTACGTAAATGAAAATTTATGTATGTATGTACATATGAAAATCTAGATAAAAATACAAGTTTATGGCCACTTGACAATAATATCTGTTCATGTAGAAATTATTAAATGCTATTAAATCTGTGCAAAAATATTACTTAGTTTGCTGTACCCATCAATTATACATGAAAAAATTATAAAAAATGAAAGTTTATAGTCATGTGGATGTTGAATCCCGGCATGCTGAAGCTGGCTTCGATCCCGTTGTTCGATCCTGTTTGGCAATCCTTAGAAGTTGGCGCACTGCCTGTTTCTACTGGTCGGGTGACGCTTGAAGTTGTAGCTCTCCGTAATTTTAAAGGTGTGGAATTTCGTTGCTGTAGAACAAATGATGCTGTCTTGCCATGTTTTGTTGTCTCAGAGTTGCTGCTCTGCAGAATCTTGCAGTGTTGAGTATGAAGTAATTTTTAGAACAATGGAGGCACACAACGGCCAGCAATCTGAAGTTTGAAAATGTTGGGGCTTGAACCAAACGTCGTTTGGGCCCATTAAATGAAATATTTCTGAAATCGTAGTGGACCAAAATCCGGTCGCGGTGGACCAAAAACGTTGCCCTAGGCTCAAATGTGAAATCCGGTCGTGGAGGACCAAAAATGTGTAGACGAAAATCTGGATCCAGGAGGACCAAAAATGTTGCGCCTTAGACGCTCTCGATGAATCTTAAGTTGGTCTTAGAACGCTTATTGAGGTGCTGGTGTGAAATGAAATGATGAAGTGGACCGTATATATTCTTGAGATAATAGTTTATTGAAAAATTAACAAGAAATAATTGCTGGCGCATGCAGTTTTAGCGTGGCATAATGCCGAGAATTAATATAGAATTAAATATTGAAAACCCATAACAAAGTGTAGAGGCCGAGATCGGCCAAGTAAAATTATCACATGATGATCATGCTAAATTATGAAATATTGAAAACTTTATGTAGCCGCGGCTTGCGAACAAGGCGTGTTGCCTGTACAGAGTCTTGCAAGGAACTAACTTAAATTTGGCTGCTGTTAGCCTGTCTCAAACCGGCAGCAGATAACAGATATAAAAATGACGTCACTACACGCACCTGCAATGCAGCATTTTACAGTACAAAGTTTTCATAGGTAGAAAGTTTAACCACAATGCTTGTATGTTTTTTTGCTACAAAGAAAGTCTTTAAGAACATGATAATATTGATTGGCTCACTGTATTTCCTTAGAAAACTAAAATGAAAACAAACTTGAAATTATAAAAACTAATATAATTTTGTTTTGTCAGTGAATTGTATTCCGATGTGCAATGAGAATGATTATATAAGCTACAGAAATTTCACATGCTGTTTATGCAACTTTTCATTGTAATTTTGAAGAAGTGATTGCGTTTTTAGACTAAAAAATACACATATCAAAAAAGCAGGGCCACAGTAAATGTGAATGTCACGAACCTTTATGTTCCTATCTGTGCTGTAAGTTCACACTTATACTGTTCACACTGGTATGGTGTAGGCTCTCATTTCAAGTAAAGGTATCTAAATGCACGAAATTGCATGGAGTTAAAAATTTTGCAGTTGAAAATTATGGAATCATAACTAAGACTCTTGTACACTATTTCACTGAATTTATTAGGGATTAATGGACTGAACCTATGTCCAGAAAGATGAGCCTTTAGATTTATAAACTTTTGTGGCTGCCAGGAATAGATTTATAAATTGTTGTGGCTCCCAGGAATAAAGTAATGATAGTGAACTACTATCAGTAAACTCCCGATTATCCATGAGCGGTTTATCTGTGTAACGGGACAAGTCAACCCACCCAGGGATATATTGGTAAAATGTAAAGTATTATTTGAAAATGTGATTGTGGAAAATAATATACACGAATTAGTGTCAAGGTCGGGTGATCAATCTGCTGGAAACAGTTATTTTTAGCCATCTGACCTCTGAACTATGCATGTTAAACAAAACAACATAAGACGTCAGGAGCCAAACCCAACCAACGTCACGTAGGAATGCGAGGAGTGTCCGCGGCGACAGCAGTCTGTGCTTGATTTAACAAAGACAGTCATCATCCAACATCTAGCGACGGCGGACGCGGGCCGTGTGCTCGCCCGTTTATAATAAGCTCAGTTGAAATTGCACCTTGTGCCGATCGATCATAACACAAGTTCCGGAACAAATTTACATAATAACGTAACTATACCAAACAAAGAGTGTGAAATGTGAAACAACAAATTTTAAAACTTAATTAGAACGAATTAATTAACAGTTAATTTTTCTTAAAATGCAATAAGTGAAAAGTAAGGAGTAATCGGGAGTACGTAGTACAAGATACGAGTCGTTTACAGGATGGACAGATAAGTAACCGACAAACAGAAATCAATTCTAAATTATATAAATCATTCAATTGGTCATCAGAATCACAAATATATATACAGGGTGTCCCGGGAGGAGAGGGAAATAATTTGAGAAATGGTTCTATAGTGTAAAAGAAGAAAAAAAGTTCATATAAACATATGTCTGGAAACACTTTGTAAGCGAGTTACGGCTAGTGAAAGATTTCACTCGGGTTTCGGTTCCCCCGGGTAAATGAAGACTTTCTGAAATTCTGGGAAGGGGCGAATTCTGTTGTTCCTTATGGGTTTTGACCTGAGAAATCGAATAAGACAGGTCACAGAACTGTATCTCCCATAAGTTTCATGATATCCAACGTAAAACAGAAAAATCTTTGCCTAAAAACAAATTTTGGAAAGTTGGAAACAATTGGAATTTTTTGTTGATTTTTATTGACTTTATTTACACCATTTTTCTCAGAATTAAATTCTTTACAAGTTTTTTTTTAACTTTTATGCATTTATTAGTCATTTAACAAAGTTATTGTACTTCTAACCTAAAAAAACAAATAATCTAGAATAAAGAAGGAAAAATGGTACACTCAATTATAATGTTGGAAAAGAAACCAATAACTAACCAATGTAAAAAATAAGTATTATTATCGATTAAATGATAAATGTAAATGGTAATTGATAAAACCCGATAAATAAAAGTACACTAACCCAAGAATTAGAGTTATATGTAATAAAGATCTCTATAAAGACATGAACGTATTAATAGTATAAATAATATTTGTAAAGAGAGAGATAGTGAGATGGTGAGAAAATAAAATAAACTAATAAACTAAATAAATAAAGAATCTTTCACTAGCCGTAACTCGCTTACAAAGCGTTTCCGGACATATGTTTATATGAACTTTTTTTCTTCTTTTACACTATAGAACCATTTCTCAAATTATTTCCCTCTCCTCCCTGTATATTAAAGAAAATCATGAGCTTGAAGAGGGGTTATTAAAAATAAAATATGTAAAGTATGAAAGAGTGTTTGTGTGGGGAAATGAAGCGCTGGTTTGCGTGAAATTAATTTAACTATTTCCATGTTTTAATTATTTCTAGTTTGAATCTAAGTACTATCAGGGTATGAAATAATGTAATCATTGCTATTGTTTTATCATGCAAAAATCACATCAGAATTAAGAGAGGGAGAAGGGATATTTTTTGGTAAATGATGGGAGTCAAATGACTTTAAATTGTCTTTTGTAATAAAAATGAATTTGAATTGAAATGCATAATAAAAGAGATCAAAAGCTGTATGCAAGTAATCAATCTGTTTTTTTTTCTGTAAATAACCTATTCTGTTCTCCAGTTCACCTAACCGAACTTTGGTAAGTAACAAATTTTTTACAGTTGGCAGTAATGCAAGATGGCGTCCGGAATTCGGAGGTAAACATACCTGTTTGTTTGTCAACTAAGGTAAACAAAAAGTAGAAGTAGTAATTAACGTTACATCTGCATTGCAGATTATCCACAGTATCCTACAGATTTTTGTTTATAAGCGGAAATAAATTTCAGCTGAATAATAAAGCTTGTGTTCCTCTAAAATTAATACTCCAACATTTTATAATCATAGGAAAAAACAAAAACATATTATTGATTTTTTTTAAGAAGTTTAATCTGTAACACATTATAAGAGCTCCAAGAGAGTGTAAGTTCAGTAATTATTAGTACGTTTTTATTAGTAAGTTTTATGTTTACTTTAAAAATGTTAAATAACTTACAGTATTTGTTTTCAGTTATGTTAAGATGACAATTCTTACTGTAAAATATGATATATAGGCCTATGATAAAACCTTTTAATGTACACCCTTTTTATGTTATACTATCCTTTTATAATGTAGTGTCTATATGTGCGTTTTTGTGCAATCTTTGTACATCTAACATACAGGATAATTATAAAATACCTTGTTTATAGCATTCAGATTCTCATAATGCACCATTTTGAGTAAACGTTGTTCAAAACAGAATTGTATAGAATGTATTCTCACATATGTACTTTACTGTGACTGTGGGAACATTTAATTTTCTCAGAATGTCTGTCTTTATGTTTTCATGGTGTAATTGAAAGCCATTTGACTGCTAAAACTGAAATACTGTACAAGATGTGTAAACATCTGTTGCTCTCTATTAGTTTAGTTAACAGATGTGACAAATTAGATATTGGCGTTGAATGCCACCTGTGATGTTTACTGACAGATCAGCAATGACTTCACATTTTTCTGACATTTTTTAATTCATATATCTGCAGCAATTATTCCTGAATCTAATCCCTGGTGTGCATGACAGCATTGGACGCGTTCACTTGGATTTTGTATAGGTGTATATAAGTTTTGTATGTATGTAGGTAGTAATGTTAGAAATACTCAGTGTATACTCAGTACCACTGATAGTACACACAAGATAATTTATCAGTACAACTTCTTCTGACAAAATGTCAGTGTGTGTAAATTAGTACACTACACTCTCATTTATCCGGCCTTCGTTTATCCGAAATTCCGGCTTGTCCGGAATAAGTTTCCAAAATAATTTTTTTTAACGACTTTACCGGTGAATTTTAAGATACAATTTGTACTAAAAACAACCTGTTTTGTTATAAATTCAACATTATACCCGTTCAGAGCTCATCAAATAAACGTAATTAATCTAAACTGCAAGGGTAAAAATAATACAGTGCAGCGTGTAGTTCCCTCGGCGATCTGGTTAACATAAAAGATGTAATTTATATGTCTGCTGCAGCGTAGGAAGATGTTTCTCAAAAAACATAAAAAAATATTTGGAAAAAGCTGCGGCCAGAAATGGCGGAAAATGATAATCTTTCTCGAAATAAAGAGATTATTGAATTTTTAAAGATATTGAAGGTTGTGAAATGGTTCAAGAGGAAGAAGTATTCAAGTGGTTAAATGTAGGTGTAGACCAATATGATCCCGGGCATCAATTCCTTTCTGAGGACGAGATCGTCGCTGAGTGTTCTAAAAAATCATACAATGAAGATTCATGTTCCGATGATGAATATGATGTGGACGACGTAGCAATGGCAATCAACCATTCAGAGGCTACTTCAATGCTGAACAAATTATTAAATTATTTTGAGCGCCAAAGCGATACAAACCCAGCAGAACTGTTACTTCTAAAAAGACTCTGTGACCATACAGCTAAGAAGAGAGAAACGTTGCTAAAGCAGAAAAAAATAATCGACTTTTTTAAAAAGTAAAGACTTTGATCATTCATGTATGTGTGTTTATTATTGTTTTTCTCGCTAAATTAAACTTGTTAATTTTTAGAAATGCTACTATGCTACATTTTAAATACTGTACTGAATTTAATATTATATATGTATAATGTCTAATGCTAAATAAATTTTTTTCTTGTTTATACAGTATAATATTCTGAAATAGATTTTGTTTTCCTTAAGATTTACTCATAAAATACAGTACAGTAAGCTATTACAGTTTGAATAAAGTCTTCAAAATAAATAAACGCAACTTTTGTGTATAGCGGTAGGTAAACAACGCTAATACCCGCATTTTCGCCATTAGTTTGGTTTATCCGGAATTTTGTTTATCCGGAAAGGGTCCGGTCCCATCAATTCCGGATAAACGAAAGTGTAATGTATTTAAACTGCATAGAAAATGTGATCATTAGTTACACTGTTTCAGTATGTATATTTTGCTACTTGGTAATATCCTGCTTAATATGCCTTTTTCATGAGGTCCATTGATAAGTGTCTTAACAGAGTTTTATTGTATTGCTGTACTGTAAATAAGGTTAATAAGGATTTTTCATTAGGTTCTGCTCTTTTCTATGGAATTTGGTTGTCCGCGGTGATCGTGCCATCCTCGGATAATCGGATGTTTACTGTATTACCCCATTCATTTTTTATTTGATGCGAGTTTGCTTCCTAGTATGTTTTTTTTACTGTTAGATAACATAACTGTCAGATTCAACTGAGTAGGTGTACTATAATCAACTTAAAAGTAACTAAAAGGTAACAAATAGGAATGCAGTACTACAAGTATGTCCCACAACTAATCCTAGAACAAAGTGATATTACAAGCAGCAAATCATATTTAAAAATAAAATATATATATCAAAGAATTAGAAAACAGTACATGGTACAATAACTTTAAAGTATTAAACATGCTTTTTACAACCAGAAGCAACATTGATATTTATGATGGTAATGTAGCTATTGTAGTTGTGATTAAAAAAAATCTTACCTAACAGATTAAGTTAACTGATAGCATGGCATTGATGAAATATTTATCAAATTTATGAAAAGTCTCATGTATATTACTAAAAATATAATATTGATTTTGTTTCAGTACCAAGATATATTTCTGCAGAGACTTCACTGAATACATATGTCAGAGAACATGCCCATCTGCCAGGTACCAAGGTGATGTGTAATGAGGGTGGATGTGGAGCTTGTGTTGTTGCAGTCCGACGTTTCAATCATGCCACATCACAGTTTGATACTTTTGCTGTAAAATCTGTAAGTAATGGATCAATTTTCAAAGTGTGTTGAGAGAGAGAGAGAGAGAGAGAGAGAGAGAGTGCAGCAGGCCATTTTTGTTAACAGTGATTGTTAGTTATATATAAAGGTGTGGTTTCGTTCGAGCGATAGTCACATGCAATGGTCGAATACAGTGTGTGACTAATGCGTAAGGATGGAGAAGTTTTGTTTACGTAGCAGATGCATGCAGTGGATTGCAGCAGACAGCTAGAACTAAAGTCTACAATGGATTGTGTTTGAAAACATATTGTTACGACATCACAGAACAATCTACGTGTTTGTCGAATGTGCCAGAAGAATCTCACTCTAATGTATGTGGCATACGTGACTGTCAACGCATCCGCGAGTTTTCTCGAAGCGCCAGCTGCGCGGACTGTGTCAAGGCCGCAGTTAATTACGTAGTTCACACGGGCGCTAAGACGCAATTAGGAATGTTCTGGTCTGTGAGCACAGTTATAAATACATGGCGGCAGCGGCCTTAGTTTTCAGTATAGCTGCGATATATTTACTATGCGGTTCGAGTTACTTTTAGGCGATATTACTGTGCGCGTTCAAATGGTTATTAGTTAAGTGTTGTGTTTTGTAATTGGACGGTATATTGTAATACAATTGTGTTTAAATATTAGTTGACATTTATTTGCGTGTGAACAATTTTTATTTGATTTGTTATAAAAGACTGTGTTGTTAATTACGAACTGATTAACTGTAAAAATTAAAGCTGGTGATTAGTGACTTAATTGGTGTCTTGTACTTATTTTGTTTCCACTGTACCTACGACGATCGAGTAGACCGTCATAATAGTGGTGTCAGAAGTGGGATAGAACGGTTTAACAGTGGAAACTTTGTACAAGATGAGTGTAATTCATAATTAATGGGAAAAGAATGAATGCCAGTCAGATGATGGAAAATTTCCAGGCGCTGCTGTTCCAGACAGAGCAACGACGCTGACAGGAGTCGGAAGAAGCAGAAAAATGACAGGATGAAAATGCAGGCAGGAAAGAGAAAAGGTAGAGGAACGTCAGAAAGCACTAATGCTAGACACAGAAGAAAGACAAAAAGAAGAACGAAGGCAAGAAAAGGAAGAAACAGAGGAACAACGTAAACGTGAAACAGAAGACATCAAGGAGTTAATACAGCAGCAAAAGCAGTATCAAGAACAAACCACTGCAGAGTTGGGTCTCCTACGAGGTGAGCTTAATAAGCAAGTTACTAAAATATCGGAGGTACAAGAATCAATAACATTAAAAATAGCTGAAGTAGAAAAATCTGTCTCGATTGTTGAAGAATCGATGTCTACAAAAATATCTGTCATAGAAGAATCAATGTGTACAAAAATGTCTGTCATAGAAGAATCTATGTCAGATAAAATATCTGCAGTAGAAAACTCAATGGCAAACATAAGAGAACAAATTAAAAGTGAAGTTGTGCAGTGCCTGAAGATACAACCAAAACACCTTTGTGAACAGACTGTACCAATAATAAAGACACAAAAAGATGCAGAAAATAAGTCAATAGAGAAAGTAACTTTGCCTGCAGTAGGGACAGTTCATGTCAAAGCTCCAACCTTTGACGGAAGCGGTCACTGGGCAACGTACCTCCGCCAATTTGAAGCTGCTGCATGCGCAAATAATTGGACAGAGAAAGACGAGGCTGTTTCACTCGTTCTTTTATTAAAAGGACCTGCAGCAAAATTACCACAGAAAGTGCCACCTGACAGCCAAAACACCTATGCCGAATTGATAAAAGCTCTAGAATTATGGTATGGTGATAAACATTTGCGAGATGTGTACTGCACCCAGTTGAAAGCAAGGCGACAGCATTCCGGGGAGAGCCTTCAAGAGTTTGAAGCAAGTATCGACAGACTAATTAGACTGGACTATCCTGAAGCGCCAGAAGATTTTCGAACGAGTTTTGCGATGCAGACATTTACTGCCGGTGTCCGAGATAACGAACTACAGCAAGTGTTACAAATGGCAAGACACCAGGACAGTGCGGATGCCCTGGTACATGCTTTGCAATTTGAGGCTGCCATATCAGCGTCTGGCTGGACAAGTCATAAAGTGCGCACTAAAAGATCGCGATGGCACAGACGATGAGGAAGAAGAACAAGGAACAGAGACTCGACCGTCGGTGCCACAGAATGAAATAAGAAAGGATGGAAGACCGAATATGTTATAGATGTGGGAAACCTGGACATCTACAATGAGATTGTCGGGTTAGAATTCAGCAGCAGGGAAACGATCAATAGTTGGTACAACGGGGCGTGTGCTGACTAACTGGAGGAATGAAACCCCTGACAATACGCAATTTCTACACTTCAGAAAAACAGCGGGAGCTTGGTAGTTACCAGATTTGTTCAAGAAAGGCCAACCTCGATTACAGTTGACACAGGCGCAACAGTTTGTATTGTGCGCCCTGACGTGGTGAAAGATCTCAAGCTAATCTGGTGCTCTTGCAGCTTGCAAACAGCTATTGGACGGCCTGTAAAAGTGTATGGAAAAGTGGAGATACACCTGAGTCTCGGTCGACTTGAGTTTAATCATCAAGTATTTGTTGCAGACATTGTGGATGAAGCAATTCTTGGTGTGGACGTTATGAATGCATACGGACTTATAGTCGACTTCAAAAACAGTGTCTTGAGAATCGGAGGCAAAGACGTAATGCTATCAACAATGATGAGAGCAGAAAAATCGATGGACATCATAAACCAAGTGGCCGTAACTGTTCCGCCAAACTCGGAAAAGATCATCATTGTTAGAACCGAGGTAGATACTAGGGGCAACCAGTGCTCTATATTCGAACCCCAGGTAGTCAGCACACCGGGCATACTAATTGCCAGAAGTTTAGTAAAACCTGACGAAGTCGGAAATGTACCTATTAGAGTGGCGAATATTTTGGATCAAGCTATCACTTTACAAAGCAACACACTCCTTGGCAAATTGACTCCTGTGGCCTGGGTAGCTGGAATGACTCAACGAAGATCCAGTGCTTTGGATAATTCCAGATTACCTGAGGAACTGCAAGAATTATTGAACAGATCTTCTAACGACCTCTCAAGTGGTGAGGTAAAGGAACTCAGACAGTTTTTAAATGAATTCAAAGATTGTTTTGCAGTTCGGGGACAGTCACTGGGAAGAACCTCTCTTGTGCAACATCTCGCATCAATACCGGGGACACAACACCGATATGCCAACCTCCTCGAAGGCCTCCATTATCTAAACAAGAGGAAATGTCTCGGTTAGTACAGGACATGTTGACAGAGGGAGTAATTGAACCTTCGTCAAGTGCTTGGTCTTCTCCTGTAGTGCTGGTAGCGAAGAAGGATGGTGGATTGCGTTTCTGCATAGACTACCGGAGGTTAAATGACGTTAAAAAGAAAGACTGCTATCCATTACCTTGCGTTGACGATACACTCGACACGTTGTCTGGAGCACAGTGATTTTCCACATTGGACCTGAAGAATGGATATTGGCAAGTGGGTGTTCATCAAGAAGACAAGGAAAAGACCGCTTTCTCGACCCCAATATTGGAATAACAATTTAACGTCATGCCATTTGGACTCTATAATGCACCGGCAAAATTTTAAAGATTGATGTACCTGGTACTCCGAGGCCTGACATGGAAAACTTGCTTTGTTTGTTTAGACGATGTCATAGTCATCGGGAAGACTTTCAAAGAAGATTTGGAAAACCTTAAGGAGGTTCTAACTAGAATTCACGGTGCCCAACTGAAGCTGAGCCCGAAGAAGTGTTCTCTATTCCAGAAGGAAGTACAGTATCTGGGCCATCTGGTTTCGGCAGCGGGTGTTAGCATGGATCCTAATAAAGTAGACACCCTAAGAGACTGGCCAGTGCCGAAGAGTAAACACGAAGTTAGGAGTTTCCTGGGGTTATGCTCATATTACAGACGTTTTGTGAAAGGCTTCGCTACTATTTCTAAACCACTAAATGAGCTAACGGAAAATAAATGAAACTTCCAGTGGTCGAGAGAGTGTGATCAAGCATTTAGGACTTTGAAAATTGCATTATGATCGCAGCCAATTCTCACTTTTCTAGCTTCTGAAGGGAAGTACATTGTGGATACAGACGCAAACAATACTGGTCTAGGGGCAGTTTTGTCTCAAGAGCAAAACGGTGAAGAACGAGTAATAGCATATTACAGCAAGACACTTTCTAAACCGGAGAGAAATTATTGTGTTACAAGGAGAGAGTTGCTGGCAATCGTCCGAGCATTGGAGCACTTCCATAAATACCTCTATGGAAGAGAGTTTTCACTACATACCGAACGTGCCATGCTTGCATGGCTCTTGAGATTTAAAAATCCGGAAGGACACTTGGCAAGGTAGCTTGAACGTCTGCAAAAGTACAACTTTAAGGTACAACATCGACGGGGGCGCCTGCATGGTAATGCAGATGGCTTATCATGAAATCCGTGCCCGGAAGACTGCCGACATTGCCACAGAAAAGAAGAACAAAACTTAAGCGAACATGTTCAAGCCATCACTGTAGATTTCCTGACAGATGGCTGGACAACACAAGACTGTCGACAAGAACAGATGACTGATGAAGACATTGGACCGATCTTGACAGCAAAAGAGGAAGGTCGCCGCCCGGATTGGCAAGATATCTGCCATGGTTCTGAAGTGCATAAAGGCTACTGGGCACAACGGGAATCTCTCACCTTAGAAAACGGATTGCTGAAAAAGGCTTGGGAATGTGCAGATGGACGAGACGTGGTCATGAAGTTAATAGTTCCCTGAAGTAAAGTGCAGTCCGTTTTTAAGGAGATGCATGATGGAACATCTGGAGGCCATCTTGGCGTTAACAAAACCCTTGACAACATACGGAAGTGATTCTATTGGCTTTATCTTCACCACGACGTGGAGGAATGGGTTCGGACATGTGAAATATGTGCTGCGAGCAAGGGCCCACAAACCAGAAGCAGGGGTAAAATGAGACAGTAAAACGTTGGACTGCCTTTCGAGAGAATTGCCATATACATTGCTGGACCATTCCCAGTTACTGACAATGGAAACTGGTACATCATGGTTGTAGGTGACTACTTTAGTAAATGGGTGGAAGCCTACGCAATTCCAAATCAGGAGGTTACCACTGTGGCAAAGCAGTTAGTTCACAACTTCTGTTGCCATTATGGAGCCCCTATGGAAATCCATACGGATCAAGGGTGAAATTTCAAATCAGTAGTGTTAAAAGAATTATGCCGTCTACTCGGAATTCGAAAGACCAGGGCAACGCCTCTGGATCCTCAGTCGGACGGGATGGTTGAGAGATTCAATAGGACACTTGAGCAGCATCTTTCGAAGGTTGTTGACGAGAACCAAACAGACTGGGATCAATGTATACCACTATTCCTCATGGCATATAGATCATCAGTACACTACACAACCGGCATGACTCCAGCAAAATTGGTGTTTGGGCAGGAGATTCGTCTTCCTGGGGACTTAATGTTCGGATCACCTGAGACTCAGTCCCAAGAGCAAACTATTCCTCGCAATTAGAAAACCAACTGCTAGAAATGAATCGCTTGGTAAGCGGACGGCTGAAGATTGCCAGTGACAAAATGAAAACTCAGTATGACATTCGCAGCAATAGTGTGGGTTTCCAAGAAGGAGATCAGGTCTGGTTGTTCAATCCAAAGCGCCGTCGTGGTCGCTCACCTAAGCTTCAGTCTAACTGGGAAGGACCCTACACTGTGAAAAAAAGAATCAACGATGTTGTTTATCAGATTCAACAGGAAGGACAGCGAAAGTTCAAGGTCGTCCACCTAGAGCGCCTGGCTAAGCACTACTTCAGAGACGGTTTGCCAGTTCAGGACGAACAGGGTTAAGGAAGGGGAAGTGTTACGACATCACAGAACAATCTACGTGTTTGTCGAATGAGCCAGAAGAATCTCGCTCTAATGTATGTGGCATACGTGACTGTCAACGCATCCGCGAGAGTTTTCTCGAAGCGCTAGCCGCGCAACTGTGTCAAGGCCGTAGTTAGTTATGTAGTTCACACGGGCACTAAGACGCAATGAGGAACGTTCTTGTATGTGAGCATAGTTATAAATACGTGGCTGCAGCGGCCTTAGTTTTCAGTATAGCTGCGATATATTTACTGTGCGGTTCGAGTTATTTTCGGGCGATATTACTGTGCGTGTTCATTTGGTTATTAGTTAAGTGTTGTGTTTTATAATCGGATGGTATATTGTAATACAATTGAGTTTGAATATTAGTTGACATTTATTTGTGTGTGAACAATTTTTATTTTATTTGTTATAAAAGACTGTGTTGTTAATTACGAACTGTTTAACTGTGAAAATTAAAGCTGGTTATTAGTGACTTAATTGATGTCTTGTACTTATTTTGTTTCCACTGTACCTATGACAATCGAGTAGACCGTCGTAACAACATGTGTTTGTTTGTATGTTTTAGAGGAATCTGACATCTTGGTAGTCTTTGTGGAAAGAATCTCAATTTGAACTGCAATCAGTTCTATTAGTTTTGAATTGTTGTGTTTGCAAAAACTCATTGTTTCATGAATGGATAAATCTTAGTGAATTAATTATTTTATGAATTCTTGTATACTCCTAATTATTAAAGGCTATCTTGTTAATCTCTTACTCACTTGTAACAGTTTTAATAAATAGTACAGTTTTTATATATATCACAGTTTATTGGTTGAGGTTTGTTTACATTTATATCATTAATAATTTCCAGGTATTAAAGATATTAGCACTTGTTATTTCCATTACTCTTGAATATTAAAACTATGATAATATTCAAGTGTCGCAATCATGGATGCTTGAACGCAACTGGGTCCCTAGCGCATGCATTACTGCATGTAGATATTGCACAATGACACATTAAATGGAATTCATAAGAGGTTGGTTTCATTTGTGCGTTGAATGTTAGCCAACATATACAACAGTGTACAAACATATCTGTTTCCTGACGCACTCCATTGTAAACTTTAGTTGTAGCTGTCTGATGCAATTTGTAGTATGTGTCTCTTACATAAACAAAACTCCACCCATATGTATTGGTTGCACACATTCACTTTATGTTAACATTGCATGTGATGATCGCTCAAATGAAACTACACCTTAAGAAAGTACTGTACTAGTTATATGAAATTCAAGTGTGCCATTGGCTTTATCATCATCACCACCGTCACCACCCCACAAATTATGGGTTTTACTCCACTACTATTACATGACTTGAAATCCTTAAATATTTTGGTTTATTTTAAATAAATTTAGCCCAAAACTGAGTCAGTAAAAACAAAAACAAAAAAACAAAACTATTGTACACTAGGCTCAGTAGATATTAAAATATAAACTGTCCTTATGCAAAATGTTCTTGCTCCTTAACAATAATTTTTTTGTACATGTAGTCCATAATATGTGCATGATGTGCATGCCATTTAAATTTAATAACATCGTTGTACTAACAAAATAAAAAATAAAATGTCATATCAAATTTTGTTTTTAATCGTGAGACATGAAAAGTAGCCTGCAAGAAACTTTTCCCTATTTAATACATTATTATTATTATTATTAACAATAACAAGAACCTCTAAAGAAGCTTTTTGAAAAGTGAAAACCAGTTCAGGTTATAAGGTAAAACATTTATGTTTTTACCCATAAAAATTTGTGTTCCGGGTCGGTAGTGAAATAATTATATTTATTATAATTAGTAGTATTATTATTAGCATTAATACATTATACATACATTATTTAATAACTAATACATAGTGAATTGTATAGAAAGATTCAACTTTAATTTTGATCCAACTCCCATTGTTCTATATTTATTAAGTTTCCAAATGAATGAGCAGATCGTACAAATATATGCTATTTAATATAACACAATAACACTTCACCACAATACTTCAACCACCACTTGATCCGCACTAAGGAAATCGCTAAACAGTAACTGATTGACAAAACCAGCTGCTGTGGCTTTTATAGGTTGTGCGAGTCTTCCAGAATAAACTTTCCATCCTTACTGTGGTGTGCCAGCTAATGCATATTTCAAGTGTGCTCTTGAACAATCTAGAAGTACTTGATTGCTATGTGAGTGGACGGCCTTGATACTTGAGGCTCTCTGGGCTAGTTAAGAAGTGTGTAGAATGACACTCTCCATTGTTCGAGAACATTCTGTCATTTGCATTATTTGCCATCACAATTATGTACACAAACTTACCTATCAATGAAACAATAAACCTCATAACAAAAAAAAAAGAAAAAAATTAAAAACACATTAGCCGAAATACTACAACAGACCTAGTTCTAACTTAACAACAAATTTTACAGACAAGAAGACGGATTACCTGAGGGTAAATTTGCATTAGCAGACATTATAATAAACATGTATTAGGTGTCAGCATATATCTTACCTTTGCACTTTACAGCATGTGTGCTGTGCTGTGCAGTGCTGAATTTATGGCAGTAGGTGAATATCCTGTATTTATGTTAGCTCTATTGAAGCTTCACTTTCCCCAATACTTGAAAAACTTCTGCTGGAGTGAGTGCTACTCGATGACCTACTGGTTAATTGTACTATGAGGGGCTCTACATCAGCTTGCATGTTATCTGCATCTCGTAAAGTTTGTTCTACTTTTACTATGTGGTCGCAGTAAATCTTTCATTGGAATTCAGTAACATGGAAAAGCATCATTTATGAGGCCTTCCATTAACTTTACTTTAAATTGCATGTTCTTCATGGCTACATCCCATTTCACTTGATTTAGTGGAATTCAGTTCACCATGATATGGTGGCAGCCTACATATGATAAAACCTCTCTCTTTGGCCAGTTTGTCAAATTTATAGATGGAATACTGTTCGTCATGGCGTTTACCAGTACCAGCAATTCCCTCTTTCCACTGTCCTTGGTAAATTCTATCCTTTTTGATGACAGCATTTCCTTAATGTTTCCAACAGACCATGTTGTTGTTGGCAATTTTTCAGTCCATCAGGAATTATAGGGTGCTTTGTCCATTACATTGACACTTCGTTTCTCCAAATTTCGTAGCAGCTGCTCTAAAAACGACTTTTCAAATAATTCACTGTCCATTTCATCATGGTAGTCAATAGATTTTTTGAAAGAAATAACAGTTTTGCATTTTTCACAAATCCTTTACACCCCCTAGTATGACAAAAAAACGTGGCCTCCTTGAAGTTGGATGCTTAAGACCAATGGTCAGTCCAGCTGAATCTTTTGGCAAATTAATTTTTACATCTCTCCGCGCTTTTGTTACAGAGTGGTCTACATTCACCCATATTTCATAGAGGAAAATGATATTCTTATTTTTTGCCATATACCGGTTCATTTCCGTCAAATAGGAATGTTGCAAAAAATTATATTGTCCCGTTCAACTAAGATGCCTTTTTCCCTCTTTTTCATATTTAAACCCTGTTTCTTTTAATAAACAGTAAAACATTCTTTTAAAATTTTGCACAATGATATCGCTGTTCAGCACTGAATTCACAGTTGGTGGGTCATTATTTTTAAAATTCGTGGAATTTTTGAAAAATTGCTCCTAACAAAATCATTGTTTTTGATTTTACGGCTGCTTTTAAGTAAAAGTCCTTTCCTAGGTTTTTTATGTAAGAAGTTGTAACTTTAATTACTTTTATATCAACTGTTTACCTTATTTTGTTTACATCCGCATTCCGGACACCATCTTGCATTGTTGCCAACTGTGAAAAGTTTACTTACTCGGTCCAGAGTTCGTCTTGACGTATTTAGAGAACAGAATGGTTATTTTGAAATAAATAATGAATCTAACCCAGTTTCCGTTTAACATTCAATATATATTTTTTGTTTATTAATTCTTTTCAATACAAATATACTTTTGTTTCATTTGATAAAAAGGAAAAACTACCTCCACCCCTTGACTACATTTTGAATCTTACTAACCCATTTTAAGAAAAGCTGTATTAAACAAACAATTATAAATCTAATTTATGCAAACCAACGCTTCATTCACACACACGTATACCCCAATACTTTAGGAGATCCCCATCAAAATTAAAAAAGAATGAAATTGAAAATTATAGTGGGCCCTTGTTACAATTTTTTGGTTTTACCCTCCTCAGTGTTACTAAGCTTGAAAATGTCCAGAAGACGTCACCTCGTTTCACACGCACTATATCGATGATTCCATATTTTCACTGATCTTCCATGTTTTGAAAAAGATTTAAATGTTATTAATTAATTAATCCACTCTAATTAAGTTTATATCTTGCTGTTTCACATTTTACACCTTCTGGCGTTGGGCATTAGAAAACTGTGCTTAGCCGGTGGGTGAGCGAACTGCCCACATCCGTCGTCGTTAGATGTTGTTTGCCAACTGCTGTTATGTCACTTCTATGCACAGGTAAGTACTCAATATAATTATCAACGCTGTCATCATTCACCACTGCTGTACTGTTTTCATCATAAAGTAAGAACTCAAAATCATCAACTCTCTCAATCTTTATTCTTTCTAACAATTCTTTATAATCTCTCATCAACTCTCTCTCTCTCTCTCTCTCTCTCTCTCTCTCTCTCTCTCTCTCTCTCTCTCTCTCTCTCTAAATTGCTTACACAACCCCATTTTACTTTCTCTCTCTCATTCCAGGCAGCGGGCACTACTGCATCATAAAAACACCTCCTGGCTCTTCCAGGACAACTACAAAAAATTAAGAGACTACTTGAAGACACCTCAACTCGTCTTCCTTTAAGGGACTCTTGCCCTTCAAAAACACCTGTGAACACCTTGTTTCACAATAAACCCAGGGAAAATTTACCCTCTGCCCCATATTTCTACTTAAATTCTCCTCATATTCTCTCTCCAACTTACAAACACTTATTTCTACCCCTTCACAACCCCACTACTCCCATTACTCTCTCACTCTCCCTTACTATCTCTATATTCTCATCATCGCTATTAATTTTCACTGTATCACTTTAGATACCCCGTTTGCAACTATCTTACCACTACTACTTGTTAACTCATTTTTATAACTATCACTTACCTTGTTAATTATTTCTTCGTTATTTTTCGTCATCATGTCACCATTATTCTCACCTGTATTGACACCAATGTTGTCTGTTACTTCGTTATTTTCATTTGCACTTAACTTACCCGTATCTATTCTCCACACTCGCATCCTCTCAATGCTTTGTTCTAATTCGTTAAGTTTGCTATTAATATTGACATTTAGTTGTTTTATTTCGTCTTTAATCTCATTAAAATTGCTCTTTATTTCATTATTTTGTTCTTTCAACGTTTCATTGAAATCATTCTTTTGTTCATTCATGTTAGTGTTTACTTCATCAAAACGACTATTTTATCGAACTTACTATTTTGTTCATCAAATTTATTATTCTGTACGTCAAATTTAACATCGTTAACATAAAATCTATTATTCATATTCTCAGACATGGTTTTCATAAAGTTCATCATATCAGCTATTGAATACTCTTTTTCTTTTATTTTAGTTATTATGGGAGTAGACTCTGTTACGGTGTTACTCTTTATATTATGCTCATCAGATGATTTCTTACTTTGGATCGGCGTTGACTGATTTGCAACGTCGTCCATTATTATCGACTCTGTTCTGCTTATTTCTATTTTTGACTGACTTTCTCTATTACTGTCAGCTAGGCTGACTTCATCGTTATTATTTTCACTTGTACTCATTTTGATTATTTAATTCTTACTTATTTATAATATACATACACCAATCATATTATAACATAACCCTATCTGACACTCTTGTCATCTACGTCTATTTATACGTACATACAATTTTTTTTATTTACCTTAAACAACCATTTTACTCTCTAATGCCCACATTTGCATAAATAAATTTTATGCAAATGTCCCTGTTCGGTAGCGCCATTTGTAACTTTAATTACTTTTATATCAACTGTTTACCTCATTTTGTTTACATCCACATTCCGGACGCCATTTTGCATTGTTGCCAACTGTGAAAATGTTTACTTACTCAGTCCAGAGTTCGTCTAGACTTATTTAGAGAACAGAATGGTTATTTTGAAATAAATAATGAATCTAGCCCAGTTTTCGTTTAACATTCAATATATATTTTTTTTTATTAATTCTTTTCAATACAAATACACTTTTGTTTCATTTGATAAAAAGGAAAAACTACCTTCACCCCTTGACTACATTTTGAATCTTACTAACCCATTTTAAGAAAAGCTATATTAACACATTTTAAGAAAAGCTGTATTAAACAGAAACAATTATAAATCTAATTTACGCAAACCAGTACTTCATTCATACACACATATACCCCAATACTTTAGGAGATCTCCATCAAAATTAAAAAAGAATGAAATTGAAAATTATAGTGGGCCCTTGTTACAATTTTTTGTTTTACCCTCCCCAGTGTTACTTAGCTTGAAAATGTCCAGAAGACGTCACCTCGTTTCACACACACTATATCGATGATTCCATATTTTCACTGATCTTCCATGTTTTGAAAAAAATTTAACTGTTATTAATTAATTAATCCACTCTAATTAAGTTTATATCTTGCTGTTTCACATTTTACGCCTTCTGGCATTGGGCATTAGAAAACTGTGTTTAGGCAGTGGGCGAGCGAACTGCCCACATCCGTCGTCGTTAGATGTTGTTTACCGACTGCTTTTACGCTAAGCGTAGCTTGTTGGCGTCGTCCTGCAGTTAGCGGGACACTCTTCCATTCCAAAATAACATATGCTGGGTTTGGCTTATGACGTCGTATAGCGTGACCCCAACAGTGCATAGTTCAGAGGTCAGATTTCTAAAAATAACTGTCTCCAGCGGCTTGATCGCCCAACCTTGACACTAATTCGTGTACATTGTTTTCCCCAATAACATTTTCAAATAAAATCTTTATTATTACCAAAATATCCCTGGGTGGGTTTACTTGTCCCATTACAAAGTGTTCTTTAGCTTGTCTCTTGAGTCTGTAAAACGTTACCTAACTTATTCATGTGATTTCACAAGTCTCTTTAATAATGCTATTGTCTGATTTATTGGGGTATTTAATTTTTAAAGAGTTAATAAACGTACAAAATGATTCTTTGTTTGCACTTTTTCAGTCTGTTGTGACGCTGTCCTAAATATGTACACTTAACACTAAAATATTACACAAACTATATACACACCAAATATTGTAATGTAACAGAATGAGGAGGCCAAATAAATATGAAAACAGCATAAATACCCATATGAATAAATGTGACTAAAACCATAAAATTAAACTCCTGAAGTACAATACAGTAATTAAAGAAATACCAATATATAATAGCTATAAGGAAACACTGTAACTAATATTAAGTAATAAGAGTGAAGTGATGAGGGAAAAATAATAATAATTAATCAGACAGAAAAGACTGTATGGATTAATTAGTTCTTTTTATGACAACCATATTGTAAACATAATATAAAAACAATGAATATGTCATGTATAAATACAGTACAAAATGTAGGGTATTTAATGTATTGTAATTAGTACGGAAGTAACTATATATATATATATATATATATATATATATATATATATTTTGTAACATGACATAAGATAGCGCAAA
Source organism: Magicicada septendecula (assembly GCA_034769895.1). Classification (NCBI taxonomy): domain Eukaryota; kingdom Metazoa; phylum Arthropoda; class Insecta; order Hemiptera; family Cicadidae; genus Magicicada; species Magicicada septendecula. The sequence goes on along the minus strand of CM068368.1, from coordinate 258,966,666 downwards.
ATATCACTAATGATTAATAAAAGAGAAAGCTGAAGGTAGGAAGAAATGTTAAAAAAATTATAATTTGAAGATTAATGACCGAACTACAAAATAACAATTGACTAAGAAACTGACTATGACTTGACCCAATAGATTGGAGAAAACAAGAAGATTGAAGAAAACAAGAAAATAGAGACAAGAAGGAAGGAACGAGGAACAAAATGTAACCCAAAGTATGACCACGATCAATGTAACCCCAAGATATAACTGACAAATAATATGGAAAGTAAATGCACTAAAACAGATAGGGCATAAATAAGATGTTAAATATAAACTATAAAAAATAAACTAGAGATATTATGTATGTTAAATGAAAAGCAAAGAAACATGAATTTATAAATATAAGATAGGAAGTTAGAAATAAAAAATACCCTATTAAAATATAAACTAGTCAGAAAACAAGTAAGTTATAATTGAGCTGAATAAAGACAATCATTCAAAACCAAAAGTGACCAATATGAAATGAAAATGAAACAAATATTAATTACCAATAACCACACAGTGATACTAAACTAAATAAACAAACAATATGTGAAATATCAAGTGAAAGTGATGATAAATAAAGAAACCTCATATGAAAGGAAAAGTGCAGTGTAGGAATATACGGTATAAAATACTATAAGATGCAGACTATAGTAATATAGCAAAACAGTCTTTAATAGAATATTATCTAAAAAGTATGAAACTAATTGTACCATTATTAATTTAAGTGATAGTAAGTAAGAATTACAAAGAATAAGGTAAAAGTTAAATTATTAGAGTGGAAGATAGGAGAAGCAGACACTATATTTTAATGAAGGAATTTGTAAGTGAGTTATATGGTGTTAGGTACTGTTAAAAATTATTACTATAAGAGTTTCATTATTGTAAAAAACCATAGAGTTAATTAACTTAGAAGATAGGTGAGATAGAAGTAAGAAACCAATAACAGTTAGAAGTTTAATTTCAGGCTTGAACCTGGTAAGAAATATTTTAATAATAAAAGGTGTGTTGTTAAAAGCACCAATGTTTTTTTGTTTATCTGTTTCTATAAAAAAATGTTCAATGAACCAATAAATAAAGTTTATGAATTATAAAGAAGGTTGAATAGGAGTATTGTGAAACCTATGTTTTAGGCCTAACATGAAGGAGAGAATTTTATAAGTTTAAAAAGGAAACAATAACCAAGGGTCAATTAGAGTATATAAAATGTTTAAGTAAGTGTATCAGATATAAAAATGTATAAATATTATTCAGTTTAAAAATAATTATGAAAGAAATATCAATAAGAAAATAAGAAAAATGTTATTAACTAATCAAAAATAACCATGAGGGATATCAAAATAATCTTTAGTAACTCAACCTGAAGAAGAAGATCATCTACAAGAACTGATGGAAGCTGGACATTGGATTTCAACCATTTGAACAGGAATCTCAGCTAATCCAAAGAAGAAAGGACTTTTAGACGTGTTCCAGAAGAAGAAGAAGTTCGCAAGAGAAGCTACGTCCAGGAATCGATGAGTATAAATTAAATACTTCACCCCAACTCAAACTTTCAATTACCCACACTAAACGATCTATCTTATTTTCACTTCACAGATCACAAAATTAACTTTTGAACTGAACTTGATTATAAAATCACTTTCAATAAAATGTATCAATCACTGAATTTTGATTTTATATTGAAATAGTTTTAGAAACATAAATTGCTAACAAGAACTTAACCAAGCTGGCACTAATTCTCATTGCCAATAACTTACTTTTCATGTTTTAAAATAACAACTATTGTGTAATTAGATATAAGGAATATTATAATTTAGGTGCATTTATTAGTCTGTAATCCAACTTCTGTAGTCCAAAGAACTTATTCCCTGAGAAAAATTATTATTTTTTAAAACATTAACCTGTACGCCATGATGGCATTTTACGTATGAATACTGAACGAAGCCGGACACTGCCAACCGAGCAATTTGTAAACGCCGGAATTATAAAAAATATATGTACCATTTATCAACTAGTTAATATAACGAAGGGTTCAATAAATTTTAATATTTCTCAATTGCTGTATGTTTGATTCATATAAAAAGGGTAATATAAGAATTTGGGACACAAACAATAAACATACGACAGTTGACGAATTCGACTCGACCAGACAGTGTGAGCCAATCAGACGGCGAGGTGGAAAAATTTGAACTGAGCGACAAGAAATACGGTCGACTAGTAAGTATTGAGACAAAGTATAAACCGGCTCGCTGCACACTATTAAATAATTTAACATCAATAATAATTAACCATATCGGTAAAATCGCTATTTTACAAAGTGACTATCCCAACAGTGGGGCTTTTCGTTTCTGTTATAAAGACGCTTACAACGGGTGACATTAAATCTTGCCACAAACGCCAACATTACAAAGTGGCGCGCCAACTAGTAGGGCTAGAATAATTACAAAATTATACAATTAAACCCTATAGATTCTAGCGGCGGCTGCAGAAAACCGGAACAGACAAGGCACAAAACACACAATGAAGGATCGGGATAAGATAATGGGAGTTAAATATAAAAGGATGGAAGTAATGGAGGAAGAAATAGTCAATAATAATGAAACGGAGATAGAAGAAAAACAAACGAAAATTCCAGAACCAGAAAAACGATTCAGCTGTGCGGAATGGATGACAACATTGTTTAAAAAGTTCAGCAGAGAGATGGAGTACATCGAGAAAAATACAACGGATCACGAACGAGCACAGATGAGTCATGCGAATGCAATGGGAACGCCAAATGACCAAATGTCATTGGAAGGAATTTACGATGAAATGTGGAAACTGGACACCAAATGCAGTAAAGAAGAGACTATCGGGACAGCCCACGAAAAAAGCGATAACAAGGTGGAAAGAATGACTGAAGAAGATTGGGAGAGATGGTACAATAATGAAAAACAAATGAAAAACGAATGAACGGGAGTATACGCACAGGTGACAGAGGAATATACGCAGGAGGAGTACGAACAATGGAGACAACTAATAAGACAACCAGGAAAACCAATACAAACAGAAAATGCAGAACTAAGAGAATGGATAAGGGTTATGTTTGAACTATCCAGAGATGATATGTGTAATTGGAGGAAGGAACATAATCGAATAAAAGGGTTCGACGGAATACTAAACAATGAAAACTTGGAACAATCAAATGTTCAATTAGAAAAAGAAATAGTCAATGAGGTGGAAGTGAAGCAACAGAAGAAAATAATAGTACTCACACAAGAAGAGGTACAAAAAACAATGGATTTATTGAATGAACATTATAGAATGATAAGCGAAACTTTGGATAACCATCACGAGAAGATGAAGGAAATTATGGATAAAGGTCTCAAGAAATTGAGTGAACCACTAGACAGAGATTCCAAAAGTGTTAAGGAACCAGTAGACCAGAAAATAGAAGATAGTAGGGAGGAAACAGAATTGAAAGAAGACAAAAGTATACTGTTATCTGCAAATAAAAATAACAGCAACGAAGAGAATATCCAAACCATGGAAATGAGGACAAAGAAAATAAGAAAAATATATAGAAAGAAACTAATCAATACAAGAGAAGGATTGGAGATGATGAAGAATGGATTAATAAACGTGTTTAGTCTACCAATTGCCAACCATGAAGAAATCATAAATGTACAAGATTATAGGAGGAGGTCAACCAAAATTTTAGAAATAACTTACTATGAAACCACAAGTAACCACGTGAAAAACTCAAAAGTAAATGGAATATACCAAAATTAGAAAGGTATACTAAACTATCAATGAAACAACAAATAATAAATGTACCATTGAAATATCTGTCCATTGGAAGAAACGGTAAAGTGGTTGACGTAATAATGAATACTAATAGACACATAGTATTAGAAGAGTTGTTGTACAAGGAAACAGAGACCTATATCACCAGAACAGAATTAATGATGAACACCAGAGTAGTCCGAACAACAAGTGCAGATCAACCTACGGACCATGGGTAAACCAAATGTGAACACTACTGCGAAAAGGGACTGATGTTAGAGATAACCGACACAGCATTGATGAAGGAAGAAAGAAGGAAAAGATTAAACTAACCAGTAAGAAAAACAAACGAAGCACCTTACACTATAATGTATGGAAAACCACCACCTCGAGCAATTGAAGAACTTATTAATTTCCCCACCAACACTGGATACCAGTTCGATAGTGCAAGATTCTACAGCAAGAGAGCGGAACAAGTAGAAAAGAAGAAGGAAAAATATCACAAAATCCAACATAAAGCAATACAATATCAAGAGGGAGAAATGGTGCTAATACGGAACAGAGTTACCTAGTTCTAGAGAAGGTATCACGAAGAAATTATTATTACTTTACAACGGCCCCTATATCATTGTTAAAAATAACAATAATAACACATATATCATAAGTGAAATAACTACCAAAAGAATCAAAGGGACTTACAACAAGTCTTCTTTGAAGAAATATTATGAGGAAGTGGAAGAAAGTTAAAAGAATTGTAAGAATAAAACATTATCTAAATTCCAAAAAAGTAAGAACAACTTACAACCAAGTGTGTGAAACTAATTAAGTGAAACGAGTTAAATTTGAAAAAAAGAAAAAAGGGGAGAAAAAAATTTATGATCATGAAAAAACTGAAATAAAATACTAACATTTAACAAAAGTGATGACGTTACTTAACATAATTAAATAACCCTATTGTGAAAGGGAATCATAAAGAATTAACATGTTAAAAATATCGGTATGGAGAACCATACATGACTTCCATATTCTAAGATTTATATTTACACGAAATAACGTGAATTGTGTGTGTGTGTGTGTGTGTGTGTGTGTGTGTGTGTGTGTGTGTGTGTGTGTGTGTGTGTGTGTGTGTGTGTGTGTGTGTGTGTGTCTTACCTGCCCTTTATTGCTGTATTAAATGAAAAATATTATATTACATTAAAATGAAAAAATTATAATTTTATTGCCTGGCAACAAAATTGTTTTATTTTCAACAATTACCATTGTTTGAAAAAGTTTAAATGAATTTTCAAGTACTTTACTCTTGTTAAAACGTAAAAGGTTGCAGGTAAACTACCCCTTCCCCTTAACCGATCTTCACCAAAATCTAAAGGCCTTGAGTCCTCTACAATTCACTGACGTATGCAAAAAATTATTTGATTCTGTTTGAATTTGCGGCTGTTATCGTTTGCCATAGAAAATACGCTTGATAAAAAACGTTGCAGGTAAACTACCCCTTCCCCTCAACCGATCTTCACCAAAAACAATAGGTCTTGAGTACTCTACAAATCAGGGCTGTATGCAGAAAATTATTTGATTCTGTTTGAATTTGCGGCTGTTATCGTTTGCCATAGAAAATACCCTTGTTAAAAAAACGTTGTAGGTAAACTACCCCTTTCCCTTAACCGATCTTCACCAAAAACAATAGGTCTTGAGAACTCTACAATTTAGGGCCGTATGCAAATAATCTTTTGATTCTGTTTGAATTTGCGGCTGTTATCGTTTGCCATAGGAAATACCCTTGTTAAAACATAAAACGTTACAGGTAAACTACCCCTTTCCCTTAACCGATCTTCACCAAAAACAATAGGTCTTGAGACCTCTACAATTCAGGGCTTATGCGAAACATTATTTGATTCTGTTTGAATTTGCGGCTGTTATCGTTTGCCAAAAAAAAAATTTCCCTTGATAAAAAAAAACCGTTGCAGGTAAACTACCCCTTTCCCTCAACCGATCTTCACCAAAAACAATAGGTCGTGAGTACTCTACAAATCAGGGCTGTATGCAAAAAATTATTTGATTCTGTTTGAATTTGCGGCAGTTATCGTTTGCCATAGAAAAAAATCTACAGACACACAGACACACAGACAGACAGACACACACACAGACACTTTTCGGAAAACGACTTTTTTTCATGTTTTGAGTGTAGTACAATCAGAATCTGCAATAATCTCGAACACGATTTTTTTTGCCATCACCATACTTCCATTCCTTAAGGAATATGGAAGTAAAAGAACCGACCAGACAGTCAAATAAAGAATGACAATGACGTACTAAACGGACAATCAATGATGAAAAAGGTATAAGTAAACCAAAAAACAGCTACAATGCTAATATTAATTATAAATGAGAAGAGAAGTGATAACAAACAAAATAACTATCATATGAAATAAATTAAAGAAACAATGCAAAATGTGTATTGAACATCGCCACAGACATAGAGAAGGAATCCAAATAAATCGATGAGAAGAGAAAGTTGTGATATGAAGAAAAAACAGAATAAGTAATCCCAAGAGTGTTTTATTATATTTATATTGTATGAGTCAAAAATAGACGACTATTGTTATTATTAGTATTATTATATGATGATTTTATGTTGAGATAAGTCCAACAATCATTTGATTTTATTGAGCAGATAGGCATGACCTCTGAACTCAAAATGTGTATAAATGGATAGCAGAGTAATAGAGCCACACGTGCCCTCTGGCTAGTACCAATTTATATGAATGGAATAAAAGAAAATTTTAGGGAGATAAAACATACAAGGGATAACACTCATAATAAAAGAGTAAAGGAGGAGAATAATATCATTTCCAGTATCATGAACCATGAATTAATAAAGAGAAACTAAAGAAGAAGATAACGATGGATGAATTCCATAATAATAACAACTTGATTTAATAAACTATGTTGATGATTTCAGAAAAAACAATCTTTATTTTTGAAATAATCAATTTTGGTGGCGATGCATTATGTAACATGACATAAGACAGCGCAAAATATCACTAATGATTAAGAAAAGAGAAAGCTGAAGGTAGGAAGAAATGTTAAAAAACTTATAATTTGAAGATTAATGACCCAACTACGAAATAACAATTGACTAAGAAACTGACTATGACTTGACCCAATAGATTGGAGAAAACAAGAAGATTGAAGAAAACAAGAAAATAGAGACAAGAAGGAAGGAACGAGAAACAAAATGTAACCCAAAGTATGACCACGATCAATGTAACCCCAAGATATAACTGACAAATAATATGTAAAGTAAATGCACTAAAACAGATAGGGCATAAATAAGATGTCAAATATAAACTATAAAAAATAAACTAGAGATAGTATGTATGTTAAATGAAAAGCAAAGAAACATGAATTTATAAATATAAGATAAGAAGTTAGAAATAAAAAATACCCTATTAAAATATAAACTAGTCAGAAAACAGGTAAGTTATAATTGAGCTGAATAAAGACAATCATTCAAAACCAAAAGTGACCAATGTGAAATGAAAATGAAACAAATATTAATTACCAACTAGTGGTCGCCCAGTGGTCGAAATTCGACCGTAATTCATTAAATTTTTAAGTTTGAACGTTATTGAGGTTCTTTTGTCAAAGAGTATACCTCTATAATCATTGCATATAATTTTTTTGAATTTTGTTCTATTACGTCAGCTGCGAGCGTGTACAAATACGTCATTAGCGTGTGTTGTTTGCCTTAATTCCCTGCAATACCTATGAAATTTAAAATTTAATGTTGGTAACAGTTGAAAAAAAAAACACAATTACAGCTTGTATTCGTATTTATTTTTTGATATAATTCATTGTCAGTTTTAATTGTTTCATGTTATTATTGAATCAAATAAACGCTAATAAAAATGAGACTTGACATTCATAGAAGTATAAGATACATTGTTTTCAATTCCAGTGGATTACATTTCATTTTTGGTAAGGTACAAAATTCGAAAACAGTTTGAAGATTATTTGTTACAAAGCTTATATAATTTTTTAATTTTTTTTTCTATGCATTAATTTTCGAGTTATTTGAAAAATATGAAAGATAGGAAAAATGAGGTTTAGCTTGGCTAAGCCATATTTAAAAAGCAATAACGCGTTTTTTGACATTTCCTTGGGTTTTTTTTATTGCCATACTGACCAGGTTTCGCCAAGGCTACACAGTTATTTTGCCTATCTTTTTCGAATTATATAAAATTTAAATAAAAAATTAATACAAAATAAAAAATGAAATAAAAAATACGTGCCTCGTATTTTTTCATATATTTTTCATTAAATAAAAAAAAAACCGGGCGGTTAAAAAAATAAATGTTGTCCATTGAACTTAAAATAGTTTGAAAGTGAATTTAATGATTCAGAACGTCTGTGTAAACGATGTTTTTTGTAAAAACTCTTTCATCATTTGCTAAATGCCCTTGGCCATTATATTCGGAAACATAAAATCTCAAACCATTGAATGATCGAACTCTACTTGCTGCGACGTACAATTGACCATGTGTAAAAACTGGCTGCCTCAATAAAATTCCAATTTTTTCGAATGTTTGTCCTTGAGACTTATTTATTGTCATCGCAAATGCAGGTATAATTGGAAATTGAGTTCTTTGAAAGTTAAATGGTAAAACAGTACCGGAATATGTTAAATTTATACATGGAATCAAAATTCTCTTATTGCGTGCGGTTCCAGTTAAAACTTCGGAATCAATAGCATTACGATGCATACACTTGATGCACATTCTTGTTCCATTGACTAATGTTTCCTTTGTATTTAAGTTTCTGATCAGTAAAACGATGCAATTAACTTTCAATACTAACTTATGTGGTGGCAAACCACTAATAGTCAAAGAATTCAAAAACTCTACTGGATAGTTATTGATTTCATTGTTATCATCACAAATTATTTTATCGTAGCTATGATATGTTTTCTGTTCACCTGGTATTCGATTAAGTATATCAGTATTAATAAAAGTACAATCATCATTTTTAGGTGCTACAATAACTGACTTCAATATGTTATCTGAGAGTATGTTTTCAGAAATATTTCCATACACCTCATTAATAATATTATTTTCATCTCCTATTAATTGTTGAGGTATTTCAATAATATTTTCACCAAACTGAGGGAATTGTGGGGCTTCATCATTACCAATTTTTTTCAAGAATTCGACAAATTCTATTTCACTTGGTAAGGCTCTCATATTTTGAGTAAACGTTACTTTATGAAAATAAACAAATTTATGCCAACTCGTGACACAATTTTCAATTAAAGTTGCACGTGATCCGTGTGGGACAACTGGTAAGATTTGCCGAAAATCACCGCACAGAAGTATCGTTTTCCCTCCAAATGGTTTATGTTTATCATTTTCATCGCATAGATCCTGCAATAATCTATCTATAATTTTCAACACTTGCAGTGGGCACATAGAAATTTCATCAATAATATCAATGATGATGAATTTATGTAACGTCCATAGCTACTATTTGCGGTAATATTCGCTACAGAATTTTCCAAAATGGGTATAGGCAATTTAAACACATTGTGTAAAGTTCTACCTCCAAGTAATAGAGTTGAAGCTATGCCACTGAACGCTGTTGCAATGCAACTAAGATTAAGCGAATTTTATTGTGAGTGATTGCTGTTTGTGTGAATGTTTTTCCACAACCTGCATGAGCGGTTAAACAAAAAACATTAGATCCAGTATCATGATGCAAAACTTCACGAATCACACGATCAATTAGATTACGCTGTTCAATATTTGCAGTTTCATAATGCTCACAAAACAGAAACTCTTGTTCTATTGGATCAATACCATTTGCTTCGTCTGTTCTCTGCGAATACGTGGGAACTGGTAAACCAAGTTCTTGACATGACAAATTATGAACATTCAAATATATTCAATTTCTAATAGAGCTGTATTAAAGGATACTTCTTTGTTGTAATCCCTCAAAAAATCTTCACTAAGATATACTTTAAATTCATTCCATAACGCCAATGCATTGGCTGGCACATTTAATGCACAAATGTAACCAAATAAATTTCGCATTTGTTTTGGTGAATGTAATTCTTTTGCTTCATTTAAACATTCGCGCCATTCATTATCATTTGAAGCAATGCCGCGAGCATGGCACGCTTCAACAAAAGAAGTGTGTATAATTCCATTGTTTGTTCTAACATCCTCAAATGATTTTGGACAACAGACATGTAATAAAAGCAATCGTAAATGGAAAAGTTCGATGTCTTTTGGTGATACTACATATATGCGTGTAATGATTTATCACCTCCACGCCTTCTCTTCTTCCATTTTTTTTGGGAATCTTCCCACACGTAATGCAAAGGAATTTCAATATACTTATATTCATGCGCTGATGGATCTGATCGATTCAATTCAAAAAATGCTAATAATTTTGTTTGTCTTGCATTTTCAATTGCTTGACGTTCTTGCCCTTCTCGAAAGTAAACATTCTGTCTACGCGGTAAATGAATGTCAAGTCTAACGATGACATGTGATTGAAAATGCATTGGTAATTCATAGATGCACCATACAGCTTCAGTTGATCCGACATAACGGCCATTTAAAAAATTTTTAACTTCATCAATTTGTATTTCTTGACCTGGTTCATTTCTCTCTGAACCTAATTCAACAGATATGTCATAGCCTTTATACACGTATTTGTAAATGTATTTAACACTTTTAACTGTAGTGCATACTTCAACATTTATATGGCAATTAAATTTGGCAAGTAAATACGGATTGTATGGTACAACATAACGATTATCGAGGCAACTACCGCGAACTTCAGCATTAATACCATTATCACGCCTTCTGTATAATGGATATCCATTTAATGATTCACATGTAAATTCATAAAATTGTTTTGGATAATCTTTTGTGCATTTTCCATCTCTCATACATACAGAATTTGGATTAAGTACACCGCATGGACCATGTGTTTTACAACATATTCATGTAATGTAGGATGTGTTTGAATGTTAGGAATCTCCGCAGATACAACTTTATCAATATCGGTAGCGTTAACAATTTTATCTTGCTCATTTAAAGAGAGTAAAATGTGAGCATGAGGCAATCCTCTCTTTTGAAACTCAATTGTATAAATGAGTGCTTCAACTTTACCGAAGATTTTTTTTAGTGTAAGGCCCTCAATTAATGCTTCCAGTTTGGACTTGAATATACGCACAACAATATCAGGTCGAAAATTAGTTGACTCACCTACACCAATATTGCTAACTACTTCAGGCCAACTTGGATTGCAAGTCATTGTAATAAACAAAGAAGGCTTTCCGAAATGTTGTACAATTGACATTGCATCTAAATAATTCTGATACATATTTCTTGGAGATCCATTGAATGAAGATGGTAAAATTACTCTATGGCCAACATTATTGGCATTGGGGTTCAATTCTAAATAATCTGTTAAATTGTTGTAAACTTCAGACCTAAGGCTTGTTTGATTTTGTCGAATGAAATGTAACCTTGTGCCCTCTATTCTCACATACATATCAACTATCCACTGCAGAAATAATTTTTGTGAATGGTGCAACATGCTAAAATCTTCTCTAATTGCAAGTCGATAGGCTGCATACTGAAGCATGGTTAATTTATTTCTGGGAGCTCTTGAATTATATGTAGTTGGTACATTATGAGAAATATTGATATGCCACCCAGTATCACCATTTGGAAAAAGTAATGGATATGCTAAAGGGTCCAATGATGAATCCAAAACAGAGATATTTTTAATGGTACCATTAACTTTTGAAAACGAAACCATATTTCGTTCAAAGGGTGGCTCACCATCAACTGTACTAAATATTACTGCTACATCAGTTTGAACTGCATCATTATAACAGCGTAGATCTAAATCACGATTTACTTTAATGAGCATACAAATTTCTTTATTTTGATTTTCAACTCTCTGACAATGATCTTTCATTGCAATGAATGACCGAACGAAAGGATTAATGCGTTCCAATTCAAGAGAGATTTCGCGCATTATATTGTTATTGCATGTTTGATTATAGTGTTCACGTAATCTATAATTGACAGCAGCAGTGTCAACATCATAAAAATATAATTGCGCATAACATGGTGAGCGACCATATCCAGCAGTCATTGGTCCTGATCTGTGATAAAAAACATCATGTATTTTAAAATGATACACTCCAAGCGTAACTGTATCCGAAATTTTAGCTTCTGAGCTAACCATAGCAAATGATGAATTGTATTTACGAATGTTTTCAAAATAATTTTTTGACTTTCTTTTTATTGAAGGTTCATTTGAAGTAAGTCCATCATACAATGATTTAAAGTATTCATTTTGACATAAGGCCGGTAATATTGCTTTACCCTTATGACAACATGAAGTGAATGCAGTCCTTTCACCTAAAGTGACTTCAGATTCGAAATGTTTTGCATTGCAAAACCTGCATTGTAAATGGATTAATCCACAATCAAAAGTATTAAAATTTCTTGGAATGACATTCAGTGCGCATTTAAATGTATCCCTCAAAATAATTTCATCATTTTGTATACTATTTACACTATTTAAATTTGCATTTGGTCTATTATCATTTTGACTTTCACGCGAATATATATTCCTTCTTCTTTGTCTCTCACTCCGACCCGTCAATGTTCTATGTCGAGGCATAATGGAAGTAGGTGCGAATATCTGAATGTAAAAAAAAAACATGTAATGAAATTACTGAAACTAAGATTAGACAGGGTTTAATTTAAAAATAATAAAATGTACTCACTTTGTTGAAACCACCAGTAATAATTAGGCGAGAGTAAGTCAATTCAAATTGCTGCTACAAAATTTTCCTTTTGCAACAGGTGTATATTAAGCAAGCTTTATTTCACTTTCAACTGCACATTAATATATAAAACACAGATATCTAATATACAAAATATAAAATAAACGCTTTTTTGCCTTGACATACACTCCACAGACTATTGAAAAAGGAACATTTGAAATCACACAAAATTCACAGCTCATTCAGTCAATCTGTCAGTAATTATTTGTTGGCAACATTTTAAAATTCTTTAGCGACAATCTCTACTCTGTGCGACTGTTTGACCACAGACTATCATGTGTTTGACATTGGCAGTATGAACGTAAACAAACGACAGACTATTATGTGTTTGACATTGGCAGTATGAACGTACACTAAAATGAAAAAATTATAATTTTATTGCCTGGAAACAAAATTATTTTATTTTTAACAATTACCATTGTTTGAAAAAGTTTAAATGAATTTTCAAGTGCAAATGAATGTTTTATTTTTATTTAATTTAATGTATTTGTAACACATATTATATATAAATTTTAGCTTTCTGCACTCCTTCTCCATATAAACTTTAACTATGCCAAATCTCACACTCCTCCGTGCGCGCAATATGCTTAAAAAGGGGTACAAAGTTTTCTCTTCACGTATTAATATATAGATAACCACACAGTGATACTAAACTAAATAATCAAACAATATGTGAAATATCAAGTGAAAGTGACGATAAATAAAGAAACCTCATATGAAAGGAAAAGTGCAGTGTAGGAATATACGGTATAAAATACTATAAGATGCAGACTATAGTAATATAGCAAAACAGTCTTTAATAGAATATTATCTAAAAAGTATGAAACTAATTGTACCATTATTAATTTAAGTGATAGTAAGTAAGAATTACAAAGAATAAGGTAAAAGTTAAATTATTAGATTGGAAGATAGGAGAAGCAGACACTATATTTTAGTGAAGGAATTTGTAAGTGAGTTATATTGTGTAAGGTACTGTTAAAAATTATTATTATAAGAGTTTCATTATTGTAAAAAACCATAGAATTAATTAACTTAGAAGATAGGTGAGATAGAAGTAAGAAACCAATAACAGTTAGAAGTTTAATTCAGGCTTGAACCTGGTAAGAAATATTTTAATAATAAAAGGTGTGTTGTTAAAAGCACCAATGTTTTTTTGTTTATCTGTTTCTATAAAAAAATGTTCAATGAACCAATAAATAAAGTTTATGAATTATAAAGAAGGTTGAATAGGAGTATTGTGAAACCTATGTTTTAGGCCTAACATGAAGGAGAGAATTTTATAAGTTTAAAAAGGAAACAATAACCAAGGGTCAATTAGAGTATATAAAATGTTTAAGTAAGTGTATCAGATATAAAAATGTATAAATATTATTCAGTTTAAAAATAATTATGAAAGAAATATCAATAAGAAAATAAGAAAAATGTTATTAACTAATCAAAAATAACCATGAGGGATATCAAAATAATCTTTAGTAACTCAACCTGAAGAAGAAGATCATCTACAAGAACTGATGGAAGCTGGACATTGGATTTCAACCATTTGAACGGGAATCTCAGCTAATCCAAAGAAGAAAGGACTTTTAGACGTGTTCCAGAAGAAGAAGAAGTTCGCAAGAGAAGCTACGTCCAGGAATCGATGAGTATAAATTAAATACTTCACCCCAACTCAAACTTTCAATTACCCACACTAAACGATCTATCTTATTTTCACTTCACAGATCACAAAATTAACTTTTGAACTGAACTTGATTATAAAATCACTTTCAATAAAATGTATCAATCACTGAATTTTGATTTTATATTGAAATAGTTTTAGAAACATAAATTGCTAACAAGAACTTAACCAAGCTGGCACTAATTCTCATTGCCAATAACTTACTTTTCATGTTTTAAAATAACAACTATTGTGTAATTAGATATAAGGAATATTATAATTTAGGTGCATTTATTAGTCTGTAATCCAACTTCTGTAGTCCAAAGAACTTATTCCCTGAGAAAAATTATTATTTTTTAAAACATTAACCTGTACGCCATGATGGCATTTTACGTATGAATACTGAACGAAGCCGGACACTGCCAACCGAGCAATTTGTAAACGCCGGAATTATAAAAAATATATGTACCATTTATCAACTAGTTAATATAACGAAGGGTTCAATAAATTTTAATATTTCTCAATTGCTGTATGTTTGATTCATATAAAAAGGGTAATATAAGAATTTTGGACACAAACAATAAACATACGACAGTTGACGAATTCGACTCGACCAGACAGTGTGAGCCAATCAGACGGCGAGGTGGAAAAATTTGAACTGAGCGACAAGAAATACGGTCGACTAGTAAGTATTGAGACAAAGTATAAACCGGCTCGCTGCACACTATTAAATAATTTAACATCAATAATAATTAACCATATCGGTAAAATCGCTATTTTACAAAGTGACTATCCCAACAGTGGGGCTTTTCGTTTCTGTTATAAAGACGCTTACAACGGGTGACATTAAATCTTGCCACAAACGCCAACATTACAAAGTGGCGCGCCAACTAGTAGGGCTAGAATAATTACAAAATTATACAATTAAACCCTATAGATTCTAGCGGCGGCTGCAGAAAACCGGAACAGACAAGGCACAAAACACACAATGAAGGATCGGGATAAGATAATGGGAGTTAAATATAAAAGGATGGAAGTAATGGAGGAAGAAATAGTCAATAATAATGAAACGGAGATAGAAGAAAAACAAACGAAAATTCCAGAACCAGAAAAACGATTCAGCTGTGCGGAATGGATGACAACATTGTTTAAAAAGTTCAGCAGAGAGATGGAGTACATCGAGAAAAATACAACGGATCACGAACGAGCACAGATGAGTCATGCGAATGCAATGGGAACGCCAAATGACCAAATGTCATTGGAAGGAATTTACGATGAAATGTGGAAACTGGACACCAAATGCAGTAAAGAAGAGACTATCGGGACAGCCCACGAAAAAAGCGATAACAAGGTGGAAAGAATGACTGAAGAAGATTGGGAGAGATGGTACAATAATGAAAAACAAATGAAAAACGAATGAACGGGAGTATACGCACAGGTGACAGAGGAATATACGCAGGAGGAGTACGAACAATGGAGACAACTAATAAGACAACCAGGAAAACCAATACAAACAGAAAATGCAGAACTAAGAGAATGGATAAGGGTTATGTTTGAACTATCCAGAGATGATATGTGTAATTGGAGGAAGGAACATAATCGAATAAAAGGGTTCGACGGAATACTAAACAATGAAAACTTGGAACAATCAAATGTTCAATTAGAAAAAGAAATAGTCAATGAGGTGGAAGTGAAGCAACAGAAGAAAATAATAGTACTCACACAAGAAGAGGTACAAAAAACAATGGATTTATTGAATGAACATTATAGAATGATAAGCGAAACTTTGGATAACCATCACGAGAAGATGAAGGAAATTATGGATAAAGGTCTCAAGAAATTGAGTGAACCACTAGACAGAGATTCCAAAAGTGTTAAGGAACCAGTAGACCAGAAAATAGAAGATAGTAGGGAGGAAACAGAATTGAAAGAAGACAAAAGTATACTGTTATCTGCAAATAAAAATAACAGCAACGAAGAGAATATCCAAACCATGGAAATGAGGACAAAGAAAATAAGAAAAATATATAGAAAGAAACTAATCAATACAAGAGAAGGATTGGAGATGATGAAGAATGGATTAATAAACGTGTTTAGTCTACCAATTGCCAACCATGAAGAAATCATAAATGTACAAGATTATAGGAGGAGGTCAACCAAAATTTTAGAAATAACTTACTATGAAACCACAAGTAACCACGTGAAAAACTCAAAAGTAAATGGAATATACCAAAATTAGAAAGGTATACTAAACTATCAATGAAACAACAAATAATAAATGTACCATTGAAATATCTGTCCATTGGAAGAAACGGTAAAGTGGTTGACGTAATAATGAATACTAATAGACACATAGTATTAGAAGAGTTGTTGTACAAGGAAACAGAGACCTATATCACCAGAACAGAATTAATGATGAACACCAGAGTAGTCCGAACAACAAGTGCAGATCAACCTACGGACCATGGGTAAACCAAATGTGAACACTACTGCGAAAAGGGACTGATGTTAGAGATAACCGACACAGCATTGATGAAGGAAGAAAGAAGGAAAAGATTAAACTAACCAGTAAGAAAAACAAACGAAGCACCTTACACTATAATGTATGGAAAACCACCACCTCGAGCAATTGAAGAACTTATTAATTTCCCCACCAACACTGGATACCAGTTCGATAGTGCAAGATTCTACAGCAAGAGAGCGGAACAAGTAGAAAAGAAGAAGGAAAAATATCACAAAATCCAACATAAAGCAATACAATATCAAGAGGGAGAAATGGTGCTAATACGGAACAGAGTTACCTAGTTCTAGAGAAGGTATCACGAAGAAATTATTATTACTTTACAACGGCCCCTATATCATTGTTAAAAATAACAATAATAACACATATATCATAAGTGAAATAACTACCAAAAGAATCAAAGGGACTTACAACAAGTCTTCTTTGAAGAAATATTATGAGGAAGTGGAAGAAAGTTAAAAGAATTGTAAGAATAAAACATTATCTAAATTCCAAAAAAGTAAGAACAACTTACAACCAAGTGTGTGAAACTAATTAAGTGAAACGAGTTAAATTTGAAAAAAAGAAAAAAGGGGAGAAAAAAATTTATGATCATGAAAAAACTGAAATAAAATACTAACATTTAACAAAAGTGATGACGTTACTTAACATAATTAAATAACCCTATTGTGAAAGGGAATCATAAAGAATTAACATGTTAAAAATATCGGTATGGAGAACCATACATGACTTCCATATTCTAAGATTTATATTTACACGAAATAACGTGAATTGTGTGTGTGTGTGTGTGTGTGTGTGTGTGTGTGTGTGTGTGTGTGTGTGTGTGTCTTACCTGCCCTTTATTGCTGTATTAAATGAAAAATATTATATTACATTAAAATGAAAAAATTATAATTTTATTGCCTGGCAACAAAATTGTTTTATTTTCAACAATTACCATTGTTTGAAAAAGTTTAAATGAATTTTCAAGTACTTTACTCTTGTTAAAACGTAAAAGGTTGCAGGTAAACTACCCCTTCCCCTTAACCGATCTTCACCAAAATCTAAAGGCCTTGAGTCCTCTACAATTCACTGACGTATGCAAAAAATTATTTGATTCTGTTTGAATTTGCGGCTGTTATCGTTTGCCATAGAAAATACGCTTGATAAAAAACGTTGCAGGTAAACTACCCCTTCCCCTCAACCGATCTTCACCAAAAACAATAGGTCTTGAGTACTCTACAAATCAGGGCTGTATGCAGAAAATTATTTGATTCTGTTTGAATTTGCGGCTGTTATCGTTTGCCATAGAAAATACCCTTGTTAAAAAAACGTTGTAGGTAAACTACCCCTTTCCCTTAACCGATCTTCACCAAAAACAATAGGTCTTGAGAACTCTACAATTTAGGGCCGTATGCAAATAATCTTTTGATTCTGTTTGAATTTGCGGCTGTTATCGTTTGCCATAGGAAATACCCTTGTTAAAACATAAAACGTTACAGGTAAACTACCCCTTTCCCTTAACCGATCTTCACCAAAAACAATAGGTCTTGAGACCTCTACAATTCAGGGCTTATGCGAAACATTATTTGATTCTGTTTGAATTTGCGGCTGTTATCGTTTGCCAAAAAAAAAATTTCCCTTGATAAAAAAAAACCGTTGCAGGTAAACTACCCCTTTCCCTCAACCGATCTTCACCAAAAACAATAGGTCGTGAGTACTCTACAAATCAGGGCTGTATGCAAAAAATTATTTGATTCTGTTTGAATTTGCGGCAGTTATCGTTTGCCATAGAAAAAAATCTACAGACACACAGACACACAGACAGACAGACACACACACAGACACTTTTCGGAAAACGACTTTTTTTCATGTTTTGAGTGTAGTACAATCAGAATCTGCAATAATCTCGAACACGATTTTTTTTGCCATCACCATACTTCCATTCCTTAAGGAATATGGAAGTAAAAGAACCGACCAGACAGTCAAATAAAGAATGACAATGACGTACTAAACGGACAATCAATGATGAAAAAGGTATAAGTAAACCAAAAAACAGCTACAATGCTAATATTAATTATAAATGAGAAGAGAAGTGATAACAAACAAAATAACTATCATATGAAATAAATTAAAGAAACAATGCAAAATGTGTATTGAACATCGCCACAGACATAGAGAAGGAATCCAAATAAATCGATGAGAAGAGAAAGTTGTGATATGAAGAAAAAACAGAATAAGTAATCCCAAGAGTGTTTTATTATATTTATATTGTATGAGTCAAAAATAGACGACTATTGTTATTATTAGTATTATTATATGATGATTTTATGTTGAGATAAGTCCAACAATCATTTGATTTTATTGAGCAGATAGGCATGACCTCTGAACTCAAAATGTGTATAAATGGATAGCAGAGTAATAGAGCCACACGTGCCCTCTGGCTAGTACCAATTTATATGAATGGAATAAAAGAAAATTTTAGGGAGATAAAACATACAAGGGATAACACTCATAATAAAAGAGTAAAGGAGGAGAATAATATCATTTCCAGTATCATGAACCATGAATTAATAAAGAGAAACTAAAGAAGAAGATAACGATGGATGAATTCCATAATAATAACAACTTGATTTAATAAACTATGTTGATGATTTCAGAAAAAACAATCTTTATTTTTGAAATAATCAATTTTGGTGGCGATGCATTATGTAACATGACATAAGACAGCGCAAAATATCACTAATGATTAAGAAAAGAGAAAGCTGAAGGTAGGAAGAAATGTTAAAAAACTTATAATTTGAAGATTAATGACCCAACTACGAAATAACAATTGACTAAGAAACTGACTATGACTTGACCCAATAGATTGGAGAAAACAAGAAGATTGAAGAAAACAAGAAAATAGAGACAAGAAGGAAGGAACGAGAAACAAAATGTAACCCAAAGTATGACCACGATCAATGTAACCCCAAGATATAACTGACAAATAATATGTAAAGTAAATGCACTAAAACAGATAGGGCATAAATAAGATGTCAAATATAAACTATAAAAAATAAACTAGAGATAGTATGTATGTTAAATGAAAAGCAAAGAAACATGAATTTATAAATATAAGATAAGAAGTTAGAAATAAAAAATACCCTATTAAAATATAAACTAGTCAGAAAACAGGTAAGTTATAATTGAGCTGAATAAAGACAATCATTCAAAACCAAAAGTGACCAATGTGAAATGAAAATGAAACAAATATTAATTACCAACTAGTGGTCGCCCAGTGGTCGAAATTCGACCGTAATTCATTAAATTTTTAAGTTTGAACGTTATTGAGGTTCTTTTGTCAAAGAGTATACCTCTATAATCATTGCATATAATTTTTTTGAATTTTGTTCTATTACGTCAGCTGCGAGCGTGTACAAATACGTCATTAGCGTGTGTTGTTTGCCTTAATTCCCTGCAATACCTATGAAATTTAAAATTTAATGTTGGTAACAGTTGAAAAAAAAAACACAATTACAGCTTGTATTCGTATTTATTTTTTGATATAATTCATTGTCAGTTTTAATTGTTTCATGTTATTATTGAATCAAATAAACGCTAATAAAAATGAGACTTGACATTCATAGAAGTATAAGATACATTGTTTTCAATTCCAGTGGATTACATTTCATTTTTGGTAAGGTACAAAATTCGAAAACAGTTTGAAGATTATCTGTTACAAAGCTTATATAATTTTTTAATTTTTTTTTCTATGCATTAATTTTCGAGTTATTTGAAAAATATGAAAGATAGGAAAAATGAGGTTTAGCTTGGCTAAGCCATATTTAAAAAGCAATAACGCGTTTTTTGACATTTCCTTGGGTTTTTTTTATTGCCATACTGACCAGGTTTCGCCAAGGCTACACAGTTATTTTGCCTATCTTTTTCGAATTATATAAAATTTAAATAAAAAATTAATACAAAATAAAAAATGAAATAAAAAATACGTGCCTCGTATTTTTTCATATATTTTTCATTAAATAAAAAAAAACCGGGCGGTTAAAAAAATAAATGTTGTCCATTGAACTTAAAATAGTTTGAAAGTGAATTTAATGATTCAGAACGTCTGTGTAAACGATGTTTTTTGTAAAAACTCTTTCATCATTTGCTAAATGCCCTTGGCCATTATATTCGGAAACATAAAATCTCAAACCATTGAATGATCGAACTCTACTTGCTGCGACGTACAATTGACCATGTGTAAAAACTGGCTGCCTCAATAAAATTCCAATTTTTTCGAATGTTTGTCCTTGAGACTTATTTATTGTCATCGCAAATGCAGGTATAATTGGAAATTGAGTTCTTTGAAAGTTAAATGGTAAAACAGTACCGGAATATGTTAAATTTATACATGGAATCAAAATTCTCTTATTGCGTGCGGTTCCAGTTAAAACTTCGGAATCAATAGCATTACGATGCATACACTTGATGCACATTCTTGTTCCATTGACTAATGTTTCCTTTGTATTTAAGTTTCTGATCAGTAAAACGATGCAATTAACTTTCAATACTAACTTATGTGGTGGCAAACCACTAATAGTCAAAGAATTCAAAAACTCTACTGGATAGTTATTGATTTCATTGTTATCATCACAAATTATTTTATCGTAGCTATGATATGTTTTCTGTTCACCTGGTATTCGATTAAGTATATCAGTATTAATAAAAGTACAATCATCATTTTTAGGTGCTACAATAACTGACTTCAATATGTTATCTGAGAGTATGTTTTCAGAAATATTTCCATACACCTCATTAATAATATTATTTTCATCTCCTATTAATTGTTGAGGTATTTCAATAATATTTTCACCAAACTGAGGGAATTGTGGGGCTTCATCATTACCAATTTTTTTCAAGAATTCAACAAATTCTATTTCACTTGGTAAGGCTCTCATATTTTGAGTAAACGTTACTTTATGAAAATAAACAAATTTATGCCAACTCGTGACACAATTTTCAATTAAAGTTGCACGTGATCCGTGTGGGACAACTGGTAAGATTTGCCGAAAATCACCGCACAGAAGTATCGTTTTCCCTCCAAATGGTTTATGTTTATCATTTTCATCGCATAGATCCTGCAATAATCTATCTATAATTTTCAACACTTGCAGTGGGCACATAGAAATTTCATCAATAATATCAATGATGATGAATTTATGTAACGTCCATAGCTACTATTTGCGGTAATATTCGCTACAGAATTTTCCAAAATGGGTATAGGCAATTTAAACACATTGTGTAAAGTTCTACCTCCAAGTAATAGAGTTGAAGCTATGCCACTGAACGCTGTTGCAATGCAACTAAGATTAAGCGAATTTTATTGTGAGTGATTGCTGTTTGTGTGAATGTTTTTCCACAACCTGCATGAGCGGTTAAACAAAAAACATTAGATCCAGTATCATGATGCAAAACTTCACGAATCACACGATCAATTAGATTACGCTGTTCAATATTTGCAGTTTCATAATGCTCACAAAACAGAAACTCTTGTTCTATTGGATCAATACCATTTGCTTCGTCTGTTCTCTGCGAATACGTGGGAACTGGTAAACCAAGTTCTTGACATGACAAATTATGAACATTCAAATATATTCAATTTCTAATAGAGCTGTATTAAAGGATACTTCTTCGTTGTAATCCCTCAAAAAATCTTCACTAAGATATACTTTAAATTCATTCCATAACGCCAATGCATTGGCTGGCACATTTAATGCACAAATGTAACCAAATAAATTTCGCATTTGTTTTGGTGAATGTAATTCTTTTGCTTCATTTAAACATTCGCGCCATTCATTATCATTTGAAGCAATGCCGCGAGCATGGCACGCTTCAACAAAAGAAGTGTGTATAATTCCATTGTTTGTTCTAACATCCTCAAATGATTTTGGACAACAGACATGTAATAAAAGCAATCGTAAATGGAAAAGTTCGATGTCTTTTGGTGATACTACATATATGCGTGTAATGATTTATCACCTCCACGCCTTCTCTTCTTCCATTTTTTTTGGGAATCTTCCCACACGTAATGCAAAGGAATTTCAATATACTTATATTCATGCGCTGATGGATCTGATCGATTCAATTCAAAAAATGCTAATAATTTTGTTTGTCTTGCATTTTCAATTGCTTGACGTTCTTGCCCTTCTCGAAAGTAAACATTCTGTCTACGCGGTAAATGAATGTCAAGTCTAACGATGACATGTGATTGAAAATGCATTGGTAATTCATAGATGCACCATACAGCTTCAGTTGATCCGACATAACGGCCATTTAAAAAATTTTTAACTTCATCAATTTGTATTTCTTGACCTGGTTCATTTCTCTCTGAACCTAATTCAACAGATATGTCATAGCCTTTATACACGTATTTGTAAATGTATTTAACACTTTTAACTGTAGTGCATACTTCAACATTTATATGGCAATTAAATTTGGCAAGTAAATACGGATTGTATGGTACAACATAACGATTATCGAGGCAACTACCGCGAACTTCAGCATTAATACCATTATCACGCCTTCTGTATAATGGATATCCATTTAATGATTCACATGTAAATTCATAAAATTGTTTTGGATAATCTTTTGTGCATTTTCCATCTCTCATACATACAGAATTTGGATTAAGTACACCGCATGGACCATGTGTTTTACAACATATTCATGTAATGTAGGATGTGTTTGAATGTTAGGAATCTCCGCAGATACAACTTTATCAATATCGGTAGCGTTAACAATTTTATCTTGCTCATTTAAAGAGAGTAAAATGTGAGCATGAGGCAATCCTCTCTTTTGAAACTCAATTGTATAAATGAGTGCTTCAACTTTACCGAAGATTTTTTTTAGTGTAAGGCCCTCAATTAATGCTTCCAGTTTGGACTTGAATATACGCACAACAATATCAGGTCGAAAATTAGTTGACTCACCTACACCAATATTGCTAACTACTTCAGGCCAACTTGGATTGCAAGTCATTGTAATAAACAAAGAAGGCTTTCCGAAATGTTGTACAATTGACATTGCATCTAAATAATTCTGATACATATTTCTTGGAGATCCATTGAATGAAGATGGTAAAATTACTCTATGGCCAACATTATTGGCATTGGGGTTCAATTCTAAATAATCTGTTAAATTGTTGTAAACTTCAGACCTAAGGCTTGTTTGATTTTGTCGAATGAAATGTAACCTTGTGCCCTCTATTCTCACATACATATCAACTATCCACTGCAGAAATAATTTTTGTGAATGGTGCAACATGCTAAAATCTTCTCTAATTGCAAGTCGATAGGCTGCATACTGAAGCATGGTTAATTTATTTCTGGGAGCTCTTGAATTATATGTAGTTGGTACATTATGAGAAATATTGATATGCCACCCAGTATCACCATTTGGAAAAAGTAATGGATATGCTAAAGGGTCCAATGATGAATCCAAAACAGAGATATTTTTAATGGTACCATTAACTTTTGAAAACGAAACCATATTTCGTTCAAAGGGTGGCTCACCATCAACTGTACTAAATATTACTGCTACATCAGTTTGAACTGCATCATTATAACAGCGTAGATCTAAATCACGATTTACTTTAATGAGCATACAAATTTCTTTATTTTGATTTTCAACTCTCTGACAATGATCTTTCATTGCAATGAATGACCGAACGAAAGGATTAATGCGTTCCAATTCAAGAGAGATTTCGCGCATTATATTGTTATTGCATGTTTGATTATAGTGTTCACGTAATCTATAATTGACAGCAGCAGTGTCAACATCATAAAAATATAATTGCGCATAACATGGTGAGCGACCATATCCAGCAGTCATTGGTCCTGATCTGTGATAAAAAACATCATGTATTTTAAAATGATACACTCCAAGCGTAACTGTATCCGAAATTTTAGCTTCTGAGCTAACCATAGCAAATGATGAATTGTATTTACGAATGTTTTCAAAATAATTTTTTGACTTTCTTTTTATTGAAGGTTCATTTGAAGTAAGTCCATCATACAATGATTTAAAGTATTCATTTTGACATAAGGCCGGTAATATTGCTTTACCCTTATGACAACATGAAGTGAATGCAGTCCTTTCACCTAAAGTGACTTCAGATTCGAAATGTTTTGCATTGCAAAACCTGCATTGTAAATGGATTAATCCACAATCAAAAGTATTAAAATTTCTTGGAATGACATTCAGTGCGCATTTAAATGTATCCCTCAAAATAATTTCATCATTTTGTATACTATTTACACTATTTAAATTTGCATTTGGTCTATTATCATTTTGACTTTCACGCGAATATATATTCCTTCTTCTTTGTCTCTCACTCCGACCCGTCAATGTTCTATGTCGAGGCATAATGGAAGTAGGTGCGAATATCTGAATGTAAAAAAAAAACATGTAATGAAATTACTGAAACTAAGATTAGACAGGGTTTAATTTAAAAATAATAAAATGTACTCACTTTGTTGAAACCACCAGTAATAATTAGGCGAGAGTAAGTCAATTCAAATTGCTGCTACAAAATTTTCCTTTTGCAACAGGTGTATATTAAGCAAGCTTTATTTCACTTTCAACTGCACATTAATATATAAAACACAGATATCTAATATACAAAATATAAAATAAACGCTTTTTTGCCTTGACATACACTCCACAGACTATTGAAAAAGGAACATTTGAAATCACACAAAATTCACAGCTCATTCAGTCAATCTGTCAGTAATTATTTGTTGGCAACATTTTAAAATTCTTTAGCGACAATCTCTACTCTGTGCGACTGTTTGACCACAGACTATCATGTGTTTGACATTGGCAGTATGAACGTAAACAAACGACAGACTATTATGTGTTTGACATTGGCAGTATGAACGTACACTAAAATGAAAAAATTATAATTTTATTGCCTGGAAACAAAATTATTTTATTTTTAACAATTACCATTGTTTGAAAAAGTTTAAATGAATTTTCAAGTGCAAATGAATGTTTTATTTTTATTTAATTTAATGTATTTGTAACACATATTATATATAAATTTTAGCTTTCTGCACTCCTTCTCCATATAAACTTTAACTATGCCAAATCTCACACTCCTCCGTGCGCGCAATATGCTTAAAAAGGGGTACAAAGTTTTCTCTTCACGTATTAATATATAGATAACCACACAGTGATACTAAACTAAATAATCAAACAATATGTGAAATATCAAGTGAAAGTGACGATAAATAAAGAAACCTCATATGAAAGGAAAAGTGCAGTGTAGGAATATACGGTATAAAATACTATAAGATGCAGACTATAGTAATATAGCAAAACAGTCTTTAATAGAATATTATCTAAAAAGTATGAAACTAATTGTACCATTATTAATTTAAGTGATAGTAAGTAAGAATTACAAAGAATAAGGTAAAAGTTAAATTATTAGATTGGAAGATAGGAGAAGCAGACACTATATTTTAGTGAAGGAATTTGTAAGTGAGTTATATTGTGTAAGGTACTGTTAAAAATTATTATTATAAGAGTTTCATTATTGTAAAAAACCATAGAATTAATTAACTTAGAAGATAGGTGAGATAGAAGTAAGAAACCAATAACAGTTAGAAGTTTAATTCAGGCTTGAACCTGGTAAGAAATATTTTAATAATAAAAGGTGTGTTGTTAAAAGCACCAATGTTTTTTTGTTTATCTGTTTCTATAAAAAAAAGTTCAATGAACCAATAAATAAAGTTTATGAATTATAAAGAAGGTTGAATAGGAGTATTGTGAAACCTGTGTTTTAGGCCTACCATGAAGGAGAGAATTTTATAAGTTTAAAAAGAAAACAATAACCAAGGGTCAATTAGATTATATAAAATGTTTAAGTAAGTGTATCAGATATAAAAATGTATAAATATTATTCAGTTTAAAAATAATTACGAAAGAAATATCAATAAGAAAATAAGAAAAATGTTATTAACTAATCAAAAATAACCATGAGGGATATCAAAATAATCTTTAGTAAAAAAGCAGAACAATGGTGTTAGTATAATTAATATTAATACTAGCATAATGAAGTAATCATAATTTAAAGGATTTTTACATATTTGAACATAAATAAAATGTTAGATTATAACAATGTTATAAGATGTTGACCAATGAGAACTAGTATAATTTGAAGGGTATCTATGGCAACTCATGGTTGTACAACAAATATCATAGCCAAAACTTGGAAGGAAGTAAATTAACTTAATACCCGACCAATTCTGGAGGAAGAACTGAAGGGACCTAATTCAACCTGAAGAAGAAGGTCATCTACAAGAACTGATGGAAGCTGGACATTGGATTTCAACCATTTGAACAGGAATCTCAGCTAATCCAAAGAACAAAGGACTTTTAGACGTGTTCCAGAATAAGAAGAGGTTCGCAAGAGAAGCTACGTCCAGGAATCGATGAGTATAAATTAAATACTTCACCCCAACTCAAACTTTCAATTACCCACACTAAACGATCTATCTTATTTTCACTTCACAGATCACAAAATTAACTTTTGAACTGAACTTGATTATAAAATCACTTTCGATAAAATATATCATTCACTGAATTTTGATTTTATATTGAAATAGTTTTAGAAACATAAATTGCTAACAAGAACTTAACCAAGCTTGCACTAATTCTCATTGCCAATAACTTACTTTTCATGTTTTAAAATAACAACTATTGTGTAATTAGATATAAGGAATATTATAATTTAGGTGCATTTATTAGTCTGTAATCCAACTTCTTTAGTCCAAAGAACTTATTCCCTGAGAAAAATTATTATTTTTTAAAACATTAACCTGTACGCCATGATGGCATTTTACATATGAATACTGAACGAAGCCGGACGCTGCCAACCGAGCAATTTGTAAGCGCCGGAATTATAAAAAATATATGTACCATTTATCAACTAGTTAATATAAAGAAGGGTTCAATAAATTTTAATATTTCTCAATTGCTGTATGTTTGATTCATATAAAAAGGGTAATATAAGAATTTGGGACACAAACAATAAACATACGACAGTTGACGAATTCGACTCGACCAGACAGTGTGAGCCAATCAGACGGAGAGGTGGAAAAATTTGAACTGAGCGACGAGAAATACGGTCGACTAGTAAGTATTGAGACAAAGTATAAACCGGCTCGCTGCACACTATTAAATAATTTAACATCAATAATAATTAACCATACCGGTAAAATCGCTATTTTACAAAGTGACGATCCCAACAGTGGGGCTTTTCATTCCTGTTATAAAGACGCATCCAATGAGTGACATAATAACTCATCACAAACGATACATTACAATATATATATATATATATATGTATATTATAATGTATTATTATAGATGATGATGATATAATACTGTGTAAGTATAATTGTAGTTGTAGTGTGCTTGCAGATACGCTCCGGCATCTGCTATTATGTTGTTTCTATAAAAACTGCTCCAATTATAATTATTAGGAGTTATTAGTGTGATTGTATAATCTGTATAAGTGTTTATGAAGATTTCACTCTTTCAATTTAAATAAGTTTCGCGCACTTTTTGTTGTATGCCTCCCTCACTTACCACAAGTATCCGTTTCAGTCCTGTTCTGTGACGGTTGTTGCTGAAATACATACATTCAAAATACGCACAAATATTCAATTTGAATATTTAAAACAGTTAGTACACACAATATGAATGAGTTAGCACATATATGTAATACTTTAAATTACTCTCTGTTTGAATTCTTCCGCCACCTTTGGTAGAACTGATTTACAAGAAATAATTTAATTTCTATTTGAAATGATACTCTTGTTCATTGGTAAAGAAGTGTAGATTTATTAACAAATTTTAAAATGGCAAATTTCAAAAAAAACAATTAACAATCATTTAGGCTAATAACCCTTTAAATAATAATTACAATTGATTAATTTTAACATAAAACTCTATCCAGGCTCAATGCTGGTAGTCCTGTCTTTAGTACAATAATTTGAATTTATAAGGTTATGTTTTCTCGTTAATATATTATCAGGTTGTTAGGTTCTTTGAGGATACATGATATCAGTGTCAAGATGTAATATTAATAGAATCAATAAAATTAAACAATGGTTAAAAAATAACGAATAAACATAAAACAATGAAATTTAATACCATATGTATGGTAAGTATGTAATTATCGTACGTCTGGATGCGCACGCACCTTATAACATTCTATAGCCAGCGTCAGACTCGTGGCTTGTACAGTTTCAATGTATCGTTTTATTTTCAACAATGAATTTGATAAATATATATTTTTAAGAGAAAAAATTAATAAAATACAAAAAAAAAACTCTTGATATGATTTCTATTTAGTTTGGAAACTATTTGAGAACAGATGCAACAGTTAAATTAATAAGCTACCGCTACCAATTTGAGGTTAGCGATCACAGGTAATGCTATTACAGAAAATGATTTCTTACTGGTTAATATTTCTTAATTTATATTTTTGAACATAATATTAGTAACCTTTTAGCATGTTACTATTAAAATTACTTCATACTTTTGTACGAAAGTTAATGTTATTTATTTCAAAATATCGAATAATCAAAACAAGTTTAGTCAAAAGAGTGACTAAATGTAAACTCTTGTAATTAGTGATAGTTACTTTAAACATACTTTGATAGTTATAAAAATTAATTAAAATATTTATTTAATATTTTAATAAATAAAATTTAACATTTCTTGAAATTCTAATAATTCCATCATAAGTTTGATGCTGCGCTAGTAATGACTCGCGTAGTATCAAAATGTCTATTTCAAAATATTATTTTTAAAAATCAAAGTTATTTAAATAAAATAATGTACTCCCTGTTTATTATCACAACACACGCGAGTACGATCGGGATTATACACTATCGTACTTATATTGTTCGGTAATCCCGCACATATCACTCGGAAGTGTATTTGTTGTGTCAAGGTTAAGTCTGTATATTAACTTAATGTCAATGTACGCGCACAAATTTTAAAATAATACTTTTTCATGGCGTTGAGTGGCGTGACCTATTCGTCTGGAAGCTGTTCTGAGACTGTTACAATTTGCCAAAGCGTCTCTCTCGTGTCTGACAAAATGCGTTGATTTGATTGGCTGTAATCACTATAATCTTCACCCCAAAGGCCTATGTTTTATTAAAATATTTGGTGTTTTACCAAATTTCGACTTTGGGTCCTGGTTTATGTGACGTAAGCACTAGTGTAAAAAATACTTGAAAAGTTAATAATTACAATAACTTCCTTATTGAACGTCCTATCGTTACATGAGTTATGTCATTGAATTATAGACATTTTCCTCTTTAATTTAAGTCTAAACAACACTATTTTATTTACATTGCTTCTCTTAAAATAATGTTTTTATTAATTATCTTGGTGTTTCTTATTTTTATAAGTTTTTGACACCAGATTTAATTATTTTTAATAAAATCACTTTCTAAATAAACACTTGGAGTCCATTTCTCACTTGGTTTGATTGGTTATTTGGAAATAATTATTTCCTTAACAATAGCTTATTTTAGCGTCATTAGGCGTCCATCTTGGTTTTCATATAAAAGTATTTAAAATGAATTTCCCTTATCTAATACAAGTAATCTTATAATCTAATAATACTAAAACGATTATTTACATGATTTCACATTTAAATATCCTCACATGATTGTATTAAACATAATACACACACTGTCTTCTTCCTCTTCTACCTTTCTCATACAATTGTCAATATAATTTTAGTCTTTTTCTAAGTGAATTATATTAAGTATGAAATGTCATTAGTGTACATACATTGTACTTAATGTATTACATATATTGGTCAGCTTCTAGCTAGTTTAGTACCCTTCAATTCTCTAATAATGGGCTTGTTCCTTTGGTGTTTCAACATAATGGTCATTTATTTTTCATAAAAACAATACTTAAACTGTTATTGTTACATTATGTTTGTGTTTCTACATTGGTATTAGACATTACTCCTACTTTTGGTAATGTTCTCATTTACTCTTAGATAAATTTATATGTCATATTTTACCTAAGTAACTTACTTAACATGGTTGGTTTATTTGTGATTTCTGTCACTATGGTCAGTTGGTTTCTAATTATTTGCATATATACTGACTGTTTTTATAGTTCTAATCTGTTCTCAAAGTTGTATTGATTTTCCCTCTAACTACTGGTAATATTGTGAACAATCTGTGTTTAAGTTTTTATACACTATTTTCCTTAACTAATGGGCCATACAGTGGTCCGTCTTACATCTGATTGTTTGTACATGGTTAGTTAGTTTACATTATTTTGTTTATAATACTGTTGTCATTATGTTAAAGATTGTTTGTACATGGTTAGTTAGTTTACATTATTTTGTTTATAATACTGTTGTCATTATGTTAAAGATCTGTTCTCAAACCATTACCAGATATTAGTCTTACTACTGGTAATATGGTTATTCACTTTAGTATTGGTTTTGATATTGCACTTTGCCTATTTGAATTGGCATATTTGTTGCATCTTTGCTATAGCTGTCTGCCATTGCATTTGATTGGTTTTATTTACATGGTTGCATTTTAATGTATTGTCTATTAGGATGTATTGTTATTTATAACAATTCCTTAATCGATATCATTGTCGATAATCATTTATTTTCATTGATATTTTTGGTTTTCTGTTTAACAGGTACTTTCTCTATGGGTTATATAACAATGTACCATCTGTTTTAATGCAGTATGTCTCTACTACCTACATGGTATCAGTATGGTCTTTCACAATAATATTTTACTTATTTTGTGACACATGTTTACACATTCCTTCTTAAACATTAATACATATCTTATTGTATTATTTATGATATTTTTCCAGTCATGGGTTGAATTCAATTCAATCCCTTTTGTTTGATACAATGGTTTTTTATATTGTTGTCAGTTCTTTACCAAAA
Organism: Magicicada septendecula; assembly: GCA_034769895.1. Classification (NCBI taxonomy): domain Eukaryota; kingdom Metazoa; phylum Arthropoda; class Insecta; order Hemiptera; family Cicadidae; genus Magicicada; species Magicicada septendecula. The sequence continues at coordinate 258,934,853 of CM068368.1, read as the reverse complement.
ATAAAACATAGTTATATTGTTCTATTTTGTTTCATTTTGGTGGACTTATGATTATCTGTGTTAATCACAACTTTATTAAACGCGTCACACTCATTGTTCGTGTCTATTTGACTTATTTAATATTTTGTTGTTTTCATCATGGAATTAACATATTTTCATATACTTATAAACTTCCTCACTATAATTGTTTGTGTGGTTTTATCAGTAGAAATAGTTGGTTATTCACATGTTTCACATCTATTAAGTACGCACTGTTATTGTTTGTGTTTCCTTAAATGCTAATCACTGTTTTTCATCCTCACATTTGATAATCATTATTTCACTTGTCACTTATATAGTCTTTGGTGCACGTGGTTTATGTTGATTTCTGGTATGATTTATTCATCTTCTTCTCTCTTCTGAGTCAGCTTTCTTGTCCTTCTTCTTTCTTCTTTCTTGTTATTTTCATTGTAGTCATTATTCTTTAGTCGTTTCTCTCACTTTTGGAGTTTGTTAAATCCTTATTTCGTCATTTCCCCTCACTTTTGGATTTTGTTAATTCTTATTTCGTAGTTTCCCCTCACTTTTGGATCCTATTGGGTCTATTATTGGTATTTGGTTTTGGCTCACTTCATTTTCTTTCTTATTTTTCGTAGTTGATGTCACTAGATTGATATTATCTTATTCATAGTTGGATTTTCATATTAACACATTCGTAGATACACACTTTATATACATGGATTTACTTATCTAGATTTACATTCATATTTTTTCTCTTACTTGCCGTCCTTTAGGCTCATTTTATGTAACTGCCATATTTGGTTATGTTACATATGCCTTCCTTTAAGAATTGATTAATTCTGAGTTATGATTATACTATATTTTTCTATGAAGAATTTATCAATTATTGTACATTCCATATTGATTTACATGTTTTTTCCATATATCCTTTCGCTTTCTGCTCTTTGAATCATATTTATTTCTTCTCTATGTAATTACTTCCCTCGTTTATTTAGTTCCCTAACATACATTTAGCTGGGGCAGTTTAGAGCGGCTCACTTTGGCTATTCGACTCTACTGGCCATACTAATTTCAATAAATATGGAGGCAAATCATCTCCTTTAATAATAATAAATGATTGCTGGCATTACTCTTCAGTCAATTCATCTCAAATCATTAATAATAATAATAATAGTGGTCGTTTTTCCAACAAATAATAAATATTCTTGGGATTAATTCTCGCATCTGCGGTTTGTACATTGTGATCCTCTCTTTTCTTGATTCAACTTAACTAATTCTTCACATATCATCGGGATATTTTGTTTTACATTTCCTCACTGGTATACTCTCATGATTTTCTTCGTTAGTATATTCTTTTTTATTCTTCTTCATCATAAATTAATCTCTTCATTCTGTGTTACCTTGAACGTTATTTCGTCATAATCTTTGTTCCAAATTCATTCTTCTAGATACTATGTATTAGTACATTTATTTTTTCTTTCCTTTTCCAGGTTTTAGTTGGTATTTGTACTTCATGTAGTGCTGGCTTTTCTTTATTCAAATATAAATTTGTCGTGTGTGGTCGTTTCTCTACAGTAATAATGTTCACTTGGTTTATTCTTCCAACTCTTCTTTTTCTTATAGTAGTACGGGTGAGATGTTGTTCTTCTACTGGTTGACTAGGCTCTTGGAAATAATGAGTTTGCTTCATATATGCCTGGGATGTAAGGTGTCTGTCTCGTATTGACATTCTTTTTTTTATTTATAGTAGTACGTTATCATTAATAAATACAATGTTCTGATTCCTTTACATAAATTCTCTGGGATCATTTTTTCCCACATTATAAAATGACAATATACATTCAATGTTTAATACATAATTACATAGTTGCTTTTCATTTAATACAAACATATAATAATCTTCATAATAATAATTCACCCTTTTTCTTCAGTCAACATTTATTTTTATAATCATATTTTTACTTTTCATTTTGTAAATAACAATAATTTTCATGGGCACATTTCATTTTTCATCTTGATATAGTCAACAGTTATTCTCATAATTATCTTTTCATTTTACACAATAAACATTTTCATCCTTTACATAGTATCAATAATAAAATAATCCTTATCGCTCACTTTTCACTTGTAATTTCATATTTCAATTGTCAATATACTTTTTCATCGAAGTCTGATTATATGTACCCTTTATCTTTTTTGTAATAGGGTTTTGCAATTCATAGGTGTTGTTTAGATTGTCTTTTGTTACAGTATATGGTCCGGTATATAATAGTAGTAATTTCTTTGCAATGCCCTCGATAGTACTTGGGAGTTCTCGATTTTTGATTAACACTTGGTCTCCCACTTTGTATTTTATAATTTTGGGCTGCAATTTTTTGTATTTAATTCTCAGTTTCTGGGCTCTTTCAACAGCATTATTATAGAACTTGGTTTGGTCAAACTTGATCTCTGCACTTATTGGAAAGTTAATTATTTCTGTGATCTCTCGGGGTGGTCTTTTTTCATGCATTGCCATGTATGGTGTCTCCTCAGTTGACTGATGGTATGCGAGGTTTAAGAAGTCTTCAGCTGGGGACAAATACTCCTCCCACTTCCTCTGCTGGCTGTGACAGTAGGTTCTTAAAATCCTTCCTACTTCCCTCAACACTCTCTCAGCAGGGTTGCTGTTGGGGTGGTACACCGATGTCTTATACGTTTTAATGCCCAGATGGAGCAGTGTTTCCCGCCATTTCCGTCCTCGAAACTGCGTTCCGTGATCTGTAACTATTGATGCTGGTCGGCCCACTTCGGGTATGTATTTGTTTATAACTACTTCTAGTATCTTGCTTGTTGTGGCTCGATTAAGTGGATACAGCTTCGTATATTTTGTATAGTGGTCAAAGATAATAATGATATATTTATACTGATGTCTTCCACCACTCCGTGGAAACGGCCCACAAATGTCCAGGAAGATTTTTTGTAATTTTGTCACAGATGTTATCGGTATCATCACTCCTTCTCTCTTTTCATTACTGCATTTGACTAGCTGGCAAATATGGCAATTCTGTATATATTTTCTTACCTTCCTATTCATATCAGTGAAATACACATGTTCTTGCAGTGCTTTTACCACCTTCACTGCGCCCATATGACAATATCGTATGTGGTAGTCGATGGTCAAATCTCTCTCTAGGACTTTTGGGACAACTACTTTCCAGTCTTTACCATTTTTATAGCTTTTGGTGAACACTAGCTGGTTATGAATACAGAAATACTGTTTAATGTTTGCATCGTTATCTGCTAGTTTTTTAATAATTATCAATATTTTAGGATCTTGTTGTTGCTGTATAGCTATATCTGACAGTATTTTAGTAAGCTCAGATTTATTTTTTAGCAAGTGGTAGACCTTCGCGATGGTTTCTCTCTCTCCTTGAAACGTTTGGGCGTTGATGTTAATCCGGGACAACACGTCTGCAGCTGTGTTGCTTTTTCCCGGTATGTACTCCCACTGTATATTATACTCTTGGAGTGTGAGAGTCCATCTGGTCAATCTCCCGTGTTTCAATTTACAGTTCTTGAGGAATGAAATGGATTTATGATCCGTTCTTACTGTCACTTTATATCCCAAAATAAAGGTTCTAAACTTTTCGCAAGCGAATACGATACTTAATAATTCTTTTTCTGTGGTGTGATAGTTGCGTTCACACTTGTTCAACGTGCGACTTGCAAAACTGATTACTTCATGGTTCCCGTCTTGGTCTTCTTGATATAGCACGGATCCGAGACTCAAATCGCTGGCGTCGCAGTTCATGAAAAATTGTTTTTCAAAGTTAGGGTGATGTAACATAACGGTTTCTAGGAACTTTTCTTTGATTAACTTAAATGTAGATTCTTGTTCTGATTCCCATTTCCACTTTTCTTTTGATGAAAGCTGTTTTGAAAATCGAGCTGTTAATTCGGAATAATTCACTTGAAATTTACGATAGTAGTTGCAGATCCCGAGGAACGATTGCAGTTGTTTCTTATTCTGTGGGACGGGGAAACGCTGTATTGCCTCCATCTTTTCCTGGGACGGTGTAATTCCATGTTCAGATAGGTTAAACCCCAAAAATTGGACTTCTTTTGCTATTAATTGAGACTTATCTAACTTCAATGTAATGTGATTATCTTCTAATTTCTGTAAAACGTGTGCCACCCTTTCACAGTGTTCCTCCCAATTGTTGGAGGCGATTAAGAGATCGTCAACATAGACTGTTGTAAATTGCAGTGTATTGTGGCCCAGTATTTCGTCCATACACTTGACGAATATCGCTACCGAATTTACTAAGCCAAACGGTAGTCTTTTGAAATGGTAATTTCTACCTTCGAAAATAAAGGCAGTATACTTCCTACTATTCGGATGCAGTTCAACTTGCCAATATCCGCATACCGTATCCCATATACTGTAGAATTTTGAACCATAAAACTTCTTTAAGATCTCATAAATTTCTCCAGGTGATGTCCTGTCGTTAATTATGGTTTTGTTTAATTCCCTAGCATCTAAACAAATTCGTACCGCACCATTTTTCTTCGGTACGGCGACAATAGGTTTGGTATATGGTGAATTGCTTACTTCGATAATGTCATTTGCTATCAAACGCTGGATTTCTTCCCTTACTGCTTCCTTCAGCGAAAAGGCGATAGGATAAGATTTTCGTTTAAATTCGGTTTGGTCTTTGAATCTTAACTCGCATTGGAAATTTTTAATTTTTCCGGGTGTATCGGAAAATATGTGACGATACTGGCAATATATGTTTATCAGATGGTCCTTTTGTTCCCATGTCAGCTCTTGGTTATTTTGGTTGGTCTTGAATTCTCGTATCTCATTAATCTTGGTCAACCATAAATCTTCCTCTGGGTTATTGTGAAGCTTCTTGTTGATGGCGCCTTCCTGATGTTGGTGGCCTTCCCTAATGTAATAGATTACATATTCTGCGGGTGCCTTTTGATATTCTGTTAGCTTGGCTGTCCACTCAACCTCTCCTGTCTTCATCCTTACTGTATTTGTGTCCATGTTAATTATCGCAGTGTATTTCCTGAGTATATCACACCCAATGAGCAGGGTAAATGGTAACCCACTGGCTACGAGGAATATCATCTGTATCGTGTTGCCGTTGCTGGATACATCAAGCTGCACTTGTTGTCTAATCGTCTTGTTTTGACGTCCGGTGGCTCCAATGAGTACAATGTTGTTAATAGGTAAAGTGGGTATTGTCGCTTTATTTTCAGATTGGATTCTATCTAACTCCACTTTATCAATCAATGATACATTTGCTCCAGTATCTATCATTGCCGTTGCTTTTATGTTATTGACCTTCACCGCTATGTAGGCAATTTCACTATTACTTGTATCGCTGATAGTATTCTCTTTTTCTTCCATTAAGTCTCTTCTAATATTTTTCAAATAATTATTGGTGTATGTTTTGCAAAGATTTTGATGGTTTGCCAAAACTCTAGACCCAATAGTCCGGTTCAGTGAGGGTACTACTTGGTTTTTCACTGCCGGTTGGCGTTTAAAGGCAGGTCACTATTCCCGTGCCTGTCTTGCGATGTCGAAGCTATGGGTTCTTGATTCCCATTTCCATGTCCATTATTGTAGGTTGCTGTATTTTGCGTTGTTGTTCCTTGACTTCCATTACTGTCGCTTCCGTTAGATCGGTATCCAGATTCCCGCTCCTCTCTATCGCTGTTGCTGGAGTGACTATGTTGATTAGGTAAACTCCTCCTTCCTTGGTAGTAGTTTCGACGATTTCCCCCTCGACTGGCTTGAGCATAATGCACTCTACGAAAGTGATTATTATGTTGGTTGCCATTGCTTTGTCTTGGGTGATGATTGGGAGCTTGATTCTGGTACGGCCGGTAATAATTGTTACCTCTTTGGTAAGCTGGCTCTCGTTGATATCCACCTGAATGCTGATTATTATTATTATTCCCTCTATTATTGACATTGTTGCCCCCTCCATCTTGGCGTGGTATAGGGTGATTTTGGAATCTCGGTGGGTAATTGTGATTTCTTCCCGGGCTATTCCTTTCGTTGGATATGTTGGGGTTATTATTCCCAGGTCCGCCTCGATCATACGTCTGGTTTGGTCCTTGTCGACTACGTTGGTAGTAGCGTTCTCTTTCATGGTTCTCCAACAGTTCGCACATCCCTTGGACTGTCTTTATTTGTGCGTTTAGCCTCCCTTGTGATATGCCTTGATTGAAGTGGTAGGCTAATTTCGTCACTAGGCATTCTTCTGGAATGGCGGGTTCAAGATTCCTGGCTAGGCAAATCTTTCCCAAGAAATACGTTGTCATTGACTGCCTTCCATGTATATCGAACCTCCCATTTGTGATATCATCCCTGACGATGTTCTGGGTGGCTTCTGACCAATATTTTTGTTTAAACGCCACTTTGAAGTTGTCATAATTCCCCACTTCGTTACGGGTTGCCGTCCACCAATTGTCGAACGTGCTTTTGAAAGCTTCGTCTAACATTCCCTTAATGGTAGTCCATCTATTTTCTCTGTTTTTTCATAGGATTTCTTCCATCCGTTCTAAAAATTCTAGCGGATTTTTATAATAAGTCCTGAATTCAATCTGGTCTCTGTTGTCTAGATGAGTCAATCTGGATAGTAGATTTGGTATCGTTTGTATACGATGCATCTCGTCGCGGAGGTCATCTAGCTCTCTTCGATGACGCTCGGTTAGTAGGGTTCTGTCATCGTGTACCTGCTGCTTAATTGCGTCCACTCTTCCAGATACTTCTTCACACTTGTCTGTTAGTGTTGACTGTGCTATTTTCATGTTGGTTTGTTCTTGTGTTATCACATTAATTTGTGTACCGTGCATTCTATCCATTTCGTTGATGCGTTGATTGATGTCCAACTCTGTTTGTATTAGTCTCAGGCTGGTACCTTCTCCCTCCTTTCGTACTTCATCCATCTCGACATTAACTTCAGTGGTTAGGATGGCCATGCGTTTCTCGATTTCATCGACATTTTCCTTCAATCTTTTTTCTATCTTCTCTTCTGTATCCTTGGCGGCTTCCTTCATCTTGTTACTGTTGATACTTATTTGCTGCCACATCCCTTCATGGTCGGATTGTATTGTTTCGACGTCTCTATTGAATTTAGCCGTGATTTAATCCATTTTCTGGTTGGCCTGATCCATTCTGACTCCCAACTCTGCTGATAACTCCTCTTTCATGATGGCCATTTTCTTCTCCAGTAATTCCTCAGTTTTCTTTTGTCCGTCTTCCATCCTCCTGTTCGTCTCCTGTATCTGGTTATTGAACTCTTCCTTTAATAATTCCATATGTTTTTGGTTCTCCCTCTGACCTTCCTCGATTTTCTTGCTTAAATCCTCTTTGGTAGATCTACTGGCTTCTTCTATTTTGCTGTTCACGTCCGCCTTGGTGGAGTTCAGTGATTCTTCTATTCTGTTTACGTCCACCTTGGTGGAGTTCAGTGATTCTTCCATCCTTTTCTGGCCTTCCTCTATTCTATTTAAGTTCTCCTTGGTGGATCGGTTGCTTTCTTCGATAGCTCTTAGTATTGTTAATAATTGGGCATCCATTATTGTCGTAGGTTTCTCGGGTTGGCTATCCTCCTGTATAATTTCTTGTGGTGTTATTTCCGGTAGAATCTCTGGTTGTATTATTTCTGGCTCCTCTTCTGGCTGTTGAACCCCCTCCGCCGGTTCAATTTGTTTGTCTTTTACTTCCACTACTATCTCCTCCACATCTTCTGTTGACATTGCCTCCTTCTCTTCTTTTCTGGTTTCCTTTTCTGCTTGCGCCATCCTTTTTCTTGACGTCGACCTTGATTTTGATCTAGATTTCAACCTGTCTGTATACATCTTGATCTTCTGATAATGTTCCTGCTGTCTTCTCACGAATTAGTATATTTAGGTTATTGGTTATTGTATATCTTCCTAACTCGTGCCCCACATTGGGCGCCAATCTATAATGTATTATTATAGATGATGATGATATAATACTGTGTAAGTATAATTGTAGTTGTAGTGTGCTTGCAGATACGCTCCGGTATCTGCTATTATGTTGTTTCTATAAAAACTGCTCCAATTATAATTATTAGGAGTTATTAGTGTGATTGTATAATCTGTATAAGTGTTTATGAAGATTTCACTCTTTCAATTTAAATAAGTTTCGCGCACTTTTTGTTGTATGCCTCCCTCACTTACCACAAGTATCCGTTTCAGTCCTGTTCTGTGACGGTTGTTGCTGAAATACATACATTCAAAAAACGCACAAATATTCAATTTGAATATTTAAAACAGTTAGTACACACAATATGAATGAGTTAGCACATATATGTAATACTTTAAATTACTCTCTGTTTGAATTCTTCCGCCTCCTTTGGTAGAACTGATTTACAAGAAATAATTTAATTTCTATTTGAAATGATACTCTTGTTCATTGGTAAAGAAGTGTAGATTTATTAACAAATTTTAAAATGGCAAATTTCAAAAAAAACAATTAACAATCATTTAGGCTAATAACCCTTTAAATAATAATTACAATTGATTAATTTTAACATAAAACTCTATCCAGGCTCAATGCTGGTAGTCCTGTCTTTAGTACAATAATTTGAATTTATAAGGTTATGTTTTCTCGTTAATATATTATCAGGTTGTTAGGTTCTTTGAGGATACATGATATCAGTGTCAAGATGTAATATTAATAGAATCAATAAAATTAAACAATGGTTAAAAAATAACGAATAAACATAAAACAATGAAATTTAATACCATATGTATGGTAAGTATGTAATTATCGTACGTCTGGATGCGCACGCACCTTATAACATTCTATAGCCAGCGTCAGACTCGTGGCTTGTACAGTTTCAATGTATCGTTTTATTTTCAACAATGAATTTGATAAATATATATTTTTAAGAGAAAAAAATAATAAAATACAAAAAAAAAAACTCTTGATATGATTTCTATTTAGTTTGGAAACTATTTGAGAACAGATGCAACAGTTAAATTAATAAGCTACCGCTACCAATTTGAGGTTAGCGATCACAGGTAATGCTATTACAGAAAATGATTTCTTACTGGTTAATATTTCTTAATTTATATTTTTGAACATAATATTAGTAACCTTTTAGCATGTTACTATTAAAATTACTTCATACTTTTGTACGAAAGTTAATGTTATTTATTTCAAAATATCGAATAATCAAAACAAGTTTAGTCAAAAGAGTGACTAAATGTAAACTCTTGTAATTAGTGATAGTTACTTTAAACATACTTTGATAGTTATAAAAATTAATTAAAATATTTATTTAATATTTTAATAAATAAAATTTAACATTTCTTGAAATTCTAATAATTCCATCATAAGTTTGATGCTGCGCTAGTAATGACTCGCGTAGTATCAAAATGTCTATTTCAAAATATTATTTTTAAAAATCAAAGTTATTTAAATAAAATAATGTACTCCCTGTTTATTATCACAACACACGCGAGTACGATCGGGATTATACACTATCGTACTTATATTGTTCGGTAATCCCGCACATATCACTCGGAAGTGTATTTGTTGTGTCAAGGTTAAGTCTGTATATTAACTTAATGTCAATGTACGCGCACAAATTTTAAAATAATACTTTTTCATGGCGTTGAGTGGCGTGACCTATTCGTCTGGAAGCTGTTCTGAGACTGTTACAATTTGCCAAAGCATCTCTCTCGTGTCTGACAAAATGCGTTGATTTGATTGGCTGTAATCACTATAATCTTCACCCCAAAGGCCTATGTTTTATTAAAATATTTGGTGTTTTACCAAATTTCGACTTTGGGTCCTGGTTTATGTGACGTAAGCACTAGTGTAAAAAATACTTGAAAAGTTAATAATTACAATAACTTCCTTATTGAACGTCCTATCGTTACATGAGTTATGTCATTGAATTATAGACATTTTCCTCTTTAATTTAAGTCTAAACAACACTATTTTATTTACATTGCTTCTCTTAAAATAATGTTTTTATTAATTATCTTGGTGTTTCTTATTTTTATAAGTTTTTGACACCAGATTTAATTATTTTTAATAAAAACACTTTCTAAATAAACACTTGGAGTCCATTTCTCACTTGGTTTGATTGGTTATTTGGAAATAATTATTTCCTTAACAATAGCTTATTTTAGCGTCATTAGGCGTCCATCTTGGTTTTCATATAAAAGTATTTAAAATGAATTTCCCTTATCTAATACAAGTAATCTTATAATCTAATAATACTAAAACGATTATTTACATGATTTCACATTTAAATATCCTCACATGATTGTATTAAACATAATACACACACTGTCTTCTTCCTCTTCTACCTTTCTCATACAATTGTCAATATAATTTTAGTCTTTTTCTAAGTGAATTATATTAAGTATGAAATGTCATTAGTGTACATACATTGTACTTAATGTATTACATATATTGGTCAGCTTCTAGCTAGTTTAGTACCCTTCAATTCTCTAATAATGGGCTTGTTCCTTTGGTGTTTCAACATAATGGTCATTTATTTTTCATAAAAACAATACTTAAACTGTTATTGTTACATTATGTTTGTGTTTCTACATTGGTATTAGACATTACTCCTACTTTTGGTAATGTTCTCATTTACTCTTAGATAAATTTATATGTCATATTTTACCTAAGTAACTTACTTAACATGGTTGGTTTATTTGTGATTTCTGTCACTATGGTCAGTTGGTTTCTAATTATTTGCATATATACTGACTGTTTTTATAGTTCTAATCTGTTCTCAAAGTTGTATTGATTTTCCCTCTAACTACTGGTAATATTGTGAACAATCTGTGTTTAAGTTTTTATACACTATTTTCCTTAACTAATGGGCCATACAGTGGTCCGTCTTACATCTGATTGTTTGTACATGGTTAGTTAGTTTACATTATTTTGTTTATAATACTGTTGTCATTATGTTAAAGATCTGTTCTCAAACCATTACCAGATATTAGTCTTACTACTGGTAATATGGTTATTCACTTTAGTATTGGTTTTGATATTGCACTTTGCCTATTTGAATTGGCATATTTGTTGCATCTTTGCTATAGCTGTCTGCCATTGCATTTGATTGGTTTTATTTACATGGTTGCATTTTAATGTATTGTCTATTAGGATGTATTGTTATTTATAACAATTCCTTAATCGATATCATTGTCGATAATCATTTATTTTCATTGATATTTTTGGTTTTCTGTTTAACAGGTACTTTCTCTATGGGTTATGTAACAATGTACCATCTGTTTTAATGCAGTATGTCTCTACTACCTACATGGTATCAGTATGGTCTTTCACAATAATATTTTACTTATTTTGTGACACATGTTTACACATTCCTTCTTAAACATTAATACATATCTTATTGTATTATTTATGATATTTTTCCAGTCATGGGTTGAATTCAATTCAATCCCTTTTGTTTGATACAATGGTTTTTTATATTGTTGTCAGTTCTTTACCAAAAATAAAACATAGTTATATTGTTCCATTTTGTTTCATTTTGGTGGACTTATGATTATCTGTGTTAATCACAACTTTATTAAACGCGTCACACTCATTGTTCGTGTCTATTTGACTTATTTAATATTTTGTTGTTTTCATCATGGAATTAACATATTTTCATATACTTATAAACTTCCTCACTATAATTGTTTGTGTGGTTTTATCAGTAGAAATAGTTGGTTATTCACATGTTTCACATCTATTAAGTACGCACTGTTATTGTTTGTGTTTCCTTAAATGCTAATCACTGTTTTTCATCCTCACATTTGATAATCATTATTTCACTTGTCACTTATATAGTCTTTGGTGCACGTGGTTTATGTTGATTTCTGGTATGATTTATTCATCTTCTTCTCTCTTCTGAGTCAGCTTTCTTGTCCTTCTTCTTTCTTCTTTCTTGTTATTTTCATTGTAGTCATTATTCTTTAGTCGTTTCTCTCACTTTTGGAGTTTGTTAAATCCTTATTTCGTCATTTCCCCTCACTTTTGGATTTTGTTAATTCTTATTTCGTAGTTTCCCCTCACTTTTGGATCCTATTGGGTCTATTATTGGTATTTGGTTTTGGCTCACTTTATTTTCTTTCTTATTTTTCGTAGTTGATGTCACTAGTCACTAGATTGATATTATCTTATTCATAGTTGGATTTTCATATTAACACATTCGTAGATACACACTTTATATACATGGATTTACTTATCTAGATTTACATTCATATTTTTTCTCTTACTTGCCGTCCTTTAGGCTCATTTTATGTAACTGCCATATTTGGTTATGTTACAATATATATATATATATATATATATATATGTATTGTAATGCGACATAATAGTAACCCTGTCCCAAAACAAGAACTGCTCAATTCAGTAGAAGTGATAGTAGGCAGAGCCGCCTATGCTATCCAAATAGACCAAGTAAAAATAGACAACCTTTAGTAATAGAAAAGAAAGACTGTCTAATATAAATAATAAGAGAAAAAATACAATGTAAATAGTAAATAAACTAATCAAAATATATCATAAATATAAAATAAGATACAAACCTTTTTGTGAATAAGTTGATGTGAAAGAGTGTGGGATAAAGCTAGTGATCCCTGATATTAGATAGTGCAAACAAACAAACACCCAATTAATAAAGTGTCAGTGAAACACCAGTGATATTCCCAAACACAAAAAGTGTCAGTGAGGGGGAAATGGCAGAAGTGTGGGTTAAATACTTTTGTATAAAAAGAAAACCCAAGGACCACATTAATAGAGAGTTGTGATGGGGTTTTTAAATAATGTTAAGATGTTTATAAAGGTTTTGGCATAACTAGTTATGTTTTATGCCAAAATTCATGAGTAAACATTCATGAACTATGTTGTTAGTAATAGTTGGAGCCTATGAGCAGAATCAGAAGGTGATGCATTATGAACCAAAAACCCATGAACAATAATCGAATCACTGATTAATAGTACTGGTTAAGATTAGTGGGATGGCTGAATAGTATGCCAGTTAACTGACGATTGTGGCTAATTATAAAATACCATATTAAGCCATGTAGGCCATGCCTAAAACATAGCATGCCGGATGATTCTGTTCTTATCAAGTTATTGTTCTTACCAAGTTATTGTATTAACACAAAGTATATTATTTGTCAATTGATAATTGTAGACTAGGCCATAGAGGCAGTATATTGAATAATATGTTAAAGGATTTTATTGTAACCATTTGTTAAATAATGTTAAGGGTCCAGACTCGTTTAGTAAATAGTCAAAATCAGAAAAAAAGGGTTCAGCATGAGAGTTTAAACAATAATAAATGTAAACTATAAAATAGATTAGTAAATAAATGTCAGGAAACTAAAAGTGTAGGCCCAAAGTTAAAAATTTTGTAAGGTGGGAAAATCACCCTTTATAATAACCAATTTAAGTAAATAAGGTATCAAAATGCTCATAATTACATAAAGAAAAACATGATGTAATTTAAATTTAAGGAAGCTTAAAGCTAAAAAAGGAGTATTTTTCTTATAGGCAAATGAACATTTAATTTTTGTAAACTGACCATGTGACCTTATGAACTCTCAGTTTTGACCAATCACAGGCCAGTATTGTAAGGTCAGGAAACCGTTGATGAAGAAGCAAGAATTTTTAATTGTATTGTTAACCATTGCAGAGGGCAGATGTGCTCTGATGAAGCAAATTTTAATTAAATATCAGTAATGTTTTTTGGACCGTTGGCAATCAAGAATAATTCCCAACAGAAGCGGTAAACAGTGTGGAAGACCAGAAGACAGAAATAATTCAATTAAACCAAAAACTAAATGCAGAAACTCAGAAAATCCTGACTACCTATAACGAACACACATTTGTAACTTATGTGAGTGACGCCAACCTTAATTAATATCCACACTACAGCTACGATTACACAACACTATCGTAGACACTATCTACACGTATAGAACAAACACCAGTGATCATTTATTGAAAGAAAAGCTTAAAAACTAAAACCGTGAACACTAAAACATTTATTTTAAAATAATTTGGGACAGCACGAGGTTAGACGTATGAGCGGCCATTTGTGGAAACGACAGTCGTTGCTTAGCAACGAATAATAGAATATAGTATTAAGATTTTAAATTTTACTTACCTTTTGTGATGTATTGTATTTTTGTGTGCATTCTCTGAATTCAATGACAGTCTCAAAGAACCCTTAAACCCTGAGATTTAATATATTATTTTAATTAATTTGTTTATTGAAAGTTATTAGTGACATAGTCGAATTGAGCAGTAGAGTCGACCCGACCAATATTTTGTTTCGACACAAGTCGACTGTTCCTTTCTGTGAATACTTTAAATAAAAATAAATATTGTTATTTTGACTGAAAAGAGTTGTCATTGTAGAAAATTAGAAAATTTACAGGACAATTACAGGCAAGTAAACAGGAGAGTGAGCAGCGAATGGACCAGAGTATTTAAAAGACGAACAGGGCGCTCGAAGACACAATCGATTGCGGCAACAGATCCGTTCTTACACAAGTGGAATCAATTTACACTAATAAACTATTCACGATAAATGAATTAAAAACAACACATTAAAACAAAAAACCACAAAAACACTGTTAAGTAACAGATGGCGTCCAACCAGTGAGGCTGAAGTTAGGGGACATTACCGATCCTAGCGTAATTACAAACGATACGGGAAACCTAATTTTAGCTGGCGACTGTTAGAAAAACAGAAATGCATACAAGAGGAGTGTCGAAAAGGTTGGCAAGGGACCAAGAAATGGAAGAAGGTAGACGGGAAGAAGAGACAGAAACAGTACTGGACACTGAAATGGAACAACAGGGGGTGATAAAGAAGAGAATAGGCATACAACACATTACAAATACATTAAAATAAGAAATCTTAGTTATTAGTGTTAACAAGTATGAATGTTATGTTTTTAATTAACTGCGTCAACGACACTTTGTGTGCACTGGGAAATAGCCGCTCAACAAGATGGCCGCCCTGGTCAGTTAACCAAACGACATGTGTTTCCTGTGTTTTTTTGTTTAAATAAAATGTTATTATTGTTAACCACCGTATTAACGTTCAGTGGTTATTCCAATTATCACTGTAGATAGTTTATATAGTGTAGTGAAGTTGATCTATGTGTAGTGTTGTTACCAAATTACTTTGGAATTATATTTACGCCACTTGTATAATGCAGCAAGCCAACTCTCTAGGATTTTTTGATGTTGGTGTAGATTTAAGCTTCCATCGGTCAGTGGTAGTTCTTTTATTTTCTCTATAAGTTTTTTGGTATGTTCTCCTCTTCTGTGGTTTTGTTTAGGTCATTAATTTAGTGTAAGTTTGATTTTTTTATCTTCACTCTAAGCGTCAGCTATACGGTTCTTGACCCTTTCTATCTGGCGTTCAACAATACAACAATATTTCTTCTCGTCTTAGTAACGGTTTTTTGACCAGTAAACTCTGTTTTTGATTGGTCAGTTTGCACGAACTTGAGGTCAAGCGGCATATAGTACTGAAAATCATATCCTTGCCTTCCATGTCAAAAAATACTGCTTTGTTATCTTTTGTTTAAGTTAAAATTAATTTACATAGTTTTGTTCCTATTACAAAGATCTACATTTTGATACATAATTTTATATTGGTTGACTTTATAATAGGCGTTTTTTCACCTTTACAAGAATTCTAAATCTGGACCATAGTACTGCCCTGACTTTTATTATACAATACTTAATTTTTTGTCGGAGTAATTTAATTTGATTCACAATTATTCTAAAACTTGTCTCTTACTTAAATTTTGGTCCTTCTTTGTTATTATTTTCTTATATTGATTTGGTAACTTAATCATTTCTGACCTTATCTTATTTTATATTACAGTACATGTCTGGCCTAAGCCTTAAATTTAATTTCAGTATCGTGTTCTAATTCACATTAATTATTAATTGTTTTATTTTTTGAACCCTTTTGCCTGATTACATTTGTTTACAGCTTATTACATGATCTTTGACCCTTAACATATCCTAACAATATTTATAAATTAAAACAAAATCTCTTAACATACTAACTTAAAGTGTTGCCTTCATGGCCAAGATTACATTCATTTATGAACAAACAATAACATAAACTATTTAGTGTACCATAATACCAATTCCATTCCCATTCTACTAAGCTTTACTAGTTGACCATTAATATATTGTTTATATGGGCCTCTATTTAGGTATCTTTTGGTATTATGTTGTAACATATACTTTCTGTTTTGCCTATAGGCTTAATACACTTCTTCTAATCTTTTACAAGTGATTCATGAATGATAAAAATTATTGCCATTCCCTAAATAAAAGAAAATAAACATAGTTAAGCAATGGTAATGCCTTCTCTTTAAAAACCAACAACATGGGTTAAATAACTACAAAACTTCCAATAACTAATACTACACTACTACAATTGTTTGTTTTCACTCTACATTTAGTATGTCTGTTACTTTATAATGCCTTCACAAGTTGTTTCTCCCATATCGACCTATTTGGTTTCTTACACTTAAGATAATTGGAGGGATCATTGATCTCTACAGTCTTATCTGCGTGATTAATGATCATCCTCGTTTTCCACTTTTTTTCACTTTTCACTTATACACCTTTCACAAGTTCTGTCTTATTATCTATAGTACATGGTTTCTATTTATTACACTTTTGTGTTGTACTTTTATTTTACATGGTTAAATATTTGAGTCCAGTTATTCGGACTTTTTATCAAGTGGATTATTTTGTTATTTATTTGGGGCTCTCATTATGTCACATTACATGTGCTCCCCCTCCAAGAAATGGTTATTTTTATGAAACCGCGGTTTGGGGAAAGTAAGCTGTTACCTTAACTGTTCCTTCATTATTCGTTGTATTTTTTCATTTCATTGATGTTATATGTCCCCTTTATCTTCTTGGTATTTGGGTTCATGAGTACGTAGGTGTTGTTGTTATTGTTTTTGCTTATTTGGAACGGTCCATGATATAATAGCAGCAACTTCTTCATTATGCCTTCTGCCCCCCTCGGCTGCTGTCTATTTCTGATTAACACTTTCTCTCCAACCTCAAACTTGATTTCGTGTGTTCCCCTTTTGTCCCGTCTTCTCTTCTTTAATTCTATTTTATGTAATATCCGGTTGTACACTCGGGTTAAATCTACTCCTTCACTCGGCATTTCTGGAAAAGTTATTATTTCAGTTATTTGTCGGGGTGGTGGCTTGTTGAACATCATTTGGTACGGACTGATTCCCAGGGTTTCGTGGCATGCTAAATTTAAATACATTTCTGCGTTAGGGATATATTCACTCCATAGTCTATGGTTCTCGTGGCAGTACATCCTGAGGATTCTACCTACTTCTCGTAGTACTCTCTCGGCAGGATTGCTCGAAGGGTGGTAGATAGAGGTTTTATAAGTTTTAATATTTTTATTCAGCATCTCCTCTCTCCACTTCCTACCTTTGAACTGAGTTCCATGGTCAGTGATGATGGTTTCTGGGGTTCCCACATCAATTACATATTTTTCATTGATTATTTTAATAATGACATTTGTTGACACTTTACTGATTGGGTATAATTTCGTGTACTTAGAAAAGTGATCCCACACTATTATGACATACTTATATCGACGCCTACATCCACTTCGGGGAAATGGCCCGCAGATGTCGAGAAATATTTTCTCCAGCTTCCTGTTTGAAGTGATTGTTATTAGCGCTCCTTCCTTCCTGGAGTTGTTTACTTTAACTTTTTGACAAATGACACATCTTCTTACAATTTGCCTAACTCTTTTATTTATACCCTTTATAAACACGTGCTCTTCTAGGGCACTGACCACCTTTGCGGGTCCCATATGATCGTACATATGATGATAATTTTCAATTAGTCTCTGTTCCAATGATTTTGGGATATATAATTTCCATTGATTATTTTTAGTATTTGGCTTAGTAAATATTAGTTCTTTATGTGGCTGGTACAATGGTGTTATCTTTAAGT
The DNA here is from genome assembly GCA_034769895.1 of Magicicada septendecula. Lineage (NCBI taxonomy): Eukaryota > Metazoa > Arthropoda > Insecta > Hemiptera > Cicadidae > Magicicada > Magicicada septendecula. Next base: position 258,916,810 of record CM068368.1, on the reverse strand, counting down.
CATTATTCAGGATGCGTTCTCTGATCTGAGCTAATTATTGGTCTGTGACTTGTTCTTCTTGGATCCTACCCAGTATATTTGCAAGTTCTTTTTTGCTTATTACTGTGTAGTACACCTTTCCGATGTCTTCTCTATCTACATCAAAAGTGTCCTTTTCCAAGTTCACTCTCGATAGAGCTTCCACAACTGTGTTCTTTTTTCCGGGTATATATTCCCACGTGATGTGGTATTCTTGTAATGCCAAGTTCCAGCGAGTCAATCTCCCATGACTTAACTTGCATCTTTGCAGGAAGGAAATAGATTTGTGGTCGGACCTTACCGTGATGGGATATCCTAATATATAAGTTCGGAACTTATTGCAAGCGAAGACTACACTCAGTAGCTCCTTCTCTGTGACATTGTAGTTATGTTCGCTCTGGTTAAGCACACGACTGGCGAAACTGATAACTAGGTGGTCTCCCTCATCACTTCTTGATAGATTTCTGCTCCTAGACTCACATCACTTGCGTCGCAATTAATAAAGAATCTTCGGTTGAAGTCAGGATGGTGAAACATGACCTTCTCTAGAAATTTTTCTTTAATTGTTTTGAACGTTTGATCATCTTCTTCACCCCACTTCCACTTGTAATTCGAGGATAATAAATGCTTAAAACGGGATGTTAATTTAGAATAGTCTTTTTGAAACTTTCGGTAGTAGTTACAAATCCCCAAGAATGATTGTAACTGTCTTACATTTCTTGGTTGTGGGAAATTTTGGATTGCCTCTACCTTTTCCGGAGATGTTGTTATCCCTGTTTCAGTGAGTATGAAACCAAGGAAGTTCAATTTATTTGTAAGCAGTTGTGATTTTTCTAACTTGAGTGTAATATTATTCTCTGCTAATCTATGTAATACCATCTCTACCCATTTGCAATGTTCTTCCCAAGTTTTGGATGTTATAAGTCAGTCATCCACATATACTGTGGCAAACTCCAACACCTCCCTGCCTAAAACTTGATCCATCACCTTTACAAATACCACTACTGAATTTATTAGCCCAAATGGGAGTCTTTTAAAGTGATAATTTCGGCCCTCGAAGATAAAAGCTACATATTTTCTGCTGTGTGGGTGCAGTTCGACCTGCCAGTATCCACATACTGCGTCTAAGATGGTCATATATTTGCAATCCTTGAATTTCTTCATGACCTCCTCGATCTCACCCGGTGACGTCCTGTCGTTAATAATATATTTATTGATTTGTCGTGCGTCTAGGCACAAACGTACCGTCCCATCTTTTTTCTGCACTGCGACAATTGGACTCGTGAACGGTGATAAACTACTTTCAATTATATCCTGGTCAATCATCCATTGTTATCTCCTTCCTTACTGCTGGTCTCAAGGACTGTGCAATAGGGTATGATTTGTTATTAAAGTTTATGGGATGGTTGAAAGTCAATTCACTTGTAAAGTTTGTAGCCTTACCGGGCAAATTTGAAAAAACTTTTTTGTACTTATTAAATACCGCTACCAGTTGATATTTCTGTTCTGTATTTATCTTCTCTGTATTTGTAACTTGAAATGAATATATTTCTTGTAACTTCTGAGTCCGTATCTCTTCTTTTTGATAGTCGGATTCATGGTTCAATGTCTTCTTATCCTCCCTATCATTATATATCAAGGTGAACGTTTGCTGATCGTGAGTGGCACAATTTCGGCCTACAATCTCACTCGACCATTGACCTTGTTCATGGTACAGCGTTACCTTCCCACTGCCCATATCAATAACAGCTGAGTGTCGCCGTAGCGTATCACACCCAATCATAACTTTGAAGGGTAGCCCTTGGGCTACTAAGAACACCATTGGAATCATTTTATCTTTACTAGATACTTCTATTTGTACCTGTTTCTTAATGGACTTATTTGCTTTACCTGTTGCTCCCATGATTATCATATTACTAATTAGTAGTGCAGGTATGTTTTCTGTACATGCATATTTAATTCTGTTAAACTCTGTTTGATGTATTAGTGATATATTTGCCCCGGTATCAATCATTACTTCCGTCATTACCCCTTGCAACTCAGCAGTAATGAATATAATCTGAGTGTTATTGTTATTTGTAGAGGATGACACTTCTTCCATTAAATCGTCTCGAATGTTCTTCAAGTAGTTATTTTCCATATAGATAGTTTCAATAATAGCACACCCATCCAATTCTCGCAGTGATGGGCCGGTCTCTGTTCTCACTGCCGCATCTAGTTTTCCGCCCTGTCCTGAGGTTGGTTACCTTGGACAGTCTTTTCTTGGTTTCTTGGATGTCTATCTTCTACACTCGTATTCCTAGGTTGGTTTCTTCTGTCATTATCTTGGTATCCTCTACCATTGTCAAAATTCCTTCTCCCTTCCCTATACCTATTATTATTATTATTATTATTATTATTATTAGCATTTCGGTTGTAATTGTCATTATTATTATTATTATGATAGTTACGGTTATTATATGTATTATTACTGTGATTATTATTACGTTGGTTGTGGTCGTTCCTATTGGCATGGTTGTAACGGTACAGAATTGTATGGAAGACAATGTTTGAATCAAGCGTATTTCCTATGTAGCCAGTGTCCACCTTTTTAGAACCTCGATTTCATCAACTACGTATGCAGTGTTATTACAAAACAAAACGCCTGTGTTTTGTCTCCGCACTCAAACAGTCCAGACAGATTATGCAATAACATACAGTTTTGTGTCAGCCGTGAATCACGGAAGAAAATAACGTCAAGTCATGTATTTCACCAGGCGGCAAAATGTTGCCAAACTCTATGCCTGGCTTATAGCGCCTTTTAAAAAGCATCAATTAGAGCGCAGACTGGTGATCACGTGACCAGACTCAACTTCATACATTACCGTCTTAGCGCAGTAATGAGTTAGTTCTACTGCACCTCATGGCAAGCCAATTAACCATATAAGTGCTCGAGCATGTCAATGTCGGCCGACTATACATTACCATATATAGAAACATTCAATAAAAGCAGTGCAAATTTAATTAAAAAACAGTAAACTCAGTGCAAACAGTTGCATGAGTGCGCTCGAACCAAGAAAGCGTCTCAACAGGCAGTGCTACGAATCGGACCATGGGGAGTTAAGTAAAAGCGAAAGCACACAATTAAATGGCCAAAACAAATTATAATTTTATATCAATTTCTATCATTTTTAATAAAAATGTCCAGTTTTAAATGAGATCTCTAAGGGAACAGATAAATTACGTATTGGTTCATTAAATAGAAGTCATTATAGTTAATTCTTTACTATACTTTACTATTTAGAAATAGTTAAGGAAAGTTTTTTTTTGGATGTATACTTGTTTTGATTGATAATTAATAATTACTTGCAATTTATTGATAACAGCAAGAAAAGGTAGAGTCATAAATAATATAATAACCTGTTATATTATGAGTGCTGAATAAAAAAGAAAGATAATTTGTTAGAATCTGAAAATTTTTGTGTTAGCGTAATTATTGCATAACTCAAATCCAGATAATCCTTTCTGCAGCTGATCTTCGTCTGTAAGATCCTGGAAAAGAACCCTAAGGTAAGATATTAATAATTGAAGTAAATTAAATAGTTTCACTGGCGCCGGAACAGGGACAATTTGTGTGATTTATTTTAATCACACAGATCAGACCCAATTAGGCTGCAGAACGGGTTATTTGAGAGGGAGTGTGTTTGTTTTTGTAAAATATATAAACGTTTAATGAAGCTTTATATAATCAATTTAAGAGGGTTATAATTGTGTAGAGCAGTAAATTAATACTGAATACCTATAAGATTACAATTTCTATGTAACATTCCATAATTTAGATAAAAATGGCAGGTAATAATAATGAAAGTACTGTAATTGATTTTAACGAATCAGATATTAAGAATAGTCTTGAAACACATTCAACTCCGAATGTAGGTCAAGATGAAAAAGATAGGAATATAAATATTACAGATGAAACAATGATCACAGAAGCCTCTGGGGTTCAATTAACTCCAACCTCAACAAAATGTAACAACCAATTTGATAACGATATAATGAGTATGTTACGAACAATATCAAGGGATATTCATGAGCAAAAGAGTAGTTTTGATGAAAAATTCAATGAACAAAATCATAAATTTGATGCATTAAGTAGCTACATAAATAATCGTTTCGATGAACAGAACAATAAGTTTGATGACAAATTTAATGAAATAAATATAAAAGTGACTGAGTCACAAAAGAATATTGATGATAAACTGAATGAAATAAATGTTAAGCTAATACAACAGTTAGATAAGCTGGGGAGGAATATTAATAATAATGAAATAACGGAAAATAGAGTAAGTGAAAATAACGGAATTACGAATAGTAATGGTAATAGTTTAGATCCAAATGAAGTGATGAATTATAAGGTAAGTAATAACGATAATTATAAGAATGAGTTAACAAGTAATAAAAACGTGGTGTTAGAGAGTAAGGTTGTGAGAGAGTGTGATGAAAGGTTAGATGGGCAAAAGGCAGATGTTCCCCAAGTGTGTGGTGAAACAAAGGTTTCACAGATGTTTTATGAGGACAGCATTTCCTCCAAAAGTTATGTGGGAGACATGGTGTCTCCAAAGGGTCCCTTAAGTTGTTATAGTGATGTGTCTGGTAAAGCCAGGAAGTATATTTGAGTGATTTTATGTTGCCCTTTGCATGGAATGAGATAGTTCAGGGGGGTTGTGAGAAGTATTGTGAGAGAGAGAGAGAATAATAGAGTTATTTACATTGAGAAGTAGTTATAATGAGTTGAAAGAGAGGTTAGAATTGAAGAAAATAAACTATATGAAGTGCTTACCTTGTGAAATAAAGATTGATTATTATTTTGATGACACAGTTGTAAATGATAAAATAACTTACCTTATGTCGAACAAAAATACTGATGGAGACAGAACTAAGATCACCAATGTAGACAGGTTTTATGAATTAATGGTTGACAAAAATGTAGTTAATTATTGTGTTGATGTAATTAATGAAAGTAGTCATTACAATAATAATAATAGTGTAACGAGTGTGAGTAAGGACGATAATTGTTACATAAAAATAAGACTATTACATGATGATGGAGGGTAAACATAAATTCAATGAATGGACATTTTAAATATTTTAATTTATGGTTATGACCTTGCTAACTTAGAAAATGAGGTGTGGTAAGTAGAAAAATAATGATGAAGAATTGTAAATAAATTGATAGTGAAATTAATTGTATTTGTATTGTAACAGGTGTGTAATGTAAACAATATGTGTATGTAGTGGAAATTGTTTTAATAATAATAATAATATTGTGTCAGATTAAATAAATAAGAATGAAGGGTATAATAATAAATAATAACATTTTATTTTGCTAACTAAGGAACAAAAGGCCTTAATGAATTTTATTTTGCACTGTGTGTTTATATTAAAAGTATTTTAAGTAATGTAACTAAAGTTAAATTATTTGGATTTGAATTGATGGTAAACTGATTTCTAATGTGCAGTCCAGCAATGTATTTAAATATAAATGATTGTGAATATAAACATAAACTTAAACATACTGTGATTGGAATTGTAAAATTAAGGGTAACTGATTACAAGATACTGGAAATTGAAGGAATTGTTAGTAGTGATGTAATCATGAATGTTGAGACTGAGTCAGTGTATCAAACAAGTCTGGTATACAACTGTTAATATAAACAGGTGTGTTGTCTGTTGTGTGACTAATGTTTACAGTCATGCTCAGAGTTGATAGCTGTTGTATTTGAATTAATCATTGCCATGAGTAAAATCTTATTATGCAACAAAAGAAATGTAAGATGTGATGAAATGAAGGTAATTTTTTTACAATGTAATGAAATAACGCAGTGTTTTGATTGTAATGCAGTTAATTTTTATGTGAGAGGATGTTGTTAATGCAGAATCATTTTGATAAATGTAATTAAAGTAAATGAATTTGTCTTGAACCCAGGAAGAAACTAAATTAAATTTCAGGTGGGCCTTGGATTAATTTAATATGTCAATTTCAGTGATGCTTTTAAATCTATTTTGATCTGAATTTTAACTGTAATGGTAAATTAAATAATAATTGATGAAAACGTAATGATTGAAATATTCATTTAAAGCTGAAAAATGAAGGAAATTTCTGGGTAAAAATAATCAAAAACGTTTGGGCCAATCAATGTGTTATTTTGGAAGGGTAATAATGTATTTTGAAAATTATTTAATGTGTATGGAATTTATATGATTTAGCTGTAAGTAGACAGTAAGTTTATATTATCAAAATTAAAAACTAAATGAGCACTTTGTATATAAAAGAACCAGTACGTTGCCAATAACGAACCAGTACGGCTAAGAGGAAACGAATCAGTGTGGGATATGGAGTAATGGAAGGCCCGTTGTTGATATTTTAATTGTATGTTTCAGAGTCAGGCGATACTGTGGCGGGCGCCTATCTGATTTTATGGTGTTGGGATCTCGAACAGAGAAGTCCAGTAAGGTCGGATGGGTGCGGCCACAGTCGCCAGACTAGGGGGGTAAGTACCCATGATTTTAATAAGGATTGAGGGGGGTAGCAGTGCCATATTTTCACTGATCCTCTTAGGTTTTAGGCAGTGAGAGTTTGTATGCTTCGTCATGCAACCTCTCATTGGGGGGGGGGGTATTGTAATGGTACAGAATTGTACGGAAGACAATGTTTTGAATCAAGCGTATTTCCTATGTAGCCAGTGTCCACCTTTTTAGAACCTCGATTTCATCAACTACGTATGCAGTGTTATTACAAAACAAAATGCCTGTGTTTTGTCTCCACACTCAAACAGTCCAGACAGATTATGCAATAACATACAGTTTTGTGTCAGCCGTGAATCACGGAAGAAAATAACGTCAAGTCATGTATTTCACCAGGCGGCAAAATGTTGCCAAACTCTATGCCTGGCTTATAGCGCCTTTTAAAAAGCATCAATTAGAGCGCAGACTGGTGATCACGTGACCAGACTCAACTTCATGCATTACCGTCTTAGCGCAGTAATGAGTTAGTTCTACTGCAACTCATGGCAAGCCAATTAACCATATAAGTGCTCGAGCAAGTCAATGTCGGCCGACTATACATTACCACATATAGAAACATTCAATAAAAGCAGTGCAAATTTAATTAAAAAACAGTAAACTCAGTGCAAACAGTTGTGTGAGTGCGCTCGAACCAAGAAAGCGTCTCAACAGGCAGTGCTACGAATCGGACCATGGGCAGTTAAGTAAAAGCGAAAGCACACAATTAAATGCCCAAAACAAATTATAATTTTATATCAATTTTTATCATTTTTAATAAAAATGTCCAGTTTTAAATGAGATCTCTAAGGGAACAGATAAATTACGTATTGGTTCATTAAATAGAAGTCATTATAGTTAATTCTTTACTATACTTTACTATTTAGAAATAGTTAATGAAAGTTTTTTTTTTTGGATGTATACTTGTTTTGATTGATAATTAATAATTACTTGCAATTTATTGATAACAGCAAGAAAAGGTAGAGTCATAAATAATATAATAACCTGTTATATTATGAGTGCATATGAGTGCTGAATAAAAAAGAAAGATAATTTGTTAGAATCTGAAAATTTGTGTGTTAGCGTAATTATTGCATAACTCAAATCCAGATAATCCTTTCTGCAGCTGATCTTCATCTGTAAGATCCTGGAGAAGAACCCTAAGGTAAGATATTAATAATTGAAGTAAATTAAATAGTTTCATGGTTTGTCCTTTGATGCTGCTCACGATTTTGTTCTTCCCTATTAAAAGTCATTCGTTCATATTGTCTTCTCGACCTCCGGTAATAATCTTGCTGTTCATAATCCCCCAGCAATGCTTCCATGGCTGATATGGTCTTGATCTGACCACAAAGTCTAGCCTGCATGATCCCTTCATCAGAATGATAGGCCATTTTATTTACTACACATTCTTCTGAAATGTGTGGTTCCAACTTGCGAGCTACACACACTTTACCCAGGAAATAGGCTGTTGGTGACTGGCCTAGATTGGGATTATATTTTCCATTACTGAGATTATCTCTCACTATATTTTGTATTGACTCAGACCAATATTTGGACCAAAAAGCTCGTTTAAATTCTTCATATTCTTCATAGGTGTTAATTTCATTCCTTACCGCTGACCACCAATTGTCTGTTATTCCTATGAAACCGTCGTCCAACAAGGTCTTAGTTATGCTCCATCTGTTTTCTTTCATTCGACTTTTGTCCTTCATTTACACGTTCCAGAAATTCAATGGGGTTTTTTCTGTATGTTCTCTAGTGTGGTGTGGTGAGTACTGCATGTTGGTCTGACGTTTAGTCTATCCATTTCTTCCTGTATGTTTAGTTGAATGTGTTGCATACTTTCTATTTTTTCCTTGTTACCGTTTACCTGATTCTTCACTTGGTCTGCTTTGTCACGTATTTTTGTCATTCTGCCGGACATATTACTTTGTATTTCATCCAACTTTTCCTGCGTTTCTTGCTGTGTTGCAATTATTCTGACTTATTTCCTATTCTCAATTATCCTATTATCTTCCTTATTTCGGTCAAACTTCTCATTCATTCGTCTTATTAAGTCTTCTCTCAAAGTTTCACTTTGTTTCCTGGAGCTTTCGCTTATTTTTTCCTCTATACTGTCTATTTTTTCATTTGTCGTTTTATTATCTTCCTTTATACTGTTTATCTTGTTGTTTATGAAATCCATTAATTTCTGTAATTCTGGTGAACTCAGGCCTCCTCTAGCTTCTTCTCCGTCATCCGCCTGTTGTTCCATCTCAATGTCTGTGACTGCTTCTGTTTCTTGTTCTTTCCTACCTTCTTCCGTCTCCTGGTCCTTCGCCATTTTTTTGAAACCCCTCTCGTATGCATCTCTGAGCTTATAACAGCCGCCTGCTAAAATTAGGTTGACTGTATTTTCAATAGTGGTACTACACTCCATAATTTTCCTTACTTACTTACTTCTTACTTCTTCCTACAGGCATCCAGTTTCAACTGTAGCCGATAGCCCGATGTCCATGGTAGATTATAGAAGCGATAGCCCAGTACTTCTTATTGCTCATGATTTCTTGCCATCCCGACACTTGCATCCTTAAGATATCCCTTGCGGCAATCGGGTAATGACATTTTATAAGTATATGCTCAAGGTTCTCCTCTCCGTCTTCACACAATAAGCATTGTGGCGTATCCGTGAGATTGGACCTAAAGAGATACTCTTGGGTAACGATATGGCCGGTACGTGCCCTCGCAGCAAAAGCAGCTATTGGACGCGCTACTCCCTTGTAGATGATTTTCCTAAATTCAGCCTCACTGGTTGGTCGCCACTCTGTAATATCTCGCTGTATGTATAATTTATGATGTCGTAAGTTGGTCTCTCTTAAGCCCCGTGATGGGAGCGACTCTATAATATCTTATCTCGTACGGGTTTTTTAGCCACACGTTGTATGCACCACTCTTTGATAAATTATCTCTCTTTGTTACGTCTTATTTAATTACGCCCCTACTGTTGTAGGCGCTACTCTATAATATCTCCGTGCTTAGGGTAATTTAATAAGCCACACGTTGGTAGTGTCACTTTTTAACCCTTCGTGTATTGACAGGATGAGAGATTGTATTTGTCGGTTAGTGCTTTTTTGAATTTTCCCTCACTTCTGGTTAACTCGGCGATCAGCTCTAACCGTATCTTGGCAGTTGTAGGTTATTTTATTTCTAGTCGCCGGCAAGGCTATATTCGCCTATGTACCTGCTCGCTCCCACTAATACCTGTAAACAAACTCTTATCCTATTTGCTAGTATGAAATGATAATTCTGTTATTGGTAATTATTGATTTTTTATTTTTCAGCCTATTTGGTTAAACAAAAGTAAATGGTTCGGTCTTGGATCGACCTTGACAGGTTCTTATTGATTCGTTATTCGAATCCGACCTTCAACGAGTTGCAAATAATTATAATGTAAATTTAATAATCTCAGGGCTTGGGTTCTTTAGGCTGTTAAGAAGTCAGAAATGTTTTAAAAAGGCGTACAACACATTACAAATACATTAAAATAAGAAATCTTAGTTATTAGTGTTAACAAGTATGAATGTTATGTTTTTAATTAACTGCGTCAACGACACTTTGTCTGCACTGGGAAATAGCCGCTCAACAAGATGGCCGCCCTGGTCAGTTAACCAAACGACATGTGTTTCCTGTGTTTTTTTGTTTAAATAAAATGTTATTATTGTTAACCACCGTATTAACGTTCAGTGGTTATTCCAATTATCACTGTAGATAGTTTATATAGTGTAGTGAAGTTGATCTATGTGTAGTGTTGTTACCAAATTACTTCGGAATTATATTTACGCCACTTGTATAATGCAGCAAGCCAACTCTCTAGGATTTTTTGATGTTGGTGTAGATTTAAGCTTCCATCGGTCAGTGGTAGTTCTTTTATTTTCTCTATAAGTTTTTTGGTATGTTCTCCTCTTCTGTGGTTTTGTTTAGGTCATTAATTTAGTGTAAGTTTGATTTTTTTATCTTCACTCTAAGCGTCAGCTATACGGTTCTTGACCCTTTCTATCTGGCGTTCAACAATACAACAATATTTCTTCTCGTCTTAGTAACGGTTTTTTGACCAGTAAACTCTGTTTTTGATTGGTCAGTTTGCACGAACTTGAGGTCAAGCGGCATATAGTACTGAAAATCATATCCTTGCCTTCCATGTCAAAAAATACTGCTTTGTTATCTTTTGTTTAAGTTAAAATTAATTTACATAGTTTTGTTCCTATTACAAAGATCTACATTTTGATACATAATTTTATATTGGTTGACTTTATAATAGGCGTTTTTTCACCTTTACAAGAATTCTAAATCTGGACCATAGTACTGCCCTGACTTTTATTATACAATACTTAATTTTTTGTCGGAGTAATTTAATTTGATTCACAATTATTCTAAAACTTGTCTCTTACTTAAATTTTGGTCCTTCTTTGTTATTATTTTCTTATATTGATTTGGTAACTTAATCATTTCTGACCTTATCTTATTTTATATTACAGTACATGTCTGGCCTAAGCCTTAAATTTAATTTCAGTATCGTGTTCTAATTCACATTAATTATTAATTGTTTTATTTTTTGAACCCTTTTGCCTGATTACATTTGTTTACAGCTTATTACATGATCTTTGACCCTTAACATATCCTAACAATATTTATAAATTAAAACAAAATCTCTTAACATACTAACTTAAAGTGTTGCCTTCATGGCCAAGATTACATTCATTTATGAACAAACAATAACATAAACTATTTAGTGTACCATAATACCAATTCCATTCCCATTCTACTAAACTTTACTAGTTGACCATTAATATATTGTTTATATGGGCCTCTATTTTATCTTTTGGTATTATGTTGTAACATATACTTTCTGTTTTATAATCAACTAAACGCTATGCAACTCACCATCTGTGGCTTTAGTAAATGTCTTTTTATACAATTGACATGTTTCGGGACACTTGTCCCATCCTCAGAATTTTTAAAAATGTCTCTTCATACCATCATACGATGGCACAGTCGTCAATATATTAAAATATTAAAATCCACATAACACAAAACACATCACATTACACAAAGTTTGCGCACAACAGTTTTACGGTGTACACCGCACGGTAACTGAGCACGGCACGGTGGCTGTGCGCTGTCAGTTACCATGCGGTGTACACTGTAAAACTGTTGTGCGCGAACTTTGTGTTATGTGATTGTGTTTTGTGTTATGTGGATTTTAATATATTGATGACTGTGCCATTGTATGATGGTATGAAGAGACAATTTTAAAAATTCTGAGGATGGGACAAGTGTCCCAAAACATGTCAATTGTATAAAAAGACATTTACTAAAGCCACAGACGATGAGTTGCATAGCGTTTAGTTGATTATAAAGTACGTGGCTTGGACTATAAGCGGATTTATTCCATTAACAATACTTTCTGTTTTGCCTGTAGGCTTAATACACTTCTTCTAATCTTTTACAAGTGATTCATGAATGATAAAAATTATTGGCTTTGCCTAAATAAAAGAAAATAAACATAGTTAAGCAATGCTAATGCCTTCTCTTTAAAAACCAACAACATGGGTTAAATAACTACGAAACTTCCAATAACTAATACTACATTACTACAATTGTTTGTTTTCACTCTACATTTAGTATGTCTGTTACTTTATAATGCCTTCACAAGTTGTTTCTCCCATATCGACCTATTTGGTTTCTTACACTTAAGATAATTGGAGGGATCATTGATCTCTACAGTCTTATCTTCGTGATTAATGATCATCCTCGTTTTCCACTTTTTTCACTTTTCACTGTATCCTTTCACAAGTTCTCTCTTATTATCTACAGTACATGGTTTCTATTTATTACATTTTTGTGCTGTACTTTTATTTTACATGGTTAAATATTTGAGTCCAGTTATTCTGACTTTTTATCATTTGGATTATTTTGTTATTTATTTGTGGCTCTCATTATGTCACATTACAATATAATATATTATAACTTAACTGAATATCAAAGATTTGGAGTTATATGTAAAGAGTTTTGAAAATCAATTTTAAAATAAATTTAAACCATTACAATAACGCCACTTGCAGTAGCGAGGGTTTAAATGAATTGTATAGCGACCAACGGCAGCGTCCGGTGGCATTACGTAACCACATACAGTTATAACAATTAGGGACATGCCGTAATTTTAAATTATTAATATTTCGGAAACCGATAAATATAGGCAAAAACCAAAATAGCCAAAATGTTTGCTGAAATATTGGTAATAGGGTGTACAAATTTCAGTTCATATAATTAAAGATTAAAAGAGATAATTAATTTTATTTAATAACTCCCCTAGTGAGTGAGCTACAGGGTAGAGCTTTGAATATGTCATAGTTATAAAAATTACCAATCAGATGTATATTCTAGAATAAGCATAACTTGGCTTGCAGCCAAGATAATCGCAATACAAATTTGCATCAGGACATCCTGTCCGACATTTGAAATCCGGTGTTTTTTTTTCAGAATTTTAAGACTAATAACAATTCTCAAACTGTGAGAATTATTTTCATTCACACAAGTGAATTACAAGGAGAAGGGGGGTGTCTCAGCCAATCAAATTATTCTAAAAATTTGAACGAACCGTTAGATTCGGGCTGAACACAGGCACTCAACTGTAACGACTCGACCTGTGAAGACGTATACTTACGATACTCTTACTTTTTTTCAACAAATAAGCGTACAGCTCAAAACATTAACCTGTTGACTTACACATGTAAAGAGATCAGTTATATAATATGTGAAGACACATCGAGAGTACAACAGAACGAGGCCGTCTAGTACGTGGTACAAGCTGAAGAATTGACGAAGCGGAGCGCATCCCAAGGCGAGATACACACACCAGGAGTGCAGCGTATACCGGACTGAGGGGCCTGATGCCGTTGCAGCAGTTAAAACCACAGACATTAAGCCATCAACAGTTGCAGAAGGAGCTGAGTGTTGCTGATTCCCAAACTCTTAGCCGTGGAACCCAAGACGCAGAGGAAATAATCGCCACTAGCAGATTGGACCAGGAAAACCAAGGAACCCCGGGAGCACCTCATCACGATCTTCAGAACAAGGGAAGTCAAATATAATTTATAAACTTCTCAAAAGGTTATTCTTTTTCTTTTAAATCATTGTAAAACTAAATTGATTCAGATGCCAATAAAACAGAGACTCTAGATTAATAAGATACATTCATACTGTGATAATCTGTATAACACGTATAAGCTTCAGTAATAATCAATAGATAAGAATTAGACGTATATAACAAGCGCTATATAAATACTAACATTGAATTACTTAGAGACCTATACTGCAGTATACGTGAAACAATCCAAGTAAATGAAAGCACGTTGAACTAGATTCACAGCTAACTTATTTTCAGAGTATTTAAATCATCTAAAGTAATAAAATCCATACGAAAGTACAAAAGAATTGAAAATTCCATAGATTAAATTGTTTTAAAATTAACTTCTTGAAATTAATGAAAAATATAACTCGTATCAATTGAAAATAATAAGCTCATCTTCTGAATGCTAATACCCATTCAGAAAACATCGTACAAGATACAAATTACTGTTTAGTATGTAAGGATTGCTCTAGTTATAAGATTTTAATACATATGTCCTATTAGAGTAATAAACTCCAATTTTATCCACCACCGTATTTTTATTGCTGTACTACAAAGCCTACCAACATCACAAAACTATTCAAAATAACTATAACAGTACTTTGCACACTTGAATTAACCTACTTGCGAATTCAAAACACAAACTCCTACGCCCTTAGTCGGAAGAAGTCGCAAGAACGCGTAGCAGGTAGGTCACTTCACAAAACAACCATTTATCTCCTTATATTAATAAAAATAAATATAAGAGCAAACAAAGAACTTTATATATGGCAGCCAACGTGGGGCTCGATATTTCACAAATTTGGTAAAATATCAAATCGAAAATTAAATTTCATTAAAGTAAAAATAATTTAAAACAAATTTGTAAAAACAAATTTTGCTGTTTTAATTAATAAAACAGCTGGCATCCAACTCTAACAATCCCAAAGAAAGTTTTGTGAATTGGTATAAGTACAGCAATAATGTGTCTAAAAATATTGTGTAAAAATGGATACAGACAAAATGTTTAAACAATTGTTACAAGAAATGAAACAAAACGTGGCAAAAGCTGAGCAAATGAACGCAGAAATAAAACAAACCACCACGGAAATGAAACGCGAGTTAACAGATAATATGAACACGAAATTTGAACAAAGTGCAGCCAACGCTGAACTAAATATCGCGGAATTAACAGCCAAAATAGATGCACAAAATACAAGTTTAACCGATATACTAGAACAGAGTAACGCTGATATAAACGCGGAAATAAGACAAACCGATGCAAAAATGAATGGAAAATTTGATGAACAAGTAAATAAAGAAATAAACTCAAAAATTGATCAAAACATGAGAACTAATTTAGAGTTAAAGCGCGAATTAACCACTAAAATCGAAGAGATGGTAAAAAGTAACACAGAATTAACTGCTAAAATCGATGAAAGCATGAAAGGCTTAGATTCTAAAATCACCGAAGTCGGCGAAAAAGTTCATACGGTAGAGACAAAAATAAATGAACGGTTTAAGGTTTTTGAGGCCACTATGCAAAAATCGTTTATTGAACAGGTTTCGCGCATGGAGTGGCGATTTAAAGAACACATCGGCAGGTGCAAAAAACAAACTGCTGATGTAGCTAAAAAAGTTGATACGCTCGAAGTACGAATCAAAGCAGACGCAATGGAAACACAACTCCAAGTCACTAGACTTGACGCGTCAATAGTAGAAACGCGTTCTAATATAGACACAAATAAAGAGAGTGTATTACAAGCACTTAACTATGAGATTTCTAAAGTACGGCAGGAAGTACGCCGGAAGTCAGCCCCAAATATCTTAGTACAAGGGCAAGCAGACGAAAAGAACCGAGTGTATTTCACTGCCGAAAATATTGAAAACCCGATCGAGTTCTTGCTAACTTGCAAAAATGAAATGGCAAGAGTAGGTTCGCGATTAGAAGACCAAGACCGGATACAGTGGGTCGTTAACGCGATGCATGATTCAGCGAGGAGGTGGTATAATATAGAACGTGATAAAATTACCACATACGCGGAATTCAAACAGAAGTTCGCGTTATTGGAATTCACATACACAGAGGCTTTTGTGAAATGAACTTGAATACGGACGTTATGATCGGAAGCAGGGTATAACGGCCAAAAATTATATTATACAACAAGTTGAACGTGCTAAGCATCTAACACCAGCGTTTTCTGAAGTCGACATAGTCACTAAATTGGTGTACCACTTCAGCCATTATATACGTGTAGCCGCATTTACACAAGGAATACGCACACTTGATGAATTACTAATTTTAGTATCGCAAAGCGAAACTTTTTGATTTCGGCGGGTGGAGGTATAACCCGAATTATAACCAAAATAACGATGGGCAGAATAGACGGGGGCAATATAATACCCAAACCGATCAGAGGCCCAGTACCAGTTCGGCTCCACAACAAACACCGCCAAAACAGCTAAATAAACCCTTTGAGTATAAGGGTAAGCCAAATTTCGGCAGGCAGAAACCACAAAACAGAGGCATTGATGGAGCTCCAACGAGAACCATTCAAACAGTCGCTATATCCAACACCGGTACGCCCGCACAAACGAGCGAAGCAGAAATCGTTAGAGACCCAGTCACTAATGTAAAACACTATCATCCTACAAAAAACGTTCAACCGGGCACATCCAAAAAAGATGTGTAATAAGTCCCGCAGAAATATTTAGAAATAAAAAGTTAGATGTAAGAATAATATTATATATGAAACATGTGATTTTTGTAATGTAACTTGTGTGCCCGTTAACAACGTATTCCCACCGGATATAAGGCAGCCGTTATTGGATTCAAATCCAACCCAACGCACAGCAACTAGCACAGCGTGTCCAGTATGACAGGCGCATGTCAACGGTATTCCCACACAACTGCTACTGGATACAGGCAGTGTTATATCCAGTGTCAGCGAAAGGTTTTTATGTGCGAACAAAAAATATTTTCGTACAGCCCCGTCGCTTCCAATCAACCAATTCTACATACGCACAGCTACAGACACTAAAGAAAAAATTGACACGCAACGTTATTTAACAATCACGGTACAAAACGTGCAATTTGAAGTGTGCGTAGTAGAAATAAAAAATTTAATATGTGATGTATTATTGGGAGTAGACATATTGCAACAGATACACGCGGAAATCAACATCAGTGAAAGCCTGTTAAAATTCACGACACTAGTTACACTTTCAATTTGAACACATCACACACACCAATACAAGAGTACGGTGACCCAATTAAAACTACGCACCCGCCAAAACACGTAATTGAATACGAAAGGGGTGAACAGGGGGAACCGACCTTAGATTTCCAAACTGAACGAAGATTGTCATCGCTTCAAGAAGAATATAGCGATATCTTCAGCGAGCAACATTCAATCACGTCAGTTTATCAACATAATATAAATATTGTAGAACCAGAGAAGTTCGTAAGAAGACTCTACCAGGTACCCATGAAGTACCAAGCCGAGGTCCATCAAGAGATACAGCGGATGTTGGAGGAAGACATCATAGAAAGATGCAATAGCAACTTCCTCAACCCACTGCTCATAGTCCGTAAGAAGTCTGGAGAAATACGACTCTGCCTGGACATGCGAAATCTAAACAACCTGGTAGAGAAGGAATTCGACTGCGCGCCAACAGCAGAAGATCTTTTCATAAAATGCGAAGGAGCTAGATACCTCACGAAGTTGGATCTGACAGCGAGCTTCTGGCAAATTCCGTTAAGTGAACAGGACCGAAAGTATATAGCATTTATCTTTAATAATAAGTGCTACCAGCACAAGGTGGTACCCTTCGGCCTAAGTACGAGTCTCGCCGCGATCGTAAGATGCCTCGAGAGAGCTCTAGGACCAGAGGTAGACCCTTACACGGTAATATTCGTGGATGACATCCTAGTGATATCCCGCACATTGGAGGAACACTTTGAGCATATGAGGAGCGTCTTCCAGAAACTGAGACTAGCCAACATCACACTCAAGCTACACAAGTAAAACTCAAATGAAGTTCCTGGGACACATAATCTCAGCCACAGGCATCAGCACGGACCCAGAGAAGCTCAGGAGTATCGTGGAGTTCCCTGTGCCCAAGAACCTCAAAGCACTACGAGCATTCCTAGGACTCACAGGATACTACAGGAAATTCACCAGCAAATATGCCGAATACACAGTCCCCTTGCTACAGCTGGTACGCAAAAATATAAAGTGGAAATGGGGTTCTGAACAGAACGATGCGTTTGAGAGGGTTAAGGGTTTATTCACAACCAGCCTACAATTGTTCCATCCACAACAGGGCAGGAAGTACGTAATGTACACCGACGCCAGCGAGTATGCTATTGGCGCTGTGTTTCATCAGGAGGACGGGCGGGGTGGTCTCCATGTTGTTGCATACGCAAATAGAACGCTCAAAGGTGCCGAGTTGCATTACTGTACATCAGAAAAAGAAATACTAGCCATTATAAACGCCCTCAGAAAATTCAGACATTACCTATATTATGCCCATTTCGAAATCCATACGGATAATCTGGCATTATCTTTCATATTGAAATGCCGGCTAGCCAATTCTAGACTAACACGATGGGTGTTAGCCATTCAAGAATACTCGTTTACAATTAAATACTGTAAAGGATCGGAGAATACCACAGCCGACACCTTGAGTAGATATCCACCTGTAGAAAGAGAAGAGGTCTACGAAGCAACTGACGACGAGTTGAGGGTATTGAACATTCAGTACACTGTCGCGCCGGAAGTAACTGACATACTATAGAACATAGGACGCGAGCAGGACTACGACCCCAGACTCCTTGCTAAAAAGCAAATGATCGCAGCGCAGGAAAGTTCACACTATCAGATACGGGATAACATAATGTATCAATTACTACAGGGCGAATGGAAGGTGGTACTATCTCCACCTATGCTAGCTTGTATAACAAAACAATTACACTTAAAAATGGCACACGCTTCACCATTAAAATGCGTAAAAATATTGAAAGAAGATTTTACGATCACCAATATGTATCGAAGAGTGTGGAGGTTATTAAAAACGTGTCTTCCATGCCAAACCACAAAAGCACCGAATTTACACACTTACGTTCCCATGGCCAATGTGATGATGGAAGGAAAGGGACAGATGATCGCAACCGACTTCCTAGGACCACTACCTAAGGCAACCAGAAGGTTAAAACATATTGTAGTATGTGTAGATGTCTTTACCAAGAAAGTCAGCCATACGCAATACCTAGACCCACCACGAAGTCCGTATTAAACATTATACTCAATAGGTATATTCCGGAACATGGAGAAATCAAGAGTGTGCTTAGCGACCAGGGAAAACAATTCCAGAATAAGCACTGGGCGGCAACCTTGGAACGACATGGCATTAAGGCAATCCTCACTTCGATAAGAAGACCGGGCATAGGGGAACCTTGCCGAAAGAGTGAATAGAGAGATAGGGAAAATGTTCCGAATTTATTGTTATAAAGATCAGAGCAAGTGGCCCGAATTCCTGCCATTCTTCGAAACGGCGATAAATGATAATTACCACGACACCACAGAATACACACCAGCGGAGTTAGACTCTGGACTAAAACCAGAAAGATTTTGGCATGACTATTTGCACACGCCAAAAACTAGTAACCTACCTCTGCCGGTTCAGTGTAAGAATCAACTAGTGAAAGAGAGAATTGTTGCAAAAGGACGGAAGCGAGCGGAAAGGTTCAACACCAGTCATAAACTGACGAACTTTGCATTAGGTGAGAAAGTGCTTCTCAAGGCAAACCCAGTTGGACGCCGAGACTTGAACGTAGCGGCGAAGTTTTTCCGGTTGTAAAACCGGAACAGAACAACAGGTACCTATTAGCAGAACAGCTAGCACCTCACACGTTCATCGTCACGACGCTAGACAGGAAAAAGACCATAGGGAAATATCACGCAGCCTTTGTAAGAAAATATTATGAGTGATATAAAATTCTTAGGCGCGTCAATACAAAACCATAGAAATGCTTAAATATAAATCTTATAAGGTTAAAAATAATTTAAATATTAATAATAATTATTGAATTAAAATTAAATGTATTAGAAATAAATAATAATAATTGTTAGTTAAGTTTTAAATGAATGAAAATCAGTTCGTAGCACTGGTACAAACGCAGACAAACGCTTATGCCCGTACAGCACACATACAGGCATTAGAACGCAAACCACAGCAGGAAATTCACTCACAAAGCGACAACTCGCGCACCACTAGCTTGACACAGCTGCATAAACGTACAAGCTATTAACAGCGCCAGCACCGTGGTAAAAAATTAGGAAAACGGAAGCGCATTCCTGAGCGCGCGTGCCCGAAATTATCTGTCACTGTCAGTGAAATTTTCTTAAACGTTTTGCTATATACTACTACCCATGCTACAAACATTGTTACACAATAATTGTTATGCACAAGATGTTAATCAATTAGAATTAAGTTGTATATGAATCTTGTATGATGAAGGGTATTTATATCAGTGTATATTTTAGTAAATAGATAGAACAATGTATAATTTGTAAAGCATAACGAATGTACATGTAGAAGAAAAAAAATATAACTATATTCTACATTCATTTTTTTTTTTAAACGGGTGGGGGTGTATATAACTTAACCGAATCTCAATGATTTGGAGTTATATGTAAAGAGTTTTGAAAATCAATTTTAAAATAAATTTAAACCGTTACAATCACGCCACGTGCAGTAGCGAGCGTTCAAATGAATTGTTTAGCGACCAATGGCATTACGTAACCACATACAGTTATAACAATTAGGGAGACGCCCTAATTTTAAATTATTAATATTTCGGAAACCAATAAATATAGGCAAAAACCAAAATAGCCAAAATGTTTGTTGAAATATTAGTAATAGGGTGTACAAATTTCAGTTCATATAATTAAAGATTAAAAGAGATAATTAATTTTATTTAATAACTCTCCTAGTGAGTGAGCTATGGGGTAGAGCTTTGAATATGTCATAGTTATAAAAATTACCAATCAGATGTATATTCTAGAATAAGCATAACTTGGCTTGCAGCCAAGATAATCGCAATACAAATTGCAACAGGACATCCTGTCCGACATTTGAAATCCGGTGTTTTTTTTTCAGAATATTAAGACTAATAACAATTCTCAAACTGTGAGAATTATTTTCATTCACACAAGTGAGGTGAGTTGAATTACAAGGAGAAGGGGGGTGTCTCAGCCAATCAAATTATTCTAATAATTTGAACGAACCGTTAGATTCGGGCTGAACACAGGCACTCAACTGTAACGACTCGACCTGTGAAGACGTATACTTACGATACTCTTACTTTTTTCCAACAAATAAGCGTACAGCTCAAAACATTAACCTGTTGACTTACGCATGTAAAGAGATCAGTTATATAATACGTGAAGACACATTGAGAGTACAACAGAACAAGGCCGTCTAGTATGTGGTACAAGCTGAAGAATTGACGAAGCGGAGCGCAACCCAAGGCGAGATACACACACCAGGAGTGCAGCATATACCGGACCGAGGGGCCTGACGCCGTTGCAGCAGTTAAAACCACAGACGTTAAGCCATCAACAGTTGCAGAAGGAGCTGAGTGTTGCTGATTCCCGAACTCTTAGCCGTGGAACCCAAGACGCAGAGGAAATCATCGCCATTAGCAGATTGGACCAGGAAAACCAAGGAACCCCAGGAGCACCTCATCACGATCTTCTGAACAAGGGAAGTCAAATATAATTTATAAACTTCTCAAAAGGTTATTCTTTTTCTTTTAAATCATTGTAAAACTAAATTGATTCAGATGCCAATAAAACAGAGACTCTAGATTAATAAGATACATTCATACTGTGATAATCTGTATAACACGTATAAGCTTAAGCAATAATCAATAGATAAGAATTAGACGTATATAACAAGCGCTATATAAATACTAACATTGAATTACTTAGAGACCTATACTGCAGTATACGTGAAACAATCCAAGTAAATGAAAGCATGTTGAACTAGATTCACGGCTAACTTATTTTCAGAGTATTTAAATCATCTAAAGTAATAAAATCCATACGAAAGTACAAAAGAATTGAAAATTCCATAGATTAAATTGTTTTAAAATTAACTTCTTGAAATTAATGAAAAATATAACTCGTATCAATTGAAAATAATAAGCTCGTCTTCTGAATGCTAATACCCATTCAGAAAACATCGTACAAGATACAAATTACTGTTTAGTATGTAAGGATTGCTCTAGTTATAAGATTTTCATACATATGTCCTATTAGAGTAATAAACTCCAATTTTATCTACCACCGTATTTTTATTGCTGTACTACAAAGCCTACCAACATCACAAAACTATTCAAAATAACTATAACAGTACTTTGCACACTTGAATTAACCTACTTGCGAATTCAAAACACAAACTCGTACGCCCTTAGTCGGAAGAAGTCGCAAGAACGCATAGCAGGTAGGTCACTTCACAAAACAACCATTTATCTCCTTATATTATTAAAAATAAATATAAGAGCAAGCAAAGAACTTTATAATATATATATATTTCAATCACTTTCTGCTACAGTCCGTTTCTTGATGTATATAATACTTTAATATTTATACTAAATTTACCTCAAGATGTTTTTTCTATTTGGAACATGTTTCGAGAGTTCCTGTTCTCTCATCTTCAGCCTTCGCCATCTTGTTTCTGGTGAAGTATTTGTGTGTTGGCTGCTGGATGTTATTAAGGTTGTTTGTTGGTCTTTGGTCTTTTAAAGTTGTATTATTGTGTGTGGTTGTGGTATATGTTTTTGTATTTTGTGTATTTTCGATGTTGAGTGCTTTGAATATTGTGTCATGTTTTGTATTGATTTGTATTTGTTCTGGTATTAGTTTGTTTTGTGTTTTATGTTTGTATATTTGTAAATTTTCCCAAATGTTCATTATGGTGCCTTTGTGTGGTATATGTTTTATTAGTGATACATTGGTTATGTTTGGGAATTCGTGTCCTGTGTTTATTGCATGTGTGGCTAAATTGGATTTATATATTTCTGGTTTTTTGTATGCATTTAGGTGTTCAAAATAACGTTTTTTCAGCTGTTTTTTTGTTTGTCCTATGTAACATTTATTGCAATCTTGGCATTCAATTTTGTATATACCATTAGTTGTTGTATTATCTTTGTTGTGTGAGCTATTTAGAATTTGTAATTTATTTTTATTAGTTTTGTATGCTATTTTTATATCTGTGTTTTTAAATAGTTTTGTTAGTTTTGTCATTTTATTATTTATGTATGTGAATGTGGCCCATTTTTTGTTGTTGTTATTATTTATGTGTTGTTCATTTTGATTAATTCTTAATTGTTCAGTTTTTATTTTGTATTTGATTTTATTTTCTATTTTGATCATAGTATTTTTATTGTATCCATTTTCATAACCAATTTGGTATATTATATTTCTTTCTTTGTCAGTTTCTTGTTTGTTTAGGGGTATTTTGTACATTCTGTTAAATAACGAATAAAATGCTGCCATTTTATGTTGTGGTGGGTGGTCAGAATGGTTAGGTATAATGATGTTAGTGGAAGTTGGTTTTCTATATATTGCATATTGTATGTGTTTGTTGTATCTTGTGATGGTTATGTCTAAATAGTTGATTTTGTTATGTTTTTCTTTTTCTTCTGTGAATTGTATTTTGGGATGTATGTTATTGATTTGTTTCAATATGTTCTCTGCATTTGTGTTTTTGTTATTTGATACATATAGTCCATCATCTACATATCTTATCCATATGCCATTTGGGTCATGTGTTTTTATGATATTTTGTATTTTGGTGTCTATGTGTTGTAGGAATATTTCTGCTATTATGCTTGATAATGGTGATCCCATTGCTAAACCTTCTTTCTGTTGATAAATTTTGCTATTAAATTCAAAGTAATATTACTGATTATTCTATTGTTAGGTATAAAAGTGTGCAGGTCAGCTCTGTGAAGCCAAAAGCAAAAGTCTAGAAAAGAATCAATTCTGAGTTGGAAGAAAGAAGCCAAATTATTTAAAACCATAGAAAAAAATTTAAAAATGAAGATAATGTAAATTTAATAAGGACAAATCAAGAAAAAAATAAGTAAAAAGTAAAATTAAAAGAAATAAAAAAGTGAAAAAAAGTATTTCTCCTAGACATGGTGAGATCATAACCTTATACTAAAAAGCACTGTTTACTACTACGCAACACCAAGAATAACTTCACCAACACTTTTTAACAACACAATAGTGAAAGGAAACAGAGAATTAACTATAATTACAGTGAACACTACAAATAAACTTATTTAGTTAAAAGAAATCAGTGGCAAATAATTTTGCATTATTGGAGGTGGACCACAAGCGGCCATCTTGTAAAATTTTGTCATCATCTTAAACTCGAAGTGACGCTATAACGTGAATGTAGATCATGTAAGCCTATATTATGTAATTAACGTAATTAATCATTTAATGTATGTTTTTAGTTATTATTAAGCAAATTAAATGTGTTGATAAAAAGATTAAGGCAAAATAACGTCTCACAGAAATATTGTAAGTTGGCGACAGTCTGGCGGCAACATAATAAAAGCGCATTGTACAATAAACAGCTTTCTAAAGTCATAAAGAAGGAAATGCTTTGTTCGCGAAAAATCATAAAACTGTTGAGTCCCGTTAGATTTTGACGAACGACAACCTTGGGAAAAACACAGGATCAGGCGATAAAAAAAAGAGAAACTTTGGTGAAAGTCGCGTCGCTTGGTGTAGCAGTCGGACACGTGGCGAAACTTCCGCGTTCCCCAGACTAAACACCAATGAGAAGAAGCGTGACTTTAGAGCGCTAGTTTTTTACGGTTCCTGAATGGACGAATTTAAAGTTCCCAGCACGGAAATCAGTCATGAGCCTATCGGAATTATTTGAGTAGAACGGGTGGGAAAAGAGAAATAGTGAGCCCTATAAATAATACCCCGTGTACAGCTAAGTAAGTTTTTTAGTCTTCTTTTTCTCTTAGTATGTGTTAAAGACGCTCTTAGTATATTTTAACTTCGTTTTTAATAATTTTTTAAAGTGTTAAAGTGTATTAGCTTGATTAACCAACATGTAAAGTAATATATCGGAGTGTACAGAAAACTTTTCGTGTATTTTAGAATCTCGTTATGAATTAAAGAAACTATCAAAATACTTTAATAAGTCTTGAAGTATTTGAGTGCGTGTTGGTCGAGGAACACGACGGTCGTTGTTTGTACGGCAAAGACAAGCATGAGAGGAGTCTTCATCGCGAGTGAATCATTTAATTAGTGCGTACAGCAAGTAAGAAGCAGTTTTATTTAAATCAGTGAACTCGAAGTAATTACTAACACAGTATATTTTGTCTTGTGCACGAAAGTCGAGTGGAGTATTTAATCAGAGTTCCGATGTGTGTAAAGAATCGATGAAAGTAATTGTGAATGGAATTAAAGCAAAGTATGGTGCGAAGTGAAATTGTGATATATGTTCACTCAAGGAATTGTCGGCAGATGGAATGGATAATCCTGAACACAAGTAACAGTTTCATTGTACTTATGTATTAACTAATATTCTATGTAGTCGTATCGTCTATATCCCTAAACATCCCGTTTCATTCTAAAAGAACCGACGAGCAGTTGGATGCTAGTAATATTATTCTACCCTTTTGACTTTAGAAACGCTCAATTTAATTAATGTAAATTAGGATTGACAAATTCAGAGTTGTATTAAATATATCTGATGGTTGTCAGAAGTCAATATCTTGTTAATATTAAGGCATTGAAAATATATATATATATATTGTAACGTAACAGAGTTGAGGTTCCTGACATTACATAAAAAACTATGTAAATATGGTTTAGAACAATGCCCGAAGCCGGTTATAATTCAATACAAGAGGGTCCATCTCACCTGAAGAATGCATTAGAGGTACATAGTAAGGTTACTAAGTAATTAAAACATCAAAGATGTACCTAAATCTAAAATAAGTAATGAATAATACGAGATGTAAAACATAAACATTGTGTCTAATGGGAGGTGTTTAATGTGTAGGAATTAATTATAAAATACTATTCAAATTAATATTTAATGTGTTATGAAATGTACTTGGTGTTGTGCTGTAGCATGATATAGTGTTTACAGGATATTTATTTTATGTTTTGTGGATAGTAAGAGTGGAGCTGTTGTTTTATAGAAGTACTTAGTCAGTAGTACTCCTTTTATTTATGTTAAAATTGTATTTAAATAATTAAGTATAAGTACATGTGTTAGGTATTATATTATGTTAAATGTATTTACTGTAATTGATTAATGAAGATGTTTGAAATAATGTTTGTAAACTTGGCCAGGAAGGCAATAAGTGTTAAAAAGTCGGCAAGTAGTTCTTATAGTTATGTTAAAAAATAATGAAGGGTTCAATAATGAACTAAATAATATAATGAATTAAAACCAGGAAATTAAAATTGATATAAGTGGCCATAAGCCAGTGACTATTTGTACAGTAGGTCAGGTAAAGAAAAATTAAGTTAAAAACAAAACAATATTATAACAGGTGTAAGAAAACCAATAGGCCTAAATTTAATATTAGTAAAAGGAAATTAATACCTTTTTAATAAGTCCAGTCAGATGAAACTATAGTAAAATATATACGGTTTAATAAGGTAGATTAAGTGAGAGTTTTATGTAATTTGGTATAATTCCAAGCATGGAGTATTTTATTAAAAAAGAGTAGTAATATTTTCTAATTCTGGCTCTAGGATATCAAATATTATCCAATGACAGAAAGTAATGGTTGTTAGGGTAACTACAATGTAAAGAAGCTTGTTGATTTCCATTATTCGATTGTTATATGCTATTGAGTTCAGATCAGTAGACAGATTTAAAAGAAAAGAAATAAATTAAAAGAAAATGAATTAAAATTAACAAATTAAAGTATCAAAATTAATTCCTTCAAACCAAACAGATGAATAATTAATGAATTTAATAATATATATAATACTTTCACTTATGAACTTACTATTGTTACTTCCCAAACGTTTCAAGATGTTGTTTCTCTTCTTCAGTGGGTTGAGTACTAACTGTCGATTACAGAATAACCGTTACGGAATGGAGTGTGTGGTGGGGGTTGATGGTAGGAAGGGATTGGTGCTGAGGTTCGAATTATGTGTGTGGATCAGTGTGTCAAATAGTGTATGTGATTTGTAATGTATCTGTTCATTTAATATGTTGTTTGGTTGTAGTGTGTGATATCTGTATATTTCAAATTGTTCAGCTGTGTTTAGTTTTCTACTTTTTGGTAAGTAGTGTAATATTTCCATGTTGTGTTCTATGTTTGTGTAGCTGTGGTTTTCGTTATGTAAATGTGTGGCAAATGTGGAATGTATGTAGTTTGTGGTGAGGGCTTTTAAATGTTCAGAAAACCTGGAAGAAAAAGATCTTCCCGTCTGGCCGATGTAGAATTGTTGACAATCATTGGAATTTAATTTGTAAACCCCTGTTTTGCTGTATGTGTCAATGTCTTTGTTAGTATTGTTTATGTGTTTTTTAATGGTGTTGTTGGTTTTGTAAGCTACTTTATAATTTTGTTTCCTAAATGTGTTTGCAATTTTATGTGTATTGGAATTGTAGTATGTGAGTGTTATGTATTTACTGGGTTGTGTGCTGTTGGTCAGATGTGTTTTACTTTTTGTGTTGAGGATTCGTTTGTGTAGTTTAGTTATTAATTCGGGGTTGTATCCGTTTTTGACTGCTATGTATTTAATTGTGTTTCATTCATCTTGGTAGTCATGTGTGTTTAGGGGTATTGACGTGAGCCTATGGAGCATGTAGTTGAAAGCTGCATGTTTGTGTTGAGTTGGGTGGTTGGATGTGTTGTGTATGACCATGTCTGATGTGGTGGGTTTTCTGTATATTTTGTATGTGTGTGTGTTGTTTGTTTTGGTGATTGTAAGGTCTAAAAAGTTTATGCTGTTGTTTAATTCTACTTCAAGTGTGAATTTTAATTTATGGTGTAAAGTGTTAATGTATTTGTGGAAATTTTCTATTTGCCTTTTGTTGCCGTTGTAAAGGAGTAAAATGTCGTCGACATACCTGTGCCAATATATTATTTTATCGGTGTATTTGTTGTTGTTCAGTATGTGTTTCTGTTCTATGGTGTGTATGAATATTTCTGCTAGTATACCTGATATAGGGGAGCCCATGGGTAGTCCATCTGTTTGTGTTAATACATGCTATTGTGTGCGAAATAATTTTGATCTGTGATAATTTTAGTTAGATGGATGATCTCGTTTATGTGTGTTTCGGGTGTGTTATTTATTTTTAGTAATTGTTCTAATGTAATTATGGTTTCTTTTATGTGAACATTGGTGTATAGGTTGGTTATGTCGAATGAAGCATGTGTGGAATTGTGGGGAATGTGTACATGTTGAGTTTTATTCACTAGATCTATATTATTTTTGACAGTGGTGTTGTTTGTTAAATTTATGCTATTTCTGATCAAATTTAACAAACAACACCACTGTCAAAAATAATATAGATCTAGTGAATAAAAATCAACATGTACACATTCCCCACAATTCCACACTTGCTTCATTCGACATAACCAACCTATACACCAATGTTCCCATAAAAGAAACCATAATTACATTAGAACAATTACTAAAAATAAATAACACACCCGAAACACACATAAACGAGATCATCCATCTAACTAAAATTATCACAGATCAAAATTATTTCGCACACAATAGCATGTATTAACACAAACAGATGGACTACCCATGGGCTCCCCTATATCAGGTATACTAGCAGAAATATTCATACACACCATAGAACAGAAACACATACTGAACAACAACAAATACACCGATAAAATAATATATTGGCACAGGTATGTCGACGACATTTTACTCCTTTACAACGGCAACAAAAGACAAATAGAAAATTTCCACAAATACATTAACACTTTACACCATAAATTAAAATTCACACTTGAAGTAGAATTAAACAACAGCATAAACTTTTTAGACCTTACAATCACCAAAACAAACAACACACACACATACAAAATATACAGAAAACCCACCACATCAGACATGGTCATACACAACACATCCAACCACCCAACTCAACACAAACATGCAGCTTTCAACTACATGCTCCATAGGCTCACGTCAATACCCCTAAACACACATGACTACCAAGTTGAATTAAACACAATTAAATTCATAGCAGTCAAAAACGGATACAACCCCGAATTAATAACTAAACTACACAAACGAATCCTCAACACAAAAAGTAAAACACATCTGACCAACAGCACACAACCCAGTAAATACATAACACTCACATACTACAATTCCAATACACATAAAATTGCAAACACATTTAGGAAACAAAATTATAAAGTAGCTTACAGAACCAACAACACCATTAAAAAACACATAAACAATACTAACAAAGACATTGACACATACAGCAAAACAGGGGTTTACAAATTAAATTGCAATGATTGTCAACAATTCTACATCGGCCAGATGGGAAGATCTTTTTCTTCCAGGTTTTCTGAACATTTAAAAGCCCTCACCACAAACTACATACATTCCACATTTGCCACACATTTACATAACGAAAACCACAGCTACACAAACATAGAACACAACATGGAAATATTACACTACTTACCAAAAAGTAGAAAACTAAACACAGCTGAACAATTTGAAATATACAGATATCACACACTACAACCAAACAACATATTAAATGAACAGATACATTACAAATCACATACACTATTTGACACACTGATCCACACACATAATTCGAACCTCAGCGCCAATCCCTTCCTACCATCAACCCCCACCACACACTCCATTCCGTAACGGTTATTCTGTAATCGACAGTTAGTACTCAACCCACTGAAGAAGAGAAACAACATCTTGAAACGTTTGGGAAGTAACAATAGTAAGTTCATAAGTGAAAGTATTATATATATTATTAAATAATAAGTGAACGAAGAGGATGCAACAACAAGATAATTAATGAATTAGATTTCGAGAAATATACTCATACACCTCCAAAAGGTAGCGGAATTATTATTTCATTCTTCAAATTAATTCCATTGGAATTAGTGATGAACCCGGTTTCCCATGTAACCAGGATACTTATTGACTGAATAAGAAGTCTGAATGAATGGAATTATAGACAAAATATACACAAGAACCTTTGTTACTGGAGACATAAACCTCACTTTCAAGAAGGAAATTATAATACGACACCAATTCCACCGGGACCGACAACCACAAGGATCGTGAAGAAGAACGAAGAATAGAAGAGTTCCTGTTGCACTCCGGGACATCACCTTTCCATTTTTATTAATAATCTGGACACGTTTTCTGGACCAAAGTAACCTCAACTGTAAGTCTTCCAGCGTTGGTAAACAGACACGGCTATCTTGAGAATTGCATTGTACGGTAACACCAGCTTATATTTAATTTTATACATTAAGAACTAATAACAATTTGTAATACTTAGTAACTTAATTTTGCATTACCTGGCCTTACTAATCGTTAAAAGAATCACACGTACCCTGGGATAAGAGATAAATAAAATTATATTTAAATTGTATTAAACAGGACTAATCCATTGACAAATCGATTCAACATTGTACAATCGATATAACGAGCATATAACCGTAAAGAGCACTGTTGGAATTTTAAAAAGTAATACAAATAAAGAATCCTTCTTGTATGTAATGATGTTTTATATTATTGTAGAATAGGTATTGTATTTTGATGGGGGAGTAATTTACAGGTAAAGAAGGTGATTAACTATCAGATGAAACAAGCTAACCTATAAGTGTGGATCAATTACGAATAACAGCGCTTGCAGAAGACAGCTGGTAGAATGTGAGATTGCCGAACTAACGTGTTTCCTTCGCAACTTTTGAATTAATTTAAATAATACGGACTGAATAGGGTTGGAGAGAATTATCAAATTATTAACTAAAATACATGTAATATAGAATTATCATCGAGTAAACATTTAGTAATTGGTTAACACAGTGCTATGGTCTACATAAAAGTTGCAATAACGATATAATAAATAAAATTTTTCTATTACTATTGAGTTGCAGGAGGTCACCTATAAGACTACATAATAAACATTTTCCGTAATAACAGATTGGTAAATTACACGGGGCTGCATTAACGAGAAACCCGTAACTGTATTACACTCGCTACACATGTAACATCGGTTGGTTGTTACAAATTGGCGCATACCAACGTGGAGCTTGATTAAACCCCGAAACCTAAAACAATCTTATTGATTTGGTTGTTACAAATTGGCGCTCAACGAGTGGGCTTTAGTTAAGTAAAAAATCGACTTAATTATTACTTAACTGGAGCAGGCAACTATTAGAGGCACAGGAATGCATACTAGAGGTGTTTCTAAAAGGATGGAGAAGGAGCAAGAAACAGAAGAAGATAGACGGGAAGAAGAAGCAGAGGTAGTTACAGACACCGAAATGGAACAACAAACAAACAATAAAAAGGATGCCCAAGGGGACCAACCAGATAAAGCGGTAACCAGAGAAGAACCAAATTGGCAAGACATGATGAAATTTATGGCAGAACAATTTAAGGAACAGAATAAACAAACTAATGAACAATTTAGGAGGAAAACTCAAAGGAACAAAAGGAAGAATTAAATAAAAATTTCGAGGAAAATTCAGAGAAGCTGGAAAATAAAATAGACAGTATAAACGAAAGGTCAGAGAAGCTGGAAAATAAAATAGACAGTATTAACGAAAACTCAAAGAAACAAAACGAAATTTTGAGTGAGAACTTAATCAAACTAATGAATGAGAAGTTTGACAAAAATAAAGAGGAAACTGATGAGAATAATCGGCTGATAAATGAAAGATTAAACCAATTTAATGAAAGGCTTGACAGGAACGATGAGAGTTTAAAGCAGATTCTGGAAAATACCAAACAAATAGACGAGAAAATTGAAAACCGTAATAAGGAGTTGCGGCAAATCATCAATGAACAAAACCAAGCATTGAGGGAAGTCATCAATGAAAGTATTACAATTGTCGGTGAAACACTTAGTAAAAGAGTGGATTATTATGAAGAGGAAGTAAGACAGCAAATACCTGAAACTAAGGTAGGTCTAGAAAGGACGGATGAAACTATCATACAACTCAGAGTGGAAGTAGAGGCCAAAATAATCCAAATAGAAAACAATAACAAACTTAGAATAACGGAGGTACAAGCGAAAACCCAAGAAAAATTAAACGAAGTACGAATTAATATAACAGGAAGAATAGAACGGGTTCACAATAAAATGAAGACAATGAAAATAAGACAAACGCGTAAAAGGAAATTAATAAATACACGGGAAGGATTGGAGATGGTTACAAGTGGATTAATTAATGTATTCAACCTGCTAATTAACGAACAGAGGGAGTTAATTAAGTTTACATCCCAGTTAAATGTGTCGACGATTGAAGTGCATCAGAAGATATTAGTCAGATCATCAAGACGAAATAGATCATTAAACATTTTGGTAAATAATCCAGAGGAAAACGGGAATGGAATGCTATTAAAAATGAGGGAATATGTCATGTCAGAGGAGGTACAATACCTGTTAGTTAAAGAGGAACTAACAATGACAGAAGACCGGTACTCAAATGAAAATTTTATAACAACAAAATGGCGGAACTACATGATAGTGAGATATGTCACAAGGACAGAAATAACTCGATACACTAGAGAGATCCGAACAACCAGTATAGAGGAAATAATGGACCACGGTTAAACAGATTCCAAACCAACCAGAAAAAAAAGGGGACTGATTTTCTGAAAACCGACCAAGCAACCCATTGGAAATAAAACCCCAAAATTCAAAAAGCATGAAAGGACAACTTACTCAAGTTATTTCGAACAATATAATTTAAAATGAAGAAACTAAAAACCCCAAAATTCAAAAAGTATGCAAGTACAACTTACTTAAGATATTTCGAAACCATTTAATTTAACAAAAAATAAGAACAGATTATTCAATAATATTTATAAAGAATGGATTTAAAATGAAATAATAGGAAAAAGTAATATTTTATGGTAACAAACAGAAGAATAAATAAATAAATAAAACCAATTGATGGTAATGTGCTCAGATAAGAAGAATAAAGTATAATTTAATGACTCCAATGAAACTGAAGGAGGATGATAATTAATACAACAATAATTAGAATTTCTCGGAATTGAAGATTATATAAGAAGAAATGATACGGAGAAATATGTCACAAGAAGGAAAGTCAAAAGGATTTTAAAATAATGCCTATCAATAATGTTATATGCTATTAGTTAATGGAAAAGAAGAAGGAATCAAGAAGAAGAAGAAATATATAATTTAATGCAAACAGCAACAGTGTGAAGAATCCCAAAAGTGTTTAGTATTAGTCGCTAATTGACTACTTATAATCTTTTTATTTTAATGTATTGACCGTAGAAATGTTCCGGCAATAATTTTCATGAGCAGGGATGATGTTCCCCTGGTCTCAGAAGGTGTAAGGATGGACAGCGGAGTTATGGACCCAAAAGTGGCCACCCGACTGGTACCACTGCACAGTATAGGGAAAAATGTTAGGGAAATTGAATATTTAAGGGATAATAATGATAAAATAGCTGAAAAGAGTGATATTAGATTCCAGAAGTATAGCTGAAGAAAATAGAAGGAAGATAGCAGACAGAAGCTTAATTGATAAAGCGAATTTATAGAAGTAAATAGAAATGAGTGTTAAAACTAGTTTAATATGATTAGTGTGACCAGTCCTTATCAAGTAAAATGTGGAAGTACCACTACCCAGAGAAATAAATAATTGATGAATTTGCCTCCAAGAGAGAGAGAGTTGAGTAGGAAAACAGCAATTACCATTAACCGAATAATGAAGGGTACCTATAACCAAACGGAAATAAAAAAAATATTATGAGTAAAAAGACAACCTGATCAGGGACGAACTATAAGTTTATTTTTACTAAACTACTTTGAGCCAAAATAAACTTCTTTCAAAGGGGGGGTGTTATGTAACGTAACAGAGTTGAGGTTCCCGACATTACATAAAAAACTATGTAAATATGGTTTAGAACAATGCACAAAGCCGGTGATAATTCAATACAAGAGGGTCCATCTCACCTGAAGAATGCATTAGAGGTACTTAGTAAGGTTACTAAGTAATTAAAACATCAAAGATGTACCTAAATCTAAAATAAGTAATGAATAATACGAGATGTAAAACATAAATATTGTGTCTAATGGGAGGAGTTTAATGCGTAGGAATTAATTATAAAATACTATTCAAATTAATATTTAATGTGTTATGAAATGTACTTGGTGTTGTGCTGTAGCATGATATAGTGTTTACAGGATATTTATTTTATGTTTTGTGGATAGTAAGAGTGGAGCTGTTGTTTTATAGAAGTACTTAGTCAGTAGTACTCCTTTTATTTATGTTAAAATTGTATTTAAATAATTAAGTATAAGTACATGTGTTAGGTATTATATTATGTTAAATATATTTACTGTAATTGATTAATGAAGATGTTTGAAATAATGTTTGTAAACTTGGCTAGGAAGGCAATAAGTGTTAAAAAGTCGGCAAGTAGTTCTTATAGTTATGTTAAAAAATAATGAAGGGTTCAATAATGAACTAAATAATATAATGAATTAAAACCAGGAAATTAAAATTGATATAAGTGGTGTAAGTAAACCCTGTATGCGGTCTTTACAAAAAAAGATAATAAAGAGAAAATTTTATTTCAAAAAAAAAATTTTCAATACAAAAAAATTTTGTTTGTTTTATTTAACGTCTGTAATTGTGAAATAATCCTGTTTTAATGTTCTGTTAAAAATTTTAATAATTAAGAAGGTATTTATTAATTATTGAGCACTTCTGGAAGATCTGAACCAAGTCTGGAGTTAATCAGATTAACTCCGGTCAGCAATCGATTTATGATGTTTAGTGCTGGTCCAATATCTCGCTGTAAATTAATATTTTCTTCTTCTTGAAGTCTCGTTGCATTAATAAATAAACCTTAAATTAGCATGTGAAATAATAATAGATACAAACAATTGAAATAAATGGATTTATTAACAAATTTAATAAATAATCGATCTTTAATCGATTGGGAGCAATTATCGACTCCGTCTCAGGGAATAATCGATTCGTTCATACAGTGGAAAAAATTATTACAAGTATTATATAAAAAAGGTTCTTGGAGCGATTATATTAATAGTCAGAGAAGGGTAACGAGAAAGTATAACATTA
Organism: Magicicada septendecula; assembly: GCA_034769895.1. NCBI lineage: Eukaryota > Metazoa > Arthropoda > Insecta > Hemiptera > Cicadidae > Magicicada > Magicicada septendecula. The sequence continues at coordinate 258,881,723 of CM068368.1, read as the reverse complement.
ACAATTAAAGTAGTTCCATAATTATCATCTAACAATATTTAAATAATTCTGATATAATGTTTAAAAAAGTTTAATCATCACACCATATGTAGCTTCTGACGTCACTCGATGAGGAAGGCAGAGATTCGTATTTTCAAAGATGGCCGCTCCTAGAGATGGCGAGGTTACTGGGAATGTCGTGTTAAAATCTCACAGCAAAATTACCTTCATAAATGTTTGAAATGTCCCCGCACTGGTGTAATCTGTCTAATAGGTTGTTTGGTGTGTTCTGAAGAAGTGTTCCGTGTATACTTGTGTTAATTATGTTATTTGATATGTGTTCACTTCTGTGGGTTAACTGCTCAAAAAGTGGTTATGATTTGTAGCGTTAATTATCACAAATGTATTGTTTTACTGTTTTAAATCACTAGTATAATGAAGTTTGGTGTTAGTTTTCACTATTGTCGCTAAAATGTCTGTAATTTTAGTTAGAAAAATGTTTAATTTATTTAACTCTCGTTACACTGATATTAGAAGGTAACCGTAGTACCATTTTCTACACGGTTTTAAGGAACGTTATATCACACAACTATTCAGCTTGATATTCAACAAAAGACTAAACTAACTTCCTTCATGTTAGTCAAAATCTGGCCCAGTTAATCTTTGAAAAAGTATTGTTAAAATATTTTGATTTCCCATACACATGATACAAAGTTACATTATGTATGGAATTTATTTATTTTATTTGTCACCTTCATGAATTATGAACCTTATCATTGGTTTAATCATCTCATTCCTTTTAAATTGATATATTATAGTCCATATCTGTTGACATTTTGTGGAAATTACCAAATTTCTCTCTTTTTGGAAATTAGGCTCAAAAATTGATTTCCGCCTTCATATAAATTTTTCTGCCATTTTAATTGTTATTAATACTATTATAATAAATTTTAATTAGTCATATTTCTCTTCCTTTCCTTAAATACATATAAATTGAACCTTTGAACTGGTTTTTTATGTTAATCTCTGAATTTGACATTGCTCTTTAAAATTAATTAATTTATATATTTTGAAAATTTACAATATTTTAAGGTATATTTCCTTATTATCATTTTAACTCATAGGATCATTCACAGTAGTGGTTAACTGATTTACCTTACCTAAATCTTGCTAATTTACAGGAATTATAAGTGAATTAACTGGTTTATATGGCTTCTGTGAATTCACCACATGGCCTAGAGTTGAGAATTTTATATTTCTGTCTTTCTCAAATAAATTTAATCCTACTCCTCCTCTGACTTTACATAGTTATTATTACATAAAAATAAAACGTTTTAAAAACCCATTGTGAGGTGTAGTATTTGATTAATACTACTGTTATATAAAAAATAATAATGAACACCATTCAGCATTCTAAGATTGAACATATGGCTGACATGGTTTGAAAACATACATTTAATTCCTTTTTGAATTAATACAGCATACCTACTGAAACATTATTAATGGTATGCATGCTGTTATTTGGCAAACATAATTCATTTTAAACACATATAAATCTTATTTACTAAAAATTCTTATAAACCTATTGAGTTCATGGCTGTGAACAAATAGCCATTTTAAACAATTTAAACCTATGAACATAAATTAATGCCAGTCCTTTCTGGTCTAAACCATTATTATCTATTATCCCCTTCATCAGTAAACATGTCCACCCATACTCTAGTTACTATCATTTTTACAAATGCCTTTTTGAATTAATACAGCATACCTACTGAAACATTATTAATGGTATGCATGCTGTTATTTGGCAAACATAATTCATTTTAAACACATATAAATCTTATTTACTAAAAATTCTTATAAACCTATTGAGTTCATGGCTGTGAACAAATAGCCATTTTAAACAATTTAAACCTATGAACATAAATTAATGCCAGTCCTTTCTGGTCTAAACCATTATTATCTATTATCCCCTTCATCAGTAAACATGTCCACCCATACTCTAGTTACTATCATTTTTACAAATGTCTTGTAATAACAGAGTTACATTAAAATAATAAAATATTGGAAATCTTCCATTTTATTATTTTATGATGATGTGTATTATTGAATATAAAAGTTGTTATATAGCATATTGATAAGTCATAGTATCACTAACTTTAAGTTTATTGTATTTCCAAAAACACTTGCACAAGTTCCTGATATTTTGAGTCTTATTATCTCAGACCAGACCTTTAGTAATCATGGACTGTTAAGACTTGTTTATTTCCTTTATCACACAATAGCTTTAGTTGGTTCACTTCTTATTATACTAGACAACACTTTTGATTTCTCAATAATTACATTTTTATAGAATTTTGGGATGTTATACTTTCTTTTTAATTGTCTCTATGGGTTTGGGGTTGATGGTATTTAATAATAGGTTTTATAACGGTGTTTCTTTCATACTATTTCTTCCTCTCTTCTTGTCTTCTTTCTTGTCTTTCTTCTGGTCTTCCTTCTTCTTGTCTTCTTGTCTTCATTCTTCACTCTTGGGTAAACCAAGGTACTTCGTGTTATCTCGACTGATGTTTAGTTTGGAGTATCGAAGTTATTTACTGATACTGACTTTGCTCTTCGCTAAAGGTTTCAGGGTATTGTTTACTTCCTGATCACAAATTTTATTCTTCCTTCTTCTTGTCTTTGGGGTATTTTGGTGTTTCACCACTCTCAAACTGATTCTCTCTTCATGATATTGTGTAATCTAATTTGTTTACTGCTCCTAACTTCCTGGGTAAATTCCTGATTTTATAATATGAGTTGCTTTCAATAATTTATTTGATTTTTAACAGTGGTTTTTATATAATGTAATGAGAATTTTTATTTTATTGTTTATTCCTTTGAATTCATTCAATTTCATTCGATTTTATATTAACATATGTGGTGTAATTAATATTTATTATTTTATATGAATTAATAAATAGTGGATTTTCTGTCACGCTACAGAATGCCCTTCTCCAGAAGTAATTTTTTCAGACTATACTTGCTTTGTCTGAAACAATTGCTTATGATAATTATTGTAGTTTTGTTATTATTCTTGACTTCCTTCCATTTTAAAAATTCTCCTATTTATATTTGAGTTTATATCCTTCTCATTCTCACTTGATCTTCCTTGATAGTAATAGTCATCTGAGTTTCATATTTATTATTTCATTTTCATATTTCTTCTTAGTCTTTTCTCCTTATGATATTTCCTCCCTATCGTTCCCTACTTTGTGAGCTGGTTCAGTTCAGAAAGGCACTGTACGTTATTTCCTCTGCTGTCCAATACTTCACACATATTTGAGTACAGAGCCAAATCATCTCTGCTCAAAAAACATATTAATACTGCTGGAATTATCTACAGACAGATTAAAAAATTATTCAGAATAGTACACATTTGTTACTATTAAAAAAAAAAAAAATCTTTGGGATACTTCACTTATTACTTATTATATTTCTCAGATATTTTAATATTCCTATCTCAGTTGTTCTTCTGACTCTTTAACTTGATGTTTCATTCATTTGATATTATGGTAGGAAGCTCTTCTATTATTACATTTTTCAACTTTTCTTATCATATAAAGCTTTTGGTTACAAATTCTTTATTACCTTTTTTATTATAATCTGCATCGTTTATAGTAGCATATATTTATGACATTATTATTTTATTGCTCTGTTTTTATTATTTCCACTTGTTCTATGTTCTAGAACTTTCTATAACTGTCATTATCACAATTGACATTTAATTCATAAATCATTTTATATTAATTCGTTTAATTACATATATCTTTGATATTATTCTCACATTATTCCTGTCATGGTTATTATCCTTTCGAATGAATGTTTTTTATTAATTTTATAATGAGGTCATAATTTCTCCTCATACCACTTCAAAGTTTTATTATCTCATAATTCCACATAAGTTTTTGTATTTTATTATATTCAATCACTCAAATCATATCACACGGTTTATTTCCTTTCGTATCCCTTTATGGAAAGTTTTTCACACTTTATTTTGAAATTAAACATGATCATATTTCTCCAGAATTATTTGTTTTAATTCTAAAGTCTGTTTCCTTTATTCATCCCATTATGATCCTTTATAAACATGGTAAACATATTTTATGCTTACCATAAATATGGTATTAAATCTTTTCTATTTATTTCACCCAAGTGTTTTATTAATAATTGGTCGGTAAATTGTACTTACTCTTGGTTTGGAAACTTGATTTATACACAATTCAAAATTCATTCTTCTTATATTATTCCATAAAGTTTTCTCAAATAATTTGTATGTAAGGTGGGCTTGCTTTCTTTTTAAATTTAGTTGTTTTCAATTCAAAATTCTTTTTATATTTCTGCAAAATGGTTTTTCTCAAATACTTGGTTAGTAATGTGGTCTTACATTGTTTTAAAATTTAGATGAGTCAAAATTCTTCTTTTATATTCTTGTCATAAAGTTTTTCAAATTTTTAGTTAGTAAGGTGATCTTACACGTGTTCAGAATTTATTTGAATTATTTCATTCTATTCCTTTTATCCTTCTATAAAGTTTTCTTCAAATGCTTAGTATATAAGGTGATCTTACAATTGTTTTAGAATTTGGATTATTAAGTCCAAATTCTTCTTCTTATATCTTTCCAAATAGTTTTTCTTAAAATAATTGTATGTAATGTGGTATTACCTTATTTTTGAATTTAGTTGATTTCTAAATTCTTTTTCTTCTCTTTCCAAAATGTTTCTTTTAAATAATTGTATGTAATTTGGTATTACATTATTTTTAGAATTTTGAGGGTTATTAATCATAAAATTTCTTCATGGATGCCTGGTTAAAGACACCCTTAACTTTATTGGAACCCATCTCCTTAATTTCGTACGTGTTGTTGTTATTGTTCTTAGAGACAATATAGGGACCAGTGTACAGAAGCATAATTTTTTTGTTATCCCTTCTAAAGAACTGGGTAATTCCCTATTCTTTAACAACACCTTCTCTCCAACGGTATAAGTAATAATCTTACCCATGCTTTTATTGTATTTATTCCGCAGTTTCTCCTGATCTTCGGTCACCTTATTATGAAATTGAACTTTATTAAATATATACTTATGCTCTTTGGGAACGCCAATATTTCCTCGATCTCCCTTGGGGGTTCTTTCGTACATGGCGGAGTATGGGGTTATTCCTATGGCTGGATGGTATGCCAGGTTGAGGAATTCTTCAGTGGCCTCCAAGTATTCTTGCCACCTCCTCTGCTGATCGTGGCAATACGTTCTTAATAGGCGCCCCACCTCTCGCAAGACTCTTTCGGCTGGGTTACTGCTCGGGTGGTATACCGAAGTCTTATAGGTATGAACCCCCATTGACAGCAGTGTATCCTGCCATTTCCTCCGCTTGAATTGTGTTCCGTGGTCGGTTATGATCGACACTGGTTTTCCGACAGTTGGGAAGTACTGGTTGGTCAGGATGTCGAGAACTTTATTTGTAGTCGCCCGATTCGCTGGGTATATCTTTACGAACTTGGTATAATGGTCCATTACGATGACGAGATATTTGTATCTGTGGCGGCCCCCACTGCGGGGAAATGGCCCACAGATATCCAAGAATACTTTCTCAAGTTTCGATTGAGAGGTTATTGGAATCATTTGCCCTTCTCTTTTCTCGTTGTTGGTTTTTACGAGTTGGCAAATGCGGCAGTTTCTTATGTACCTTCGTACCTTCCGATTTATGTCTTTGATATGGCAGCTCTCTTCCAGGGCTTTTACTACCTTTAAGGCGCCCATATGCCCATATCGAACATGATAATTAAACACTATCTCCTTTTCGATATGGGTTGGAATAATAACCTTCCATTCCTCCTTATATAAAGATGGTCTTGAAAACAGGATTCCGTTATGGATTTTATAATATTGGGAGATTGTCTCATCCCCTGCTTCCAATCTTGTTAGAATAGAGATTAATTTCGGGTCAGCTTGTTGGTGTGTGCTCAGGTGTTCCAAAATTGATTGTAGACCGGCGCTGCTGCTTAAAATATGGTATACTTTAATAATACTCTCCTTCTCCCCCTCGAACGTCTGTTTATCAATGTCTACTCTAGACAATACGTCCGCGATGACATTCTTCTTTCCGGGGATATACTCCCACTTAAGGTCATATTCTTGCAGCAATAGTATCCACCGTGTTAACCTTCCATGGCTTAACTTACATCTCTTCAGGAAAGATATAGACTTATGGTCTGTCCGGACGGTAACGGAATAACCAAGGATATAAGTGCGGAATTTTCCACACGCGAACACGACACTCAATAATTCCTTTTCTGTAACGTGGTAGTTCTTCTCACATTGATTCAATGCTCTGCTGGCAAAGCAGATCACCAGATGTTCGCCCTCCTCATCCTCTTGATATAAGGTAGTGCCGAGGCTGATGTCACTGGCATCGCAATTAAGAAAGAAAGGTTTGCTAAAATCTGGATGGCGAAGTATGATGGGTTCAAGGAATTTTTGTTTAATTAAAGATAATATATTGTTTTGTTCATTACCCCAGATCCATTTATTTGTGGATGACAGTTGCGGCTGAAATCTGGCTGTCAGTTCTGAGTACTTTTCCTGGAACTTGCGGTAGTAATTACAGAGTCCCAGGAACGACTGTAACTGCCTTCGATTCTGAGGTGTAGGAAAGTTCTGAATCGCTTTGACTTTTTCAGCCGACGGTGAGATTCCCTGATCATTCAAGATGAAACCCAAGAATTGTATTTCCTTAGCGATAAAATGAGATTTTCCCAATTTTAGCGTAATATTATTTGTCGCTAGCTTCTGTAATACGTGTTCCACACGGTAGCAGTGTTCCTCCCAAGTTTCTGAGGACACTAGCAAGTCATCGACGTATACGGTGGTGAACTGTAGTGCTTCTTGGCCAAGTATCTGGTCCATGCAGTGCACAAAGACTGCGACTGAGTTTACCAGTCCGAAGGGCAACCTCTTAAACTGGTAGTTCCGCCCTTCGAATATAAAGGCCAGATACTGGCGACTCTGTGGATGTAATTCCACCTGCCAGTACCCGCACACCGTATCCCAGGTACTAAAGTACTTGGTGCCGTGGAACCGTTTTAACATCTCAATCTCACCGGCCGAAGTCCTGTCATTTATGATCATTTTATTTATTTTGCGCGCATCTAAACACAAACGGACTTGTCCGTTTTTCTTAGGAATAGCCACGATAGGACTTGTATATGGGGATTGGCTACTCTCTATAATGTCACGGTTAATCATTTGTTCTATTTCAGCTCTTACTGCTTGCTTTCGTGATTGCGTGATGGGGTAAGACTTCCGGTTAAAGTCCACTGTGTCTCGGAACTGTAGAGTACACTGGAAGTTTTTCACTTTACCGGGCTCATCAGAAAAGACTGATTTATATTTGTTATAGATGTTGATTAATTTGTTCGCTTGGTTTAAGGTTAATTTTTCGCCAGTTATACCGCTCCGGAAATCCCTGATCTCCTGGATTTTCTGTGACCATAAATCTTCATTGGAGGTGTCGTCGATCCTTTGTTCAATTATAGATGTTGGATGGATGAAGTTAATTTTTCGAATTTGCTGGTGGATACTATCGGGAATGACTTGGTCACTACCCACCAAGTTCGCCGTCCAAGTGTGTCCGTTAGTAAACAGCGACAATTTCTCAGTTCTCAGATCAATGATGGCGGAATTCCTCCTTAGCACATCACACCCGACCAGTATATTAAACGGCAGCCCGCTCGCCACCAAGAATTCCATATCAATTGCTATACCACAGCTCATCACACTGGCGGAGACTTGCCTACGTATTGTTTTATTTTGTCGGCCGGTTGTTGCACCCAACAAAATAATATTATTCAACGGCAACATTGGTAAAGTTCTCCCGCACTCTTGCTGTATCCTCTCCAACTCCGTCGTACTTATGATTGATACGTTCGAACCAGTATCGATCATCAACTTGGCTGGGATGCCTTCTACCTCTGCGTTGACATGTATTATTTCGTTATTAAAGTTATTGGAGGGATTACTGTTATCCTCTTCCAATAACACATGTCGGATGTCCTTTAGGTAGTTGCACCCTATGACTGTGATACGATTATTATTATATATTGTAACATTACATTTGTAACAACTTAATATCGTACCTGATTTAATGAAGACTTTGGATGAGAAGCTAAACAAGAAGAACAATATCTTCCAAGATGATAGTGAAGAGGAACGACTGACCATTTTAGACTGACTAGTAAGACAACTGACCGTACCCAAAATTAATGATTTAGGCAAAGTGATGCAAAATACATTCAACCCCGATTATGACATGAACTTTCAATAATGACAAAAGAAATAATTATAAAGACAGACGGCTTATGGACCAGTACTATAAAGAAACAAATGGTTTCATTCAAAGTATCATAATGTCAAGATAATCAAAATACAAATTGAGGGATAATAGGCCCAAACATGTAATACTATGTAAAAGAAATATTAGTAAATGAATAATTTAATTGATGTAATGAAAATATAACACACCTTATTATAGATACATGAACCATGCAACTAATTGTAACAAATAGTGTTCATAAGATTGTCCAGAAAACAACAAATAATAACTTGTTCACAATAACATTTTTATAACAAGAGTAAAGTTCTTTTAATGACAATAAAATGTAAAAACAAATAAGTATGTTTACGAATACAAACTATTAAGTGTTCAGTGAGAAGGGTAAACGATAAACATAGTGACAAGTAATGTGAAACATAACATAGACAGTTTTAGAGTAACTAATTAATTAACTGACAAAAACTAATTAATTAGTGCATAATTTATTTTATAAAAATGTGCACGGTATTATGTTTTATCACGTTGTTTTATTATCATGGTATTTGTGTTGTTTTTTGTATGTAGCAGGTGAAACAGTTGTTTTAAGAGAACATCAATTAACTGATATTAATTTCATTTTTTATGTTAACAAATATAACCATAGAACTGGTGTTAAACAGTGATAAATTGATTGGAAAAGCAAAATAGACTATAAAAAGATGTTATTGCTAAGTGTCAAACAATTGTACAGTTTGAGTAAAAAAAAAAAAACAGTTTATTTGTTCAAAGGTTCAGTAAAATCATAGCCATGTGGGCATGAAATTAAACTAATAGAATAGTATATCTTTTGTTTTGTTAAAATAATGTTATGTGTTAAACAGTTTTTATGATTGTTAAAAGTTAATTTAACTGTTAAAGGTTTTAAACATGGTGATGAAAGTAACACCAGTACATAGGCCAGGTAAAATCAACTTTTGTAAATTTTAGATAATAATGTTAGGGATTTTGTAAAACAAATGTGGAAGGATAAATATATTTATAGTTAATTGTGTACACAACGAATATAGAAACAAAATAATACATCTCAAGTTATTTAAGAAAATTTCAAATAACAAAATTGTAACATCTGCAGTTCTTAAGTAAAAGTAGGCATGTTTAGTGTCTATGTGTCACAAATGTAAAGATCAAAATAATGCTGATAATGGTTTTAAATTCCCAATCAGTATAGAAAAGTTATGCTAATTTAAAGGTTTTGAACAAATTTAGATTTTGAAATAATGAAAGTATATGACAATGTATATCCGAATCAACCAACCAGATTCCAAGTTTACCCTTAGCAACCAGAAATTTCGGATAAATAAAATGAGACTTCTTTGACAACGATCTTAGCGGATAGACGCGTTAGTAAAACGTCTAACATAATTGAGAATAAACAGTGAAAACACGATACAGACATATTGATACAGATAGAGATGCATAATACGAACTTTTTACACCAAGTGAAGAACACCCATTATATGAAATAGAAGACCCAAGAAGCAGGGAGAAGGACTGAAGCGGACGTGGGCCATATCTTCGACCACGAACCATACAAAGAAGAGGATTTGGTGACTTTGACATCTTATTATATTGTGTATCAACACCCACTTTTGTATGCACGACTTTTTAAGTACTAATCAACTAAAACTACAGACATCATATCACACCAACACTAAGAACACTCACTAATAACACGATTTGAGATTGACACCTTTTCAAACACCACAAGAACCTTTGATTTGGATAATAATTATTAAACACCTAAACTGGACATAACCTATCGTAACTAGTAATCACTATATGACTGCCTGTGTGCACGTTACACTCTAACCTTGTAATATCCTTTAACTGTAAAACTTGTATTTTGATTTATAGAATAATATTTTGTTTAAATGTAATCCCCGAACCATATACGCCCTGAGATACTTTATTTTTAATAGAAACATTAACCAAGCATTCTTTTGATCAGACAAAATACTGAATATTTGCTACTACTACCAACTGGTAAAAAGAAGACGTATAATTTGCGCCACAATTGTGATTATCATAATCAAATTTAAGAAACAATTAACCAGTGCTTTTCTGAATAAAGGATTTCTGTAAGGATATATGTTTGATGTTATATTTGCGTCGTTATTATTGCTGTTCCATTTAGGAAATAAGTTCACAGATTACAGCGGACACCACGACAGTTGGCAACATTGAGTGACGTCACGGAAACGAGCGGCATAGTGGGAGCAAGCGGCAGATTACAAAACCATTCGCCGTTCAACATAACATATTAATAATTACAAATTGACAACTCCAGTGCGAGTTAGTCGCTACATTATTTATTTGTTACAAATTGACACTTCCAACTCGAAGTGAGGCTTAAAGAATTAAGACGTATCGATTAAGAACGTTACAAATTGGCGAACCAACGTGTGAGGCGTTTAATTTAATATAAATTAAATTATAATTTATAGACAAACAAACAAAAATAAACAAAATGAGGAAGCGAGAAGTATCACGCAAAAGAGCGGCCGAAACCGAGAAAGTAGACGAAATAAACATGGAAGACAAAGAAGCAACACCGGTTGAGGAAATAGAAATTATAACAAGGAAGGATCCGGAGAAACAACCAGAAGAACCCACACAAACAGAAGGCGAGAAGACGCAAGAAATGTTCAAACGTATGATGGAATTAATGCAGGAATTAAAAACGGACAATAAACAGTCCATAGAGGAATTAAAGGAAGAATTAAGTGAGAACAGTAATAAGAACTTAGTAATATTGAAGGAAGACTTGAGTAAGAAGATGGAGGAAATAAAGAGTGATAATAAACAATCTACGGAGGAGTTGAGCCGAAAATTGGGAGAGACTAATAAGAAAATTGAAGAAAAAATGGGAGAATTGAAAGAGAATAGCAAAAAAATGGAGGAGAAAATAGACGAAAATAATAGAGCATTGAGGGAAGAATTGAAGGGAAATTACAAGGAAACCATTAAAAAAATGGATGTACACAAAGAGTCATTAAAAGAAGATTGGAATAACAAGATGGAAATTAATAACCGGCAATTGCAGGAAGAATGGGGCAAGAGGCTAGAAGAACCGGTGACTGAAATTGAAAGGGTAGAATCCGAGACAAAGGAAAAGTGTGAGCGGATGAACCAAGAGATACTGAGCGTCCGGGAAGAAACGAATGGACGAGTTGAAAATATAAGAACCAACCAAGCAGTGATAGGGGAAAGATTAGAAGGTATGAGTACCAGTCTTAATCGAGTACAAGACCAAACAACTGCCCATAGAGATGAAATTAATTCCCTAAAAAACAGACAATGTACCGGTGCCCATACAACATGCGAGGAAAATCGAGAAATTATCGACTTCCAAAATTATAGAAGAAACCCCATGCTATTTTTAGAACGAGTAGAAGAGAAAATAGCCAAAACCGGAGAAGACAGATGGTTTGTGATCAGGAGCATGCTGGACGAAATGTTCCAAAAGGTCTATGACAATTGGTGGACGGCGATGCGGCTGAGTATACAAAACTTCCAAGAATTTAAAAAACAATTCAAATCTAAATATTGGTCTGATGCCACGCAACACATGATAAGAAGTGACATAGGATTGGGCCGATATGACCTGCACGGCAAGCAAACTCCAACCGCATATTTTCTTGGGAAAATAAACATAGCCAGACATTTAGAGCCTGCAATTCCTACAGAATGTTTAGTGAGGCTATTAGCTTACCACTATGGTGGAGAAATTACAAGAGGCCGAATAAACGGACGCATACAAACCATCGAGGAGATGTCAACATTATTAGCGGAGATGGAACAAGAGAAGAACTTCCTCCAGTACAGACGAAGGAACGATGAAATAAATAGAAATAATGGTCGCCGCGATGCCCAATATGAAAACAACGGTCAAAGGCTGAACAATAGTTACAACAACAACGGTAACCACTATCAACGCGGTTACCAAAACCAAAATAACACTAACAACTATCCACGAAATAATGCGGCAAATAATAACAACAATAACAACAACCACTATTACCGTAGCCCTCCTACAAATAATAACAATAATGGATACCAGCGTGCCAATGACAGAGACCACCAGTACCAGAACAACCGAGGTTATAACAACAACTACGATAACCGATACAGGCATAATAATAACGGCAATAATAACAATCAAAATCAAACATATCGAAGACAAGTGAACTATGTAAGCATTGACGATAGAGATGTGGGAAGACGTTGGTACCAGGGATGAGCAAATTATAATGGGAACCGTGGAAGAAGTTTTCAGGAGGAGAGTAACCAGCACTACCGCGATGAACATCGGCGAAGTAGAAGCTGCGACGACAACAGGAATAACCGAAACTCAGTGACGTTCGATAATAACGCCATTGAGGTACAAGAGTCACAGAGTAGAGACAGACCCAATCAATCAGACAACAGGACTGAGGAGATCAGCCCTGATTTAAACGGACCGCGGCAGTGAAAATCCATCAGGTCCCATCACTGAACCGACAATTTGGGTACTTACTAGGACGAGACAAAATGACTGACGATACAATGACGATAGTGCACAATCACTTCTTAAAAAATGTGAGAGAAGAACTACTGAACGAAGACACGATAACGCACAATAGTTCGAATAATGAGATTGTTTATATCATCGCCCAAGTGAATGGACTAGAGACAAGATTCATGATAGATACGGGCGCAAACGTGTCGTTAATCGACAACAATGAATACATCAAAATTCAAAAATATAGTAAGGCCATCTTACCAACTTTACCAATTCAAAATATAATTTTAATCGGAGCCACCGGAAGGCAAAACAAGTCAATGAGGAAACAGGTATCATTAACAGTGACCAGCAGAAATGTAGCTATACCTATGATTTTTCTAATAGCTAGTACTCTACCATTTAATCTACTAATAGGCTGTGATAATTTGAGAAAATACTCAGCAATAATTGACATGAGACAGGCCATAGTGTCGTTAAAAGTGGATAATATAGAATGGACAGCAAGATTAGTAGAAAATAAAAATGTACCTTCTTGCAATAGTATAAGAAAATTCAATAATAATCAAGATGAGTCATGGAATGTAAGAAGGGAATACTTTTGGAGTGAAGACGGTTTATGGTTGGAAAAATTAGAAGAGATCCGACAATTTCGATCAGAACAAAATGAATGTAATTTAACTACACAACAAATAGAAAAGTTAATATCAATATATAATAAATACCGCTATGTTTTCTCTGATATACCTGGCAAAGTAAAAGATTATCAATTTACACTACAATTCAAGGAGCCTGTAAATTTTAATAAGAAATCATATCCCGTTGCTTATGCATTAAAAGAAGCAGTGAGGACTGAACTAGACAAAATGATAGCAGAAGATATTATTGAGTATAGCTGTTCCCCATATACCAGTCCATTAATATCCGTTCCCAAGAAAGATGGCAAAGTACGACTCTGTTTGGATGCTAGAGAGATTAATAAGATCATAGTTAATGACAGAACATCTCCCGGAGAGATTGAGGAGATATTGAAAAAATTTAATGGCATACAATTTATCAGCACCTGGGATACGGTTTGTGGGTATTGGCAGGTGGAGTTACACCCAGATAGTCGAAAGTACGTCGCCTTTATTTTCGAAGGAAGGAACTACCAGTTCAAGAGACTACCGTTTGGACTGGTAAACTCAGTAGCAGTATTCGTAAGATGTATGGACCAGGTGTTGGGTCCAGATACTATTCCATATACCACAGTCTATGTTGATGACTTGTTGATTACTTCAGTGAATTGGGAAGACCATTGTGACAGAGTAGGACAAGTATTACAAAAACTAGCAGACAATAACGTTACCCTAAAACTTCAAAAATCCAAGCTTATCGCCAGTGAAGTCCAATTCCTGGGTTTTAACTTAACAAGACAAGGAATAACACCATCCAATGAAAAGATTGAAGCAATCCAGAAGTTCCCAAGTCCTAAAAATAAAAAGCAACTTCAATCATTTCTGGGACTTTGCAATTATTATAGGAAGTTTCAGAGAAATTATTCTGAAATGACAGCAAAGTTTTCTCCACAATTATCCTCTAAGAACAAATGGTCCTGGGGACAGGAACAAGACAACTTACTCCAAATGATCAAGCATAATTTCCTAAGTTCAGTCGTATTAAAACATCCTAATTTTTTTTAATCAACCTTTCTTTATGAACTGTGATGCCAGTGATATAAGTTTAGGATCTGTATTATATCAAGAAGATAGCAAGGGAGAACATCAGGTGGTGAGTTTTGCAAGCAGAATACTTAATGGATGTGAACGCAATTATAGTGTAACGGAAAAGGAGTTATTAAGCGTTGTATTCGCTTGTGGGGAATTCAGAACCTACATTCTTGGATACCCGATAACTGTGAGGAGCGATCATAAGTCAATATCTTTCCTAAAAAATTGCAAGATTAACCATGGGAGATTGACAAGGTGGATACTCGCACTACAGGAGTACCATATAAATTGGGAGTATGTTCCAGGAAAACAGAATATTGCTGCAGATATATTGTCCCGGATTAACATAGAACAACGAACTTTTGAAGGGGAAAAAGAAACAATCATCAAGGTATATACTATAATAAAAAACAAATCAGATTTGGAAAACATCATGAAATCAATTTCACAACAACAAACAGAGGATACAAAAATCAACAATTTTAGACAAAGACTGATCCAACAGGATGAAAAAATCACTGCATATTACTGTCTACATGAAGACATATTTTACAAACCAAATAATAACCAAGGCTCATGGAATATCTAAAGCTTTAGAAACAGAATTAATACTGGACTACCATAGTCGATATGGGCATATGGGTGCATTAAAAGTAATGAAGGCACTTGAGGAACACACTTACATTAAGAATATCAACAGGAGAGTTAGAGAATGTATTCGGCAGTGTCACATCTGTCAATTGGCAAAATGCAATAACGAAAAAACAGAAGGAATTATGCAACCTATTACATCAACTGGTAAATTAGAGAGAGTATTTTTAGATGTGTGTGGACCATTACCTCGTAGTGGAGGGAGAAAACAGTATAAGTTTATTATAATCATGTTCGACCATTACTCCAAATTTACAAAACTATACCCCATTAATCGGGCAACTACAAAAAAGATTCTGCAAATAGTGATCCAACAATACATACCAGAGTTAGGAGCTCCAAGATCAATTATTACCGATCACGGAACTCAGTTTCGAGGAAGGGTTTGGAAGGAGACTTTGTTAGATCTAGGTGTCAAGACATATTAAACATCTGTCTATCACCCAAATAGCAACCTGGCGGAAAGAGTACTGAGGGAGGTCGGCCGTATACTCAGGACATATTGTTTTGATAAACACCAGAAGTGGAGTGACTACATTACACAAACAGAGAGCTTTATCAACTTAGCTTACCATGAAGCAATACAAGATACTCCATATACCATAATGCATGAAAGACTACCACCCCGAGAAATTAGTGAAATAATCAACTTCCCAAACAACCCAGCTTACCAGTTCGACAACGTGAGATTCCACAGCAAACTGAATGAACAAGTGGAAAAAAGAAGGAAAAAATACAAAATAATTCAGCAGAAAATGATCCAGTACAAGATTGGAGACAAGGTATTGTTAAAAAACCGCGAACTGCCAAGTTCTAAGGAAGGAATAGCAAAAAAGCTATTATTACTATATAATGGACCATATGTTGTTATAAAAAACAATAACAATAATACTTATGTCATTAGTGATGTGGAAACAAAAAAGATTAAGGGAACATACAACCAAGTTTCCTTAAAAATGTATTATGAACCTAATAAACAAAGTTGAAAACCACAAAATTCCAAACAAATAGTAAGATCAACTTACAACTAATTATTTATGAGAGTTAATATGAAACTGAAGAATTTATTATTAGAATACCACAAAATTCTAAAGAAATAGTAAGATCAACTTACAACTAATTATTTATGAGAATTAATATGGAACTGAAGAATTTATTATTATAATACCTCAAAATTCAAAAGAATATAGTAAGCTCATCTTACCAACTTTGATAATCCAGAATATAATTTTAAATGAAGCCAAATAAACAAATTTGAATATCTCAGAATTCAAATAAATAGTAAGGACAACTTACAGTACATTTTGATAATGTTATTATGAATCAAGCGGATAAACAACTGGGAATAAATTTCCAAATTCTAAACAAAATAAGCACCTCTTATTAAATATAATTATGAACTTATTATTGGAATATAAAAGAAAGATGCAACATCCATAAATCAGAAGAAACCAGAGTGCTATAAAACGAATAAGAAAGGACAAATGTAGACAATCGACGATGAAAATAAGACGAGACTAGTAACGAATTTACTACAAATAACCTATCATGATTGTGAGAGAATCAACAACAACTATAGATACAGATACTTGTTATGTTTTAAGTGAATGAAAAATGAAGATTAAGGAGTACTGATAAAGAAGGAAAGAAGATAGTACCAATTGAAAATAAGAAATGTTATTAATATCGCCACAAGAAAATAAACATCTGAAAGAATCAATGGAAAGAAATACTTAGATCTGAGAAGTTAAACTGAGTGAACAATCCCAAGAATATATTATATTATTTTTATTTGATTTAGTTGTGAATAGACTAGTGATTATTAAATGTGATTGACTGACGAGATAGCTCCAGCAATCGATATTATTTATGTATTATGTATTGTAAGGACAGCGGGGTATTAGGTCAAGAGAGCCCCCCGACTGATTCCAAAATATATGGTGATTAATTTGTTAGGGAAGTAACATGTTCCAGGGATAGAACGCTTATAATTAAAGACAAGTATACCAGATCATAATAAGAATAACAAATGATAATGTGAAAGATAAGATAATTGATAATTTCAACAAAAACAATATTTTATTAAAATGATCAAATTTGGTGGCAGGGTAGTATGTAACATTACATTTGGAACAACTTAATATCGTACCTGATTTAATGAAGACTTTGGATGAGAAGCTAAACAAGAAGAACAATATCTTCCAAGATGATAGTGAAGAGGAACGACTAACCATTTTAGACTGACTAGTAAGACAACTGACCGTACCCAAAATTAATGATTTAGGCAAAGTGATGCAAAATACATTCAACCCCGATTATGACATGAACTTTCAATAATGACAAAAGAAATAATTATAAAGACAGACGGCTTATGGACCAGTACTATAAAGAAACAAATGGTTTCATTCAAAGTATCATAATGTCAAGATAATCAAAATACAAATTGAGGGATAATAGGCCCAAACATGTAATACTATGTAAAAGAAATATTAGTAAATGATTAATTTAATTGATGTAATGAAAATATAACACACCTTATTATAGATACATGAACCATGCAACTAATTGTAACAAATAGTGTTCATAAGATTGTCCAGAAAACAACAAATAATAACTTGTTCACAATAACATTTTTATAACAAGAGTAAAGTTCTTTTAATGACAATAAAATGTAAAAACAAATAAGTATGTTTACGAATACAAACTATTAAGTGTTCAGTGAGAAGGGTAAACGATAAACATAGTGACAAGTAATGTGAAACATAACATAGACAGTTTTAGAGTAACTAATGAATTAACTGACAAAAGACTAATTAATTAGTGCATAATTTATTTTATAAAAATGTGCATGGTATTATGTTTTATCACGTTGTTTTATTATCATGGTATTTGTGTTGTTTTTTGTATGTAGCAGGTGAAGCAGTTGTTTTAAGAGAACATCAATTAACTGACATTAATTTCATTTTTTATGTTAACAAATATAACCATAGAACTGGTGTTAAACAGTGATAAATTGATTGGCAAAGCAAAATAGACTATAAAAAGATGTTATTGCTAAGTGTCAAACAATTGTACAGTTTGAGTAAAAAAAAAACAATTTATTTGTTCAAAGGTTCAGTAAAATCATAGCCATGTGGGCATGAAATTAAACTAATACAATAGTATATCTTTTGTTTTGTTAAAATAATGTTATGTGTTAAACAGTTTTTATGATTGTTAAAAGTTAATTTAACTGTTAAAGGTTTTAAACATGGTGATGAAAGTAACACCAGTACATAGGCCAGGTAAAATCAACTTTTGTAAATTTTAGATAATAATGTTAGGGATTTTGTAAAACAAATGTGGAAGGATAAATATATTTATAGTTAATTGTGTACACAACGAATGTAGAAACAAAATAATACATCTCAAGTTATTTAAGAAAATTTCAAATAACAAAATTGTAACATCTGTAGTTCTTAAGTAAAAGTAGGCATGTTTAGTGTCTATGTGTCACAAATGTAAAGATCAAAATAATGCTGATAATGGTTTTAAATTCCCAATCAGTATAGAAAAGTTATGCTAATTTAAAGGTTTTGAACAAATTTAGATTTTGAAATAATGAAAGTATATGACAATGTATATCTGAATCAACCAACCAGATTCCAAGTTTACCCTTAGCAACCAGAAATTTTGGATAAATAAAATGAGACTTCTTTGACAACGATCTTAGCGGATAGACGCGTTAGTAAAACGTCTAACATAATTGAGAATAAACAGTGAAAACACGATACCGACATATTGATACAGATAGAGATACATAACACGAACTTTTTACACCAAGTGAAGAACACCCATTATATGAAATAGAAGACCCAAGAAGCAGGGAGAAGGACTGAAGCAGACGTGGGCCCTATCTTCGACCACGAACCATACAAAGAAGAGGATTTGGTGACTTTGACATCTTATTATATTGTGTATCAACACCCACTTTTGTATGCACGACTTTTTAAGTACTAATCAACTAAAACTACAGACACCATATCACACCAACACTAAGAACACTCACTAATAACACGATTTGAGATAGACACCTTTTCAAACACCACAAGAACCTTTGATTTGGATAATAATTATTAAACACCTAAACTGGACATAACCTATCATAACTAGTAATCACTATACGACTGCCTGTGTGCACATTACACTCTAACCTTGTAATATCCTTTAACTGTAAAACTTGTATTTTGATTTATAGAATAATATTTTGTTTAAATGTAATCCCCGAACCATATACGCCCTGAGATACTTTATTTTTAATAGAAACGTTAACCAAGCATTCTTTTGATCAGACAAAATACTGAATATTTGCTACTACTACCAACTGGTAAAAAGAAGACGTATAATTTGCGCCACAATTGTGATTATCATAATCAAATTTAAGAAACAATTAACCAGTGCTTTTCTGAATAAAGGATTTCTGTAAGGATATATGTTTGATGTTATATTTGCATCGTTATTATTGCTGTTCCATTTAGGAAATAAGTTCACAGATTACAGCGAACACCACGACAGTTGGCAACGTTGAGTGACGTCACGGAAACGAGCGGCATAGTGGGAGCGAGCGGCAGATTACAAAACCATTCGCTGTTCAACATAACATATTAATAATTACAAATTGACGACTCCAGTGCGAGTTAGTCGCTACATTATTTATTTGTTACAAATTGACACTTCCAATGGGCGGTGTATGTAAAATAAGAGCACACAACATAACACAAAGTAACGCATTATTTACGTGTTAATAAGACTGTAACCCTATAATATAATTTCGTTACAATTAACGTGTTACAAATTGACGAATCCGAAGTGAGGCTTAAAGAATTAAGACGTATCGATTAAGAACGTTACAATATACTATTACACTCATTATTATGATTATACCCAGTATTTAGGAGCAGTAACGGGTTCTGGTGATTTATTACTGCCTGTGCCTGTTTAAAGGCTCGACATCATTGTTCCTTTGTGCCATACTAGTTGAAGCATTATTTGGGATGCTTAGAGTGGGCCCCTGTCGATCTGTCCTATGGTCTTCCGGTCGTTCGTGGTTAGACCTCTGTTCAGCATCGTCTAAACTAGTACTCCTTCTCGTCGGATAGTACCTTGGTTGGTCCCGTTCTAGGCTCCTCCGCCTGTCTTCATATCCACGGTAGCTGTTCCTTCGATTGTTGTTGTATCTTCGCTGTCGTCCATCTATGGCTCGTATGAAATTCACTCGTGGGCGGGGAAACCTATTATTAACGGGATTACTATTATTTGGACCCGCACGATTATTATTATTATGGTAACGATCATTACCATAATAGGGCCTTCTCTGACTATTTGTGTTATGAGGGTAGGGATTTCTGTTACCCTGATAACCATTAGAGGGTCGACTCGGGTTCACATGGTTTGGACCTGTATTATTATTATTATTGTAATTAGAATTGTTAACGTTATTATTATTATTAAAACTATTATTCTGCGGGTATGCACGGCCTCCTTGGTACCCAGTGTTGGTGTTGTTCATACCCTGGTTGTTGCTCGGATACGTCTTGGTTCGGGCCCATCATTTCTTCTCCGGCTCTGTCGGTAGTAGTCTTCGTTTTCGAGGAGTTCGGTCATTGCCTGGATTGTTTTTATTTGGCTGCCTCTCCTCGCTCGTATGACTTCCTCGTCATAGTGGTATGACAATTTATTTATTAGGCACTCCTCAGGTATGGCCGGTTCTAAATGCTTGGCCATACATACCTTGCCGAGGAAATATGCTGTCATCGAACCACCGACTTGTGGTTTGTAGTGGCCGTGGCATATATTATCTCTTATCAAGTTTTGAGTCGTCTCCGACCAGTATTTCGCCTTGAAGAGGCTCTTAAATTGCTGATAATTTTCGATGTCACTCCGGTTGGCCATCCACCAATGGTCATTCACCTCCCGAAACGACTCGTCTAGGATTTCCCGGTTCTGGACCCACCGGTTCCCTCTGTGTTTTTCTAGGTATTCCTCTATGCGTGCCAAGAACTCCATGGGCTTCCGTTTATACTGCCGGAAATTAAACCACTCTCTGTTTTCTGACATTGGGAAATGATGGTAACCAGTTGGTCTGTTCCTTATCAATTCTATCTCCTCCTGGCTCTGACGCACTTGTCCTGTGATGTTCGTCATAGCGGCTTCCACGCCGTCGCATCTTTCGGTTACATGTGTCCGCACTTTATTCATTTCTTCCAGGGCAAATTTCTTGTTTTCTTCCAGTTTCATTTCCTGTTGTTCCTTGACATGTGTAATCTGTTTATGTATTACCTCCCGGACTTCCAGCACTTCGTTTTCTGTCTGACGACATCTTTCGTCTACTTCCCTGATCTGCTGGTTAACAACCACGACTTCCTGTTCTAACTTCTTTACGATGGATTTCTTCGTCTCTGTTATCCTTTTATTTAACTCTTCTTTTGTCAACTCTATTCTCTTGTCTACCTTATTCATGCTCTCCTGGTTAACTTCCCTCAGTTCTTCTCTTAACCTTTGATTATTCTCGTCCATCTTCTCCTCCATTTTCTGATTATTTTCCTCCAACTTTTCTCTCAGTTGCTGATTGTCGCTTTCCATTTTCCTACTTGTTTCCTCCATTTTCTCTTCCATCTTCTTACTCAAAGATTGATTGTCTTCTTTCAGATCTTCCATCTTCTTATTCAAATTCTTACTGGTTTCCTCAATCCTTCTGTTAGTATTTTCAATGCTTTTATTTATTCCACCCAAATCTTCCTTCAAAGCTTGTTTGTCTTCCCTTCTTTCCTTACTGTTTTCTTCCTTAGTAGAGTCCATTTTCTTGTTAGTGGATTCTATATTTTTATTGACTCCTTCCAATTTAGACTCCATGTTCTGGAGCATTTCCATTATCTTCTCTTCCATTGTTTTAGTTTTCTTCTTCTCTGGGACATTGACTTCCACTGTCCGCGTTGGTACTTCTAGTTGTTCCTCTGGTGGTTCAGGTTGTTTATGTTCCACCGGGGTTAGTGACTCTTCCCGATCCTCCACGGGTGTTGCCTCCTTATCACCCATGTCAACTTCTTTTTCGGCCTCTGCCGCCCTCTTCTTCGAAGTAGCTCGTCTTTGCATTTTCTTCTGTTTCTATAATGTAATCGCTGCCAGGCTTATATTATCAAGCCCTCTAAGTTGGACGCCACTTTGTAAGTAAACCCTGTATGTGGTCTTTACAAAAAAAGATAATAAAGAGAAAATTTTATTTCAAAAAAAAAAATTTTCAATAAAAAAAAATTTTGTTTGTTTTATTTAATGTCTGTAATTGTGTAATAATCCTGTTTTAATGTTCTGTTAAAAATTTTAATAATTAAGAAGGTATTAATTATTGAGCACTTCTGGAAGATCTGAACCAAGTCTGGAGTTAATCAGATTAACTCCGGTCAGCAATCGATTTATGATGTTTAGTGCTGGTCCAATATCTCGCTGTAAATTAATATTTTCTTCTTCTTGAAGTCTCGTTGCATTAATAAATAAACCTTAAATTAGCATGTGAATTAACTGGTTTATATGGCTTCTGTGAATTCACCACATGGCCTAGAGTTGAGAATTTTATATTTCTGTCTTTCTCAAATAAATTTAATCCTACTCCTCCTCTGACTTTACATAGTTATTATTACATAAAAATAAAACGTTTTACAAACCCATTGTGAGGTGTAGTATTTGATTAATACTACTGTTATATAAAAAATAATAATGAACACCATTCAGCATTCGAAGATTGAACATATGGCTGACATGGTTTGAAAACATACATTTAATTCCTTTTTGAATTAATACAGCATACCTACTGAAACATTATTAATGGTATGCATGCTGTTATTTGGCAAACATAATTCATTTTAAACACATATAAATCTTATTTACTAAAAATTCTTATAAACCTATTGAGTTCATGGCTGTGAACAAATAGCCATTTTAAACAATTTAAACCTATGAACATAAATTAATGCCAGTCCTTTCTGGTCTAAACCATTATTATCTATTATCCCCTTCATCAGTAAACATGTCCACCCATACTCTAGTTACTATCATTTTTACAAATGTCTTGTAATAACAGAGTTACATTAAAATAATAAAATATTGGAAATCTTCCATTTTATTATTTTATGATGATGTGTATTATTGAATATAAAAGTTGTTCACGATATTAATTGATGATTCGTTGGGCACTTGGTGAAACATATTAATACAAAGGTTTTGTAAAATATATAAAAACACTAGGTAAGTTTCACAAATTTTTTAATTAACTCTGACAGCTGTTTCGACTAACTTAAGCCATTGTCAAAGAGCGAGTGATTGAAATTACTGAACACAGGATGTTAGAGTAGTGTAGGTGGTAAACATCTGTTTAGGGCGTATCTGGAACATCTGTGTTGTGATGGCGAGGGGTGGGGAGTGTGTGCATGAGACAAGGGAAGGTCTGGTGTCTTTAAAAACTAAATACAATCATGAATGCAAAATATAAAATTAACTGAACTAAATATAAACTGAATGCAAAATTTAAAACAATGATGAACATTCAAAATAATATAAAATAAACTAAACTAAATAACAGATTTTAATAAAGGGGATACACAAAATTCAGTCTGTTCATTGGTAAATTTTTGTTATTTTTTATTGCTTTTTTAATTTCTAAAATTTCTAACAAATCCATTTTTCTACCTTTTTGTATGTTGTGGAGTAGTGTTATGTTTTTTGTGTCTATAAAGTGATTGTGTTGTAAGCAATGATCTGCAGAACCTGTATTAGATGTATTGGTTAAAATCGCCTTCTTATGTTCAGAAATGCGATGTTTCAGAGCACGGCCACATTGTCTGATATAAACTGCGCATTCTGCACAGTGTATTTCATAAACTCCATTTTTCTCCATTTTTTATATATTTTACAAAACCTTTGTATAAAAGTTGTTATATAGCATATTGATAAGTCATAGTGTCACTAACTTTAAGTTTATTGTATTTCCAAAAACACTTGCACAAGTTCACTTTCACTGGTGGTTCTGATATTTTGAGTCTTATTATCTCAGACCAGACCTTTAGTAATCATGGACTGTTAAGACTTGTTTATTTCCTTTATCACACAATAGCTTTAGTTGGTTCACTTCTTATTATACTAGACAACACTTTTGATTTCTCAATAATTACATTTTTATAGGATTTTGGGATGTTATACTTTCTTTTTAATTGTCTCTATGGGTTTGGGGTTGATGGTATTTAATAATAGGTTTTATAACGGTGTTTCTTTCATACTATTTCTTCCTCTCTTCTTGTCTTCTTTCTTGTCTTTCTTCTGGTCTTCCTTCTTCTTGTCTTCTTGTCTTCATTCTTCACTCTTGGGTAAACCAAGGTACTTCGTGTTATCTCGACTGATGTTTAGTTTGGAGTATCGAAGTTATTTACTGATACTGACTTTGCTCTTCGCTAAAGGTTTCAGGGTATTGTTTACTTCCTGATCACAAATTTTATTCTTCCTTCTTCTTGTCTTTGGGGTATTTTGGTGTTTCACCACTCTCATACTGATTCTCTCTTCATGATATTGTGTAATCTAATTTGTTTACTGCTCCTAACTTCCTGGGTTAATTCCTGATTTTATAATATGAGTTGCTTTCAATAATTTCTTTGGTTTTTAACAGTAGTTTTTATATAATGTAATGAGAATTTTTATTTTATTGTTGTTTATTCCTTTGAATTCATTCAATTTCATTCGATTTTATATTAACATATGTGGTGTAATTAATTTTTATTATTTTATATGAATTAATAAATAGTGGATTTTCTGTCACGCTACAGTGGCCATAAGCCAGTGACTATTTGTACAGTAGGTCAGGTAAAGAAAAATTAAGTTAAAAACAAAACAATATTATAACAGGTGTAAGAAAACCAATAGGCCTAAATTTAATATTAGTAAAAGGAAATTAATACCTTTTTAATAAGTCCAGTCAGATGAAACTATAGTAAAATATATACGGTTTAATAAGGTAGATTAAGTGAGAGTTTTATGTAATTTGGTATAATTCCAAGCATGGAGTATTTTATTAAAAAAGAGTAGTAATATTTTCTAATTCTGGCTCTAGGATATCAAATATTATCCAATGACAGAAAGTAATGGTTGTTAGGGTAACTAAAATGTAAAGAAGCTTGTTGATTTTCATTATTCGATTGTTATATGCTATTGAGTTCAGATCAGTACACAAATTTAAAAGAAAAGAAATAAATTAAAATAAAATGAATTAAAATTAACAAATTAAAGTATCAAAATTAATTCCTTCAAACCAAACAGATGAATAATTAATGAATTAGATTTCGAGAAATATACTCATACACCTCCAAAAGGTAGCAGAATTATTATTTCATTCTTCAAATTAATTCCATTCGAATTAGTGATGAACCTGGTTTCCCATGTAACCAGGATACTTATTGACTGAATAAGAAGTCTGAATTAATGGAATTATAGACAAAATATACACAAGAACCTTTGTTACTGGAGACATAAACCTCACTTTCAAGAAGGAAATTATAATACGACACCAATTCCACCGGGACCGACAACCACAAGGATCGTGAAGAAGAACGAAGAATAGAAGAGTTCCTGTTGCACTCTGGGACATCACCTTTCCATTTTTATTAATAATCTGGACACGTTTTCTGGACCAAAGTAACCTCAACTGTAAGTCTTCCAGCGTTGGTAAACAGACACGGCTATCTTGAGAATTGCATTGTACGGTAACACCAGCTTATATTTAATTTTATACATTAAGAACTAATAACAATTTGTAATACTTAGTAACCTTAATTTTGCATTACCTGGCCTTACTAATCGTTAAAATAATCACACGTACCCTGGGATAAGAGATAAGTAAAATTATATTTAAATTGTATTAAACAGGACTAGTCCATTGACAAATCGATTCAACATTGTACAATCGATATAACGAGCATATAACCGTAAAGAGCACTGTTGGAATTTTAAAAAGTAATACAAATAAAGAATCCTTCTTGTATGTAATGATGTTTTATATTATTGTAGAATAGGTATTGTATTTTGATGGGGGAGTAATTTACAGGTAAAGAAGGTGATTAACTATCAGATGAAATAAGCTAACCTATAAGTGTGGATCAATTACGAATAACAGCGCTTGCAGAAGACAGCTGGTAGAACGTGAGATTGCCGAACTAGCGTGTTTCCTTCGCAACTTTTGAATTAATTTAAATAATACCGACTGAATAGGGTTGGAGAGAATTATCAAATTATTAACTAAAATACATGTAATATAGAATTATCATCGAGTAAACATTTAGTAATTGGTTAACACAGTGCTATGGTCTACATAAAAGTTGCAATAACGATATAATAAATAAAATTTTTCTATTACTATTGAGTTGCAGGAGGTCACCTATAAGACTACATAATAAACATTTTCCTTAATAACAGATTGGTTAATTACACGGGGCTGCATTAACGAGAAACCCGTAACTGTATTACACTCCTACACACGTAACATCGGTTGGTTGTTACAAATTGGCGCATACCAACGTGGAGCTTGATTAAACCCCGAAACCTAAAACAATCTTATTGATTAATTAATTTGTTGTTACAATATATATATATATATATATTACATTTAATATTTATACATAAATTTACCTCAAGATGTTATTTTTCTATTTGGAACATGTTTCGGGTACTATCTTGTACCCATCCTCAGCCTTCTGGTTTTTTTGTCTGGTGAAGTACATATGTGTTGTTGGATGACTATTATTATTGTGGCTTCCTGTTGGCTTCTGGTATTTCAAGTAGGTTTTATTGTGTGTGATTGTGGTGTATGTGTTAGTTTTTTGTGTATTTTCAATGTTGAGTGCTTTGAATATTGTGTCATGTTTTGTATTTGTTCAGGTATTAGTTTGTTTTATGTTTGTATATTTGTAAATTTTCCCAAATGTTCATTATGGTGCCTTTGTGTGGTATATGTTTTATTAGTGATACATTGGTTATGTTTGTGAATTCGTGTCCTGTGTTTATTGCATGTGTGGCTAAATTGGATTTATATATTTCTGGTTTTTTGTATGCGTTTAGGTGTTCAAAATAACGTTTTTTCAGCTGTTTTTTTGTTTGTCCTATGTAACATTTATTGCAATCTTGGCATTCAATTTTGTATATACCATTAGTTGTTGTATTATCTTTGTTGTGTTAGCTATTTAGAATTTGTAATTCATTTTTATTAGTTTTGTATGCTATTTTATATCTGTGTTTTTAAATAGTTTTGTTAGTTTTGTCATTTTATTATTTATGTATGTGAATGTGGCCCATTTTTTGTTGTTGTTATTATTTATGTGTTGTTCATTTTGATTAATTCTTAATTGTTCAGTTTTTATTTTGTATTTGATTTTATTTTCTATTTTGATCATAGTATTTTTATTGTATCCATTTTCATAACCAATTTGGTATATTATATTTCTTTCTTTGTCAGTTTCTTGTTTGTTTAGGGGTATTTTGTACATTCTGTTAAATAACGAATAAAATGCTGCCATTTTATGTTGTGGTGGGTGGTCAGAATGGTTAGGTATAATGATGTTAGTGGAAGTTGGTTTTCTATATATTGCATATTGTATGTGTTTGTTGTATCTTGTGATGGTTATGTCTAAATAGTTGATTTTGTTATGTTTTTCTTTTTCTTCTGTGAATTGTATTTTGGGATGTATGTTATTGATTTGTTTCAATATGTTCTCTGCATTTGTGTTTTTGTTATTTGATACATATAGTCCATCATCTACATATCTTATCCATATGCCTAGGGATTGCAATCTGGCCGGATCCGACCGGATTCCCAGCGATCCAGCTGGACCCGGCCGGATTGATCAAATCAGGATGATTTTCACTTTTCGGTTCAAAATGAACTGTTAATGAGTTAATCGAGTGTAATTGTACTTATTATAGGTAGTTTATTAAAAAAACATATATATATAATCAACTTTATTTCCAATGTTAAGATTAGACAACGAGCAAACAATTAAAATCTAGTAGTGTAGGGTAAGTAATTAGAAAAATTTGAACAACGTAACGAGTGGTTCAATCTTCCACTTCCTAAATTTCATAGTAAGTAACTTTATAAAATCTAATTTAATTAACCTTACGTAATTTACTTAGATGAGAATTGAGATCACAATAATTATTAAAGTATTTATTTGAAAATGCTAACTAACAAGTCTTATAGTTATGACAGACACCATCATGATTTGATGAATTTGTCTGATGAATAGCACAATTATCACAATCTTTATTGTATTATAATTATAGCTCTTTAATTTAGTCAACTTACGATAAATAATTATTTTAAGTAATGATTATTTCAGTATATATATTATCAAAAAATCAATTTTGATTTTGAAAGAAGGATCTTAGAAAACAAATAGTGTTAATTGTGTCATCTCCCAGTCGACTTCTAAGGGAGCTACAAATATAGCCTGCGGCCGAAAAAGCCCTTTCAGCTTCTACACTTGTTGGCTTTATTGTCAGCAAATAATCATGAATAGTAGATAAGTATTCTCCTCGAACTCCTTCACTTTCAAACGCAGTCATTTCCTTTTTTAGTACTTTATCAAAATCTTTTTCTTTTTTAGTATTTATGCTATAACATGTGGATTCTTGCTGGATTTGTAATTGTAGTTCTTCCTGTAATGTCAAATCTTTCTTTAGTAATGGTGAATCTACGTTCTCCTCTACTATTTCTTCCACGTTTTCTTTAGACTTATCATCTTGAATAACTCTCTGTAAGATTTTTTTCATTTCTAATCGTATGACTTTTTTCTTTGGCATAGTAAATGTATCATCGGATCCGTTTAGATTTTCATGATATTTCTTTGGATTCTGTAAATATATTAATATTCCTGATACTACAGTGCGGCGTTCTTTAATCCTTGTACATAGTGCTTCATATAATTCATTACTTAACACCGTGTCATGAGTGAGCAACTTCTCTAAAACAAATTTTAGTGTTGTTTCAGCAGTTAACAGGGTCGAATCTCTTCTGCATAGGGCCTCTACAGCCAATTTAAATGGCTGCAAACTGTCAATCAAATCTTTTATTTTCGACCATTCAAGGTCACTAAATTTAATGTCAGATCCTATATCTATTAAAGCTTTATCGACACACACTTTCAGCTTATAAAATCTTTCGATCATAGAGAGAAGACTATTCCAACGTGTGCGGCAATCCAACATCAGGCTTAATTCTTTCCCTATATCTTCTTTCACATACTTTTGCAGATACATATCGTATTTAGTAGGCGACCTTTTGAACAGCTTTACTACTTTTCGCACTTTTTGAAGAATATCATTGAATCTAGGAATTACTTCAGCCTTAGAAAGATAAGGATCCCCAGGATCCGTTATTGTAACTATAACCCCTTGTTCAAGTTGTTCTTCATCATTCATTGTGTCTTCGTCATCTGTATCTGTATCTGATTCATTAGATGTTGTTGCTAGGCGGTTTTCTGCCTTCTCTTCATTTTTTTTATATAAAACATCGACCACAGCTAATTGTAACCCATGTGCGAAGCAGAGTTGTTGATAGCAATTCATGAGCTTACCTACTTTGACCATAACACTTGCGCCGTCAGTACTCATGCCAATAATATCAGTATCAGTATCAAGACCGAAGCTTTTTAAGCGATTTTTTATTAGACTGATAGTATGTTCCGCAGTACACGAACCATGGATTCTAATCAAGCCCAGATTAAAGTGTTTTTCTTTGTGGTGTAAATTTAGGTTCAAATATCAGTGATTTTTTTGGGAAGTCCATTCGTCAAAACTCAAAGAGAATCGTTTTCCTTGTTTCCTAAGATATTCGAACTCAATTATCAAGTCTGCTTTAACGGTATTTGCGAAATTTGTTACTATAGATCTTATAGTATTTGGTGAATTAGGAAGTTGAAATCCGCTTTTTCTAAACAAATATCTCAAATCTGGCGATGTACAAAATAAATTGAAGGGCATACCATTTTTACAGACCATTCTCGAGATCATCTTTTCCATCGAGTTTTCCTTTTGAAAATAATTGTCTATTGTTTTAGACTTTTTCTTGGGTATTTCTTCCTCACAAATAATATTATCTGAATCAGTTCTTGATGTGGATGGTTTAGAGAATGAATCAGAATTCGGACGTTTTAATTGGCTATTTTCAGAACTTTGATCAATGCAAATGCAATGCTTTGTTCTCAAATGTGTTCTTAATCCTTTATAAGAACCTTTACTTATTTTTATTAACTTTGAGCACAATATGCATTCGGCGTCGGCGTTGACAGACTTGTCTTTTTGCATTTTTTTAAAGTAATGCCATATAGTTTTCTCACTGTCCCCACCATAATCCTCCTCATTTTGACTTGTTTTTGAAAGTGACATGTTTTATAATTTTTTTCAAGTAGGATAAACTAATAATAAATTAGTATACTACGAGTAATACCTGTAACAAACAAAAGACAAAACATATTTAATTACAATATTAATTTAAATTTTTGTTCGTACGTAACGTAACTCAATTTAATTCATTTCGAAGTCTAATAATTCAGACAATTTGTGTAAACTATCCAGCATTATTTATTTATTTAATGATCTTTTATATCATTCACACACTCATAAGTCAACAAAATTTATTTGTCGATTGAGCAAAAACAATGTCTATTTCCATTTGAATAAAACACTTTTCAACGGATACTATTGCTAGCGTAAATACAAAACAATAATATATATTTACTTACATTTTGATGAAGCACCGACATAACCAAACACATATTTATTGTCTCGAGCGAGGCGAATAATACTGAACTGATCAGCTGGCGTGTTGCGGAGAGAGGGGGGGCTGCGCGGCGTAGTGGCGCGGAGTGTCTCAGCGTCGAACGACTCGCACGCATGCACACACACCACGCGTATCGCATTTAAAGCACCTAATCTTGCAACAGCGCTATTATTTTGTCATAAATTGCTAACACCGGACCCGGTCAACGGATCCGGTATATTGGTGCCGGATCCGATAAAGGTTTAATGATGCCGGATCCGCCGGATTCCCGGTCCATTTTTCCGGATTGCAATCCCTACATATGCCATTTGGGTCATGTGTTTTTATGATATTTTGTATTTTGGTGTCTATGTGTTGTAGGAATATTTCTGCTATTATGCTTGATAATGGTGATCCCATTGCTAAACCTTCTTTCTGTTGATAAATTTTGCTATTAAATTCAAAGTAATTTTGTTTTAGTATTAGTTGGAGACTATTTTTTATTTCGGTTATATATTGTTTGTTTTCATTTTGTTCTTTAAGTTTGTTTATTATTATGTCAATTGTTTCTTCTACTGGGATATTGGTGTACATGTTTGTTATGTCATATGATGTGAAAAATGTATTTTCATTTATATTTATTATTTTTAGTTTGTCTATTAATTCGTATGTATTTTTTATGTTATGATGGTTATTTGTTAGATGGTTACTTTTTAGTTTTTGTGCTATTATTTTTGCTATTTTGTATGTAGGAGCTTTTTTGAAATTGATTAATGGACGTATTGGGTTGTTTAATTTGTGTATTTTTATTAGGCTATTCATTTTAGGTGGTTCTGGATTATTGTTTATATATATGTCTATGTTTTTATTGTTGAAAATGTTTTTAGTTGTTTTTATTAGTTTTATTGTTTGTTTAAGATAGTTTTCTGTTGGGTTTTTATCTAGTTGTACGCATTTATTATTGTTGATGAAGTCTTCGGTTTTTTTTATGTAGTCTGCTTTATCAATGATTACTGTTGCTTGACTTTTGTCTGCTTTAGTTATTATTAAATTATTGTTCTTTACTTTATTTTTAATTTCTTTTATTGTTTTATTGTTTTTCTTTTGTTTATCTTTGTTTTTCATTTCGCTAGTGATTATTTTTTTAATTATATGTGTTGCTTCTGTTCTTTTTTCTTCTTGTATATTGTCTTTTATTAGGTTAATGGCAAATTCTGTTTCTACTATTAAATTTTCTAGATTTTTGTTTGCATTTTGGGTTATGTTAGTTTTTGACATATTGTTTAAATATTCTGTTTCTTTTTTGTTAAATTCTGTATTGCTAAGGTTAATGGTTCGAGGGTAAAATGTGTGTTTATTTTTGTTTTTTTGTTCTTGATTTTTGTTTTGTTGTTTTAATGTGTTAAGTTTTTTTTTGATTGTATAAGTCTTTTTGTTTTTTCAAATCTTATTTTATTTTCTATGTTATTGTATTTATTATTCCAAGTGATTGGATGTAATAAACTTGTTAGCTATATATATATATATAATATATTGTCTTACAAGAATTAGTAATAATTAAAAGTTATTAGCATCTTAACTGCAGAGTTTTTATTCAAAAAACCCCCTGAGATCACATAACATCTCTGGCGCCCAGCATCTAATACCTTTTAAACCAAATATTATTACATTAAATAAGATAAACTGAATTACTTACAAATTATACACGTAAAAGTTATATTTGCCACACCAATAAGTGGGGCTAGTCACGAGAGTTAGTAATATTTGACGCCCGAACACATGGGGCAACAGAGAATAGTAATATTTGGCGCATCCAAACGTGGTGCACGATCCAAGTTAGTAATATTTGGCGCATCCAAACGTGGTGCACGATCCAAGTTAGTAATATTTGGCACATCCAAACGTGGCGCATGTTCCAAGTTAGTAATATTTGTCGCCATCAACATGGTGCAGTTGTATAGAATAGTAATAACGTCATTTTTGTTTGATTTTGGTAGTTAAAATTAAATTATTATTGTTTTATACTTAAACAAAATTAACAATATTTGTATTAGTAATTAAGATTTTTAATATTATTGTGAGGTATTGTACTTCCTAAATGCAATTTCTGACTTTTTAATAGCGGTTAAATAAGAACCCTAGAGTTAATATTATAAAATAGAAAAACAAACTTTGTTACAATCGAACTGAGTGGAGGAATCGATCCGGGAAATAAACAATTTTGACATGAGAGTCGTAATACTGATTTTAAAAGAAATGAAAGCTAATAAATATAATTAATTGGTTTTGAAATGGGTTTTATTTATGGAATAAATTTAGATTAAAGGATTTTTAGGTACTAAAGGAAGAGTAAACTCACATTGACAATTGGAACGTCATCGGAAGTGATAGAATGAGCAGATAACCTTCGATATCACAATTGAACTGAACTTGCACAAAAATAATTTTTTACCAAACCAGAGAAAGTCAAATAAGAAGTAATTAATAAAATTTAACTGAACAATTTTGAAATAAATAATTAAACAAAATAATTTTCATAAATAAAATAAATAAAATCCAAGAAAAAATATATAATTATTATTTTTTTTTATAAATAACTATTTTAATAATTTCAAATAAATACTGAAGATAAAAGAGCAATTGAAAATATTGTATTACATATGGCACTCCAATGCGGGGCTTAACCAACTAAAGGTATATCAGAAGGAGATCAACACAAGTTAGCAAAAGAGCATTGAAAATATCGTATTACAATAAATATACACTGAATAGCACAACATGACAGCTGTAATCTGAATGCTCGGGTTGAAACACTTCAGCAAACTGATGGTTTATTTCCTTTAGGAAGTTTTCTTTTTTTGCCTTGTAGGCTACATTAGTACAGTAAAACCTCACAAATTCCACCCCCCAGTAATTCGATTTTGTGTAACTCGACATGCTAGTCAGGCCTGCACCTTTGTTTAAACACGCGCAAGCACACACCCATCCGCTTTCTCTGTTTGCACACCTGCTGTAACATATGACTCATTACATTCCTAGCCTCTCATCCCCGCTAGCTAACCCTTAGCATCGTTGACTCAGTTTGGTGGAATGTATCAAATAAAGTTGACGTGTTTAGATGCAGTGCTCTCTTACATGTAAGTGGAACTGTTTCTTCCAAAGTGCATAATTTTAGTACGGAGTTACAAATGTGTGTGTTGCTTCTTTGAAAATGTTAGCTGATGTAAAAAGAAAACAAATCAACGTGACAGTGGAAATGAAATTAGATGCGTTAAAAAGAGTGGATAGATGTGAAAGTGTAAACAAAGTGGTAGCTGATTTGAATGTCGGATGGACTCTGGTACTTGGCTGCAAGAAGAAGAGATTGGAGATTGAGTCGTGGTGTGTGAAAAGACTGCACAGAATCACTGAAAGAAACAATGAGGAACAATGAAAAGTGCTGATTACAAAAAAGTGATTGAGGCCGTTTTCCAATGGTTTAGTCTACAAAGGGAAAATGGAATATCTATCTCAGGACCTATTTTACAAGAAAAGCTCTCAAGTTCTACGAAGAATTAAAAGAAGAGGGCGTACCTGAATTTATGGCAAGTAAAAGCTGGTTAGACTGATGGAAGCAGTAGTATGGAATCAAACAATTGAGTACCGGTGTGGGAGAAAACTATCTGCGATGCCTGTAGTATAATTAAATTCAAGGTAAAATTTTATAATCATATTGAAGAAGATGGTCTCACTGGTGAACAGATTTGCAACTGTGATGAGACAGGCCTTAATTTTCTAATGCTCCCTACAAAAGCTTGGTTTTGGACAATGAAAAAGCTGCTCCAGGCTATAAGAGCTCTAAGGAGAGGATCACAATTTTGGCATGTAACAATGCAACCGATGAACACAAGTTCTTGAAAATGCTTTGGCTCATACTGATGTTGATCATTTACAAGATAGAGAAATTAAAGCTGTTTCTCCTTCCAAATATCACTTCATTGTGCCAACCTGTGGACCAGGGCACTTTGGCTTTGTTGAAGAGACGATATAGACACAAGCTTCTGTTATCTTTAGCCTTAACCATGGATGAAGGGAATTACTTGGTAGGGAAACTCAAGAAAATTTATTTGCTATATGTTGTTGGCTGGGTCACCGATTCATGGATCGAGCTTGAGCCCATGACTCTTGTGCAGTCTTGGAGAAAACTTTTAGACAATTCGGGCAATGAATCTTCTGAAAACAAGGAGGCAGCAACGAAGTTGTAGTTGACGGTGGAGTCCAAGGCTGCTGTCAACTTTCGTCTGGCGATCTCTATCTCGATCCGGGTTATATCCAGCCTCAGTTGGTTCACGTGCCCTGGTGGGTTATTTACCAGGGTGCTTGGTGATTTCGCTGCTGGTTTTTCTCAGGGCAGTCTCAATGGAAATGCCTGCTAGGGCAGAAGTGGCACCTAGGAGCTCGGCCGATCCTTCTTTTTCCTCTTTTGTTGTCCCTGAGGTGTATCAACACTGTTAGACACCCTCACTCATTCCAGGGAGTCTTCAGCATAGTCATCCCCACCTTGCGGATGGTGAGGCTGGTCCAAGTCTTTTTTTATGCTAATTACCCTTTGCTAAGTGTCCTTCATAAAGAACACGATTTATGAAAAAATTATAGCTTCAGTTGTCAGCCAAATGACACTGAGTATTTTGTAAATATTAGCATTCAAAATTTAAGGAACTTGAAAGTTATGATTTTTTTGAATGCAATGTATTTATTACAACATGTAGTATTGCTGTAACTGATTATTGGCTTATGCAACGTGCTCTCTAAAGGATAAGCATAAATCTATTATTTTTCCAATTTACTACATGACTATGAGATGATGTTCATCCCACAATAAGGGTGCTATTTTTGTAGTTAACAGAATTTCTTATGCTCCATACTTATACTAACCAGTTCCAAACTCAAACCCATTTCTTTATTCATTTTTGTTAATGAATCTTATACTTGATCAGTTCTTCTTGAAACAATATGTTTTTTTTTCATATTTGGTGTTAATTTTTGTTTACACGATATTTTGTTACTTGATGTAGCAACCAGGTTTTATTACAGGCAAGTGGTGGGTCCCATATGCACACAACCTATAACTCCTAATAATTA
Source organism: Magicicada septendecula (assembly GCA_034769895.1). Taxonomy (NCBI): domain Eukaryota; kingdom Metazoa; phylum Arthropoda; class Insecta; order Hemiptera; family Cicadidae; genus Magicicada; species Magicicada septendecula. The sequence continues at coordinate 258,845,527 of CM068368.1, read as the reverse complement.
TGTGATAGATTCCACATATTATATTAATAATTTGTTTTCTTATTTGTGTTTATTGAATTTGCAATTGAGACTCAAAACATAACTTTGGATAGCAATATATTCTTATGACATTACAGAACATGCTACGTGTTTCTCGGGTATTCCAGCAGACCTGGCTTTAATGTGTGTGCGCGTACGTATTGCTGCTACTTTGAGATGAAGGACTATTACATGACACTTGTCACGCGTCTGCAACGGAACTTTTCCAGACCATACCGATCTGCCCCCGCTGTGTTCGAGACCGTGATCAGTTACGTTTAGTGTTTCTAGTAGACGCCTATTATGGAATATTCTAGAACCTCAGTGGGGGTATAAATACAAGTACTCAGCGACACTTAGTTCAGTTTAAGTTGCGATTTATTCCAGTGCGGTTCAAAGTATGGTGGTGAAGTGTTACGTGTGAGACTCGTTGACATTATTATTGCATGTGAACAATGTTTATTTAAATATAATTAATTCACTACCGACTCGGAACACAAAGTTTTTTATAGGTGAAAACGTAAACGTTTTACCTTATAGCCTTAACAGGTTTTTGCTTTTAAAAAGCTTCTTCAGAGGCTGCTGTTGGGAGCACTGTCCATCTTGTTGTTGGCAACAGTATCGACTTTTGAAAGATCGATGTGTGTGTGGGGTGTGATATGTTCAAATAATGCGTGTGATTTGAATTGTGTCTGTTCGTTTAGGATGTCGTTTTTATGTGTTTTCGTATGTTTGTATATTTCCAATTGTTCTAGAGTGTTTAGTTTTCAGCCTTTTGTGTGTACGTGTAGAATATCCATGTTATTGTTGATGTTTTTGTATGTGTGGACAATGTTGAACACACAAAGGCTCCACTACAGAATCCACCTTTGCAAACCACCTCATTGAAGCAGTGGCCACTTGTACAAGACTGTGCAAATTGTAATTAATCAGTAAACAATGGATCCCAGTCAGATGATGGAAAATTTCCAGGTGCTGCTATTGCAGACAGAGGAACGATGACGACAGGACACAGAGGAAGCAGAGAAAAGACGCCAACAGGAGGCGGAAGAAGCATAAAGATGACAAAAAGAAGAACGAAGACAAGAAAGAGAAGAAGCAGAAAAACTACAGGATGAAAAATGTAAGCAGGAAGCAGATAGAATGGAAGCTCTTTTTGAAGCTATGCAAAAACAGTTGCAAGAACACAGTACCGCATAATTTGGTCTCCTATGAGGTGAGGTTAATAAACAAGCTACTAAAATATCGGAGGTACAAGAATCAATGACATTAAAAATAGCTGAAGTAGAAAAATCTGTCTCGAGTGTTGAAGAATCAATGTCTACAAAAATATCTGTTGTAGAAGAATCGATGTCTACAAAAATACTGTCATAGAAGAATCCATGTCAAATAAAATATCTGCAGTAGAACACTCAATGCAAACATAAGAGAACAAATTAAAAGTGAAGTCGAGCAGTTGATGAAGACACAACCAAAACAAATTTCTGGCAGACTGTACCAATAATAAAGACAGAAAATAAGACAACAGAGAAAGTCACTTCGCCTGCAGCTGGAGCAGATTACATCAGAGCTCCAACCCTTGATGGAAGCAGTCACTGGGAGACATATCTACGCCAATTTGAAGCTGCTGCATGTGCACATAATTGGACAGAGAAAGGCAAGGCAGTTTCACTCATTCTCGCTTTAAAAGAACTATTACAGAAAGTGCCACCTGACAGCCAGAACGTCTATGATGAATTGATTAAAGCTCTAGAATCACAATACGGTGATAAACATTTACGAGATATGTACTACGCTCAGTTAAGAAGAAGAAGACAACATTCCGGGGAGAGTCTTCAAGTGTTTGAGGCAAGTATCAGCAGACTAATTAGACTGGCCTATCCTGAAGCACCAGAAGAGTTTCGAACGAGGTTTGGGATGCAGACATCTACTGGCGGTGTCCGAGATTGTGAACTTCAGCAAGTGTTATGAATGGCAAGACTCCAAAATAGCTCAGAAGCTCTTGTTCATGCCCTATAGTTTGAAGCTGCCAAGACAGCATCCTGCTACATTAACGGGTTTATCCCATCACATTGTAGTCAGAAGATCCCAGTATCACATTGTCGTTATGATGGGTGCAGAAAAACAATGTTGTCTGACAAACAATTCAGAAGTTCACGGGCGCTGCAACTATTTGAACGATGGGAAAAAGACAGAAGACCAAAGTGTTACAACTGTGGGAAACATGGTCATCTACAGGTAGACTGTTGGGAGAAGAAAATACTGAGAGAAGAGAGTGATTGCACCAATTGGAGAAGTAAAGCCCCAGAACAGCATACATTTTTCACATTACATGGGACCAGTGGAACTTGATCGTTAATGGATTTGCGGAAGGTAAACCAACATCATTTACAGTTGACACAGGCACAACAGTGTCCATTGTGCGCCCCGACTTAGTCAGGAACCGCCAGCCTCAAATTAGCTCTTGTACAATACAGACTGTGACTGGAAGCCCTATCAAGGTGCTAGGAAAGGTAGACGTAGGTGAACACCTGGGTCTTCTCGAGTTTAGCCACCAAATGGTCGTTGCATTGTCGATGAAGTGATTCTTGGCATGGACATTATGAATGGTTACGGATTCGTTGTGGACTTAAGAGAGAATGTCCTGAGGGTTGGCCAAGAGAAGATAAATCTTTGCATGGCTAAAATGACAGGGTCTGCCAACCATTCGATCAAGCAAGTGGCATGGGCCGAAAAAGAAGTCAACAGGTGTGATCAAGATGAACCCTTCCAATTGGAAGCACCAATGGTGGACGAACGAGTAGAGGAAGTACGAATTTGCAGCACGACAAAAGAAGTCAATGGAAAGCCAACTATGGGCATCGAGAGAAGACTTTTACTTGTTCCTGACTTAATGAAAGTGCTCGGGGGAAATGTTGCTGAAGATGAAGTCACGCAAGAAGTTGTTGACGGGAACCAGACTTGGACCAGCTAATGGTGTATAGGTCATCAGTACATGACACAACGGGAGAGTGATTCCCGGAAAACTAGTGGTTGAGCGGAAGACGCATATTCCTGGGAACTTGATGTTTGGGACACACGAGACTGAATTTGAAGAGCCGGAGAATTGTCTTTCGCAAGTAGACCAGCTATGTAGATCGCCAGACCAAGTATTACTTCAGAGATGGTTTGCCAGTTCGGGATGAACAGGCTTAAGGAGGGGACAGTGTTACGGCATTACAGAACATGCTATGTGTTTCTCACCTATTCCAACGGAGCCTGGCTATAATTTGTGTGCATACATATTGCTGGAGCCTCCAGGTGGTCTAGTGGCTAACGCGGGCGATTGATGCGCTCGTGGTTCCGGGTTCAATTCCCGGCGGAGGCTCCATACGGCGTGCACTCAGCGTCGTGAGGCAAACTGAGTAGGTGCTGAGATAACAGCGCCGCCTCCTGGCCGTGAATACCGCAACTAGCGGCTGGTGGCGCGTAGTACTAGCCATACACCGTCACACTAACACAAAAGCTGTGCGGTACGCCTTGGTCCTTAACGGACTGTGGAGCGCAGGTTTATTTATTTATTTATACGTATTGCTGCTATTTTGAGACGAAGAACAATTACATGACACTTGTCACACGTCCGCAACGGAACTTTTCTAGACCATACCAATCCACGCGCACTGTGTAAGGCCGCAATCAATCACGTTCTAGTGTTTCTAGTAGATGCCTGTTGTGGAATATTCTGGAACCTCAGCGGGGCATAAATACGAGTACTTAGTGACACTTAGTTCAGTTTGAGTTGAGATTTATTCCAGTGTGGTTCGCTTGTGAGACTCATTGACGTTATTATTGTGTGTGAACAATTTTTATTTGATTCGTTGTAAGAGACTAGAAACTAGAAACAATTTGTTGTTGTTGATTAGAAACTGTTTAATTGTGATAATTAAAGCTGGTGATTAGTGACTTAATTGGTGTCTTGTATTTTGTTTTTCCACTGTACCATACGACAATCAGTAGACCGTCGTAACAATATTTTTATGTTGTCTTAAATATTGTTTCTTAAGTTTTGTGTTTAAATCTGTTATAGTGCTTGGTTCCTGTCCTGTCATGTCATGACTTGCAAATTATTACTGTTGAAGGACTAGGCAACAAGCAGTCTGGTTACCACAAGCTACAGGTGGAGCTTGCAAAACAAAATGGTACACAGTGTGGTTATTGTACTTCTGGCATGATTATGAATATGTACAGGTACATATTAATCTACATGTAGCCATATTATATGAATGCAAAGTTTGATTCTTGAATGTCTTTGGAATAGCTTTAATTTCTCCATGTTTTTGATGATAATGTTTTTTAAATGTTAGTATCTGAAAAGTTTCTACTAACTATTACCACTGAATATTCAAATTTAAATTACACAGTGTTTTGACCACTAACAAATGTGGCCACACATCTTCGGTATAACATAACTTAATCTAATTATTTAACCTAACTACCTGATATACCTGAGAACAAGTATAAAATCATTGAAAAATAATTAATTGGAGAAAGGAACAAGAAAATCAGAGTGAAAGGAAAATATAACAACATAAGAAAACATCTACTTACTCTTTAAAAATCTGCTGAGCAGAATTGGAAAGCACAACTCTCATAAAATTTGTGTTATTTTAATTTTTGTGTGAACTTTTGTGAGCATTGCACACAGTTCCAGTCCCAGTTCTGTTCAGTGGACTTTGAGGTTAAGTAGTTTTTCAGTTCTTCGTATTGTTTAAATTAGCAGCCATCCTTACTATTTCTTTTATGAATTTACTAACTGCTACAATTTTTATTGTTCGACAAAGCTTTTCGTCATCACTGACATCTTCAGGTCTTAAACAACCTTGACAACACTGACATGTTGTTTAAGACCTGAAGATGTCAGTGATGACGAAAAGCTTTGTCGAACAATAAAAATTGTAGCAGTTAGCAAATTCATAAAAGAAATAGTTTTTCAGTTGTTTCATAGTTTTTTTTTACTCTGATTTTATAGTTAGGTATTCATTTTAACAATTATTTTTTATTTGATGATGCACGCGTTGTTGCAAATTGTATAAGGTAGTTAGAAACATGTAAATCTATAAATCATTAGATTAAGTTCATGTTATTCTTGAAGATGGCCGCAGATTATTAGTGGTTGAAATATCGTGTACTGTAAACAATGTTAATAGTCTATGAAAACTTTCCATATAATGATTTCTACCGTCAGAAGTAAGGTTTGAAGTTTGAATGTTGGTAATCAGAATTATTTAATCAAGTTTATATTAAATGTGTCAAAATGTATGGTGATTGGTGATATAACATGTATCAACGTTTATCAGCTTCTGTTGTAAAGTTTACTATAAACAATCATGAATTCAGTACAGTTTCCCCTCTTAGAAGGCCTTTTACACACTTATAATGCAGCAGTTTTGCTTGCATATTCTCAGACATTATGTACAAAATGGATATTATTAAATTTTGTTCTTGGATTTTGTTGTCCGTGATGCGTCCGATGTTATCTCCAACTATATAAGATAATACTGATGTGGAACACAATTATATTTAATAAAAATTATTACATTTTTACCTTACTGCCTTAACTAGCTTTCGCTTGTTATGAGCTTCATTAGAGGCTGCCGCTAGGAGTGCTGTCTGGTGATGGTATCATTCAAAAGATCGTTGTTTTGTGTGTGTGTGTGTGTGTGTGTGTGTGTGTGTGTGTGTGTGTTGTGTTGTGTAATGTATGCAAGTAGTATGTGTGATTTAAATTGTGTCTGTTCATGTAGGATATTGTTTCTGTACGTTTTTGTGTGTTTGTATATTTCTAGTTGTTTAAGAGTGTGTAACTATAATTTCCATATTTTTTTTTTTTATTAATAATATTTTTATTTGTACTTACCTTGTAATTCCAAACACACTTCCGGTATACACACGTGGCATTGTTGCCACACTACTTTTTCTTACTAAGGGGCAGGATACGTTATTAAGCGAGCACAGAAACAGTTTGGGCATTCGAAATAATAAGTCTAACAACATTTAGGTGAATAAAACTTGTGGTTTAATATTTCTGAATTGCAATCATTAAAATTTACAAAAAAACAACAACATGGAGTCGTGATCACAAAACAAAATGGCGGCTATGTACTTCCGCTATATTACAACTGCGTCAATTTCAATTATTCATTTCTTTTATCTCCTGTATTTAATTTTATAAACAATAGCATCTCTACTAACTGCAGTTATCATTGATTTTACTTTACGTTTCTGTTTATATTATTACATAAACCAATGCCTCATGGTTTTGCTTTGAGAGGCCGGCACTCATTCGCACGCACACATTCTCTCTCCCCATACATTAATTAATTGATACATTGTGATTTAGAAATTATTTCGATACTTTTCGATATTTAGAAAATATGGTTCGATTCTTGCTTTGTCTGAATATGTATCGTATGTCACGTAGGCCAGTGACCTTGAAGTCGAGTCGTCGTGGCGAACTGCGTAGCATGATATATTTGGGAAATTCTAACCTTATGTCTTTTTATACATTAAATCACAATAAATTAATTTTGCCTGTACCGACAAATTCCTACACGGACTTATGTACCGTTACAAGTGTCCAATGGATACAATACAACAATAAATAATAAACTCTTCCATAAAACACAAAACAAACAACAGACACAGACAGAAAACTTCCGACTCAACACACTAACATATTCAACAACCACACTAAAAAATAGCCCATAAATTTAATAAAGCAGGCATACAGCATTGCATACAGAACTACAAACAAATCAGAACACATGCTGTCAAAAAACACACAAAGAGCTAAACAAATATGGTTTACCTGATGTTTACAAATTAAACTGCTCAGGATGTAACAAATTCTACATAGGCCAGACAGAACGCAGCTTCAAACAGAGATACAAAGCAAAATTATGAGGAGAGACAATCTGGAGAAGATCAGCTATCAGTGGATGATTGAGTCCCTTGATAATGAAGAGATTCTAGAGACAGTAGAGATATTGAAAAAGTAACAAAGCCTCAAGGTATTATGAACCACCTTAAGATTTGTTTAGACATGGAGATTGTGATTTCTTTTATCAGTTCCATAAGGAGGGAGTGCTTTGGAAGTAACCACTGATATATAGTGTAACGTATTATTTTGTAATATGTATGGGTTTTATGGTTTACCCAGCCGCACGTTGGTTGCGTCAGTTTGAAACGTACAGTTTCAAATAATATAGGTCTGTTAACGTTATTTAAATTCGTGTTTGCTTGTCGAAAATATTTGGTCAAAAATAAATTTTATTTTTATTAGAAAAAAAAATTTTATTTTATTTTTTTCTCTTTTATTTATTTTAACTAATTTCGTGTAATTCTTCCCAAAATTTATCTTTATTAGTAAGAAAACTGGCTAATTATTATTCCACTTACTCTGGAGTGGTAAAATTTATTTGAAACAAATGGTTTGTGTAAATCCCGTTCGATTTCCGTATCGATTCGGTAGAATTAGGTTATGTCGTTGGCTCCTTGGGTTGAATCTAATTCCAATTGCTGCTGTAAGTTTTCTCTTCTTTAATGCCTGAAAACCCCTAACCCTAATTCAATTTACAAAAAAATAATACTCGATGTACCAGTTTAATTAGTTTTTATTAAAACGTTTCTTTATTCAGAGTTGATTCCACAACTATTGGGTCGAAGTGTATTCTGCCTGTATTGACTCACACTCAGTTGGGTCGTTACAAATTTTAATAAAATATTTAATAATGTTATTTAGTTAGGTTCTTATCTGACTGCTATTATAAAGTAAGGAACACAGTTTGTAAGTACAATACCTTACAATAATTATACCTCTTATTGACTAAATATGGTTTTAACTTTTATTTGTCTAGAACAAAATGTTGATGTATTTTTTCCAATTTTCTACTGAAAGCTGAACTCGCGTCGCTCTGAGCGAAAGCTACAGGAAATCAAAGATAGCTGCTTGTTGACCAGCTCGTGTTGTATGGCAAAATACTGCTACGAGTTGTGGTTTAAATAAATGTTTTTTCCTAATAAAGTTCACTGTGTCTATTTGCAATTGCTTTTATGTTCACTTTTGTGCTGTTATGAAGTGTAGTGCAGTTAATCTTGGTGTTGGTGTAGTTTATTAAAGAGTTTATTAATATAAGGATTCTTTCGATCTCACCGTCTGATATTTCTCTCCTTTACCGTTATTGTTTTTATATTAGCTTCTTCTAATAGACTTCAGGTTGGTTATTTCTTGTTATTTTGTTATATTTTTATTGAATATTCTGTCACTTTATATTTTTTTTCTTTTTATATATCTTGTATGTTTTCCGTTACACTCGGATCTGATCCTCACCAATACTCTGGCCATTAGCTTCACTGAGTTGATGTTGATATCTTTAGATTTAACAATAGACTGTAATGTTTTTTCTTCCTCTTCAACGAGTTTGAGCAAATTTCAAAAATTCCTCACGGTTAATCCCAATGAAATTAGGTGTCACATGACCCTTATTATTTAAATTATAAGATTTTTACACTTCCCCTCTAATTTACTCCCTAATTATCATATAATTATAGTTGAATCTAATTAAATAGTGTTTTTCCTTATAAAATTACAAAGATTTTGATATCCCTTTTGGTTGGTGTCTGTTTCCTAATAGATGAATAAAATTACCATCTTTACAAAATTTTGGTCTTTACACTATTTTCATATAGGTTTACATTTACTGAAGATATTTTCTGTTTGGCTTGTGTGTTTAAACATTGTAATTACCTTTATACTGACATCATCTGGTTTCTTAGTTATATCATTTCTGATTAATTAATTCATTATACTACCGGTTATTTTACTAATAGTTGATTTCTTTTACCTTTAGTATAAGTAATTGTGACTTCCTTAGTATTACCTTCTACTGAACTATTTAATATTTTGTTTTGTTGATAGGATATTTCTTACTGTTTATATTATCTTTATAGTGGTTTGATTATCTGAAATTAATGCTTCTATTACCTTCCAACACTAATATTACCTTAAAACAGGAATTATAGACATGCTACTTTAGAGTTGTGCCTTTATGATTGCATAACAATTGTTGTGGGATTACATTGATTGATGGGATTATTACTTATTACAAATTGGTTTACATTCCATAGTAGTAATTTTTCCTTAGTTTGCCAAATTTTGTTGACTGATTAATTCTATTTAGTGTGTCTGAGCCTAATTTAGGTATCTATGGTATTTTATACATAACAGTGTGTCTATTTTCTTAACCTTTTTCTTCTTTGACAATTCATAATAGCATAATATTCTTAATAGCAATATTACTAACATTATTACACACAAAACATATTTAAACATAACTAACTCTTAATACAATTATTTAAACAAATTGAACATTCTAATTGTAGTCTTTTCCCGTGAAACAAATATGGGATTTGGCTTTAAATCCCAATTAATACAATGTTGCCGAACATTCAAAATAATATAAATCATGTCTCCCTTAATCTTACTTATAGCCTATGTTTCTTTTGTTTCATACATTTGGGGTGAATCATTAATTTTAACAGTCTTTTCTGTTATTACTGATCACTCATTATATTACACTTTTTCTTCCTTCACTTATCACTTTTTTTTCCACAGTATTCAGCTTATAATTATTTACAATATTGTTCTTACTTGGTATTGTACCTCTGTGTTGGATTTACATTATTTTTAACTTTTACTCTTACTTATTTTATAGTTTTATTTTACATTTTCTATTATTTTTCCTTGATAGAGGTAGTTTTTCTGTTTGTTTTATAGGATTGATCATTTTATTTTGTTTGACTGGGCATGTAATGTTTGTCATATTATAATAGTTAGATGAATGACTGCCTCATGCATGGTAAACGTTTGTTATCTGTCCAATTCACAAGACAGGAACTATCATGCTACAACTGCGTATAAAATATTGTCCAATATTCTGCTTTAAAGGCTTTTGCTATATGTGGAATAAGAAACTAATGGATTTTAAAGTGGTATCTATAGTGGAAGATTGACTAGAGACAAAATATTCTCCATCAGAACAATATTTTAAAGATGTAGAGAATATCTTATTAAGTCACATCACTTACCCATTGATTTAAAATCAACTTATGATAGTTGATTGAGAGCAGCTGACTGAGAGCAGCTTTATAAAACCATCTTACAAATGAACGTACCAGAAAAATTGATCTGATTGATCATGCTGACAATGAAAGAGGTTAACTTCATGACGAGTCCTGGGGGACTGCTCTCTCCCTTTCAATTCCATGAATGGCTAAGACAAGATGATATCCTAGCATGTTTCTTATTTAACATGCCACTATAAAATATAGTGAAAGAGTCAGAATTCAGACACAAGGAACTGTATTAACAGATACTAGCCTATGCTGATGGCATTGATATTGTGGCTGCTTAGGAAGAGGGTTTTCCATACTAGAATCATCTGGCAGGAATATGGGGCTCCAGATAAATGAAGAAAAACTATATGTATATTAAGTGGAGACCCTGTGAATAGGTTTGCCCTTTTTGAAATAGGCTATAAAAAATTTGAATTACTTTGTGTATCTGGGCTCACAGGAGAACTTAGAACTCCACAGAAGAATATTGACAGCTAACCATTGCTACTTTAGACTGCAGAAGCATTAGAAAAGCAGGCTGATTTCTTGTGACACCAATATAGGGCTCTATGGTGCTCTGATTAGGCACATGGCTATGGCTCTGATATCTGGGCAATCTCAAAGTCAGACAAATGTGATGTTTATTATTTGAACAAAAGACATTATACAAATCATTAAACTTGTACAGTTATTTATTAATTAAATAGAATTTATAAATATTTTCATAGTAATAATCTCTCTGATAGACTTTGCATTATTCATGTGTGTGTGTATATAGAAGACATTGAATACACTGTATCAACATTAAGTTGATCTCAACTATTGGAAATGTGATTTGTAATATGAAACCATAACTCTGAAAGTGCAGCCCAGGAAGGAAACATGATAAGACGTGAAAACGAATCTTGTTATTTTATGTTTAGAACATTAATTTTGTTTGAGAATTTTTCTCACTGTGTTAGCTGGGTGTCCAGTAAATATTAAAATGTATAACACAGAACTTAGAAATAATGTTTTTTTTTTTATATAAAATTAAATAGTTTAGGTGTGCTACATTAATACCTAATAAACATAAAAATAATTCTGTGAAAACACTTGAAATTAAATCGTAGTGAAATGTTGCTGTGGTTGGATACATTGCCCAAATGATGATGTTGATGAAAATGTCCCCAAAATGCTAATGTTGGAGCAGCATGGGACCAGGTGAGTTGGTTGACCAATGGTGTCGTCGGTGGATGGCTGAAAGTCTGATAAGGGCGCAGAACTGGAGAACATTAGTACAGGATTGACCCAACTGGGGGCTCTTTCAGGAAGTCAGTATCTACTGATAAGTTGTAGCACAGTTTTATGGATGAATTTTTGAAGTTCAGATAGCTATGGAATACTATTGTTATGCAATACGGAACGTACTGGTACAATGAAGAATGTTGTTTTACGGGTTTCTTGCTTAGCCCAGTATGTGCATGTTTCTGCCAAGGCCGCACTGAAGTATTCTCTAGAGTTTTCTAGTGCTTGTTAAGGACGCATATTATGGAACCGTGCACACTATAAATAGGTAACAGCTGCCGCTTAGTTTCAGTTTAAGTGGCAATTTATTCAAGTCAGTTTCGAGTTATTGTTTGGCGATTTACACAGTGCGTTTCAAGTGGTGTATTAGTAAAAAGTGATTATAGTTCGGACATTATTATTGCGTGTGGCCAATTTTAATTTCATTTTTGTAAGAGACTATTTTGTTGATTACAAACTGTTAATTGTGATAATTAAAGCTGGTTTTTAGTGGCTTTATTGGTGTCTTGTATTTTGTTTTCCACTGTACCATACGATGATCAGTAGACCATCGTAACACTATTTATTTTCACACTGCATACAGACATTGGACGATTTCAAGTACTATACTAGTGGTAGATTTATTTTCATATGGACTAGTTGACTTGGGTTCAAATTGTGCTTGCTATGGGAGAAAATAGAATCTGCCTTTTAGAGAGTCCACATGCCTCACAAGCTCAAGAGAGTCATATCACTGCCTAATAATATTTCTGTACTATGCTGTTCAGAGCACACATTACACAATAGTTGCTATGTATCTGTAAGAGGCTATGGGAACATGCACGCGCGCGCGCACACACACACACACACACACACACACACACACACACGAGCACGAGGGTGGGTGTTATACGAGGCTGATTTTATGATTTTATTTGTACATAGGACGTAAAGAAATAGGGCACAAGTCCTAATCTAGGAGCAGATTAAATAACAAAAATCTTGGATAATAATGGTATTTCTTTTCCATTATAAATATTAGTTATAGTATACAGTATATTAATTCGAATTAATTGTGTGCTGCTGTCAAAAAATTCTTTTATTGGTATAAAAGAGAATTTACTTTAAAAAACAGAAAATTGGTATAGAAAAAATAACATAAATATCTAACATTTTTATGTTTTGCAGATAACGAGAATTATTTTTGGTGTAATACAAGTCAAAACTTTATTTGTAGTAATAAGACATTTGTAGGAAGAAATTAATATGTTACATACTAGATTTACAACACAATGACAGTTGTAAACAAAGCAGTGTGTCAAAGGTACCTCCCCCACTAGTATTTCTGAATGTGAGTGTCATGATGTAATGAAGTTGGTGAATTAAGCCCATAGGTTTTTAGACACAGTGCTATTTGAAGGGGGAATAGATTTTGATTACTAAGACAGATGACAGTGTCTGTATGTAACTGAAATACCATAAGCAAGAATTGTTGTTTATAATTCTCAGAAAATTGAAACGTAATTTTAGTTTATGACTTATTAGACACTCTAAGAACCAAAATTATTAATTAAATGGCAATATCATTAAGTAGCTAAACTTCTAAATTGTTGTTTCTGGCATAGAACATACTGCACTCTAGAAAAGTCAACTGTTCCAGTAAAACTGGAAATTCAGTTACAATTAAGAAATATCTGAAGAGAATCAGATTAAAATTTTATTAGAAGACATTTAATATGTTACTATATGACTTAGAATTTTAGAAATTAACTAAGAGCTGATGTATAAAAATTTTATTATGGAGGAGAAAATTTTATATTAAAGGAGTATTGCTAGTTAGGATCTTTGGGTACGAAAAGAAGTGAAGACGTTATATGGTCTTCAATATTTTCAAATACAGGCTAGCATAGTCATCTTAGAACAATGGAATTATTATTAAATATCAGACACACACACACACACTGCTACATGAAGAGTTATCATTTACATGTTGCACATATGCATTTGACTACACATCACCATAATATTACTTTTGCAAAATTAATGGATACAATTAAACAGTATTCACTAAATTGTATGGAGCTATGGAATATGTAGCTAGTTAATGTCCATGAAACCTGATACTGGCTTAAAGTTTGTTCATTCTTAGATTGGAGCCTGATGTAAACAAAACCGTGTGCTTGTACTTGTACCGGATTGGTTAGATGAGTGGTCACATAGTGAAATCCACTGCTAGAAGTAAATTAGTTCCCAATTGATTATAATTAATTGATTAAAAATATATCAACAACCTTTTATTAATACAATTGGGATTAATACAACTAAAAATAAGGTAAATGATTTTATAATTCTTTGGATCTGGTAAGAAAGTTGTAACTTTGTACTGTATATGCGTATGCCTCTGTGTTGTATCACTCACAGTCAGTGCAGTATTTGTGTATATAAATGAATTCCCTAATCTGAAGATGTTTTAAGATTTTATTTTGATGAATATTAATAATTTCTTCTATATATAAACTGATTTTATATTATAGAAAGTTTTTGTATTTTATAGAAAATTGTATATACTGTACTATATGGAAATTTTGTATATTGCGTATACAATACTTTATACATGCAATACTGTTATGTCCTCTTCTTCTTCCGTCAGGGAGTAGGCAGATCACCATATTGTTATATACTGGTATAAAAAATAAATGACTGTCAGTTCCTTCACTGTTATTTATTAAGTCTGTCCAGAAATAATCTCTTCCACTTTTTCTAAAGTTCTCTTTCATGATCACTATCAGCTGTCGTCTTCATGTTCTTCTTAATTGCCCTTGGAAAAGCCAGAAGTGATAGGGAGTGCAATCAGGAATGTAGGGTTGCTAGATGATGTGATGTTTTGTCATAAAACCTCTCACAAGGCATGAAGAATGGGCAGTATATTGTCGTGTGAAACAGCCACCGGTCAGGTTGTGGCCATTTCCTTCTTACTGCATCTCTCAGAAGACAAAGAATTTTTATGTAGTAGTCTATTAATTGTCTGACCTTGTAACGGGACAAAATTTGGGTAACAAAATTTATATCACAAAGTAAAATATTTTATTGTAATGAAGTAAATCTGATTAAAACTGTAGAAGGAAAGTTCGTTAGGCGATGCCCAAATAAGGTGATTCTATTTTTAACCAGTGAATCACGCACAAGGCACGTTGTTGACAATGATACAGCAGTCTACCGCCGAAGTGGTGTCATGGTGAAAAACGGAATTTTACAGACTATGATGGGAGGAGAGTGGAATTCCGCCTAGAACCAGTTTCGAAGGTGTACTGAAACAGAATTGTAACAGAGACGCTAAGGAAACAAAACCAGTCGCCAAGGAATAGTTGAGCCATACGGTCATTTTGTGAGAGTGTAGGTAGGCCTACGCATTACAATTACGGTAGGCCTACCAATAATTGTGTTTAAAAATGTGAGAGAACAGTGACAAGCTTTTAAAATACTCAATCAGCGAAAGTGAAGATAATATAAAAGCGTCAGGACGTACATTTAGTTGTTTTATCAAAAAAGTGTCGTGCAACAGGTGGTGCAACAATTTGGAGACCACGTGCCAGATAAGTAACTGTAAAGGATAAAAATAATTGGAAAAAATTAATCAAAATTGGATTTAAATTTATAGTTTACTTTTGAAAATAAAAAATATTAAAATGATGAGATCTCAATAAGGGGGGTATATAGAGAGAAAGAGAGAGAGAGAGAGAGAGCGTGTGAGAGAAAAGGGGGGTGAGAGAAAGAGGAAAAGAGGAAAGTACTGATTTGTTATTGATTATTTTCTTTTAATTTAATTTGTTGTGAATTATATTTTTTGATCTAAACAATAACAAACAAGGTATTTTAATAAATTAAAATAAGATTTTTGTGCTATAATCATGTGTTAAATTAATTATTATGCCACAATACCCATAACCTTATCTCTGTATCAATAAGTTCGCCTAGACAACCCTGGAGTTTTTTATATAAGGGAATTCTGTTTATTTACTAAATTATTTTCTTTGGGGAGTGTAAATTGTTTCCACATTTACTCCATAAAAATGTGGTGGCGACCCAGGGACTTCGGGAATTTTCTGTTTAAAGGTAAGTCGTAATAAAAAGTAATAAGCGGGGTTAAGTTTCTTCTTTTTATTTTTACATATTTTTTCGTATAGTTACAACCTGGATGAACGAACTCATAGTGAACAACACCTTAATGATCAAAAACACTGTCAAGATGGTCTTGATATTACTTTTACTTTGCTATGCCTTCTTCAGACATGGTGACCGGGCAACGCCCATGAGGAAGTCTGGGCTTTTGTTTCAGAGTAATGGCCATAGAACTATTGTAATGAGAACCCTATAGAACAGCCAAGGGTGTCTTCCACCCGTCCCTCTGCTAGCCCAGCAGGTGAGGGTTTTGTCAAGGCCGCACAAAAAGTACGTTCCAGTGTGTTCAAGAAAACTTGAGATACGCATAGATGTTGTGATGTTTTGTCAAAAAACCTCTCACAAGGCATGAAGAATGGGTAGTATATTGTCGTGTGAAGCAGTCAGCCATCGGTCAGGTTGTGGCCATTTCCTTCTTACTGCATCTCTCAGAAGACAAAGAATTTTTATGTAGTAGTCTATTAATTGTCTGACCTTGTAACGGGACAAAATTTGGGTAACAAAATTTATATCACAAAGTAAAATATTTTATTGTAATGAAGTAAATCTGATTAAAACTGTAGAAGGAAAGTTAGGCGATGCCCAAATAAGGTAACAAGTGATTGACCTATAAAAGCAGAGCATCTGGCTTAGTCAGTCCAGTTTGTTGAGCGATTTTCCTTAGTGTGGATCGAGTGTTTCTCGAAGTATTGTGAGAAGTGTTATTGTGTTATAATTAGTGTGGAACTCTTATTATTTGACATTATTGCATGTGGACAAATTTAACTAGAATTATTGTACAAGTTGATTACAAATTGTTATTTGTGAGTAATTAAAGCTGGTTATTAGTGACTTCATTGGTGTCTGTACAGTAATCCCTTAACATTAGCGGATTTAACATTCGCGAAGCTTAACTATTCGCGAACCTACTAATGAGAAACAAATTTAACATTCGCGTATACACAACTTGGTTATTCGCGGATTAAAAAAAATATTGTATTAAATTGATTTTTTTTTTCATTAGAATATTATAATACTGTACTAATCAAGCTTACAAAAAACATTAAGACCACCTGCAAAATACGTAATACGTAAATAAAATTATTTAAGGGGTATGAGTAGACTTTCTTTGTATAGCCGATTCCGAGAATTCCAGCTGACTCCGTGCCGCACACATTGTGTAAACAATTCTGAGAAAATAGACTAGGCTATGGTTTATGTACCCCTCTGTTTACATTTCTCTCAGTTGTTAGTAAGCGTGAGTGACAAAAGGTTCGTGATGCCGCCTCCAGTAAAAAGAGTGAAAAAGGTTTTGCACCTTTCCGAAAAAATTAAAATATTAGATAGGCTACGAGCAGGAGAAAGTGCATCTGCTGTAGGTCGCTTTTTTTATATTAACGAGTCTATTGTTAGATCTATTAAAAAAAATGAAAAGGCTATAAGAGACAGTGTTGCAGCAAGTGCTCCAATCAGTGCAAAAAAACCGTACCTCAAGTGCGGAACAAGTGTTTGGAAGAAACTGAAAAAGCGTTAAGTGTCTAGATAGAAGATATGAACCAGAAGAAACTTCCGCTAAGTTGAGCTTTGATACGGGCCAAAGCTAAAATAATATTTGACCTTATCAACCTGGATCCTTCTGAATCATCGTTTAACTTCCAGGCGAGTAAAGGTTGGTTTGACAATTTCAAACATAGGCATAGTTTGCACAACATTAAGTTAGTTGGTGAATCGGCTTCCGCAGATCATGTAAGAGCTAAAAAATTTCTGGAAGAACTTGCTAAAATTATTGAAACTGGAGGATATCATCCAGAACAAGTGTTCAACGCTGATGAGACAGGGTTGTTCTGGAAGAAAATGCCGAGTAGAACTTTTCTGTCCAGAATAGAATGTTCAGCTCCAGGTTTCAAGGCCGCAAAAGACCGAGTTTCTCTTCTGTTATGTGCCAACGCATCAGGCGATTTTAAGGTAAAGCCAATGCTGATTTATAGATCGCAAAATCCTCGTCCTCTCAAAGACAAAAATAAAAACGAGTTGGCTGTTTTCTGGAAATCAAGTAAGAAAGCATGGGTAACTAGTGCATTGTTTCTGGAATGGTTTAATGACTGCTTCATTCATGAGGTGGAAAAATACCTCTCATATAAAAACCTTGGTTTCAAAGTTCTCCTCATAGTTGATAATGGATCTAGTCATCCATCTAGTTTAAAAGAGGCCCATCCCAATGTTGAAGTGGTTTTTCTACCCCCGAATACGACGTCGCTAACCCAACCGCTAGATCAAGGAATCATAGCTACGTTCAAAGCCTACTACACAAGAAGATGTTTAAAACGAATTTTGAACTTCATCGAAGAAAATTCAGAAGCTACAGTAACATATAGTTGGAAAACATTCAACATAGCAAATTGTATTGCCGAAATCGATGCATCATTGATGGAATTGAAAGAAAGTTCAATTAATGCTTGTTGGCGAAATCTTTGGCCTCAAGTGGTACAAAAGGAAAACCAGATGCCTTTAATTTCCAAACAAGTTGAAGAGATTGTGGAACTGGCTCATCAGGTCGGAGGTGATGGTTTCGACGATATGACGCGAGATGATGTTGAAGAATTAATAAAATCTCAAGAGAATGGTCTTACTGAAGAAGAACTAATAGAGATCATTGAAGAAAACGTCTTAGAGACCAACAACGACACTGAAGACGAGACCGAGAATCCGGAAACTGAAGGTAAAAGTTTTTCTTTTTTTTCTGTAAAGGTTTTCTAATTGTTTTAAGTTTTCTACAACTTAACATTTTTTATTGCAGGTAAAATATTTTCTTCAAAAGTTATTGGAGAAATTTTAAAGCTCCAACAACTGCTTGTTGAGAAAGCCATAGAAAACGACCCTTCACTGGTGAGAAGCCTTAAATTTAAAAGAGAAATCGAGGCAGCAACCCTTCCTTACACTGAAATGTATAATTGTTCTGTCAAACAATCACAGATCACAAAATATTTTCAACCATCAACTAGCAAATAAACTTTAACTTTCAATATGTATAAAGTACAGTATAATCAGTATCTATGTATGTTAATATTACTGCTTAATAAACATAGTACGTACATATTTTTTTCGTTTCAATTAAAATTTTACAGAACCTAACCCCCTTTTATACACAGGAAGATAGTCTCAACATTCGCGATTTTGACATTCGCGGAGGTTTCCGCGAACGTAACCCTCGCGAATGTTAAGGGATTACTGTAATTTGTTTCCACTGTACCATATGATGATCAGTGAGACCGTCGTAACACTATCACGACTCATCTCCAGTTATAACTTTTTCAAGATACTTTGGATTAATGTTAGTGATTTCAAAGAAGAATTTCAGCATGAAATTCCTGGTCTTATATGATAGGAGCTGCATAACAAATTTTGCTGCCAAAAACTCAGGTACATTTGTGCCTGTAATCCTTAGGTCTTCTTCTAATCCTTGCATTGTCAATTTGTGATGTTCATTGATTGCAGCTTACGTGTGTTCAACATTTTTGGGTGTTCTGCTTGTTAAATGATTTCCAGAAAATACTTCACTTTGAACAGATTCCTGGCCATCTTTGAAGCATTTGTACTGCAATTTTATTTTGGTTTCACTCATTGCTTTAGTTATAAAAATCTTGCAAACAGTTTTCCCAGATGAATGTTCAAGTTTTATTCAGAAATTGATAGTCACAACTGTCCACTGCATCCATAGTAAGTGCTACATGTATCTGATTAACTGCCAAGTTGCAGTGAGGTCAAGCATCCAGTTTATATAATATTCATAATGGCTGGATGCTTTCCAAATAGTTATATGATAAATTGAGATAGTTGTTAAATGTTCAAATGAGTGGCAATAGCCAATCAGTATGAAGGTGGTAGTTCTTAGTGTTGTTGTACACCTGTAGTAATTATTGTGCATTGTGTCTGTATGCATGCATGTGTTCTTTAAGTGTGATTACTTGTTTTAATTAACTGTAAAGAGTGCAGAAATCAAATTATTATGATTGAATTATTTCATGGCGGTTTTTTTATTTTTTTCAGCTTACTTCATAGCAAGCCAGATCTAACTGTTCAGGATGTTGAAAAGTCTTTTGATGGAAACATTTGTCGTTGCACAGGTTATCGTCCTATTCTGGAAGCATTTAAAACATTTGCTAAAGACAGCACCTGTTCAGATATTGAGGTTAACTTTTTTATCACAACATTAAGAATAAAAATAATATTGTGTCTGTTTTTAATTTTCAAAGACAATGTGCTTGTATGTCATGAAACATCATTTTCTACCATGCCTTTACCTGTATTAGCATTTTTTATTATAAGTTTGGACCATGCTATTAAATTAAAAAAAAAAAATTGTATAAGGTATAACAATTATTATGTTTCATTTTATGTTCAAACAATATTGTAGGTGCTAATAAAATTTATTTTAAAAAAGGGTGTGAAGAAAGTCAGCTAACATCTTTCTAAAACAACTTTACAAAATAATGATGCTTTGATTTGTAAAAGATGTTTTTTGTAACCATTAATGTCACCATGGCATTTGATTTTAGTCATAAACTATCAAGACAACTATTATAATGCCTACACTCCATCCTCAGTCAATAGCATGGTTTTGTATTTAACTTTTCTTTTATTAACTTTTATTTAACTTTTATTCAGTAGCCCTGTTTCTAAACCGAAATCATCTTAAATGACACCAGTTCCAGTTATAATGCCGAGAACTGGTAGACCCATAGAACCAAACCCAAACCAACTGTAACAGTTGAACCAACTGAACCGCCTAGCTGTAATATAATATAGCAAATAATTATGTAATGACATATCTGTCTAGTGATCTCTCATTCTTTATAGAACACCAAAATGTTATAGAATGGGATATACTTCACTTATACGAGGGGGTACCCAAAAATAACAGGATTTTTTTTTAAAGCTATGTATGTAATTTTTTTTACAAAACAACCTTATCACCTTCAAAGTACTCTCCATTACACTTAATACATTTGTCCAATCTGCGATCCCATTCCTGGAAACATTTTTCAAACTCGTCTGTTGTGATGGCCGACAGCTCCTGCCTCGTTTTTTTTTTCTTAACCGCTTCCACGTCATCAAAACGTTGTCCTTTCATGTCCCTCTTCATTTGCGGAAACAAGAAGAAATCACATGGAGCGAGGTCAGGTGAGTAAGGGGCGTGGGGCAAGGGAGTCATGTTGTTTTTTGCTAAAAACTGGCGCACTGAAATGGCTGCGTGAGCAGGTGCATTGTCATGGTGGAAAACCCAGTCCCTCATCTGCCACAAATCGGGCCTTTTTTGTCGCACATTGTTATGCAATCTTTTTAAAACCTCCAAATAGAAAGCCTGATTAACAGTCTGACCTGGTGGGACGAATTCAGAATGCACTACCCCTCTCACATCGAAAAAACAAATGAGCATCGTCTTGATGTTTGATTTCACTTGAGGAGCTTTTTTTGGGCGAGGCGACAATGAAATTTTCCACTGGCTTGACTGTTGTTTAGTTTCGGGGTCGTAACCATAGCACCATGACTCGTCACCAGTAATGACCGTGGAAAAAATCTGGGTTGGTTCGGAGCAGGTCTTTCAATGCACGGCATGTTTCAACTCGATTCTCTTTTTGCTGTTCAGTCAGGACCCAAGGCACAAATTTTGCAGTGACCCTTCTCATCCCCAAATCTTCTGACAAAATTCGCTGAACCGAACTCCCAAGTTATTCCAGATAACTTACTAATCTCTTCAATGGTCTGTCGGTCTTCAAGCACGATTGCATGAACTTTTTCAACATTTTCGTCAATTCTGGAAGTTGACGGACGTCCAGAACGACGTTTGTCATCAATTGACATTTCACCTTTGAAACGAGAAAACCATTGGTACACTCGAGTTTTTCCCATAGCACTATCCTTGTAAGCTGTTTTCAACATCACAACAGTTTCTGCGGCGTTTTTCCCAAGCAGGAAGCAGAATTTCACAGCAGCGCGCTGTTTACTTAAATCCGCCATGACAAAAAATGAGGAGCAAGCGAAACTGCTTTTACAAAACGAATTACTGTGACCGGACACAACCTTCCCAGGCGACAACAATGACGGCACTGAACTCGGAACGAGTTGCGCTACGCTCGCCTAGTGGGAGAAATGCGTACTATGTAAGCTCCGCCAATTGCAGCGCTATTCCGGTTATTTTTGGGAAAATAACCCCCCTTGTACCCCTTCGTATATCCTGTTTAGAGATCAATCTTTTTTCTTGACACACTCAAAGAAGTAAATTACCCCATCACTATATAGAACATATAGTTCCACATGAGGAATTAAGTAACATAAAATATGAAATGCATAACGGCATGTGTAAATATGGTAGGTATTTGTTTAAGCACTGTTTCTTGCTTTGTCAGTAAAACATATTGTAGTTTGTTTTGTGCTGCCTAATGAGTTTACATGGTAAATCAGATTATATGGTTTCTTGCATTATGCAAGTTGCATTAGTACATAAGTGTAAAAAGAATTTAAATATAAACAATAAAAAAAAATAGTTTTTTAGCCAATATTCTGAAGAAGAGTGGCTAAGAGTATACACAGATGGATCTAAAATTCAAGATACTGGAACATGTGTCAGGGTGTATTGACATCTGTTCTCCCATTATGTGCCAATAAGTGGATATAAAATTAACTTCAGTGGAGAAATTGAAGTAAACAACTAATCTACCATTCCAATATCTTTCAAAAACCAGTACTTAACATGGACTTCCAGGCCACCATTCAATCAGTATCATAAAAGTGAATACATGAATCATAAATGACCACAATCAGTGAAAATACAAATCATTAATGTTCTAAATTTTAATTAAATTCCAAACACAAATTCTGAAACATCTAAAGTCTCTCAACAAAATTATTATGCTCCAGTGGTTCGTGGGCCATATAGTGGTTTAGAGAAGTGAAACCATTGAAGTCTCTGAAACCAGAGGCACTGAAGTCCACCCAGGGGAGAAACCTTTGGATGTGAACTCTATGAAGAACTTTTTATCATGTCAACTTCATGAAATATATAGAAAAGAAGCAGCATAACATGCAAATGGGAACAATTGAAATATAAAGGTGACAATTTTCATATTAATAACTGGCCGTGACTGTCATGCAGTACATCTTGCATGAATGATCTAGCAGTCAAGGGAATACACCATTTTCCGTGCCTCAAATTCTACCATGGATGTTGACCACTATACTGGTCCTGCACTGTACTGGACTCAATCCTGCCTATCAACAAAAGGCTAACATAGCTATACTTTATTGGGATGCCAGTAGGAAGATGCAATAATTTTTATGTGACCATAAGAACAACAATAACACGTTTATTATTTGTAAACACATAACACAATTTCTTAAAAATTCAGTCACTACTACCACAATAAAGCATATGACCAGTGAGAGTGAAAATACATAATGTATTCCAGATTTGACTAGTAAACTTGTTTGTCTAAAAGTGATATGTGAAATACACTTTTGGTTAAGATCAAACTGTGAAAAGAATAATAATACTAACAGTGTCATGCCAGAATTAGAAAAGATGATTCACTTGTTACAGATGATAAGTGCACTTTTAAAAACTATGTGTTGTACACTTATAATGTACAAATCTAAAAAAGTAGACTTTTTTAACAGTGTCTGCTAAGAAAATCAATATACTTAAAAAAAGGAAATAGTTAATTAGAGAAGGTCGCAAGAAAATGACTAATGTGTATTATTGTGATTGTGCAACTGGAAAAGTGTCTATCCTGATATAGGAAATGACCATCAATATTGTATTAAACAACTAGATAATAAAGATGGGATTATATTCTTAGTCATTATTCAAAACAATAAATTTATTTGTCTTGGCACAGAGTGATCATGTGAGTGATACAACTGGGAGATTCATTATTCACAGTTGGGATTTTTTAAAATTAAAGAGTCAGAAGTTATGTCATGACTGACTTTGGGATGGAAATATATTAACACACCTACCCGTGTAAAACTTGAAGTGTGAATTGAGTGTACAAGTGCCCCACTTTGACGTGAACTGTATTACAAGATTAAATGAAGATGACAATACATTTGTACTAAGTGTATAAATTTGTTGCAATTTGTAGAGTTAAACTTTGTTAAGATTGTTTTAATATACTAATCATGATGATTTAGAAGTTTAAGCCACTTCTTGAAAAACATGGTAAACAGACAGAGAGGAAGTGTGTAAGAAACACTGAAAATGAGTAGTAGATAAGTCATATAAAAATGAGTAGTTCACAGTCATATAATATTCGTTTTGTTATATATATATATATATATATATATATTGCAACGATATGTTTAGCATAAGTATATGTATCAACCCCTGACTGAGGTATGATAACATACGAACGCACGTATGAGATATATAAGATGTAAATAATAAAAATAATGTAATAATTAAGCGTTAGATAAAAAAGATAATAATATAAGAAATAAACGTAGTACCGGTATTTAATTTTAAAATAAATAAATATTGTAAGTGAGCCTGCATATGGAATTAAAAGCTTAAATGGTTTTTAATCATAGCGAAGGGGAGAAACCGACACCCGCCAACTGGCAAAGGTGATGTCATAACGACGTGCCGCCACTTCTGTATCAGTCTGCGTGTGTGTGCTAGTGTACAGGTGTAAATGACAGACAGGTTGAATTATGCAGACGAGGGTGGAAAGTTTTACACAGTTTTTTAAATACTGAACGAGAACCAGAAGTCACACGAATCAGCGACGTATGTAAAAACATAGCTAGCACCTGGCGCTATCATTGAAGACTAATTGGTCATCGATCGTGGGAACCGTTCAGCCACCGTGTGAAATTTTGCCATAACTGCCATAATTTACACACCTTAATATTCATAATTTACATAAACAAAGTTTAATAATATACCTAACGATTTGTGAAATAATATTTACAAAAAAGTGTGCGCTTCATAGAAAGACGCGTAGGTTGAAATTAGCAATTAAATCGACGCGTGGACCTGTTCAATTTTGTCCAAACAGTTTCCAACAGGAATGGGACGGAGGCAGCAGTATAAAACCCCAGCGAGCAACACACTCTTTCTCAGATGAACTCAGAATAGTACGTAAAATCCACGCATCTCGCAACCGCGAATTTTACAAAGTCTAGTAATGTTTTTCAACAGTATTACATAACTTGAAGTGCGATGGAACCAGCAGTACGTCGGTGCAAGTATTAATGAAACACGAGTTATTTTAAAAGACGATAATATCGAATCTACGAGAAGTTGTAACCATGTGAACTTCGAGAAGTCTACATAGAACTTCTAGACATCTACGAGGGACAAGATAAGAAGAGGAGAGGAACCAGAGCAGAATACGAGAGGACGCAGGGACAGCCACATGCAGCTACATCCAGCCGTACATCATCACGACGAGAGGTCCACGTCTGAACTCAGCATCCAGTAGACGGAGCGAGGAATTTCAACGACGCAGAGACAGAGAAGATGATACCGAAGAGGATCAACAAACACGAGAGTCCCGATGACGGTAACGACAAAGTTAAATGGTTACAGATAAATGCAGGTGAAGTCAGACATTTATTTAATATTATAAATGACCCTGTGGTCTATCGAAAGAAGCTCGAGATTCCATATACAAGTTTACAAAAACATTAGTATATTTTTATTTTCCAGAATGAGTAATAAATAAGTTCAAAGAATAATTGAACAAAGCATATAAGTTAAATTTATTAATCTCATACATAAATGGTCAATAATAGAACCATATTTATTTTATAGTTTATATTTTATTAGAAAATTCAAGTATGAGAGTTATTTAAAGTGATGATTTTAAATTAATTGAGACATTAATAAGATAATTAATAAAAGTAATAAAATGTTCTCTATTAGTAATTTTTAATAATTTAATTAATTAATATTTTATTAAGTGGTATATAATAAAAACCACATTTGCAAAGACAAGATAAATAGTCAATTTCAGACGGGTGAATCACGTATTATATTAATATATGTGCTATGTATTATATGTCTGTAAATATTTCAGGTCATGTATGTTTTATGTTTGTATATAATATGTCTTAGAATATAAGAGATAAGATTTAATTTTAATTATATAATAAAATATAAAATTATAATAAAATATGGTTCTATACTGACCATTTATTTATGAGATTAATAAATTTATATTCTTTGTTATCAATTATTATTCTTTAAACATTTATTGATTATTCATTATGAAAAATAAAAATATAATAAAGTTTATGTAACCTTGTATATGGAATCTAGAGCCTTCTTTTGATAGACCTTAGGGTCATTTATAATATTAAATAAATGTCTGACTTCACCTGCATATTTCTGCAACCATTTAACTGTGTCGTTACCGTCACCTGGACTCTCGAGTTTGGGATCCTCTTCGGGTATCACCTTCTCTGTCTCTGCGTCGTTGAAATGACTCTCTCCGTCTACTGGATGCTGAGTTTTGACGTGGACCTCTGGTCGTGATGATGTACGGCTGGATGTAGCTGCATGTGGCTGTCCCTGCGTCCTCTAGTATTTTGCTCTGGTTCCTCTCCTTGTCTTGTCTTGTCCCTCGTGGATGTCTCAAAGTTCTATGTGGACTTCTTGAAGTTCATCGACGTTACAACTCCTCGTAGATTATGATATTATAGTCTTTTAAATAAATCGTGTATCACTAATACTTTCACCGACGTACTGCCGGTTCCATCGCACTTTAAGTCACGTAATACGGTTTAAAACATTATTTAACTTTGTAAAATTCGCGGTTGCAAGATGCGTGGATTTCACGTAGTGTCTGTTAATGATCTGAGAGAGCGTGTGTCGCTCGCTGGGGTTTTATACTCCTGCCGTCGTTCAATTCCCGTTGGAAACTGTTTGGACAAAGTTGAACAGGTCCGCACGTCGATTTAATTACTAATTACAACCTACGCGTCTTTCTATGAAGCGCACACTTTTTTATAAATATTATTTTACAAATCGTTAGGTACATTATTAAACTTAACTTATGCAAATTATGAACATTAAGGTGTGTAAACTATGGAAGTTATGGCAAAATTTCACACGGTGGCTGAACGGTTCCCACGATCATAGACCACTTCATGTCCAATTGTAGCGCCAGGCGCCAGCTTTATTTTTACATATGTCACTGATTCGTGTGACTTCTGGTTTTCGTTCAGCACTTAAAAAACTGTGTAAAATTTTCCACAATCGTATGCATAATTCAACTTGTTCTTCATTTACACACTAGCACTAACACACAGACTGATACACACACGGCTGCCTGTTGCTATGACGTCACCCTTGCCAGTCAGTGCGTGTTTCTTCTCCCCTCGCTGTGTTTAAAAACCAACTAGGCTTTTAATTCCATATGCATGCTCACTTACAATTATTTATTTATTTAAAATTAATTAATACGTTTATTTCTTTTATTATCTCTTATACCTAACGCTTAATTATTACACTATTTTTATTATTTACATCTTTTACATCTCATACGTGCGTTCGTATGTTCTCATACCTCAGTCAGAGGTTGATACATAGACTTACGCTAAACGTATCGTTGCAATATATATATATTACTTTAATATTTATAACTAAATTTACCTCAAGATATACTTTTTTCCTATTAGGAACATGTTTCGAGAGTTCCTGTACTCTCATCTTCAGCCTTCGCCATCTTGTTTCTGGTGAAGTATTTGTGTGTTGGCTTCTGGATGTTATTGTAATATATTCAGGTCTCAGACCAGAAGCAAGATGGCGAAGGCTGAAGATGGGAGAACAGGATCTCCCGAAACATGTTCCTAAAGGAAAAAAAAAATATATCTTGAGGTAAATTAGTTATAAGTATTATAGTAATATATATATATATATATATATATATATATATTGTACCATGACAGATAATCCACTTAATAAAGATTACAATATGATCATAATTAAATATCAATTACATTAAATAGCAAGAAAAATTCAAATGAAAACAAATAAATATCAAAATAAAATACCACCATAAAGGGAAAAAGTAAAAATAAAGAAACACAATGCAACAAAAATGTATAAAGAAAAATAAACCCCAAAAAACTAAAATAAAATAAGGATAATACCCAGGTAGGGTAGGAGTAGGTAAGGAAGATACCCAGAACAGACCAACGGACATGATAAAACAATGTTACCTTGAAGAAACCAAGAAGGAAGAATTTTGAAGAAACAAAATTGTAGGATGGGAGGACTACAAGATATACCCAAGGGAAACCTATTAAAAAGAATATAACAAACCCCGAAAGAGATTAAATGTCACCAAAGAAAGTTAACACCCAAAACCTGATATTAATGTAAAATACTTATAAACAAAGTGTTTAGTGTTGTAAGTAGAAGTGCACCCACTAAAGTTATTGTGTAATGGAATAAACAAATCTTCATAATCCCTTATAACTAAGATTTTGGTCTTAGAATATTGTAAAACTCAATTAGAGATAAGATCCAAAAATATAAGTGAACAGGTGCAAGTTATTTCAGTGTATTATATAAACTTCAAGTATAAGTGTGACTAATACTTCAACTAAGTACATGTGTACCATTAAACAACTTTAATGTTTTCATTGACTACAGAAATAAAATTTTATAAAATATTCTTATGAAAACAATTACTAATGTTTCTAAGAAGGTGCCACTTTTTATCTAAAAACCTTCATTAAAATGTAAAGGATAAAGTGAGAGCAGGTGGTGAATAAATAAAGTGACAATCTTTAGATACCAAAATAAAAACAGATAAGACTACAACCAAAATAAGTTTAAGAAAAAAATAAAAAAAATAAAGGGCTTGTTATGTTTATGTTAAAGCCCATGAACTCCATAATTCAATGTGGGGAGTAGAATATAAGATTTTATTATTATAAAAATGTTTAATAGTATTAATCCAGACTAAAATGTCTAAGTATGGATACCACACTCTTTTTATAAAATGTTTATTATATGTTCATAGTAGTAGTTAAAACGAAAATGTCAGAATTTGAATACCATATTGTTAATTTCAAATATTGTGTAGGTATTATGAGTATGAATATGATACTACATGTTCTGTTAGTTAATTAAGGAGATTTTAATTAATATTGTATTAAAATAAGAAAGTCAGAAGGGGTATAAACACAGTATTATTCAAAAACATTATATGTAAAACCAGAAAAAATCTAGGCCAAATAGGAAACTCCAACAACATTATAATTGTTAATTAAGTTAAATAAACCAGTTAAACTGATGGAATTTATATAAGGTGAATCAGTCACCAAATACTATAACTAAAACTATACTTTAAAAGGATAGTATAAAAAGATATATAAAATTATTGAAAAAATTGGAAATATGATAACTGAAAATTCAGAGTGGGGAGTTATAAATTATTGAATAATAATTAAAAGGATAACTAATTAATAAAATTACAATGAATTAAGGGAAGATAAACATTTTTATTTCAATCTGAGATTGAATACCATCCTAAATATAACATATTAAAATGGCATCATTTCATAAAGAACAGGAAGTAATTTTTTAGGCCTACTTTTAAAAAATACAGAAATATGGCTTTTTAGAGAAAAAACTTTGTAAAACTATCTTATTTGATATCAAATCAAGCAGCATAAGCTGAAGAAAAGGATTATGTATTTATTATTTAATGAAATTAATTAATAACCAAAATATATTCTGTGATATAATGAATCTTTCTTACATGTAGCGGAAACGATTAAAAATTGAAACAATACATTGCTAAGATTAAATTGGCTAAGATGTTTAAGAGCACAAAGGAAGTAAGACAGTTCTTTATTAACGTTCGTAGTGTACGGTTGAGTAAGTGCTAGCTACATAATAACCTATATCGGAACCATTAATGGCGTATAAAAGTTGAACCTAGCCTACAGTAAATTTTTGAGAATTTAGACAAAACAATATTAAACCTTAAATTCAGTGAAAATTAACCACTACAAACATTGAATCAAGTGAATACACAACAGAAACTAGTTAATTGACCACATGAACCTCTAACACTAATAATTCCTAATAACTAAAACGAACTTTATGACACCAGTAACTTAACATTATCACACACATTTTTATCGAGTGAATCACAGAACATTGAACGAGAGATACTACAATAACAACAGAAATATTAATCACTGCTGTGAAGACGAGGAAGCATTGGAAAGGCAGCTTTATTGGAAGAAAATTTCAGCAACATAATTCCTGTTTTACATCAGCAGCTCCGAAGCAGCCATTTTGACTCCCGGCATTCAAAGCGCACACGATTACTAGTATTCGTCTACACTTCATTGGTTCGAGCTTTTCATTTTATAAACATTATATATTATTAAATAACGTTGTAATTTTTAACTATTAAGCTTTTTAATTGTAAATGTTATACTCTCTAACCTTACCCTTCTCTGACTATATAATAATATAACCGTTCAAAGAACCTGAAAAATTAATATTAAATAACATATGTACCAACAATCGATCGCCCTATGAACGAGTCGAGCATTATATGATAATCGATTTTAAATCGATACTTTTAAAACATTTGTTAATAAAATTTAGAAATCCTACAATTTGGTTTTAAATTTATTTATAAATTTAATAAATAGAGTATTAGTGAACAACAGGACTACAAGAAAGGCGGCCATTACTCAAGTGGAAGTAATACATACGATTAAGAAGAAATACCGCTAATCGATCAGTGAATTAGACAATCCTATTAATGCTGAATTTAATTACAGTGAACACTAAGCGATATTATTAACCAAATTGACTCAAAGGAACTTAAAATTTTAACACCACACAATTACAAGAATTATTTCCTAAAATATTAACATCAACCAAAACTTAATAAAAATTTTTTTCAAAATTTAAATAACGCAAAAATTTTTTATTTTGTAAACGAACCACGAAATTTATTAGTTTCGTTACAATATATATATAGTGGAGAGGGGGTACATTTGAACTGGAGGCACATTTGAACAGTGTCTATTTCTCACAGTTATCTAATACAATAATTTAACTATTTTACCAGTATGTTGGTAACACTACATCCTACAAACCTCTTCAGTCAGCAGCCATTTTGCTTGCAGTTGAAAACATTTGTTTAAAGAAGTCTGTTTTAGACATATTTTTGTGACTCTCGAAGCTTGAATTTGTAAGAGTCTGGTGAATTCAAGAGAGTGTAACAACATTGTAACGAGGTGCCCATTAAAAGTAAGTTTAATTCTTAATATTTATATGTACTCAGTTGTATGGTTTGCTTAACATCAATTATATGCAAGTCACTTTTGTTTTAGAATATCTTAGGGGGTACATTTGAACATGGCATGTGGGGCACATTTGAACATGTTCAAAACTGCCCCTGACATGTAATTTTTATTAAAATAACATTTATTAAAATGCAAATTTTGTCTGAAAACAGGCAAGCAGGTAGATAGCGAATTAACCCCAATCAAATATAGAAGCAAAGAGGATACAACAACCGAAGTCGGAGCATCTAGACCTTTTAATGAAACCTGTACACCAGAAAGTATCCGGCCATATCCTTTGTCAGCAATGAATGAAAAAAGAAATGGAGATACACCAAGAAGGGGAAAGAAGAAAGGTAAATCTAGAATTCTTACTTCTACACCAGAAAAGAATAAAATTATGGCTGAAACTGACAGAAGATTAAGTAAGAAAAGTTCAAAAATTTCAATCGAGTGTATTTCTTAAAAATCAGCAGTCAAAAAGAAGACTGTATGATAAAGAACCAGAATCTAACAGTGATGAATTCTTTGAAGAATCCAGTCGTGTTGAAAATGAAGACGTACGTGGTAAAGAACATGATATGATTTCAGAGAAGAAAGTAAACTTCGAAGATTTTCAAGTAAAGGATTATGTGATAGTCAAGATTGCTACGAAAAAGAAGATTATTTATTACATTGGAGAAGTGTTAGACAAAGATAAGGGAGAATGTGTTGTTAAATTTTTAAAGAAAAGCACAGACAGTGTCACATTTTTCTTTCCTGAAAAAGAAGATAAGTGGACAGTTGAAATATCTGACATAGTAGCTGTGTTGCCACAGCCTATAAGAGGTACAACTCAACGATCAATGGGACTGATGACTTTGAAAGTAAATCTAAGCGACTTTAGATTGGGTTCGGTCAGTTGACCGTTGTTTATTAAGTACAATTTAATAAACTTTGCTGTTGTCTTTGTTAAAAACAATTTATTAAGAGCTAGTTTTTATTATAACTAGAATTAAATATTAATACACTACTATGTTTCAATAATAATCCAGCTATTTATCAAATTAAGAAGTTAATCTAATACGAAGTATGTTTAGTTCAAGAAAGGTTTTGATGTGAATTATAGTTTATGCCTATAGTTGCTTGTTATTCAATTCCATCAGTATTTCAATTTAAACCAGTTGGTTTTTCAAAATACTGTTTACATTAAAAATTACAAGTTTATTAAAATGAATTAAAATAATTATGTTTATAAATCTGTATTGTTGCTGTTTTTGACTTTATTTTGTTTTTAAGTTTAGTTATTGTTTTTGATATTTTCTTTGCCACTAACGGAGTAACTTTAATTTGAAAAGTTAACAAAATTTTACAGTTTTATTTATAAAATGTCAAAGAAATTAAAAAAATTTTCAAATTAATCATATTGTTCAAACGTGCCCCATGCTCATTCAAATGTGCCCCACTATGGGGCAGGTTTGAACAAAAAACTATAGTTATAGAAAAATTATAAAAAATTAGTTATATTGTAATAATTTATTATTTTGTTTTATAATCTTATACAAAAATAATTGAAGTGTTTGCAACATATAACAGAATTGTTTTTTAGCCCTTGGTCCTGATTACAGAAAAGAAATAATAAAAAGTGTTCAAATGTGCCCCCCTCTCCGCTATATATATATATTTCAATCACTTTCTGCTACAGTCCGTTTCTTGATGTATATAATACTATAATACTTATAACTATTTTACCTCAAAATATATCTTGAGGTGAAATAGTTATAAGTATTATAGTAATATATATATATATATTTTTTTTTCAATCACTTTCTGCTACAGTCCGTTTCTTGATGTATATAATACATTTAATATTTATAATTAAATTTACCTCAAGATGTACAAATACAAACATAAAACACAAAACAAACTAATACCAGAACAAATACAAATCAATACAAAACATGACACAATATTCAAAGCACTCAACATCGAAAATACACAAAATACAAAAACATATACCACAATCACACACAATAATACAACTTTAAAATACCAAAGACCAACAAACAACCTTAATTGCATCCAGCAGCCAACACACAAATACTTCACCAGAAACAAGATCGCGAAGGCTGAAGATGAGAGAACAGGAACTCTCGAAACATGTTCCAAATAGAAAAATAACATCTTGAGGTAAATTTAATTATATATATATATTGTAACATTACATAACCCATGCCCAAATATGATAACACAGTCACCCCACTCTAAAGGTCAGAAATGGGTATTATGTACCTAGCTATAGAATACTTTGTACTACAGAACACTATAAACAATAACAAAGTGACATATAGTGTACAAAGTGAGATATAGTGTACATAGTGAGAGGGTAAATTGTTAAAAAGGAGCATCTCACAGATTTATACTGTAGATGGAAAAACAATCAATTGTAGCAGTGGACTATATTGCTGCTGACAAATTTTGTATTTTGTTTGTATTTTGTATAATTTGTATTGTGTAGGCCACCAAGGTCTTGTACCTAGGTATAATTTTTATGTTTAATATAATAATTGTGTTTAAATATAAGATAACCCAGGGTTAGATATAAAATAATAATAATATAAAATAATACTATATGAGCAAAATGGCATAGGAAAATAGTTTAGAGTAAGGATACTTTAAGCAAATAATAAATAAATACAATTGAAGGAAATTAAAATATTAAAGACCTATGTATAAGCTTAAGAGAAAATAGAAAGAAAAACCTTAGATAAATTAAATTGGATTATAAACAAAATTTAAAAATGATTATTTTTCTATAAAGAAGAAATAAATTTATAATAATTAATAATAGCCTGTATACTCAAAAGTATATAGATTCACCAATAAAAAACGATACAAAATTCTTGGTTACTACGAGTAACCAACTAACAAGATTGAAATTGAATTGTTAAAACGATTGGGAAGTGAACGTTTGAAAAAAAGTGTAATGCCTATTGTAACGATCTAGAAGACTCAGTCGTCTCTGTAAAATGTGTTTACACTTGTTTTTTATGTGTATAAGTGTTAATGTGGTGTGTTCGCCTCACACCGGTCGTTACAATAATGGTTGTCACTACTGATGTCTGTAGCGTGGTCTCAATTATCAGTACAACCTACCTGTTTATTCATAGGGGTTGCGAATCCCGGGTGGCGCCAAATTGTTTATATTAAAACAATTAAATTTGTTAAATTACAAGTTAATAAGTGTTGTTAGCATTGACGGCTGGAGCGTTCGAATGCTTCCGCCGCTGTACAGGTTGTCGTATTGTCCACTCGTGATGAGCGCTAGTTGGTTACTTATTAAAATTTGCTAACACACATATATTATACAACGTCCTATGAAATAAAACGATGGTAATACTCTGTACTGTAATTTTAATGCAAATTTAGTCATTAATTAATATGACAAAAGGATTATAAATGATTTAATAACAAATTGCTCCGGCTTAGAACATGAAACACAAATATCTCAAAGTTGGTGAAATTGGTTTTGAAACAAATTATTTTGATGCTGTCATGGCCTCTGTTTACATACAATATATTAATCTGTTCAAAAACTGGGGTTCTTTGGATTATAAAATAAAACATAAAAGTTGGTTACATTAAAAAAGTACACTACCATACCTTATACGTACTTAAATAGTATAAAGTGTTTTTACAAATTGTTCGGTAGTGTCGTATTAGTTGTTACAAACTTCGCACACTAATGCGAGGTTATATTTTAATTAACAATTGTTTTACGTAAGTTGATTATGCTTCAGACCTTTGAAAGAAAATTAATTTTGTTTAATAGTGAGATATTTTGATTGACTTGAGAAATATTTAAAGTAATTTGGTTTCTGGGATAATTGAATTTAGTTGATACTTATCAGTTCAGACAGTGGTGATATGTTGTCGTCTGGGGTGATGGAAATTCTGCAATTTTGGGCTGGTTTAGGCTTCGGGCATCTTCTTCTATCTCGTCTTGGGACTTTCTGCTATTTAATTTCTTTTATTTGGTTCCAGGACATCGTTTAATATTAGAAGCTCTGCATCTACTCATCATTGGTTCTTGTAGTCGATTTCTGAACGTCTTTTGAACTTTTTAATGTAAAATTTTAGTCATCACAATCTTGCGTACCGCTTACCCACGCGTCATTTTTCCAAGTCTAATAAATTTAATGGAAAATTAGTATTCAACGGCCCGTTTCTATGGTAACAGAAACCCTTTGATTGGTTAAGGCCTCTATTAAAAGCATTGTTATGAGATTTGAATTTTTATTCAAATTTATTATATATTTTCTGAATGATTTTATTCCTTTATCGTTCCTTTGGGGTAATAAATAATATCACTATTGTCGTTATTTCCTTTCAAAGTTTAAAATGATACCTCATAAGGTCATATTCTATAATACATTAACTTTAGTCTAATTATTTGACATTTGATAAATTAGATATCTCTTTTAAATTAAACTTTTATAATAACATTTCTCTTTTAAAATGATTTATACATAATTACTGACTATTTACTGGTCTTAGATTAGTAAATTTCCTTGTGAATTTGTTACAATTGATCTTTGTGTGTGTCTGACAGTTATGCATTTTCATAGCCAAAAGTAGCCATGATGGTACCTTACTTATTTCTTTTAAATTACATTTTAATTCAGCCTGATGGGCTTCATTTTGTTATGATAATTGTTTGTGTTGCGTTTTGATTCTGTTTGTGTTCTGATTACAAATCAATATAGTTTTCACTATCCATATTTAAAATATAACAATTAGGCTTATGGACTGCAAGTTCCTTTCAGCCATATCCTATTCATAACATTAAAACAAACTATTCTTTACAAGTTATTAGTTATTGTTGATATAATATTTATTTCATTCTTTTGCTATTACTTTGAATGAGAAACATCATCACTTCTTTCAAACTCATTAAATTGATTTCCCTTCTAACATGGGGTGTTTCATTAATTGTATACTTAACTTTAATGCAAGTTCTTATTTCCTTACTACTACCTTCCTCCATTCCATGTTAACACAAACTGTTTTTACACGGGCTTTCTCCCTGAATAATGTTATATCCTTTACTTATCTCTATTTTAAATACTATTTTTAATTATTCTTAATTATATAATTGTTCATAAGCTCACTTACATCATTGATTGGTTTACCAATGATTTATTAAGTGTTTTCTTATCTATTATTATTTTTTATTACTGATAATATCTATTTCCACGTATCACTTTCACCTTTAATTAACTGAGGTTTATCACTGATACACTCACTATTTTGGGGTATTAACACATTCACTATTGCACTTTTTTCTTTCACTGTTTATATTAAGTGTTACTTAGTGGGTAATCCCTATACTTATTTCTCTTTTATTTCTCACTATTTTTCATTATAACATGATACTTGTTATTAATGACATTTGGTTATTTACTTTTCATTAAATCTAACTTTAATAATTGGATTAGTGTACTTTTCTTTACTAAATTACTTGTTAACTGCTTCTTGTTTAAAACATTTACAACAATAATATTAGTTTTCCTTAGTGTATAATTACTTGGGGTTTATTTACAGTATGCTATATTTGAGTATACCATTTCTCCCTTTTATATGTGGTGTTTGTTACTTCTTAGCTTCACTTTGTCTCCTCTTCCTTCTTCCTCTTCTTCTTCTTCATCTTCTTCAACTTCAATTGTCTTCATTTTGATTCGGTTCTCCTCTTTTCATCTGGTTTAATTTCTATTTAGTCGTAGGAATTTTCACTTCCTCTAATTGTCCTTGATTCTGGTTTCTTACCTTCTTTTGTTAGTTATTACTTGTTTGGTCAATCACCTTTTTCTTGGTGTTTGTTTCGTGGCTCCCTTCTTCTTTGTTTTCTGTTGTTGGGTCAATCACTTGGGTTGGGTAATGTCGTCGTTCGTCGTGTCATAGTTTTTATATTTTATTTATTTTTAAACATTTTATTTGATATGAAGTATATTTACATTTAGAATTATCTTTTTTATCCCTGGTACTGGGGTGGCTTATTTGTGTTGTAACACTATTTAAAATTTGAAAATTAATGAATACTTTTGGAATAAACAGTGCGAAATTTAATAAAAATTGACGAGAGATGTACACTTTCTATTAGAACTTCTTCAAGTAGCACCATCCACGCCCTTTATTTGACGAAACTTTGAGAAAATTTAACGACTAGTTCTACGCCTAGTATCCTGTACTTCGAGATTTGGGTGAGATCGTATCCTAGTAAATTTAACTAAATTACATCTCAACTATAACTTCATAACACTAGAAACAGCACCATATCTTTAAACACTTCAGGAAAAGAGGTGAAAACAAACTTTATTATTTTCGTTAACAAAAAAAAATCATCATAACGAATCTCTGTGAATTTCTAGTCGCCATTAAATAGTTTTTGTGTATAGCGAAGGAACGTAACCTGCGATCTGGCGGATAAACCCGGAACTACATACTAAAGAAAAACAAAATATAATCTATTTTTTTTATGTAAAGCTTGGTATTAAATTACTCATTTCTGACCGTCTCATAGCACAAAGAACTTACAAATAACCCTGGGAATTTTAAAAAATTAATTCTTTATTGT
Organism: Magicicada septendecula; assembly: GCA_034769895.1. Taxonomy (NCBI): domain Eukaryota; kingdom Metazoa; phylum Arthropoda; class Insecta; order Hemiptera; family Cicadidae; genus Magicicada; species Magicicada septendecula. The sequence goes on along the minus strand of CM068368.1, from coordinate 258,807,993 downwards.
TTTATCTATATCTATAAAAATGAATGTTTGTTTCTTTCTTTGTCCCGTATGCGTTCCTATACCATTCATCCGATTGCGATGAAACTTCGGTGAGTTGTTGTGCGCACGCCCGCGAAGGTTTATGAATTTTTTTCGATGGGGTCCTTTGGGGGGTTCTTGGGGTCTTCCACATCTCCTCCTAAACCACTGGACCGATTTCAACCAAACTTGGCACTAATATTTTATGCAACGGGAGAACCAACATAGGGTAGGTGTTTTTTCGATGGGGTCCTTTGGGGGGTCCTTTGGGGTCTTCCACATCTCCTCCTAAACCACTGGACCGATATCAACCAAACTTGGCACAAATATTTTACGCAACGGGAGAACCAACATAGGATAGGTGTTTTTTCGATGGGGTTCTTTTGGGGGTTCTTTGGGGTCTTCCACATCTCCTCCTAAACCACTGGACCGATTTCAACCAAACTTGGCACAAAATATTTTACGCAAAGGGAGAACCAACATAGGATAGGTGTTTTTTCGATGGGGTTCTTTGGGGTCTTCCACATCTCCTCCTAAACCGCTGGACCGATTTCAACCAAACTTGGCACAAATATTTTACGCAACGGGAGAACCAACATAGGACAGGTGTTTTTTTTTCGATACGATCCTCTGGGGGGTCCTTTGGAGTCTTAAAAAACTAACTTATTAGATCTGGTTACTATGGCAACCCAATGGAATAGATTCTGTTCTAAATATATTATCGCATTAAATTGAAGACCACGCGAACGAAGTCTTTATATATTATATATATACAAACACTTTCTTTCTTTGAGTGGCATTGCAACGCATGCCGGGTACTCTCTAGTATTTTATAAAGGATAAAAATATTTGTTATACTTTCTATGTTTACCAAATAAGATCGAACTAATGTCGTGTTGACAGGGAGAATCGATTATAACTTTCTGTATTGGGAGAAGATAAAAAACAGTGTATTTATTAAATAAATACCATGAATACTTTGTTATAAATAATAAAATGTGTATTATTTTAAGTAGAGGGTAATTATTTACAGATTGTCAGGAAACAAAGATGAGGACGAACAACCAGAAAATATTACAGACAATTGGTGTTAATTTAACCTCCAATTTGTTTGTAAACGTCAAAATCAGCTGGTCTCATGAGCGGAGAAATTTAAATTAAGTAATTGTATGCCCTGAGAAATTTAAATTAAGTAATTGTATGCCAAGAGGATAATACTTTTTGTACTCTCTTTCCTAACTACAGTCAAACAACTTCATTGAATTCTCCCAAATCACACACCCTCGATTTCTTTTTTCTGGAACTGTAAACATAAAATATAACGAATTCTGTGACGATCGCAAGAGTGACAATAAGATCTAACGATACTATCCGATCATTAACCGCGAGACGTTACAAGATTGGCGAACCCAACAGTGGGTCTAATAAAATATTATTTCATTAAACAATTACTGTGACTCTCATTAAAGCGAGATTTTCGAAGGGCAAATAAAACTTAGATTTAATTAAGTAAAGTACTATTTAGGCTCTGAGACATTAACCGCGAGACGTTACAAGATGACGTACCAACGTGGTGCTTAATTAGGAAAGCTTAACAAATTAACGATAGTACAGAAAAGGCCCTGAGACAATTAACCGCGAGACGTTACAAGATGGCGAACACAACATTGGGGCTTTTGAACATTCGCAAATATAATCAATAAGTAACAGTAAAGATATTACGTTACAATATATATATATTGTGATGGCAGCGGTATGCGAACATCTGCTCTCTGGTACCAGCAGTGGACACAGCAAGCCAATCCAACAACGTGCTCGGAGCGAGCCAACCAGCGATCCCGGTTAGTGCATAAAACCCGGGCCGGCAGAAAATTTTGCGCACTCTTCATCGCCACGCCATCGGACGCACTTTATCTCCTCTCCTCTCTCGGACGACATCGGCGCGGAGTTGCCGGAAGGAATGGCCGAAGAATAGAACCAGCGTTCTTGCGTCTTCGCCCTCCAGTTCCGCGCCAGCGATGGGTTTCGCTGGGCCAGCAGCCGACTCTACAACCGGTGCCGAAAGAAGAGGAGGACTGTAGTACGCCACGAACAGCGGGCGCAGCCGCCGAACATCTCAGCGCTGCACTACCAACATCACCGTTCTCGCCACTCGGTCCTTTTTAGGGCCACCAAAATAACTAGAGTGTACGATTGGCGCCATTTGTCATGCGGCAAGCCTTTTGTCTGGTGAAAAGTGGCGCCCAACGTGGGGCAGCGATCATCTTGCGGATGCAAGATCCAGCCACGCCAGCGAGCTACCAGCCGGCACACCAATCAACATGGCGCCCAACAGGCACCTCCACAACATCTGGAGAAGAGCAGTAGGCTGGCTACCAGAGAGCATTCAAGACCCGGTGGAGTTGTGACGGTAGCGGTATGCGAACATCTGCTCTCCGGTACCAGCGGTGGACACAGCAAGCCAATCCAACAACGTGCTCGGAGCGAGCCAACCAGCGATCCCGGTTAGTGCATAAAACCCGGGCCGGCAGAAAATTTTGCGCACTCTTCATCGCCACGCCATCGGACGCACTTCATCTCCTCTCCTCTCTCAGACGACATCGGCACGGAGTTGCCGGAAGGAATGGCCGAAGAATAGAACCGGCGTTCTTGCGTCTTCGCCCTCCAGTTCCGCGCCAGCGATGGATTTCGCTGGGCCAGCAGCCGACTCTACAACCGGTGCCGAAAGAAGAGGAGGACTGCAGTACGCCACGAACAGCGGGCGCAGCCGCCGAACATCTCAGCGCTGCACTACCAACATCACCGTTCTCGCCACTCGGTCCTTTTTAGGGCCACCAAAATAACTAGAGTGTACGATTGGCGCCATTTGTCATGCGGCAAGCCTTTTGTCCGGTGACAATATATATATAGTTACAACACAAACAAGCCACCCCAATACCAGGGAAAGAACGATGAATCAACTATATTAAATATTTAAATAACTAATGACAATAAAATGGCCATGACGCGACAAACGACTACATGACCCAACCCAAGTGATTGACCAATAAAATGAAACCAAATGAGAAGGTAAATGAAAAGGAAACTAACAAAGTATAAATGAAATAAAAGGAGAAGAAATGAAAAGACACAAACGAATAATATAGAACAGAAAAGGAGAAATGTTACACTCAAATAGAGTAATGAAAAAGAAACCAATAAATAATAAATGTAAATGATAATTATTAGTATCGACTAATTAATCAATGTAAATGATAATTGTTAAAGTCCAATAAAGTAATGACAAACTAAAGTACACTAACCAAGTAAATAGAGAGTAAATGTCATAAATAACTCTATAATGACATGAACTTGTTAACAGTATAACTAACCATTGTAAAGTGAGAGAGAGATAGTTAGATAGTGAACATGATTAAGTGAGAAAGAGAATCTAATGTTAGGGAATACCCACTAGTAACACTTAAATAATATAAAAAGTGCAAAGTGCCAGTGTAAAACCCTCAAAATAAATAGAAACCCTATTGATAAGTATAGACGCCTAAAAACCAGTGATAAACACTAAAGGTTAATAGTGAAAAGTGATAGTAAATAAGGATATTGTTATTATTAGGATTAAGATTAATTGTAGATGAGGAATACAATAGTATTCAGGAAAGGAATCCCATGGAACGTCAAAAGTTAGTGTTACCATGGTTAGAGAGTAAAGTTTATATAAGAAAAAATATAGTAAAGAATATAAATGCAAAATCAATAAACATCCTATGTTCTAAGGGATAGTTAGTTAGATAAAGTAAATGGTGTGATGATGATTGTCACCAAAAAAAATAAGTAAGAATAAACCAAATGTAAACAAGAGTAGCATAATAACTGTTAAAGAATTGTTTAAGTTTATGAATAGGCATATGGCTGAAAGAATTATACAGACCATAAGCCTAAATGTTATGTTATATTTTATAGAGAATAGTAAATAATAGACCAATAATAAACAATGGCAATATAAATAAGAAAAAAGATAAATTCATATAAATCTAATAATACTGGAAAAGCAGTTAGAAAATAATAGACAAACCATAATATGGAAACCAATGAAAACATACAATTATTATAAAACAGACCCAAAACAATACAACAAATAAACAAACCATTTGTAACATAAAACAAAACATGTATAAGGGTAAAATAATATTTAATTTGTATAAAATAAGAAAATATAGCCAATTACTACCTAGGCCTATGAAATGCCTAACTGTAGAAAACCAAAAACTACAAATTGTAAAAAATTAACAAGGATATTAGCAAATCCAAGGCAAGTAACTAGTCAATGATAATTAGTGAATCATATTAAGAGATAAATGTTAAATTAAGGACTTAAATTAAGAAAGAAATGTAATTAGATAATATCAACATAACTGTCAAAATATTAATACATAAGCAAACCCAGCTTTGTGGGATGTCAAAATGATCTTTGAAAGAAAATACGAACAGTTGTGATAATATCTCATACTTAGATAAGAAGACAGAAGAATAATAGCAATCAGAAGATAATTAGTCATTTTGAATAAAAATTCAAATATTATAACAATGGTCTTGAATAGCCAATGAGAGTCAATCAGTTACCATGACAACTGAACGTTATTTATGAATATTCCGTTAGAAACTGTTAGTCCATTATTGAAGCTTCTGACGAAGAGACGCCAAGCCATAAATGACTCAAATTTTAATACAAAACGACAAAAAGTAATCCAAATTTGATAAAATGAATAAATAAGAAGATGATGAAGGACTAGGACGTCCAATTGAGGCCAAATACCAGAATAATAAATTCTAAATTAATAAATTTCAATCAACTTATACGAAAAAGAAGCCAGGCGTACTTAAATCCCAAAATGATGGAAGATTGATGACTATCGATGACCCCAACCCATTTCAACTGAATGACATTACACCATAAATCAACTGATTGATAAGTATTGCTGAATTACCCGAATTTATGAAATAAATTCTCTTTAATTTTTTCTCACAACACTTTTAACTCTCACTATAAACTGATGATATTATTTCTTTCAAAGATTAATTAAAAAATAAAACACTAAACTTATGAGAACTAGAAAAAATAACCTGTATAAAAATTACGAACTTTTGAAACACACTTTATAACACTTAAGGAACAAATTGGAATTACTCCTTATAATATATAAGTACCAGTAATGTAAGGTAGTGTACTTTATTGTAATCAAATTGATATTTTTTCGTAAACCACAAGAATCCAGAATCTGAACGAAATTAATAATAAACAACCAAGCACACGCCATGTCTGACTAAATAATTCGTTCAGAATCGCTTCGCCGAACCTTGAGAAATTTGTCTTATAATAATTGCCGGTGCAAATTTGTTTAATAACAAAATAGAATTTTGTATATTACTGAATACAGTGGAACTTGGTTATAACGTCATTGAAGGGACCAAAAAAATAATGACGTTATGTCCGAGTGACGTTATAAAAGAGTCGTTATAAAAGAGTCGTTATAAAAGACCCTTTTTAATCACTAGTAAGGAAGGAGAAATAAAAAAAAAAGATCTTTGCATTATTAACATTATTCGTGATATTTATTCTAAAGTTTACAAACTGCATTTCATTTATACAAACAGCATGAAGAATATTTTAAAAGATCAAAAAGAAAGTACATGTAACTTACATTTAGGCTTACTGTCGAAAGTTACCATAATTTTCTTTTGAACGCTCCTTTCTGAAAAATAAATTCTTTCTGTTGTGCTGTGGAGATGCTGCGCTGCATTGAACGTGTCGTCAGACGTCTCTCTAAAGCAGCAAATCGTGAAAGAGTTTCGGCGGCTCTCATTGCTTCCTGTACTGTCGGACAAACGATGTCGGCATCCTCCTCTTGCTCAGCATCTTCTTCAACATTATCTTCTGCTTCTATGTTTTTTACTTCTGAGATAATTTCTGCGTCACTCAACACTTGGAATGTTTCTACTTGGTCATCCACTGATGCACAGGAATTAAGTTCATTTCCAAATTCATTTACGTCGAATTTCTTAATCCACTCCGAGAGCGGCAAGTCGTCATCTTCGTCATCATCGGGTAAATTTTCATGTACGAGTTGTGCTTTACTAAAGCATTTTGCTATCGTCTTCTGTGTTACACTCTTCCAAGAGTCGTCTAGGAATTGTATTGCATCTAAGAGTGAAATTGTGGCAGGTTGCACCGTGTCCATACAGAAAATAATTTTTTTTTAAAGTTGCTTGCGGTAGTGACACTTTAGGCTTCTAATGATCCCTTGGTCCATAGGTTGCAGGACACTCGTACAGTTGGCCGGTAAGAAGACCAGATTAATGTTTGTCAAATTTAACTTTGGATGGGCTGCACAGTTGTCAACTAGAAGTAGAATTTTTCTGTTTTTCGATGACAGCTCTTTATCCCACTTTCTTAGGTTATCTTCAAAAATACTAGAAGTCATCCACGCTTTTTTGTTGGCAGTGTAACTTACAGGAAGTTTTTGATGTTTTTAAAACATCTAGGATGCAAACTTTTCCTGATAACTAAAAGTTTCCTTTTTTCGGTTCCCGGCATGTTCGCACAAACAAAAACTGTAACTCTTTGTTTAGAGAGCTTCCCACCAACACACTTTTCATTTTTAAATTTGAAAGTCTTATCTGGAGTTAATTTATAAAAAATTCCGGCTTCATCTCAATTAAAGATGTCTTCATCTTTATATGATCGTCTAATTTCTGGCCATGTGTTACACACCCATCGCCTGTAATGTTCAGATCTACGCATTTTGCCTCACCACAAATTTTTGCAAAGGAAATCAAGTATCGGGCCTTAAATCGATCTAGCCATCCGTTGGAGCACGTAAAATCAATAATAAACAATTTTCCGAATTCTGTAGCTTTCTCTTTCAGAATTCGTCCACTCACAGGAATATCTGAACATCGACACTGTTTGAACCATTTCAATAATGCTGCATCCACATCACCATGTTCTCATTTCCTAATTTTTTAAATTTTTTCTTGATCTTCCTCAAATTTTTTTAAAATTTTGTCCTTGTTTTTTTAAAATTGAACCTACAGTAGAATTCACTAAACCAAACTCACGGCATACATCAGCTATTTTACGTCCGCTTTCATATGATCTAATTACACATACTTTCTCTTGAATAGACAGAACCTTTCTTTTTGTACTAGAACTTGCCATGATTACTGTATAAAAATGTAGACCTACGTATAAAATTCTATAAACAGTGGCTACCGAAACTTAAGTTATAAAACACACAAAAGAACCTGTCACTGTACGAGCAGATACAGAAACAATAACAACCATAAACAGAGACGAGACTACGTGTAAACAGTACTGTACAGTAAATACTGTAACAGCGTGGCGTGAACAATAGCCTCGAGACGCGCAGTGCTACTGACCCGGTGAGAGTGGTGGGGAGACATGTCAGTCGCCAGACACCGGCTGGCGCCGGCGGTCCTGTTACAGTGCTTATTGCTTGCATACAATGTATGTCTGTAGCCATGGGCGTAGCGCGCGCACATATATACGTTTATATGAAATTTAGAGTAAAATATCAGAAATGTTTGACGCTATAACAGAGTAGTACAATATTTAGTGACGTTAAAACTGGGAATTTTTATAATGTTAAAGATATCAGTTTGACCGGACTTATGACAAAATAACGCTACACCCGAGTTGACGTAACAGCCGAGACCGTAATAAGCAAGTTCCACTGTAATTACTAATCACAATTTAATAAACTAGTACAGAGTTGTAACCACTGTTCTTTATTTCATAGGAAAGTGCATTATATGATTTGTGTATTATTTAGCAAAGAGCAAAGGCGACGGTAAGTGCTTGACAGCGGAAACTCAGCAAACTACCAGCGAGAATTTCGAACGTGGCGGGAGTAATTGAATTCACCATACCGTCATAGCCACGAACACTCAATCATCCTATTTTTTATTTTAATTGTTTTCAGTTAAAACAATTTGGCGCCACCCGGGATTTATGCACACATACTAAAGAACAGGTAAGGTTCCCACATCCGTGTACTGGTAATTTGAGAGATCGCTACGGACATCGTCAGCGTAAACATAAAGTAACGACCACTCAGTGTGAGGCGAACACACAAAACAATACACTTTTACAGAAAGGCAAGATCAACTCGTTACAAATTGACGTCCGCAACGTGTGGCTTTAAGGAATGCAAAGATCGCGTCGTTACAATTTTAGTATATATATATACTAAAGTACCAGGTACACCCACACAAACTTTTTTAGATGACAAGTTGTAAGACAGATTTTTTTAATTTTAAAATAAGTACCAGCATTATAATATTATATTCTTCATATTTACAAATGTAAATGTTATAATGCATTTTAATGACTGCACTTCAGTTTACCATGAAATAAATTAAACATTGTTCAGATCTTCAGAAATCTATTCACGGTCCTAAAGAAATGCTTTCTGTGGAACCAGTAATGATTTCCTTGAGACATTTCAGAGTAACTGGTAGTATAAAATGTCAATACCAAGCATGATGTACTTCATGTATAATGCTGAGTTCATGATCATGACATGTACTTTGAAGAAGTGATGTCTCACGCTCACACAAACATGCACGTATATATGTTTATAATATTTAAAAATACAAATATTGTACACTATTTACATTTGTATTGGTGAATGAAGTCTTGATGACATTTTCAGATGTGTTTAATAACCTGACTTTAAAATGTTAGCTTATTTTAAATAAATCAACAGTAATTATAAAGATTTAAGTGTATAGTATTCATTATATTTCTACAATTAGTATAGTATATTAAATTTTATTGTAATAGATTAATATATATTATATTGTGTTCAATAATACATTTAAACTGTGGTGTGTAACTATGCATTACATATGTATGATTAAATTTACTAGTGAAATTCACGATTATAAATCTAGGAATAATTTTTGTATGTTATGTTACAGGACATGCTTCAGGTATGTTCTGGTAAAAACGGAACATGTGACAAAAACTGTGATCAAAGAAATGGGCTAGATTCATGTAAACTGAAAGTTAAAGAAGAACTTACTATAAAATATAATGCCTGTCAAGAACTGACTGCAAAGAACCAGTTTTTTAAGATCAAGTCATTAGGATTTATTTGGTTTACTGTCTTTCAGAAGAAAGAAATTTTTGATGTGTGGAATGAAATAGGCAATGAATCGTATATGTTGGTGGCTGGTAACACTGCTCAAGGTGATTGACAACTATTAAAACTCTTTCCTGCGTGATCTTTAAGATTTCTTAATTTTGTTATAAATGTATGAGGAGCATTCAAATTTAAATTATAATTTATTACTTATTCAAAAAGTAACAAAAAAAGTAAATTACACACGTTATTTTTCAGCATAGTCTCCCTCCTTTCAATGCACAGGCACCATCTTTTGGGTAGTTTCTGTATTCCTTCAGAAAAATATTCCACTCTCAAACAGCTTCAATGATTTCTTCATTGAAGCAAAACTTTTTTACCCCCTAGAGCTTCTTTTAAGGGTCCAAACAAATGGAAGTCAGAGGGTGCGAGGTCTGGACTATAGGGGGGATGTTGCAGAATAGTCCACTTTAATTTACGGATTGTAGCCATCATATGAGCAGCCACATGAGGGCGCGCAGTATCCTGTAAAAAACAGACAGACTGTTGACTTTTTTCTGCTTGTTTCGGATGGCTGTTTTTACTGGACCCCTCAGTAAATTTGAGTAATACTTGGCATTTATAGCGCGCTGCTCTGTGAGGAAATCGATGTGTAGAACACCCCGCATATCCCGAAAGAATGAAGCCATAATTTTTCCTGCTGAAAAAGTGGTTTTTGCTTTTTTCAGTTTCGGAGATGATGGATGTCGCCACTGCATCGATGCTCTTTTGCTTTCTGGGGTAAAACAGTGTACCCAAGTTTCATCAGTAGTGACAATAGACTGTAAAAATTCATCACCCTTTTCTTCATATTGTGCCAACAATGTGTGAGCCACTTGCAGGCGTGTGTGCTTTTGTTCGTCCGTTAGCATTCGTGGAATCCACGTGTGCATATTTTCTGGTAATTAAGTTTATTTCTGATACAGCTACCCACACGGCCAACACTGATATTGAGTACAGAAGCAATAGACCGTACTGTAATTCAACAATCATTTTGAATAAGTGTGTTAATCCTGTCAGCCATTTCTACTGTGGTCGATGTTTTCGGACAGCGAGAGTGTGGTTCTCAACTATCTTTTAAAAGATTTACTCCATTTGTAGATGCTTACGTTTGTCAATGTTTCTTCACCAAACTGTCTTTTAAGTCTTAACTGTGTCTGTGTTAAGTCACTTTATGCTTGTGAAGTGGGTATGCTTGGTTCCAACAGTTAGACAGTGGTACCAACTTCGGCTTTTGTTTCTTTTATTTGGCGCCAAATTCAAATTATAATTTAAATTTGAACGCCCCTCATAAATAACTGTGTGTGTATTTATATTTGTATTAATATTTTTTGATATTTCTGTAATTTGATTAAAATGTTTAGGAGTTTACAAGATAGAAAAACCTCCTGCTAATTATATTGACATTAGTCGGATTGGAGAATTGAAGAAGCATATTGTTGATGATACTTATTTAGTCCTGGGTGCTAATATGACTTTCAGTGAAGTAATCACTGTTCTGCGCAAAGTAGCAGCAGATAAGCCATCACTGTATAGTTACACGAAGGAGATTGCTGATCATATTGAATTGATTGCAAGCCTTCCTGTACGAAATGTATGTATTAAACATAGTATCTTTGTTAGTATGTGAATTTAAATTATTCTACATAGTTGATTTTATATTCTTTTACGTTTGTATCATGATACGCAAGAATTTCCAAAGTTTGAAATGTGCCATAAGCATAAATGACTAAGATATAAATTTATAAGTAGTCCTTGTTTACACTTTATATATTGTCTTGAAAATATTTTTGCCAAAAGTAAAGAGGTTATGGTACACTGTTTTGCTAAATCTTATAATATGATTTTGGGTATACAATAATTGTATGTTACTTCATAACACTCTACTTTTACATGCATATATAATACATTGTGTTTTATAGGCACGATGTATTTTATATTGTGATGTACAGGTGTCACATAGAATAAGTGGTCGGTATCATGTGATGTTCTCCTCAATCACATTTATTATTATTATCACCCACTTTCAAATTAGCTTTTACTTACCGGTATGATAGCTCTTACAGGGTCACAAGGTTCGATCACATGTACCTAGATACAAACATGGATTATGGGTTACGCAAAGCACTGACACAACTCATTTATGAAGAGAATTAATATTTATTATTATGTAATCTTAAATGCTTGTAATCTCATGAAGATCCATTTGGATACATATTTTCAAAGTGGTGCAACACTAGCATAACACTTATAAACTACAGCTTACCTTATCTTTGATACTTACACGTTGATTTTAACAAATACAGAAAACAATTAAAGAACACACACAAAAGATAGCCCAGCTTTGCCACTCTCACATACACGCATTATTTATAATTTATAAAACCCTTAACATTTTATATGACTCAAATTCCCCCTTCGTCGGCCACGCGGTCCCCACTCACACGCATTGTCCGAACGGTTTTTTATTGTCCGAAATAGAAAACGAAAAGAAAATTCTCGATTAAGGCCCTCTTGATAGATTGACCTCGATCATATGACACTTCCACTGATTAATCCACTCTTTAACTTGTTAAATTACAACTTTTTTGACGAGCCTACTGAGGCCCAGTCCGGTACCTGGAACTGTTACTCGTAGACTGCCCTTGGAACTGGTAATGTAACAGTTACATCTTCCTTTCTCTGGCGGGAAGCTGTTGTTCACGGCCACTATTGTTTCGTCGCTCAGTGCTCATTTGCTGAGAGGTAACCATTTTATGTGTGGAATAAAGCTGGTATGTGTGTGTGACCCAAGGCCGATATTGGACTTGGCTCCGCTGACGTCATTGGAAAGACCGGATTTAGCCATGACTTCCTGCCGCTCAAAAAAAACGCATTGCGGGATTTTGCTCGTTCCAGGGCATCCTGTTTTGTGGCTGGATGCGTCACTCAAACTTATGTTGGGGCAGTTGCGTCTGTATGCCGCTACACAAGTACAGATTTCTGAGAAGTTTGCAGGGGGTAAATGCTTCGTTTGCCGACTTACACAATAACACCTGCGTATTGCTTTTGTCTCACTGTTTCTCAACATCGTGCTGTTGCATGGAAAATAATGTTGCAATGCGTTGTTATAATGGAATGAATTTCGTTACACAAGAATTTTCACAACTTCTTTTTTACAAGCCCGTCCAAAATGAAAGAAATAAAAATGTACTTGCCCCATACGGTAAAAATAAAACCACCCAAAAATTGACCCGCTACAATTCTGCTGTTCACAACAGAAGAAATCTCATCGTCAAACCCCGAAGAGGACCGGTGAGGAACTGGTGCCACCAACCCCCTGGTTCTTACTACTTATGGGTACACTACCCCCCTGGCTCAGCGACTATGGACTCATCTGAACGAGATCACTGGACTTCTCCGTAAGAGATCCCAACACCGAGAAATCGAACAGCCTCGTACCACAGAGCACCTCACCTTCTAACATGCTACCCCCCAAAATCCTCAACCCCTGGCTAAAATTATTCCAGCTCCTCCGCCGATATGGATCCCCTTTTATGAAAGCTGGGCTGCCTTTAGCAAATACTGGGCTCACACATACTGACATTTCCTGTTACATTGTGAAATTGAAAAATTACAGAAATTCTTTAAAATTGACAAAAGTTTTAAAAAATTCAAAGTGCAAAAAAAAATATGCTCAAAAAAATTCTCTTCATTATTTTTTGTTTCCTTTAAAATGACTTGAATTAATAGTTTTCTCTACTTGAACAAATCCTTAACCTAACATGTCTTAGTCTAACAATACAGTTCAATACAAGAAATCAGTAAATTAAACAATCAACAAAACAACAAAACATGGTAAATACACACATAATAAAACAATCCCTACCTAAAATATGCGTTCGCTGGCAGGCGAAAAATCAAAATTTTTTTTTCCTCAAAAAATTCAAATTCCCAAAAATTTTAAAATTCAAAAAAAAATTTAAATTTATTTAAATGTTTCCCTCTATATGTAGAAATTATTAAAATTTGGTTTAAATAGATTAACTAAACAAATTAAACTGACTTCCTATTATACAAGCTTAGTCTGTGTATGACCCCATCAGCTGATCGAAACTAGGTCAAGTCCAAGATCCTTGACCTACATATGTTATATATAAGTTCTGAAAACACATTGAACATCTGTAATATCCTAACTTGAAATACAAAACATAATAAAATACAATATTTAAAATAAACAAAATATTAATAAACATATAAATAATAAACAAACTGACATTTAAATTATTTAAAATAAACAATTCTTACTTGTATCTGGTTTTCCAAATTTTATCAAAATTCTGTCACTGGTTGAAAAAATGAACAATTGTATATCTTTCTCATAAATCTCTCTTTTTACTTAACAGTCTTACGTTCATCTACTGTGGGTGATGTAAATCATTTATTCTCATTTACTGTATTAGATCTGTATGCATACATAAACTTTACTTTCCCTATGGCTCTAATATTAATCAACTTCAATTATCATGACACCCATCTCTACCAAAATATCTATCCCAAAACACACCAAACCCAACTTATCATTTAACTCAAATCGTCGACTTCTCCACATATAAAAAAAATACTCTCTAACCCTTTGTACATAGGATACGTGTTTCCCCTACCCAAAAACTCAATTCCCTTATTTGGCCCCTGGATTCTACCTAAGGCGGCCCCTTCCCCACTAAAATCTATCCCAATTCCAGTCCCAACATATTTTGTTGCGGACTCCTACATGACACTACCCCCTAATACAAAATTACCATCCCCAAAAATCTCAATCTCCTTACCTTACTACAAATACAACAAAATAACCTCATTAATTATAAACAACAATATATCACTCAAAATCTACATAAAGTCTCCATTACCACTGTGCCAACATTAATACTTCACAAAATTCTATAACATCAAAACAACATTACATCATATTCATCTCTACTATTTCAAATTCAACTTTGAATTCAATTTGGACAGGTCTACATGTCCCCCAACATATTTATCACCCATGAATTATCTTTTATTAATTTGCATAAATTATTGTTATTTTATTTCTCATATTCTTTTTATCCTTACTTCAAAATATCTGTAGTACATTAAACATTCATTACTTGTAACATTCACAAACCAATATACCAGCGACATGGTATTGCTGATCAGCTGATCCTACTAACACAATGAAAATACATCTCACAATTGAATAAATTATATGAAATATACATATTTATTTATCATCACTCCTCACCTTCTGGTTTCCCGTTTTCTCTGATTTTGATAGTTTATATTGACCGCCTGCCAGACGATTTAATTATTGGCTTAGTTAAAAAATATACACACATGATTAAAACACATATTTTATCAACAACTATATCTATTTACTACAATAAAATAATACACTTAAAATTATGGCATGGATAACTTGTATTGAAAATATGATCATCTAGTTATTCGAGCAGAGCGCCAACATTTTTATTGGATCAAACTTTGAATGAGCAAAAAAATTCTTTATTTTATAAAATTTAAGTTCGTGACTCGTTTGAGTCACCTCCCAGCCACACACACTATTTCAGATTATGGTGGACTGTGGCGCCCATTCGCGTCCACAGAGACTGTATATTTTGGAGCAGGGTTTTACCTCTCCGTGTCTCTGCTTCCGCTATTAAGTTTTAAAGTAGTGAACATCATCATGTTCTTGTTCTATAATCATACACCCTTAAATCGGTTCTACCACCGGTCTTGCTACCCCCAGGCGGGCAGAGTGGCAGCCGCTGTTCCATAGTGCCAGAGATTTCCTCTAATGTCACCCCCCAATGAATTTCAAATATATACCAATTTCAAGTCAGCTATGGTCAAGGGACTTGATATGACCATAGCTGGCCGCTAGCCAAAACCACGGTTAGTGCTGGTAAGACAGTAACTGCCCGAAAAGTCGAGGAAATCTAACTTTAATTTAATTGCCTGTTACACATCACTACTATGTGCGACACGGTAGTTTGGCAGTGTGTACACTTTAAATTACACTGATAAGGTGTGCCGCACATTTATCGCCATTTTGGCCTCCGATGGGGGTAACACTCACTGTTACCCCCAACCCATTTCGCTATCTAAGAGAGCACAGGCCACCCCCTCAATAGCCACTTAATAGCTAATTAATTACTTAACAATTGAAAATTAAACTTTCTACAAATACAGTTCCACACTCCATTGTTTTATCACTTCCTTGAGCACCAATCTACCCCCCAAAATATCCCCACTTCTTGTATTGACAACAAGTTTTTATTTTATTACACATCTCTTCAAAATGTTCCCATACTCACTGATACTAAACTTGACAATTGTTTTTGATCACTTAATTCTAGGATTTATTGAAATTTGAAATTATATACATCCCATTTTTTTTTTTTTTTTTTTTTTTTTTAAAAATTACAATTCAAAAAATTTAAGTTCCTTGTTAAAACCATTGTTCCTATTAATTTGAATACCCAATTAATTTAATGGTATTTAATTTCTCAAACTCTGGGTTACAATAATTACCTCATTATTTTTTAGCAAAAAATTTTCTTTAATTCTTTTATGTCACAATAGAGTTTTGCTCAAGATAATAATTCAGCAGACTACAACATTTCTGTTTACATTTGTGTACCAGACTTGTTTTCATTAACAACAGTTATAAACATTCTCAGTTTCAGCATTAATAGACTAAACACTTTGGTTACATCATATACTGCTTGCTACACTTTTCAAGTTTTATAAATCTTTTAGATAACATATTTGTCTCTCACATTTTTATTCCAATTCGGATCAGATGTATTTTTAATTCATTAATAAAAGTGGCCCTTTTAAATTATACATTTATTTAAAACAGTTTCCATGACTTTAATTACCATTTTCAAAATGATTCTACGTGATTAAATGGTTCAGTTTTTCTTAATATTTCAATAAGTTTTACAAACATTACATCGTTGGTTCTAATCTCTCTTTAAATTCCTCCACAATCACATTCCAACTACCAATATACCGTACTCATAACCTAACATAGCAGGTACCCCAAAATAATAATTAAACCTTTTGGTTACATGAGTTTACTTTAGAATATTTTCCCAAATTATTTATTTACTTGATATTATACTTATTATAATATTTATACTTATTATTTTTTCTTAACTACCTGTAAATAGGTTATATGTTACATGTACCGCATTATTGTCTACAGGGGTGCGATTGAAGACGAACAGAACCCCACTTCTATGGCAGTGAATAACTACCCTTCTAACGGTACTGACTTCTTTTTCCAAAATAATAAACGAACCACAACCATTAATCTACAGCCCCATCCCTGTACACAACAATCCGGTTAAACTATACAAATATTTATTATTTAGTTTGTCTACTCAGCCACAAAACTTCTCCACTACCTACCTAATTAAGGGATGAGTTTACAAGTCATAAATAACGCCAGTTTATTTAATTTTGAGGATCACCCTAATGTAGTATTTAGAATTAAAGCAATCAAATGGTTCCAAAAAGTGTACCAATTTGTGTAACTATTGTTTATGTGTTTAATCTAAGGGGAGGGTTAGGGAAATCGGGAAGATAAAAGGGATAAGGATTATTAAAAGGTCAAGAACTAGGACTAAAGGTAGGGACAAAGCTTCCTCCGAAAATAAAGGTACTGGAGAAAACCAAGGCTCGCGTGGGCAGGGGCGCGTCCCTGAAATAGACGAACCCCACTGGGACAAGTGGGGAACACCTATCCGCTACCACTTACTGTTTTATATTATTCATAGTTATTTATAATTATTTAACTATAGGTTTATTATAGTGGTTTAGTTGTATTTAATTACAGGATTCAATGTATTATTTTATTTTAAGATGCAAATATTACTATTATTTTTGTTATCACAACAAGTTTTGCTGCATACATACATTATTTATCTAACGTTTTATAACACACAAATAAATTTACTAAACATGTATTTACAATCCTTCATCAATAATTATTCAGTTATATCACACTTCAATATCTAAAATCAGCTAGGTCATTACCATATATTAACATATTTAAAATTGTTCATTTATGAATTTCAACCTCCATCGTCAAAAATTAATCGGGGTTTCACATAACATCGTTCAGTTTTATTACCACACAAATGACTGTTTTGTGTGTTGTAACCATACAAACTAAACTCATTTATTTTATCCACATAATCATTAAACAAGTCAACATTAAGTACATTGGTTAAGTCTCCATCAGTAATATTCGTTATCAAGTCAGTTATTTTTTCTTCATAAAGTAAATTATTATTATTTAGACATGTATTATCAAAATAATCTTCACTCTCTATTTTAACAGGTAAGTACTTCATATCAACTAACATCTCTTTCAACTCATTATAATCTCTCGTTAGTTTATATAATTCTATCTCTTTGTCAACACACAACTCTCCATTTAAATCTCTCTCA
Source organism: Magicicada septendecula (assembly GCA_034769895.1). Classification (NCBI taxonomy): domain Eukaryota; kingdom Metazoa; phylum Arthropoda; class Insecta; order Hemiptera; family Cicadidae; genus Magicicada; species Magicicada septendecula. Next base: position 258,790,294 of record CM068368.1, on the reverse strand, counting down.
TCATAATGCCATATCACACTTTCTCTCTCATTCCATGCAGAGGGTACAAAATTATTCAACAAAAATAAACAACTCAAATCTTTCACTAATAAGGGTCTCTTGCCCTCCAATAATAACACTTTTGAACACCTTGGTTCATCACAAATAAAGGGAAAATTTACCCCCTGCCCTACACCTTCAACTACTCTCTCTCTCCATTCTTTTTCTAATTCAACAACACTAATTATTACTTCATTACAACTTATCATTTTCTCACTCTCACTTACTGTTTCACTATCTATTTTCAACGTATCACTTTCTGATACCAACCTTTCAATCACATTACCATTTTCAATATCATTATTCTTACTCTCTACTACCACCCTGTTAATTATATTCTCATTTTCGACATTATTATTATTATTTGTTAACTCTTTATCTGGTATTACATTTTTGCACTTGTCATTACAATTTTCATTTGTTTTATTTTTCTCGGTACTCATCATATGTACTCCCATTCGCTCAACACTCTGTTCTAACTTATTCAGACTAGTTCTTATCGTTTCATGGGTATTTTTACAACGTTTATTAATTTCTTGTATCTCACTTTTCAACTCGTCTTTCTGTTCATCTAATTTATTATAGATTTGGTTTTTTAATTCATCCAAACTATTCTTTTGAATATCGAATTTTCTGTTCTGAACTTCAAACTTTGCATTAAAATCGCTACTTTGTCTATCAAATTTATCGTTCATTTTATTGTATTTGACATTGGAATCAATTTGTTGCTCTTTATAATTGCTATTTATATTTTCAGACATGGTTTTCATTAGATTAAACAGATCGTCCATCGACAACTCTTTGGTTCGTGTTGTCGACGGAGTAGATTGCGCTGCTATGTTTCCATCAGTGAAGCCGACTTCTTTACTATCAATTCTACTTTCCCTATCTAATTTCGGGGTTACTTGAATCCCTGAATCTTCATTTACTTTACTTTGATCTGTTATACTTATTTCTGCTTCACTCTGACTCACACTTGTAGTCGAGTGTGCTTCAAAATTACTAATGTTTGAGTTGTCGAAAACTTCGACACTCATTTTATTTACGTTATTTTCGTTATCTGACATTTTGTGTTATTGATATACTTAAATTAAATAAATTGCTTAAATGGATTAATGAAATGAATACTGTAACTACTTAAATTTTGTAATATACTGCTAGGTTGCTAAGCTAACCCAGAACATGTTTGTATCTCTGTAGATGCGGAATTTTAATTAAATATAATTACAATTCGTGCCTGTTCCGTGGCGCCAAATGTGATGTTCTCCTCAATCACATTTATTATTATTATCACCCACTTTCAAATTAGCTTTTACTTACCGGTATGATAGCTCTTACAGGGTCACAAGGTTCGATCACATGTACCTAGATACAAACATGGACTATGGGTTACGCAAAGCACTGACACAACTCATTTATGAAGAGAATTAATATTTATTATTATGTAATCTTAAATGCTTGTAATCTCATGAAGATCCATTTGGATACATATTTTCAAAGTGGTGCAACACTAGCATAACACTTATAAACTACAGCTTACCTTATCTTTGATACTTACACGTTGATTTTAACAAATACAGAAAACAATTAAAGAACACACACAAAAGATAGCCCAGCTTTGCCACTCTCACATACACGCATTATTTATAATTTATAAAACCCTTAACATTTTATATGACTCAAATTCCCCCTTCGTCGGCCATGCGGTCCCCACTCACACGCATTGTCCGAACGGTTTTTTATTGTCCGAAATAGAAAACGAAAAGAAAATTCTCGATTAAGGCCCTCTTGATAGATTGACCTCGATCATATGACACTTCCACTGATTAATCCACTCTTTAACTTGTTAAATTACAACTTTTTTGACGAGCCTACTGAGGCCCAGTCCAGTACCTGGAACTGTTACTCGTAGACTGCCCTTGGAACTGGTAATGTAACAGTTACATCTTCCTTTCTCTGGCGGGAAGCTGTTGTTCACGGCCACTATTGTTTCGTCGCTCATTGCTCATTTGCTGAGAGGTAACCATTTTATGTGTAGAATAAAGCTGGTATGTGTGTGTGACCCAAGGCCGATATTGGACTTGGCTCCGCTGACGTCATTGGAAAGACCGGATTTAGCCATGACTTCCTGCCGCTCAAAAAAAACGCATTGCGGGATTTTGCTCGTTCCAGGGCATCCTGTTTTGTGGCTGGATGCGTCACTCAAACTTATGTTGGGGCAGTTGCGTCTGTATGCCGCTACACAAGTACAGATTTCTGAGAAGTTTGCAGGGGGTAAATGCTTCGTTTGCCGACTTACACAATAACACCTGCGTATTGCTTTTGTCTCACTGTTTCTCAGCATCGTGCTGTTGCATGGAAAATAATGTTGCAATGCGTTGTTATAATGGAATGAATTTCGTTACACAAGAATTTTCACAACTTCTTTTTTACAAGCCCGTCCAAAATGAAAGAAATAAAAATGTACTTGCCCCATACGGTAAAAATAAAACCACCCAAAAATTGACCCGCTACAATCATGGTTTGGAATGCTATCGGATTTATTAATGATATAACTACATAAGTGCACTCTTTAGATTTAATATAGTTATTAAAAAAAAAATTCTGTCTTTGTTGACCAGAATGCAAATTAAAATAAATTTTCTGTCTTATAATCTAATACATCAAATATTTTTTTATATGTTCTTTTGTCTCTTTAGTTTAAAGTCTATTAAAGTTAATAACAAAAAAAAAGTCACTTCCCTTTATGATGACTGTAGCTCGAGGTGTTGGTGATCCAGTCTGGAATACAGATGTGGGTAGTTCACTCTGGGTACACGTGTAATCTTCTCTAGGTGTCTGGAGCACTCAGGGTTGTTCTCAGGTTAAACTCATATAATCTCATATAAACTCATACATTCCAAGTCAAATCATCCAGGGGTGTACACCCCACCCTCTCAGATTTTCATGAAATTTTTTTACAGCATCAAGGTCACTTTTCAATAAAAACTCTACTTGTATGGTTATTATTAAGTTTAGGACTAGACAGAAAAAAGTTATAAACATTTACATAAAAGCTTGCATGGAGAAAAAAAATTCAGAATTGCCAACTTTGAAGTGGAAAAACAAGTTTTATATGAGTCTAAATGTTATTTTTGACTTTATATTTGGAATCCTTGTGAAATTTCAAGTAAGTATTGTGAGTTTCTTTATTGAAAAGTGCCCTTTAGATCTCGCGCCGCGACTTAACAAATCGGCTAAAAATGGACTTTTTTCAAAAAATCATTTAAAAAAACTAAAGCGAATTTGGCAAAAATGAAAAATATGGGGTGTTATATTTGTCCATAGATGCTGTAAAAAAAATGTCATGAAAATCTGAGAGGGTGGTGTAAAATTTTTTTCTGGCTGGATGATTTGATTTGGAATGACCCATATTCGGTTTTTTAAATTACTAACAAATACTGACATTTGATAGCTCTTTTTATTAGGCATCTTGTATTTATTTATCTGGTACAAGTCTCATCTACACACTTAACTTATAACAAAAGTTTAATTTGTTTTATTATTATTATCCCATAAAATAATAGATATTCTTGCAACATACCACATGCCTACGCATATTTCCGCCCCATTTCACAACACTTAACTTTTTTTTTTTTTACCGTCTAAATTTCTTAAAACTAACAATTTGAACATGTCTCTTATCGACTAACATACAATGTCCAAACCTGCAGTCTTTACTTATACAGATTTTCATTTCAACATGGATCATTTGCTGCTCAGAGTCCCAGTACTAATTTATATGCATATTCTACTCATTGCAATATTTTATATTATGTATCAATATACTCATATGCTTTTATGAGCTAGGAACGTGCTTAATAGCTGTGTTACTATGCAATAATGTTTGCAGGTTTTGCAGTTTCAAATATTTTACTACTTTCTCAATCTGATTATTGTCCATGCATTATTGTGATCATCATAGAATGCTTTCGCAACATTACTATGCCACACAGTTTATCTTGGCTGAGTGTAAATAGCAGTGTTCCAAAAATGGCCACCCAGTTTTTAGTTTTTGCGATTCATTGCCTGTTAGTGGACAGTAGTATGTATTATAAAGGGCTCGTTGTTAATTATTGTATTAGAACAATTATGAATTTGGAAGACTATATGCAAGTATCTTTGTTTACTAAAACAGTTTTTAGGGTTTAGAGAAACAATTTTTTTGGTGTTTAATTATTTATACCACTATTATAAGACTGTGAGCCAGCCTTACAGTTGTTACAAAGGTAGTGTTTTGGAAAAACACTCGCAGCAGTGGACAGTTGTCAAACAGTTTGTAACATTGGAAAACCCAGAGGACAGTTATATTATCTTGAGAGAGAGAGAGAGAGAGAGAGAGAGAGAGAGAGAGAGAGAGAGAGGGAGAGGGAGAGAGTAACGGTACAAACCAAGAGGTTTAGTTTAATTTCCAAATAATTGTAAAAAATTTGTAACCAACCCAAGCTGAACGTTTTTATCACGAAATTTCGACTTTTGGAACACCTTGTAGTTCATGCGTAACCAGCCGTACGAGGCACAAAAGCTATAAAAGCATCTGGGAATGTGTAAGGGCGCACACCTCGGCCAACGTTCACACAAAAAACGGCACGTACTTACATTCCTAAAAGCAATACAGAATACGTTGACGGCGATGCCTAACACCTGGGCGGTTAGGCAACCAACACACACACTGTCAGTCGTCACGAAGCAGTTCTCTACAAGCTTTCAACCTGTACAGTCGTCTAACAACCATAGCCTCGGACGTGTTCTTGGTAGGCCGAAAAAATATAAAAGTAGGCCTACCAAGTATTATAAAATGTATAAACAGTATTAAATAATAAAGTGACGAGTAAATGACGTAAGGTAACGATAAACTGTGGTCGGAGTGGAGAGTGATTAGTGAAAACAGTTCCGGACAATATCGTGTACAACATTTGGATATTACGCAAATAGGTAACAAGTGTAAAGACAGTTTCATTTGGCCAAAACATTATAATTCATAATGAGCTCGTTAATTAAATAGGAAGTTATCAGAAATAAATGTAAATTGAGTGAGTGTGTGTGTGTGTGTGTGTGTGGGTTATAAAAAGTACTGGTTCACCTAGAAAGATTTAGTAGTAGTCCATAAAAAATTATTGTAATAGAATTATTAAAAAATTATAACTATAAAGAAAAAATAATAATTAATGATAGAGTAAATTAAAAGGTTCATTTTTCTATAAACATGTGTTAGTTGTAGTTATTTCGTCGTTACCACTTCCTAGTGTTCTGTGCTGAAAAATTCGTCTAACGTTCCCGGGCTTCTTCTGAATTATTGGGGGGTAGTCAGATTGCAAAATTATCCCGTTTTTAATTAAGGTAGAGTGTAAAGGTTTCGATGTAAAGCCTAAAACATCGTGGCGACTCTGGACTTCTGATGGCTGTTTTTTATATGAAAGGTAAGTAAGCGAAAAGATCGCAGGTAAGACTCTGGCAGTATTTTATTTTAATTTATTTATTTCGATTAAGTTTGTTTATTAAGTAAGAGAGAGAGAGAGAGAGAGAGAGAGAGATTATTTGTTAAAAAAAAGATACCTGTTGGAGGTCTATTCAGGAAAATCTCCAAGCATAATAATAGAGCAAGATGAATAACAAAGGGAAGCAGAAGCAGAAAACACTATTGCTAGGGAAGGATTGTGGAGAGCACTGTTGTTGGAAACTGTGGAAACTGATGAATGGTACAAAGAAGAACATAAGAAGGTAGCAGAAGGTCAGCACCAGAAAACAGAAACCCTCTTCCAACCTATAGAAAAAAGTACAAGATTATACCATGGAACTGCGCTTACTCTACATCTAGGATGTATTACTTGGTGATTTGAATGCAAAAGAGGTAAGATTATCTGAAGTAGAAAAATGTGTTTCAAGTATGGAAGAATCAGTGTCTATAAAAATAGCCATTTTATTAGAAGAGTCAATTACAAACAAGAACTAATTTAAAAGTAAAGTGGGTAGTGAATGAAAATACCCTTTTTGTATTTCAAAACAAATAGTTGGAGAGACAGCGCCAGTAACAAAAACAGATTAAAACACAGAAAATATGATATCAGAAAAAGCTACTTTGTTTACAGTAGGCCCAATTCATATCAAGGCTCTAACATTTGATGAAATCACTCACTGGGTGATGTATCTTCACTGATTTGAAGCTATTGTGTGCACAAACCAATGGGCAGAGAAACAGAAAGCAATTTCAGTTATTCTTGCTTTAAAAGGTCTCACCACTGAACTACTACAGAAAATGTCACCTAACAGTGTAACGTTCCTATTTTCTCTGTTTGTGGTATTCTATCTATATATATAAAATTCTCGTGTCACAGTGTTTGTAACCAAACTCCTCCGAAACGGCTTGACCGATTTTTATGAAATTTTTTGTGTGTATTCGGTAGGTCTGTGAATAGGTCGTAAACTATTTTTATACCCCTAAGTGATAAGGGTGGCCCACCCCAAAAAATTTTTTTTTTTTGGACAAAATTTTTTATTTTTATTTTTTTGTGATTTGGCATTAAAAAGTACATATAACCCTTAATTCTCACCCTTCTACCACCAACCCCCATTTTTTAATAACGATATTAGTACTGTAATAATCTTCAACTCTCAGTGGTCGATAACTGATCAATTATCAATCGATCAGTTATCCCCGCCAGGCGTCTACCGGTGTCACTTCTCACCCAGCAAACAGCACGGAGTAGGGATGAGAACGAAGCCGGTCTCCTGTCTTTCTCACACAATAAGCTTTCTCTCACTCCCTACACAGTTTTTGGCCATTATTATTGTTTGTGCATCGATCGTAGCAGTGACGCTTATACTTATCATTTTACTTTCTCAGTGCAACTCTCATGTTAATTATATTCTCATAGTAAATTTATCATCAATTTGCAGTGCTATAATTATTTATTCCCATTTTATTAATAATTGCTGAAGATAGTTCTCACGTTCAGTTAATTAAGTGATCTCATATAAATCAATAGTACTCAACACGTGTCACGAGCTCCCGCCAACAACGGCCATTGTGTTACCTGTATAAATCATTCCAGAACATTCTCATACATTTATTAGTTTTTATTTATTATTTATTAGTTTGTTTATTATTAAACGACAATTAATAATACTATTATACTCAGTGCGTGCAAAATTTTGTGGGAATCATTTTAAATTAAAAGAGAAATATATACGTGTTTTATGATTGTGAAAGGTAGGTAAAATAATAAAAGAACAAATACATTATCAGTATACTGTTTTCCATCATTAAGTACTTCAATTTGATCTATTTATGTGTGTTTTGTACAGTGAACAATGCCAGCAAGACGCAAAGGGGCCAATTTGGGCTGTCGAACGAATAGAACTACAGACATGCGAAATAGAAGAGCCCAAAGAACAGACGAACAAATCCAACAAGATAATGCAGATGTGCGTGTGAGCATGGCGCAATTGCGTCAATCACAATCACAAGAGGCACGAGCTGAACGAAATCAACAAAGACGATTGGAACAAAGACAAGCGCGCCGGTTCGTAGTTAACACACGCAGAGCAAATGACCAACAACGCCAACAAGTACATCGAGTATTTACATCCGATTCATTCCTTCGTCTAGCATTCGAGTATGAGCCCGATATTGAATATTACGCTCATTCGAAAGTGGGGATTGGTGCTATGGACAAGGAATGTCCGCATTGTAATGTGCTTAAATTCAAAAATGAGCCAGCCGGGATGTGTTGCGCGTCAGGAAAAGTGCAACTACCGGAAATTGAAACACCACCTGAACCATTGAACGGCTTACTTATCGGTACGGGTCCAGATTCTAACCTGTTCCTGAAGTCAATTCGAACATTCAATTCATGTTTCCAAATTACATCGTTCGGAGCAACAGAAATAGTTAAAAATAATGCTGCAAATGGTCAACAATTCAATTCAACATTCAAAATCAAAGGCCAAGTTTATCACAAAGTGGGCTCATTGCTGCCAGTGCCAAACGAACCACATAAATTTTTACAAATTTACTTTATGGGCAGTGAGGACTCCGAACGTACACTCGCCAATCGCGTGGATGCACGTTGCGGCTACAATAACCTCAATTCTCCTTATGCCAGACGCATCGTCGGCGAGCTGGACGCTCTATTGAATGAGCACAGTGAATTGTTGAAATTATTCAAATCACACATGCACAAATTACAAAGTGACAATCACGCTATTGTCATCAATCCTGATAAAACACCAGCTGGAGAGCACATGCGTAGATTCAATGCACCTGTTGTTGACGACGTTGCTGGAATCATGGTTGGCGACCGTACAGCTACGCGAGAAATCGTGATTCGAAGAAGAAATAATAATCTTGAGTTCATTGCTGATACACACCGTTCATACGACGCTCTCCAATATCCGCTAATGTTCTGGAAGGGACAAGACGGATATTGCATAAACATTAAACAACGAGATCCCGTAACAGGTACTTCATTACAACATCATTACTCATTTTGAATTAATATTTATGAATATGTTGTTAAAGAAGTCGAAACCAGTGCAGCCAGATCATGAACAAAAATTTCAAACTCTTGAGAACTAAAATGTACGTGGCACAATACATTTTAATAATCAACAGGGAGAACTTTTCGTTCGCGATCAGGCTGCACTGGCCGAAACAAAAAAACTTAATTCATTATGAACATCATTACTTAATTTGAATTAATATTTATGAATATATTATTACAGGAGCCGAAACAAACAAGAACGTTAGCTCGAAGGATTATTATGCGTATCGTATGATGATTAGACGCGGTCAGGACAACGTCATTCTACGATGTCGTGAGCTTTGCCAACAATTCATGGTCGACATGTACGTGAAGATAGAGAGCGAACGACTACGATACTTACGATATAATCAACAGAAGCTGCGTGCGGAAGAATACATTCACTTGCGAGATGCTATTGTGAGCAACGCCGACACCGCTAAAATTGGTAACTCTATCATTCTACCATCATCGTACATAGGCAGTCCACGTCACATGCAAGAATACATACAGGATGCTCTGACTTTCGTGCGCGAATACGGACGACCGTGTTTATTTATCACGTTTACATGTAATCCAAAATGGCAGGAGGTTACATCTTTGCTATTGCCAGGACAAAATGCAATACATCGTCATGACATTACAGCACGTGTGTTCAAACAAAAATTAAAGTCTTTAATGAGTTTCATTACAAAATTACATGTATTCGGTCCCACACGTTGCTGGATGTATTCGGTTGAATGGCAAAAGCGAGGATTACCTCATGCACACATTTTGATTTGGTTAATCGACAAAATACGTCCTGAAGAAATGGATAGTATAATTTCTGCGGAAATTCTAGATCCGTCTACTGATCAATTACTGTTTGATATTGTTACAACAAACATGATTCATGGCCCATGCGGTAATCTGAATCGTTTATCGCCTTGCATGGCAGATGGAAAATGTACAAAGCGTTTTCCTAAAAATTTCATTAACGATACGATCACAAATGTCGACGGATATCCAATATATCGTCGAAGAAATACCGATAATGGCGGACAATCATTTACGAAAAATATCAACAACGCAGACATTGACATTGACAATTGTTGGGTGGTACCATATTCGCCTCTGCTGAGCAAAACATTCAATGCTCATATTAATGTTGAGTTCTGCAGTTCGGTGAAGAGCATCAAATACATTTGCAAGTATGTGAATAAAGGAAGTGATATGGCTGTATTTCGAATTGAAAATACCAATGTGAATGCTCCTCCATTGAATAACAACGATGAAATAACGCTCTACCAAATTGGCCGGTACATCAGCTCCAATGAAGCTGTCTGGCGTATCTTTGGTTTCCCAATTCATGAACGGGATCCAGCAGTTATCCATTTAGCCGTCCATCTTGAAAACGGCCAGCGCGTATTTTTCACGAACGAGACAGCGGTTGATCGTGCTATAAATCCACCAAAAACTACACTCACCGAATTTTTTGAATTGTGTAATCGTGCGGATGCTTTTGGTGCCTTTGCAAGAACACTACTCTATTCAGAAGTACCACGCTATTTCACATGGGCTCAAACAAAAAAATGGATGCCCCGCAAGCAAGGCACACCAATTGATGCATGCCCCGGTTTATTCAAATCAAACACCTTGGGGCGAGTATATACAGTCAATCCAAGGCAGAATGAGTGCTTTTATCTGCGACTGTTGTTGGTTAATGTCACCGGCCCATTGTCATTTCAAGATATACGTAAAGTGAATGGACAACAGTATCCAACGTATAAAGATGCATGCCTTGCACTCGGCTTGCTAGAAGACGACAACCAGTGGGACAGTATGCTTGCTGAAGCAGCATTGAACTGTACAGCAACACAAATTCGTCTACTATTCGCTATAGTGTTGACTACATGTTTCCCGGCCCGAGCAGAGACGTTGTGGGATAACCACAAAGATTCAATGACTGATGATATATTGCATCGACATCGTACACGGTGCAACGATCTAACGATAACATTCAGCGACGCTATGTACAATGAAGCATTGATTGCTATTGAGGATCTTTGCATTGTCATTGCCAATTTACCAATCAGTCATTTCGGTATGCGTTCGCCAAATCGAAATGCATCTGATCTAATGAACACTGAAATGAATCGTGAACTGCAGTACAATACTGTAGAAATGGCAGCGATTGTTACTCGCAATGTCCCACTACTGACTCAAAGAAGTAAACACTACTACTGAGTAAACAAAGAACCATTTACGACCGCATTATGCTGGCAGTTTCGGCAGGACAAGGTGGATTCTTTTTTTGGGATGCATCAGGTGGAACTGGCAAAACATTTCTCATTTCGCTAATTCTCGCCGAAATACGATCAAATAATGGCATCGCATTGGCCGTTGCATCATCTGGCATTGCAGCAACTTTATTGGATGGAGGCAGAACAGCTCATTCAGCATTTAAGCTGCCACTGAATATTCAAAATAACCCAGACGCAGTGTGCAACATAAAAAAAACAATCGTCCATGGCCACAGTGCTGAAACAGTGTAAAGTTATCGTCTGGGATGAATGCACTATGGCACACAAACATTCGCTTGAGGCGTTGAACAGGACATTGAAAGACATAAAAAACAACGACAAACTATTTGGCAGCACTCTGTTACTCCTTTCAGGTGATTTCAGACAAACACTTCCCGTCATTCCACGTTCAACGTACGCTGATGAGATCAACGCTTGCTTAAAATCATCGCCACTGTGGCGTAGTGTTGAAAAAGTACAGCTGAAAGTAAACATGCGCGTACAAATGCTTCAAGATCCATCCGCTAAACATTCTCAAAACAACTGTTAGATATCGGCGATGGAAAAGTTGCTGTACATGAAAATACTGGATGCATAAAATTGCCGACCGATTTCTGCACAATCATTAATTCGCAAAATGCTCTCATTGACCACATATTTCCCGATGTATACACACAATACATGAATCATGAGTGGCTGGCAGAAAGAGCAATTTTGGCAGCAAAAAATGTGGACGTCAACGATTTAAATTTCAAGATACAACAGTTGTTGCCAGGGGACTTGGTGTCATACAAATCTATCGATACAGTTTGCGATGCCAACGAAGCTGTAAATTATCCAACAGAGTTTTTGAACTCATTGGATTTGCCAGGCATGCCACCGCACCATTTACAACTGAAGGTTGGATCTCCGGTTATTTTGCTTCGTAATTTGAACCCACCACGGCTGTGCAATGGCACACGATTAGTCATTAAAAAATTAATGAAAAACATTGTCGAAGCCAGCATTTTGAATGGCAAGTTCCGAGGCGAAAATGTATTGCTACCACGAATCCCTATGATTCCCACAGATATGCCAATTGAATTCAAACGCGTTCAATTTCCAATAAGATTGGCATTCGCAATGACAATCAATAAGTCGCAAGGCCAAATGATGTCTGTTTGTGGCTTAGATTTGGGCACACCGTGTTTTTCACACGGACAATTATACGTGGCATGTTCTCGCGTGGGTAAACCATCCAGTTTGTTTGTGTTGGCTAAAGACGGACTAACCAAAAACATCGTACACTCCATTGCACTTAGAGATTGATATTGTTTTTTTTTTAATTGTCATAATTAGTGATAGCAAATATGGATAACATTTTTTAATGTATAATAACTTTTAAGAGATATAATTTTAAATATATTAGTTAAGTTAATAAAGTACAATGAATTAAAAAAATGAATGGTTGGTGTTTTGTTATTTTTATAGGCCGTCATCGTCCACGGCGCTCCATTCCTCTTTCAGTCATAGACCACATCCCCACACACTTACAATAAGTTAGTTATTTTTTATTTAACTACCAAAATATTCACTAGAAATAATTTATATGGCAAAACAACGTTTGCCGGGTCACCTAGTTTAAATATAATAATAGGTTATTAAGTACAGTCATACCCCGCTTAACGCGAGTGATAATATGTTCCTTGGCGATTCACGTAAAACGAAAATCGCGCTAAGCAATGTTTCCTATTTTTTACCGACCAGTACCTCGTTGTTTTAGTTTTTATTGCTTTTATATGATTTTCCTTGTCAAAATGTGTTATAAACATAATAAAATACATATGTACGTACAAAGGTTTTGATAAATAAATATTCATAATACGAAATCTCAAAAAAGGCATTTTAATTTAAAAGATATACATACATACATACAAACGAATATGTACAAAAATAATTTATACAAACATCTACCTAATTCACTTACAATTGATCACAAAGAAGATCCTTGAGAAGTTCCGGGTTGAGGTTCCTCATGTGGCTTCTCAGTCGCAGCCTTTTTGAAAAATGTGTGTAGAGTTGGTTGTGATGCTTTTCGCTTCCTCTCATTTAATAGTTGTTGATAACAATCTATTCCATCATTGACAACTTTTTTGACTTTCGCGATTCTCTCCCAATCAACTTCATTTTGCTCTATGAGGTTTAATCCTGTTTGAATTAACATTAAACCTTCCTGCAAAATTTTAGTTGACAAAATTTGCGGTGTTTTTTCAGGAACGATCTCTTCTTTTTCTGCTTCATCTTGAGATTGTAGATCCAGAAGTTCTTCGTTTGTCAAAGATTGCGCATCGGATTCAATCAATTCCATAATGTCTTGTTTTTCTATGGATTCTGCACTTAGCCTCCCTGTGTTGGCTAGCTGTGTGATGTCATTCACTAAATTTGAAAAAACTTTATTTTCTTCATTTTTGGCCACGTCCAGCCACAGTTTTTTCCAACAACCATTCATGCAATGTTGTGTAACTTCTTTCCATGAAAGATCAATATTTTCAATGGCTTTCATAATGTTAAATGATTTCCACCATTCTTTCATTGACTGCCTGTGTGCTGAATCTGTTTCATGAATTAATTGGCCGAATGTGCGGCACAAATAATACGCTTTACAAGCAGCAATTGCTCCCTGATCCATAGGCTGCAATAATGAAGTTGTATTGGGAGGAAGAAACACAACATCAACAGGAAAATCAGTTTGGAGGCTTTCCAAGGTAACGGAATGACCAGGCGCGTTATCCAGAACTAACAGGGCTTTATGTTCTAAGTCGTTCTCCTCACAATATTTTTTTACTTCGGGGATGAAATGGTTAAGATACCAATCATTAAACACAGCCATTGTCACCCAAGCCTTCTTGTTTGATGTCCATATGACGGGCAAATTTTCTTTTTTATAAAATTTCATCGCTCGTGGATATTCTGTGTGGTACACCAAAAGAGGTTTTAATTTCAAATCTCCACTTGCATTACCCCCCAATAGAAGTGTAAGCCGATCCTTGGCCGCTTTGAAGCCGGGGGCCTGTCGCTCACTTTTAGAAATGAAAGAGCGTGAAGGTAACTTTTTCCAAAACAGCCCTGTCTAATCCACATTGAAAACAAGGTTAGGGGGATAGCTTCGACTGTTCATCAAATCCTTAAATGTGGAAGGATATTTATCAGCTGCTTCCATGTCGGCACTTGCTGATTCACCTTGAAGTTGAAGGCTGTGAAGGTTTGAGCCACATTTGAATCGATCAAACCAACCTCGACTTGCTTTAAATTCAATGGTCGAAAATTCTTCCTCCTTTTTTTTAATGTCATCAAACAGGGACTTAGCTTTAGCCATAATAACAGCCTGGCTTAAAGGCATTCGCCGCTGGTTCATGTCTTCAACCCAAACTGACAGTAGGTGTTCCATTTTTTCCATAATAGAGGATCTAGACCGATTCACTTTTGTAGCAGCAATAGATGTACCTGCGGACTGACTGGATAGCACAATTTTTTCTTTATTTTTTACAATTGTACGTACGGTTGATTATGATATGTCAAACTCACGACCGGCTTCTGTGGCACCAACACCCGACTCCATACGATTTAAAATTTTCATTTTAACTTCAAGAGTCAACGATTTACGTTTAACTGCTAATTTCGACATTTTATCAGCGCACAGTGTTAATCCATTCTAATTGAATATTCGAACTAAACTGAAAGGAAAACGTATTGCCAATGTTTAGAAACAATAACGGGGGGGAAGAGTGAATGGTTTTCCAGGAAATTGGCCGAGACTTAAGTTCAACAAGGGGCCCTAAAAAGGATGGATTAACCCGAACTACCATTCCAAGAATGTAATTTAGTACGTATACAGTACAGTAATGTTTATTTGGCTGAGACAAGATAAACAAGAAACGTGAATACATTTCTGGCGGGAATGGAAGATGCATTTTGCAAACTAACGCCTACGTCACACACATCTGCCTGTTCTACAAACATGTGCACAGTTTAATCTGAGTTGTGGCATCGGGAACTCAGAAATGGTTAATAAACGTCAGCCACTGCTGTGTGTAGTGAAAATGTGTTGTGTCTATTCAGCGTCACCACGGGTCTCCAGCACAGAGATACGATTTCCCATTCGTCAGAATCCCGCCAACAAGAGTATTCAAGGTCAAATAACATTTATAATGTGTAATGGCACAGCCATGTATGTTTACAAAACGTACTACTGTTTTGGATGACACTTCTATACAGATCTACGTCTGACCTAATGCAACCTCTTATTTATCTGTACAAATCAGCTGTCTGTTTTTACGTTTCCACCAAATGTGTTGGTAGGCTGACGTGTTTGTACTCCTTAAAAAATAATACAGTAATGTAATTATGTGTTTATTTGTCATTTTCAAAATAAAATACAGTACGCAAACTTTAGTTGTTAAATTCAAAATTTACATATTCATTACATTTATGATGATACGTATATATACAATATTATTGGTACAGTACTGTATATGTAATTGTTAATATGTGTAATAAATATTTTCTTAGAAAAAAAACGCGTTATAGCGAATTCGCGTTATGTGGGGTCGCGCAAAGCGGGGTATTATGACTGTATTTAAACGCCTCACGTTGTAAGCGCTATTTTGTGTGTGTTGTAATGTAACGTTCTGTTAGTTATATATATTTTTGTTGAATGTCTCACGTTGTTGGTGTTAATTCTATAATGTTCTATACTATTTAGTTCAGGTAATTAAATTGTAATTTAATATTTACTACCAATACTGTAAGTTATTTATTGGTAGATTTATAACGAAATTGGGCGCCATATGGAAAATTATATTAATATTCCATAAAGTTATTGTTTTGTATCTCACTGTGTAATTAGTTGTCAAAGAAATACCTTACGTTGTTGAAACCGATTGGTAACCTAATATAAACTGGTTATTATGGTAATTGTTTATTAGCGAAAACAAAATCTTACTTGATTAATTAAAATTCTTGACTTTAATTTAATTATTTTCGTTTCATTTTATGTCAATTCACTTGCTTTGTTGAATAATTTAAATAGCACGTGGGGCACAAAAATTTGGTACTGCCAACTTAATCCTTAAGGTGGGGTTAAAACGCTAACCTTCATAAATTTAAAAAAATTGTCATTTATTAAAATAATAATTCATACTAAATTGATTCCATTTCTAATTCTTTTATTCTTCCTTTAACCATTGTTTTTTCTCTTCGGAATTTAAATAAATAACATTTGTTCTTAATATTAATTTGTCCAGGCTTACTATAATTTTCGCTCAGTGGTTGGCAACATCTCTTTTCACTCAAGCTTAATGCACTGATTATTTTAATTTAATATCAGTTCGTGAATTCTTTTGACTACAATAGCTATTAACGAAAATGACTGTTACGAAGTACAAAGCTTCACCATAATAAGTTGATTATAGTATAACAAAATAATCTCTTATATTTAACAATAACAAAAAGTTCGTATATGCTGAACAGTGGCTATTTTGAGGTTACCCAAATCTGGATATATTATACAGTTTCAAACATGAAACTCAAAGAAATAATAGTTAAAAGGTTAACAATTACTATGGTGTTAGTGTTCTTGTGCAGTGAGAGTGGAATATATAGTTCATAAGTGTACATAAAGTTTGTTAGGTTATATTAATATGACTAGTTAACATTCGTTTAAAAAAGTTTAAGTATTCACACTATACTTTCCTTCACTTATACACTCGTTCTTATTCACAGTTAATTTTATATTTCACTATATTGCCCTTATGATTTTATAACTAATTCACAACACTTTGGTTCCATCTTGGTTATGTTGTTGTTGTTGTCACTCATCACATAACCTATCCGAAGTTTGATTCTGACTATGCTTTCGCGGATAGAATTGAAGCAGAGGAGCTGTTCTTTATACGACGGATTCCAGCACAAGACTCCCTCGCTAAGCATCACGTTTTTGCTAGCTGGCGTGGGTCTTTGGGTCCATGCACACAAAATATAAAAATTCCGATTGGTTGATAGCTAATCCATTGTCGCGGATAGCATCAGTCTTTGGGTCCATGACGGCGTCACTTTCTGATATCAGAATTACTAAAATTCTTAAAATTAACATAATTTCATTTTTCTAAGTACAATTGAAAGGATATCATTACTAATGAATTGCTTTCTTTCTTCTGATCATTTCAAAAGCTCACATGAAATGGTTCCATACAGTAATAATAAAATGAACAATTTTAATGTTTGGCCTATACTAATAATTATTTTTAACAGTTATGTTTTTATTACATTTTTTGTTTTCTCAGTTGTATATATGATTTTATGCTATTAACAAACATTTTAACACTATTAATCATAATTATGAACCTTAACTTTCTATAAAACTCTTGGCTTCTATAATAGGCCTAAAAATGTCTGGTGTCCATAGGACTATTCTGCCTTCTTACAATAGAATTGCTTACTTCTAATACATTGTAACATTTGGTATTTAATCCTAATAAACAACATGATCTTTTACTATTCACATTATGATTTAAGACATGCTGTGTACCTTGTAATGTCCCTGTCTACCATCTATAGTAGATGTAGGGTTTTTGTTCAAGTAGACATCTTGTTAATTATGTTCTTATTAGTATATTACAGACGTTTAAGATGACTTATACTTTAATCTAATAACATATACCATTTCTTTATAGATTGGACATTGGCTA
This sequence comes from Magicicada septendecula, assembly GCA_034769895.1. Classification (NCBI taxonomy): domain Eukaryota; kingdom Metazoa; phylum Arthropoda; class Insecta; order Hemiptera; family Cicadidae; genus Magicicada; species Magicicada septendecula. Next base: position 258,772,687 of record CM068368.1, on the reverse strand, counting down.
TTACCATTTGTATACATTATATTGTCTCTTTTTATCTACCAAGTAGATATATGTTTTCAGTCCAAGTTAATCTCTTATTAATTACATTATAATCTGGTCCCTAACCAACAATGGTTAATTCTTATTTGCATTAGCTAGTAGTCAGTTTATTTGTCACTCTTTATACTACTAGTTTATTTACATCACATTTCTCCCTTACATTTCTATCATTATGTAATGTTTTAATATATATTTTGTAATTAATTACTTTTAATTTCGTTCACTGTTTTCGTCCGTATTTTGGACACCATCTTTTTTGGTTACCAACTATGAAGCATAAAATCTACTTACCACTGGGCCAGGTTCGATTTAGGCGAACGGAAGAACAGAATGGGTTGTTTTCAGGAAATAACTCGTTTGTTTTTTGCTTACCAATGACATTTCTCTTTTATTTTTTCTCATACACTTGTACATTTAACCCCTTCTTCAACAAAATGAAACACATATTCACCCACGAGGCGCAATTGGTAAAAAACAAGTAAAGTAATTATTACCATCAACATTTTCTCTCTCTCTCCTTTCATCATGTATTATACTCAATCATCAATTTAAATTATATATCTAATTTATCACAACCCAGCACTTCTTAAATATATATATATTTTTATATACCCAAATGCCCACACACACATTCATGTGTTACATTTTTATATCCCCCTCGATGAGCTCATTTTATATTATTTAGTGAACTTGCAAGATTTTATTGATTCTGTGTTAATTTACTTCCCTTTTTAGGATCCTTAGAGGTGCGTCCATAGGATGACTCCTCGTGCACGCGCACTACCTAGATTGTTCCGTATTTTCCACTGATTTTACATGTTTTGAAGAAATATTTAACTGTTAAGCCACTGTAGTTTATATTTGTTACTTCACATTTAACATTTTATACATGCGGGCGAGACGAAAACTGTGCTCAGCTGGCGGACGCGCAAACTGCTCGCGTCCGTATTATTTAGATGTTCATGGCCGACTGCTTTTGTTCTCTACGCACCTGGCAAGAAGGAATTTTTCAGACGTGACCTTTACGCTCGTAACGTCGGCCCAACCATGCGCTCGTACACATGAATACGCACCCTTGCTGATAGTCTGCATTTTTGTACCTCACCGTACCAGTCACGGAGCTATAGTCAGTGACCAAAAATATACTCTTGTGAAATAAAAAATGAAAAGCTTTAAATTATATACCCTCAACAGTTTGTACCGTTACAATTATTTAATATACAATAGTAATCTTTCCTTCCTACCACACACTACAACCTTCTTATACAAAAATAAAACTTTTCCAACATTTTTATAACATAATGATCTCTATTTGAATTGTCTAAGTGTTTATTAGTTACACTGAGATAATATAACTGAATCTATACTGACAGTATATATTATACTGAATCTAATTTTATAGTTTTTATCTTACTTTTCTTTAGGTTATGTTCCTAGTTACTGGTTATACTTAATTCACAATACTTTATATTTTTATAATGGTTTACTCTGTGTCAATTGCTCTGTTTACTTATCACTATTTATTACTTTTCCTTTTTAATACACATAATTATGATAATAATTATCTGGTCTTTACTATAACTATTTATATATATGCTAATTACAAATGCAGTCTTAGGTCTGAGACCTAGCTTGACTGTTAGGCTTGTTACATAACTGATTTTTCTTAACCCTAAATACATTCTTTACTTATATACTAAAACATTACTTTTTCCAACATTACAATAAGATATATACCCTTACTCCCCTAATCTATTGGGTAATTTATTATGTCAAAGATATAGTCTAGTCTAGTCTGTTAGACTATATAGGACTATATATATATATATATATCCTATATATTATAGGATATATATATAGGATATAGTCCTTTTAGATGTCTGTTTTGTCAAGGTATTTATTATGTTTGTTTACAAGGCTAATTTATGTTTTTAATCTATTCGTGCATCTGTAACAATTATTCTTTATTTATTCATGGTTTATTGAATTAGTTATTATAATCCTTCCTTTATATAATTATTTTTTGATTGTTCTCATTAGACCACTCATCCTCTATTGCATTCCTCATTCAGTTACCTATTATTTGTTTATTTGATTAAGTTCCCTAAATATTTTGATATTTCAGTTGAGTTTTTTGTTGCGTATCATCTTGTGATGCTACAACAGTCATAATGAATAAAGACTCAAAATCATGGTACAGTAGTGAGCATATTGCATACAAAGTGTACTATGCTCAACTGAAAGCAAAATGACAACATTTTAGGGAGTAAAGTGTTTGGAGCAGACAGATTGGAATTTGAAGTTTGTATTGACAGATTGTTTCCTGAAGCACAGGAGGATTTCAGGAAAAGATTTGCAATGCAGAAATTTATTGATGGGGTCAGAGGGATTTATCTACAGCAAGTGTTACAAATTATAAGACACCAGATGCTGTTGTACTTACACTACAGTCATTGTCTGGCTGGACCAATCACAAAATGTACAATAAAAGATCATAACAATACAGATGATTAAGAAGAAATAAATGGAAAGAGAAATAACAATCAGAATTGCTGTATGGAGGAAGAAATGATAGAAGATCGAAGTGTTAACAATGTGGGAAATCTGGACATCTACATAGAAACTGATAGTACACAGTTAATTCAAGCAAATGGCAGGGAAACGAGCAGCATTAGTGAGTACAGCAGGGCCGGTTCAGTGTGTGCGTAGACAACATGCAATTTCTTTACTTCATACAATCAGTAGGAGCTTGATATTTTATGGATGCCACAGTCTCTATGTGTGCACAAATCTATACAAAGCACCAGCAGCGGCAGGGGCTGCAGTTGTGGTGGCAACAGCGGCAGCAGCAGCAGTGGTAGTGGTAGTATAAATTTCAGAATCAATAGAATAATTATTGTATGTCATTTTTCAGAGCCTATTATTTTTAATTTAACATTCTGTTACATTTTGAGACTGAATACTGATTTTTACTTTATGAAAATATTACTTAAAAAAAAGAATTTAACTAATACTGAGTCAAACTTTTGTTGTGAAGTAATTACTTCGTGAAATGAACTGATTATTTTTTCCTATAGGTTGCTACTCTCGGAGGGACCCTTTGCTTAAAACACCAGCATCCTGAGTTTCCTTCGGACATATTTGTTGCTTTTGAGACAATTGAAGCACAAGTTAAACTTGGTAAGCACAAGTTAATTTATACAGTTAATAAGTAGTGCTTAAAATTATTTTACTATATGTAGTTTTGGTTACTGTATTATTTAAAAAACAATTGTTACTTATTAATTGGTTTATTTATTATAATGCGTGCATGCTGTTTGTGAACAGTGTTTCTGATGGTTTCTTATAAAGTAGTACACTTTGGAAATTATAGGAATCAGAGTTACCAAGTTATTGTTTGCAACAACTGCAAATGTCAAAATTTGATTGGAAAAAATAGTATCTGCCTATAACGGTACATCACCTGTGTGCCCTGTAAGTTCGAAATCCTGCACCAGAAAGACAGCGAAGTATATATAGATTAGGATGGCAGTGGTGCAAGTGCGTGAGCGTATGCGTGTGAAAAAAGAAAATAGAAAATTTAAACGAAATTGTTGTTAAATAAATTTACAAAATGGCAAAGAGTGTTTATTTGGATGGGCAAGAGTTTTCATGATAATTTAGGATGAAAATGTAAGTCATGGCACATGACCGGTAATAGTGATGTTGATGCAATTAGTTAAGGACAGTACTTCTGTAGGGTGAAGTAGTTCGCCAATTATCACAATAACAGAACGAGGTTTAACATTTGGAAATATGTCCTAATATTTGTAACAGTGATAATATTTGTAACAAAAATACTTTACAAACAGAATTAACACTGTTGCACACCACTATAGAAAATTATTCCGATTAGCGTTTTCAAGCTTCAAAAATCATCATCAGGCTTGAAGCTTGAAAGCGCTAATCGGAATAATTTTTCTATAGTGGTGTGCAACAATGTTAATTCTGTTTGTGATTATAACCACTAACACAACTTTCTTAATTAAAAATACTTTAAAAAGGCTTTTAGAGAAGGCTGCCTGACATAACAAGGCATCATAAAAAAATCACGATGCGTGTGATGAGGGCAGTATGCAGCTAGAGCAGTTCTTCTCTGAACAGTGGCGTGGTTGGGTGTGCACCTGTTTGCAATGTAGTACAAAATTAATCTCCCAAAAAAGCTGTAAAAAGTTAAGTTTACCAAAAGCGAGTAGTTGACAAGGAACAAACTGAGTGACAAATTGAAACGGTGAATGTCGATAATAGCAAATGAAATGAAAAATTGTAGTAAGACTGGAAGGTGTGCATGTGGCATCATTGTGCATATATGAAGTGATTTGGTGAACATTAATTCAAATAGGAGCTGTAAAATTTTGAAATCAGTACAGAGTTATGTAAATTAAGCAAAATTCAGGACAAAAGAATAACCAAGCAAAATTACACCCTACACTGGCATCAAGTAATATTAAATTTGTGTGTATAAAGAAAGTAAAACATAAGAACAAATTCAGTGAAATATAATTGGCATTAAAAACAAAACAAAAAAATGTCAAACTAAAAGTTGGTGTGTGTGTGTGTGTGTGTGTGTGTGTGTGTGTGTGTGTGTGTGTGTGTGTGTGTGTGTGTGTGTGTGTGTGTGTGTGTGTGTGTGTGTGTGTGTGTGTGTGTGTATGTGTGTGTGTGTGTGTGGGGAATAAAGGGTGTTCAATTATAATTCAAGTGTTGGTGTTATTCTGGGGTTTTGGTGTTAACAATTTTTACTTTCGTATTTTGGAAAATAATATAGTTAGAGAAGTTAAAGTCATGCGTTGAGAGTTTTGTAAATTCAATGATAGATTAAAAGAGAAGTAGGCAGAATGAGTTTTTATTGTGAATTTAATGGCTGTAATGATTTCTTATTGTCAGTTAATTTGTGTGCCACAGTACAAAGTGAATAATGCTAGCTTAAGTGTACTAATTTGTCACCTGACCCCAACCTAACCTGTACTCAGAGACTCGCTTAAACAGACTTAAATTTATCATCTTCTGGTAAGTAGTTTTTTTAGCATATCCATTATTAGTTGGTATGGTGATACGGCTTTCACACACCATCTGTCAAGTGTGAGTGGCGATGTTCCTTTCTGTTCCTTCACATGCCATGCAAGGTGCAGTCAAGTATACAAGAAAAGTACTGCTTTGGCTTACGAGTTTTACATATTTAAGGACTTATTGAAATCAAGAAACAGGCAAGATGGTCAGGATAAATTTAAGCACAGCACTGTGCCAATAAAACAGTTGTTATCGATGCTGATATTGTTTAAAGTTTAGTAAATATTTAAGGGGCCATCTTATGACATTGTAACAACAAACAAGAAACACATCTAATAAAAACAGCAGATTAATTAATTAAAGGTCACACATATTAACATACAAATAATTCTTATGACAGAAGATATTGTAATATACTAATAAATCTGTTGTATTTGATTGTGCGTTGCGCCTCATGTTGTTGATGCCAAATATGTAATATATTCTAATAATATACTTTACTTGTCTTGTCGATATATTTTTGTTCAACGCCCCCCGTTATGGAGACAAGTTGTGTAATTATAAAAATAGAATACTGGTTTATTAACTGATTGAGTTTCTCTGTTACGCCTCACGTAGTTGACGACAATTGGTAGAGTTCAGTAATATAGGTTAAATATATTTTGTATTTCTTGTTTATTAAATTCCTTTATTCATTTCTTATTCACTTACCCAGTTTAAATCTCAAGTTGCACGCCAAAAATGTACTGCCAACTTATTCATCAAATTTTTCTAACAACGCCAGCACTCGGAAATTGAAAAAATATTAGTTATTAGAAATAATTACTCATACTAAATTAATTCAATTCAATAACCTTTTATTTACTTTTGAAATTCTTTTTTTTCTTCTGAATTTAAAATAAATAAAATACTTCTTAATTTGAATTCTCCAGGCTTGCTAATTTATCGCTCAGCGGTTGGTACTATGATATTCATAAAACTCAGACATAGGTTAACATTTTAGGCTATGTAACTATAACCTTGTGGATTCTTTGGACTACAATAATTATTTACGAAAATCTCCTTTGTGAAGTACAACACATAACAATATTAAGTTAAAATATAATATAACAAAATGATTCTTATAATTAATGTAACGAACAGTTCGTAATTGCCGAACAGTGTCTTTTTTGAGGTTACCAGTGTCTTAGGAGGTTATCCTTCTTTAAAATTTAAACACAAAGAAATAATTGCTTAAATGTGAAAAAAATACAAAAGTGTTAGTGTTTTATGGTTCAGTGGTGGTGAAATAAATCAAGTTCACAATGGTTCACAAATGTATATCAAGTGCTGCAGGTTGGTTTATGATAACTAGTTAATAAGTCGTTTTAAAAATTTTAATTATTAACACTATACTTTCCTTTTAAATGCACACACTTTCTTATTCACTTTTATTATTTTCACTCTATAATTCTTTTCTGGTTATTTTAATGATTCACACTTTTTATTTATCACTCATCGATCATTTAACTATAGGCACTCTTCACCTAACCTATCTTGGGTTCGAGTCTGATTGCACTTTCTTGTATAGAGGTGTCGCAGAGGTTACGTTCTTTACTGCTCAGATTCCAACAATTAACTAACTCGCTTGGTTCCAGTTTTTGAGTCCTGCTAATGCAAAATGTGGAAAATTCACATTGGTTGAAACGTCAAGCATTGTTGTTCATGGCGTCACTTTTTGTGATCAAAATTACCAAAAAATCTTAATTTTAACATATCTTTCCTATACTATGTACAATTGTAATAAGATTATCACCAATGAAATTCTTTTTTTCTCCTGATCATTTTGAGATCTCATAACATAGGTTTCTGTACAGTATTTCAAAAAATAACATTTTTAAATTTTGGCCTAGTCTAACATTTTATGTTTAAGAGTAGTCTTTTTTGATACATAACTAATTTCCTTTTGCTTTACATATGAACTTATGTTAATACAATAGATTTTAATGCTACTGCTTACAAATGTGAACATTAATTTTTATAAAAACATCTGGTTTGTACTATAGACATAATAATGTCTAGTGTACCTTGGAATATTATTTGTTTCTTAAAGTACAAACACTTATTTCTAATACAAGTTAACATTCAATATTTATTCCTTATACACTACTTTATCTATTATTATACATAACATTGTCTAATACATTCTTTATATAATATATAGTTCCCTTCTACCTTCTAAAGTAGATGCAGGTTCTTGGTAAAATTAATATCTTACTGAACATTTTATTAGTTTGTCTATTTTAAACAACAGTTATTACTTAATTCCTACTCTAAAAGTCAGTTTATGTCTCACTTCTTAACACTAAATTTTACCTAACACTATTCTTTACATCTTTGTCTTTCTTCATTAACAATAATGATCCTTTTTTATAACTCAAGATTATAACAGTTTTAATACAAATAAAACTTTTATTACACATTTATGTAATACCAATTCACTTCTGAATTGTCTATGTGTTTATCTACACCCGTAACGTAATAGCGTGTTATCCCACTCATTTTGAGTGGGATAAGTTCATTATCGCACTGGTTTTGTTATCCCACTCGATTATATTTTGTATTTATTGAAACATAACACAAAATACAACATAATATTACAATCTAAACAGGTTATCTACTTATTGTAGATATTAATAACACAGTCTTTAGAGTTATTTAAGTAAATTCCTGCTGTAGAAGAAGATTGGAACTTTTTCGTCACCAAGTTTGTAACGGGCCGAAATATGGGATTTTATTTTATTAAATTTTTTGGGATTTATAAAAAATATTTAGGAACGTTATTTCCAACTGTGACCAGACCACGTGTTGTATTGTAAGAACAGTGTTAACAAAGGAGTAATATCTCAAGTTGTGCAATCAGTACAGAAGAATGCACCCAGCCTCAGTTTCTGAGAACTTTGCAAGTGTGTGACAGCGCGCCCGACCGCAACCGACCAGCAGGCGCGCGGAGCGATGCCAGTTTTGTGCAAGCAAAAATGGCTAAGAGAACAATTTTGCTCACTTAGTTTACCATGCGGCTGGACGTAAGGCCTAAGTCACGCCTATCTTGTGACGTCAGCCAGTGCCGAGCGAATATCCTATATGATCGGTACACAAACAATTACATGGGTTGAATAGGACGAAGCTACGACGAAGAACCATGAGGCCTTGGTTTCCACATAAAACGAAGTAATCCAGTTGGCCGTGAACATATAGCCGCTCTCCCCAGTTTCTCTTAGAAACGGTGTCTTATTTTCGACAGAAGTTTCAATATATCCCTCGGCAACAGTATTAGAACGCCAGCCACCATGGCATGTTACAGTTAAGAGATCTGCTCCTGAGTCAGCCAACAGTGACGAAGATGACCTTCTAAAACAATGTCCTGTATATTCCTTATGATGATCCAGCTTCAAAAATAAAGCGATTTGTTGTGGCAAGTATCCAAAAGTATTGATTCCCACAGGCTGTCTATTACATTTGCCCTGTCTGTACTGGAGGAAAAATCGGTCATGACCAACACTACTCGGACGAAGCGTAATATAATCTCGAACCAGTTTTACCTTATCAATTCCATCAATGTTTCCCACTGTCACGTAAAATTCTCTACTTATTTTAGTTTTATTGTGTGACAGCATAAAGCGAAAACACTCTCCTTCATCCTTTACATTGCTCAGAAGTAAATATGTAAGTTCCTCTCTTCTACACGCCCCAGCTAGTCCCACAATTAAAGCAACTTTCATAAAAAGGAATTGTTTATCTGCAGCTTCATTCAAAAATCTTGCAACATCACTTTTCTTCAATATTCTTGACTTTTTTGGTTTATGACCTTCAGAGTTACGTTTCATAAACACAATCAAATTCGTGTACTTACTGATGTCTACATTCTTCTTAATAGAAAGCATAGTACGTACCATGGAATAATAAGCCCATAAAGATGAAGGTTTACAAACTTTAGATAACTTACTGAAATATGCTAGAATTACCTTTTCATTCGCATTGTTTATAATCTTCTTCTCTGTGCACCATTTTTCATATCTTCCATATGCAATTTCATATTTTGATCTCGACTTCTCTGGTATTAAGTTGGTTATGGTTTTTAAAGCTTCCTCTTCAATATCTGAAGGCAGACTTTCAGATTCACTCATTTTAAAACAACTTACAAATTACTAATTTGCAGAAAAAACAAACTATTTTTAATCATAACAACGTGGTTGCTATGGGAATGTATACGTCACAATACATTATTTCAACTGGTACGTAGATGCTTAAATTTTCTGATTCTCACATTTTTTATTTTTCAGCGGGTGTAGATAAAATATTGTACAACCCACGAGTGATAACGCATTATTAATTTACTTGTGTGACTAGACGACTCGTGCTACGCACTCATCGTCCAAACTTTCACACTCGTATATTAATAATGCTGTTATCCCACTTTTATTGTAAATATCTATTATCTGTCACAAGCAGATACAACTGCCTAACCTAGTTGTATTGTTTTTACTTCCATATTCCTTAAGGAATGGAAGTATGGTGATGGCAAAAAAAATTGTGTTCGAGATTATTGCAGATTCTGATTCTACTACACTCAAAACATGAAAAAAAGTCGTTTTCCGAAAAGTGTCTGTGTGTCTGTAGATTTTTTTTCTATGGCAAACGATAACTGCCGCAAATTCAAACAGAATCAAATAATTTTTTGCATACAGCCCTGAATTGTAGAGTTCTCAAGACCTATTGTTTTTGGTGAAGATCGGTTAAGGGAAAGGGGTAGTTTACCTGTAACGTTTTATGTTTTAACAAGGGTATTTCCTATGGCAAACGATAACAGCCGCAAATTCAAACAGAATCAAAAGATTATTTGCATACAGCCCTAAATTGTAGAGTTCTCAAGACCTATTGTTTTTGGTGAAGATCGGTTAAGGGAAAGGGGTAGTTTACCTACAACGTTTTTTTAACAAGGGTATTTTCTATGGCAAACGATAACAGCCGCAAATTCAAACAGAATCAAATAATTTTCTGCATACAGCCCTGATTTGTAGAGTACTCAAGACCTATTGTTTTTGGTGAAGATCGGTTGAGGGGAAGGGGTAGTTTACCTGCAACGTTTTTTTGTCAAGCGTATTTTCTATGGCAAATGATAACAGCCGCAAATTCAAACGGAATCAAATAATTTTTTGCATACATCCCTGAATTGTAGAGGTCTCAAGGACTTTCGATTTTGGTGAAGATCGGTTAAGGGGAAGGGGTAGTTTACCTGCAACCTTTTACGTTTTAACAAGAGTAAAGTACTTGAAAATTTATTTAAACTTTTTGAAACAATGGTAATTGTTAAAAATAAAATAATTTTGTTGCCAGGCAATAAAATTATAATTTTTTCATTTTAATGTAAATTATGTTTGAGTTAATATCTTTATATATACAGTGGAACTTGGTTATTACGGCCTCGGCTGTTACGTCAACTCTGGTGTAGCGTTATTTTGTCATAAGTCCGGTCAAACTGATATCTTTAACATTATAAAAATTCCCGGTTTTAACGTCACTAAATATTGTACTACTCTGTTATAGCGTCAAATATTTCTCAGATATTTTACTCTAAATTTCATATAAACGTATATATGTGCGCGCGCGCGCTAGCCCATGGCTACAGACATACATTCTTCGTATTGTTTAAAAAAAAAAAAAAAGACATACATTGTATGCAAGCGATAAGCACTGTAACAGGACTGCCGGCGCCAGCCATTTTGCGTGCTCCAACGGATGGCTAGATCGATTTAAGGCCCGACACTCGATTTCCTTTGCAAAAATTTGTGGTGAGGCAAAATGCATAGATCTGAACGTTACAGGCGATTGGGTGCATAACACTTGGCCAGAAATTAGACGATCATATAAAGATGAAGACATCTTTAATGGACATGAAGCCGGAATTTTTTATAAATTAACTCCAGATAAGACTTTCAAATTTACAAATGAAAAGTGCGTTGGTGGGAAGCTCTCTAAACAAAGAGTTACAGTTTTTGTTTGTGCGAACATGACGGGAACCGAAAAAAGGAAACTTTTAGTTATCGGGAAAAGTTTGCATCCTAGATGTTTTAAAAACATCAAAAAACTTCCTGTAAGTTACACTGCCAACATAAAAGCGTGGACGACTTCTAGTATTTTTGAAGATGACTTCTGTACGTGTGTATGTCACTGAACTCCTCCATGTATAAAATAATATATCGTTCGTGGCAGGTAAGCATATCTCAGTTATGTAATATTTACGTTTCCATTTTATTATTATGCCTACAGCAATAAAAAGGCAGGTAAGACACACACACACACACACACACACACACACACACACACACACACACACACACACACACACACACACATACAATTCACGTTATTTTCTGTCCTCACTCATGTTTATTTTCTTACATTTGCACGCTTTTTTTAAATGGAAAGTGCCGAAACCCATACCAACATAACGCGTGCAAGCCGAAAAAATGGACATCAATTTGCTTCCTGTGGATCGCTGGGCAATGTAACTGCACGTGTTTACAGAGGAACGATTCATAGACAGACTTTTCGTCTTTAGGGAATGAACCCTCTGCAAGATGCTGAGGGTCCATGAGTGACTTCGGAGCGCTCCTTCTTTTTCGCGTGTTTGTTCTGTGAAACATACACTGTAGATTCGCAGCTTTACTCTAAGCAACGCTCAATAGGAAATGTTGAAAATTTTTGTCCACAGTGTACCCTCATTCACACTAAACCTGCTCTGATGTTTTAATTACGGACATCATAATATTAAAACTTTGGAAACTTAAGCACTACTTAATGGAGATCAATCATTAACTTATACAAGCCATTAATTTTATGCATATATTTTATATATATGTGTACAACGTTATCGGCAACAAAGAAGTAGTTTTTGTTAAAATTCCGTCCCTGGATATTTGGCCGTAGTCCAATGTTTTCTACAAAACCAGACGTTTCGGCAATGCCATTGACTTCCATCATCAGTGAAAATCGAGTGCGATAACGTGAGGTGGTATATGTTAGTGACCACAGTACTGTGGTTAAGGCTGAAGCAGTAAGTAGAAAGAAGTAGTTTCTATGGTAATATTACATTTCGAAAATGATTTTAAATATAAATCTTAGAATATGGAAGTCATGTATGGTTCTCCATACCGATATTTATTTATCTATTTTTTATCTAGTTTATACAACAATCATTATTCAAGATACTGGTTACCCAGCTATGCTAGACATTATAGGTTTTTACCTATTCTGAACATAACTTGTTATGAAGTCTACTAGAATTATGTTTACCAAGTTCTATCTAGACATGTTTAACATTTTTGTTTTCTTATTCTATTTTATACTAGTCTTAACTTCACCTAATACTATGACATACTTTACCATACTTTTATACTATGACATAACTTTACTACTTTCCTAGTGCTCTGTACTTCAATATATTTATGTTAAAATCTTTATTCTGAGGGAACCGTCACGTTACAATATATATTTTATTTTTATTTTGGTTGTATAAAAAAATTACTAAAATTAATAAAATTATGTTAAAATATATTTTTGTAATGATTTTGCACATTACACAATATTTATCTGGTTACAGGTAACCGAATTATTACGTTTTAAACATATATAATATCAGTTGTAGTATTGGGGTTTTGTGTGGATTTTTTAAGTATACTAGTTAAAAATGTGGTTTGAGAATGCCACAGGTTTTGCAGCTTATGGATCTGTACTATACACAGGGTCTTTAAAGCAAGCTGACCTTGAATTAAGTCAGTCTATGGTGAGCAGAGCTCACATTGTTGTGTTTGTACTTGTACAGATGTCATCTTCTTACACTCAGATTATAACTCACAGATAAACTGGCATTACACACAAGTGCTTTCAGTCACGATTTCTTGTATGAGAAGGAGTGTAAAAGAAGTGTAAAAAGTGTATACCAATTGAGTACTCACCTGCGATTGTAAAACTGTAAAAAATGCACTCATGCTCTTTTGCACAATAAACTGTGCCAGCTTATAAGTACATGTGAAAGAATGTGTGTGTAAATGACAATCCTGCATGCTTTACTTGGCGAAAGCTAATTCATGGAACATTTGCAGGTTGCACAGTTTCCTTTGTACTACAAGGTTTTAGAATGACAAAGAAATATACTGGCTAGTTTTTTCTATTGTGACTGTCATGTTAACAAAAGAGAGATGAAAACAGAGGATGTGGGTTACAGATTGTAGAGGCTGTTACAGTCATCTGGCCTTGTTAGAGACTTGTTATGAAAATCACCGAATAACAAAACTACTAACTGTTATACGAAGCGAACAAGTGGCAAACTTATAACATACAAAATTATACAAGCGAACAAACAACTACAACATACTAGGTACAGTAAAATTGAAAGTTAAGGGCATACGCGCAGAAACCAATTTATGGATGGACGAGTCCACTTTGAAATTGTAAATGGCGGGAGGGTAACGGAGAATCAGCTGGTAAGCAAGTGAAGGTGTACCAACTTGCGTGTGATGTTTTAGTTACCCATACATTATTAGTTACTGCGTGGCGTACTATCTCAGTCTTGCATTTGTTATTATTATTTCACTTTATTATTAATTGTATCGTTGTTTTACAGTCACTCATTTTTATTAGTTATTTAATTTTTTAGTTAATTTCTATTAGTAGTTTTATTCTGTAATTATGTACCATCATAATTATTTGTATTATCATCCAGTAACAAGATTTATTAAAATGGATACTTTTCCTTCAACTAGCAAAGACAGGGAAGTTATTCATAGTCAAGCACGGGAAGTAATAATAAACAGTTTTTTGTTGTCCAGGATTAAAAGGATTGTTGCAATTAAATTAATACGAAAAACGCATACCTTTATGTAATGATAAACTGTAAATATAGTTGATTGTAATTAAGGAGTGGAAGTGTACAGTTTGCAAATTCCATTGCGATAAGAACATATAACATCTTAACTTGTGTTATAACGTAGGGAACCCGCGTTAATTGGTTATGCCAATTATACAGGCTGCCTTTCGTTGTGAAGAGCTGAAAATTAATCACAACAAATAAAACAGTTCTTATATCAGGATATTGGGAAGGGGAGACTGTTGATTTATGCACTCAGTTTACTCGGTACTCAGATGACATCTCTTTATTACATTATGAGATAAAGTTCTCTATTTAAAGTTCTCAACATATATAGTTTACAGTATAATTATATATATATTACTCTTTCATAAGGGCCCCTCAAAATATGATGTACATCTATTTAATTTATTCCACGGATCCGGGGTTGAATATATATTAAGTTAATAATGGACACCTTGCCATATTCAATATTGAAAATTGAGCCATTTGAAGAATGGACTTTATTAATCTTTCAAAACAAGAAAACTTTTAGTTTAAACATTTACTCTTTTGCTATAACCAGTGTTATTAGATTACAGACTACATGTTACATATAATGTCTGTCTTTTAAAGTCTTAAAAATGGTGAGTTAAATTGTCTTTGTGGGTAATAATTTTAGTAACTCATAACCATGGAAGACAAGCCTCCATCTCACCTGGTTTTCAGTATTTGCTGCAGAATTGGTTCTTCGGTCCTCGTGCGTTTCCTGAAGGTCTGTTGTTGCCTTAGTATCCGGTGACGGTGAAGTTCCTGAAGTCTGTTATATCATTCGGGGTGAAGTACTCTCATCTTAGGCGACTGTAGTAATTCTTGTAGGATACTCTCATCTTAGACGACTGTTGTAATTCTTGTAGTTATAATAAATAAATAGAAAGTTTGTTTCACAGTAATACACTTCACATGATTATTGATTAGTTGAATATCACCTTCATGTTTATAGTAATGTATGAATTACATAGTTTGTTATTTATTCATTAAGAGAGAGATGTCATCGCCGCACAAATTTAGTTATTTAAATATTCATTGAACCAACCATTTACATAATTATACACGCGTCGCGAAACCACGCTGTACGCAGCTTACGGCGTGAGCGCTCCATTGCAAGTGGCAAAAATAGTTAGGGGGAGAGTAGTAATCTCGCGACAATTACTAGTCAACATAAAAGTAGTTCCATGTTTCTAATTTAATTAAAGGACTAAAGTTTGATTAAATAATTAAATAGAGATATTCTTAGTGACAGACGTTATCAAAGTACATTACAGTGGTCTTATTTAATTATTTAAATAATAACAAAATTTACAATTATATTTAGTTTGTTTAGGGGTCAGAAAACAAGTTAATTCTGGTCAGTGCCTGTATATGCAGGATTAATTAACAAGCCTTACCCTTTCTGTACAATTGTATTCCCTTTTATTTTATTATTAGACTTTTTATTAAATATTATTATTATTTAATGATAGCAATAAGATTTAGTTAAAAATGTGAGATTTTATTAAAATTTTAAAATTTCTCAGCTTATACATTAACAATTTAATTAATTAACATATTTTTATTAATGAAATCGTCACAAACAGTCAGAAAGGCTGTAGTTTTTTATGTCTCAGCAGTACACAATGACAGAACCAAGCAACACTCGGATATGTTTACAACTCATGATTATTTATTGGTAATTAATTATTCACATAATTAATTAACATATTTTATTTATTTGTAAACAATTAAGCGGCGGTTATAGCCTTCTCAAGCCCCTCATTGGTAAGCCATTACCACTCTATAGGGTTTGAATTAACTCTATTTATACAAATTAGTTTATTCTTGTTGTTAAGATAATTATTCCATTTATTAATTATAATTGATGTGTGAATTGATATTGAATAAGTTTTAACTATCATAAAGTACTCGCTAATGTAATTTTGATACCTTTCATATTATCCCGCGTTTGGGTGTCAATAAAAGTAAGAGGTAATTAACTAATGAGTTAATTCAAATATTCGTAAATTAGACATTTAACTGAATTAGTGTGATTCACTGTTATCATGATTTCACCTTCTTTCATATCTTGCATATGATATTGATCAATATTTGGTATTGTAATAATAAAACACATACGCATGTCTGGATCTATATTTTACGGTTTATTATATACTAAACAATTAATAATCAACATTAATGATAATACATCTTCATGTCCCTGTAAATAAACAATATTACACCACTTATTTGTTAATTAATAATACTATTCTAGTATACGGCATAAGTATGCAATGAATTATACCGTACATTCAACATCTTCTTACGCTTAATGAGTTCATATTCCAGACTTGCATCTACAATAGTGATCATTGGATGGGTCTACTATTATCTAATCATTTATATTCATTTCCACGTGGTTTCTTTGTGAGAATCAGGTCAGTGGATTAATAACTGCTAACAATAAATAAGTTATGTTACTTGTTAATTGATATCCAAATTGCGAAGACTCTCCATCCGCGTCTTATGTCCTGCACTTTCCAGCAGAATTGTTTTGCACTTATCTATCACAAATGATTTCACACTTCCGCGACACATCTCTCGCACTCCGCTTCGGTATGCATCCGGTCTCGTTTGACTTAGATATATACGTGTAATACCAAGTATAGATTGTTTGTGCATTAATTACTTGTTAATCAATAATGTTTCCATTCATTTTAACACCTCAGTTCTTACTATGAGTAGATTGAAAATGTTAATGAATGTATTGCCACCGTGCTCACTGTTTACTGCACACTATGTCGTGTTACGTTGCGTAGTAAAACTGATATATTCTATTGTCATTACGCACTGATGTATGTAAACTGACGAGTGTCTGTGTTCAATAATATTATGAGTCTATTATACCGTTGATTGAAAACTGATATTCCGAACTCGTAACATACCAATATACTGAGTTACCGCACATCTCAGTAATACTGAGCAAAGTTTATGTAAGACTGACTAAAGTCTATATGACACTGAGCTAAAATTATATGATACTCTCGTAAGATTTTATAATACTGAGCTAAAAATTAAGTGATACTTCCGTTAAAAATTATATGATACTGGGGTCTCCTCGTGGTAAACACCCGGTTTTATCGTCTCAACTCCCTTCCAACATATCTTGCTCAACTCTCTACCATCCTCCAACGTCATTGGTTTCTTGTCTCAATTTCTTCGATGACTCCACCCAAAATCTTCAGTCAAGTTCACGACTCTCTTCCGATTCGTTTATGCGAATCGTCTCCATGGCAACATAGTTCTTGTGTCCAGCCCTGGCCAAACTTTGGTCTCTGATAGGCTGTCTACCCTACTCTAACATACTCTCTGGTGTCATCACCCCTTAATTCTTCGAAGAGAGCAATTCCTCCGCCTGTCAATCACCCTTTTGTTCTACTCCTGTTCAAGTTATGTTTCTCTGATTTATACCCTGTCCCATGGTCTCAAGCGTAACGAATTTCGTTATTGTTTTGCTGTATCCTTTCAATGTTTATTACTACACTGCTGGTTGATAACTTCTCGGTACTGTACATCTGCCTTTCTCCTAGTTCCATTCATGTTCAGAATCGTATACGAACCCCCCATTGTTGTTACATTGTCTCTTCACTCTCGCAACAAAACCCTTATTGTTCATATGATGAACCTTCAAGTAATGTCATTGTAAACCCTTTGTGTCAGAGTGTCGTCTCGGACCTTTCACACATGGTGTTACGCTGCGAGCGTGTCGTTCGCCTCGTGTATTCTTGGTAAATTGCATGTACAAGGCAGCGCCTTTTGTTTATCTGTTATGAAGACGTTTTCTCTCACTGCACCCTAATTTAACACAGCAATTTAGAATTATTGCCTCTACTAAACAAGGCGTCACATTGTCATGTTATTGAATGCTTGTATTGTCTGAATGACAGTCGTACTTCTCCCCTATCCATCACACTCTTGACAGATACTAACTGCCTTTCACGTTCATTGCGTAATCCGAAATTATAATTTTATTTATTTTTTTTTAAATTTACACTACATGTTTATAAAACATTCTGATATGTAACAGCAACAAATTCCAATACGTGTGAACAGTACATATCATTTGCTTGATTTGTATAGTAATACAATTATATTATTATTATTATTATTTGATTTACACAGGAAACAATAAGCGTATAATTCTTTTTTTAAGCCAGCTGTATGACTGTAGGCACACAGGCACACACACACACACACACACACACACACAGATAGAGATTTGTGGTGACACATTTACAAACAAACCTTATTAACAGTCGCGAGTTTTTGTTACTATTAGAAACAATATTCATAGGTTGGCTGCACCGTCACTGATAACAATTCTCTTCTCAGATGTCACAGCGACTCCCGCCACATCACCTTTCCCCTCTGACCGTAAGTGTTTCGCGCATTTCCATGCCCTTAACTTTCAATTTTGCTATACTAGGTAAAGCATTCAGTAAAGTGCACTGTCAGAATTCTACTCATAAGGACATATGTGAAGCAATATGTGTACATGATTCTCTTGCACTCCTTCACACACACACACACACACACACACACACACACACACACACACACACACACACACACACACACACACACACACACACACACACACACACACACACACACACACACACACACACACACACACAGAGTCATTCCTGTGTGAAAGCTTCTACTGCACCCAATCACCAAGAAAGTGTTTGTGTTAAAAGCCAGCTATATAGATACAGATTTACATGTATACAGATTTTCAACTTATACTGTACAGATAAGCCAGCAACTCGCATTAGAACTGTGTTATCCCACAACCATACAACTCTCAATCCTCAGTTGAATTCTAGTCCAGTCTGTGAAGCACTAGAAATTCTTTGCATTAGAATGACTTGACATGAAATCTTTTGTACATAGTGTCTAGATAAAAGTTAAATTCCCTCAGGGATTTGTTCCCACCCTGTCTCAGTGGGTGGAAAGTAAACAATATAAATAATATCTAAAATCTATAGATTATGAATTGTAAGAAAAAACGTTGGCATGTATGTTTTCATGAGAGCCAATGGTTTATGAGTTATTGCAAGTTAAAAATTGTGATCTTCATCCACTAAAATTGTTACCTGATGGTAGTATTTGTTAAATAACTTGCAAAATATTGAATCTATTAAAAAAATGATAGGGACTTAAAGTTTATTTTACTTAAAACAAGTTGTGTTTTTACTTCAGTGTTCCATAAGGAAATGGAAGTATGGTGTTCGCAAAAAATACCGTGTTCGAGATAAGAGCTGATTCTGATTGTACTACCCTCAAAACATAAAGAAAAGTCTTTTTCTAAAAAATTTCTGTGCGTCTGTGTAGAATTTTTTCTGTGGAGAATGATAACTGCCACAATTCCAACAGAATCAAATAATTTTTTGGATGTGTGTCCGAGTTGTAGAGGATTCAAGGCTTATTGGTTTTGGTGGGAGGGGTAGTTTGCCTGCAATATTTTACGTTTTAATAAGAGTAAAGTACTTTAGATAAATAAACTATCCTGTAAAGATGGTCATAATAATCCACTGTAGAAAGGTAGATGAAATATATGTAAATGAAAAGGGTAGTTGAAGGTGGAGGGTAAATGTTTATATTTCCAAAGAGTTATTATTGAGACTACCACAATCAAAAGGCAGGCAGGACACACACACACACACACACACACACACACACACACACACACACACACACACACAATTCACGTTATTTCTGGCCTCACTCATGTTTATTTTCTTACATTTGCATGCTTTTTAAATGGAAAGTGCCGAAACCTACACCAACACAATGCGTGAAAGCCAAAAAGGTGTCCAGCATGGACAGAGATTTGCTTCCTGTGGATCGCTGACTAGTGTAACTGCATGTGTTTACAGATGAACGGTTCATAGACAAACTTCTCGTCTGTAGGGAGTGAACCTTCTCCAAGAAGCTCAGGGTTCATGAGCGACTCAGGAGCACTTCTTTTTTTTCGGCGTGTTTGTTATGTGAATCGTAGGCTGTAGATTCGCAGCTTTACTCTAAGGTAATATAAGGATTGTGAAAAGTTTTGTCCACGGTGGACCCTCGTACACACTAAAACCTGCTATGATATTTTGATTATGGTGATCATAATATAAAACTTTGGGAACTTGAGCAATACTTAATTGAGATCAAACAGTAACTTTTACAAGCCTTTAAATTTTATGCATATTTTGAAGCAATAAATGTTTTAATAAATTAATACAATCTGTGTACTTATTTCTATTATGATATAAGAATTACAAACTAATGTGTGCATGTATGTATGTGTGAAAAATATATAAATATTTTTTTCCTCTGGAAAATTGTTTGCCCCTCCTGAAAAAATATTTTGACCTCCCTGATAGCTAGTTACTTAGCAGATTGTGTGGAGTGTAGTGTTATGACATGGATCAGAATGGTGGGTGTTAAAAAAACAGAAGACACAAACGTATTAAGGAACAAATGTTTTTCTCAAAAATTTTATAATTATACAGATGAACAGAATCATCGCTCAGAAAATCAGAAGACGAATGGAAAGAAAAAAAGACCCGATTTTAAAAAAGAAAAATGATTAGTATGGTATTGACAAGAAAGACTTTGATAATACTATAGACATCATTCACCCTCGGCCAATAATGCGTAGCGAGAGTCCAAATACATTACAGGATTTAGATCACAGCTCCCTTTGGCTAGCTCTTTGTTCGACCCACATACATTTCATTCAAAAGTACAGTCCTTCCTCACGAAGGTTGGGGATAGTCTTCACCCACCTGACATGGGAGTATCATTTCAGCTGATATATAATTTCTTCAGAACCCAGGGATCCACTTATTTGATGTTTTGTCACCATATCTAGCTCTTCTTCTTGTCAAATATACATTACAGACACAAACATAAAAGTCTGCACCTACCATGTCTTGGTTGTAGAGTAAAGAACGTTAAGTTTTCGTGGCTCCATGCTCAAAGCACCCGTACTCAGAACGCCTATCGACAAATACTAGTATTGTCACTAGTCTTTCTTTGTTTTTTTTGATTGGCACAGATGATGAAAATTACATCTGAAAGTCACCCTATAACATATGAGGGGGTACCCAAAAATAACCGGAATAGCGCTGCGATTGGCGGAGCTTACGTAGTACGCATATCTCCCGCTAGGCGAGCGTAGCCCAACTCGTTCTGAGTTCAGTGCCGTCATTGTTGTCGCCTGGGAAGGTTGTGTCCGGTCACAGTAATTCGTTTTGTAAAAGCAGTTTCGCTTGCTCCTCGTTTTTTGTCATGGCGGATTTAAGTGAACAGCGCACTGCTGTGAAATTTTGCTTCCTGCTTGGGAAAAACCCCGCAGAAACTGTTGTGATGTTGAAAACAGCTTACAAGGATAGTGCTATGGGAAAAACTCAAGTGTACCAATGGTTTTCTCGTTTCAAAGAAGGTGAAATGTCAATTGATGACAAACCTCGTTCTGGACGTCCGTCAACTTCCAGAATTGATGAAAATGTTGAAAAAGTTCATGCAATCGTGTTTGAAGACCGACGACGGACCATTGAAGAGATTAGTAAGTTATCTGGAATAACTTGGAGCTCGGTTCAGCGAATTTTGTCAGAAGATTTGGGGATGAGAAGGGTCACTGCAAAATTTGTGCCTCGGGTCCTGACTGAACAGCAAAAAGATAATGGAGTTGAAGCATGCCGTGCATTGAAAGACCAGCTCCGAACCGACCCAGATTTTTTATCCAAGGTCATTACTGGTGATGAGCCATGGTGCTATGGTTACGACCCCAAAACTAAACAACAGTGAAGCCAGTGGAAAACTTCATTGTCGCCTCGCCCAAAAAAGATCGTCAAGTGAAATCAAACATCAAGACGATGCTCATTTGTTTTTTCGATGTGACAGGGGTAGTGCATTCTGAATTCGTCCCACCAGGTCAGACTGTTAATCAGGCTTTCTATTTGGAGGTTTTAAAAAGATTGCATAACAATGTGCGACAAAAAAGGCCCGGTTTGTGGCAGACGAGGGACTGGTTTTTCCACCATGACAATGCTCCTGCTCACGCAGCCATTTCAGTGCTCCAGTTTTTAGCAAAAAACAACATGACTCCCTTGCCCCACGCCCCTTACTCACCTGACATCGCTCCGTGCGATTTCTTCTTGTTTCCGCGAATGAAGAGGGGCATGAAAGGACAACGTTTTGACGATGTGGAAGCGGTAAAGAGAAAAACGAGGCAGGAGTTGTCGGCCATCACAACAGACGAGTTTGAAAAATGTTTCCAGGAATGGGATCGCAGATTGGACAAATATATTAAGTGTAATGGAGAGTACTTTGAAGGTGATAAGGTTGTTTTGTAAAAAAAATTAAATACATAGCTTTAAAAAAAAAATTCCGGTTATTTTTGGGTACCCCCTCGTATAGTCACCCTATAAAGCCTCTTGTTGAACGAGTAAGCAAGTTCTTAGGGTTTAACTTGACCGTTTGGCATTTGTCTGTCTAACTATTTATGGTATGTTTCATGATAACTTTTGTATGCATCAGCCAATTTTTGTAAAATGTGGCACACATGTCCACACTTCTATTGTACAGAACCTTTTGTTTTTGAGATGATCACCCCAAAAATAGGAAGGGGAGTCAAAATAGTGAAAAAATTGCAAAATCTAATGTGAGGTATCAAATTACAGTTAATTTAAACCACAATCTGAATATAGTATTCATTTTCAAAATTTTCAAAGTTTTTGGACGTCAAAGCCCAAAACGGTGAAATTTTTGATAACATTACAAAAATTCATGGAAGATTATTTACACCAAAAATAATTACATTATAAAAGGAAAACAATTGTTTTATAGTAGTAAGGTGAAGCAATTTTGACTAAAATGTGATTGTAGTGTTACGTTTTAAAATTTCAAAATATTTGGCCTCTAGAAACCAATAAAGAGATCACACTTTTTTTTAAACTGAAAATCCAACTGGGTTTCAGATTAAAAGGAATTACTTGTAATCCAAATCCGAATGTTCCTAAGTGTTGGCGTTTATTGTATGTATGTGTGCTCTACAATTGTTATGTTACTAAAGAAATATTAGAGTAATCGGGATGCTTTTAATTTTTCCCATAATTAGAAAATTGTCCATTAACGAAATTTAAGTAATAATAAATGTACTTCATTCAAAATAGTGAGCGAGTTCTGCAGCTCAGGAAACATACTAGTTAATCATAATGAGACAAATATATTTAAAAAGAGTCCGATGTTTGAACATGCAAAGATTATTATAAGATAGTTGAACATGTAATATAGCCTACATTTAAATTTTTGAGCTAAGCAGAAGTAGGCCTACTTCAGGATTAGACGCTGTGAGCACACTACTAGTGTAAAAAATCGGTATAGTGAACCATACATGACTTCCATGTTCTAAGATTTATATTTAAAATCATTTTCGAAATGAAATATTTCCATAGAAACTACTTCTTTCTACTTACTGCTTCAGCCTTAACCACAGTACTGTGGTCACTAACGTATACCACCTCACGTTATCGCACTCGATTTTCACTGATGATGGAAGTTGATGGCACTGCTGAAACGTCTGGTTTTGCAGAAAACTTTGGTCTACGGCCAAGCAGGACGGGAAGGAATTTTAACAACAAACTACTTCTTTTTTGCCGATAACGTAGTACATATATAAAAAAATTATCCCCTCCCCCTTCAACTATAATTTTCATTTATAGAAAGTTACCCCCACCCTGTTCAACTAGCCTCTTCATTTATAGATATTTCATCTACATTTCTACAGTGGATTATTAGGATCTTCTTATCAGGATACTTTATTTATCAAAATTAAGTACTTTACTCTTATTACAACAAAAAATGTTTCAGGTAAACTACCCTTTCCCCCTAACCGATCTTCACCGAAATCAATAGGCCTTGAGTCCTCTACAACTCAGGCACATATGTAAAAAATTATTTGATTATGTTTGAATTTATGGCAGTTATCGTTCGACATGAAAAAATTTCACTTGTCACAACATAAAATGTTGCAGGTAAACTACCCCTTTCACTTAACCGATCTTCACACCAAAATCAACAGGCCTTGAGTTCTCTACAATGTAGGGAAGTGTGCAAAACATTATTTGATTATGTTTGAATTTACGGCAGTTATCGTTCGTCATAGAAAAAATTACCCTTGTTATCACATAAAACGTTGGAGGTAAACTACACCTTTCTCTTAACTGATCTTCACCAAAATCAATGGGTCTTGAGTTCTCTACAATTCAGGGATGCATGCAAAACATTATTTGATTCTTTTTGAATGTGCGGCAGTTATCGTTCGTCATAGAAACAATTGCTCTTGTTAAAACATTAAAAGTGGCAGGTAAACTACCCCTTTCCCTTAACCGATCTTCACCAAAATCAACAGGCCTTCAGTCTTTTACAATTGAGGAACGTATGCAAAAAAATATTTGATTCTGTTTGAATGTGCGGCAGTTATCGTTCGTCATAGAAAAAATTACCATTGTAGAAACAGAAACTGTTGCCAGTAAACTACCCCTTTCCCTTAACCGATCTTCACCAAAATCAACAGACATTGAGTTCTCTATAGTTCAGGAAGGTATGCAAAACATTATTTGATTCTGATTGAATTTACGGCAGTTATCATTCGTCATAGAAAAAATTACCCATGTTAAAACATAAAACGTTGCAGGTAAACTACCCCTTTCCCTAACCTGACCTTCAACAAAAACAATAGGTCTTGAGAACTCTACAATTCAGGGCTGTATGCAAAAAATTATTTGATTCTGTTTGAATTTGCGGCTGTTATTGTTTGCCATAGAAAATACCCTTGTTAAAACAAAAAACGTTGCAGGTAAACTACCCCTTTCCCTTAACCGATCTTCACCAAAAACAATAGGTATTGAGAACTCTACAATTCAGAGTTGCGTACAAAAAATTATTTGATTTTGCTTGAATTTGCGGCTGTTATCGTTTGCCATAGAAAATACCCTTGTTAAAACATAAAACGTTGCTGGTAAACTACCCGTTTCCCTTAACTGATTTTCACCAAAAACAATAGGTATTGAGAACTCTACAATTCAGGGCTGTATGCAAAACATTATTTGATTCTGTTTGAATTTGTGGCTGTTATTGTTTGCAATAGAAAAAATTACCCTTGATTTAAAAAAAATGTTGCAGGTAAACTACCCCTTTCCCTTAACCGATCTTCACCAAAAACAATAGGTCTTGAGTACTCTACAAATCAGGGCTGTAAGCAGAAAATTATTTGATTCTGTTTGAATTTGCGGCTGTTATCGTTTGCCATAGAAAAAAAAATCTATAGACAGACAGACACACACAGACACTTTTTGAAAATATCGGTATGTAGAACCATACATGACTTCCATATTCTAAGATTTATATTTAAAATCATTTTCAGCCAAACAGCCAGGGAAGGAATTTTAACAAAAAAATACTTCTTTCTTGCCAATAATGTAGTACACATATAAAAAATATTATCCCCTCCCCCTTCAACTATAATTTTGATTTATAGAAAATTACCCCCAGCCCGTTCAACTAGCCTCTTCATTTATAGATATTTCATCTACGTTTCTACAGTGGATTATTAAGATCTTATCAGGATACTTTATCAAAATTAAGTACTTTACTCATGTTACAACAAAAAATGTTTCAGGTAAACTGCCCTTTCCCCGTAACCGATCTTCACCAAAATCAACAGACATTGAGTTCTCTATAGCTTTGGCACATATGTAAATATCGGTATGGAGAACCATACATGACTTCCATATTCTAAGATTTATAATCTGAAATATGCTTGCCTGCCAAGCACGATATATTTTCTAATATATACATAATTTACATTAAAATGAAAAAATTATAATTTTATTGCCTGGCAACAAATTTATTTTATTTTTAACAATTACCATTGTTTGAAAAAGTTTAAATGAATTTTCAAGTACTTTACTCTTGTTAAAACGTAAAAAGTTGCAGGTAAACTACCCCTTCCCCTTAACCGATCTTCACCAAAATCTAATGGCCTTGAATCCTCTACAATTCACTGACGTATGCAAAAAATTATTTGATTCTGTTTGAATTTGCGGCTGTTATCGTTTGCCATATAAAATACCCTTGTTAAAAAAACGTTGTAGGTAAACTACCCCTTTCCCTTAACCGATCTTCACCAAAAACAATAGGTCTTGAGAACTCTACAATTTAGGGCTGTATGCAAATAATCTTTTGATTCTGTTTGAATCTGCGGCTGTTATCGTTTGCCATAGGAAATACCCTTGTTAAAACATAAAACGTTACTGGTAAACTACCCCTTTCCCTTAACCGATCTTCACCAAAAACAATAGGCCTTGAGAAATCTACAATTCAGGGCTGTATGCGAAACATTATTTGATTCTGTTTGAATTTGCGGCTGTTATCGTTTGCCAAAAAAAAAAATTCCCTTGATAAAAAAAACCATTGCCGGTAAACTACCCCTTTCCCTCAACCGATCTTCACCAAAAACAATAGGTCGTGAGTACTCTACAAATCAGGGCTGTATGCAAAAAATTATTTGATTCTGTTTGAATTTGCGGCAGTTATCGTTTGCCATAGAAAAAAAATCTACAGACACACAGACACACACACACACAGACACTTTTCGGAAAACGACATTTTTTTCATGTTTTGAGTGTAGTAGAATCAGAATCTGCAATAATCTCGAACACGATTTTTTTTGCCATCACCATACTTCCATTCCTTAAGGAATATGGAAGTAAAAAAAAAACCGTTGCTGGTAAACTACCCCTTTCCCTCAACCGATCTTCACCAAAAACAATAGGTCGCGAGTACTCTGCAAATCAGGGCTGCATGCAAAAAATTATTTGATTCTGTTTGAATTTGCGGCAGTTATCGTTTGCCATAGAAAAAAAATCTACAGACACACAGACAGACAGACAGACAGACACACAGACACTTTTCGGAACACGACTTTTTTCATGTTTTGAGTGTAGTAGAATCAGAATCTGCAATAATCTCGAACACGATTTTTTTTGCCATCACCATACTTCCATTCCTTAAGGAATATGGAAGTAAAAAATTATTTGATTCTGTTTGAATTTACGGCAGTTATGGTTCGTCATATAAAAAATTACCCATGTTAAAACATAAAACATGAGATTTATAAAACATATCTAAGATTTATATTTAAAATCTTCAAAAATATTTTCATAGAACCTACTAACGCTGGGGAAATCTGAGGAGCCAATCAGAGTTGGGCCTACCTGTCACACTGCTGAATTTGGTGGAAAGCCCTGTCACTGTCGTCAAAGTATCAGCCTTGACAGGGTCCTCTTTTTCTGCAAAATGGGAGAGGAGGCTTGAGATGGAGTGAGTGACATGGTCCCCACCTCAATGAAGAACCCATTGTTTTATAAAAATATATTTAAATTTTGAAAACTGAAAATACTTTTCTTGTTGTAAATATTTATATTTTATAATCAAAATGACTTTATCAAAAAACAAACATTATTTTTTTATAATAAGTATTTACATATGTTTCTTAATATGCTTACCTTTTCTTCAATGTTGATGATCATTTCCAAACATTCTGACAAAATTGTATCTACAGAACAGTTAATATTCCCCAGGTTTCCATTTCTGCTAATTTCTCATTACACCTTCCACTGACGTATTATTAACCATTTCATAAACTATCGTATAATCTTTTCAGATTGCCTGGCAACAAAATTATTTTATTTTCAACAATTACCATTGTTTGAAAAAGTTTAAATGAATTTTCAAGTACTTTAGTCTTGTTAAAACGTAAAAGGTTGCAGGTAAACTACCCCTTCCCCTTAACTGATCTTCACCAAAATCTAAAGGCCTTGAGTCCTCTACAATTCACTGAAGTATGCAAAAAATTATTTGATTCTGTTTGAATTTGCGGCAGTTATCGTTTGCCATAGAAAATACGCTTGATAAAAAACGTTGCAGGTAAACTACCCCTTCCCCTCAACCGATCTTCACCAAAAACAATAGGTCTTGAGTACTCTACAAATCAGGGCTGTATGCAGAAAATTATTTGATTCTGTTTGAATTTGCGGCTGTTATCGTTTGCCATAGAAAATACCCTTGTTAAAAAAACGTTGTAGGTAAACTACCCCTTCCCCTCAACCGACCTTCACCAAAAACAATAGGTCTTGAGGACTCTACAAATCAGGGCTGTATGCGAAACATTATTTGATTCTGTTTGAATTTGCGGCTGTTATCGTTTGCCAAAAAAAAAAAATTTCCCTTGATAAAAAAAACCGTTGCAGGTAAACTACCCCTTCCCCTCAACCGATCTTCACCAAAAACAACAGGTCGTGAGTACTCTACAAATCAGGGCTGTATGCAAAAAATTATTTGATTCTGTTTGAATTTGCGGCAGTTATCGTTTGCCATAGAAAATACGCTTGATAAAAAACGTTGCAGGTAAACTACCCCTTCCCCTCAACCGATCTTCACCAAAAACAATAGGTCTTGAGTACTCTACAAATCAGGGCTGTATGCAGAAAATTATTTGATTCTGTTTGAATTTGCGGCTGTTATCGTTTGCCATAGAAAATACCCTTGTTAAAAAAACGTTGTAGGTAAACTACCCCTTCCCCTTAACCGATCTTCACCAAAAACAATAGGTCTTGAGAACTCTACAATTCAGGGCTGTATGCGAAACATTATTTGATTCTGTTTGAATTTGCGGCTGTTATCGTTTGCCATAGAAAAAAAAATCTATATACAGACAGACACACACAGACACTTTTTGAAAATATCGGTATGGAGAACCATACATGACTTCCATATTCTAAGATTTATATTTAAAATCATTTTCAGCCAAACAGCCAGGGAAGGAATTTTAACAAAAAAATACTTCTTTCTTGCCAATAATGTAGTACACATATAAAAAATATTATCCCCTCCCCCTTCAACTATAATTTTGATTTATAGAAAATTACCCCCAGCCCGTTCAACTAGCCTCTTCATTTATAGATATTTCATCTACGTTTCTACAGTGGATTATTAAGATCTTATCAGGATACTTTATCAAAATTAAGTACTTTACTCATGTTACAACAAAAAATGTTTCAGGTAAACTGCCCTTTCCCCGTAACCGATCTTCACCAAAATCAACAGACATTGAGTTCTCTATAGCTCAGGCACATATGTAAAAAATTATTTGATTCTGTTTGAATTTACGGCAGTTATGGTTCGTCATATAAAAAATTACCCATGTTAAAACATAAAACATGAGATTTATAAAACATATCTAAGATTTATATTTAAAATCTTCAAAAATATTTTCATAGAACCTACTAACGCTGGGGAAATCTGAGGAGCCAATCAGAGTTGGGCCTACCTGTCACTCTGCTGAATTTGGTGGAAAGCCCTGTCACTGTCGTCAAAGTATCAGCCTTGACAGGGTCCTCTTTTTCTGCAAAATGGGAGAGGAGGCTTGAGATGGAGTGAGTGACATGGTCCCCACCTCAATGAAGAACCCATTGTTTTATAAAAATATATTTAAATTTTGAAAACTGAAAATTCTTTTCTTGTTGTAAATATTTATATTTTATAATCAAAATGACTTTATCAAAAAACAAACATTATTTTTTTATAATAAGTATTTACATATGTTTCTTAATATGCTTACCTTTTCTTCAATGTTGATGATCATTTCCAAACATTCTGACAAAATTGTATCTACAGAACAGTTAATATTC
Source organism: Magicicada septendecula (assembly GCA_034769895.1). NCBI lineage: Eukaryota > Metazoa > Arthropoda > Insecta > Hemiptera > Cicadidae > Magicicada > Magicicada septendecula. The sequence goes on along the minus strand of CM068368.1, from coordinate 258,742,870 downwards.
CCCAGGTTTCCATTTCTGCTAATTTCTCATTACACCTTCCACTGACGTATTATTAACCATTTCATAAACTATCGTATAATCTTTTCAGATTGCCTGGCAACAAAATTATTTTATTTTCAACAATTACCATTGTTTGAAAAAGTTTAAATGAATTTTCAAGTACTTTAGTCTTGTTAAAACGTAAAAGGTTGCAGGTAAACTACCCCTTCCCCTTAACTGATCTTCACCAAAATCTAAAGGCCTTGAGTCCTCTACAATTCACTGAAGTATGCAAAAAATTATTTGATTCTGTTTGAATTTGCGGCAGTTATCGTTTGCCATAGAAAATACGCTTGATAAAAAACGTTGCAGGTAAACTACCCCTTTTCCTCAACCGATCTTCACCAAAAACAATAGGTCTTGAGTACTCTACAAATCAGGGCTGTATGCAGAAAATTATTTGATTCTGTTTGAATTTGCGGCTGTTATCGTTTGCCATAGCAAATACCCTTGTTAAAAAAACGTTGTAGGTAAACTACCCCTTCCCCTCAACCGATCTTCACCAAAAACAATAGGTCTTGAGTACTCTACAAATCAGGGCTGTATGCGAAACATTATTTGATTCTGTTTGAATTTGCGGCTGTTATCGTTTGCCAAAAAAAAAAAATTTCCCTTGATAAAAAAAACCGTTGCAGGTAAACTACCCCTTCCCCTTAACCGATCTTCACCAAAAACAACAGGTCGCGAGTACTCTACAAATCAGGGCTGTATGCAAAAAATTATTTGATTCTGTTTGAATTTGCGGCAGTTATCGTTTGCCATAGAAAATACGCTTGATAAAAAACGTTGCAGGTAAACTACCCCTTCCCCTCAACCGATCTTCACCAAAAACAATAGGTCTTGAGTACTCTACAAATCAGGGCTGTATGCAGAAAATTATTTGATTCTGTTTGAATTTGCGGCTGTTATCGTTTGCCATAGAAAATACCCTTGTTAAAAAAACGTTGTAGGTAAACTACCCCTTCCCCTTAACCGATCTTCACCAAAAACAATAGGTCTTGAGAACTCTACAATTCAGGGCTGTATGCAAAACATTATTTGATTCTGTTTGAATTTGCGGCTGTTATCGTTTGCCATAGAAAATACGCTTGATAAAAAACGTTGCAGGTAAACTACCCCTTCCCCTCAATAGATCTTCACCAAAAACAATAGGTCTTGAGTACTTTACAAATCAGGGCTTTATGCAGAAAATTATTTGATTCTGTTTGAATTTGCGGCTGTTATCGTTTGCCATAGAAAATACCCTTGTTAAAAAAACCTTGTAGGTAAACTACCCCTTTCCCTTAACCGATCTTCACCAAAAGCAATAGGTCTTGAGAAGTCTACAATTTAGGGCTGTATGCAAATAATCTTTTGATTCTGTTTGAATTTGTGGCTGTTATCGTTTGCCATAGGAAATACCCTTGTTAAAACATAAAACGTTACAGGTAAACTACCCCTTTCCCTTAACCGATCTTCACCAAAAACAATAGGTCTTGAGAACTCTAGAATTCAGGGCTGTATGCGAAACATTATTTGATTCTGTTTCAATTTGCGGCTGTTATCGTTTGCCAAAAAAAAAAATTTTCCCTTGATAAAAAAAAACCGTTGCAGGTAAACTACCCCTTTCCCTCAACCGATCTTCACCAAAAACAATAGGTCGCGAGTCCTCTACAAATCAGGGCTGTATGCAAAAAATTATTTGATTTTGTTTGAATTTGCGGCAGTTATCGTTTGCCATAGAAAAAAAATCTACAGACACATAGACAGACAGACAGACAGACACACACACACAGACACTTTTCGGAAAACGACTTTTTTTCATGTTTTGAGTGTAGTACAATCAGAATCTGCAATAATCTCGAACACGATTTTTTTTGCCATCACCATACTTCCATTCCTTAAGGAATATGGAAGTAAATATCGGTATGGAGAACCATACATGACTTCCATATTCTAAGATTTATATTTAAAATCATTTTCAGCCAAACAGCCAGGCTGTGTCTTACTTGCCTTTTTATTGCTGTATTAAATGAAAAATATTATATTACATTAAAATGAAAAAATTATAATTTTATTGCCTGGCAACAAAATTAATTTATTTTTAACAATTACCATTGTTTCAAAAAGTTTAAATAAATTTTCAAGTACTTTACTCTTGTTAAAACGTAAAAGGTTGCAGGTAAACTACCCCATCCCCTTAACCGATCTTCACCAAAATCGAAAGTCATTGAGACCTCTACAATTCAGGGACGTATGCAAAAAATTGTTTGATTCTGTTTGATTTTGCGGCTGTTATCGTTTTCCATAGAAAATACGCTTGATAAAAAAACGTTGCAGGTAAACTACCCCTTCCCCTTAACCGATCTTCACCAAAAACAATAGGTCTTGAGTACTCTACAAATCAGGGCTGTATACAAAACATTATTTGATTCTGTTTGAATTTGCGGCTGTTATCGTTTGCCATAGAAAATACCCTTGTTAAAAAAATGTTGCAGGTAAACTACCCCTTTCCCTCAACCGAACTTCACCAAAAACAATAGGTCTTGAGAACTCTACAATTTAGGGCTGTATGCAAATAATCTTTTGATTCTGTTTGAATTTGCGGCTGTTATCGTTTGCCATAGGAAATACCCTTGTTAAAACATAAAACGTTACAGGTAAACTACCCCTTTCCCTTAACCGATCTTCACCAAAATCAACAGATCTTGAGAACTCTACAATTCAGGGCGGTATGCGAAACATTATTTGATTCTGTTTGAATTTGCGGCTGTTATCGTTTGCCAAACAAACAAAATTACCCTTGCTAAAAAAAAACCGTTGTAGGTAAACTACCCCTTTCCCTCAACCGATCTTCACCAAAAACAATAGGTCGCGAGTACTCTGCAAATCAGGGCTGCATGCAAAAAATTATTTGATTCTGTTTGAATTTGCGGCAGTAATCGTTTGCCATAGAAAAAAAATGTACAGACAGACAGACAGACAGACACACAGACAGACAGACAGACAGACACACACACAGACACTTTTCGGAAAACGACTTTTTTCATGTTTTGAGTGTAGTAGAATCAGAATCTGCAATAATCTCGAACACGATTTTTTTTGCCATCACCATACTTCCATTCCTTAAGGAATATGGAAGTAAAAATTACCCTTGATAAAAAACCGTTGCAGGTAAACTACCCCTTCCCCTCAACCGATATCGGTATGGAGAACCATACATGACTTCCATATTCTAAGATTTATATTTAAATCTTAATATCGCCTGCCAAGCGCGATATATTTTCTCTTATACATGATGTACATTAAAATGAAAAAATTTTAATTTTATTGCTTGGCAACAAAATTATTTTATTTTTAACAATTACCATTGTTTGAAAAAGTTTAAATACATTTTGAAGTACTTTACTCTTGTTAAAACGTAAAAGGTTGCAGTTAAACTACCCCTTCCCCTTAACCGATCTTCACCAAAATCGAAAGTCCTTGAGACCTCTACAATTCAGGGACGTATGCAAAAAATTATTTGATTCTGTTTGAATTTGCGGCAGTTATCGTTTGCCATAGAAAATACGCTTGATAAAAAAACGTTGCAGGTAAACTACCCCTGCCCCTTAACCGATCTTCACCAAAAACAAAAGGTCTTGAGTACTCTACAAATCAGGGCTGTATGCAAAACATTATTTGATTCTGTTTGAATTTGCGGCTGTTATCGTTTGCCATAGAAAATACCCTTGTTAAAAAAACGTTGCCGGTAAACTACCCCTTTCCCTCAACCGATCTTCACCAAAAACAATAGGTATTGAGAACTCTACAATTTAGGGCTGTATGCAAATAATCTATTGATTCTGTTTGAATTTGCGGCTGTTATCGTTTGCCAAAAAAGAAAAAATTCCCTTGATAAAAAAAAACCGTTGCAGGTAAACTACCCCTTGCCCTCAACCGATCTTCACCAAAAACATTAGGTCACGAGTACTCTACAAATCAGGGCTGTATGCAAAAAATTATTTGATTCTGTTTGAATTTGCGGCAGTTATCGTTTGCCATAGAAAAAAATACGCTTGATAAAAAATGTTGCAGGTAAACTACCCCTTCCCCTCAACCGATCTTCACCAAAAACAATAGGTCTTGAGTACTCTACAAATCAGGGCTGTATGCAGAAAATTATTTGATTCTGTTTGAATTTGCGGCTGTTATCGTTAGCCATAGAAAAATATCGGTATGGAGAACCATACATGACTTCCATATTCTAAGATTTATATTTAAAATCATTTTCAGCCAAACAGCCAGGCTGTGTCTTACCTGCCTTTTTATTGCTGTATTAAATGAAAAATATTATATTACATTAAAATGAAAAAATTATAATTTTATTGCCTGGCAACAAAATTATTTTATTTTTAACAATTACCATTGTTTCAAAAAGTTTAAATAAATTTTCAAGTACTTTACTCTTGTTAAAACGTATAAGGTTGCAGGTAAACTACCCCTTCCCCTTAACCGATCTTCACCAAAATCGAAAGTCATTGAGACCTCTACAATTCAGGGACGTATGCAAAAAATTATTTGATTCTGTTTGAATTTGCGGCTGTTATCGTTTGCCATAGAAAATACGCTTGATAAAAAAACGTTGCAGGTAAACTACCCCTTCCCCTTAACCGATCTTCACCAAAAACAATAGGTCTTGAGTACTCTACAAATCAAGACTGTATGCAAAACATTATTTGATTCTGTTTGAATTTGCGGCTGTTATCGTTTGCCATAGAAAATACCCTTGTTAAAAAAACGTTGCAGGTAAACTACCCCTTTCCCTCAACCGATCTTCACCAAAAACAATAGGTCTTGAGAAATCTACAATTCAGGGCTGTATGCGAAACATTATTTGATTCTGTTTGAATTTGCGGCTGTTATCGTTTGCCAAAAAAAAAAAATTTCCCTTGATAAAAAAAACCGTTGCAGGTAAACTACCCCTTCCCCTCAACCGATCTTCACCAAAAACAATAGGTCGCGAGTACTCTACAAATCAGGGCTGTATGCAAAAAATTATTTGATTCTGTTTGAATTTGCGGCAGTTGTCGTTTGCCATAGAAAATACGCATGATAAAAAACGTTGCTGGTAAACTACCCCTTCCCCTCAACCGATCTTCACCAAAAACAATAGGTCTTGAGTACTCTACAAATCAGGGCTGTATGCAGAAAATTATTTGATTCTGTTTGAATTTGCGGCTGTTATCGTTTGCCAAACAAACAAAATTACCCTTGCTAAAAAAAACCGTTGCAGGTAAACTACCCCTTTCCCTCAACCGATCTTCACCAAAAACAATAGGTCGCGAGAACTCTGCAAAACCGGGCTGTATGCAAAAAATTATTTGATTCTGTTTGAATTTGCGGCAGTTATCGTTTGCCATAGAAAAAAAATCTACAGACAGACAGACAGACACACAGACACACAGACACACAGACACTTTTCGGAAAACGACTTTTTTTCATGTTTTGAGTGTAGTAGAATCAGAATCTGCAATAATCTCGAACACGATTTTTTTTGCCATCACCATACTTCCATTCCTTAAGGAATATGGAAGTAATACCCTTGTTAAAAAAACGTTGTAGGTAAACTACCCCTTTCCCTTAACCGATCTTCACCAAAAACAATAGGTCTTGAGAACTCTACAACTCAGAGCTGTATGCGAAACATTATTTGATTCTGTTTGAATTTGCGGCTGTTATCGTTTGCCAAAAAAACAAAAAAAAAATTTCCCTTGATAAAAAAAACCGTTGCAGGTAAACTACCCCTTCCCCTCAACCGATCTTCACCAAAAACAATAGGTCGCGAGTACTCTACAAATCAGGGCTGTATGCAGAAAATTATTTGATTCTGTTTGAATTTGCGGCTGTTATCGTTAGCCATAGAAAATACCCTTGTTAAAAAAACGTTGTAGGTAAACTACCCCTTTCCCTTAACCGATCTTCACCAAAAACAATAGGTATTGAGAACTCTACAATTCAGGGCTGTATGCAAAACATTATTTGATTCTGTTTGAATTTGTGGCTGTTATTGTTTGCAATAGAAAAAATTACCCTTGATTTAAAAAAAATGTTGCTGGTAAACTACCCCTTTCCCTTAACCGATCTTCACCAAAAACAATAGGTCTTGAGTACTCTACAAATCAGGGCTGTAAGCAGAAAATTATTTGATTCTGTTTGAATTTGCGGCTGTTATCGTTTGCCATAGAAAAAAAAATCTATAGACAGACAGACACACACAGACACTTTTTGAAAATATCGGTATGGAGAACCATACATGACTTCCATATTCTAAGATTTATATTTAAAATCATTTTCAGCCAAACAGCCAGGGAAGGAATTTTAACAAAAAAATACTTCTTTCTTGCCAATAATGTAGTACACATATAAAAAATATTATCCCCTCCCCCTTCAACTATAATTTTGATTTATAGAAAATTACCCCCAGCCCGTTCAACTAGCCTCTTCATTTATAGATATTTCATCTACGTTTCTACAGTGGATTATTAAGATCTTATCAGGATACTTTATCAAAATTAAGTACTTTACTCATGTTACAACAAAAAATGTTTCAGGTAAACTGCCCTTTCCCCGTAACCGATCTTCACCAAAATCAACAGACATTGAGTTCTCTATAGCTCAGGCACATATGTAAAAAATTATTTGATTCTGTTTGAATTTACGGCAGTTATGGTTCGTCATATAAAAAATTACCCATGTTAAAACATAAAACATGAGATTTATAAAACATATCTAAGATTTATATTTAAAATCTTCAAAAATATTTTCATAGAACCTACTAACGCTGGGGAAATCTGAGGAGCCATCAGAGTTGGGCCTACCTGTCACTCTGCTGAATTTGGTGGAAAGCCCTGTCACTGTCGTCAAAGTATCAGCCTTGACAGCGTCCTCTTTTTCTGCAAAATGGGAGAGGAGGCTTGAGATGGAGTGAGTGACATGGTCCCCACCTCAATGAAGAACCCATTGTTTTATAAAAATATATTTAAATTTTGAAAACTGAAAATTCTTTTCTTGTTGTAAATATTTATATTTTATAATCAAAATGACTTTATCAAAAAACAAACATTATTTTTTTATAATAAGTATTTACATATGTTTCTTAATATGCTTACCTTTTCTTCAATGTTGATGATCATTTCCAAACATTCTGACAAAATTGTATCTACAGAACAGTTAATATTCCCCAGGTTTCCATTTCTGCTAATTTCTCATTACACCTTCCACTGACGTATTATTAACCATTTCACAAACTATCGTATAATCTTTTCAGATTGCCTGGCAACAAAATTATTTTATTTTCAACAATTACCATTGTTTGAAAAAGTTTAAATGAATTTTCAAGTACTTTACTCTTGTTAAAACGTAAAAGGTTGCAGGTAAACTACCCCTTCCCCTTAACTGATCTTCACCAAAATCTAAAGGCCTTGAGTCCTCTACAATTCACTGAAGTATGCAAAAAATTATTTGATTCTGTTTGAATTTGCGGCAGTTATCGTTTGCCATAGAAAATACGCTTGATAAAAAACGTTGCAGGTAAACTACCCCTTCCCCTCAACCGATCTTCACCAAAAACAATAGGTCTTGAGTACTCTACAAATCAGGGCTGTAAGCAGAAAATTATTTGATTCTGTTTGAATTTGCGGCTGTTATCGTTTGCCATAGAAAAAACCCTTGTTAAAAAAACGTTGCAGGTAAACTACCCCTTCCCCTCAACCGATCTTCACCAAAAACAATAGGTCTTGAGTACTCTACAAATCAGGGCTGTACGCAGAAAATTATTTGATTCCGTTTGAATTTGCGGCAGTTATCGTTTGCCATAGAAAATACCCTTGTTAAAAAAACGTTGTAGGTAAACTACCCCTTCCCCTCAACCGATCTTCACCAAAAACAATAGGTCTTGAGTACTCTACAAATCAGGGCTGTATGCGAAACATTATTTGATTCTGTTTGAATTTGCGGCTGTTATCGTTTGCCAAAAAAAAAATTTCCCTTGATAAAAAAAACCGTTGCAGGTAAACTACCCCTTCCCCTTAACCGATCTTCACCAAAAACAACAGGTCGCGAGCACTCTACAAATCAGGGCTGTATGCAAAAAATTATTTGATTCTGTTTGAATTTGCGGCAGTTATCGTTTGCCATAGAAAATACGCTTGATAAAAAACGTTGCAGGTAAACTACCCCTTCCCCTCAACCGATCTTCACCAAAAACAATAGGTCTTGAGTACTCTACAAATCAGGGCTGTATGCAGAAAATTATTTGATTCTGTTTGAATTTGCGGCTGTTATCGTTTGCCATAGAAAATACGCTTGATAAAAAACGTTGCAGGTAAACTACCCCTTCCCCTCAATAGATCTTCACCAAAAACAATAGGTCTTGAGTACTTTACAAATCAGGGCTTTATGCAGAAAATTATTTGATTCTGTTTGAATTTGCGGCTGTTATCGTTTGCCATAGAAAATACCCTTGTTAAAAAAACCTTGTAGGTAAACTACCCCTTTCCCTTAACCGATCTTCACCAAAAGCAATAGGTCTTGAGAAGTCTACAATTTAGGGCTGTATGCAAATAATCTTTTGATTGTGTTTGAATTTGTGGCTGTTATCGTTTGCCATAGGAAATACCCTTGTTAAAACATAAAACGTTACAGGTAAACTACCCCTTTCCCTTAACCGATCTTCACCAAAAACAATAGGTCTTGAGAACTCTAGAATTCAGGGCTGTATGCGAAACATTATTTGATTCTGTTTCAATTTGCGGCTGTTATCGTTTGCCAAAAAAAAAAATTTTCCCTTGATAAAAAAAAACCGTTGCAGGTAAACTACCCCTTTCCCTCAACCGATCTTCACCAAAAACAATAGGTCGCGAGTCCTCTACAAATCAGGGCTGTATGCAAAAAATTATTTGATTTTGTTTGAATTTGCGGCAGTTATCGTTTGCCATAGAAAAAAATCTACAGACACACAGACAGATAGACAGACAGACACACACACACAGACACTTTTCGGAAAACGACTTTTTTTCATGTTTTGAGTGTAGTACAATCAGAATCTGCAATAATCTCGAACACGATTTTTTTTGCCATCACCATACTTCCATTCCTTAAGGAAAAGGAATATGGAAGTAAATATCGGTATGGAGAACCATACATGACTTCCATATTCTAAGATTTATATTTAAAATCATTTTCAGCCAAACAGCCAGGCTGTGTCTTACTTGCCTTTTTATTGCTGTATTAAATGAAAAATATTATATTACATTAAAATGAAAAAATTATAATTTTATTGCCTGGCAACAAAATTAATTTATTTTTAACAATTACCATTGTTTCAAAAAGTTTAAATAAATTTTCAAGTACTTTACTCTTGTTAAAACGTAAAAGGTTGCAGGTAAACTACCCCATCCCCTTAACCGATCTTCACCAAAATCGAAAGTCATTGAGACCTCTACAATTCAGGGACGTATGCAAAAAATTGTTTGATTCTGTTTGATTTTGCGGCTGTTATCGTTTTCCATAGAAAATACGCTTGATAAAAAAACGTTGCAGGTAAACTACCCCTTCCCCTTAACCGATCTTCACCAAAAACAAAAGGTCTTGAGTACTCTACAAATCAGGGCTGTATACAAAACATTATTTGATTCTGTTTGAATTTGCGGCTGTTATCGTTTGCCATAGAAAATACCCTTGTTAAAAAAATGTTGCAGGTAAACTACCCCTTTCCCTCAACCGAACTTCACCAAAAACAATAGGTCTTGAGAACTCTACAATTTAGGGCTGTATGCAAATAATCTTTTGATTCTGTTTGAATTTGCGGCTGTTATCGTTTGCCATAGGAAATACCCTTGTTAAAACATAAAACGTTACAGGTAAACTACCCCTTTCCCTTAACCGATCTTCACCAAAATCAACAGATCTTGAGAACTCTACAATTCAGGGCGGTATGCGAAACATTGTTTGATTCTGTTTGAATTTGCGGCTGTTATCGTTTGCCAAACAAACAAAATTACCCTTGCTAAAAAAAAACCGTTGTAGGTAAACTACCCCTTTCCCTCAACCGATCTTCACCAAAAACAATAGGTCGCGAGTACTCTGCAAATCAGGACTGCATGCAAAAAATTATTTGATTCTGTTTGAATTTGCGGCAGTAATCGTTTGCCATAGAAAAAAAATCTACAGACAGACAGACAGACAGACACACACACAGACAGACAGACAGACACACACACAGACACTTTTCGGAAAACGACTTTTTTTCATGTTTTGAGTGTAGTAGAATCAGAATCTGCAATAATCTCGAACACGATTTTTTTTGCCATCACCATACTTCCATTCCTTAAGGAATATGGAAGTAAAAATTACCCTTGATAAAAAACCGTTGCAGGTAAACTACCCCTTTCCCTCAACCGATATCGGTATGGAGAACCATACATGACTTCCATATTCTAAGATTTATATTTAAATCTTAATATCGCCTGCCAAGCGCGATATATTTTCTCTTATACATGATGTACATTAAAATGAAAAAATTTTAATTTTATTGCTTGGCAACAAAATTATTTTATTTTTAACAATTACCATTGTTTGAAAAAGTTTAAATACATTTTGAAGTACTTTACTCTTGTTAAAACGTAAAAGGTTGCAGTTAAACTACCCCTTCCCCTTAACCGATCTTCACCAAAATCGAAAGTCCTTGAGACCTCTACAATTCAGGGACGTATGCAAAAAATTATTTGATTCTGTTTGAATTTGCGGCAGTTATCGTTTGCCATAGAAAATACGCTTGATAAAAAAACGTTGCAGGTAAACTACCCCTGCCCCTTAACCGATCTTCACCAAAAACAAAAGGTCTTGAGTACTCTACAAATCAGGGCTGTATGCAAAACATTATTTGATTCTGTTTGAATTTGCGGCTGTTATCGTTTGCCATAGAAAATACCCTTGTTAAAAAAACGTTGCCGGTAAACTACCCCTTTCCCTCAACCGATCTTCACCAAAAACAATAGGTCTTGAGAACTCTACAATTTAGGGCTGTATGCAAATAATCTATTGATTCTGTTTGAATTTGCGGCTGTTATCGTTTGCCAAAAAAGAAAAAATTCCCTTGATAAAAAAAAACCGTTGCAGGTAAACTACCCCTTGCCCTCAACCGATCTTCACCAAAAACATTAGGTCACGAGTACTCTACAAATCAGGGCTGTATGCAAAAAATTATTTGATTCTGTTTGAATTTGCGGCAGTTATCGTTTGCCATAGAAAAATATCGGTATGGAGAACCATACATGACTTCCATATTCTAAGATTTATATTTAAAATCATTTTCAGCCAAACAACCAGGCTGTGTCTTACCTGCCTTTTTATTGCTGTATTAAATGAAAAATATTATATTACATTAAAATGAAAAAATTATAATTTTATTGCCTGGCAACAAAATTATTTTATTTTTAACAATTACCATTGTTTCAAAAAGTTTAAATAAATTTTCAAGTACTTTACTCTTGTTAAAACGTAAAAGGTTGCAGGTAAACTACCCCTTCCCCTTAACCGATCTTCACCAAAATCGAAAGTCATTGAGAACTCTACAATTCAGGGACGTATGCAAAAAATTATTTCATTCTGTTTGAATTTGCGGCTGTTATCGTTTGCCATAGAAAATACGCTTGATAAAAAAACGTTGCAGGTAAACTACCCCTTCCCCTTAACCGATATTCACCAAAAACAATAGGTCTTGAGTACTCTACAAATCAGGGCTGTATGCAAAACATTATTTGATTCTGTTTGAATTTGCGGCTGTTATCGTTTGCCATAGAAAATACCCTTGTTAAAAAAACGTTGCAGGTAAACTACCCCTTTCCCTCAACCGATCTTCACCAAAAACAATAGGTCTTGAGAAATCTACAATTCAGGGCTGTATGCGAAACATTATTTGATTCTGTTTGAATTTGCGGCTGTTATCGTTTGCCAAAAAAAAAATTTCCCTTGATAAAAAAAACCGTTGCAGGTAAACTACCCCTTCCCCTCAACCGATCTTCACCAAAAACAATAGGTCGCGAGTACTCTACAAATCAGGGCTGTATGCAAAAAATTATTTGATTCTGTTTGAATTTGCGGCAGTTGTCGTTTGCCATAGAAAATACGCATGATAAAAAACGTTGCTGGTAAACTACCCCTTCCCCTCAACCGATCTTCACCAAAAACAATAGGTCTTGAGCACTCTACAAATCAGGGCTGTATGCAGAAAATTATTTGATTCTGTTTGAATTTGCGGCTGTTATCGTTTGCCATAGAAAATACCCTTGTTAAAAAAACGTTGTAGGTAAACTACCCCTTTCCCTTAACCGATCTTCACCAAAAACAAAAGGTCTTGAGAACTCTACAATTTAGGGCTGTATGCAAATAATCTTTTCATTCTGTTTGAATTTGCGGCTGTTATCGTTTGCCATAGGAAATACCCTTGTTAAAACATAAAACGTTACAGGTAAACTACCCCTTTCCCTTAACCGATCTTCACCAAAAACAATAGGTCTTGAGAACTCTACAATTCAGGGCTGTATGCGAAACATTATTTGATTCTGTTTGAATTTGCGGCTGTTATCGTTTGCCAAACAAACAAAATTTCCCTTGCTAAAAAAAAACCGTTGCAGGTAAACTACCCCTTCCCCTCAACCGATCTTCACCAAAAACAATAGGTCGCGAGAACTCTGCAAAACCGGGCTGTATGCAAAAAATTATTTGATTCTGTTTGAATTTGCGGCAGTTATCGTTTGCCATAGAAAAAAAATCTACAGACACACACACAGACAGACAGACAGACAGACAGACAGACAGACAGACACACAGACACTTTTCGGAAAACGACTTTTTTTCATGTTTTGAGTGTAGTAGAATCAGAATCTGCAATAATCTCGAACACGATTTTTTTTGCCATCACCATACTTCCATTCCTTAAGGAATATGGAAGTAAAAATACGCTTGATAAAAAATGTTGCAGGTAAACTACCCCTTCCCCTCAACCGATCTTCACCAAAAACAATAGGTCTTGAGTACTCTACAAATCAGGGCTGTATGCAGAAAATTATTTGATTCTGTTTGAATTTGCGGCTGTTATCGTTAGCCATAGAAAATACCCTTGTTAAAAAAACGTTGTAGGTAAACTACCCCTTTCCCTTAACCGATCTTCACCAAAAACAAAAGGTCTTGAGTACTCTACAAATCAGGGCTGTATGCAAAACATTATTTGATTCTGTTTGAATTTGCGGCTGTTATCGTTTGCCATAGAAAATACCCTTGTTAAAAAAACGTTGCCGGTAAACTACCCCTTTCCCTCAACCGATCTTCACCAAAAACAATAGGTCTTGAGAACTCTACAATTTAGGGCTGTATGCAAATAATCTATTGATTCTGTTTGAATTTGCGGCTGTTATCGTTTGCCAAAAAAGAAAAAATTCCCTTGATAAAAAAAAACCGTTGCAGGTAAACTACCCCTTGCCCTCAACCGATCTTCACCAAAAACATTAGGTCACGAGTACTCTACAAATCAGGGCTGTATGCAAAAAATTATTTGATTCTGTTTGAATTTGCGGCAGTTATCGTTTGCCATAGAAAAATATCGGTATGGAGAACCATACATGACTTCCATATTCTAAGATTTATATTTAAAATCATTTTCAGCCAAACAACCAGGCTGTGTCTTACCTGCCTTTTTATTGCTGTATTAAATGAAAAATATTATATTACATTAAAATGAAAAAATTATAATTTTATTGCCTGGCAACAAAATTATTTTATTTTTAACAATTACCATTGTTTCAAAAAGTTTAAATAAATTTTCAAGTACTTTACTCTTGTTAAAACGTAAAAGGTTGCAGGTAAACTACCCCTTCCCCTTAACCGATCTTCACCAAAATCGAAAGTCATTGAGACCTCTACAATTCAGGGACGTATGCAAAAAATTATTTCATTCTGTTTGAATTTGCGGCTGTTATCGTTTGCCATAGAAAATACGCTTGATAAAAAAACGTTGCTGGTAAACTACCCCTTCCCCTTAACCGATATTCACCAAAAACAATAGGTCTTGAGTACTCTACAAATCAGGGCTGTATGCAAAACATTATTTGATTCTGTTTGAATTTGCGGCTGTTATCGTTTGCCATAGAAAATACCCTTGTTAAAAAAACGTTGCAGGTAAACTACCCCTTTCCCTCAACCGATCTTCACCAAAAACAATAGGTCTTGAGAACTCTACAATTCAGGGCTGTATGCGAAACATTATTTGATTCTGTTTGAATTTGCGGCTGTTATCGTTTGCCAAACAAACAAAATTTCCCTTGCTAAAAAAAAAACCGTTGCTGGTAAACTACCCCTTTCCCTCAACCGATCTTCACCAAAAACAATAGGTCGCGAGAACTCTGCAAAACCGGGCTGTATGCAAAAAATTATTTGATTCTGTTTGAATTTGCGGCAGTTATCGTTTGCCATAGAAAAAAAACTACAGACAGACAGACAGACAGACAGACAGACAGACAGACAGACAGACACACAGACACTTTTCGGAAAACGACTTTTTTTCATGTTTTGAGTGTAGTAGAATCAGAATCTGCAATAATCTCGAACACGATTTTTTTTGCCATCACCATACTTCCATTCCTTAAGGAATATGGAAGTAAAAATACGCTTGATAAAAAATGTTGCAGGTAAACTACCCCTTCCCCTCAACCGATCTTCACCAAAAACAATAGGTCTTGAGTACTCTACAAATCAGGGCTGTATGCAGAAAATTATTTGATTCTGTTTGAATTTGCGGCTGTTATCGTTAGCCATAGAAAATACCCTTGTTAAAAAAACGTTGTAGGTAAACTACCCCTTTCCCTTAACCGATCTTCACCAAAAACAATAGGTATTGAGAACTCTACAATTCAGGGCTGTATGCAAAACATTATTTGATTCTGTTTGAATTTGTGGCTGTTATTGTTTGCAATAGAAAAAATTACCCTTGATTTAAAAAAAATGTTGCTGGTAAACTACCCCTTTCCCTTAACCGATCTTCACCAAAAACAATAGGTCTTGAGTACTCTACAAATCAGGGCTGTAAGCAGAAAATTATTTGATTCTGTTTGAATTTGCGGCTGTTATCGTTTGCCATAGAAAAAAAAATCTATAGACAGACAGACACACACAGACACTTTTTGAAAATATCGGTATGTAGAACCATACATGACTTCCATATTCTAAGATTTATATTTAAAATCATTTTCAGCCAAACAGCCAGGGAAGGAATTTTAACAAAAAAATACTTCTTTCTTGCCAATAATGTAGTACACATATAAAAAATATTATCCCCTCCCCCTTCAACTATAATTTTGATTTATAGAAAATTACCCCCAGCCCGTTCAACTAGCCTCTTCATTTATAGATATTTCATCTACGTTTCTACAGTGGATTATTAAGATCTTATCAGGATACTTTATCAAAATTAAGTACTTTACTCATGTTACAACAAAAAATGTTTCAGGTAAACTGCCCTTTCCCCGTAACCGATCTTCACCAAAATCAACAGACATTGAGTTCTCTATAGCTCAGGCACATATGTAAAAAATTATTTGATTCTGTTTGAATTTACGGCAGTTATGGTTCGTCATATAAAAAATTACCCATGTTAAAACATAAAACATGAGATTTATAAAACATATCTAAGATTTATATTTAAAATCTTCAAAAATATTTTCATAGAACCTACTAACGCTGGGGAAATCTGAGGAGCCATCAGAGTTGGGCCTACCTGTCACTCTGCTGAATTTGGTGGAAAGCCCTGTCACTGTCGTCAAAGTATCAGCCTTGACAGCGTCCTCTTTTTCTGCAAAATGGGAGAGGAGGCTTGAGATGGAGTGAGTGACATGGTCCCCACCTCAATGAAGAACCCATTGTTTTATAAAAATATATTTAAATTTTGAAAACTGAAAATTCTTTTCTTGTTGTAAATATTTATATTTTATAATCAAAATGACTTTATCAAAAAACAAACATTATTTTTTTATAATAAGTATTTACATATGTTTCTTAATATGCTTACCTTTTCTTCAATGTTGATGATCATTTCCAAACATTCTGACAAAATTGTATCTACAGAACAGTTAATATTCCCCAGGTTTCCATTTCTGCTAATTTCTCATTACACCTTCCACTGACGTATTATTAACCATTTCACAAACTATCGTATAATCTTTTCAGATTGCCTGGCAACAAAATTATTTTATTTTCAACAATTACCATTGTTTGAAAAAGTTTAAATGAATTTTCAAGTACTTTACTCTTGTTAAAACGTAAAAGGTTGCAGGTAAACTACCCCTTCCCCTTAACTGATCTTCACCAAAATCTAAAGGCCTTGAGTCCTCTACAATTCACTGAAGTATGCAAAAAATTATTTGATTCTGTTTGAATTTGCGGCAGTTATCGTTTGCCATAGAAAATACGCTTGATAAAAAACGTTGCAGGTAAACTACCCCTTCCCCTCAACCGATCTTCACCAAAAACAATAGGTCTTGAGTACTCTACAAATCAGGGCTGTATGCGAAACATTATTTGATTCTGTTTGAATTTGCGGCTGTTATCGTTTGCCAAAAAAAAAAAATTTCCCTTGATAAAAAAAACCGTTGCAGGTAAACTACCCCTTCCCCTTAACCGATCTTCACCAAAAACAACAGGTCGCGAGTACTCTACAAATCAGGGCTGTATGCAAAAAATTATTTGATTCTGTTTGAATTTGCGGCAGTTATCGTTTGCCATAGAAAATACGCTTGATAAAAAATGTTGCAGGTAAACTACCCCTTCCCCTCAACCGATCTTCACCAAAAACAATAGGTCTTGAGTACTCTACAAATCAGGGCTGTATGCAGAAAATTATTTGATTCTGTTTGAATTTGCGGCTGTTATCGTTTGCCATAGAAAATACCCTTGTTAAAAAAACGTTGTAGGTAAACTACCCCTTCCCCTTAACCGATCTTCACCAAAAACAATAGGTCTTGAGAACTCTTCAATTCAGGGCTGTATGCAAAACATTATTTGATTCTGTTTGAATTTGCGGCTGTTATCGTTTGCCATAGAAAATACGCTTGATAAAAAACGTTGCAGGTAAACTACCCCTTCCCCTCAATAGATCTTCACCAAAAACAATAGGTCTTGAGTACTTTACAAATCAGGGCTTTATGCAGAAAATTATTTGATTCTGTTTGAATTTGCGGCTGTTATCGTTTGCCATAGAAAATACCCTTGTTAAAAAAACCTTGTAGGTAAACTACCCCTTTCCCTTAACCGATCTTCACCAAAAGCAATAGGTCTTGAGAAGTCTACAATTTAGGGCTGTATGCAAATAATCTTTTGATTCTGTTTGAATTTGTGGCTGTTATCGTTTGCCATAGGAAATACCCTTGTTAAAACATAAAACGTTACAGGTAAACTACCCCTTTCCCTTAACCGATCTTCACCAAAAACAATAGGTCTTGAGAACTCTAGAATTCAGGGCTGTATGCGAAACATTATTTGATTCTGTTTCAATTTGCGGCTGTTATCGTTTGCCAAAAAAAAAAATTTTCCCTTGATAAAAAAAAACCGTTGCAGGTAAACTACCCCTTTCCCTCAACCGATCTTCACCAAAAACAATAGGTCGCGAGTCCTCGACAAATCAGGGCTGTATGCAAAAAATTATTTGATTTTGTTTGAATTTGCGGCAGTTATCGTTTGCCATAGAAAAAAAATCTACAGACACACAGACAGACAGACAGACAGACACACACACACAGACACTTTTCGGAAAACGACTTTTTTTCATGTTTTGAGTGTAGTACAATCAGAATCTGCAATAATCTCGAACACGATTTTTTTTGCCATCACCATACTTCCATTCCTTAAGGAAAAGGAATATGGAAGTAAATATCGGTATGGAGAACCATACATGACTTCCATATTCTAAGATTTATATTTAAAATCATTTTCAGCCAAACAGCCAGGCTGTGTCTTACTTGCCTTTTTATTGCTGTATTAAATGAAAAATATTATATTACATTAAAATGAAAAAATTATAATTTTATTGCCTGGCAACAAAATTAATTTATTTTTAACAATTACAATTGTTTCAAAAAGTTTAAATAAATTTTCAAGTACTTTACTCTTGTTAAAACGTAAAAGGTTGCAGGTAAACTACCCCATCCCCTTAACCGATCTTCACCAAAATCGAAAGTCATTGAGACCTCTACAATTCAGGGACGTATGCAAAAAATTGTTTGATTCTGTTTGATTTTGCGGCTGTTATCGTTTTCCATAGAAAATACGCTTGATAAAAAAACGTTGCAGGTAAACTACCCCTTCCCCTTAACCGATCTTCACCAAAAACAATAGGTCTTGAGTACTCTACAAATCAGGGCTGTATACAAAACATTATTTGATTCTGTTTGAATTTGCGGCTGTTATCGTTTGCCATAGAAAATACCCTTGTTAAAAAAATGTTGCAGGTAAACTACCCCTTTCCCTCAACCGAACTTCACCAAAAACAATAGGTCTTGAGAACTCTACAATTTAGGGCTGTATGCAAATAATCTTTTGATTCTGTTTGAATTTGCGGCTGTTATCGTTTGCCATAGGAAATACCCTTGTTAAAACATAAAACGTTACAGGTAAACTACCCCTTTCCCTTAACCGATCTTCACCAAAATCAACAGATCTTGAGAACTCTACAATTCAGGGCGGTATGCGAAACATTATTTGATTCTGTTTGAATTTGCGGCTGTTATCGTTTGCCAAACAAACAAAATTACCCTTGCTAAAAAAAAACCGTTGTAGGTAAACTACTCCTTTCCCTCAACCGATCTTCACCAAAAACAATAGGTCGCGAGTACTCTGCAAATCAGGGCTGCATGCAAAAAATTATTTGATTCTGTTTGAATTTGCGGCAGTAATCGTTTGCCATAGAAAAAAAATCTACAGACAGACAGACAGACAGACACACACACAGACAGACAGACAGACACACACACAGACAGACAGACAGACACACACACAGACACTTTTCGGAAAACGACTTTTTTTCATGTTTTGAGTGTAGTAGAATCAGAATCTGCAATAATCTCGAACACGATTTTTTTTGCCATCACCATACTTCCATTCCTTAAGGAATATGGAAGTAAAAATTACCCTTGATAAAAAACCGTTGCAGGTAAACTACCCCTTTCCCTCAACCGATATCGGTATGGAGAACCATACATGACTTCCATATTCTAAGATTTATATTTAAATCTTAATATCGCCTGCCAAGCGCGATATATTTTCTCTTATACATGATGTACATTAAAATGAAAAAATTTTAATTTTATTGCTTGGCAACAAAATTATTTTATTTTTAACAATTACCATTGTTTGAAAAAGTTTAAATACATTTTGAAGTACTTTACTCTTGTTAAAACGTAAAAGGTTGCAGTTAAACTACCCCTTCCCCTTAACCGATCTTCACCAAAATCGAAAGTCCTTGAGACCTCTACAATTCAGGGACGTATGCAAAAAATTATTTGATTCTGTTTGAATTTGCGGCAGTTATCGTTTGCCATAGAAAATACGCTTGATAAAAAAACGTTGCAGGTAAACTACCCCTGCCCCTTAACCGATCTTCACCAAAAACAAAAGGTCTTGAGTACTCTACAAATCAGGGCTGTATGCAAAACATTATTTGATTCTGTTTGAATTTGCGGCTGTTATCGTTTGCCATAGAAAATACCCTTGTTAAAAAAACCTTGCCGGTAAACTACCCCTTTCCCTCAACCGATCTTCACCAAAAACAATAGGTCTTGAGAACTCTACAATTTAGGGCTGTATGCAAATAATCTATTGATTCTGTTTGAATTTGCGGCTGTTATCGTTTGCCAAAAAAGAAAAAATTCCCTTGATAAAAAAAAACCGTTGCAGGTAAACTACCCCTTGCCCTCAACCGATCTTCACCAAAAACATTAGGTCACGAGTACTCTACAAATCAGGGCTGTATGCAAAAAATTATTTGATTCTGTTTGAATTTGCGGCAGTTATCGTTTGCCATAGAAAATACCCTTGTTAAAAAAACCTTGTAGGTAAACTACCCCTTTCCCTTAACCGATCTTCACCAAAAGCAATAGGTCTTGAGAACTCTACAATTTAGGGCTGTATGCAAATAATCTTTTGATTCTGTTTGAATGTGTGGCTGTTATCGTTTGCCATAGGAAATACCCTTGTTAAAACATAAAACGTTACAGGTAAACTACCCCTTTCCCTTAACCGATCTTCACCAAAAACAATAGGTCTTGAGAACTCTAGAATTCAGGGCTGTATGCGAAACATTATTTGATTCTGTTTCAATTTGCGGCTGTTATCGTTTGCCAAAAAAAAAAATTTTCCCTTGATAAAAAAAAACCGTTGCAGGTAAACTACCCCTTTCCCTCAACCGATCTTCACCAAAAACAATAGGTCGCGAGTCCTCTACAAATCAGGGCTGTATGCAAAAAATTATTTGATTTTGTTTGAATTTGCGGCAGTTATCGTTTGCCATAGAAAAAAAATCTACAGACACACAGACAGACAGACAGACAGACACACACACACAGACACTTTTCGGAAAACGACTTTTTTTCATGTTTTGAGTGTAGTACAATCAGAATCTGCAATAATCTCGAACACGATTTTTTTTGCCATCACCATACTTCCATTCCTTAAGGAAAAGGAATATGGAAGTAAATATCGGTATGGAGAACCATACATGACTTCCATATTCTAAGATTTATATTTAAAATCATTTTCAGCCAAACAGCCAGGCTGTGTCTTACTTGCCTTTTTATTGCTGTATTAAATGAAAAATATTATATTACATTAAAATGAAAAAATTATAATTTTATTGCCTGGCAACAAAATTAATTTATTTTTAACAATTACAATTGTTTCAAAAAGTTTAAATAAATTTTCAAGTACTTTACTCTTGTTAAAACGTAAAAGGTTGCAGGTAAACTACCCCATCCCCTTAACCGATCTTCACCAAAATCGAAAGTCATTGAGACCTCTACAATTCAGGGACGTATGCAAAAAATTGTTTGATTCTGTTTGATTTTGCGGCTGTTATCGTTTTCCATAGAAAATACGCTTGATAAAAAAACGTTGCAGGTAAACTACCCCTTCCCCTTAACCGATCTTCACCAAAAACAATAGGTCTTGAGTACTCTACAAATCAGGGCTGTATACAAAACATTATTTGATTCTGTTTGAATTTGCGGCTGTTATCGTTTGCCATAGAAAATACCCTTGTTAAAAAAATGTTGCAGGTAAACTACCCCTTTCCCTCAACCGAACTTCACCAAAAACAATAGGTCTTGAGAACTCTACAATTTAGGGCTGTATGCAAATAATCTTTTGATTCTGTTTGAATTTGCGGCTGTTATCGTTTGCCATAGGAAATACCCTTGTTAAAACATAAAACGTTACAGGTAAACTACCCCTTTCCCTTAACCGATCTTCACCAAAATCAACAGATCTTGAGAACTCTACAATTCAGGGCGGTATGCGAAACATTATTTGATTCTGTTTGAATTTGCGGCTGTTATCGTTTGCCAAACAAACAAAATTACCCTTGCTAAAAAAAAACCGTTGTAGGTAAACTACCCCTTTCCCTCAACCGATCTTCACCAAAAACAATAGGTCGCGAGTACTCTGCAAATCAGGGCTGCATGCAAAAAATTATTTGATTCTGTTTGAATTTGCGGCAGTAATCGTTTGCCATAGAAAAAAAATCTACAGACAGACAGACAGACAGACACACAGACAGACAGACAGACAGACACACACACAGACACTTTTCGGAAAACGACTTTTTTTCATGTTTTGAGTGTAGTAGAATCAGAATCTGCAATAATCTCGAACACGATTTTTTTTGCCATCACCATACTTCCATTCCTTAAGGAATATGGAAGTAAAAATTACCCTTGATAAAAAACCGTTGCAGGTAAACTACCCCTTTCCCTCAACCGATATCGGTATGGAGAACCATACATGACTTCCATATTCTAAGATTTATATTTAAATCTTAATATCGCCTGCCAAGCGCGATATATTTTCTCTTATACATGATGTACATTAAAATGAAAAAATTTTAATTTTATTGCTTGGCAACAAAATTATTTTATTTTTAACAATTACCATTGTTTGAAAAAGTTTAAATACATTTTGAAGTACTTTACTCTTGTTAAAACGTAAAAGGTTGCAGTTAAACTACCCCTTCCCCTTAACCGATCTTCACCAAAATCGAAAGTCCTTGAGACCTCTACAATTCAGGGACGTATGCAAAAAATTATTTGATTCTGTTTGATTTTGCGGCAGTTATCGTTTGCCATAGAAAATACGCTTGATAAAAAAACGTTGCAGGTAAACTACCCCTGCCCCTTAACCGATCTTCACCAAAAACAAAAGGTCTTGAGTACTCTACAAATCAGGGCTGTATGCAAAACATTATTTGATTCTGTTTGAATTTGCGGCTGTTATCGTTTGCCATAGAAAATACCCTTGTTAAAAAAACCTTGCCGGTAAACTACCCCTTTCCCTCAACCGATCTTCACCAAAAACAATAGGTCTTGAGAACTCTACAATTTAGGGCTGTATGCAAATAATCTATTGATTCTGTTTGAATTTGCGGCTGTTATCGTTTGCCAAAAAAGAAAAAATTCCCTTGATAAAAAAAAACCGTTGCAGGTAAACTACCCCTTGCCCTCAACCGATCTTCACCAAAAACATTAGGTCACGAGTACTCTACAAATCAGGGCTGTATGCAAAAAATTATTTGATTCTGTTTGAATTTGCGGCAGTTATCGTTTGCCATAGAAAATACCCTTGTTAAAAAAACCTTGTAGGTAAACTACCCCTTTCCCTTAACCGATCTTCACCAAAAGCAATAGGTCTTGAGAACTCTACAATTTAGGGCTGTATGCAAATAATCTTTTGATTCTGTTTGAATGTGTGGCTGTTATCGTTTGCCATAGGAAATACCCTTGTTAAAACATAAAACGTTACAGGTAAACTACCCCTTTCCCTTAACCGATCTTCACCAAAAACAATAGGTCTTGAGAACTCTAGAATTCAGGGCTGTATGCGAAACATTATTTGATTCTGTTTCAATTTGCGGCTGTTATCGTTTGCCAAAAAAAAAAATTTTCCCTTGATAAAAAAAAACCGTTGCAGGTAAACTACCCCTTTCCCTCAACCGATCTTCACCAAAAACAATAGGTCGCGAGTCCTCTACAAATCAGGGCTGTATGCAAAAAATTATTTGATTTTGTTTGAATTTGCGGCAGTTATCGTTTGCCATAGAAAAAAAATCTACAGACACACAGACAGACAGACAGACAGACACACACACACAGACACTTTTCGGAAAACGACTTTTTTTCATGTTTTGAGTGTAGTACAATCAGAATCTGCAATAATCTCGAACACGATTTTTTTTGCCATCACCATACTTCCATTCCTTAAGGAAAAGGAATATGGAAGTAAATATCGGTATGGAGAACCATACATGACTTCCATATTCTAAGATTTATATTTAAAATCATTTTCAGCCAAACAGCCAGGCTGTGTCTTACTTGCCTTTTTATTGCTGTATTAAATGAAAAATATTATATTACATTAAAATGAAAAAATTATAATTTTATTGCCTGGCAACAAAATTAATTTATTTTTAACAATTACCATTGTTTCAAAAAGTTTAAATAAATTTTCAAGTACTTTACTCTTGTTAAAACGTAAAAGGTTGCAGGTAAACTACCCCATCCCCTTAACCGATCTTCACCAAAATCGAAAGTCATTGAGACCTCTACAATTCAGGGACGTATGCAAAAAATTGTTTGATTCTGTTTGATTTTGCGGCTGTTATCGTTTTCCATAGAAAATACGCTTGATAAAAAAACGTTGCAGGTAAACTACCCCTTCCCCTTAACCGATCTTCACCAAAAACAATAGGTCTTGAGTACTCTACAAATCAGGGCTGTATACAAAACATTATTTGATTCTGTTTGAATTTGCGGCTGTTATCGTTTGCCAAACAAACAAAATTACCCTTGCTAAAAAAAAACCGTTGTAGGTAAACTACCCCTTTCCCTCAACCGATCTTCACCAAAAACAATAGGTCGCGAGTACTCTGCAAATCAGAGCTGCATGCAAAAAATTATTTGATTCTGTTTGAATTTGCGGCAGTAATCGTTTGCCATAGAAAAAAAATCTACAGACAGACAGACAGACAGACACACAGACAGACAGACAGAC
Source organism: Magicicada septendecula (assembly GCA_034769895.1). NCBI lineage: Eukaryota > Metazoa > Arthropoda > Insecta > Hemiptera > Cicadidae > Magicicada > Magicicada septendecula. The sequence goes on along the minus strand of CM068368.1, from coordinate 258,718,510 downwards.
ACACACACAGACACTTTTCGGAAAACGACGTTTTTTCATGTTTTGAGTGTAGTAGAATCAGAATCTGCAATAATCTCGAACACGATTTTTTTTGCCATCACCATACTTCCATTCCTTAAGGAATATGGAAGTAAAAATTACCCTTGATAAAAAACCGTTGCAGGTAAACTACCCCTTTCCCTCAACCGATATCGGTATGGAGAACCATACATGACTTCCATATTCTAAGATTTATATTTAAATCTTAATATCGCCTGCCAAGCGCGATATATTTTCTCTTATACATGATGTACATTAAAATGAAAAAATTTTAATTTTATTGCTTGGCAACAAAATTATTTTATTTTTAACAATTACCATTGTTTGAAAAAGTTTAAATACATTTTGAAGTACTTTACTCTTGTTAAAACGTAAAAGGTTGCAGTTAAACTACCCCTTCCCCTTAACCGATCTTCACCAAAATCGAAAGTCCTTGAGACCTCTACAATTCAGGGACGTATGCAAAAAATTATTTGATTCTGTTTGAATTTGCGGCAGTTATCGTTTGCCATAGAAAATACGCTTGATAAAAAAACGTTGCAGGTAAACTACCCCTGCCCCTTAACCGATCTTCACCAAAAACAAAAGGTCTTGAGTACTCTACAAATCAGGGCTGTATGCAAAACATTATTTGATTCTGTTTGAATTTGCGGCTGTTATCGTTTGCCATAGAAAATACCCTTGTTAAAAAAACGTTGCCGGTAAACTACCCCTTTCCCTCAACCGATCTTCACCAAAAACAATAGGTCTTGAGAACTCTACAATTTAGGGCTGTATGCAAATAATCTATTGATTCTGTTTGAATTTGCGGCTGTTATCGTTTGCCAAAAAAGAAAAAATTCCCTTGATAAAAAAAAACCGTTGCAGGTAAACTACCCCTTGCCCTCAACCGATCTTCACCAAAAACATTAGGTCACGAGTACTCTACAAATCAGGGCTGTATGCAAAAAATTATTTGATTCTGTTTGAATTTGCGGCAGTTATCGTTTGCCATAGAAAAAAATACGCTTGATAAAAAATGTTGCAGGTAAACTACCCCTTCCCCTCAACCGATCTTCACCAAAAACAATAGGTCTTGAGTACTCTACAAATCAGGGCTGTATGCAGAAAATTATTTGATTCTGTTTGAATTTGCGGCTGTTATCGTTAGCCATAGAAAATACCCTTGTTAAAAAAACGTTGTAGGTAAACTACCCCTTTCCCTTAACCGATCTTCACCAAAAACAATAGGTCTTGAGAACTCTACAACTCAGAGCTGTATGCGAAACATTATTTGATTCTGTTTGAATTTGCGGCTGTTATCGTTTGCCAAAAAAACAAAAAAAAAATTTCCCTTGATAAAAAAAACCGTTGCAGGTAAACTACCCCTTCCCCTCAACCGATCTTCACCAAAAACAATAGGTCGCGAGTACTCTACAAATCAGGGCTGTATGCAGAAAATTATTTGATTCTGTTTGAATTTGCGGCTGTTATCGTTAGCCATAGAAAATACCCTTGTTAAAAAAACGTTGTAGGTAAACTACCCCTTTCCCTTAACCGATCTTCACCAAAAACAATAGGTATTGAGAACTCTACAATTCAGGGCTGTATGCAAAACATTATTTGATTCTGTTTGAATTTGTGGCTGTTATTGTTTGCAATAGAAAAAATTACCCTTGATTTAAAAAAAATGTTGCAGGTAAACTACCCCTTTCCCTTAACCGATCTTCACCAAAAACAATAGGTCTTGAGTACTCTACAAATCAGGGCTGTAAGCAGAAAATTATTTGATTCTGTTTGAATTTGCGGCTGTTATCGTTTGCCATAGAAAAAAAAATCTATAGACAGACAGACACACACAGACACTTTTTGAAAATATCGGTATGTAGAACCATACATGACTTCCATATTCTAAGATTTATATTTAAAATCATTTTCAGCCAAACAGCCAGGGAAGGAATTTTAACAAAAAAATACTTCTTTCTTGCCAATAATGTAGTACACATATAAAAAATATTATCCCCTCCCCCTTCAACTATAATTTTGATTTATAGAAAATTACCCCCAGCCCGTTCAACTAGCCTCTTCATTTATAGATATTTCATCTACGTTTCTACAGTGGATTATTAAGATCTTATCAGGATACTTTATCAAAATTAAGTACTTTACTCATGTTACAACAAAAAATGTTTCAGGTAAACTGCCCTTTCCCCGTAACCGATCTTCACCAAAATCAACAGACATTGAGTTCTCTATAGTTCAGGCACATATGTAAAAAATTATTTGATTCTGTTTGAATTTACGGCAGTTATGGTTCGTCATATAAAAATATCGGTATGGAGAACCATACATGACTTCCATATTCTAAGATTTATATTTAAAATCATTTTCAGCCAAACAGCCAGGCTGTGTCTTACTTGCCTTTTTATTGCTGTATTAAATGAAAAATATTATATTACATTAAAATGAAAAAATTATAATTTTATTGCCTGGCAACAAAATTAATTTATTTTTAACAATTACCATTGTTTCAAAAAGTTTAAATAAATTTTCAAGTACTTTACTCTTGTTAAAACGTAAAAGGTTGCAGGTAAACTACCCCATCCCCTTAACCGATCTTCACCAAAATCGAAAGTCATTGAGACCTCTACAATTCAGGGACGTATGCAAAAAATTGTTTGATTCTGTTTGATTTTGCGGCTGTTATCGTTTTCCATAGAAAATACGCTTGATAAAAAAACGTTGCAGGTAAACTACCCCTTCCCCTTAACCGATCTTCACCAAAAACAATAGGTCTTGAGTACTCTACAAATCAGGGCTGTATACAAAACATTATTTGATTCTGTTTGAATTTGCGGCTGTTATCGTTTGCCATAGAAAATACCCTTGTTAAAAAAATGTTGCAGGTAAACTACCCCTTTCCCTCAACCGAACTTCACCAAAAACAATAGGTCTTGAGAACTCTACCATTTAGGGCTGTATGCAAATAATCTTTTGATTCTGTTTGAATTTGCGGCTGTTATCGTTTGCCATAGGAAATACCCTTGTTAAAACATAAAACGTTACAGGTAAACTACCCCTTTCCCGTAACCGATCTTCACCAAAATCAACAGATCTTGAGAACTCTACAATTCAGGGCGGTATGCGAAACATTATTTGATTCTGTTTGAATTTGCGGCTGTTATCGTTTGCCAAACAAACAAAATTACCCTTGCTAAAAAAAAACCGTTGTAGGTAAACTACCCCTTTCCCTCAACCGATCTTCACCAAAAACAATAGGTCGCGAGTACTCTGCAAATCAGGGCTGCATGCAAAAAATTATTTGATTCTGTTTGAATTTGCGGCAGTAATCGTTTGCCATAGAAAAAAAATCTACAGACAGACAGACAGACAGACACACAGACAGACAGACAGACACACACACAGACACTTTTCGGAAAACGACTTTTTTTCATGTTTTGAGTGTAGTAGAATCAGAATCTGCAATAATCTCGAACACGATTTTTTTTGCCATCACCATACTTCCATTCCTTAAGGAATATGGAAGTAAAAATTACCCTTGATAAAAAACCGTTGCAGGTAAACTACCCCTTTCCCTCAACCGATATCGGTATGGAGAACCATACATGACTTCCATATTCTAAGATTTATATTTAAATCTTAATATCGCCTGCCAAGCGCGATATATTTTCTCTTATACATGATGTACATTAAAATGAAAAAATTTTAATTTTATTGCTTGGCAACAAAATTATTTTATTTTTAACAATTACCATTGTTTGAAAAAGTTTAAATACATTTTGAAGTACTTTACTCTTGTTAAAACGTAAAAGGTTGCAGTTAAACTACCCCTTCCCCTTAACCGATCTTCACCAAAATCGAAAGTCCTTGAGACCTCTACAATTCAGGGACGTATGCAAAAAATTATTTGATTCTGTTTGAATTTGCGGCAGTTATCGTTTGCCATAGAAAATACGCTTGATAAAAAAACGTTGCAGGTAAACTACCCCTGCCCCTTAACCGATCTTCACCAAAAACAAAAGGTCTTGAGTACTCTACAAATCAGGGCTGTATGCAAAACATTATTTGATTCTGTTTGAATTTGCGGCTGTTATCGTTTGCCATAGAAAATACCCTTGTTAAAAAAACGTTGCCGGTAAACTACCCCTTTCCCTCAACCGATCTTCACCAAAAACAATAGGTCTTGAGAACTCTACAATTTAGGGCTGTATGCAAATAATCTATTGATTCTGTTTGAATTTGCGGCTGTTATCGTTTGCCAAAAAAGAAAAAATTCCCTTGATAAAAAAAAACCGTTGCAGGTAAACTACCCCTTGCCCTCAACCGATCTTCACCAAAAACATTAGGTCACGAGTACTCTACAAATCAGGGCTGTATGCAAAAAATTATTTGATTCTGTTTGAATTTGCGGCAGTTATCGTTTGCCATAGAAAAATATCGGTATGGAGAACCATACATGACTTCCATATTCTAAGATTTATATTTAAAATCATTTTCAGCCAAACAACCAGGCTGTGTCTTACCTGCCTTTTTATTGCTGTATTAAATGAAAAATATTATATTACATTAAAATGAAAAAATTATAATTTTATTGCCTGGCAACAAAATTATTTTATTTTTAACAATTACCATTGTTTCAAAAAGTTTAAATAAATTTTCAAGTACTTTACTCTTGTTAAAACGTAAAAGGTTGCAGGTAAACTACCCCTTCCCCTTAACCGATCTTCACCAAAATCGAAAGTCATTGAGACCTCTACAATTCAGGGACGTATGCAAAAAATTATTTCATTCTGTTTGAATTTGCGGCTGTTATCGTTTGCCATAGAAAATACGCTTGTTAAAAAAACGTTGCAGGTAAACTACCCCTTTCCCTCAACCGATCTTCACCAAAAACAATAGGTCTTGAGAAATCTACAATTCAGGGCTGTATGCGAAACATTATTTGATTCTGTTTGAATTTGCGGCTGTTATCGTTTGCCAAAAAAAAAAAATTTCCCTTGATAAAAAAAACCGTTGCAGGTAAACTACCCCTTCCCCTCAACCGATCTTCACCAAAAACAATAGGTCGCGAGTACTCTACAAATCAGGGCTGTATGCAAAAAATTATTTGATTCTGTTTGAATTTGCGGCAGTTGTCGTTTGCCATAGAAAATACGCATGATAAAAAACGTTGCTGGTAAACTACCCCTTCCCCTCAACCGATCTTCACCAAAAACAACAGGTCTTGAGTACTCTACAAATCAGGGCTGTATGCAGAAAATTATTTGATTCTGTTTGAATTTGCGGCTGTTATCGTTTGCCATAGAAAATACCCTTGTTAAAAAAACGTTGTAGCTAAACTACCCCTTTCCCTTAACCGATCTTCACCAAAAACAAAAGGTCTTGAGAACTCTACAATTTAGGGCTGTATGCAAATAATCTTTTCATTCTGTTTGAATTTGCGGCTGTTATCGTTTGCCATAGGAAATACCCTTGTTAAAACATAAAACGTTACAGGTAAACTACCCCTTTCCCTTAACCGATCTTCACCAAAAACAATAGGTCTTGAGAACTCTACAATTCAGGGCTGTATGCGAAACATTATTTGATTCTGTTTGAATTTGCGGCTGTTATCGTTTGCCAAACAAACAAAATTTCCCTTGCTAAAAAAAAACCGTTGCAGGTAAACTACCCCTTTCCCTCAACCGATCTTCACCAAAAACAATAGGTCGCGAGAACTCTGCAAAACCGGGCTGTATGCAAAAAATTATTTGATTCTGTTTGAATTTGCGGCAGTTATCGTTTGCCATAGAAAAAAAATCTACAGACACAGATAGACAGACAGACAGACACACAGACACTTTTCGGAAAACGACTTTTTTTCATGTTTTGAGTGTAGTAGAATCAGAATCTGCAATAATCTCGAACACGATTTCTTTTGCCATCACCATACTTCCATTCCTTAAGGAATATGGAAGTAAAATTACCCATGTTAAAACATAAAACATGAGATTTATAAAACATATCTAAGATTTATATTTAAAATCTTCAAAAATATTTTCATAGAACCTACTAACGCTGGGGAAATCTGAGGAGCCAATCAGAGTTGGGCCTACCTGTCACTCTGCTGAATTTGGTGGAAAGCCCTGTCACTGTCGTCAAAGTATCAGCCTTGACAGGGTCCTCTTTTTCTGCAAAATGGGAGAGGAGGCTTGAGATGGAGTGAGTGACATGGTCCCCACCTCAATGAAGAACCCATTGTTTTATAAAAATATATTTAAATTTTGAAAACTGAAAATTCTTTTCTTGTTGTAAATATTTATATTTTATAATCAAAATGACTTTATCAAAAAACAAACATTATTTTTTTATAATAAGTATTTACATATGTTTCTTAATATGCTTACCTTTTCTTCAATGTTGATGATCATTTCCAAACATTCTGACAAAATTGTATCTACAGAACAGTTAATATTCCCCAGGTTTCCATTTCTGCTAATTTCTCATTACACCTTCCACTGACGTATTATTAACCATTTCACAAACTATCGTATAATCTTTTCAGATTGCCTGGCAACAAAATTATTTTATTTTCAACAATTACCATTGTTTGAAAAAGTTTAAATGAATTTTCAAGTACTTTACTCTTGTTAAAACGTAAAAGGTTGCAGGTAAACTACCCCTTCCCCTTAACTGATCTTCACCAAAATCTAAAGGCCTTGAGTCCTCTACAATTCACTGAAGTATGCAAAAAATTATTTGATTCTGTTTGAATTTGCGGCAGTTATCGTTTGCCATAGAAAATACGCTTGATAAAAAACGTTGCAGGTAAACTACCCCTTCCCCTCAACCGATCTTCACCAAAAACAATAGGTCTTGAGTACTCTACAAATCAGGGCTGTATGCAGAAAATTATTTGATTCTGTTTGAATTTGCGGCTGTTATCGTTTGCCATAGAAAATACCCTTGTTAAAAAAACGTTGCAGGTAAACTACCCCTTCCCCTCAACCGATCTTCACCAAAAACAATAGGTCTTGAGTACTCTACAAATCAGGGCTGTACGCAGAAAATTATTTGATTCCGTTTGAATTTGCGGCAGTTATCGTTTGCCATAGAAAATACCCTTGTTAAAAAAACGTTGTAGGTAAACTACCCCTTCCCCTCAACCGATCTTCACCAAAAACAATAGGTCTTGAGTACTCTAAAAATCAGGGCTGTATGCGAAACATTATTTGATTCTGTTTGAATTTGCGGCTGTTATCGTTTGCCAAAAAAAAAAATTTCCCTTGATAAAAAAAACCGTTGCAGGTAAACTACCCCTTCCCCTTAACCGATCTTCACCAAAAACAACAGGTCGCGAGTACTCTACAAATCAGGGCTGTATGCAAAAAATTATTTGATTCTGTTTGAATTTGCGGCAGTTATCGTTTGCCATAGAAAATACGCTTGATAAAAAACGTTGCAGGTAAACTACCCCTTCCCCTCAACCGATCTTCACCAAAAACAATAGGTCTTGAGTACTCTACAAATCAGGGCTGTATGCAGAAAATTATTTGATTCTGTTTGAATTTGCGGCTGTTATCGTTTGCCATAGAAAATACCCTTGTTAAAAAAAGGTTGTAGGTAAACTACCCGTTCCCCTTAACCGATCTTCACCAAAAACAATAGGTCTTTAGAACTCTACAATTCAGGGCTGTATGCAAAACATTATTTGATTCTGTTTGAATTTGCGGCTGTTATCGTTTGCCATAGAAAATACGCTTGATAAAAAACGTTGCAGGTAAACTACCCCTTCCCCTCAATAGATCTTCACCAAAAACAATAGGTCTTGAGTACTTTACAAATCAGGGCTTTATGCAGAAAATTATTTGATTCTGTTTGAATTTGCGGCTGTTATCGTTTGCCATAGAAAATACCCTTGTTAAAAAAACCTTGTAGGTAAACTAGCCCTTCCCCTTAACCGATCTTCACCAAAAACAATAGGTCTTGAGAACTCTACAATTCAGGGCTGTATGCAAAACATTATTTGATTCTGTTTGAATTTGCGGCTGTTATCGTTTGCCATAGAAAATACGCTTGATAAAAAACGTTGCAGGTAAACTACCCCTTCCCCTCAATAGATCTTCACCAAAAACAATAGGTCTTGAGTACTTTACAAATCAGGGCTTTATGCAGAAAATTATTTGATTCTGTTTGAATTTGCGGCTGTTATCGTTTGCCATAGAAAATACCCTTGTTAAAAAAACCTTGTAGGTAAACTAGCCCTTTCCCTTAACCGATCTTCACCAAAAGCAATAGGTCTTGAGAACTCTACAATTTAGGGCTGTATGCAAATAATCTTTTGATTCTGTTTGAATTTGTGGCTGTTATCGTTTGCCATAGGAAATACCCTTGTTAAAACATAAAACGTTACAGGTAAACTACCCCTTTCCCTTAACCGATCTTCACCAAAAACAATAGGTCTTGAGAACTCTAGAATTCAGGGCTGTATGCGAAACATTATTTGATTCTGTTTCAATTTGCGGCTGTTATCGTTTGCCATAGAAAAAAAATCTAAGACAGACAGACAGACAGACACACACACACAGACACTTTTCGGAAAACGACTTTTTTTCATGTTTTGAGTGTAGTACAATCAGAATCTGCAATAATCTCGAACACGATTTTTTTTGCCATCACCATACTTCCATTCCTTAAGGAATATGGAAGTAAATATCGGTATGGAGAACCATACATGACTTCCATATTCTAAGATTTATATTTAAAATCATTTTCAGCCAAACAGCCAGGCTGTGTCTTACTTGCCTTTTTATTGCTGTATTAAATGAAAAATATTATATTACATTAAAATGAAAAAATTATAATTTTATTGCCTGGCAACAAAATTAATTTATTTTTAACAATTACCATTGTTTCAAAAAGTTTAAATAAATTTTCAAGTACTTTACTCTTGTTAAAACGTAAAAGGTTGCAGGTAAACTACCCCATCCCCTTAACCGATCTTCACCAAAATCGAAAGTCATTGAGACCTCTACAATTCAGGGACGTATGCAAAAAATTGTTTGATTCTGTTTGATTTTGCGGCTGTTATCGTTTTCCATAGAAAATACGCTTGATAAAAAAACGTTGCCGGTAAACTACCCCTTCCCCTTAACCGATCTTCACCAAAAACAATAGGTCTTGAGTACTCTACAAATCAGGGCTGTATACAAAACATTATTTGATTCTGTTTGAATTTGCGGCTGTTATCGTTTGCCATAGAAAATACCCTTGTTAAAAAAATGTTGCAGGTAAACTACCCCTTTCCCTCAACCGAACTTCACCAAAAACAATAGGTCTTGAGAACTCTACAATTTAGGGCGGTATGCAAATAATCTTTTGATTCTGTTTGAATTTGCGGCTGTTATCGTTTGCCATAGGAAATACCCTTGTTAAAACATAAAACGTTACAGGTAAACTACCCCTTTCCCTTAACCGATCTTCACCAAAATCAACAGATCTTGAGAACTCTACAATTCAGGGCGGTATGCGAAACATTATTTGATTCTGTTTGAATTTGCGGCTGTTATCGTTTGCCAAACAAACAAAATTACCCTTGCTAAAAAAAAACCGTTGTAGGTAAACTACCCCTTTCCCTCAACCGATCCTCACCAAAAACAATAGGTCGCGAGTACTCTGCAAATCAGGGCTGCATGCAAAAAATTATTTGATTCTGTTTGAATTTGCGGCAGTAATCGTTTGCCATAGAAAAAAAATCTACAGACAGACAGACAGACAGACACACAGACAGACAGACAGACAGACACACACACAGACACTTTTCGGAAAACGACTTTTTTTCATGTTTTGAGTGTAGTAGAATCAGAATCTGCAATAATCTCGAACACGATTTTTTTTGCCATCACCATACTTCCATTCCTTAAGGAATATGGAAGTAAATATCGGTATGGAGAACCATACATGACTTCCATATTCTAAGATTTATATTTAAAATCATTTTCAGCCAAACAGCCAGGCTGTGTCTTACCTGCCTTTTTATTGCTGTATTAAATGAAAAATATTATATTACATTAAAATGAAAAAATTATAATTTTATTGCCTGGCAACAAAATTATTTTATTTTTAACAATTACCATTGTTTCAAAAAGTTTAAATAAATTTTCAAGTACTTTACTCTTGTTAAAACGTAAAAGGTTGCAGGTAAACTAACCCTTCCCCTTAACCGATCTTCACCAAAATCGAAAGTCATTGAGACCTCTACAATTCAGGACGTATGCAAAAAATTATTTGATTCTGTTTGAATTTGCGGCTGTTATCGTTTGCCATAGAAAATACGCTTGATAAAAAAACGTTGCAGGTAAACTACCCCTTCCCCTTAACCGATCTTCACCAAAAACAATAGGTCTTGAGTACTCTACAAATCAGGGCTGTATGCAAAACATTATTTGATTCTGTTTGAATTTGCGGCTGTTATCGTTTGCCATAGAAAATAAAACGTAAAAGGTTGCAGGTAAACTACCCCTTCCCCTTAACCGATCTTCACCAAAAACAATAGGTCTTGAGTACTCTACAAATCAGGACTGTATGCAAAACATTATTTGATTCTGTTTGAATTTGCGGCTGTTATCGTTTGCCATATAAAATACCCTTGTTAAAAAAACGTTGCAGGTAAACTACCCCTTTCCCTCAACCGATCTTCACCAAAAACAATAGGTCTTGAGAAATATACAATTCAGGGCTGTATGCGAAACATTATTTGATTCTGTTTGAATTTGCGGCTGTTATCGTTTGCCAAAAAAAAAAAAAATTTCCCTTGATAAAAAAAACCGTTGCAGGTAAACTACCCCTTCCCCTCAACCGATCTTCACCAAAAACAATAGGTCGCGAGTACTCTACAAATCAGGGCTGTATGCAAAAAATTATTTGATTCTGTTTGAATTTGCGGCAGTTGTCGTTTGCCATAGAAAATACGCATGATAAAAAACGTTGCTGGTAAACTACCCCTTTCCCTCAACCGATCTTCACCAAAAACAATAGGTCTTGAGTACTCTACAAATCAGGGCTGTATGCAGAAAATTATTTGATTCTGTTTGAATTTGCGGCTGTTATCGTTTGCCATAGAAAATACCCTTGTTAAAAAAACGTTGTAGGTAAACTACCCCTTTCCCTTAACCGATCTTCACCAAAAACAAAAGGTCTTGAGAACTCTACAATTCAGGGCTGTATGCGAAACATTATTTGATTCTGTTTGAATTTGCGGCTGTTATCGTTTGCCAAACAAACAAAATTTCCCTTGCTAAAAAAAAACCGTTGCAGGTAAACTACCCCTTTCCCTCAACCGATCTTCACCAAAAACAATAGGTCGCGAGAACTCTGCAAAACCGGGCTGTATGCAAAAAATTATTTGATTCTGTTTGAATTTGCGGCAGTTATCGTTTGCCATAGAAAAAAAATCTACAGACAGACAGACACACAGACAGACAGACACACAGACAGACAGACACACAGACAGACAGACACACAGACAGACACACAGACACTTTTCGGGAAACGACTTTTTTTCATGTTTTGAGTGTAGTAGAATCAGAATCTGCAATAATCTCGAACACGATTTTTTTTGCCATCACCATACTTCCATTCCTTAAGGAATATGGAAGTAAAAATTACCCTTGATAAAAAACCGTTGCAGGTAAACTACCCCTTTCCCTCAACCGATATCGGTATGGAGAACCATACATGACTTCCATATTCTAAGATTTATATTTAAATCTTAATATCGCCTGCCAAGCGCGATATATTTTCTCTTATACATGATGTACATTAAAATGAAAAAATTTTAATTTTATTGCTTGGCAACAAAATTATTTTATTTTTAACAATTACCATTGTTTGAAAAAGTTTAAATACATTTTGAAGTACTTTACTCTTGTTAAAACGTAAAAGGTTGCAGTTAAACTACCCCTTCCCCTTAACCGATCTTCACCAAAATCGAAAGTCCTTGAGACCTCTACAATTCAGGGACGTATGCAAAAAATTATTTGATTCTGTTTGAATTTGCGGCAGTTATCGTTTGCCATAGAAAATACGCTTGATAAAAAAACGTTGCAGGTAAACTACCCCTTTCCCTCAACCGATCTTCACCAAAAACAATAGGTCGCGAGTACTCTGCAAATCAGGGCTGCATGCAAAAAATTATTTGATTCTGTTTGAATTTGCGGCAGTAATCGTTTGCCATAGAAAAAAAATCTACAGACAGACAGACAGACACACAGACAGACAGACAGACAGACACACACACACACACTTTTCGGAAAACGACTTTTTTTCATGTTTTGAGTGTAGTAGAATCAGAATCTGCAATAATCTCGAACACGATTTTTTTTGCCATCACCATACTTCCATTCCTTAAGGAATATGGAAGTAAAAATTACCCTTGATAAAAAACCGTTGCAGGTAAACTACCCCTTTCCCTCAACCGATATCGGTATGGAGAACCATACATGACTTCCATATTCTAAGATTTATATTTAAATCTTAATATCGCCTGCCAAGCGCGATATATTTTCTCTTATACATGATGTACATTAAAATGAAAAAATTTTAATTTTATTGCTTGGCAACAAAATTATTTTATTTTTAACAATTACCATTGTTTGAAAAAGTTTAAATACATTTTGAAGTACTTTACTCTTGTTAAAACGTAAAAGGTTGCAGTTAAACTACCCCTTCCCCTTAACCGATCTTCACCAAAATCGAAAGTCCTTGAGACCTCTACAATTCAGGGACGTATGCAAAAAATTATTTGATTCTGTTTGAATTTGCGGCAGTTATCGTTTGCCATAGAAAATACGCTTGATAAAAAAACGTTGCAGGTAAACTACCCCTGCCCCTTAACCGATCTTCACCAAAAACAAAAGGTCTTGAGTACTCTACAAATCAGTTCTGTATGCAAAACATTATTTGATTCTGTTTGAATTTGCGGCTGTTATCGTTTGCCATAGAAAATACCCTTGTTAAAAAAACGTTGCCGGTAAACTACCCCTTTCCCTCAACCGATCTTCACCAAAAACAATAGGTCTTGAGAACTCTACAATTTAGGGCTGTATGCAAATAATCTATTGATTCTGTTTGAATTTGCGGCTGTTATCGTTTGCCAAAAAAGAAAAAATTCCCTTGATAAAAAAAAACCGTTGCAGGTAAACTACCCCTTGCCCTCAACCGATCTTCACCAAAAACATTAGGTCACGAGTACTCTACAAATCAGGGCTGTATGCAAAAAATTATTTGATTCTGTTTGAATTTGCGGCAGTTATCGTTTGCCATAGAAAAAAATACGCTTGATAAAAAATGTTGCAGGTAAACTACCCCTTCCCCTCAACCGATCTTCACCAAAAACAATAGGTCTTGAGTACTCTACAAATCAGGGCTGTATGCAGAAAATTATTTGATTCTGTTTGAATTTGCGGCTGTTATCGTTAGCCATAGAAAATACCCTTGTTAAAAAAACGTTGTAGGTAAACTACCCCTTTCCCTTAACCGATCTTCACCAAAAACAATAGGTCTTGAGAACTCTACAACTCAGAGCTGTATGCGAAACATTATTTGATTCTGTTTGAATTTGCGGCTGTTATCGTTTGCCAAAAAAACAAAAAAAAAATTTCCCTTGATAAAAAAAACCGTTGCAGGTAAACTACCCCTTCCCTTCAACCGATCTTCACCAAAAACAATACGTGGCGAGTACTCTACAAATCAGGGCTGTATGCAGAAAATTATTTGATTCTGTTTGAATTTGCGGCTGTTATCGTTAGCCATAGAAAATACCCTTGTTAAAAAAACGTTGTAGGTAAACTACCCCTTTCCCTTAACCGATCTTCACCAAAAACAATAGGTATTGAGAACTCTACAATTCAGGGCTGTATGCAAAACATTATTTGATTCTGTTTGAATTTGTGGCTGTTATTGTTTGCAATAGAAAAAATTACCCTTGATTTAAAAAAAATGTTGCAGGTAAACTACCCCTTTCCCTTAACCGATCTTCACCAAAAACAATAGGTCTTGAGTACTCTACAAATCAGGGCTGTAAGCAGAAAATTATTTGATTCTGTTTGAATTTGCGGCTGTTATCGTTTGCCATAGAAAAAAAAATCTATAGACAGACAGACACACACAGACACTTTTTGAAAATATCGGTATGTAGAACCATACATGACTTTCATATTCTAAGATTTATATTTAAAATCATTTTCAGCCAAACAGCCAGGGAAGGAATTTTAACAAAAAAATACTTCTTTCTTGCCAATAATGTAGTACACATATAAAAAATATTATCCCCTCCCCCTTCAACTATAATTTTGATTTATAGAAAATTACCCCCAGCCCGTTCAACTAGCCTCTTCATTTATAGATATTTCATCTACGTTTCTACAGTGGATTATTAAGATCTTATCAGGATACTTTATCAAAATTAAGTACTTTACTCATGTTACAACAAAAAATGTTTCAGGTAAACTGCCCTTTCCCCGTAACCGATCTTCACCAAAATCAACAGACATTGAGTTCTCTATAGCTCAGGCACATATGTAAAAAATTATTTGATTCTGTTTGAATTTACGGCAGTTATGGTTCGTCATATAAAAAATTACCCATGTTAAAACATAAAACATGAGATTTATAAAACATATCTAAGATTTATATTTAAAATCTTCAAAAATATTTTCATAGAACCTACTAACGCTGGGGAAATCTGAGGAGCCAATCAGAGTTGGGCCTACCTGTCACTCTGCTGAATATGGTGGAAAGCCCTGTCACTGTCGTCAAAGTATCAGCCTTGACAGGGTCCTCTTTTTCTGCAAAATGGGAGAGGAGGCTTGAGATGGAGTGAGTGACATGGTCCCCACCTCAATGAAGAACCCATTGTTTTATAAAAATATATTTAAATTTTGAAAACTGAAAATTCTTTTCTTGTTGTAAATATTTATATTTTATAATCAAAATGACTTTATCAAAAAACAAACATTATTTTTTTATAATAAGTATTTACATATGTTTCTTAATATGCTTACCTTTTCTTCAATGTTGATGATCATTTCCAAACATTCTGACAAAATTGTATCTACAGAACAGTTAATATTCCCCAGGTTTCCATTTCTGCTAATTTCTCATTACACCTTCCACTGACGTATTATTAACCATTTCACAAACTATCGTATAATCTTTTCAGATTGCCTGGCAACAAAATTACTTTATTTTCAACAATTACCATTGTTTGAAAAAGTTTAAATGAATTTTCAAGTACTTTACTCTTGTTAAAACGTAAAAGGTTGCAGGTAAACTACCCCTTCCCCTTAACTGATCTTCACCAAAATCTAAAGGCCTTGAGTCCTCTACAATTCACTGAAGTATGCAAAAAATTATTTGATTCTGTTTGAATTTGCGGCAGTTATCGTTTGCCATAGAAAATACGCTTGATAAAAAACGTTGCAGGTAAACTACCCCTTCCCCTCAACCGATCTTCACCAAAAACAATAGGTCTTGAGTACTCTACAAATCGGGGCTGTATGCAGAAAATTATTTGATTCTGTTTGAATTTGCGGCTGTTATCGTTTGCCATAGAAAATACCCTTGTTAAAAAAACGTTGCAGGTAAACTACCCCTTCCCCTCAACCGATCTTCACCAAAAACAATAGGTCTTGAGTACTCTACAAATCAGGGCTGTATGCGAAACATTATTTGATTCTGTTTGAATTTGCGGCTGTTATCGTTTGCCAAAAAAAAAAATTTCCCTTGATAAAAAAAACCGTTGCAGGTAAACTACCCCTTCCCCTTAACCGATCTTCACCAAAAACGACAGGTCACGAGTACTCTACAAATCAGGGCTGTATGCAAAAAATTATTTGATTCTGTTTGAATTTGCGGCAGTTATCGTTTGCCATAGAAAATACGCTTGATAAAAAACGTTGCAGGTAAACTACCCCTTCCCCTCAACCGATCTTCACCAAAAACAATAGGTCTTGAGTACTCTACAAATCAGGGCTGTATGCAGAAAATTATTTGATTCTGTTTGAATTTGCGGCTGTTATCGTTTGCCATAGAAAATACCCTTGTTAAAAAAACGTTGTAGGTAAACTACCCCTTCCCCTTAACCGATCTTCACCAAAAACAATAGGTCTTGAGTACTCTACAAATCAGGGCTGTATGCAGAAAATTATTTGATTCTGTTTGAATTTGCGGCTGTTATCGTTAGCCATAGAAAATACCCTTGTTAAAAAAACGTTGTAGGTAAACTACCCCTTTCCCTTAACCGATCTTCACCAAAAACAATAGGTCTTGAGAACTCTACAACTCAGAGCTGTATGCGAAACATTATTTGATTCTGTTTGAATTTGCGGCTGTTATCGTTTGCCAAAAAAACAAAAAAAAAATTTCCCTTGATAAAAAAAACCGTTGCAGGTAAACTACCCCTTCCCCTCAACCGATCTTCACCAAAAACAATAGGTGGCGAGTACTCTACAAATCAGGGCTGTATGCAGAAAATTATTTGATTCTGTTTGAATTTGCGGCTGTTATCGTTAGCCATAGAAAATACCCTTGTTAAAAAAACGTTGTAGGTAAACTACCCCTTTCCCTTAACCGATCTTCACCAAAAACAATAGGTATTGAGAACTCTACAATTCAGGGCTGTATGCAAAACATTATTTGATTCTGTTTGAATTTGTGGCTGTTATTGTTTGCAATAGAAAAAATTACCCTTGATTTAAAAAAAATGTTGCAGGTAAACTACCCCTTTCCCTTAACCGATCTTCACCAAAAACAATAGGTCTTGAGTACTCTACAAATCAGGGCTGTAAGCAGAAAATTATTTGATTCTGTTTGAATTTGCGGCTGTTATCGTTTGCCATAGAAAAAAAAATCTATAGACAGACAGACACACACAGACACTTTTTGAAAATATCGGTATGTAGAACCATACATGACTTTCATATTCTAAGATTTATATTTAAAATCATTTTCAGCCAAACAGCCAGGGAAGGAATTTTAACAAAAAAATACTTCTTTCTTGCCAATAATGTAGTACACATATAAAAAATATTATCCCCTCCCCCTTCAACTATAATTTTGATTTATAGAAAATTACCCCCAGCCCGTTCAACTAGCCTCTTCATTTATAGATATTTCATCTACGTTTCTACAGTGGATTATTAAGATCTTATCAGGATACTTTATCAAAATTAAGTACTTTACTCATGTTACAACAAAAAATGTTTCAGGTAAACTGCCCTTTCCCCGTAACCGATCTTCACCAAAATCAACAGACATTGAGTTCTCTATAGCTCAGGCACATATGTAAAAAATTATTTGATTCTGTTTGAATTTACGGCAGTTATGGTTCGTCATATAAAAAATTACCCATGTTAAAACATAAAACATGAGATTTATAAAACATATCTAAGATTTATATTTAAAATCTTCAAAAATATTTTCATAGAACCTACTAACGCTGGGGAAATCTGAGGAGCCAATCAGAGTTGGGCCTACCTGTCACTCTGCTGAATATGGTGGAAAGCCCTGTCACTGTCGTCAAAGTATCAGCCTTGACAGGGTCCTCTTTTTCTGCAAAATGGGAGAGGAGGCTTGAGATGGAGTGAGTGACATGGTCCCCACCTCAATGAAGAACCCATTGTTTTATAAAAATATATTTAAATTTTGAAAACTGAAAATTCTTTTCTTGTTGTAAATATTTATATTTTATAATCAAAATGACTTTATCAAAAAACAAACATTATTTTTTTATAATAAGTATTTACATATGTTTCTTAATATGCTTACCTTTTCTTCAATGTTGATGATCATTTCCAAACATTCTGACAAAATTGTATCTACAGAACAGTTAATATTCCCCAGGTTTCCATTTCTGCTAATTTCTCATTACACCTTCCACTGACGTATTATTAACCATTTCACAAACTATCGTATAATCTTTTCAGATTGCCTGGCAACAAAATTATTTTATTTTCAACAATTACCATTGTTTGAAAAAGTTTAAATGAATTTTCAAGTACTTTACTCTTGTTAAAACGTAAAAGGTTGCAGGTAAACTACCCCTTCCCCTTAACTGATCTTCACCAAAATCTAAAGGCCTTGAGTCCTCTACAATTCACTGAAGTATGCAAAAAATTATTTGATTCTGTTTGAATTTGCGGCAGTTATCGTTTGCCATAGAAAATACGCTTGATAAAAAACGTTGCAGGTAAACTACCCCTTCCCCTCAACCGATCTTCACCAAAAACAATAGGTCTTGAGTACTCTACAAATCGGGGCTGTATGCAGAAAATTATTTGATTCTGTTTGAATTTGCGGCTGTTATCGTTTGCCATAGAAAATACCCTTGTTAAAAAAACGTTGCAGGTAAACTACCCCTTCCCCTCAACCGATCTTCACCAAAAACAATAGGTCTTGAGTACTCTACAAATCAGGGCTGTATGCGAAACATTATTTGATTCTGTTTGAATTTGCGGCTGTTATCGTTTGCCAAAAAAAAAAAATTCCCTTGATAAAAAAAACCGTTGCAGGTAAACTACCCCTTCCCCTTAACCGATCTTCACCAAAAACAACAGGTCGCGAGTACTCTACAAATCAGGGCTGTATGCAAAAAATTATTTGATTCTGTTTGAATTTGCGGCAGTTATCGTTTGCCATAGAAAATACGCTTGATAAAAAACGTTGCAGGTAAACTACCCCTTCCCCTCAACCGATCTTCACCAAAAACAATAGGTCTTGAGTACTCTACAAATCAGGGCTGTATGCAGAAAATTATTTGATTCTGTTTGAATTTGCGGCTGTTATCGTTTGCCATAGAAAATACCCTTGTTAAAAAAACGTTGTAGGTAAACTACCCCTTCCCCTTAACCGATCTTCACCAAAAACAATAGGTCTTGCGAGCTCTACAATTCAGGGCTGTATGCGAAACATTATTTGATTCTGTTTGAATTTGCGGCTGTTATCGTTTGCCATAGAAAAAAAAATCTATAGACAGACAGACACACACAGACACTTTTTGAAAATATCGGTATGGAGAACCATACATGACTTCCATATTCTAAGATTTATATTTAAAATCATTTTCAGCCAAACAGCCAGGGAAGGAATTTTAACAAAAAAATACTTCTTTCTTGCCAATAATGTAGTACACATATAAAAAATATTATCCCCTCCCCCTTCAACTATAATTTTGATTTATAGAAAATTACCCCCAGCCCGTTCAACTAGCCTCTTCATTTATAGATATTTCATCTACGTTTCTACAGTGGATTATTAAGATCTTATCAGGATATTTTATCAAAATTAAGTACTTTACTCATGTTACAACAAAAAATGTTTCAGGTAAACTGCCCTTTCCCCGTAACCGATCTTCACCAAAATCAACAGACATTGAGTTCTCTATAGCTCAGGCACATATGTAAAAAATTATTTGATTCTGTTTGAATTTACGGCAGTTATGGTTCGTCATATAAAAAATTACCCATGTTAAAACATAAAACATGAGATTTATAAAACATATCTAAGATTTATATTTAAAATCTTCAAAAATATTTTCATAGAACCTACTAACGCTGGGGAAATCTGAGGAGCCAATCAGAGTTGGGCCTACCTGTCACTCTGCTGAATTTGGTGGAAAGCCCTGTCACTGTCGTCAAAGTATCAGCCTTGACAGGGTCCTCTTTTTCTGCAAAATGGGAGAGGAGGCTTGAGATGGAGTGAGTGACATGGTCCCCACCTCAATGAAGAACCCATTGTTTTATAAAAATATATTTAAATTTTGAAAACTGAAAATTCTTTTCTTGTTGTAAATATTTATATTTTATAATCAAAATGACTTTATCAAAAAACAAACATTATTTTTTTATAATAAGTATTTACATATGTTTCTTAATATGCTTACCTTTTCTTCAATGTTGATGATCATTTCCAAACATTCTGACAAAATTGTATCTACAGAACAGTTAATATTCCCCAGGTTTCCATTTCTGCTAATTTCTCATTACACCTTCCACTGACGTATTATTAACCATTTCACAAACTATCGTATAATCTTTTCAGATTGCCTGGCAACAAAATTATTTTATTTTCAACAATTACCATTGTTTGAAAAAGTTTAAATGAATTTTCAAGTACTTTACTCTTGTTAAAACGTAAAAGGTTGCAGGTAAACTACCCCTTCCCCTTAACTGATCTTCACCAAAATCTAAAGGCCTTGAGTCCTCTACAATTCACTGAAGTATGCAAAAAATTATTTGATTCTGTTTGAATTTGCGGCAGTTATCGTTTGCCATAGAAAATACGCTTGATAAAAAACGTTGCAGGTAAACTACCCCTTCCCCTTAACCGATCTTCACCAAAATCGAAAGTCATTGAGACCTCTACAATTCAGGGACGTATGCAAAAAATTATTTGATTCTGTTTGAATTTGCGGCTGTTATCGTTTGCCATAGAAAATACGCTTGATAAAAAAACGTTGCAGGTAAACTACCCCTTCCCCTTAACCGATCTTCACCAAAAACAATAGGTCTTGAGTACTCTACAAATCAGGGCTGTATGCAAAACATTATTTGATTCTGTTTGAATTTGCGGCTGTTATCGTTTGCCATAGAAAATAAAACGTAAAAGGTTGCAGGTAAACTACCCCTTCCCCTTAACCGATCTTCACCAAAAACAATAGGTCTTGAGTACTCTACAAATCAGGATTGTATGCAAAACATTATTTGATTCTGTTTGAATTTGCGGCTGTTATCGTTTGCCATATAAAATACCCTTGTTAAAAAAACGTTGCAGGTAAACTACCCCTTCCCCTCAACCGATCTTCACCAAAAACAATAGGTCGCGAGTACTCTACAAATCAGGGCTGTATGCAAAAAATTATTTGATTCTGTTTGAATTTGCGGCAGTTGTCGTTTGCCATAGAAAATACGCATGATAAAAAACGTTGCTGGTAAACTACCCCTTCCCCTCAACCGATCTTCACCAAAAACAATAGGTCTTGAGTACTCTACAAATCAGGGCTGTATGCAGAAAATTATTTGATTCTGTTTGAATTTGCGGCTGTTATCGTTTGCCATAGAAAATACCCTTGTTAAAAAAACGTTGTAGGTAAACTACCCCTTTCCCTTAACCGATCTTCACCAAAAACAAAAGGTATTGAGAACTCTACAATTTAGGGCTGTATGCAAATAATCTTTTCATTCTGTTTGAATTTGCGGCTGTTATCGTCTGCCATAGGAAATACCCTTGTTAAAACATAAAACGTTACAGGTAAACTACCCCTTTCCCTTAACCGATCTTCACCAAAAACAATAGGTCTTGAGAACTCTACAATTCAGGGCTGTATGCGAAACATTATTTGATTCTGTTTGAATTTGCGGCTGTTATCGTTTGCCAAACAAACAAAATTTCCCTTGCTAAAAAAAAACCGTTGCAGGTAAACTACCCCTTTCCCTCAACCGATCTTCACCAAAAACAATAGGTCGCGGGAACTCTGCAAAACCGGGATGTATGCAAAAAATTATTTGATTCTGTTTGAATTTGCGGCAGTTATCGTTTGCCATAGAAAAAAAATCTACAGACACACAGACACACAGACAGACAGACATACAGACAGACAGACAGACACACAGACACTTTTCGGAAAACGACTTTTTTTCATGTTTTGAGTGTAGTAGAATCAGAATCTGCAATAATCTCGAACACGATTTTTTTTGCCATCACCATACTTCCATTCCTTAAGGAATATGGAAGTAAAATTACACTTGTTTAAAAAAGAACCGTTGCAGGTAAACTACCCCTTTCCCTTAACCGGTCTTCACCTAAAACAATAGGTCTTGAGCACTCAACAGATCAGGGCTGTATGCAAAACATTATTTGATTCTGTTTGAATTTGCGGCTGTTATCGTTTGCCATAGAAAATACCCTTTTAAAACATAAAACGTAGCAGGTAAACTACACCTTTCCCTTAACCGATCTTCACCAAAATCAACAGGTCTTGAGAACTGTACAATTTAGGGCTGTATGCAAATAATCATTTGATTCTGTTTGAATTTGCGGCTGTTATCGTTTGCCATATAAAATACCCTTGTTAAAACATACAACGTTGCTGGTAAACTACCCCTTTCCCTTAACCGATCTTCACCAAAAACAATAGATCTTGAGAACTCTACAATTCAGGGCTGTATGCAAAAGAGTAGTTGATTCTGTTTGAATTTGCGGCTGTTATCGTTTGCCATAAAAAATACCCTTGATAAAACAAAAAACGTGGCAAGTAAAGTACCCCTTTCCCTTAACCGATCTTCACCTAATACAATAGGTCTTGAGTACTCAACAGATCAGGGCTGTATGCAAAACATTATTTGATTCTGTTTGAATTTGCGGCTCTTATCGTTTGCCATAGAAAATACCCTTTTAAAACATAAAACGTAGCTGGTAAACTACCCCTTTCCCTTAACCGATCTTCACCAAAATCAATAGGTCTTGAGAAATCTACAATTTAGGGTTGTATTCAAATCATCGTTTGATTCTGTTTGAATTTGCGGCTGTTATCGTTTGCCATATAAAATACCCTTGTTAAAACATAAAACGTTGCCAGTAAACTACCCCTTTCCCTTAACCGATCTTCACCAAAAACAACATGTCTTGAGAACTCTACAATTGAGGGCTGTATGCAAAAGAGTAGTTGATTCTGTTTGAATTTGCGGCTGTTACGTTTGCCATAGTAAACAATTACCCTTGATTTAAAAAAAACCGTTGCAGGTAAACTACCCCTTTCCCTCAACCGATCTTCACCAAAAACAATAGGTCGTGAGTACTCTACAAATCACAGCTGTATGCAAAAAAAGGTTTGATTCAGTTTGAATTTGCGGCTGTTATCGTTTGCCATAGAAAAAAAATCTACAGACAGACAGACACACAGACACATAGACACACAGACAGACACACACACACAGACACTTTTCGGAAAACGACTTTTTTTCATGTTTTGAGTGTAGTACAATCAGAATCTGCAATAATCTCGAACACGATTTTTTTTGCCATCACCATACTTCCATTTCCTTAAGGAACATGGAAGTAAATAAAACGTTGCAGGTAAACTACCCCTTTCCCTTACCCGATCTTCACCAAAAACAATAAGTCTTGGGTACTCTACAAATCAGGGCTGTATGCAAAACATTGTTTGATTCTGTTTACATTTGCGGCTTTTATCGTTTGCCATAGGAAATACCCTTGTTAAAACATAAAACGTTGCAGGTAAACTACCCCTTTCCCTTAACCGATCTGTACCAAAATCGACAGATCTTGAGAACTCTACCATTTAGGGCTGTATGCGAAACATTATTTGATTCTGTTTGAATTGGCGGCTGTTATCGTTTGCCAAACAAACAAAGTTACCCTTGATTAAAAAAAACCGTTGCTGGTACACTACCCCTTCCCCTTAACCGATCTTCACCAAAATCGAAAGCCATTGAGACCTCTACAATTCAGGGACGTATGCAAACAATTATTTGATTCTGTTTGAATTTGCGGCTGTTATCGTTTGCCATATAAAATACGCTTGATAAAAAAACGTTGCAGGTAAACTACCCCTTTCCCTCAACCGATCTTCACCAAAAACAATAGGTCTTGAGAACTCTACAATTTAGGGCTGTATGCAAATAATCTTTTGATTCTGTTTGAATTTGCGGCTGTTATCGTTTGCCATAGGAAATACCCTTGTTAAAACATAAAACGTTACAGGTAAACTACCCCTTTCCCTTAACCGATCTGTACCAAAATCGACAGATCTTGAGAACTCTACAATGTAGGGCTGTATGCGAAACATTATTTGATTCTGTTTGAATTTGCGGCTGTTATCGCTTGCCAAACAAACAAAATTACCCTTGCTAAAAAAAAACCGTTGCAGGTAAACTACCCCTTTCCCTCAACCGATCTTCACCAAAAACAATAGGTCGCGAGTACTCTGCAAATCAGGGCTGCATGCAAAAAATTATTTGATTCTGTTTTAATTTGCGGCAGTTATCGTTTGCCATAGAAAAAAAATCTACAGACAGACACACACACAGACAGACAGACAGACAGACAGACAGACACACAGACACTTTTCGGAAAACGACTTTTTTTCATGTTTTGAGTGTAGTACAATCAGAATCTGCAATAATCTCGAACACGATTTTTTTTGCCATCACCATACTTCCATTCCTTAAGGAATATGGAATTTTTATCGGTATGGAGAACCATACATGACTTCCATATTCTAAGATTTATATTTAAAATCATTTTCAGCCAAACAGCCAGGCTGTGTCTTACCTGCCTTTTTATTGCTGTATTAAATGAAAAATATTATATTACATTAAAATGCAAAAATTATAATTTTATTGCCTGGCAACAAAATTATTTTATTTTTAACAATTACCATTGTTTCAAAAAGTTTAAATAAATTTTCAAGTACTTTACTCTTGTTAAAACGTAAAAGGTTGCAGGTAAACTACCCCTTCCCCTTAACCGATCTTCACCAAAATCGAAAGTCATTGAGACCTCTACAATTCAGGGACGTATGCAAAAAATTATTTGATTCTGTTTGAATTTGCGGCTGTTATCGTTTGCCATAGAAAATACGCTTGATAAAAAAACGTTGCAGGTAAACTACCCCTTCCCCTTAACCGATCTTCACCAAAAACAATAGGTCTTGAGTACTCTACAAATCAGGGGTGTATGCAAAACATTATTTGATTCTGTTTGAATTTGCGGCTGTTATCGTTTGCCATAGAAAATAAAACGTAAAAGGTTGCAGGTAAACTACCCCTTCCCCTTAACCGATCTTCACCAAAAACAATAGGTCTTGAGTACTCTACAAATCAGGACTGTATGCAAAACATTATTTGATTCTGTTTGAATTTGCGGCTGTTATCGTTTGCCATATAAAATACCCTTGTTAAAAAAACGTTGCAGGTAAACTACCCCTTTCCCTCAACCGATCTTCACCAAAAACAATAGGTCTTGAGAAATCTACAATTCAGGGCTGTATGCGAAACATTATTTGATTCTGTTTGAATTTGCGGCTGTTATCGTTTGCCAAAAAAAAAAATTTCCCTTGATAAAAAAAACCGTTGCAGGTAAACTACCCCTTCCCCTCAACCGATCTTCACCAAAAACAATAGGTCGCGAGTACTCTACAAATCAGGGCTGTATGCAAAAAATTATTTGATTCTGTTTGAATTTGCGGCAGTTGTCGTTTGCCATAGAAAATACGCATGATAAAAAACGTTGCTGGTAAACTACCCCTTCCCCTCAACCGATCTTCACCAAAAACAATAGGTCTTGAGTACTCTACAAATCAGGGCTGTATGCAGAAAATTATTTGATTCTGTTTGAATTTGCGGCTGTTATCGTTTGCCATAGAAAATACCCTTGTTAAAAAAACGTTGTAGGTAAACTACCCCTTTCCCTTAACCGATCTTCACCAAAAACAAAAGGTATTGAGAACTCTACAATTTAGGGCTGTATGCAAATAATCTTTTCATTCTGTTTGAATTTGCGGCTGTTATCGTTTGCCATAGGAAATACCCTTGTTAAAACATAAAACGTTACAGGTAAACTACCCCTTTCCCTTAACCGATCTTCACCAAAAACAATAGGTCTTGAGAACTCTACAATTCAGGGCTGTATGCGAAACATTATTTGATTCTGTTTGAATTTGCGGCTGTTATCGTTTGCCAAACAAACAAAATTTCCCTTGCTAAAAAAAAACCGTTGCAGGTAAACTACCCCTTTCCCTCAACCGATCTTCACCAAAAACAATAGGTCGCGAGAACTCTGCAAAACCGGGCTGTATGCAAAAAATTATTTGATTCTGTTTGAATTTGCGGCAGTTATCGTTTGCCATAGAAAAAAAATCTACAGACAGACAGACAGACAGACAGACACACAGACACACAGACACTTTTCGGAAAACGACTTTTTTTCATGTTTTGAGTGTAGTAGAATCAGAATCTGCAATAATCTCGAACACGATTTTTTTTGCCATCACCATACTTCCATTCCTTAAGGAATATGGAAGTAAAATTACCCTTGATAAAAAACCGTTGCAGGTAAACTACCCCTTTCCCTCAACCGATATCGGTATGGAGAATCATACATGACTTCCATATTCTAAGATTTATATTTAAATCTTAATATCGCCTGCCAAGCGCGATATATTTTCTCTTATACATGATGTACATTAAAATGAAAAAATTTTAATTTTATTGCTTGGCAACAAAATTATTTTATTTTTAACAATTACCATTGTTTGAAAAAGTTTAAATACATTTTGAAGTACTTTACTCTTGTTAAAACGTAAAAGGTTGCAGTTAAACTACCCCTTCCCCTTAACCGATCTTCACCAAAATCGAAAGTCCTTGAGACCTCTACAATTCAGGGACGTATGCAAAAAATTATTTGATTCTGTTTGAATTTGCGGCAGTTATCGTTTGCCATAGAAAATACGCTTGATAAAAAAACGTTGCAGGTAAACTACCCCTGCCCCTTAACCGATCTTCACCAAAAACAAAAGGTCTTGAGTACTCTACAAATCAGGGCTGTATGCAAAACATTATTTGATTCTGTTTGAATTTGCGGCTGTTATCGTTTGCCATAGAAAATACCCTTGTTAAAAAAACGTTGCCGGTAAACTACCCCTTTCCCTCAACCGATCTTCACCAAAAACAATAGGTCTTGAGAACTCTACAATTTAGGGCTGTATGCAAATAATCTATTGATTCTGTTTGAATTTGCGGCTGTTATCGTTTGCCAAAAAAAGAAAAAATTCCCTTGATAAAAAAAAACCGTTGCAGGTAAACTACCCCTTGCCCTCAACCGATCTTCACCAAAAACAGTAGGTCACGAGTACTCTACAAATCAGGGCTGTATGCAAAAAATTATTTCATTCTGTTTGAATTTGCGGCAGTTATCGTTTGCCATAGAAAAAAAATACGCTTGATAAAAAATGTTGCTGGTAAACTACCCCTTCCCCTCAACCGATCTTCACCAAAAACAATAGGTCTTGAGTACTCTACAAATCAGGGCTGTATGCAGAAAATTATTTGATTCTGTTTGAATTTGCGGCTGTTATCGTTAGCCATAGAAAATACCCTTGTTAAAAAAACGTTGTAGGTAAACTACCCCTTTCCCTTAACCGATCTTCACCAAAAACAATAGGTCTTGAGAACTCTACAACTCAGAGCTGTATGCGAAACATTATTTGATTCTGTTTGAATTTGCGGCTGTTATCGTTTGTCAAAAAACAAAAAAAATTTCCCTTGATAAAAAAAACCGTTGTAGGTAAACTACCCCTTCCCCTCAACCGATCTTCACCAAAAACAATAGGTCGCGAGTACTCTACAAATCATTGCTGTGTGCAGAAAATTATTTGATTCTGTTTGAATTTGCGGCTGTTATCGTTAGCCATAGAAAATACCCTTGTTAAAAAAACGTTGTAGGTAAACTACCCCTTTCCCTTAACCGATCTTCACCAAAAACAAAAGGTATTGAGAACTCTACAATTTAGGGCAGTATGCAAAACATTATTTGATTATGTTTGAATTTGCGGCTGTTATCGTTTGCCATAGTAAGTACCATTGTTAAAACATAAAACGGTACAGGTAAACTACCCCTTTCCCTTAACCGATCTTTACCAAAATCAACAGATCGTGAGAACTCTACAATTCAGGGCTATATGCGAAACATTATTTGATTCTGTTTGAATTTGCAGCTGTTATCGTTTGCCAAACAAACAAAATTACCCTTGATAAAAAAAAACCGTTGCAGGTAAACTACCCCTTTCCCTCAACCGATCTTCACCAAAAACGGTAGGTCGCGAGTACTCTACAAATCAGGGCTGTATGCTAAAAATTATTTGATTCTGTTTGAATTTGCGGCGGTTATCGTTTGCCATAGAAAAAAAATCTACAGACAGACACACAGACAGACACACAGACAGTCACACACACAGACACTTTTCGGAAAACGACTTTTTTTCATGTTTTGAGTGTAGTAGAATCAGAATCTGCAATAATCTCGAACACGATTTTTTTTGCCATCACCATACTTCCATTCCTTAAGGAATATGAAGTAAAATTACCCTTGATAAAAAACCGTTGCAGGTAAACTACCCCTTTCCCTTAACCGATCTTTACCAAAAACGATAGGTCTCGAGACCTCTACAATTCAGGGCTTTATGCAAAATATTATATGATTTTGTTTGAATTTGCGGCTGTTATCGTTTGCCATACAAAATACCCTTGATAAAACAAAAAACGTGGCAGGTAAACTACCCCTTTCCCTTAAACGATCTTCACCAAAAACAATAGGTCTTTAGTACTCAAGAAATCAGGGCTGTATGCAAAAACGTATTTGATTCTGTTTGAATTTGCGGCTCTTATCTTTTGCCATAGAAAATACCCTTTTAATACATAAAACGTTGCAGGTAAACTACCCCTTTCCCTTAACCGATCTTCACCAAAAACAAAAGGTCTTGGGAACTCTACAATTCAGGGCTGTATGCGAAACATTATTTGATTCTGTTTGAATTTGCGGCTGTTATCGTTTGCCAAAAAAAATATCGGTATGGAGAACCATACATGACTTCCATATTCTAAGATTTATATTTAAAATCATTTTCAGCCAAACAGCCAGGCTGTGCCTTACCTGCCTTTTTATTGCTGTATTAAATGAAAAATATTATATTACATTAAAATGAAAAAATTATAATTTTATTGCCTGGCAACAAAATTATTTTATTTTTAACAATTACCATTGTTTCAAAAAGTTTAAATTAATTTTCAAGTACTTTACTCTTGTTAAAACGTATAAGGTTGCAGGTAAACTACCCCTTCCCCTTAACCGATCTTCACCAAAATCGAAAGTCATTGAGACCTCTACAATTCAGGGACGTATGCAAAAAATTATTTGATTCTGTTTGAATTTGCGGCTGTTATCGTTTGCCATAGAAAATACGCTTGATAAAAAAACGTTGCCGGTAAACTACCCCTTCCCCTTAACCGATCTTCACCGAAAACAATAGGTCTTGAGTACTCTACAAATCAGGACTGTATGCAAAACATTATTTGATTCTGTTTGAATTTGCGGCTGTTATCGTTTGCCATAGAAAATACCCTTGTTAAAAAAACGTTGCAGGTAAACTACCCCTTTCCCTCAACCGATCTTCACCAAAAACAATAGGTCTTGAGAAATCTACAATTCAGGGCTGTATGCGAAACATTATTTGATTCTGTTTGAATTTGCGGCTGTTATCGTTTGCCAAAAAAAAAAAAATTTCCCTTGATAAAAAAAACCGTTGCAGGTAAACTACCCCTTCCCCTCAACCGATCTTCACCAAAATCAATAGGTTGCGAGTACTATACAAATCAGGGCTGTATGCAAAAAATTATTTGATTCTGTTTGAATTTGCGGCAGTTGTCGTTTGCCATAGAAAATACGCATGATAAAAAACGTTGCTGGTAAACTACCCCTTCCCCTCAACCGATCTTCACCAAAAACAATAGGTCTTGAGTACTCTACAAATCAGGGCTGTATGCAGAAAATTATTTGATTCTGTTTGAATTTGCGGCTGTTATCGTTTGCCATAGAAAATACCCTTGTTAAAAAAACGTTGTAGGTAAACTACCCCTTTCCCTTAACCGATCTTCACCAAAAACAAAAGGTATTGAGAACTCTAAAATTTAGGGCTGTATGCAAATAATCTTTTCATTCTGTTTGAATTTGCGGCTGTTATCGTTTGCCATAGGAAATACCCTTGTTAAAACATAAAACGTTACAGGTAAACTACCCCTTTCCCTTAACCGATCTTCACCAAAAACAAGAGGTCTTGAGAACTCTACAATTCAGGGCTGTATGCGAAACATTATTTGATTCTGTTTGAATTTGCGGCTGTTATCGTTTGCCAAACAAACAAAATTACCCTTGCTAAAAAAAAACCGTTGCAGGTAAACTACCCCTTTCCCTCAACCGATCTTCACCAACAACAATAGTTCGCGAGAACTCTGCAAAACCGGGCTGTATGCAAAAAATTATTTGATTCTTTTTGAATTTGCGGCAGTTATCGTTTGCCATAGAAAAAAAATCTACAGACAGACAGACAGACAGATAGACAGACAGACAGACAGACACACACACAGACACTTTTCGGAAAACGACTTTTTTTCATGTTTTGAGTGTAGTAGAATCAGAATCTGCAATAATCTCGAACACGATTTTTTTTGCCATCACCATACTTCCATTCCTTAAGGACTATGGAAGTAAAAATTTCCTTTCATAAAAAAAAACCGTTGCAGGTAAACTACCCCTTCCCCTCAACCGATCTTCACCAAAAACAATAGGTCTTGAGTACTCTACGAATCAGGGCTGTATGCAGAAAATTATTTGATTCTGTTTGAATTTGCGGCTGTTATCGTTTGCCATAGAAAATACCCTTGTTAAAAAAACGTTGTAGGTAAACTACCCCTTTCCCTTAACCGATCTTCACCAAAAACAATAGGTCTTGAGAACTCTACAATTTAGGGCTGTATGCAAATAATCTTTTGATTCTGTTTGAATTTGCGGCTGTTATCGTTTGCCATAGGAAATACCCTTGTTAAAACATAAAACGTTACAGGTAAACTACCCCTTTCCCTTAACCGATCTTCACCAAAAACAATAGGTCTTGAGAACTCTAGAGTTCAGGGCTGTATGCGAAACATTATTTGATTCTGTTTGAATTTGCGGCTGTTATCGTTTGCCAAACAAACAAAATTACCCTTGCTAAAAAAAAAACCGTTGCAGGTAAACTACCCCTTTCCCTCAACCGATCTTCACCAAAAACAATAGGTCGCGAGTACTCTACAAATCAGGGCTGTATGCAAAAAATTATTTGATTCTGTTTGAATTTGCGGCAGTTATCGTTTGCCATAGAAAAAAAAATCTACAGACACACACACACAGACACACAGACAGACAGACAGACACACACACAGACACTTTTCGGAAAACGACTTTTTTTCATGTTTTGAGTGTAGTAGAATCAGAATCTGCAATAATCTCGAACACGATTTTTTTTGCCATCACCATACTTCCATTCCTTAAGGAATATGGAAGTAAAATGCCTTTATGGTGATGGCAAAAAAAATCGTGTTCGAGATTATTGCAGATTCTGATTCTACTACACTCAAAACATGAAAAAAAGTCGTTTTCCGAAAGTGTGTGTGTGTGTGTGTGTGTGTGTGTGTGTGTGTGTGTGTGTGTGTGTGTGTGTGTCTGTGTGTCTGTCTGTGTGTCTGTCTGTGTGTGTGTCTGTAGATTTTTTTCTATGGCAAACGATAACTGCCGCAAATTCAAACAGAATCAAATAATTTTTTGCATGCAGCCCTGATTTGCAGAGTACTCGCGGCCTATTGTTTTTGGTGAAGATCGGTTGAGGGAAAGGGGTAGTTTACCTGCAACGGTTTTTTTTTTAGCAAGGGTAATTTTGTTTGTTTGGCAAACGATAACAGCCGCAAATTCAAACAGAATCAAATAATGTTTCGCATACAGCCCTGAATTGTAGAGTTCTCAAGATCTGTTGATTTTGGTGAAGGTCGGTTAAGGGAGAGGGGTAGTTTACCTGTAACGTTTTATGTTTTAACAAGGGTATTTCCTATGGCAAACGATAACAGCCGCAAATTCAAACAGAATCAAAAGATTATTTGCATACAACCCTAAATTGTAGAGTTCTCAAGACCTATTGTTTTTGGTGAAGTTCGGTTGAGGGAAAGGGGTAGTTTACCTGCAACGTTTTTTTAACAAGGGTATTTTCTAATGCAAACGATAAGAGCCGCAAATTCAAACAGAATCAAATAATGTTTTGCATACAGCCCTGATTTGTAGAGTACTCAAGACCTATTGTTTTTGGTGAAGATCGGTTGAGGGAAAGGGGTAGTTTACCTGCAACGGTTTTTTTTTTAGCAAGGGTAATTTTGTTTGTTTGGCAAACGATAACAGCCGCAAATTCAAACAGAATCAAATAATGTTTCGCATACGGCCCTGAATTGTAGAGGTCTCAATGACTTTCGATTTTGGTGAAGATCGGTTAAGGGGAAGGGGTAGTTTAACTGCAACCTTTTACGTTTTAACAAGAGTAAAGTACTTGAAAATTTATTTAAACTTTTTGAAACAATGGTCATTGTAAAAAATAAAATAATTTTGTTGCCAGGCAATAAAATTATAATTTTTTCATTTTAATGTAATATAATATTTTTCATTTAATACAGCAATAAAAAGGCAGGTAAGACACAGCCTGGCTGTTTGGCTGAAAATGAGTTTAAATATAAATCTTAGAATATGAAAGTCATGTATGGTTCTCCATACCGATATTTACTTCCATATTCCTTAAGGAATGGAAGTATGGTGATGGCAAAAAAAATCGTGTTCGAGATTATTGCAGATTCTGATTCTACTACACTCAAAATATGAAAAAATGTCGTTTTCCGAAAAGTGTCTGTGTGTGTGTCTGTCTGTCTGTGTGTCTGTCTGTAGATTTTTTTCTATGGCAAACAATAACTGCCGCAAATTCAACAGAATCAAATAATTTTTTGCATACAGCCCTGATTTGTAGAGTACTCGCGACCTATTGTTATTGGTGAAGATCGGTTGAGGGAAAGGGGTAGTTTACCTGCAACGGTTTTTTTTATCAAGGGTAATTTTTTTATTTTGGCAAACGATAACAGCCGCAAATTCAAACAGAATCAAATAATGTTTCGCATACAGCCCTGAATTGTAGAGTTCTCAAGACCTATTGTTTTTGGTGAAGATCGGTTAAGGGAAAGGGGTAGTTTACCAGTAACGTTTTATGTTTTAACAAGGGTATTTCCTATGGCAAATGATAACAGCCGCAAATTCAAACAGAATCAAAAGATTATTTGCATACAGCCCTAAATTAGAGTTCTCAAGACCTATTGTTTTTGGTAAAGAACGGTTGAGGGAAAGGGGTAGTTTACCTGCAACGTTTTTTTAACAAGGGTATTTTCTATGGCAAACGATAAGAGCTGCAAATTCAAACAGAATCAAATAATGTTTTGCATACAGCCCTGATTTGTAGAGTACTCAAGACCTATTGTTTTTGGTGAAGATCGGTTAAGGGGAAGGGGTAGTTTACCTGCAACGTTTTTTTATCAAGCGTATTTTCTATGGCAAACGATAACAGCCGCAAATTGAAACAGAATCAAATAATTTTTTGCATACGTCCCTGAATTGTAGAGGTCTCAATGACTTTCGATTTTGGTGAAGATCGGTTAAGGGGAAGGGGTAGTTTACCTGCAACCTTTTACGTTTTAACAAGAGTAAAGTACTTGAAAATTTATTTAAACTTTTTGAAACAATGGTAATTGTTAAAAATAAAATAATTTTGTTGCCAGGCAATAAAATTATAATTTTTTCATTTTAATGTAATATAATATTTTTCATGTAATACAGCAATAAAAAGGCAGGTAAGACACAGCCTGGCTGTTTGGCTGAAAATGATTTTAAATATAAATCTTAGAATATGGAAGTCATGTATGGTTCTCCATACCGATATTTTTTCATATTTTGAGGGTAGTATAATCCGAATCTGCAATAATCTCGACCACAATTTTTTTTGCCATGACCATACTTCCATTTCCTTATGGTACATGGAAGTAAAACAGAAGATAAAAGATAAAACAAGATATTTAAGTATTCGTAGAGAAACAATTTAGTTGAACAGCTCCGGGCAAAGAAAAAATTCCCTGAGTAAGACTAATTTGTACTTCCATGTTCCATAAGGAAATGGAAGTATGGTGATCAATTTTGTTTGACATAAGGGATGATTCTTATTGTACTACTCTCAATACATGAAGAAAGCCATTTTCTGAAAAGTAAGTGTGTGTGTGTGTGTGTGTGTGTGTGTGTGTGTGTGTGTGTGTGTGTGTGTGTGTGTGTGTGTGTGTGTGTAACTTTTTCTGTGGCAAACAATACTGCTGCAAATTCAAACAGAATCAAATAATTTTTTACTTATGTGCCCATGTTGTGGAGGACTTTCGTGTAGATCGCTGAAGGCGGAGGCGTAGTTTACCTGCAACATTTTACGTTTTAACGAGAGTAAAGTACTCAATTTTGATAAATTAAGATCGTGTAAAGAAGGTCATAATAATCCACTGTAGAAAGGTAGATGAAATATCTATAAATAAAAAGGGTAGTTGAAGGGGGTGGGGTGTAATTTTTAAAATTACCTTTCTGTGTCGAATAAACTACTTAAAGTGTAAATATAAAAAATTGGGTTTTTCGGTTAAGGGGAGGGGTAGTTTACCTGCATTGTTTTGTGTTTTAACAAGAGTAAAGTACTTAATTTTGATAAATACATGCCCTGAAAATAAAGTCATATTAATCCACTGTAAAATGGGAAATGAGATAATTATAAATGGAGGGGCAATTTTTTGAGAATTACTGTGCTGAGATCAAATAAAGTACGAATAATTTTGAAGGATAAGATATGTTAGATATTACATATTGTTACGACGGTCTACTCGATCGTTGTAGGTACAGTGGAAACAAAATAAGTACAAGACACCAATTAAGTCACTAATCACACATTTAATTGTTACAGTAAAACTGTTCGTAATTAACAACACAGTCTCTACAACAAATCAAATAAAAATTGTACACACGCAATAAAATGTCCACAAATATTAAAACTCAATTGTATTACAATTATACCGTCTGATTATAAAACGCAACACTTCAATAATAACTACTTGAACGTACACAGTAATAACTCGAACCGCTCTGGAAATATATCGCACTAATACTCTCGAACCGCACTATCCAATATCTTGCATAGAACTGAAAAACTAAGGCCGGTACCCGATGTATTTATAGTCATGCTCACACACCAGACTCTTCCAAACTGCGTCTTATCTCTCGTGAACTACGTAATTACTACGGCCTTGACACAGTCCGAGCGCCCGAGCGAAGCCCGGCACAGTCGAGAAGATTCTCGCAAAATGCGTCTAGCAGCACGTACACCACACGCTTACATCGAGATCCTTCTGGCATATTCGATAAACGCGTAGATTGTTCTGTGCTGTCGTAGCACTGCCCCCTCCTTAAGCCTGTTCGTCCCGAACTGGCAAAGCGTCTCTAAATTTGTACTTAGCCAGGCGATCTAGGTGGATGACCTTGAACTTTCGCTGTCCTTCCTGTTGAATCCGATAAACAACATCGTTAATTCTTTTTTTCACAGTGTAGGGTCCTTCCCAGTTAGACTGAAGCTTAGGTGAGCGACCACGACGGTGCTTTGCATTGAACAACCAGACCAGATCTCCTTCTTGGAAACCCACACTATTGCTGCGAATGTCATACCGAGTTTTCATTTTATCTCTGGCAATATTCAGCCGTCCTCTTACCAAGCGATTCATTTCTCACAGTTGGTTTTCTAATTGCAAGGAATAGTTCTTTGGCTCTTGGGACTGAGTCTCAGGTGATCCAAACATCAAGTCCCCAGGAAGACGAATCTCCCGCCAAAACACCAATTTTGCTGGAGTCGTGCCGGTTGTGTCATGTACTGATGACCTATACGCCATAAGGAATAGTGGTATACGTTGGTCCCAGTCTGTTTGGTTCTTGTCAACAACTTACTAAAGATGCTGCTCAAGTGTCCTGTTGAATCTCTCAACCATCCCGTCCGACTGAGGATGCAGAGGCGTTGTCCTGGTCTTTCGAATTCCGAGTAGACGGCATAATTCTTTAAACACTCCTGATTCGAAATTTCTCCCTTGATCCGTATGGATTTCCATAGGGACCCCATAACGGCAACAGAAGTTGTGCACTAACTGCTTTGCCACAGTGGTAACCTCCTGATTTGGAATTGCGTAGGCTTCCACCCACTTAGTAAAGTAGTCACCTACAACCATGATGTACCGGTTTCCATCGTCAGTAACTGGAAATTGTCCAGCAATGTCTATGGCAATTCTCTCGAAAGGTTGTCCAACGTTATACTGTCTCATTTTTCCCCTGCTTCTGGTTTGTGGGTCCTTGCTTGCAGCACATATTTCACACGTCCGAACCCATTCCTCTACGTCGTGGCAAAGATGAAGCCAATAGAATCGCTTCCGTATTTTCTCAAGGATTTTGTAACGCCAAGATGGCCTCCAGATGTTCCATCATGCATCTCCTTCAAAACAGACTGCACTTTACTTCGGGGAACTATCAACTGCATGACCACGTCTCGTCCATCTGCACTTTCCCAAGCCCTTTTCAGCAATCCGTTTTCTAAGGTGAGAGATTCCCATTGTGCCCCTCAGCACTTCAGAACCATGGCAGATATCTTGCCAATCCGGGCTGCGACCTTCCTCTTTTGCTGTCAAGATCGGTCCAATGTCTTCATCAGTCATCTGTTCTTGTCGACAGTCTTGTGTTGTCCAGCCATCAGCCAGGAAATCTACAGTGATGGCTTGAACTTGTTCGCTTGAGTTTTGTTCTTCCTTTCTGTGGCAATGTCGGCAGTCTTCCGGGCAAGGTCTTTGTGATAAGCCATCTGCATTACCGTGCAGGCGCCCTCGCCAATGTTGTACCTTGAAGTTGTACTCTTGCAGACGTTCGAGCCACCTTGCCAACTGTCCTTCCGGTTTTTTAAATCTCAATAGCCATGCAAGTGCAGCATGGTCGGTACGTAGTGAAAACTCTCTCCCATAGAGGTATTTATGGAAGTGCTCCAAAGCTCTGACAATTGCCAACAACTCTCTTCTTGTAACACAATAATTTCTCTCTGGTTTAGAAAGCGTCTTGCTGTAATACGCTATTACTCGTTCTTCACCGTTCTGCACTTGAGACAAAACTGCTCCTAGACCAGTATTGCTTGCGTCTGTGTCTACGATGTACTTCCCTTCGGAAGCTGGAAAAGCGAGAATTGGCTGTGAACATAATGCAATCTTCAACGTTCTAAATGCAATCACACTCTCTCGACCATTGCAAGTTTCGTTTATTTTCCGTTAGCTCATGTAGTGGTTTAGCAATAGTAGCAAAGCCTTTCACAAAACGTCGGTAATATGAGCATAACCCCAGGAAACTCCGAACTTCGTGTTTATTCTTCGGAACTGGCCAGTCTCTTACGGTGTCTACTTTATTAGGATCCATGCTAACGCCCGCTGCCGAAACCAGATGGCCCAAATACTGTACTTCCTTCTGGAATAGAGAACACTTCTTCGGGCTCAGCTTCAGTTGTGCACCATGAATTCTAGTTAGAACTTCCTTAAGGTTTTCCAAATGATCTTCGAAAGTCTTCCCGATCACTATGACATCGTCTAAGTAAACAAGGCAAGTTTTCCACGTCAGGCCTCGGAGTATCAGGTCCATCAATCTCTCAAATGTTGCCGGTGCATTACAGAGTCCAAATGGCATGACGTTAAATTGGAATAAGCCACTTGGGGTCGAGAAAGCGGTCTTTTCCTTGTCTTCTTGATGAAGACCCACTTGCCAATATCCACTCTTCAGGTCCAATGTGGAAAA
The DNA here is from genome assembly GCA_034769895.1 of Magicicada septendecula. NCBI lineage: Eukaryota > Metazoa > Arthropoda > Insecta > Hemiptera > Cicadidae > Magicicada > Magicicada septendecula. The sequence goes on along the minus strand of CM068368.1, from coordinate 258,680,920 downwards.
CCACTGTGCTCCGGACAACGTGTCGAGTGTATCGTCAACGCGAGGTAATGGATAGCAGTCTTTCTTTGTAACGTCATTTAACCTCCGGTAGTCTACGCAGAAACGCAATCCACCATCCTTCTTCGCTACCAGCACTACAGGGGAAGACCAAGCACTTGACGAAGGTTTGATTACTCCCTCTGTCAACATGTCCTGTACTAACCGAGACATCTCCTCTTGTTTAGATAATGGAGGCCTTCGGGGAGGTTGGCATATCGGTGTTGTGTCCCCGGTATTGATGCGATGTTGCACAAGAGAGGTTCTTCCCAGTGACTGTCCCCAAACTGCAAAACAGTCTTTGAATTCGTGTAAAAACTGTCCGAGTTCTTTTACCTCACCACTTGAGAGGTCGTTAGAAGATCTGTTCAATAATTCTTGCAGTTCCTCTGGTAATTTAGAAGTATCCGAAGAACTGGGTCTTCGTTGCGTTATTCCGGCTACCCAGGCCACAGGAGTCAATTTTCCCAGGAGCGTATTGCTTTGTAAACTGATAGCTTGATCCAAAATATTTGCCACTCTAATAGGTATATTTCCGGTTTCGTCAGGTTTTACTAAACTTCTGGCAATTAGTATGCCCGGTGTGCTGACTACCTGGGGTTCGAATATAGAGCACTGATTGCCCCTAGTATCTACCGCAGTTTTAACCATGATGATCTTTTCGGAGTTTGGCGGAACAGTTACGGCCACTTGGTTTATGACGTCCATCGATTTTTCTGCTGTCGTCATTGTTGATAGCATTACCTCTTCGCCTCCGATTCCCAAGACATTGTTTTTGAAGTCGACTATAAATCCGTGTGCGTTCATAACGTCCACACCAAGAATTGCTTCATCCACAATGTCTGCAACAAGTACTTGATGATTAAACTCAAGTCTACCGAGGCGTAGGTGTATCTCCACTTTTCCATACACTTTTACAGGCCGTCCAGTAGCTGTTCGTAAGCTGCAACAGCACCAGATTGGCTTGAGATCTTTCACCACGTCGGGGCGCACAATAGAAACTGTTGCGCCTGTGTCAACTGTAATCGAGGTTGGCCTTTCTTGAACAAATCCGGTAACTACCAAGCTCCCGCTGGTTTTCTGAAGTGTAGAAATTGCGTATTCTCTAGGGGCTTCGTTCCTCCAGTTAGTCAGCACACACCCCATTGTACCGACTATTGCTCATTTCCCTGCTGCTGAATTCTAACCCGACAATCTCGTTGTAGATGTCCAGGTTTCCTACATCGATAACACTTCGGTCTTCCATCCTTTCTTATCTTATTCTGTGGCGCCGACCGTCGAGTCTCTGTTCCTTGTTCTTCTTCCTCATCGTCTGTGCCGTCGCGATCTTTTAGCGCGCACTTTATGACTTGTCCAACCAGACGCTGATTTGGCGGCCTCAAATTGCAAAGCATGTACCAGGGCATCCGCACTGTTCTGGTGTCTTGCCATTCGTAACACTTGCTGTAGTTCGTTATCTCGGACACCGGCAGTAAATGTCTGCATCGCAAAACGCGTTCGAAAATCTTCTGGCACTTCAGGATAGGCCAGTCTAATTAGTCTGTTGATTACTTGCTTCAACCTCTTGAAGACTCTCCCCGGAATGCTGTCGCCTTTCTCTCAACTGGGTGCAGTACACATCTCGCAAATGTTTATCACCATACCGTAATTCCAGAGCTTTTTTCAACTCGGCATAGGTGTTCTGGCTGTCAGGTGGCACTTTCTGTAGTAGTTCTGCCACGGTTCCTTTTAATGAGAGAACGAGTGAAACAGCCTTGTCTTTCTCTGTCCAATTATTTGCGCATGCAGCAGCTTCAAATTGGCGGAGGTACGTTGCCCAGTGACTGCTTCCGTCAATGGTTGGAGCTTTGAGATGAACTGTCCCTACTGCAGGCAAAGTGACTTTCTCTATTAACTTATTTTCTGTGTCTTTTTCTGTCTTTATCACTGGTACAGTCTGTTCAGAAATTTGTTTTGGTTGAATCTTCATGCACTGTTCGACTTCACTTTTAATTTGTTCTCTTATGTTTGCCATTGAGTTTTCTACTGCAGATAGTTTATTTGACACAGATTCTTCTATAACAGATATTTTTGTAGACATCGATTCTTCAAAAATCAAGACAGATTTTTCTACTTCAGCTATTTTTAATGTCATTGACTCTTGTACCTCCGGTATTTTAGTAACTTGTTTATTAAGCTCACCTCGTAGGATACCCAATTCTACGGTACTGTGTTCTTGCAACTGTTTCTGCATAGTTTCAAAGAGAGCTTCCGTTTTATCTTTTTGTCTTTCTTCTGTTTCTAGCATTAGTGCTTTCTGACGTTCCTCAGCTTCTTCTCTTTCCTGCCTGCGTTTTTCATCCTGTCGTTGTCTGCTTCTCCCTGTGTCTGCCGAAGCAGTGTTTGTAAAGCTTTCATCATCTGACTGGGATCCATTTTATTAATTATTACGAACTACACTCGTCTTGTACAAAGTGTCCACTGTTAACCATTCTATCCCACTTCTGACACCACTGTTACGACGGTCTACTCGATCGTCGTAGGTACAGTGGAAACAAAATAAGTACAAGACACCAATTAAGTCACTAATCACACATTTAATTGTTACAGTAAAACAGTTCGTAATTAACAACACAGTCTCTACAACAAATCAAATGAAAATTGTACACACGCAATAAAATGTCCACAAACATTAAAACTCAATTGTATTACAATTATACCATCTGATTATAAAACGCAACACTTCAATAATAACTACTTGAACGTACACAGTAATAACTCGAATCACTCTGGAAATATATCACACTAATACTCTCAAACCGCACTATCCAATATCTTGCATGGAACTGAAAAACTAAGGCCGCTACCCGATGTATTTATAGTCACGCTCACACACCAGAAGCTTCCAAACTGCGTCTTATCTCTCGTGAACTATGTAATTACTACGGCCTTGACACAGTCCGAGCGCCCGAGCAAAGCCCGGTACAGTCGAGAAGATTCTCGCAAAATGCGTCTAGTAGCACGTACACCACACGCTTACATCGAGATCCTTCTGGCATATTCGATAAAGGCGTAGATTGTTCTGTGCTGTCGTAGCAATATGATAAAGTTATTACTCTATAAAAGTGTAAATATCATTAATGGTGGGGGTCGGTTGAGGAGGAGTTATAATTATCTGCATAGTTCAGTTTCTTTATAAGACAAAAGTACCTAATTTTTATAGATAAAGTAACTCAAAAATAACATTATTTAAACGACTACCCCATAATAACAAATAGACCTATGAATAGTGAAAATAGTTTGAGGGTGGGGGATATTTTTTTAGAAATTATCAAACCGAATTAAAGTAAATAATTTTAAATATAAATCTTAGAATATGGAAGTCATGTATCGTTCTCCATACCAATATTTTTTTAAATTCCTGTATTGTCAATACTTTAAGAGGTAGGATTGTTTAAAAGTGGTGCTACGATTTCTGTTCTGCCAAAAACTATTTTTGACTCGTGATAACATATGACTCACAAAGTCCCTATGACCTAAATTGAAGGTCATGAAATTACCTTTAAAATTAATTGTGCTTTATCATAATACGAGTTCAACTAACAACATTATGATTAAAAAATTGTTTGTATGTTTAATTTTTGTTGTTGAAATATTTGGAAATATTTCTGGTGTAATTTGCTACTGTGTAAAAATTTAAAAATTTTCTGTTGTGCATGGGCGCCCATACAAAATTTTCCAGGGGGGGGCAAGACCAGGGGGTTTGGGGGTATGGAATGACAGGGGTCTTGGACTTTAAGTAAAACAAGAAAACCAATAAAAGAAATATTATAAGGCAAAATTATACATCGTGTGTTTCAATAACTTTCTGAAAATAATGTATATATTTACAGAATTCTAAAATATCAGATATTTTTTCCTTTCAATTTTTTATTTTTCCCGGGAGCCAGGGGGGGCCATGGCCCCTCCTGCCCATACGTATGGGCGCCCATGCTGTTGTGTATCAATAAGTTACATTATTCTCAGTATGCTAAAGTTTTTTGTTTTTCTATTAGACTTAAGATCAACTATAGAGAACTGGGAGAAATTAAATAAGTGAATTTAGATCAATTAAGAGATTTCATCAAATAGAAAGGTATATTACTCAATAACCCCAAGAGTATTGAATTTAGCAAAATAATGATAGACATACAAAATAAAGCTTATTTTATGACAAATAATTTGCTTATCTTTTAATTACAGCAGGACAAGTACTTCATGAGATGTTACTTCCATTTTTGAAAATGGAGCTTCAGTTTTTTCCTCCCAAAAAAGTTTTGACTTTGAATAACTTGAAAACCATATGTCTCATGAAAAAGTACTGTTAAATTAAAGATCCATATATTTTCTTTCTATTAGTCTTTTTTATTATAGTAGTAAAAATAATTAAGTTATCGTAAAAAAATCATATTCATTTTTCGTACTCTTTTGAGAAAATTTGCAGTTTTCCAGCTGGAATTTGTTATTAAATAAAAATTTAAAAAATTCTCAAGAGGTAACATATATTGTTTTGACTGCCCTTAAATTTTTTAAGATTAACAATTTAAAAAAAATTTTCTTAACATTACTTTTTAAAATATTGTAACGTGTCGTTTCACCAAAGATAAAACTAATAACAGTACTAACTAAAAGATAATTTACTGACTGTAACAAACTATGGCTGACAATGACCAAAATACCAAAATGTTAAAGATCCCAGGACAAAAGATGTAAATAAATAAGATGTAAAGATGTAATTAATCGCACTGTTGAGTACATTTACATATGTTTTTATTTGTGTTAATCTGATTCATTCTAATAAGACAATTTATAATATTATTAATAACTTCATTACTAGTTAAAATGTAAATAAATCTAATTTAACTATGGGGAGGTCTGCGCACCTCAGACCGTTATTTTATTTATCAAGAAAAAATAAATAAAATAAAGTGAATTATTTAAGTTTTACAAATATAATAAGATCAAACTATAATTATAAAAGTGGTATGGTATGACAGTGCTAGAAAGTGAGAATAACAGTGAAATACGGTAAAAAGGAAAAATTGTGTATAATGAAAGTGATTGAACATAATTATAATGAGCATTGAAGAAATATATAATCTATATGAAACAGGTATATAACACATATAGTGAAACAAAACAAATTAAGTATTTGAAAAGGATACAATTTTACATTAAAAACTTATAATAAAATAGTGTAAGGAAGAAAAGATAAAGTTCAGCTGAATATTATTAATTAGAAATGGTACACCGAACCTGTGACCCATAAAAATAGCCAAGGCCTTTAACTAAATAAATTAATGTTTTGAGTGGAAGAAGATTGATTGTTGAAAATTGTGAATTGCAAGCCAGAACATAAAAGATAAATTACTGCTGAGTTTGATGGAAATTGAAGATCAATAAAAGCTGAGATGACCAGGAAAACCAACCCAAGACCTAGAGGAATTATGTTTTGACAGAGAGAGACCAAAAAACCAGGTGTCCAGGAGCAGAATCAACCAATAAATCCGTTGGGAAAACTGCAAGATTGGTGAGATCACTCCAGAACAATAACTGAAATATTCGAGCTAACTTTGTGACAGTAAAAATATGAATTACCACAAAAACAATAACTGAAAAAACAATAAAAAAAAAGTTTAATAATTGTGAATTATTTTAGTACACTATTATAAAATAGTCGTTAATCATAAGAGTTTTTGTTATAGTTTCTAGTTGTTTAAAAGAACCCACAAACATTCAACAGACAGATAAATAATCATCTAATTAAAAATAAAACACAGGTTTTACTTCCATATTCCTTAAGGAATGGAAGTATGGTGATGGCAAAAAAAATCGTGTTCGAGATTATTGCAGATTCTGATTCTACTACACTCAAAACATGAAAAAAAGTCGTTTTCCGAAAAGTGTCTGTGTGTGTGTCTGTCTGTCTGTCTGTCTGTCTGTCTGTGTGTCTGTCTGTAGATTTTTTTCTATGGCAAACGATAACTGCCGCAAATTCAAACAGAATCAAATAATTTTTTGCATACAGCCCTGATTTGTAGAGTACTCAAGACCTATTGTTTTGGTGAAGATCGGTTGAGGGAAAGGGGTAGTTTACCTGCAACGGTTTTTTTTTATCAATGGAAATTTTTTTTTTTTTGTCAAACGATAACAGCCGCAAATTGAAACAGAATCAAATAATGTTTCGCATACAGCCCTGAATTCTAGAGTTCTCAAGACCTATTGTTTTTGGTGAAGATCGGTTGAGGGAAAGGGGTAGTTTATCTGCAACGTTTTTTTAACAAGGGTATTTTCTATGGCAAACGATAACAGCCGTAAATTCAAACAGAATCAAATAATGTTTTGCATACAGCCCTGATTTGTAGAGTACTCAAGACCTATTGTTTTTGGTGAAGATCGGTTGAGGGGAAGGGGTAGTTTACCTGCAACGTTTTTTTATCAAGCGTATTTTCTATGGCAAACGATAACAGCCGCAAATTGAAACAGAATCAAATAATTTTTTGCATACGTCCCTGAATTGTAGAGGTCTCAATGACTTTCGATTTTGGTGAAGATCGGTTAAGGGGAAGGGGTAGTTTACCTGCAACCTTTTACGTTTTAACAAGAGTAAAGTACTTGAAAATTTATTTAAACTTTTTGAAACAATGGTAATTGTTAAAAATAAAATAATTTTGTTGCCAGGCAATAAAATTATAATTTTTTCATTTTAATGTAATATAATATTTTTCATTTAATACAGCAATAAAAAGGCAGGTAAGACACAGCCTGGCTGTTTGGCTGAAAACGATTTTAAATATAAATCTTAGAATATAGAAGTCATGTATGGTTCTCCATACCGATATTTTTATTTAGTTACAAATCAACATCAGAGATACTAATTATTTTAATATTATATTGGTGATCCCAAAACAGGGCTGAACAAAATAAAATTATCAACGACGAACGAATAGGAAGGTATTTACTGAATATTACATATTGACGCTCAAACGTGGGCCTTCCACATTCGCAGAATAGATTTGGTACTATATTTACTGAATATTGCATATTGGCGCTAAACGTGGGGCATTCCACATTCGCAGAATACATAAGGAGGATTATAAAAACTGAATATTACAATATTAGACTTTGGATATTAGGTTAATTTAATGATATCATTGAAAATTTTCAATTTTCTCTAAGTAATTGCAAAGAAAAGTAGACATACTAAATTAAGATTATGAACAAATAAGTTTTTTCAGTTTCTGCAGGATGAATACATTGTGAGATATGATGGTTTAAATATGGTGGTAAACATAAGTGAATTTCTAACTACACAGGGCAGCACTGAAATGGTCTAATGAAAGGCACTGGCAAAGTGAATTCAGATGTCTTTTATAAAGTTTAACACCCCCCCCCCCTTAAATTTGTCATTTTGGCTTCCCTGTGTTTAAAAATATTTTTCACTTTACTTTCTTAATCAGTGACCTCAAAGACATATGTATACAATTTTCAACAATTTATCACAAATACTGATAGTTTAGTACAGAAGAAATTTTAAGCATTTAGAGGTGACTTTTTTGTGTAATGTGCCAATGTAATTTTGACCTCCATACTTTTTACATGTGTTCCCACTTAAAATTAATTTCTCAGTATTGTAAGGAAAACAGTTTAAAAAATACAGATATTTTATACATGTTATCCTCTTCAAATATTTCCTCTTGAGTCCACTAGATGCTGTACAACAAATTTGACTTTAAATTCTTACTGAGTGGCATGAAAAACGTATTTGTACACAATTTTATCAATTTATTCTAAAAAAGTTTACAAGAAAATAATTTTACAGCATTTAAAGGTTGCTTTCAACCTCTGTCTAGACACTATGTATAAGACAGTACACAAAATTTCATGTCAGTTCATTCTAGTGCAGAGAATTCCAAGGTTCGAGAGTTTTTATGGCTTCATTGAATTGACTATCCATGTTGTGTCCCAATAATTAGCTGTTATGGACCAGTATACAAACATCTGAATTACAATAGAAAATGGTTAACACAAAATGATGAGGGCCAATTTTTTTTTCATGTAAACTGAATTTTGTGACAAACAAGCAAAAAGTGAAACAAAAAGAGAGGAAACAAATATACTATAGATTATTTACTATACTGTGTAGTAAATAAAGCAGTTAACAATGTTTAGTAGTGTAGTAATGTTTAGTAATGTATACTTATATATTGTAACGGTACATAACCCGGTCCCAATAAAGTAAATCATGAGAATAAAAGTCAGAAATGGGTAGAACTAAAGCTCGCTCAAAATTTAATTATATCACTCCACATAATAAACAATTCGAGTGGTATATAGTGCGAAGTGAGTTCTAGTGTACCCATTGAGGTGAAAAACCAAAGTGAAATTAATGTATTACTAAACTGTGCTGTATGTTTTGGATAGGATAAAACTATGGAAGTAGTATGTAATAATACTAATTGATTTTTGTGATTTTATTTATTTATTGTAATTTATATTGTATGAACCACAATTTGTTATACCCAAGTTAATATTATATTGTTTCAAATAATTATGTTAGATTGTAAGAAAACCCAGGGTTAATTTTAAAAGACATAAAAATTTTAACTACCAAAGATAATATAAAATTAAAATAATCCTATGAAGGAAATGACAACAGGAAGTAGTATTGGGTATGAACACTATTCGAGACTAAATAAATAATATATAAATTTATTTAATGATAATAAAATGATAAAATATTTATATACAATGTCATAAAAAAATTAACCAAAACATATTATGTGAATTAAATTAGTAAATAAACCGGAATGGAAGGGAATTATTTTTCCATAAATAAAATATAAATTTATAATAATCACAAACTGCCTACATAATAAAAATACTATGTGTTACTAAGAGTGATGAAAAATAACAAGTATTGTTAATAAGATATAAAAATTTTGAACTAAACCGGAGAGTTGAAGAAACGATGCGACAAAAATTATAAAAAAATAACCATTTTTGGACGTTGGAGGAGGCGAAATTCACGCAAGAGTAATAAACAAAGTGAATACTAACTAATTATACCTGAGGAATCCAAATTAAATGGTGTTATACATTAAAAACCAGTGGATGAAACCATTCTGAGGATCCAATATAGTTCGGCCTACTTCTAGTAGACAATCAGAAAATACTCTAAACGAAAAGGAAATAATAACGCAAGACGTACCTCATCACAGAATAAAACTTCAATCCAGTAAGGACAACACGGAGCGAGGCAATATAAACATTTTTCGTAATAAGTCCAGAAGAAAACTCGTTTTTTAACAGTGAAATAGAACAAAAAATATTCATTTTATCATATGTTTCTTTCAGAAGTAAACAAATACATGCTGCTCTCTTACGGCAATTCCGGAAACTACGTAATATTTGAAAAAATAAACAAAATTATTTAGTAATTTTTGATATTTGTGAAGCGTAGCAATTAGCCATTTCTGACACTCTCATAACACAAAGAATTCACCCTGAACCCTGGGGAATTACTAAGAATTATGTAATAACTGATGTATTTTATTATAGCGTAATATTGGTTAAACAACAACATATATGTTTTGTTCCTTAGACAGATCTATGTTTACTCGGTAAAGTCGAGATGATGTTTTTTTTTTTAAAAAGATTGTGATACCTATATTTTGGTGGCTGGAGACAAAAGTCAATAATCAATAAAGCAATATTATTGAAAATTAATATTGAATTATAACGTGTTATAATTTATTGTAGTGGGTAGTTAATGAAAATTTCAGCACAACATACAGAAAAAATCGTCACAACAGAGGGGCAATAAGGATACTTACTCTCTCTTCTGTATAAGGCTGAACAAATTACCTCCTTGACCCCAAATCACACACTCTCGATTTCTTTTAGATTGAGTAAAACAAGATAAACAAAATCCTTTATTTATACCGTTTAAAACGTCAGTTAGTATAATTCAAAAGTGACGCATACTACTTGAGGTGTATCATAAAAATTTACAAGACCACATCATATTAGTAGCACGTTACAGAAATGGCGCTCAACGTAAAAGGGCGGTAAGAATTTTGATATTTAATAAAAAATATACCAAAAAATCTAATTATCGTTGGCAGTTATGAGAAAACAAGAAATGCCTAATACCCGAGGAAAATCGAAGAAGAGGGCAGAAGAAAAGGAGATTGAAGAAGGTGGACAGGAACAAGAAATAGAGTTAGTCACGGACAGTGAAATGGACCAACAGACAAGTGATACAGAAGAAACCGAAGTAGTTATGGATACGGAAAAGGAAATAGTGGAAGAGGATGCCCAAGGGGACCAACCAGACAAAGTGGTAGCCAGAGAAGAACCTAATTGGCAAGATCTGATGAAATTTATGGCAGAACAATATAAGGAACAGAATAAACAAACTAATGAACTATTTAAGAAACAGGAGGAAAAATTTGACAAAATAGATGAAAATTTTAGAAAACAGGAGGAAGCCTTGAAACAAACCAATGAAGAAAATAAAGAGAATTTTAAGAAACAGGGGGAAAACTTAAAACAAACTATGAATGAACGATACCATGAACTGAAGGAAGCGGTTGAATGGCAAAGAGAAGAGATGAATGCAAAATTTGAAGAGAATAATGAGAATTTAAAACAATTTGAGTGTAAAATGGAGAATTTCAATAAGGAGATATGGAAAACTTTCGGAGAGAAGTTTGAAAATGTTAATAAGCGTATCCAAAAAGCAGATACATACAAAGAGGAGACAAATAAACAAATGGACCATAGTGTCAAGAATTTGGATGAAACATCAGACAGCACTTCAGAAGGTATTAAAGTAAGTCCGAATACAGAAGAGAGTAGGAAGGAAATAGAAATTACAGAATACCAAGGTGTAATGCCATCGGAAAATAAAAATAGCCACAACAAAAAGGATGTTCAAACCGTGGAAAAGAAGACCAAGGAAATAATAAAAACAAGTAGAAAGAAAATAATAAATACCAAGGAAGAATGGGAGATGATTACAGGTGGATTAATTAATGTATTCAACCTTCCAATTAACGAACAGAGGGAGTTAATTAAGTTTACATCCCAGTTAAAGGTGTCAACGATGGAAGTGTATCAGACAATATCAGCCGTATCTTCAAGACGGAAGACAACATGCAAATATTGGGCAAATAATCCAGAGTTAAAAGGGAATGAAATGAGATTAAAAATGAGCAACTATGTTATGTTAGAGGAGGTACGATACTTATTAGTTAAAAAGGAACGAATTATGACGGAAGACCGGTACTTAAGTGAAAGTTTCATAGCAGCAAAATGGGAGAGCCGGATGGTAAGAAGATTATCAAGGAGAGAATTAATTACGAACACCCCAGCAATCCGAGAACATGGAGTACCTGAAATAAGGGACCACGGTTAAACAGACTCCAAACAAACCAGAAAAAAGGGACGGATTTTATGGATACAGGACCAAGCAACCCATTGTAAATAAAAAACCCAAAATTCAAAAAGGCACGTAAGGACAACTTACTCAAGTTATTTCGAACAATAATTTAAAATGAAGGAACTAAAGAACCCCAAAATTCAAAAAGTGTGTAAGTACAACTTACTTAAGATATTTTGCAACCATTAGAATTAATAAAAAGCATGTAAGGACATCTTACTCAAGTTATTTTGAAACCATATAATTTAAAATAAAAAGACAAAACCACCAAGAAAAAGAGAACAGATGGTTAAATTTAATTATAAATAACTGATTTAAACTGAAATAATAGGAAAAATAATATTTTGATGGTAACAAAAGAAGAATAAATAAATAAACAATTAATGGTAATGTGCTCAGATAAGAAGGTACAATAAGAAGAATAACAAATAATTTAATGACTCCAATGAAACTGAAGGAGGATGATAATTAATACAACAATAATTAGAATTTCTCGGAATTGAAGATTTTATAAGAAGAAATGATACGGAGAAATATGTCACAAGAAGTAAAGTCAGAAGAATTTTAACATAAGGCCTATCAATGATGTTATATGCTATTAGTAAATGGAAAAGAAGAAGGAATCAAGGAGAAGAAGAAATATATAAATAAATACAAACAGCTACAGTATGAAGAATCCCAAAAGTGTTTGGTACTAGTCGCTAATTGACTACTACTTATAATTTTTTTATTTTTATGTATTGACCGTAGAAATGTTCCGGCAATAATTTTTATGAGCAGGGATGATGTTCCCCTGGTCTCAGAAGGTGTAAGGATGGACAGCGGTGTATGGACCCAGAGTGGCCACCCGACTGGAACCACCGCACAGGATAGGGAAAAATGTTAGGGAAATTGAATATTTAAGGGATAATAATTATAAAATAGCTGAAAGGAGTGATATTAGATTCCAGAAGTATAAATGAAGAAAATAGAAGGAAGATAGCAGACCGAAGCTTAATTGATAAAGCGAGTATATAAAAGTAAATAGAAATGAGTGTTGAAACAATTTTAATATGATTAGTGTGACCAGTCCTTATCAAATAAAATGTGGAAGTACCACTAACCCCGAGAAATAATTGATGAATTTGCCTCCAAGAGAGAGAGAGTTAAGTAAGAAAACAGCAATTACCACAAGTCTGAATTACCAGAGTTTATAATCAGTCAGCAATGAAACATTATTATGAAAACAAAGTCAAGACCATTAGGAGACTTGAACAAATCAACAATTTATTTCTATCAACGAGTTGAACTAAAATAAATTTGTTCTAGTGGGGGGGGGGGCTTTATGTAATGGTACATAACCCGGTCCCAATAAAGTAAATCATGAGAATAAAAGTCAGAAATGGGTAGAACTAAAGCTCTCTCAAAATTTAATTATATCACTCCACATAATAAACAATTCGAGTGGTATATAGTGCGAAGTGAGTTCTAGTGTACCCGTTGAGGTGAAAAACCAAAGTGAAATTAATGTATTACTAAACTGTGCTGTATGTTTTGGATAGGATAAAACTATGGAAGTAGTATGTAATAATACTAATTGATTTTTGTGATTTTATTTATTTATTGTAATTTATATTGTATGAACCACAATTTGTTATACCCAAGTTAATATTATATTGTTTCAAATAATTATGTTAGATTGTAAGAAAACCCAGGGTTAATTTTAAAAGACATAAAAATTTTAACTACCAAAGATAATATAAAATTAAAATAATCCTATGAAGGAAATGACAACAGGAAGTAGTATTGGGTATGAACACTATTCGAGACTAAATAAATAATATATAAATTTATTTAATGATAATAAAATGATAAAATATTTATATACAATGTCATAAAAAAATTAACCAAAACATATTATGTGAATTAAATTAGTAAATAAACCGGAATGGAAGGGAATTATTTTTCCATAAATAAAATATAAATTTATAATAATCACAAACTGCCTACATAATAAAAATACTATGTGTTACTAAGAGTGATGAAAAATAACAAGTATTGTTAATAAGATATAAAAATTTTGAACTAAACCGGAGAGTTGAAGAAACGATGCGACAAAAATTATAAAAAAATAACCATTTTTGGACGTTGGAGGAGGCGAAATTCACGCAAGAGTAATAAACAAAGTGAATACTAACTAATTATACCTGAGGAATCCAAATTAAATGGTGTTATACATTAAAAACCAGTGGATGAAACCATTCTGAGGATCCAATATAGTTCGGCCTACTTCTAGTAGACAATCAGAAAATACTCTAAACGAAAAGGAAATAATAACGCAAGACGTACCTCATCACAGAATAAAACTTCAATCCAGTAAGGACAACACGGAGCGAGGTAATATAAACATTTTTCGTAATAAGTCCAGAAGAAAACTCGTTTTTTAACAGTGAAATAGAACAAAAAATATTCATTTTATCATATGTTTCTTTCAGAAGTAAACAAATACATGCTGCTCTCTTACGGCAATTCCGGAAACTACGTAATATTTGAAAAAATAAACAAAATTATTTATTAATTTTTGATATTTGTAAAGCGTAGCAATTAGCCATTTCTGACACTCTCATAACACAAAGAATTCACCCTGAACCCTGGGGAATTACTAAGAATTATGTAATAACTGATGTATTTTACTTTTCTTTTATAGAATTGCTAAACTGCTATAATTGTTTTTATTATTTAGACAAAGCTTTTCGTCATTACTGACATCTTCCGGTCTTAAACAACCAAACAATATTAAACAACCAACGTTGTTTAAGACCGGAAGATGTCAGTAATGACGAAAAGCTTTGTCTAAATAATAAAAACAATTATAGCAGTTTAGCAATTCTATAAAAGAAAAGTAAGGATGGCTGCTAATTTAAACAATACGAAGAATAAAATGATGTATTTTATTATAGCGTAATATTGGTTAAACAACAACATATATGTTTTGTTCCTTAGACAGATCTATGTTTACTCGGTAAAGTCGAGATGATGTTTTTTTTTAAAAAGATTAATTGTGATACCTATATTTTGGTGGCTGGAGACAAAAGTCAATAATCAATAAAGCAGTATTATTTAAAATTAATATTGAATTATAACGTGTTTTAATTCTCTCTTCCGTATAAGGCTGAACAAATTACCTCCTTGACCCCAAAATCACACACTCTCGATTTCTTTTAGATTGAGTAAAACAAGATAAACAAAATCCTTTATTTATACCGTTTAAAACGTCAGTTAGTATAATTCAAAAGTGACGCATACTACTTAAGGTGTATCATAAAAATCTACGAGACCACATCATAATAGTAACACGTTACAATATAAACATTTTATTTAGCCTCCTGGCTCATTATAGTTGATTTTTCTTAAAATTTAGTTTTCATGCATTGTAGCTGCTTTTAATTTAGCCCTATGATTTAGAGTTCCTTGTACAGTAAATTTGTTTCTTTTAAAGTCACTCTACTTTTGTGTTTAATTTGTTTAAATAATCCATTATTTTCTTTTGCACTATTCTATTTTCAACAGATTGTTCTGATTAATCAATATGGTCAAACATTACATCTTATGAGTTGGTTTCTAAATATCGATGAACATGGCTCAGCAACAAAAGCATTTTGGTAGTGGTAGGAACTTGTAGTCTGTCAGGTCTTGTGTCATAGTCCAGTCAACGAAGGGCAAAAAAGGACCTTAGCTAAACATAATTCCAACAGTTTTGAAACTTGGCACGCTTACTTAGAGGTACCTAGTGATGAATGACACAAAAGTCCTGATGAATCGGAAGTGAGCTCTAGTGGCTGTGACGTGAAACATGTCACTTTTTTTGGTTTTTCTTTTTTATCTCGGAAAGTGTTGGTCCTGGCAAAAATATAGTCATATATAAAAATAACACTTATGAAATTTCCTACAAAATCGATCTTATAAATTATTTTGTATCTGTAATAGTTTTCTCGTAAAATCATGTCGAATTTCAGGCAAATGTTTCACCCGCGGCGGGCCATCGCCACGCTAAAATAGTTCAAGCGCATCGTTCACAAATTATTCAATCTCCAATAACTTTTGTTGTAACGCAAATATTTACATGGAACAAGTCTCAAATTAAAGAGCAAAGCCTACAGTTTTTGATTTAGTATATTAATGTTCATATAATTTGTTATTGTTAATTATAATAATACATATATATATATATAAATTTACTAAAATGAACAAAAAACCTTAAATGCAAATATTTATAATAATACTTAATAAAATATTGTTATATTGTAATAATTTGATAAGAACACCTTGTAGTATAAGATCATATTTTTAAAAAATTTTTCAAAGCAACCATTAAAAAAAAATGTTACTTAAATTATCCAGAAATTTATGCACTTATAACATTTTTTCAATTCAAGATATCAGTATTAAAAAAAAAATCGATTTTAAGCTTATTTAATGTACTTTAAGGAAGTAAAAATTATTTTTCATCAATACATCACAGTTTTATTACACTTATTTATTTGTAAAGCGGGCCCCAAAAGTTATCTTTTTTAAATGTTTTATTAATAACTTTTTCATGCATTAGTTTTATAAGTTTAAATTTTAGGATTAACTATTAAAGACTGTATACTATCGAATAGTATGCCGCGGGCGGAACATTTGCCTGAAATTCGTCGCGCTTTTACAAGAAAACTATTACAGATAGGAAAAAATTTGTAAGATCAATTTTGTAGCAAATTTCATAAGTGTTATTTTTGTACACGACTATATTTTTGCCAGGACCAACACTTTCCGAGATAAAAAGGAAAAACCGAAAAAAGTGACCTGTTTCACGTCACTGCCGCTAGAGCTCACTTCCGATTTATCAGGACTTTTGTGTCATTCATCACTAGACACCTCTAAGTAAGTGTGCCAAGTTTCAAAACTGTTGAAACTGTTTTTAGCTGAAAACCTATTTTGACTGGGCTATCAGGTCTACTTGATTTTTGTGGCAAGTCTTTTCACTTATCACTGGCTTCTAATATAGGAATCATAGTGATGTTCTCATCGACAGTCATGTACTCATATAGAGAAATTGAACATTTGAAAATAGTGTAGGCTTGATTTAATTTTCTTTGTGTTGGTAAATTTCTGTATTCAAAATGAAATGAGCTTGAGTGAAATGATTTTGAACTGTTGTAAACTTCACAAGGTCCCCCACTGTTCGTAACAAGTTATAAATACCACAACATGTACATAGAAATAATTTTTTGTTTCAGTGGTGGCCAGGTATTTTATGAAAGTAATTTCCTGTATTGAAATATTATAGTTTGAATCATATAATTTATTGTGTAGTTTCATAGTATAGTTTTGTAGTATAGTTTTATCGTATAATGATATAGTTTTATAGTTTATAATTTTGTAGGGCCCTAATTGTATTCACTGGTAGAAAACAAATTGAATTGCCATCAATTTTAGGTTATATTGTTACGATGGTCTACTTGATCGTCGTAGGTACAGTTGAAAACAAAATACAAGACACCAATTAAGTCACTAATCACCAGCGTTACTTTTCACAGTTAGACAGTTTGTAATGAACAAGTCAGTCTCTTGCAACAAATCAAATAAAAATAGTTCACATGCAGTAACAATGTCTATTAATAGAATTTCACACAATTATTAACACAATACTACTACACTTTGACAACACTCAATCCGCACTAGCGAATATCACTCACGTCACTGACTGACAACCCGGCTGCTATGGCTTTATATAGGCCCGCAGAGGTGCAGTACAGCTTTGCCTCCTTACTGCATGCCGCGCCGGTGGCTTAGTGCATATATCTAAGTGTTCTGGAACTCACTAGAACCACCTACGTGAATGATGCAACACAGGCCACACTAGACGGGGGGAGTGGAGAATGTTCTGGATTGTTCGGTACGCTTCTCGTAACACTGCCCCCTCCTTAAGCCTGTTCGTCCCGAACTGGCAAACCATCTCTGAAGTAACACTTGGCTAGGCGATCTAGGTGGACGTCCTTGTGAAAGATAATTCTCCCGTCCTTTGAATTCGGTCTCGTGTGATCCGAACATCAAGTTCCCAGGAATACGAGTCTTCCGCTCAACCACTAGTTTTGCTGGAATCATTACCATTGCATCATGTACCGATGACCTATATGCCACTAGTCTGATTGCTTCTCGTCAACAACCTCTTGCATAACTTCATCTTCAGCAACTTTCCCCCCGGGCGCTTCTATTAACTCACGAGCAAACAAAGGGTTTTCCTTCACACCCATAGTTGGCTTTCCAGTCACTTCTTTTGCCGTCTCACGTATTTGTATTTCCTCTGATAGTTCTTCTTCCATTTCCGCCTAGAATAGGAAAGGTTCTTCTTGACCAGACCTGTTGCTTCTTCTTCGGCCAATGCCACTTGCTTAATCGAATGGTTGGTAGACCTTGTCATTTTAGCCATGCAAAGCTTTATCTTCTCTTGGCCAACCTTCAGGACATTCTCTCTTAAGTCCACAATGAATCCCTAAGCATTCATAATGTCTGTGCCAAGAATCACTTCATCAACAATATCTGCAAAAAGCATTTGGTGGCTAAACTCGAGACGACCCAGGCATACACATACATCTATATTTCCTAACACATTGACGGGGCTTCCAGTCACAGTCTGTATTGTACAAGAGCTAATTTGAGGCCGTCGGTTGCTGATTACATCAGGGCGCACAGTAGACACTATAGCGCCCGTGTCAACTGTAAATGATATTTGTTTACCTTCTGCAAATCCAGTAACAATCAGGTTCCCACTAGTCCTATGTAGCGTGAAAACTGTGTGCTGTTCTGGGGCTTTACTTCTCCAATTGGTGCGATCACTCCCTTCTCTCGGTATTTTCTTCTCCCAACAGTCTACCTGTAGATGACCACGTTTCCCACAGTTGTAACACTTCGGTCTTCTGTCTTTATCCTTTTGTTTGAAAGATCGTTGTGGCACTGCTGACTTCTTAAACTCTTGCTCTTGAATTGTCTCTTTATTCTGTCCGTTATGACATTATTGTGATATTGGATCCGTTTGGCTTCAACGTGATGGCATACTTTGATTAATGTAGGTCGCCGACTTGGCAGCTTCAAAATGGAGAGCATGAACTAGAGCGTCTGAGCAATTATGATGCCGTGCCATTCTTAACACTTGTTGTATTTGACTATCTCTGATATCATAAATAAACATAATGTGAGAAATCCACTTCCGGAAGTCCTCCGATTCTTCAGGATAAGCCAATCTCGTCAGTCAGTCGACATTCGCTTCATACTCTTGAAGGCTCTCCCCTGAATGCTGTCGCCTAGCTTCAGGTTGAACAGGTACACTTCGCACAAATGCTGGTCACCGTACCCTAATTCCAGAGCTTTTTTAAATTCAGCAGAGATGTTCTGGCTGTCAGGTGGTACTTTCAGTATTAGCTCTGCAGCAGGTTCTTTTAAAGCAAGAATTAGTGAAAGACCTTTCTCTTCTTCCATCCATTTATTTAATCGATCGGCAACTTCAAATTGGCGAATATAAGTTGCCCAATGAGTGCTTCCATCAAATGTTGGGGCCTTTGCGAAAACTGGCCCTACTACAGTTTGATTTCTCTGATATTTTGAATCTTCATCAGGATTTATTAATGGTCTATCTTTATCAACTATTTCTTTTACTAAATGTTCGACTTCCTTTTTAATTTATTTTATTGAATTTGTAATAGAAACTTCTAAACTTGAAATATTTGTTTTCATAGAGTTTTCTATTTCAAATATTCTGTCAACCTGTTTGTTCAGCTCACCTCGTAACAGGACAAATTTTGCAATGATATTTTGTACGAACATCTTAACATCGTCTTCTTGACGACTAAATTCTTCTTTTTGCTGTAGCATTGCTCAGAGTGCTTCTATCATCTGACTGGTATCCATTTTATTTTTATCAATTACCACTAACACCACTGTTCTACAAAGTGTACTCTGTTTCCACTGTTAACCGTTCTATCCCAGTTCTGACACCACTGTTATGACAGTCTACTTGATTGTCGTAGGTACAGTGGAAACAAAATACAAGACACCAATTAAGTCACTAATCACCAGCTTTACTTTTCACAGTTAGACAGTTTGTAATGAACAAGTCAGTCTCTTGCAACAAATCAAATAAAAAAAAGTTCACATGCAGTAACAATGTCTATTAATAGAATTTCACATAATTATTAACACAATACTACTACACTTTGAAAACACTCAATCCGCACTAGCGAATATCGCTCATGTTACTGACTGACAACCCGGCTGCTATTGCTTTATATAGGCCCGCAGAATTGCAGTACAGCTTTGCCTCCTTACTGCATGCCGCGCCGGCGGCTTAATGCGTATATCTAAGTGTTCCTGGAACTCACTAGAACCACCTACATGAATGACATAACACAAGTCACACTGGACGGGGGGAGTGGAGAATGTTCTGGATTGTTTGGTACACTTCTCGTAACAATATGAATGGGCAGAACAGTTATCAACACAGCGAACTTAGTTTTTCGCTAGTGACAAATGAAATCTTTCTCTAATGAAAGCAAAACTCTTTCCTATATCAAGTAATGGAAGTTTCTGTGACCCATCAACACTGACCCATCTCTGTCTCACTCTCTCTCTTTAGTCTTCTAAAATGTCAGGCAGTGTAAATAGTAACCAAGATCATATCATTCCTTGTGACATCTCTCTTGACCCACAGATGTTTTTAATGGTTCATCTTACAGCACTAAGTATAAATCCTGAATACTGCATAGCATAGCAAGTACAGACATAACATACCAAACAGCATAATAAATTGCTCACTAACTACTTTTTGTACTCTAGAGAGGAAGCATGGATTACTTTATATCAAAAACATGTTTTCAGATATGCATATGTCGATTTATTTAGCAGCCAGTAAAACATTATTTTTAGCAAAAACTTTTTGTGTTAACTGATATATTTAAGATAAAACTGTCATGATAGTTGTACAGATTATAACTGTAAAATGCAAGCAGCAGTCAGGATCTGAATAATATTAAACATTAAACATTTTCCACTATATATGGCCATTTGTAGTACATGTAGATAAATGAGTTTTGAAGCAACCTGAAAAATTCAACTAGATCAATGTAAAAGTGTATTGTTATAATTTGGTAATATTTGTATTTTTTTTTCAGAATGTTGTTATGATACACATGAAACTGTGACACTAGTAGATTTTCTCAGGAAAGATTTATCAAAAGTACTCATTATTGAAATAATACTGTATCCCTTGGACAACAGAACACATGTTCTGAAAACTTATAAGGTAAGCATAGCTTTGAATGACCACCTTATTAAAATTTAATAATGTGTTTATATTGTTAAATAAGAAAGCAACAAGATGTGTGTGTGTGTATATCCACAGGTGTCCTATTAAACCTGCTGAAAATGGTGTGCCATTGATTATACTTTACTGTTACATAATTTTGTAGTTCTATTCCAAACAGTGTCACATACCACTGACAATTTCCCAAAGATTCTACACCACTCTGAAATTTCATTGCATTAGACATATTTTTCTCTAGCTGTTTTTATGCTATTGTAAAGTGCCTGAATCATAACAAGCTTATATAAAATAAGCTTGTATAGAACTTCTCTTTCAAAAATGGATTGCTTGAGCTCAAATCCAAAGTACCATATGTGGAAATTTCTTCGAATGAATTGACATTGAATTGAATTGAATGGATTAAATTGACATTCAGGATTATGGTTGAAGTTTTAATTGTTGGTACTTTCACTGTGAACTTACTTGTTGTATTTTCTCATACGTCGTTTCGGAGTGGTGTGCTCCTTCTTCAGTGAATTTGGATACGGAATGCGCAAACTGTCAGTAGTTTTATGTATAACGGTTTTTAGTTAACAGGTTGTGTGTGGGTGGAGGTGGAGGGGATTAGCGCTGGAGTTTGAATTGTTGTGGTGTTGTTTATTACTATTTGACACAGTAAAAAACATAATAAAATCAGATGTAGTAAAAAGCACTTGTATAGTACTTTATAAAGCTACTAAAATAACAATAATCAATGTTTGTCAGTATTATTGATAACTATAGGTATTTATAATCGAAGTAACTAACGGTAGTAAACCAAAACAAATTTGCCTTAATAAGTTAACAATATTGTAAATAATATGAACTTATTGATTCCCATGTGGGATATCAAATTAAAAAGTAATTTAACCTAAATCTAAATATAGTGTAGATTTCTGAATACTTCAAAATTTTCTGCCCCAAGACTCCGAAATGGGATCACAAATATGCAAAAATTATAAAAATCCAGCCATATGTCAGACTTCAGAGGATTTTAACAGATATCCGATTTTTTGGGATTTATTGTATGATTGTTCTACAATTCTTACTTCACAAAAAAATAAAATGATTAGTAATCTATTAAAATTTGTTTTATTTAAAACATGTGTATTATAATTATTAATTTGGTGATTATGCTTTAATTTAATTGCTATACGCCCATGAAATTTGAGGTTCTGATTTTCACTCAAATGGCCCAATCATTTTTCTGGTTTAGGCACGTCGATTAAACAACTACAAAATAACTATCACCAAAGCAAACAATACACACACATATAAAATCTACAGAAAACCAGCCACAACAGACATGGTCATCCACAGTACATCAAATCATCCAACACAACATAAACATGCAGCCTTCAACCACATGCTAGAAAGACTCACTAAAATACCAATGAATAAACAAGACTATAAAGATGAACTTAACACCATAAAATACATAGCCCAAAAAAATGGCTACAACCAGGATTTAATAAACAAATTAGATAGGCAGATCCAAAACAAAAACAACACACAACAATACAAACACATCACACTCACATACTACAACTCCTACACACACAGAATTGCCAACACATTCAGAAAATACAACTACAAAATAGCATACAGAACCAACAACACCATCAAAAGGTACCTCAACGGCACAAACAAAAACACTGACATATACAACAAAACAGGAGTTTATAAATTAACATGCAATGATTGCAACAAATTCTACGTAGGCCAGACAGGAAGATCTTTTTCATCCAGATTTTATGAACACACCAAAGCACTCACCAATAATAACATACAATCCACATTGGCCACACCAATATAAAAAACAACCTTAAAATTTTACACTTCCTACCCAAAAGTCGTAAACTTAACACCACAGAACAATTTGAAATATACAAACACAACAAAACACACCCCAACAACATACTCAATGACCAATTACAATTTAAATCAGACACACTATTTGACACAATAATAAACAACACCTACAACAATTCAAACTCCTGCGCCAATCCCCTCCACCTCCACCCACACACAACCTGTTAACTAAATCCGTTATACATAAAACTACCGACAGTTTGCGCATTCCGTATCCAAACTCATTGAAGAAGGAGCACACCACTCCGAAACAACGTATGAGAAAATACAACAAGTAAGTTCACAGTGAAAGCACCAACAGTACTAATAATTATTATAATAGTGAACAAAGAAGTGATGAACATTCAAAATAGTATAACATTTATATTGTTAGGTAATTATGGAAAATTTGAAGATACTTAATTAAATCGCTTATTTTGATCTTTCCAGTTTAGATTGTTGACTTATAGTTACAATGAACATAAACTGTGTTCAAGCACAATTGTTACACGAAATAAGGTAACAGCAAACCATGAATAGGGAAAAAACTGCAGCTAAAATAATGGGTGATTGTTTATTTTTTCTTTCTTCCTTGAAATCCAGAAAAATCATAGTTCAGTCAGTCTATTCATACATATGCATTTTTTGTCTTTCTCTACAATTAACTAAGCTCCTTTGTTTTTAGGCTGTCAGCTGCCCCAGAAAATTACCTAAAAATGTAAACATTAAATTAAGTATTAAACCGAATCAGATCTTAAGAATTGAATAAAATTGTTTATAACATTTTTATAAATAAATAAATAAAAATTGTTTATAAATTAAATAAATACTCCTGTTTCCTGGAAAAACAGGAGTATTTATTTAATTACTGAAATTTCTCTAAGAAATGTCAGAAGAAATAGTTAAGAAATGTGGCAAGGCAACTTATTGTTCATCCATTCATCATAGGCGAGTTTGCATTGCACATTTATAACTTAAGTGTAAAAATGGAGATGTCTTTACTTTCCCAGTCTCTTGAGTTTTGTAATATAGTCTCTTTAGATTATAACATTTCCCTTCAGCAATTGAACTGTACAGTAATCTTATATCAAAAAGGTTTGTAGACAGTTTTATTTTAAAAAACTGCATAGGCATTTTGTGATCATGAAAATAGTATACCAAGACTATTTTTAGAAGAAGAATATATTTGAAGAGATGAGGCAAATACTTTCTAAAACAAATTTGGGGAACTTTTTGAACAGACATCATAGTGTCTGCTGTACCTATTCTACAGTAGCTTCTTCAATTTGCTGTGTTATGTTATTCATGGTTCCTGCTATGTTAATTACATAACTACCCAACATCAAAGTAAAGTACTGCCTTTGGATGCAGATTCAAAACAGTATTAATATAATATTTACTTATTAATATTTAAATGAGATTTATCTGTTAAGTAGTTGAACCCAGACTGAATATGTTAATGTGGCAAAAGGAGATGTATTGGTCGCATAAGTCTATGTTTGGGAATTAGTCATTGTGAAAATGTTTACTAAGAGTAAAATATTAATTTAACTATTGGTAGTGTCAGTTGACAGAGAAAATAATTTCAGAAGATAACTTGTTGTTCATTTATTGTCTAAGTATGTTCAGAAGTTTATATGCATTTCTGCCGTTTAACCATTATGATGTACTAGGACAACTTGTGCTTTGTGTATGATAACTTGTGTCTGTAAATTGGAATTATTATTTTTAGTATGAATAATAGAGTGATAATGCTTTAAGTCTACAGCACAAGACTGTGCTGATACTATTGTTTGTAATTTAGTGTGTTTGAATAACTTAAAAATCAACTATGCTTTGTATGTGCATAGTTTTGTATATGGTAGTTGCTGAATGTAAATCATTGCTGTATACAGTTGCAGTTGAAATATGACTAGTGAATACGAGGTGTGTTCATAAAAAGACCAAACTTTTTGAGTAACACATCAACCCGCACAAACGACGCGCCGTGACTTTGTGCGCACCTAGCGATAGTTTTTGACAACAAACTGCCACTTATTGTGTTCCGCTATTAGCAGTAGTCTTTGAGGTATATCACATTGAGTGGGGACGTGCACACGCTGGCCGGCGGATTAGTGACAAATCGATTAAGAAAGACCGCGAGAACAACGTGTGCGTATGAAATTTTGCAGCAAAACTAGGTTAAAACTTTTCAGAGACATTCTGGTTTTCAATTAAGCATACGCGGAAGCCTGCATGAGGTGAACAATTAGTTTAAGAATTTTTAAAGAGGGAAAAACAATGGTCGGTGCAGATCAAAGTGATATCAAAGATCATGGGAAGAGAGCTCGTGATGTGGTAATTGTAAATCATCGTTTAAATGCCGATACTTTCTGACAGAATCCATTTAAGATCGTAAAATTAAATTTTGATAGAAAAATTTAAATGTATCGTATCACTGAAAAATTCTTACTGTGTTTGTTGACGACGATCAGAAAGAGACCCGTTTTGAAATCGGTCAACAACTGCGTACCAATGCAAATGGTAATGAAAACTTTGGAAGACAACGGAAATAGCTCTGTAAAGATTTTACGAAGTCAGCAGCAAAATTTTATACACACACGTTGTGTTAAGATCTTCATTCTCACTTCGTTATACATCCACCGGACGGTGTGTGCCCGTGCCCACTACAGCGCGTGTAGCTCGAAGACTGAAGATCATGACGGGACAGAGAAAACGGCATTCAGGCGTCAAAACCTGTCGCTAGCAGCACTTAATTCTGCAGCTCGCTCTATGCGCTAGTTGACGTGCTACACAAATAGTTCGGTCTTTTTTTGAACACACCTCGTATGTTATGCCAACTGATGTGATTTCAGCTAAGTACATATCTTTGGTATGAAACCACATCCTTTTCTTTCACATCATGAGCCAATATGGCTAACAGAATGTGAATGTGATAGCAAATAAAATTATTGTCTATCAAATAAAAGAATTTAACATGAAAATGTAAGAATAGTAACATGCTTGTTTAGTCACTGTCACTCACAATTCATTTATTATTATATTGTCTGTTCCAGAGTTTATCTTTTCCACTGTCTTTGATATTCCTTTCTTCTTTTACCTTGCAATTTTTTTATTTTTTTATGTATGTATTCTGTTTTGGCCTGTGCATTTCAAGAAACCATTCCATATTTTCTTGTTGTGCTTTATTACATTTGATAATCTTAATTAAATTTTCAGTTGCCTTCTTGCATTTTTTTATAGTTAGTGGAACTTTTTGCATTACTTTGTTGTCTAAGAGAGTTCATTTAGACTAATCTTTACTTGTATTGTTTTTAGATTATGCCTAGATCAAGAAACACACATGCTTATGTCAATGCTGGGTTTCTTTTAAAAGTAAACAAAGAAAATGACTTTCTTATAATTGATAAACCACGTATTGTTTACGGTGGAATTAATCCAAATTTTGTAAGTATACTTTTCATAAAATGAAAGTAATTTGATCTTGCATGCACTTCATGCTATTTTAAATGTTTATGTACTGTATTTATGATAAAGGGATTTTGTGTTTATAAATATTGCTATCACTGTGTGTGTATGTGTGCATGTGTGAGTGCATGCACAACTGTTTTGTAGAATCTATAACTACTTGGTTGAAGTTGAGCTAACATTAAATTTGAAATCAAACATTTCAGATCCATGCTACTAGAACAGAAAAATTAATTGAAAATGCTAATGGAAAATCTTTACTAGATGAGGGTTTGCTAGGTTCAGCGTTGGCTGAATTGACCAGTGAGATCAAACCTGATTATGTTCTACCGGATGCCAGTCCACAGTACCGAGCAGGCTTGGCTGTATCATTATTTTATAAGGTATGGCTGTATTCTGATTATCATTTTTTTCAAGTATTGAAGAATTGTAAAGGTTACTAGAGCTAAATATAATTATATTTTTTTAACAAAGGAGCATATTTGACGATTTCATCAGTTGCACAAAGATTATGAGATAAATACACTGCTTGATTTTATCGTTAGGGATGATTTCAGCAAGACAATTGTGTAATTGTCTCTTTAATAATATGTTGCACAACAGCACTAGGCACTTTCACTCAGCTTCTTAGAACTAACAGTAATGGTGTGGGGACGCCAATCGCAACAGTGTAGGGCATGCCCATCGCCCACTCACATAGTCTCGACACTGTATGTTCACACGTTCCACTGTTATAAAGAAATTGCAGTTTATATTTGACTGACACTCATATTTTCAGTTAGTGTGTGCATTAAATGTAATGTGTTTTTTGAATCTCAGTATTGAATTGACTACAATTAACTAATTTACTGTATTAATTGTGGCTGTGTTTGGCACTTAGTGAAACATATTAACTTAATAAGAGATGGAAACACACTGGAGAGTTTCACATAGATTCTCTCTGTAAGAATAGTCTCGCTGATTGAAACAATTTCAGAGTTTGTTAATAAAATTAATTGTATGAAACTACCAAGTGTGTTTTTAATCTCTTATTAACATGAACTACTTTTTAAAAATTTTATAGCACTGTCTTACAGCTAACATTTCTGCACCTCATAAACTTATTAATGTATGATGGTATTAAATTTTCCTTGAACTAATCACAGTATATGTATATTAAATAATGAAACAGCAAGAGAGAGGTGAAAACACCTACAATATACAATATACAGAAAACCAACTTCTACTAACATCATTATACCTAACCATTCTGACCACCCGCCACAACATAAAATGGCAGCATTCTATTCACTATTTAACAGAATGTACAAAATTCCCGTAAACAAACAAGAAACAGACAAAGAAAGAAATATAATATACCAAATTGCTTATGAAAATGGATACAATAAAAATACTGTAAACAAAATAGAAAATAAAATCAAATATAAAATAAAAACTGAAAAATTAAGAATTAATCAAAATGAACAACAAATAAATAATAACAACAACAAAAAATGGGCCACATTCACATACATAAATAATAAAATGACAAAATTAACAAAACTATTTAAAAACACAGATATTAAAATTGCATAAAAAACTAATAAAAATAAATTTACAAAAATAAATAACCCACACAACATAGATAATACAGCAACCACTGGTATATACAAAATTGAATGCCAAGATTGCAATAAATGTTACACAGGACAAACAATAAAACAGCTGAAAAAACGTTATTTTGAACACCTAAATGCATACAAAAAAACAGAAATATATAAATCTAATTGGCCACACATGCAATAAACACTGGACATGAATTCCCAGACATAACCAATTACTAATAAAACACATACCACACAAAGGGACCATAATGAACATTTGGGAAAATGTACAAATATACAAACATAAAACACAAAACAAACTAATACCTGAACAAATACAAATCAATACAAAACATGACACAATTTTCAAAGCACTCAACATAGATAATACACAAAATACTAATATATACACCACAATCACACACAATAATACCAATTTAAAGCACCAGAGACCAACAGGAAACCACAGCAACAACCAGCCAACACACAAATACCTCACAAGGCTCAAAATCAGGAAGGCTGAAGATGGGAACACAAGGCTTCCCGAAACATGTTCCAAATAAGGAGAAAACATCTTGAGGTAAAGTCATTATAAATAAATATATATTATATATATTATAACATCGCCAAATTCAGATCATATTTGATATCTATAAGTATGTAAGAAATGTTAAGAAATAATATATTTTAATAAATAAATAATAAAGAGAATAAAAATAGTAAACGTAACTAAGAGTGAAGGAGGAAGAATAGTAAACCAAAGGTGATTATTAAATAAAAAATACAAACTAGACTGACAGACAAATGACATTGACCCAACCCCAGAGATTGGCCAGATAATAACCAAAATAAAATGAAACAAGATGGAAGTGGAGGAGAAGAAAAATGAAATTAAAAATGGAACAAACCAACTATAAAGAAAATAAAGTGAACCAAGGTGATAAAACACAGACAAATAGTGTAGAATAGGGAAGGGGGAGATGATACCATCAAATATCATAAAGGAAACGAAACCAGTGAATAACAAATATAAAAAAGAAATATTAATATTGTCTAAGTGACAAATGTAATTCATAATAAATAAAAAACCATTAAATAAAAATACACTAACCCACGAATTAGTAGTATAAGTAAGTAAGAAATCTAGAAAAAGACATGAACTTATTAGATATAAATAAAATTTGTAAAGATAGTGAGATAGTGAGAAATATAATGAAAGTAACTAAGTGACAAAGAAAAATAATAATAGGGATTACCCACCAATAAACGCTTAAAATAAAAAGTTAACAAGTGATAATAGTGAAGGTGCAAATACCCCAAAATAATGAGTGTATCAGTGATAAACACCAATTAATTAAAGGTGAAAGTGATGTGTGAAAAAGGATATTGTAAATGATAGTATGATTAAAAAGATAGTAATAGATAAGAAAATACTTAATAAATCAATGATGAAACACTAAATGATTTAAGAGTGAGCTTATAAAAATTATATAGTTAAGGGTAATTAGAAATAGTATTTAGAGTAGAGATAGATAAAGGATACGATGTTAGTCAAGGGAGAAAGCCCATATAAGATAAACAGTTTGTGTTAACATGGAATGGAGAAAGGGATTAGTAAAGATTTAAGAAATCAAGAATGTAATTAATAAACACCCTATGTTATAAGGGAAATTAAATTAAGTAAGTTTGAAGGAAGTGATGATGATTCTCACTCAAAGGAATAGTAAAATAATGAAATGTATGTTAAACCAACAGTAACTAATAACTTGTAAAGAATTGTTCATTTTAATTTTATGGATAAGATATGGCTGAAGGAAGCTTACAGTCCATAGGCCTAATTGTTATATTTTAGGTATTAAGATGTAGAAAATAATCTTGACACATAATCAGAACACAAACAAATTCAAGACACAACAACCACTAAACGAATCAATTATAACAACAGAACAAAACATTTTGTAATAAAATGAAATATAATTAGAATATATTAAGTAAAAATAATCAATGGCTACTTAGGCCTAGGAAATGTATAACTGTCAATAACAAATAATTGCAAATTGTATAAAAACAACCAGGAAATTAATAAATTCAAGGCGAGTAAATAGCCGAGAATAATTTGTTAATCAGTTTAAAAATATTAGAATAAGAACTTAATTTAAAGGAGAAATGTAAATACCAAATATTAACATAAATGTACAACATTGATATTTCATAAAACCATACATTATGTGATACCAAATTAATCTTTGAAAGGAAATAATAATAGTGATGATAATATTTAATATGTAGGGAAGAGGACAGAAGAATATAATCAATAAGAAGATATACAGCTATTTTGAATAAAAATTCAAATTTGATAACAATAGTCTACTTCAGAATTAACCAATCAGGATTAATTGGTTACTATGACAACAGTCGTTTGGTTACTAATTTACCGTTAGATTTCTTTACTCGTAATATGACGCTCTTGTTGAATAGACGCCAGTTTTGGAACGATCAAAATTGTTAATTCAAACGTCAAAATATCAAATGAAATTACTAGCAAGTGAACACCGAGGAAGCAGACGATGGCTGAAACCATTTAACTGATGTCGAAGCCGAATTAAAGAAAAAAGAAAATAATATATTGCCGATTAACTTGAAAAAGTTGCCCGAAGTCCCGAACAATTGAAAATTAAAGATGATTGCAGCCTAATTCCTTAATACCAGATCAAATGAGTTCATCCTGTCTACTGAAGTGTTAAGTATCTATTAAATTACCCAAATTTCCGAATAAACTCACGTTAGTTATTTCTCACTGAAAGCTAAACTCTCACTAAACTGCACATAATTACTTTCAAAGATTAAATTAAAAAACTAAGACACTGAAAATTTATCAACTGGCAAAGTTAACCTGTCATTAATTAGCGATATCTTGTAACACTTTTACTACACTCCAATAAACAAATTATAACTACACAGTATATTATTTAAGTTTAAGTTTAACTGATGTAAGGGTGTGTATTTTTATTGTAGTAAATATTAATAATCCTTTTAACGCAATCTCAAGAACCCGAGACGATCGAACAATAACAATTTTGTGTATAATTTCAACAGACGCCATTACTGAAAGTCTGTTGTTATGTTCAGAGATCGATTTGTCAAACCCCAGAGAGGTGTCTTATATAATCTACTGGTGCAAACGTATTACTAAAGAGAACATAATTTGTATTAACTGAATAATTAATCGTTAACAAAAAATAAATAAGTACTGAGTGTAACTACTGTGTTATAATTTCATTAGGAGGTGGATAATAATTTGTGTACATTTTAGCAGATAGGTAGTATTGACGACAAGCGATCGCACAGCCAACGCAACGAACTACTGGCTGATCCAGACGGCCAAGATAGGCGGGAACAAATTGAATTCTTCAAACCGTCTGAGCTACGCTTGTCATACAAACTTAAAATTTTTTTTAATTGTTTTAATAAAACAATTTGGTGCCACCCGGGATTTTCACACCCCTGGTGAACAACAGGTAAGAACATCGAGACCTGGTTATTCGTACGTTCGCAACAGACGAAATCTGCGTAAGTTACGTTCTAAAGCAACGACGGATAGAGAAGACACGTTACACCCAGTATACTTATACACGTTACAGATCAGATTAGACGGACGTTCGGCCGGTAACAAATTGACGCATCCAACGTGTGGCAGAATAACACGGGACACACGTTCTTGTATCAATATATATATATATATATTGTAACAAGACCGCTCGCCACCAAGAATTCCATATCAATCGCTATACCACAGCTCATCACACTGGCGGAGACTTGTCTACATATAGTTTTGTTTTGTCGGCCAGTTGCACCCAACAAAACAATATTATTCAATGGCAATGTTGGTAAAGTTCTCCCGCACTCTTGCTGTATCCTCTCCAGTTCCGTCGTACTTATGATTGACACGTTCGAACCAGTATCGATCATTAACTTGGCTGGGATGCCTTCTACCTTGGCGTCGACATGTATTATTTCATTATTGAAGTTATTGGTGGGATTCCTGTTATCCTCTTCCAATAACTCCTGTCTGATGTCCTTTAGGTAGTTGCACCCTATGATGGTGATACGATTGTTATTATTCTCGTGATTGCACTCATTATTATTTTTATACCCAGTATTTAGGAGCAGTAACAGGTTCTGGCGATTTATTACTGCCTGTGCCCGTTTAAAGGCTCGGCATCATTGTTCCTTTGAGCCATACTAGTCGATGCCTCATTTGGGATGCTCAGAGTGGTTACCTGTCGATCTGTCCTATGGTCTTCCGGTCGTTCGTGGTTCGACCTCCGTTCAGCGTTGTCTAAACTATTGCTCCTACGCGCCCGATAGTACCTTGGTTGGTCCCGTTCTAGGCTCCTCTGCCTTTCTTCATATCCGTGGTAGCTATTTCGTCGATTGTGATCGAATCTCCGCTGTCGTCCGTCTGTGGCTCGTATGAAGTTCACTCTAGGGCGAGGAAACCTATTATTATTAAAATTACCATTATTGGGACCCGTACGATTGGTATTATTAGGGTAATGACTATTACCATAATTGGGGCTTCTCTGACTATTTGCGTTATTAGGGTACGGATTGCGGTTACCCTGATAACCATTAGAGGGCCGATTCGGGTTTTGATGGTTTGGACCCGTATTATTATTATCATTGTAACTAGGATTGTTCACATTATTACTATTATTAGAACCGTTATTTCGCGGGTATGCCCGGCCTCCTTGGTACCCAGTATTTATGTGGTTCGTACCCTGGTTATTGTTCTGATACGTCCTTGGTTCGGGCCCATCACTTCTTCTACGACTCTGTCGGTAGTAGTCTTCATTTTCATAATTTTCTAGGAGTTCTGTCATTGCCTGGATGGTTTTTATCTGGCTGCCCCTCCTCGCACGAATTACCTCTTCATCATAATGATAGGACAACTTATTTATTAGGCATTCCTCCGGTATGGCTGGTTCTAAGTGCTTGGCCATACACACCTTGCCGAGGAAATAAGCTGTCATTGAACTACCGACTTGTGGTTTGTAGCGGCCGTGGCATATATTATCTCTTATTAGATTTTGTGTGGTCTCTGACCAGTACTTGGCCTTAAATAGGCTCTTGAATTGTTCATAATTGTCGATGTCGCTCCGGTTGGCCATCCACCAATGGTCATTCACCTCCCGAAACGACTCGTTAAAGATTTCTCTGTTCTGGACCCATCGGTTCCCTCGGTGTTTCTCTAAGTATTCCTCTATACGTGCCAAGAACTCCATAGGCTTCCGTTTATATTGCCGGAAATTGAGCCATTCTCTGTTCTCTGACATGGGGAAATTAAGATATCCAGATGGTCTGTTCTTTATCATCTCTATCTCCTCCTGGCTCTGACGCACCTGTCCGGTTATGTTCGACATAGCGGCTTCCACGCCGTCGCATCTTTCGGTTACCTGTGTCCGCACTTTATTCACTTCCTCCAACGCAAATTTCTTGGTCTCCTCCATTTTTGTTTTCTGTTGTTCTTGGACCTGAGTAATCTCCTTAGTTATCACTTCCCGGACTTCCATCACTTCGTTTTCTGTTTGACGACATCTTTCGTCTACCTCTCAGATCTGCTGGTTAACAACCACGACTTCCTGTTCTAACTTCTTTACGATGGATTTCTTCGTATCGGTTATCTTTCTATTTAACTCTTCCTTAGCTAACTCAATCCTCTCGTCTAGCTTATTCATGTTCTCTTGGTTAACTTCCCTTAATTCTTCTCTCAGCAGTTGATTGTCCTCTCTCAATTCTTCCCTTAATTGTTGGTTGTCATTTTCTATTTTCCTACTGGTTTCTTCCATTTTCTCCTCCAAATTCCTATTATTTTCCCTCAATTCTTCCTTTATATTCTTATTATTTTCTTCCATTTTCCTTTCCATCTTCTTACTGGTTTCTTCGATCCTCTTATTAGTATTCTCTATCTTACGGCCCAATTCTTCCTTTGTGGATCGGTTATCTTCCTTCAGATCCTCTAGTTTTTCATTTAATGAATGGTTGTCTTCCTTCAAATCCTCTATTTTGGACTCTATGTTTTTATTCACTCCTTCCATTTTAGACTCCATATTCTTATTATTTTCTTCCATTCTCTTGTTTGTATTTTCTATCTTATCCATCAATTCTTCCTTGGTTGATTTGTTTTCTTCCCTTGTGGATTTGAATTCCCGGAGGAACATTTCCATCATTTTGTCCAACTTTGTATCTTCTGTTGACTGGGATTTCTGTTTCTCCTTCTCTGGGACATTGATTTCCCCCGTCTGTGTTGTTACTTCAGGCTATTCCTCGGGTGGTGCGGGTTGTTTCGGTTCCACCTGGGTTAGTAACACTTCCGGATCCTCCACAGGTGTTGCCTCCTTATCCCCCATGTCAACCTCTTTTTCGGCCTCTGCCGCCCTCTTTTTCGAAGTCGCTCGTCTTTGCATTTTTCTGGTATCTA
Source organism: Magicicada septendecula (assembly GCA_034769895.1). Lineage (NCBI taxonomy): Eukaryota > Metazoa > Arthropoda > Insecta > Hemiptera > Cicadidae > Magicicada > Magicicada septendecula. The sequence continues at coordinate 258,646,682 of CM068368.1, read as the reverse complement.
TTAATTAATCGCTGCCAGGCTTATCTTATCAAGCCCTCTAAGTTGGACGCCACTTTGTAACAAGACCGCTGTATGCCGGTCGTTACAAAAGATAAAAAGTTGATGGAAAATATTATAAAAAATAAAATTTTCAAATAGTAAAAAATTTTGTTTATGTTTACTAATGTGTGTTTATAGGAAATAAATCTGTTTTAAATGTTCTTGTAAAAAATTTGATAATCAGGCAGATATTTATTGACTATCGAGCACTTCTTGAAGATGTGAACCAAGTCTGGAGTTAAATAGATTAACTCCAGTTAGCAATCGATTGTTGATTTTTCTTGCTGGTCCAATATCTCACTCAAATAAAATATTCACAGCCATAAAATCAATGTGTTAGTAAAATGTATTTGTAAGAGTTATTAGAAAATAAGATTTATATTATGTGTTTTAAAATGAATTATGTTTGCTAAATAATAGCCTACATACCATTAATAATGTTTCAATAGGTATGCTATGTTAACTCAAAAATAGTTAAAAGTATATGTTCAAACCATATCAGCAATATGTTCAATTGTGCAGATTGCTAAATAATGTTCATAATTATTTATTTTAATAACAGTAGTGTTAATTAAATACTGCACCTCACAATAAATTATAAACCATTTTATTTTCATGTAATAGTAACTATGTAAAGTCAGAGGAGGAAGTAGGATTAAATTTATTTGAGAAAAACAGAAATATAAAATTCTAAAATCTAGGCCATTTGGTGAATTCACAGAAATAATATAAACTAGTATAATTCACTTATAAATCCTGTAAACTAGCCAGATTTAGATAAAGTAAATCAGTTAACCACTACTGGGAATGATCCTAGGAGTTAAAATGATAATAAGGAAATATACCTTAAAATATTGTAAATTTTCAAAATATATAAATTAATTAATTTTAAAGAGCAATGTCAAATTCAGAGATTAACACAAAAAACCAGTTTAAAGGTTTAATTTATATGTATTTAAGGAAAGGAAGAGGAATATGACTAATTAAAATTTATTATAATAGTATTAATGATATTTAAAATGGAGGAAATCTGTATAAAGACGGAAATCCAATTTTGAGCCTATATTTCCAAAAAGTAAAGAAATTTGTTAATTTCCACAAAATGTCTACAGATATGGACTATAATACATCAATTTAAAAGGAATGAGATGATTAAACCAATGATAAGGTTCATAATTCATAAAAGTGATGAATAAAATAAATAAATTCCATATATAATGTAATATTTTATCATGTGTATGGGTAATCGAAATATGTTAACAATACTTTTTCAAGGATTAACTGGGCCAAATTTTGACCAAGTTAATTAGTCTTTTGTTGAATATCAAGCTGAATAGTTGTGTGACAAAACGTTCTTCAAATCGAGTAGAAAATGGTACGTCTAATTACTATTAATGTCAGTGCAACGAGAGGTAGATGAATTGAACACTTTCATAGCTAAATTTACCTAACCTTTAACAGCAATAGTGAGAAATAACACCTAACTTCATGATACGAGTGAAATAAAACAGTAAAACAGTATATTTGACACAATTCACTCTACAACGCATAACCACATTTACAGAAACTTAACCCACAGGAGTGAACAAATACCAAATGACTTAATTAACACAAGTTTACACGGAGCACTTCGTCAGAATACACCAAATAACTTAACAGACATATTACACCAGTGCGGGAAGATTTCAGACATTCACAAAGGTAATTTTGTCGTGACTTTTGGACATGTCGAGTTCGCAGTAACTACGCCAGAAATAGTAGCGGCCATCTTTTAATTCAAGCCGGCCTGCCTTCATCATCCAGTAGTGACGTCATAGCCTGCATATGGTTCGACAACTTTCTTACACATTATATATTGGAATTATTTAAATTCTGTTGAATAATAATTATTGTATTTGTTTTTAATTGTTAATGTTATACTTTCTCGTCACCCTTCTCTGACTATTAATTTTAATCGCTCAAAGAACCTGTCTTTTATATAATACATATCATAAATTTTGTTCTGTATGCACAATCGATAATTCCCGAGACGGAGTCGATAATTGCTCTCCATCGATAAAAAATCGATTATTTATTTAAATTGTTCAATAAATCTTTATATTTCCATTATTTCTTATCTGTTATTTATTTCACAGGTTAATTTAAGAGTATTTATTAAGACTGAGAGACTTAAAGAAGAAGAAAATATTTTATTTGAGTGAGATATTGGACCAGCAAGAAAAATCAACAATCGATTGCTAACTGGAGTTAATCTATTTAACTCCAGACTTGGTTCAAATCTTCAAGAAGTGCTCGATAGTCAATAAATATCTGCCTGATTATCAAATTTTTTACAAGAACATTTAAAACAGATTTATTTCCTATAAACACACATTAGTAAACATAAACAAAATTTTTTACTATTTGAAAATTTTATTTTTTATAAAATTTTCCATCAACTTTTTATCTTTTGTAACGACCGGCATACAGCGGTCTTGTTACAATATATATATATATATATATATTGTAACGTAGTGGTTTTTTTTAGAGTGTGTGTCTCTCCGATCCTTAAATAGTACTTTACTTAATGGAAACTTTGTTTTATTTTCCCCACATTGTTAGCGTCAATCTGTAACGTAGCGGTTATTTAGCGAAACGTCCGTCTTATTCAAGCCCCAATGTTGGGTTCGCCAATTTGTAACGTTACGGTTTTTTTAGAGGTACCAGCAAAACGTCTGTCTTGTTTACAGTCTCAGATCGGTCAGAACACCCCTCCGCAGTCGCCACTTATGAATTATAAGGACCGAAGTTTAAATAAAGTTGTTGGTAATGTTACTCAAACAAAGCAGAAATCGAGTGTGTGTGATTTGGGTCAAGTAGGGAAGTTGTTCAGCCTTATTTTGAAGAGAGAGCAAGTACCGTTTGTTTACACTCGGTTTAGACGATTTCTGAATTTTTTTTCAAATGTTCGCCGTGAATTAAATCAGCTGATTTTGAGACGAGTCTCCAAACATAGGTCAACCAGACGACACTCTGTGGCAGAATATGACCCGGTGGATCGACCTCTTCTATTTTGTTCTGAAACCTACTACAACTACCCACTACAAAAAAGGAAACACATTTTTATTATTCAATATCATTTTTTCAATAATATTTATTATTTATATTATTGGTTTTTTCCCTTCCGCCAAAATACAAATATTACAATCGATATTTTCATTCTAGTACATGATCGACTTCATTGAGTAACAAGGAATTGTCATAAAAAATATACAGTTTTGAACGATTTTTTTACAATTTTATCTTTCGTTTAAACATCAATCAACATATAATTCTTTGAGTTATTTTCCCCAGGGTTAAGGGTAAGTTCTTTTTGTTATGAGATGGTCAGAAATGGATAATTATACTACGCTTTACAAATATAGAAAAAATATTCAAAAATTTGTTTATTTCACTTAGTACGTAGTTCCGGAAATGTCCGTAAGAGAGCAGGTGGCGTTTGTTTTTATTAAAACATGTGTTTACGTTTTAATCGTTATGGACTACACGACCATTCCGTTTGAGGTTTCTTCTTTAAATATTAAAAGAAATGTTTATATTACCTCTCTTCTTGAAGTTCTTACTTGTGTGAAGTCGTTTCTCAGGTGGAGTTAGTATTTGGTGATAATTTCACAACCGTCCGGCAAATATTATCTCGTTAAAGCTCGAACTCTGCTAGGCTAGGCCTACTCGTCCTGGTTGGTTTTTTTTCACTTTTATTATGGAGTATAGCAAGTTAACTTTGATAACTAAGGTAGTAGTACATCATGCTTATACTGTTCTTTAATTTTGTAACAATTTTGTGCTTTTCTAAAGGTTTCAAAAGGATATTTTAATAAAATATTTATCTCATCATTTTTGTCAACTGGACTGGTTTTTTTTTCAAATTCGATTAACAATACTTGTTATTTACGTCACTCTTAGTAACCCATAATTTTTTTATATCTTTTTATTGGTTCTGCTATTTACTTTTTAGTATATAGGCAGTTTGTAATTATTATAAATTTATTTTTGATTTACAGAAAAATAATTCTTTTTAATTTTGGTTTCTTTCCCAATTTGATTTACATAATCGTTTTCTGTTTATTTTCTTATAACTTTGGATATAAGTATTTAATATTTTTATTAACTTTAAATGAATTTATATATATTATTTATTAATCTCTTATAGTATTCTTACAATGGACTATTTTCTTCTGCCATTTCCCTCATACAGTATTATTTTAATTTTCATTATCATCTGATATTTAAATCTTTTAGGTTTTTAACACAAACCCTGGGTTATCTTATACAATAAAACCACTATTTTATAAAGTATAAAATTAACATAGGTACTACACAATATAAATCCTACAATAACTAAACACAATACATAATTAGTTAGTAGCATCATGGTCTACTATTATAGTTTATAATTCTCACATTTACAGTACAATTCTGTAAGAAGTTCCCTTCACCTTCACTTATTACCTCATTGGGTACACTATAACTCACTTGTCACTGTATATCACTTTAATTGTTTATAATGTTTAGTGATACAACTTAATTTTGAGCTCGTTATAGTTTACCCATTTCTGACCTTTATGGTATTATAAGAGTTATCATTTATTGGGACCGGGTTATGTACCGTTACAATATATATATATTGTAACGTTACATAACCCAGTCCCAAAAAATGATAACTTAATTATCTTACCATAAAGGTCAGAGATGGGTATAATATACCTGGCTCTAAATTGCTTTGTATCACCAAACATTATAAATTGTATTTGATTGATATAAAGTGTAACAAGTGAGTTATAGTGTACCCAGTGAGTAAATAAGTGACTTTGAAGGGAGCATCTTACAGACTTGTGCTGTAGATGTAGAAACAATTAATTATAATAGTATACTGTGTTGCTACTAACCAGTTATGTATTTTTTTTAATTATTGTATGGTTTGTATTGTGTAGGCAACTAAAAATTAGTACCTAGGTTTAATTTTATGTTTAATAAAATAATTATGTTTGAATATAAGATAACTCAGGGTTAAAAATAAAAGAGTTAAATATAAGATGATAATAAAAAATAAAATAATACTGTATGAGGAAAATGGCAGAAGAAAATAGTGCAGTGTAAGGATACTATAAGAAATTAATAAATAATATATAAATTCGAATAAAGGAAATAATAATATTAAAGACTTATATCTAAGGTTATAAGAAAATAAACGAAAAAACTTTATATAAATCAAATTGGATAATAAACCAAAGTTAAAAAGAATTATTTTTCTATAAATAAGAAATAAATTAATAATATTTAAAAACAGCCTATATACTCAAAAGTAAATAGAGGCACCAATAAAAAATGATATAGAAATTATGGGTTACTAAGAGTAACGGTATAACAACATATGAATTTAATTGTTAAAAACGATTGGAAACCGTTCGGTTGAGAAAAAGTGATGACACAAAAATTGTATTAAAAACATTTTAAAACTTTCGGAAACGGTGCAAAAATGGAACAAAATTAACTCACAGTATCCACCTTATGTTCAAACTCCTTCAGATATCAAATATAACTTGCTTTACCCGATAAAAAAGTGAAATAACCAATTCCAAGATCTGGCCTAGCCGAACCGCACTTTGAGTTTTTAGCGAGATTGTATCTTAGAGACATTCAATGAAATTACAAAACAACTAGAACTACAACACTAGAAACAGCTCCATTCAAGTAAGAACTTCGAGGAAAGAGGTAATATAAACGTTTTTTAATAATTATTAACCAAGAAAACCTCATATCAAATCGTTGTGCAGTTCAGAAATTTCGTAAATGATTTAATGTGTAGAATAAAGAAATAATCTGCACTCTTGCGGACAAATCCGGAACTACGTACTACGAAATAAACAAAAAATTCGAAATTGATTATTTTTATCTTGTAAAGCGTAGTATATAATTATCCATTTCTGACCATCTCATAACACAAAGAACTTACCCTTAACCCTGGGGAAATTAACAAAAATGAATTATATGTTGGTTAATGTCTAATTAAGGATAAAATTATAAAATCATCAAAAATATATTTTATGATAATTCAAATGTTTACCTAACTAAATCGATCCAATGTATCATTGACTGAAAAGATCGATTATAATATTTGTATACTGGAAGAAGAGGAAATCAATATTATACAAATAAATACTCTGAATATTTTATGTTAAATAATCAAATGTGTATTCTTTATTGTAGAGGGTAGTTGTTGTAGATTTTTAGTTAGCCAAGAAGAGGACTATCCACCGGGGAGTATTACCGAACAGTGGTGTTTGGTTAACCTAACATTTTGAGGTTGATGTCAAAATCAGCTGATCTTATGAACCGCGAATACTTAAAAATAAGAAATTGAATACTCTGGGTGTAACCAAATTGTTCTTACTCTCTCTTCTAACTAAGATTAAACAACTTCCTTAATCTCTACCAAATCACACACGCTCGATTTCTGTTTCGTTTGGTAAACTTTAATCCGATTGATTTAAACATTAATAATTATAATTCATAAGTGACGATCGCAAAAAGGTACTTTGACTTTAGCTAATACCCGCGAGACGTTACAGAATGGCGCTCAACGTAAAAGGGTTGTAATTAGAAAAGAATTTTGAGATATTTAACAAAATAATATAACAAAAAAACTAATTATCGTCAGCAGTTATGAGAAAACAAGAAATGCATAATACCAGAGGCAGATCGAAGAAGAGGGCAGAAGAAAAGGAGAAGGAAGAAGGTGGACAGGAACGAGAGATAGAAATATTTACAGACAGTGAAATGGAACAACCGATGGGTGATAAAGAAGAAACTGAAGCAATTATGAACACGGAAAAGGAAATAGTTGAAGAGGATGCCCAAGGGGACCAACCAGACAAAGCGGAAGCCAGGAGAGAACCAAATTGGCAAGACATGATGAGATTTATAGCCGAGAAATTTGATAAAATAGGTGAAAATTTTAAGAAACAGGAGGAAAACTCGAAGCAAACCAATGAGGAAAATAAGGAAAATTTTAGGAAAAAGGAGGAACAAAACAGACAAACCAATGAGAAAATAGATAGCCTTCAGGAAAGTTTAGTCAAACAACTAAACGAAAAAATAGAGACCATTCATGGAAATATCAGACAAACCATGAATGAACAATACCATGAATTGAAAGAAACTGTTGAAGGACAAAGAGAAGAGATGAATGCAAAATTTGAAGAGAATAATGAAAATTTAAAACAAATTGAGGGTAAGATGGAGAATTTCAATAAGGAGTTGAGGGAAAATCTTGAGAGTAAAACTGAACTGGTCAGTAATACGCTTAGCCAAAGAGTAGATGAATATAAGGAAGAGGCAGAGAAGAAATTAATGGAAACCAATCAAAGATTAGATAAAACTGAAGAGAAGATGGAACAAATCAAAACAGGATTAGATGCCCGAATGGACCGGGAGGAACAAAGTAATCAAGTTCGTATAATGGCCATACGCCAAGAAAACAATGACCAGTTAGATAGTATAAAAAGCAGTCTAAACTGTAAATTCACAGATTTTCACGAAACGGTAGAGAATGTTAAGAATCAGTGCCATAGCCAAGCAGAGAAATTAGATAATTTGCAACAAATACAAACAAACTTACAAGGGGATGTAGATAGAATAAGTTCTAGATCTACATGCAACAATCATCATGTTATCCAAGATAGTAGGGAAAGTGTAAACTTTCAGGATTATCGCAGAAACCCACTTGAATTTTTAGGGAGAGTAGACGAAATTTTGAATAGATCAAAAGAGAACCGATGGAACATGATCAAAGGTATGTTAGACGAATCTTTCAAAAACATTAACGATAATTGGTGGACTGTAATCAGGAATGAGGGTATGGGAGGTTATGTGATTATGGGAGTTTCAAAACAATGTTCAAACTTAAGTAGTGGTCGGAGTCAGTGCAAAACATTATTAGAGACGATATCTGTCTGGTAGGTATGACCGCAATATAGGACAAACACCTACTGCTTATTTTTTGGGGAAGGTGTGTGTGGCAAAATATTTAGACCCAAAGATCCCTGAAGAGTGTTTGGTAACCAAGATTGCGTATCACTTCGAGGAAAAGATTATAAGCGCACGATTAAGTGGACAAATAAAAACTATTGGAGGCATGGAAACGCTACTAGAGAATTATGAACAAGAATCTTATTACAGGAGGAGTAGATGGAGGTCAGGGAATACCGAGGAGCGGAAAAATGAACCACCTAGAGATAATCGACCTAGAGTAAATTATGTACATGCTAATAACAATTATTTTAATAATGGGTATCGAGGAAGATGGCGAAATTATAACAATCGAAATTACAGAAATGATTCTTATCAGAGAGAAGAAGGTCCACAAAGAAGTAGGAGTGAAGAACAACCTAGATTCAGAGATAGTGAGGAAGAAAGAATACCAGTAAACAATATTCAACATAATGAAAATGTTGAACCAAATAATAATAATGATGGAAATCGGGGAAACGGGTACCAGCAGTGAGAAGATGTGACTGCCCGTCACTGCTAGAAACAACCGGGCACAGAATTTACCACAGACCTAATCATAATAATAAATTAAACAGATCAATAACAATTATTAGAAATCATTTTAAAAAAAATATCCAGTCGGAGTTAATGGAAGAAAGTCATCACCAAACAATGATATAGTCTATATACAAATAAAATTAAATGGAGTGTTAGCAGAGGCCATGATTGATACAGGAGCAAATATTTCAATTATTGATCAATTAGAACTGGACCGGATTACTGAACTAACTACTGAGAGAATACCTACTTTACCAATTAATAATTTAACAATTATTGGCGCCACCGGGAAGCAAAATAAAACAATCAGAAAACAAGTGTCTTTGAATGTTACTACTAGTGGAATAGGAATACCTATGGGATTTTTAGTAGCTAAAGGGCTACCTTTTAGGGTGTGATATGCTACGGCGACACACTGCAATTATAAATCTGGCCAGGGGTATAGTAACCTTGAGCACAGAAGAAGGTGAGTTAGCGGCTGAGATAATTGGTAGCCAAAGTCCCCCTCAGTGTCCGAGCTCGTTTTTTATTAGGGAGGATAATAGATTAACACTAGGTAAAAATGCAGAAGTAACAGAATCAAAGATTTGGCAAGAGAAGATAGAAGAGATAATCGAGTTTCAAAACAGGCAGGCCCAGGAAATAATTAATGTAGAACAAAAACAACAGCTTATAAAAATTTATGATAAATATAAATCAGTATTCTCAGAGTCACCAGGAAAAGCAAAAAACTTCCTGTGTGAACTAAAGTTCAAAGAAAATGTAAATTTTAATAAACGGTCATACCCCACTGCTCAAGCTTTGAAAGAGGCAGCAAGAAAAGAAATTCAAAGAATGATATTGGAAGATATAATTGAAAGAAGTAGTTCTCCGTATACTAGCCCATTGGTAGCTATACCGAAGAAAGATGGTCAAGTAAGACTATGCCTTGATGCTCGGGAGTTGAATAAAATGCTCATTAACGATCGCACGTCTCCAGGTGAGATTGAAGAAATAATGAAAAAATTCTATGGATGTAAGTACATGAGTACTTGGGATGCAGTCTGTGGATATTGGCATATAGAGTTGCACCCTAACAGCAGACAATATGTTGCTTTCATATTCGAAGGACGAAATTATCATTTTAAATGTTTGCCTTTCGGATTGGTAAATTCTGTGGCCGTGTTCATCCAATGTATGGATCAAATTTTGGGTAAGGAAATTTTAGATTTTACTACAATATATGTTGATGATATATTAATTACGTCTTGTACATGGGAGGAGCATTGTAATCGAGTGGAAACAGTATTAAATAAACTATTACAATATAATATAACTTTGAAACTGGATAAATCTAAATTTATCACACATGAATTACCATTTTTAGGATTCATTCTGTCCGCTACTGGAATTAAACCATCTCCTGAGAAGGTAAAGGCTATCCAATATTTTCCTAAACCAAAAAACTTAAAACAACTACAATCCTTTCTGGGGATCTGCAACTATTATAGGAAATTTCAACAGAATTATTCAGAAGTAACAGCCAAATTCCAATATTTACTTGCGAAGAAAAACAAGTGGAAATGGGAAGAAAGTGAAGATAATAATTTTAAGATAATAAAAAATAAATTTCTGGACAGCATCATGTTACACCACCCTAATTTTAATAAACGTTTTTTCATAAATTATGATGCTAGCAACATTAGCCTTGGAAGTGAGCTATATCAGGAAGATGAGGAAGGAAATCATGAGGTCATCAGTTTTGCAAGCAGAGTACTGAGTAGTTGTGAGAGGAATTATACAGTAACTGAAAAAGAACTGCTGAGTGTTGTGTTCTCATGTATAAAATTTCGAACATTTATATTGGGATACCCAGTAACCATAAGAACCGATCATAGATCAATTTCATTTTTAAAAAATTGTAAACTTAACCACGGCAGACTCACCAGATGGGTATTAATACTTCAAGAGTATAATTTAGACTGGGAATATATCCCGGGTAAGAAGAATGTAATAGCAGACCGATTGTCACGGATTAACCTAGAAAAAGGAACTTGTGAAATAGAACCAGAGAGTATTGGAAAAATATATTACATTATCAAAATGAAAAAGGAGTTACAAGATATAATTAATAAAATAAAAACCGATCAGCAAATGGACACTAAATTAACAAAAATTAAGGACCGGATATTACAAAGTGATCCTATAATAACGAAATTTTTCTGTGTTTATGAAGAAATCCTTTTTATCCGTCCAACCATTAAGGATCATGTGTGGAAAATGTATGTGCCAGAAGCAACAGAAGTAGCCCTAATAAAGAACTACCATGAAAGATATGGTCACATGGGACCACTCAAAGTTATTAAAGCTTTATCTGAACACTGTTATGTAAAAGCCATAAATAAGAGAGTAAGATTAATAGTAAAAAACTGCAACATATGCCAGCTAGTAAAAATAAATAACGAGAAGAGAACGGGAGCTATGATTACAATAAAATCTAACAGTAAACTTGAAAAGACATTCTTAGATATATGTGGACCTTTTCCCAGAAGTGGAGGGAGACATAAATTTAAATATATAATTATTATATTTGATCATTATACCAAATATACAAAACTCTACGCTATCAGTAGAGCCACTACGAAGAAAATTTTAGAAGTAATCATTCAAAAATACTTACCTGAGGTGGGAAAACTGGAAACCATAATAACTGATCATGGAACACAATTTCGAGGTAAAAGGTGGAAAGAAGAATTGAGGAAATGGCAAATAAGGACATACAAAACATCAGTATACCACCCTAGTAGTAATCCTGCCGAACGCGTATTAAGGGAAGTTGGTAGAATTCTACGTACATACTGTCACCAAGAACATAAAAAATGGAGCCAGTACATTGAACCAGCAGAGACTTTCCTTAATTGGTCATACCATGACACTATCGGAACCAGCCCTTATCAGGTAATGTTTGATAAACCACCACCAAGAGAAATCACATCGTTAATAAATTTTCCTCCAGGAGAGAGAGTGGAGTTCAATAAAGTTGAAATGCACAACAGATTGTTGCATAAAGTGGAACTTCAACAAAAAAGGGAGCAAGATAAAAGGAAAAGGATAGATACATACCAAATGGGAGATAAGGTATTAATAAAAAATAGACAACTACCCAGTTCTATAGAGGGTATTGCAAGGAAGTTGCTCTTACTTTATACTGGACCTTACCTCATAACCCAGGTGAAGGGGAATAATACATATGAAATCAAAGCAATTAACAATAACCGAATAAAAGGAGTATACAACCAGTCTAAAATGAAACGATATCACGAAGAATAAAACCAGATATAAAAATTGAAGCAATCAACAATTTATTTTGTAAACGAGTAAAATGAAAATAAATTTGTTCTAGTGGGGGGGGGGGGCTTTATGTAACGTTACATAACCCAGTCCCAAAAAATGATAACTTAATTATCTTACCATAAAGGTCAGAGATGGGTATAATATACCTGGCTCTAAATTGCTTTGTATCACCAAACATTATAAATTGTATTTGATTGATATAAAGTGTAACAAGTGAGTTATAGTGTACCCAGTGAGTAAATAAGTGACTTTGAAGGGAGCATCTTACAGACTTGTGCTGTAGATGTAGAAACAATTAATTATAATAGTATACTGTGTTGCTACTAACCAGTTATGTATTTTGTTTAATTATTGTATGGTTTGTATTGTGTAGGCAACTAAAAATTAGTACCTAGGTTTAATTTTATATTTAATAAAATAATTATGTTTGAATATAAGATAACCCAGGGTTAAAAATAAAAGAGTTAAATATAAGATGATAATAAAAAATAAAATAATACTGTATGAGGAAAATGGCAGAAGAAAATAGTGCAGTGTAAGGATACTATAAGAAATTAATAAATAATATATAAATTCGAATAAAGGAAGTAATAATATTAAAGACTTATATCTAAGGTTATAAGAAAATAAACGAAAAAACTTTATATAAATCAAATTGGATAATAAACCAAAGTTAAAAAGAATTATTTTTCTATAAATAAGAAATAAATTAATAATAATTAAAAACAGCCTATATACTCAAAAGTAAATAGAGGCACCAATAAAAAATGATATAGAAATTATGGGTTACTAAGAGTAACGGTATAACAACATATGAATTTAATTGTTAAAAACGATTGGAAACCGTTCGGTTGAGAAAAAGTGATGACACAAAAATTGTATTAAAAACATTTTAAAACTTTCGGAAACGGTGCAAAAATGGAACAAAATTAACTCACAGTATCCACCTTATGTTCAAACTCCTTCAGATATCAAATATAACTTGCTTTACTGGAAGAAGAGGAAATCAATATTATACAAATAAATACTCTGAATATTTTATGTTAAATAATCAAATGTGTATTCTTTATTGTAGAGGGTAGTTGTAGATTTTTAGTTAGCCAAGAAGAGGACTATCCACCGGGGAGTATTACCGAACAGTGGTGTTTGGTTAACCTAACATTTTGAGGTTGATGTCAAAATCAGCTGATCTTATGAACCGCGAATACTTAAAAATAAGAAATTGAATACTCTGGGCGTAACCAAATTGTTCTTACTCTCTCTTCTAACTAAGATTAAACGACTTCCTTAATCTCTACCAAATCACACACGCTCGATTTCTGTTTCGTTTGGTAAACTTTAAATCCGATTGATTTAAACATTAATAATTATAATTCATAAGTGACGATCGCAAAAAGGTACTTTGACTTTAGCTAATACCCGCGAGACGTTACAATATATATATATTGTAACAACACAAATTCAATGTAATTTAATTTGTGGAGCCCCATGCTTTTGGAGCGCCAAATTATGTAATGTAACTACCCCAAAGTTATTTAACTTGGGAAGCCCCAATTTTTTACAACTTTTACAGCCCCAATTACATAACAACTTTTACTTGTTTGGTTTGGGTATAATTGTAATAACAAGACAATGTTATAAAGTTTTTTAAATGTTTACATAATTTAATTATCAACCTCTTTACTTATTTCGGCAATACAAAAAAAAAAATTCATTATTCCTCGCTTGTGCGATATTATGTATGGGATTTATGTGAACAATTTATGTCTAAACAGTTTATACACAAATCTTATTATCTACTCTTAATTATCTATTTCTGCTCTCGGCTTACTCATTTAGTGTGGCCATCTTTTGCAATTGCTTACCAATTCACAATGAATTTACTTTTGTTTCAATTATTTCTTTAATTTTTTACTTGGCTTTAATTCTCTTTTAAATTTATAGCATATGCATTATTCTTTTAGCAATTAAAGACTACTAATTATTCTACTTTACTTCACTTTAAAAATCAAGCATTGCTCTCTCATAGCATTTACGGTATTCCAATATTACTGTCTCAACATGAGACATTATTCTAAATTACAATAAGACTTTACATTATATGTACAATTTAAATTCTGTTATCAACAGTTGGAATGTCTTTCATTCTAGTTTCAATATTGTCTTTCAATTGTCTATTTATTATTATGATTTGTTATCACCTCATTTGATGTGGCAACTTCAGTGTGTCCTCTTCCGATCCTCGGGTCCCGTCGCTCGTGTCCTTAGATCCTCTTCCCGTCCTTGCTCCATTCTTTCATGTCCTCGTGTCCTCTGGTTCTCTTCCAGGCTTCCACTCCTTGTCTTTCTTAGTTGTTGTTGGCTCTGCTCACATCATGGGTTGTAGGTGTGTCCATCGAACCTCTGTTCTGCCTCACAAGTCGTCAGGTGACGCTTACTGTAGATTTACGATCACGCAGTTGACTGACATATCCTCCTACGGCAATGGTTGAATATCAAAGAAGGAACTTTATTAGCGTGACCTGGTATTTATAGCCAGGTCATGCAAAAGCTCAAGTCTGAACAATTTTAATCTTTTCAGAGTTTGTCGAAGCGTCTTTACCCCCACTTTGGTTCAATTCACTAATTTCGCCTATCGTCGCGAATTACGAAGTCTGTTTCACACTACACGATGCTCAATCGATCGCTAATTTTTATATGTTTACTATACGTAAATTACACTTCTTTATTGTAATTATAAAAAGAGCTATTCACTTTTTTACTTATATAATTGCACTTTCCGTCACTTTGTCACGGTCTTTTAACCCTTTGTTCACCTTTATTTTCTACACCCTCTGGTGTCTTTCGTTTTACAATATCGTACATTATATCACTTTTCTTATAATTAAAATAAACATAAAATTTACCAATATTTGAAAAGGAATGGTTACTGTTCAGGCTTCACACACACAAACAAAATACACATGTATACAAAACTAGCGACAGGTGGGCCAGATATGTGTGTACGTGCCTGAACAATACGTTCCCTATATTTTAAACAATACAGCTTGCAATCTGAATCATGTTTATCAATCAGTATTGTAATGGTACATATAACACACCCAACACCAACGTATCACAAATGTATTAAAAGCCAATATAAATGAATTTATCTACAAAAGTTGAACCTACAAACATAACAGAGGAAGTATTATAACCAAAATAGAAAAATAAAATAAACTATGATTTACAAGTAAATGTACAACTGAAGAAAAGAAGACAAGACTAGCGACAAGACAACGTACTTAATTACCCAATAGATCAAACAGTGAGAAGGAAACCAATGACAACAACACCAAGAAGAAACTTACTAAGAGTGAGGAAGGAATCAGTGCCAATAAGGAGAAAACCTAATCAGGTCAAATGCCAAAGGGAGATAATATCAGTGAGAACAAATTAACATATGAAAGTAAAAGTATTATTATTGAAAAAGAAAGTAAAAATGAGTCAACCAACATGATTTAAATCCCTAAGCTGTGACTTGACACTGACAAACTTATTAATCAAATACATTTAATAACAGTACAATACAAACAGAACTCAATAAAATTAACTGTTGAAAACATAATTTAATAAGGAGAATGAATACCAGTATGGTAATTGCATAACTAAATGATGTATAAACATTACAAAGGGACAATGTCCAAAGTACTAACAAAGTGGAATTAAAATTGTCAATGACCACTAATTATCAATAATAAAGATTGTGAGAATAACCAAATTGAAATCTAGCTATAAACAATAATATGCCAGTGTTAGATAAGAATAAATAAATCATGCAATGTGTAGAAAATTGATACTGACACTCAACCATTGTTGAGAGACCAAATTAGAACATAACCTAATCTGCCCAACTAGTTTTCAATAAAACAGTAGAAAACTATGACTAAAGTGATGTTAAACCAAAATGTGTTGTAGTATAACATAACTAGGTACTATAAGGAACACTCAATGTACAAAAGATAATATGTTAAAGAAACATAAATGCTGAATAAATGTAATTTAATATAACCATATGCATCACATACAATGGTTACCTGAAACAGCAAAAATATCACTTAAACTTGTAATAAAAGAATAGAAACTCAACATATACCACTGAATAATGCAGAATAAAGCTTAGATGAGACAATTCAAGGATTAGATCCACTTAATTGAGAAAAATAAAACGAATAATAAGTAAACACTAGTAACAACTAGATGCAAGAAGTCTGAGTAACTTCAAACCAATGTAATTGTCAATATAAAGGCAGAATTAACCACTGACCAGTACTAACAGTGTTATCAGAACACTTATAAGAAATAAAAATACAATAATGAGATAAATGTGAAAGAATTACAACTAACGAAGAATGTAACATTCAAGAGTACTAAAAAACTCACCAAAAAGACTATAATTATAGTAATAAAAACCAGCAATAGATAAAACTGACACTATCAGAAGTGGTAATAACCAGTGCATTATGCATAGGCCATAACAAAGTGGTATTATCAACCACTAATATTATGATTTAATTAATAAATAATTAATATGATCATAGGCTTATAGTTTGACCTTAGGAAAATGAATAATTCATAACTATAAGTAAATAACCATGTGTGAAAAGTTCATAATACAGTACTAATAAGTTATCACCATAAACACAGTGAATAAAAACAATGTATTTAATGTATTATGTAACATAAGAGATGTTATGAATTTATACGAAGTGTGTTTTTTACAACCCCATATCAGAACTATATGATAAGGGTATGCAAATTACTCATAATCAAAAGATAGAAACAGTGGTAGTTATAAAAATGTTATCAGTATAATTATAAATAAACTATTTGAGTTATAAAAAAAACTAATAAATTGCAAGCCCGTGCGCGTGCTTTTGTGACCAGAAAACCATACTCTCAACCCCAGCGTAGTGACGCTTACTTGCGCATCTATTTTGACGAACTTCGCCTAGAGTACACGAAATAAAGACAATTAGCCAATCAGAGCTCATTAAAAAGTACGAAGTGCCGAATCCCGACACACGTAACAACAACAGTTCATCACCAGCAATCGAGGCAGACGCCACGTGGGCAGAGTGACCATCAAAACATTGAATTGATAGCCAACAGCTGATAACGCACACTAACCTCGAAACTCCTAGTTGAGGTTAGGTCGGATTAGAGTGACAGTGAAGTTTCTTTTGACAGTGTTCTTTAACGGAGTACATGCATATAGGCAGTGTGTGAAAAGAATTAATAAATATTAAATCAAGTGTTTTTAATTTTTGAAAATTACAAAGTTTTGTGATAGTGATACTTCGAGTCAACGGTACACGCAAGTATCAGTGCCAATGGTTATTATATTGTATAAAAAAGTAATAGATCAAATAAAGAACGCTACTAGCGAATTCGATTTATCAAAGTTAAATAAAATACAACCCTATTTCTATAAGAAAAGGGACTTTAGCAATTGAATAAACAATAAGCAACGAAAGCGTTGACTAATAACAATTTTGACTTTCTAGCTTAAAATCAATTGTAATATTTTATAAAGAGACATTTAATAATCAGTGAGGGAACCAATGAACCCTAACATTTAATATTTTTATATTATTATTGTGCTTAATTGTAGAACCTTAACTCAATGTAACATACGAGTTAACCCTAGTGGTAGATGATTTTTAATTACCTGTACTTTGTTTATATCCACTTTTAGGAGATAATTCATGGAAATATCACTGAATTTAATTAATAACAATGATATATGAAATAAGTAATGCATTCAAGGAAGCATTAATCAATTAGTATCAAATAAGTAAGGTTACGATGAACCCTAGTTAACCTCAATTTCAAGTAATGAACAATCGTTCAAATTTTGTATTATGTTAAAGAAACAAATAATATTTTTATTCTCCGCCTACTCATTATTACAGTAGTGCATTTCTGTAGTTAAAGTGTATCTTGCAGACTAAAAGAACTTGCGATTTTTATAAAGAAAAATAACAAAATTGTTTACATCCAGACATAGTCGATTATTAGATTCAGTCTGACCACCCTGAGATTTTAATTATTTTAAGAGTCCATACTCGAGATTAATTGTTTTTAAAAGAAAATGAATAAAATAATTGTATAACAACAATTATTCAATTTTAGTTCAATAAATAAGCATTATTTCACAAATGACAAAAGTGTTGACTATCATTGTAAATAAATAGACTTGTAGCTCAGGTGAGCGACAGCAGTGGTTGGTACCAGAGGCCAGAGCGAGAATTTGAATCTAATGATTCTCGCCAGTAATATTCTCGCACATTACTAGCGTACAACCATCACTAGTAAGTATTGTATAAATGTTATACTTATGTCAATTTCATTGCACTGTTCGAATCATCTCATCGAATAGCAGAAGAGTCAACGTACACCATTCGACAACGTTAAACAACAGTACAAAATTCAAAAATTCAATAATAATAATAATAATACATATAAAATTTTAACACGTATGACACCAGGCTAATTACAAAATGACGCCAACAACGTGTGGCTTATAAACCGTATAACCTCGTCCTAATTACAGAATGGCGACCAACGTTTGAGGCTTTAATTAGATCACAAATTAATCTAATAAATCAAAAAATAATAAAATAATTTACCTAATTTTTACGGCAGCTGCAATACACTCAAATTAAAAATGCAACGGAGAGGAACTTCTAAGAAACGAGCGGCGGAAGTCGAGAAGGAAATAAACATGGACGAGAAGGAGGCGATGCCAGTCGAAGATATAGGAGAAATATTACCTCCCGCGGAACATAACCGACCTGTACAACAAGAGGGACAACCCGAGAAACCCACACAAACAGGGGACACAAACTTGTTGGAAATAATGAGGCTTATGGGCGAGTTTAGCGAAACATTGAAAAATAATAATAAG
This sequence comes from Magicicada septendecula, assembly GCA_034769895.1. NCBI lineage: Eukaryota > Metazoa > Arthropoda > Insecta > Hemiptera > Cicadidae > Magicicada > Magicicada septendecula. The sequence goes on along the minus strand of CM068368.1, from coordinate 258,627,775 downwards.
GAATTAAAAGAAGATTTTAATGAGAAATTAAATAAAAATAATGTATTATTAAATAAAAATATAGAATCAATTAATAAGAAAATAGATGACAGTTAGAAAAATATTGAATCATTAAAGGAAGAGTTGAAGGAAGACGGTCAGAAAAATAAGGAAGAATTGAGTAAGAAGATAGATGACAGCATCGAAGATAGCAACAAAAACATGGAGTTACTGAACAAGAAGATGGAAGAAAATACGAAAATGATCAGTAAGAGAATGGAAGAAAATAATGAGAAATTAAATGTGAAAATAGAAGAGGAAATAACCGGAGTGAGACGAGAGATTTCCGAAGTTCACGAGAGGTGCTAACTGAACAGTCAAGAACTGCAGCAAGCGAAAGAAAACCTTCATACCAGAATCAACAACATCAAAGAAAATCACTAAAATAAATTCGAATTAATTACGAAAAAACAAGAAGACCTGACGCAAGCGCAAACGAATTTAGGAATGAGGTGTGAGGAAATAACTGCAACTGTAAACGATGTTCGAGACCAGGTTCACAGCAACAAAGAAAAAATGGCCGAGGTACAGCGGCAAGAATTTGACAACTTCCGAGAGGAAATAACTTGTTCCGGAGTCAACCGATCCAGATGATGGGAATACCGAACATGGACAACCGGGAGACTATAAATTTCCGAACATATAAGAAAAATCCGATGGAATTTATTGAGAGGGTCGAGAAAAATATAGCATGGAACCGTGAAACCAGGTGGACAGCGATAAGGAGTATGCTGGATGATTACTTCAAGGACGTGCATGACAACTGGTGGACTGCTACAAGACATGAGATCCAAAACTATGCCGACTTTAAAACACTCTTCAATGCAAAATATTGGTCCGAGTCGATGCAAAATAAATAATCAATTCTAGTAAGGAGGCAATATGTAATGATACATATAACACACCCAACACCAACGTATCACAAATGAATTAAAAGCCAATATAAATGAATTTATCTACAAAAGTTGAACCTACAAACATGAACAGAGGAAGTATTATAACCAAAATAACTATTTATTATTAAATAACTATTATTTGGAGGGGAATAAAATAACTATGATTTACAAGTAAATGTACAACTGAAGAAAAGAAGACAAGACTAACGACAAAACAGCGTACCTCATTACCTAATAGATCAAACAGTGAGAAGGAAACCAATGACAACAACACCAAGAAGAAACTTACTAAGAGTGAGAAAGGAATCAGTGCCAATAAGGAGAAAACCTAATCAGGTCAAATTCCAAAGGGAGATAATATCAATGAGAACAAATTAACATATGAAAGTAAAAGTATTATTATTGAAAAAGAAAGTAAAAGTGAGTCAACCAACATGATTTAAATCCCTAAGCTGTGACTTGACACTGACAAACATATTAATCAAATCCATTTAATAACAGTACAATACAAACAGAACTCAATAAAATTAACTGTTGAAAACATAATTTAATAAGGAGAATGAATACCAGATTGGTAATTGCATAACTAAATGATGTATAAACATTACAAAGGGACAATGTCCAAAGTACTAACAAAGTGGAATTAAAATTGTCAATGACCACTAATTATCAATAATAAAGATTGTGAAAATTACCAAATTGAAATCTAGCTATAAACAATAATATGCCAGTGTTAGATAAGAATAAATAAATCATGCAATATGTAGAAATTTGAAACTGACACTCAACCATTGTTGAGAGACCAAATTAGAACATAACCTAATCTGCCCAACTAGTTTTCAATGAAACAGTAGAAAACTATGACTAAAGTGATGTTAAACCAAAATGTGTTGTAGTATAACATAACTAGGTACTATAAGGAACACTCAATGTACAAAAGATAATATTTTAAAGAAACATAAATGCTGAATAAATGTAATTTAATATAACCATATGCATCACATACAATGGTTACCTGAAACAGCAAAAATATCACTTAAACTTGTAATAAAAGAATAGGAACTCAACATATAACACTGAATAATGCAGAATAATGCTTAGATGAGACAATTCAAGGATTAGATCCACTTAATTGAGAAAAATAAAACGAATAATAAGTAAACACTAGTAACAACTAGATGCAAGAAGTCTGAGTAACTTCAAACCAATGTAATTGTCAATATAAAGGCAGAATTAACCACTGACCAGTACTAACAGTGTTATCAGAACACTTATAAGAAATAAAAATACAATAATGAGATAAATGTGAAAGAATTACAACTAACGAAGAATGTAACATTCAAGAGCACTAAAAAACACCAAAAAGACTATAATTAAAGTAATAAAAACCAGCAATAGATAAAACTGACACTATCAGAAGTGGTAATGACAAGTGCATTATGCATAGGCCATAACAAAGTGGTATTATCAACCACTAATATTATGATTTAATTAATAAATAATTAATATGATCATAGGCTTAGAGTTTGACCTTAGGAAAATGAATAATTCATAACTGTAAGTAAATAACCATGTGTGAAAAGTTCATAATACAGTACTAATAAGCTATCACCATAAACACAGTGAATAAAAACAATGTATTTAATGTATTACGTAACATAAGAGATGTTATGAATTTATACGAAGTGTGTTTTTATCAACCCCATATCAGAACTATATGATAAGGGTATGCAAATTACTCATAATCAAAAGATAGAAACAGTGGTAGTTATAAAAATGTTATCAGTATAATTATAAATAAACTATTTGAGTTATAAAAAAAACTAATAAATTGCAAGCCCGTGCGCGTGCTTTTGTGACCAGAAAACCATACTCTCAACCCCAGCGTATCTATTTTGACGAACTTCGCCTAGAGTACACGAAATAAAGACAATTAGCCAATCAGAGCTCATTAAAAAGTACGAAGTGCCGAATCCCGACACACGTAACAACAACAGTTCATCACCAGCAATCGAGGCAGACGCCACGTGGGCAGAGTGACCATCAAAACATTGAATTGATAGCCAACAGCTGATAACGCACACTAACCTCGAAACTCCTAGTTGAGGTTAGGTCGGATTAGAGTGACAGTGAAGTTTCTTTTGACAGTGTTCTTTAACGGAGTACATGCATATAGGCAGTGTGTGAAAAGAATTAATAAATATTAAATCAAGTGTTTTTAATTTTTGAAAATTACAAAGTTTTGTGATAGTGATTCTTCGAGTCAACGGTACACGCAAGTATCAGTGCCAATGGTTATTATATTGTATAAAAAGGTAATTGATCAAATAAAGAACGCTACTAGCGAATTCGATTTATCAAAGTTAAATAAAATACAACCCTATTTCTATAAGAAAAGGGACTTTAGCAGTTGAATAAACAATAAGCAACGAAAGCGTTGACTAATAACAATTTTGACTTTCTAGCTTAAAATCAATTGTAATATTTTATAAAGAGACATTTAATAATCAATGAGGGAACCAATGAACCCTAACATTTAATATTTTTATATTTGTTATTGTGTTTAATTGTAGAACCTTAACTCAATGTAACATACGAGTTAACCCTAGTGGTAGATGATTTTTAATTACCTGTACTTTGTTTATATCCACTTTTAGGAGATAATTCATGGAAATATCACTGAATTTAATTAATAACAATGATATATGAAATAAGTAATGCATTCAAGGAAGCATTAATCAATTAGTATCAAATAAGTAAGGTTACGATGAACCCTAGTTAACCTCAATTTCAAGTAATGAACAATCGTTCAAATTTTGTATTATGTTAAAGAAACAAATAATATTTTTATTCTCCGCCTACTCATTATTACAGTAGTGCATTTCTGTAGTTAAAGTGTATCTTGCAGACTAAAAGAACTTGCGATTTTTATAAAGAAAAATAACAAAATTGTTTACATCCAGACATAGTTGATTATTAGATTCAGTCTGACCACCCTGAGATTTTAATTATTTTAAGAGTCCATACTCGAGATTAATTGTTTTTAAAAGAAAATGAATAAAATAATTGTATAACAACAATTATTCAAATTTAGTTCAATAAATAAGCATTATTTCACAAATGACAAAAGTGTTGACTATCATTGTAAATAAATAGACTTGCAGCTCAGGTGAGCGACAGCAACGGTTGGTACCAGAGCCCAGAGCGAAAATTTGAATCTAATGATTCTTGCCAGTAATATTCTCGCACATTACTAGCATACAACCATCACTAGTAAGTATTGTATAAATGTTATACTTATGTCAATTTCAGTGCAGGAATACACCATTCGAATCACCTCATCGAATAGCAGAAGAGTCAACGTAAACCATTCGACAATGAGCTCACAATGTTAAACAACAGTACAAAATTCAAAAATTCAATAATAATAATAATAATACATATAAAATTTTAACACGTACAACACCAGGCTAATTACAAAATGATGCCAACAATGTGTGGCTTATAAACCGTAGAACCTCGTCTAATTACAATATTTATTTAAATTATTTTGGCAATGCACAGTACCGTACATGGTTGTACTGTCGCAATATATATATATATATATATATATATATATTAGACCGATACTCTTACACACTTACTTTTGCACATATGCTATTACTGATTTGTGCGCACTTACCCACATCTTGAAGATATACTCTTCTTCTGCAGTATTTACCTTGATGTTTCCCAGCTAGGTCGCAGGCTTTGGTAGTTGATTGAGGGTGGATAAGCACGTGAATATATTTCGTAATACAAGTAAAGAGTACAGAGGATTTAGTACTGGTTGTGAAATTAGTACGACTTTGTTAATAAAATTATATTCATTTTGTTTATTAATTAAAAATGCAAATTGTCATGTTATTAATTAGTGTGTGGGTTAACTAATATTGACCCTTATATTCACTTATACGAATATCGTATAATTATAACGTGGAAAAATCTTATCTCGTATATTCTAAGACACATTATACACAAACATAAGACATATATCACCTGGAATATTTACACAGACATATAACACATAACACATATATTATTACAATGCGTGATTAACACGTACGAAATTGAATATTAATATTGTCTTAGCAAATGTGGTTTTTCTTAAGTACCACTTAATTAAAAAAATAAATAATTAAGCATTTATAAAAATTCTAATAGAGACCATTCTATTACATTAATTAACAATACTACTAATGTCTCAATTAATTAAAAATCTACAATTAAAGTTACTTTCATACTTGATTTTACGTTACAGTTACTTGATTTTAATTATATAATAAAATTATAAGAATATAATAAAATATGGTTTCTCTAATTACCATTTATTTATGAGATTAATAAGTTTTATATTCTTTGTTATAAATTCTCATTCTCTGAACTTTTATTAATTATTTATTATGCAAATAAAAATTATAATAATAGTTTATGTAAACTTGTAAATGGAATCTAGAGCCTTCTTTTGATAGACCTCAGTGTCATTTATAAAACTGAATAAATGTCTGACTTCACCTGCATATTTCTGCAACCATTTAACTGTTGTTACCATCACCTGGACTCTCGAGTTTTGGATCCTCTTCCGGTATCACCTTCTCTGTCTCTGCATCGTTTGGAATTACTCTCTCCGTCTAATGGATGCTGAGTTCTGACGTGGACCTTTGGTCGTGATGATGTATGGCTGGATGTAGCTGCATGTGGCTGTCCCTGCGTCCTCTAGTATTTTGCTCTGGTTCATCTCCTCTCCTTGTCTTTTCCCTCGTGGATGTCTCGAATTCTATGTGGACTTTTTGAAGTTCATCGACGACGTTTCGATTCCTCGTAGTTTACGATATTATTGTCTTTTAAATAAATCGTGTATCAGTAATTACTTCCACCGATGTACTGCCAGCTCCATCGCACTTCAAGTTACGTAATATGGTTTAAAACATTACTTAAACTTTGTAAAATTTATTGTGGCGAGATGCGTGGATTTCACGTACTGTCTGTTAATGATCTGAGAAAGCGTGTGTCGCTCGCTGGAGTTTTATACTCCTGCCGTCGTTCAATTCCTGTTGAAAACTGTTCGGACAAAGTTGAACAAGTCAGCGCGTCGATTTATTAACTAATTACAACCTACACGTCTTTCTATGAAGCGCACATTTTTTTATAGATATTATTTGACAAATCGTTAGGTACATTAATAAACTTAATTTATGCAAATTATGAACATTAAGGTGTGTAAACTATGGAAGTTATGGCAAAATTTCACATGGTGGCTGAACGGTTCCCACGATCAAATACCTCTTAGTATCTAATTGTAGCGCCAGGCGCCAGCTTTTTAACTACATATGTCTCTGATTTGTGTGACTTCTGGTTTTCGTTCAGCACTTAAAAAGCTGTGTAAAATTTTCTACACTTGTATGCATAATTCAACTTGTTCTTCATTTACACACTAACACTAACACACACACACACACACACACTCGCAAACTGATACACACGCGGTTGCCTGTCGCACTGACTGTAACGGGCCAAATTTATGGGTTATTTTGTTTATTGCATTTTTTGGGGATTTATAAAAATATGTGTGAAGTCTAATTCCATTGTGACAGACCACGTGTTGTAAGAACAGTTTTAACAAAGGCACAGTAATATCATGTTGTGCAATCGGTGGGAAGGAATCCGCACCGCCTTAGTTTCCAGGAACTTTGTTTGTGTGACCGTGTGCTCGTATGCATGACACGAGCATGCGCGCGGGGCGACGCTACTTGTACAACTCAAGATGGCTAAGAAGCAATTTTTGGTCGCTTTCATCTACCATGCGGCCGGATATAAAATTTAAGTCACGCCCATCTCGTGACGTTAGCCAGTGCCTAGCCAATATCCTGATACAACTAACACAACACCAACAGCATGAATTAAATGGGACGAAGCTACGGCTATGAAACCACAGGCATTGGTTTCCACAACCAAAGACGCACTCAAGTTAGCGGCACCTGCTACGCCGATCTTCCCAGTTCGTCACAGACAGTACCGGCCGGTACAACCCGACGGGGTTATTCTTACAGAATCTTAAAATGTATCAGTAAAAAAGTGAAGTAACAGTTCAAATCAGTGGCAGTGTTGAGTCAACGGAAGGATACAAACTTATATATATATTGTTTTCAGACACATCAATTAAATACCAAAAATGAAACGTAGTGCTCGAGCGAACGCCACGTGCCGGCAGGGATGGGAATTCTTTTAAAATGTTAAGGGCTTTGTAATTTTCTGTGTGCCTGTGTGTGTGTAAAATTGCAGGCTGGGCTGTTATATTGATGTGTAATAATTAAGGTAAGCCAATAGAATAAGTTAGCATGTAACAGATAACCAAGTGAAGAAGTTATTAAAATGTAATTTAATCTGCACAAGTATGAATAACAATTTTGGCTAAAATTTGTTAAAGATTTTAAAAGAAATTAAAAGATCATAAATTCTCTTCATTCAAAAATGAGTCGAGTCACTTATTTCAATAACCTATAAAACACGTTTGCATCCGACGTTCGTGAGACCGGATCCTGGCCCTAGATAAAAGAAGTTTTGCAGGTAGGTGGAAGTACAAATTTGTGTTTTATATATATTTAAAAGTGTAATTGACTTCACAATGGCTTCCGATACAGGGCCTTTTTTTATAAATTAAAAAATTACCAAATTTTTTTAAAATAAAATCCACACCTACAAAGATGCAAGCGTGATTTAGAGGTTAAGTAAAAATACGTAACGTAAAATACAGTTAAAGAGTTAAGTTATGAGATTTTGTTCAGATAATAAATAAGTTATATAGTAACCAATAGTAAAGCTATAAAAAAGAGACTAAGTAGATTTATAAAAATGGAAAATACAGAGAATGAAGTCGTTTTGTCCGACTTAACTGTTATAAGCGAAATAGCTGAATTTGATGAATCAGCTGTGATGAGTAGTCTTGAAGTACATTCAACACCGAATGTAGGTCAAGACGACAAAACTACGAATATAAGTAACACGAATGAACCAAATAGTACAGATGATTCGGGGATTCAAGTAACCCCAAAATTGAGTAGAGAAAGTAAAAATAATAACGAAGTCAGCTTCACTGACGATAAAACAGAAAGTCAGTCGACGCCGGTCCAAGGCAAAAAGTCCGACAATAGTTATGAAATGTTCAAAATGATACAAACAATGTTAGATATGAAATTCAGTGAACAGAAGAGCGATTCTGACGCTAAATTCAATATGCAAAATTCAATAATCAATAACAAATTTGATGAATTAAAAAGTGAGATTCAAGAAATTAATAGACGTTGTGAAAATACCAAAGTAGAATTTACTAATAAAATTAACCAATTAGATACTAAGTTAGATAATTCCATAAAGGAGAGAGATGTCAAATTTAATGAAATAGATAGTCAGATAGATAGAGTTGAGAAGCAAATAAATGAGAATAATGAAATGTTAATAAATTCAATGAATGAGTATATTAATGAAATAGAATATAAAATAAATAAGTGTAATACTGAAACTGAATGTAAGCTGAGTAGCGTAGTAATGACAGTTGAAAAAATAAGTCAGAATATTGATGAACACCAAAATAAGGTAGACTCTAAAGTAAATGAAATTGAAAATCATTGTAAGACAGAAATACAAGCATTAAATGAATCCATTAATGTAATATCAAAAAATAGCATACAGTCTGAGTGTAGTAACGACAAAAAATTATATTCACTTGAACAGAACATTAGTAGTGTGAGAGACGAATTAAGTTTAGTAAGAAACCAAAATTTAAACAATGTTACTGAGCGTATATTAATTACACGAGACACTAATAATGAAATCGAACTAGAAACCTTTAGTAGTGAGAATCGTAGAGTGCATCCGATGCAATTTTTGAACCGAACACGGGAGTTTAATCGATTTAATAACAGTAGTTGGGAGGTCAAACAGCTGAAAATTTTGAAATATTTTAAGGGTAGTGCTGAGATATGGGCGGAAGTACACAATGCCGAATGGGGTAGCTACGAGGAATTTGAGGTAGCTTTTCGAAACAAATATTGGTCAGAGGAGGACCAAGAAATCTTAAGGAGCAAAATAATGGGTACTGGGAATTTTGGTAGAATTAATAACCACCTAACCATATACGTGATGACTATATATAACGAGGCCAAGTATCTAGAACCACCGTTACCATTTCGGTCATTTGTAAGACGCATTAGTAAACACCTGCCCAGAGAGGTGCAAATTACCTTAATGACTAGAGAAATTACCAATATAAACGAGCTAGAGAACATGTTAGACGTGCTGCAGAATATAGGGGAATGCGACATAGGGCGGCGTCCAAACACACCAGTAGTACCAAACTATAATAATAATTACCATCAGAGTAGGGGTACACAGAATTTTCATAGAGGAGCGCGGGGAGGAAATTTTGATAACAGGGGCGAGAGTTGGAGGTGTAGAGAATGTGACACAGATAATTATGCTAACAGAACTAATTGTTTTAGATGTCATCGAAACAGGGAGTGCACAAGGAACGAGAGAATGCATCCACCACCAAATCAGCAGTCGAGAGGAGGAGAATTTCAAAGAGGAGGAGTCCATTACAACAGAGGGAGAGGAGGAAACCATCCAGCTGTAGCAGGTCCATCCACGGGAAACTAAGGAGGACAATGGAGAAGCGGGCCCAACCATTGTCAACAGAGAACCGGGTCCAAGTAACCGACGAATATTCAAGCAACATTATGAAGGTAGACATGGCAAAAGAATTATTAGAAGAAGAGGACAACAAAGTGATGGAACACAAAACAGGATTGACAGAGGTGACAGTCAACATCGAAGGTAAGGATTATAAAACTTTAATTGATACAGGTAGCGAGATCTCTGTAATTTCTGAAAATGTCATGGGGGAACTAAAAGAGATAAATAAGAATATACCATCATTACCAGTTGCGGGGGTTACAGTAGTGGGGGTAACTGGGGTGAGAAGTAGAGAATAACCAGACAAGTACAATTAAATATTTTAATAAATGAAGTTGAATTTGAAAACACTTTCCTAGTAGTTAAAGGGTTGAGTCTAGATGTAATATTGGGAAATGATTTTTTGGAGAGAAATGGAGCCGTAATAGATTTTAAGAAACAAATAGTAAAATTTGAAAAGGGGAATAAACCAGTCAGAATAGAGTTTAAGAAAGTAGTAAATGAAGTTAAAGTCACGGGAATAAAAATGTTACATAAGCAGATAGGCGATGGAGAAATAGAGACTAAGATAAATTTGTGCCGAGAGAGCGGTAGCATAGAAAATGAGGAGGGAGAGATGCATGAGAGTAATGAGAGTGTGTGGGCAGATAGAGCCAACAAATTTTTTAATGAAGATGTAGTTGTAGGAAATACTCAGCGAGAGGAGCTGTGGGCCGTTGTGGAGCGTTTCAGAGAGGTGTTTGATGAATCACCAGGGAAAGCGAAGGACTACATCTGTGAGCTGAAAGTTTGGGACCACGCACCATACATGCAGAGGAGTTACCCGGTGCCGTTTTCGAAGAGGAGGGCTGTACAGGTGGAACTAGACCGGATGATGCAGGGAGACATAATTGAACGCTCAGTATCACCTTACTCAAACCCTTTGGTAGTAGTGATTAAAAAGGATGGAAAGGTAAGGCTATGTTTAGATGCCAGAAAGATTAACCAAATTATTATACCTGACCGGGAATCTCCGGAACCCATTAATGAGATTTTACAGAAGTTCAGCGGAGTCAAAAACATGACCTCTTTAGATTTGACCGCAGGATACTGGCAGGTGCCATTAGCAGTGGAGAGCAGAAAATATACAGCTTTTCTTTTTAACGGTAAGAATTACCAATTCAAACGCTTACCTTTTGGATTAAACACCAGTGTTGCTAGCTTTATTAAATGCTTGGATAATATATTACAACCTAAGGATCTAGATTTTTTAACAGTATATGTAGATGACATCTTGATAGCTTCTAGAACATTCACTGAACATTTAGAACATATAGAGTATGTATTAGATAAGCTACAAAAAGGGGGTTTAACAGTTAATTGGGACAAATCTAAGTTTTTGCAAACAGAAATACATTTCTTAGGATTTATTATTACACAGGAGGGGATATTAGCTAACCCTGACAAAGTAGAAGCTATAATGCAATTCCCCGAACCAAAGAACATTAAACAATTACAAAGTTTCTTAGGCTTATGCAATTTCTACAGAAAATTCCAGGAGAACTATGCACACACAACATCCAAACTAAGTGCTGTACTTCAGAAGAATAAACAGTGGAGATGGGGAGATACGGAACGTGCTGCATTCAACGAAATTAAGAGAAAATTTAGCCACATGATTATGATGAATCATCCCGACTTTAATAAAACTTTTTATTTACAGACCGACGCCAGCAATGTAGCGCTAGGGGCGGAGCTCTACCAGGAGGGCTGCGAAAAGGAACATCTAACGATCGCCTTCGCCAGTAGATCATTGCTGTCTGCCGAGAAAAATTACACGACTACTGAAAAAGAACTTTTAAGCATTGTGTTCACTGTGGGGAAATTCCGGACATACATCCTAGGCAATGCAACAATAATCCGGACGGACCACAAGCCATTGTCATTTCTCAATTCATATAAACTAACACACAGTCGTCTGACCAGGTGGGTATTAGCTTTACAAGAATATAACTTTTCCTGGGAGTACATAAAGGGGTCAGATAATAAGGTACCAGACACACTTTCTAGAGTAGACTTGATAGAAAACAAAACTGGTAGGGATCTTAAGGAGATAGAAATTTTTAGATTAACTAGAGAAGATAGAATTTTTGGTGAAGAATTAAGTGATATTAAAAATATGCAAAGATCTGATAGTAAACTGGGTAAAGTAATTGTTAGTTTAGAAATGGAGGTAGAGGTATCTGAATATAATGAACGATTTCAAGTATATCAAGGTATTTTGTTTAAAAAAGTAGATAGTGGGGAGCGTGATTGGAGGTTAGTTATACCCGAGGGGTTAATAGATAAAATTGTTTGTGATTGTCATAAAAGGTATGGTCATTTTGGGGCGAGAAAGTGTGTTAATGTTTTGAAAGAGTCATGTATATTTAAGAATATGGAGAGGAGAGTTAGAAGAGTGTGTGATTTATGTCAGAAATCGAAAGTAGTGAATTATAAAGTAGAAGGGGAGATGAATTACGTAAAAGTTGAGAAACCATTTGATTTAGTTGCAGTAGATTTGTATGGACCATTGCCCAGGGGTAGAGGGGGTGTATTGTATGTATTTGTAGTTCTAGACACTTTTTCAAAATTTGTGAAATTGTATAGCATTAAGAGAGCGACGAGTAAAGTGCTCAGTGAAAAAATAGTAAGAGACTACATGATTAATGTAGGAAAACCGAAAATCATATTATCTGACCATGGACCACAGTTTATAAGCGGCAAGTGGCGACAGACGCTTGGATGTGAAGGCATCATACCCAAGCATACGACAGTGTATCATCCTCAGTCGAACCAAGCAGAACGGGTGATGAGATTGGTAGGATATTTCGGGCGTATTGTCACGCCAAACACACAGAATGGCCATCCTACGTGAAGAAAGTAGAGGAGTGGCTGAATTGTACCACCCATGAATCCACAGGATTTACGCCGCATGAGTTGATCAGGGGAACAAGGCCGCCCAGGATATTGGAACAACTCTTCGAATACCCACCAGAAGGTCAAGTTTTGGACAGAAACATGAAAATTAGATTGGCGAATGAGAACTTACTTACGAAAGGAGAGCGGAGGAAACAGAAACATGATGCTAAGGATAAGTGGACCAAATACGAGGTAGGTCAATTAGTGTTAGTAAAGAGGCATGATTTGTCCAGTGCTCAAGATAGGGAAATAAAGAAGTTTTTCTTCTTGTATGAAGGGCCGTATGAAATTATAGAAATAAAAATGCAGAATGCGTATGTGTTGAGGAACCCAGCGACGCAGGAAATAGTAGGTACTCAAAATGCGACGAATTTAAAATTATATCGGTCACTTTAATTAGGTAATGTTTATGAATAATATTTAAAATGTTGTTTTGTGTTTACAGAATGGACTCTCCCCCATTTTCGGGCGGTCACGATCTTACCAGTCCTGGCCATGGTATTCGGAACTCGGAGACGGGCCATGGTTGGAGGATCTTCCTTCGGGCGGTGAAAACAACGATGGTCTGGCTCCACCAAAATTGGTTGAAATTTGAAAACTAACTTCACATTTGAATGGGGAGGGGGACCCCAAAGGTACGTGACACGCATTATTATTCTTAATACACTCAAGGTGCAGCGGTTTGGTGTACCGGTCACGTGCCTGCACTGCCTTAGAGTGTTTGTACATAATGGAGGCTGCACCTAAATAAAAGGTTGTGCGTACAAATTTATAAAAGTTTCAGTGTCAGTGGCAAAATTAAAATTGAGCCCTTGACAATAGTTTCTGTTTAGTCCGAAAAGACGAATTTTGTGGCAAGGGGGTGGGGAACAGGTAGGCGGCAGGGTAGAAGAAAAGGGGGATGGTAAGTAATGGGTGTTTGTGTAAGTAAATTCATGAAGTAGATCTACCTCGTCCCTATCCTCTTTGCAGCAAAAACCCGGCTTTTCAGGGCGATTACTGTCTTACTACCACTTATCATAAGAATATTAGTCAGCCTCCAATGTAAATAAAAAACCAACATATTTTGGATGTTTATAATTTTAAATTTAAATAAATTTTAGAATTAAGTGACCAAAAATAATTGTCAAGTGTTAGTATCAGTGAGCATGGGAACATTTTGAAAGATGTGAAATAAAATAAAAACTTGTCAATACAAGATGTGGGGATAATTTTGGGGGGTAGATTGGTGTTTAAAGAAGTGATAGAGCAGTGGAGTGTGGAACTGCAATTGTTGAAAGTTTTAGTTCATTACTTTTAATTATTTAGTTATTAAGGCGCTATTGCTGGGGTGGCCTGTGCCCCAGTAGATAGTGGAATGGGTTGGGGGTAACAGAGAGTGTTACCTCCATCGGAGGCCAACATGGCGAAAATGTGCGGCACACCTTTTTGTACAATTGTACCATGATAGACACTCGTGCCGTGCATAACAATGATGATGTAGAACAGGCATTGAAATGAAAGTTAGATTTCTCCGACTTTTTGGGTGATTACTGCCTTACCAGCACTAATCATGGATTTGGCTAGCGGTCAGCTATGGCCATATCAAGTCCCTTGACCATAGCTGACTTGAAATTGGTTGATAATAGATATTAAATGGGGGGTGAAATTAGGGGAATCCAGGAACTATGGAACAGCGGCTGCCACTCTGTCCGCGTGGGGACAGCATAGCCAGGTGGTAGACCCGTTTTAAGGGCGTTTCAATATAAAACAAGGATATGTCGATATCCACAATCGTTAAAATGTCAAGCCGAAGCAAAGACACGGAGATGTCCAATTCCTCCAACTATGCAGTCTTTGTGGAAGCGAATGGGTGCTACAGTCCTACATAAATTACAATAGTGTGTGTGGATCAGGGGGTTGTCAGATGAGCAACGTGCTTAAATTTTGTAAATTAAAAATGCTAAATCAATTTTGCTTTAATAAAACGCTTGTATTCTGCTTTGATAAATAGGGGTTCATACATTCAGTATAATGTGTTCATTCTATATTTTATAAATGTATTATTTTATTGTGTTAGAAGTAAGAATTGAAATGGGTGTTTTATATAATTTGTGTATTTTTGAAACTAAGTAAATAACTAGACCGACTGGCAGGCGGTTTACATAATAGTACCAGAGTCAGAAAGAGGGGAAACAATGATGTGTAGTATGGTAGATGTAAGGATTTATAAAAAGATGTCTTTCATGTAATTTGTGTAATTTTGAACTGTGTTTGCAGTAAGGTTGTTCATATGGCTAGGAATGTCAGCTGATCAGTAATAGAATGTCACGGTTAAATTGTTTATTGATGTTCAAGGTAGTTAATGTCAAATATAATGTTTAATGTGCTAAAGATGCTATTTCAAATAAGTGAGAAATAAAGTAATGATTTGTGAAAGTTGATAAAAGACAGATGTTGGGTGATTGATATTTTGTGGGACATGTAGATCAGTCCAAGTTAAAGTTAAAATGGTAGTAGAGAGAATAATATTGTTTTGAATTAATGTAATGTTGTTGTGAGGTAATGTAGGAGAATTTGAGAAGTATTGATGTTGACACAGTAGTTATGGGGAATATATTGAGTGATATATTGATGTTTATAAATGATGATGTTATTTTGTTGTAGTTGAAGTGAGGTAATTAGAGTGAGATTTGGGGATGGCAATTTTGTAAGAGGGGATAGTGTAATGTGGGAGTCCGCAACAAAAGGGTTGGGACGGGAAGGGACCGTTTGGCACCGGAAAGGGTTACCTTAGGTAGAATCCAGGAACCAACATAAGGGAGTGAGCTTTTTTTTGGGGGGGGGAACACTTATCCTAAGTACAAAGGGTTAGAGAGTATTTTTTTTTATATATCGAGAGAAGGTGGCAATTTGAGTTTAATAGTAAGTTGGGTTTAGAGATTGTTTGATAGATGCTTTAATAGAGATGGGTGTCCTGATAGTTAACGTTTTAGTGGTATTATAGTCAGAGAGGGAGAGATTATATATATATAGGTTTACCTGCCAAATGGCAGATCGAGCTAAAATAAATAATTAAATCACCCAAATTAATGTAGAATGAGATTGTGAAACGAAGAAAGTTATAGTTGAATATAAAAATTTTTTAATTGAAACCAGTGACAGATTTTTGATAAGAGTTTGAAAATAATGTAAAGCTATAAAGTGTTATTTGAATAATTTAAATATCAATTTGATTGTTATTTATAATAATATTTTGTTATTTTAAATGTTTTATGTTATTATGTTTTTGTGTCTCAAGATAGAATTTTACAGATGTTTAATGTGTTTTCAGATGTAACTTGTGTAGAAAGTATGTAGGTCAAGGTTCTTGACTTGACCCAGTTTTGATCAGCTGATGGGTGAGGTCATAGACTAGGCATGTTTACAAAGGAAGTTAATTCAACTTTTGTTTTTAATTGATTTGAACAAATTTTAAATAATTTCAATATGGAAAGAAAGTATTTTAATAAATTTAAATTTTTTGAATTTAAAATTTTTTTTTGAAAAGAAAATTATTTTCTTGATTTTGCGCCTGCCATCTAATTGCGGTTTGTAAACTTTGATTATTTTATTGTTTGTGTACTAATCGTGTTTATTATTATTGAATTATTTTATTGAATTGTATTGTTAGACTCTAGGTGTAATCACATGTTAGGTTAAGGATGTTCCTAGTTTAAGAAATGTTCAATTGATTTATTTTTTAATAACAAAAAACTAATGAAGAGAATTATTCAGTATAGATGCAAAATTTGTGTTTTGATTTTCAAGGAAAATAGCTAATGATTTTTCGCTTAATAAATTTTTGGAGAATATTTTAATTTTACAATATATAGAATAGGTGTGTGTGTGAGCGCAGTATCTGCTAAAGGCAGCCCAGTTTGCATGTAAGGGGAAACATATCGGTTGAGGATCTGGCATGATCTAAGCCAGGGAGTTGGATTTTTTGGGGTAGCATGATAGAAGGTAAGGTGCGCTGTGGTGCGTGTCTGTTCGATTTTTCGGTGTTGGGATCTCGCACAGAGAAGTCCAGTGATCTCGTTCAGAAGCGCCCATAGTCGCCGAGCCAGGGGGGTCGTTTACCCATGAAGTGTAAGAACAAAAGGGGGTTGTTGGCACCAGTTCCTCACCGGGCCTCTTAGGGGTTTTATCAATGAGATTTCTTCTGTGTTGACAGAAGACCTCTCATTGAGGGGGTATTGTAACGGGCCAAATTTTGCAGGTAGGTGGAAGTAAAAATTTGTGTTTTATATATATTTAAAAGTGTAATTGACTTCACATGATGTCACCACTTGCCAGTCGGTGCGTGTTTCTTCTCCCTTCGCTGCGTTTAAAACCAACTAGTCTTGCAATTCCATATGCATGTTTACTTACAATTATTTCCTTATTTAAAATTAATTATTACGTTTGTTTCTATCCATTTTATGTCTTATACCTAATGCTTAATTATTACATTATTTTTATTATTTACATGTTTTATACGACTCATACGTGCGTTCGTATGTTATCATACCTCAGTCAGGGGTTGATACGGAGACTTATGCTAAATGTATCGTTGGATAAATTCCCCTGCTGGGTAAAATAAAATTTGAATTTTATTCAAATTTTATTTCTTTGCTCAGAAATTATTCATATATTTTTTTTATTAAAACTGACACTTAGTGGTTATAAGGGTTCTCAAAATTTTTTTCAATCTTCCCTTGGTGGATTACGTCCCTCCCATGGATTTATAAGTTGACTTTGGTTTTATTTTTTTTTTATCCATAGAATTTACGGAATGCTGATGCATGATACTTTCCAATAATCTTTCTTCTTGTCGGATCGTAGACGATAAAGGTGTGTCGTCCTTTCCTTTGTAATAAGTAGGGTCCCTCGTACTGTCTAAATAGTTTCTTTGCTGTATTGTCAATTCGTTTTCCCACTGGATTGCTTCTTAGTAGCACTATCTCTCCTTCATGGAATGTGATGAGTTTGTGCGTTCTGTTGAACCTCTCGATCCTCTTCTCTCCAAATTTTTCCATCCTCTTCTTCGCATTGTCGTACTTGTGAATCAGTGGAATTTGCAGGTTTTGGTTTGGAGGTTTATCAATGTTTTTCGACCAGAATCTAGTAGGTCTTTTATTCGTTTCCAGTTCCACCGGTGTATATCCCGTAGCTTCACTACCCGTAGCTATATCCCGTAGCATTTATGGCTTGTTCGAAAAATGATAAGTAGTCTGCCCATCGGTTATGTTGTTCATTACAGTAGATGCGTAAATGTTTTCCTACCTCTTTATTTACCCTTTCACCAAGGTTTCCTTGTGGGTGTCGTATTGACGTTAACACTAATTGTATGCCATCCTGCTTTAGCGTTTCTGCCCATGCTTTGTTTTGGAATTATTTACCTTGGTCACTCAATATCTTTTTGATTTGACCATACTTCGGTACGTATTTGCGTAGTATGACATTCAGTACACTTTTAGTGGTGGGTCTTCGAATAGCGTAGAGTCGAACTGCCTTGGTGAACACATCTATACATACAAGTATGTGTTTTGTACCCCCGTGAATAGCTCTCGGAGATGGGCCCAGGAAGTCTACTGCTACTAATTCCCCCTTTTCCTGTGTCTTGATATGTTGCATATCTGCATAGGTGTGAAGATTTGGATGTCGTGCTGTTTGACATTCGTAGCATCCTTTTAAGATTGCTTTTATTCTTCTAAACATATTATTCAAAATGAAGTCTTCCTTTAAAGCTAAATGACATTTTAAAGCAGACACATGTGCTAGACTTTGATGACATGGTATAATTAGTGTTTTCAGCATATCTGGTGATAGGACTATTTTCCAATCATAATTGATGAATAGTAATCATATTTGTACGATATACTATTTTTTATTGTATATCTACTAGATAGTGGTGATAACTTCATGTGACTTATTTGAAGATCTTTGTTTTGTTCATTTGCTATATTGTTTAACAAATACCGTATTTAACTTTATCATTTGTATGATATGTTATGTTTAATATTCTAACTTTGCTCCACTTATTTAAATTATTTATTGTTCCCCCTAACATAGGACAATAGGTTGAAACTCTATATTTTTGCTTTTTTAAAACCTCCATCATCGTTTAATAGTCTTATTTTTGTATAACATTTGTCAATTTTATTTGCATTCATCATATGGCTATTTTCTGTGTAATGACCATAAAATTTTATTTTTTCCATTATACCAAAATAATAATCTATAGGGTTACCCCCCAAAATGATCTTATCATAAATCAAGTTGGCATCAGTATTTTTTATAAAGTCTCCGTCAGTGTTTTTTGTTATTACCATTACATCATTATTACCATATTCTGCTACTATAGGTTCATTAACAGGCAAATATTGTTTATACACATTGTTTATCCCACAAGGTATGTTTTTAATTCTACCAGTTCTCTCCCTATTTAAACTCTGTGTTAACTCTTCATAATCTCTCTTCACCTTAAATATTTCTACCACTCTCTCTCTCTCATAATCACTTTCATTACAATACTTCTCGCAACATTTCACATTCTCATTCCACACAGAGGGCAACACAACATTGTTACTACAACATCTGGCTTTACCAGATAAACACAAATAATTTCTTTAACATTTAAAAGACCTTTTGTCTTCTACAAAAACTAGCGAGGAACCTTTGTCCTCGAACAATACTGGTGAAACTTTTTCTTCACCTATCTCACAAGAAAAATTTCCCCTCTTTTCACCCTCTACACTTAAACTGTCTTCACACTCTCTCTCATTCTCATTGGCATTTGCTAGCAACACTTCATCACTAAACTCTACTTCAACAAAATCTTCCTTATCACTCTCAACATTAATCTCCTTGTTCTCTACTACCAGGTTTTTACACATATCATTATAATTCTCATTTGTTTTACATTCAAAATTTTCGATTACCTTTTGTATTTGTTTCTCAAGTTTTTCTACCACTTGTTCTTTAATAGTGTTAACGCATTCATCCATCTCATTTAAACGTTTATTAATATTGTCTTCTAACTTAACACTCTGTTGTTTCATGTCACATAAACGCTTATCAAATTTTTTGTCAATATTATTTATGTCACCCTTTAACTCATGGAATTTAACATTCTGTTCATCAAGCTTGCTATTAATTTTATTAAATTTAACATCAGAATCACTCTTTTGTTCTTTATTTTGTTCTTTTAATTCATTTAGATTACTACTTATATTTTCGGACATTGCTTTCATTAAGTTAAATATATCGTCCATCGACAACTCTTTGACTCTTGTTGTCGTTGGAGTATATTGTACTGCTACATTTTTGTCAGTGAAGCTGACTTCTTCATTATTAATTTTACTTTCCCTATTCAATTTTGGGGTTATTTGAATCCCCGAATCATCTGTACTATTTATTTCATTTGTAATATCTGGTTTTATTTTATTGTCCTGACTCCCATTTGGAGTCGAGTGGACCTCAGTATTATGCACAACAGCCGACTCATCAAAATTGTCAACGTTAGCTATTTCATTGATATCGTCACTATTCCCAGCCATTTTTTACAAGTTTATAAAATGTTACCTAAGAATTTCAATCTTATCCAATATTAACTTAACCCTTTTAATATATCACTATGTTTATATAATTTACCAAAACGTCCTCCCTCTCAAATGACCCGTTCTGCAGCTTGGTTAGGTCTGGCGAATGTAAGTTATAAAACCTACACTCTCGTCCCTGTTCGGGCGCCAATGAAACTGTATATTTTTGTTCAAATACTATAATCTTACTCTTACCTTCAGGTTTTACTCCAGAGTCGTACAGACGAAACCGCTGCAGAAAGGATTATTTGAGATACAAGGTGTAAAGATTAGTACACTGTTTATACTAGAACAAATTGCTTTTGGTTTATTGAATGATTAATTATTTCGTCTCCCTTTTATAACACTTAAATTTCTTATTTATTTTCTGTTATATTCAAATACTCATTGAAGGAGTAACAGTTAGTAGAAATCAAACAAATTGACAAGATAAATATTTCTTACTTAACTAGCTTATGACAACTATTTATTTTTTGTAATGAACCAATACGTGATTTAACCCCACACTCACACACATTCGTTCTTTGACTTTGGCATTCTATTTAAACCCCACTTTGAGATCTCTGATATACATTTTAAATTTACAATTTATTTATGTTGAATTGTACTCTGGAAAAAAGGGTAAAATGATTTTAGTTAAAACTCAGTTGATACTTAACGACTGAAGAACTCCTCTGTGTTGCACCTTTGCTGTGAATGCACTGGTTTTTTGGTTAACACACCATAAATTAGTTTTGACACTGTTTAACTGCGGTACTGTTGTTGATTGGTTCGTATTATGTTGATGCGTCACTATTATTTTAATCCACTTCAGAATAACATTTCTTTTTATTTTGTCGGCCGACGTAACTTTTCGAACACTTAGATCTTTTAGGTTGGCCACGCGCTACTGTTTATACACTGTTTTATACTTGTTTTTATGCTTTAAAAGATAGGCCGACTATTAATTATTATTACGGCCTATCTTGCACCCGAGGCCACCGTTTAGCTATCTGAACTATATGCTGCTGCTGTGTGTTGTACCCTCTCTGATGACAAACTGCACACTGTTTCACAAGGACTGCTGCTTACTGGGGCGGTTACGCAATACGTCTGGACAATTGTTTAGGCTAACAGTGTATTGCTGGTTACTGGGGCACCTCACAGGTGAAGTCTGGCAATTGAAAGATTAAAGCTGAATTGATACAAAATAAAATTAAAACTATGGGATCACACACTTCTGTACCGTTACAAGGTTTTAGACAACGTTATGTCTTGTGGTGTATCTGTATTGTGTAGGGTGTCAAGCAAATCATGTGTGTGCAGGTCGTTTATTAAACCTGTCCGTACTGGCGTTTTGTTCCCCTTCTGTAGTCATACAGTTTTCTTCTCGGTTGGCGTTCTACGATCACCCCCCTTCCTCTTTGGATGTTGACGGGTGTGTCGGCTGTTGCACAATTTTATTTTCATAATTATTTTTATTATTATGATTATTATTTGTGTTAATATTTTGTACATTGGCATTGTACGGTTTAACATGTTTTTTTGACGTAAATGGATGTAGTACGCTCCTTTATTCAGAGTCGAGTTACCTTTTTCATAGGGTTGTTTATACTCTTTCCACTTCTCTTTCCATATGTCCTCTTCTTTAGTCTCGAACTGCGGCGATTTGTGGTGTATTTGATTTTGCGTAGAGTACTGCTGCTGTTGCGACCGATTGTCTCTCCTTTCGTACTCTTTATTAACAAACTGTGATGATTGCGTCACAAGGATAAGAAGTTACTCAATGGTTTTAACTCTTTGGGTATATACGGCGAGTCTAATGTGTCTGTAAAAATGGTAGCTTAGTTTTAATACTAATTCGTGCTCAGTGAAACTTGGTCTTAGGTGCTTACACCGTTCGACGAGTTGTATAATGTAGTCTTCCATGGATCGTTTGCTGTTGACGTAATACCGCCCATACTCCAGCTGGTCTCGTACCTCTGGGTATGTATATTCCAGTACCGATTTTCGAAGGATGCCTTGAACTGTTCATAAGTTTCTGTTTGGTCCCGAACAATCGTACACCATTTGGATGCTGTTTCCTGGAAATGTCGACTTACAAAATCTATACGGTCTCTGTCGCTTAGGTTGCTCCCTATTGTTGCCATTTCTCGTTCACACTTTTGTAAAAATTCTATAGGGTTCTCCCATTTGTTGCCTTTAAAGCTGACCTTCTCTCGATCCTCTACTTTTGCTGCACAGATCATTATAGCACTTGGTCGTCTCTTGACCTCCGCTCGTAGTTTTTCTACCTCCTCTTGCAGTCCATCTTTCATGTTGTTAATTTCCATGGAGTGGTGCGTAGTTTTTCTAGTGACCTCCTCCACAGCTATTTCTACTGTCTTGGTCCTTAAAGTGAGTTCCTTTGTTCTGTTTGTGTTGTCCAGGATGCGCTCATTTAAGTCCTTGTTTTTGAGATCTTGCTCCTGCTTCGTAATTTTAAATTTTTCATTCCACTGTTCAGCCAGTTGTCTAATGTGTTCTTTTGTTTCACGTGTTGTATATTCATGCTGTTCTCTAAACTTGCTATCGATCTTTACAGCTTGTTCATTAAGTGACTGTTGAACACGCTGTTCGACGGCTTCAACGCGTGCAGTAAGCTCTGTTTTCAAAGTGTTACTGACGAGTTCTATTTTAGCTTCTAATCTCATATTATTACTATCTATATTACTTTCTAACTGAGTTTTTAATTCATCAATAGTGATTTCTAATCTATTACGACTATCTTCTACTTGAGTTTCTAATCTCTCTAATTTAACATTTACTTGAGTTTCTAATCTCATATTACTATCTTCTAATCTTCCTAATTTATTTTCTAATTTTTCATTGCTAATTTCTAATTGAGTTTTTAGTTCTGCACTATTTGTTTTCAACTCCTCTTGCAGTCGTTTAAACATCGTTTCGAAGTCCATTGTTGGTTGCTTCGTCATTGTAGACTACGGTGTCCTAACTGATTCGTTATACTAATTATGTGTTTAATTATTGGTCCACCGTGACTTTATATTTCTTTATTTATAATTTATTTTATTTATTTATCAGTATTAATTTCACAACTTTTTTTTTCTCTGTACTAAAATTTAACAATTTGTAATATTACTTATTACTTGAATTTACTATTATTTTTTTTATACAATACTTGTGCTAATTATTTATTTGACTTTATTTATATTCTGGGCACCATTTACTTGTAATGATAATTAACATATACCAGGCAACACGTTTTTTTTTTCTTCATGTCGGGCCCCACCGTTGGAAGCGACATTAATTATAGAATGATACTCTTAAACACTTACTTTTGCACATATGCTATTACTCATTTGTGCACACTTACCCACATCTCGAAGGTATACTCTTCTTCTGCAGTATTTACCTTGATGTTTCTCAGCTAGGTCGCAGGCTTTGGTAGTTGATTGAGGGTGGATAAGCACGTGAATATCGTAATACAAGTAAAGAGTACAGAGGATTTAGTACTGGTTGTGAAATTAGTACGACTTTGTTAATAAAATTGTATTCATTTTGTTCATTAATTAAAAATGCAAATTGTCATGTTATTAATTAGTGTGTGGGTTAACTAATATTGACCCTTATATTCACTTATACGAATATCGTATAATTATAACGTGGAAAAATCTTATCTCTTATATTCTAAGACACATTATACACAAACATAAGACATATATCACCTGGAATATTTACACAGACATATAACACATAACACATATATTATTTCAATGCGTGATTAACACGTACGAAATTGAGTATTAATATTGTTTTAGCAAATGTGGTTTCTCTTAAGTACCACTTAATTAAAAAAATAAATAATTAAACATTTATAAAAATTCTAATAGAGACCATTCTGTTACTTTAATTAACAATACTACTAATGTCTCAATTAATTAAAAATCTACAATTAAAGTAACTTTCATTCTTGATTTTACGTTACAGTTACTTGATTTTAATTATATAATAAAATTATAAGAATATAATAAAATATGGTTTCTCTAATTACCATTTATTTTTGAGATTGATAAGTTTTATATTCTTTGTTATAAATTCTCATTCTCTGAACTTTTATTAATTATTTATTATGCAAATAAAAATTATAATAATAGTTTATGTAAACTTGTAAATGGAATCTAGAGCCTTCTTTTGATAGACCTCAGGGTCATTTATAAAATTGAATAAATGTCTGACTTCACCTGCATATTTCTGCAACCATTTAACTGTTGTTACCGTCACCTGGACTCTCGAGTTTTGGATCCTCTTCCAGTATCACCTTCTCTGTCTCTGCATCGTTTGGAATTACTCTCTCCGTCTAATGGATGCTGAGTTCTGACGTGGACCTCTGGTCATGATGATGTGCGGCTGGATGTAGCTGCATGTGGCTGCCCCTTCGTCCTCTAGTATTTTGCTCTGGTTCCTCTACTCTCCTTGTCTTTTCCCTCGTGGATGTCTCGAAGTTCTACGTGGACTTCTTGAAGTTCATCGTCGACATTTCGACTCCTCGTAGTTTACGATATTATTGTCTTTTAAATAAATTGTGTATCACTAATTACTTCCACCGACGTACTGCCGGCTCCATCGCACTTCAAGTTATGTAATACAGTTTAAAACATTACTTAAACTTTGTAAAATTTATTGTGGCGAGATGCGTGGATTTCACGTACTGTCTGTTAATGATCTGAGAAAGCGTGTGTTGCTCGCTGGGGTTTTATACTCATGCCATCGTTCAATTCCTGTTGAAAACTGTTCGGACAAAGTTGAACAAGTCAGCGCGTCGATTTATTAACTAATTACAATCTACACATCTTTCTATGGAGCGCACATTTTTTTATAAATATTATTTGACAAATCGTTAGGTACATTAATAAACTTAATTTATGCAAATTATGAACATTAAGGTGTGTAAACTATGGAAGTTATGGCAAAATTTCACATGGTGGCTGAACGGTTCTCATGATCAAATACCTCTTAGTATCTAATTGTAGCGCCAGGTGCCAGCTTTTTAACTACATATGTCTCTGATTTGTGTGACTTCTGGTTTTCGTTCAGCACTTAAAAAGCTGTGTAAAATTTTCCACACTTGTATGCATAATTCAACTTGTTCTTCATTTACACACTAACACTAACACACACACACACAAACTGCTTAATCAAAGTAGCTATGATTTGTGCTATCTCGATTCTGTGCAAAACATTGCCATTTGCTAATAATTGCATATATATGAAAAGGTTCGGGAGTGGGGGCTATCATGTGATCTGCAGGTACCGACAGATCACATCTCCGGATGATTTCGGAGCCCACAGGTGCGGAATCTTGAGAGGGTATAAATTAAGGGTTATACTGAAAACCCGTCTCTTCTTTTCAAGACACAGTTGCAGTCGGACATGCTGTCCGTCGGCAGAACAGTTTTATTTTTTTTTCACGTCTCATTAACGAACTAATAAGACGTTCAACAATTAGGTTGACAATATTTCGGAAAGCGTAAAGTACCGGGACCATTTAAATCTACAAAGAGTATCTACGGAGAAGCTACCAGAGCGACGAGGGATGCTGGATGTTAGACGATGTTTTTTTACGCCTAACCGACGTTTAAGATCCACCTTGCAGCAGATAGCAATTCTCTGAGGCGGACCACACACTGCTGGAGAATGACGCTGGACTCTGGACATATCCAGGACCATGCCAAGCCAGGAGAAATGGAAAACCAACTCTGGACAACGCTGGACCCCGTCAATAAGTCGTAAGATCATCAAAACTCGAGGTGACATGCATAATGCATGTATAAATGATTTTTTAAAAGAGCTCATAAAGACTATATCAAAAGACAATAAATTAAAACAACGAAATAAGTTATAATTAGAAATAATATTTTAGAAATGTAGATAAATGTTTAGTCGTAAGAATGAGCGATCGCATATAAAGAAATAAAAAAAAGAATTTAAAGTTGAGAGAGTAGATTTTTGTTTATCAAAGTAAATAGTTAAATTGATTTGATATTTGCATTGTAGAAAAGAATAATTTTAATTTTTAATATAAAACAAATGCCAGTCTAAAAGTAATTAATATAAATTTAAATTTAATTTTTAAACATTGGTATAGACAGAGTGAGCTGAGGTCAGATCTGAATTAAAAGAATTCAATTCAGATTACATTTTAATTTTATCTGTTTCAGTAAATCAAATGGAATAAATGTCTAGATTAAGATTATTAACATGTCTAGATGTAAGAGGGGTTTAAATGTGTGTAACACCGTATAGTATAAGAGATAAACATTTAATAATGAGTGACACCGTGACCAAAGTTTATTAACGATGTTTATTATTTATAAGATTGAGTAAACAATAAATATGAATTTTTAAATACTCATAAATCTAATACTCTTATTATAATTACACCTGATATCGTTATACAACCTCCATAAATTACAGTATCTTAAACAGTCATCTGTAAAGTTGCATAACTTTGGCGTCCCAAAGAACTTGGGGCTCCTCAAACACAAATACATTTATATTTGCAATTTGTGTTGTTGTAATATATATATATATATATATATATATATATATATAATATATATAATTATATATATATATATCTTTCATATAATTATGTTATATGTGAAATATACATTTTTGAAATTTTCAGTGCCTGTTGAGTTTGTTACCGGAGAAAATACATCCTGAATATCGAAGTGGTGGTGAGTCCATTAGAAGACCAGTTTCATCAGGAGTGCAAGATTTTGAGACAGATAAGACCCTCTGGCCATTAAACAAACCTATACCAAAATTGGAGGCTCTGTATCAGTGTTCTGGTAAAAGTATACTTTTTCCTACATTTCACACACACCATGGTAAACATATTGGTCGTGGTTTTGAAGTGATAATATCTTAGTTTTGAACTGAGAATTCTTGTGTTAGAGATTCTAGAACTTTAACTCACACTTTCTCACAGTTTGTCGAGTTTTCCCATATTTATAACCAGTCTCTGGCATGCACGCGCGCGCGCACACACACACACACACACACAGGGTAGTATTGAAGTGAAAATGACAAAAACAATCTTGCCAATTACAAATTGTTTACATAAAATAATTTTTCTCTGTACTTTGAAATTTAAATTAAGTGTAATGTGTAAAGGAAATTATTACTATTTGGAAGAGCATATTATTATTAATTATATCATATTTGGTCAGATCTGTATGATCCAACCATCTATAAAATTTGGGCCATCTTAGTATGACCCCGATAGTTGAAAGTCACATGAGCTGTAACATCGTCTGATAACTAACTGGAACTATGGAAAGGTATCAGTGTTGTCAGTGCCTGTGCAGCACTGAGTTAGCAAGAATAAAAAAAAAAAGTTAAAAAAGTTTGTTATATGTAATGGCCACAACAGTAGTTTATTTGCACGTTGAGTCTGGTGCAGACGTATACTATATATGAGGCTTTGTTGAAAAGTTTGTGGAGAAACGTTTATAGCTTAGGGGAGAACTAAAATTTCCAGTGTATTGTAGGATCCATATTTTGTGTAAACACCCGATTTACAAATCTACCTGACAATTTATTCATTGTTTATCAACTGTTCGAAATTTACATGGCATTTGTGTTTGGAGAAATGGACAAAATCAGACATTATAATTGTGATTGAATTCTTTGTTAAAAAAAGGTCTAGTGCCAATGGAAATTCACAATGAAATAGTAAATGTGTTAAGAGATACTGCAGCTTCAAAAAAAATCCTTTGTAACTGGCCACTTGAGTTTAAATGTGGTTGTACGAACACTGAAGATGATCCCTGTAGTGGGCGTCCCAAAAGTGCAACAACTCTAAATACAGCACCTGCCTTACACAAAGTTTTTTCATACCAGGTTCGTGGGTTAAAATATGATACACATGCTCATGTAAGATATCTACGATCTCAGCAATGTTATCCACTCTCAGTTGCCAGTCTTCCAACACCGTGTATACATTTTTTTTGTTACATTTTGATGTCCAGTCTGTGGGAGAAATACACTCTGATATTAATGCACCTATTTATAAATTTTCAAAGGAAGTTAGCAGAATATTGAAAGAGAAATATAAATTTGGGACAAAATACAACATAGAAAATAATGTAAAATTGATAGAAAAATTGATAGAAAATATTAGAATGAATGAAAATACAAAATTGATATCACTGGATGTTAAGGACATGTTCACCAATATTACATTAAATAAAGTTATTAAGTTAATAAAAAATAATAATATGGGAGAATACAAGTACGAGTATAAAAAAGAATTGGTTAAAGTAGTTAAAGAATGTCTAAATCAAAACTACGAGGTTTTAGGTTTAATAACAAGTTTCATATACAGAAAAAAGGATTACCTATGGGATCTTCATTATCCCCTATTCTTGCAGAAATATACATGAATGGTTTTGAAAAGCAATTTATAAATTCCACTAGGTACAAAGACAATATAAAATTATGGACTAGATACGTTGACGATGTATTAGTAATTTGGGAAAGAAGTATAGAAGAAGTGTATGCGTTTATAAATTAGGTAAATAATAAGGATACAAACTTACAGTTTAAAGAAGAGATAGGAGGTAAGAAAATAAATTACTTAGATTTAAACATAGAATTTAAAAATAATGAAAAACTACAGTTTAGGATATTTAGGAAAGAATCGTATTCTGATATAATTATACTGAGAGACTCTCACCACCCTTATAGATATAAAATGGCGGCAGTCAATTCATTTTGTTATAGGGCTCAGAAGTGTTAAAAAGAGACACTTCTCTTTTAAAAGAAGGAGTTTGTTTTAAAAGAGACAGAAACAAAAGATAGGGAGATAAAAACGATAAAGGGAATTGTAAGGAATAATAACTATAACACCAACATAATGGATAAAATTATGAAAAGTATTAACATACAAAAAGCTAAAATAAAAACAGAACAAAAGAATTATGCAGGGTCATTGACATACATAGGATCACATACCAGAAAAATTATAAAATGTTTTAATAAATATGGAGTAGATATAGCTGTTAAAAAATGTGAAACGGTATTTGATAAGATAATGAATAAAAATATAGAAAAAATCCCTGTATTACAGAGAAGCGGAATTTATAAATTAAAATGTAAAGAATGCAACAAAGTGTACCTAGGTGAGACAGGACACAAATTTGTATGCAGGTTGTCTGACCACAAATGTGGAGAAGGTAATAGAAAACGAATTTGTTATATGCAGGACATTTCATAGAAGAGAACCATAAGTTTGTTAATCCTTTGGAAGACTATGAAATTTTAAAAGTAGTAAATAACACAGTTGAAAGGAAGCTTAGGGAGGAGATAGAAATATTGAAAGAAAGAGAAAAAGGGTTAGACAATTTATGAATACTAAAACTAAATTTGATAATGAAGAAATCTTTTATAATATAATTAAGAAGTAAAATATAGAGGACGGATAGATAACATTAAGAATTAAATTGCATAAAAACATGGATGTTTTTGAAATAAGGGTGAGTAGCTGCACCCACAAGTGAATGGGAAAGGCTTTACAACGTTAGGTTTTAAAAAGAATGTACACACACGCACACACACACAACACACAAACACAAGGAATGTGCTAGAAAAATATGTACCGTAACTGTACAGATAGGGGTGACAGGGCTCGGAGGTTGGGAAGGGACATTTGACTTATAACTTGTTTGCGGGGGTGTGTGTGGACAGTGGGGTGGGTGGGGGTGTCAAGTGTTTTGGTTTTATTCTCTTGTTGTTATTTCCAATCTGACAATGAGGTGAGATGCTTGAAAGCGCTAATTGGAATATTTTTTCTATAGTGGTTTGCAACAGTGAATTTCTGTCAGTAATATTTTGTTATGCCATTGGTGATATGGTTTTCTGTAGATATTTGTAGTGTTTTAACATTTCTGCTGAATTTGCCCTACTCTTTACATTGTGGACCAGATACTCAGCAGCAGTGCTTTAAATTGTCAGACTTACAATTATAACTGACACAAGTGCAGACGTCAGTTTGCAGCAGTGTTGTAAATGCAGTGTGTGTGTGTGTGTTTAAACTGACTATGTCAAATCCAGATCTGCCAAGCGTGAGATGTGTTTAGTGATCTGATTTCTTTGTATACATCATCACCAACTGGTTTCAATTTATAGTGAAGGTGTTATGCGCAGGCTGAATATGGCAACTTATACTTTAAAGTGAGTAGAAATGATGTTCATGATGAAGAAAAGATGGAAAGTCATCCATTACCACTTACGAAACTATTAAAAAAAATTAAAGAATAATTTCATGTTGATGGGTGTTTAACAATTGACAAACTTTATAAACTGTGCCTAGAGCTATCTAGAACTGTTATTTATGAATTGGTTGTGGAAAGATGAGTCCTTCAACAAGTATGGGGTGCAGCAGGCATTTGCAAGAAAAATCAAGTAGTTGAAGTATAAAAATTTCTTGCATACTATGAAGATCAAGTTGTTGATTCTCTGGACTACATTGTGATAGTAATTGAAATGTGCACTCTCTTGTATACCCATGATAATAAGCAACAATGCAACACCACCACACATGTTCACCATAGTAGAAAAATTCAAAATGTCACCAATTGATATGAAAATCTTGGCAACACTTTTTTGGAACTGGAAGGGAACTTCTTACTGACTTTCTGTCTCTAATAAGTGCCACAAATGCTACTGTTAGAAGGCATGCTGTGTCTTGATTAAGAGAGCAGGCAAGATATATCTATGACATCAGAATCAAGAAACTTGTTCGTAGTTTACTAAATGCATTTGAACTCCATGGTGGCTTTGTTGACAAATAACAAAGATATGTTTTAAAGGCATTCAAAAGTCAATAAAATGCTATGGACAAATTTTTTGGATTTTATATCATGTTCTGCATGTCACTTGTAACAAACTAACAGTACAGTCCTATCAACATCTGTATCTTAATTTTTATCTTTCAGTAATTTTTAGCAAGAGTGTTTCAAGAGTGACCAGTGTTTCTTAAATATGAACAAAATGTTTGCAGTACAAAGTACCATGCTGTAACAGGGCAAGTAACCTGATAGCCTTCTACCTTTGCCTTAGTGACACATCTGATTTGCTTTTGGGGGTCACAAGATGTATTCAAAAAAAGATCACAAACAATGCATTGCAACTATTGGGCACACCTAGCAATGGTTTTTGACAACAAACTGCCATTTATTCTGTTCCGCTATAAGCATTAGTCTTTAAGCTATATCAAATTGAGTTGGGAACATGTGCATGCTGTCTGTTGTGTTTGTGACAAAGTGGTTAAGAAAGACCTTGAAGAACAACATGTGAGTATGAAACAATACTAGGTCAACACATTTGCTGCGGAGCCTAAAAATATGGAATAACCTGAAAAGCTAAAAATTGTTTTTGATGAAAGTTTCTGCTTTAAATCCCCATAGTATATGTAAAAGATATATTTCCAAACGTACTTCACCAATAAAATGATATCACTTCCTCCTGGTCACCAGTGAGGGCTCCACTCTCCACAAATGTTCAGCTGAACTAAAATTGCCTGAATCCTAAATTATGCTGACTATTGTTCTTATTTGACCACACTTATGTGCTATTAGCACTAAATTATACTACCAAAATTTTTTTCAAAATGTTTTTACTACTGATATACGTTCACTAATAAAAAATTATGCAATGGGCTGAAATGTGAAAAATATTTACTATTACTATTATGTTATTTTTTATTACTACTAGTAAAATTATTATTTTGTATTCATTGCTATGTGTATTATTATAATTTTTTATAATTATCTGTATAATTATTAAAACAATCCCTAGGGTGTAGGCTGGGTTCGCCGGGACAATCATCACAATAACAGACAGACTTTTCTCACTTTTCTGCACATTGAACAGTCTTTTCATTTTATGCGGTTCTGATTGTTGCATGATTCACATTTTTTTTGTAGTGTGTGCTGTTTCTACACTTTTGCGATGCTTGTGACATGTTATTGAGTGGAGCTACTGTTTCTGGAAGAAGATCGTGTATCATCTGTACCTGGAAGTCATACAAGTACACATATTCTTGCCTTGAGTATTATAACGTTATTTCACGTCGATGTATGATCGTTAAGTCCACACGTTGTTGGTGTCAATTTTATAACGAAACCTTGGTTCCCGTTCTTATTCAATCGTCTCTTTTTGCAATTCTCAAATAAACGATGTCGTACTCTCAACGTACATTTTATAATGTACCTCTTTTTTTATTTATCGCCCGTGTTATTTGGCCACACGTTGGATGCGTCAATTTTATAACGAGACGTCGTCCGCCTAATTTGTAAAAGTGTAAAAGTATTCTGAGTACTCTCAAGGTCTTACCAAGTCGTCGTCAATTTTAAACGTATCTCACGCAGACTACGTCCATCGCGAACGCACGAATAACCAGTTCTGATATCCTTACCTGTCCTTATTTTATATATTTATTTCCCGAATGGCGCCAAATTGTTTTTTAGAAAACAATTAAAAGATTCAAATTAGTTTGTCTCCTGTACGGTGATGATGAATTCGAATTACCTCGTAGACTGGCGGAAACTCGAATTTCGCTTGTCTTTGGACGTGTTGCCAACATAAATTTTTGGCAAAGAATTCTATTCTCCGCTAAAGAACACAAACTATATAATACAATTTCAATAAAAACAAAGGACAGATAGTAATGATTCGTACTTGTTTATTTGAGTCTAAAATTTGCTAATTCTTGATAACTTTTGTACAATAGAGAGTATTATAATAAAGTTTCGCCCCGGCAACAAATTAATTTTCACTCAGCTGAGAGCAACGGTGGCAGCAGTCGTTTTACGCCACAATGGCTAGCGTTTTTATTTACACATGTTATTCTGCCAATGAGTTCTTTTGTAACGGTACAGAATTGTGAGCCACCCCAGTTTAATTTTATATTAATTAAAATCATCATTTTAAGCACTTTCCAAATTGCCAGACTTTCACCTGTGGGGAGCCCCAATGCAACATACATACAGTCAGCCTAAACAATTGCCCAGACGGATTGCGTAACCACCCAGCAGCAGGCTTGTGTGAAACCCAGTCTGCAGTTTGTCATCAGATAGTGCACAACACACAGTAGTAAGCAGCTTCAGACAGTAAAGTGTGCAATTTAAATTTAAACAGTGGCCTCGGGCGTGCAAGATAGGCCTAGAGTAAATGGGCCTATCTTATAAAAATATAAAAACATAATAAGTGGCTGCTGCAATTTAGGGCAGCGCGGTCATCTACTAAGCGCTCGAGCAACATAAAGTCGGCCGACAAAACTTTACCAAAAGTGTAATTTTGGTACTAAACTCAAATATGTTAAAGTAAAGAAGTCTGAGTGTACTGTGACATCAAAAATATTCATAAATGACAGTTCGGAGTCATACCGTGAGTAACCTATGACGGTGATGAAACTGTGAAAAACGCCGTGGATTGGTTAAGTACCCTTCTCAACATTACAAAATCAATTTTATAAATCCATGAATAAAAATAAACACAGAGCTCTAAGAATGGGGTTAAAAGATAAAAATGTAAAAAGTATGAATGAGTGCGTGAGACAAAGTACTGGTCACTAAACATTTTAAAACCTTGTTGTAGTCATAAAAATATAGTAATTGTAAGAATTTTTTTATTCAGATATATCGATACTTTACATGTGATTTCCATATAACAGGAAACTAGAGAAACTTTTGATCAATGTAGTAATCAACCACGTTATTGCATAGCTGTAAAACTTTATATAATTTCATTAAATAAAATCCAAGTAAGTTATTTTAGCCAGAATAAACTGTGTTATTATATTTCGTAACGCCAACCTAAGTAACCCTGTTTGCAGTTGTTTTCGTCTGTACGACTTTGGACCTATCCCGGAAGGTAAGAGTAAGATATTATCTATTTGCAGTAAATAAATACAGTTACATTGGCCCCGAACAAGGGACCCGAGTATTATATATTTGTCATAAATACAGAAAGTTACATTGGCCCCCGTACAGTGACGCGAGTGTAGGTTACAACTTACATTCGCCAGACCTAACCAAGCTGCAGAACGGGTTGTTTGGGAGTGAGGGCGATTATCAGTATAAGTATATAAATTGTGTATAAGTAAATACTTGAAAACATGGAAAACACTATTGATTTAACTAGCACTAGTGCTGAAAATCAGATAAAAACAATAGTAACCGAAACGGTAGTAAATGAAAATATGCCAACTGAGTCGGCCAATAAAGGCGATTCAGGTATTCAGACAGAGTCACTGTCAATCAGTGACAGTAATGTAAACGAATCTGTATTAATTAATGAGGGGGGAGCAACTTCCACCCCTATTACAATTAAAACAAATATAAAAGAAAAAGAGATGTCCATGAATGACTTATTTAAACTTTTAAGTAAACGATTTGATAGTAATGATGATAAATTTGATGGTATAAATAATCGTTTAGACAATAACGATATAACATTGAATGAAATGAAAAGTGACTTTAACTGCAAATTAGAAGTACAGAATAACAAATTGAATGAAATTAAGACCGAAATCAAAAGTGAATTTAATTGTAAATTTGATGTACTTAAATTTGACATTGATGAAGTAAAAACAAAATGCGAAAATAGTTGTAATGAATTGAAACGAGATATTGAGAAAATAGTAGAGTCAGTAGCAGAACAGATTAAAAGTAAAAATACAAATGATGACAATAATGTCGAAAATGAGAATATAATTAACAGTGTGGTAGTAGAGAGTAAGAACAATGATATTGAAAATGGTAATGTGATTGAAAGGGTGGTATCAGAAAGTGATACGTTGAAAATAGATAGTGAAACAGTAAGTGAGAATGAGAAAATGATAAGTTGTAATGAAGTAATAATTAGTGTTGATGAATTAGAAAAAGAATGGAAAGAAAGAGTAGATGAATATGGAGGGCAGAGGGTAAATGTTCCCCTTATTTGTGATGAACCAAGGTGTTCAAAAATGTTATTATTGGAGGGCAAGAGACCCTTATTAGTGAAAGATTTGAATTGTTTCCCTTTTTTGTATAAATTAGTACCCTCTGTGTGGAATGATGTTGAAAGTAGGATATGGTGTTATGATGAGAGAGATTTAGATGGAGAGTTGTGTGTTGATAAAGAGATAGAATTATATAAACTAATGAGAGATTATAATGAGTTGAAAGAGATGCTAAATGATTTGAAGTACTTACCTGTTAAAATAGAGAGTGAGAATTGTTTTGTTGATACAGTTTTAAATAATAATAATTTACCTTATGATGAAAAAGTAACTGACTTGATAATGAATGTAATTACTGATGGCGATTTAACAAAAACACTTAACGCAGACTGGATGCATGATTATTTTGGTATAACGGATAAGGTAAAATTGTCTGGTTATGACACACAAAGTAACCATTTGTTTGTCAATAAAACTGAACAGTGTTATATAAAACAAAGAGTTAATCTGGGACGATGGAGGTTAGACTATAAGACAATAAAAGACAGTTATACACATTTTGTTTTATGGTCTTGACCTCGCAACCTTGGACAATGAAGTGTGATTTAACTGAATAATTATTGCTGAAGAATTGTAAATACATGTGTAGTGAAATTAATTGTATGTATTACAAAATGTTAGATAAACAATGTATGTAGCAGAAATTGTTGTGATGATAATAATAATATTAATATTTTGCAGCTTAAATAAATAACAAAAATAATTGGGAAGAAGATAATGAATGAGTTGTAATTATTGCAATGAGTGAAAGTAATTAAAATGTTGTGTTTTCAATAATTGATCTAATTAAAGTAATTTGAAATGTTTAAATATTTCGCTTGACTTAAACGTTATATGGTTGAATTTGTCTAATGGATTTAAATTGTTTTATGAGATTTGATATTAATGAATAAATGTTAAATTGTTTGTATGAAATAACATTGTTGTTAAATGTTTCAGAGGTTATGCGGAGATATTGGTGGGTGTGTGTGGTGTGTATTTTGTGTTCAGGTCAATAGGTGGATAATGTACTGTAAGTATAAAGCTGATAATACCGATTAGATAGAATAAAATGTGTATAGGGGTGAAAAGATTGGATTCAATAATATAAATAAATTGAGATAAGGGTATTAAATAGAAATTGTAATTCAAAGAGAAATAATAATTGATAGGTGAATTAAAATTATATTTGGTTTGAATTGTAAGAAATAGACATTGATAAATATGTTATCTAAAAGATTTATAAAAAATTGAATTGTGAAGTACAGGTGTTAGTATGATGTAACCATGAATGTTGAAACTGAGAGTGTTTACAACACCAGCCTGGCAGACTAGTGTTTATGTAAACAGGTGTTGAAGTTGATAACTGTTGTAGCCTGATGAATCAGTACTCTGATGAGTAAATCCTATTATGAAACAAAAGAAATGTAAGATGTGTTGAAATGGAGGTGGCTTTTTATTGTAATACCATTAATATTTTGCTTTGAACAAATAAAATAATAATGAGGTAATTACTGCAACTCAGTGTTTGAGAAATTAAATACAATTGGTAATTAAATTAATTAAAAAGATGATTTTAATAATGAACTTGTAATAATGAACTTAAACTTTATTTTCATTCGAATTCAAACTGGAATTATAAATTAAATACTAATTGATAACTTAAACATAATGATTAAAATAGTTAGTAGACTGTAAGATTATATTATTATTTTAAACTAAAGCCAGTACTTTGCAAATAACAGAACCAGTACTTTGTAAAGAATGAGCCTGTATGGCCAAGAGGAAACAAATCAGTCGTGGGATATGGAGTAATGGAAGGCCGTTTATTAAATTTGAATTGAATGATCTAGAGTCAGGCGATACTGTGGTGGGTATCGGTCCGAGCTTATGGTGGTGGGATCTCGGGTAGAGAAGTCCCGTAAGATCGGATGGGTGCTGCCGCAGTCGTCAGACTAGGGGGGTAAGAACCCATGATTTTAGTAGAGTATTCAGGGGGGTTGCGGCGCCATATCCTCACTGATCCTCTCAGTTTTAGGCAATAAGAGTTTGAACGCTTCGGCTTTCAACCTCTTATTGGGGGGGTATTGTAACGGTACAGAATTGTGAGTCACCCCAGTTTAATTTTATATTAATTGAAATCATCATTTTAAGCACTTTCCAAATTGCCAGACTTTCACCTGTGGGGAGCCCCAATGCAACATACATACAGTCAGCCTAAACAATTGCCCAGACGGATTGCGTAACCACCCAGCAGCAGGCTTGTGTGAAACCCAGTCTGCAGTTTGTCATCAGATAGTGCACAACACACAGTAGTAAGCAGCTTCAGACAGTAAAGTGTGCAATTTAAATTTAAACAGTGGCCTCGGGTGTGCAAGATAGGCCTAGAGTAAATGGGCCTATCTTATAAAAATATAAAAACATAATAAGTGGCTGCTGCAATTTAGGGCAGCGCGGTCATCTACTAAGCGCTCGAGCAACATAAAGTCGGCCGACAAAACTTTACCAAAAGTGTAATTTTGGTACTAAACTCAAATATGTTAAAGTAAAGAAGTCTGAGTGTACTGTGACATCAAAAATATTCATAAATGACAGTTCGGAGTGATACCGTGAGTAAGATTTAAAACAAGATGTTAAATAAAGTACACCACCTTACATTTGTGGTACTTATATACTAAAAAGGTTTACATGAAATTCAACTCTTTGTGTTTAAAAGTGTGTGTCAAATTTATAGGCTTCAGACATAGGTTATCTTACAGTTACATACAGTGTGAATAAATATGATCCATTAATCCTTGAAAGAATTTGGTGTTCAAAGTTCAGTGTGAGAGTTATATATTGTGAAAAAAGTTAATCTGTTTTAGTTCGTAATTATTGATAATTTAATTTATACTTAACAAAACAACGTTGTTTTGGTTATGGGTCGTCAGGATTTCTTCAAGATTGTGATAGTACTTTCTTTAATTTTCAATGGTATGGTTGCTGTCTCCTTCTGGCGTCTGTTTCTTTTTATTCAATTTTTATTTATTTTTTAATTTTAAAATTTTGTTTATTGTTCCTCCTTGAGTTGCTGGAACTATGGTTGACTTCTTGTGTTCATTTTACTTTCATTTATATCTGGTTTTCTTCTTTATTGGCCTTTAATAGAACCGCAGTCAATATAGCGTCTGTACCGCTGGATAGTTAATAATGTAACTCTCGTTTCATAACGGTGAAAATTATAATAAGGTTTTGTTATGGCAACCGCTTATACTCTCACTGGTTAAACACATTTGAACCTATTGTTATAAATCCTGGGTTTCTGTTCAAAATGAAAAATATTTTATAATGGTTATTGTTCCTTGGTGATATTACCAATGTATGAAATATTAACATAGATGTCCCTATTTTCTTTCAAAGATCAAATTGACATCTCACAAGGCTGGTCTAGGTCATGTATTAACGTTTTTGTACAAAATTTCTAATACTATGTTATTACATATTTCACTTATTTATACTGTTTATTACAATTCTGACATATTATTATTGTTAGTTAATGGTAATCACATAATTTACTTGGTCTTATTATTCAAATACAATATTCAATTGTTTACAATTGGTTTTCTGAAGTTAGGCAGCTATGTCATTTATAGGCCTAAACTGTAACATCTTACAATTTCTTATTTTGCTCTATTTAAACATTATTTATTAAATACATGTGTTCTGCTTATTTTCATTTCGCACTTATTGGCTTTTGAATTACTTTGAAATTGTTTTACCATCGATTAGTGTTATTATACTTTTACCAAATTATTTCTTATCTGATATTTTTTCTTTTCTATTTATATAATAGTGATTAATCTGTTGCTTTTTAAGTTTATATCATTGCTAGTTTATTCCTACTCCCATTTCTCACACACCTATTTAACACTTAAATCTATTAACAAAACGTAATATAGAAATAATTTAATGGTCTGTCTATTGTTCAGCCATATTCCTTCTTATTAATTACAATTGTTATATTGTATTTTATTTCTTGAAATTAACATACTCCTCATCTCTTTATAATATCATTACATACATAAAAAATACAAACATATTACCTTAATGTTATGCCTTCTTGGTTTATACTCCTATGAACACCAAACAAATAAACTAATTTTCTTTAAACTGACAAAACTGTTTACCATACATTAATCTTATTTTCCTCAGTTCAGTTTCTTCAACACAATTTAATTTACTGTATTTCTTTCTGATTGAATAAGTAACGTATCTATTGTTATTGATGTCTCTTTGC
The DNA here is from genome assembly GCA_034769895.1 of Magicicada septendecula. Taxonomy (NCBI): domain Eukaryota; kingdom Metazoa; phylum Arthropoda; class Insecta; order Hemiptera; family Cicadidae; genus Magicicada; species Magicicada septendecula. The sequence goes on along the minus strand of CM068368.1, from coordinate 258,588,262 downwards.
ATCAACATTAACTGTTACAAAGACATAGGGATCTTTTGTAACTAATACCAAAATTGGCAAGCTCCTTACTCATTGAAAAGCATAATTAGGAATTATTATTATTGTTATTCCAACATTGTTTTTTAATCTTTTTGGTTGAGTACACTTATATTTGCACTGACTGAACTCATTAATTTCCACAGTCCTGCCTGTTTGATTAGTTATTATTATTCCTCACTTATCACATCACTTTTACTATTTATGGTTATCACTCCCTACCTATCTCTCACTCTTGGTTTCAATGATATTTTAAACACACATTTATAATTATTCTTTCAACATTTTGTATCTTACTTTCTTATTATAATAAGGTTCTTAACAACATACTGTATCTACTAATAATTGTCTTACTTATTTCTTATGGTTAGTGTACTTTCTTTATTATTGTTTTATTCATGGTTAGTTATTATATTTGTTTTACTCATTTGTGCCTTTTATCATTAATTTGTCTTTTCTCATCTTATTGTCTTTATCTGGCCAATCTCTGGGGTTGGGTCATAGTCATTTGTTTGTCAGTCTAGTTTATTCATTTATTTATTATTCTTGTTTACAATTCTCCTTTCTTCTTTCTTAATTCCATTTTATGTATTTTTCATTATTATTCATTAAATTATTTTACCTTTTATCATTTATCTAATACTTGTGGATACCCTATAGGGTCTGATTTCTGCAACGTTATAGTATTCATTTTATATAAAATATGGCTGTTCAAAAGTTTCATTTGTAGTACATGTACAAATATTTTTTTGTACCACCGCAGAGTTTTTCTTTCACAAGGGTAGTATGAATGATATTGGTTGGTGCAATCGACACCTTTCATAAAGGCGTTATATTTTATGTTCAGCAACAGTTTTTCAGCTGTTGTTGTGTTTTTCTGTTGAGGAATGTGGACATTACATTTTCGTGCTCAGTAGACGTTACGACCCGCCTGTCTTTACACTCTCCAATCATCACACCATTGGCATATGTTGGATACTTGTCTCCTGTATTCAGATTTTTCAGACACTTCAGGTGGATTGTGTTTTCTATTTGCCCATAAAGTCCTGGTAAAGGACGTATTTTGGGCAAGGAATTTTGATGCAAGGACGAAACTATTACAAAAATTATCCATGTTCACAGCATGGCCTCGACGGAGTTTTCCTTCAAACAGGTTCATAAAAACTTTTATAGTATGGTCTTTGCCGCCTAGGTAATCATCCTTCCCATCGTAAATAAGAAATTTTAAAATCAGCCCATTGGGCTCAGACAAACTGTACAATTTGATGCCATACCTAAGCCATTTACCCGTGATGTATTGGAGGATTAGTAGATGCCCCCTCCACAGCACCAATGCTTCATCAAGGGAAGTTCTTTGCCAGGATAATAAACCAAATTCATGATGTTATTAAAATCATCGATTAGTGGGCCTACTTTCCATTACCGATTGACAGGATTGTCACGTCTTTATTGAAGTGTAGACACCTCAGAATATACAGAAACCAGTCCAACTCATGCACTCTCTGACGCATGGTATGTTGAAGAACTGACGAATTTTCCAGTGATCCTGTATTTTGTTGATGCTAGTGTTACCGTGTGCAGTAGCAGACCAATAAACGTTGTTAGTTCGTTCATGGTTATTTCTTTAAGAACAGATACCCAGCCTTTATCATTTTCTTGGCTATGTTTTTCAGCATACCAATTTGTTTCTCTGACCATATTAAAAAAAAAAAACAAATAAATAAATAAATAAAATTACATTCACAAGTGCCAAAACATAGTCTGTGGGTTTAGCATTGAGTGTGAAATTATGTTGTATTCAGTTTTGCTCCATAATAAAAAGAATGTTTCTGAGACCTGCAGTCATGTCACCAAACAGGATTATGTTCAATATGAACGTCATCCTCCTTGTTTTCATAGGAGGAAACGTCCTCATTACTGCGATCACTGTCAGAAATACTAACTGACAGGTCATCTATATCGTCGAAATCGTCTAGTAGATCTATGGCCTCACATAAAGTAGGCACCATTATTAACAACTATATTAAAAACAAAAAATAAAAATAAAACAGAAAATGTTGGTGGTAATCTAAAAATACAATATTTACATGCTAAATTGACTGTACAATTGGCGAGGTTAGAATGTATAACCTGACGGACTCTCTCACTTGCGGATACACAGTAGGCATAATGCCTTTGACAGTGTAGTGAATTAAATATAACACTAAACAAAATACCATAAACTTCTGGTCACGAAACCATGTTGTACATAATATAAAGAGATATGGCCAGAAGCGATAAGCAGCAAAACAAACAGTTACAGCTGCCACTGAGATCACACTGATTGGTTGAAAGGTGTTGGTGCCGAACCCTCACTTGTGATGACTCTGCAGCGAATGTGTTAAAACTTTAGAGAGACATTCTGATTGTTCAACAAAGTATATGGGAAGCCTGTATGATGAGTTGAATGATTATTTTAAATGTTTTTAAAGAGGGCAAAAAGATTGTTCAGTGTAGACCTAAGCAGTGTCAAAGAGCATAGGAAGGGAACTCATGATATGGTAAATTGTTGGCATCAGTATAAGACAGTAAAATTAAATTTGTATAGAAAACTTGAGTGCATCATATTGCTAAAACATTTGTGCTGTGTTTTGTACTGGTGATCAGGAGGAGACCCATTTTAAAATTGATCAGCATCTGCATACTAATGCAATTGGTAATGACAACTTTTGAATATAATGGGAATTTCTCTGTTAATATTTTACCAAATTTGCAGGAAAGTTTCACACACACACATTGTATTAAGATGTTCATTCTTGCTTTGTTACACATCTGCTGGACGGCATTTGCATGTACCCAGTACAGTGTGTGTAGCTCAAAGACTGATCATCATTATGGGATGGGGTAATGGCATTCCATTGTCAAAGATAATAGCACTTAATTGTGGAGCTGGCTCTGTGCACAGGTTGACATACTATACAGATAGTTTTTTTGAACTCATATGTTCATATGTATTCTATATTAAAGAACTCAAACTTCCCTGTTTATGTCTTTCCCAAACTAAAAATTTGTGGATCAGTTGGTTGGTTATTACAAAATAACCCTCAGCCTCAGCAGAAGTCTACAACATCTTTTGTCACCTGGTCTACATGAACCCTATGCAAGGATTTTAATGAGTTTGTTACTGGTACCTACACATTCTTTTATCATTGGCTAGATATCACACTGGACTTGTGTCCAACACAAAAATGTTAAAATACTGTTATGAGTAATACGAAATATATCTTATATATAAGAATACCTTGTGAAAGCAGCCAGAAATAAAATGAGACATTCATTACCCAGCAACTAGCGTACTTAGTGTGTAGAAAATATCCTAATATTCATTTTTTAATTTAGAATTTAAACAGTGATGAAGTTTGTGTGTGCACGTGTGTTTTGATGAAGTAAATGTTTAACAACGCATTTTTTTACAGGAGAGGCCCAGTATGTAAATGATATTCCATCTTTACCAGGTGAATTGCATGGTGCACTTGTTCTTACAAATGTTGCAAAAGGAGAATTAGGAAAAGTAGATGCATCAGAGGCACTTGTAAGTGTTTATTTACTTGTAGCTTGTTCATAGATTGTCATACACATTCTTCAGACAATAAAAGTTCATGTATCCTATCATCATTGACGTGTTCTAAATCAATGCTTTCTGTACTTGATTTCTGAATCCTATGATAATAGAGATCTGCTGGTGCTTGTTCAATTTTCCATCTTAATGATTCATGTTTGCCCATGTACAAAAAGTTAGTCATAATTACTTTTAAACACACACACAAATTTATAATACAATATATTGTTATGCAATGGAACATTCTTCATCAATGGAGTGTGTTGTTCTATGTGTTTCTCAGCTATCCCAGCAGAGCCTAGCTGGAATGTTTGTGTGCGTACATATTGCTAATTTGAAAAGAAAGACAATTACATGACACTTATCATGCGACAACAATCGAGGCTGTTCCAGACCACACCGGTCCTCTCACTGTGTTTAAGGCCAGACACAACACTGTTTCTAGTGGATTTGAGAGCGCCTGTAAGAGACACTTGTTTAACACATCACCCAAAAAGTGACAGATTATTGTTACATCTCAGCGGTTTATAAAAATATCGGTATGGAGAACCATACATGACTTCCATATTCTAAGATTTATATTTAAATCTTAATATCGCCTGCCAAGCGCGATATATTTTCTCTTATACATGATTTACATTAAAATGAAAAAATTTTAATTTTATTGCTTGGCAACAAAATTATTTTATTTTTAACAATTACCATTGTTTGAAAAAGTTTAAATAAATTTTCAAGTACTTTACTCTTGTTAAAACGTAAAAGGTTGCAGGTAAACTACCCCTTCCCCTTAACCGATCTTCACCAAAATCAAAAGTCCTTGAGACCTCTACAATTCAGGGACGTATGCAAAAAATTATTTGATTCTGTTTGAATTTGCGGCTGTTATCGTTTGCCATAGAAAATACGCTTGATAAAAAAACGTTGCAGGTAAACTACCCCTTTCCCTTAACCGATCTTCACCAAAAACAATAGGTCTTGAGTACTCTACAAATCAGGGCTGTATGCAAAACATTATTTGATTCTGTTTGAATTTGCAGCTGTTATCGTTTGCCATAGAAAATACCCTTGTTAAAAAAATGTTGCAGGTAAACTACCCCTTTCCCTCAACCGATCTTCACCAAAAACAATAGGTCTTGAGAACTCTACAATTCAGGGCTGTATGCAAAATATTATTTGATTCTGTTTGAATTTGCGGCTGTTATCGTTTGCCATAGAAAATACGCTTGATAAAAAAACGTTGCAGGTAAACTACCCCTTCCCCTTAACCGATCTTCACCAAAAACAATAGGTCTTGAGTACTCTACAAATCAGAGCTGTATGCAAAACATTGTTTGATTCTGTTTGAATTTGCGGCTGTTATCGTTTGCCATAGAAAATACCCTTGTTAAAAAAATGTTGCAGGTAAACTACCCCTCCCCCTCAACCGATCTTCACCAAAAACAATAGGTCTTGAGAACTCTACAATTTAGGGCTGTATGCAAATAATCTTTTGATTCTGTTTGAATTTGCCGCTGTTATCGTTTGCCATAGGAAATACCCTTGTTAAAACATAAAATGTTACAGGTAAACTACCCCTTTCCCTTAACCGATCTTCACCAAAAACAATAGGTCTTGAGAACTCTACAATTCAGGGCTGTATACGAAACATTATTTAATTCTGTTTGAATTTGCGGCTGTTATCGTTTGCCAAAAAAAAAATTTCCCTTGATAAAAAAAAAACTGTTGCAGGTAAACTACCCCTTTCCCTCAACCGATCTTCACCAAAAACAATAGGTCGCGAGTACTCTACAAATCAGCGCTGTATGCAAAAAATTATTTGATTCTGTTTGAATTTGCGGCAGTTATCATTTGCCATAGAAAAAAAATCTACAGACAGACAGACAGACACACAGACACACACACAGACACTTTTCGGAAAACGACTTTTTTTCATGTTTTGAGTGTAGTAGAATCAGAATCTGCAATAATCTCGAACACGATTTTTTTTGCCATCACCATACTTCCATTCCTTAAGGAATATGGAAGTAAAAAGCATGCAGTCATGGTCAGTTCAGTTTTTGTCGGGCGATTACTCAGTGGATTCAAGTGGTTATTAGTGAAAAGTGATTATTGTGTGAGACTCTATTAGTTGACATTATTATTGCATGTGGACAAATTTAACTGGAATTATTGTACAATTGTAATCTTGTTGAATAACTTGATTACAAACTGTTATTTGTGATTAATCAAAGCTGGTAATTAGTGACTTAATTGGTGTCTTTATTTTGTTTTCCACTGTACCAAACGATGATCCACTGGAAGAGCTGAGAAACATGTAGAATGTTCTGTAATGGTGTAACATTACGTAACAATATGTTATTTTTCTAATAAATTGTTAATGTTGTAGTTTAAAAAGTATAATATCTTACTCCATTTGGATAAGAAGGCATTTGGATTAAATAAAAATTAATAAAGAAAGTGTAAATTTTTTAACAAACCATTGTAACACACAAAAATGCATACAAAAAAAATCGGTATGGAGAACCATACATGACTTCCATGTCCTAACATTTTTATTTAAAATCATTTAAATATTAATTAAATACGGTAAGTGGATGCTTGAGTTCTGAAGAAATTACGTATCAGCTAAAATGGTACCACCATGTCAGGTGGATTAAGACTATCCTCAACCTTTGTGAGGAAGGACTGTACTTTTGGATAAAATGTCTGTAGGTCGAACGAAGAGCTAGCTAAAGGTAGCTGCGATCTGATTCCTGTAATGAAATTGGACTCTCGCTGCGAGGGGCCGAGGGATGTCTATAGTGTTATCAAAGTTTTTCCTGTCAATACTATACTAGTCATTTTTCTTTTTTAAAATCGAGTCTTAATTTCTTTCTTTCCATTTGTCTTCTTATTTCCTGAACGACTATTCTGTTCACCCGTATAATTATAAATTTCTCAGCAAAACATTTCTTCTTTAATACGTTTGTGTCTCCTGTTTAAAACCCACCATTATGATCCATGTCATAACGCTATATTCCACACAGGCTAGTAAATAACTAGCCATCAGGGAGGTCAAAATATTTTCAAGGAGGGGCAAACAATTTTCCAAAGGAGAAAAAAAAATCTCAGCGGTCGGGGGACCCCCGTCAGGAACGAAGTTCCTTACGCTTTTTCTTCAACTCCGAATGTAATTCGATATGGAGATTTAGATTGTTTATATTTGTATATTTTGGTCACGTAAGGAAAAAGCGTTATGCCCCCTTTATGCGACTTTCTCTCTCTCTGTCTCTCTCTGTAATCTGTATATTTTATTTTTTATTTTCTATCATTTTTTCAATGCAAATAATGTAAAGTAAGGAATCAAATCAAAAAGTTTCATTTAATATTTTAGGAAAAATATTCATTTATTAAAAATTAGATATAAAATAGTGAATTATAAATTATATAAAAAAAATACTAAATAAAAAAACATTTTTTAAATCTTATCATATTGTATCATGGTAATTATTGGCTTATGGTAACTATAATAAGATACATATGTTTGAGATTCAATTTTGTCTAAGTATTGTAGCATGACAGATAATCCACTTAAATCATTTACCAGATGATCATTAGTAAAAATCAAGTATATGGAATATCCAGAAAAATCCAAATGAAAACCAAATAAAAAGCACAATAAATTACCATTATAACAAGAAAAAGTAAACATAAAGAAAAAAAATCTGCAACTAATATGAATGTACAACAAAATAAAACCACAGAAAACTAAAATTAAAAGAACAATAATACCCAGGTAGGATAAGAGTAGGTAAGGAAGCTACCCAGACCAAGTAAACAGCCCAGTATAAACAAAAGTAAATAATAACGAAATGGTACTGAAGAAACCAAGAATGAAGAAGGAAAATATCCAAAACAAACAAAGATACCTAATGAACAGGGACAAGTGAAGATCACATAGAATAGAGGAAGTAGAACACGACCAATACCCAAAAGAAACCCAATAGGGAGAAAACAAAAACCCCTAAAGAAAGTAAATGTCACTATAGAAAGTAAAACACCCCAACAAACCATAAACTCATGTAAAACTAATAAAAACAAAAGGTGTTTAAAGTGCTAAGTAGAAGTGCACCCAAGAAAGTTATTGTATAATTTAAATAGACAAATCTTAACAGTTCCCCATGGTTAAACAATTTGATATTATAAAACTATGAAAGGACTAGTGATAGTATCAAGAAATAACCAGGGACAAGTGCAAGTTATTAGATTATCATAAATAAACTTTGAGAAGGTACATGAATTACTGTACATTTAAATAACTTTAAGTGTTTTTTAAAATAGTATCATGAATGATATTTAATCAAATAATATGGTGAAGGAGCAGTGAATACTCTTTCTAATAAAATGCCACTGTTTATATGAGAACATTCAATGGAATAAATAGTATAAATAGATAGCTTGGAGTTAGTACATAAAGTGATGGGGAATACATCCCTAAAATTAAGAAAAACAGATAAGACTGTAACCAAATAGTTTTAAGGGAGTGTTAAAAATTTAATGGAACAAAATGTTAGGTTCCAATTTCAATATATTAACTCTATAAATAAGATTTAGAAATAGAGATTAATCCTTGTATTTATAAAATGTTATTTTGTTTAGTAGTTTGAATTAGGAATGCCATATCTGAATGTGTATATCATTCCTATATAGTAAAATGTTTTTTAGAAGTTACTGTAAGTAATCAGTACAAAAAAGGTATGATTCTAATTACCAGATTTAATGTTAAATAATTGATATGTTTTAATTGTTTAAAATCAATACTAAAGGTTATAGTAGTAAAAGAAGAAATTATTAATGAATATAATATTAGAATAGAAGGTCAGAAAAGGGTATGAACTAACTGTATTATTAAAAACTTTGTAAGTAACAACAGATAAAATCTAGGCCAGAAAGTAAATTTCGACTACATTATAATTGACAAATCTAGTCCTATAAACCAACTAAACTGATGAAATGTATGTAAGATAAACCCACCATATAGTAATACAGTGTAACTTATACTTTATAAAGATATTGTCAGAAGATAAGTAAAATTATAAATAAAAATGAAATGTATTAACTAAAATTTCAGAGGAGGAGTCATAGATAAATGAATTATATTTAAAAACAATAACTAATGAACAAAATTGCAAGAAATTAAGGAAAGATAAACAATTATATCAATCTTAGATTCAGTATAATAATAATTATATCAGAGAAAATGGCTATTATCTGGACAAGGACAGGAAACCCAAATTTAAGCCTACTTTTCCAACAAGAAGAAAACATAACTTTTTTAAATAAAAACTTTGTAAAACTATATTAATTAGTATCAAAATAAGCAAAATAGATTAAAGAAACCGAATATGTATTTAGTATTTCATACAGTTAAATAATAACGAAAATATTTTCCGTGTATAATGTATTCAGATAAAATGTATCGGAAGCTACGATAATTTGAAACAATGTATGATCTATATTAAATTGGCTAAGAATTTCAGGAGACGAAGGAAATGAGAACAGTTAATTATTATCCGTTGAAGCGAACACTTAAACGAGGTTTTGCCCCATATAACCTATATTAATGGCGTGCGATACTTAAATCGAGTTCAGTGCAAATTTTGTAATTTTTTTAATTTGGAATTTTAACTTGAGAAGCAGTGAAAACAAACAATAAACAGTGAACTACAGATAAACAGAACCACAGACGCCTAAATAATTGAACTAACACCACTACAAATAAATTTTACTGATGAAACAAAAAGGGTTATATACGACACATTTAACCAAAGTGAAACAGACATAATAACACACATTTACACCATGTGAACTAATAAACACTGCACCAGGAACACTCATTTAACTCCAGAACTAATATCCACTATTGCTGAGACGAGGAAACAGTGAAAAGGACATCTTTATTGCAAGAAATATTCGTCGAGGTGATTGACATTCAACTACGCATACTTCTGTTGGCCATTTTGATTTTCCCAGCATTCTATTCGAGGTGGAACAAATGAACGTCTAGTCTGCATTGGTTCGAATATTATATAATATAAACTTTCTATATTAATTAATAACACTGTAATTGTTAATTTTAAGCCATTTTAATTGTAAATGTTATACTTTCTTGGCCCTACCCTTTTCTGGCTATTCTAACATAACCGTTAAAAGAACAATATTTTATATACACTATTAATGTAAAGTTTTTGTCGACCGGCCCTGAGTAACGAGTCGATACTGTTGTCAACAATCGATTACTATCGATATTTTTAATAAATTGTTAATAAACACTCTAATTCTGCAAATTGGTTGAATTTTACTTAAAATATAATTAAGGAATAAGTTAATTCAAGAACACGGACTAACCGAAAGGCGGTATTTACGAAAATAAGGAGCATACTGAAGAAGAAGAAGAGCCGTCTATCGACCAGTACCGGAGTTAACCATATTAACTTAGAAGTTATTCATAGAAAGTGACACCACAACACTATCAACCATAATATAATTAAAATTTTTACACCAGACAATAACAAAAATTATTTCCTAAATACAGATAACAAAAAACCCGAAACAAATATTTTTTCAGAAAAAACAAAATTTTTATTTTAAAATAAAATTTTTTTTTATTTCAAATTTTAACAAATTATAACATTATAATTTTGTAACTACGAGGCAACGTTACAGTATCTCGAAAAAACAGCATCAACTGTAGTACAGTATTTTGTTGTGAACTGCGCTGGATCATTATTAATACTCAAATCAAATGTATCTGATAAAAAGGATGTGAGTTCTTCAAATTTTTCTTTATTATTGAAGTTAACGTTGAAGTCTCCAGCCAATATGAGTGGAAGTTTATGAAAATTTTGTTTAAGTAATTTAGAACCTCTCTCAGTATATTCTAACAACGATCGATGAATAAATAATGTAATATCCTCAATCTTTTGATTTGGGGATATATAAATAGCTACAATAACTACTTCAACATCGTTTCCTATTTTACAAACAACTGAACAAATGTCACCAACTGATGAATGCCTACTACTCAAATCACTAATGTTTGACAAAATCATTCTCATATTTTCTGTACAAATGTGGACGGTATCTTCAGAGTTATGGTATATTGCGACTCCACCTGCACGAACATTGTCTCGTTTATAATGAGAAATGCAATTGAAATTAGGATGAACAATTTCTTCTTCATTTCTCATCCACGTTTCAGAAAGTAATAGTAGATTAGAATTTTGAGTAACTGGATCCATGAAATCTAAGGTATGATTTTTTTAAACTTTGGCAGTTAAAAATGAATAATGAAAGACCTCTTTTTTTACAAATCATATCCAAGATAATTTGCGTTCTGGTCTGCAATGTGTTTAAAGATAATCTTTGAAATTCTTGCAGCAATTTCTCTGTTGATCTAGCTTGCTTTCGATTATGATAAAATTTAAATTTCGTTGGATCATCTTGATGTGTTACAATATACAAATTTTCGATATTTGTTACACGAGATAACACAACGTAAACAAGTTCTTGCGAATGATCTTTGCTGTACTCGTAAACAATTTCACTAGAAGTTCCACCCTGCGATTTATGTATGGTCATAGCGCAAGCTGCAATTAAAGGAAAATGCTTTCGAGTAGCAATAATTTTCTTATCTGATGTCAATGGAATGTTCACAGATCGTAGTTCAGTAGGCACAGCAAGATTACTAACTCCACTTTGTACAGCTAATTGAGCAGCTTTTTTCCTTTTCTTCCGACCAATCTTTGTTGAACCACAAAACTCCAACCAAACTCCAACTACAATGTTGTTTGTATCAAGATCTAAATGCACTAATTTTCCAGTTGAACCATTACATAAGCCATCTGATACATCAATATTTGTTGTAATTAGATAAAACATGCCTTTTACAAAAGTAATTTCGTATGGTAAACCACCAGTATCGATAACTGACTTTTTATGTAACTTTACTCTAAAATTAGCATCTTGTTCATGATTTTTAGATCCTGTAATTGAATCAGTAGCTGTAGAGATAATTTTGTCTTCAAATTGTTGTAGAACGTGATTGTTGTAGGCGTTTACATGCTCATTTTTGAAAAATAGGCGAATCCCGTTAGGGCACAATCTTTGAGTATCGGCTTTTGTAAAAAACCTTGATTCTATCAACTCAATTTCATGTTGTTCTAATGGTTCACCATTGCCTACTTTAGTTAGTAAATTAGAAAATGCAACATTAGCCTGTCTCATGACTTGGTTGAGTTGATAAAATTTAAGTTTCTGCCAAAGATGGGGTCCAACCATGTGTGTTCTAATAGGCCTACATATTGGTGTTGCTCGTACCGGTGGTAGCTGCCGTAAATCTCCAATAAAAATAATATCTATACCACCAAATTCATCCTTATGATTATTGGTTATTTGTTTTAAACGCAAGTCAATTTTCACTAAAAGCTCTGCACTGATCATACTTATTTCATCGATGATTAATACTTTTACATATCTAAAAAGAGATCTATACAAATGTGCGATTTCAGATGACACAGGCAATAGTTTTGAAATTGAAATTCTAAGTGCAGTATGAATTGTTGTACCATCAATTGCCACAGCAGCTTTACCAGTGGAGGCGCAAGTTATATAAGCATTGCAATAGCCGTCTGTATCAGTAAATCTATTATAAATTTCCGTTATGAGTTTAATGACGAAAGTTTTACCAGCGCCTGCTGGACCAGTGAAAAAAATTTGAAAAGGTGCTAGATCTGGAGTTTGTAAATGATAAATAATATGCATCAATAATTCTTTTTGTTTTTCATTAGCCATTTTCATGTACTCGTAGAACTCGTAGATGCCTGTCCATCAAATTCTCTTTTTTTTTTGCAATAGCACCAAGTTTGCTGAGAGTTACATTTTGTATATCAGCATTAACAACGGAATGTGGGTCACGCTCTAACATCTCGTAAGGATCATTTTCAAAAATTACATTGGCATGGCCTTCTAATTCCTCATCTTCGTTTTCATCATTATCTCTGTAGCGGGTCAGTTTTTGGGTATTTTTTATTTAAATCGTTTGGGGCAATTATATAATTTTATTTATTTCGTTTTCGGGCGGGTTTGTATAAAATATTACGAAATAAATGTGTTATTGTGCAACTTTATTTTCCAAGCAACAGCACGATGTTGAGAAACAGCGTTTGGAACAAAGGCGCTGCGCAGTTTCAGTGGTGTAATGCGGCAGAGGAATTTGCATCTCCACAAAATTCGCAGAAATCTGTACTTGCGTAAACAGCACACAGACGCAACTGTATCACCACAAATCTGAGTGACGCATCCAGACAAAAAACAGGATGTCCTGGGACGAACAAAATCCGCAATGTGCCTTTTTGAGCGGTAGGAAGTGCCGTTTACGTCCGGTTCCTATCGTGATGTCAGCCAGTGCCTGGTTGAAATCGTCTGCTATCGTCATTCCAACAACTACATGACTAGCATGAGGCGAAACTGTGACGACTACATACAAGGCATTGATGTCCGTCGTTTTGACAAAAATGCTCCTGGAGTGGGGAACTGAGAGACGCTGCCAGTCTTGGGTCGACTCACGCTTGTGCTGGTCGCCCGTCAACCGGACTCAGAAACAAAATTTTTTTTAAAACTGATATAACAGGGAAATAGCAGAAAAAGTTTATGTGACCGCGGTCGGGAAAATATAAAACAACATCAGACACTTTTTGAACACTTTCACACGAAATTAGAAAAGAACACTGGATGTGCGCGAAGACCACGTGGCCGGGGGTTATTTCGTTTATTGAAAGTAAGGGTAGGGGGTTTTAAAAGAGTATGGGGTATTAAAGAAATTAAAATTAATTTAAGTGAGAATGGCAGGCTGGGCTCTCTTGTTTAATGTATGTAAGTAGTAGAAAATAAGAATAGTATATAAGACGTAATGATTACACAACTTGTAAAATCATAATATTTTGAAAGTATGTAAAATCTATATTTGGAGAAAAAGTATCAATTTAAAATCTTTTGAGTAATAAAAGAAAACTAATTTCTCTTCCAAGATGCATTGTATAAGTTCTTCACACAACCTTGAAAATTACGCTTGTATCCCAAAGTACGTATGAGATCCTGGACCCAAGAATACGCAAAACAGTAAGTGTAAGTTTTTTTTATTATGGTATAGTTTTTATAAGTTAATTAAATGGTGATAAATACGTAATTTCACATCTCTACATAATTGTCAGCAAATTTCTAGCGTTTTTTGTATGTCTAAATTTAATTCGAATTCTTTTCTGCCTTCTACAATTAAATCTTTGTTATTTTCATATATTTCTATGAATTTATTATCAGCTAGAATATCATTATCTTCACTTCTAACAGGAATATGTAATAAAACCATCTCTCGTCTATAATCATTAAAGTTATCAGCCATATCGTAATTACGGTATCTTATAATTTTTGGAGTGTCTCTTTCAGTATATACTCCTTTATTATTGATATAATATTTTGCAACGAACTGTGCTAGCGTAACATTATTTAATTCCTCGGGTCTTTTTTCATACTTATCAAACCAATTTTCTTTCCATGTGTCTGTACAATCATCACCCAGTTCATTTAATTCTTTTAAACTTTTCCTTATTCTTTGGCGTTCTGAGGGATATATGGTTGGTATATAAACGGTAGCTGTTGATGATTTGGCCATAGGTTCTCGTAACAAAAACCACGCAGCTTCTTGCGCCGACATTTCTACAGAATGAAGAACATCAATACTCATTTTTTTTGTAATATCAACAATATCAAATTCTGGATTTTCGTCCATTATCTGAATAATTTGTCGTTGTAAATTGCTAATTCCTCTATTGTGTTTGTTAACATATTCAACAACATAAGCAGCACAAGCATACTCATCTTGAATGATTTGAAAATCCATGTTTGACTTCAAATGATATAATACAAATGGATTAAATGAATTATGCCATTTTTCTGAAGGTTTTCTGTGATAGAATAACTTTGGGCAGTTGATTCCAGCACGAATAATATTATAATAATGTTCATCTGAAGCAATATTATTGTGAGTATAAAAATGATGAAAATCTGTATACTCAAAATTTTCCAAGTTTGTTCTAATCAATTGATAATGTTTTTTATATTCTTTTAAATTTTGTTCTGAAAAATCAGAATCAGTATCTTTCATAGGTAACAATGTTATTGTGTATCGAGATGGCATGAAAGGTGCACCAAATCGACAGTTATCTTTTTTATTAGGATCCATTTTTTTATAGCAGGTGAAAGTGTGCGTATGAGTTTGCAGTTTAATATTTCCAGATGCATCTGCCTCAGATACGGAAACTAACTCGTCGATCATTTGAATGACGTCTTTGTCGTTACTTAATAAATTTTTTGGTGCATTATCCAACCGTAAAAGAATATGAGCATGAGGGCTGCCACAATGTTGAAATTCTATTCTCTTGAAGTAATGAATCACTCGATATTTTCCAAATGGACTTTTTTTCTTATATTGCAAAATTTTCAACAAACAATTAACTAGTTTATTAAAGTAAATAGCACAAGTAACTGCATCTTCATTAACTAGTTTGGCTTTGTGAACGTAATTCATGTTTTATATAAACTCATCAGATACGTCCATCTCATTATTTTTTAATTTATACAATAATTTTACTAAATTTATCCAACCAGTTTCATTTGCACTGAGCGTCATAAAAGCAGTTGGTGCTCCTAATTGCCTAATCATTGCAAAAAGATCTTTTTTACGATCAGCCCGATACCAAGCGGAATTCGGTATACACCGAAGAAAAGCAAGATTAGTTTCTAAACAGTGATTAATATAATTTTCAGACTGTATCTTCTCTTTAGTTATTGTAGTGTTATAACCAAAATGTTTGAAAGCAATAGTGACGCTTTGACTAACCCTTACTCTCATAATTTTTGCAGCCAAATATAAAAGATGTTGTGGGTCAGCACCGCGTCGATCAGTACGTCGCAGTTCACTGGTAGCTTGCATAAATGGAGTAACAGTAATTTCTTCTCTGTAATTTCTAAACTGACCACCGTATATTGTTGGAAATGAAAGCTCTTCGGCATATTCATCGAATAAAATACTAAGAGGAGAGCTCTGTTTGCCAGGTGCTATATGCAAAATCTTATCTTCATTCCACAAAAGAGTTTGTTGTTGAGCAGTTAGGTTATCTTCAATAGGCACATGTTCACTAATATCATCAATTACCAACTGCGGAGCTACTTGATCACGATTTAAAAATGCATCATCAATTTCTATTTTGTGGTGAATATAAAGCGGCGTTTGAACTAAGTATTTCAACCATTCTTTAATATTGTTCTTGTTAATGAGGCCATGAACATAACTAGTCTTATGAATTAATTTTTTTTTAATGTGCACATAAAAGCAATGGTCATCTTCAATATTTCTAGGCAATTTTTTTACCATGTTATTGACTTCCACTGGAACATTGATAATTTCACCATAAATACCATACTGACCATGAACATGCCTAAGTCTTCTTATTTGGATAAAAGGAATTCTCGGTGAAATGAGCCGTTGCTCGATAAGATTTAATGTTGGCAAGTAAGATGGAATCGTTGGATATTTGAAACCATTATAAGTCGACGGTATTGGAATTTTCTTTTTATCTAAAGATACTTTACACGTAGAACAAACGTCAATACTCAAACTGGATTCATAATTCGGTATTATTGTTTGTAGAAGGTTTTTGTCTACGTTAGAAGCTTTTTTTAAATCGCTTTTCCACCATAGCCTGTCGCAAACTGCACAAGTATGACCAAATGTATTATTTTGAAATTGATGATAGAATTCTAGATGAGCATGACTGTGTTTATAATAATCCGTGTAAGTTGAATTCATAACATTCGATCTTTCAATTTCCATATCAATTACATCATTTTTAAAATGAACCGGAGTACTTTGTTCAAAGTGAATTTCATCAGATGATTTATGAGAAAGACGATCTTCATTTTGCTGAAAGTCTATTCTGTTGTCCGGAACTATTTCTTGAACTACGATGTACAGTGTAAAATGTGTATCACGGAGATGTAAGATGAAGATGTAAAAAATTTATTGAATTATTTACTGTAAAATAACAGAAACGAACAACTTCTCTTTTTGCATTATTATTGAAAAAATAATGAAAGTGCACGCATATGTTTTGATTGTATGTTCTGGAAAATATGAATAAACAATCTATATCTCCATATTCAAACTCACTACTAAGTATTCTTCTTGCACTAGTTGGATTTTGACAAGCATTCAAGTAGGGTGAATCATAAAGTTGCTGTCGAAGAACTGATGCAGATATTTGAAGATGTAAAATTCTTATGAGAGATGAAAATAGGCAGTTACCGTCGCCAGCAATGTTTGTTTCATGATGCAACAAGGCGTTTGGCATTGAACATTCATCATGTTCCTCGTATGGGGCTTGAAATGATTGAAAACTTGGACTTATTACTTGCTGAGCTTCATTATTCATTGATGGTTGAATTTGATTTGTCTGCATTTGAAACTGACTAAAGATTAATTCTTCACAGTTTGTATCATGACGATGATCAGTTTCTTTCTTATTTTCGAGTAATAAGGTCGGCAATGAATCTTCTTTCGATGATAGTAAAGAGTCAAGTTCAGCACGTTGCTTTTTTGATTTTAATTTATCTCTATACCTTTTAGCGCGTTCAGCATTAATTTTTTTTTCTGAAAAATACGAAATTAAAAATTAATATAATTTTTATATTGTTATTAGTTAAAACAGAAATAGAAAAGCAAATATAATTGTTGCTTATTCTCATGCGAAAGATATATCATACCTGGCAAGATTCAACGTTTCACTTTGTTGTATCTTTTTTTGATTCTGCCGGAATTGTTGTTGGCGTTGAGCGTTTGTTTTTGTTTTTTTTTTCGCACTCTGAAGTTGTTTTTCGATTTTTTTTTCTCTTTCGATACTCTTTTTGACGCTGAGCATATGATTTCACTATTGTCTCTCTGAAATGTATGTAAATAGTAAATAGTAAACACTTGAATCACATTAAACGTATGTAAACAGTAAATACTTGTATCAAGTTATACAATTTTAGTAACTTACTTTTCTAAGTTTGTATTACACATACTCGTTGCAGTTTCCATTTCTCGAATCTTCATTGCAAAATTGCAATAATGAGACAATATAACTCGCGTATGATTTAAAACAAAAACAAATAACGAATAAGTTTTAACGAAATTTAGACGCGTTCAGTATTGAGGTTATACAACCGGCCGCGCACGATGCTTGTCTGCTCGAATCTCGATATTCGCACGCACACACACACTCGTATATAATAGATAGAGAGAGAGAGAGAGAGAGAGAGAGAGAGAGAGAGAGAGAGAGAGAGAGAAAGTCGCATGGAGGGGGCATAACGCTTTTTCGTTACGTGATGATTTATACCAGTCAACTCCTACCGCAAGCCGCGTTAAGGAACTTCGTTCCAAAAATATTTATATATTTTTCATACATACACACATGCACATTATGTAACATGACATAAGATAGTGAAAATACACTGATGATTAATAATAAACAAAAAAGCTGAAGATAAGAAGAAAGGTCAAAAAACTTATAACTCAAAGATTAATGACCAAATTACGAAATGACAAATGACTAAGAAACTGACGATGACTTGACCCAATAGATTGGATAACAACAAGGAAAATAAAATGTAACAAGAAGGAAGGAACAAGAAACCAAATGTAATCAAGAATGTAATAACGAACATTGAAATCCCCAAATTATGACTAAAATATGTATGTAAACCAATGCACTAAAATAGTTAGGGCATAAATAAGATGTAACCATGTTAACAATAACAAGTAAGATAGTGATATTATGTATATTATATGAAAGAAGAAGAAAAATGTACCTATAAATATAAGGTAGGAAATTAAAAATAACCATACCCAATTAATAGTGATAAATAGAGACCAGATTATCTGCAAATGCATATTTGCATATGAATTTGCATATTTTGGCTATTTTTACAGGTTTTAGCATATTTTACTGAAAACCTGCTGATGGGGCATATTTGCGCTTTTTTTACAGATCTTAATAGTTGTAGCCGACCTAAACAATTAAACGCATGGCTCGTATGATATGATGCCTCTACCGCTCTTAGCAGCCGCGCGTCTTTTGTCTATACAATTAAACACAGTGACAGAACCGCGTAAGACAAGGACGGGCGACATGCCTACCGCACTACTCCGACACGACAGTCAAAACAAAATGCGCGCGTTGTTGTTTTATTATAACTTGCTAGGCTCTGCACGTTTTACGTTAGTTTCGAGATTAACTGGCTAGGCTACGCACGTTTTATGTTAGTTCGATCGTTTTTCTTATATTTGTGCCAATTTTAAAGTGTACGATGCCTCCGGTGAAAAAAAGTGTCTCAACGTGGATAGTAGACTATGCTGGAATATTTACTTATGACGGAAACATTTTATATTGTCAAGTTTGCGAGAAAAGTGTTTCGTGCGCGAAAAAATTTCAAATAGACCAGCATGTTAAGACAAGTCATCATATCGCAGCGTTGAACAACAAAGGTCCGCGACAACAACTTTTAACACAGGCAAGTACCAGTGTCTCTACTTCTAAAGACAAACAAAAAAATGAGTTTTGCATGGATTTATGTGAAGCATTCCTTGCAAGTAACATTCCGGTTTACAAACTTCCAAATCCTACCTTCAGACGTTTTCTAGGAAAATATTGTTTGAATCAAAATGTACCAGATGAATCAACATTACGTAAAAATTACATACCAACAATTTACCAACATGTCTTGGACAAACTACGGAATGACCTTAATGATAGCATTATATGGATTTCAGTTGACGAAACTACAGACAGTTGTGGCCGTTATATTGCGAATCTGATCATCGGGAAATTGGAACTTGAGCCTTCTTCTTCTTATTTGTTAGGCTGCAAAGAACTTGAAAAGACAAATCATTCTACCATTGCCAGATTTGTGAATTAGGGTATTAAAAAATATTTCCTGATCCTTCTGTAGATGAAAGAGTGTACATATTTCTCTCAGATGCTGCACCCTATATGATTAAGGCAGCCAAAGCCCTTCAGGTATTTTATCCTAATTTGATTCACGTCACCTGCTTTGCTCACGGAGTCCATCGACTCGCCGAAGAAGTACGATGCACATTTGGAAAAGTAAATAAATTGATTTCGTCAACAAAGAAAGTATTCCTCAAGTCACCTGCTCGCATTAAGGCCTATAAAGAAAAACTTCCTACTGTGCCTTTACCACCTGAACCAGTGGTAACTCTATGGGGAACGTGGCTTGAAGCTGTACTGTTCTACAATCACTATTTCGATGCCATTAAAGGTGTAGTAAATGACTTCGACAGCGCAGATTGTATGATAGTTCGTCAGTGCAAGGAAGCATTTGAAGACTCTTCTATTAAAAAGAGCATTGCTATGATTAGCACCCATTTTTCCCACATACCGGAGAGTATTAAAAAGCATGAATCTCATGGTTTGACGTTGAATGAATCCATTCAGTTGATGAGCAAAATCCGTCAATTGAACTCAGAATTGCCAGAGATATTCCCGCATAAACTTAAAGAAAAGTTTGAAAACATTTTACACAACAATCCCCGGCTTCGAACCTTTATGTCAAATAAATAGTTTTGTTAATGGCATGGGTGAACTTTTACCTGAGACAATATGCGCTAATGTAGCACCTAAGTTCAAGTACTGCCCGGTAACCTCGGTGGACGTGGAACGTTCATTTTCAAATTATATAAATATTTTGACTGATAGAAGGCACAACCTTACAACAGAAAATTTAGAAAAAATACATGATTGTAAACATTTATAAACACAAAGATTGTTAAAAAATAAAGATGGCTGATGTAATATTTTTGCATATTTTCACACTTTACTTGCATATTTTCACACTTTACTTGCATATTTTAAGCATTTTTCATGCATATTTGCATGCATATTTCAGCCTTTTTATGTTGCATATAATCCGGTCTCTAGTGATAAACATAGTCAAAGCAAGTAAAAGATACTTTGAGCCAAATAAAGGCAATAATTAATAACAAAAAGTGATCAAAGTGAATTGAAAATAAACTAATTATTCATGACCAATAATCACACAGTGATATTAAAATAATCAGACAAACAGTGTGAGTAATATTAAGTGAGTGAGATAAAAAGGGTATAAATATAAATAAGTGGTGACATGCTATGTATAGCATATTATAAAAAGTGAAAGTGATAATAAATAAAGAAACCTTCTATGAAGGGAAAAGTGCAGTGGGTGTACAGAATAAAGTATTTTAAAAGCAGACTGTAATAAAATAGCTAAACAACCTTTGATAAACTTTATGTTAGCAAGTAAGACTACACTGATTGTGCTATTATTAATTTAAGTGATAGTAAGTAAGAATTATAAAAATAAGGTAAAAATTAAGTTATTAGAATGAATAGTAAAATAAGGAAGACAGACACTGTATCTGAGTGAAGGAATTAGTAAGTGAGGTATATTGTGTAAGGTACAGTTTAAAAGTAGTATTATAAGAGTTTCGTTATTGTTTAAAAAACCATAGAATGTAGTAACTTATAAGATAAGCAAGATAGTAGTAAAAACCAGAAAATTAGTTAGAAGTTTAATTTCAGGCTTGAACCTGGCAAGGAATATTTTATAATAAGGGGTGTGGTTAGAATCACCAATGTTTTATTATCTGTTTATATAAAAAAATTGTTTAACGTACCAATATATAAAGTTAATGAGTTACAAAGAATGTTAAATAGTAGTATGGGGAAGTCTAGGCTCTAGGCCTAACATTTAGTGAAGGAACTTTGTAAATTTAAAAGGAAAACAATAACCCAGTATCAATCAGAGTATACCAAATGTTTAAGCAGTTAAGTAAGTATACCTAGTACAAAAATGTATAAATAATATCCAGTTTTAAAATAACTACATAAGAAATACAAATAAGAAAATAAGGAAAATGTTATTAACTATTCAAAAGTAATCAGGAGGGATATAAAAATAATCCTTAACAAAAAAGAAGAAAAATGGTGTTCATATAATTGATGTAACTACTAATATAAGAAAGAAATCTTAATTTGAAGATATTTTATAGATTTAAACCAAAATAAAACGTTAGAAGATAACAATGTCATAAGATACTGACCAATGAGAATTAGCATAATTTAATAGGTAACCATAGCAACTGAGATTTATTACCAATAAACCGTTGGAATTCTAATTATTCATTATTGACTGACGCGGAGGGCGGATGTATGAAGCTCTCAATCCGAAATTAACTATAAAAACTTAAATTTTTAATAAATCAAGAAGGAGAAAGTATTGTAGAAGCATTCCACACTACATCTGAAGAAAGGAACCATTATTAAAAGATTTAAACCATAGAAATCACAGAAAAAATAAGAATACTTCGAAGGAACGTGACAGACGAACTATCTTGAAGGAAGAAGGGGATCGACCTAACTCAACCTGAGGACTTCGAACGACTACAGAGACTGGTGGAAGCCGAACTTTAATTGAAGCCATTGAACGAGAATTGCAAACCATCCAAAGAAGAGAAGACAACTAGAGGATTCCTGAAGAAGAAGACGAACATCGGAGAAGCCACGTCAAGAACTCGATGAGTATAAACTAACAATTTCAATTAAAAATAAATCCCAATTATCCATAATAACGAGATAGAAATTTTCACTTCACTGATCACAATTTTGACTCAATAACTGAATTTAATTAATATATCACTATTAATAAAACATAATTAAGCAATAAACTTTGAGATCGAATTATAATAAATTTTAAAAAAACATAACGTGCTGACAAAAAATTTAACCAAACACTATTCTAATTCTCATTGCCAATAACTTACTTTGTATGTATTAGTGTATTAACCATTTTGTATTTAGTTTTAAGGAGTGTTATAATTTTGTGCATTTTTAGCCGATAATCCAACTTCTGTAGTCAAAAGTACTTAAAACACCCTGAGAGACAAAAATAATAATTGTAAACAAAACATTATTCGCCATGCTGGCGTCTTTACATTATGAACTACTGAGCAATGCCAACTGAGCAATTTGTAAAAGCCGGTATCAACATAAACATATGTACTATTCATTAAATGTAATTGAAAGGATAATATAAAGAAGGGTTTAATAAATTTTAATGTTCTTCAACGCTGTATGTTTGATTCATATAAAATAACGTAATATAAAGAAATACTAAACTGAAAACGCCAACATACCACAGCTAGCGAAGTCGACACTGCAAGACAGTGTGAGCCAATCAGGTGACGAGGCGGTAAGATTCGTATTGAACAACGAGAGATACGGTTAGCACGTAAGTATTAAGAAAAAGTATAATCCGACTCGCTACATACGATTAACCCTTCACAGAGGTATTTAACAGAATAATACTCACAATTACACACTTATACTACGAATGCAACGAGTGACATAAAACGCTCGCCACACATTTTCGTTTCTGTTACAAAGACGGTTACAAGGACGAAAGACATCGTTAAACAAACACAACCGCCTGCAAAAACGATATATTACAAAGTGATGCATCCAATGTGTGGCAGAATAAAACAGCATGACACATTGAATTAAACACCACCGCACAAAATTATATTACAATATTAGTTTATAATTCTCATATCATAATAGAAATAAGTACCCAGATTGTATTAATTGCTTTAATTCAACAACACTGCCCAGCGATCCACAGGAAGCAAATCGATGTCCATCTTTTCGGCTTGCACGCGTTGTGTTGGTGTGGGTTTTGCCACTTTCCATTTAAAAAGTGTGCAAACATAAGAAAATAAACATGAGTGAGGCCAGAAATAACGCAAATTGTGTGTGTGTGTGTGTGTGTGTGTGTGTGTGTGTGTGTGTGTGTGTGTGTGTCCTGCCGGCCTTTTTATTGCGGTAATCACAATAATAAAACTTTGGAAAAGTAAACATTACATAATTGAGATATGCTTGCCTGCCAGGAACAATATATTTTCACTCATACGTGATTTAAATTAAAATGAAAAATATAGAATTTTGTTAAAGTGAAATGAAATGTTTCTATAGAAACTACTTCTTTGTTGTCATTAACGTATTACACATATAAAACTTATAAAAATTACTTCCTCTATCATCAACTACTATTTTAATTTATAACAAAAATTACCCCCTCTCCCTTCAACTACCCTTTTCATTTATAGATATTTCATCTACCTTTCTACAGTGGATTATTATGACCTTCTTTTCAGGATACTTTATTTATCAAAATTAAGCACTTTACTCTTGTTAAAACGTAAAATGTTGCAGGTAAACTACCCCTTTCCCTTAACCGATCTTTACCAAAAAAAAAAGGCCTTGAGCCCTCTACAATTCAGAGCTGTATGCAAAAAATTATTTGATTCTGTTTGAATTTGCGGTTGTTATCGTTTGCCATAGAAAAAATTCTACACACAGACAGACATTTTGAAAAATGACTTTTTTCATGTTTTGAGGGTAGTACAATCAGACTCTGCCATTATCTTGAACACGATTTTTTTCGCCATGACCATACTTCCATTTCCTTATGGAACTTGGAAGTAAAAAACAGGTGATGGTAATCAAGTTTAGTAACAATCTTGGTTTATTTATTGATCAAACTTAACACGTGAAAGCAACAAAATTTGACAAAGTTGTGATGAAGACTGCTAACATAGAGAAAATAACTGATAACAAAATTATTTTTTGCTGAAAATGTATGTGCACATGTATTTGAATTGGTCTTTCTCTTTCAGAAAATTCCTGGAGTTGTTAAGTTTTTCACTGCTAAGGATATACCTGGGAAAAATACATTTTCCGTTATTTCTCCAGAGATACCAGAAGAAGAACCAGTAAGTATTATCAAATTACATATGATTACATAAATAGTTATGTCAGTAATATACAAAAAGAAACTTAGTTTTATTAAGTCATTAGGTTTTATTACGTCACAAGTAGCATTTGCTCCTGCAAAAGAATTCTATACTCATTTAACTTTACATAAATCTATTTCAGTATACAAAATTTCTGCAAATGTTGAGACTATGTTTTGTTTTAAAGGCAATCTATTCAAAATATTTAACAATGATTATCTGAAAATTTAATATGTAACATTCCCCTGATATGCGTTCCTTATTTACTTAGTTTTTTTAATAAGTTTTCATATGTCATAATTTTTAGTACTGATGAATATGGCACCAGCAAAATCTAAATTCAAACTAAGTAAAATAAGTTAACCCCAAATTGAAAATATATACTTTGCATCACCCATGTTATCCCTTTTCTTTTTAAAATGTATCCCTCTAATTTATCTTATATTTGTCTAAGCCCTTCTCCCTTTCTAATTTTGCTGTTGTTGTGAAATCTTGCATCACAGATTGATTTACTGACTATACTTGTTCCATATGCTGAAGGTGTCGCAAAGTCATTTGTCTTCCTTGTTGAAATCTAGGTGATGATTGCATTTGTAATTTTTACATTCTCAGTCTATCTCTCCTTGGACTCTTTCTCACATAGGTCAACTTTTTCTTTACAGCCTGTCTTTTGCATTTTTTTCAATATAAGGAGTTAGAGTGTCTGTATGTTGACATAAACACATGCATCTTGTAAAAATTGTTCTCTTGTAGCACTTTTTATGTGTTCTGTGTAGCTTAAATGTAATGTCTAACTTGCCCCTTTCATTTACCACTTTTTGATTCTTTAAATGTTCACTCTGATTTTCTACACCCACTCTTACTCTTTTTGTGTAATATCTTCAACATCAACATACCAATACAAAATAGCATTATTTCCCTGTGACTGTGATACAATCACTACAAATGCACCCATCTTGTATGTTAGAATTGTAATTGGCCCTTTGACAATTTTTTTTGAAAATAGCTCATCTTTTAGTACTTTATTATATGTCCTTGATAGCATTTATATCTATTAAAAGTAATTATTGAATTACATTTACATTCTCTTTATTGATATTTTGAATTATTTCTGCTGTTATTTTATCCGAGCCTTGTGCTTTCATATCAGAAATTCTTGAATTTGATTGTATTTTTTTGTGCTTATATCTTCTATATTTTATTCATTATTTCTTTTTTTATGGAAACATAAAACACAAAAGTTTTTGTAATCATTCTTTTTAACTGATAAGTGCACATAAGCTTTCACGGCTGGTGTTTACACTGGTCTGATTTTCCAGGCTGTTAGGCCATGTCTAGCTTGTCTATATACAGACATTTCATCCATACCAATGACGGAGATCTTCAGTGGCATGGGAACACAGATCAGAAATACCTGCATATGATTACAAACAAAACTGTTCTATCCTGTTAAGGCACTTCTGTTTATACATTTTCTGTAAGGTGCTGCTTGGTCATTATTTGGCTAATCACATCATTCTCATTTTTTTTTTTACTTGCTTATCTTACCATGTTTCAGTTCCAGTACCTAGTATTTATAGAGTGATATTGACTCCTCTTTCTTAATTATGCTGCGATCGCTGTGGTTGTATAATTGAAATCAAAAGCAATTCTTTTCAACTGTTCATTACTTCCTTCTCTTCATTTAGTATATATCTGTTTTTGATTTCAGTATGATTAACATTCACATTTTTTTTTTAATGATTTCAGTACTTTGTAGACAAATTGGTTTCCTTCTTGTTGTTCATTTTCACACCTTACTTATTTGTATTTGTATTTTTAAACTCTGTCTCTCTCTCATCCATTCTTGATCATGAAATGTTAGGGAATTGAATAGACAATCCCAAAACATAAATTGTTGACTTTCATGAATTTTGCTTTGATCATGAATATTCATTTGGCGTTCCCTAAAAAAGTGAGTTCATTACCTTGACTTCACTTTCAGTCATAAAGTTTGGTCTATAACCTCACAAAAGTTGCCTCTACGATTCAACAGCACTAATCTTTTCTTCTAACAAAAAACATCTCACAGGGTGAAACTCACCGTTGGTGGGATTATCTATCATAGTACTCATTGTAAATCTCTCACACACCACAAAAATCATGTATATGATAAGTACCACATACAAAATAGCCAACAGCTGAGTATTGTATTGTACTGTATTACAACATGGAGTCTTACAACTGTATGTAAGATCCCACTTTTCCCACAGTCAGCAGTCATTCCAAAATTGACCTTACTTAAAAATACATCTCATAATGTGTGGTGTCTGTGTGTGTGTGTCCAGTCAACAAGGATTTTGACATGGAAAAAACTAAAATGTGCTAAAACTGGACTGTGTTAAAGTATTCTGTTTTCGTAGTAAAAAATTACTTGTCTATAGAGAGTGTTTCATTTTTAAATATGCATGAAAGTTAAAAGATATCGTTATTGAGTACTTGTGTAAATAAACACATATAAGAAACAAACAGAAACAGCTCATTTAAAAGCATAAAATTGCTTTTCTTTTGGAGAAGAAATAATCCTTATGATATTGTTGAAGGATCTGTGGTTTTCATAGGAAAAGCCATTAAAGAGAATGCTGATCAAGAATGCTCAATTGAACCGGTGGGACAGCAAACAGAGAAATATATCTGGACAGCAAGATAGTTAAAATACTCTGTCTTCATTAAAAATACATGTAGGGAAATGAAATAAGACTTTATTCCCAGTACATAAAGGAAGACTTAAGCTTTCCATCACATACACTTTCAATCTAATATTCTAGATTATTTATAATCGCGCGCGCGCACACACACACACACACACACACATGTAAATTTTAAAAAAAGCCTTGACCAAAAATATCTTAAAATTCGAAAATAGAAAGTAAAGATCATTTTCAGGAGTAAAAGTTAATAATAATCTATTGTTACAATGGTCTAACTGATCGTCGTATGGTACAGTGGAAGACAAAATACAAGTCACCAATTAAGTCACTAATCACCAACTTTAATTATCACAATTAAACAGTTTGTAATCAACAAGATAGTCTCTTACAACAAATCAAATAAAAATTGTTCACACACAATAATAATGTCAACGAGTATAAAACACAATTGTATTATAATTGTCCCACACAAATATAAAACACATAACACTTTACCACAATACTTCGAACCGCACTGAAATATATCACCACCAAAACTGAAACTGAGTGTCACTGAGTACTTGTATTCATACCCCGCCGAAATCCAGAAACATCCATACTACACATTAGTGCTACACTAGAACGTAATTGATTGCGGCCTTGACACAATGGGCGCGGTTGGCGAAGTCTAGAAAAGTCTCGCTAATGCATGTTGAGATCACATATGCACAAACATTATAGCCGGATTCCACTGGAACATCTGAGAAACATATAGAATGTTTTGTAATGATATAACACTTTTTCCATATTACGTAACATTATATTTTCAATATATTATATGCAAAGTTTTGGGCTTACTGCTGGATTAAAAAACAAGACTTTAAAAATTACAAAATTTTGACCTTTTTAAAATTATTAAAATTTTAAATTTAGATGCCTGTAAAATATGGGGAAATGAACATAGGAAAATTAAAAAAATGTTATCGTGTTGTAGTTAAAGCTTAAATTATGTATCTTTTAATAGTAAAAAGTATGATATGACCTCAAGCTTATGTTTTTACACAATAAATATTTGCAGCAGAAGTTCCATTTCTGTTTTTATAGATTATATGTTGGAATTAATTTTTATGAATCAAAATTCTAGAATTATTTTTTTAAATACATGTACTATCGACCCAGTAACATCTATGTGCACACTTTTGTATAGTATACTGTGTTTGAAAACAAGTAAGTTTCAGTTATAGAAATGTACTTCCCTCAAGGTTGCATGCTGTGTGCTGCATATTGTTACAAGATTAATAGGTGTCTCCTAGCCACGCGTTGCGGCGCCCATCTATTACATGACAAGTATATGTCCTTTAAAACTCTAAGTATGTTGATTAATAAGTTTATGAACTTTATGAATTTTATGAACAATAACCCCTATCCTGGATGTATGATCGGTTTATCGTCTGTTTAAGAGTTTTCCGCTATCTTACCTGCTGTGTGTTATTCAGAAAAATCCCGATCTTTAGGCGCCAAATTGTTTTACATACAAAACAATTAAAAGAATTAATAATTGATTCTCTTAATTTTTTCAATATTTTCGCTACAATCATATTTGCCACCGCCTGACGTTCAAATTTGAATCCCACTCCTCAGCGTCAGGATTGCCAACTTCAGTGTTCTTGTGGCAGCGCTATACACTTAACTATATAAAAAGATTAACATGCATAAAATTCTCTGAAATGAATACACAAGGTTTTATTTTACTGCAGGTAATTTTAATAGCAGTTTTGTTAACGATTCGGATTCAGATTATATAAACATCAATGATAATGTAATAATTTGCCACGGCGATAAAGTTTTACTGACTCAGCGGTTGGCAGGATCGTTGTAACCCAATTCTCTTTAGGCTGCTGCTAGTTGATTTTTATAAAAATGTTGGATTACAGGGTTCTTGTGATTACAGAGAAAGATAACAAGATGTTTTGAATGTACAAGCCTTTACAATATACTTATTTCTAATTGCTGAAGTTTTTAGTTTTACTAAATTCAGTTGTGAATCTTTTAAAATTGGTTAGATTCAACGTATTACAAATAGGTTATAATTTGTTGTTACTAAATAATAATAATTTTATTTAAATAAAATGTTGTGTTGTTAAAATTCGTAAGTGAAATATAATAATTAATCAATAATGTGTTATGTTAATTAATCTATTAAAATATATAAATACATAATTTGATTCCACCTACCTGTAAAGTCTATCTGGGTCCAAGATTCTCGCACGAACGTAAGATGCAAAACATGGTTTATGGGTTCTTGTAATAATTTACGCTACTAATTAATTGAAGAGAATTAACATTTTAATAAGCAATTATTTCAATTTGGTACGGTTATTTTCCAATAAAATTTATCAAATTAAATCAAAATTTTCTTACACATTTTTTCTTTTTTGTAACATCTTATATTGTTATAATTAAGAATCTACACCTTATATCTAGGAAGACTGCCCAGTCTGCTCTCTCTCTCTCTCTCTCTCTCTCTCTCTCTCTCTCTCTCTCTCTCTCTCTCTCTCTCTCATTCATATTAATTTAGAACACCCCTTTACATAGATATCCACCCCATTATTATTGAAATTTAAACATATACCCTTGCCGGCACGAGGTGTCCGCGCAACCTCGATTTATTCCATATATAACTTCATAAACGTCCAACAAAATAGATTTTTGTGGTCCTTACGTTGCACACTATCACCACTGTCGCATTATTGTTAATTGAAACTCACTTTCACTTAGAATTTATAAATTTCAAAGAGCCCCTTTGGGCTTGTACCTGGCCAGGCACTGTCTGTAAGCGGACTGCCAAGAGCGGCTCTATGTCACTGCCAACTAGATTGTGTTTCTCCAAGTGGAAAACAATGCCAGCTATTTCTTCGCCACTGTTGTGTCCCATTCAACACACGTAGTTTTTTGTGTGTTGGTCGTGGATGATATTCGGTCAGCACTGGTTGACGTCACGAAAGAGGCTGGTCTTAGGCTCACATCCATCGTTTTGGTATCATGAAGCGACTAAAACTTTCGCCTCATAGCCATTTTGAGTTGACTGCAGTAGCGTCGTCTGCGCACCTGCTTGTTGGTGCGTTCGGGCGTTGGTTGCACACACCCGCAAAGTTCTAAGAAATGACGCCTTGGTACATTCTTTGGTAACGATTGCACAACTGATATTGCGTACTGTTCCTTTGTTAGCAATGCTTTTATTCAACACGTGGACTGGTCACAGATGGAAATCATATTTATGAATATTTTTTAATAACCCCAAAAATTTAATAAAATAAAAATCCCTCAAAAATTGTCACGTTACAATACCCCCCCCCCCCCAATGAGATATCTTCTGCCGAAACAGAAGAAATCTCATTGATAAAACCCCTAAGAGGACCGGTGAGGAACTGGTGCCAACAACCCCCTTTTGCTCTTATACTTCATGGGTACACAACCCCCCTGGCTCGGCGAATATGGCCGCATCTGAACGAGATCACTGGACTTCTCTGCACGAGATCCCAACACCGTAAAATCGAACAGATACGCACCACAGCGCACCTCACCTTCTAACATGCAACCCCAAAATCCAAATCCCTGGCCTTATATCAAACCAGATCCTCAACTGATATGTTCCCCCTTTTTATGCACACTGGGCTGCCTTTAGCAGTTACTGGGCTCACACACACACACTTATACTACCTCCTACAAACATTGAAACATTCCTAGCTTTAAAATTTTGTTTAAGTTAAAAATCAACAGCTATCTTCGTTAAAGTCAAAATACAAATCTTTTACCTACATTGAATAATTCTCTTCATTATTTTTGATCATTAGAAAATAAACAAGTTGAACATTTATTAAAAAACATGAACATCCTTATCCTAACAAGTGATTATACATCTATCCTAAACAACACAATTCAATAAAAAACACGATTAATACACACAAACAATAACATAATCAAAATTCAAAAACATCAATTAGATGGTAGGCACAAATGCAAATTTTTTTTTTTTTCTAAAAAAATTTAAATTCAAAAAATTTAAACTTATTACAATATATTTTTTCTCAATATGGAAATTATTTAAATTAATTCAAAAGCAAAATCGGCCTTACTTCCTTGCCAAAACTGGTCTAGTATAGCACATCACCCATCACCTGATCAAACTGGGTCAAGTCAAGAACCTTGACCTACATAAGCTATACATAAGTTACACCAGAAAATACATTGAGCACCTTTAAAATTCTATCTTTAAACACAAAACAAAATAAAATAAAACCTTTAAAAGAACAAGATATTATTATAATTAACAATCAAATTGATATTTAAATTACTCAAAATAAACACTCTACATTATTTTCAAACTCTATCAAATATTGTCACTGGTTCCAATCAAAATTTTATATTTTTACTATGAACCTCTTTTCTTTAATAATCGCATTCTCCATTACTTTGGGTGATTTAATTATTTATACTAACTCGATATACCACTTGATATGTATACACATATAATCTTTACCTCTTTGACTCTAATACTTATCAACAGCTTTAACTAATATGACACCCATCTCTATCAAAACATCTATCAAACAATTCTCTAAACCCAACTTACTACTAAACTCAATCCGCATCATTCTCTCGATATATAAAAAAAAATACTCTCTAACCCTTTGTACTTAGGATATGTGTCCCCCCCCCCAAAAGCTCATTCCCTTAATCTGGTCCCTGGATTCTACCTAAGGCAACCCCTTCCCGCCAATCGGTCCCTTCCCGTCCCAACCCTTTTGTTGCGGACTCCTACACTACACTATCCCCTCTTACAAAATTACCATCCCCTAATTAACACTCTTATTACCTCACTTCAACTTCAACAAAATATCAACATTTATTTATTATCTCAATATATCAATCATTACTCTACATATATTCCCCATAACTACTGTGTCAGCATCAATACTTCTCAAATTCTATTACATTAATTCCTAACAACATTTTCGTCTCTAGTACCACTTTAAATTCAACTTGGACTGATCTACATGTCCCAACAAAATATTCATCACCCAAAATCTACATTTTACTGTCTTTCACAAATCATGTAAGAATCTTAACTACATTAAATTACTTTTCTCATCATTTGAAATAGCGTCTTTAACACATTAAAACATTATATTTAACATTAATTACCTTGGACATTAATAAACAATTTATCAGTGACATTCTACTACTGATCAGCTGACATTCTTAGCAAGGTGAATGACCTCACTGCAAACACATTTCAAAATTTTATACATTATATGAAATACATATTTTTATCAATCCTTATATCTAACATACTACACATCATTGTTTCCCCTTTTTCT
Source organism: Magicicada septendecula (assembly GCA_034769895.1). NCBI lineage: Eukaryota > Metazoa > Arthropoda > Insecta > Hemiptera > Cicadidae > Magicicada > Magicicada septendecula. The sequence goes on along the minus strand of CM068368.1, from coordinate 258,555,595 downwards.
GACTCTGGTACCATTATGTAAACCGCCTGCCGGTCGGTCTAGTTATTTACTTTGTTATACTCATTTCAAAATTACACAAATTATATAAAACACATATTTTTATCAATTCTTACCCCTAACACAATAAAATAATACATTTATAAAACAGAATGAACACAGTATACTGAACGTATGAACACCTATTTATCAAAGCATAATACAAGCATTTTATTAGTGCAAAAGTTGACTTATCATTTTACGTTATGAAATTTAAATTTTTTGCTCACCTGAGCAACCCCCCATCCACACACACTATTGTTTTGTTCTGTTGGACTGTGACGCCCATTGGCCTACACAAGGACGGCATAGTTGGAGGAATTGAACATCTCCTTGTCCTTGCTTTGGCGTTATATTTTAAAGATTTTAGATATCGACATATCTGCGTTTTATAGTTACAAGCCCTTAAAACGGGTCTACCACCTGGCTATGCTGTCCCTACTCGGACAGAGTGGCAGCCGCTGTTCCATAGTTCCGGGATTTCCCCTAGTTTCACCCCCTGTTAATTTCTAGTATAAACCAATTTCAAGCCAGCTATGGTCAAGGGACTTGATTATGGCCATAGCTGACCGCTAGCCAAAACCACGATTAGTGCTGGTAAGGCAGTAATCGCCCGAAAAGTCGGGGAAATCAAACTTTACCTTCAGGCATGTTATACTCATCACTAGCTACACGGCACGAAAGTCTATCAGGGTACAATATACAATTGTACGAAAAGGTGTGCCATGCATTTTCGCCGCTTTGGCCTCCGATGGAGGTAACACTCCCTGTTACCCCCAACCCATTCCGCTATCTACTGGGGCACATGCCACCCCAGCAATAGCACGTTAATAGCTAACTTAAAAACTTAAAACTTTCTACAATTTGCAGTTTCTACACTACACTATTGTATCACTTCTTTGAGCACCATCTACCCCCCCAAAATTATCCCCACATCTGGTATTGGCAACAAGTTTTTATTTTATTTCACATTCCTCAAAACGTTCCCATTCTCACTGATACTAAGAACTTTACAATCATTTGGTCACTTATTTCTACAATTTATATAAATTTAAAATTATAAACATTCCAAAATATTTTCCTTTTTATTTACATTGGAGGCTGACTAACATTCCTTAATCACGATTAATGTTGGTAAGACAGTAAATCCCCCGAAAAGTCGGGTTTTGCTGCAAGGGATTATTGGAGACAGGATAGAGCCACTACGTGAATTCACGTCCCCCCTCTAAACCAAACTACTCCCCCTATCCTACCATTTATTCTAACCCGCCGTCTATTCTACGTCCAACACCTTGCCCCAAAATTCGTCTTTTCAGACCATGCTGAAACTATTGTCAATGGCTAAATTTTAACTTCACCATTGACACTGAAACTTTAAATTGTATGCACTGCCTTTTATTTAGGTGCAGCCTCCATTATATACAGACACTCTAAGGCAGTGCAGGCACGTGACAGGTACACCAGACCGCTGCACCATGAGTGTATTGATAAAATAATGTGTGTCACGTACCTTTGGGTACCTTTGGGTCCCCTCCCCGTTCAAATGTGGTGTTGATTTCTACTTTTAACCAATTTTGGTGGAGCCGGACCATCGTTGTGTTTACTGCCCGAAGGAAGATCCTCCAACCATGGCCCGCCTCCGAGTTCCGAAAACCACGGCCAGGACTGGTAAGATCGTGACCGCCCGAAAATGGGGGAGAGTCCCTTCAAGCATAAAACAACATTTAAAATACTATCTATATCAATTAAACAATTAAAGTGACTGATATAATTTTAAGTTCATCGCATTTTGTGTACCTACTATTTCCTGCGTTGTTGGATTCCTTAATACATATGCATTTTGCATCTTTATTTCTACCACTTCATAGGGCCCTTCATATAACAAGAAAAATTTCTTTATTTCTCTATCTTGGGCGCTTGACAAATCATGCCTCTTTACTAACACTAATTGACCTACCTCATACTTGGTCCACTTACCCTTCGCATCATGTCTCTGCTTCCTCCGCTCTCCTTTTGTAAGTAAATTTTCATTCACCAATCTAATTTTCATGTTTATATCTATAATTTGATCTTCTGGTGGGTATTCAAAGAGTTGTTCCAATATCCTGGGTGGCCTTGTTCCCCTGATCAATTCATGCGGCGTATACCCGGTGGACTCGTGGGTGGTACAATTCAGCCACTCCTATACTTTCTTAACGTAGGATGGCCATTCTGTGTGTTTGGCGTGACAATACGCCCGAAATATCCTACCAATCTCTCTCATCACCCGTTCTGCTTGGTTCGACTGAGGATGGTACACGGCCATATGCTTGGGTATGATGCCTTCCCATCCAAGCGTCTGTCGCCACTTGCCGCTTATAAACTGTGGTCCATGGTCAGATAATATGATTTTCGGTTTTCCTACATTAATCATGTAATCTCTTACTATTTTTTCACTGAGCACTTTGCTCGTCGCTCTCTTAATAATACTATACAACTTCACAAATTTTGAAAAAGTGTCTAAAACTACAAATACATACAATACACCCCCTCTACCTCTGGGTAATGGCCCATACAAATCAACTGCAACTAAATCAAATGGACTCTCAACTTTTATGTAATTCATCTCCCCTTCTACTTTATAGTTCACTACCTTCGATTTCTGACACAAATCACATACTCTTAACACTCTTCGAACTCTCCTCTCCATATTCTTAAATATACATGACTCTTTCAAAACATTAGCACACTTTCTTGCCCCAAAATGCCCATACCTTATGTGACAATCCCAAATAATTTTATCTATCAACCCCTCTGGTATAACCAACCTCCAATCATGCTCTCCACTCTCTACCTTTTTAAACAAAATACCTTGATATACTTGAAAGCGTGTACTATATTCAGACCCGTTTACCTCCGTTTCTAAACTAACAATTATTTTACCCAGTTTACTTTCAGATCTTTGCATATTTTGTAATATCACTTCTTCACCAAAAATTCTATCTTCTCTAGTTAATCTAAAAATTTCTATCTCTTTAAGGTCCCTACCTGTTTTATTTTCTATAAAATCTACTCTGGAAAGTGTGTCTGGTACTTTGTTATCTGACCCCTTTATATACTCCCAGGAAAAGTTATATTCTTGTAAAGCTAATACCCACCTGGTCAGACGACTGTGTGTCAATTTACAAGAATTAAGGAAGGATAGTGCCTTGTGGTCTGTCCGGATTATGGTTTCGTTTCCCAGGATGTATGTCCGGAACTTCCCCACGGCGAACACAATGCTTAAAAGTTCTTTTTCAGTAGTGCTGTAATTTTTCTCAGCAGACAGAAGCGACCTACTGGCGAAGGCGATCGTCAGATGTTCCTTATCGCAGCCCTCCTGGTAGAGCTCCGCCCCTAACGCTACATTGCTGGCATCTGTGTGTAAATAAAAAGTTTTATTAAAGTCGGGATGATTCGTCATAGTCATGTGGCTAAATTTTCTCTTAATTTCATTGAATGCGTTGCATTCCGTATCTCCCCATCTCCACTGCTTGTTCTTCTGAAGTACGGCACTTAGTTTTGATGTTGTGTGTGCGTAATTTTCCTGGAACTTTCTGTAGAAATTATATAAACCTAAAAAACTTTGTAATTGTTTAATGTTCTTGGGTTCTGGGAAACGCATTATAGTTTCTACTTTGTCAGGGTTAGCTAGTATGCCCTCTTGCCTCTTGTGTAATAATAAAGCCTAAGAAATGTATTTCTGTTTGCAAGAACTTAGATTTGTCCCAATTAACTGTCAAACCCGCTCTTTGTAACTTGTCTAACACATACTCCATATGCTCTAAATGTTCCGTAATGTTCTGGAGGCTATCAAGATATCATCTACGTATACTGTTAAAAAATCTAAATCTTTAGGTTGTAATATCTTATCCAAACATTTGATAAAGCTAGCAACACTGGTGTTTAATCCAAATGGTAGTCGTTTGAATTGGTAATTTTTACTGTTAAAAAGAAAAGCTGTATACCTTCTACTCTCTATTTCTAATGGCACCTGCCAATATCCGGCTGTCAAGTCTAATGATGTCATGTATTTGACTCCGCTAAATTTCTGTAAAATCTCATTAATTGGTTCCGGCGATTCCCGGTCAGGTATAATAATTTGGTTAATCTTTCTAGCATCTAGACATAGTCTTACCTTGCCATCCTTCTTAATCACTACGACTAAAGGGTTTGAGTAAGGCGATATTGAACGTTCAATTATGTCTCCCTGCATCATCCGGTCTAATTCCTCCTGCACAGCTCTTCTCTTCGAAAATGGCACCGGGTAACTCCTCTGCATGTATGGTGCGTGTTCCCAAACCTTCAACTCACAGATGTAGTCCTTCGCTTTCCCTGGTGATTCATCAAACACCTCTCTGGAACGCTCCACCACAGCCCACAACTCCTCTCGCTGAGTATTTCCTACAACTACACCTTCATTAAACAATTTGTTGGCTCTCTCTATCCACACACTCTCATCACACGCATGCACCTCTCCCTCCTCATTTTCTATACTATCACTCTCTCGACACACTTATTTTAGTTTCTATCTCTCCCTCGCCTACTTGCTGGTGTATCATTTTTATTCCCGTGACTTTAACTTCATTTACTAATTTTCTTAAACTTTACCCCAACTGGTTTACTCCCATTTTCGAATTTTACTATTTGTTTATTAAAATCTATTATTGCCCCATTTCTCTCCAAAAAATCATTTCCCAATATTACATCTAAACTCAACCCCTTAACCACTAGGAAAGTGTTTTCAAACTCAACTTCATTTATCAAAATATTTAACTGTACTTGTCTAGTTATTCTCTTGCTTCTCACCCCAGTTACCCCCACTACAGTAACTCCCGCAACTGGTAATGATGGTATATTTTTATTTATCTCTTTTAGTTCTCCCATGACATTTTCAGAAATTACAGAGATCTCGCTACCTGTATCAATTAGGGTTTTATAATTCTTACCTTCAATGTTGACTGTCACCTCCGTCAATCCTGTTTTGTGTTCCATCACTTTGTTGTCCTCTCCTTCCAATAATTCCTTCGCCGTGTCTACTTTGATAATATTGCTCAAGTATTCGTCGGTTACTTGGACCCGGTTCTCCGTTGACAATGGTTGGGCCCGATTTTCCATTGTCCTCCCTAGTTTACCGTGGAGGGACCTGCGACGGCGTGGTTGTTACCTCCTCTTCCTCGATTATAATTGCCACCTCCTCTCGGCGCTCCTCTATGAAATTCTGCTCCTCTCGACTGCTGATTTGGCTGTTGATGCTTTCTCTCGTTCCGTGTACACTCCCTGTTTTTATGACATATAAAACAATTGGTTCTGTTAGCATAGTTATCTACATTACATTCTTTACATCTCCAACTCTCGCCCCTATTATCAAAGTTTCCTCCACGCGCTCCTCTTGTAACGGTACAGAATTGTGAGCCACCCCAGTTTAATTTTATATTAATTCAAATCATCATTTCAATCACTTTCCAATTGCCAGACTTTAATTCACGGAAGGCCGTTTATTAAATTTGAATTGAATGTTCTAGAGTCAGGCGATACTGTGGTGGGTATCGGTCCGAGCTTATGGTGGTGGGATCTCGAGTAGAGAAGTCCCGTAAGATCGGATGGGTGCTGCCGCAGTCGCCAGACTAGGGGGGTAAGAACCCATGATTTAGTAGAGTGTTCAGGGGGGTTGCGGTGCCATATCCTCACTGATCCTCTCAGTTTTATGCAATAAGAGTTTGAACGCCTCGGCTTTCAACCTCTTATTGGGGGGGGGGGGTATTGTAACGGTACAGAATTGTGAGCCACCCAAGTTTAATTTTATATTAATTCAAATCATCATTTCAATCACTTCCCAATTGCCAGACTTTCACCTGTGGGGAGCCCCAGTGCAACATACATACAGTTAGCCTAAACAATTGCCAGACGTATTGCGTAACTGCCCAGCAGCAGGCTCTTTGTGAATCACAGTCTGCAGTTTGTCATCAGAGAGTGAACAGAAGTAAGCAGCATCAGACAGTAAAAAGTTCGTTAATTGAAAACAGTGGCCTCGGGCGTGCAAGATAGGCCTAAAGCCAAAAGGCTTATCTAACAAAAAACATAAAAAGTGTTACCATGCAATTTATGGCAGCATGGTCAAATAATTCAAAACATAAGAGTTCGAGTTACGTATGTCGACCGACTAAAAATGTTACGGGAGTGAGTTTCAAACACATGTGCAGTAAATAATGACGGACAATCAACAATAGTAACGAGTTTTCAACATTCAGAACTGAAGTTTTTGTGAGTGTGCCTTAAAAAGTGACTAACATGTGGTGGTGAAATTGAGCGGATATCTGATCCAGATAAGTAACAGTCAACAGTCAGAAATTTAAATAAGAATCGTTGACCATTCATGATTCATCCCGTTAAAATAAAAGTTTGGAGTTTAAATCCAACAATGAGATCTCATAAAAAATTTTAAAATGTAAAGTAGAAAGAACGAGAAAGAGAGAGAGAGAGGGAGAGAGAGAGAGAGAGAGAGAGAGAGAGAGAGAGAGAGAGAGAGAGAGAGAGAGAGAGAGAGCGTAAGCGAGAATATGTATGTACAAGATCAAAGTACTGGTTTTGATAAAATAAATTCCGGAATTATAGTGTAGCAATTAATCAATTGTAATTTTGTTAAGTGAGTTCTTTGTGTAAATCATTGTTCAATAGTGAACTTAAATAGTGAATTTAAACCAATAGAAATAAATAAGATTAATTACTAGAGCAGCCATGTGTTAAGCGTAATTATTTCGTCACTCAAACCCAAATAATCATTTCTGTAGCTGGTTTCGTCTGAACGGCCCTGGATCCGAACCCGAAAGGTAAGAGTAAGATATTATATATTTGCAGTAAATACATACAGTTACATTGGCGCCCGAACAGGGACGCGAGTGTAGGTTACAACTTACATTTGCCAGACCTAACCAAGCTGCGGAACGGGTTGTTTGGGAGCGAGGGCGATTGTCAGTATAAGTATATAAATTGTGTATAAGTAAATACTTGAAAACATGGAAAACACTATTGATTTAACTAGCACTAGTGCTGAAAATCAAATAAAAACAATAGTAACCGAAACGGTAGTAAATGAAAATATGTCAACTGAGTCGGCCAATAAAGGCGATTCAGGTATTCAGACAGAGTCACTGTCAATCAGTGACAGTAATGTAAACGAATCTGTATTAATTAATGAGGGGGGAGCAACTTCCACCCCTATTACAATTAAAACAAATACAAAAGAAAAAGAGATGTCCATGAATGACTTATTTAAACTTCTAAGTAAACGATTTGATAGTAATGATGATAAATTTGATGGTATAAATAATCGTTTGGACAGTAACGACATAACATTGAATGAAATGAAAAGGGACTTTAACTGTAAATTAGAAGTACAGAATAACATATTTAATGAATTAATTAATCGTTTTGACAATAACGAAATGATAAGTGAATTTAACTGTAAATTTGACGAACTCAGAAGTGACATGAATGAGATAAAAATGATATGCGAAAATAGTTGTAATGAATTGAAACAAGATATTGAGAGAATAGTAGAGTCAGTAGGAGAACAGAGTAAAAGTAAAAATAATAATGATAGTAAACAAGTAACTAGTGAGAAAAATAATGTCGAAAATGAGAATATAATTAAAAATGTGGTAGTAGAGAGTAAGATAACAAATGTTAACAATGATATTGAAAGTGGTAATGTGATTGAAAGGGTGGTATCAGAGAGTGACACGTTGAAAGTCGATAGTGAAATAGTGAGTGAGAGAGAGAAAGTTATATGTTGTAACGAAGTAGTAATTAGTGTTGATGAATTAGAAAAAGAATGGAGAGAGAGAGTAGATGAATGTGTAGGGCAGAGGGTAAATTTTCCCCTTATTTGTGATGAACCAAGGTGTTCAAAAATGTTATTATTGGAGGGCAAGAGACCCTATTTAATGGAAGATTTGAATTGTTTCCCTTTTTTGTATAAATTAGTACCCTCTGTGTGGAATGATGTTGAAAGTATGATATGGTGTAATGATGAGAGAGATTTAGATAGAGAATTGTGTGTTGATCAAGAAACAGAATTATATAAGTTGCAGAGAAATTATAATGAGTTGAAAGAGATGTTAAATGAGTTGAAGTACTTACCTGTTAAAATTGAGAGTGAAAATTATTTTGATGATACATGTTTAAATAATAACAACTTACCTTATGATGAAAAAATAACTGACTTGATAATGAATATAACTACTAATGGAGACTGCACAGAAATAAATAATGTTGACCTGGTATATGATTATTATGGTAAAATGAACTGAAATTTTATGGTTAATAACCGTATGTGGAATGCAAATAAAATTGAAAATTGTTATTTGAAACCCAGGCTAATTTTTGACGATGGTGGCTGCGCCTTAAATTCACAAATGAACAATTTTAAACAGTTTGTTTATTGGTTCTGACCTCGCACCCGTGGACAATGAAGTGTGACATAACTGAATAATTATTGCTGAAGAGTTGTAAATACATGTGTAGTGAATTTAATTGTATGTATTATAAAATGTTAGATAACCAATGTATGTATGTAGTAGAAATTGTTGTGATGATAATAATAATATTTAAATGTTTAAATAGTTTGATTGACTTAAATGTTATACGGTTGAAGTTTTCTAATGAGTTTAAATTGTTTTATGAGATTTGATATTAATAAATAAATGTTAAATTGTTTGGTATGAAATAACATTGTTGTTAAATGTTTCAGAGGTTACATGGAGTTACTGGTGTGTGTATGGTGTGTATTTTGTATTTATATCAATAGGTGGATAATGTATTGTAAGTATAAAGTTCATAATACCAATTAGACAGAATAAAATGTTTATTGGTGTGAAAGAATTTTGGATTCAATAACAAAAAATGAATTGAGATAATGGTATTAAATAGAAACGGTAATTAAAAGTAATAATAACTGAAAGGTGAATTAAAATTATATTTGGTTTGAATTGTAAGAAATAGACATTGATAAATATGTTATCTAAAAGATTTATAAAAATTGAAAAGTGAAGTACAGGTGTTAGTATGATGTAACCATGAATGTTGAAACTGAGAGTGTTTATAACACCAGTCTGGCATACAAGTGTTTATGTAAACAGGTGTTGGATGTTGTGACTAATGTCTACAGTCATGCTTGGTGACAATAACAAAAAATGTTGTAGTCTGCTGAATCAGTATCTTGAGTAAAATCTTATTGTGACATAAAAGAATTGAAGTTAATTTTTTTCAGATAAAATAATAATGAGGAAATTACTGTAATTTAGAGTTTGAGAAATTAAATAAAATTAAATTAATTTGGTATTTAAATTAATTGAAAAGATGACTTTTAATAATGAACTCAACTTCATTCATTTGAATTCAAACTGGGATTATAAATTAAATGCTAATTAAGGTAAATAATGATTAAAATACTCATTTAAAATTGAAAACTGAAGGACAGTTTGTGTAAATGTAATGTAATGTAATTCTGTATAATTAATGTGTCGTTTTGGCTGGGCAATATTGCACGGGGAATATTATTTTGTTTATATGATTGAACTGCAAGTAGACTGTAAGATTATATTATCATTTTAAACTAAAGCCAGTACTTTGCAAATAACAGAACCAGTACTTTGCAAAGAATGAGCCTGTATGGCCAAGAGGAAACAAACCAGTCGTGGGATATGGAGTGATGGAAGGCCGTTTATTAAATTTGAATTGAATGTTCTAGAGTCAGGCGATACTGTGGTGGGTATCGGTCCGAGCTTATGGTGGTGGGATCTCGAGTAGAGAAGTCCCGTAAGATTGGATGGGTGCTGCTGCAGTCGCCAGACTAGGGGGGTAAGAACCCATGATTTAGTAGAGTGTTCAGGGGGGTTGTGGCGCCATATCCTCACTGATCCTCTCAGTTTTAGGCAATAAGAGTTTGAACGCCTCGGCTTTCAACCTCTTATTGGGGGGGTATTGTAACGTACAGAATTGTGAGCCACCCCAGTTTAATTTTATATTAATTCAAATCATCATTTCAATCACTTCCCAATTGCCAGACTTTCACCTGTGGGGAGCCCCAGTGCAACATACATACAGTTAGCCTAAACAATTGCCAGACGTATTGCGTAACCGCCCAGCAGCAGGCTCTTTGTGAATCACAGTCTGCAGTTTGTCATCAGAGAGTGAACAGAAGTAAGCAGCATCAGACAGTAAAAAGTTCGTTAATTGAAAACAGTGGCCTCGGGCGTGCAAGATAGGCCTAAAGCCAAAAGGGCTTATCTAACAAAAAACATAAAAAGTGTTACCATGCAATTTATGGCAGCATGGTCAAATAATTCAAAACATAAGAGTTCGAGTTACGTATGTCGACCGACTAAAAATGTTACGGGAGTGAGTTTCAAACACATGTGCAGTAAATAATGACGGACAATCAACAATAGTAACGAGTTTTCAACATTCAGAACTGAAGTTTTTGTGAGTGTGCCTTAAAAAGTGACCAACATGTGGTGGTGAAATTGAGCGGATATCTGATCCAGATAAGTAACAGTCAACAGTCAGAAATTTAAATAAGAATCGTTGACCATTCATGATTCATCCCGTTAAAATAAAAGTTTGGAGTTTAAATCCAACAATGAGATCTCATAAAAAATTTTAAAATGTAAAGTAGAAAGAACGAGAAAGAGAGAGAGAGAGAGAGAGTGTAAGCGAGAATATGTATGTACAAGATCAAAGTACTGGTTTTGATAAAATAAATTCCGGAATTATAGTGTAGCAATTAATCAATTGTAATTTTGTTAAGTGAGTTCTTTGTGTAAATCATTGTTCAATAGTGAACTTAGATAGTGAATTTAAACCAATAGAAATAAATAAGATTAATTACTAGAGCAGCCATGTGTTAAGCGTAATTATTTCGCCACTCAAACCCAAATAATCATTTCTGTAGCTGGTTTCGTCTGAACGGCCCTGGATCCGAACCCGAAAGGTAAGAGTAAGATATTATATATTTGCAGTAAATACATACAGTTACACTCTATAAAAATTCTGTGTTCCCCTATTCTGATGGTAATTATTATGGTTTGGTACTGCTGGTGGGTTTGGACGCCGCCCTATGTCACGTTCCCCAATATTTTGTAGCACGTCTAACATGCTCTCTAGCTCGTTTATATTCGTAACTTCTCTAGTCATTAAAGTAATTTGCACCTCTCTGGGCAGGTGTTTGCTAATATGTCTCACGAATAACCGGAACGGTAACGGCGGTTCTAGGTACTTGGCCTCATTATATATGGTCATCACATACATAGTTAAGTGGTTGTTAATTCTACCAAAATTCCCAGTACCCATTATTTTGCTCCGTAAGATTTCTTAGTCCTCTTCTGACCAATACTTGTTTCGAAAAGCTACCTCAAATTCTTCGTAACTACCCCATTCGGTATTGTGTACTTCTGCCCATATCTCGGCATTACCCTTAAAACACTTCAAAATTTTCAGCAATTTGACCTCCCAACTACTACTATTAAATCGATTAAACTCCCGTGTTCTATTCAAAAATTGCACTACTAAAGGTTTCGAGTTCAATTTCATTATTAGCGTCTCGTGTAATTAATATACGTTCAGTAACATTGCTTAATTTTTGGTTTATTACTAAACTTAACTCATCTTTCACACTACTAATGTTCTGTTCAAGTGAATATAATTTTTTATCATTATTACATTCAGACTGTATGTTATTTTTTGATATTACATTAATTGATTCATTTAATGCTTGTATTTCTGTCTTACAGGTATTTTCACTTTCATTTATCTTAAAGTCTACATTATTTTGGTGTTCATCGATATGCTGACTCATTTTTTCAATTGTCATTACTACGCTATTAATCTTACATTCAGTTTCGGTATTACACTTCTTTATTTTATATTCTATCTCATTGTTATACTCATTCATTGAATATATTAACGTCTCATTATTCTCATTTATTTGTTTATCAACTCTGTCTATCTGACTATCTATCTCATTAAATTTAACATCTATCTTCTTTATGGAATTATCTAACTTGGTATCTAATTGGTTCATTTTATTAGTGAATTCTTCATTAGTATTTTCAAATCGTTTTTTAATCTCTTGAATATTACTTTTTAATTCATCAAAACTATTCTTTTGAACATCGAATTTCTCACTAAACTTGTGATTTTGAACGTCAAAACGACGGTCTATTTTATCGAATTTTTCGTCATTACTATCAAATCGTTTACTTAGGAGGTTAAATAAGTCATTCTTGGACATCTCTTTTTCTTTTGTTTTAATCGTTACGGGAGTTGAAATCGCTCCCGGCGTACTAATTACAGATTCTTCTACACTACGGTCATCTATTGATAGTGACTCTGTTTGAATACCTGAGTCGGTATTTATTTGACTCTCGGTTCGACTGTCAGCGAAGCTGACTTCATTATTATCTGCCATCTCTTCTTCGTTATGATTGATATTTATAATACTTTAATTAATTTAGTTTGTCATACTACAAATTCGATATTATGCCAATTGTGCGTAAATGACACACTTTTACTTCCTTACACTAACCTTAAAAACACGCTTGCATCTTATTTGTAGGTGCGGTTTTCACTTAAAATTTTTACTTATAAAAACTGTCCCTGTTCAGAAGCCATTGTTATGTTAATTAATCTATTAAAATATATAAATACTGTAACGAATAACTGGGGTACGTCCTTCTTATTTAAAGCCCCGCGTTGGGTTCGTCAATATGTCACGAGTAACGTTGTCGTACCTGTTAAAATGTGTCACACTTGTTTATTAGGTGTATTAGTGTGAATGTAGTGTGTTTGCCTCACACCGGTCGTTACATAAATCGAAGTCACTACTGGGGTCTGTAGCGTTGTCAACATTACCAGTACAACCTACCTGTTAATTCATAGGGGTTGCGAATCCCGGGTGGCGCCAAATTGTTTCTATTAAAACAATTAAAATAGTTAAATTATAAGATGATACGTGTTATTAGCATGGACAGCTGTAGCGTTCGAATGGTTCCCGCCGCTGTACAGGTTGCCGTCTTGACCACTCGTGATGAGCGCTAGTTGGTTATTGAATAAAACTTGCTAACACACATATACTCTACAACGTCCTATGAAATAAAAAGATAGTAATACTCTGTAATGTGATTTTAATACAAATTCGGTCATTACTTAATATGACAAATGGATTATAAACGTTTTGATAACAAATAGCTCCGGTTTATAACATGAAACACAAATATCTCAAGGTTGGCAAATCAATCTGAAAACAAGTTCAAATTATTTCTCTTCCGCTATGGCGTCAGTTACATACAATATATTAATCTGTTTCAAATCTGGGGTTCTTTGGATTATGAAATAAGACAAACGTTGGTTACATTAAAAAAGTACACTACCATACCTTATACGTACTTAGAAAGAATAATGTGTTTTTACAAATTGTTCGGTAGTGTCGTATTTTTGTTACAAAATTGCACTCTTAAGCGAGGTTATATTTTGATTAATAAAATGTTTTTATGTAAGTAAATTATGCATTAACACCTTTGAAAGAAAATGATATTTGTTCAATAGTGGGAAATTTTATCATTTGAAAAATATTTAAAGTAATTTGGTTGTTTCGGGATTAAGGAATTTATTCGATACTTATCAGTTCAGATAGTGTTGATGTGTTGCCATCTGGGGTAGTGGATATTCTTCAAATTTGGACTGGTTTTAAGCTTTGAACATCTTTTTCAGTCTTGTCTTGGATTTCTGTTAATTAATTTATTCAATTTGGTTCCAGGACATCGTTAATTCTTGGTAGGTCGACATCTATTCGTCTTTGGTCATCTTGGTTAACTTCCAAAACTTTTCGTAACTATTTAAAGTAAAATTTCAATCTTCACAATTATGCGTGCCGCTTACCCACGCGTCGTTTTTTCAAGTCTAATAAATTTAACGGAAAACTAGCCTTCAACGGCCTGTTACTATGGTAACAGCAATCCTTGGATTGGTTAATTACTCTTTCAAAAGCATTGTTAAGAGATTTGAATTTTTATTCAAATTTATTAAGTATTTTCCTAATGGTTTTATTCCTTTATAGTTCCTTTGGGGTAATAAATGATATCACTATTATCTTTCTTTCCTTTCAAAGTTTACAATGATACCTCATAAGGTCATATTCTGTTATACATTAACTTTAGTCTAAATATTTGACATTTGATAAATTACATATCTTTCTTAAATTAAACTTTTATAATAACATTTCTGTTTTAAAATGATTTACATATAATTACTGGCCATTTACTGGTCTTAGATTAGTAAAGTTTCTTGCGAAATTGTTACAATTTACATTTGGGTGTATCTGACAGTTAGATGTTTTCATAGCCAAGATTAGCCATGATGGTTTTTTGGTGTATTTCTTTTAAATTACATTTTGAATTCAGCCTGATTGGCTTCACTTAGTTATCATATTTGTTTGTGTTTTAACTACTATTCAACATACATTTTCATTACACATATTTTAAAATATAATAATTAGGCTTATGGACTGCAGGTTCCCTTCAGCCATATCCTCTTCATAACATTGAACCAAACTTTTCTTTACCAGTTACTAGTTATTGTTAGTTCTAATATTAATTCCTTCCTTTTGTTACTACCTAGAGTGATAAACATCATCACTTCTTGCAAAATTATGAAAGTTACTTCCCCTTTCAACATGGGGTGTTTTATTCATTGTAGTCTTTATTTTAAAAAACAAAACTTTATTTCTATTCTACTATCTCCTCCATACCATGTTAATACAAACTGTTTTTGTCTGGGCTTTCTCCCTGAATAACATTACATGCTTCTTTTATATTTATTTGGAATATTATTTTTAATTATTTTTAGTTATATAAATGTGTACAAGATCACTCCAATCATTGATTGTTTATCAATGTTTTATAAAGTGTTTTCTTACTTATCTTTACATTTTTATTGTTTAACATACACTTTCACTATTTTTAGGGTAATTACACTTTCACTATTGCACTTCACTTTGGTTCACTGTTTGTATTGAGTGTTATTTAATGGGTAATCCCTATACTTTCTCCTATTATTTCTCACTATTTCTTTCTAGCATAATATTTATTATTAATAATATTAGGTTATTTATTTTTTGTTAAACCTAACCTTCCTCATAGTGTTAGTGTACTTTTCTACGTCTTCTGTCTTTAAAATAGGTACATAAGTTAATTCAATTATAATAATACTATTTGTTTCATTAATGGATCATTATTTGGGGTTTATTTACAGTATTCTATCCTTGAGTCTACTATTTTTCCCCTTTATATGTGTGTTAGTCTCCCCTTGGGTTTAACCTGTCTCCTCTTCATTCTTCCTCTTCTTCGTCTTCTCCAATAGTCTTCATCTTGGTTCGGTTCTCCTCTTCTCATCTGGTTTGATTTCTGTTTAATCGTAGGGATTTGTTCCCTTCCTTTGATTCTTCTTTAGTTTTGGTTTCTTATCTTCCTTTGTTAGTTCCTAATTGTTTGGTCAATCACCTTTTTTTCTTGAGTATGGTTCGTGTTTCCCTTCTTGGTGTTTATGTTGTTGGGTCAATCACTTGGGTTGGGCAATATCGTCGTTTGTCGTGTCCTAATATTTACATTTTATACATTTTTAAACATTTTATTTTATATGAAGTATTTTTATATTAAGAATTATCTTTTTTATCACTGGTACGGGATTTGGCTTATTTGTGTTGTAACAATACATAATTTGATTCCACCTACCTGTAAAGTCTATCTGGGTCCAAGATTCTCGCACGAACGTAAGATGCAAAACATGGTTTACGGGTTCTTGTAATAATTTACGCTACTCATTAATTGAAGAGAATTAACATTTTAATAAGCAATTATTTCAATTTGGTACGGTTATTTTCCAATAAAATTTATCAAATTAAATCAAAATTTTCTTACACATTTTTTATTTTTTGTAACACATCTTATATTGTTATAATTAAGAATCTACACCTTATATCTAGGAAGACTGCCCAGTCTGCTCTCTCTCTCTCTCTCTCTCTCTCTCATATTAATTTAGAACACCCCTTTACATAGATATCCACCCCATTATTATTGAAATTTAAACATATACCCTTGCCGGCACGAGGCGTCCGCGCAACCTCGATTTATTCCATATGTAACTTCATAGACGTCCAACAAAATAGATTTTTGTGGTCCTTACGTTGCACACTATCACCACTGTCGCATTATTGTTAATTGAAACTCACTTTTACTTAGAATTTATAAATTTTGAAAGAGCCCCTTTGGGCTTGTACCTGGCCAGGCACTGTCTGTAAGCGGACTGCCAAGAGCGGCTCTATGTCACTGCCAACTAGATTGCGTTTCTCCAAGTGGAAAACAATGCCAGCTATTTCTTCGCCACTGTTGTGTCCCATTCAACACACGTAGTTTTTTGTGTGTTGGTCGTGGATGATATTCGGTCAGCACGGTTGACGTCACGAAAGAGGCTGGTCTTAGGCTCACATCCGTCGTTTTGATATCATGAAGCGACTAAAACTTTCGCCTCATAGCCATTTTGAGTTGACTGCAGTAGCGTCGTCTGCGCATCTGCTTGTTGGTGCGTTCGGGCGCGGGTTGCACACACCCGCAAAGTTCTAAGAAATGACGCCTTGGTACATTCTTTGGTAACGATTGCACAACTGATATTGCGTACTGTTCCTTTGTTAGCAATGCTTTTATTCAACACGTGGACTGGTCACAGATGGAAATCATATTTATGAATATTTTTTAATAACCCCAAAAATTTAATAAAATAAAAATCCCTCAATAATCGTCATGTTACAAATGTTCGAAAATATTGTGGTTGAAACCAAGTGAGGTGTCTTTGAAAGTGTCGTGAATTTCAAACGTATGTTGTGTTGTAGTGAAAATATATTTTTAGTTATACTTTACAAAAATTCTTTTTCATCTATTCCTCAGTAAGGTTGATTTTGATATATTAGATGTCCTTGGTTATATTTCCTTCCTTCTGGATCGTGATTTTGTACTTTTCGGAAATTTGGAATTTTCGTTTATACTTTATTTTAATTTTAGATTTTAATTTTGTCGCATTCTTCTTTTGGTAGACATATGCTTTTCTTTCAATACTTTATATTGTTTTTTCATTTATTTTATGTTTTATACTGATTATTATTCGGGAGCAATTAATTTCTCATCCGTTCTCTTCAGAGTTCAATAAATGGTAAAAAAACTGGTTGTTTGTAACTTATTTTTCTTTACTAAGCGATAAATCTGTCCTCTCATTGGTTGTTAGTTTTCTTATTACATTGTTATATTCGGCTTAATTTTCTATAAAACTATCGAAAATGTTTCTAATTTAAATATTGAGTTTATGATATATTTAATAAACTTGTTTTGATATATTTGATATATCTTTGGATTAATTTCTTTCTATAAATTATTTTGAGACCAAACATACTTAGTGTGTGATCTATAATTACTGAATTAACATTTTACTGTATAGGCCTTGTGTACCTTTTATACTTATTTCTTTTATTAATGAGTTTTTTAGTATTATTTGTGATTTTACTATTCCCCTATCTATTTATATTATGTTTACATGCCTTTTGTTTCATTCAAATCTATTTACTGGTTACAATTTGTAATAATATTATCTTTGATCTAGGCTTACCTAGGTTTACAATTATTAGTGATTTATACAATTTAGTCACCTTTGAGTAGTTCAATTTTATATACTATTGCTCTATTATTGTATACTTAATGAGAATTTCAATATTTTACTTTAGGCCTATTCTTATTTTTTAACAATTTCTTAATTTTGATACCTAGTTTTGCTACCTTTTGTCTACAACACTTTATATTCCTGCCCACTCATTATATAATCTACTGACTCTTATTAATTAAACTTAGTTAACATTTGAACAAAATTTACTTAACTGTTAACATTCTTTACCACATAGTATAAATATAACTTAGATACTGAACTTTACTAAAATGAAGATACATGTTAACATAATCACTTTGATAATGACTATCTTTTAACTTGGAACTTCTTGAAATTAATATTAATTACATATTTTTTCTTAACACAACTTTTGAAACAATTGGTGACAATTGGTTACAATTGTAATGGGTCTAAATGTACCTAAATATTATTGTGTAATTTCATAAATTCTATAACATGTCAAGATGAGGCCCCTTTGAGGTGACACGATAGTCAGTAAATAATTTCCATAGCCTTATATGGTTATGTGGTTATAACAAAAATCTATTTATAGCCAGTGACCAACACATCAAGTATTTGTTGACGAAAAACAATTCACAACAAGGTTGAAGAGGTGAAACTCAACCCAACGGAACGTTATAATAATGAGGATGAGACGTGCGGCGGGGAGCGGGGTGAAGCAGTTTTGAGACGCGCCAAATGGAAAATTTGTAACACTGAAAGTCAGTCGACATTCATCTTTCGCTGTCTGCAGCAGCAATCGCGGGCGCCCGCATACAACAAAAAATGTGAATTTATATATATTTCAAAATACAAACAGTTCTTGGCTAAATATTCATCCATAATAGTAACTAATTGCAGTAAATTGACAGTCCGGCCGTAAAATGTGAAAGTGAGAAGTACAAAAAACAGCAAACAGCGTAAGCCACGAGTTGACGCCCCAGGTGTCGAATTTATACGCATCAACAGGGAAGTAGACATTTCAAAATTATTTAAAATACTGGCATTTTTAAATTGAGCTCAATAAAAAAGAAATGTAGAAGTGTGAAAGTGTGCATGATTGAGTGAATGAAAAAATATACATAGGCCTAACAAGAAGTGTTGAGTTGCATAATTTTGATATACGTAGTAGTACTTTGATGTCATAGTTTATTAATAATCAGTTTTACGCTTTAAGGCGGAATAAGTGTGTTCATGATTCTTTTCTATGTTCTCAAAGAAAAATAAATAATGTTATTTTTACTTGATTTGCGCATTGTTATTTGTATTTGCTCACCGTTCTCTGCCAAAGTACACTAAACGAATTCCTGGGTTATACCTTACAGATATAAAAAATAATATTAAATTAACAACCCAATAATGAGTAAGACTTCATATGGCGCCCGAGTAACAGTGACATTGTAAATTAACAGTGAAATTTACATTATTTACGTTAAAGTTGATTTACAATTTAGTCAAAAAATGGCAGAGAAAGACGCAAATACAAATTTAGATGAAAGTGTAGAAGTGGGAGCTGTGTTTAATATTACCCAAGATAGTATGATAACCATGAGTGAAAATGTCGAGAGCGTCGTTGAAATAGTGAATGTAAATGCCGAAGCTGAATGTAGTAGAAATAGCGAGATAAATATATTTAACCAATTAGCGGTGATGATGGAAATGATGTCAGGAATGAAAACTGAAATCTAATCAGAGATAAATGCAAATAGCGTAGAAATGAATAATAAGTTTGAACAACAAAACAAGAATAATGATAAGAATAATGATAAGTTAAACGCGAGTTTAAATGAGTTAAAGTCAGAAAATAATAATTTTCACGAGTTTAAATGAATTTAAAACTGAAATGAAATCAGAAAATAATAAGTTAAACACGAGTTTGAATGAGTTAAAGTCAGAGATAAATGAAATAAATAGTAAATTTAACAAACAAGACGAAAGGTTAGTAGACATAAATAACAAGTTTGCGAACATAAGAAGCGAACTAAGAATGAGTGATGTAAATATGAACAGCCGATTGGAAAGTATGAATGAGACTATTGCGGGAGTGAAAAGTGAGATGACTATAAATGTAAACAAAATACAAACCGAGATGAAGAATGATATAAAAACAATTAACGAAAAGCAAAACGAGAAACTGATAGAGACAAACAAAAAATTTGACGCATTAACAAATAAATTTAACGATAAGTTTAAAAAACAAAATGACAAAATTGACAGTAATGTTCAAGGTGTAATTGATGAGTGTGAGCAAATTAAAAAAGCAAAAAAAACCAAATAAGAGACAAGAGAATATTACTAATGAATTCAAAAGTAACTTTGAACAAATTGACACAATTAAAACTAGTGTAACTAATTTGAATAGTAAGCGCACAGAACATGAAAAAGAAATAATTAAAGTTAGAGAAGATCTAAGCTTAGCAATTAATCAAAAACTAACAAATATGTGTGAACGAGTGGATGTTGATGTTGAATTAGGTTATTTCAGTAATGAGTGTAAGGGAGTAAACCCCATACAATTTTTAAATTCTATAAAGAGTTTTAATAAGTATAATAAAGAAAGCTGGGAAATAAAATTAGTACGAATTTTGAAATATTTTAAAGGGGTGCTAAAATTTGGGCGGACGCTCATAATGATAATTGGGCAGACTTTGATGAATTTGAGCAAGTGTTTAAAAATAAATATTGGTCAGAGGAAAAACAAGAGGGTTTACGCAGCACAATAATGGGATGGGGTAGTTTCAATATTAAACATATGAGTATTATCGTATGTGACGCGACTATATAGCCAGGTTAAATATTTAGATATTTAGAACCACCAATGCCTCTTTCATCTTTTATAAGGTATGTTAGTAAACATTTACCTAAAGACATACGATCCACAATTAGAACCCGGGAGTTTACTGATGTAGCTGAATTAGAGAAAATCTTAGAAGCTGACGAGAGTATGAAAGAAGAAAAAGACAATAAATATCAATCAATAAATATTAGAGATAGAGAATTGAGATCAATAAATACCGAAATAAGACAACCGGGCCATTTTATTAGACACAATAATAATATGAGTAGATCAGAGGAGGGTGCGTGGTTATGTCCACACCCTAATTGTAGAGCTAGCAATTATAATAGTTCTCGAAATCAGTGTTATAGGTGTCGGGGTCCTAGGGGTGGTGCTCAAGGGAGAGTAGATAATTATAATAGGAGTTTTGATAATAGTGAGTTCAGTAGAAGGGAGAATTATGGTAACGAGTTTAGAGGGAGTAATAGAGGGAGAGGTTTTACCAGTAATAGGGGAATGCCGGGAGGTTTGAACCACAGAGGGAGAGGGGGATATGTTGGTAACCTAAATGAGTCTAGGGGCGTTGAAGCACCTTCTAATAATCAAAACAGTAGAGGGGATCATAGGGAGGTTTAAAGCGAACCACCACCTCCAGTACAGTTAAACTAATAAGGGCGGTTGAAAAGGAAAGTCCCCAGCCGTCTAGAAATCACATAACAATAGGGTCACTTATTACCAATATACATAATGAATTATCCGATGAAGAAGTAGGGGAGAGTAGCAGTAATTTTAGCATGGCAGAATTCGAAGCCGAAGTGTTTAATTCCAAATACACTTTTCTAGTAGATTCAGGGAGTGAACTGACCGCTATAGATGATAAAGTTTTTGAAAAAATCAAAAATCAAACCACTGAGACAATTCCACAACTACCAGTATTGGGAATTAATGTTATAGGTGTAACAGGTGTTCGCAGTAAAAAAGTAACTAAGCAAATACTGTTACAGCTAAAAATAAATAAACACACAATAAATGTACCTTTTTTAGTCATTCCAGGTTTGAATATGGGAGCAATAATAGGTAATGATTTTTTAAATAATTTTAAAGCTGAGTTAAACTATTGTACACAGACTATGAAATTAAAAAATGAAAATAATATAATTGAAATACCATTTATACAAAAAAGAGCTGTAGAAATGAAAGCATTAAAAATAATTAGTAAGGGAATTTTAATTTCTGATAACGACATAAATGAATGCAGGCCCTTGATGATTAATTATTGTAATTTAAGGGTAAATAGTCATGAATTATTTGAAACTGGAGATAGTTGGGTTGAAAAAATGAATAAAATCCTATATAAAACTGGGAATTTAGTTATAAAGATAGGGAGAAAATAGTACAAGTAATAAATAAAAATAAATTAGTTTTTCAGACGAACAAGGTCTAGTAAAAGGTTTTAAGGGTAGATTAATCGTTAAAGAACAAACACCTTTTGCGCCTAAAGCATATCCGGTACCATACTCTAAAAGGGGGCTAGTACAAGAGGAAATAAACAAGATGTTAGCAGAAGGGATAATAGAAAAATCCACCTCACCATATTCCAACCCTTTAGTAGTGGTTACAAAGAAAGACTTACCGATAAGACTAGATGCGAGACAGGTAAACAAAATAATTATTCCAGACAGAGAGTCACCAGAACCTGTGAGTGAAATCCTACAACGTTTCAATGGGACAAAATATATTACGACATTGGATTTGACGGCTGGATATTGGCAAATAGAATTGGAGGAAGGGTCTCGCCAGTATGTGGCATTCCTATATAATGTGTAACTATATTATTCTATTTGATAATGAATGAATTAATTATACACTTCCACCTACCTTTAATTCTTATATGTGTTGGCTGGATCTCTAGTGGTGAACTAACCCCGTTCTTACGACGAACTGATCAGTGCAGCAAATGAAATGAGGTGTTTGTAAATAACTTGTTTAACAAATTATATAATATAGTAGATAACATTTTATTTACTATTAAAGTGACATTTATATTCAAACTTCTTTCTATGCATGAAATAAAAAATGTTAACCCTTTCACATTATTATTTTTAACCTATGAAATACATCATTATCATTTTTAACATATGAAATACATCCTTATCATTTTTATCTTTAACTATTCTAAAAGAACCAATACCTTTATTTTTTATTTATATACGCACACAACTCACATATAAAATTATTCGAGATCTCATTTATTTTCTTTTTAGTCTATGCCCATTTATAAAAAAAAATTGTTGCATATTCAAAACTTACGTGGTCCAACACCGTTGCGTCACGAGTGTTCACGCACTTTCACTAAATATCATAAAATTTTGTTCATGTTTCTTGTCTTATTAACTCCGAATTTACACTTCGATCACATTTGACAAAATTTATGACATTTTATTAAAAATAGACTCGGTTTTTTTATAAGTCGAGTCTAATACCTCTGTCCGGAGTGATGGCTGGGCTAACAGTGCGAACAAGACTCCCCACTATACCTTGTTGCTGAATGGGAAGGCACTGCCTTCAGGCTGCGACTTTTTCGTTGCGTACACGAAAGTATGGATTGTCCATTAGCCAAATTAACCAGCTACGGTAGGTGGTGACGATATTAGAGGCTTAGGTGGGTGGAGCCTCTTCGTTGATTTCCTGCATCTCCAAAGCACATGGCAAGAAAATCTTTCTGCTTAGCCATTTTTGTCGCGTCGGTTCCAACTGTTGTGCGTAGAAGCTGCGCCCAGGCTCATGTACGCGCACACCGTACGTGACAAATACTCGGTTTACAACCAAGTATTGCGTTCTCCGACTACACCCAGCCCAAAAAGTTGTGTTACCGTTCATTGTTTGAATCCAACACTATTTCACATGCGACTTGCAATGATGATACTAAAGATATTTAAATAAATTTAATAAAAAATAAAAGCCCCCATTTTGACACATTACAGTACCCCCCCCCCCAGTGAGAGGTTTTATGCCCAAGAGCATAAAGACTCTCATTGCCTAACCTAAAGGGATCAGTGCGGATGTGGAGCCATAACCCCCCTTTAATCCTTTACCACAAACACTATGGGTTTAACTACCCCCCTAGTCAAATGGCTGTGGAAACATCTATCCGACTTTGCTGGAATTTCTTCGAGAGAATCCCAACACCACAAAGTCAAACAGATCCGAGACTTTGCTGCTTCGACACGTCAGTCAGAACAGGTAAGCCCTACAGTATCACTTGGCTTTTAAACATTCCGAAAAAATATCTAATAATTGTCCTTTCATTCTTCCACATCCTCCACTGATGCGTTTCCCTTTAATTGTAAATAATTGTATTGGTTCACTAAAAGCAAACCATTGGTTCTTGTTTATACTTAATCATACATATATATTCTTAACAGTAATGTAAAAATTTGTTATTTATTATACATGTTGACCTGTCCGGTCTGAAACATCAAAAAGATTTTAAAAAATAAAAAATTCAAAAATCTTCAGATTTGCTTCAAAATTAATGAAATACAGTTACCAATTCAAATGAAAAAACTATAAATGTTAATTTATAACTTTTATTTGCATATTTGATTAGAGGTAAATTATAAATGTCAATTTATGCAAATGTGTAGTAAATGTAAAATCACACTTGTGGTAATTAATATTGTTATTGTGTTTGCTCTTAAATACAAAATTTATCGATCTCTTACATGTATGTGTATAATTGAATCTTATTTATGACTCTGACTATCTATGCTCACGTGTTGGAACACAGTTTATATACTGAATTTTATATAAATTCATGTGCAATAAATAATGTGTATTTACTTGTTTTAATTGATTCTTTTCATGCTGTGTGTGAGGCAACCATTTAACATTATGTCTAACTATTCTGATTCTCATCAACACATACGTGATATCATTTAATAGATGATAGTTATCGATTCATTTACTTTAATTGAACACAAGAAACTCTTAAAATCTATTTGTATTCCTTCAAACTTTAGGTTAATATTTGGGTTGCATTGGTAATAATGAACGCATATTTATGATCAACTAAAATACTAGTTTAATTATCATTCATAACATATTATAATAGTACATAGGTTACGTCGCTGTACCTGAAATACATACATATTTTATAATAAACAAATACATGTCTCAATATATGCTGAAAACAAAGAAAACATACATACATATATAAATCAAATAATATTACAATTCAATATTCTACTTATTTAATGCGTTCATTAAATCCCAAATAAGCTTTTGTTTATACGTTCATTAACTACTTTATTCAGATTTATTCATTACTTTTCTTAATAATTTTCTCAGGTGTGAATTCTTTGAAAGAAACCAGGTCAGTAGAAGTTATTAATTAGAAATAATTAATAGTAATGGTTACTTGGTTATTGAATATCCATTAGTTGTTGACGAAGTCTCGTTCTGGTGATGAAGATGGCTCGTAGACACATTCCGTCGTAAGCTGCTTTATCACTATCACTTAACACTTCTCTTCCGATCACTCGCGTGGGCGTTTGCATATGTGAATAATTGAAGTTCAGTGTTCATCAATGTTTCATCTTACTGTGTATGCTGTGAGTTCGTTTTAATGTCAATATACATGTCTAGTTTCATTTGTCGCTGCTTCATTAAACGTTCATATAATTTATTAGTTTGTTTAATGTTTCGTGTTCATTATGTTGTTGATAATGTGTCGTACACAATATTAAGTTCAAATGATTTGTATATCGTTAAGTGATGATGTCTGTTGGTGTAACGGTCTGATTGTTCACTTGGTATAATTTTAACTAAGTCCGATACTTCGCACTTCGGTTCAATATCACTATCGCGATATGAATGTATTATTAAGTCTTTTAAGTTACTTGTTACCGTTTTAACTTCCGAACTCGAGTTAGCGTTCCGCCGTTTAATGTACTCTTCTGAACATTGAATAATTACTAACTCCGAATAATTAGCGTAAACTGTTGAAAGTTTATGATATACCGTCTCTCGCACTTGAAGTTAAACTACTTGAAAATATTAATGTAAACTGTCTGAAAACTTTAGCATGACCGTTTCAAAATTAAGTGTCGACTGTAGACTGTAGACTCTCAAAAATTGCGTGTAGACTCCCTTTCCGCCGGCCTGGACAGATGGTTTTATTAATTCGTCCCTACTCAAAATTTTGTCTCTGGCGCGCTTCACGCCTACTTCATTTCGAGATTGGTCAGTTTTTTGATATTCTTGGAAAATACTGCCCTACCATGTCAAGATTCTACGTCATAGTTCTCCCGATAGGTTCTTCGTTTCAGTTGCTATGGAACCACCCCTCACCTCCAAATTTCTCGCTGGCTGAGGGCATCTGATAGGTTCTTAGGTCACCCGGATTTTCCGCCCTGATGATCGTTGACCTGTTTCGACGAAACTATGGCTATTAGACACTAGTCGATCAACCTATTGTCTGAGTAAACTCTGTGTTTCTATAGATTCCCATTATCTGTACTTTCAGTCTCCCTGGCGTATTGTTCTATGTCCTAACCCCTTTTTTCTGGCTATTAACAATTTTGAACATCTGCTGGTTGTTGAAGTCACCCCAACTTTCCCTTCGTAAATTCTTGTCTGTCAATTAGACGATACCTCCAGCTGCGTAACATGACTTTAGTCTTTGTCAGCCTATCTTCCAGTATTGTTTCTTAAGGTGCAGCGCATCCGTTTCATTTTAGTATGGAGTTTCACTCGTTTTTGTCGCTTATCGTCTACTGACGTAACATGGTCAACATCTGCTACAAATCTCGGTACGGGTGTGAATGTCCTCGCTTACTTTGTTACAGCTGCGGAGAGCAATAATTCTGGACGAAACTTTCCCTGTCATCTTACGCCACCAAATTCTATAGTTGGATTGAACTAATGTGTTTCTATTGTCAAGTCAGCGACGCTTCACTGACACCTTCTCATTACTCCTTATTTATTGCTCCACCATAAGTCGTTGACACTGCCTCGTGTGAACGTACTCTGCCGAGGTGAAAATTTAAAAATTTTTAAAATTTTCTGCTCGTTACAGTGTCCTCAATTTCGATTTGACGATGTGACCTCAGGGAACAACTCAAATCTAAATTCTGCGCCCTGTACGTCGCCTCGCCGTGTTCATCTTCTTCAGGGGAAGGCAATACATGATAACCTACTTTCAAAAGCTTATATTACAAGTGGTACACCCCCTTTTGGTTTTAATCGGTTCTCTGAATTTATTGCTAGCTATTTGGGATAGCTGAACGCATTTCACATTATCGTATTACATATAAATACCTTATCCTTATAATTATAAGACAAATCATAAATTCAGTGAGCAATTAATTTAATCAATTGAATGAAATTTTACTTTCTAAAATATCATACTCACAAGATATTATCAAACAATCAGTCAGTTCCATGTAACACTTTACATGACATCAAGGAAAATCTCCTATACATATACACCTTTGTGCATTACTAATGATCCTACCAATAAAATCTTTTAAAATGTTATTTAAAATTAGATTGTTAATTAATACCTTCGCTACGTTAGTTGTGATTATTTTAATAATTTACATACAAGTAATACGTTTTGTTTTAATGATTTACCTACTTTATGATAGCATCATTTACCTTCTTAGCCTACTAATTATATACACTCACATTAATAAAGTTCATTTACTATCTAGTTCTTTTGAATAATACCACTTATTTGATTTTAAGTGTCCATTTTTTCACTTTGTCCTTGTAACTTATTACTATATAAATCAAATAATAGCAATTAAAATGTCCTTTGCATTCACTGCAATATTTTTATAAAATGTCACACTAAATGTTAATTTATCTTATTATCTAACATTTAATTAGTGCTTAATTAACTAAATACATTTTTATATTATGTTTCAACAATTAAAGTACATAACTTTCTTGGTTAAGCCAGCTTGAATGATATCGCCGCGTCACTTACCCTAACGCAGTTGATCCATCAGCATCGGCTAGCTTCTTAAGACATCTTCTTCAATTTCTTCCTCTTCCTTCATCTTCAATTCTCTGATTCATAGAATTTTTTCAATTGTCTGGCATTAAATTTTCCACGGAGTTTCTTGTCATCATCGCAATCAACGAGTAGATAAGTAGCTTCTCCGAGAATTTGATGCACTTTATATGGTCCGCAGTACAGTTCGCAAAATTTTTCAATTCTTTTCTGGACTGCGTCCGATTGATGATACGTTCTGATTAACACTTTCTCACCAATTTTGAATTTTGTAATGGTCTTGACCTCATTACATAATTTTGCTTGTTTTTCTCTCTTCTCCTTCATTTTGATAAATATTTGGTTATGATCCACCCCTTTAACTAGGAGTATATCCTTGTTTATGTATTTTTCCCACGCTCTGGTAGGTTTCTTCCCGAGCTGAGCTTCGTACGGTGTTACTTCTATCGTCTCGTGGTACGTTTCATTAATACAACTCTCGACGATTGGTACGTAACGCGACCACTTTGTATGTTGATCACCAACAAAGATCCTAAATAAGTTCCCAAGCTGTCTGTTGATTCTTTCAGCCAGATTCGCACAAGGGTTCCTTATTGCGGTAAATCGTGGTTGGATATTTAGTTCAGTTAATCCATCTAACCATTTTTTAGATGAAAATTGCGTTTCGTTGTCTGTGATAATCACTCTAGGAGACCCCAGTTCCTTACAATACTGGTGTACTCTTCTCAGTGTAGCGACGGTCGTTGCACTTCGAAGTGTGAAAAGTCGTACGTATTTGGTAAAGTTGTCAACCATAACAAACAGATATCTGACACCGGCGGACGAAGCAGGTAATGGTCCGTAATAATCGGCGCTCACTAGGTCACCCTTGCGTAACGGTATTATGGCTTTTGTTCCTCCGAACAAGTTTCTGTTACCAGAATCTTTCTTTCGCTGACAAGTGTCGCAAGCCCGTACGTAATTTTTCACCCTCTTTAACATACCGTCTATGGTATAGTACTCCTGCAATAATTTGATACATCTCTTCGCACCGGGATGACCATACATACGGTGTATTTCAGCAATTATTTCGCCGGACACACTGTTCGGTACGTATAGTTTCCACTCTCTCCTACGTAATCTATACAATTTCTCATCGACGAATCTATAAAATTTATTTAATTCCTTATCTATACACTCTTCCCTAATCTTATCAATAATATTCTTAAGCTTATTATCTTGAATTTGGTACCTTCCAATATCCATTAGGATCTTGCTTACCTTCTTATCCATTTTGATTGTCAGGTGGTTAATTAAGTATTCGGAATGATTGTCACTAATTACTTCTAGCGTGGCGTCTTCTGGATTTCTGCTCAGAAGATCAGCAATAATATTGTCCTTACCTTTACAATGGACAATGTCGAATTTGTACTCCTGGATACTCAAGATCCAGCGTGTAACACGCGAGTTGTTTAAATGACATTTATTCATAAAAGTCAATGCCTTATTATCAGTAATGATAGTTAACGGTTGTCCTAGTATGTATATACGGAACCTCCCAAGACATCGTACAATACACAAAAGCTCCTTCTCCTAGTGTAATAATTTATTTCTGCACCCTTGAATGTCTTGCTGGTAAAAGCTATTACTCCAATTTTTCCTTCCTCGTCTAGTTGATATAGTTGTCTGCCATATGCAAAGTTGCTGGCGTCACATTGCATATAATATCTTTGGTTTATTCGGAGAAACTTTAAGATGGCTGTTTCTACGAATAACCTTTTAACCTGCTGAAAACATTCATTTAATTCCTGTGTCCAGGTAAATTTCTGTCCTTTCCTTAACAATTCAAGTAATGGTTTAGTGGTTTCAGCGTATTTGTCTGTAAATCGATTGTAGAAATTTGTCAAACCCAGGAAACCTTTTAATTGTTTTTGGTTCTGAGGTGTAGGGAACTTCATAATGGCATCGATCTTCTCGTCCGTTGCTCGTTTTCCTTAGGTTGTTAATCGATAACCGAGGTACGCGATTTCTTGTCTGAAGAATTGCGACTTCTCCAAATTGATGGTTAAATTTGCCCTTCTTAAATTGGATAATAATAAATCTAAATGTAACAAATGCGTTTCTAAATCTTCTGAATAACACAGGCAATCGTCGACATAAATAATGGTACTCTCTTTAACTTCATCGTCCAATACTGTGTCCAATCCCCTGGTCAGTGCCGCAGAACTGGTACTCAGTCCGAATGGTGTAACTGTAAAACGATAACACTTGCCGTCGTACATAAAAGCGGTGAAGTCCCGGCACTCAGGCTTCAGTGGTACTTGCCAGAAACTGCTAGTTAAATCGACGGTAGATAAATACTTCATCTCGCCACATCTCGCCAATATGTCGTTTATCGGAGGAGCACCCTCGTAGTCCGGGATAGTCACGCTGTTCACCTTTCTCGCATCCAGACACAATCGTACACTACCGTCCTTCTTAATTACCGTAACAAGTGGGTTGATATATGCGCTGTTGCATCTCTCAATGACCCCATACCGTAACATTTTCTTAATCTCATCATCTACCTTCCCTTTATATGCTAATGGGACAGGCCATCCTCTCTGGAAGTACGGTGTCTGGTCGGTGACTCGAAACTCGTGGACATACCCTTCGATTCTTCCGGGGCATTCTCTGAATAAACAGCCATTCCTTATTAGAATCTCCCTTAATCTTTCCAACGTTCCTGTATCCCCGCATTCAATACTTTCTATCTTCTTGTCAATGTTTCTGATGATCTCTTCTTCTTCTTCTACGTCCACCACTTCTGTATGCATCATAGGCACCGTGTACGTCGCTTCGTTATCCTCTCTTCTTAACATGATGATTCTTCTTCCCATGTCAATGAGACACCCTGTTTCTTGAAGAAAATTGGTTCCTAATATGCAAGGTTTTATCAACTCTGGTATTATGAAAAAAACACATTCATATTTAATTTCTTCAATATAGATATCACATAATATTTGTTTTCTGATTAGCTTTGATTTATTACCAACTGCGCTAACTATTAATGTGTTAGACATCGGTAATATTTCATAAGGTGTAATGTTATGTTTGTTTTGGTGAAACCACGACTCAGATAATCCGGCAATAACGGATCCAGTATCGAGCAACGCTTGTACACTAACATTATTGTTGAACTTGATATTTATCTCTGGACACCTGATTATTCGTTGAGAAATTTCTTCATCATCATTACATAATAAATCGCTTCGTAAGTCCGGTAGGATTATATTCGTCTGATAGTCATTTGTTTTGACGGCTATCTCCGTTAATGGGTGGAGGGATTTTTTTTTCCTCTTCTTGTTGTTGACGGTTCCTTTTGGGTTGAATGCCCGATGTGCCAGCCGTCGTATTCATAAACTCTATTGTGTTGACAGCGCGCCGGTCTGCATTACGGTGCTGGTTATTTATGGCCGGTCTTTCACCCCACATTTTCTTCTGTATTCCGCTTCCTTTGTTCGGACCGCTTTCACTTTCCCTATAGGCATTTCTCCCCTCGTTTGCCGCCACATAGTTCGACTCTCTATTATTTCTCGGTTGAATCTGTGTATACTCGATGATCAAAGATTCGAAGTTTGGTATCGTCACAATCCCTCTTGTGACCACCGCGAGCTGGATATCGCGCCCAAAGTGACGAGATATCTTACGTATTAACTGATAGTCAGACAGAGTAGGTGTTAACTGCCTGCTTTCCAACAAGATGCGTTCAATATCTTGAATAGCAGTAACTGGTCCGCGCCAATCAAACCTGCCATACTCCAAATGGTCCCGGATACTGTCCTGTCGTTCTTGGCCCCAATATTTCAGAGGGAACGCTTCCTTGAATTCTTCGAAATTTGATATTTGGTTACGTATCACTCGCCACCAAATTCCTGCGTCCAATTCCAGGTGTTTGCCAATCCACTTAATATTGTCAGCGGGATAGTATAACTCTTGGATTTCAGACAATTCCTTGAGGAATTCCATAGGGAATCTGTCCGTGCCATTATATTTAAGATCATTGTGGTTAGGCCCGTTATATTCGATTTAATATTCCACACTCACCTTCCATCAATTGTCGCTGCAATCTTTCTTTGTTTTCTCTTACCTTAGTCAAATGTCCTTTTAACTCTTCGATCCTCGTTGTCTTCTCTTTCGTAGTCTCGTCCAACTTCTGTTCTGTTGAACGTTGTCTACCGTCAACTTCTTCCAACTTCTGTATAATATTACTATTTGTTCCTTCTTGCTCCTGTTGTTTCTGCAGTATGGTATCGTGTATCTCAGCCTTGAGTTCTTCGTGCTTCTTATTGTAATCCTTAACGTGAACATCGAACTTGTGATTAATCTTTTTAACGGTCATTTGGGTAGTGTGTACTGCTGCCATCCATTCTTGACGATCATTTTCTTGTTTTTCTTGTATTTCTACGTACTTCTTGTTGGCTTCTTCTCTCAAGTCTCTCACGACATCATCTTGCTTCTTCTGTAGTTCGTCGACCTTTCTTTCCCAGGTCTGCTGGCAGTCACGTGTCTCGGACCTTATTTGTGTCATCTCTTCCTTATGCTGGTCGAGTTTTTCATTTTGTTTTTCTAATTTCTCACTAATTAATTTATTAATATTCTCTTCTAGTTTTCTGTTATTTTCTTCTTGTTTCTCGCTAATTAATTTGTTAATATTTTCTTCTTGTTTTTCGTTCTGTTGACGGATGAACTCCATCAACGTTTGTAGGATTCCATCTTCTAGTTGCGCTGTTTGTCCTCGCGCCCTATCTTCTGGACTCTCTACCACACTACTTGGTTCACTAGGTGTAGTATTGTCCTCTGTATTTACTGCGCCTAATTGGTTATTAATGTCAAATTCTACACTGTCTGAATTGCTCGCCATTTTTGCCCTACTACGCGTAATCATTCAAACTGACTTACACTAATAACACTTATCTTACTTCTATTTCTATGACACTACTTTCTCTACTACTTCTACTGCCTGTTCTTTACCAAAGCTGTACGTGTTAACAATCTTTGTTAATACGTATCATGCCGTGCGGATGGGCGCCATTTATAAATGTTATTTATAAATGTATTATAATTGCATAAATATCTTATTGATTTTCACATGTATCTGGCCTCGAAGTTGGACGCCATTTATAAATTAAATAAATGGGGATTATTTATTATGCTAACCGTGATTCAATTAATTAATCTGTGATTGCCGAGCCCCACGTTCTTTGGGAGCCATTTATAAATGTTAATTTATAACTTTTATTTGCATATTTGATTAGTGGTAAATTATAAATGTCAATTTATGCAAATGTGTAGTAAATGTAAAATCACACTTGTGGTAATTAATATTGTTATTGTGTTTGCTCTTAAATACAAAATTTATCGACCTCTTACATGTATGTGTATAATTGAATCTTATTTATGACTCTGACTATCTATGCTCACGTGTTGGAACACAGTTTATATACTGAATTTTATATAAATTCATGTGCAATAAATAATGTATATTTACTTGTTTTAATTGATTCTTTTCATGCTGTGTGTGAGGCAACCATTTAACATTATGTCTAACTATTCTGATTCTCATCAACACATACGTGATATGATTTAATAGATGATAGTTATCGATTCATTTACTTTAATTGAACACAAGAAACTCTTAAAATCTATTTGTATTCCTTCAAACTTTAGGTTAATATTTGGGTTGCATTGGTAATAATGAACGCATATTTATGATCAACTAAAATACTAGTTTAATTATCATTCATAACATATTATAATAGTACATAGGTTACGTCGCTGTACCTGAAATACATACATATTTTATAATAAACAAATACATGTCTCAATATATGCTGAAAACAAAGAAAACATACATACATATATAAATCAAATAATATTACAATTCAATATTCTACTTATTTAATGCGTTCATTAAATCCCAAATAAGCTTTTGTTTATACGTTCATTAACTACTTTATTCAGATTTATTCATTACTTTTCTTAATAATTTTCTCAGGTGTGAATTCTTTGAAAGAAACCAGGTCAGTAGAAGTTATTAATTAGAAATAATTAATAGTAATGGTTACTTGGTTATTGAATATCCATTAGTTGTTGACGAAGTCTCGTTCTGGTGATGAAGATGGCTCGTAGACACATTCCGTCGTAAGCTGCTTTATCACTATCACTTAACACTTCTCTTCCGATCACTCGCGTGGGCGTTTGCATATGTGAATAATTGAAGTTCAGTGTTCATCAATGTTTCATCTTACTGTGTATGCTGTGAGTTCGTTTTAATGTCAATATACATGTCTAGTTTCATTTGTCGCTGCTTCATTAAACGTTCATATAATTTATTAGTTTGTTTAATGTTTCGTGTTCATTATGTTGTTGGTAATGTGTCGTACACAATATTAAGTTCAAATGATTTGTATATCGTTAAGTGATGATGTCTGTTGGTGTAACGGTCTGATTGTTCACTTGGTATAATTTTAACTAAGTCCGATACTTCGCACTTCGGTTCAATATCACTATCGCGATATGAATGTATTATTAAGTCTTTTAAGTTACTTGTTACCGTTTTAACTTCCGAACTCGAGTTAGCGTTCCGCCGTTTAATGTACTCTTCTGAACATTGAATAATTACTAACTCCGAATAATTAGCGTAAACTGTTGAAAGTTTATGATATACCGTCTCTCGCACTTGAAGTTAAACTACTTGAAAATATTAATGTAAACTGTCTGAAAACTTTAGCATGACCGTTTCAAAATTAAGTGTCGACTGTAGACTGTAGACTCTCAAAAATTGCGTGTAGACTCCCTTTCCGCCGGCCTGGACAGATGGTTTTATTAATTCGTCCCTACTCAAAATTTTGTCTCTGGCGCGCTTCACGCCTACTTCATTTCGAGATTGGTCAGTTTTTTGATATTCTTGGAAAATACTGCCCTACCATGTCAAGATTCTACGTCATAGTTCTCCCGATAGGTTCTTCGTTTCAGTTGCTATGGAAACACCCCTCACCTCCAAATTTCTCGCTGGCTGAGGGCATCTGATAGGTTCTTAGGTCACCCCGATTTTCCGCCCTGATGATCGTTGACCTGTTTCGACGAAACTATGGCTATTAGACACTAGTCGATCAACCTATTGTCTGAGTAAACTCTGTGTTTCTATAGATTCCCATTATCTGTACTTTCAGTCTCCCTGGCGTATTGTTCTATGTCCTAACCCCTTTTTTCTGGCTATTAACAATTTTGAACATCTGCTGGTTGTTGAAGTCACCCCAACTATCCCTTCGTAAATTCTTGTCTGTCAATTAGACGATACCTCCAGCTGCGTAACATGACTTTAGTCTTTGTCAGCCTATCTTCCAGTATTGTTTCTTAAGGTTCAGCGCATCCGTTTCATTTTAGTATGGAGTTTCACTCGTTTTTGTCGCTTATCGTCTACTGACGTAACATGGTCAACATCTGCTACAAATCTCGGTACGGGTGTGAATGTCCTCGCTTACTTTGTTACAGCTGCGGAGAGCAATAATTCTGGACGAAACTTTCCCTGTCATCTTACGCCACCAAATTCTATAGTTGGATTGAACTAATGTGTTTCTATTGTCAAGTCAGCGACGCTTCACTGACACCTTCTCATTACTCCTTATTTATTGCTCCACCATAAGTCGTTGACACTGCCTTGTGTGAACGTACTCTGCCGAGGTGAAAATTTAAAAATTTTTAAAATTTTCTGCTCGTTACACCTCAATCCTAACCTGTCAACTATCATCTTCAATTACCAAATTTCCAATTTTTTTTTTTGTTCAAAATAATTATTAAAAGCATCAACTATTCTTTAATTAATTTAACTGGTCTAAATTTTAATTAATCATGTCATTCAAAAATTTTCATTTCCATTAACTCATCTAAAATTATTTAACTGCTTCTCAAATTACACTAAGTTCAATCTCAGATTTCATTATCAACCTTAAATCAAAATAATTTTCAAACTACTTTTCACATATGGTGTACATACATAAATTCATCATAATACATGTGGTTCAAAGTAAATTATATAAAACACCAAAATTAAACAAAATTGTAGGTACATGTTATACATATATAACAATAAAAAAAATACAACTTAATCTAACATACATTACATTTCAAAATAATTACATATCAATTCCCCATGTCATGAGCATATAATACAATCATGTTGACCTACTACACATACTCTGAATAAAAAAGAAAAACTCATCAGGAAATATTAATTACTAGAAATACTAGGTACATAAAAACAAGTTACATAAAATATTAATTACCTGAAATGGCCAAGTACCTATAAAAAAAAGCATACACATTACTACATTTAAAATATTCTACTTTTAAAATCTCTAAGTCATGAAATTAGTTACTTCTGTTAAGTGAATAATAATGTACATCATAAGCCATACAGAACAGCAATTGTATCAATAATCAGACCATCAGTACAATTTGAGACAACAATGCCGACTGAACAGTATCTGTGGTGTTCATTGCTATGAGCACAATAATCATTTAGTTATATCCCATCAACTCATCAACATACGTCAGTTTAAAGTTTTAATTCGTTACTCCCCAGAGTAACCTCCTTTCCACACACACTTTACTCAACTTTGCAGTTATGTGTGCATAATTACGCTAAAATTTTCGATAAAAATTACACAAACCTAAAAAACTCTGCAATTGTTTAATATTTCTTGGTTCTGGGAACTTCAATATAGACTCTACCTTATCTTGTTTTGGTAGCTGTCATTTACTTGGACCCCAGAATCCTCCGTCGACAACGGTCGGGTCCGGTTCTCCATTGTCTCTCTTAGTTTACCGCAGACGTGCTCGCCACCCCTGGGTTGTATCCACCTCCGCTCCGGTTCACATGTTCGTTACCTCTTGGTGCTCCTCCTTGGCCCTCTGCCCTTCTCTGGTATGCATGGTTATTCTGCTTGGGTTGTGTTCCCTGTCGCTGACTAGGTCTCTCTCTCCTACATGATAAAACAAAAATTTTGTGAGGCATAATTTTCATGCGAACATGCCGGACAACTCCACATTGGGCCTCGATTATTTTTTTCTCATCTGGGGTATGCCTGTCCATGTGGCGGTCCCCTCTGCAGTCCATAGTTCCCTCCATTGTTCATATTCGGTTGGTTGTGACGACGACTTATTTCTTGGTCACGGATGTTCTGAAACACATCTAAAATACTCTCCAATTCACTAATATTTGCTATCTCCCGCGTCATTAATGATATCTGTACTTCCTTTGGTAAGTGTTTACCATAGTACGTTCCTTCATATAAATTATAAATTCCTTTATAAATTCATAATATTCTTTTCGACGTTTATAAATTTATTGTAATTAGCATTTTCAAAGTCACTTATTGTATTTTGTATGGTTTGAAATTCGCTCTTACAACTATTTTCTATCTCACTTATTTTATGGTCATTACTTTCAGTTTTATTCATAGCATAACTAATTTTACAT
Source organism: Magicicada septendecula (assembly GCA_034769895.1). NCBI lineage: Eukaryota > Metazoa > Arthropoda > Insecta > Hemiptera > Cicadidae > Magicicada > Magicicada septendecula. The sequence goes on along the minus strand of CM068368.1, from coordinate 258,518,479 downwards.
TCAGTATTATCATTGCATTCATTCATCTGTTTCTCGGCAATTGTGTTTATTACACTACATTGTTCCGTGATTTGTTTTTCTACTGTATTTGTCATCTCATTTTTTATATCAGAAATATGGCACTTTAGTTGCTCATTCATAGACTCTGTCAATTGTTCTTTGACATTTTCACAACGTTCGTCAATACGTTTATATAATACGTTACTCAGATAATCAAACTTTACATTAATCTCTTTAAAATTAGCGTCATTTTTAATATTCTGTTGTTCACATTTTATTTTCTGCTCATTAATATCATTACTCATTTTGCGTAATAAATTGTCATTAGAATTAAAACGACTTTCAAACTGGTTCAAGCTACTATCAATTTTGCGTAAAAAGCTCATTATATCCTTATCATCTGATTGTTTATTTTTATTTGTTAAAACTGGAGTTAATTGAATTCCAGAATCAACAGCTGATTCACTTAATTGCAATTGGGTCACAATTGGGGTGGAATGAATTATTACGTTACTGCCAACAGCTGTTTCACTTTCACCCAATGACTGTGGTTCAAGGCCACTTTCGCTCATATCTACATCTGTTAAATTACTTTGTTTTGCGTGCTCAGACATTTTTAACTGATTTATAACTTATTTTTACTTATGTTATAACTACAATTGGTTAATCTTCCCTTCAAAACATTATACTATAACATAAATCTTACACCATAATTACATAAATTAAATTTTGCTGCTTTCACAACCGTATTTCACTTCCTGCACTGTCAAAATAGGCCGGTGTAATACAATTTATTATTATATTACATCATGGTCACTCCGCACCTTATCTGGATTGGCTTGAATGCCCTCAGGTGTAATAATAAACCCCAAAAAATGTATTTCTTTCTGCAAAAAACTTGACTTCTCCCACTTCACCGTCAACCCACCTAGATACAATTTATTTAAAACATATTCTATGTGCTCTATATGTTCTTCAAAAGTTCTTGATGCTATTAAAATGTCGTCTACGTAAATAGTTAAAAAATCAAAATTTTTGGGTTGCAATATCTCGTCTAAGCATTTAATGAAGCTGGCAACGCTGGTGTTAAGTCCGAACGGTAACCGTTTGAATTGATAATTTTTTCCGTTGAACAAGAAAGCTGTATATTTTGTACTATTCGCTGCTAACGGAACTTGCCAATATCCTGCGGTTAGGTCTAATGAGGTCATATATTTTACACCGCTAAATTTCTGAAAAATTTCCTCGATTGCTTCGGGTGACTCCTGGTCTGGAATAATTATTTGATTAATTTTGTGGGCATCTAAACATAGCCTGACTCTACCATCTTTTTTGATCACTACTACCAAAGGGTTAGAATATGGTGATACGGATCGCTCAATTATATCCCCCACTAACATTTTATCTAACTCAATCTGAACCGCTCTTCTCTTCGAATACGGCACCGGATAACTTCTTTGTACGTAGGGCGCGTGTTCCCTTACCTTTAATTCACATTCATAGTTTCTTGCCCTCCCTGGTACATCGGCAAACACTCCTCTAAAATCCTCTACTACCCGCCACAACTATTCACGTTGAGAACTCCCTACTACGCCACCCTCACTACAAAATCTAAGTGCCCTCTCAGCCCATATTTGCTCTACACTTGCATCACCCTCTATTTCACTCTCACTACATACATTCATACTAATTCTTGCTTCTTGTTTACTAACCCGATTATGTATCACCCTTACACCCGAAATTCTTACTGCATCTACTACCCGCTCAAAATTAATCCGAACTGGTTCTATTACATTGTTTAACTCTAGCACCCGTTTCTGAAAATCAATCACCGCCTTATGTTTACATATTAAAGTGACATTTATATTAAAACTTCTTTCTATGCATGAAATAAAAAATGTTAACCCTTTCGCATTATTATTTTTAACCTATGAAATACATCATTATAATTTTTAACATATGAAATACATCCTTATCATTTTTATCTTTAACTATTCTAAAAGAACCAATACCTTTATTTTTTATTTATATACGCACACAACTCACATACAAAATTATTCGAGATCACAATTATTTTCTTTTTAGTCTATGCCCATTTATAAAAAAAAATTGTTGCGTATTCAAAACTTGCGTGGACCAACACCGGTGCGTCACGAGTGTTCACGCACTTTCACTAAATATTGTTAAATTTTGTTCATGTTTCTTGTCTTATTAACTCCGAATTTACGCTTCGATCGCATTTGACAAAATTTATGACATTTTATTAAAAATAGACTCGGTTTTTTATAAGTCGAGTCTAATACCTCCAGCCGGAGTGATGGCTGGGCTAACAGTGCGAACAAGACTCCCCACTATACCTTGTTGCTGAACGGGAAGGCACTGCCTTCAGGCTGCGACTTTTTCGTCGCCATACATGAAAGTATGGATTGTCCATTTGCCAAATTAACCAGCTACGTTAGGCGGTGACGATATTAGAGGCGTAGGTGGGTGGAGCCTCTTCGTTGATTTCCTGCATCTCCAAAGCACATGGCAAGAAAATCTTTCTGCTTAGCCATTTTTGTCGCGTCAGTTCCAACTGTTGTGCGTAGAAGCTGCGCCTGGGCTCGTGTACGCGCACACCGTACGTGACAAATACTTGGTTTACAACCTAGTATTGCGTTTTCCGACTACACCCAGCCCAAAAAGTTGTGTTACCGTTCATTGTTTGAATCCAACACTATTTCACATGGGACTTGCAATGATGATACTAAAGATATTTAAATAAATTTAATAAAAAATAAAAGTCCCCATTTTGACACATTACAAATGGAAGGAACTATCAATTTTGTAGGTTGCCTTTTGGACTAAACATAAGTGTTTCAATTTTTATTAAATGTTTAGACTACGTACTAGGGAGAGAGATTTTAGAATTTACAACTGTTTATGTGGACGACATAGTAATAACTTCACCAGATATTAATACACATTGTGAAAGGTTAGATAGAGTATTAAGTAAATTGCATGAGTATGGCGTAACTGTCAAGTTTAAGAAGTCAGAATTGTTAAAAGAACAGATTAATTTTTTAGGCCACATAATTTCAGCCAAGGGTATCAGTACAGACCCTAAGAAGGTAGAGATAATACAAAATTTTCCAGTACCTAAAAATATGAAACAATTGCAAAGCTTTTTAGGCTTGTGTAATTATTATAGGCAATTTGTAGACAAATATTCTTACTTAACAGTACAATTGGGGCATTTGTTAAATAAAGGTAATCGATGGCAGTGGAGTTTAAAAGAACAAACTGTATTTGAGCTAATAATAAATAAATTTTTAAACACAGTCATATTAGCTCATCCTAATTTTATAGAACCATTTTATATACATACCGACGCATCGGACATAGCTTTGGGGGTAGAACTATTTCAGTTAGATGGGGATGATAACCATAAAGTGATAGCTTTTGCTAGTAGATCCTTAGTAACTAGTGAGAAGAACTATACAATAACGGAAAAGGAGGCGCTATCAATAGTTTTCGCCTGCAGAAAATTCAGAACGTATTTGTTAGGAAACAAAGTAATAATAAGGTCAGACCATCAAGCCTTAATATTTTTGAAAAACTGTAAACTAACACATTGTAGGTTAGTGCGTTGGATGTTAATACTACAAGAGTATGATTTAACCATCGAGTATTGTAGGGGTAAAGAAAACATAGTAGCTGATGTCCTATCTAAAACTGATTTTGACAGTAATACTGAGGTAGATATGGCAAATACATATAAAATATTTATAATCAAAGAAGCGGAGGGAGTAGATATGAAAAAATTAATAAATAACCTAGCAACAGAACAAGGAAGAGATACAGATCTTGTAGAATAATAATAGCCTTAAATCAAATACCCAACATACCTAACAAATGGGAAAAACATTTTAGTTTGTATAATAAACATTTATTTCACTGTACAAATGAACAAGGTGATGATTGGAAATTATGTATTCCTAAAGTTATAATACCTGAAGTAGTGAAGGATTGTCATTTGAGTTATGGTCATATAGGTCCCAAGAAATGCAGTGACATATTAAAAGCGTCTTGTAAATTTAATAATATGGAAAAGACTGTGCGTAAAATGTTAAAAACTTGTGAAATTTGTCAGAAAACCAAAGTAAATAATCGTAATCAGGAGGGTTTAATGCAACATGTAATACCAGACAGTCCTTTAGCAATAGTTGTCGTCGATTTATATGACCCTCTACCCAAAAGTCGAGGAGGGGTGAATTATTTATTTGTTGTACTAGATGTTTTTACCAAATTTGTAAAATTGTATCCGATTAAAAAAGCTGCATCCTTGGTATTAGCTAAAAAGTTAGTCAGTGAATACATTACTGAAGTAGGTAGACCTAAAATAATATTATCGGATCATGGTTCTCAGTTTACCAGCAACACCTGGAGGGAAACATTAGGTTGGGAAAACATTTTAGTTAAACATACATCAGTGTATCATCCCCAATCAAATCCTAGTGAGCGTGTTATGCGGGAATTAGGGCGTATGTTTAGATCCTTCTGCCACCAAAAACCTTCATTGTGGGCCACATTTGTGAACAAAATAGAAGGGTACATTAACTGTAGCTTACATGAGTCCACTAGTTACAGCCCTCATGAGTTAATGTTTCAGAGAAGGCCATCACGCATAATAGAGGAACTGATAAAATATCCGACGCGGACTGAGGTACCACATGGGAGGAAACTGGTGATTGCCAAGGAGCGGCTTTTGAGTAAAGCATAACAGCGGAAAAGAAGACATGATAGGAATTTAACACCCATCCAATATGAGGTAGGGCAACTGGTATTAATAAAAAACCACAATCAATCATCAGCTTTGGACAAAGAGATTAAAAAGTTCTTATTATTATACGACGGTCCCTATGAGGTTAGTGAAGTGAAAATGGAGAATGCTTATGTATTAATAGACCTGCAAACCCGAGAAATAAAGGGAACCTATAATGTAACACAGTTAAAAAGGTATTATGTACATGAGTAGTGTTGATTATTCTTTTAATTCATTAAAATCATGGACGAATAAGTACAGATTATTTTATAATGAATTGGGGGGTTGTTAGGTGTCAACAGATGAGAGAATAAGTTGTGGTATGTGTTAATAGTTAATGAAGAATGGAATAAATTTAGTTATAAGGTATGCTATTATAGTAACGGCATGTTGTTGCTATAGATAGTGGTAAGGGTTTGATTGATTAACATCGATGAATGTTACAATCAAAGGAGGCCCAAATAGGGCGTGATATACATTGTACACAAATATTATATAATATTATATTATATGGAAAATTGATAAGGTACAGTGTATGCAAAAAATGATATGTTAAAACATATTCAAATGACAGATTTCCTCAATTTCGGGTGATTACTGTTTCACCAACACTAATCGTGGTTTTGGACGACCGCCAGCTGTGGGCAGGCTTTACAACCTGACCATGGTTGGTTGCCTTTTAAAAATTGGTTTGAATTAGAAATTAGCTGGGGGGTGAATCAGGGGAAATCATACCGGAACTATGGAACAGCGGCTATCACCCGTTCGCGTAGGAACAAATAAAAGGGTGATCGACCGTTTTAAGGGATTTTACTACATAATCATTAAGATATTGTAAACCCTTAGGGGTAACCTTATCTGAACTTTGAATGTAACGCCGAAGCAAGGACAGGAGATGCACCAATTCCTCCTTTTAACGCTTCATTCCTTGTGGAAGCAACTGAGCACAACAGCTCAGGGGGATGGACGGGTAATAGTGTGTGTGGAAGGAGGAATTTAAAATAAATTCATAATTTAATAAATTATAATAAAATATGTGATGATGGAGAAGGTGGTTACTAGGTTGTTAGTAACGAAATATTAAAGATTAAAATGAGTTACATCAATAATGTAGAGTATGTAATTAATTTTCTGATGTAAACAAATGAATGATGTTGTGTTGATGAGGAGTATTTTATTTTAATGTAATAAAGAGTAATATGAAGATACTTAACGATTGTTAAGTAAGTAATTTGTTCTAATGTAGTTGATTTAATGTGTTTTACTCTATATAAGGAGTTTGTAAATTTTGAAATGTGAATGAAATATTTATCAAAATATCACTATTACTTTAACGACTCGGAACACTAGGTTTTTTATAAGTAAAAGCAAAAAGTTTTACCTTACAGCCTTAACCGGTTTTCACCTTTAAAAGGCTTCTTCAGAGGCTCCTACGATCTTCCTAACCTTCAAAATTGTGAATTAGTACGTTTGGACTGCAGCTCGTCTTGCTGAGTTAAATTCTTGGATTTCGTTGTCCATGATGTGTCCATTACTTAACTAAATATCACTATTACTTTAACGACTCGGAACACTAGGTTTTTTATAAGTAAAAGCAAAAAGTTTTACCTTACAGCCTTAACCGGTTTTCACCTTTAAAAGGCTTCTTCAGAGGAATATTTATAATGGAAGGGATTTATACGTTGTAATGGAAATGTTTATTTAAATTTTGATGGGAATCAGAGGGATCATGTTGAATTGTGGGGTAAGAGTTAACTAGAGAAGGTTATACAGAATGTTGATAGGTAATTCTTATAATGTATTATACTTAGACTAAGTATTCATCCATATGTAGGATTTACAAAAAAAAAAAAAAACCCCAAAAAACTCAGTACTTCTTAACGCAAACCAACACAGCTAAGGGGAACCAGATCAGTTAGGGATATGTTATTATACCAGGCCACTATTTAATATTTTTTGATTTCATGTTTCAGTGTCTAGTGATGCTGTGGGAGTGGTCCTGTGCTGGCCTGCGTGTCAGAGCAGGAGCGTCAAGTGCCGGTCTGGCCTTGCGGTGTTGGGATCTCGCAAGAGAAGTCCAGTAAGGTCATTCAGGTACGGTCACAGTCACTGGACCAGGGGTAAGTTAACCACAATTTTGAATAAAACGTAATGGGGTTGTGGCGACATATCTTGGCTGATCCCTTTAGAAAGTATGAGTGTCAATAAGAGCTTTTATGCTTCGGCATAAATCCTCTCATTGCGGGGGGGGGGGGTTATTGTAATGGGTCTAAATGTACCTAAATATTATTGTATAATTTCATAAATTCTATAACATGTAAAGATGAGGCCCCTTTGAGGTGACACGATAGTCAGTAAATAATTTCCATAGCCTTATATGGTTATGTGGTTATAACGAAAATCTATTTATAGCCAGTGACCAACACATCAAGTATTTGTTGATGAAAAACAATTCACAACGAGGTTGAAGAGGTGAAACTCAACCCAACGGAACGTTATAATAATGAGGACGAGACATACGGCGGGGAGCGGGGTGAAGCAGTTTTGAGACGCACCAAATGGAAAATTTGTAACGCTGAAAGTCAGTCGACATTCATCTTTCGCTGTCTGCAGCAGCAATCGTGGGCGCCTGCATACAACAGAAAATGTGAATTTATATATATTTCAAAATACAAACAGTTCTTAGCTAAATATTCATCCATAATAGTAACTAATTGTAGTAAATTGACAGTTCGGCCGTAAAATGTGAAAGTGAGAACTACGAAAAACAGCAAACAGTGTAAGCCACGAGTTGACGCCCCAGGTGTCAAATTTCTACGCATCAACAGGGAAGTAGACATTTCAAAATTATTTAAAATACTGGCATTTTTAAATTGAGCTCAATAAAAAAGAAATGTAGAAGTGTGAAAGTGTGCATGATTGAGTGAATGAAAAAATATACATAGGCCTAACAAGAAGTGTTGAGTTGCATAATTTTGATATACGTAGTAGTATTTTGATGTCGTAGTTTATTAATAATCAGTTTTATGCTTTAAGGCGGAATAAGTGTGTTCATGATCTTTTCTATGTTCTCAAAGAAAAATAAATAATGTTACATTTTACTTGATTTGCGCATTGTTATTTGTATTTGCTCACCGTTCTCTGCCAAAGTACACTAAACGAATTCCTGGGTTATACCTTACAGATATAAAAAATAATATTAAATTAACAACCCAATAATGAGCAAGACTTCACACTTGGTTTATTTCATGTATTTGAGTTAACTTTCACTTTAGTGTTCAATATTTTTTGTCCTTTTAGTATACGCTGTGATTGAGTATTCTCAAATAGACATTTATAACCACTCACTATTGTATATCACTTATCACAATGTTTTTGGTCACTCACTGTGTACCTACTTATCACTTGGTTTCATTGATTTGATTTATGTGCATTATTTTTATAATTAACACTTATTATTTCTTGGTCATTTAATAGTATTATATTGAAGTTATACGCGTACATACATTATTTTATTACATATTTAATCAAGGTAGGTATTGTACTTTCAATGTTTGTTATGATCAAACATGTTCTCCTTTTTATCTATAAAGTTATTTGATATTGACTTGTCATTATTCATGCCAATCACTTGGGGTGGGGTCTTGTCCTTGTCATCGTCTTGGTCATTGGTCATCACTATATTTTATTATTTTTGTATTATTTAAAATGACTGTATTTTTCTCATCTTCTGCGTTACTAACTGCATAGTTGTTGTTAATTCTTAACGTTGTTTCATTTGTTATTCTGGTGGAGATTTTGTAGCGTAATGCCCCTCCATCAAACGTGATCATTTCAGAAAGCACTTCTAGTTTTATATGAAATTATCAGTTGTATTACAATTATATCTTTTTACCTTCTTAAAATCAATTATTTCCCAAGTTTAAATGTTACTTCTATAATCATTCATGTGACATTCTTTATTAATTATACATTTTGGATCTGGTTTTATTTATTTATCTGTATTTATTTGTGAGTTTTCCCTCTAATATTTAAATTTTCCTAAACCTCCCTAACATTGTAACTGGAATTTAATCGGTTGGGCTCTATCGGCTTACCAAATACCGTCGTCCATTACATACTTTCTGAGATCAGAGGAACATCATCTCTGCCCAGTTAAATGACTGCTGGAATATTCTACAGTCAATCTTCATTAATAAACCTCGTAAGGTAGTCATCATGTGACCTTCAATAAAAATAATTAATACTAATAATACTCTAGGGATTATTCACTGTACTTTAACTCAGATCATATTATTTCTTCATATTAATTCTTCCTTCTATTATACACTTCTCATCTCCAATACTTGCCCATTTTATTGACATTTATTAATTGGCTTTCTTACTGATAATTCTTAAATATTTGTTTTTTCTTTCTTCTTTTTCTTGTGATCCTTTTGACGGTTCTATTTTGGCTTCTTCATTCTCTTATTTTCCTTGGTTCATCTTCTTTTATTACTAAAACAGCTAGTTATGAGATTTTGGTTAGTGTTATACCTTACATCATTTAATTATATTCTTCTGACACAATCATTATTATTCTTTTTAAATTCTAAATTATATTTCTCACTATGATATTACATCAGATACACTCCTTTTATTTTTTGGTTTTGATGAGTTTTATTAGGTTTAATCATTGTTATTTTTCTCCTTGCTAAATTATTTTTCTCATTTATCTTCAATAAGTTGTTCTTATTATATTTTGAATTTTGATATCTTGTTTTATGTTTTTCCAACATTATTTTATACAAATCATTTCTGTAAGTTGTTCTTACTATTTTTTGAATTTTGGGGTGTCAATTTTAATTACTTCATAAAGTATCTTCATGGAACTTCATTATAGATGCTTGGTTATAAACTCCTTTGATCTTCTTATTAATAGGATTAACAATTTCATAGGTGTTGTTGCCATTGTCTTTGGTAATCATATATGGCCCTACATACAATAATAATAATTTTTTAGCTATACCTTCTATGGTACTAGGCAATTCTCGGTTTTTTATCAATACCTTCTCTCCTACTTGGTACTTGATAGGCTTGGGTTGTTGTTTCAAGTATTTGGCTCTCTGTTTTTCTATCTTTTCCATTATTCTGTTGTAACACTTTTTTACTTCAAATTGACATTCTGGATCTGTAGGGAAATCGATTATATCTTGGATCTCTCTGTGTGGAGCTCTCTCAAACATCATGGTGTATGGGGTACTTTCTATAAAATGATGGTATGAACAATTTAAAAACTCTTCTGCGGATTCTAAATATTTTGGCCATTCTCTCTGCTGGTCATGGCAGTAAGTTTTTAGAATACGACCTACCTCTCTTAACTGTCTTTCCGCAGGATTACTGCTGGGATGGTATACGGATATTTTATAAGTTTTTATTTGGTGTTCGAACAGCTTCTCCTTCCATATCCGGCCCTTGAACTGGGTACCATGGTCTGTAATTATTGTTGATGGTTTCCCTACTTCTGGCACAAACTGGTCGATAATTATTTCAATGATTTTCTTTGTAGTAGCCCGGTTGATTGCATACAGTTTTGTATATTTTGTAAAATGGTCTAACATTATGATAATAAATTTGTATTTTCGTCTTCCTGCACTCCTTGGGAATGGTCCGCATATGTCTAGGAAGATTTCTTCCAATTTACAGGTTGACATTATGGGTATCATGGTACCTTCTTTTTTGTCATTGTTGTTTTTTACCATCTGGCAAATGTTACATGATCGAATAATCTTTTGGACCTTCCGGTTTATGTTCTTTATGTAAACCTTCTCTTCTAGTGCCTTTACTATTTTCAGTGTGCCCATATGATTGTAACGTATATGGTAGTCTTTTATTATTTGATCTTCCACATTTACTGGGACAATCAACCTCCAATTTGCAATCTTTATATTGTTCTTAATAAATATCATTATGAATACAACAGAATTTCATAATGGTTTCTTCTCCTTCATTAATTCTCTTCTGAATGTCCAATAGTTTAGTATCAGTTTTTTGTTTTTGTATTGTTTCTTGTAGGATATCTTCCAGGTCTTTTCTGCTCTTTAGTATGTGGTATACTTTGGATATTTGCTCTTTTTCCCCTTCAAACATCTGAGGGTTTGTTACTGTCCATAATTTTTGTTGACCATAATTCCTTCTTTTCCGATGTCAATGATACTAATCCTTTATGCAGATCTATAATTTGCTGAGTGTTGTCTCAACATATCGCATCCAATTAAAATTTTAAATGGAAGCCCAGTTGCCACTAAAATGTCATGGGTATTGTTATATCACCACTTGTTATGTCTAATGACACTTGTTTCTTGATAGTTTTATTCTGTTTACCTGTAGCCCCAATGATGATGATATTGTTTATTGGCAATGTAGGTATTTGTATTCGGTTTCCTTGTTGTATTCTTTGTAACTCATTATTATCTATGAGTGAAACATTAGAGCCAGTGTCTATCATTACCGTGGACATGATTCCATTTAATCTTGAAACGTTCTATTCTTTAAATGATATCGTAAAATCAATGTTAATCCACTCCTACTTACCATTGCGTGGCTTCAAGGTTGCGTCATACGTATGTTTGGGATGCAGACGTAATTTCTTAAGGTTGTGAGAATAATTTGCACAACACATTTATATGAAGAGAATTTCCATTTAATGTTTTACTGTTACTTTAGTGAAATTAAGAACATACATTTAGTAAATACATGTTTCAGGTGTTGTGCAACACGTGACTCTGTTGTAATATGACTTACAATCTACGGCTTACCTTATTTTTTCTAGGACACAAACATAAAATGCAAACACAAATATACACAGAAAGCCGCCCAGCTTTGCCACACTCACATTTATACCAAACTAAAAACCCCTTCACATTTTTACAAATCAGAAGCCCCCTAACACATCTTCATATAATAAAGCCCCCACATCGACCACGCGGTCATCGCGCCCGTACTAAGTCCCCGTTCAAATGTCCAAAAGATATACGAAACTATTCACTCTTTTAAGCTCACTCCTGACTGTTGATAATCTCTTATTATACTGTTGATTACATTACAAATGTTAACGGTGAGGTCGGCCGACCTAAAGAAAAAAGTGTTAAGGAAATTTAGATGAACCGCATGCGGTCGGTTGGTAAGAGGCACTGGGCAGAAGTTTGTTCTCTGTTCCCTCTCCACAGTTTTCAACACTGGAACTCACTGCCTTGGGCGTCGTCGCCGGAGCTTCGGCCCATGCTATGCATGTTGTTCTTTGAGTCAATGTCGCATATGATCTTCTGTAGGCATTGGCTGACGTCATTTAAGTGGGCTGGACGTTTAAGTGAAGCCAAAGGAACGATGAATAATTTTACGCTTTAGCCATCTTGTTTTTTAGTCGAGAGCGTCCTTTGAGCTCGTGCAGGTGTAGTTGCGCTTGAGCGTTGACACACATGTACATAGTTCTTAGAATTTTGGTGGAGGTGCGAATTCCTCTGCCGTGTTACACCACTGAAATTGCGCATCGCCTTTGTTCCAAACGCTGTTTCTCAACATCGTGCTGTTGCTTGGAAAATAACGTTGCAATCCGTTCTATTATAACGGAATGAATTTTGTTACCCAATAATTTTCACAACTTCTTTTTACAAGCCCGCACCAAAATGAAAGAAATAAAAATGTACTTGCCCCATACGGTAAAAATAAAAACACCCAAAAATTGACCCGCTACAATACCCCCTCGATGAGAATTCTACTGTTCACGACAGAAGAAATCTCATCGATAACCCCGAAGAGGACCGGTGAGGAACTGGTGCCAACAACCCCCTTGGTTCTTAGTCTGCATGGGTACACGTCCCCCTGGCTCAGCGACCATGGACTCATCTGAACGAGATCACTGGACTTCTCCGTAAGAGATCCCAACACCGAGAAATCGAACAGACTCGCACCACGGCGCACCTCGCCTTTCAACATGCTACCCCCCAAAAATCCTCAATCCCTGGCTAAATTATTCCAGCTCCTCCGCCGATATGGATCCCCTTTTTGCAAGCTGGGCTGCCTTTAGCAAATACTGGGCTCACACACACTAACATTAAGGTTACCATAACACATAGTGCAATAAAAAAATTTCTTTTAAAATTTATTATAAATAAAAAAAATTCAAAAAAATAATCTTTTATCAAAAATTCTCTTCCTCTTTTTCTTTTTTTTCTTTAACATGACTTAACCTAGACATTTCTACAAATATAAACACATCCTTACTCTACCAATATAATGCAATACAATAAAAGAAACATGGTTAATGTACTCATAATAAAATCCTTATCTAAAATAGTCATTCGCTGGCAGGCGAAAAAGCAAAAAAAAATTTTTTTTTTTTTTCAAAAAAAATTAAAATTTTGAAAATTTTAAAATTCAAAAAAATTTAAATTTGTTCAAAGGTTTCATTTATGTTTAGAAATTATTCAAAACTGATTTAAAGTGATTAAATAAACAAATAAAATTAATTCCCTACTATACAAGTTTAGTAGGTGCATGAACTCATCAGCTGATCGAAACTAGGTCAAGTCCAAAACCCTTGACCTACATATGTTATATATAAGTTCTGAACCTACATTAAACATCTGTAACAATCTAACTCAAAGTACAAAACATAATAAAATAAAATATTAAAAATGAACAAAATAATTAATATAAATAATCGTTAACTTGACATTTAAATTATTTAAAATAAACAATTCTTAATTTTACATTACTTTCAATTACATCAAAATTTCTGTCACTGGTTTCTAAAAAATAAACAATTGTATATTCTTTATCATGAATCTCTCTTTTTGCTTAACAATCTTACGTTAATCTACTGTGGGTGATGTAAATTATTCATTCTCATTTACTGTATTACTAGGTCTGTGTACATATATAATCTTTCTCCCTATAGCTCTAATTAATCGACTTCAATTATCATGACCCCAACTCTACCAAAATATCTACTAATCAAGACACTCTAAACCCCAACTTATCATTTAACACAATTCGCCACCTTCTCTACATATAAAATACTCTCCACCCTTTGTACATAGGATACGTGTTTCCCCTACCCAAAAAACTCAATTCCCTTATTTGGCGGCCCGGATTCTACCTAAGGCGGCCCCTTCCCCACTAAAAGCTAACCCTATCCCGTCCCAACCCTTGTTGCGGACTCCTACATGACACTACCCCCTAATACAAAATTGCCATCTCCAAAATTCTCAATCTCATTACATTACTACAAATACACAAAATAACCTCATTAACTATAAAAACAACAATATGTCACTCAAAATCTACATAAAGTCTCCATTACCACTGTGTCAATATCAATACTTCACAAAACTCTGTTATATTACATTAACTCAAAAACAACATTACGTCATATTCATCTCTATCATTTCAAATTCAACTTTTAATTCAATTCGGACAGGTCTACATGTCCCATAAAACATTTATCACCCATCAATTATCTTTTATTAATTTGCATAAATTATTGTTATTTTATTTCTCATATTCTTTTTATCTTTACTTCAAAATATCTGTAATACGTTAAACATTAATTACTTGTAACATTTACAAACCAATATACCAGTGACGTTATTGCTGATCAGCTGATCCTCCTAACACAATGAAAATACATCTTAAAATTGAACAAATTACATGGAATATACATATTTATTTTTACTTATTCTCCCTTCTCACCTCACTGTTTCCAATTTCTCTGATTCTGGTTATTTATGTTAGCCTGGCAGACGATTTACTTATGGGCTTAAACAAATACACACATAATAAAATTACATATTCTTATCAATGCTTATCTAATAGACAACAATAAAATAATACACTTAAAATTATAGTATGAACACCTTATTTTAAAATATCTAAGCAGCTAGTTACCTGAACAGAGCACAAGCAGTTTTATTTGATCAAACTTTGAAAAAAAAAACTTTTACGTCATAAAATTTTAAATTCGTGACTCCTTTGCATCACCTCCCAGCCACACACACTATTTCAGATTATGTTGGACTGTGGCGCCCATTCGCTTCCACAGAGACGGTATATTTTGGAGCAGGGTTTTACCTCTCCATGTCTCTGCTTCCGCTGTTAAGTTTTAAAGTAGTGAACATCATCAAATTCTTGTTCTATAATCATGCACCCTTAAAACGGATCTGCCACCTGGCTCTGCTGTTCCTCCTCGAACAGAGTGGCAGCCGCTGTTCCATAGTTTCCGGGAGATTTCCTCTAATTGTTCCCCCATTGAATTTCAAATATATACCAATTTCAAGTCAGCTATGGTCAAGGGACTTGATATGACCATAGCTGGCCGCTAGCCAAAACCACGGTTAGTGCTGGTAAGACAGTAACCGCCCGAAAAGTCGAGGAAATCTAAACTTTTATTTCACTGCCTGTTTCACATCAATCTCATTATGTGCGACACGTCATTTAATATTGTGTGTAACAATTTTTTATTTACACGGATAAGGTGTGCCGCACATTTATCGCCAGTTTGGCCTCCGATGGAGGTAACACTCACTGCTACCCCCAACCCTTGTCGCTACTTGTGAGAGCACAGGCCACCCCCACAATAGCCACTTAATAACTAATTACAATTGAAAACTAATTAAAATTTTTTTGTATACATTATCATATAATATTAGCATCAACAATCATTTAACCCATTCATAACCTTTTACCGTTTAACTTTCTTGAAATTTTCAAAATTTATTATTTAATAATCATTATTTATCATTTTCCATTTATTATAAAAAATTTTTAATTATCATATTTATTCAACACAATGATTGCATTAAAATTTCACTATTGCATTAACACCTCAATCACACCTGTAAACATTTTTTATTATTATACATGATTATAAAATTTTCATACTTACACTCCATTTAACATGATGTACACATAAAACGTAATCACTACTATCTCTGAAACATTTTACACAAAATTAATTTAAATTAAACAATTCGTCATTCATTACCAAATTTCCATCTCGTAAAACAAACTGAATTTACAAAAAATTTAATTACACAACATTTACATAATCAATTAAAATATTTAAAATATATCAAATTATTTTAATTAAATTAATTATTAACAATATAGAATTCATTACCATCCGAACAATTATAATTCTCTGATTACTTGTTTTCAAAATTAATTTGGTTTATTTATTTAAATTGCAAGTATTTCAATATTATTATCACAACAATCATCTTACATACACACGTATAAATTCACTATATTTTATTTACACACTCTTATTTATTGTTCAGTTTTTCCGCACTTCATTGTCCCATTCTGCCATGTCAACAAACCATAAAACATAATGCTTAATTGTCTTTTATTGCTTTACAGTCTACCCTCCATCGTCAAAGATTAATCTTGGTTTTGTATAGCACTGTTCAATTATATTGACATACATATTGTTGTCTTGTGTGTCATAACCAAACAATTTCAATTTATCCGTTATACCATAATAATCATTCACCAAGTCTACGTTAAGTATTTCTGTTAAATCTCCGTCAGTAAATATTTCCAATATCGGGTTAGTTACTTTTTCATCAATTAAATTATTCTTGTTTAAATACTCTTCTAATATTTCTTTCAACTCACCATAATCTCTCTTTAAATTATATATTTCTAATTCTTTCTCATCATAACACCATCTCATATTTATAAAATCATTCCACACAGAGGGTATAATATCATACAAATAAAATAAACAACTCCAATCTTCTACTAACACGGGACCCTTGCCCTTCAAAAACTCTTGTGACCACATTAAATCATCGTAAATAATAAAAGGAAAATTTCCCCTCTGTCCCCACTCTACTACAATATTATTTTTTCTCTCTCTCTCTAACTCACTGACACACATTAACATCTCATAATCACTGCATTCTACACTTTCATTAATACTCTCATTATTTATTTTTACCGTATCACTTTCTGATACCAATTTCTCAAACACATTATTATTCTCAATATTACATTCATTATTTTCAACATTGTTATTATTTGTTAACTCTTTGTCTGGTACTACATTTTTGTATTTGTCATTACAAGTTTCATTTGTATTATCTTTCTCTGTCCTCATCACATGTACTCCCATTCGCTCAACACTCTGTTCTAACTTATTCAAATTAGATCTTATTATTTCGTTAGTACTTTCTACACATTTACTCATTTCTTGTATTTCATTTTTCAACTCTTTATTCTGATTTTTTAACTCGTCAAATTTATTATTTTGTGCTTCTAACTTGGTGTCAAAGTCATTGCTCAATTTAATTTGTTCATCTAACTTTACATCAAATTTATTGAAACTGGTACAAAGAAATTGGATCATTTTCATTATATCTTGATCTTCAGATTTTTTAATCGGGACTGGTGTCGACTGACTTTCTGTTTTATTGTCAGTGAAGCTGACTTCACCATTATTATTTTTACTTTCTCTATTCGATTTTGGGGTCGTTTGGATCCCCGAATCATCTGTATTATTTGATTCATTTATACTACTTGTGTTCAAAGTTTTGTCGCCTTGACCTACATTCGGCGTTGAATGTACTTCAAAACTATTCACAACAGCTGATTCATTTAATTCAGCTATTTCGCTTATCACAGTCGAGTCGGACAAATCGACTCCGTTCTCTGCTGTATTTTCCATTATTCTTATTTTTAGGTATTTATTCTGTTTCTTATGTGAACAAATATTCTTTACTTACTTAGCGTAACTTAACTTTACATAAGTACCTTTTGCGTATTCTCACGCAACCTCCAAATTACGATTGCATCCCATTTATAGGTATGGAATTTATTTTATTAAATTCGTCCCTTTCGTGGCGCCAATGAAACGTTCTATTCTTTAAATGATATCGTAAAATCAATGTTAATCCACTCCTACTTACCATTGCGTGGCTTCAAGGTTGCGTCATACGTATGTTTGGGATGCAGACGTAATTTCTTAAGGTTGTGAGAATAATTTGCACAACACATTTATATGAAGAGAATTTCCATTTAATGTTTTACTGTTACTTTAGTGAAATTAAGAACATACATTTAGTAAATACATGTTTCAGGTGTTGTGCAACACGTGACTCTGTTGTAATATGACTTACAATCTACTTAAACATTTTTCTTGCCTCCAGAAACGATTAAGACTATAAAATAGGTTATTTACCTTCTGTCGACGTTTCTTAAAATCCTTTTAGGATTACTCGAGTTTCGACACCATTTGGTGTCATCATCAGATCAGAATATGAATTAAGTTAAAACATTTCGATGTATATGCATCTCGTCAGATATTTAAAGATTAAAACAACACATAAAATTATATATAACAATAAATAAACTATATCACAATAAAATAACATTAATAAAAGAATATAAAAAACCGCGTTGCGGCCGCGTTGTTTTTTATATTCTTTTATTAATGTTATTTTATTGTGATATAGTTTATTTATTGTTATATATAATTTTATGTGTTGTTTTAATCTTTAAATATCTGACGAGATGCATATACATCGAAATGTTTTAACTTAATTCATATTCTGATCTGATGATGACACCAAATGGTGTCGAAACTCGAGTAATCCTAAAAGGATTTTAAGAAACGTCGACAGAAGGTAAATAACCTATTTTATAGTTACAATCTACGGCTTACCTTATTTTTTCTAGGACACAAACATAAAATGCAAACACAAATATACACAGAAAGCCGCCCAGCTTTGCCACACTCACATTTATACCAAACTAAAAACCCCTTCACATTTTATACAAATCAGAAGCCCCCTAACACATCTTCATATAATAAAGCCCCCACATCGACCACGCGGTCATCGCGCCCGTACTAAGTCCCCGTTCAAATGTCCAAAAGATATACGAAACTATTCACTCTTTTAAGCTCACTCCTGACTGTTGATAATCTCTTATTATACTGTTGATTACATTACAAATGTTAACGGTGAGGTCGGCCGACCTAAAGAAAAAAGTGTTAAGGAAATTTAGATGAACCGCATGCGGTCGGTTGGTAAGAGGCACTGGGCAGAAGTTTGTTCTCTGTTCCCTCTCCACAGTTTTCAACACTGGAACTCACTGCCTTGGGCGTCGTCGCCGGAGCTTCGGCCCATGCTATGCATGTTGTTCTTTGAGTCAATGTCGCATATGATCTTCTGTAGGCATTGGCTGACGTCATTTAAGTGGGCTGGACGTTTAAGTGAAGCCAAAGGAACGATGAATAATTTTACGCTTTAGCCATCTTGTTTTTTAGTCGAGAGCGTCCTTTGAGCTCGTGCGGGTGTAGTTGCGCTTGAGCGTTGACACACATGTACATAGTTCTTAGAATTTTGGTGGAGGTGCGAATTCCTCTGCCGTGTTACACCACTGAAATTGCGCATCGCCTTTGTTCCAAACGCTGTTTCTCAACATCGTGCTGTTGCTTGGAAAATAACGTTGCAATCCGTTCTATTATAATGGAATGAATTTTGTTACCCAATAATTTTCACAACTTCTTTTTACAAGCCCGCACCAAAATGAAAGAAATAAAAATGTACTTGCCCCATACGGTAAAAATAAAAACACCCAAAAATTGACCCGCTACAATCTGATACATTGTTTCTTTTCACTGGTGATATGTCATCTTCTTCTAAAAGTTCTTCTCAGATATCTTTAAAATAGTAATTTTTAATAATGGTTATTGTATTATTGTTCATATGTCTAGTCAACTGTCTGTGTACCCCAAGGGATTGGTCATGTGATGGGCGATTTGACTGTTCTCACTGACCCTGGGAGTTTAAATGAGGTGTTTCCTCACTAATCCTGCTTTCTGTTGCATTGATTTGTTGGTTAGATTCAGTATCTGATCTGTTATTCCGATAGTTCTCTTCTGGTTCAGGCATCCTCTCATTTTGGTATCGGTTGTAACTTGATGATTGATTATAATAGCTATTATTCAGAGATGATCTTGTATAATACCGCCTACGTCCGCCCTGGTTCCTAGTTTGGATATAATTCACATGTTGTCTATTATCCCGGTTTCTATTGTCACCGTTCCCTCTCTCGTGCCGATACTCCTGGTTATTTTGCTTGAAATTATTCCCTCGATAGTTATTTCCGTGGTAACCATTCTGATAGCTGTTCTGGTTGCTTCCCCTATAATAGTTATTACCCTGGTAGTTATTTCCATTACTTGGCCTGTTCCCATTATGATTGTTATGATTTGGGTTATTGTTCATAATGTTTCTGGAATAATCAACAAAATTATTGTTATTGGTGTTATTACTATTACTGAAATTGCGATTCGGGTAGTTGTTGTTATTGGCTTGATGATTATTATTATTATAATTATTTCCACCATTAGGACTAGACTGTTGGGGACTATCATTATATCTATTATATCGAGTATTCATTATTCTGTTTCTTCTGTACTGTCCTTCATGTTCACGGTCTTCTAATAAACTGGCCATACCCTGTATTGTTTTCACTTGGCTGTATCTCCTGGCCTTTTGCATGGCATCGTCATAATGATATGACAATTGGATGACCAAACTCTCGTCTGGAATTTTAGGTTCTAGATTGTTGGCTAGGCAGATTTTGCCTAAAAAGTATGCCGTCAATGACTGTCCCATGTGTGGTTCGTACCTTCCATTGTTGAGGTCGTTTCTCACTACATTCTGAGTTGATTCAGACCAATACTTGGCTTTAAACTGCATTTTGAAGTCTTGTGTACTATGTATATCAGGTCTAGTAGTCGTCCACCAATTATCATAGGTGTCCTTAAAAGCTTCATCAATTATTGTTCGCACCACGGTCCATCGATTGTCCCTGTTCTTTTCTACCATTTCTTCTAACCGTGCTAAAAATCCCATACGATTACGCCTATAGTTTCTAAAATTTATTATTTCACGATTATCATTATTGATAACATGGGTACTATGGTATGTTCTGTCTTGTAACGAGTCCACCACTTCCTGGAGTCGCACCTCCCTTTGGTGTATTTCTTCAATCTTCTTTTCATTCTTTCCCACTTTGCTATCTACTATATTCAAGTTATTATAGACGCCTTCCATTCTTTTACCTAGATCTGTCTGTATTATAGTTATTGCTTTTTGTTGCTCATCGAGGCTTTTTGACACTTCTTGCTTATTCTGTTCGCATTCGGTGGTGATAATATCAATTTTCTTTTGAGTTTCACCTTCGACTGATGTTATTTTCTCTGACATTTCCTTCTGGATCTTTAATACTGCTTCATTCGTCTTTTCTATTTTTTCATTTGTGTCCGTCATTGTCTTTTGGATTTCTTCACGATACACTACTAGCTGTTGTTCCAGTTGTTGTTTCAGTTCTCCTTTACTTTTCTGGTGATCTTCCTCCAATTTCTGTTGCAATGTTTTATGGTTTTCCTCCATTTTCTTGTCTATCTGCTTCTTGAGTGTCTCGTTATTGTTTTCAATTCTTTTGTCTATTTTCCCGACATCCTCTTTCATTTGTCTCATCAATTCCTCATTATTTCATTTAATGTCTCATTATTTTTCTCGATTTTCTTATTTAAATTTTCAATATCTTCCTTGGTAGATTTATTAGTATCCTCTATTTTCTGACCCAGTCTTTCCATTTTGCCGTTGAGCATTTTTATATTCTTCTCAATATTCTCCTTTGTAGATGTATTGGTTTCATCATTTTTTTGGCTGAGTCCCTCCATTTTGTTGTTTAAAGTTTCCCTGTCTTCTTTTCTGCTCCTTTCGCTTTTCTCCATTTTCTCCATCATACATCTGAGTATATCTTGCGTTGTCTCGTTTTCCGTTGGTGTGAGTTTTCCTGGTTGTTTCTCCTGTTGAGCAGGTTTGTTGTGTTCTGCAGGAGGTAATATCATCTCTATATCCTCTTCTGCTTGCGTTGTCTCTTTAATTTCCATATCCACCTCTTCTTCAGGTTCTGCTGCTCGTTTGCGTGAACATTCTCTCCGTTTCATCATTGTTAATCTTTCTGTAACCGCCGCTAGAATATTAACTTCTTCTATCTCTAGCCACACAAGTTGGGCACCAATCTGTTACAAGATTAATAGGTGTCTCCTTCTAGCCA
This sequence comes from Magicicada septendecula, assembly GCA_034769895.1. Lineage (NCBI taxonomy): Eukaryota > Metazoa > Arthropoda > Insecta > Hemiptera > Cicadidae > Magicicada > Magicicada septendecula. Next base: position 258,496,554 of record CM068368.1, on the reverse strand, counting down.
CGCGTTGCGGCGCCCATCTATTACATGACAAGTATATGTCCTTTAAAACTCCAAGTATGTTGATTAATAAGTTTATGAATTTTATGAACAATAACCCCTATCCTGGATGTATGATCGGTTTATCGTCTGTTTAAGGGTTTTCCGCTATCTTACCTGCTGTGTGTTACTCAGAAAAAATCCCGATCTTTAGGCACCAAATTGTGTTACGTACAAAACAATTAAAAGAATTAATAATTGGTTCTCTTAATTTTTTCAATATTTTCGCTACAAGTCACTAATCACCAACTTTAATTATCACAATTAAACAGTTTGTAATCAACAAGATAGTCTCTTACAACAAATCAAATAAAAATTGTTCACACACAATAATAATGTCAACGAGTATAAAACACAATTGTATTACAATTGTCCCACACAAATATAAAACACATAACACTTTACCACAATACTTCGAACCGCACTGGAATATATCGCCACTAAAACTGAAACTGAGTGTCACTGAGTACTTGTATTCATACCCCGCCGAAATCCAGAAACATCCATACTACACATTAGTGCTACACTAGAACGTAATTGATTGCGGCCTTGACACAATGGGCGCGGTTGGTGACGTCTAGAAAAGTATCGCTAATGCATGTTGAGATCACATACGCACAAACATTATAGCCGGATTCCACTGGAACATCTGAGAAACATATAGAATGTTTTGTAATGATATAACACTTTTTCCATATTATGTAACACTATATTTTCAATATATTATATGCAAAGTTTTGGGCTTACTGCTGGATTAAAAAACAAGACTTTAAAAATTACAAAATTTTGACCTTTTTAAAATTATTAAAATTTTAAATTTAGTTGCCTGTAAAATATGGGGAAATGAACATAGGAAAATTAAAAAATGTTATCGTGTTGTAGTTAAAGCTTAAATTATGTATCTTTTAATAGTAAAAAGTATGATATGACCTCAAGCTTATGTTTTTACACAATAAATATTTGCAGCAGAAGTTCCATTTCTGTTTTTATAGATTATATGTTGGAATTAATTTTTATGAATCAAAATTCTAGAATTATTTTTTTAAATACATGTACTATCGACCTAGTAACATCTATGTGCACACTTTTGTTTAGTATACTGTGTTTGAAAACAAGTAAGTTTCAGTTATAGAAATGTACTTCCCTCAAGGTTGCATGCTGTGTGCTGCATATTGTTACAAGATTAATAGGTGTCTCCTTCTAGCCACGCGTTGCGGCACCCATCTATTACATGACAAGTATATGTCCTTTAAAACTCCAAGTATGTTGATTAATAAGTTTATGAACTTTATGAATTTTATGAACAATAACCCCTATCCTGGATGTATGATCAGTTTATCGTCTGTTTAAGAGTTTTCCGCTATCTTACCTGCTGTGTGTTATTCAGAAAAATCCCGATCTTTAGGCGCCAAATTGTTTTACATACAAAACAATTAAAAGAATTAATAATTGATTCTCTTAATTTTTGCAATATTTTTGCTACAATCATATTTGCCGCCGCCTGATGTTCGAATTTGAATCCCACTCCTCAGCGTCAGGATTGCCAACTTCAGTGTTCTTGTGGCAGCGCTATACACTTAACTATATAAAAAGATTAACATGCATAAAATTCTCTGAAATGAATACACAAGGTTTTATTTTACTGCAGGTAATTTTAATAGCAGTTTTGTTAATGATTCGGATTCAGATTATATAAACATCAATGATAATATAATTTGCCACGGCGATAAAGTTTTACTGACTCAGCGGTTGGCAGGATCGTTGTAACCCAATTCTCTTTAGGCTGCTGCTAGTTGATTTTTATAAAAATGTTGGATTACAGTGTTCTTGTGATTACAGAGAAAGATAACAAGATGTTTTGAATGTACAAACCTTTACAATATACTTATTTCTAATTGCTGAAGTTTTTAGTTTTACTAAATTCAGTTGTGAATCTTTTAAAATTGGTTAGATTCAACGTCTTACAAATAGGTTATAATTTGTTGTTACTAAATAATAATAATTTTATTTAAATAAAATGTTGTGTTGTTAAAATTCTTAAGTGAAATATAATAATTAATCAGTAATGTTCGAAAATATTGTGGTTGAAACCAAGTGAGGTGTCTTTGAAAGTGTCGTGAATTTCAAACGTATGTTGTGTTGTAGTGAAAATATATTTTTAGTTATACTTTACAAAAATTCTTTTTCATCTGTTCCTCAGTATGGTTGATTTTGATATATTGGCAGGGCTGTATTTACCAGAAGTGCTGCCCTGTGCGGCCATAGGGTAATGCCCCCACCCCCCAAAAAATAATTTTAATTAACATTTTTTAAAACTCACCATTACATGATCCTTCTCCGCCGACAACGCTTTTCCGCGAACGACGTCACAAGGCGGTCAAAATCCAAGGCTTGCACCATTTCTGACTCTATATTGAGAATTGCCAAAGCATTTAAGCGCTCCTGCAGCATGAAAGATCGGAGATAGTTCTTCACTCTTTTCAACACGGAAAAAGAACGCTCGCCTGAACAATTCGACGCAGGAGTACACAAAAAAATTCTCAGTGCAATGTCAACATTAGGACATTTCAACCTCCTTGTAGATCGTCTTCATGGAGAATCTTGCTTAATCTGAGTGGGGACATTTCAACTTGTTCCCTTTTTATTAAATATCCCCGAAGATGAAGACACTCGTTCACAAATTCTTCTTCGAGGTCGTATTTGTATATTTCCTTCAACTTCTTAGCTTCACTTGCAACTTCTGAAGCTGGTGTATTTCTTAAGTGAGACAAAAATCCGAATTTATCATTAATGATTCTGTATGCTTCTGACCTTCTCTTCAGTTCATATTCCAACTTCGATAATATAGTCAAATAAGTATGATCAACAAATGTTTCTCGGGGAGTTTTTGAACTTGTCTGGAATGATTCCTTATTTTGACTATCGTCATCATCATCATTGAAGAAAGTTTTCTTCTTAATTTTACGTTTGCTCACGTCGTAATCCTGAAGACCTGACTTCGCTTTCGCTTCTTTTTCGTAAACTTCAAATGATGTTTTACATTCTGCTACAAACACTGCTAAAGCGTCATACTGTTGGACTACATCACTGATATCTATGTCGACTCTCTGCAATACCTTGCTTACTGCATTAAATCGCCCTAGGATCGCATCCCATACTCTAGCTGAGATTGCTGTTTCGAGTTGTGACAATTTCTTCAGCAATCCTCTAGCTTCAAGTCGTGTTGTTAATTTCTCATTGTCATCTGCTTCAATTTTCTACAAAGCTCTTATGATCACGCTCCAGTTGCGATTTAAACTCCGGCATGCATCTTCTCGAGCACTCCAGCGAGTACCGGATAAGCCTTTTACAGTGACTTTGGAGGTTGCGGCCACGTCTGATTTGTCTTGAACTATGTCCTGAGACTCCTGCAACAGGTTCCACCGATATGTAGAAGAAGGCGAGTCCACGTGTGGCCAGTGCTTTGACAACAGCAACTACACGTTTTAGTACATTTCTCCAGTATTCAATCTCATCATCAAGCTGCTTAGTTAGCTTTTCGTCGATTTTTCCTAATTTCTTTCCCCTTTCTTTGAGAGTCATAATGCAGTTTCTATGAGCTTGTGAACTTTCATGTTCATTAAGTCTCTCTGTAGCATGTCGCCAATCACTGAAACCTGTTTGTCCAAAAACTGTGGTTCCACCAAAAAGCCGGCACGGCACGCAGAATACACAACATTCACTCTCTGAATATACAAGGTATTGACGTTTCACTGTTTCTCCATTACGAAGTTTCCGTTCGAAAATATTCTTTGAACAATATCGTGGCCCATCTGCATACATTCGTTTCGATTTTGAAAAATCTGTCCCACTATTCTGAAAGGATATGCCATGTGTGGCAATGTAATCACGTGTCTCTTCATTACAAACCCATTTCGCTGGGTCACTACTCACCAATTCTAAACTAACCTCACATTTTCCTGGATCAGTTTCGTAACTTTCACACACAAGAATTTCGCACAAATCCTGTTCACTTTTAGAATAGCAATTGTCACTGCCAGCAATTAAGTTAGAAGAATTATTTCCTTTATCCGCTACTTCTCTGCCGCCGGAAGATCCCCCACTATTCTCCGTAGCTTTCAATGAAAATAACTGATTTACTGTACTAAGTTCGTTTGGTTCCGAAACGTCACTGTCCACTTTATAAAAATAAGACTCCACCTTCTGACTTTTCCTTATTACTTCGTCTTCTTTTTCCTTCTTCACCTTTGCTGACTTTCGATACTGCGACCCACTCAGCCTTTTCCTCCCGTCACTCATTGTTCATGAATCAATTAGAAATGAAAAGAATAAACAAACTGTTGACTGTACAAAGTTTATAATTATTTTTGACACCAACCACTAAATATAAACAATAAGTATGATACTGCAAATACAAAATACTAATTAGAATTTCCACAAAGAACAAATCCACTTCAACTAGCAACCTGAATTAACACTCAACGACTAAGCCTTGGGTCACGGTCACCGTCTCCAAGCGGTCAGCGCATCAGCCAATGCGGAGCCGTTTCTCCGCGCTGTGCTGACTTTGGAAGGGCATGCTGGAGAAGCCAAAATTTTGAGAAGCGCTTTACCGGGAAGTGGTTAACAAACAGAAAGAGGCAATAACAAACGGCGCGACACCCAACCGCGTGATTTTTGAAAAATTTGCTGCCCCCAAAATTTTGCCACCCTGTGCGGTGCACATATTCGCCCGTACGTAAATACGGCACTGTATATTGGATGTCCTTGGTTATATTTCCTTCCTTCTGGATCATGATTTTGAACTTTTCGGAAATTTGGAATTTTTGTTTATACTTTATTTTAATTTTAGATTTTAATTTTGTCGCATTATTCTTTTGGTAGACATATGCTTGACTTTCAATACTTTATATTATATTTTTTCATTTATTTTATGTTTTATACTGATTATTATTCGGGAGCAATTAATTTCTCATCCGTTCTCTTCAGAGTTCAATAAATGGAAAAAAACTGGTTGTTTGTAACTTATTTTTCGTTACTAAGCGATAAATCTGTCCTCTCATTGGTTGTTAGTTTTCTTATTACATTGTTATATTCGGCTTAATTTTCTATAAAACTGTTGAAAATGTTTCTAATTTAAATATTGAGTTTATGATACATTTAATAAACTTGTTTTGATTATCTTTGGATTCATTTCTTTCTATAAATTATTTTGAGACCAAAACTACTTAGTGTATGATTTATAATTATAATAATAATATAATAAATAATAATAATATTTATTACCAATTTTCCTTTACATATAATAAAAATTACACAATAAAGGACCTATAGGGGGCATAAATGCCCGTACATAGGTTGGTCCTTAGAATTAATATTTATATACTTAATACTAATTGTGAGTTTTACCTCACCGATCATAGTAATATATTAAAAATAAATTATTTTTCAATTTTAACAAAATTTTAGTTTATACTATAATACAATTCAATAAATAAATGAAAAAAAAAGAAAAAAGGTCCATATCATAATAGACTGTTTTTTTGATTATTCAATAACAATGTTCCTAATTTTTTCTTTGATTTTTTTTAAGCACTTTTATATTTACACTTAGATTTTTCAGTTCATTAGGTAATTCATTAAAATATTTTATGGCATAATACACATAGCTTCTTTGCCCAATACTTAATAGGTGTCGCGGCAATATAATACTTTTATACCGTGTGTTGATTCGATTTTGTAAAAACTCACTTTTTAGATCATTGTATTGATAAACTATAGAATTCACTACAAACACCTGTTTAATATTTAATGGTTTATTCGAATCTTGTTCATTGACTCCTATAATTTTAAGAATACACTTTTGCAGCCGATCCAATGCGTCTAGAGATGATTTATATAGACCCCCCCCAGCCTATGATAGCATACCCTGCCACACTATGGAATAGTCCATAGTATATTTGTAGTAGTTGCTTTTTTGATAAAATTTGTTTAAGTCTGTAAAAAACGTAGACTAAGTATTTGGTTTTTTTACAATGTTAGCCACATGTACATCCCACTTTATGTTAAAGTCATATGTTATTCCTAGATATTTACTAGTTTTAACTCTTTTCAATTTTTGACCATTTATCTTAATTTCAAAGTCATGCGGAACAGAGTCTCTATAATTTCCAAAGGTGATAAAAACAGACTTGCTTATGTTGAGTACTAGATTATTGTGATAGAGCCAAGAGTATATAATATCTAATTTAGTTGACATATCTGTTGCAAGTTCAGGCCATGTCTTTGCTTTCATTGGTACTGCTGTATCATCAGCATATGCTATTAATACATCTTGTAACACTAGTAAGTCATTGATATATAAAATAAACAATAAAGGTCCTAATATAGAACCCTGGGGCACTCCAACATTTGTTTTAATAGGCTGACTTCTAGTCCCATTCACCTTTACAACTTGTGTCCTGTCATGTAAATAACTGGCTATCAGGGATAAGCTTACACCTCTTATTCCCATATTCTGTAATTTGGATATAAGTATGCCATGATCGACAGTGTCAAAAGCTTTGGAGTAGTCCAAAAAAGTTACAACAGTTGGTATGCTAATACTTAGATTTTCATAAATAAATTTGCTAAGTAGGGCAATAGCATCATCTGTACCTTTCTTCTTGAGAAAGCCAAATTGTTTAGCACTTAACAGGTTATGTTTCTTTACAAATTTAAATAATCTGGTAAAAATAATTTTGGTTGAAGGCCGCATGTTTATGTTGTGTTGGGTGGTTTATGTTGTATATGCTCCATAGACTAACTAAAATACCCTTAAATAAACAAGATTACACCGATGAACTCAACACAATAAAATACATAGCAATCAAAAACAGTTACAACCCTAATTTAATAAACACACTACACAAACGCATCAAAAACAAAAACAACAAAACACAAAATACCATCAACACACAACACAATAAATACATCACACTCACATACCACAACTCCTACACACACAAAATCGCCAACACATTCAGAAAACACAAATACAAAATAGCATCCATCAAAAAACACATCAATAATACAAACACAGACATAGACAAATATAACAAAACAGGTGTTTACAAATTAAATTGTAATGACTGCAATAGTTTCTACATCGGCCAGACAGGAAGATCTTTTTCATCCCGTTATTTTGAACACTTAAAAGCTCTAACCAACAACAATATACACTCCGCATTTGCCACGCACATACACACAGAAAACCACAGTTACACCAACATAGACATTAATCTTGAAATTTTACGTTACTTACCTAAAGGTCGAAAACTCAACACAACTGAACAATACGAAATATATAAACACCACACAACACAACCAAACAACATACTTCACGATCAATTACAATATAAATCACATACACTTTTTGACACAATTTTACAAAAAACAAACATCAAGTTGAATCCCCGCGCCAATCCCCTTCCTCCACACACCACCCCCACTACACCTTCCACACAACAACCGTTACGAAATGATGGCAGTCTGACTAAAAGCTGAAGAAGGCGGATACATACGCCGAAACGCGTCCGACGAAAAAAGTAAGTTTTCACAAGAAAAAGTTCATTTTTAGATAAGTGTTAGTGCTGTGAAAGAAGAGATGAACAATCAAGACAAATAATAATGTGAGTCAAAGCAGGAGTTATGAACGTAGCAGCTAGCTTAACTGTATAGGCATGAATTTCATCACACCCACCAGGTTTGTTTTTGAGTTCACGAATAGTTTGGTAAACTTCTGACTCATTTGTTGGTGTTAGAAACATAGTATGCTGATTAATTGATATATCTGGTATTTCATGCTGCAGAATAGGAGGAGTCGCACTTTCATTCAGCCTAGATACTATTGTGCTGAAAAATTCATTAAAATAATTAGCCTTTGTCCAATCATTGCTGTTTAGTTTATTATTAATCAAAATATCATTTATTTGTCTATTTTTTGAATTACGATCCAATTTTAGATGAACATATCTCCACATTTTTTTAGAATCAGCGTTTTGTAGTTGTTTTTCTTCATGCCTATTTTTAGCAGTCCTAAGTAATGATTTAAGTCGTTTTTCGTAATTTAAATACAGCTCTTTTTTTAGCAAGTCATCTTGACTATTCTTCCAGGCTTTATATAATTTGTTTTTGTTATTAACTGAATTAATGAGAGCAGGGGTAATCCAGGTCTTTCTTGGTTTTTGAATTTTTGGCTTAGTTTTGTGTGAAAGTTCATTGATAGTTTGAATCTTGTTTATTAGCAATTCTAATGCTTCATTGTTATTTGGTGTATTACAGACTTGTTGCCATTGTTCTGAAGCACACAGCTCCAAAAATCTTTTTTTGTTTATTTCAAAAGATACTGTAAGTTTGCATTTTATGTTGTTTCCATGTAGTGATATTAAAACGGGGTAGTGGTCTGTGATTGAGTCAATTAATTTACCAGATTTTGCTGTGTATATTCCTTTCATGAAAATATGGTCAATGCAAGTTCCATCTTTATAATTCTTTATAGGACGAGTACAAGTATTTATCATCGATTCATAACCATTTTGCAGTAATTGGTAGAAATAATCCTCAGTTTTTTCATTGAACTCAATGAGATCTAAGTTAACATCACCCAAAATCATGTGGTTTGCAACAGTTTTGTTACTTAAGATAAATTTTTCATGATCTTTAATGAATTTATCAGTCTCATAATCATGACAACGATATAGTCCAGAAATTTTCAAAATACTTTTATTTGTTAATTCTATGAGCAGACTAGTGATTTTTAAATCATTAAATTGTTCATTAATGGTTTGATACTGTAGGTTACTTTTTACATAAATAATCACTCCATCTGCTTTATTTATTCTGCTGTTATTTTTAAAATGTGTATAACCTGTTATATTTATAAGCTTAATATTGTCCATGAGCCAAGCTTCAGTGCATATTATCACATCTGGTTTATGTTTAAAAGAACTTAACATAGTTTCAAGTTTTAATATATTTTTCTGTATACTTCTGATGTTGACATGTAGGGTCAGAAGCTCAGAGTCACAAAAAATGGGGTTGAGATTTATCTTTTCTGTACTATTAAAAATTAATTCATCATTAAGGTTATATTCTTGTATTTCCATAAAAACTTTATTTATAGGTTAGTTTTTATTTTTCCTTTTAAATACAAAATTTTATCTAATCAACTAGTTGTAGGCCTAACGTAATTAAATGGAGGTTCTGGTTTCCAGGGGTAGTTTGTATCACAAATATACTGCTCCCATCTTACTTTAAAACTTTCACAGTTTTGAATATCATTTGCATAATGATCTATGGATCTTTTTTTAGTTAAGTATTTGTTAGCATTAATACAATTAATACATTTATTTATATCAGAGGTACATACTGTAGCATCATGGTTACCTGAACATTTGTAGCATGATTGTTGTCTTATAAAAGTGTCTTTGCACTTTCTCAATGAATGGTTATACCCACAACAGTTTTTACAACATTTGATATTAAAATTGTCATACACTCTGCAGTTTTCATATCCAATAAAAACAGATTTATTCTTCATTATCTTGGCATATGCATCAGAGGTTACTTCTGCTAGCGCAGCATGATTATTGTTTCTCTGTTTGTATTTGTGTACAATGTTTACACTATTTGATGGTAATTCATTTCTATGTATGATATCGTTCTCGAGTTCTACTTTATCGACATCTTCTGATATGTTTGTTATTTTTATTTGCGGATTTTTTTTAACACATGCTTCAGCTGTCAATATTTCACTGTTTATAACCTTTAGTATTTTTTCAGAATCTTGCTCATTTATACACTTTAGAAAAACTGTACCATTATTGACTTTGTTAATTTTTAAAACTTTGGCATTAGTTTTGGTTGAAATTTGCACTTTGATAATATTTAGGGCATCGCCTTTGAAATTTTCCTTTGGCTTTATTGTCAAACGAGCACATTCTTGCTTTTTAGGTAAATTTAGCACAGCATCAGCATACGAATTTTTAATGTATACATAATTTTTTTCAACATTTACAGCAGATGATCTTAAGAAACTGTTATTTTCACGCAACTCATGGTTATGTTCACGTAGCTCATTATTTTGTTTCACTAATTCACTACTAATTTTTTTTTCATAGTTTAATTCTCTTATATAGTCCTGAAAATCCTCACATTCAAAATTTTGTTCACACTTACGGTTTTTATTTTTTTCACTGGCAATTGATACGATAGATATAGCATCATCCTCACCTTTATCATCTGTATCCATATTATCACTTTCACCATCTTGAGTCACACTTAGACCATTTTTAATATTTTCTAGATGTTTTTGAATAATTAACAATTTTTTTTGGACATTACTATTTTCAATATCAGTATCCTGGTCACATGGTTGAATGTCAACAAAAGATAGGTTAAGATGTACAGGGCACACAATTATGTGTCTAGTTTTGTTTTAACATGTGATTATGGGTTACACTTGGTTTACACTTGGTATTTGAGTTAACTTTCACTTTTAGTGTTCAATACTTTTTGTCCTTTTAGTATACGCTGTGATTGAGCATTCTCAAATAGATATTTATAACCACTCACTATTGTATATCACTTATCACAATGTTTTTGGTCACTTACTGTGTACCTACTTATCACTTGGTTTCATTGATTTGATTTATGTGCATTATTTTTATAATTAACACTTATTATTTCTTGGTCATTTAATAGTATTATATTGAAGTTATACGCGTACATACATTATTTTATTACATATTTAATCAAGGTAGGTATTGTACTTTCAATGTTTGTTATGATCAAACATGTTCTCCTTTTTATCTATAAAGTTATTTGATATTGACTTGTCATTATTCATGCCAATCACTTGGGGTGGGGTCTTGTCCTTGTCATCGTCTTGGTCATTGGTCATCACTATATTTTATTATTTAAAATGACTGTATTTTTCTCATCTTCTGTGTTACTAACTGCATAGTTGTTGTTAATTCTTAACGTTGTTTCATTTGTTATTCTGGTGGAGATTTGTAGCGTAACAATATGCACACAAATCATATAGCTGTCATCAAAAAACTAGAGTCATTGGTAGTTACAGTATATGTAACTGTGATACTTTGAAAAATTTGCATGGGGAAATTTATTTAGTAAACGAATTGAACAAGATTTAGGAAATGTTTTTTTGTTCAAATCTAAAGACAGAATGTTACTAATTAGAACTGTGAGTAATTGCATCGAAATTCAAAGTGATAACATTTTTGAAAACATGACCCCTGAAAAATATACTACACAAATCACAGCATGTCTACTGATGTAATGCAACTCTATTTAAATGTGAAATTGAATATTTTAATAAAATACAAACATAATGTTGATTGAAACATAACTATTTTAAGATTATATCTATATTCAGTTAAAGAATGTTATTTGGATTGCAGATAAACATAGATGTAAACTAATTCACAAATTAACACATGGAATGTTTTACTGAAAATGGAACCTGTAGAACTGGGTGTGCAGCTCATGTGCTGGTGCTTTATTAGACTCATATAATAAAGTACTTTTGGAAATTTTCTTTAGTATAAAATATTTACTCTTGAGAACGTATATTCTGAAATTCAGTCTACTGAAATTTCATATTTCATGAGTATTAAAGTAAAATGGAGTTTGAATATGCAGATATAAATGATTAAATTATGACTGAAAACTGTTATAATTCCATCTGTCATAATATGTATGTTCTTTAAAACCATGGAATGACAGTGGAGAGCAGGGCTATCCAATATCCAAGAGGCTTTATGTGTGGATTCTGTGGGTTATACTTTATTACTTAACTTGTTTATGCTTTTTTTTATATTCCTGTGTATATATCACACACTATAAACATAAGCAGTAATATTTATATATTATTTCATCTGTTTTAATACATTCAAATGTTTTATAAAGTATATTGGTCAAAATTAGATGACCAATGCTAAGAACAAGATATCTTCTTTAAAAAATAGAAAGCTTATTTGATTCAGTATAGGTATACAGTGAAACCTTGATATAACGCTCTTCTGCGGACCAGCCAAAAAGCGCTTTATATCAAGGGTCGCTTTATATAAAGGTCCCAAGCGTAACTATTTAATTTGCCGGGACCGTGAAAAATGAGCTTTACATCAAGGGTCGCTTTATATCGCAGGGGCGTTATATCGATGTTCCGCTGTAGTACAGTTTCTGAATTTTGTTCTGCCAGTTTCTTTTTTAAACTTAATATTTTAGAATGTAAATAGTAGCAGGCTTTTCTACTGTTAAAGAATTAAAAATTTTCTGTTAATGTAAGCAAGGCAGAATGAAATCTACAGCTATATTTTATGTAACTATATGTCTATAACCATATTTTCCGCAAAATGTGATTATTTTCTGTTAATTTTTGACACCATTTTTTATTAAGGGCTACACAAAAATACCATGCAGGCTTCAAGTTGGAAAGACGTGATTTAGAGCATTAGCTCTAACACATGTTTTAGTTAGTGTGTAAGGTCATGTAAACGACTGATGTCAGTTAGTCTTTTGTGTTAATAACAACACTTTTGTGTTAGTGAACCACTGAGGATGCCTCATCATAGAATAGGTGAACATTTGCTATATAGAAAATAAAACAACATGAGTTAAACTGAAAAAAGTGTTGTTATTAACAGTCAAAACTAACAAAAGCTTACAAGTGAGATTAGTCTTTTGCATGTCCAATATGTCTGTTCTGTATGTAAGTAATACATATATTATAAATACCTATAATTTACATTTTTGAATGTTTGAAATATAATTCACAATTTTTATTGTACTGCCTGTCCAAAATTACAGATCTTTTGTGATAAAGAGGTACTGTACAATGGCCAGGCTGTTGGAATCATAGTGGCAACATCTCATGACATTGCAGTTCAAGCTGCAAGTAGAGTTATTATAGATTACAGCCGAATTGATAAACCAGCGTTAGACATGAAGGATGTGGTAAAGGAAAATAATGAAGCACGCATAGTATTGCAATCTGAAATTACATCCGCTCAGCCAAAATGTAAATGCTTGATGTATATGTTGCATTTTGTTGTCATGTCCATATGACCACATTCCTGGACTCCATCATAATATATTCCTTAATTTTTCATTATGTTTCATATACCTATTTGACCTTAACTTTCAACTCATAATACTGATATTTTGTAATTAATGTAATAGCCATACTAACAGCTCCTACTTTTTTTGTTAGTTACATGATCATTTATAAATATATCTTTTTCATATATCAGGACAATTATTGTCTCCTTCCCTGATTTAATGTTGTCTGTGAATATTATTAGTGTTTTTCTTTTCTTTTTGTTTTCCATCCACTGTATTGCCCTGTATCATATCTACTATTAAGTAATTGCTGATAGTGTGTCTTAATTAATTTTATTCTATCGTTAGATTCTTTACTACCTATTCTATTACGTTATTTCATTTACCTTAAAGTAGTAGTTTTTAGAATTGTAATGAAGCATGAATTACATTAACCTCACACCATTTGTAAATCAGCTGGACAAACATTTTCTTTTTCTGTCAGAAACATATCATTTGAAATTTTTTAATTTTTTGTGACTATTAATGCATGTATTCACTCATAAATACCTTTATGATAGTAGCTAAACATATTAGCATTCTTTAGTACTTTTATTAATATGTATATTACTTGATATTTTCAATCAAGTCATGAATGCCTTATAACAATGGTTGTATTGTTCATTATGACAGTTATCGTACTGTTTTGTAAATATGAATGCAGTAAATTTACAATGCATGTATACTATGCATTTCATTTTAATGTATCACTGAAACTTTTGAAAAATATATAATTGTATAAACAGATTAATTTTGTTATAGTTTGCTTATATATATTTTGTTACAGAAAAATATATAATTTTGCTTATAGATTTTTGTGACATTACAAAAATATCGGTATGGAGAACCATACATGACTTCCATGTTCTAATGTTTATATTTAAAATCATTTGCTTGAATTCGGTTCGATAATTTCTAACAAGTTATGTGTGTTCCTTGTAAATCGTGTTTTATGTTTGACAAATTGAAGGATGTTTTATGTATGATTTTATTTTCAGGATACTTTATTTATCAGAATTAAGTACTTCACTCTTGTTAAAACGTAAACCATTGCAGGTAAACTACCCCTCTCCCTTAACCGATCTTCACCAAAATCAATAGGCCTTGAGTCCTATACAACTTGGATGCATATGCAAAAAATTATTTGGTTCTGTTTGAATTTTTGACAGTTATCGTTCGCCATAGAAAAAATTCTACATACAGACACACACAGACGCTTTTCGGAAAATGACTTTTCTTCATGTTTTGAGGGTAGTACAATCAGAATCAGCCTTTATCTCGAACATGATTTTTTCGCGATCACCATACTTCCATTTCCTTACGAAACACCGAAGTAAAAAACTGTTCAAGACATTGCTAGCTTTAAACTGTTTGAAAAACGTGTGATAACATCCTGAAATCAATCTCAATAAAATAAACTCAAATAACACGATAAAAATAGGCGTTATTGAAACATTATTTAGAAGATACTTATTGACCGAATTGATTTTCCTATATTTCATATATCAAACATATACGCAAATGCTGTATAATAAAACTGTTTGTATATTTAAATAAAATTTTATTCGATTCTGTTTGAATTTACAGCAGTTATCGTTCATGAAAAAATTTCTCTTGTTACAACATAAAATGTTGCTGGTAAACTACCCCTTTCCCTTAACCGATCTTAACCAAAATCAATAGGCCTTGAGGTCTCTACAACGTAGGGGTGTATGGAAAATATTATTTGATTATATTTGAATTTACGGAAGTTATCGTTCGTCATAGAAAAAATTACCCTTGTTAAAACATAAAATGTTGCAGGTAAACTATCCCTTTCCCTTAACTGATCTTCACCAAAATCAACAAACCTCGAGTACATAAAATTTCAGGAAGGTATACCAAGAATTATTTGATTCTCTTTGAATATGCGGCAGTTATCATTCGTCATAAAAATAAAAAATACCCATTTAAAACATAAAATATTGCAGGTAAACTACCCCGTTCCCTTAACCGATCTTCACCAACACCAACAGGACTTGAGAACTCTACAATTCAGGGCTGTATGCAAAAGAGTAGTGTATTCTGTTTTAATTTGCGGCTGTTATCGTTTGCCATAGAAAAAAATTACCCCCGATAAAAACAAACGTTGCAGGTAAACTACCCCTTCCCCTTAACCGATCTTCACCAAAACCAATAGGTCTTGAGAACTCTATAATTCAGGGCAGTATGCAAAAGAGTAGTTGATTCTGTTTGAATTTGCGGCTGTTATCGTTTGCCATAGAAAAAAATTACACTTGTTTAAAAAAAACTGTTGCTGGTAAACTACCCCTTTCCCTTAACCGATCTTCACAAAAATCAATAGGTCTTGAGAACTATACAATTTAGGGCTGTATACAAATAATCATTTGATTCTGTTTGAATTTGCGGCTCTTATCGTTTGCCGTAGAAAATACCCTTTTAAAACATAAAACGTAGCAAGTAAACTACCCCTTTCCCTTAACCGATCTTCACCAAAATCAACAGATTTTGAGAACTCTACAATTCAGGGCAGAATGCAAAACATTATTTGATTATGTTTGAATTTGCGGCTGTTATCGTTTGCCATAGCAAACAATTACCCTTGATTTAAAAAAAACGGTTGCAGGTAAACTACCCCTTTCCCTCAACCGATCTTCACCAAAAACAATAGGTCGTGAGTACTCTACAAATCAGGGCTGTATGCAAAAAATGATTTGATTCAGTTTGAATTTGCGGCTGTTATCGTTTGCCATAGAAAAAAAATCTACAGATAGACACACAGACAGACACACACACACACAGACACTTTTCGAAAAATGACTTTTTTTCATGTTTTGAGTGTAGTACAATCAGAATCTGCAATAATTTCGAACACGATTTTTTTTGCCATCACCATACTTCTATTTCCTTAAGGAACATGGAAGTAATTACATTACGACCACACAAATTTCCACCTTAACTCTTGACAGGTAGTGTGGCACAGAATTGCTCTATTTGTATCAGTAACTGTTTTTACAAGAATGACTCAGTTGCCAGTAGAATAATGGAAGAAAGTCTCAAACTTTCAGAAGTCATCAGAATGTTTTTTAATTGTGCCATACCAGCCATTTGTGTAACATTGACCAATGTCATAAGGTACTACATATGCTATTTATGCATTAGCTTGACAATAAAAATTTACTAGTGAATAAAAATAATAAAAAATGTATGTGTTTTATTAGTAATAAAATGTCAAGCGATTAATTGATAACATTTGACTATGAACTGTTAGAATTAATTTTACTATTTAATTAATTATAAAAACTTATTTTATTAATTTGTTAATTAAATAAAGTCAAACTAAAATTTGATTCACATCTAAGACTATGAAGATAATTTTTGTGACATGTCATGTTTTTGTAATTGATAGATGAAGGGAAGATATTTTCTCCCTTTTCTTTTCTTTGTAAATTAGACATTACTGAATATTCTCTGCATTGTCGGTCTTTCAGTTCCTATGATCTTAATGTTTTCAATAGCACAGCTATATCCCTATTATTTGTTCTTCTTTATAAAGCTGGGTAATTGTATTGCATTGAAATTTGGCCCCATTAGTGACTTATTGTGGATTAAAACAATTACATTGTCAACCTAATTTTAAATTTAAAGTATTTATTAAATTTTCAGTTTAAGGCGTAGAATTGTCTGAGTGACATTCTAAATTATTTAACTAATTTTGACCATAATTTTTTGAGGCATTATTTTAGATGGTCTACTTTTTTCATTCCAGACCTTCATTTTTGTCAACAGCATGAAAAGTTTAATATTTGAGAATTTCTAGTAAGATCTGTTAGCTTTATCAGTTGACAGTAATTTGTTTTATATATATTACATTTAGTAGCCACTTCCATTTTGTCAATGATTTTGTAATGATTTTGTCTTTGATTTTGGTAATGATGTTTTGTAATGGTGTGTTTGTGTGATGACTTTGTTATGGATGCAAGAGGTCTTAACACTCATGGCGTGTGATTCTGAAGTCAGTGTACAGAAGCAGAAATTATACAAACATATATGATTGAGCATAGATCTTATTATATAACATGTATACAAATGTGCAAAAATAAAGGATATGAAAGACAAGACTTAATGTAGGTTCTGTTTCTGTTGTAGAGTTAAGTGTAATAGCGTATTTCATTTATATTGCACTTTTTTCCCTGAAGTGTACCATAATACTAAATTATGTTAGTATTGCATGTTGGTTTTAAAGTAAGGAAGTAATAATATATTTGGGAACATTATAAAAAACTCTTATTGTTGTTGTTGTCCTCCTCCTTCTTCTTAGTCTTCCTCTTCTCCTCAACCCAGAGGTTGCTGGGCTTCCAGTTTCTTTCTTTCCATGGATAGCGTCTTGATCACCACATACCTTCTTCCTTCTGTAACCCTATCCATGTACTCCTGCCTGGGGGTTCCCCTTCCACTACACCCCACCACATTAATATGAAAAACTGTTTATTGTTAATACACAGCTGCTGTGGAGGGGTTAAAAGGCACAAGGAAGATAACAGGTGAATCACAACTGCATGGTCAGTATCATTTCACTGTGGAATTACAGACATGCCTGTGTGTTCCTGTGGAAGATGGACTGGATGTGTACTCATGCACACAGTGGATACAAAGTGTGCAGGATGCTATTGCTGTTGCATTAAATATTCCTGTTCACAGGTAACATTTTCAGTAATAATTGTTTGAAAATGTAGTATATTTAAGTTATGAAAATATTTAAGGTAGTAATCAAATTAATGGCTATGATTTGCTTAGCACTTTATTTTATTTATGATGGCGTATCAGTTATGGCTATGAAAATTACATTGCCAATAAATGGAGTAAATTTCAAGCCATGTGTTACTGGTTGGTGAGACCTTTGGGAAACAGTTGTTTTTCAGAGTTATACGAATACCAGGGGGGCTCCTTTGTAGAAGCAAAACATGGGCGATGAAGAAAAATGAGAGCCACATTCAGCATGAGGAGATGATGTTTTTGAGATTAGTTAGGGTATGTACAAGATTGTATATACTTTGCACTGTAGATATAAGGGAAGATTTAAAAAGATTTGTATTAATTGGTAAGATAAATGAGCATGAGAACAAACAGAAAACAACTTCTTGACAGAACACAAAACACTAGAATTCTGAAACAGTACAGTATTTGTCTGTATTCCTAAGGTAAAAAAAAAAAAACATAAGAGTTTAGAAACAGTGGCAGTAGCAGAAGTTGAGACATTTCAAGATATCTAAGTTGGACAGGGAAGAAGAAGAAGAAGAAGAAGGAGAAGAAGACATTATTGCCATTGCTTTCATGAGATCACTGCCTTTCATCAAGTGGTTATTGAGTTTTACAATCAGATGTGACTTGATTTCACTGTGACCATTTGAGAAACTGTTGCAGTAGTTGCAAGACATGGCTTCTAATTTTTCCAACTGTATTCTCTAAATAATTAAAATCTTGTTGCTTACAACATTTTTCTATGACTGTTGATTTATGACTAAGATCTGTGACTGTGCATAAATCATATTCGTGTTTAAGACATTTCTCTTAATTACAGCATAAACATGAAGGTAAGACGTTTAGGTGGTGGTTATGGAGCAAAACTGTCAAGAGCAGCATTAACTGCTTGTGCTTGTTCAGTGGCTGCCAAACTTCTCAACGGACCAGTGCGTTTGGTGCTTACATTAGAAACCAACATGCAAGTTATTGGGAAGAGATATCCATGTTACACTGTGTATGAAGTAAGGATCACAGGGTTTATTTATTTTGTGCATTTGTGTTCAGATATGAAAGGGAGTGGCAAAAGTGTGTGTGTGTGTGTGTGTGTGTGTGCATAATAAAATATTATTAATAATAACAAATCACTTTACAAGAATATTTTTTTTCCGTATTGGCCATCTAAGGACCACATGCCAATTTCAGTTCTTTACTCTTTGCTCTTTCCTTTTTTCCCAATATTCCTTCATCTTCTCACTGTGTCTCTTCTTCCTGTCTTCAGTCCACTTTGAACCTACGTTTTTCTCTCCTACCCTGGACTCCCTCCATTTTTAACACTTTTGGCCGAAAAACTTCCCCTTCAGTTGCTTCTTGTGCATTAGCGTGGAACGAAAATGGCCTTTTTTTAACTTTTTTTTTTTTTTAGTTTTATAATAGTGGGGAAAAGTTGCCTTTTAGGTTCAAAAAGAAGAAAAAAAAATTTGGTTGCTATACTACAACATCTTGAGGTGCCGCAAAGACCTTAAAGTTTGTAAAAAAATTGAAAAATTATAAACTTTGATAAATTATTTTTTATGGTTTTCTTGTACATATAATGTTACAAAAGATAGTTGTAAATACATATATAAGCATTAGAATTGGAAAAAATTATTAATTACAAAATATAATAATAATAAAAAAATATTTTTTAATGTCAAAAAGTTTGTATTTTTGCTAATTTTGAAACTTTTGCGAACATTTTGGTTGTTACAAATAGTAGTAAATAAGGTTGAAATAAAAGCTCGTCAAATCAATTATATATTTTTTTTATTAGAGCACACGTAAAAAAATTTCATAATACACTTTTAAAGACATTGAAAGTTCATTTTTTATGATTTAAAAAACCCTTAATAATTACAAATGTTACAGCTGCAAAATGTTTGTTTCTACTTCATTGACACATTAAACTGTTTTTTTGTATCAAATTTTGGCATGTTCTCACGTGAGTCAATTTTTGCTCTTATATATCCTTCTCTTGCGATTGAACCACAGACATTTTGAGCCGATTCGATCACCAGTTTCACAGCTCTTTCCACTGCTTGCGTGTGACAAGGAAGCCGGGGAAAGTCGATAAGTGGGTCCACTTTACTATTTGGTTGAGCTTCAGATGTCTTCCGTATAAAGTCTTTGAGAGAGTCAATGGAAACATGTTTTACCAAGGGGGGTTCAGTTACGTCATTTTCAGCCCATGAGATCATGTCGATGTAATCCTTTGGGTCAAAGTTTATCTTTGGAACTTTAAACTTCCTGACTCCGCCTCTACTTTCTGTTCTTGCTTTTAAAACACGTCGTAAACCAAGTTCTCTTAGATTTTTGCGCTCATCACATAGCATGGACAAAAGGAGATTTTCTGCAGCAGCAAAGTACCCATTTCTTTGAATAACCGGGTCTAGAACGTTCTTGAAATCATCAGAGAGATAGCGTGAATATGAGATAAGCTTAAACAGATGTTTGGAACCATAAGTACATGAAGGTTTTAACTTAATGTTAAACCACACAGGTGCATACACTTTCACAATGTACTCAGCCAGAGTCTTAAGGTTTTCAGTTGGATTTTCAGTTGCCACATACAATCTAAGTATACGGTTTGCTAATGTAAGCCACCTGGAGTGAGCAAGTTTTCCAGGGTTTCTTAAAGATAAATCTAGTGAGCAATTTCCACTTGATACAGCGATACACATATCCAATAAATACTTCTGATCTGTACTTAAATCATTTATGTTCTCCAATAGAGGAAGGTTATTTTCAATTGGCAAGAAAGTAACCACAGGAAGATTAGCACAGTTTTCAAGCTGCTGACCTATTTCGCCTTTAAACTCATTGGGTCCCTTCGTTTTACCATCTAAATGACAAAAAAGATGTCGCAAAGGTAGCTCATTTCCATGGAACAAACAAACTAACCATTGTAAAGGTCTTCCTATTTCAATTTCCATCAAAGAAATCACAACATTATTATGTCCAGTGTTTACAACGGTTCCATCACACCCAATAGCAGTAAAGTTCAAAAGTTGTTCGTTGTGTTCTCTATCTTCAAGAAACTCCAGTATACTGTCTGCTATGTCTTTTCCAGTGCCAGATTTAGGTGTTACGTGGCCTAAACACTTTGAGTTTGGTTCCTCTATTATTGAAATGTGCTCTTCTGAAATAACTTTTTTGTACAACTTAATTCCTTTCTTTTCTTGAACAATTGTTTTGTCTCTTCTTCCATCAAAAAACAATCCTTTATTTTCGGTTATCTGATCATAAAGACTGTCATTAATGAGATCTCTTCGATTTTTTGATCTTGCTCGTCTAATTTTCATCCTGTCTATTACTTTGGTTTTGTCTTCCCCTGTGATTACACCCAAGTCCTGTAAAGCAGCACTAGCTATAGCTGCAGCAGCTCTATCTGATATTCCAGTACGGTCACAAATGGAAGCTACAGATGGCAATTTAATACGCATTTGAGTGCTTATCTTTTTCTCTTTTTTCAGTTTTGAAGGGCCTGGTAGATTTATCTCTTCTTGTATATTTGAAGAACCTGGTTGGTTTGCCTCTTCAGCGCTGTCATTGTCAGTAACCGTTTCTGATACACTAGTATTTTTTGTCCGTTCTTGATTAAACTTAACTGTTCTCTGTAGTTCTTTACTTTTTCTTGCTTCTTTCTTCTTCAAAGCGCTTGTGGTAGCTATATCAACATTACCTATAACCATTTTCCTGGTAGTGCGTTGATCTTTTAGAAACTCTTGTTCTAAAACTGGTACTTTTTTTCTTTTATACAACTACAAGTATCAAAGTTTTGACACTTGCAGACAGCAATATCAAATAAACGTTCAGCTTCTTCTCTAAATTTTGCGAGGTTCGAGTCAAACTTATCTGACCCTTTTCTACTTTTAGACCTTAAAAAATTCCTATATTTAGCATCATAAACTTTTATAATTTGTGAAATTCTAAGGTTAGAAACAACGGGAATAGAAGCTATTGACCATATTTTTTCTATTTTTGGAACTAAAGTCTCAGATATTTCACTTACAGTAGGATCTTTCCCTGACGCAACTTTGAGGTTATGTCTAATAAAACAATAGCACTTCATTACATCTTCGTAAGTAGGCAGTACAATTTCACACAAATCACTAAATCTTCCAAAAATAGGACATTCCGAAATTTGTCTTGTCTTCACTTGTTTCGACTGAGCCATTTTAACTCACAACAATAAAGTAGCACACAAACTAACAAAATATTACGTTAATCTGTTACACAATAGATGCCAACTCAACTGAACTCGGCAAAGCGACTGACACCTGATCTGAGCTTGTCACCACACGCAAACAAATCTCCGCCTTCCGCCCCCTTCCCCCTCCCAACATCCGCTGGGATAACGTTTTTATCTTTCTATTCATATTAAAACACCTATTTGAAACTTTTTATCGCATAATCGAGACACGTAAAATTCTTTGAAAAAGTTACAAAAAGTGTGTTTTTATAAAACTTTACCGCTCTAGCGGCACCTCAAGACATAATCCAAAAAGTTAAAAAAAAATTGTATGTATTTTTTAATATAAAAACTGCTTTTTTGACAGTATTTGAAATAAAAAAAAATTTTTGACTTCTTAAAAAAACTTAAAAATGTAGCGAAAATTGCAATTTTATGAAAATTTATCGTCCTTGCGGCACCTCAAGACGTGCTCCAATATTTTTCATATCTTTTTTTATCTTATCTACACCAAAAGGCAACTTTTCCGCGCTATTACAAATTAAAAATCCAAACTTGATTTTTTCGTTCCACCCTATTGTGCATGTATATTATTTTTTTCTAAATCCGTTTGGACTTCTTTAATCCAACTTGATGTTGCCTTCTTCCCCCACAGATATTTGAAGATCTGCTTTGTCAACCTATTGTCGTCCATTCTATATAAATGTCCAAAAAATAATAGTCTTCTTTTTCTCATTGTTTCTGTTATAATAAGAATATATTTTTATTATTTTGTAAATTACAATGTTTCAATAGTGTTCAACTATCATCACCAGATATAAAATGTGTGTGTGTGTGTGTGTGTGTGTGTGTGTGTGTGTGTGTGTGTGTCACTGAAGTACTTCACTGCCTTCTCTGCCACTGTTGGTATTTTCAGTTATATTTTTATTATAATCGAAACTTTTTTGTTTTCACTTTTTTACTTCCATATTCCTGAAGGAATGGAAGTATGGTGATGGCAAAAAAAATCGTGTTCGAGATTATTGCAGATTCTGATTCTACTACACTCAAAACATGAAAAAAAGTCGTTTTCCGAAAAGTGTCTGTGTCTGTCTGTCTGTCTGTCTGTCTGTCTGTCTGTGTGTCTGTAGATTGTTTTTCTATGGCAAACGATAACTGCCGCAAATTCAAACAGAATCAAAAGATTATTTGCATACAGCCCTAAATTGTAGAGTTCTCAAGACCTATTGTTTTTGGTGAAGATCGGTTGAGGGAAAGGGGTAGTTTACCTGCAACGTTTTTTTAACAAGGGTATTTTCTATGGCAAACGATAACAGCCGCAAATTCAAACAGAATCAAATAATGTTTTGCATACAGCCCTGATTTGTAGAGTACTCAAGACCTATTGTTTTTGGTGAAGATCGGTTAAGGGAAAGGGGTAGTTTACCTGTAACGTTTTATGTTTTAACAAGGGTATTTCCTATGGCAAACGATAACAGCCGCAAATTCAAACAGAATCAAAAGATTATTTGCATACAGCCCTAAATTGTAGAGTTCTCAAGACCTATTGTTTTTGGTGAAGATCGGTTGAGGGAAAGGGGTAGTTTACCTGCAACGTTTTTTTAACAAGGGTATTTTCTATGGCAAACGATAACAGCCGCAAATTCAAACAGAATCAAATAATGTTTTGCATACAGCCCTGATTTGTAGAGTACTCAAGACCTATTGTTTTTGGTGAAGATCGGTTAAGGGAAAGGGGTAGTTTACCTGTAACCTTTTATGTTTTAACAAGGGTATTTCCTATGGCAAACGATAACAGCCGCAAATTCAAACAGAATCAAAAGATTATTTGCATACAGCCCTAAATTGTAGAGTTCTCAAGACCTATTGTTTTTGGTGAAGATCGGTTGAGGGAAAGGGGTAGTTTACCTGCAACGTTTTTTTAACAAGGGTATTTTCTATGGCAAACGATAACAGCCGCAAATTCAAACAGAATCAAATAATGTTTTGCATACAGCCCTGATTTGTAGAGTACTCAAGACCTATTGTTTTTGGTGAAGATCGGTTAAGGGGAAGGGGTAGTTTACCTGCAACGTTTTTTTATCAAGCGTATTTTCTATGGCAAACGATAACAGCCGCAAATTCAAACAGAATCAAATAATTTTTTGCATACGTCCCTGAATTGTAGAGGTCTCAATGACTTTCGATTTTGGTGAAGATCGGTTAAGGGGAAGGGGTAGTTTACCTGCAACCTTTTATGTTTTAACAAGAGTAAAGTACTTGAAAATTTATTTAAACTTTTTGAAACAATGGTAATTGTTAAAAATAAAATAATTTTGTTGCCAGGCAATAAAATTATAATTTTTTCATTTTAATGTAATATAATATTTTTCATTTAATACAGCAATAAAAAGGCAGGTAAGACACAGCCTGGCTGTTTGGGTGAAAATGATTTTAAATATAAATCTTAGAATATGGAAGTCATGTATGGTTCTCCATACTGATATTTTCATTACTGTCACTATCAGTGTCAGTTTTTAATGTTATAATAAGGTTATCTGATATAATCACAGATACCATAAGTAAATAATTGTTCTCTATATTTATTATATAGTTCATTGGTGAAGCTGTGTCCTCTTTGCTGTACTGAAATTCTCTTCAACTGGTTTAATCACACCATTTAAACTAAAAGTTACACACACAGACAGGCTGTTTTAAATCAGCCCACATTGTCTCAGTTGGTTTAACTCCAGGTAATAATGTTGAATCCAAACTACTGTATGTATTGCTATAATAATGTATCTATTGCATATAAATTAACTGCTCATTTAGGAGACATATACGATTTACGAGGAGAGAGCTGGAGAAACTTTACTGGGAGACGTCTGTCAAAGAATTATTAATTGGTACAAAAGGGGGATGTAAGGTAAACAATGCAACGATTCGTTACGCCAATGGCATTGAAAACTTGGGGTGACAAAACATCCATCAGTGGGGCGAAGCTTGAACAGGAGTCGAACAAAGAAGACGATCGACAGGCGAAAAATTACCACTTTTCTTAGAACACAGGGTAACGACACTGGCAAGAATATCGGGGATGTTAGACGACCTATCAGAAGACAGAATTCAGCTAGGACTCGAGTCTAGGGGAGAGTTCCCATGGAAATGAAAGACGGAGGCAAATCAGAAGAGAGTCACAAGGAGAAATCTAGAAGGTGGGTGGATTGTTCAAAGAAATCGAGGGGTCTGGCCAATGATGAAGAAGACGAAGTTGTGGAAGGAATCTGACGAGGAAATCTGGTAGGGGTGAAGTTAATAAAACTATCTACTTGACACGCGGACGCGCTCAGTCAGTCGGTCAGTCAAAAACTTAAAATTTTACTTAATTATTTTGAACGTGCGGACTCTCAGTTTTTACTCAGTGATTCACAAATTCTCAGTTGCTCAGTATTTTCAAGTTTTGCTCAGTCTTTTCAATTTAGTCAGTCAATCATAAAAGTTTACTTATTTATTTTCAACGTGCGGATTCAGTCTAATTACATTTTCTGAACTTAGAATTTTGCTCATTGATTTCAAAAGTGAACAGTTACATAAATGTGATATTCAGACTATCTTAATTTAACTTAGAACTTTGATCAGTGTTATTAACAATGATAAATAATAACAGAACAAGTGACGTTTAAGATCAGTGCGCGACACTCAGCGATTATAGTGATGTAACACTCGACAAACATTTCAAGTCACTCATAAATATAATTCGAGTTCACAAATATAAACATTTACTTGTAAATACAAAGTATAACTGTAACAATAATGTTTACGAACTACTGCATAGAACACTTGTAGTCAATTCACATTGTGGTACGAAGCACCAGGGCCATCCCTAGGGTTGGGGGCAGGTGGGGCAAGCTGCCCCGGGCGCCGCGTGAGGGGGGCGCCACGAGTCAAAGAAATTTGTATTTCGCATATATCGTCGTTATGCCGTATAATATACTGGCTTGTAATAGTACCAGTACCAAACGCTTCCAATTACTAGAATCGAATGTTAATCTCTGCTGCCCGCCGCGGTCCCCACTACGTTTGCACGACACTTCGTCTATTCACGCCCCGCGGCCGATTTTACACTGTTTTCTTTGTGAAATTTTGGTAGGTTGACAGCTGACAGTACTCGATTTTGTTTACGTCAAATTTTCAGTAAATCTTTCGTGTTTTGAAGTTTATAAAATTTATTTATTCTATCCAGTTTGTATAAATATTGTTTATTACTTTGTATTTTGTTAGTGTATTATAGTCAATATTAATGTTTATAGTGTGTATAATGTGGATGTTTATAGTGTGTATACATAACCTAGAAAGGTAAGTTAGGCCTACATGATACATTTAAGCCTACTAAATATTTTTCTCATTATTATAATTATGCATATTGTAACGGTACATAACCCGGTCCCAATAAAGTAAGTCATGAGAATAAAAGTCAGAAATGGGTAGAACTAAAGCTCGCTCAAAATTTAATTATATCACTCCACATAATAAACAATTCGAGTGGTATATAGTGCGAAGTGAGTTCTAGTGTACCCATTGAGGTGAAAAACCAAAGTGAAATTAATGTATTACTAAACTGTGCTGTATGTTTTGGATAGGATAAAACTATGGAAGTAGTATGTAATAATACTAATTGATTTTTGTGATTTTATTTATTTATTGTAATTTATATTGTATGAACCACAATTTGTTATACCCAAGTTAATATTATATTGTTTCAAATAATTATGTTAGATTGTAAGAAAACCCAGGGTTAATTTTAAAAGACATAAAAATTTTAACTACCAAAGATAATATAAAATTAAAATAATCCTATGAAGGAAATGACAACAGGAAGTAGTACCGGGTATGAACACTATTCGAGACTAAATAAATAATATATAAATTTATTTAATTATAATAAAATGATAAAATATTTATATACAATGTCATAAAAAAATTAACCAAAACATATTATTTGAATTAAATTAGTAAATAAACCGGAATGGAAGGGAATTATTTTTCCATAAATAAAATATAAATTTATAATAATCACAAACTGCCTACATAATAAAAATACTATGTGTTACTAAGAGTGATGAAAAATAACAAGTATTGTTAATAAGATATAAAAATTTTGAATTAACCGGAGAGTTGAAGAAACGATGCGACAAAAATTATAAAAAAAATAACCTTTTTTGGACGTTGGAGGAGGCGAAATTCACGCAAGAGTAATAAACAAAGTGAATACTAACTAATTATACCTGAGGAATCCAAATTAAATGGTGTTATACATTAAAAACCAGTGGATGAAACCATTCTGAGGATCCAATATAGTTCGGCCTACTTCTAGTAGACAATCAGAAAATACTCTAAACGAAAAGGAAATAATAACGCAAGACGTACCTCATCACAGAATAAAACTTCAATCCAGTAAGGACAACACGGAGCGAGGTAATATAAACATTTTTCGTAATAATTACAGAAGAAAACTCGTTTTTTAACAGTGAAATAGAACTAAAAATATTCATTTTATCATATGTTTCTTTCAAAAGTAAACAAATACATGCTGCTCTCTTACGGCAATTCCGGAAACTACGTAATATTTGAAAAATAAACAAAATTATTTATTAATTTTTTATATTTGTAAAGCGTAGCAATTAGCCATTTCTGACACTCTCATAACACAAAGAATTCACCCTGAACCCTGGGGAATTAATAAGAATTATGTAATAACTGATGTAATTTATTATAGCGTAATATTGGTTAAATAACAACATATATGTTTTGTTCCTTAGACAGATCTATGTTTACTCGGTAAAGTCGAGATGATGTTTTTTTTTTAAAGATTAATTGTGATACCTATATTTTGGTGGCTGGAGACAAAAGTCAATAATCAATAAAGCAATATTATTGAAAATTAATATTGAATTATAACGTGTTATAATTTACTGTAGTGGGTAGTTAATGAAAATTTCAGCACAACATACAGAAAAAATCGTCACAACAGAGGGGCAATAATGATACTTACTCTCTCTTCTGTATAAGGCTGAACAAATTACCTCCTTGACCCCAAATCACACACTCTCGATTTCTTTTAGATTGAGTAAAACAAGATAAACAAAATCCTTTATTTATACCGTTTAAAACGTCAGTTAGTATAATTCAAAAGTGACGCATACTGCGTGAGGCATATAATAACACTTCCATAACACCTCACGAAAAAAGCAGGACGTTACAAATTGGCGCTCAACGTAAAAGGGCGGTAATTAGAAAAGAATTTTGATATTTAATAAAAATATATATCAAAAAATCTAATTATCGTTGGCAGTTATGAGAAAACAAGAAATGCCTAATACCCGAGGAAAATCGAAGAAGAGGGCAGAAGAAAAGGAGATTGAAGAAGGTGGACAGGAACAAGAAATAGAGTTAGTCACGGACAGTGAAATGGACCAACAGACAGGTGATACAGAAGAAACCGAAGTAGTTATGGATACGGAAAAGGAAATAGTGGAAGAGGATGCCCAAGGGGATCAAACAGACAAAGCGGTAGCCAGAGAGGAACCTAATTGGCAAGACATGATGAAATTTATGGCAG
The DNA here is from genome assembly GCA_034769895.1 of Magicicada septendecula. NCBI lineage: Eukaryota > Metazoa > Arthropoda > Insecta > Hemiptera > Cicadidae > Magicicada > Magicicada septendecula. Next base: position 258,467,788 of record CM068368.1, on the reverse strand, counting down.
AACAATTTAGAAAACAGGAGGAAACTTCAAAGCAAACCAATAACAAAATAGATGAAAATTTTAGAAAACAGGAGGAAGCCTTGAAACAAACCAATGAGGAAAATAAGGAGAATTTTAAGAAACAGGAGGAAAACCTGAGGCAAACCAATGAGGAAAATAAGGAGAATTTTAAGAAACAGGAGGAACAAAATAGACAGACCAATGAGAAAATAGATAGCATTCAGGAAAGTTTAGTCAAACAACTAAATGAAAAAATAGAAACCATTCATGGAAATATCAAACAAACCATGAATGAACATTACAATGAACTAAAAGAAACTGTCGAAGGACAAGGAGAAGAGATGAATGCAAAATTTGAAGAGAATAATGAGAATTTAAAACAAATTGAGGGTAAGATGGAGAAGTTCAACAAGGAATTAAGAGAAAATCTAGAAGGTAAAATAGAACTGGTCAATAATACGTTAAGCCAAAGAGTAGATGAATATAAGGAAGAGGCAGAGAAGAAATTGATGGAAACTAACCAAAGATTAGATAAAACTGAAGAGAAAATGGAACTAATTAAAACAGGAGTCGAAGCACGAATGGAAAAAGAAGAACAAGATAACCAAGTTCGTGTAATGGCCATACGACAAGAAAATAATGACCAGTTAGATAGCATTAAAAGCAGTCTAAACTGTAAATTCTCAGAGTTTCATAAAACTGTAGAGAATGTAAAATATCGGTATGGAGAACCATACATGACTTCCATATTCTAAGATTTATATTTAAAATCATTTTCAGCCAAACAGCCAGGCTGTGTCTTACCTGCCTTTTTATTGCTGTATTAAATGAAAAATATTATATTACATTAAAATGAAAAAATTATAATTTTATTGCCTGGCAACAAAATTATTTTATTTTTAACAATTACCATTGTTTCAAAAAGTTTAAATAAATTTTCAAGTACTTTACTCTTGTTAAAACGTAAAAGGTTGCAGGTAAACTACCCCTTCCCCTTAACCGATCTTCACCAAAATCGAAAGTCATTGAGACCTCTACAATTCAGGGACGTATGCAAAAAATTATTTGATTCTGTTTGAATTTGCGGCTGTTATCGTTTGCCATAGAAAATACGCTTGATAAAAAAACGTTGCAGGTAAACTACCCCTTCCCCTTAACCGATCTTCACCAAAAACAATAGGTCTTGAGTACTCTACAAATCAGGGCTGTATGCAAAACATTATTTGATTCTGTTTGAATTTGCGGCTGTTATCGTTTGCCATAGAAAATAAAACGTAAAAGGTTGCAGGTAAACTACCCCTTCCCCTTAACCGATCTTCACCAAAAACAATAGGTCTTGAGTACTCTACAAATCAGGACTGTATGCAAAACATTATTTGATTCTGTTTGAATTTGCGGCTGTTATCGTTTGCCATATAAAATACCCTTGTTAAAAAAACGTTGCAGGTAAACTACCCCTTTCCCTCAACCGATCTTCACCAAAAACAATAGGTCTTGAGAAATCTACAATTCAGGGCTGTATGCGAAACATTATTTGATTCTGTTTGAATTTGCGGCTGTTATCGTTTGCCAAAAAAAAAAAATTTCCCTTGATAAAAAAAACCGTTGCAGGTAAACTACCCCTTCCCCTCAACCGATCTTCACCAAAAACAATAGGTCGCGAGTACTCTACAAATCAGGGCTGTATGCAAAAAATTATTTGATTCTGTTTGAATTTGCGGCAGTTGTCGTTTGCCATAGAAAATACGCATGATAAAAAACGTTGCTGGTAAACTACCCCTTCCCCTCAACCGATCTTCACCAAAAACAATAGGTCTTGAGTACTCTACAAATCAGGGCTGTATGCAGAAAATTATTTGATTCTGTTTGAATTTGCGGCTGTTATCGTTTGCCATAGAAAATACCCTTGTTAAAAAAACGTTGTAGGTAAACTACCCCTTTCCCTTAACCGATCTTCACCAAAAACAAAAGGTATTGAGAACTCTACAATTTAGAACTGTATGCAAATAATCTTTTCATTCTGTTTGAATTTGCGGCTGTTATCGTTTGCCATAGGAAATACCCTTGTTAAAACATAAAACGTTACAGGTAAACTACCCCTTTCCCTTAACCGATCTTCACCAAAAACAATAGGTCTTGAGAACTCTACAATTCAGGGCTGTATGCGAAACATTATTTGATTCTGTTTGAATTTGCGGCTGTTATCGTTTGCCAAACAAACAAAATTTCCCTTGCTAAAAAAAAACCGTTGCAGGTAAACTACCCCTTTCCCTCAACCGATCTTCACCAAAAACAATAGGTCGCGAGAACTCTGCAAAACCGGGCTGTATGCAAAAAATTATTTGATTCTGTTTGAATTTGCGGCAGTTATCGTTTGCCATAGAAAAAAAATCTACAGACAGACAGACAGACACACAGACACTTTTCGGAAAACGACTTTTTTTCATGTTTTGAGTGTAGTAGAATCAGAATCTGCAATAATCTCGAACACGATTTTTTTTCCCATCACCATACTTCCATTCCTTAAGGAATATGGAAGTAAAAATCAATGTGATAGCCAAGCAGAGAAATTAGATAATTTGCAACAAATACAAACCAATTTTCAATGTGATGTAGATAGAATAAGTGCTAGATCTGCATGCAGCAGTCATCATGTTTATCCAGACAATAAGGAAAGTGTAAACTTTCGGGATTATCGCAGAAACCCACTTGAATTTTTAGGGAGAGTAGATGAAATTTTGAACAGATCAAAGGAGAATCGGTGGAATATGATAAAAGGTCTATTAGACGAATCGTTCAAAAATATCAATGATAATTGGTGGACAGCAATTAGGAACGAGGTGTGTGATTATGAGGGTTTCAAAACTATGTTCAAACTTAAGTACTGGTCAGAATCAGTACAAAACATTATTAGGGACGATATCTGTCATGGTAGGTATGACCGTACAGTGGGACAAACACCTACTGCTTACTTTTTTACTTTTTAGGGAAGGTGTGTATCGCCAAGTATCTAGACCCTAAGATACCTGAAGAGTGTCTAGTGACCAAAATGGCGTATCATTTTGAGGAAAAGATCATAAGTGCACGCTTGAGTGGACAAATCAAAACTATTGGAGGCATGGAAATGCTGCTAGAAAATTATGAACAGGAATCTTATTATAGGAGAAGTAGATGGAGGTCAGGAAATACCGAGGAGCGGAAGAATGAACCACCAAGAGAGAATCGGCCCAGAGTTAATTATGTACATGCTAATAACAATTATTACAGTAATAGTTACCAAGGAAGACGTCCGTATTTTAACCAGAGACAAAATTATGATTGAAGATATGAGAGAAACAACTACAACAGACAACAATGGAATGATCATGACGAATATAGGAGGTCCAGAAGTGGAGATAGAAATAGGGACATACCCTCAGGAGATCCACCAAATGACAATCAGAGAACTAATCAAGTCCAAGTAAATTATCTAATGGCTGATGAGAGGGATTTGAGGAGACCCGATGAACAGCCACAAAGAAAAGTGGACAAACGAGTTGACCATGGGAAAAATCAAGGGTCTAATCCTGGTCCCAGTAATAAAGATGAGAGGCTATATACATACGATAATATTGAAATGTATGGTAGTGATCCGCAATGGGGCAATCCAATAGCGAATTTTATTGACAAGTTTAATCAACAGAATCCACGGGAAAAATATATGAGTGGATCAATCCGTGTTGTGAATGATACTGAAAACGGTTAAACTAATGTAAAATGAGGAAAAAAAAAACAAAATTCAAAAAGTGTGTAAGTACAACTTACTTAAGATATTTGCAACCATTAGAATTAATAAAAAAAACATGTAAGGACAACTTACTCAAGATATTTTGAAACCATATAATTTAAAATAAAAAGACAAAACACCAAGAAAATGTAAGAACAGATTAAATAATATTTATAAAGAACTGATTTAAAATGGACTAATAGGAAAAATAATATTTTATGGTAACAAACTGAAGAATAAATAAATAAACAATTAATGGTAATGTGCTCAGATAAGAAGGTACAATAAGAAGAATAACGAATAATTTAATGACTCCAATGAAACTGAAGGAGGATGATAATTAGTACAATAATTAGAATTTCTCGGAATTGAAGATTAGATAAGAAGAAATGATACGGAGAAATATGTCACAAGAAGTAAAGTCAGAAGAATTTTAACATAAGGCCTATCAATGATGTTATATGCTATTAGTTAATGGAAAAGAAGAAGGAATCAAGGAGAAGAAGAAATATATAAATAAATACAAACAGCTACAGTATGAAGAATCCCAAAAGTGTTTGGTACTAGTCGCTAATTGACTACTACTTATAATTTTTTTATTTTTATGTATTGACCGTAGAAATGTTCCGGCAATAATTTTTATGAGCAGGGATGATGTTCCCCTGGTCTCAGGAGGTGTAAGGATGGACAGCGGTGTATGGACCCAGAGTGGCCACCCGACTGGAACCACCGCACAAGATAGGGAAAAGTGTTAGGGAAATTGAATATTTAAGGGATAATAATTATAAAATAGCTGATAGGATTGATATTAGATTCCAGAAGTATAAATGAAGAAAATAGAAGGACGATAGCAGACCGATGCTTAATTGATAAAGCGAGTATATAAAAGTAAATAGAAATGAGTGTTAAAACAAGTTTAATATGATTAGTGTGACCAGTCCTTATCAAATAAAATGTGGAAGTACCACTACCCAGAGAAATAATTGATGAATTTGCCTCCAAGAGAGAGAGAGTTAAGTAAGAAAACAGCAATTACCACAAGTCTGAATTACCAGAGTTTATAATCCGTCAGCAATGAAACACTATTATGAAAACAAAGTCAAGACCATTAGGAGACTTGAACAAATCAACAATTTATTTCTATCAACGAGTTGAACTAAAATAAATTTGTTCTAGTGGGGGGGCTTTATGTAACGGTACATAACCCGGTCCCAATAAAGTAAGTCATGAGAATAAAAGTCAGAAATGGGTAGAACTAAAGCTCGCTCAAAATTTAATTATATCACTCCACATAATAAACAATTCGAGTGGTATATAGTGCGAAGTGAGTTCTAGTGTACCCATTGAGGTGAAAAACCAAAGTGAAATTAATGTATTACTAAACTGTGCTGTATGTTTTGGATAGGATAAAACTATGGAAGTAGTATGTAATAATACTAATTGATTTTTGTGATTTTATTTATTTATTGTAATTTATATTGTATGAACCACAATTTGTTATACCCAAGTTAATATTATATTGTTTCAAATAATTATGTTAGATTGTAAGAAAACCCAGGGTTAATTTTAAAAGACATAAAAATTTTAACTACCAAAGATAATATAAAATTAAAATAATCCTATGAAGGAAATGACAACAGGAAGTAGTACCGGGTATGAACACTATTCGAGACTAAATAAATAATATATAAATTTATTTAATGATAATAAAATGATAAAATATTTATATACAATGTCATAAAAAAATTAACCAAAACATATTATGTGAATTAAATTAGTAAATAAACCGGAATGGAAGGGAATTATTTTTCCATAAATAAAATATAAATTTATAATAATCACAAACTGCCTACATAATAAAAATACTATGTGTTACTAAGAGTGATGAAAAATAACAAGTATTGTTAATAAGATATAAAAATTTTGAACTAAACCGGAGAGTTGAAGAAACGATGCGACAAAAATTATAAAAAATGACCTTTTTTGGACGTTGGAGGAGGCGAAATTCACGCAAGAGTAATAAACAAAGTGAATACTAACTAATTATACCTGAGGAATCCAAATTAAATGGTGTTATACATTAAAAACCAGTGGATGAAACCATTCTGAGGATCCAATATAGTTCGGCCTACTTCTAGTAGACAATCAGAAAATACTCTAAACGAAAAGGAAATAATAACGCAAGACGTACCTCATCACAGAATAAAACTTCAATCCAGTAAGGACAACACGGAGCGAGGTAATATAAACATTTTTCGTAATAAGTACAGAAGAAAACTCGTTTTTTAACAGTGAAATAGAACTAAAAATATTCATTTTATCATATGTTTCTTTCAAAAGTAAACAAATACATGCTGCTCTCTTACGGCAATTCCGGAAACTACGTAATATTTGAAAAATAAACAAAATTATTTATTAATTTTTTATATTTGTAAAGCGTAGCAATTAGCCATTTCTGACACTCTCATAACACAAAGAATTCACCCTGAACCCTGGGGAATTAATAAGAATTATGTAATAACTGATGTAATTTATTATAGCGTAATATTGGTTAAATAACAACATACATGTTTTGTTCCTTAGACAGATCTATGTTTACTCGGTAAAGTCGAGATGATGTTTTTTTTTTAAAGATTAATTGTGATACCTATATTTTGGTGGCTGGAGACAAAAGTCAATAATCAATAAAGCAATATTATTGAAAATTAATATTGAATTATAACGTGTTATAATTTACTGTAGTGGGTAGTTAATGAAAATTTCAGCACAACATACAGAAAAAATCGTCACAACAGAGGGGCAATAATGATACTTACTCTCTCTTCTGTATAAGGCTGAACAAATTACCTCCTTGACCCCAAATCACACACTCTCGATTTCTTTTAGATTGAGTAAAACAAGATAAACAAAATTCTTTATTTATACCGTTTAAAACGTCAGTTAGTATAATTCAAAAGTGACGCATACTGGGTGAGGCATATAATAACACCTCACGAAAAAAGCAGGACGTTACAATATTGACTATTGTATATTCCTAAGCATTTCTAGAATAAAAATATGTCCTAGTAAATAAACAGAAGGAAACCAATGAGTTTCCAGTTATTACATTAGTCTACATTTTTTATTTTTATATTATTATATATTTCTAAGAAATGCTTTCTTTACTGTCGTCTTATATTAGATGATCATCACTCTACACTATAGGTTTTAGTAAAATTTCGCGTATATAGTGTATGTTATAAAAACGAGCGTGTAGTGTATATTGTTTTTGTGTTCATGCGTGTACATAATATAATGTGTATTTATATAATAATTTTATGTGCGAGATGCAGGTGAAATAATAGTGAATGCTCAATATTCTCTTTTTAATCGAGTATTTTAAAAATTATTGATCTAAACATGCAATTAATTGATCTAAACCTGCAATTAATTGATCTAAACATGCAATTAATCATTTTTAAAGTGCGCTCTGATAAAGTAATGATTAAAAAAGTGCGCATCGATAAAATAATTGTAAAAATGAATTAAACGTGAAATTAATACTTTTTTAAAAGTGCGTTTCGATTTAAATTTAAAAAGAATTAAACGTAGATTTTATACTTTTCAAAAGTATTAAATAGAAGATTAAATCTTTTTTGCGTAATAAAGCGCTCTTTTGGGTTGAGAGCTCATTTTGGAAATTGTATCATTGTTTAACTATAAATAAGAATTAACTCTGTTTTTTTTAACTGAAAATTATTATGTTAGGCCTAATTATTTTTTGTACTGCCAACTATGAAAGTCCTTAACCTATTCAGTGAGGATTGTGACATTTTTTCTTTTCCAGTTATTAAAATAAAATGGAGATCTTACACTTTTGACTTAATTTTGGTTGAACAATATATCCCAAGACTTCAAATAAGAAAAATGTCCTCAAAGCAATCAGGGGCTCAAAGGCGGAAAATGGGAAGGGAAGCTGAAGCAGTTCATGAAGTACTCCTTAGTAAAGTTCCTAAATTAACAAGTTTTTTTATGCCCACCTCGTCTTCATCTGTAGCTCTGCCAAATGACGAATTGCATTGTAATTCAACTAATAATGTAGAATCTCACCATTCCAAAAATTTCAGTACAAACAAACAAGACGCTCAAGATAATCCACTGACAGCTAAACACGAAACTACCCATACTTTTGAGGTAGACGATGTTCTCACTGATTGTGAATCTGAATCTATTACTAGTAGTTCTGAACGTCAATTATCCAATGACCCATCAACTTGGCCTGAGCACCTATCAGTGAGAGAAAGAGACATTATTGCAATGATGGAGCCAATACCTTTTTTGGTAAATGATAAAGAGTACCCACGGATTGACAAACGCCATTTTTCCAATGAATTTCAATACAGAATTGCAGAAAATGGTGAAAGAATTAAACGTAGGTGGCTTGTGTACTCTCGAACGGCAGATGCAGCTTTTTGCTTGCCTTGTCGTTTATTTGAACCTTCCATTCAATCATTTTTTGGAAAGAAAGAGGGATTTAACAAATGGAGAATATTCTGTGAACGAGCAAAATTGCACGAGACCACCTGGACATTTTCTTAACACTCAAATGTGGATTGATGCCGAGAAAAGGTTGAAGGGAGATAAAGCTATTGATCAACAGCTAATAGACCAAATAAATTTTGAAACAGAAAGATGGAAAAGTATTTTAAAACGAGTTATATCAGTAATAATGTTTCTGGCCGAAAGTAATATAGCTTTTAGTGGATCTTCAACAAAGCTTTTCACAAAGAATAATGGCAATTTTCTTGGCCTCATCCAGTTGCTGGAGCAGTTTGCCCTGACAATGAAAGAACACTTACGACAGATCGAAGCTAAAGAACAGCGGGTCCAAATGTTAAGCGTTAAAATCCAAAATGAAATTATTAACCTACTTGCTCAGCATGTCAAGGAAGACATCATCAAAAAAAATACATTCTGCAAAATACTTTTCTGTGATCATGGATTGTACGCCAGATGTCAGTCACAAGGAACAAACGTCACTAACAATTCGTTATGTTCATGAAGAAAATGAAACTAATGGTGAAATAGTCGTCCAAGAAAGCTTCATAGGTTATACTGTTGCTGAAGAGTCGACAGGTGAAGCTCTCTCAAATCTTTTGAATCAAGTAGTTGAATCTTGTGGACTTGATCTCAAAAACTGCCGAGGACAAGGGTACGATAATGGGGCCAACATGGCTGGAATACAAAAAGGTGTTCAAGCTAGTATACTGTCAAACTACCCGTTAGCCTTCTATACGCCTTGCGGCTGTCATAGTCTCAATGTAGTTGTCTCTGATGGAGCAAAGACATCGGTTACATCTACACTACTATTCGGTGTTTTGCAACGAATATACACAATATTTGCAGGATCCCCAAAGCGTTGGTGTATAGTAAGCGAGCATGTTCAAGGCTTCACGCTGAAGCAAGTATGCGAAACCAGATGGGAAGCATGGATTAATTCTGTCTCTGCCGTTCTTTACCAGTATGGCAGTGTTATAAAATCACTAGAACAGCTAAGTGAAGACTCAAATGATGCTACAATATCATCAGTAGGAAAGTCTTTGCAGATTCACTTGGAAGACATTTCTTTTCTGGTGTGTTTAGTCATGATTTACTGTTTCAAATAAACATCGTGAGCAAAACACTCCAGAACAAAAGTGCTGACATTGCTTTGGCCACAAACCAGTTAAAGGCTTGCACGCATTTTGTAAAGCAGTTCCGAGAAAGTGGATTGAATGATTCTATAGCAAAAGCAAAAGAAATAGCCAAAGACCTTGACATTGATTCTACATTTCAGACAAAACGACCAAGAATGAAGAAAAACATGTTTTCTTATGAAAGTAAAGATGAATACAACCCAACCTCTGAGGATATGTTTAAAAGAGATGTTTTTTTGCCACTGGTAGACACAATGCTGACGTCTTTAAAAGATAGGATGGATAAGTTTTCTATCCACAAATCAAAATGGGGATTTTTATTTGATTTGAAGCATTTGCCAGAAAAGAAAGAAAGAACTTGAAGAACTTTGCATCAGCTTGCAAGATCACCTTACTGTAAATAACATTTCTGACATAAATGGCAAGGACCTTTACAATGAACTTTCACATGTAAACGCTCGGACAAATGAAACCCCAAATGAAAAGCAAATGTCTCCTCTGGAAGCCTTAAGAATTATAAAGAAAACTGATCGAAGAGACCTATTCACTAACCTGTGGATTTCCCTCCGTATTCTCCTCACTATTCCAGTTTCAGTGGCAACCTGTGAGCGTAGCTTCAGCAAATTAAAACTAATAAAAACTTACTTGCGTGCATCAATGATGCAAGAAAGATTATCCTCGCTCGCAATACTTGCCATCGAGAATGAAGTCACCAAACAACTCAACATGGATGACATTATTGCCAATTTTGCAAAAATGAAAGCAAGAAGAATTCCAATTTAAAGTACATAGCAATACTAGCAAAGGCGGACGCGTAATACTGTTCTCGTACTAATTTAAAATGCTTTGATTTAATCTCCATTTTGAATGTAATTTTGTTTTAAAGTGCAATTTGACACGTAACACAATATACTATATCTTTTAAGCCCTTTCTGTATATAGGCCTACTCAATAATTAACAAATTATAAAAAACCCAATTTCTTTACTTTTAGCTATAAATAATTAAATACAATCACGTTCTATGAAATACCTTTTATTGTTTCTGTTCTTATTTACCTAACATTCATGACTGCTAGTCAGTATATTTTTATAAAAACCAGTCTAGATTGGCATGGTCAGGACACAGACAAGAGAACTTCTCTTCTCTGTGGTCAGGACGATTTCAACCGTGGCGGGAGGGGGCGCCCAACGTAAGGTTGCCCCGGGCGCCTAGACCCCTAGGGACGGCCCTGCGAAGCACATATTTATCATAGTAAAGATGATCTTACCCAGACAAATAACCAGACACGCATGATCATCACATAGAAAATCGATACTTAATATTTACACAAACATTCACGTTAGTCAAGCCAGCGGTACGCCTACACGAAAAGTTAGTAGTGTATTGTGAAAGTGGATATCATCTGCAAGCAACATGCGAAGTTACGCTGACATCGCTGGACACAGGGGATCACGGGACATTGCAGTCCCATGCTAATAGATAACATATTCCAAGTAACGTAAAATATTTATTATTGATAATCACTACTACTGAACCTGTTTCTCACAAAGACCCCACTCTTTGAGATAATTACGAACGTTAATTTCGAGATAATTATGAACCTTAAATTAAAAGTAATGAATAAATATTGCCATATGGAACTATGAACGCATTATAGATATAAAATTTGTTGAATGTAATACTTAATTCAATATATGTTTGCAGTTGTAGGCTAGTAATGATATTGCCATTATATGTTATATATGTTGTATTTGTGATTTTATTTCAGGAAGGACGAAATGTTAGTTATAAATGTAATTTATGAATTGTTTAATAAACGATAAGTTGCTATTCTAATCCAGATGTGCTTAAGCGTTCATTATTACTATTGCCCTATGATGATTATGATCACACGAATATTATAACGCCAAGCTATGTCTTGTTAACTTCTTTGTCAATACTAAATACGTGAGGTTTACCTTTTACAGATGTGATCTATAATAATTGACAAATTAGCATAATTAATAATAAGTAATCGCCATATTGAATGACACACCAATAAGTGATATAACGTGTCTGTAATTACACAGAGTCTCAATCGAATTTTGACAATAAATCATCAATTTTGATAATTAAATTAATTAATTAATTTGTGCATCTAACTAGCATAATTATCACTAATAACAATGACGCCATACGCGGGGCAAGAGTAGATATAGTATCATTAAACTGTGGTCAAGTTCACCACACATCAATTAATCATCAATCATAATTTAATGAAGATTAATTAATCACTCATAATTAATTAATCGCCGTATATAACAATGGCACCCAACGCTATCCTTGATAAGCATTATTAATACATAATTAATACTCAAAAAGCAAGTAGATTGAGAACAGGCAGTAGTGTAGTGGTGTAGAATTAAGATAGAGTTAAAATTATAGCAATAAGTTAGCTTGAATGATAACGCGTAGGCGAGCTAGGATGGCTAACAGTTCAGAAAGCGTTGATTTTGAAGTTAATAATCAGATAGGTGTAGTGGATACCGGAGAGGATACCACACCTAGTGAAATGAATAGTGTCAAGAATCCAGAGGAAAGGGGGTGGGGACAAACGTCTCAACCGCGAGAAATGTACTTTCAACTACTGATGGACTTCATCAGGCAGCAAAACAAAGAAATGAAGAAAGAATAGCAAAAGCAGAACAAAAAGTTGGAAAAACAAAATGAAGAAACGAGAACACAAATGAACGAAAAGTTAGAAAAGCAGGAAGAAAATAATAAGCAAATTAACGAGAAATTAGAAAAACAAAATGAGAAGCTAGACAAGCAGAAGGACGAAATAAAATGACTAAACGAAGAGCGGTTTGAACGAATCAGAACCAGATTACAAGAGTTCAAGAACACATGGGGAGAGATGATTAGCGAGATACAAAGGAACCAAGATAACGCAATAAAAGAATTGAAAGATGATATAAACAAGAAGACTGAAGAGCAACGGGAGTCATGAGAAGCAGATCGCCAGGAGTGGAAGGGGGCAATTCACAGCACCCAGACGACGATCAAGAAAATTAACAATAAATTAGATTCACGTATCAAAGATACCTGTAATAAGAACGAAGAATTGAAAAGTGAGATACAAAATATTCTCAGACAGAATCAGCAAGAGCAAGGAGAGGTAATTAATACCGTAATGCAGAAGATCATAGAAGTGGATGGGAGGCAACACTCGACTGAGCAGAAGTTTGATGAAACAGATAAGGGGAAGAGTACACGGATGGAAGAGTTAAGAAACCACTTAGCTAAGGTGAGAGAGAGTCAGGAGCGACTACAAAGACATTTAGCGGAAGGCGAATGTGGACTGATTAATAGAACAAATGGACCAAATCATGTCGATCTGAAGTATAACGGGACAGCTAGATACCCCATGGAATTCCTCAAGGAGTTGTCGGAGCTGCAAGATCTATATTATCCCACAGATAATATCAAATGGATAGGGCGACACTTGGAAGCGGATGCTGGAATCTGGTGGAGAGTAATAAGGAGCCAGGTAACAGACTTCGATGAATTTAAAGAGGCTTTTACTCAGAAGTACTGGGGCCAGGAGAAGCAAGATAACATACGTGATAACCTTGAGTTCGGGAGATTCAATTGGCGTGGTGGAATCAATGCTGTTCAATATATGGAAAGGATATTACTGGAGAGAGCCGACAATTGACACCAGCGATAATGGATCGTCAATTAATTAAAAAGATTGCACGTCACTATGGCCGCAAGCTCGAGATCACCGTCGTGACGAGAGGAGTCATCACAATTCCAACTTCGAATTATTGATTTTAGAATATGCCAATGTAATAACCAACCAACCAATATAACCAATACAACCAACAACCAATATAACCAATGTAATAACAGAGAACACAGTTTCGACACAACAAATGGAAAGTTGAACGCACGAGACAGTGAAAGTTATAAATTCCAGCCGGCACCCTTACAGAGCAAAGGTTTTGGAATGCCACATCAGGGGTGGGATAACAAAAATGAGAAAGTTAGCGGACGAGGACCATACGCAAGGACGAACGACCACCAGCAAATAAACACTGTTGAGTTTGTCAACAATAAACCGTCTACCTCACAGGCGGAAGTGAAACCCGACACAGTTAGAGAAAAAAAATTAAAACTTTCAACAAAGGACATAGCCGTAAATACACTACGTAGCCAGCTTGAAGATGTAAACATTATTTTGCCTGACCTACGACACAAATTATTATGCGACAATGATGAAGAGATTGCACAAAGAATATTGAAACGTCCTGAAATTACCATTAAACCTAATAACGGTATTAAGGTACCAGCATTAATCGACACTGGGAGCGTGATAAATGAGTTATCGGAAACATGGTTTAACCAAAATAAGCAATATATAATGCCATTTGCAGTACTACCCATGACAAATACTTTAGTTGTAAGCGCCGTAGGAAACGAATCTAGGTTAGTAAGAAAACAAATCTTATGCGATATCTGTATAAATGAAATTAAGAGTGATTGTGTATTTCTAATTATACCAGATTTAGTAAGACCATTTATATTAGGCATGAGTTTCCTTAAAGAAGAAGGGTGTCTTATCAATATAGCAAAAGGGGTCATCGAATTCAAAGGAAGATCGGACGAAGTGGAATGTACAGTACCAATCATGCATATGGAGGTGATGAATGCGGAAGAGGATGAAGAAATTGAACATAACATCGACAGAAAAATTGATAGTATTGATTGTGAAGATGAAGAATTATTAAAGAAGCTTAAAGAGATTCTCTTGAAGAATAAAAATTTATTTAGGGAGTGTCCTGGACGGATTGACGGATATGTACATGAATTCAGAATGACAGACAACACGCTGTATTTTCAGAGGGGATGGCCTGTACCAGTAGCGTACAAGGGGAAAGTTGATAATGAAATAGGTAACATGTTGAGGTATGGGGTTATTGAAAGATGCAACAGCCCTTATATAAACCCACTTGTAACTGTTATCAAGAAAGATGGTAAAGTTAGGCTGTGTCTGGATGCCAGGAAAGTGAATAGTGTTACCGTTCCATATTATGAAGGAGCTCCACCGATTCAGGAAATTTTGGCGAGATGTGGGGAGATGAAATATCTGTCGACTGTCGATCTAACTAGTAGTTTTTGGCAGGTTCCATTAAAACCGGAATGCCGAGACTTCACCGCCTTCATGTACGAAGGGAAAGTGCTATCAATTCACTGTAACACCATTTGGTCTCAGCACAAGCGCAGCGGCGTTAACAAGAGGTTTAGACATGGTGCTAGACGAAGATGTGAAAAGGAATACTATTATTTATGTTGATGACTGTTTATGCTATTCGAATGATCTTGAACTATTATTAAATTATGCTTAGAACTATTATTAAATAATTTGCGTAGGGCAAACCCTATGCAAAGGGTTTGCATAGATAGATAGATAGATAGATGCATAGATAGATTATGATCAATCTAGAAAAATCACAATTTTTCTGACAGGAGATTGCTTATTTAGGGTATCGCCTGACAACAAATGGGATCCAGGCAACAGAAGAAAAAGTAGCAGCGATTAGGAATTTTCCTACACCTAGGAACCAAAAACAATTGAAAGGTTTCTTAGGATTAACAAACTTTTACAACCGCTTTACGGATAAGTACGCTCAGACAACACAACCATTATTAAATTTATTAAAGAAGGGGAGTAAATTCACATGGACACCAGAGCTAAATAAGTGTTTCCAGGAAGTAAAAGATTTATTTGTAAAAACTGTAATCCTGAAGTTTCCAAGGGTTAATCAACGATATTATATGCAGTGTGATGCAAGCAACTTTGCATACGGCGGACAGTTATATCAACTGGACGATGAAGGGAAAATTGGCGTCATTGCATTCACCAGTAAGACGTTCAAAGGAGCAGAGAAGAACTACTACACAACGGAGAAAGAATTATTAAGTATAGAGAATTGGTGTCTAGAGAAATTTCGTATTTATATACTTGGACAACCTCTGACCATAATTACGGATAACAAAGCATTAATCTTTATGAACAAATGTCACTTAAATAATTCGCGAATTACTTGTTGAATCTTGAGCATTCAGGAGTATAAGTTTTATATTATCCATTGTAAGGGCAAAGATAATATAGTTGCCGATATTTTAAGTAGACACCCAGAAAATGTTGGGGATGGAGAAGTGAACGACGATGTTTGTGAATACCTAATAAATCATGTTGTAATAAAAATGGATAGGAACGTTAGTAAAATAATTAAAAATATAGGGAAATACCAACTAGAAGACAGTAAACTTAAATGTATAATAGAGAAGATAAGGGATAAATGTCGGGATAAGGACTTGTGTAAATTTTATAATTATATTAACAACAGATTGTATAGAAAATGCAAGGGGAAGTGGAAGCTATACGTACCTGCTAGTGTATCTAGTATGATTATTGCTGAAATACACAAGATGTATGGTCACCTTGGTACAAAAACGTGCGCCAAGATAATACAGGAGTATTTTACCCTAAACAGAATGTCTAAGAGAATAAAGGATTACATGAGAACGTGTGACAAGTGTCAGAGGTGTAAAGATACATACAACAAAAGCTTGTTTGGAGGGACGAAACCCTTGTTGCCGTTACACAAGAATGACCTAGTAAGCGCTGACTTTTATGGCCAACTACCTACTTCCGCGGGTGGAGTGAAATACCTGCTAGTCATAATAGACAATTTTACTAAATACGTGAAGTTGTATACATTGAGAAGGTCAACAACCTTAGCGACATTACGAAGGATCCGACAGTATTGTGAAGAGTTCGGAACGCCGAGGGCAATTTAGATGGGTAATGGAACCCAATTTACGTCCAAACAGTGGATAAATGGTTTAAATGAGTTGAAAATAAAACCTAAATATATTGCGATAAGAAATCCTTGTGCAAATCTTGCCGAAAGAGTCAACAGGCAACTTGGAAATTTGTTTAGGATATTTGTAAGCGACCAACGTACTAAATGGTCACGCTATGTCACAACAATTGAGAGTTGTATCAATGAGACATTTCATGAAACAATTGAAATTACGCCTTACAAGGCACACCTCGGAAAGAAACCGACACGGATTTGGGAGAAATATGTAGACAAAGAGATCATAGGTGAATGTCAGACTGATAACAGTCAAATCTTCGTGAGGATGCACAATAAGAGGGAGAAACAAGCGAAGAAATGTAATGAAGCAAATAAAATAACAAGATTTGAGATTGGTGATGAAGTGCTGATCAGGACGTATTGTCAATCAGATGCTGTACAACGACGGATCGATAAATTCTGTGAGTTATACAGTGGTCCAAAATACAGCAGATCTTGGGAGACGCGACATATAAACTTGTTGATTACAACGGTGAAAGTAAAATTCGTGGCAAATTCAATATCAGGCAATTGAAGAGATATTTTGTGCCGAAGAAGGAAGAACAAAGTGATAAATAGACGGAAGTCAAAGCATACATTAGTCTATGCATATCAATTATTAGGTAGGCTAGCTGAATGGATTAGGGCATGTCATTAGGTTAGGATGAATGATGCGGCTAAATCGTTCAAGCTAACTAAACCTAACAGAACCATTGTAAATCAAATAACATAAGAAATCATGTACTGGTAGTGAAAAAAAGTGTTAATCTAAAGGGTGACACCAAGTACAACTAAAGTGTTGTATAGAGACGTGAACTTTCATTAAAGACTATATATATATATATATTGTATAGTGATAAAAACAGTCTGTTATAAGCGACTTGTGTGTAACAATAAATTACAAAGAAAATTTTTTTTTGGAACAATAAAGACTATTACCTATAAGAATTCCATGTAAGATAGAGGTAACATAGTGAATAGGGTTCGTAATACATAATGAGTATATGTATAAACTTGCATACTTAAGATAGTAGAATATTAAATTGAGTTTATTTGTAAGTAGAACACATGCATATATGCTTGATAAATTAAAACTTGAATAGAAATGAATGAGAGTAAAGGAGGAAATTGTATTAGGTCTAACAGTTATCTATAATTCAATTAATAAGAGGATTTAGTAGACATAGGTACAAGTAAATCAAAACAATATAGTCGTGATTACAATGTAAATTTTATTTTGAGGTAAAATGTCAATAACATGTGGTTAGGACTTAAAGAATGTTAGATGTAATTGCTGTGATTTGATTATTAATATGTTTTATGGTAATATTGTGTAAATCCTTTTCCAGAGGTATAAAAGGAATGTTAGACAGATAGGAATTATTAATTGAAAATTCTGTAATATTGAATCATGACAGATAGATGATTAGCGTAATTTAAGCATTTTGTAGGTGCCCAATGCACAATTATGTGTCAGAATACGTTTAAACATTCCAGATGTGCAGCAATAAATTCGAGATCTAGACTAAAGTCAAAGGGGGGTATATCGTTAGTGAAATTGGGTCAGTAGAGGAAACGTCGAGTATACTATACCTTTACCAGTGGAAGATGGACATAGAGTGACATAGGATAGGGCGAGAATTTGGATCCTATTGATTCTGGAACTCATATCATCGAATCCAAATTGGGGACGATATAGCGAGAACATTTTTGAAAATTTCTTAAATTTCAGAGACACATGGAGGCAGTTAATTTCTGGTGAGTAAAGCAATAAATAAGGGGTGAACATCAACTGACAGTCAAACAATACTGGTGCACAACAGGGCGAGAAGGCGACGACTTAGTGCAGTTGAGACAATTGATTTGAAAGTTGAAACGTCAGAAGAGGGTTTACGTGGAGTTATTGCTTCATAACATAAGAACAAAGCAGTCGCTACTCCATTCATACAGTTACGACGAAACGAGGCAAATGACACGCGCGTTGCATCACACCATACGTGCAATGACAAAAACGTACCTGGACACAAAAGGGTTCACAACAGTTTAACTCACAGGGACAATAAGGGACATACGCGGTGAATAGGAGATGATGATGTAACACAGCAGGACTGCTCATTTAGGAGACATATACGATTTACAAGGAGAGAGCTGGAGAAACTTTACTGGGAGACGTCTGTCAAAGAATTATTAATTGGTACAAAAGGGGGATGTAAGGTAAACAATGCAACGATTCGTTACGCCAATGGCATAGAAAACTTGGGGTGACAAAACATCCATCAGTGGGGCGAAGCTCGGACAGGAGTCGAACAAATAAGATGATCGACAGGCGAAAAATTACCACTTTTCTTAGAACACAGGGTAACGACACTGGCAGAATATCGGGGGTGTTAGACGACCTATCAGAAGACAGAATTCAGCTAGGACTCGAGTCTAGGGGAGAGTTCCCATGGAAACAAGGAGAAATCTAGAAGGTGGGTGGATTGTTCAAAGAAATCAAGTGGTCTGGCCAATGATGAAGAAGACGAAGTTGTGGAAGGAATCTGACGAGAAAATCTGGTAGGGGTGAAGTTAATAAAACTATCTACATGACGCGCTCAGTCAGTCAGTCGGTCAGTCAAAAACTTAAAATTTTACTTAATTATTTTGAACGTGAGGACGCTCAGTTTTTACTCAGCGATTCACAAATTCTCAGTTGCTCAGTATTTTCAAGTTTTGTTCAGTCTTTTCAATTTAGTCAGTCAATCATAAAAGTTTACTTATTTATTTTCAACGTGCGGATTCAGTCTAATTACATTTTCTGAACTTAGAATTTTGCTCATTGATTTCAAAAGTGAACAGTTACATAAATGTGATATTCAGACTATTTTAATTTAACTTAGAACTTTGATCAGTGTTACTAACAATGATAAATAATAACAGAACAAGTGATGTTTAAGATCAGTGCGCGACAATCAGCGATTATAGTGATGTAACACTCGACAAACATTTCAAGTCACTCATAAATATAATTTGAGTTCACAAATATAAACATTTACTCGTAAATACAAAGTATAACTGTAACAATAATGTTTACGAACTACCGCATAGAACACTTGTAGTCAATTCACATTGTGGTTCGAAGCACATATTTATCATAGTAAAGATGATCTTACCCAGACAAATAACCAGACACGCATGATCATCACATAGAAAATCGATACTTAATATTTACACGAACATTCACGTTAGTCAAGCCAGCGGTACGCCTACACGAACAGTTAGTAGTGTATTGTGAAAGTGGATATAATCTGCAAGCAACAAGCGAAGTTACACTGACATCGCTGGACACAGGGGATCACGGGACGTTGCAGCCCCATGCTAATGGATAACATATTCCAAGTAACGTAAAATATTTATTATTGATAATCACTACTACTGAACCTGTTTCTCACAAAGACCCCACTCTTTGAGATAAATACGAACGTTAATTTCGAGATAATTATGAACCTTAAATTAAAAGTAATGAATAAATATTGCCATCTGGAACTATGAACGCATTATAGATATAAAATTTTTGAATGTAATACTTAATTCAATATATGTTTACAGTTGTAGGCTAGTAATGATATTGCCATTATATGTTATATATGTTGTATTTGTGATTTTATTTCAGGAACGATGAAATGTTAGTTATAAATGTAATTTATGAATTGTTTAATAAACGATAAGTTGCTATTCTAATCCAGATATGCTTAAGCGTTCATTATTACTATTGCCCTATGATGATTATGATCACACGAATATTATAACGCCAAGCTATGTCTTGTTAACTTCATTGTCAGTACTAAATACGTGAGGTATACCTTTTACAGATGTGATCTATAATAATTGACAAATTAGCATAATTAATAATAAGTAATCGCCATATTGAATGACACACCAATAAGTGATATAACGTGTCTATAATTACACAGAGTCTCAATCGAATTTTGACAATAAATCATCAATTTTGATAATTAATTTAATTAATTAATTAAATTAATTAATTTATGCATCTAACTAGCATAATTATCACTAATAACAATGACGCCATATGCGGGGCAAGAATAGATATAGTATCATTAAACTGTGGTCAAGTTCACCACACATCAATTAATCATCAATCATAATTTAATGAAGATTAATTAATCACTAATAATTAATTAATCGCCGTGGGACGTTACCAGTGTCCTGTGTAGTAATACCAGTGGTGGAAGGGCTACCTTTGACGGCCCCTGGTCCTGCTCTGGGTTTCATTTGGAGATCCACCTCCTAGGTTCATCCTACCCTAGTGCCATTGGGAAATCTTCCTTTTCCACCTCGATCACCATTAACCATTTGGCACCTTTAACCCTGGTGAGGTCCTTACCAGGTAAAATGAAAGGGAAACAAGAAAACAAGAATTACATAGTAATTTACTTTTTCTACAGACAAAAACATATTAAAGAGTGAACTTTGTGGTGGGATTTTAATTATGTTATTTTAATAAGCATGTAGTTGGTATTTATGAAACAACGCTCTTCTACTGATGCTTGACCGACCAAAAATAAACCAAACTAACATACAGTGTGTACACAAAATCGATCAGACCACATGTGCAAAACTTTTGGCCAAATCTTACTTTCCAAATTACTCTTGTATCTTATCAGCATGTATAAATAGAACTTTGAGTAACTAATTGTAACAGTAACTAATTGCAAGATTCTCCTTAAAAATTGAAATGCAGTTGATTGAGAAAGCATTATTATTTTATTTTGTAATTTAATTAAAAATTGTGTAAATCTGATAATAAATAACTAAACAAAATTACTAAATATATAATAATACATTTCATGTGTGTGTTTTTTTTTTAAATAGGCAGTTGTGGATGAAACAACAGGTAAAATTCTCAATTTAGATGCAAAACTGTATGAAGATGCTGGATTCTCATTAAATGATCCAGTTGTTGAAGGCACAGTTGCGTTGATTCCAAGCTGTTATGATTCATCAAACTGGAATATTAAAGGTTATGCTGTGAGGACAGACAATGCTTCATCAGCTTGGTGTCGAGCCCCAGGTAATTGATTGAAAAAGAAATTTCTGTATTCATTACAAATAAATGGATTTTTATAAAATTTACTAAGCTGTTGTTAGACTCAAGAGGTGAGTGTTAACTTTTTTGAATTATAAACTAAACCATTTTAGTTGTATAAGTTAAAATTTTAAGCAAATGTAAATTAAATAGTATTAAACTGTTTTCGTGTAAGAAAAATGTTTAGTCTTATCATAATCATCTCCATATCCAAAATCCGTTACTGATTGTTTTAGAATTCAATAAAATTAACATTTACCATAGTTTATAAACACATTGTGTAATATAAATTAAAGAGGATACATAAAATTAAAGTGAAAATATAAAATTTATGTCGGTTTCAGTATCAGGTTATTATTTATATTTATAGGATCAACAGAAGCTGTAGCAACAATTGAAAGCATTATGGAACATATTGCCACTGTGATGTTGAAAGATCCTGTTGAAGTGAGGTTAGCAAATATGGCAGGGGATGATAACCCATTGCCACAGATGATAGATTACTGGAAGAAGAATACAGATTATATTACAAGAACTGAAAATATTAAAACATTCAATGAAGTATGTACTTGAAAATTTAAACTAAAAGTAATATGAAAATATTGTATATGTACTGACTGATTGGTTTGTGTTGTGTTTAGATTTCTTTTTCTGAAATGCAGTGTCTGCTTCCTGTTTCGCCAGTTTTTTGACTCAGTATTTAAATTATGTACTGACTGTTTTAAATTTCAGCTGTATAAAAAGTGCTGGTAACACTCAGAAAAATATGTTGCATCTTACTTGTTTTATTTTCAATTAATAGGAGTGTGCATGTAGTTTTTTTATCAGTATGTTTTTGTGATTAATTTATTCATACTCTTTATCCTTGTCTTTGTAATGTATTAGTTGCTGTCTTTTCTTAGCAAAACATAATTACACAGTTTTATGGTGTTCTTAATATTCTGAGAATTTTATTACAGTGTGTATTGAAATATTTATTATTCTAATTATAAATATAATACTACTGACTCAGAATACTAATTTTTTGTTGGCCAAAAAGTGAAATTTTTACCTTGTAGCCTGAAGCAGTTTTCACTTATTACAAGTTTCATCAGAGGCTGCCATATATGTGTGGTTTATGTGCGCAAACATAAATATAAACATGGATATTCTACACATACATACAAAAGGCCAAAAACTAGATACTCTTGAACAACTATAAATATACAAACACAAAAACGACATTCTAAACGAACAGACACAATTCAAATCTCACATACTGTTCAAACATATCACACCACACACACACAACATCGATCTTTCGAATGACAGCACTGTCACCAAGGAGAAGACAGACAGCGCTCGTAGTGGCAGCCTCTGTGAAAACTGGTTCAGGCTACAAGGTAAAAATTAAAAATTTTTACCAATAAAAAATGAGTGTTCCAAGTCAGTAGTATTATATTTGTAATTTGTTAATCAACAGACACATCATGGACAACAAAATCCTGGAATTTATTATTCATTTCCGATGACTTGTTCAACACCTGTCTGCACCCAGGGTTTAAAAACTATGTAATTAGACTCCTTAAATCTGTTAGTTTATGTTTGTGCTTTCCAGAGAATAATGTATCTATATAATGAAATGGTTAGGATTTATGAAAGACCCCAAACGTAGCATACAAAGGCCTCAAAGACAACTACTCCCCAGGTTACCAATCACATTTGTAAAGCTGCACGCGGTAATCATATCACTGCCCATGTCATTATTTCTCTTAATAGAATCCCCCTCAGGTCTGTTTAGATGAGCCCAGTAACACAAAATAGAATATGGTAGGGTGACTCAACTCATTTCTTGGGTAAAATAACTCAACTCATAATTATTCTAATACACATTTTATTATTATTGATATATTGATAACTCCCCCAAAATGATTATAAAATAGAACAGCAGATTATTTCTTCCAATTTTACTGTTTACACAAATTTAAGTCAGACATTACGCATTAATAAGAACCCTAACATGGAGTTTTATTGTTATATTAAACATTATAACCTTTCATAAATTCATAGAGTATTACAAAGTCAGTTATGGGGTAGTTAGGTTAGGTATTTAGGTAGAAATGTATCGTTTGTATTAAAACATAGGCATTTATTGTTCCATCAGACCTCATAACCCAGACTGTTTTAACATAAAATTTGGAATATGAGTTTTGTCATGTGTCACCAGTTAACCACAAAAATATGCTTTGATCATTTTTATGTACATATTGTATCATAATAACTAATTTGAATTTGAATCATGTAATATTTAAATTTGAATATTTACTTTACCATAGATAATTCATATTTCTCCACACAATGCTTGCAGTAGGCTTAACCTACAGTTAAATTTTTACAGGAGAGGGATTGACAGCTGTCTGCAAGTGAGTGGGGAAGTGGTGTTTAGTGCGGTCTGATTGGTCGAAACTATACAGCACATTGTTGTCAACTTGCACTTGTTGTTCCGCTGTTTATGCTTTACCACGTGCGCATACTAAATCAAACAGTAGGCCTAGTGCATTTACTGTTGTTTGATGTGATTAAAATTTAACAGTTTTAAATTTATAAATTTGTCATATAATAGTGCATGTTGTATAACTTAGTGATAGTTTTTAAATTTAGTGTTTTTATTAGTCTAATATTCAGAAGTGATTTTGTGATAAAATTTAAATATTTAGTGTTTAAGTGATAGTGATAGTGATAGTTAATATTATCTATTCAGCTATGTCCGAGCCAGTACGAGTGCTTCAGCTATACGCAAGACAAGAAAAAGCAAAGTATTTAATGGACAGGCAAGACAACTTATCTGTTCAGTGCGTGAATATTTTGAAAAAGAAAGAAAACACGAATGGGGGGGGGGTGTTAATTTCCATGAACAAAGTTTTAGAGTGTACAGCTGCCACATGCGAAGTAGGGAAGAACCTGATAGTATGTACAGGAAAAGAAAAAGATGATCTTCTCACTGGTTTTAGTGATACAGAGTCCAAGTTTCAAACCCCTAATAAAAAAAAGAAAAATAGACAAAAGTGATACGAAGTTAGATTCTTTCCAAGAAAATACAATTCGACAGCACATATATAACTACTATTGTAGAAAAGAGCATCCAACAATAAATAAACTTCATAAGTTGTTGGCAGCAGCTGATCTTTTTACCGGTAGTCAATCATCTGTTAGAAAAGGAAGGCAAAATATCGGTTTTAAATTTACAAACATTTTGGGCAGAAAAGTTGTAATGGAAAGTGAAAGTGTAAGTGCTTTATGTTGCAGATTTCTAAGAGAAATTCAAACAAAATCTACTGAACATATAGTGTGGTTATACGAAACATAGGTAAATATAGGTACAGTGTGTGACAGTACGAAAATTCTGATATCGGAATTATGGTATGAGTGGTATCAAATTATTGTATTTCATTATTTTTGCACACACACACACATATAGATAGAACGATTTCCCTTTGTAAAAAGACAACGACGCAGATTTCAGCAGAGCGAAACGATTCCAAGGTCAAAAGCGGACGTGTGGAGCCGAGCATACCCGATGGCGTTATAAGTGCAAACTGACTATTAATATCAATTTTCATTGGTCCAGAAGGCGGGACGTCATTAACAAGTATAACAATGACATAACAAACAATGACATGAAACAGGGCGTGAACCGTTCGAAACAAAAGAACAATGACGTGATGCACTCACACATACGAAATAATGTACATTGCATCCGCCCCAGTCTTCATACTACAACCGAGACGACAACACCTGGCAAAAGGTCGTCCGTCAACTAATACCAGCCAAACTACAAATTGCAGAGAAAATGTAACAATATTTTAATTAGTGAGAAAATGTAAACAGAGTGTAAATTCAGTGCAGTAACAAACATCACTAACGTCAGTATGCAGTAAAACAACAAAAGAAAAACACAAGCCGGCGAAGAGGAGGTTCCCAAAAAGGATGACGCCACATCAGTAATAGGAAAGTGCACTAATCCCTTTTTACATATCAAAATAAGTTTTTGAGCTCAATTTTCAAAGATCAATTCAATCCAAATTGCCAATGCTTTAAAGAAAACGAATGAGCGTGTGTGTAGTTGAGTAAATGTAAGGCCGAATATTAAACTGGCGAGACGCCATGAGGCGTTGGTTTGTGTTCCTTATTTAATTGTGTATAGAAGTCATGTTAAAGTTTTAATGATCAGTTTAGTCGAGCTGCAGCTTATTTTAAAATCTTTTGGGGAAATAAAAATTAATATGTAGGGTAATCAAAAAGAATTCTTAATTGTGTAGAGAGGTGGAAGTAGGAATGCCATTTTGCTTTATGTAATATGCCTGTAGCCATTTTGATGTTTAGAAGACAAATTATGCAAATATGATACAATAAAAAACAACCGTTTATTTTAACACAAATGCTGTCATTGTACGTTATTTCTGGTAACCGTTCAGTCTCAGCCTCGCTTATAGGAACCTTGGACCCAAATAATATCAAATATGTAAGGTTGCAACACCAACATGGCGCCTGAACTAAAGTGTAAACAGAGAACAGTTAACCTCGCTCATACGGTAAGTAACTATGAATCCATAATTATTATAATATTATTAGAGGAGTTTGTTAACAAATGTTGACCCGAACTAGGGACTGGTTTATTAGTTCGTTAACAGATTGTTTATTTATGAGTTTGTTAACAAATGGCTTCCGAACTAGGGACAATATATAAATAAAGTTTATATAAATAGGCCTGCAAAAAGAGACAGAACGGTTATTAGATCAAGGTGTGACACGATAAGTGAGAGAGTAGGTTATGTTATGTAGAGTATACAGTAATATTTCAAATATATATTTAGAATTCTAAAATGGCAGATAACGAAAGCATTAGCATAAATAATACAGCAACAGAGTCGCTGTTATTAAATGAACCACAAGCTAATTCAACGCCCATAACAAGTAATAAAGTGTCACTAGAAGATCTTTTTCAGCTAATGAAAGTACAGAATTATGAATTAAATGATAAATTAAACCAGTTTGATGAACAATTTAATGATATCAAAAAAGAAATTAAGAAACAAAGTTGTAATTTTAACAAGAGAATTAACGAAATAGAGACATGGTTAGACGAGATAGAATTAGAAAATAAGAGAGAAATAGACAAATTAGAATTGAACAAAGATGACAAGGTAAGTAGGGGAGAAAATTGTAACAATATAAATAAAAGTATGATATTAGAAAATGATTATGTAAACAGGGGTAGCGATAAGGAAATTTTATGGGGAATAGAATATAATAATAATGAAATGATAGTGTGTTTTGAAGGTTTAAAGAGAGTGTGTAAAGAGAGTATAATTGAATCGGTCATTTCAGAAACAGCATAAGTCATTTTTTTGCTAAATCGAGTTAGCAACGATTTCGTATTCTATGCATCTAAATACATCGTCCTGTGCAGAAACAACATAAGTCGGGCATGCTTATCATACATAGACAGCTACTCAGATTTAGCATTCATTACAGAAACAGCATTAGTCACTGACTTATGTTGTTTTTCTATGGAACTGCGCATTGGCAACACTGCAGCTGTCATGTCTGCAGCTGTTTTGTTTTTTTGTTTCTCAATGTTTATTGTTTGTTGAGGTTAATGTTTTGGCTTCAATTATGGAGGAACAACAAGGAAACGAAAATCCCCAAGATATTGTTACAGCTAAAAGAAAACTTGCAGTAAAACACAAAGAATTATATAAATCTGAAATTATAAAAAAAGCTCGAGTTAAAGGAGAATCCTACACATCTTACACAGGAAAACAAGTTAACAAGTTGCAACCCGGACCTGATTGCACGTAAGTACCTAGGGCTAGCCTAGTGTATGTCAGGCAGATCTATCTATGTCTGTTTAATCATAAAACTAATCATTATGTAAACAAATACTTGGGACGGTTAATAGAGTGTCTTAGCCTAACCTAGCTTAAAAGTATTATCAATAAAAACTAATTTAGCCTATTGTTATAGGTGCCGCAGAAAGTGCTATGCCAAAATACCAGAGGGAGATCGACAGAGAATTTATGATAACTTTAGGTGTTTGGAATCAAAAAATGAACAAGATAATTATTTGCAATCATTAATATCCACAACAGAAGTAAAGCAAAGAAGAAGAAGAAAACCAGGTGAAGAATCAAACAAACCAGATCGTTGAAATTGTTTCATCTATGAGGTATCAACGCCTAAAGGAAAACATCAGGTATGTCTAAAAGCATTTGTGAACATTCATGCCATTACACCTGGCCGTATCAGAAGATTAAATGAATTGTTGGTATCTGGGAAATCACCTAAAGACATGCGAGGAAAAGCTACTTCAGGGAATGTTACACCAGCAAATGTTGTAAATGCGATAAAATCACATATCGCATGTTTTCCAGTAAAAATTGCTCGCTATAGCTCTAGAGAATTTCATTACCTTAATGAAAGATTGAATGTATTGGAGATGTACAACCTATTCAAGCAGTTACATCCAAACCTTGATGTTAAGTACAAGTTTTACTTAAAGATTTTTAAAGAAAACTTTACGTTGCATTTTGGGCGACCACAAGTCGACACTTGCTGCACTTGTGAAGCATTAGAAGTTAAAATAAAAAGCAAGTTTTTAAATGACACTGCCAAACAAGTTCATGTGGCCAAGAAAATGGTGCATGTCAGACGAGCAAAAAAGTTTTACAAAAAAATGAAAGAAATAACAACCACTGTTGCTAATGTAGAAAACATCGGAGCCATTAGCATAGATTTTATGCAAAACTTGCAACTTCCCACCGTACCGGTCCAAGAGACCTTCTATCTCAGACAGTTAACTGTCAATGTCTTCTGTATTCATAACCTGAAAGACAATACATCAGTGTTTTATCTTTACCATGAGGGCCATGCTGGTAAAGGCCCTAATGAAGTTTGTTCGTTCATTTTAGATTACATAAAATCTTCGCTCAAAAATGTGGAACATCTTCATATATTTTCGGACGGATGTTTTGGCCAAAACAAAAATCATTGTTTGTTGCGGCTAATGAATGCCTTTGTTTCTTCTAAAAAATTTCAAAGTGTTCAGCAATACTTTCCTGTGAGGGGTCACTCATTTTTACCTTGTGACCGTGACTTCGCCATGGTTAAAAAAAAGTTACGAAAATGTGATAGAGTGTTAACCCTGAAGCAGTACGCAGAGTTGATTTTATCTTCATCTGCAAAACAAAAATTTTTGGTCATCCTTGTGGAATCGGATGACGTAATTGATGTCAGTAGGTGGTGGCCAAAGTTCTTCAAAAAAATGGTATTGTCGGAAGAGACACGTGGCAAAGTAATTCCAAAAGAATAAAAAGTGCGCTTGCGAATTTCAAAGTTTATGCACTTCTCTCACCATGCTAGTGCTCCATTCGTTATAAAAGCCAGGACCTACATTGACGGCTTACAGGTTCAGACATTTAATGTAAGAAACCCTACTCCTGACCCACTGACCATGCCAATTGACGTAGCCTACCCAAAAGGTTTTATACCAATAAATTCTAAGAAGATGGACGACCTGAAGAAGTTTCAGGAGTACATACCACAGGAGGAAGAAATCAAAAGTTTTTATGACACAGTCTATTCTTGGGAGACCATTAATAGAGAGGAAAATGAAGAAGTTGACATGGAGAACTAAAAAAGTACTATTGTAACCTATTTTGTACCTATTTTGTCTTGTAAATATATGTATACCTATAAAAAAAACATAAGTTTTACTTTGAAAATCCACGTTCATTTTAGAAACAACATAAGTCAAGTTTTAGAAAAGTTAAATTTACCATGTTGTAAAAACATTAAAAATCATTATAATTGACAACAATCTCAAGAGTGACAGCATGTACTAATTTCATATTTTTTCATAATTTTTAATGCAGTGTTCTAGAAACCATACAGTTTTTTCTACTTTCCCGAAAGTTGTTTTTTTTTACTTATGTAGTTTCTGAAATGAGCGATTCAATTGTAAGGGAATTGCAGGGGGTAGATTTTCCCTTAATGATGAAGTAGGGGGTGATGTACAGGTGTTGAGGAAGGACGAGAGTGCCTTCGATGTATATTTGGGAGACATATGGTCTACAAATAAAGTTGTCCTTGGTTTTTGTAGTGCACTTCACAGGTGGTGCAATAGTTGTGAATTAGTGTCCCCTGCAAATGTAGAAAGAGAGAGAGATGGTGTGATAGTGAGAGATATATTGAGAGAAAAAGAGAAGTAGAGATTTTTAAGATAAGTAGAGACTATGAAGAATTTATGGAAAGGTTAGGAGTAGAGTTGATTGATAAATACAGTAAATACTTGCCTTGTAATGAAACTGAAGGAATAGGAGATAATGAGAATAATGACTTTGTAAATTACCTAATTATGACTAATTATACCAAAGGTGACAGAACCATACCGTAACCCGATCATGAGTTATATGAGTCTGAGGAAAAGGATAAAAATTTGAATAGTTGGTACATGTATAATGATAAGATAAGATATTCAATATTAAACAATGTATATAGTTTTAAGATTCGACTATTGTTCGACGATGGAGGTTAATTATTTTATTGTGTTTATGAACATTTAATTACGTGGACAGTGTTTTGAAATGGACTGCTTATAAACTGATTTTTGGTAAATGATAAGATGATAATGTGGATTGTATATTTTTGTGTATATTAATGTCAATGTATTTGTGTATTTTTGATGTGTTTATTTTATGTAGTTTTTATGTAAACCATGTACTGTAGAATTTTAAATATTCAAGAATAAGTAATTAAGTAATTAGGAGGATGATTTTAAATGATATTATGAGATTTAGATTCTAAGGGTGCCTAATGGCCTTATGGTGTTGGGATCTCTCCTGAGAAGTCCAGTAAGGTCAGAGGGTGCGAGCATCATCATTGGACCAAGGGTAAGTGATTAGATTTCTTTTATGTTAACACTACAGGGGGTTGTGGCAACATATCTGGACTGATCCTTTTAGAAAACGTTTTGAAACGTGTTTCGACATAAAATCTTTCATTGAGAGGGTTTTGTGACAGTACAAAAATTCTGATATCGGAATTATGGTGTGAGTGGTATCAAATTATTGTATTTCATTATTTTTGCACACACACACACACACATAGATAGAACGATTTCCCTTTGTAAAAAGACAACGACGCAGATTTCAGCAGAGCGAAACGATTCCAAGGTCAAAAGTGGACGTGTGGAGCCGAGCCGAGCCGAGATGGCGTTATAAGTGCAAACTGACTATTAATATCAATTTTCATTGGTCCAGAAGGCGGGACGTCATTAACAAGTATAACAATGACGTAACAAACAATGACATGAAACAGGGCGTGAACCGTTCGAAACAAAAGAACAATGACGTGATGCACTCACACATACGAAATAATGTACATTGCATCCGCCCCAGTCTTCATACTACAACCGAGATGACAGCACCTGGCAAAAGGTCGTCCGTCAACTAATACCAGCCAAACTACAAATTGCAGAGAAAATGTAACAATATTTTAATTAGTGAGAAAATGTAAACAGAGTGTAAATTCAGTGCAGTAACAAACATCACTAACGTCAGTATGCAGTAAAACAACAAAAGAAAAACACAAGCAGGCGAAGAGGAGGTTCCCAAAAAGGACGACGCCACATCAGTAACAGGAAAGTGCACTAATCCCTTTTTACATATCAAAATAAGTTTTTGAGCTCAATTTTCAAAGATCAGTTCAATCCAAATTGTCAATGCTTTAAAGAAAACGAATGAGTGTGTGTGTAGTTGAGTAAATGTAAGGCCGAATATTAAACTGGCGAGACGCCATGAGGCGTTGGTTTGTGTTCCTTATTTAATTGTGTATAGAAGTCATGTTAAAGTTTTAATGATCAGTTTAGTCGAGCTGCAGCTTATTTTAAAAACTTTTGGGGAAATAAAAATTAATATGTAGGGTAATCAAAAAGAATTCTTAATTGTGTAGAGAGGTGGAAGTAGGAATGCCATTTTGCTTTATGTAATATGCCTGTAGCCATTTTGATGTTTAGAAGACAAATTATGCAAATATGATACAATAAAAAACAACCGTTTATTTTAACACAAATGCTGTCATTGTACGTTATTTCTGGTAACTGTTCAGTCTCAGCCTCGCTTATAAGAACCTTGGACCCGAATAATATCAAATATGTAAGGTTGGCAATACCAACATGGCGCCTGAAATAAAGTGTAAACAGAGAACAGTTAACCTCACTCATACGGTAAGTAACTATGAATCCATAATTATTATAATATTATTAGAGGAGTTTGTTAACAAATGTTGACCCGAACTAGGGACTTATTTATTAGTTCGTTAACAAGTGTACGAAAAGGCTGGACAGATGATACTGTGGAAGGAACAATGAAAGTACCTTTAGGATGAGGGGGTAGATATATTATTGTTCATGCTGGGACATCCAAAGGTTTTATACCTTTTTTTATGCAGTCAAATAAAAGAAAATGAGTGACATCCATGAAGAAATGAGCTCTGAAAACTTTACCAAGTGGTTCACAGACTCGTTATTAAAAAACCTCATAGTGCCGTCAACTATTGTAATTGATAACGCCCCTTATCAGTCATTTATATATGACAAAGCGCCAACATTGGCTACACTTAAGGAAGAAATTATTCACTGACTTCACGAACATAACATTTCTAACACTGTTAACATGAAAAAAGCAGAGCTGTTAGAATTGTAAAAATCAGGTTGTAAACCACGATTTCCGGAATATGTGATTGACAAAGTAGCGGAAAACAGGCATAAAGTAGAAAGATTGCCACCGTATCACTGTCATTTTAACCCCATTGAGTTAATTTTGGCACAAGTAAAGGGATATGTAGCAAAAAATAATAAGGATTTTACAGGAACAGAAGTAGAAAAATTGATACATGAGGGTATTACAAATGTTACTGCAGACGACTGGGGGCAGTGATGTATACAAAGAAAGTGATTGACGAAACATGGAGCAACGAAGACCCCATGGAATAAGTGGTGTTAAATTTGGGCACAGAATCCAGTGATTTGAGTGACTCTGGTAGTGCATAAGTGTCATAACAACTTTAGATTAACGGCACAGGCGGAAAACTACAAACAGGTAACAATAATTTTATTTTTAGTTTTGGTTTTGTAGTGAAAATAACAAAAACAAACCACTGACTCATATTTTTCTCGCTTATATTTTTTATTATTGTTAATTTTTATTTTATTTACACATATTTATGCAACAAGTTAGTACATTATCACATTTGAAGTTAATTAAAAAACAGTGAAGTTTCAAGTTCTAATTTATTATTCTCGTAAGAATTCAAAATTTTAGTTTATGAATTATCTTTAGTTACAATTGGACAAATATTCATGTTTAAGTAAGCGAATACATATTTAGTCTGCGCGTACTGGATCTGTTTTGTCTACGCGAAGTATTTTACACTCGGGCAACACACAACAGAAACACGTGGTGATGATGTCATCGCAGCTGTCAATCCCTCTCCTGTAAAAATTCTAGTATAAGTAACCTCAATTTTGTTTTTCTTTTTTCTTTACCATATTATTTATCAGTAACTGTATACACGGTTGTTACAAAATCATAACATACAAACGAAATTTTACTAAATCACATACATTATACAGGACAAATCAGTGGCTTCTCTCCCCCCCCCCCCATTTTCTGTGTTTCCACATGTTAACACTTTCTTGTTACGTCATGTTGAACAAGTGCTTTACATTTTTAGTTTTTTGTTTTAGTGTTTTGTTTGACAGCACTGAGCTGATGTGTATTTTCTGCTTATTTGTGTATTCTGTGCTTATTTTGGTTGTTATTCCATGTTGAATAGCGTAGTATGCAGCTGTACTTTTCTTAGGTGAGAGTGTTACTTTCTTGTGTGATTGTTGGACTGTGTTGACTATTTAGTAATGTTTAATAAGTCTATTTTATCTTATTTAATAATGTTTATAAAAGTGGAAAGTAATACAGAAACACTGTAAGCTCAGTCAATTCTGACTTACATTTTTTTGCGTTCTTGTTTGGAAATTAATTCCAAACAAGAACAAATTAATTCTATAACAAGATAAATTCATAATGTCCGTAAATGACATTTAGGATATCCATTAATTCCAACTTACTGTTGTAATCTTTAGTGCCATATATCTTGGATATTAGAGCGACTGGTTTTTTCCAGTTTATGGCATGCGACTTTGTGTGTTCAGTGTGAACACATGTTAGGTAACATACATTTTCCCATGGCCAAGTCACACACACAAATTCCATGTGGTGCAGTGCTATACTAAAGAATCCTCCACAAATATAGTGCTTTCAACCACATTATATAAAATGTCCCATTACTCATATACTCATTACTCATTTTCTTATTGTAATGCATAATCACCTATAATTTTGTCAGCTATACCATGCTTTTGCTGCCAAAACACTTTCTAAGTTTCTTTGTTTTATTTATTTAATTGTTTGGCCATTTAGTTTAATACTTTGCTCACTTGTAACTGTTATTCAATTTTCCATGTGAGCTTCATAGTATATATTCTAAGCAGGCTCTCCCACATCATAACTGAGAATTCCAGTTATGATCATCTGCCTGCCGGAGAATTCCAGAATTAGTCCGATCATCTGCCTTGGTCTTCCATGACCAATCCTAGTCAGGTCTTCTTCCACATCGTCTTGCCATCATTTTCTTGGTCTGCCTCATCTTATGCGCCCATCTATATGCCCATTCGTTATCTTTTTGGGGAGTATTTGGTTGTCCATTTTTGCTACACGCCCTACCCAACTGATTCTTTTGGACTTTATAAATTGGACAATATCTCCCTGTCGTAGAATAGAGTCTATTTCTTGATTAGATCTGATCCTCCATTCTCCATTGCAACCTACTGGTCCGAAGAATCTTCTATTAATTTCTTTTCAAAAGTTCTCAGAGCCTTCTCATCAACTGCTCTTAATGTCCATGTTTCGGAACCATATGTCACTATAGACCTGATCATTACTCTGTACATTAGTCTCTTGGGTGAGAAGACTAGATCTCAGTAATTTACTAGACCAAAGTAAGCTCTATTCCCCACCATTATTCTAGTTATTTTATTGGATACATTGTTTTCACTACTAACATAAGCTCCAAGATACATAAACTCATTTACTCCTTCAAAAATGTAGTCGTTTATGGTCAGGTTTATTGAGGTTCTCCTTGCCTGCGGCATGGATACTTTCATATATTTTCTTTACTTAAGACCCATTTTTCTTCCTTCCCTCTTTAGTTCTCCAAAAACTGCTTCTAGTATACGGACATTCTCTCAATAAGTGGAATGTCATCTGCATATCCCAAGATTTGCTTTATCCTGTTAATGATTGTACCACCTGGATCTAAATTTTTAACTGTTTTGTGCAGCGACAGATTAAATAGAACAGCCGACAATGCATCACAATGCCCTGTCTAACTCCTGTCTTGATTGGGAATGTTTTACTTGTTTGTCCTCCTAACATGACTTTGACTCTGGTTTTTGTAAGTCTCATTGCTAATAATTTCAGTAGCTTTTTAGGATATTAAACTCCTGCAGAGAACCCATCAACTGTTTCCTATCAAATGCCTCTTGTAAGTCGATGAAGAGCACATGAAGGTCGAAGTCATATTCATAACATTTATCAAGGGACTGTCTGATCACAAATATCTGATCAACAGTGCTCCTGTCAGGCCTGAAACCACATTGATATTCCCCAATGATCATTTCGGCAACCCACTCAATTTTTGTGCCAAGACACTCGAGAGTATTTTATATGCAACATTAAGTAATGTTATACATCTATAATTTCTACATTTGGTCTTATCACCTCTCCTAAATACAGGAACGATGAGACCCATTTTATATTTAGTAAAGTTTAATAAGCCTATTTTAACCTATGTAATAATTTTATTTTGTTTTTATATAGTATCCAAGTCACTTTTTCACAATAATTTAATTACTTTGTATCCGTCAGTGACTTCGTTCTAGCGTTTTTTATATAGACACGTTTCGTGACATGTGTCACATCATCAGTAAGCCTTTTATTGAGTGGCTCGGCAACTACACGCGCGGTCGGACCGGTCCAACGGAGCCAAAGTTACATCGTGTTATGTGTGTGTCGTTATTGTGATTTAGTAAATATGTGCAAATGTGTTTTTATGTGTTTTATGTGAATTTTAACATTTGACGAGGATTACCGATGATGTAACACATGTCACGAAACGCGTCTATATAAAAAACGCTAGAACGAAGTCACTGACGGATACAAGGTAATTAAATTATTATGTAATAATGTTTATAAAAGTGGAAAATAAAACAGAAACGCTGTAAGCTCAGTCAGTTCTAACTTACATTTGTTTGCTTTCTTATTTGGAAATTCATTTATTATACAAGATTAATCCATAATGTCCATAAATGACATTTAGGGTATCCATTAAGTCCTAACTCAAATCCAGGTGGTGTTCTGCAAGCAGTAAAACCAGTGAGTTCAAGATTTGTTCATTGATACTTATTATTAAGATCTTCACCACATTTCCAAACTTACTGAATGCTCTTTCTGCAGATGCTATTGTTACTAGCAGTGTACAAAAAAACACTAATTTTGTAATAAATGTATTCATAGTGACAAGTTCTAACTGGTTATCACTGTAATGTGTCAAAAAGGGGGTTTTTATTTTTCATTAATTTATTTTGTATCATCATGGCAAGTCCCATATGAAGTAGCGTTGGATTCAAACAATGAACGCTAACATAACTTTTTGGACTGGGTGTTGTCAGAGAACGCAATACTTGTTGGGAACTGAATGTTTGTCACGTACGACTGTGCGCGTACACAGACCCGGGCGCAGCATCTACACACAACAGGCGGAACCGACGCTAAGAAAATGGCGAAGCAGAAAGATTGTCTTGCCATGTGCTCTGGAGACGGAGGAAATCAATTAGAGGCTCCACCCACCTAAGCCTCTTATATCGTCACCGCTTAACATCGTTAGCTCCTTTGGCACATAGACAGTCCAGACTTCGGGTACGACGACGAAAGAGTCACAGCTTGAAGGCAGTGGCTTCCTTTTTTCAGCAACAAGCTATAGTGGGGAGTCTGGCAGGCAGTCTCCGCTCAGACACAACCCCGGCCGGGTGTTTTAGACTCGACTTATGAAATAAAAGCGAGTCTCCTTTTTATAAAAGATCATTAATTTCACAAAATATAATTATTCTTCAAACATTATCAAAAAGTGTATAAAACCGGAGACATGAACTAAATTTTTGAAAGTGTGTGAACACGCGTCAGACCACGTAAGTTGTGTACAGTTATTTTATATATGGGCGAAGAAGACAATGAAAAATTTAGATTCATCTTGGGGGGAAATAAATTGAAAAAATGAGATCTCAAAATTAAAATTAGGGGTAAAAATGAATGAGTGAGAGCGTGTGCAATGCTGGGTCGACTTTGTATAGATTAAGTTAACTATTATATTTTATTCAGTAGGAAGTGAACTTTGATAGTATGTGTATTTGACTTAAATATTGTTTGGAGCATAACTCCAAGAAAAAAAACAACTCAAAAAAATTAAATAATATTTGAAGTAGATATCAGAATAAGTAAATTACAGTACTATGTTTTGTTGGTATTTTTTTGGAAAGTAACTAAAAAGGTCAGTGATAGTTTTGAGTATAAATAAATGAAAAGCCAGTAAAATTTAAAAAGAATTGTTGAATAAATATAACTATATAATGCCGAAATTGAGAGTGTAATTTATTAAAGAACACTTAACCCCAAATCACTTATAGGTACGAGTTCACGTGAAGACTCTGGCCCGATACAGGTAAGGGAATTGTGATTTTGTATGTATTGTTTTAAAAAAATATTAAGTTCAAATAGTCTGTAATTTCTCATTGGCGCCTGAACAGGGACAGTTTACACAAATTCATAATTTGTGTAGACCACGTCTACTCGAAATAAGTGATATGGAGGTTAAGCAATAATACGTACAAATTACGTAGCATACATAAAATAGTACGTCACTGTTAGGTTAAATAAGTGACAAAATGATTTTGAGTTAAGTGTAAGATGTTTTATATGTAAGTAAATTTATATCAGTAAATTTATAAAAATGGCAGGTACTAATAAGAAAGATATAAATGAAATAAATAATTTTGATGAATCAGCTGTTATGAGAAGTCTTGAAGTCCATTCGACTCCAAATGTGGGTCAGGACAATAAAATAGACGAACTAAATATTACAAATGAAATAAATGTCACGAATGATTCGGGGATTCAAATAACCCCAAAATTAAGTAGGGAAAATAACAAAAATAATGATGATGAAGTCAGCTTCACTGACAGTAATACAGAAAGTCAGTTGACAGAGTCAAAATTAATGGAAGGCGCAACGAGTCAGTTGACGCCGGTCCAAAGTAAAAAGTCTGACGATAGTTATGAAATGTTCAAAATGATACAAACAATGTTAGATATGAAATTCAATGAACAAAAGAGTGATTCTGATGTTAAATTCAATGAAATTAATAGTAATTTTAATGATAAATTTAATGAGTTGAAAAGCGAAATACATGAACAAAAATTAAAATGTGAAGGGAATTTCAATGAATTAAAAAAGCAAAATAATGAATTGAAAAACGATATTAATGAAATTAATAAGCGTTGTGAAAGAACTAATGAGATATTTGCCAGTAAATTTAACAAATTAGAACAGAGTATTGAGAAAATGGGAGAGTGGCAAACAGATATGGGTAAGTGCAAAATAAGTGAAAATAACGGAGATATAGGTATTAACAGTAGTGGTTGTAGTTTAGATGTAAAACAGGTGGCGGGAGACAAGGTGAGTAATAACGATAATTATAATGATGAGTTAACGAGTGATAACAGTGGTATAATTAAAAACATGGTGTTAGAGAGTAAGGCTGTGAGCAGAGAAAGTGTTGATGAAATGGGGAGTGTGTGTGAAGAGAGGTTAGGTGGGCAAAGGGCAGATTTTTCCCAAATATATAGTGAAACAGGGGTTTCACCGTGGTGTTATGAGGACAAGGTTTCCTCTGGTAGTTGTGTGGAAGACGAGGTGTCTTCATATGGTCCTTTAATTTTTTGTGGTGTTCTTGGAAGAACCAAGAAATATAGTAAGTTTGTGGTGCCCTTTGCGTGGTATGAAATAGATCAGTGGGGTTGTGAGAGGTATTGTGATGAGAGAGAGAAAAAGAGAGAGATAGAGATTTTTGAGATTAATAGAGGTTATGAAATGTTAGTGCAGAGTTTAGATATTGAGAAAGGAGAGAAAATTGAATTACCTTGTTGTGAAGATAGTGCAGAAATAAATGATGATAACGTTGATAATTATATTATAAGCTTACCTGTGCTTAGACGTGGAGTATTAGTAGTAAATGATTTTGAAATTGAGAGGTTAAAATACTTAAAGGTGATAGATAATAATATAAACGGTGACAAGACCAAAACAAATGATGTAGCCAGGTTATATGATTTAATAATAATATGGCATGATCCAGTAGATTATTATGTGGGTTTTACAGAACAATTTGAAATATTAGAGAATTATTATATAAATAATAATAATGAATTGAGTGTGAGTAAAGATGATAATTGTTATATAAAAATAAGACTATTATATGATGATGGGGGTTAAATAAAAAAATTCAGTGAATGGAC
Source organism: Magicicada septendecula (assembly GCA_034769895.1). Classification (NCBI taxonomy): domain Eukaryota; kingdom Metazoa; phylum Arthropoda; class Insecta; order Hemiptera; family Cicadidae; genus Magicicada; species Magicicada septendecula. The sequence continues at coordinate 258,428,622 of CM068368.1, read as the reverse complement.
ATTTTAAATATTTTAGTTTATGGTTATGACCTGGCTAACTTATGAAATGAGGTGTGGTAAACAGAAAAAATTAATGACGAAGAATTGTAAATAAATTTATAGTGAAATTAATTGTGTCTATGTTGTAAAGTGTGCTTTATGTAAACAATGTGTATGTAGTAGAAATTGGTTTAATAATAATAATAATATTTTGGCAGACTAAATAAATAATGAGAATAATTATGAAAGTGATAATAAATGAATTGTAATTGTTTTGGAGTAAGATAATTAAAATAATTTGTGTTTTGAACAATTGATTGAATTAAAGAATTTGAGATTAATTAATGTGTAGATAAATTTTGATAATGAATTTAGATGATTTAAACTTGATAATAAATAGTGAATGAATAAATATAAAATGTATTTAGTTGTGGAATCATATGATTGTTAAAATGTTTCAGAAGATATATGGAGTTGTGTACATGATTTGGTGGTGATGAATTGCTTATAATTTTGTGTCAATAACAGGAATCATGTGTTTGAGTGATGTACTGTAAGTATGAAGTTTATAATGCAGTTGAAATCAGATAAAATGTTTTAATGTTCGAGTAATAAATTTTAAATGAGTTTTAAAGGTTCGAATTAAATGATGAAACTAATTCGAGGTAGTTAGGAGTTTTCTAATGTAATTTTCAATGGGTAACTTAATGTAATATGTTGTAAAATGTTTGGGTAACAATAATTATTTCAATAAGGCATTTAAGTTGGTCAAAGGTAAGTTTAAATGGGTGTTAGAGAGAATAAGAATTTTGGGAGTAAAATTAACACAGAAACAGGTGTAACGGTACAGAATTGTGGGCTACAATAGTTTCAAAATCAATTCAGTTTTAATTTTTAATTGTCAGTATCCACCTGTGAGGTGCCCCAGTGCAACACAATGTAGCATAAACAACTGATGTCTAGACAACCAGACTAGACATATTATGTAATAGCCCCAGTAGCAGTCTTTGTGAATCAAAGTAGGCAGATTATCACCACAGAAGTAACATCAGACAGCAGCAGGAAGCAGTATACAGTTCGTAAATCAGTGGCCTCGGGCGTGCAAGATAGGCTGTAAAATCAATTCGGCCTATCCAGTTAATGGTTAAAACATTAATCGTTAAAAAAAGTATAAAATGTATAAACAATATAGCGTGGCCAGCCTATAAAACATCTAAGTGCGAGTAAAATTACGCCGGCCGAATTTTATCTTGCATTTATAATGTGGAACCAGTGAACCAATCAGTTAAAACTTAATTAAACAATAGAAACAGTAAACTCAGTACCAACGGCGTGTGAGATGGGCCGAAAACATCGTCGGTCTATCCAGTACAATAACTGTATAAATGTGTGAAACATTGAAGTGCGAAGTGCTCGAGTAAATGGTATCTTACACGCGGTGGTGGTGAAAACAACGAGAACTTCTCAGGATTTGGTTAAGTACCAATAAACAAACTATTAATTAAAAATTTCAAGTAAAATTTTGTATTAGGGGAATAATAAATTTTTTACTGTACCTGAAGATGGGGATTTAGTCCCTGAAACATGTTGTATGTAAAAAAACTGAGATCGCATAGTGGATTATACAAGGTAAAAAAGTCATAAGTTGAAATTTTCCAATATTACCTAAGAAAAGTTTAAAGAGCTCTATAAAAGAAAATGTATTGGTTCATACAGCAAATAAGTCATTTGTAAGAGGTTAGAATTAAGAAGTATTCCATTGGTTAATCAGTGTGATTTTATAATATTATATTATTTGTTATTGATTCAATGTATTTTTAAATTGTCATCAAAGTAATCCAAAACGAAATAACTAACTTGTTTAATAAACTAGAAGCATTTGCTTGAATATAAACTGCGTATTTATATGTGTACCGGTCACCTTCAAATAATCCTTTCTGCAGCTGTGTTCGTCTGTAGAACCTTGGAGAAGCACCCTAAGGTAAGAGTTTAATATTGAATTAACTTATAGAGTTTCAGTGGCGCCCGAACAGGGACTCGAGTAGTTTATTATTTGCATTAATTAATAGAGTTTCAGTGGCGCCCGTACAGTTGGACGATTTGTGTGATTTATTATAATTATACAGATCAGGCCTAATTAAGCTGCAGAATGGGTTATTTGAGAGGGAGGACATTTTTGAAAACTACATAACCATAAAGAAATATTATGAAAAGTAAATAGTTAGAGGGTCATAATTGTGTAGAGGTAATACTGAATTAATACAAGATTAAAATTTCTATGTAACATCCCATAAATAAGATAAAAATGGCAGGTAACAATAATGTAAGTGAAATAATTAATTTTGACGAATTAGCTGTTATAAACAGCCCCGAAGTACATTCAACACCTAATGTAGGTAAAGACGATAAAAATGTAAATATGAATGTTACAAGTGAAACTAATATTACAGATGATTCGGGGATTCAAATAACCCCAAAATTGAGTAGGGAAAGTAAAACTAATGATAATGAAGTCAGCTTCACTGACAATAAAACAGAAAGTCAGTCAACACCTATCCAAAATAAAAAACCGGACGATAGCTATGAAATGCTTAAAATGATACAAGCAATGATAGAAAAACAGAGTGTAAAGCTAGAGGAACAAAAGAATGAAATTAAAAGTGAATTTAACAGTAAATTTGACGCTAAATTTGATGAACAGAATAGTCGATTCAATGAACACAATATTAAATTTGATATTATAAATAGTCGTTTTGATAATAATGATATAAAATTTAATGAAATTAAAAGTGAATTTAACAGTAAATTTGACGCTAAATTTGAGGAACATAGTAGACAGTTTAATGAACTTAAAATTGATATAAATAATGTAAAAAATAAGTGTGTGAGTCAGTGTAATGAATTAAAACGAGATATGGAGAAAGTGGTAGAATCAGTAGAGAAACAAATTAAGAGTAAGTCAAATCAGATAGTTGACACAACGGTAAGTAACAGTGGTAACAAATAGTGAAGAAATTAATGACAAGGTGTGTACCGATGATTATAACGATATGTTAACAAGTAATAACAATGATATTAAAAATGTTGATGTAATTGAAAATGGGGTATCAAAAAGTGATACAGTAGATAATAGTAGTAATATTGAGAGTAGAAAGTTAGTTGATGTTAGTAAGAAAGTGGTAATAAGTATTGATGAGTTGGAGAAAGAATGGAGAGATAGTTTAAATGCAGAGTATAAAAAGAGGGCAAATTTTTCTTGTAGTATATATGAAGTAAATGCTTCACAAGTGTTGTATGAGGACAAAGGTTCCTTATTAGTTTATTTGGGAGACAAAGGGTCTGCAAATAATAGTCCCTTTATGTATTATGGTTCCCCTGGTAAGGCCAGGATGTGTTGTAATAATGTTGTGTTGCCCTCTGTGTGGAATGAGAATGTGAAATGTTGTGAGATGTATTGTGATGAAAGTGATTATGAGAGAGAGAAAGAGTTAGAGTGTTTCAAGTTAAATAGAAGTTATAAAGAGTTGATAGAGAGTTTGAACATTAATATTATGGTAAATAATGTAGATTTACCTTGTATTGTAGTAAACAGTGTGTATATTGATGATAAATATGTACCTGTTGGGAGAAGTAGTGTACTGGTAGTAACAGATAATTGTGATAATGATGTACTTGTAATAACAAACACTGACGGAGACTTGACAAAACATAATAATGTTGACTTGGTTTATGATGAAATAATAATGAGGGGTAACCTAATATACCCTAAATATAATTATTTTGGTACAAGGGAACATATAAATTTGTATGGTTATTACACAAAAGATAGCCATATGTTGTGTACCAGTAAAATTGAACAGTGTTATGTGATGAAAAGACTAATTTTTGATGATGGGGGTTGAGCAATACTGAATGAACATTTAATTATGTGAGTAATGGTAAAATGACCTGGCTGATTTAGGTATTGATGTGTGGTAAATAATAAAATTCTGACAAAAAGTTGTAAATAAATGTGTTGGTGTTAAATGTATTGTGTCAAGATTATATTGTGGGAATCTAGATTAGGTAATACCCTAGATTATAGTTTATGTAACAATGTTTGTAGTATGATATAATCATAATAAATTAATATTTTATGTTGTTAATTAACAATAATAATTAACAAAAGGTATTCAGGAAGTTTATTTTGAATTGTGTTTGTATTAAAAGTGTTTTAAATAATGTAATTAAAGTTAAACTGTTTTGGTTGGAGTTAAAATGAAGTTAATTTAAAAATGTGAATTTTAATGAAGTCAAATTAATTTTGATTTAAATTTTGCTTTGAATTGTAACAAATAGTGATTAATATGTCAGCACTAAAAGATTTATAGAAACCAAAAATTTGTAGGAAGTATATGTGTCAGTAGTGTCGTAATCAGAATGTTTAGACTGAGATGGTGTTTATAAAACAAGTCTGGCATACAACTGTTAAGGTAAACAGGTATGTTGTGTGTTGTGTGACCAATATTTACAGTCATGCTGAGTTGACAATAACAAGAATGTTGTAGTTTGATGAATCAGTGCTATGAGCAATTTTTATTATGAAATAAAAGAAATATGTAAGATGTGATGAAAGGGGGGTAGCTTGTTTGAGGAAATGACTTAATGTTTTGATTGTAAGACAGTTAATATTTGTGTGATAGGACTTTGTTAAGGGAGAATCATTTTGAAAAAAATTAATTAATTTTGAAATTGTTAATTAAATAAAATTAAATTAAATTGGTAATTAAATTTGTTGAAAAGGTGAAGTTTAATAATGAATTTAAATTTATTTTGGATTGGAATTTTGATCTGAATGGTAAATTAAATAATACTTGATGAAAAAATAATGAGTAGAATATGTACGTTATTTAAATGAAAAATGAAGGAAATTTTTGGGTAACAATAATAAAAAATGTTTGTTTTTAATTGAATGTTATAGCATCAGGCGATACTGTGGCGGGTGTCGGTCCGAGCTTATGGTGTTGGGATCTCGAGCAGAGAAGTCCAGTAAGGTCGGATGGGTGCTGCCACAGTCGCCAGACTAGGGGGTAAGTACCCATGACTTTAGTAGAGAGTTCAGGGGGGTTGTGGCGCCATATCCTCACTGATCCTCTTAGGTTTTAGGCAATGAGAGTTTGTATGCTTCGGCATCCAACCTCTCATTGGGGCGGGGGGTATTGTAACGGTACAGAATTGTGGGCTGCAATAGTTTCAAAATCAATTCAGTTTTAATTTTTAATTGTCAGTATCCACCTGTGAGGTGCCCCAGTGCAACACAATGTTAGCATAAACAACTGATGTCTAGACAACCAGACTAGACATATTATGTAATAGCCCCAGTAGCAGTCTTTGTGAATCAGAGTAGGCAGATTATCACCACAGAAGTAACATCAGACAGCAGCAGGAAGCAGTATACAGTTCGTAAATCAGTGGCCTCGGGCGTGCAAGATAGGCCGTAAAATCAATTCGGCCTATCCAGTTAATGGTTAAAACATTAATCGTTAAAAAAAGTATAAAATGTATAAACAATATAGCGCGGCCAGCCTATAAAACATCTAAGTGCGAGTAAAATTACGCCGGCCTAATTTTATCTTGCATTTATAATGTGGAACCAGTGAACCAATCAGTTAAAACTTAATTAAACAAAAGAAACAGTAAACTCAGTACCAACGGCGTGTGAGATGGGCCGAAAACATCGTCGGTCTATCCAGTACAATAACTGTATAAATGTGTGAAACATTGAAGTGCGAAGTGCTCGAGTAAATGGTATCTTACACGCGGTGGTGGTGAAAACAACGAGAACTTCTCAGGATTTGGTTAAGTACCAATAAACAAACTATTAATTAAAAATTTCAAGTAAAATTTTGTATTAGGGGAATAATAAATTTTTTACTGTACCTGAAGATGGGGATTTAGTCCCTGAAACATGTTGTATGTAAAAAAACTGAGATCGCATAGTGGATTATACAAGGTAAAAAGTCATAAGTTGAAATTTTCCAATATTACCTAAGAAAAGTTTAAAGAGCTCTATAAAAGAAAATGTATTGGTTCATACAGCAAATAAGTCATTTGTAAGAGGTTAGAATTAAGAAGTATTCCATTGGTTAATCAGTGTGATTTTATAATATTATATTATTTGTTATTGATTCAATGTATTTTTAAATTGTCATCAAAGTAATCCAAAATGAAATAACTAACTTGTTTAATAAACTAGAAGCATTTGCTTGAATATAAACTGCGTATTTATATGTGTACCGGTCACCTTCAAATAATCCTTTCTGCAGCTGTGTTCGTCTGTAGAACCTTGGAGAAGCACCCTAAGGTAAGAGTTTAATATTGAATTAACTTATAGAGTTTCAGTGGCGCCCGAACAGGGACTCGAGTAGTTTATTATTTGCATTAATTAATAGAGTTTCAGTGGCGCCCGTACAGTTGGACGATTTGTGTGATTTATTATAATCATACAGATCAGGCCTAATCAAGCTGCAGAACGGGTTATTTGAGAGGGAGGACATTTTTGAAAACTACATAACCATAAAGAAATATTATGAAAAGTAAATAGTTAGAGGGTCATAATTGTGTAGAGGTAATACTGAATTAATACAAGATTAAAATTTCTATGTAACATCCCATAAATAAGATAAAAATGGCAGTTTGAGTATAAACTGCGTATTTATATGTGTACCGGTCACCTTCAAATAATCCTTTCTGCAGCTGTGTTCGTCTGTAGAACCTTGGAGAAACCCCTAAGGTAAGAGTTTAATATTTGCACTAATTAATATAGTTTCACAGGGTAATAGTAGTGACACAGTAGCAATAATGTATATATGTAGAGTAATGAGAGTGATATAATTGGAGAGTAAATAATGATGGTGATATTTTGTAAAGAGGTGGTGTGGTAAGGAGTCCTTAACGACAGGCGTTATGGCGGGAGGGAATAGTTTTAAATGGGGTTTGGCGGAGTTACCTGGTAAGGGCCCAGGATCTAATAAGGGAATGAGTATAAGGGAGGGAACACACATCCTAGGTGCAAAGAGGGTAACGGGTATTTTGTTATAAGTGGAGAATGATTTAAGTGGAGTTAGAGAATTATGGGTAAATATTTTGGAGAGATTGGTGTCATACTATATAAATCTGTTAATGGTGGGTAGAGGTAAGAAGGGGAGTAAGGTTATCTTTAACTGCCAATTTAAGAAATCAAATCATTGTGAGTAATGGAGAATCACCCAAAACAATAAATGATGAAAAGGTTAATTAGAAAATCATAGTTAAAATGTAATAATAAATGAAACAAGTGAAAGATTCAATAGAAGTTGAAAATAAAATTAAAGCTGTAAGGTGTGTAATTTATGATCAAACTTAAATGTGAATTGTTTATTTTAAGGTAATAACAACAATGGGAATTATGAGTATACTATGTTTTATGATGTTGTATTATGTTTGTTAGAGTGTAAGAATTATAAACATATGTTATGTATTTTTCATGGTATAGTTTTATGTAGTGTATCTAGGGTAAGGTCATTCACCTGACCCAGAGAGATCAGCTGATGACTGATGTTAGACATATAGTAGATGCCTTATAATTGATAGGCAGTTTTTTTTATCAATCTAATTAAATGATTGAATGTTAAATTTTATGGACGAAATAAATTTTTTTTTTGGAATAAAATTTTTTTTCTGAAAAAAATTTAATTTTGCCTGAAGTACAGATTATGTATTAAGGTTCAATATATATTGTGGATTATGGGTATTGCTAAAATATTAAATGAGTTATATGGTTCATATGATATGTGGTAGACAAATGTACAGGTAAGGGAATTTAGGATAAAATAAGGTGTTCATTTTATTTCATTTATTATGATTGTTAGCAGCTAATTAAGAAGAGTTGTAAATTCATTTAAAAGATTTTGAAATTTTGAAAGTAAATGGAAAGAGATGATCAAATTAATGGTAATATGAATCTTTGATATTGGACTTAGATTAATTTCTTTAGGTGAACAAAATTTACATAATTTAAGTTGATTTGTTTGATTTATTTTTGATTTGAAACCGTAACGTCGAGCCAAGTAAATTGAGAAATGAAATTGAAAATAAAATAGAAAATATTTTGGAATTTGATATCAAGAAGTAGAATGTAAATGTGTGTTCAATGTAATAATGAGTATGTGTATGCACCCAGTACTTGCTAAAGGCAACCCAGTATGTATGGAAGGGGGAGCATATCGGTTGAGGATCTGGTATGGTATAAAGCCAGTTTTTGAATTTTTTTGATTGAATGCATTGAGGTTAGGTGGTACTATGGTGAGTATCTGTCCGATTTTATGGTGTTGGGATCTCGCACAGAGAAGTCCAGAAATGTCGTTCAGGTGCAACCATGGTCGCCGAGCTAGGGGGGTAGTTTACCCATGATGTGTTAAGAATTAAAGAGGGGTTGTTGGCGCCATATCCTCACTGATCCTCTTAGGGTTTAGCAATGAGAGTTTTTCTGTTTTGACAGAAAACCTCTCATTGGGGGGGGGGTATTTTAATGTGTCAAAAAGGGGGTTTTTATTTTCCATTAAATTTATTTATTTATTTTGTATCATCATGGCAAGTACCATATGAAGTAGCGTTGGATTCAAACAATGAACGCTAACATAACTTTTTGGACTGGGTGTTGTCAGAGAACGCAATACTTGTTGGGAACTGAATGTTTGTCACGTACGACTGTGCACGTACACAGACCCGGGCGCAGCATCTACGCACAACAGGCGGAACCGATACTAAGAAAATGGCGAAGGTGAAAGATTGTCTTTCCATGTGCTCTGGAGACGGAGGAAATCAATTAGGGGCTCCACCCACCTAAGCCTCTTATATCGTCACTGCTTAACATCGTTAGCTCCTTTGGCACATAGACAGTCCAGACTTCGGGTACAACGATGAAAGAGTCACAGCTTGAAGGCAGTGGCTTCCTTTTTTCAGCAACAAGCTATAGTGGGGAGTCTGGCAGGCAGTCTCTGCTCAGACACAACCCCGGCCGGGTGTTTTAGACTCGACTTATGAAATAAAAGTGAGTCTCCTTTTTATAAAAGATCATTAATTTCGCAAAATATAATTATTCTTCAAACATTATCAAAAAGTGAATAAAACCGGAGACATGAACTAAATTTTTGAAAGTGTGTGAACACGCGTCAGACCACGTAAGTTGTGTACAGTTATTTTATATATGGGCGAAGAAGACAATGAAAAATTTAGATTCATCTTGGGGGGAAATAAATTGAAAAAATGAGATCTCAAAATTAAAATTAGGGGTAAAAATGAATGAGTGAGATCGTGTGCAATGCTGGGTCGCCTTTGTATAGATTAAGTTAACTATTATATTTTATTCAGTAGGAAGTGAACTTTGATAGTATATGTCGTATATGTATTTGACTTAAATATTGTTTGGAGCATAACTCCAAGAAAAAAAACAACTCAAAAATAATAAATAATATTTGAAGTAGATATCAGAATAAGTAAATTACAGTACTATGTTTTGTTGGTATTTTTTTGGAAAGTAACTAAAAAGGTCAATGATAGTTTTGAGTATAAATAAATGAAAAGCCAGTAAAATTTAAAAAGAATTGTTGAATAAATATAACTATATAATGCCGAAATTGAGAGTGTAATTTATTAAAGAACACTTAACCCCAAATCACTTATAGGTACGAGTTCACATGCAGACTCTGGCCCGATACAGGTAAGGGAATTGTGATTTTGTATGTATTGTTTTAAAAAAATATTAAGTTCAAATAGTCTGTACATCACATGTTTAATAACATTATGTAAAGCTAACTGGTAATTTTAATAACGTTATGTAAAGCTTTGACTCAAAACCATAGGAGGAATATGTGTTACATTTAAATGCACAATTTTATCATAAAAAAGGATTTTAAACCATTTTGAAATTTTTGCACCAGTTTGAGTATTCATATTTCAGCTTTCAAATTGAGTTTCATTTCTTCTAACAAATGTTATTTCAGAACTGACTTGAAGTCAGTGAAATTAAAATAGTGCAGTATTAATATGGATACAGGCGAATAGATGAACCCTAGACAATAATTGTCTAACTTAGTACTCTCTTATGGAGTAAATCGTACAAAAAAAATCAAATATAAAAATGTGTAGTTATCTTGATATACGGTTTGAAATGTGCACGTAAACAAAATGTTGGTAGTGTAAATGAAATAGAAACAGTTGTTCCAGTTTATTTTCTGTTAAGCTGAATATTATGGTTATCATGTAATATAATCATAGGAATTGATTGAGATCCACATAGTCAGTGAATAGATGAGGAGTAATAAGCACAGGGATTGTACAAATATGGGCTGTAGAGATAGTTTTGTTACAGGGGAACTGGTGGAAACAACGGGGCATTAGTTTGGTTCCAATGGGTTACACACTATTCAGTGCTCCTCGTTACAGCTCTATGGTGTCTATTTATGGATATGATGGGACAGTTGCAATCACACATGGTGGCATTGAATGTGGTCAGGGTATTAACACAAAAGTAAGTAAACATTTTATATTCTCTTTGACACAGATATTTTGAAAATAATCATCAGGAACACTTGTAGGTGTCTTATAAAGTAAAATATGTACTTTATTCAATTAATTTTTTACATAAGCATAGTGTTATATAATAATGCAGACATGTTTATATATTGCTCTCTCTCTCTCTCTCTCTCTCTCTCTCTCTCTCTCTCTCTCTCTCTCTCTCTCTCTCTCTCTCTCTCTCTCTCTCTCTCGCTCTCGCTCTCGCTCACACACACACACACACACTTACTATATAGTGTGGCTGGCAATATAGCTAATAAGGTTCTGAAAGAAAGCTTTCATGGTTTTTGTTAATAACAACACTGTTTTTCAGCTTAACTCAATTGTTGTATTTCTCAGTCAAGCCACTGAGGACACCTTGTTGTAGTATGAATGTAACATTTGGTTTCAAAAGAAGTAAAGTGACATGTGTTAAACCAAAAACAATGTTGTTATTATGTTTCTATAAGATTCTGCACTATGTGTTAAGTTTTTGGAGTGAAGACGTTCTTTGTAGTCTGTGGTCACATTCTGTCTACTCACCTATGTCTCACACCCATATATAATGATGCTGGTACAATATAATAATCATCTTATAAAATTTCAGGTATGCCTCCCTTGTACAATGCCTGCCCAAAGTCCTCCTTATCGTGCCACACATTCTAGATAATATGGCTGCCTTATTTCCAATATCCCTACCAAACCCATAAGTAATATCATAATGCACAGGGGTATTTAGAAATTTCACCGCTGTAGTCTTTTGGTATTGGATAGAGCTGGTGTACTTCTCTATGTAGCTCATCTTCACTAGATGCAAGCACCACATGATCATCAGTGCATAACAGTATATTAACACATTGAGGCCTGTCCAATCTTTGATCCTAAGGACGAGCGTAATTCATCCACAAATTTAGCAGTGTTTAATCGAACCAGATGGAGCTTAAATACATTTAAGTTTGTTTGGTATGAACAGTAATATTTTAGTTCTGCAATACAAATTTTGCTTAGTTTGCATAGTTTGTCAATAGCTAACTGTTAGTTTCTGAGGTCTTCTTTCAGGTTACCTTTTACTCTGTTACTCTGCTTCAGTTGAGCAAGAGCACTTCTTTGATGTTGTGTTTCACTGTAATTGCTCTGCCAAAAGTGCAGACGGGTCGTTCTTGTCCTTGTAGGAGATACAAAAATGTCAAGTTCGTGTACTCAATGTGCAGTCTCGTGATACAAATTTGTTCACGGCGACTGCGAGTGCCTGCTACTTGCCATTTATGGATGCTCTGCTTTACAGAAGAAAGTTTGCTCTGTCGTGTGTTCCATGTCTGCTGCCACACATGGTGCTTGTGCCAGCTAGTTTTGCGACATCAGGTCATATGGAAACTGCATTGACTTGTGGGCTGTCCACTGTGTTTCTCGCTGCAGCATGAGCTTTCTCATTACCTTCAGTACACCTACATGACCTGGGCACCAAAGAAAAGTAAAAGATGAACCAAGATCTTCTAACGCATGGCATAGCGCCGTTATCTACTGTAATAACAGATTCACTGTGCTCGGATTGTCCAAGGCAGTTAGAAAACTTAGTGAATCTGTACAGATAACAAATTTTCTGTATCTTGGTGTTCACAGAAATTAAGAGCTGCCACACCATGTACACAGTTCGGCGGTGTATACGCCGCTTGCCACTTTGGTCAGAGTCCAGGAGCATGAGGCGCCCTCGATAACAAACGCACTACCCACCCCGCTCTCCGTCTTTGACCCATCAGTGTACACAATGGTGTGTTCCTCGACATATTCTTCAAGGACTGATCTAAACAGGAGTTTCAGTTCAGTTGGGTGGCATGATTTCTTGCTTCTGCTTGCGACATCCAGCCGGCAATTTGAAGCAAGAGTGGAGCACTTCACACGGAGCGTACACTTGGACCCTCGGCACCTCGATGCTGTAGTGCCGGGCTATTTTGAGTGCACGAATGCCGGCTGATCTGGTGAACATTGAACGGCGGTCATATATCTTAGCAAGTCTGTTGTTCGCCAGCAACATGTGATTTATGTATCTAATATTTTCGCCGCAACAGCATTTGACATCGCAGATCTAAGGACATCATTCCTGCTTCACAATATAAGCTTTGTGCAGGGCTGGTATGGGATGCTCCTGTTGCGTAGCACACCCCTTGTGAACAGGATCGTGCTTTATCAAGCATGACCTCCTGGCTGAAGAATACACTGCGCATCCGTAATCCAGTTTGGATAACACCAACACAATAAAGTAACTTCCTCATCATGAAAGGCACATTATAGCTCCTGTGCCTTTCACATTCGAAGTCAAGGTCATGTTCAACTTCATCTTTCCTACCAAAGAAATTGAGAGGATAACTTTCTGTACTACTGACCTTGACATATCTTGCAGCCAAGGTATCAGTCATTTAATTGGTGCTGCAAATCAATTCATTATTGTGCTCTATGCATGTGATTGGCTTAAACACCAATGTGCCAGTGATCAGTTTGATCTTTCATACATCTGTCACTGGGGTCTAACGTGTTATGGTCGAGACATAGGTTTCCCAGCTTGATTGTTTTGCAGTGAGTATTGTTCTATGAGTGGCGGCTCAAAATTGCTTACAAGCGATGCGATTATCTTTGGTTGGCGCTCGTTTATACCTGTTTAGAGCTCGTCGCTTCACTGTTATTGTGTTTTCCACAGCGTTGTTCCACCACAGTACCAATGGTCAGGATGAACAACCACCAGTCTGTGGGATACGCTCTGAAGCTGCCTGCTGAGGTGTTAGTAGCTGTGAAACTGTGTACATCAACGTCTATATTTCTACAGACGTTCGTAGGTGTGCAAGCGTATCCTGAAGCCTGTGCAATCAGCACAGTCCATGCGCCATCTTCTCAGCGTCCATATAACACTCTTTGGCATTTGCATTGTTTTTAGCACAGGGAAGTGGTCGCTCCTGTGGAGATCCAGGAGCACTCTCCACGACAGACGCAGATAATCAAAAGAACAATAGTCGAGAAAGTACCACTTCCAACATTGAAATGTGTGCTCGTGCCTGTGTTTAAAAAGACTAGCTTGTTGTTTAGCAAGAGATCTCAGTTCTTAATCCAGCGCTGTTTGTCCTAAGACAACCCCAAGTGGGATTGAAGTCCCCGACAAGGAGTAATGGAGATATTAGCTGCTCGACCAGATCCTATAGATCTGCTCGTGATGCAGAATCTGGTAAGTATAAGCATCAAATTGTCAATTTCAGTGGCTGTAATAAACTTACTGCCACTGCTTGTAGAGGCGTAGCAAGCGGAATATGTCTAGTGGGATATGTGTTGCTGAGGAATGTAGCAACGCCTCCCCTAGCTCTGATGTTTGAAGTCACATCACAGTGGAAGGACTCATACCTCCTAATATTAAAATGTTCTTATGGCCTCAAATGTGTTTCCTGTAGGCATATACACATTGGTGCATGCCTGAACAGTAGCAATGTCAGTTCCCAGTAATGCAATATGTAACCGTTAATATTCCACTGAAGGATGTTCTCCATGCTGGACATGAAGATTCAGTTACTACAGACCGTGCTTATTTCCGTGGCTTACCTTTTGGCCAGCCTTTCTTTTTCTTTTTTCTTTTGTAAATTGCTGAGTTCAACCAGGTCACTGAGGTTGGTGAGGTTGCTGGTGCCGGCAATCGAGCTGAACTCCGATCCGGAGCTCATTTCCTAGTCATCGGGGACAGGTCTTATCCCCGATTTTGGTTTTAAGAAGTCCTCTGGGAGGACGGGGTGACAGACGGTGGTATCCCCTTGCCCCTTGCCATCTCACCCCCACTGTAGGTGGCTGCAGGTGCTTGGCGGACGAAATATGGCTCTGCTTGTGGACCCGTTGACACTATCCTTCCATACCGTTTGCATATCTGTCTCAGCTGCACTCTCTTATTGTTCTTGGTTTGCTGTACATTTCTGATGAACCAGGTTACTGCAGGTAATATTTCGTTTACAATAAGGGCTGGTGATACTGTTGATTTTAATGCTTGTGCGTAGCTGACTTTGCCCTAGTTGGCTGGGCATACTAGTTTTTTTGCTTCGAAATAGCTCAGTTCTCTCAGGGTATGTTCCTCCTGAATAGGTACTTTTTGGTTATAAACGGGGTAATTGCGGGATTGAGATGAATGTTGATCACCACAATTGACACATTTCATTGGGTCACCACAGGGATCATCACCATGAGCCGACTTCCACAGAGGCATGTCTTGACCTGAGCACATCTTGATGCAGTGTGCCTGAAATGCAAGCATTGATAACATTGCATTGGCTGAGGGATGATTGCTCTCATACTCAGCCTATGAATGCCTGCTCTTGCCTTTTCTGGTAAAGTTGTCCTGTTGAAGGTTAGGGACATAGGATGCAGATGGGAGCGTCTGTTAAGTTATGTTTTATCGACATGCTATGACTCCTTATGGGACGAGCTCAGTCACAGTCTCTTCCTCTGTGCAGTTCAGTAGATCCCTGCACACTGCCACCCCATTTATGGTGTTCAGGTGCTATGAGGAACGACTTCCACTTCTATGTCCACTATCTTCTGTATTTTCAGTAACCACGAATGCTGTTGATCATTCAGTGTCTCAATGAGTAGTCCACCTGCCGCTTCTCTGTTATCCTCGACAGCTGATCCAGCGTAACTGGTCACAACTCTTTCAATAAGGAAGGGACTGACTTTCGTGAAGTCACCTTCCTTCCATCTTACAAGACACCTTGGCACCACTGGCATAGTGGCAGATGGTGTCAAGAATCTCTGTGTCAACTGTGGAGAAATGTCTCCTTCTCTTCACTCTCCGAGGATGAAAGAGAAGATGAAGAGGATGAAGACGAAGGTTTTTAAGAGACCCCTCGACCTGAAAAATATTTGGAGAACCTTCAATCTTGTTCCCACAAGTACCAGGGAAGTAGCAGACCACCGCATCAGAGGCCACGAGTACCATGGCTAGGACTAAATAAAACAGGGTGCATCCTGGTGCCCTGAGGCCATCGTTCCCGACTCACTAACATAGAGACATCCATCCATTGGCATGATCGGTTCCACTGTGAGTTAAGGGTGTATTTTCAAGCAGTATACACAACTTTGTCAAACTCACCTACCAGTGCCCTGTTTGCCAGCCAAAGAGTAACAGCCGTTACACGCATTAAAGACCAAAATTCCTTGTAATGCGTGTCCCACTATATTCATACAGTGTCCATTTCGTCTTTATTCAAGTCCCTGATTGATTCTGTGTGGAGCCATATGTCCACCATACACACCATAGTCAGTCCAGCTAATATACCTCTCCCATGCTCCTGATGGGCCTTCTGTATGACAATATTTTCTTTATTCCTGTTCACTTTATAGACTTCCGTACGCCTTACTGCTCATTTGGCTAGAGAGTTATTATATGCCTGTTGGTTCTCCTGAATGTAGTAGTCAGTCTGCAGAAATGAAGTTCCTTTGATCTGTTAAGGGATGCACTAAATGAAATCAATTTAGGAATGATATGATTTAGAAGGAGTTTGATAGGTTCTTCTTAGTCGAGCAAGTGTATGTTTATTATAAACAGTGGCATGATGGTGTGTGAAGAATTGCAGATGACAGGTTACCAAACCTAGCTTTCCAGTGTACACTTTTTGGAAGATACAGTGTTGGTCATGGGTTGTGGAGCTTCAACAACAAAGAGGTTTTTGGTGGAGTGTGTACTTTAAGAGTCAGAAAAATCTGTATTTTTAAGAGAGGCATTTATACAGTAGTTCTCATAGCTGGTATTGTGTTAGAAATTGAACGGAGACTTTTTGGGATGCTGTTGTTTCCTAATATGCAGTATGAATATCTTTCCACATATATATGTATTTTTGGGTAAAAGTAACACGTGTGGGGCCAGAACGAATTTCTCAAGTGAGCAATTAGGGTGCAATAAAAAAAACCCCAAGAAGGGTATTTTACAACCTCCTCTATACCTGACACATCTGCGCACAGTCATTGTTGTAAGAAACAGTTCTTGTACTGAGCTGTTACAAACTAACAGTTCACAATTCACACTCAATAGCAGGTTCACACATGTACAAACACACAACATCTAACAAATGAATAAACGATAGCAATATGAATATTGTTCTATTGGCTTGCTTACACAATATATGTACACATGAAGAGCATACACACATGCGTTTTTCATGTTAACTAAATAGCATCAAAACTAAATGGCAACAGTACAAATATTGTTCTGTTGTTGAACAGTGTACCCCCATGTTCACACACACACACACACACACACACACACACACACACAGCCAACATAACCTCCTTCATTCTCATGACGTATCTGTTATTTATTTTAATATCTTTATTTTCTTTGATTTTTGTTATTTTTTAACTGTTTTGATAGGGATTAATTAGGAAATATCTGAAGACTATTTGAAAGGACAAAAGGTGTTAACTGGCTTTGTTATATCTAAAAATAGTTCTTTGTTGGATGTATGTACTGTATATTTCTCTATTAATACTCAACAATGTATGTCTCAAATCTCAAGACACCAATCCTGTGTACTCTCCTCCTCATATCTCTCTTTAACTTAGACCACAAAATGTTAATGTTTTGTGTTTGAATCGCTTTATTCTGTGGGTATACAAAATTAAAACTATGATTTACACACAGATGGTTGAAGTTGGCGTTTTTTAACTTACTGTAGCCTCTCCAACTGTCTGTTGCAGTGCCAGTTGACACAAATACTTTAATAACATTCAAGAGAGTATCACTCTACTATTTTCAGGAAACATTTTTTTGATTCTCTCTGTATTCCCCCCACAGCCAGCCCACTTTGTTTTTGTTACCCTCCCTCTGTTATATTTTTGCCGACCAAACTCATTTTCATCGATTTCGATCATCTTCCTGTCCCTCCCAACTGAGTACTGTTTTTTTGCAACCAAACACACAATAACTCACGAAAAAAATTAATATGTTTCATAACTGTTTGTGAATGCAGGTTACTTTCTCGCACAATGGTTGATTTAGAATACCGTAATATCCAGCCAACAAGAACAAATACAACTTTATATACAGAAACTTGTACATGGCTAAAAATCTATCCAGTTCGTATAGAGGATTTCTTCTTGCAGGCCTTACTCTGACAACACAGTATGGGTTCCCTCAATTTTCCTAAAATAGAAAGGGAACTTAAAATATTTGTGCAGTCATGGGTATTATTAATTGCATCACTTATAACAAGTGTGTGTGTGTGTGTGTGTGTGTGTGTGTGTGTGTGTGTGTGTGTGTGTGTGTGTGTGTGTGTGTGTGTGTGTGTGTGGTGTAAATATTCCAGGAATATGTTATAACTGTATTATCATTGTTTTACTAATACTCATGTGTCAATGTGTCAACAACTTCATTCACATGAATGTTCCAGTTTACAAATTAATTAATTTGATTGATTATTTTGTAATATAAGCTGTATTAATTATTAAACTTGTTACTGAACCTATTGTTTATTCAGTGTAGGATTTAAAATTGTACCAAACAATATTATTCTAAATAAGTAATAGACATAATTTAAAAAATATTAACTCAGCTGTTCAAAGTATATACTGTTACGACGGTCTACTTGATCGTCGTAGGTACAGTAGAAAACAAAATACAAAACACCAATTAAATCACTAATCAGCAGCTTTAATTTTCACAGTTAAACAGTTCATAATTAACAACACAGTCTCTTACAACAATCAAATAAAAATTCTTCACACGCAATAAAATGTGAACTAATATTAAAACAGTTGTATTACTATATACCACCCGATTATAAAACACAGCACTTCACTCATAAGCACTTGAATGCACACAGTAATATCGCCCGATAATAACTCAAACCTCACGTAATATATCGCACCTATAACTGAAAACTAAGACCGCTGATGTCTTGTATTTATACAACGCTCACAGACCAGAATATTCCAAAATGCGCATTAGCGCCAGTGTGTACGATGTAATTGATTGCGGCCTTGACACAGTCCGCGTGGCTGGCAGCTTCCAGAAAAGTCTCGTGAATGTGTCGAGAATCACATACGCCACACGCATTACATTCCGGATCCCTCGGGAACATTCGATAAACACGTAGATTGTTCTGTGATGTAACATTGTCCCCCTCCTTAAGCCTGTTTGTCCCCAACTGGCAAACCGTCTCTGAAGTAATACTCGACCAGGCGATCTAGGTGGACGTCCTTGCGAAAAATAATTATCCGGTTCTTCGAATTCAGTCTTGTGTGATCCGAACATCAAGTTCCCAGGAATGCGAGTCTTCTGCTCAACCACTAGCTATGCTGAAATCACTCCCATTGCGACATGTACTGATGACCTAAACACCACTGGCTGATCCAAGTCTGTTGTTCTCGTCAGCAACCTCTTGCGTAACTTTATCTTCAGCAACTTTTCCCCCGGGCACGTCTAACAGCTCAGGAACAAGCAAGAGTCTTGTCTCGACACCCATACTTGGTTTTCAGTCACTTCTTTTGTCGTTACACTTATTTGTACTTCCTCTGCTAGTTCTTCCTCCATTTCCGCTTGCAATAGGGACGGTTCCTCTTGACCAGAGCTGTTGACTATTTCTTCGACTAATGCCACTTGCTTAATCGAATGGTTGGTAGAACCTGTCATTTTAGCCATGCAAAGCTTTATCTTCTCTTGGCCAACCCTCAGGACATTCTCTCTTAAGTCCACAATGAATCCTTAGGCATTCATAATGTCCATGTCAAGAATCACTTCATCGACAATGTCTGCCACGAGCATTTGGTGGCTAAACTCGAGAAGACCCAGGCATACACGTACGTCTACTGTGCCGGTGTTTGCATAACCCGGCGATCGAAGATATAAAAATTTTTTTTTTCAATAATAAATTTGATGACTTGTCAATGTCAGCTAGCGTGGCGATATTTGTATGGCACTGTCAGGCAGTGCACGCGTTCTAGTGGCGAAGTTTAGGGTTCGTTATGCTGCTGCTGTACAAATCAGTCGCAGGCAGCCTTTCACCGAACAAACAGCTACTCCTCACCTCGGACAGTTTACTTGGACAGTTTTCTTCTCATCTTTGATGGCAGGCTAAGTTTTTGAGACTTCCCGGGTTCTCGCCCTAGAACGGAGACTTGGCCACAGCTGGTGTACTGCCACCTTCACCAGCCATGAACCACCTGAAACTTGTCTGTACCGAGGAGGGAGCTAGCTAACAGTAACGATGTAATTCAACCGCTTCAGTTAAGGTGATATGAACTCTTTTATTATTTTTTTTGGCCTGGCCCGCAAAACATCAGTGTGACAAATTGTGCTCGAACAATGTGCTTACTCAGCTAGACAGTTAGATCAAGGGTGTGTCACCAAGACATTTACTATGAACATTATCCACACTTATAACGTACTACCACTGAATTGTGAGCTACACTGTGGGGGTGCGCCAGAGTTTTTTTTTAATAGATTTTGAATGCTAATGTTGTAAGGGTAATTTGTTCTGTAAAGCTAAGTATAGGTATGAGTTTCTTGATTCTGAACCGGCTGGTTCAGATGTTTTCTGAGTGTTACTGGGGTTTCACATTTAATTATTTTCCTGTATTTAAGGGCTGGGGGTTTTGGTTTTTCATGCCGTTTCCGTGTTAATTTCAAAATAGGTTTTCTGGGCACATGTTGGTGCCGTTTCGTGCAGGTCTGATACTGGTCTCACCTGGTCAGGTCAGGTCTATTCTGGCACACTTCCACAGCTGCTAGTATACCACATGGTTTTAATTTTATATATGCACAGATGGCTGATATTAAATTTAATTTTTTTTTGGCATATACGATTTATATTCAGAGATTGTCAGAATTTTAAATGGAATGAAATGTACAGGCGGTACTTGTTATTGTAACTTAGATTCTGGCTTTTACTTGCTAAACTTGCCTAGTTAATTTTGCTTATTATCAAACCGTTATGATTAAAGAAGGAAGTATTTCTAAACATGTAACCTTTTTAGGACAAATGTCCTGTGCATTATATGAATCTACTAGTTTTACATTTTGCCTGTTATTATAGCAAGTCTAACTTATCCTTGTATGTCATTACAGATCAAATATTATATATTATTATTTTATTAACCAGATTAAGCATCATCATTCTATTATCATGACTTATTACAGATGTGGTCGCAAAGAAGTGTTAAAAATGTAAAAGGGGTTGCTGTTCTGATCGATTCAAATTTGCTTTAAAATTTTACACTTTTCTAAAATTAAAGATTTTGCTATTTTCTAAAATTCATACCGGCTGTACTGGCACCTTAAGTTATAATTGTAATTTTGTGATGATGGCAAGTCCAGATTTTCTTTACCTGCATGTATGCTTTAGATAGAAGATGCAGGCGGTGCGCCAGGCTTTATAATTGTAAGTTGTCTGTGATTATGTGATATATAGGTATATGTGTGTTATATTATATGTTTAAATTATGTGTAAAAATAATGAACCAGATTGATATATATATGTGGGTGAATTATTTGAAGGAATGTTAATTACTGATATAATTGAAATGGCCTTATTGAAATTGATTTATTGATATATTGAGATTTATTTATTGATTGAGACTGTTGTTATAATTGCACTTACAGATATTGAAATTTTCTGAATCAAGATGTAACATGAATTATGGGAATTAAGGAAGTTAATAAAAGATTGTTATTACTGTTTACCGACCGAGTTTTATTGCAAGTCCCGTCTCACTGGACCCAGCGCATTTTTGCTTCTCTAGGTCTTCTGCCTAGTTTTAATTAACTAGTGGCCCCTCTTTCAAAAAAAAAAAGGTTTATTTTTTTTATAAAGCATAAAATAGAAAGAGGGGTTACAAATGGTAGCAGAGCGCGGTTGATTCTAGGGTTGAACCCTTCCCTTGGGTCCTTGGGTGTGATGGGGCTTGCAAACTCGGAACACATTTGGGGCAGATGAAATTTCAAAAATCAAGGAAATGAACACATACGCCAATGTATATCATGTTTATTGTTTTATAGGTGTATGTACATGTATGATTGGTAACTTGTTTAACTTGTGAGTCTGATCGCACCACGGGGCAGGTATTCGTAGTTAGAAAATTTTGAGATGTTGAACTGCCGGGGGTCTTAAGCGTTGCCTGGGGGGGAGAATGTTAGTAATTCGAGGTCGAATTATGGCGTGTGGTATTAGCGGGATACGGTATGGCCCGATCGGAAGTCGGTACCGCCACCGACTTAATTCATGCATTGAGATGATTGTTCGCTATGTGTTGGTGAGGCGTGTATGTCGTGATTGGTGTTTGGTGTTATGTATGTTAGATACTTGTTGGTTGTTGCTTGTTCTCTTCAGTGGTGTCGACGAAGTTGGTTCAGAAGTAGGCCAGGTCTCCGCAGCGCTAGAGAACCCGGGGGTCGCTCGAAGGAAGGAACAGTACTCGGGTTTTTCGGTTTTGTAAGTCATGTTTAGGTTAGGTGTTTCGTGGGAATTTATGTTTTGTTGTTGTGTATTGTGAATTGTGCAATTCTGGCGGCGGTATGCTATCAGAAGTTGCCCCACCCCATTTCAGGCGTTCTCCAGAAATTTTCGGTGGTGAATGGAGTTGATGAGGACCAGCTGCTGGTTTTCTTGGACCTGGTGCTGCAGTTGGCAGATTTCCCGGGGGTGTCCAATGGGGAGGTCTTGTCTCTTATATACCCGTATTGCCGGGGTCCGTTGGCTGAGCTGGTTACCAACACTCTGCGTCGGGGTGGCAGTGTTGACGTTTTCCATGGGGAGGTGTTGAACTTCTTCCTACCCATTCGACGACGTGCCCAGCTTAAGTTTGAGTTATTCTATCGCCTACAGGCCAACGGAGAGGCGTTAGGGGACTTCGTGCACGATATACGGAAGGCTGCCCGGGTGTTAAGGTTGGGGTTGTCCGAGACAGAAGTTATACAAGCAATTCTGGAAGGACTGAATCCCCAAGAGAGATCTCGTTTGATATTCATGGACCGTCCATGTTGTTTCGCGGATCTGGACCGGTTGTATGTGGTTTCTAGTACTGTCCAGGTGGGGGACGAGTCCCGGGGAAGAGGTGCTACAGATGTCCAATACTCCAGTGGTTTGTTAGGAAGAGCTAAAAAGGACAAACATGGTGGTTGGAGGAGAACACAAGAGACTGTCAGAAAAACTGAATATTCCGGAAGTAATGGAAGCTACAAGGGGGTGGCAAGTGAGAAGACGGTAACAACAGCTACAGCACCGAAAACAAAGAAGTATGAAATGAAATTAACAGGGGAAGAAGAAGTTATATTAGGGAATCAACATTGGCAAGTAGGGATCCTGTAGGAAGTCTTTATTCCTATTTGGAAAGGAAAGAAACTTTAAAGGTTCCAGAGGAAGTACCAGTGCCTAATAGAGTTGTGGATGAAGAAGGTGAAGAGAAAGAAGGAAAGCGGAATAACTTCTGTGGATTAATACAAGACGACAAGAAAACATCTGTTGATACTGAATTACAGGACTCGAAGAGGACGTCATGGTTGAATCCAGATGCCGTGGAATTTGTTCCGGTATCTCCATCTCGATTCGTGAGAGATCCAGATCCGGTAACATCATCATCGCCTACACCGGGATATGAGAAGTCACTTGAGAGTGTCGCCTTACCATCGCCAGTAGAATTTAATTTAGACATTGCACATGGACCTGGACAGCTGGATTCCAGGGTGGGAAATGTTGAGGACGTTGTAGTTGCTGAAAGTGGTGAAGGAGTGGAATCAACAGAAGAGGCAGAAGAGCGGTCTGCGGATGCTGCACAGGGAAGTATAGTTATAGGTGTTAGTGAGACTGAAGAGTCTGAGTTTGCAGATGGACACGGGGATGTCCATGCTGCGAAGGTTTCTGAGGTTGCGGATGGACAAGGGGATGTCCATGCTGCAAGTGTGGTTGAAGGAGATGAGGTAGAAGTTGAGGAGAAATTTGGTGGCAGCGTTGTGGAGTGTGTGAGTGAGAATGATGTAGTGTGTGAAGATGTGCAGACGCCTTCTGTAAGTAGTGTTGAGGATTCCGAGGAACGGAAAGAAGTTTCATGCGGACCAGAGGAGCAACTAGAGAATGAGGATGTGCAGTGTTCAGATGGTGGTAGTGGATGTGATGGCGATGATGTTGATGATGAGTGTGTTGAGGAAAATGAGATGGGAGAGGAGGTTAGTGAAGAAGTTGGTGAGGAGCCGGGCGAAGATGCTGTTGAAAATGGATCAGACGAGCAACGGGAAGATGATGAGGAGGTGCAGTGTCATGAGGTTGATTTGGATTATGGGGATGAAAAAGGGGAAATTGTGGAAGATGAGGAAGAGGATGAGGAAGAAGTAGAAAGGGAAGAAGGAAATGAGGAAGACAAGGAAGGATTTGAAGAAAGAGAAGCAGGGAAGGCAGAAGTAGAGGAGTTAGATGATGAGGATAATCCAAAGCGGAGTGAAAGTAGTGAGGTAAGTTGCCTTGATTCGGATTCAGAGGAAACAAGTCAGTACAGCTCAACACGAAATAATTTCACCGAGAGTGGTGTCCAGAAGGAAAGTGTACCTAAAGTCCGTCATAGAAAGGTAAGAAGAAGTGGTTAACGGGTAGGCGGGTAGATGTTCCCCACAGTCCCAGTGGTGTTCGTCTACTTCAGGGTTGCGCCCCTGCCCACATGAGCCTTGGTTTTCTCCAGTCATTCTCCTTTTTGGAGGGAACCATGTCCTTACCCTTAGTCCTCGCTCTTGACCTTCAAGGATCCTTGCCCCGTTTCATCTTCCCGATTTTCCTACCCCTCCCGCAAAAAAAAAAAAAAAAAAAAAAAAAAAAAACGATAAAGAGTTAGAGAACCTTGCCGAAAGTGCCCTTGGATTGTCGTGGTCTTTGATGAGATCGTCAGTTTCCCCTGTCGGGAGAGTTTAGATGGAGTGATGGTGTGCTGTTGTTGGTTGTCCATAGTTGTTGATGTTGTTCATTGTAGGGTCCGAGCCATGCCGCATTCCCCGGTTGTTTACCATGGTGTTTATTTTGAGTTAAGACTGGGTTGTGTATATATTATTATATAACTCGTGCGTCGTCTTCTTCGTTCGTATACCTCTGTAAAATATAACTGTGTGTTTGAGTGTCTATTGTGTCTGTGTTTCTTACCACTTCGTCCTCGTACGGCGGTGTAACACATGATGTTTGGGTCCGTAGCGAACCTACTGGTGACCACGTATCGTGGTCCCCGATCGGAGGTTCAAACGGAGTGGATAATCCCTGGGTGGCGCCAAATTGTTTGTATAAAACAATTAAAATTGTCTCCTTATCAATGTCTTATTTGAACGATGCGACGAATAATTCAATCCGTCCCGCTTTTTCTAAATTTTTGTTAATCGAGTTAGCAGTTACAGTATTCGCTACTTGCGCGCTAGGCGTCGCGTCAGAAACATTTGCTATACATGATAATTTAAACATACACTTTTCTAATGAAAATAAAACACAATTTAACACACACAGTATGGATTTATTATTAATTTGAAGTTAATATTTTATAGACACAAGTTGTAATTAATTTTTTATATACAATTCTGCACCGGATAATTCTTTATAAGACTCTTATTCAAGGGTCAACCAATCGATTTTGAATACATATAAACAGCATGGCGTTTTATGAAGCCAATCAACAAATATTTTGATCGATGGTTGTGAGATCTTCTGGCCACGTTAAAAGGTTCAGATGCAATTACAATATTAAAAATACACAACCTTACAATGTTTTTTCTTAAGTATGGTAATGTGTAATGGTAATTGTTTTGTTTGAGTGTCGTACAAGTGGTTTAAAAGTCGTACATAAATATGAGGTTAGTTCTATAGTTTAACAAATTTTCAGTGTCTTAATATTACGATTTAATTCTTGCAAGAGAATAAAAGGGATTCAGTGGTATTCAACATATATTGAGAAATATTCAAAGTGCGTTTATTTTTGGAAGTTGAAATAATTTAACTGATACTTAACAGCGTTGTAGTACGGAATTGCTCTGTAGGTCGGGAAGGGATGGTTGTGGCATCAATATAATTCATTTGTTCTTTATTCAAGCTTCGGCATCTTTCTCAAAGTTGTTTAGATTTATTTAGATATTTCGCCTTCAATTAAACGTCTTCTCCATCTGGTAAAGGTGTTCGGTATTCATCAGACTTCTTTACGATCAATTTCTATACATTATTTTACTTTTAAGATGTTTTAAATATGAAAATGTGTTGTACAGAATTTCCGCATCTGGCTTGCGATAGCGTCACTTTTTTAAGTAATTGTATTCAACGGTAATTACCTCGTCAAACGGTCGTTTCCATGGTTGCATCATTAATTTCATTGGGCGAGCTCGATACGAATACATTGTTATCAATATTTGAATTCCTTTCAAATCTTCCCATATCTTCGGACTTCCTTCCTCCTCTTATCTTCCTTCTTAGTTATTATCTACTTGCAATGTCATTTATATTTTCTCACAACGATTATTTTGGTACCCCACAATATTGGGTTTTATCAAGTTTTCTAAGTTTACAATTAATTTCATACTTACTAATTACATTTCTCTGTTTATATAATTCCTTAATTTAATATTTGGTTTTTAATAATAACTACCATTCATCCTTGGTGACCTAGTCACCTTGGATTTATCCATTATATGGTGATTTTTATACAATCAGTAATTGTTTATGTTTGACCGTTAGGCCTGTTTCACATTTAAGTATCCATTACTGGATTTTTATGACTTCATACACAATATATTTCATTTAGTCCTAAATTGTTATTTTGCATTTAGAATTAGGTTTAATGTCTCTGGATGTGTTTTAATTTAGTCTTTTTGTGATCTTTGTTTGTAACAACTGTGTTATTCAATCTTACTTGCTAATTATTTGCTATTCATTTCCATTATAACATATAACATCCAGGTCTACGGACTGTATGACTCTTACAGCCATATCCAATTCATAAACAATAGTTTATACAATTCATTATTTCTTATTTGTTGTTCTGGTGCTAAACAATCTCACCTCTATTGAACTTTTTTCATTAAACTCCCCTTATAACATGGGTATGTACTTAATGTTAATACAGACTTATTTTCTAATGCTTTTTGCTCTCCCTTCCATGTTAACACCATCTTATTACTTTTCCTTGTGAATCACACCTTTAAACTTTTACAATACATTCTTAAGTTATAACAATACTATTTCCTAGTCATCACAGTGAATATCACTACTTAGTGTTCACTATTTACTGAATCAATGTTCTATTCTAAATATTATTCATTGTAACTTTGTTAAATGTTATTGTTCACTCTTATAACTTAAACATAGGTTATTTTACTAAGTCTTTATCTTAGCCTATTCTCCTCTTACTAATTTTATGATAGACAATATTTGTATTTATTTCTCACTTGCACTTTCTTAAATTATTTAGTGTTCATTATAATTTACTTAGTGTTTCTTTTGTATTATATCACTCTAGGATAAATCACTTTCACTAGTTCAACTTCCATTTATTTCTCATCATTTTATTCTCTTTCTCTACACACTAGATATATAAAATTATTAATATTATGTCTTCTTTGTTAACAAATTACATATATCCCTAACTCTTTGGTTAGTGTACTTTTTTTTATCTATTGTTTTCTATTACTGACTATTTATAATTGTCATTCCATCAATATTAACATTCATTAATAGTTTTGGTTCTTAACCGATTTCATTTTCTTTATTATTTTGGATTACATTACTTCTCCCTTCTCTATTTTTTATTCCTTGTTTGGTTTTCTTGACGTGTTTCATTTTGTTTTCTTCCTCGTGGGTTTGTTCTCTCTTGGTTTTCATTCTTCTTCTCCTTCATTCGTTTTGTTTTCTTTATTTAGGTTTCTTAACTGGCCAAACTCTGGGGTTGGGTCAATGTCATTCTCTGTCAGTCTATTATTTGAGTTTCTTTATTAATCACTTTTGGTTTATTACTCCTTCTCCTTCCATGTTAATCACCTTATATATATATATATATATATATATTTTACTCTCCACATTCTTTATTTATTCAAATATAGTATTAATTAGCATTTTTTATACATACTTATTGTTATCAAAATTGACCTGAATTTGGCGATGTTATATAATGCCCTTCCACCAAAATTGATCATTTTATAAAACGTGATTCTAAGTTTGATGAAATTATCAATTGTATTGTATCATTTTCTTCTTAAACTCTCCTGCTTCTCACTCGATTTTTTATGCTTAATTCTGTATCTTTTAATTCCTTTCTTCTGATTCTTTTCTTCATCATTTTTTCTAATTATGAACTGGCTTATTGATTTTTTTATTATAAATTATTCCCTATAAATCTTATTTTCCCTAACTATCTTTACTTTGTAGTTGCAATCGATTCGGATTGTTATTAATCAAATTTGATATTATTTATATAATTGTATTTAACATTAATTAGAACAGTAATTATTGTTTTCTTATCGGGCGCCATGTTGTGAATTACTAACAGCTGATATTATTTACTTTACGGGCCAAGTTTCGTGTTAAGCGAACGAGGTTGTTGAACAGGAATTGTTATCTGAAATAAATACTCTGTACTCTGAAATGAAATAATAAAACAAAACTTATTATTAACAAACAATTACATAATCATACGCCAAACACGCCTCGGGGCGTAGTCAGACGTATTATGAAATACACAAATACACAAACATATTTAATATTGAATTTTTTAGTTGATCTAAACATCTAATAAACATATAGTAAACAATGGTAATATAAAGATATGTATATATGTGTATGTACGCACAACCCAGCACTTATATTAGTCACTCTCACTCTCACTCTCTCTCTGGTACAATTCTTTTACGAGCTCATTTTGCAAATTTTAAAGACTTGAATTTACTTTGGAAATTTTGTGTTGGTCATTTCTTTGATTGAAAATAGGTTTGAAATATATATAAAAAAAATGTATATGTGTGTTGCTGGAACGTTCTCACCAAAGTTTCGTATAGGCCTTGGTTGCAGTTTCCATGCGGTAAAACTTCGCGTACCGCGAGTTTACCGTGTACACTTCCCGGTCACATTTTGAAGTAGATTAAACTCTAGTTATTCAGTTATTTAACCACAATAAGTGGTTCAAAAGTTAAAATTCACTTTGCATGAACGGTGGCCGGCCGGCTACGATCACTGGTGCTGATGAAATGACACCGAGTCTTTGTTACATATTTCTGAGGTGGGGTGAATCTACGTCACTGCCTCATTGTTCAGTTGTTGACAATATCATGTTGTTGACAAAAACAAATTCCTGGCCGCTCACGTCATCATGGCTCGTCGCTTTTATCGCAACAAATGACATACTGTTTTTTGTGATGTTTCGCGTTTTTTGCTATGAATCGGTCCAAATCCTGGCAAATATTATAGAGTCCACTCACGGTATATTCATAAAGGTTATTTAATGTTTGTTTAATTTTGACCAAACTAAGGAATACAATATTTATGGTTTTTTATACCATATTTAGGGTAATTACAAATTGTATCATAATTGTACCATTACAAAACCCCCTCAATGAAAGATTGTGTGTCGAAGCACAAAAACTTTCATTGACCCTTTCATACTTCCTAAAGGGATCAGCCAGGATAGGTCGCCACAACCCCCTTACAATTTTATATAAAAAGAAATAACAACTCACCCTTGGTCTGATGATGATGACTGTACCTACATGACCTTACTGGACTTCTCCTTCGAGATCCCAACACCATAAGGCCACTTAGGCTCTTAACGCCCCTGCTCTGACGCGCTGGCCAGCTCAGGACCGCTGTCATGTCACCAAACACTGAAACAATACATGATAAATATTAAAATAGTGGCTTGGTAAATTACTCTACCCTTAACTGATTTGGTTCCCCTTAGCTAGGTGCTGGTTTGTGCTAATAAGCACTGGGTTTGCTTGATATATGATTAAAATTTAGTTCTAAAAATTCTACTACTAAAAATGTAACTCCCAAGAATTATAAAGAATTTCCTTTCGCAATATTGACAACCCTGAATTTATAAATTGTTTCGATTTCTATCGATAATATTTATCTCTTTCCATTTTATAATTATAAAGTATAAAAGAAATTATAACAGAAACATATTGATATGTTTGATATAAATAGAAAAATTAAAGTAT
This sequence comes from Magicicada septendecula, assembly GCA_034769895.1. Taxonomy (NCBI): domain Eukaryota; kingdom Metazoa; phylum Arthropoda; class Insecta; order Hemiptera; family Cicadidae; genus Magicicada; species Magicicada septendecula. Next base: position 258,398,894 of record CM068368.1, on the reverse strand, counting down.
AATTGAAAATATGAAATTCCAATATAAATCTCCCAAACATGGAGAAAAACACATTATAGAAAAACAAAATAATTAATAAATCTGTATTGTATTATTTATTCATAAATCTTATTGAATTGTTAAATTAAAATTATTATTATTATTAACAGGTAAAATTCCGGCGTTAACAGCTCCATTTATATTTATCCCTTCATACACATTATTCCCATACATCATGTTAAAATTTTATAACATAAATACATAATACATTTTACATAATAATACACATTGATACATTTAATACATTGAAATAATTTATTCATTTTTAATCTTGATTAAGATTTGCACTATAAGATATGCACTAACATTTGCATAATTTATTTGAAGTTGCATTTAAGTTAAAAAATTACAATTGCAGTTAATTCATTAATTAGACATCAATTATTATTTATTATAATTATAAAATTTATTTCAAATTTATTATTAATATTAATATTATTTCATTATTCACTCCTCATTACCTTTGTACTCTGAACTTTTTACGTACCTAACTACCTAACCTTTCATCTTCTAATCATTGTTTAGTCTGGGTAACTCCTATATTCACTATGCCTTTACTTATTATAATCTTACTCACCTTCTTCTAACTGACCACCAATTTTACCTATCATGACACCAATATCTCAATTATAAACACCATTACTAATTTCATTTAAATCCTATGGCACCGCTCGTCTTTGCAATGGGTTGGGTGTTCCCTAACTGGCTATATACATCCATAATATTTTGCCCTTCCAAATAATTCGGCAAACACTCCCTTAAACTACGCTAATACCTGCCACAACACTATTGGTTGGCTACTCCTTATCACCTCACCCCCACTACAGAATTCATCAACAACAAATATATGTTTTACCTTGACTTTATTCACCTTTACTAATAATCACTAACTACTGTGTCCCTAAATATCTAATACTTCTCTTTGTATTATTTACTTCAAAATTCTTAACTATCTAACTCCATTTTCATTAATTAAACTCACCTTTCTTCTATTTAGACCCAGGCTCTATCCCTGTTTAAACATTCTACCTTACTGTAATCATTGACATTTGTCTTATAAAATTCATCTCTCACCTATTCATAACAGTACATCTTTCTTTTCAAATATATATATTCTTACTTAATACATTATTATTCATTAGTAATTACCTTCATTACAATTGAATTAATATTTTAACTTCATTAATAGAAACTTTTATGACAATTAATACCTTACTTCTGTTATAAAGTACAACTTTCTTTTGTACTATAATTTTTTAGTCATAAAGAATGATTACTCTTTAATGGTTATTCCATTATTTAAAAAATATTATTATTAAACATGTTCATTATTAAAATACATAATAATACATACTGGTGTACATAAAATCTACCTGTAATACAACATCAAAATACACAAATACATTGATATATAAATACATATAAATCAATGAAAAATATACACTCCAACTCATTATTTTGTTGTTTATCAAACTCAGTCCATAGCAGTCCAATTCAATATCACTTTTCACATATATATTTAATGTTCATTACACAATTGAAACAGTCTATCCACCATCGTTGAACAACATTCTTATCTTAGGTCTATTTAATTTATTACTTAATAAATAAATTTTATTATTAGAAACATTATATTCATGTTCATTTATAAAACTGTTATCAAACAAATATTTCAAGTCACGATCGATTAGGGTTCCGTTTATCTCAGTAATCTTATATGTCATTAATTGGTTATTTATTTTATAATTATCCTCATAATTTTCTACCACAGGTAAGTACTTAATACCTTTATTCTCTTTATTTATTGTTATTTCAATTTCATTGTTATTATAAGGTAAGTATTCATTATTTTCATCCACCTTGTCTAACCCTAACCTTCCTATCAATTGTCTGTATTTTCTATTTACTTTAAAAAATTTTTATTACTTTCTTTTTCTCACAATATCTCTCTATACTTTCTCTCATAATACATTTCTCTCCATAACACCAAATTACACACTCTCTCTCTCTCTCTCTCTCTCTCTCCAAATATGCAGGGGTCCCTAACATAAAATTATTGCACCACTTATTAGGTACACAAAAACACCAAGAAACTTTATTTGTAGACCTATCGTCTCCCAAATATAAATTGAAGGAACTCTTGTCCTTATAAAAAATACGTGAAGACTTTTCTTCACCCCCTAACACAACATCAAAAGAAAATTCTACCCCCTGCACTCCTTGTACAAAAATACTTTCTCCAAACTCTCTTTCTGACTCAATACATTCAAACACTTCATTATCACTCATAATACTTTCATTATTATTTTCTAACACCACATTCTTACTACTTGTAATATTCTTACTATCTGTAAATTCATTATTTGAGTTATCATTTTTAATTATGTTATTATTCAGTACTTCGTTTTTCTGGGTACTATTTCCCTTCTGGGTTTCTAATTGATTTAAACTCTCGTCTGGTTTTTTGATTACCTTGTCACATTTCTTAATCAGATTATCATGACCTAATTGAATTTCATTCTTCATCTCATTGAAATTAATTTTAAAACTACTTTGAATCTCTTTAATTTCGTTATTCTGCTCATCTAATTTTTTGTCTAATTTTAATAGTAATTGCATCATTGCATTAGTTTCATCTGGTTTACTATCTGACATAGCTGACATGGATGTAGCGACCTTCTCTGTCTCTACAGATACAGGCGTATTTGCCTCGTCAGTCTGACTAGTTTGAGTTGGTTGGACATCCATTTCACTCATGACTATTTCGTCAGTGAAGCTGACTTTTGCAGTTTTATCTTCATCAGTATTCATGTTTACAATTCATAATACACGCATGCATACAATAAGATAACCCAACTTCGTAAAATTGGGTTATGTTTACGTATTAAAATTTTGGCGTTTATTACCTCAAATAACTTTTTCCCTTCACCTCGTAGGCTTACTCTATATAAAACTATATTATATCGAGTCCCTGTTCCAGAAGCCATCTGTAACTTTAATAAAATATAGCTACATATAGTTATGTCCCTGTTCGGGTGCCATCTGTTATTAATCAAATGTGATATTATTTATATAATTGTATTTAACAGTAATTATAACAGTAATTATTGTTTTGTTATCGGGCGCCATGTTGTGAATTACTAACAGCTGGTATTATTTACTTTACGGGCCAAGTTTCGTGTTAAGCGAACGAGGTTGTTGAACAGGAATTGTTATCTGAAATAAATACTCTGTACTCTGAAATGAAATAATAAAACAAAACTTATTATTAACAAACAATTACATAATCATACGCCAAACACGCCTCGGGGCGTAGTCAGACGTATTATGAAATACACAAATACACAAACATATTTAATATTGAATTTTTTAGTTGATCTAAACATCTAATAAACATATAGTAAACAATGGTAATATAAAGATATGTATATATGTGTATGTACGCACAACCCAGCACTTATATTAGTCACTCTCACTCTCACTCTCTCTCTGGTACAATTCTTTTACGAGCTCATTTTGCAAATTTTAAAGACTTGAATTTACTTTGGAAATTTTGTGTTGGTCATTTCTTTGATTGAAAATAGGTTTGAAATATATATAAAAAAAATGTATATGTGTGTTGCTGGAACGTTCTCACCAAAGTTTCGTATAGGCCTTGGTTGCAGTTTCCATGCGGTAAAACTTCGCGTACCGCGAGTTTACCGTGTACACTTCCCGGTCACATTTTGAAGCAGATTAAACTCTAGTTATTCAGTTATTTAACCACAATAAGTGGTTCAAAAGTTAAAATTCACTTTGCATGAACGGTGGCCGGCCGGCTGCGATCACTGGTGCTGATGAAATGACACCGAGTCTTTGTTACATATTTCTGAGGTGGGGTGAATCTACGTCACTGCCTCATTGTTCAGTTGTTGACAATATCATGTTGTTGACAAAAACAAATTCCTGGCCGCTCACGTCATCAAGGCTCGTCGCTTTTATCGCAACAAATGACATACTGTTTTTTGTGATGTTTCGCGTTTTTTGCTATGAATCAGTCCAAATCCTGGTAAATATTATAGAGTCCACTCACGGTATATTCATAAAGGTTATTTAATGTTTGTTTAATTTTGACCAAACTAAGGAATACAATATTTATGGTTTTTTATACCATATTTAGGGTAATTACAAATTGTATCATAATTGTACCATTACAAAACCCCCTCAATGAAAGATTGTGTGTCGAAGCACAAAAACTTTCATTGACCCTTTCATACTTCCTAAAGGGATCAGCCAGGATAGGTCGCCACAACCCCCTTACAATTTTATATAAAAAGAAATAACAACTCACCCTTGGTCTGATGATGATGACTGTACCTACATGACCTTACTGGACTTCTCCTTCGAGATCCCAACACCATAAGGCCACTTAGGCTCTTAACGCCCCTGCTCTGACGCGCTGGCCAGCTCAGGACCGCTGTCATGTCACCAAACACTGAAACAATACATGATAAATATTAAAATAGTGGCTTGGTAAATTACTCTACCCTTAACTGATTTGGTTCCCCTTAGCTAGGTGCTGGTTTGTGCTAATAAGCACTGGGTTTGCTTGATATATGATTAAAATTTAGTTCTAAAAATTCTACTACTAAAAATGTAACTCCCAAGAATTATAAAGAATTTCCTTTCGCAATATTGACAACCCTGAATTTATAAATTGTTTCGATTTCTATCGATAATATTTATCTCTTTCCATTTTATAATTATAAAGTATAAAAGAAATTATAACAGAAACATATTGATATGTTTGATATAAATAGAAAAATTAAAGTATAATTGAAAATATGAAATTCCAATATAAATCTCCCAAACATGGCGAAAAACACATTATAGAAAAACAAAATAATTAATAAATCTGTATTGTATTATTTATTCATAAATCTTATTGAATTGTTAAATTAAAATTATTATTATTATTAACAGGTAAAATTCCGGCGTTAACAGCTCCATTTATATTTATCCCTTCATACACATTATTCCCATACATCATGTTAAAATTTTATAACATAAATACATAATACATTTTACATAATAATACACATTGATACATTTAATACATTGAAATAATTTATTCATTTTTAATCTTGATTAAGATTTGCACTATAAGATATGCACTAACATTTGCATAATTTATTTGAAGTTGCATTTAAGTTAAAAAATTACAATTGCAGTTAATTCATTAATTAGACATCAATTATTATTTATTATAATTATAAAATTTATTTCAAATTTATTATTAATATTAATATTATTTCATTATTCACTCCTCATTACCTTTGTACTCTGAACTTTTTACGTACCTAACTACCTAACCTTTCATCTTCTAATCATTGTTTAGTCTGGGTAACTCCTATATTCACTATGCCTTTACTTATTATAATCTTACTCACCTTCTTCTAACTGACCACCAATTTTACCTATCATGACACCAATATCTCAATTATAAACACCATTACTAATTTCATTTAAATCCTATGGCACCGCTCGTCTTTGCAATGGGTTGGGTGTTCCCTAACTGGCTATATACATCCATAATATTTTGCCCTTCCAAATAATTCGGCAAACACTGCCTTAAACTACGCTAATACCTGCCACAACACTATTGGTTGGCTACTCCTTATCACCTCACCCCCACTACAGAATTCATCAACAACAAATATATGTTTTACCTTGACTTTATTCACCTTTACTAATAATCACTAACTACTGTGTCCCTAAATATCTAATACTTCTCTTTGTATTATTTACTTCAAAATTCTTAACTATCTAACTCCATTTTCATTAATTAAACTCACCTTTCTTCTATTTAGACCCAGGCTCTATCCCTGTTTAAACATTCTACCTTACTGTAATCATTGACATTTGTCTTATAAAATTCATCTCTCACCTATTCATAACAGTACATCTTTCTTTTCAAATATATATATTCTTACTTAATACATTATTATTCATTAGTAATTACCTTCATTACAATTGAATTAATATTTTAACTTCATTAATAGAAACTTTTATGACAATTAATACCTTACTTCTGTTATAAAGTACAACTTTCTTTTGTACTATAATTTTTTAGTCATAAAGAATGATTACTCTTTAATGGTTATTCCATTATTTAAAAAATATTATTATTAAACATGTTCATTATTAAAATACATAATAATACATACTGGTGTACATAAAATCTACCTGTAATACAACATCAAAATACACAAATACATTGATATATAAATACATATAAAACAATGAAAAATATACACTCCAACTCATTATTTTGTTGTTTATCAAACTCAGTCCATAGCAGTCCAATTCAATATCACTTTTCACATATATATTTAATGTTCATTACACAATTGAAACAGTCTATCCACCATCGTTGAACAACATTCTTATCTTAGGTCTATTTAATTTATTACTTAATAAATAAATTTTATTATTAGAAACATTATATTCATGTTCATTTATAAAACTGTTATCAAACAAATATTTCAAGTCACGATCGATTAGGGTTCCGTTTATCTCAGTAATCTTATGTCATTAATTGGTTATTTATTTTATAATTATCCTCATAATTTTCTACCACAGGTAAGTACTTAATACCTTTATTCTCTTTATTTATTGTTATTTCAATTTCATTGTTATTATAAGGTAAGTATTCATTATTTTCATCCACCTTGTCTAACCCTAACCTTCCTATCAATTGTCTGTATTTTCTATTTACTTTAAACAATTTTTATTAATTTCTTTTTCTCACAATATCTCTCTATACTTTCTCTCATAATACATTTCTCTCCATAACACCAAATTACACTCTCTCTCTCTCTCTCTCCAAATATGCAGGGGTCCCTAACATAAAATTATTGCACCACTTATTAGGTACACAAAAACACCAAGAAACTTTATTTGTAGACCTATCGTCTCCCAAATATAAATTGAAGGAACTCTTGTCCTTATAAAAAATACGTTAAGACTTTTCTTCACCCCCTAACACAACATCAAAAGAAAATTCTACCCCCTGCACTCCTTGTACAAAAATACTTTCTCCAAACTCTCTTTCTGTCTCAATACATTCAAACACTTCATTATCACTCATAATACTTTCATTATTATTTTCTAACACCACATTCTTACTACTTGTAATATTCTTACTATCTGTAAATTCATTATTTGAGTTATCATTTTTAATTATGTTATTATTCAGTACTTCGTTTTTCTGGGTACTATTTCCCTTCTGGGTTTCTAATTGATTTAAACTCTCGTCTAGTTTTTTGATTACCTTGTCACATTTCTTAATCAGATTATCATGACCTAATTGAATTTCATTCTTCATCTCATTGAAATTAATTTTAAAACTACTTTGAATCTCTTTAATTTCGTTATTCTGCTCATCTAATTTTTTGTCTAATTTTAATAGTAATTGCATCATTGCATTAGTTTCATCTGGTTTACTATCTGACATAGCTGACATGGATGTAGCGACCTTCTCTGTCTCTACAGATACAGGCGTATTTGCCTCGTCAGTCTGACTAGTTTGAGTTGGTTGGACATCCATTTCACTCATGACTATTTCGTCAGTGAAGCTGACTTTTGCAGTTTTATCTTCATCAGTATTCATGTTTACAGTTCATAATACACGCATGCATACAATAAGATAACCCAACTTCGTAAAATTGGGTTATGTTTACGTATTAAAATTTTGGCGTTTATTACCTCAAATAACTTTTTCCCTTCACCTCGTAGGCTTACTCTATATAAAACTATATTATATCGAGTCCCTGTTCCAGAAGCCATCTGTAACTTTAATAAAATATAGCTACATATAGTTATGTCCCTGTTCGGGTGCCATCTGTTATTAATCAAATGTGATATTATTTATATAATTGTATTTAACAGTAATTATAACAGTAATTATTGTTTTGCTATCGGGCGCCATGTTGTGAATTACTAACAGCTGATATTATTTACTTTACGGGCCAAGTTTCGTGTTAAGCGAACGAGGTTGTTGAACAGGAATTGTTATCTGAAATAAATACTCTGTACTCTGAAATGAAATAATAAAACAAAACTTATTATTAACAAACAATTACATAATCATACGCCAAACACGCCTCGGGGCGTAGTCAGACGTATTATGAAATACACAAATACACAAACATATTTAATATTGAATTTTTTAGTTGATCTAAACATCTAATAAACATATAGTAAACAATGGTAATATAAAGATATGTATATATGTGTATGTACGCACAACCCAGCACTTATATTAGTCACTCTCACTCTCACTCTCTCTCTGGTACAATTCTTTTACGAGCTCATTTTGCAAATTTTAAAGACTTGAATTTACTTTGGAAATTTTGTGTTGGTCATTTCTTTGATTGAAAATAGGTTTGAAATATATATAAAAAAAATGTATATGTGTGTTGCTGGAACGTTCTCACCAAAGTTTCGTATAGGCCTTGGTTGCAGTTTCCAAGCGGTAAAACTTCGCGTACCGCGAGTTTACCGTGTACACTTCCCGGTCACATTTTGAAGTAGATTAAACTCTAGTTATTCAGTTATTTAACCACAATAAGTGGTTCAGAAGTTAAAATTCACTTTGCATGAACGGTGGCCGGCCGGCTGCGATCACTGGTGCTGATGAAATGACACCGAGTCTTTGTTACATATTTCTGAGGTGGGGTGAATCTACGTCACTGCCTCATTGTTCAGTTGTTGACAATATCATGTTGTTGACAAAAACAAATTCCTGGCCGCTCACGTCATCAAGGCTCGTCGCTTTTATCGCAACAAATGACATACTGTTTTTTGTGATGTTTCGCGTTTTTTGCTATGAATCAGTCCAAATCCTGGCAAATATTATAGAGTCCACTCACGGTATATTCATAAAGGTTATTTAATGTTTGTTTAATTTTGACCAAACTAAGGAATACAATATTTATGGTTTTTTATACCATATTTAGGGTAATTACAAATTGTATCATAATTGTACCATTAAAAAACCCCCTCAATGAAAGATTGTGTGTCGAAGCACAAAAACTTTCATTGACCCTTTCATACTTCCTAAAGGGATCAGCCAGGATAGGTCGCCACAACCCCCTTACAATTTTATATAAAAAGAAATAACAACTCACCCTTGGTCTGATGATGATGACTGTACCTACATGACCTTACTGGACTTCTCCTTCGAGATCCCAACACCATAAGGCCACTTAGGCTCTTAACGCCCCTGCTCTGACGCGCTGGCCAGCTCAGGACCGCTGTCATGTCACCAAACACTGAAACAATACATGATAAATATTAAAATAGTGGCTTGGTAAATTACTCTACCCTTAACTGATTTGGTTCCCCTTAGCTAGGTGCTGGTTTGTGCTAATAAGCACTGGGTTTGCTTGATATATGATTAAAATTTAGTTCTAAAAATTCTACTACTAAAAATGTAACTCCCAAGAATTATAAAGAATTTCCTTTCGCAATATTGACAACCCTGAATTTATAAATTGTTTCGATTTCTATCGATAATATTTATCTCTTTCCATTTTATAATTATAAAGTATAAAAGAAATTATAACAGAAACATATTGATATGTTTGATATAAATAGAAAAATTAAAGTATAATTGAAAATATGAAATTCCAATATAAATCTCCCAAACATGGAGAAAAACACATTATAGAAAAACAAAATAATTAATAAATCTGTATTGTATTATTTATTCATAAATCTTATTGAATTGTTAAATTAAAATTATTATTATTATTATTATTATTATTAACAGGTAAAATTCCGGCGTTAACAGCTCCATTTATATTTATCCCTTCATACACATTATTCCCATACATCATGTTAAAATTTTATAACATAAATACATAATACATTTTACATAATAATACACATTGATACATTTAATACATTGAAATAATTTATTCATTTTTAATCTTGATTAAGATTTGCACTATAAGATATGCACTAACATTTGCATAATTTATTTGAAGTTGCATTTAAGTTAAAAAATTACAATTGCAGTTAATTCATTAATTAGACATCAATTATTATTTATTATAATTATAAAATTTATTTCAAATTTATTATTAATATTAATATTATTTCATTATTCACTCCTCATTACCTTTGTACTCTGAACTTTTTACGTACCTAACTACCTAACCTTTCATCTTCTAATCATTGTTTAGTCTGGGTAACTCCTATATTCACTATGCCTTTACTTATTATAATCTTACTCACCTTCTTCTAACTGACCACCAATTTTACCTATCATGACACCAATATCTCAATTATAAACACCATTACTAATTTCATTTAAATCCTATGGCACCGCTCGTCTTTGCAATGGGTTGGGTGTTCCCTAACTGGCTATATACATCCATAATATTTTGCCCTTCCAAATAATTCGGCAAACACTGCCTTAAACTACGCTAATACCTGCCACAACACTATTGGTTGGCTACTCCTTATCACCTCACCCCCACTACAGAATTCATCAACAACAAATATATGTTTTACCTTGACTTTATTCACCTTTACTAATAATCACTAACTACTGTGTCCCTAAATATCTAATACTTCTCTTTGTATTATTTACTTCAAAATTCTTAACTATCTAACTCCATTTTCATTAATTAAACTCACCTTTCTTCTATTTAGACCCAGGCTCTATCCCTGTTTAAACATTCTACCTTACTGTAATCATTGACATTTGTCTTATAAAATTCATCTCTCACCTATTCATGACAGTACATCTTTCTTTACAAATATATATATTCTTACTTAATACATTATTATTCATTAGTAATTACCTTCATTACAATTGAATTAATATTTTAACTTCATTAATAGAAACTTTTATGACAATTAATACCTTACTTCTGTTATAAAGTACAACTTTCTTTTGTACTATAATTTTTTAGTCATAAAGAATGATTACTCTTTAATGGTTATTCCATTATTTAAAAAATATTATTATTAAACATGTTCATTATTAAAATACATAATAATACATACTGGTGTACATAAAATCTACCTGTAATACAACATCAAAATACACAAATACATTGATATATAAATACATATAAAACAATGAAAAATATACACTCCAACTCATTATTTTGTTGTTTATCAAACTCAGTCCATAGCAGTCCAATTCAATATCACTTTTCACATATATATTTAATGTTCATTACACAATTGAAACAGTCTATCCACCATCGTTGAACAACATTCTTATCTTAGGTCTATTTAATTTATTACTTAATAAATAAATTTTATTATTAGAAACATTATATTCATGTTCATTTATAAAACTGTTATCAAACAAATATTTCAAGTCACGATCGATTAGGGTTCCGTTTATCTCAGTAATCTTATATGTCATTAATTGGTTATTTATTTTATAATTATCCTCATAATTTTCTACCACAGGTAAGTACTTAATACCTTTATTCTCTTTATTTATTGTTATTTCAATTTCATTGTTATTATAAGGTAAGTATTCATTATTTTCATCCACCTTGTCTAACCCTAACCTTCCTATCAATTGTCTGTATTTTCTATTTACTTTAAAAAATTTGTATTACTTTCTTTTTCTCACAATATCTCTCTATACTTTCTCTCATAATACATTTCTCTCCATAACACCAAATTACACTCTCTCTCTCTCTCTCTCCAAATATGCAGGGGTCCCTAACATAAAATTATTGCACCACTTATTAGGTACACAAAAACACCAAGAAACTTTATTTGTAGACCTATCGTGTCCCAAATATAAATTGAAGGAACTCTTGTCCTTATAAAAAATACGTGAAGACTTTTCTTCACCCCCTAACACAACATCAAAAGAAAATTCTACCCCCTGCACTCCTTGTACAAAAATACTTTCTCCAAACTCTCTTTCTGACTCAATACATTCAAACACTTCATTATCACTCATAATACTTTCATTATTATTTTCTAACACCACATTCTTACTACTTGTAATATTCTTACTATCTGTAAATTCATTATTTGAGTTATCATTTTTAATTATGTTATTATTCAGTACTTCGTTTTTCTGGGTACTATTTCCCTTCTGGGTTTCTAATTGATTTAAACTCTCGTCTAGTTTTTTGATTACCTTGTCACATTTCTTAATCAGATTATCATGACCTAATTGAATTTCATTCTTCATCTCATTGAAATTAATTTTAAAACTACTTTGAATCTCTTTAATTTCGTTATTCTGCTCATCTAATTTTTTGTCTAATTTTAATAGTAATTGCATCATTGCATTAGTTTCATCTGGTTTACTATCTGACATAGCTGACATGGATTTAGCGACCTTCTCTGTCTCTACAGATACAGGCGTATTTGCCTCGTCAGTCTGACTAGTTTGAGTTGGTTGGACATCCATTTCACTCATGACTATTTCGTCAGTGAAGCTGACTTTTGCAGTTTTATCTTCATCTGTATTCATGTTTACAATTCATAATACACGCATGCATACAATAAGATAACCCAACTTCGTAAAATTGGGTTATGTTTACGTATTAAAATTTTGGCGTTTATTACCTCAAATAACTTTTTCCCTTCACCTCGTAGGCTTACTCTATATAAAACTATATTATATCGAGTCCCTGTTCCAGAAGCCATCTGTAACTTTAATAAAATATAGCTACATATAGTTATGTCCCTGTTCAGGTGCCATCTGTTATTAATCAAATGTGATATTATTTATATAATTGTATTTAACAGTAATTATTGTTTTGCTATCGGGCGCCATGTTGTGAATTACTAACAGCTGATATTATTTACTTTACGGGCCAAGTTTCGTGTTAAGCGAACGAGGTTGTTGAACAGGAATTGTTATCTGAAATAAATACTCTGTACTCTGAAATGAAATAATAAAACAAAACTTATTATTAACAAACAATTACATAATCATACGCCAAACACGCCTCGGGGCGTAGTCAGACGTATTATGAAATACACAAATACACAAACATATTTAATATTGAATTTTTTAGTTGATCTAAACATCTAATAAACATATAGTAAACAATGGTAATATAAAGATATGTATATATGTGTATGTACGCACAACCCAGCACTTATATTAGTCACTCTCACTCTCACTCTCTCTCTGGTACAATTCTTTTACGAGCTCATTTTGCAAATTTTAAAGACTTGAATTTACTTTGGAAATTTTGTGTTGGTCATTTCTTTGATTGAAAATAGGTTTGAAATATATATAAAAAAAATGTATATGTGTGTTGCTGGAACGTTCTCACCAAAGTTTCGTATAGGCCTTGGTTGCAGTTTCCATGCGGTAAAACTTCGCGTACCGTGAGTTTACCGTGTACACTTCCCGGTCACATTTTGAAGTAGATTAAACTCTAGTTATTCAGTTATTTAACCACAATAAGTGGTTCAAAAGTTAAAATTCACTTTGCATGAACGGTGGCCGGCCGGCTGCGATCACTGGTGCTGATGAAATGACACCGAGTCTTTGTTACATATTTCTGAGGTGGGGTGAATCTACGTCACTGCCTCATTGTTCAGTTGTTGACAATATCATGTTGTTGACAAAAACAAATTCCTGGCCGCTCACGTCATCAAGGCTCGTCGCTTTTATCGCAACAAATGACATACTGTTTTTTGTGATGTTTCGCGTTTTTTGCTATGAATCGGTCCAAATCCTGGCAAATATTATAGAGTCCACTCACGGTATATTCATAAAGGTTATTTAATGTTTGTTTAATTTTGACCAAACTAAGGAATACAATATTTATGGTTTTTTATACCATATTTAGGGTAATTACAAATTGTATCATAATTGTACCATTACAAAACCCCCTCAATGAAAGATTGTGTGTCGAAGCACAAAAACTTTCATTGACCCTTTCATACTTCCTAAAGGGATCAGCCAGGATAGGTCGCCACAACCCCCTTACAATTTTATATAAAAAGAAATAACTCACCCTTGGTCTGATGATGATGACTGTACCTACATGACCTTACTGGACTTCTCCTTCGAGATCCCAACACCATAAGGCCACTTAGGCTCTTAACGCCCCTGCTCTGACGCGCTGGCCAGCTCAGGACCGCTGTCATGTCACCAAACACTGAAACAATACATGATAAATATTAAAATAGTGGCTTGGTAAATTACTCTACCCTTAACTGATTTGGTTCCCCTTAGCTAGGTGCTGGTTTGTGCTAATAAGCACTGGGTTTGCTTGATATATGATTAAAATTTAGTTCTAAAAATTCTACTACTAAAAATGTAACTCCCAAGAATTATAAAGAATTTCCTTTCGCAATATTGACAACCCTGAATTTATAAATTGTTTCGATTTCTATCGATAATATTTATCTCTTTCCATTTTATAATTATAAAGTATAAAAGAAATTATAACAGAAACATATTGATATGTTTGATATAAATAGAAAAATTAAAGTATAATTGAAAATATGAAATTCCAATATAAATCTCCCAAACATGGAGAAAAACACATTATAGAAAAACAAAATAATTAATAAATCTGTATTGTATTATTTATTCATAAATCTTATTGAATTGTTAAATTAAAATTATTATTATTATTATTATTATTATTAACAGGTAAAATTCCGGCGTTAACAGCTCCATTTATATTTATCCCTTCATACACATTATTCCCATACATCATGTTAAAATTTTATAACATAAATACATAATACATTTTACATAATAATACACATTGATACATTTAATACATTGAAATAATTTATTCATTTTTAATCTTGATTAAGATTTGCACTATAAGATATGCACTAACATTTGCATAATTTATTTGAAGTTGCATTTAAGTTAAAAAATTACAATTGCAGTTAATTCATTAATTAGACATCAATTATTATTTATTATAATTATAAAATTTATTTCAAATTTATTATTAATATTAATATTATTTCATTATTCACTCCTCATTACCTTTGTACTCTGAACTTTTTACGTACCTAACTACCTAACCTTTCATCTTCTAATCATTGTTTAGTCTGGGTAACTCCTATATTCACTATGCCTTTACTTATTATAATCTTACTCACCTTCTTCTAACTGACCACCAATTTTACCTATCATGACACCAATATCTCAATTATAAACACCATTACTAATTTCATTTAAATCCTATGGCACCGCTCGTCTTTGCAATGGGTTGGGTGTTCCCTAACTGGCTATATACATCCATAATATTTTGCCCTTCCAAATAATTCGGCAAACACTGCCTTAAACTACGCTAATACCTGCCACAACACTATTGGTTGGCTACTCCTTATCACCTCACCCCCACTACAGAATTCATCAACAACAAATATATGTTTTACCTTGACTTTATTCACCTTTACTAATAATCACTAACTACTGTGTCCCTAAATATCTAATACTTCTCTTTGTATTATTTACTTCAAAATTCTTAACTATCTAACTCCATTTTCATTAATTAAACTCACCTTTCTTCTATTTAGACCCAGGCTCTATCCCTGTTTAAACATTCTACCTTACTGTAATCATTGACATTTGTCTTATAAAATTCATCTCTCACCTATTCATAACAGTACATCTTTCTTTTCAAATATATATATTCTTACTTAATACATTATTATTCATTAGTAATTACCTTCATTACAATTGAATTAATATTTTAACTTCATTAATAGAAACTTTTATGACAATTAATACCTTACTTCTGTTATAAAGTACAACTTTCTTTTGTACTATAATTTTTTAGTCATAAAGAATGATTACTCTTTAATGGTTATTCCATTATTTAAAAAATATTATTATTAAACATGTTCATTATTAAAATACATAATAATACATACTGGTGTACATAAAATCTACCTGTAATACAACATCAAAATACACAAATACATTGATATATAAATACATATAAAACAATGAAAAATATACACTCCAACTCATTATTTTGTTGTTTATCAAACTCAGTCCATAGCAGTCCAATTCAATATCACTTTTCACATATATATTTAATGTTCATTACACAATTGAAACAGTCTATCCACCATCGTTGAACAACATTCTTATCTTAGGTCTATTTAATTTATTACTTAATAAATAAATTTTATTATTAGAAACATTATATTCATGTTCATTTATAAAACTGTTATCAAACAAATATTTCAAGTCACGATCGATTAGGGTTCCGTTTATCTCAGTAATCTTATATGTCATTAATTGGTTATTTATTTTATAATTATCCTCATAATTTTCTACCACAGGTAAGTACTTAATACCTTTATTCTCTTTATTTATTGTTATTTCAATTTCATTGTTATTATAAGGTAAGTATTCATTATTTTCATCCACCTTGTCTAACCCTAACCTTCCTATCAATTGTCTGTATTTTCTATTTACTTTAAAAAATTTTTATTACTTTCTTTTTCTCACAATATCTCTCTATACTTTCTCTCATAATACATTTCTCTCCATAACACCAAATTACACTCTCTCTCTCTCTCTCTCTCCAAATATGCAGGGGTCCCTAACATAAAATTATTGCACCACTTATTAGGTACACAAAAACACCAAGAAACTTTATTTGTAGACCTATCGTCTCCCAAATATAAATTGAAGGAACTCTTGTCCTTATAAAAAATACGTGAAGACTTTTCTTCACCCCCTAACACAACATCAAAAGAAAATTCTACCCCCTGCACTCCTTGTACAAAAATACTTTCTCCAAACTCTCTTTCTGACTCAATACATTCAAACACTTCATTATCACTCATAATACTTTCATTATTATTTTCTAACACCACATTCTTACTACTTGTAATATTCTTACTATCTGTAAATTCATTATTTGAGTTATCATTTTTAATTATGTTATTATTCAGTACTTCGTTTTTCTGGGTACTATTTCCCTTCTGGGTTTCTAATTGATTTAAACTCTCGTCTAGTTTTTTGATTACCTTGTCACATTTCTTAATCAGATTATCATGACCTAATTGAATTTCATTCTTCATCTCATTGAAATTAATTTTAAAACTACTTTGAATCTCTTTAATTTCGTTATTCTGCTCATCTAATTTTTTGTCTAATTTTAATAGTAATTGCATCATTGCATTAGTTTCATCTGGTTTACTATCTGACATAGCTGACATGGATTTAGCGACCTTCTCTGTCTCTACAGATACAGGCGTATTTGCCTCGTCAGTCTGACTAGTTTGAGTTGGTTGGACATCCATTTCACTCATGACTATTTCGTCAGTGAAGCTGACTTTTGCAGTTTTATCTTCATCTGTATTCATGTTTACAATTCATAATACACGCATGCATACAATAAGATAACCCAACTTCGTAAAATTGGGTTATGTTTACGTATTAAAATTTTGGCGTTTATTACCTCAAATAACTTTTTCCCTTCACCTCGTAGGCTTACTCTATATAAAACTATATTATATCGAGTCCCTGTTCCAGAAGCCATCTGTAACTTTAATAAAATATAGCTACATATAGTTATGTCCCTGTTCGGGTGCCATCTGTTATTAATCAAATGTGATATTATTTATATAATTGTATTTAACAGTAATTATTGTTTTGCTATCGGGCGCCATGTTGTGAATTACTAACAGCTGATATTATTTACTTTACGGGCCAAGTTTCGTGTTAAGCGAACGAGGTTGTTGAACAGGAATTGTTATCTGAAATAAATACTCTGTACTCTGAAATGAAATAATAAAACAAAACTTATTATTAACAAACAATTACATAATCATACGCCAAACACGCCTCGGGGCGTAGTCAGACGTATTATGAAATACACAAATACACAAACATATTTAATATTGAATTTTTTAGTTGATCTAAACATCTAATAAACATATAGTAAACAATGGTAATATAAAGATATGTATACGCATAACCCAGCACTTATATTAGTCACTCTCACTCTCACTCTCTCTCTGGTACAATTCTTTTACGAGCTCATTTTGCAAATTTTAAAGACTTGAATTTACTTTGGAAATTTTGTGTTGGTCATTTCTTTGATTGAAAATAGGTTTGAAATATATATAAAAAAATGTATATGTGTGTTGCTGGAACGTTCTCACCAAAGTTTCGTATAGGCCTTGGTTGCAGTTTCCATGCGGTAAAACTTCGCGTACCGCGAGTTTACCGTGTACACTTCCCGGTCACATTTTGAAGTAGATTAAACTCTAGTTATTCAGTTATTTAACCACAATAAGTGGTTCAAAAGTTAAAATTCACTTTGCATGAACGGTGGCCGGCCGGCTGCGATCACTGGTGCTGATGAAATGACACCGAGTCTTTGTTACATATTTCTGAGGTGGGGTGAATCTACGTCACTGCCTCATTGTTCAGTTGTTGACAATATCATGTTGTTGACAAAAACAAATTCCTGGCCGCTCACGTCATCAAGGCTCGTCGCTTTTATCGCAACAAATGACATACTGTTTTTTGTGATGTTTCGCGTTTTTTGCTATGAATCGGTCCAAATCCTGGCAAATATTATAGAGTCCACTCACGGTATATTCATAAAGGTTATTTAATGTTTGTTTAATTTTGACCAAACTAAGGAATACAATATTTATGGTTTTTTATACCATATTTAGGGTAATTACAAATTGTATCATAATTGTACCATTACAAAACCCCCTCAATGAAAGATTGTGTGTCGAAGCACAAAAACTTTCATTGACCCTTTCATACTTCCTAAAGGGATCAGCCAGGATAGGTCGCCACAACCCCCTTACAATTTTATATAAAAAGAAATAACTCACCCTTGGTCTGATGATGATGACTGTACCTACATGACCTTACTGGACTTCTCCTTCGAGATCCCAACACCATAAGGCCACTTAGGCTCTTAACGCCCCTGCTCTGACGCGCTGGCCAGCTCAGGACCGCTGTCATGTCACCAAACACTGAAACAATACATGATAAATATTAAAATAGTGGCTTGGTAAATTACTCTACCCTTAACTGATTTGGTTCCCCTTAGCTAGGTGCTGGTTTGTGCTAATAAGCACTGGGTTTGCTTGATATATGATTAAAATTTAGTTCTAAAAATTCTACTACTAAAAATGTAACTCCCAAGAATTATAAAGAATTTCCTTTCGCAATATTGACAACCCTGAATTTATAAATTGTTTCGATTTCTATCGATAATATTTATCTCTTTCCATTTTATAATTATAAAGTATAAAAGAAATTATAACAGAAACATATTGATATGTTTGATATAAATAGAAAAATTAAAGTATAATTGAAAATATGAAATTCCAATATAAATCTCCCAAACATGGAGAAAAACACATTATAGAAAAACAAAATAATTAATAAATCTGTATTGTATTATTTATTCATAAATCTTATTGAATTGTTAAATTAAAATTATTAAAATTATTATTATTATTATTATTATTATTATTAACAGGTAAATTTCCGGCGTTAACAGCTCCATTTATATTTATCCCTTCATACACATTATTCCCATACATCATGTTAAAATTTTATAACATAAATACATAATACATTTTACATAATAATACACATTGATACATTTAATACATTAAAATAATTTATTCATTTTTAATCTTGATTAAGATTTGCACTATAAGATATGCACTAACATTTGCATAATTTATTTGAAGTTGCATTTAAGTTAAAAAATTACAATTGCAGTTAATTCATTAATTAGACATCAATTATTATTTATTATAATTATAAAATTTATTTCAAATTTATTATTAATATTAATATTATTTCATTATTCACTCCTCATTACCTTTGTACTCTGAACTTTTTACGTACCTAACTACCTAACCTTTCATCTTCTAATCATTGTTTAGTCTGGGTAACTCCTATATTCACTATGCCTTTACTTATTATAATCTTACTCACCTTCTTCTAACTGACCACCAATTTTACCTATCATGACACCAATATCTCAATTATAAACACCATTACTAATTTCATTTAAATCCTATGGCACCGCTCGTCTTTGCAATGGGTTGGGTGTTCCCTAACTGGCTATATACATCCATAATATTTTGCCCTTCCAAATAATTCGGCAAACACTGCCTTAAACTACGCTAATACCTGCCACAACACTATTGGTTGGCTACTCCTTATCACCTCACCCCCACTACAGAATTCATCAACAACAAATATATGTTTTACCTTGACTTTATTCACCTTTACTAATAATCACTAACTACTGTGTCCCTAAATATCTAATACTTCTCTTTGTATTATTTACTTCAAAATTCTTAACTATCTAACTCCATTTTCATTAATTAAACTCACCTTTCTTCTATTTAGACCCAGGCTCTATCCCTGTTTAAACATTCTACCTTACTGTAATCATTGACATTTGTCTTATAAAATTCATCTCTCACCTATTCATAACAGTACATCTTTCTTTTCAAATATATATATTCTTACTTAATACATTATTATTCATTAGTAATTACCTTCATTACAATTGAATTAATATTTTAACTTCATTAATAGAAACTTTTATGACAATTAATACCTTACTTCTGTTATAAAGTACAACTTTCTTTTGTACTATAATTTTTTAGTCATAAAGAATGATTACTCTTTAATGGTTATTCCAGTATTTAAAAAATATTATTATTAAACATGTTCATTATTAAAATACATAATAATACATACTGGTGTACATAAAATCTACCTGTAATACAACATCAAAATACACAAATATATTGATATATAAATACATATAAAACAATGAAAAATATACACTCCAACTCATTATTTTGTTGTTTATCAAACTCAGTCCATAGCAGTCCAATTCAATATCACTTTTCACATATATATTTAATGTTCATTACACAATTGAAACAGTCTATCCACCATCGTTGAACAACATTCTTATCTTAGGTCTATTTAATTTATTACTTAATAAATAAATTTTATTATTAGAAACATTATATTCATGTTCATTTATAAAACTGTTATCAAACAAATATTTCAAGTCACGATCGATTAGGGTTCCGTTTATCTCAGTAATCTTATATGTCATTAATTGGTTATTTATTTTATAATTATCCTCATAATTTTCTACCACAGGTAAGTACTTAATACCTTTATTCTCTTTATTTATTGTTATTTCAATTTCATTGTTATTATAAGGTAAGTATTCATTATTTTCATCCACCTTGTCTAACCCTAACCTTCCTATCAATTGTCTGTATTTTCTATTTACTTTAAAAAATTTTTATTACTTTCTTTTTCTCACAATATCTCTCTATACTTTCTCTCATAATACATTTCTCTCCATAACACCAAATTACACTCTCTCTCTCTCTCTCTCTCTCTCTCTCTCCAAATATGCAGGGGTCCCTAACATAATATTATTGCACCACTTATTAGGTACACAAAAACACCAAGAAACTTTATTTGTAGACCTATCGTCTCCCAAATATAAATTGAAGGAACTCTTGTCCTTATAAAAAATACGTGAAGACTTTTCTTCACCCCCTAACACAACATCAAAAGAAAATTCTACCCCCTGCACTCCTTGTACAAAAATACTTTCTCCAAACTCTCTTTCTGACTCAATACATTCAAACACTTCATTATCACTCATAATACTTTCATTATTATTTTCTAACACCACATTCTTACTACTTGTAATATTCTTACTATCTGTAAATTCATTATTTGAGTTATCATTTTTAATTATGTTATTATTCAGTACTTCGTTTTTCTGGGTACTATTTCCCTTCTGGGTTTCTAATTGATTTAAACTCTCGTCTAGTTTTTTGATTACCTTGTCACATTTCTTAATCAGATTATCATGACCTAATTGAATTTCATTCTTCATCTCATTGAAATTAATTTTAAAACTACTTTGAATCTCTTTAATTTCGTTATTCTGCTCATCTAATTTTTTGTCTAATTTTAATAGTAATTGCATCATTGCATTAGTTTCATCTGGTTTACTATCTGACATAGCTGACATGGATGTAGCGACCTTCTCTGTCTCTACAGATACAGGCGTATTTGCCTCGTCAGTCTGACTAGTTTGAGTTGGTTGGACATCCATTTCACTCATGACTATTTCGTCAGTGAAGCTGACTTTTGCAGTTTTATCTTCATCAGTATTCATGTTTACAATTCATAATACACGCATGCATACAATAAGATAACCCAACTTCGTAAAATTGGGTTATGTTTACGTATTAAAATTTTGGCGTTTATTACCTCAAATAACTTTTTCCCTTCACCTCGTAGGCTTACTCTATATAAAACTATATTATATCGAGTCCCTGTTCCAGAAGCCATCTGTAACTTTAATAAAATATAGCTACATATAGTTATGTTCCTGTTCGGGTGCCATCTGTTATTAATCAAATGTGATATTATTTATATAATTGTATTTAACAGTAATTATAACAGTAATTATTGTTTTGCTATCGGGCGCCATGTTGTGAATTACTAACAGCTGATATTATTTACTTTACGGGCCAAGTTTCGTGTTAAGCGAACGAGGTTGTTGAACAGGAATTGTTATCTGAAATAAATACTCTGTACTCTGAAATGAAATAATAAAACAAAACTTATTATTAACAAACAATTACATAATCATACGCCAAACACGCCTCGGGGCGTAGTCAGACGTATTATGAAATACACAAATACACAAACATATTTAATATTGAATTTTTTAGTTGATCTAAACATCTAATAAACATATAGTAAACAATGGTAATATAAAGATATGTATACGCATAACCCAGCACTTATATTAGTCACTCTCACTCTCACTCTCTCTCTGGTACAATTCTTTTACGAGCTCATTTTGCAAATTTTAAAGACTTGAATTTACTTTGGAAATTTTGTGTTGGTCATTTCTTTGATTGAAAATAGGTTTGAAATATATATAAAAAAAATGTATATGTGTGTTGCTGGAACGTTCTCACCAAAGTTTCGTATAGGCCTTGGTTGCAGTTTCCATGCGGTAAAACTTCGCGTACCGCGAGTTTACCGTGTACACTTCCCGGTCACATTTTGAAGTAGATTAAACTCTAGTTATTCAGTTATTTAACCACAATAAGTGGTTCAAAAGTTAAAATTCACTTTGCATGAACGGTGGCTGCGATCACTGGTGCTGATGAAATGACACCGAGTCTTTGTTACATATTTCTGAGGTGGGGTGAATCTACGTCACTGCCTCATTGTTCAGTTGTTGACAATATCATGTTGTTGACAAAAACAAATTCCTGGCCACTCACGTCATCAAGGCTCGTCGCTTTTATCGCAACAAATGACATACTGTTTTTTGTGATGTTTCGCGTTTTTTGCTATGAATCGGTCCAAATCCTGGCAAATATTATAGAGTCCACTCACGGTATATTCATAAAGGTTATTTAATGTTTGTTTAATTTTGACCAAACTAAGGAATACAATATTTATGGTTTTTTATACCATATTTAGGGTAATTACAAATTGTATCATAATTGTACCATTACAAAACCCCCTCAATGAAAGATTGTGTGTCGAAGCACAAAAACTTTCATTGACCCTTTCATACTTCCTAAAGGGATCAGCCAGGATAGGTCGCCACAACCCCCTTACAATTTTATATAAAAAGAAATAACAACTCACCCTTGGTCTGATGATGATGACTGTACCTACATGACCTTACTGGACTTCTCCTTCGAGATCCCAACACCATAAGGCCACTTAGGCTCTTAACGCCCCTGCTCTGACGCGCTGGCCAGCTCAGGACCGCTGTCATGTCACCAAACACTGAAACAATACATGATAAATATTAAAATAGTGGCTTGGTAAATTACTCTACCCTTAACTGATTTGGTTCCCCTTAGCTAGGTGCTGGTTTGTGCTAATAAGCACTGGGTTTGCTTGATATATGATTAAAATTTAGTTCTAAAAATTCTACTACTAAAAATGTAACTCCCAAGAATTATAAAGAATTTCCTTTCGCAATATTGACAACCCTGAATTTATAAATTGTTTCGATTTCTATCGATAATATTTATCTCTTTCCATTTTATAATTATAAAGTATAAAAGAAATTATAACAGAAACATATTGATATGTTTGATATAAATAGAAAAATTAAAGTATAATTGAAAATATGAAATTCCAATATAAATCTCCCAAACATGGAGAAAAACACATTATAGAAAAACAAAATAATTAATAAATCTGTATTGTATTATTTATTCATAAATCTTATTGAATTGTTAAATTAAAATTATTAAAATTATTATTATTATTATTATTATTAACAGGTAAAATTCCGGCATTAACAGCTCCATTTATATTTATCCCTTCATACACATTATTCCCATACATCATGTTAAAATTTTATAACATAAATACATAATACATTTTACATAATAATACACATTGATACATTTAATACATTGAAATAATTTATTCATTTTTAATCTTGATTAAGATTTGCACTATAAGATATGCACTAACATTTGCATAATTTATTTGAAGTTGCATTTAAGTTAAAAAATTACAATTGCAGTTAATTCATTAATTAGACATCAATTATTATTTATTATAATTATAAAATTTATTTCAAATTTATTATTAATATTAATATTATTTCATTATTCACTCCTCATTACCTTTGTACTCTGAACTTTTTACGTACCTAACTACCTAACCTTTCATCTTCTAATCATTGTTTAGTCTGGGTAACTCCTATATTCACTATGCCTTTACTTATTATAATCTTACTCACCTTCTTCTAACTGACCACCAATTTTACCTATCATGACACCAATATCTCAATTATAAACACCATTACTAATTTCATTTAAATCCTATGGCACCGCTCGTCTTTGCAATGGGTTGGGTGTTCCCTAACTGGCTATATACATCCATAATATTTTGCCCTTCCAAATAATTCGGCAAACACTGCCTTAAACTACGCTAATACCTGCCACAACACTATTGGTTGGCTACTCCTTATCACCTCACCCCCACTACAGAATTCATCAACAACAAATATATGTTTTACCTTGACTTTATTCACCTTTACTAATAATCACTAACTACTGTGTCCCTAAATATCTAATACTTCTCTTTGTATTATTTACTTCAAAATTCTTAACTATCTAACTCCATTTTCATTAATTAAACTCACCTTTCTTCTATTTAGACCCAGGCTCTATCCCTGTTTAAACATTCTACCTTACTGTAATCATTGACATTTGTCTTATAAAATTCATCTCTCACCTATTCATAACAGTACATCTTTCTTTTCAAATATATATATTCTTACTTAATACATTATTATTCATTAGTAATTACCTTCATTACAATTGAATTAATATTTTAACTTCATTAATAGAAACTTTTATGACAATTAATACCTTACTTCTGTTATAAAGTACAACTTTCTTTTGTACTATAATTTTTTAGTCATAAAGAATGATTACTCTTTAATGGTTATTCCATTATTTAAAAAATATTATTATTAAACATGTTCATTATTAAAATACATAATAATACATACTGGTGTACATAAAATCTACCTGTAATACAACATCAAAATACACAAATATATTGATATATAAATACATATAAAACAATGAAAAATATACACTCCAACTCATTATTTTGTTGTTTATCAAACTCAGTCCATAGCAGTCCAATTCAATATCACTTTTCACATATATATTTAATGTTCATTACACAATTGAAACAGTCTATCCACCATCGTTGAACAACATTCTTATCTTAGGTCTATTTAATTTATTACTTAATAAATAAATTTTATTATTAGAAACATTATATTCATGTTCATTTATAAAACTGTTATCAAACAAATATTTCAAGTCATGATCGATTAGGGTTCCGTTTATCTCAGTAATCTTATATGTCATTAATTGGTTATTTATTTTATAATTATCCTCATAATTTTCTACCACAGGTAAGTACTTAATACCTTTATTCTCTTGATTTATTGTTATTTCAATTTCATTGTTATTATAAGGTAAGTATTCATTATTTTCATCCACCTTGTCTAACCCTAACCTTCCTATCAATTGTCTGTATTTTCTATTTACTTTAAAAAATTTTTATTACTTTCTTTTTCTCACAATATCTCTCTATACTTTCTCTCATAATACATTTCTCTCCATAACACCAAATTACACACTCTCTCTCTCTCTCTCCAAATATGCAGGGGTCCCTAACATAAAATTATTGCACCACTTATTAGGTACACAAAAACACCAAGAAACTTTATTTGTAGACCTATCGTCTCCCAAATATAAATTGAAGGAACTCTTGTCCTTATAAAAAATACGTGAAGACTTTTCTTCACCCCCTAACACAACATCAAAAGAAAATTCTACCCCCTGCACTCCTTGTACAAAAATACTTTCTCCAAACTCTCTTTCTGACTCAATACATTCAAACACTTCATTATCACTCATAATACTTTCATTATTATTTTCTAACACCACATTCTTACTACTTGTAATATTCTTACTATCTGTAAATTCATTATTTGAGTTATCATTTTTAATTATGTTATTATTCAGTACTTCGTTTTTCTGGGTACTATTTCCCTTCTGGGTTTCTAATTGATTTAAACTCTCGTCTAGTTTTTTGATTACCTTGTCACATTTCTTAATCAGATTATCATGACCTAATTGAATTTCATTCTTCATCTCATTGAAATTAATTTTAAAACTACTTTGAATCTCTTTAATTTCGTTATTCTGCTCATCTAATTTTTTGTCTAATTTTAATAGTAATTGCATCATTGCATTAGTTTCATCTGGTTTACTATCTGACATAGCTGACATGGATTTAGCGACCTTCTCTGTCTCTACAGATACAGGCGTATTTGCCTCGTCAGTCTGACTAGTTTGAGTTGGTTGGACATCCATTTCACTCATGACTATTTCGTCAGTGAAGCTGACTTTTGCAGTTTTATCTTCATCTGTATTCATGTTTACAATTCATAATACACGCATGCATACAATAAGATAACCCAACTTCGTAAAATTGGGTTATGTTTACGTATTAAAATTTTGGCGTTTATTACCTCAAATAACTTTTTCCCTTCACCTCGTAGGCTTACTCTATATAAAACTATATTATATCGAGTCCCTGTTCCAGAAGCCATCTGTAACTTTAATAAAATATAGCTACATATAGTTATGTCCCTGTTCGGGTGCCATCTGTTATTAATCAAATGTGATATTATTTATATAATTGTATTTAACAGTAATTATTGTTTTGCTATCGGGCGCCATGTTGTGAATTACTAACAGCTGATATTATTTACTTTACGGGCCAAGTTTCGTGTTAAGCGAACGAGGTTGTTGAACAGGAATTGTTATCTGAAATAAATACTCTGTACTCTGAAATGAAATAATAAAACAAAACTTATTATTAACAAACAATTACATAATCATACGCCAAACACGCCTCGGGGCGTAGTCAGACGTATTATGAAATACACAAATACACAAACATATTTAATATTGAATTTTTTAGTTGATCTAAACATCTAATAAACATATAGTAAACAATGGTAATATAAAGATATGTATACGCATAACCCAGCACTTATATTAGTCACTCTCACTCTCACTCTCTCTCTGGTACAATTCTTTTACGAGCTCATTTTGCAAATTTTAAAGACTTGAATTTACTTTGGAAATTTTGTGTTGGTCATTTCTTTGATTGAAAATAGGTTTGAAATATATATAAAAAAAATGTATATGTGTGTTGCTGGAACGTTCTCACCAAAGTTTCGTATAGGCCTTGGTTGCAGTTTCCATGCGGTAAAACTTCGCGTACCGCGAGTTTACCGTGTACACTTCCCGGTCACATTTTGAAGTAGATTAAACTCTAGTTATTCAGTTATTTAACCACAATAAGTGGTTCAAAAGTTAAAATTCACTTTGCATGAACGGTGGCCGGCCGGCTGCGATCACTGGTGCTGATGAAATGACACCGAGTCTTTGTTACATATTTCTGAGGTGGGGTGAATCTACGTCACTGCCTCATTGTTCAGTTGTTGACAATATCATGTTGTTGACAAAAACAAATTCCTGGCCGCTCACGTCATCAAGGCTCGTCGCTTTTATCGCAACAAATGACATACTGTTTTTTGTGATGTTTCGCGTTTTTTGCTATGAATCGGTCCAAATCCTGGCAAATATTATAGAGTCCACTCACGGTATATTCATAAAGGTTATTTAATGTTTGTTTAATTTTGACCAAACTAAGGAATACAATATTTATGGTTTTTTATACCATATTTAGGGTAATTACAAATTGTATCATAATTGTACCATTACAAAACCCCCTCAATGAAAGATTGTGTGTCGAAGCACAAAAACTTTCATTGACCCTTTCATACTTCCTAAAGGGATCAGCCAGGATAGGTCGCCACAACCCCCTTACAATTTTATATAAAAAGAAATAACTCACCCTTGGTCTGATGATGATGACTGTACCTACATGACCTTACTGGACTTCTCCTTCGAGATCCCAACACCATAAGGCCACTTAGGCTCTTAACGCCCCTGCTCTGACGCGCTGGCCAGCTCAGGACCGCTGTCATGTCACCAAACACTGAAACAATACATGATAAATATTAAAATAGTGGCTTGGTAAATTACTCTACCCTTAACTGATTTGGTTCCCCTTAGCTAGGTGCTGGTTTGTGCTAATAAGCACTGGGTTTGCTTGATATATGATTAAAATTTAGTTCTAAAAATTCTACTACTAAAAATGTAACTCCCAAGAATTATAAAGAATTTCCTTTCGCAATATTGACAACCCTGAATTTATAAATTGTTTCGATTTCTATCGATAATATTTATCTCTTTCCATTTTATAATTATAAAGTATAAAAGAAATTATAACAGAAACATATTGATATGTTTGATATAAATAGAAAAATTAAAGTATAATTGAAAATATGAAATTCCAATATAAATCTCCCAAACATGGAGAAAAACACATTATAGAAAAACAAAATAATTAATAAATCTGTATTGTATTATTTATTCATAAATCTTATTGAATTGTTAAATTAAAATTATTAAAATTATTATTATTATTATTATTATTATTATTAACAGGTAAAATTCCGGCGTTAACAGCTCCATTTATATTTATCCCTTCATACACATTATTCCCATACATCATGTTAAAATTTTATAACATAAATACATAATACATTTTACATAATAATACACATTGATACATTTAATACATTGAAATAATTTATTCATTTTTAATCTTGATTAAGATTTGCACTATAAGATATGCACTAACATTTGCATAATTTATTTGAAGTTGCATTTAAGTTAAAAAATTACAATTGCAGTTAATTCATTAATTAGACATCAATTATTATTTATTATAATTATAAAATTTATTTCAAATTTATTATTAATATTAATATTATTTCATTATTCACTCCTCATTACCTTTGTACTCTGAACTTTTTACGTACCTAACTACCTAACCTTTCATCTTCTAATCATTGTTTAGTCTGGGTAACTCCTATATTCACTATGCCTTTACTTATTATAATCTTACTCACCTTCTTCTAACTGACCACCAATTTTACCTATCATGACACCAATATCTCAATTATAAACACCATTACTAATTTCATTTAAATCCTATGGCACCGCTCGTCTTTGCAATGGGTTGGGTGTTCCCTAACTGGCTATATACATCCATAATATTTTGCCCTTCCAAATAATTCGGCAAACACTGCCTTAAACTACGCTAATACCTGCCACAACACTATTGGTTGGCTACTCCTTATCACCTCACCCCCACTACAGAATTCATCAACAACAAATATATGTTTTACCTTGACTTTATTCACCTTTACTAATAATCACTAACTACTGTGTCCCTAAATATCTAATACTTCTCTTTGTATTATTTACTTCAAAATTCTTAACTATCTAACTCCATTTTCATTAATTAAACTCACCTTTCTTCTATTTAGACCCAGGCTCTATCCCTGTTTAAACATTCTACCTTACTGTAATCATTGACATTTGTCTTATAAAATTCATCTCTCACCTATTCATAACAGTACATCTTTCTTTTCAAATATATATATTCTTACTTAATACATTATTATTCATTAGTAATTACCTTCATTACAATTGAATTAATATTTTAACTTCATTAATAGAAACTTTTATGACAATTAATACCTTACTTCTGTTATAAAGTACAACTTTCTTTTGTACTATAATTTTTTAGTCATAAAGAATGATTACTCTTTAATGGTTATTCCAGTATTTAAAAAATATTATTATTAAACATGTTCATTATTAAAATACATAATAATACATACTGGTGTACATAAAATCTACCTGTAATACAACATCAAAATACACAAATATATTGATATATAAATACATATAAAACAATGAAAAATATACACTCCAACTCATTATTTTGTTGTTTATCAAACTCAGTCCATAGCAGTCCAATTCAATATCACTTTTCACATATATATTTAATGTTCATTACACAATTGAAACAGTCTATCCACCATCGTTGAACAACATTCTTATCTTAGGTCTATTTAATTTATTACTTAATAAATAAATTTTATTATTAGAAACATTATATTCATGTTCATTTATAAAACTGTTATCAAACAAATATTTCAAGTCACGATCGATTAGGGTTCCGTTTATCTCAGTAATCTTATATGTCATTAATTGGTTATTTATTTTATAATTATCCTCATAATTTTCTACCACAGGTAAGTACTTAATACCTTTATTCTCTTTATTTATTGTTATTTCAATTTCATTGTTATTATAAGGTAAGTATTCATTATTTTCATCCACCTTGTCTAACCCTAACCTTCCTATCAATTGTCTGTATTTTCTATTTACTTTAAAAAATTTTTATTACTTTCTTTTTCTCACAATATCTCTCTATACTTTCTCTCATAATACATTTCTCTCCATAACACCAAATTACACTCTCTCTCTCTCTCTCTCTCTCTCTCCAAATATGCAGGGGTCCCTAACATAAAATTATTGCACCACTTATTAGGTACACAAAAACACCAAGAAACTTTATTTGTAGACCTATCGTCTCCCAAATATAAATTGAAGGAACTCTTGTCCTTATAAAAAATACGTGAAGACTTTTCTTCACCCCCTAACACAACATCAAAAGAAAATTCTACCCCCTGCACTCCTTGTACAAAAATACTTTCTCCAAACTCTCTTTCTGACTCAATACATTCAAACACTTCATTATCACTCATAATACTTTCATTATTATTTTCTAACACCACATTCTTACTACTTGTAATATTCTTACTATCTGTAAATTCATTATTTGAGTTATCATTTTTAATTATGTTATTATTCAGTACTTCGTTTTTCTGGGTACTATTTCCCTTCTGGGTTTCTAATTGATTTAAACTCTCGTCTAGTTTTTTGATTACCTTGTCACATTTCTTAATCAGATTATCATGACCTAATTGAATTTCATTCTTCATCTCATTGAAATTAATTTTAAAACTACTTTGAATCTCTTTAATTTCGTTATTCTGCTCATCTAATTTTTTGTCTAATTTTAATAGTAATTGCATCATTGCATTAGTTTCATCTGGTTTACTATCTGACATAGCTGACATGGATGTAGCGACCTTCTCTGTCTCTACAGATACAGGCGTATTTGCCTCGTCAGTCTGACTAGTTTGAGTTGGTTGGACATCCATTTCACTCATGACTATTTCGTCAGTGAAGCTGACTTTTGCAGTTTTATCTTCATCAGTATTCATGTTTACAATTCATAATACACGCATGCATACAATAAGATAACCCAACTTCGTAAAATTGGGTTATGTTTACGTATTAAAATTTTGGCGTTTATTACCTCAAATAACTTTTTCCCTTCACCTCGTAGGCTTACTCTATATAAAACTATATTATATCGAGTCCCTGTTCCAGAAGCCATCTGTAACTTTAATAAAATATAGCTACATATAGTTATGTCCCTGTTCGGGTGCCATCTGTTATTAATCAAATGTGATATTATTTATATAATTGTATTTAACAGTAATTATAACAGTAATTATTGTTTTGCTATCGGGCGCCATGTTGTGAATTACTAACAGCTGATATTATTTACTTTACGGGCCAAGTTTCGTGTTAAGCGAACGAGGTTGTTGAACAGGAATTGTTATCTGAAATAAATACTCTGTACTCTGAAATGAAATAATAAAACAAAACTTATTATTAACAAACAATTACATAATCATACGCCAAACACGCCTCGGGGCGTAGTCAGAGGTATTATGAAATACACAAATACACAAACATATTTAATATTGAATTTTTTAGTTGATCTAAACATCTAATAAACATATAGTAAACAATGGTAATATAAAGATATGTATACGCATAACCCAGCACTTATATTAGTCACTCTCACTCTCACTCTCTCTCTGGTACAATTCTTTTACGAGCTCATTTTGCAAATTTTAAAGACTTGAATTTACTTTGGAAATTTTGTGTTGGTCATTTCTTTGATTGAAAATAGGTTTGAAATATATATAAAAAAAATGTATATGTGTGTTGCTGGAACGTTCTCACCAAAGTTTCGTATAGGCCTTGGTTGCAGTTTCCATGCGGTAAAACTTCGCGTACCGCGAGTTTACCGTGTACACTTCCCGGTCACATTTTGAAGTAGATTAAACTCTAGTTATTCAGTTATTTAACCACAATAAGTGGTTCAAAAGTTAAAATTCACTTTGCATGAACGGTGGCCGGCCGGCTGCGATCACTGGTGCTGATGAAATGACACCGAGTCTTTGTTACATATTTCTGAGGTGGGGTGAATCTACGTCACTGCCTCATTGTTCAGTTGTTGACAATATCATGTTGTTGACAAAAACAAATTCCTGGCCACTCACGTCATCAAGGCTCGTCGCTTTTATCGCAACAAATGACATACTGTTTTTTGTGATGTTTCGCGTTTTTTGCTATGAATCGGTCCAAATCCTGGCAAATATTATAGAGTCCACTCACGGTATATTCATAAAGGTTATTTAATGTTTGTTTAATTTTGACCAAACTAAGGAATACAATATTTATGGTTTTTTATACCATATTTAGGGTAATTACAAATTGTATCATAATTGTACCATTACAAAACCCCCTCAATGAAAGATTGTGTGTCGAAGCACAAAAACTTTCATTGACCCTTTCATACTTCCTAAAGGGATCAGCCAGGATAGGTCGCCACAACCCCCTTACAATTTTATATAAAAAGAAATAACAACTCACCCTTGGTCTGATGATGATGACTGTACCTACATGACCTTACTGGACTTCTCCTTCGAGATCCCAACACCATAAGGCCACTTAGGCTCTTAACGCCCCTGCTCTGACGCGCTGGCCAGCTCAGGACCGCTGTCATGTCACCAAACACTGAAACAATACATGATAAATATTAAAATAGTGGCTTGGTAAATTACTCTACCCTTAACTGATTTGGTTCCCCTTAGCTAGGTGCTGGTTTGTGCTAATAAGCACTGGGTTTGCTTGATATATGATTAAAATTTAGTTCTAAAAATTCTACTACT
This sequence comes from Magicicada septendecula, assembly GCA_034769895.1. Lineage (NCBI taxonomy): Eukaryota > Metazoa > Arthropoda > Insecta > Hemiptera > Cicadidae > Magicicada > Magicicada septendecula. The sequence goes on along the minus strand of CM068368.1, from coordinate 258,365,166 downwards.
AAAAATGTAACTCCCAAGAATTATAAAGAATTTCCTTTCGCAATATTGACAACCCTGAATTTATAAATTGTTTCGATTTCTATCGATAATATTTATCTCTTTCCATTTTATAATTATAAAGTATAAAAGAAATTATAACAGAAACATATTGATATGTTTGATATAAATAGAAAAATTAAAGTATAATTGAAAATATGAAATTCCAATATAAATCTCCCAAACATGGAGAAAAACACATTATAGAAAAACAAAATAATTAATAAATCTGTATTGTATTATTTATTCATAAATCTTATTGAATTGTTAAATTAAAATTATTAAAATTATTATTATTATTATTATTATTATTATTAACAGGTAAAATTCCGGCGTTAACAGCTCCATTTATATTTATCCCTTCATACACATTATTCCCATACATCATGTTAAAATTTTATAACATAAATACATAATACATTTTACATAATAATACACATTGATACATTTAATACATTGAAATAATTTATTCATTTTTAATCTTGATTAAGATTTGCACTATAAGATATGCACTAACATTTGCATAATTTATTTGAAGTTGCATTTAAGTTAAAAAATTACAATTGCAGTTAATTCATTAATTAGACATCAATTATTATTTATTATAATTATAAAATTTATTTCAAATTTATTATTAATATTAATATTATTTCATTATTCACTCCTCATTACCTTTGTACTCTGAACTTTTTACGTACCTAACTACCTAACCTTTCATCTTCTAATCATTGTTTAGTCTGGGTAACTCCTATATTCACTATGCCTTTACTTATTATAATCTTACTCACCTTCTTCTAACTGACCACCAATTTTACCTATCATGACACCAATATCTCAATTATAAACACCATTACTAATTTCATTTAAATCCTATGGCACCGCTCGTCTTTGCAATGGGTTGGGTGTTCCCTAACTGGCTATATACATCCATAATATTTTGCCCTTCCAAATAATTCGGCAAACACTGCCTTAAACTACGCTAATACCTGCCACAACACTATTGGTTGGCTACTCCTTATCACCTCACCCCCACTACAGAATTCATCAACAACAAATATATGTTTTACCTTGACTTTATTCACCTTTACTAATAATCACTAACTACTGTGTCCCTAAATATCTAATACTTCTCTTTGTATTATTTACTTCAAAATTCTTAACTATCTAACTCCATTTTCATTAATTAAACTCACCTTTCTTCTATTTAGACCCAGGCTCTATCCCTGTTTAAACATTCTACCTTACTGTAATCATTGACATTTGTCTTATAAAATTCATCTCTCACCTATTCATAACAGTACATCTTTCTTTTCAAATATATATATTCTTACTTAATACATTATTATTCATTAGTAATTACCTTCATTACAATTGAATTAATATTTTAACTTCATTAATAGAAACTTTTATGACAATTAATACCTTACTTCTGTTATAAAGTACAACTTTCTTTTGTACTATAATTTTTTAGTCATAAAGAATGATTACTCTTTAATGGTTATTCCAGTATTTAAAAAATATTATTATTAAACATGTTCATTATTAAAATACATAATAATACATACTGGTGTACATAAAATCTACCTGTAATACAACATCAAAATACACAAATATATTGATATATAAATACATATAAAACAATGAAAAATATACACTCCAACTCATTATTTTGTTGTTTATCAAACTCAGTCCATAGCAGTCCAATTCAATATCACTTTTCACATATATATTTAATGTTCATTACACAATTGAAACAGTCTATCCACCATCGTTGAACAACATTCTTATCTTAGGTCTATTTAATTTATTACTTAATAAATAAATTTTATTATTAGAAACATTATATTCATGTTCATTTATAAAACTGTTATCAAACAAATATTTCAAGTCATGATCGATTAGGGTTCCGTTTATCTCAGTAATCTTATATGTCATTAATTGGTTATTTATTTTATAATTATCCTCATAATTTTCTACCACAGGTAAGTACTTAATACCTTTATTCTCTTTATTTATTGTTATTTCAATTTCATTGTTATTATAAGGTAAGTATTCATTATTTTCATCCACCTTGTCTAACCCTAACCTTCCTATCAATTGTCTGTATTTTCTATTTACTTTAAAAAATTTTTATTACTTTCTTTTTCTCACAATATCTCTCTATACTTTCTCTCATAATACATTTCTCTCCATAACACCAAATTACACTCTCTCTCTCTCTCTCTCTCTCTCTCCAAATATGCAGGGGTCCCTAACATAAAATTATTGCACCACTTATTAGGTACACAAAAACACCAAGAAACTTTATTTGTAGACCTATCGTCTCCCAAATATAAATTGAAGGAACTCTTGTCCTTATAAAAAATACGTGAAGACTTTTCTTCACCCCCTAACACAACATCAAAAGAAAATTCTACCCCCTGCACTCCTTGTACAAAAATACTTTCTCCAAACTCTCTTTCTGACTCAATACATTCAAACACTTCATTATCACTCATAATACTTTCATTATTATTTTCTAACACCACATTCTTACTACTTGTAATATTCTTACTATCTGTAAATTCATTATTTGAGTTATCATTTTTAATTATGTTATTATTCAGTACTTCGTTTTTCTGGGTACTATTTCCCTTCTGGGTTTCTAATTGATTTAAACTCTCGTCTAGTTTTTTGATTACCTTGTCACATTTCTTAATCAGATTATCATGACCTAATTGAATTTCATTCTTCATCTCATTGAAATTAATTTTAAAACTACTTTGAATCTCTTTAATTTCGTTATTCTGCTCATCTAATTTTTTGTCTAATTTTAATAGTAATTGCATCATTGCATTAGTTTCATCTGGTTTACTATCTGACATAGCTGACATGGATGTAGCGACCTTCTCTGTCTCTACAGATACAGGCGTATTTGCCTCGTCAGTCTGACTAGTTTGAGTTGGTTGGACATCCATTTCACTCATGACTATTTCGTCAGTGAAGCTGACTTTTGCAGTTTTATCTTCATCAGTATTCATGTTTACAATTCATAATACACGCATGCATACAATAAGATAACCCAACTTCGTAAAATTGGGTTATGTTTACGTATTAAAATTTTGGCGTTTATTACCTCAAATAACTTTTTCCCTTCACCTCGTAGGCTTACTCTATATAAAACTATATTATATCGAGTCCCTGTTCCAGAAGCCATCTGTAACTTTAATAAAATATAGCTACATATAGTTATGTCCCTGTTCGGGTGCCATCTGTTATTAATCAAATGTGATATTATTTATATAATTGTATTTAACAGTAATTATAACAGTAATTATTGTTTTGCTATCGGGCGCCATGTTGTGAATTACTAACAGCTGATATTATTTACTTTACGGGCCAAGTTTCGTGTTAAGCGAACGAGGTTGTTGAACAGGAATTGTTATCTGAAATAAATACTCTGTACTCTGAAATGAAATAATAAAACAAAACTTATTATTAACAAACAATTACATAATCATACGCCAAACACGCCTCGGGGCGTAGTCAGACGTATTATGAAATACACAAATACACAAACATATTTAATATTGAATTTTTTAGTTGATCTAAACATCTAATAAACATATAGTAAACAATGGTAATATAAAGATATGTATACGCATAACCCAGCACTTATATTAGTCACTCTCACTCTCACTCTCTCTCTGGTACAATTCTTTTACGAGCTCATTTTGCAAATTTTAAAGACTTGAATTTACTTTGGAAATTTTGTGTTGGTCATTTCTTTGATTGAAAATAGGTTTGAAATATATATAAAAAAAATGTATATGTGTGTTGCTGGAACGTTCTCACCAAAGTTTCGTATAGGCCTTGGTTGCAGTTTCCATGCGGTAAAACTTCGCGTACCGCGAGTTTACCGTGTACACTTCCCGGTCACATTTTGAAGTAGATTAAACTCTAGTTATTCAGTTATTTAACCACAATAAGTGGTTCAAAAGTTAAAATTCACTTTGCATGAACGGTGGCCGGCCGGCTGCGATCACTGGTGCTGATGAAATGACACCGAGTCTTTGTTACATATTTCTGAGGTGGGGTGAATCTACGTCACTGCCTCATTGTTCAGTTGTTGACAATATCATGTTGTTGACAAAAACAAATTCCTGGCCACTCACGTCATCAAGGCTCGTCGCTTTTATCGCAACAAATGACATACTGTTTTTTGTGATGTTTCGCGTTTTTTGCTATGAATCGGTCCAAATCCTGGCAAATATTATAGAGTCCACTCACGGTATATTCATAAAGGTTATTTAATGTTTGTTTAATTTTGACCAAACTAAGGAATACAATATTTATGGTTTTTTATACCATATTTAGGGTAATTACAAATTGTATCATAATTGTACCATTACAAAACCCCCTCAATGAAAGATTGTGTGTCGAAGCACAAAAACTTTCATTGACCCTTTCATACTTCCTAAAGGGATCAGCCAGGATAGGTCGCCACAACCCCCTTACAATTTTATATAAAAAGAAATAACAACTCACCCTTGGTCTGATGATGATGACTGTACCTACATGACCTTACTGGACTTCTCCTTCGAGATCCCAACACCATAAGGCCACTTAGGCTCTTAACGCCCCTGCTCTGACGCGCTGGCCAGCTCAGGACCGCTGTCATGTCACCAAACACTGAAACAATACATGATAAATATTAAAATAGTGGCTTGGTAAATTACTCTACCCTTAACTGATTTGGTTCCCCTTAGCTAGGTGCTGGTTTGTGCTAATAAGCACTGGGTTTGCTTGATATATGATTAAAATTTAGTTCTAAAAATTCTACTACTAAAAATGTAACTCCCAAGAATTATAAAGAATTTCCTTTCGCAATATTGACAACCCTGAATTTATAAATTGTTTCGATTTCTATCGATAATATTTATCTCTTTCCATTTTATAATTATAAAGTATAAAAGAAATTATAACAGAAACATATTAATATGTTTGATATAAATAGAAAAATTAAAGTATAATTGAAAATATGAAATTCCAATATAAATCTCCCAAACATGGAGAAAAACACATTATAGAAAAACAAAATAATTAATAAATCTGTATTGTATTATTTATTCATAAATCTTATTGAATTGTTAAATTAAAATTATTAAAATTATTATTATTATTATTATTATTAACAGGTAAAATTCCGGCATTAACAGCTCCATTTATATTTATCCCTTCATACACATTATTCCCATACATCATGTTAAAATTTTATAACATAAATACATAATACATTTTACATAATAATACACATTGATACATTTAATACATTGAAATAATTTATTCATTTTTAATCTTGATTAAGATTTGCACTATAAGATATGCACTAACATTTGCATAATTTATTTGAAGTTGCATTTAAGTTAAAAAATTACAATTGCAGTTAATTCATTAATTAGACATCAATTATTATTTATTATAATTATAAAATTTATTTCAAATTTATTATTAATATTAATATTATTTCATTATTCACTCCTCATTACCTTTGTACTCTGAACTTTTTACGTACCTAACTACCTAACCTTTCATCTTCTAATCATTGTTTAGTCTGGGTAACTCCTATATTCACTATGCCTTTACTTATTATAATCTTACTCACCTTCTTCTAACTGACCACCAATTTTACCTATCATGACACCAATATCTCAATTATAAACACCATTACTAATTTCATTTAAATCCTATGGCACCGCTCGTCTTTGCAATGGGTTGGGTGTTCCCTAACTGGCTATATACATCCATAATATTTTGCCCTTCCAAATAATTCGGCAAACACTGCCTTAAACTACGCTAATACCTGCCACAACACTATTGGTTGGCTACTCCTTATCACCTCACCCCCACTACAGAATTCATCAACAACAAATATATGTTTTACCTTGACTTTATTCACCTTTACTAATAATCACTAACTACTGTGTCCCTAAATATCTAATACTTCTCTTTGTATTATTTACTTCAAAATTCTTAACTATCTAACTCCATTTTCATTAATTAAACTCACCTTTCTTCTATTTAGACCCAGGCTCTATCCCTGTTTAAACATTCTACCTTACTGTAATCATTGACATTTGTCTTATAAAATTCATCTCTCACCTATTCATAACAGTACATCTTTCTTTTCAAATATATATATTCTTACTTAATACATTATTATTCATTAGTAATTACCTTCATTACAATTGAATTAATATTTTAACTTCATTAATAGAAACTTTTATGACAATTAATACCTTACTTCTGTTATAAAGTACAACTTTCTTTTGTACTATAATTTTTTAGTCATAAAGAATGATTACTCTTTAATGGTTATTCCATTATTTAAAAAATATTATTATTAAACATGTTCATTATTAAAATACATAATAATACATACTGGTGTACATAAAATCTACCTGTAATACAACATCAAAATACACAAATATATTGATATATAAATACATATAAAACAATGAAAAATATACACTCCAACTCATTATTTTGTTGTTTATCAAACTCAGTCCATAGCAGTCCAATTCAATATCACTTTTCACATATATATTTAATGTTCATTACACAATTGAAACAGTCTATCCACCATCGTTGAACAACATTCTTATCTTAGGTCTATTTAATTTATTACTTAATAAATAAATTTTATTATTAGAAACATTATATTCATGTTCATTTATAAAACTGTTATCAAACAAATATTTCAAGTCATGATCGATTAGGGTTCCGTTTATCTCAGTAATCTTATATGTCATTAATTGGTTATTTATTTTATAATTATCCTCATAATTTTCTACCACAGGTAAGTACTTAATACCTTTATTCTCTTGATTTATTGTTATTTCAATTTCATTGTTATTATAAGGTAAGTATTCATTATTTTCATCCACCTTGTCTAACCCTAACCTTCCTATCAATTGTCTGTATTTTCTATTTACTTTAAAAAATTTTTATTACTTTCTTTTTCTCACAATATCTCTCTATACTTTCTCTCATAATACATTTCTCTCCATAACACCAAATTACACACTCTCTCTCTCTCTCTCTCCAAATATGCAGGGGTCCCTAACATAAAATTATTGCACCACTTATTAGGTACACAAAAACACCAAGAAACTTTATTTGTAGACCTATCGTCTCCCAAATATAAATTGAAGGAACTCTTGTCCTTATAAAAAATACGTGAAGACTTTTCTTCACCCCCTAACACAACATCAAAAGAAAATTCTACCCCCTGCACTCCTTGTACAAAAATACTTTCTCCAAACTCTCTTTCTGACTCAATACATTCAAACACTTCATTATCACTCATAATACTTTCATTATTATTTTCTAACACCACATTCTTACTACTTGTAATATTCTTACTATCTGTAAATTCATTATTTGAGTTATCATTTTTAATTATGTTATTATTCAGTACTTCGTTTTTCTGGGTACTATTTCCCTTCTGGGTTTCTAATTGATTTAAACTCTCGTCTAGTTTTTTGATTACCTTGTCACATTTCTTAATCAGATTATCATGACCTAATTGAATTTCATTCTTCATCTCATTGAAATTAATTTTAAAACTACTTTGAATCTCTTTAATTTCGTTATTCTGCTCATCTAATTTTTTGTCTAATTTTAATAGTAATTGCATCATTGCATTAGTTTCATCTGGTTTACTATCTGACATAGCTGACATGGATGTAGCGACCTTCTCTGTCTCTACAGATACAGGCGTATTTGCCTCGTCAGTCTGACTAGTTTGAGTTGGTTGGACATCCATTTCACTCATGACTATTTCGTCAGTGAAGCTGACTTTTGCAGTTTTATCTTCATCAGTATTCATGTTTACAATTCATAATACACGCATGCATACAATAAGATAACCCAACTTCGTAAAATTGGGTTATGTTTACGTATTAAAATTTTGGCTTTTATTACCTCAAATAACTTTTTCCCTTCACCTCGTAGGCTTACTCTATATAAAACTATATTATATCGAGTCCCTGTTCCAGAAGCCATCTGTAACTTTAATAAAATATAGCTACATATAGTTATGTCCCTGTTCGGGTGCCATCTGTTATTAATCAAATGTGATATTATTTATATAATTGTATTTAACAGTAATTATAACAGTAATTATTGTTTTGCTATCGGGCGCCATGTTGTGAATTACTAACAGCTGATATTATTTACTTTACGGGCCAAGTTTCGTGTTAAGCGAACGAGGTTGTTGAACAGGAATTGTTATCTGAAATAAATACTCTGTACTCTGAAATGAAATAATAAAACAAAACTTATTATTAACAAACAATTACATAATCATACGCCAAACACGCCTCGGGGCGTAGTCAGACGTATTATGAAATACACAAATACACAAACATATTTAATATTGAATTTTTTAGTTGATCTAAACATCTAATAAACATATAGTAAACAATGGTAATATAAAGATATGTATACGCATAACCCAGCACTTATATTAGTCACTCTCACTCTCACTCTCTCTCTGGTACAATTCTTTTACGAGCTCATTTTGCAAATTTTAAAGACTTGAATTTACTTTGGAAATTTTGTGTTGGTCATTTCTTTGATTGAAAATAGGTTTGAAATATATATAAAAAAAATGTATATGTGTGTTGCTGGAACGTTCTCACCAAAGTTTCGTATAGGCCTTGGTTGCAGTTTCCATGCGGTAAAACTTCGCGTACCGCGAGTTTACCGTGTACACTTCCCGGTCACATTTTGAAGTAGATTAAACTCTAGTTATTCAGTTATTTAACCACAATAAGTGGTTCAAAAGTTAAAATTCACTTTGCATGAACGGTGGCCGGCCGGCTGCGATCACTGGTGCTGATGAAATGACACCGAGTCTTTGTTACATATTTCTGAGGTGGGGTGAATCTACGTCACTGCCTCATTGTTCAGTTGTTGACAATATCATGTTGTTGACAAAAACAAATTCCTGGCCACTCACGTCATCAAGGCTCGTCGCTTTTATCGCAACAAATGACATACTGTTTTTTGTGATGTTTCGCGTTTTTTGCTATGAATCGGTCCAAATCCTGGCAAATATTATAGAGTCCACTCACGGTATATTCATAAAGGTTATTTAATGTTTGTTTAATTTTGACCAAACTAAGGAATACAATATTTATGGTTTTTTATACCATATTTAGGGTAATTACAAATTGTATCATAATTGTACCATTACAAAACCCCCTCAATGAAAGATTGTGTGTCGAAGCACAAAAACTTTCATTGACCCTTTCATACTTCCTAAAGGGATCAGCCAGGATAGGTCGCCACAACCCCCTTACAATTTTATATAAAAAGAAATAACAACTCACCCTTGGTCTGATGATGATGACTGTACCTACATGACCTTACTGGACTTCTCCTTCGAGATCCCAACACCATAAGGCCACTTAGGCTCTTAACGCCCCTGCTCTGACGCGCTGGCCAGCTCAGGACCGCTGTCATGTCACCAAACACTGAAACAATACATGATAAATATTAAAATAGTGGCTTGGTAAATTACTCTACCCTTAACTGATTTGGTTCCCCTTAGCTAGGTGCTGGTTTGTGCTAATAAGCACTGGGTTTGCTTGATATATGATTAAAATTTAGTTCTAAAAATTCTACTACTAAAAATGTAACTCCCAAGAATTATAAAGAATTTCCTTTCGCAATATTGACAACCCTGAATTTATAAATTGTTTCGATTTCTATCGATAATATTTATCTCTTTCCATTTTATAATTATAAAGTATAAAAGAAATTATAACAGAAACATATTAATATGTTTGATATAAATAGAAAAATTAAAGTATAATTGAAAATATGAAATTCCAATATAAATCTCCCAAACATGGAGAAAAACACATTATAGAAAAACAAAATAATTAATAAATCTGTATTGTATTATTTATTCATAAATCTTATTGAATTGTTAAATTAAAATTATTAAAATTATTATTATTATTATTATTATTAACAGGTAAAATTCCGGCATTAACAGCTCCATTTATATTTATCCCTTCATACACATTATTCCCATACATCATGTTAAAATTTTATAACATAAATACATAATACATTTTACATAATAATACACATTGATACATTTAATACATTGAAATAATTTATTCATTTTTAATCTTGATTAAGATTTGCACTATAAGATATGCACTAACATTTGCATAATTTATTTGAAGTTGCATTTAAGTTAAAAAATTACAATTGCAGTTAATTCATTAATTAGACATCAATTATTATTTATTATAATTATAAAATTTATTTCAAATTTATTATTAATATTAATATTATTTCATTATTCACTCCTCATTACCTTTGTACTCTGAACTTTTTACGTACCTAACTACCTAACCTTTCATCTTCTAATCATTGTTTAGTCTGGGTAACTCCTATATTCACTATGCCTTTACTTATTATAATCTTACTCACCTTCTTCTAACTGACCACCAATTTTACCTATCATGACACCAATATCTCAATTATAAACACCATTACTAATTTCATTTAAATCCTATGGCACCGCTCGTCTTTGCAATGGGTTGGGTGTTCCCTAACTGGCTATATACATCCATAATATTTTGCCCTTCCAAATAATTCGGCAAACACTGCCTTAAACTACGCTAATACCTGCCACAACACTATTGGTTGGCTACTCCTTATCACCTCACCCCCACTACAGAATTCATCAACAACAAATATATGTTTTACCTTGACTTTATTCACCTTTACTAATAATCACTAACTACTGTGTCCCTAAATATCTAATACTTCTCTTTGTATTATTTACTTCAAAATTCTTAACTATCTAACTCCATTTTCATTAATTAAACTCACCTTTCTTCTATTTAGACCCAGGCTCTATCCCTGTTTAAACATTCTACCTTACTGTAATCATTGACATTTGTCTTATAAAATTCATCTCTCACCTATTCATAACAGTACATCTTTCTTTTCAAATATATATATTCTTACTTAATACATTATTATTCATTAGTAATTACCTTCATTACAATTGAATTAATATTTTAACTTCATTAATAGAAACTTTTATGACAATTAATACCTTACTTCTGTTATAAAGTACAACTTTCTTTTGTACTATAATTTTTTAGTCATAAAGAATGATTACTCTTTAATGGTTATTCCATTATTTAAAAAATATTATTATTAAACATGTTCATTATTAAAATACATAATAATACATACTGGTGTACATAAAATCTACCTGTAATACAACATCAAAATACACAAATATATTGATATATAAATACATATAAAACAATGAAAAATATACACTCCAACTCATTATTTTGTTGTTTATCAAACTCAGTCCATAGCAGTCCAATTCAATATCACTTTTCACATATATATTTAATGTTCATTACACAATTGAAACAGTCTATCCACCATCGTTGAACAACATTCTTATCTTAGGTCTATTTAATTTATTACTTAATAAATAAATTTTATTATTAGAAACATTATATTCATGTTCATTTATAAAACTGTTATCAAACAAATATTTCAAGTCATGATCGATTAGGGTTCCGTTTATCTCAGTAATCTTATATGTCATTAATTGGTTATTTATTTTATAATTATCCTCATAATTTTCTACCACAGGTAAGTACTTAATACCTTTATTCTCTTGATTTATTGTTATTTCAATTTCATTGTTATTATAAGGTAAGTATTCATTATTTTCATCCACCTTGTCTAACCCTAACCTTCCTATCAATTGTCTGTATTTTCTATTTACTTTAAAAAATTTTTATTACTTTCTTTTTCTCACAATATCTCTCTATACTTTCTCTCATAATACATTTCTCTCCATAACACCAAATTACACACTCTCTCTCTCTCTCTCTCTCCAAATATGCAGGGGTCCCTAACATAAAATTATTGCACCACTTATTAGGTACACAAAAACACCAAGAAACTTTATTTGTAGACCTATCGTCTCCCAAATATAAATTGAAGGAACTCTTGTCCTTATAAAAAATACGTGAAGACTTTTCTTCACCCCCTAACACAACATCAAAAGAAAATTCTACCCCCTGCACTCCTTGTACAAAAATACTTTCTCCAAACTCTCTTTCTGACTCAATACATTCAAACACTTCATTATCACTCATAATACTTTCATTATTATTTTCTAACACCACATTCTTACTACTTGTAATATTCTTACTATCTGTAAATTCATTATTTGAGTTATCATTTTTAATTATGTTATTATTCAGTACTTCGTTTTTCTGGGTACTATTTCCCTTCTGGGTTTCTAATTGATTTAAACTCTCGTCTAGTTTTTTGATTACCTTGTCACATTTCTTAATCAGATTATCATGACCTAATTGAATTTCATTCTTCATCTCATTGAAATTAATTTTAAAACTACTTTGAATCTCTTTAATTTCGTTATTCTGCTCATCTAATTTTTTGTCTAATTTTAATAGTAATTGCATCATTGCATTAGTTTCATCTGGTTTACTATCTGACATAGCTGACATGGATGTAGCGACCTTCTCTGTCTCTACAGATACAGGCGTATTTGCCTCGTCAGTCTGACTAGTTTGAGTTGGTTGGACATCCATTTCACTCATGACTATTTCGTCAGTGAAGCTGACTTTTGCAGTTTTATCTTCATCAGTATTCATGTTTACAATTCATAATACACGCATGCATACAATAAGATAACCCAACTTCGTAAAATTGGGTTATGTTTACGTATTAAAATTTTGGCTTTTATTACCTCAAATAACTTTTTCCCTTCACCTCGTAGGCTTACTCTATATAAAACTATATTATATCGAGTCCCTGTTCCAGAAGCCATCTGTAACTTTAATAAAATATAGCTACATATAGTTATGTCCCTGTTCGGGTGCCATCTGTTATTAATCAAATGTGATATTATTTATATAATTGTATTTAACAGTAATTATAACAGTAATTATTGTTTTGCTATCGGGCGCCATGTTGTGAATTACTAACAGCTGATATTATTTACTTTACGGGCCAAGTTTCGTGTTAAGCGAACGAGGTTGTTGAACAGGAATTGTTATCTGAAATAAATACTCTGTACTCTGAAATGAAAATATAAAACAAAACTTATTATTAACAAACAATTACATAATCATACGCCAAACACGCCTCGGGGCGTAGTCAGACGTATTATGAAATACACAAATACACAAACATATTTAATATTGAATTTTTTAGTTGATCTAAACATCTAATAAACATATAGTAAACAATGGTAATATAAAGATATGTATACGCATAACCCAGCACTTATATTAGTCACTCTCACTCTCACTCTCTCTCTGGTACAATTCTTTTACGAGCTCATTTTGCAAATTTTAAAGACTTGAATTTACTTTGGAAATTTTGTGTTGGTCATTTCTTTGATTGAAAATAGGTTTGAAATATATATAAAAAAAATGTATATGTGTGTTGCTGGAACGTTCTCACCAAAGTTTCGTATAGGCCTTGGTTGCAGTTTCCATGCGGTAAAACTTCGCGTACCGCGAGTTTACCGTGTACACTTCCCGGTCACATTTTGAAGTAGATTAAACTCTAGTTATTCAGTTATTTAACCACAATAAGTGGTTCAAAAGTTAAAATTCACTTTGCATGAACGGTGGCCGGCCGGCTGCGATCACTGGTGCTGATGAAATGACACCGAGTCTTTGTTACATATTTCTGAGGTGGGGTGAATCTACGTCACTGCCTCATTGTTCAGTTGTTGACAATATCATGTTGTTGACAAAAACAAATTCCTGGCCACTCACGTCATCAAGGCTCGTCGCTTTTATCGCAACAAATGACATACTGTTTTTTGTGATGTTTCGCGTTTTTTGCTATGAATCGGTCCAAATCCTGGCAAATATTATAGAGTCCACTCACGGTATATTCATAAAGGTTATTTAATGTTTGTTTAATTTTGACCAAACTAAGGAATACAATATTTATGGTTTTTTATACCATATTTAGGGTAATTACAAATTGTATCATAATTGTACCATTACAAAACCCCCTCAATGAAAGATTGTGTGTCGAAGCACAAAAACTTTCATTGACCCTTTCATACTTCCTAAAGGGATCAGCCAGGATAGGTCGCCACAACCCCCTTACAATTTTATATAAAAAGAAATAACAACTCACCCTTGGTCTGATGATGATGACTGTACCTACATGACCTTACTGGACTTCTCCTTCGAGATCCCAACACCATAAGGCCACTTAGGCTCTTAACGCCCCTGCTCTGACGCGCTGGCCAGCTCAGGACCGCTGTCATGTCACCAAACACTGAAACAATACATGATAAATATTAAAATAGTGGCTTGGTAAATTACTCTACCCTTAACTGATTTGGTTCCCCTTAGCTAGGTGCTGGTTTGTGCTAATAAGCACTGGGTTTGCTTGATATATGATTAAAATTTAGTTCTAAAAATTCTACTACTAAAAATGTAACTCCCAAGAATTATAAAGAATTTCCTTTCGCAATATTGGCAACCCTGAATTTATAAATTGTTTCGATTTCTATCGATAATATTTATCTCTTTCCATTTTATAATTATAAAGTATAAAAGAAATTATAACAGAAACATATTGATATGTTTGATATAAATAGAAAAATTAAAGTATAATTGAAAATATGAAATTCCAATATAAATCTCCCAAACATGGAGAAAAACACATTATAGAAAAACAAAATAATTAATAAATCTGTATTGTATTATTTATTCATAAATCTTATTGAATTGTTAAATTAAAATTATTATTATTATTATTATTATTAACAGGTAAAATTCCGGCGTTAACAGCTCCATTTATATTTATCCCTTCATACACATTATTCCCATACATCATGTTAAAATTTTATAACATAAATACATAATACATTTTACATAATAATACACATTGATACATTTAATACATTGAAATAATTTATTCATTTTTAATCTTGATTAAGATTTCCACTATAAGATATGCACTAACATTTGCATAATTTATTTGAAGTTGCATTTAAGTTAAAAAATTACAATTGCAGTTAATTCATTAATTAGACATCAATTATTATTTATTATAATTATAAAATTTATTTCAAATTTATTATTAATATTAATATTATTTCATTATTCACTCCTCATTACCTTTGTACTCTGAACTTTTTACGTACCTAACTACCTAACCTTTCATCTTCTAATCATTGTTTAGTCTGGGTAACTCCTATATTCACTATGCCTTTACTTATTATAATCTTACTCACCTTCTTCTAACTGACCACCAATTTTACCTATCATGACACCAATATCTCAATTATAAACACCATTACTAATTTCATTTAAATCCTATGGCACCGCTCGTCTTTGCAATGGGTTGGGTGTTCCCTAACTGGCTATATACATCCATAATATTTTGCCCTTCCAAATAATTCGGCAAACACTGCCTTAAACTACGCTAATACCTGCCACAACACTATTGGTTGGCTACTCCTTATCACCTCACCCCCACTACAGAATTCATCAACAACAAATATATGTTTTACCTTGACTTTATTCACCTTTACTAATAATCACTAACTACTGTGTCCCTAAATATCTAATACTTCTCTTTGTATTATTTACTTCAAAATTCTTAACTATCTAACTCCATTTTCATTAATTAAACTCACCTTTCTTCTATTTAGACCCAGGCTCTATCCCTGTTTAAACATTCTACCTTACTGTAATCATTGACATTTGTCTTATAAAATTCATCTCTCACCTATTCATAACAGTACATCTTTCTTTTCAAATATATATATTCTTACTTAATACATTATTATTCATTAGTAATTACCTTCATTACAATTGAATTAATATTTTAACTTCATTAATAGAAACTTTTATGACAATTAATACCTTACTTCTGTTATAAAGTACAACTTTCTTTTGTACTATAATTTTTTAGTCATAAAGAATGATTACTCTTTAATGGTTATTCCATTATTTAAAAAATATTATTATTAAACATGTTCATTATTAAAATACATAATAATACATACTGGTGTACATAAAATCTACCTGTAATACAACATCAAAATACACAAATACATTGATATATAAATACATATAAAACAATGAAAAATATACACTCCAACTCATTATTTTGTTGTTTATCAAACTCAGTCCATAGCAGTCCAATTCAATATCACTTTTCACATATATATTTAATGTTCATTACACAATTGAAACAGTCTATCCACCATCGTTGAACAACATTCTTATCTTAGGTCTATTTAATTTATTACTTAATAAATAAATTTTATTATTAGAAACATTATATTCATGTTCATTTATAAAACTGTTATCAAACAAATATTTCAAGTCACGATCGATTAGGGTTCCGTTTATCTCAGTAATCTTATATGTCATTAATTGGTTATTTATTTTATAATTATCCTCATAATTTTCTACCACAGGTAAGTACTTAATACCTTTATTCTCTTTATTTATTGTTATTTCAATTTCATCGTTATTATAAGGTAAGTATTCATTATTTTCATCCACCTTGTCTAACCCTAACCTTCCTATCAATTGTCTGTATTTTCTATTTACTTTAAAAAATTTTTATTACTTTCTTTTTCTCACAATATCTCTCTATACTTTCTCTCATAATACATTTCTCTCCATAACACCAAATTACACTCTCTCTCTCTCTCTCTCTCTCCAAATATGCAGGGGTCCCTAACATAAAATTATTGCACCACTTATTAGGTACACAAAAACACCAAGAAACTTTATTTGTAGACCTATCGTCTCCCAAATATAAATTGAAGGAACTCTTGTCCTTATAAAAAATACGTGAAGACTTTTCTTCACCCCCTAACACAACATCAAAAGAAAATTCTACCCCCTGCACTCCTTGTACAAAAATACTTTCTCCAAACTCTCTTTCTGACTCAATACATTCAAACACTTCATTATCACTCATAATACTTTCATTATTATTTTCTAACACCACATTCTTACTACTTGTAATATTCTTACTATCTGTAAATTCATTATTTGAGTTATCATTTTTAATTATGTTATTATTCAGTACTTCGTTTTTCTGGGTACTATTTCCCTTCTGGGTTTCTAATTGATTTAAACTCTCGTCTAGTTTTTTGATTACCTTGTCACATTTCTTAATCAGATTATCATGACCTAATTGAATTTCATTCTTCATCTCATTGAAATTAATTTTAAAACTACTTTGAATCTCTTTAATTTCGTTATTCTGCTCATCTAATTTTTTGTCTAATTTTAATAGTAATTGCATCATTGCATTAGTTTCATCTGGTTTACTATCTGACATAGCTGACATGGATGTAGCGACCTTCTCTGTCTCTACAGATACAGGCGTATTTGCCTCGTCAGTCTGACTAGTTTGAGTTGGTTGGACATCCATTTCACTCATGACTATTTCGTCAGTGAAGCTGACTTTTGCAGTTTTATCTTCATCAGTATTCATGTTTACAATTCATAATACACGCATGCATACAATAAGATAACCCAACTTCGTAAAATTGGGTTATGTTTACGTATTAAAATTTTGGCGTTTATTACCTCAAATAACTTTTTCCCTTCACCTCGTAGGCTTACTCTATATAAAACTATATTATATCGAGTCCCTGTTCCAGAAGCCATCTGTAACTTTAATAAAATATAGCTACATATAGTTATGTCCCTGTTCGGGTGCCATCTGTTATTAATCAAATGTGATATTATTTATATAATTGTATTTAACAGTAATTATAACAGTAATTATTGTTTTGCTATCGGGCGCCATGTTGTGAATTACTAACAGCTGATATTATTTACTTTACGGGCCAAGTTTCGTGTTAAGCGAACGAGGTTGTTGAACAGGAATTGTTATCTGAAATAAATACTCTGTACTCTGAAATGAAATAATAAAACAAAACTTATTATTAACAAACAATTACATAATCATACGCCAAACACGCCTCGGGGCGTAGTCAGACGTATTATGAAATACACAAATACACAAACATATTTAATATTGAATTTTTTAGTTGATCTAAACATCTAATAAACATATAGTAAACAATGGTAATATAAAGATATGTATACGCATAACCCAGCACTTATATTAGTCACTCTCACTCTCACTCTCTCTCTGGTACAATTCTTTTACGAGCTCATTTTGCAAATTTTAAAGACTTGAATTTACTTTGGAAATTTTGTGTTGGTCATTTCTTTGATTGAAAATAGGTTTGAAATATATATAAAAAAAATGTATATGTGTGTTGCTGGAACGTTCTCACCAAAGTTTCGTATAGGCCTTGGTTGCAGTTTCCATGCGGTAAAACTTCGCGTACCGCGAGTTTACCGTGTACACTTCCCGGTCACATTTTGAAGTAGATTAAACTCTAGTTATTCAGTTATTTAACCACAATAAGTGGTTCAAAAGTTAAAATTCACTTTGCATGAACGGTGGCCGGCCGGCTGCGATCACTGGTGCTGATGAAATGACACCGAGTCTTTGTTACATATTTCTGAGGTGGGGTGAATCTACGTCACTGCCTCATTGTTCAGTTGTTGACAATATCATGTTGTTGACAAAAACAAATTCCTGGCCACTCACGTCATCAAGGCTCGTCGCTTTTATCGCAACAAATGACATACTGTTTTTTGTGATGTTTCGCGTTTTTTGCTATGAATCGGTCCAAATCCTGGCAAATATTATAGAGTCCACTCACGGTATATTCATAAAGGTTATTTAATGTTTGTTTAATTTTGACCAAACTAAGGAATACAATATTTATGGTTTTTTATACCATATTTAGGGTAATTACAAATTGTATCATAATTGTACCATTACAAAACCCCCTCAATGAAAGATTGTGTGTCGAAGCACAAAAACTTTCATTGACCCTTTCATACTTCCTAAAGGGATCAGCCAGGATAGGTCGCCACAACCCCCTTACAATTTTATATAAAAAGAAATAACAACTCACCCTTGGTCTGATGATGATGACTGTACCTACATGACCTTACTGGACTTCTCCTTTGAGATCCCAACACCATAAGGCCACTTAGGCTCTTAACGCCCCTGCTCTGACGCGCTGGCCAGCTCAGGACCGCTGTCATGTCACCAAACACTGAAACAATACATGATAAATATTAAAATAGTGGCTTGGTAAATTACTCTACCCTTAACTGATTTGGTTCCCCTTAGCTAGGTGCTGGTTTGTGCTAATAAGCACTGGGTTTGCTTGATATATGATTAAAATTTAGTTCTAAAAATTCTACTACTAAAAATGTAACTCCCAAGAATTATAAAGAATTTCCTTTCGCAATATTGACAACCCTGAATTTATAAATTGTTTCGATTTCTATCGATAATATTTATCTCTTTCCATTTTATAATTATAAAGTATAAAAGAAATTATAACAGAAACATATTGATATGTTTGATATAAATAGAAAAATTAAAGTATAATTGAAAATATGAAATTCCAATATAAATCTCCCAAACATGGAGAAAAACACATTATAGAAAAACAAAATAATTAATAAATCTGTATTGTATTATTTATTCATAAATCTTATTGAATTGTTAAATTAAAATTATTAAAATTATTATTATTATTATTATTATTAACAGGTAAAATTCCGGCGTTAACAGCTCCATTTATATTTATCCCTTCATACACATTATTCCCATACATCATGTTAAAATTTTATAACATAAATACATAATACATTTTACATAATAATACACATTGATACATTTAATACATTGAAATAATTTATTCATTTTTAATCTTGATTAAGATTTGCACTATAAGATATGCACTAACATTTGCATAATTTATTTGAAGTTGCATTTAAGTTAAAAAATTACAATTGCAGTTAATTCATTAATTAGACATCAATTATTATTTATTATAATTATAAAATTTATTTCAAATTTATTATTAATATTAATATTATTTCATTATTCACTCCTCATTACCTTTGTACTCTGAACTTTTTACATACCTAACTACCTAACCTTTCATCTTCTAATCATTGTTTTAGTCTGGGTAACTCCTATATTCACTATGCCTTTACTTATTATAATCTTACTCACCTTCTTCTAACTGACCACCAATTTTACCTATCATGACACCAATATCTCAATTATAAACACCATTACTAATTTCATTTAAATCCTATGGCACCGCTCGTCTTTGCAATGGGTTGGGTGTTCCCTAACTGGCTATATACATCCATAATATTTTGCCCTTCCAAATAATTCGGCAAACACTGCCTTAAACTACGCTAATACCTGCCACAACACTATTGGTTGGCTACTCCTTATCACCTCACCCCCACTACAGAATTCATCAACAACAAATATATGTTTTACCTTGACTTTATTCACCTTTACTAATAATCACTAACTACTGTGTCCCTAAATATCTAATACTTCTCTTTGTATTATTTACTTCAAAATTCTTAACTATCTAACTCCATTTTCAATAATTAAACTCACCTTTCTTCTATTTAGACCCAGGCTCTATCCCTGTTTAAACATTCTACCTTACTGTAATCATTGACATTTGTCTTATAAAATTCATCTCTCACCTATTCATAACAGTACATCTTTCTTTTCAAATATATATATTCTTACTTAATACATTATTATTCATTAGTAATTACCTTCATTACAATTGAATTAATATTTTAACTTCATTAATAGAAACTTTTATGACAATTAATACCTTACTTCTGTTATAAAGTACAACTTTCTTTTGTACTATAATTTTTTAGTCATAAAGAATGATTACTCTTTAATGGTTATTCCATTATTTAAAAAATATTATTATTAAACATGTTCATTATTAAAATACATAATAATACATACTGGTGTACATAAAATCTACCTGTAATACAACATCAAAATACACAAATACATTGATATATAAATACATATAAAACAATGAAAAATATACACTCCAACTCATTATTTTGTTGTTTATCAAACTCAGTCCATAGCAGTCCAATTCAATATCACTTTTCACATATATATTTAATGTTCATTACACAATTGAAACAGTCTATCCACCATCGTTGAACAACATTCTTATCTTAGGTCTATTTAATTTATTACTTAATAAATAAATTTTATTATTAGAAACATTATATTCATGTTCATTTATAAAACTGTTATCAAACAAATATTTCAAGTCACGATCGATTAGGGTTCCGTTTATCTCAGTAATCTTATATGTCATTAATTGGTTATTTATTTTATAATTATCCTCATAATTTTCTACCACAGGTAAGTACTTAATACCTTTATTCTCTTTATTTATTGTTATTTCAATTTCATTGTTATTATAAGGTAAGTATTCATTATTTTCATCCACCTTGTCTAACCCTAACCTTCCTATCAATTGTCTGTATTTTCTATTTACTTTAAAAAATTTTTATTACTTTCTTTTTCTCACAATATCTCTCTATACTTTCTCTCATAATACATTTCTCTCCATAACACCAAATTACACTCTCTCTCTCTCTCTCTCTCCAAATATGCAGGGGTCCCTAACATAAAATTATTGCACCACTTATTAGGTACACAAAAACACCAAGAAACTTTATTTGTAGACCTATCGTCTCCCAAATATAAATTGAAGGAACTCTTGTCCTTATAAAAAATACGTGAAGACTTTTCTTCACCCCCTAACACAACATCAAAAGAAAATTCTACCCCCTGCACTCCTTGTACAAAAATACTTTCTCCAAACTCTCTTTCTGACTCAATACATTCAAACACTTCATTATCACTCATAATACTTTCATTATTATTTTCTAACACCACATTCTTACTACTTGTAATATTCTTACTATCTGTAAATTCATTATTTGAGTTATCATTTTTAATTATGTTATTATTCAGTACTTCGTTTTTCTGGGTACTATTTCCCTTCTGGGTTTCTAATTGATTTAAACTCTCGTCTAGTTTTTTGATTACCTTGTCACATTTCTTAATCAGATTATCATGACCTAATTGAATTTCATTCTTCATCTCATTGAAATTAATTTTAAAACTACTTTGAATCTCTTTAATTTCGTTATTCTGCTCATCTAATTTTTTGTCTAATTTTAATAGTAATTGCATCATTGCATTAGTTTCATCTGGTTTACTATCTGACATAGCTGACATGGATGTAGCGACCTTCTCTGTCTCTACAGATACAGGCGTATTTGCCTCGTCAGTCTGACTAGTTTGAGTTGGTTGGACATCCATTTCACTCATGACTATTTCGTCAGTGAAGCTGACTTTTGCAGTTTTATCTTCATCAGTATTCATGTTTACAATTCATAATACACGCATGCATACAATAAGATAACCCAACTTCGTAAAATTGGGTTATGTTTACGTATTAAAATTTTGGCGTTTATTACCTCAAATAACTTTTTCCCTTCACCTCGTAGGCTTACTCTATATAAAACTATATTATATCGAGTCCCTGTTCCAGAAGCCATCTGTAACTTTAATAAAATATAGCTACATATAGTTATGTCCCTGTTCGGGTGCCATCTGTTATTAATCAAATGTGATATTATTTATATAATTGTATTTAACAGTAATTATAACAGTAATTATTGTTTTGCTATCGGGCGCCATGTTGTGAATTACTAACAGCTGATATTATTTACTTTACGGGCCAAGTTTCGTGTTAAGCGAACGAGGTTGTTGAACAGGAATTGTTATCTGAAATAAATACTCTGTACTCTGAAATGAAATAATAAAACAAAACTTATTATTAACAAACAATTACATAATCATACGCCAAACACGCCTCGGGGCGTAGTCAGACGTATTATGAAATACACAAATACACAAACATATTTAATATTGAATTTTTTAGTTGATCTAAACATCTAATAAACATATAGTAAACAATGGTAATATAAAGATATGTATACGCATAACCCAGCACTTATATTAGTCACTCTCACTCTCACTCTCTCTCTGGTACAATTCTTTTACGAGCTCATTTTGCAAATTTTAAAGACTTGAATTTACTTTGGAAATTTTGTGTTGGTCATTTCTTTGATTGAAAATAGGTTTGAAATATATATAAAAAAAATGTATATGTGTGTTGCTGGAACGTTCTCACCAAAGTTTCGTATAGGCCTTGGTTGCAGTTTCCATGCGGTAAAACTTCGCGTACCGCGAGTTTACCGTGTACACTTCCCGGTCACATTTTGAAGTAGATTAAACTCTAGTTATTCAGTTATTTAACCACAATAAGTGGTTCAAAAGTTAAAATTCACTTTGCATGAACGGTGGCTGCGATCACTGGTGCTGATGAAATGACACCGAGTCTTTGTTACATATTTCTGAGGTGGGGTGAATCTACGTCACTGCCTCATTGTTCAGTTGTTGACAATATCATGTTGTTGACAAAAACAAATTCCTGGCCACTCACGTCATCAAGGCTCGTCGCTTTTATCGCAACAAATGACATACTGTTTTTTGTGATGTTTCGCGTTTTTTGCTATGAATCGGTCCAAATCCTGGAAAATATTATAGAGTCCACTCACGGTATATTCATAAAGGTTATTTAATGTTTGTTTAATTTTGACCAAACTAAGGAATACAATATTTATGGTTTTTTATACCATATTTAGGGTAATTACAAATTGTATCATAATTGTACCATTACAAAACCCCCTCAATGAAAGATTGTGTGTCGAAGCACAAAAACTTTCATTGACCCTTTCATACTTCCTAAAGGGATCAGCCAGGATAGGTCGCCACAACCCCCTTACAATTTTATATAAAAAGAAATAACAACTCACCCTTGGTCTGATGATGATGACTGTACCTACATGACCTTACTGGACTTCTCCTTCGAGATCCCAACACCATAAGGCCACTTAGTCTCTTAACGCCCCTGCTCTGACGCGCTGGCCAGCTCAGGACCGCTGTCATGTCACCAAACACTGAAACAATACATGATAAATATTAAAATAGTGGCTTGGTAAATTACTCTACCCTTAACTGATTTGGTTCCCCTTAGCTAGGTGCTGGTTTGTGCTAATAAGCACTGGGTTTGCTTGATATATGATTAAAATTTAGTTCTAAAAATTCTACTACTAAAAATGTAACTCCCAAGAATTATAAAGAATTTCCTTTCGCAATATTGACAACCCTGAATTTATAAATTGTTTCGATTTCTATCGATAATATTTATCTCTTTCCATTTTATAATTATAAAGTATAAAAGAAATTATAACAGAAACATATTAATATGTTTGATATAAATAGAAAAATTAAAGTATAATTGAAAATATGAAATTCCAATATAAATCTCCCAAACATGGAGAAAAACACATTATAGAAAAACAAAATAATTAATAAATCTGTATTGTATTATTTATTCATAAATCTTATTGAATTGTTAAATTAAAATTATTAAAATTATTATTATTATTATTATTATTATTATTAACAGGTAAAATTCCGGCGTTAACAGCTCCATTTATATTTATCCCTTCATACACATTATTCCCATACATCATGTTAAAATTTTATAACATAAATACATAATACATTTTACATAATAATACACATTGATACATTTAATACATTGAAATAATTTATTCATTTTTAATCTTGATTAAGATTTGCACTATAAGATATGCACTAACATTTGCATAATTTATTTGAAGTTGCATTTAAGTTAAAAAATTACAGTTGCAGTTAATTCATTAATTAGACATCAATTATTATTTATTATAATTATAAAATTTATTTCAAATTTATTATTAATATTAATATTATTTCATTATTCACTCCTCATTACCTTTGTACTCTGAACTTTTTACGTACCTAACTACCTAACCTTTCATCTTCTAATCATTGTTTAGTCTGGGTAACTCCTATATTCACTATGCCTTTACTTATTATAATCTTACTCACCTTCTTCTAACTGACCACCAATTTTACCTATCATGACACCAATATCTCAATTATAAACACCATTACTAATTTCATTTAAATCCTATGGCACCGCTCGTCTTTGCAATGGGTTGGGTGTTCCCTAACTGGCTATATACATCCATAATATTTTGCCCTTCCAAATAATTCGGCAAACACTGCCTTAAACTACGCTAATACCTGCCACAACACTATTGGTTGGCTACTCCTTATCACCTCACCCCCACTACAGAATTCATCAACAACAAATATATGTTTTACCTTGACTTTATTCACCTTTACTAATAATCACTAACTACTGTGTCCCTAAATATCTAATACTTCTCTTTGTATTATTTACTTCAAAATTCTTAACTATCTAACTCCATTTTCATTAATTAAACTCACCTTTCTTCTATTTAGACCCAGGCTCTATCCCTGTTTAAACATTCTACCTTACTGTAATCATTGACATTTGTCTTATAAAATTCATCTCTCACCTATTCATAACAGTACATCTTTCTTTTCAAATATATATATTCTTACTTAATACATTATTATTCATTAGTAATTACCTTCATTACAATTGAATTAATATTTTAACTTCATTAATAGAAACTTTTATGACAATTAATACCTTACTTCTGTTATAAAGTACAACTTTCTTTTGTACTATAATTTTTTAGTCATAAAGAATGATTACTCTTTAATGGTTATTCCATTATTTAAAAAATATTATTATTAAACATGTTCATTATTAAAATACATAATAATACATACTGGTGTACATAAAATCTACCTGTAATACAACATCAAAATACACAAATACATTGATATATAAATACATATAAAACAATGAAAAATATACACTCCAACTCATTATTTTGTTGTTTATCAAACTCAGTCCATAGCAGTCCAATTCAATATCACTTTTCACATATATATTTAATGTTCATTACACAATTGAAACAGTCTATCCACCATCGTTGAACAACATTCTTATCTTAGGTCTATTTAATTTATTACTTAATAAATAAATTTTATTATTAGAAACATTATATTCATGTTCATTTATAAAACTGTTATCAAACAAATATTTCAAGTCACGATCGATTAGGGTTCCGTTTATCTCAGTAATCTTATATGTCATTAATTGGTTATTTATTTTATAATTATCCTCATAATTTTCTACCACAGGTAAGTACTTAATACCTTTATTCTCTTTATTTATTGTTATTTCAATTTCATTGTTATTATAAGGTAAGTATTCATTATTTTCATCCACCTTGTCTAACCCTAACCTTCCTATCAATTGTCTGTATTTTCTATTTACTTTAAAAAATTTTTATTACTTTCTTTTTCTCACAATATCTCTCTATACTTTCTCTCATAATACATTTCTCTCCATAACACCAAATTACACTCTCTCTCTCTCTCTCTCTCTCCAAATATGCAGGGGTCCCTAACATAAAATTATTGCACCACTTATTAGGTACACAAAAACACCAAGAAACTTTATTTGTAGACCTATCGTCTCCCAAATATAAATTGAAGGAACTCTTGTCCTTATAAAAAATACGTGAAGACTTTTCTTCACCCCCTAACACAACATCAAAAGAAAATTCTACCCCCTGCACTCCTTGTACAAAAATACTTTCTCCAAACTCTCTTTCTGACTCAATACATTCAAACACTTCATTATCACTCATAATACTTTCATTATTATTTTCTAACACCACATTCTTACTACTTGTAATATTCTTACTATCTGTAAATTCATTATTTGAGTTATCATTTTTAATTATGTTATTATTCAGTACTTCGTTTTTCTGGGTACTATTTCCCTTCTGGGTTTCTAATTGATTTAAACTCTCGTCTAGTTTTTTGATTACCTTGTCACATTTCTTAATCAGATTATCATGACCTAATTGAATTTCATTCTTCATCTCATTGAAATTAATTTTAAAACTACTTTGAATCTCTTTAATTTCGTTATTCTGCTCATCTAATTTTTTGTCTAATTTTAATAGTAATTGCATCATTGCATTAGTTTCATCTGGTTTACTATCTGACATAGCTGACATGGATGTAGCGACCTTCTCTGTCTCTACAGATACAGGCGTATTTGCCTCGTCAGTCTGACTAGTTTGAGTTGGTTGGACATCCATTTCACTCATGACTATTTCGTCAGTGAAGCTGACTTTTGCAGTTTTATCTTCATCAGTATTCATGTTTACAATTCATAATACACGCATGCATACAATAAGATAACCCAACTTCGTAAAATTGGGTTATGTTTACGTATTAAAATTTTGGCGTTTATTACCTCAAATAACTTTTTCCCTTCACCTCGTAGGCTTACTCTATATAAAACTATATTATATCGAGTCCCTGTTCCAGAAGCCATCTGTAACTTTAATAAAATATAGCTACATATAGTTATGTCCCTGTTCGGATGCCATCTGTTATTAATCAAATGTGATATTATTTATATAATTGTATTTAACAGTAATTATAACAGTAATTATTGTTTTGCTATCGGGCGCCATGTTGTGAATTACTAACAGCTGATATTATTTACTTTACGGGCCAAGTTTCGTGTTAAGCGAACGAGGTTGTTGAACAGGAATTGTTATCTGAAATAAATACTCTGTACTCTGAAATGAAATAATAAAACAAAACTTATTATTAACAAACAATTACATAATCATACGCCAAACACGCCTCGGGGCGTAGTCAGACGTATTATGAAATACACAAATACACAAACATATTTAATATTGAATTTTTTAGTTGATCTAAACATCTAATAAACATATAGTAAACAATGGTAATATAAAGATATGTATACGCATAACCCAGCACTTATATTAGTCACTCTCACTCTCACTCTCTCTCTGGTACAATTCTTTTACGAGCTCATTTTGCAAATTTTAAAGACTTGAATTTACTTTGGAAATTTTGTGTTGGTCATTTCTTTGATTGAAAATAGGTTTGAAATATATATAAAAAAAATGTATATGTGTGTTGCTGGAACGTTCTCACCAAAGTTTCGTATAGGCCTTGGTTGCAGTTTCCATGCGGTAAAACTTCGCGTACCGCGAGTTTACCGTGTACACTTCCCGGTCACATTTTGAAGTAGATTAAACTCTAGTTATTCAGTTATTTAACCACAATAAGTGGTTCAAAAGTTAAAATTCACTTTGCATGAACGGTGGCTGCGATCACTGGTGCTGATGAAATGACACCGAGTCTTTGTTACATATTTCTGAGGTGGGGTGAATCTACGTCACTGCCTCATTGTTCAGTTGTTGACAATATCATGTTGTTGACAAAAACAAATTCCTGGCCACTCACGTCATCAAGGCTCGTCGCTTTTATCGCAACAAATGACATACTGTTTTTTGTGATGTTTCGCGTTTTTTGCTATGAATCGGTCCAAATCCTGGCAAATATTATAGAGTCCACTCACGGTATATTCATAAAGGTTATTTAATGTTTGTTTAATTTTGACCAAACTAAGGAATACAATATTTATGGTTTTTTATACCATATTTAGGGTAATTACAAATTGTATCATAATTGTACCATTACAAAACCCCCTCAATGAAAGATTGTGTGTCGAAGCACAAAAACTTTCATTGACCCTTTCATACTTCCTAAAGGGATCAGCCAGGATAGGTCGCCACAACCCCCTTACAATTTTATATAAAAAGAAATAACAACTCACCCTTGGTCTGATGATGATGACTGTACCTACATGACCTTACTGGACTTCTCCTTCGAGATCCCAACACCATAAGGCCACTTAGGCTCTTAACGCCCCTGCTCTGACGCGCTGGCCAGCTCAGGACCGCTGTCATGTCACCAAACACTGAAACAATACATGATAAATATTAAAATAGTGGCTTGGTAAATTACTCTACCCTTAACTGATTTGGTTCCCCTTAGCTAGGTGCTGGTTTGTGCTAATAAGCACTGGGTTTGCTTGATATATGATTAAAATTTAGTTCTAAAAATTCTACTACTAAAAATGTAACTCCCAAGAATTATAAAGAATTTCCTTTCGCAATATTGACAACCCTGAATTTATAAATTGTTTCGATTTCTATCGATAATATTTATCTCTTTCCATTTTATAATTATAAAGTATAAAAGAAATTATAACAGAAACATATTGATATGTTTGATATAAATAGAAAAATTAAAGTATAATTGAAAATATGAAATTCCAATATAAATCTCCCAAACATGGAGAAAAACACATTATAGAAAAACAAAATAATTAATAAATCTGTATTGTATTATTTATTCATAAATCTTATTGAATTGTTAAATTAAAATTATTAAAATTATTATTATTATTATTATTATTAACAGGTAAAATTCCGGCGTTAACAGCTCCATTTATATTTATCCCTTCATACACATTATTCCCATACATCATGTTAAAATTTTATAACATAAATACATAATACATTTTACATAATAATACACATTGATACATTTAATACATTGAAATAATTTATTCATTTTTAATCTTGATTAAGATTTGCACTATAAGATATGCACTAACATTTGCATAATTTATTTGAAGTTGCATTTAAGTTAAAAAATTACAATTGCAGTTAATTCATTAATTAGACATCAATTATTATTTATTATAATTATAAAATTTATTTCAAATTTATTATTAATATTAATATTATTTCATTATTCACTCCTCATTACCTTTGTACTCTGAACTTTTTACGTACCTAACTACCTAACCTTTCATCTTCTAATCATTGTTTAGTCTGGGTAACTCCTATATTCACTATGCCTTTACTTATTATAATCTTACTCACCTTCTTCTAACTGACCACCAATTTTACCTATCATGACACCAATATCTCAATTATAAACACCATTACTAATTTCATTTAAATCCTATGGCACCGCTCGTCTTTGCAATGGGTTGGGTGTTCCCTAACTGGCTATATACATCCATAATATTTTGCCCTTCCAAATAATTCGGCAAGCACTGCCTTAAACTACGCTAATACCTGCCACAACACTATTGGTTGGCTACTCCTTATCACCTCACCCCCACTACAGAATTCATCAACAACAAATATATGTTTTACCTTGACTTTATTCACCTTTACTAATAATCACTAACTACTGTGTCCCTAAATATCTAATACTTCTCTTTGTATTATTTACTTCAAAATTCTTAACTATCTAACTCCATTTTCATTAATTAAACTCACCTTTCTTCTATTTAGACCCAGCCTCTATCCCTGTTTAAACATTCTACCTTACTGTAATCATTGACATTTGTCTTATAAAATTCATCTCTCACCTATTCATAACAGTACATCTTTCTTTTCAAATATATATATTCTTACTTAATACATTATTATTCATTAGTAATTACCTTCATTACAATTGAATTAATATTTTAACTTCATTAATAGAAACTTTTATGACAATTAATACCTTACTTCTGTTATAAAGTACAACTTTCTTTTGTACTATAATTTTTTAGTCATAAAGAATGATTACTCTTTAATGGTTATTCCATTATTTAAAAAATATTATTATTAAACATGTTCATTATTAAAATACATAATAATACATACTGGTGTACATAAAATCTACCTGTAATACAACATCA
Source organism: Magicicada septendecula (assembly GCA_034769895.1). NCBI lineage: Eukaryota > Metazoa > Arthropoda > Insecta > Hemiptera > Cicadidae > Magicicada > Magicicada septendecula. The sequence continues at coordinate 258,334,436 of CM068368.1, read as the reverse complement.
AAATACACAAATACATTGATATATAAATACATATAAAACAATGAAAAATATACACTCCAACTCATTATTTTGTTGTTTATCAAACTCAGTCCATAGCAGTCCAATTCAATATCACTTTTCACATATATATTTAATGTTCATTACACAATTGAAACAGTCTATCCACCATCGTTGAACAACATTCTTATCTTAGGTCTATTTAATTTATTACTTAATAAATAAATTTTATTATTAGAAACATTATATTCATGTTCATTTATAAAACTGTTATCAAACAAATATTTCAAGTCACGATCGATTAGGGTTCCGTTTATCTCAGTAATCTTATATGTCATTAATTGGTTATTTATTTTATAATTATCCTCATAATTTTCTACCACAGGTAAGTACTTAATACCTTTATTCTCTTTATTTATTGTTATTTCAATTTCATCGTTATTATAAGGTAAGTATTCATTATTTTCATCCACCTTGTCTAACCCTAACCTTCCTATCAATTGTCTGTATTTTCTATTTACTTTAAAAAATTTTTATTACTTTCTTTTTCTCACAATATCTCTCTATACTTTCTCTCATAATACATTTCTCTCCATAACACCAAATTACACTCTCTCTCTCTCTCTCTCTCCAAATATGCAGGGGTCCCTAACATAAAATTATTGCACCACTTATTAGGTACACAAAAACACCAAGAAACTTTATTTGTAGACCTATCGTCTCCCAAATATAAATTGAAGGAACTCTTGTCCTTATAAAAAATACGTGAAGACTTTTCTTCACCCCCTAACACAACATCAAAAGAAAATTCTACCCCCTGCACTCCTTGTACAAAAATACTTTCTCCAAACTCTCTTTCTGACTCAATACATTCAAACACTTCATTATCACTCATAATACTTTCATTATTATTTTCTAACACCACATTCTTACTACTTGTAATATTCTTACTATCTGTAAATTCATTATTTGAGTTATCATTTTTAATTATGTTATTATTCAGTACTTCGTTTTTCTGGGTACTATTTCCCTTCTGGGTTTCTAATTGATTTAAACTCTCGTCTAGTTTTTTGATTACCTTGTCACATTTCTTAATCAGATTATCATGACCTAATTGAATTTCATTCTTCATCTCATTGAAATTAATTTTAAAACTACTTTGAATCTCTTTAATTTCGTTATTCTGCTCATCTAATTTTTTGTCTAATTTTAATAGTAATTGCATCATTGCATTAGTTTCATCTGGTTTACTATCTGACATAGCTGACATGGATGTAGCGACCTTCTCTGTCTCTACAGATACAGGCGTATTTGCCTCGTCAGTCTGACTAGTTTGAGTTGGTTGGACATCCATTTCACTCATGATTATTTCGTCAGTGAAGCTGACTTTTGCAGTTTTATCTTCATCAGTATTCATGTTTACAATTCATAATACACGCATGCATACAATAAGATAACCCAACTTCGTAAAATTGGGTTATGTTTACGTATTAAAATTTTGGCGTTTATTACCTCAAATAACTTTTTCCCTTCACCTCGTAGGCTTACTCTATATAAAACTATATTATATCGAGTCCCTGTTCCAGAAGCCATCTGTAACTTTAATAAAATATAGCTACATATAGTTATGTCCCTGTTCGGGTGCCATCTGTTATTAATCAAATGTGATATTATTTATATAATTGTATTTAACAGTAATTATAACAGTAATTATTGTTTTGCTATCGGGCGCCATGTTGTGAATTACTAACAGCTGATATTATTTACTTTACGGGCCAAGTTTCGTGTTAAGCGAACGAGGTTGTTGAACAGGAATTGTTATCTGAAATAAATACTCTGTACTCTGAAATGAAATAATAAAACAAAACTTATTATTAACAAACAATTACATAATCATACGCCAAACACGCCTCGGGGCGTAGTCAGACGTATTATGAAATACACAAATACACAAACATATTTAATATTGAATTTTTTAGTTGATCTAAACATCTAATAAACATATAGTAAACAATGGTAATATAAAGATATGTATACGCATAACCCAGCACTTATATTAGTCACTCTCACTCTCACTCTCTCTCTGGTACAATTCTTTTACGAGCTCATTTTGCAAATTTTAAAGACTTGAATTTACTTTGGAAATTTTGTGTTGGTCATTTCTTTGATTGAAAATATGTTTGAAATATATATAAAAAAAATGTATATGTGTGTTGCTGGAACGTTCTCACCAAAGTTTCGTATAGGCCTTGGTTGCAGTTTCCATGCGGTAAAACTTCGCGTACCGCGAGTTTACCGTGTACACTTCCCGGTCACATTTTGAAGTAGATTAAACTCTAGTTATTCAGTTATTTAACCACAATAAGTGGTTCAAAAGTTAAAATTCACTTTGCATGAACGGTGGCTGCGATCACTGGTGCTGATGAAATGACACCGAGTCTTTGTTACATATTTCTGAGGTGGGGTGAATCTACGTCACTGCCTCATTGTTCAGTTGTTGACAATATCATGTTGTTGACAAAAACAAATTCCTGGCCACTCACGTCATCAAGGCTCGTCGCTTTTATCGCAACAAATGACATACTGTTTTTTGTGATGTTTCGCGTTTTTTGCTATGAATCGGTCCAAATCCTGGCAAATATTATAGAGTCCACTCACGGTATATTCATAAAGGTTATTTAATGTTTGTTTAATTTTGACCAAACTAAGGAATACAATATTTATGGTTTTTTATACCATATTTAGGGTAATTACAAATTGTATCATAATTGTACCATTACAAAACCCCCTCAATGAAAGATTGTGTGTCGAAGCACAAAAACTTTCATTGACCCTTTCATACTTCCTAAAGGGATCAGCCAGGATAGGTCGCCACAACCCCCTTACAATTTTATATAAAAAGAAATAACAACTCACCCTTGGTCTGATGATGATGACTGTACCTACATGACCTTACTGGACTTCTCCTTCGAGATCCCAACACCATAAGGCCACTTAGGCTCTTAACGCCCCTGCTCTGACGCGCTGGCCAGCTCAGGACCGCTGTCATGTCACCAAACACTGAAACAATACATGATAAATATTAAAATAGTGGCTTGGTAAATTACTCTACCCTTAACTGATTTGGTTCCCCTTAGCTAGGTGCTGGTTTGTGCTAATAAGCACTGGGTTTGCTTGATATATGATTAAAATTTAGTTCTAAAAATTCTACTACTAAAAATGTAACTCCCAAGAATTATAAAGAATTTCCTTTCGCAATATTGACAACCCTGAATTTATAAATTGTTTCGATTTCTATCGATAATATTTATCTCTTTCCATTTTATAATTATAAAGTATAAAAGAAATTATAACAGAAACATATTGATATGTTTGATATAAATAGAAAAATTAAAGTATAATTGAAAATATGAAATTCCAATATAAATCTCCCAAACATGGAGAAAAACACATTATAGAAAAACAAAATAATTAATAAATCTGTATTGTATTATTTATTCATAAATCTTATTGAATTGTTAAATTAAAATTATTAAAATTATTATTATTATTATTATTATTAACAGGTAAAATTCCGGCGTTAACAGCTCCATTTTATATTTATCCCTTCATACACATTATTCCCATACATCATGTTAAAATTTTATAACATAAATACATAATACATTTTACATAATAATACACATTGATACATTTAATACATTGAAATAATTTATTCATTTTTAATCTTGATTAAGATTTGCACTATAAGATATGCACTAACATTTGCATAATTTATTTGAAGTTGCATTTAAGATAAAAAATTACAATTGCAGTTAATTCATTAATTAGACATCAATTATTATTTATTATAATTATAAAATTTATTTCAAATTTATTATTAATATTAATATTATTTCATTATTCACTCCTCATTACCTTTGTACTCTGAACTTTTTACGTACCTAACTACCTAACCTTTCATCTTCTAATCATTGTTTAGTCTGGGTAACTCCTATATTCACTATGCCTTTACTTATTATAATCTTACTCACCTTCTTCTAACTGACCACCAATTTTACCTATCATGACACCAATATCTCAATTATAAACACCATTACTAATTTCATTTAAATCCTATGGCACCGCTCGTCTTTGCAATGGGTTGGGTGTTCCCTAACTGGCTATATACATCCATAATATTTTGCCCTTCCAAATAATTCGGCAAACACTCCCTTAAACTACGCTAATACCTGCCACAACACTATTGGTTGGCTACTCCTTATCACCTCACCCCCACTACAGAATTCATCAACAACAAATATATGTTTTACCTTGACTTTATTCACCTTTACTAATAATCACTAACTACTGTGTCCCTAAATATCTAATACTTCTCTTTGTATTATTTACTTCAAAATTCTTAACTATCTAACTCCATTTTCATTAATTAAACTCACCTTTCTTCTATTTAGACCCAGGCTCTATCCCTGTTTAAACATTCTACCTTACTGTAATCATTGACATTTGTCTTATAAAATTCATCTCTCACCTATTCATAACAGTACATCTTTCTTTTCAAATATATATATTCTTACTTAATACATTATTATTCATTAGTAATTACCTTCATTACAATTGAATTAATATTTTAACTTCATTAATAGAAACTTTTATGACAATTAATACCTTACTTCTGTTATAAAGTACAACTTTCTTTTGTACTATAATTTTTTAGTCATAAAGAATGATTACTCTTTAATGGTTATTCCATTATTTAAAAAATATTATTATTAAACATGTTCATTATTAAAATACATAATAATACATACTGGTGTACATAAAATCTACCTGTAATACAACATCAAAATACACAAATACATTGATATATAAATACATATAAAACAATGAAAAATATACACTCCAACTCATTATTTTGTTGTTTATCAAACTCAGTCCATAGCAGTCCAATTCAATATCACTTTTCACATATATATTTAATGTTCATTACACAATTGAAACAGTCTATCCACCATCGTTGAACAACATTCTTATCTTAGGTCTATTTAATTTATTACTTAATAAATAAATTTTATTATTAGAAACATTATATTCATGTTCATTTATAAAACTGTTATCAAACAAATATTTCAAGTCACGATCGATTAGGGTTCCGTTTATCTCAGTAATCTTATATGTCATTAATTGGTTATTTATTTTATAATTATCCTCATAATTTTCTACCACAGGTAAGTACTTAATACCTTTATTCTCTTTATTTATTGTTATTTCAATTTCATCGTTATTATAAGGTAAGTATTCATTATTTTCACCCACCTTGTCTAACCCTAACCTTCCTATCAATTGTCTGTATTTTCTATTTACTTTAAAAAATTTTTATTACTTTCTTTTTCTCACAATATCTCTCTATACTTTCTCTCATAATACATTTCTCTCCATAACACCAAATTACACTCTCTCTCTCTCTCTCTCTCTCCAAATATGCAGGGGTCCCTAACATAAAATTATTGCACCACTTATTAGGTACACAAAAACACCAAGAAACTTTATTTGTAGACCTATCGTCTCCCAAATATAAATTGAAGGAACTCTTGTCCTTATAAAAAATACGTGAAGACTTTTCTTCACCCCCTAACACAACATCAAAAGAAAATTCTACCCCCTGCACTCCTTGTACAAAAATACTTTCTCCAAACTCTCTTTCTGACTCAATACATTCAAACACTTCATTATCACTCATAATACTTTCATTATTATTTTCTAACACCACATTCTTACTACTTGTAATATTCTTACTATCTGTAAATTCATTATTTGAGTTATCATTTTTAATTATGTTATTATTCAGTACTTCGTTTTTCTGGGTACTATTTCCCTTCTGGGTTTCTAATTGATTTAAACTCTCGTCTAGTTTTTTGATTACCTTGTCACATTTCTTAATCAGATTATCATGACCTAATTGAATTTCATTCTTCATCTCATTGAAATTAATTTTAAAACTACTTTGAATCTCTTTAATTTCGTTATTCTGCTCATCTAATTTTTTGTCTAATTTTAATAGTAATTGCATCATTGCATTAGTTTCATCTGGTTTACTATCTGACATAGCTGACATGGATGTAGCGACCTTCTCTGTCTCTACAGATACAGGCGTATTTGCCTCGTCAGTCTGACTAGTTTGAGTTGGTTGGACATCCATTTCACTCATGACTATTTCGTCAGTGAAGCTGACTTTTGCAGTTTTATCTTCATCAGTATTCATGTTTACAATTCATAATACACGCATGCATACAATAAGATAACCCAACTTCGTAAAATTGGGTTATGTTTACGTATTAAAATTTTGGCGTTTATTACTTCAAATAACTTTTTCCCTTCACCTCGTAGGCTTACTCTATATAAAACTATATTATATCGAGTCCCTGTTCCAGAAGCCATCTGTAACTTTAATAAAATATAGCTACATATAGTTATGTCCCTGTTCGGGTGCCATCTGTTATTAATCAAATGTGATATTATTTATATAATTGTATTTAACAGTAATTATAACAGTAATTATTGTTTTGCTATCGGGCGCCATGTTGTGAATTACTAACAGCTGATATTATTTACTTTACGGGCCAAGTTTCGTGTTAAGCGAACGAGGTTGTTGAACAGGAATTGTTATCTGAAATAAATACTCTGTATTCTGAAATGAAATAATAAAACAAAACTTATTATTAACAAACAATTACATAATCATACGCCAAACACGCCTCGGGGCGTAGTCAGACGTATTATGAAATACACAAATACACAAACATATTTAATATTGAATTTTTTAGTTGATCTAAACATCTAATAAACATATAGTAAACAATGGTAATATAAAGATATGTATACGCATAACCCAGCACTTATATTAGTCACTCTCACTCTCACTCTCTCTCTGGTACAATTCTTTTACGAGCTCATTTTGCAAATTTTAAAGACTTGAATTTACTTTGGAAATTTTGTGTTGGTCATTTCTTTGATTGAAAATAGGTTTGAAATATATATAAAAAAAATGTATATGTGTGTTGCTGGAACGTTCTCACCAAAGTTTCGTATAGGCCTTGGTTGCAGTTTCCATGCGGTAAAACTTCGCGTACCGCGAGATTACCGTGTACACTTCCCGGTCACATTTTGAAGTAGATTAAACTCTAGTTATTCAGTTATTTAACCACAATAAGTGGTTCAAAAGTTAAAATTCACTTTGCATGAACGGTGGCCGGCCGGCTGCGATCACTGGTGCTGATGAAATGACACCGAGTCTTTGTTACATATTTCTGAGGTGGGGTGAATCTACGTCACTGCCTCATTGTTCAGTTGTTGACAATATCATGTTGTTGACAAAAACAAATTCCTGGCCACTCACGTCATCAAGGCTCGTCGCTTTTATCGCAACAAATGACATACTGTTTTTTGTGATGTTTCGCGTTTTTTGCTATGAATCGGTCCAAATCCTGGCAAATATTATAGAGTCCACTCACGGTATATTCATAAAGGTTATTTAATGTTTGTTTAATTTTGACCAAACTAAGGAATACAATATTTATGGTTTTTTATACCATATTTAGGGTAATTACAAATTGTATCATAATTGTACCATTACAAAACCCCCTCAATGAAAGATTGTGTGTCGAAGCACAAAAACTTTCATTGACCCTTTCATACTTCCTAAAGGGATCAGCCAGGATAGGTCGCCACAACCCCCTTACAATTTTATATAAAAAGAAATAACAACTCACCCTTGGTCTGATGATGATGACTGTACCTACATGACCTTACTGGACTTCTCCTTCGAGATCCCAACACCATAAGGCCACTTAGTCTCTTAACGCCCCTGCTCTGACGCGCTGGCCAGCTCAGGACCGCTGTCATGTCACCAAACACTGAAACAATACATGATAAATATTAAAATAGTGGCTTGGTAAATTACTCTACCCTTAACTGATTTGGTTCCCCTTAGCTAGGTGCTGGTTTGTGCTAATAAGCACTGGGTTTGCTTGATATATGATTAAAATTTAGTTCTAAAAATTCTACTACTAAAAATGTAACTCCCAAGAATTATAAAGAATTTCCTTTCGCAATATTGACAACCCTGAATTTATAAATTGTTTCGATTTCTATCGATAATATTTATCTCTTTCCATTTTATAATTATAAAGTATAAAAGAAATTATAACAGAAACATATTAATATGTTTGATATAAATAGAAAAATTAAAGTATAATTGAAAATATGAAATTCCAATATAAATCTCCCAAACATGGAGAAAAACACATTATAGAAAAACAAAATAATTAATAAATCTGTATTGTATTATTTATTCATAAATCTTATTGAATTGTTAAATTAAAATTATTAAAATTATTATTATTATTATTATTATTAACAGGTAAAATTCCGGCGTTAACAGCTCCATTTATATTTATCCCTTCATACACATTATTCCCATACATCATGTTAAAATTTTATAACATAAATACATAATACATTTTACATAATAATACACATTGATACATTTAATACATTGAAATAATTTATTCATTTTTAATCTTGATTAAGATTTGCACTATAAGATATGCACTAACATTTGCATAATTTATTTGAAGTTGCATTTAAGTTAAAAAATTACAATTGCAGTTAATTCATTAATTAGACATCAATTATTATTTATTATAATTATAAAATTTATTTCAAATTTATTATTAATATTAATATTATTTCATTATTCACTCCTCATTACCTTTGTACTCTGAACTTTTTACGTACCTAACTACCTAACCTTTCATCTTCTAATCATTGTTTAGTCTGGGTAACTCCTATATTCACTATGCCTTTACTTATTATAATCTTACTCACCTTCTTCTAACTGACCACCAATTTTACCTATCATGACACCAATATCTCAATTATAAACACCATTACTAATTTCATTTAAATCCTATGGCACCGCTCGTCTTTGCAATGGGTTGGGTGTTCCCTAACTGGCTATATACATCCATAATATTTTGCCCTTCCAAATAATTCGGCAAGCACTGCCTTAAACTACGCTAATACCTGCCACAACACTATTGGTTGGCTACTCCTTATCACCTCACCCCCACTACAGAATTCATCAACAACAAATATATGTTTTACCTTGACTTTATTCACCTTTACTAATAATCACTAACTACTGTGTCCCTAAATATCTAATACTTCTCTTTGTATTATTTACTTCAAAATTCTTAACTATCTAACTCCATTTTCATTAATTAAACTCACCTTTCTTCTATTTAGACCCAGGCTCTATCCCTGTTTAAACATTCTACCTTACTGTAATCATTGACATTTGTCTTATAAAATTCATCTCTCACCTATTCATAACAGTACATCTTTCTTTTCAAATATATATATTCTTACTTAATACATTATTATTCATTAGTAATTACCTTCATTACAATTGAATTAATATTTTAACTTAATTAATAGAAACTTTTATGACAATTAATACCTTACTTCTGTTATAAAGTACAACTTTCTTTTGTACTATAATTTTTTAGTCATAAAGAATGATTACTCTTTAATGGTTATTCCATTATTTAAAAAATATTATTATTAAACATGTTCATTATTAAAATACATAATAATACATACTGGTGTACATAAAATCTACCTGTAATACAACATCAAAATACACAAATACATTGATATATAAATACATATAAAACAATGAAAAATATACACTCCAACTCATTATTTTGTTGTTTATCAAACTCAGTCCATAGCAGTCCAATTCAATATCACTTTTCACATATATATTTAATGTTCATTACACAATTGAAACAGTCTATCCACCATCGTTGAACAACATTCTTATCTTAGGTCTATTTAATTTATTACTTAATAAATAAATTTTATTATTAGAAACATTATATTCATGTTCATTTATAAAACTGTTATCAAACAAATATTTCAAGTCACGATCGATTAGGGTTCCGTTTATCTCAGTAATCTTATATGTCATTAATTGGTTATTTATTTTATAATTATCCTCATAATTTTCTACCACAGGTAAGTACTTAATACCTTTATTCTCTTTATTTATTGTTATTTCAATTTCATCGTTATTATAAGGTAAGTATTCATTATTTTCACCCACCTTGTCTAACCCTAACCTTCCTATCAATTGTCTGTATTTTCTATTTACTTTAAAAAATTTTTATTACTTTCTTTTTCTCACAATATCTCTCTATACTTTCTCTCATAATACATTTCTCTCCATAACACCAAATTACACTCTCTCTCTCTCTCTCTCTCCAAATATGCAGGGGTCCCTAACATAAAATTATTGCACCACTTATTAGGTACACAAAAACACCAAGAAACTTTATTTGTAGACCTATCGTCTCCCAAATATAAATTGAAGGAACTCTTGTCCTTATAAAAAATACGTGAAGACTTTTCTTCACCCCCTAACACAACATCAAAAGAAAATTCTACCCCCTGCACTCCTTGTACAAAAATACTTTCTCCAAACTCTCTTTCTGACTCAATACATTCAAACACTTCATTATCACTCATAATACTTTCATTATTATTTTCTAACACCACATTCTTACTACTTGTAATATTCTTACTATCTGTAAATTCATTATTTGAGTTATCATTTTTAATTATGTTATTATTCAGTACTTCGTTTTTCTGGGTACTATTTCCCTTCTGGGTTTCTAATTGATTTAAACTCTCGTCTAGTTTTTTGATTACCTTGTCACATTTCTTAATCAGATTATCATGACCTAATTGAATTTCATTCTTCATCTCATTGAAATTAATTTTAAAACTACTTTGAATCTCTTTAATTTCGTTATTCTGCTCATCTAATTTTTTGTCTAATTTTAATAGTAATTGCATCATTGCATTAGTTTCATCTGGTTTACTATCTGACATAGCTGACATGGATGTAGCGACCTTCTCTGTCTCTACAGATACAGGCGTATTTGCCTCGTCAGTCTGACTAGTTTGAGTTGGTTGGACATCCATTTCACTCATGACTATTTCGTCAGTGAAGCTGACTTTTGCAGTTTTATCTTCATCAGTATTCATGTTTACAATTCATAATACACGCATGCATACAATAAGATAACCCAACTTCGTAAAATTGGGTTATGTTTACGTATTAAAATTTTGGCGTTTATTACTTCAAATAACTTTTTCCCTTCACCTCGTAGGCTTACTCTATATAAAACTATATTATATCGAGTCCCTGTTCCAGAAGCCATCTGTAACTTTAATAAAATATAGCTACATATAGTTATGTCCCTGTTCGGGTGCCATCTGTTATTAATCAAATGTGATATTATTTATATAATTGTATTTAACAGTAATTATAACAGTAATTATTGTTTTGCTATCGGGCGCCATGTTGTGAATTACTAACAGCTGATATTATTTACTTTACGGGCCAAGTTTCGTGTTAAGCGAACGAGGTTGTTGAACAGGAATTGTTATCTGAAATAAATACTCTGTATTCTGAAATGAAATAATAAAACAAAACTTATTATTAACAAACAATTACATAATCATACGCCAAACACGCCTCGGGGCGTAGTCAGACGTATTATGAAATACACAAATACACAAACATATTTAATATTGAATTTTTTAGTTGATCTAAACATCTAATAAACATATAGTAAACAATGGTAATATAAAGATATGTATACGCATAACCCAGCACTTATATTAGTCACTCTCACTCTCACTCTCTCTCTGGTACAATTCTTTTACGAGCTCATTTTGCAAATTTTAAAGACTTGAATTTACTTTGGAAATTTTGTGTTGGTCATTTCTTTGATTGAAAATAGGTTTGAAATATATATAAAAAAAATGTATATGTGTGTTGCTGGAACGTTCTCACCAAAGTTTCGTATAGGCCTTGGTTGCAGTTTCCATGCGGTAAAACTTCGCGTACCGCGAGATTACCGTGTACACTTCCCGGTCACATTTTGAAGTAGATTAAACTCTAGTTATTCAGTTATTTAACCACAATAAGTGGTTCAAAAGTTAAAATTCACTTTGCATGAACGGTGGCCGGCCGGCTGCGATCACTGGTGCTGATGAAATGACACCGAGTCTTTGTTACATATTTCTGAGGTGGGGTGAATCTACGTCACTGCCTCATTGTTCAGTTGTTGACAATATCATGTTGTTGACAAAAACAAATTCCTGGCCACTCACGTCATCAAGGCTCGTCGCTTTTATCGCAACAAATGACATACTGTTTTTTGTGATGTTTCGCGTTTTTTGCTATGAATCGGTCCAAATCCTGGCAAATATTATAGAGTCCACTCACGGTATATTCATAAAGGTTATTTAATGTTTGTTTAATTTTGACCAAACTAAGGAATACAATATTTATGGTTTTTTATACCATATTTAGGGTAATTACAAATTGTATCATAATTGTACCATTACAAAACCCCCTCAATGAAAGATTGTGTGTCGAAGCACAAAAACTTTCATTGACCCTTTCATACTTCCTAAAGGGATCAGCCAGGATAGGTCGCCACAACCCCCTTACAATTTTATATAAAAAGAAATAACAACTCACCCTTGGTCTGATGATGATGACTGTACCTACATGACCTTACTGGACTTCTCCTTTGAGATCCCAACACCATAAGGCCACTTAGTCTCTTAACGCCCCTGCTCTGACGCGCTGGCCAGCTCAGGACCGCTGTCATGTCACCAAACACTGAAACAATACATGATAAATATTAAAATAGTGGCTTGGTAAATTACTCTACCCTTAACTGATTTGGTTCCCCTTAGCTAGGTGCTGGTTTGTGCTAATAAGCACTGGGTTTGCTTGATATATGATTAAAATTTAGTTCTAAAAATTCTACTACTAAAAATGTAACTCCCAAGAATTATAAAGAATTTCCTTTCGCAATATTGACAACCCTGAATTTATAAATTGTTTCGATTTCTATCGATAATATTTATCTCTTTCCATTTTATAATTATAAAGTATAAAAGAAATTATAACAGAAACATATTAATATGTTTGATATAAATAGAAAAATTAAAGTATAATTGAAAATATGAAATTCCAATATAAATCTCCCAAACATGGAGAAAAACACATTATAGAAAAACAAAATAATTAATAAATCTGTATTGTATTATTTATTCATAAATCTTATTGAATTGTTAAATTAAAATTATTAAAATTATTATTATTATTATTATTATTAACAGGTAAAATTCCGGCGTTAACAGCTCCATTTATATTTATCCCTTCATACACATTATTCCCATACATCATGTTAAAATTTTATAACATAAATACATAATACATTTTACATAATAATACACATTGATACATTTAATACATTGAAATAATTTATTCATTTTTAATCTTGATTAAGATTTGCACTATAAGATATGCACTAACATTTGCATAATTTATTTGAAGTTGCATTTAAGTTAAAAAATTACAATTGCAGTTAATTCATTAATTAGACATCAATTATTATTTATTATAATTATAAAATTTATTTCAAATTTATTATTAATATTAATATTATTTCATTATTCACTCCTCATTACCTTTGTACTCTGAACTTTTTACGTACCTAACTACCTAACCTTTCATCTTCTAATCATTGTTTAGTCTGGGTAACTCCTATATTCACTATGCCTTTACTTATTATAATCTTACTCACCTTCTTCTAACTGACCACCAATTTTACCTATCATGACACCAATATCTCAATTATAAACACCATTACTAATTTCATTTAAATCCTATGGCACCGCTCGTCTTTGCAATGGGTTGGGTGTTCCCTAACTGGCTATATACATCCATAATATTTTGCCCTTCCAAATAATTCGGCAAGCACTGCCTTAAACTACGCTAATACCTGCCACAACACTATTGGTTGGCTACTCCTTATCACCTCACCCCCACTACAGAATTCATCAACAACAAATATATGTTTTACCTTGACTTTATTCACCTTTACTAATAATCACTAACTACTGTGTCCCTAAATATCTAATACTTCTCTTTGTATTATTTACTTCAAAATTCTTAACTATCTAACTCCATTTTCATTAATTAAACTCACCTTTCTTCTATTTAGACCCAGGCTCTATCCCTGTTTAAACATTCTACCTTACTGTAATCATTGACATTTGTCTTATAAAATTCATCTCTCACCTATTCATAACAGTACATCTTTCTTTTCAAATATATATATTCTTACTTAATACATTATTATTCATTAGTAATTACCTTCATTACAATTGAATTAATATTTTAACTTAATTAATAGAAACTTTTATGACAATTAATACCTTACTTCTGTTATAAAGTACAACTTTCTTTTGTACTATAATTTTTTAGTCATAAAGAATGATTACTCTTTAATGGTTATTCCATTATTTAAAAAATATTATTATTAAACATGTTCATTATTAAAATACATAATAATACATACTGGTGTACATAAAATCTACCTGTAATACAACATCAAAATACACAAATACATTGATATATAAATACATATAAAACAATGAAAAATATACACTCCAACTCATTATTTTGTTGTTTATCAAACTCAGTCCATAGCAGTCCAATTCAATATCACTTTTCACATATATATTTAATGTTCATTACACAATTGAAACAGTCTATCCACCATCGTTGAACAACATTCTTATCTTAGGTCTATTTAATTTATTACTTAATAAATAAATTTTATTATTAGAAACATTATATTCATGTTCATTTATAAAACTGTTATCAAACAAATATTTCAAGTCACGATCGATTAGGGTTCCGTTTATCTCAGTAATCTTATATGTCATTAATTGGTTATTTATTTTATAATTATCCTCATAATTTTCTACCACAGGTAAGTACTTAATACCTTTATTCTCTTTATTTATTGTTATTTCAATTTCATTGTTATTATAAGGTAAGTATTCATTATTTTCATCCACCTTGTCTAACCCTAACCTTCCTATCAATTGTCTGTATTTTCTATTTACTTTAAAAAATTTTTATTACTTTCTTTTTCTCACAATATCTCTCTATACTTTCTCTCATAATACATTTCTCTCCATAACACCAAATTACACTCTCTCTCTCTCTCTCTCTCTCCAAATATGCAGGGGTCCCTAACATAAAATTATTGCACCACTTATTAGGTACACAAAAACACCAAGAAACTTTATTTGTAGACCTATCGTCTCCCAAATATAAATTGAAGGAACTCTTGTCCTTATAAAAAATACGTGAAGACTTTTCTTCACCCCCTAACACAACATCAAAAGAAAATTCTACCCCCTGCACTCCTTGTACAAAAATACTTTCTCCAAACTCTCTTTCTGACTCAATACATTCAAACACTTCATTATCACTCATAATACTTTCATTATTATTTTCTAACACCACATTCTTACTACTTGTAATATTCTTACTATCTGTAAATTCATTATTTGAGTTATCATTTTTAATTATGTTATTATTCAGTACTTCGTTTTTCTGGGTACTATTTCCCTTCTGGGTTTCTAATTGATTTAAACTCTCGTCTAGTTTTTTGATTACCTTGTCACATTTCTTAATCAGATTATCATGACCTAATTGAATTTCATTCTTCATCTCATTGAAATTAATTTTAAAACTACTTTGAATCTCTTTAATTTCGTTATTCTGCTCATCTAATTTTTTGTCTAATTTTAATAGTAATTGCATCATTGCATTAGTTTCATCTGGTTTACTATCTGACATAGCTGACATGGATGTAGCGACCTTCTCTGTCTCTACAGATACAGGCGTATTTGCCTCGTCAGTCTGACTAGTTTGAGTTGGTTGGACATCCATTTCACTCATGACTATTTCGTCAGTGAAGCTGACTTTTGCAGTTTTATCTTCATCAGTATTCATGTTTACAGTTCATAATACACGCATGCATACAATAAGATAACCCAACTTCGTAAAATTGGGTTATGTTTACGTATTAAAATTTTGGCGTTTATTACCTCAAATAACTTTTTCCCTTCACCTCGTAGGCTTACTCTATATAAAACTATATTATATCGAGTCCCTGTTCCAGAAGCCATCTGTAACTTTAATAAAATATAGCTACATATAGTTATGTCCCTGTTCGGGTGCCATCTGTTATTAATCAAATGTGATATTATTTATATAATTGTATTTAACAGTAATTATAACAGTAATTATTGTTTTGCTATCGGGCGCCATGTTGTGAATTACTAACAGCTGATATTATTTACTTTACGGGCCAAGTTTCGTGTTAAGCGAACGAGGTTGTTGAACAGGAATTGTTATCTGAAATAAATACTCTGTACTCTGAAATGAAATAATAAAACAAAACTTATTATTAACAAACAATTACATAATCATACGCCAAACACGCCTCGGGGCGTAGTCAGACGTATTATGAAATACACAAATACACAAACATATTTAATATTGAATTTTTTAGTTGATCTAAACATCTAATAAACATATAGTAAACAATGGTAATATAAAGATATGTATACGCATAACCCAGCACTTATATTAGTCACTCTCACTCTCACTCTCTCTCTGGTACAATTCTTTTACGAGCTCATTTTGCAAATTTTAAAGACTTGAATTTACTTTGGAAATTTTGTGTTGGTCATTTCTTTGATTGAAAATAGGTTTGAAATATATATAAAAAAAATGTATATGTGTGTTGCTGGAACGTTCTCACCAAAGTTTCGTATAGGCCTTGGTTGCAGTTTCCATGCGGTAAAACTTCGCGTACCGCGAGTTTACCGTGTACACTTCCCGGTCACATTTTGAAGTAGATTAAACTCTAGTTATTCAGTTATTTAACCACAATAAGTGGTTCAAAAGTTAAAATTCACTTTGCATGAACGGTGGCCGGCCGGCTGCGATCACTGGTGCTGATGAAATGACACCGAGTCTTTGTTACATATTTCTGAGGTGGGGTGAATCTACGTCACTGCCTCATTGTTCAGTTGTTGACAATATCATGTTGTTGACAAAAACAAATTCCTGGCCACTCACGTCATCAAGGCTCGTCGCTTTTATCGCAACAAATGACATACTGTTTTTTGTGATGTTTCGCGTTTTTTGCTATGAATCGGTCCAAATCCTGGCAAATATTATAGAGTCCACTCACGGTATATTCATAAAGGTTATTTAATGTTTGTTTAATTTTGACCAAACTAAGGAATACAATATTTATGGTTTTTTATACCATATTTAGGGTAATTACAAATTGTATCATAATTGTACCATTACAAAACCCCCTCAATGAAAGATTGTGTGTCGAAGCACAAAAACTTTCATTGACCCTTTCATACTTCCTAAAGGGATCAGCCAGGATAGGTCGCCACAACCCCCTTACAATTTTATATAAAAAGAAATAACAACTCACCCTTGGTCTGATGATGATGACTGTACCTACATGACCTTACTGGACTTCTCCTTCGAGATCCCAACACCATAAGGCCACTTAGTCTCTTAACGCCCCTGCTCTGACGCGCTGGCCAGCTCAGGACCGCTGTCATGTCACCAAACACTGAAACAATACATGATAAATATTAAAATAGTGGCTTGGTAAATTACTCTACCCTTAACTGATTTGGTTCCCCTTAGCTAGGTGCTGGTTTGTGCTAATAAGCACTGGGTTTGCTTGATATATGATTAAAATTTAGTTCTAAAAATTCTACTACTAAAAATGTAACTCCCAAGAATTATAAAGAATTTCCTTTCGCAATATTGACAACCCTGAATTTATAAATTGTTTCGATTTCTATCGATAATATTTATCTCTTTCCATTTTATAATTATAAAGTATAAAAGAAATTATAACAGAAACATATTAATATGTTTGATATAAATAGAAAAATTAAAGTATAATTGAAAATATGAAATTCCAATATAAATCTCCCAAACATGGAGAAAAACACATTATAGAAAAACAAAATAATTAATAAATCTGTATTGTATTATTTATTCATAAATCTTATTGAATTGTTAAATTAAAATTATTATTATTATTATTATTATTAACAGGTAAAATTCCGGCGTTAACAGCTCCATTTATATTTATCCCTTCATACACATTATTCCCATACATCATGTTAAAATTTTATAACATAAATACATAATACATTTTACATAATAATACACATTGATACATTTAATACATTGAAATAATTTATTCATTTTTAATCTTGATTAAGATTTGCACTATAAGATATGCACTAACATTTGCATAATTTATTTGAAGTTGCATTTAAGTTAAAAAATTACAATTGCAGTTAATTCATTAATTAGACATCAATTATTATTTATTATAATTATAAAATTTATTTCAAATTTATTATTAATATTAATATTATTTCATTATTCACTCCTCATTACCTTTGTACTCTGAACTTTTTACGTACCTAACTACCTAACCTTTCATCTTCTAATCATTGTTTAGTCTGGGTAACTCCTATATTCACTATGCCTTTACTTATTATAATCTTACTCACCTTCTTCTAACTGACCACCAATTTTACCTATCATGACACCAATATCTCAATTATAAACACCATTACTAATTTCATTTAAATCCTATGGCACCGCTCGTCTTTGCAATGGGTTGGGTGTTCCCTAACTGGCTATATACATCCATAATATTTTGCCCTTCCAAATAATTCGGCAAACACTCCCTTAAACTACGCTAATACCTGCCACAACACTATTGGTTGGCTACTCCTTATCACCTCACTCCCACTACAGAATTCATCAACAACAAATATATGTTTTACCTTGACTTTATTCACCTTTACTAATAATCACTAACTACTGTGTCCCTAAATATCTAATACTTCTCTTTGTATTATTTACTTCAAAATTCTTAACTATCTAACTCCATTTTCATTAATTAAACTCACCTTTCTTCTATTTAGACCCAGGCTCTATCCCTGTTTAAACATTCTACCTTACTGTAATCATTGACATTTGTCTTATAAAATTCATCTCTCACCTATTCATAACAGTACATCTTTCTTTTCAAATATATATATTCTTACTTAATACATTATTATTCATTAGTAATTACCTTCATTACAATTGAATTAATATTTTAACTTCATTAATAGAAACTTTTATGACAATTAATACCTTACTTCTGTTATAAAGTACAACTTTCTTTTGTACTATAATTTTTTAGTCATAAAGAATGATTACTCTTTAATGGTTATTCCATTATTTAAAAAATATTATTATTAAACATGTTCATTATTAAAATACATAATAATACATACTGGTGTACATAAAATCTACCTGTAATACAACATCAAAATACACAAATACATTGATATATAAATACATATAAAACAATGAAAAATATACACTCCAACTCATTATTTTGTTGTTTATCAAACTCAGTCCATAGCAGTCCAATTCAATATCACTTTTCACATATATATTTAATGTTCATTACACAATTGAAACAGTCTATCCACCATCGTTGAACAACATTCTTATCTTAGGTCTATTTAATTTATTACTTAATAAATAAATTTTATTATTAGAAACATTATATTCATGTTCATTTATAAAACTGTTATCAAACAAATATTTCAAGTCACGATCGATTAGGGTTCCGTTTATCTCAGTAATCTTATATGTCATTAATTGGTTATTTATTTTATAATTATCCTCATAATTTTCTACCACAGGTAAGTACTTAATACCTTTATTCTCTTTATTTATTGTTATTTCAATTTCATTGTTATTATAAGGTAAGTATTCATTATTTTCATCCACCTTGTCTAACCCTAACCTTCCTATCAATTGTCTGTATTTTCTATTTACTTTAAAAAATTTTTATTACTTTCTTTTTCTCACAATATCTCTCTATACTTTCTCTCATAATACATTTCTCTCCATAACACCAAATTACACTCTCTCTCTCTCTCTCTCTCTCCAAATATGCAGGGGTCCCTAACATAAAATTATTGCACCACTTATTAGGTACACAAAAACACCAAGAAACTTTATTTGTAGACCTATCGTCTCCCAAATATAAATTGAAGGAACTCTTGTCCTTATAAAAAATACGTGAAGACTTTTCTTCACCCCCTAACACAACATCAAAAGAAAATTCTACCCCCTGCACTCCTTGTACAAAAATACTTTCTCCAAACTCTCTTTCTGACTCAATACATTCAAACACTTCATTATCACTCATAATACTTTCATTATTATTTTCTAACACCACATTCTTACTACTTGTAATATTCTTACTATCTGTAAATTCATTATTTGAGTTATCATTTTTAATTATGTTATTATTCAGTACTTCGTTTTTCTGGGTACTATTTCCCTTCTGGGTTTCTAATTGATTTAAACTCTCGTCTAGTTTTTTGATTACCTTGTCACATTTCTTAATCAGATTATCATGACCTAATTGAATTTCATTCTTCATCTCATTGAAATTAATTTTAAAACTACTTTGAATCTCTTTAATTTCGTTATTCTGCTCATCTAATTTTTTGTCTAATTTTAATAGTAATTGCATCATTGCATTAGTTTCATCTGGTTTACTATCTGACATAGCTGACATGGATGTAGCGACCTTCTCTGTCTCTACAGATACAGGCGTATTTGCCTCGTCAGTCTGACTAGTTTGAGTTGGTTGGACATCCATTTCACTCATGACTATTTCGTCAGTGAAGCTGACTTTTGCAGTTTTATCTTCATCAGTATTCATGTTTACAATTCATAATACACGCATGCATACAATAAGATAACCCAACTTCGTAAAATTGGGTTATGTTTACGTATTAAAATTTTGGCGTTTATTACCTCAAATAACTTTTTCCCTTCACCTCGTAGGCTTACTCTATATAAAACTATATTATATCGAGTCCCTGTTCCAGAAGCCATCTGTAACTTTAATAAAATATAGCTACATATAGTTATGTCCCTGTTCGGATGCCATCTGTTATTAATCAAATGTGATATTATTTATATAATTGTATTTAACAGTAATTATAACAGTAATTATTGTTTTGCTATCGGGCGCCATGTTGTGAATTACTAACAGCTGATATTATTTACTTTACGGGCCAAGTTTCGTGTTAAGCGAACGAGGTTGTTGAACAGGAATTGTTATCTGAAATAAATACTCTGTACTCTGAAATGAAATAATAAAACAAAACTTATTATTAACAAACAATTACATAATCATACGCCAAACACGCCTCGGGGCGTAGTCAGACGTATTATGAAATACACAAATACACAAACATATTTAATATTGAATTTTTTAGTTGATCTAAACATCTAATAAACATATAGTAAACAATGGTAATATAAAGATATGTATACGCATAACCCAGCACTTATATTAGTCACTCTCACTCTCACTCTCTCTCTGGTACAATTCTTTTACGAGCTCATTTTGCAAATTTTAAAGACTTGAATTTACTTTGGAAATTTTGTGTTGGTCATTTCTTTGATTGAAAATAGGTTTGAAATATATATAAAAAAAATGTATATGTGTGTTGCTGGAACGTTCTCACCAAAGTTTCGTATAGGCCTTGGTTGCAGTTTCCATGCGGTAAAACTTCGCGTACCGCGAGTTTACCGTGTACACTTCCCGGTCACATTTTGAAGTAGATTAAACTCTAGTTATTCAGTTATTTAACCACAATAAGTGGTTCAAAAGTTAAAATTCACTTTGCATGAACGGTGGCCGGCCGGCTGCGATCACTGGTGCTGATGAAATGACACCGAGTCTTTGTTACATATTTCTGAGGTGGGGTGAATCTACGTCACTGCCTCATTGTTCAGTTGTTGACAATATCATGTTGTTGACAAAAACAAATTCCTGGCCACTCACGTCATCAAGGCTCGTCGCTTTTATCGCAACAAATGACATACTGTTTTTTGTGATGTTTCGCGTTTTTTGCTATGAATCGGTCCAAATCCTGGCAAATATTATAGAGTCCACTCACGGTATATTCATAAAGGTTATTTAATGTTTGTTTAATTTTGACCAAACTAAGGAATACAATATTTATGGTTTTTTATACCATATTTAGGGTAATTACAAATTGTATCATAATTGTACCATTACAAAACCCCCTCAATGAAAGATTGTGTGTCGAAGCACAAAAACTTTCATTGACCCTTTCATACTTCCTAAAGGGATCAGCCAGGATAGGTCGCCACAACCCCCTTACAATTTTATATAAAAAGAAATAACAACTCACCCTTGGTCTGATGATGATGACTGTACCTACATGACCTTACTGGACTTCTCCTTCGAGATCCCAACACCATAAGGCCACTTAGGCTCTTAACGCCCCTGCTCTGACGCGCTGGCCAGCTCAGGACCGCTGTCATGTCACCAAACACTGAAACAATACATGATAAATATTAAAATAGTGGCTTGGTAAATTACTCTACCCTTAACTGATTTGGTTCCCCTTAGCTAGGTGCTGGTTTGTGCTAATAAGCACTGGGTTTGCTTGATATATGATTAAAATTTAGTTCTAAAAATTCTACTACTAAAAATGTAACTCCCAAGAATTATAAAGAATTTCCTTTCGCAATATTGACAACCCTGAATTTATAAATTGTTTCGATTTCTATCGATAATATTTATCTCTTTCCATTTTATAATTATAAAGTATAAAAGAAATTATAACAGAAACATATTGATATGTTTGATATAAATAGAAAAATTAAAGTATAATTGAAAATATGAAATTCCAATATAAATCTCCCAAACATGGAGAAAAACACATTATAGAAAAACAAAATAATTAATAAATCTGTATTGTATTATTTATTCATAAATCTTATTGAATTGTTAAATTAAAATTATTATTATTATTATTATTATTAACAGGTAAAATTCCGGCGTTAACAGCTCCATTTATATTTATCCCTTCATACACATTATTCCCATACATCATGTTAAAATTTTATAACATAAATACATAATACATTTTACATAATAATACACATTGATACATTTAATACATTGAAATAATTTATTCATTTTTAATCTTGATTAAGATTTGCACTATAAGATATGCACTAACATTTGCATAATTTATTTGAAGTTGCATTTAAGTTAAAAAATTACAATTGCAGTTAATTCATTAATTAGACATCAATTATTATTTATTATAATTATAAAATTTATTTCAAATTTATTATTAATATTAATATTATTTCATTATTCACTCCTCATTACCTTTGTACTCTGAACTTTTTACGTACCTAACTACCTAACCTTTCATCTTCTAATCATTGTTTAGTCTGGGTAACTCCTATATTCACTATGCCTTTACTTATTATAATCTTACTCACCTTCTTCTAACTGACCACCAATTTTACCTATCATGACACCAATATCTCAATTATAAACACCATTACTAATTTCATTTAAATCCTATGGCACCGCTCGTCTTTGCAATGGGTTGGGTGTTCCCTAACTGGCTATATACATCCATAATATTTTGCCCTTCCAAATAATTCGGCAAACACTCCCTTAAACTACGCTAATACCTGCCACAACACTATTGGTTGGCTACTCCTTATCACCTCACTCCCACTACAGAATTCATCAACAACAAATATATGTTTTACCTTGACTTTATTCACCTTTACTAATAATCACTAACTACTGTGTCCCTAAATATCTAATACTTCTCTTTGTATTATTTACTTCAAAATTCTTAACTATCTAACTCCATTTTCATTAATTAAACTCACCTTTCTTCTATTTAGACCCAGGCTCTATCCCTGTTTAAACATTCTACCTTACTGTAATCATTGACATTTGTCTTATAAAATTCATCTCTCACCTATTCATAACAGTACATCTTTCTTTTCAAATATATATATTCTTACTTAATACATTATTATTCATTAGTAATTACCTTCATTACAATTGAATTAATATTTTAACTTCATTAATAGAAACTTTTATGACAATTAATACCTTACTTCTGTTATAAAGTACAACTTTCTTTTGTACTATAATTTTTTAGTCATAAAGAATGATTACTCTTTAATGGTTATTCCATTATTTAAAAAATATTATTATTAAACATGTTCATTATTAAAATACATAATAATACATACTGGTGTACATAAAATCTACCTGTAATACAACATCAAAATACACAAATACATTGATATATAAATACATATAAAACAATGAAAAATATACACTCCAACTCATTATTTTGTTGTTTATCAAACTCAGTCCATAGCAGTCCAATTCAATATCACTTTTCACATATATATTTAATGTTCATTACACAATTGAAACAGTCTATCCACCATCGTTGAACAACATTCTTATCTTAGGTCTATTTAATTTATTACTTAATAAATAAATTTTATTATTAGAAACATTATATTCATGTTCATTTATAAAACTGTTATCAAACAAATATTTCAAGTCACGATCGATTAGGGTTCCGTTTATCTCAGTAATCTTATATGTCATTAATTGGTTATTTATTTTATAATTATCCTCATAATTTTCTACCACAGGTAAGTACTTAATACCTTTATTCTCTTTATTTATTGTTATTTCAATTTCATTGTTATTATAAGGTAAGTATTCATTATTTTCATCCACCTTGTCTAACCCTAACCTTCCTATCAATTGTCTGTATTTTCTATTTACTTTAAAAAATTTTTATTACTTTCTTTTTCTCACAATATCTCTCTATACTTTCTCTCATAATACATTTCTCTCCATAACACCAAATTACACTCTCTCTCTCTCTCTCTCTCTCCAAATATGCAGGGGTCCCTAACATAAAATTATTGCACCACTTATTAGGTACACAAAAACACCAAGAAACTTTATTTGTAGACCTATCGTCTCCCAAATATAAATTGAAGGAACTCTTGTCCTTATAAAAAATACGTGAAGACTTTTCTTCACCCCCTAACACAACATCAAAAGAAAATTCTACCCCCTGCACTCCTTGTACAAAAATACTTTCTCCAAACTCTCTTTCTGACTCAATACATTCAAACACTTCATTATCACTCATAATACTTTCATTATTATTTTCTAACACCACATTCTTACTACTTGTAATATTCTTACTATCTGTAAATTCATTATTTGAGTTATCATTTTTAATTATGTTATTATTCAGTACTTCGTTTTTCTGGGTACTATTTCCCTTCTGGGTTTCTAATTGATTTAAACTCTCGTCTAGTTTTTTGATTACCTTGTCACATTTCTTAATCAGATTATCATGACCTAATTGAATTTCATTCTTCATCTCATTGAAATTAATTTTAAAACTACTTTGAATCTCTTTAATTTCGTTATTCTGCTCATCTAATTTTTTGTCTAATTTTAATAGTAATTGCATCATTGCATTAGTTTCATCTGGTTTACTATCTGACATAGCTGACATGGATGTAGCGACCTTCTCTGTCTCTACAGATACAGGCGTATTTGCCTCGTCAGTCTGACTAGTTTGAGTTGGTTGGACATCCATTTCACTCATGACTATTTCGTCAGTGAAGCTGACTTTTGCAGTTTTATCTTCATCAGTATTCATGTTTACAGTTCATAATACACGCATGCATACAATAAGATAACCCAACTTCGTAAAATTGGGTTATGTTTACGTATTAAAATTTTGGCGTTTATTACCTCAAATAACTTTTTCCCTTCACCTCGTAGGCTTACTCTATATAAAACTATATTATATCGAGTCCCTGTTCCAGAAGCCATCTGTAACTTTAATAAAATATAGCTACATATAGTTATGTCCCTGTTCGGGTGCCATCTGTTATTAATCAAATGTGATATTATTTATATAATTGTATTTAACAGTAATTATAACAGTAATTATTGTTTTGCTATCGGGCGCCATGTTGTGAATTACTAACAGCTGATATTATTTACTTTACGGGCCAAGTTTCGTGTTAAGCGAACGAGGTTGTTGAACAGGAATTGTTATCTGAAATAAATACTCTGTACTCTGAAATGAAATAATTAAACAAAACTTATTATTAACAAACAATTACATAATCATACGCCAAACACGCCTCGGGGCGTAGTCAGACGTATTATGAAATACACAAATACACAAACATATTTAATATTGAATTTTTTAGTTGATCTAAACATCTAATAAACATATAGTAAACAATGGTAATATAAAGATATGTATACGCATAACCCAGCACTTATATTAGTCACTCTCACTCTCACTCTCTCTCTGGTACAATTCTTTTACGAGCTCATTTTGCAAATTTTAAAGACTTGAATTTACTTTGGAAATTTTGTGTTGGTCATTTCTTTGATTGAAAATAGGTTTGAAATATATATAAAAAAAATGTATATGTGTGTTGCTGGAACGTTCTCACCAAAGTTTCGTATAGGCCTTGGTTGCAGTTTCCATGCGGTAAAACTTCGCGTACCGCGAGTTTACCGTGTACACTTCCCGGTCACATTTTGAAGTAGATTAAACTCTAGTTATTCAGTTATTTAACCACAATAAGTGGTTCAAAAGTTAAAATTCACTTTGCATGAACGGTGGCCGGCCGGCTGCGATCACTGGTGCTGATGAAATGACACCGAGTCTTTGTTACATATTTCTGAGGTGGGGTGAATCTACGTCACTGCCTCATTGTTCAGTTGTTGACAATATCATGTTGTTGACAAAAACAAATTCCTGGCCACTCACGTCATCAAGGCTCGTCGCTTTTATCGCAACAAATGACATACTGTTTTTTGTGATGTTTCGCGTTTTTTGCTATGAATCGGTCCAAATCCTGGCAAATATTATAGAGTCCACTCACGGTATATTCATAAAGGTTATTTAATGTTTGTTTAATTTTGACCAAACTAAGGAATACAATATTTATGGTTTTTTATACCATATTTAGGGTAATTACAAATTGTATCATAATTGTACCATTACAAAACCCCCTCAATGAAAGATTGTGTGTCGAAGCACAAAAACTTTCATTGACCCTTTCATACTTCCTAAAGGGATCAGCCAGGATAGGTCGCCACAACCCCCTTACAATTTTATATAAAAAGAAATAACAACTCACCCTTGGTCTGATGATGATGACTGTACCTACATGACCTTACTGGACTTCTCCTTCGAGATCCCAACACCATAAGGCCACTTAGGCTCTTAACGCCCCTGCTCTGACGCGCTGGCCAGCTCAGGACCGCTGTCATGTCACCAAACACTGAAACAATACATGATAAATATTAAAATAGTGGCTTGGTAAATTACTCTACCCTTAACTGATTTGGTTCCCCTTAGCTAGGTGCTGGTTTGTGCTAATAAGCACTGGGTTTGCTTGATATATGATTAAAATTTAGTTCTAAAAATTCTACTACTAAAAATGTAACTCCCAAGAATTATAAAGAATTTCCTTTCGCAATATTGACAACCCTGAATTTATAAATTGTTTCGATTTCTATCGATAATATTTATCTCTTTCCATTTTATAATTATAAAGTATAAAAGAAATTATAACAGAAACATATTAATATGTTTGATATAAATAGAAAAATTAAAGTATAATTGAAAATATGAAATTCCAATATAAATCTCCCAAACATGGAGAAAAACACATTATAGAAAAACAAAATAATTAATAAATCTGTATTGTATTATTTATTCATAAATCTTATTGAATTGTTAAATTAAAATTATTAAAATTATTATTATTATTATTATTATTATTATTAACAGGTAAAATTCCGGCGTTAACAGCTCCATTTATAGTTATCCCTTCATACACATTATTCCCATACATCATGTTAAAATTTTATAACATAAATACATAATACATTTTACATAATAATACACATTGATACATTTAATACATTGAAATAATTTATTCATTTTTAATCTTGATTAAGATTTGCACTATAAGATATGCACTAACATTTGCATAATTTATTTGAAGTTGCATTTAAGTTAAAAAATTACAATTGCAGTTAATTCATTAATTAGACATCAATTATTATTTATTATAATTATAAAATTTATTTCAAATTTATTATTAATATTAATATTATTTCATTATTCACTCCTCATTACCTTTGTACTCTGAACTTTTTACGTACCTAACTACCTAACCTTTCATCTTCTAATCATTGTTTAGTCTGGGTAACTCCTATATTCACTATGCCTTTACTTATTATAATCTTACTCACCTTCTTCTAACTGACCACCAATTTTACCTATCATGACACCAATATCTCAATTATAAACACCATTACTAATTTCATTTAAATCCTATGGCACCGCTCGTCTTTGCAATGGGTTGGGTGTTCCCTAACTGGCTATATACATCCATAATATTTTGCCCTTCCAAATAATTCGGCAAACACTCCCTTAAACTACGCTAATACCTGCCACAACACTATTGGTTGGCTACTCCTTATCACCTCACTCCCACTACAGAATTCATCAACAACAAATATATGTTTTACCTTGACTTTATTCACCTTTACTAATAATCACTAACTACTGTGTCCCTAAATATCTAATACTTCTCTTTGTATTATTTACTTCAAAATTCTTAACTATCTAACTCCATTTTCATTAATTAAACTCACCTTTCTTCTATTTAGACCCAGGCTCTATCCCTGTTTAAACATTCTACCTTACTGTAATCATTGACATTTGTCTTATAAAATTCATCTCTCACCTATTCATAACAGTACATCTTTCTTTTCAAATATATATATTCTTACTTAATACATTATTATTCATTAGTAATTACCTTCATTACAATTGAATTAATATTTTAACTTCATTAATAGAAACTTTTATGACAATTAATACCTTACTTCTGTTATAAAGTACAACTTTCTTTTGTACTATAATTTTTTAGTCATAAAGAATGATTACTCTTTAATGGTTATTCCATTATTTAAAAAATATTATTATTAAACATGTTCATTATTAAAATACATAATAATACATACTGGTGTACATAAAATCTACCTGTAATACAACATCAAAATACACAAATACATTGATATATAAATACATATAAAACAATGAAAAATATACACTCCAACTCATTATTTTGTTGTTTATCAAACTCAGTCCATAGCAGTCCAATTCAATATCACTTTTCACATATATATTTAATGTTCATTACACAATTGAAACAGTCTATCCACCATCGTTGAACAACATTCTTATCTTAGGTCTATTTAATTTATTACTTAATAAATAAATTTTATTATTAGAAACATTATATTCATGTTCATTTATAAAACTGTTATCAAACAAATATTTCAAGTCACGATCGATTAGGGTTCCGTTTATCTCAGTAATCTTATATGTCATTAATTGGTTATTTATTTTATAATTATCCTCATAATTTTCTACCACAGGTAAGTACTTAATACCTTTATTCTCTTTATTTATTGTTATTTCAATTTCATTGTTATTATAAGGTAAGTATTCATTATTTTCATCCACCTTGTCTAACCCTAACCTTCCTATCAATTGTCTGTATTTTCTATTTACTTTAAAAAATTTTTATTACTTTCTTTTTCTCACAATATCTCTCTATACTTTCTCTCATAATACATTTCTCTCCATAACACCAAATTACACTCTCTCTCTCTCTCTCTCTCTCCAAATATGCAGGGGTCCCTAACATAAAATTATTGCACCACTTATTAGGTACACAAAAACACCAAGAAACTTTATTTGTAGACCTATCGTCTCCCAAATATAAATTGAAGGAACTCTTGTCCTTATAAAAAATACGTGAAGACTTTTCTTCACCCCCTAACACAACATCAAAAGAAAATTCTACCCCCTGCACTCCTTGTACAAAAATACTTTCTCCAAACTCTCTTTCTGACTCAATACATTCAAACACTTCATTATCACTCATAATACTTTCATTATTATTTTCTAACACCACATTCTTACTACTTGTAATATTCTTACTATCTGTAAATTCATTATTTGAGTTATCATTTTTAATTATGTTATTATTCAGTACTTCGTTTTTCTGGGTACTATTTCCCTTCTGGGTTTCTAATTGATTTAAACTCTCGTCTAGTTTTTTGATTACCTTGTCACATTTCTTAATCAGATTATCATGACCTAATTGAATTTCATTCTTCATCTCATTGAAATTAATTTTAAAACTACTTTGAATCTCTTTAATTTCGTTATTCTGCTCATCTAATTTTTTGTCTAATTTTAATAGTAATTGCATCATTGCATTAGTTTCATCTGGTTTACTATCTGACATAGCTGACATGGATGTAGCGACCTTCTCTGTCTCTACAGATACAGGCGTATTTGCCTCGTCAGTCTGACTAGTTTGAGTTGGTTGGACATCCATTTCACTCATGACTATTTCGTCAGTGAAGCTGACTTTTGCAGTTTTATCTTCATCAGTATTCATGTTTACAATTCATAATACACGCATGCATACAATAAGATAACCCAACTTCGTAAAATTGGGTTATGTTTACGTATTAAAATTTTGGCGTTTATTACCTCAAATAACTTTTTCCCTTCACCTCGTAGGCTTACTCTATATAAAACTATATTATATCGAGTCCCTGTTCCAGAAGCCATCTGTAACTTTAATAAAATATAGCTACATATAGTTATGTCCCTGTTCGGATGCCATCTGTTATTAATCAAATGTGATATTATTTATATAATTGTATTTAACAGTAATTATAACAGTAATTATTGTTTTGCTATCGGGCGCCATGTTGTGAATTACTAACAGCTGATATTATTTACTTTACGGGCCAAGTTTCGTGTTAAGCGAACGAGGTTGTTGAACAGGAATTGTTATCTGAAATAAATACTCTGTACTCTGAAATGAAATAATAAAACAAAACTTATTATTAACAAACAATTACATAATCATACGCCAAACACGCCTCGGGGCGTAGTCAGACGTATTATGAAATACACAAATACACAAACATATTTAATATTGAATTTTTTAGTTGATCTAAACATCTAATAAACATATAGTAAACAATGGTAATATAAAGATATGTATACGCATAACCCAGCACTTATATTAGTCACTCTCACTCTCACTCTCTCTCTGGTACAATTCTTTTACGAGCTCATTTTGCAAATTTTAAAGACTTGAATTTACTTTGGAAATTTTGTGTTGGTCATTTCTTTGATTGAAAATAGGTTTGAAATATATATAAAAAAAATGTATATGTGTGTTGCTGGAACGTTCTCACCAAAGTTTCGTATAGGCCTTGGTTGCAGTTTCCATGCGGTAAAACTTCGCGTACCGCGAGTTTACCGTGTACACTTCCCGGTCACATTTTGAAGTAGATTAAACTCTAGTTATTCAGTTATTTAACCACAATAAGTGGTTCAAAAGTTAAAATTCACTTTGCATGAACGGTGGCCGGCCGGCTGCGATCACTGGTGCTGATGAAATGACACCGAGTCGTTGTTACATATTTCTGAGGTGGGGTGAATCTACGTCACTGCCTCATTGTTCAGTTGTTGACAATATCATGTTGTTGACAAAAACAAATTCCTGGCCACTCACGTCATCAAGGCTCGTCGCTTTTATCGCAACAAATGACATACTGTTTTTTGTGATGTTTCGCGTTTTTTGCTATGAATCGGTCCAAATCCTGGCAAATATTATAGAGTCCACTCACGGTATATTCATAAAGGTTATTTAATGTTTGTTTAATTTTGACCAAACTAAGGAATACAATATTTATGGTTTTTTATACCATATTTAGGGTAATTACAAATTGTATCATAATTGTACCATTACAAAACCCCCTCAATGAAAGATTGTGTGTCGAAGCACAAAAACTTTCATTGACCCTTTCATACTTCCTAAAGGGATCAGCCAGGATAGGTCGCCACAACCCCCTTACAATTTTATATAAAAAGAAATAACAACTCACCCTTGGTCTGATGATGATGACTGTACCTACATGACCTTACTGGACTTCTCCTTCGAGATCCCAACACCATAAGGCCACTTAGGCTCTTAACGCCCCTGCTCTGACGCGCTGGCCAGCTCAGGACCGCTGTCATGTCACCAAACACTGAAACAATACATGATAAATATTAAAATAGTGGCTTGGTAAATTACTCTACCCTTAACTGATTTGGTTCCCCTTAGCTAGGTGCTGGTTTGTGCTAATAAGCACTGGGTTTGCTTGATATATGATTAAAATTTAGTTCTAAAAATTCTACTACTAAAAATGTAACTCCCAAGAATTATAAAGAATTTCCTTTCGCAATATTGACAACCCTGAATTTATAAATTGTTTCGATTTCTATCGATAATATTTATCTCTTTCCATTTTATAATTATAAAGTATAAAAGAAATTATAACAGAAACATATTGATATGTTTGATATAAATAGAAAAATTAAAGTATAATTGAAAATATGAAATTCCAATATAAATCTCCCAAACATGGAGAAAAACACATTATAGAAAAACAAAATAATTAATAAATCTGTATTGTATTATTTATTCATAAATCTTATTGAATTGTTAAATTAAAATTATTATTATTATTATTATTATTAACAGGTAAAATTCCGGCGTTAACAGCTCCATTTATATTTATCCCTTCATACACATTATTCCCATACATCATGTTAAAATTTTATAACATAAATACATAATACATTTTACATAATAATACACATTGATACATTTAATACATTGAAATAATTTATTCATTTTTAATCTTGATTAAGATTTGCACTATAAGATATGCACTAACATTTGCATAATTTATTTGAAGTTGCATTTAAGTTAAAAAATTACAATTGCAGTTAATTCATTAATTAGACATCAATTATTATTTATTATAATTATAAAATTTATTTCAAATTTATTATTAATATTAATATTATTTCATTATTCACTCCTCATTACCTTTGTACTCTGAACTTTTTACGTACCTAACTACCTAACCTTTCATCTTCTAATCATTGTTTAGTCTGGGTAACTCCTATATTCACTATGCCTTTACTTATTATAATCTTACTCACCTTCTTCTAACTGACCACCAATTTTACCTATCATGACACCAATATCTCAATTATAAACACCATTACTAATTTCATTTAAATCCTATGGCACCGCTCGTCTTTGCAATGGGTTGGGTGTTCCCTAACTGGCTATATACATCCATAATATTTTGCCCTTCCAAATAATTCGGCAAACACTCCCTTAAACTACGCTAATACCTGCCACAACACTATTGGTTGGCTACTCCTTATCACCTCACTCCCACTACAGAATTCATCAACAACAAATATATGTTTTACCTTGACTTTATTCACCTTTACTAATAATCACTAACTACTGTGTCCCTAAATATCTAATACTTCTCTTTGTATTATTTACTTCAAAATTCTTAACTATCTAACTCCATTTTCATTAATTAAACTCACCTTTCTTCTATTTAGACCCAGGCTCTATCCCTGTTTAAACATTCTACCTTACTGTAATCATTGACATTTGTCTTATAAAATTCATCTCTCACCTATTCATAACAGTACATCTTTCTTTTCAAATATATATATTCTTACTTAATACATTATTATTCATTAGTAATTACCTTCATTACAATTGAATTAATATTTTAACTTCATTAATAGAAACTTTTATGACAATTAATACCTTACTTCTGTTATAAAGTACAACTTTCTTTTGTACTATAATTTTTTAGTCATAAAGAATGATTACTCTTTAATGGTTATTCCATTATTTAAAAAATATTATTATTAAACATGTTCATTATTAAAATACATAATAATACATACTGGTGTACATAAAATCTACCTGTAATACAACATCAAAATACACAAATACATTGATATATAAATACATATAAAACAATGAAAAATATACACTCCAACTCATTATTTTGTTGTTTATCAAACTCAGTCCATAGCAGTCCAATTCAATATCACTTTTCACATATATATTTAATGTTCATTACACAATTGAAACAGTCTATCCACCATCGTTGAACAACATTCTTATCTTAGGTCTATTTAATTTATTACTTAATAAATAAATTTTATTATTAGAAACATTATATTCATGTTCATTTATAAAACTGTTATCAAACAAATATTTCAAGTCACGATCGATTAGGGTTCCGTTTATCTCAGTAATCTTATATGTCATTAATTGGTTATTTATTTTATAATTATCCTCATAATTTTCTACCACAGGTAAGTACTTAATACCTTTATTCTCTTTATTTATTGTTATTTCAATTTCATTGTTATTATAAGGTAAGTATTCATTATTTTCATCCACCTTGTCTAACCCTAACCTTCCTATCAATTGTCTGTATTTTCTATTTACTTTAAAAAATTTTTATTACTTTCTTTTTCTCACAATATCTCTCTATACTTTCTCTCATAATACATTTCTCTCCATAACACCAAATTACACTCTCTCTCTCTCTCTCTCTCTCTCCAAATATGCAGGGGTCCCTAACATAAAATTATTGCACCACTTATTAGGTACACAAAAACACCAAGAAACTTTATTTGTAGACCTATCGTCTCCCAAATATAAATTGAAGGAACTCTTGTCCTTATAAAAAATACGTGAAGACTTTTCTTCACCCCCTAACACAACATCAAAAGAAAATTCTACCCCCTGCACTCCTTGTACAAAAATACTTTCTCCAAACTCTCTTTCTGACTCAATACATTCAAACACTTCATTATCACTCATAATACTTTCATTATTATTTTCTAACACCACATTCTTACTACTTGTAATATTCTTACTATCTGTAAATTCATTATTTGAGTTATCATTTTTAATTATGTTATTATTCAGTACTTCGTTTTTCTGGGTACTATTTCCCTTCTGGGTTTCTAATTGATTTAAACTCTCGTCTAGTTTTTTGATTACCTTGTCACATTTCTTAATCAGATTATCATGACCTAATTGAATTTCATTCTTCATCTCATTGAAATTAATTTTAAAACTACTTTGAATCTCTTTAATTTCGTTATTCTGCTCATCTAATTTTTTGTCTAATTTTAATAGTAATTGCATCATTGCATTAGTTTCATCTGGTTTACTATCTGACATAGCTGACATGGATGTAGCGACCTTCTCTGTCTCTACAGATACAGGCGTATTTGCCTCGTCAGTCTGACTAGTTTGAGTTGGTTGGACATCCATTTCACTCATGACTATTTCGTCAGTGAAGCTGACTTTTGCAGTTTTATCTTCATCAGTATTCATGTTTACAGTTCATAATACACGCATGCATACAATAAGATAACCCAACTTCGTAAAATTGGGTTATGTTTACGTATTAAAATTTTGGCGTTTATTACCTCAAATAACTTTTTCCCTTCACCTCGTAGGCTTACTCTATATAAAACTATATTATATCGAGTCCCTGTTCCAGAAGCCATCTGTAACTTTAATAAAATATAGCTACATATAGTTATGTCCCTGTTCGGGTGCCATCTGTTATTAATCAAATGTGATATTATTTATATAATTGTATTTAACAGTAATTATAACAGTAATTATTGTTTTGCTATCGGGCGCCATGTTGTGAATTACTAACAGCTGATATTATTTACTTTACGGGCCAAGTTTCGTGTTAAGCGAACGAGGTTGTTGAACAGGAATTGTTATCTGAAATAAATACTCTGTACTCTGAAATGAAATAATAAAACAAAACTTATTATTAACAAACAATTACATAATCATACGCCAAACACGCCTCGGGGCGTAGTCAGACGTATTATGAAATACACAAATACACAAACATATTTAATATTGAATTTTTTAGTTGATCTAAACATCTAATAAACATATAGTAAACAATGGTAATATAAAGATATGTATACGCATAACCCAGCACTTATATTAGTCACTCTCACTCTCACTCTCTCTCTGGTACAATTCTTTTACGAGCTCATTTTGCAAATTTTAAAGACTTGAATTTACTTTGGAAATTTTGTGTTGGTCATTTCTTTGATTGAAAATAGGTTTGAAATATATATAAAAAAAATGTATATGTGTGTTGCTGGAACGTTCTCACCAAAGTTTCGTATAGGCCTTGGTTGCAGTTTCCATGCGGTAAAACTTCGCGTACCGCGAGTTTACCGTGTACACTTCCCGGTCACATTTTGAAGTAGATTAAACTCTAGTTATTCAGTTATTTAACCACAATAAGTGGTTCAAAAGTTAAAATTCACTTTGCATGAACGGTGGCCGGCCGGCTGCGATCACTGGTGCTGATGAAATGACACCGAGTCTTTGTTACATATTTCTGAGGTGGGGTGAATCTACGTCACTGCCTCATTGTTCAGTTGTTGACAATATCATGTTGTTGACAAAAACAAATTCCTGGCCACTCACGTCATCAAGGCTCGTCGCTTTTATCGCAACAAATGACATACTGTTTTTTGTGATGTTTCGCGTTTTTTGCTATGAATCGGTCCAAATCCTGGCAAATATTATAGAGTCCACTCACGGTATATTCATAAAGGTTATTTAATGTTTGTTTAATTTTGACCAAACTAAGGAATACAATATTTATGGTTTTTTATACCATATTTAGGGTAATTACAAATTGTATCATAATTGTACCATTACAAAACCCCCTCAATGAAAGATTGTGTGTCGAAGCACAAAAACTTTCATTGACCCTTTCATACTTCCTAAAGGGATCAGCCAGGATAGGTCGCCACAACCCCCTTACAATTTTATATAAAAAGAAATAACAACTCACCCTTGGTCTGATGATGATGACTGTACCTACATGACCTTACTGGACTTCTCCTTCGAGATCCCAACACCATAAGGCCACTTAGGCTCTTAACGCCCCTGCTCTGACGCGCTGGCCAGCTCAGGACCGCTGTCATGTCACCAAACACTGAAACAATACATGATAAATATTAAAATAGTGGCTTGGTAAATTACTCTACCCTTAACTGATTTGGTTCCCCTTAGCTAGGTGCTGGTTTGTGCTAATAAGCACTGGGTTTGCTTGATATATGATTAAAATTTAGTTCTAAAAATTCTACTACTAAAAATGTAACTCCCAAGAATTATAAAGAATTTCCTTTCGCAATATTGACAACCCTGAATTTATAAATTGTTTCGATTTCTATCGATAATATTTATCTCTTTCCATTTTATAATTATAAAGTATAAAAGAAATTATAACAGAAACATATTAATATGTTTGATATAAATAGAAAAATTAAAGTATAATTGAAAATATGAAATTCCAATATAAATCTCCCAAACATGGAGAAAAACACATTATAGAAAAACGAAATAATTAATAAATCTGTATTGTATTATTTATTCATAAATCTTATTGAATTGTTAAATTAAAATTATTAAAATTATTATTATTATTATTATTATTATTATTATTATTATTAACAGGTAAAATTCCGGCGTTAACAGCTCCATTTATATTTATCCCTTCATACACATTATTCCCATACATCATGTTAAAATTTTATAACATAAATACATAATACATTTTACATAATAATACACATTGATACATTTAATACATTGAAATAATTTATTCATTTTTAATCTTGATTAAGATTTGCACTATAAGATATGCACTAACATTTGCATAATTTATTTGAAGTTGCATTTAAGTTAAAAAATTACAATTGCAGTTAATTCATTAATTAGACATCAATTATTATTTATTATAATTATAAAATTTATTTCAAATTTATTATTAATATTAATATTATTTCATTATTCACTCCTCATTACCTTTGTACTCTGAACTTTTTACGTACCTAACTACCTAACCTTTCATCTTCTAATCATTGTTTAGTCTGGGTAACTCCTATATTCACTATGCCTTTACTTATTATAATCTTACTCACCTTCTTCTAACTGACCACCAATTTTACCTATCATGACACCAATATCTCAATTATAAACACCATTACTAATTTCATTTAAATCCTATGGCACCGCTCGTCTTTGCAATGGGTTGGGTGTTCCCTAACTGGCTATATACATCCATAATATTTTGCCCTTCCAAATAATTCGGCAAACACTCCCTTAAACTACGCTAATACCTGCCACAACACTATTGGTTGGCTACTCCTTATCACCTCACTCCCACTACAGAATTCATCAACAACAAATATATGTTTTACCTTGACTTTATTCACCTTTACTAATAATCACTAACTACTGTGTCCCTAAATATCTAATACTTCTCTTTGTATTATTTACTTCAAAATTCTTAACTATCTAACTCCATTTTCATTAATTAAACTCACCTTTCTTCTATTTAGACCCAGGCTCTATCCCTGTTTAAACATTCTACCTTACTGTAATCATTGACATTTGTCTTATAAAATTCATCTCTCACCTATTCATAACAGTACATCTTTCTTTTCAAATATATATATTCTTACTTAATACATTATTATTCATTAGTAATTACCTTCATTACAATTGAATTAATATTTTAACTTCATTAATAGAAACTTTTATGACAATTAATACCTTACTTCTGTTATAAAGTACAACTTTCTTTTGTACTATAATTTTTTAGTCATAAAGAATGATTACTCTTTAATGGTTATTCCATTATTTAAAAAATATTATTATTAAACATGTTCATTATTAAAATACATAATAATACATACTGGTGTACATAAAATCTACCTGTAATACAACATCAAAATACACAAATACATTGATATATAAATACATATAAAACAATGAAAAATATACACTCCAACTCATTATTTTGTTGTTTATCAAACTCAGTCCATAGCAGTCCAATTCAATATCACTTTTCACATATATATTTAATGTTCATTACACAATTGAAACAGTCTATCCACCATCGTTGAACAACATTCTTATCTTAGGTCTATTTAATTTATTACTTAATAAATAAATTTTATTATTAGAAACATTATATTCATGTTCATTTATAAAACTGTTATCAAACAAATATTTCAAGTCACGATCGATTAGGGTTCCGTTTATCTCAGTAATCTTATATGTCATTAATTGGTTATTTATTTTATAATTATCCTCATAATTTTCTACCACAGGTAAGTACTTAATACCTTTATTCTCTTTATTTATTGTTATTTCAATTTCATTGTTATTATAAGGTAAGTATTCATTATTTTCATCCACCTTGTCTAACCCTAACCTTCCTATCAATTGTCTGTATTTTCTATTTACTTTAAAAAATTTTTATTACTTTCTTTTTCTCACAATATCTCTCTATACTTTCTCTCATAATACATTTCTCTCCATAACACCAAATTACACTCTCTCTCTCTCTCTCTCTCTCCAAATATGCAGGGGTCCCTAACATAAAATTATTGCACCACTTATTAGGTACACAAAAACACCAAGAAACTTTATTTGTAGACCTATCGTCTCCCAAATATAAATTGAAGGAACTCTTGTCCTTATAAAAAATACGTGAAGACTTTTCTTCACCCCCTAACACAACATCAAAAGAAAATTCTACCCCCTGCACTCCTTGTACAAAAATACTTTCTCCAAACTCTCTTTCTGACTCAATACATTCAAACACTTCATTATCACTCATAATACTTTCATTATTATTTTCTAACACCACATTCTTACTACTTGTAATATTCTTACTATCTGTAAATTCATTATTTGAGTTATCATTTTTAATTATGTTATTATTCAGTACTTCGTTTTTCTGGGTACTATTTCCCTTCTGGGTTTCTAATTGATTTAAACTCTCGTCTAGTTTTTTGATTACCTTGTCACATTTCTTAATCAGATTATCATGACCTAATTGAATTTCATTCTTCATCTCATTGAAATTAATTTTAAAACTACTTTGAATCTCTTTAATTTCGTTATTCTGCTCATCTAATTTTTTGTCTAATTTTAATAGTAATTGCATCATTGCATTAGTTTCATCTGGTTTACTATCTGACATAGCTGACATGGATGTAGCGACCTTCTCTGTCTCTACAGATACAGGCGTATTTGCCTCGTCAGTCTGACTAGTTTGAGTTGGTTGGACATCCATTTCACTCATGACTATTTCGTCAGTGAAGCTGACTTTTGCAGTTTTATCTTCATCAGTATTCATGTTTACAATTCATAATACACGCATGCATACAATAAGATAACCCAACTTCGTAAAATTGGGTTATGTTTACGTATTAAAATTTTGGCGTTTATTACCTCAAATAACTTTTTCCCTTCACCTCGTAGGCTTACTCTATATAAAACTATATTATATCGAGTCCCTGTTCCAGAAGCCATCTGTAACTTTAATAAAATATAGCTACATATAGTTATGTCCCTGTTCGGATGCCATCTGTTATTAATCAAATGTGATATTATTTATATAATTGTATTTAACAGTAATTATAACAGTAATTATTGTTTTGCTATCGGGCGCCATGTTGTGAATTACTAACAGCTGATATTATTTACTTTACGGGCCAAGTTTCGTGTTAAGCGAACGAGGTTGTTGAACAGGAATTGTTATCTGAAATAAATACTCTGTACTCTGAAATGAAATAATAAAACAAAACTTATTATTAACAAACAATTACATAATCATACGCCAAACACGCCTCGGGGCGTAGTCAGACGTATTATGAAATACACAAATACACAAACATATTTAATATTGAATTTTTTAGTTGATCTAAACATCTAATAAACATATAGTAAACAATGGTAATATAAAGATATGTATACGCATAACCCAGCACTTATATTAGTCACTCTCACTCTCACTCTCTCTCTGGTACAATTCTTTTACGAGCTCATTTTGCAAATTTTAAAGACTTGAATTTACTTTGGAAATTTTGTGTTGGTCATTTCTTTGATTGAAAATAGGTTTGAAATATATATAAAAAAAATGTATATGTGTGTTGCTGGAACGTTCTCACCAAAGTTTCGTATAGGCCTTGGTTGCAGTTTCCATGCGGTAAAACTTCGCGTACCGCGAGTTTACCGTGTACACTTCCCGGTCACATTTTGAAGTAGATTAAACTCTAGTTATTCAGTTATTTAACCACAATAAGTGGTTCAAAAGTTAAAATTCACTTTGCATGAACGGTGGCCGGCCGGCTGCGATCACTGGTGCTGATGAAATGACACCGAGTCGTTGTTACATATTTCTGAGGTGGGGTGAATCTACGTCACTGCCTCATTGTTCAGTTGTTGACAATATCATGTTGTTGACAAAAACAAATTCCTGGCCACTCACGTCATCAAGGCTCGTCGCTTTTATCGCAACAAATGACATACTGTTTTTTGTGATGTTTCGCGTTTTTTGCTATGAATCGGTCCAAATCCTGGCAAATATTATAGAGTCCACTCACGGTATATTCATAAAGGTTATTTAATGTTTGTTTAATTTTGACCAAACTAAGGAATACAATATTTATGGTTTTTTATACCATATTTAGGGTAATTACAAATTGTATCATAATTGTACCATTACAAAACCCCCTCAATGAAAGATTGTGTGTCGAAGCACAAAAACTTTCATTGACCCTTTCATACTTCCTAAAGGGATCAGCCAGGATAGGTCGCCACAACCCCCTTACAATTTTATATAAAAAGAAATAACAACTCACCCTTGGTCTGATGATGATGACTGTACCTACATGACCTTACTGGACTTCTCCTTCGAGATCCCAACACCATAAGGCCACTTAGGCTCTTAACGCCCCTGCTCTGACGCGCTGGCCAGCTCAGGACCGCTGTCATGTCACCAAACACTGAAACAATACATGATAAATATTAAAATAGTGGCTTGGTAAATTACTCTACCCTTAACTGATTTGGTTCCCCTTAGCTAGGTGCTGGTTTGTGCTAATAAGCACTGGGTTTGCTTGATATATGATTAAAATTTAGTTCTAAAAATTCTACTACTAAAAATGTAACTCCCAAGAATTATAAAGAATTTCCTTTCGCAATATTGACAACCCTGAATTTATAAATTGTTTCGATTTCTATCGATAATATTTATCTCTTTCCATTTTATAATTATAAAGTATAAAAGAAATTATAACAGAAACATATTGATATGTTTGATATAAATAGAAAAATTAAAGTATAATTGAAAATATGAAATTCCAATATAAATCTCCCAAACATGGAGAAAAACACATTATAGAAAAACAAAATAATTAATAAATCTGTATTGTATTATTTATTCATAAATCTTATTGAATTGTTAAATTAAAATTATTATTATTATTATTATTATTAACAGGTAAAATTCCGGCGTTAACAGCTCCATTTATATTTATCCCTTCATACACATTATTCCCATACATCATGTTAAAATTTAATAACATAAATACATAATACATTTTACATAATAATACACATTGATACATTTAATACATTGAAATAATTTATTCATTTTTAATCTTGATTAAGATTTGCACTATAAGATATGCACTAACATTTGCATAATTTATTTGAAGTTGCATTTAAGTTAAAAAATTACAATTGCAGTTAATTCATTAATTAGACATCAATTATTATTTATTATAATTATAAAATTTATTTCAAATTTATTATTAATATTAATATTATTTCATTATTCACTCCTCATTACCTTTGTACTCTGAACTTTTTACGTACCTAACTACCTAACCTTTCATCTTCTAATCATTGTTTAGTCTGGGTAACTCCTATATTCACTATGCCTTTACTTATTATAATCTTACTCACCTTCTTCTAACTGACCACCAATTTTACCTATCATGACACCAATATCTCAATTATAAACACCATTACTAATTTCATTTAAATCCTATGGCACTGCTCGTCTTTGCAATGGGTTGGGTGTTCCCTAACTGGCTATATACATCCATAATATTTTGCCCTTCCAAATAATTCGGCAAACACTCCCTTAAACTACGCTAATACCTGCCACAACACTATTGGTTGGCTACTCCTTATCACCTCACTCCCACTACAGAATTCATCAACAACAAATATATGTTTTACCTTGACTTTATTCACCTTTACTAATAATCACTAACTACTGTGTCCCTAAATATCTAATACTTCTCTTTGTATTATTTACTTCAAAATTCTTAACTATCTAACTCCATTTTCATTAATTAAACTCACCTTTCTTCTATTTAGACCCAGGCTCTATCCCTGTTTAAACATTCTACCTTACTGTAATCATTGACATTTGTCTTATAAAATTCATCTCTCACCTATTCATAACAGTACATCTTTCTTTTCAAATATATATATTCTTACTTAATACATTATTATTCATTAGTAATTAC
The DNA here is from genome assembly GCA_034769895.1 of Magicicada septendecula. Lineage (NCBI taxonomy): Eukaryota > Metazoa > Arthropoda > Insecta > Hemiptera > Cicadidae > Magicicada > Magicicada septendecula. The sequence continues at coordinate 258,291,032 of CM068368.1, read as the reverse complement.
CTTCATTACAATTGAATTAATATTTTAACTTCATTAATAGAAACTTTTATGACAATTAATACCTTACTTCTGTTATAAAGTACAACTTTCTTTTGTACTATAATTTTTTAGTCATAAAGAATGATTACTCTTTAATGGTTATTCCATTATTTAAAAAATATTATTATTAAACATGTTCATTATTAAAATACATAATAATACATACTGGTGTACATAAAATCTACCTGTAATACAACATCAAAATACACAAATACATTGATATATAAATACATATAAAACAATGAAAAATATACACTCCAACTCATTATTTTGTTGTTTATCAAACTCAGTCCATAGCAGTCCAATTCAATATCACTTTTCACATATATATTTAATGTTCATTACACAATTGAAACAGTCTATCCACCATCGTTGAACAACATTCTTATCTTAGGTCTATTTAATTTATTACTTAATAAATAAATTTTATTATTAGAAACATTATATTAATGTTCATTTATAAAACTGTTATCAAACAAATATTTCAAGTCACGATCGATTAGGGTTCCGTTTATCTCAGTAATCTTATATGTCATTAATTGGTTATTTATTTTATAATTATCCTCATAATTTTCTACCACAGGTAAGTACTTAATACCTTTATTCTCTTTATTTATTGTTATTTCAATTTCATTGTTATTATAAGGTAAGTATTCATTATTTTCATCCACCTTGTCTAACCCTAACCTTCCTATCAATTGTCTGTATTTTCTATTTACTTTAAAAAATTTTTATTACTTTCTTTTTCTCACAATATCTCTCTATACTTTCTCTCATAATACATTTCTCTCCATAACACCAAATTACACACTCTCTCTCTCTCTCTCTCTCTCTCCAAATATGCAGGGGTCCCTAACATAAAATTATTGCACCACTTATTAGGTACACAAAAACACCAAGAAACTTTATTTGTAGACCTATCGTCTCCCAAATATAAATTGAAGGAACTCTTGTCCTTATAAAAAATACGTGAAGACTTTTCTTCACCCCCTAACACAACATCAAAAGAAAATTCTACCCCCTGCACTCCTTGTACAAAAATACTTTCTCCAAACTCTCTTTCTGACTCAATACATTCAAACACTTCATTATCACTCATAATACTTTCATTATTATTTTCTAACACCACATTCTTACTACTTGTAATATTCTTACTATCTGTAAATTCATTATTTGAGTTATCATTTTTAATTATGTTATTATTCAGTACTTCGTTTTTCTGGGTACTATTTCCCTTCTGGGTTTCTAATTGATTTAAACTCTTGTCTAGTTTTTTGATTACCTTGTCACATTTCTTAATCAGATTATCATGACCTAATTGAATTTCATTCTTCATCTCATTGAAATTAATTTTAAAACTACTTTGAATCTCTTTAATTTCGTTATTCTGCTCATCTAATTTTTTGTCTAATTTTAATAGTAATTGCATCATTGCATTAGTTTCATCTGGTTTACTATCTGACATAGCTGACATGGATGTAGCGACCTTCTCTGTCTCTACAGATACAGGCGTATTTGCCTCGTCAGTCTGACTAGTTTGAGTTGGTTGGACATCCATTTCACTCATGACTATTTCGTCAGTGAAGCTGACTTTTGCAGTTTTATCTTCATCAGTATTCATGTTTACAATTCATAATACACGCATGCATACAATAAGATAACCCAACTTCGTAAAATTGGGTTATGTTTACGTATTAAAATTTTGGCGTTTATTACCTCAAATAACTTTTTCCCTTCACCTCGTAGGCTTACTCTATATAAAACTATATTATATCGAGTCCCTGTTCCAGAAGCCATCTGTAACTTTAATAAAATATAGCTACATATAGTTATGTCCCTGTTCGGGTGCCATCTGTTATTAATCAAATGTGATATTATTTATATAATTGTATTTAACAGTAATTATAACAGTAATTATTGTTTTGCTATCGGGCGCCATGTTGTGAATTACTAACAGCTGATATTATTTACTTTACGGGCCAAGTTTCGTGTTAAGCGAACGAGGTTGTTGAACAGGAATTGTTATCTGAAATAAATACTCTGTACTCTGAAATGAAATAATAAAACAAAACTTATTATTAACAAACAATTACATAATCATACGCCAAACACGCCTCGGGGCGTAGTCAGACGTATTATGAAATACACAAATACACAAACATATTTAATATTGAATTTTTTAGTTGATCTAAACATCTAATAAACATATAGTAAACAATGGTAATATAAAGATATGTATACGCATAACCCAGCACTTATATTAGTCACTCTCACTCTCACTCTCTCTCTGGTACAATTCTTTTACGAGTTCATTTTGCAAATTTTAAAGACTTGAATTTACTTTGGAAATGTTGTGTTGGTCATTTCTTTGATTGAAAATAGGTTTGAAATATATATAAAAAAAATGTATATGTGTGTTGCTGGAACGTTCTCACCAAAGTTTCGTATAGGCCTTGGTTGCAGTTTCCATGCGGTAAAACTTCGCGTACCGCGAGTTTACCGTGTACACTTCCCGGTCACATTTTGAAGTAGATTAAACTCTAGTTATTCAGTTATTTAACCACAATAAGTGGTTCAAAAGTTAAAATTCACTGTGCATGAACGGTGGCCGGCCGGCTGCGATCACTGGTGCTGATGATATGACACCGAGTCTTTGTTACATATTTCTGAGGTGGGGTGAATCTACGTCACTGCCTCATTGTTCAGTTGTTGACAATATCATGTTGTTGACAAAAACAAATTCCTGGCCACTCACGTCATCAAGGCTCGTCGCTTTTATCGCAACAAATGACATACTGTTTTTTGTGATGTTTCGCGTTTTTTGCTATGAATCGGTCCAAATCCTGGCAAATATTATAGAGTCCACTCACGGTATATTCATAAAGGTTATTTAATGTTTGTTTAATTTTGACCAAACTAAGGAATACAATATTTATGGTTTTTTATACCATATTTAGGGTAATTACAAATTGTATCATAATTGTACCATTACAACACCCCCTCAATGAAAGATTGTGTGTCGAAGCACAAAAACTTTCATTGACCCTTTCATACTTCCTAAAGGGATCAGCCAGGATAGGTCGCCACAACCCCCTTACAATTTTATATAAAAAGAAATAACAACTCACCCTTGGTCTGATGATGATGACTGTACCTACATGACCTTACTGGACTTCTCCTTCGAGATCCCAACACCATAAGGCCACTTAGTCTCTTAACGCCCCTGCTCTGACGCGCTGGCCAGCTCAGGACCGCTGTCATGTCACCAAACACTGAAACAATACATGATAAATATTAAAATAGTGGCTTGGTAAATTACTCTACCCTTAACTGATTTGGTTCCCCTTAGCTAGGTGCTGGTTTGTGCTAATAAGCACTGGGTTTGCTTGATATATGATTAAAATTTAGTTCTAAAAATTCTACTACTAAAAATGTAACTCCCAAGAATTATAAAGAATTTCCTTTCGCAATATTGACAACCCTGAATTTATAAATTGTTTCGATTTCTATCGATAATATTTATCTCTTTCCATTTTATAATTATAAAGTATAAAAGAAATTATAACAGAAACATATTAATATGTTTGATATAAATAGAAAAATTAAAGTATAATTGAAAATATGAAATTCCAATATAAATCTCCCAAACATGGAGAAAAACACATTATAGAAAAACAAAATAATTAATAAATCTGTATTGTATTATTTATTCATAAATCTTATTGAATTGTTAAATTAAAATTATTATTATTATTATTATTATTAACAGGTAAAATTCCGGCGTTAACAGCTCCATTTATATTTATCCCTTCATACACATTATTCCCATACATCATGTTAAAATTTTATAACATAAATACATAATACATTTTACATAATAATACACATTGATACATTTAATACATTGAAATAATTTATTCATTTTTAATCTTGATTAAGATTTGCACTATAAGATATGCACTAACATTTGCATAATTTATTTGAAGTTGCATTTAAGTTAAAAAATTACAATTGCAGTTAATTCATTAATTAGACATCAATTATTATTTATTATAATTATAAAATTTATTTCAAATTTATTATTAATATTAATATTATTTCATTATTCACTCCTCATTACCTTTGTACTCTGAACTTTTTACGTACCTAACTACCTAACCTTTCATCTTCTAATCATTGTTTAGTCTGGGTAACTCCTATATTCACTATGCCTTTACTTATTATAATCTTACTCACCTTCTTCTAACTGACCACCAATTTTACCTATCATGACACCAATATCTCAATTATAAACACCATTACTAATTTCATTTAAATCCTATGGCACCGCTCGTCTTTGCAATGGGTTGGGTGTTCCCTAACTGGCTATATACATCCATAATATTTTGCCCTTCCAAATAATTCGGCAAACACTCCCTTAAACTACGCTAATACCTGCCACAACACTATTGGTTGGCTACTCCTTATCACCTCACCCCCACTACAGAATTCATCAACAACAAATATATGTTTTACCTTGACTTTATTCACCTTTACTAATAATCACTAACTACTGTGTCCCTAAATATCTAATACTTCTCTTTGTATTATTTACTTCAAAATTCTTAACTATCTAACTCCATTTTCATTAATTAAACTCACCTTTCTTCTATTTAGACCCAGGCTCTATCCCTGTTTAAACATTCTACCTTACTGTAATCATTGACATTTGTCTTATAAAATTCATCTCTCACCTATTCATAACAGTACATCTTTCTTTTCAAATATATATATTCTTACTTAATACATTATTATTCATTAGTAATTACCTTCATTACAATTGAATTAATATTTTAACTTCATTAATAGAAACTTTTATGACAATTAATACCTTACTTCTGTTATAAAGTACAACTTTCTTTTGTACTATAATTTTTTAGTCATAAAGAATGATTACTCTTTAATGGTTATTCCATTATTTAAAAAATATTATTATTAAACATGTTCATTATTAAAATACATAATAATACATACTGGTGTACATAAAATCTACCTGTAATACAACATCAAAATACACAAATACATTGATATATAAATACATATAAAACAATGAAAAATATACACTCCAACTCATTATTTTGTTGTTTATCAAACTCAGTCCATAGCAGTCCAATTCAATATCACTTTTCACATATATATTTAATGTTCATTACACAATTGAAACAGTCTATCCACCATCGTTGAACAACATTCTTATCTTAGGTCTATTTAATTTATTACTTAATAAATAAATTTTATTATTAGAAACATTATATTCATGTTCATTTATAAAACTGTTATCAAACAAATATTTCAAGTCACGATCGATTAGGGTTCCGTTTATCTCAGTAATCTTATATGTCATTAATTGGTTATTTATTTTATAATTATCCTCATAATTTTCTACCACAGGTAAGTACTTAATACCTTTATTCTCTTTATTTATTGTTATTTCAATTTCATTGTTATTATAAGGTAAGTATTCATTATTTTCATCCACCTTGTCTAACCCTAACCTTCCTATCAATTGTCTGTATTTTCTATTTACTTTAAAAAATTTTTATTACTTTCTTTTTCTCACAATATCTCTCTATACTTTCTCTCATAATACATTTCTCTCCATAACACCAAATTACACACTCTCTCTCTCTCTCTCTCTCCAAATATGCAGGGGTCCCTAACATAAAATTATTGCACCACTTATTAGGTACACAAAAACACCAAGAAACTTTATTTGTAGACCTATCGTCTCCCAAATATAAATTGAAGGAACTCTTGTCCTTATAAAAAATACGTGAAGACTTTTCTTCACCCCCTAACACAACATCAAAAGAAAATTCTACCCCCTGCACTCCTTGTACAAAAATACTTTCTCCAAACTCTCTTTCTGACTCAATACATTCAAACACTTCATTATCACTCATAATACTTTCATTATTATTTTCTAACACCACATTCTTACTACTTGTAATATTCTTACTATCTGTAAATTCATTATTTGAGTTATCATTTTTAATTATGTTATTATTCAGTACTTCGTTTTTCTGGGTACTATTTCCCTTCTGGGTTTCTAATTGATTTAAACTCTCGTCTAGTTTTTTGATTACCTTGTCACATTTCTTAATCAGATTATCATGACCTAATTGAATTTCATTCTTCATCTCATTGAAATTAATTTTAAAACTACTTTGAATCTCTTTAATTTCGTTATTCTGCTCATCTAATTTTTTGTCTAATTTTAATAGTAATTGCATCATTGCATTAGTTTCATCTGGTTTACTATCTGACATAGCTGACATGGATGTAGCGACCTTCTCTGTCTCTACAGATACAGGCGTATTTGCCTCGTCAGTCTGACTAGTTTGAGTTGGTTGGACATCCATTTCACTCATGACTATTTCGTCAGTGAAGCTGACTTTTGCAGTTTTATCTTCATCAGTATTCATGTTTACAGTTCATAATACACGCATGCATACAATAAGATAACCCAACTTCGTAAAATTGGGTTATGTTTACGTATTAAAATTTTGGCGTTTATTACCTCAAATAACTTTTTCCCTTCACCTCGTAGGCTTACTCTATATAAAACTATATTATATCGAGTCCCTGTTCCAGAAGCCATCTGTAACTTTAATAAAATATAGCTACATATAGTTATGTCCCTGTTCGGATGCCATCTGTTATTAATCAAATGTGATATTATTTATATAATTGTATTTAACAGTAATTATAACAGTAATTATTGTTTTGCTATCGGGCGCCATGTTGTGAATTACTAACAGCTGATATTATTTACTTTACGGGCCAAGTTTCGTGTTAAGCGAACGAGGTTGTTGAACAGGAATTGTTATCTGAAATAAATACTCTGTACTCTGAAATGAAATAATAAAACAAAACTTATTATTAACAAACAATTACATAATCATACGCCAAACACGCCTCGGGGCGTAGTCAGACGTATTATGAAATACACAAATACACAAACATATTTAATATTGAATTTTTTAGTTGATCTAAACATCTAATAAACATATAGTAAACAATGGTAATATAAAGATATGTATACGCATAACCCAGCACTTATATTAGTCACTCTCACTCTCACTCTCTCTCTGGTACAATTCTTTTACGAGCTCATTTTGCAAATTTTAAAGACTTGAATTTACTTTGGAAATTTTGTGTTGGTCATTTCTTTGATTGAAAATAGGTTTGAAATATATATAAAAAAAATGTATATGTGTGTTGCTGGAACGTTCTCACCAAAGTTTCGTATAGGCCTTGGTTGCAGTTTCCATGCGGTAAAACTTCGCGTACCGCGAGTTTACCGTGTACACTTCCCGGTCACATTTTGAAGTAGATTAAACTCTAGTTATTCAGTTATTTAACCACAATAAGTGGTTCAAAAGTTAAAATTCACTTTGCATGAACGGTGGCCGGCCGGCTGCGATCACTGGTGCTGATGAAATGACACCGAGTCTTTGTTACATATTTCTGAGGTGGGGTGAATCTACGTCACTGCCTCATTGTTCAGTTGTTGACAATATCATGTTGTTGACAAAAACAAATTCCTGGCCACTCACGTCATCAAGGCTCGTCGCTTTTATCGCAACAAATGACATACTGTTTTTTGTGATGTTTCGCGTTTTTTGCTATGAATCGGTCCAAATCCTGGCAAATATTATAGAGTCCACTCACGGTATATTCATAAAGGTTATTTAATGTTTGTTTAATTTTGACCAAACTAAGGAATACAATATTTATGGTTTTTTATACCATATTTAGGGTAATTACAAATTGTATCATAATTGTACCATTAAAAAACCCCCTCAATGAAAGATTGTGTGTCGAAGCACAAAAACTTTCATTGACCCTTTCATACTTCCTAAAGGGATCAGCCAGGATAGGTCGCCACAACCCCCTTACAATTTTATATAAAAAGAAATAACAACTCACCCTTGGTCTGATGATGATGACTGTACCTACATGACCTTACTGGACTTCTCCTTCGAGATCCCAACACCATAAGGCCACTTAGGCTCTTAACGCCCCTGCTCTGACGCGCTGGCCAGCTCAGGACCGCTGTCATGTCACCAAACACTGAAACAATACATGATAAATATTAAAATAGTGGCTTGGTAAATTACTCTACCCTTAACTGATTTGGTTCCCCTTAGCTAGGTGCTGGTTTGTGCTAATAAGCACTGGGTTTGCTTGATATATGATTAAAATTTAGTTCTAAAAATTCTACTACTAAAAATGTAACTCCCAAGAATTATAAAGAATTTCCTTTCGCAATATTGACAACCCTGAATTTATAAATTGTTTCGATTTCTATCGATAATATTTATCTCTTTCCATTTTATAATTATAAAGTATAAAAGAAATTATAACAGAAACATATTGATATGTTTGATATAAATAGAAAAATTAAAGTATAATTGAAAATATGAAATTCCAATATAAATCTCCCAAACATGGAGAAAAACACATTATAGAAAAACAAAATAATTAATAAATCTGTATTGTATTATTTATTCATAAATCTTATTGAATTGTTAAATTAAAATTATTATTATTATTATTATTATTAACAGGTAAAATTCCGGCGTTAACAGCTCCATTTATATTTATCCCTTCATACACATTATTCCCATACATCATGTTAAAATTTAATAACATAAATACATAATACATTTTACATAATAATACACATTGATACATTTAATACATTGAAATAATTTATTCATTTTTAATCTTGATTAAGATTTGCACTATAAGATATGCACTAACATTTGCATAATTTATTTGAAGTTGCATTTAAGTTAAAAAATTACAATTGCAGTTAATTCATTAATTAGACATCAATTATTATTTATTATAATTATAAAATTTATTTCAAATTTATTATTAATATTAATATTATTTCATTATTCACTCCTCATTACCTTTGTACTCTGAACTTTTTACGTACCTAACTACCTAACCTTTCATCTTCTAATCATTGTTTAGTCTGGGTAACTCCTATATTCACTATGCCTTTACTTATTATAATCTTACTCACCTTCTTCTAACTGACCACCAATTTTACCTATCATGACACCAATATCTCAATTATAAACACCATTACTAATTTCATTTAAATCCTATGGCACCCCTCGTCTTTGCAATGGGTTGGGTGTTCCCTAACTGGCTATATACATCCATAATATTTTGCCCTTCCAAATAATTCGGCAAACACTCCCTTAAACTACGCTAATACCTGCCACAACACTATTGGTTGGCTACTCCTTATCACCTCACTCCCACTACAGAATTCATCAACAACAAATATATGTTTTACCTTGACTTTATTCACCTTTACTAATAATCACTAACTACTGTGTCCCTAAATATCTAATACTTCTCTTTGTATTATTTACTTCAAAATTCTTAACTATCTAACTCCATTTTCATTAATTAAACTCACCTTTCTTCTATTTAGACCCAGGCTCTATCCCTGTTTAAACATTCTACCTTACTGTAATCATTGACATTTGTCTTATAAAATTCATCTCTCACCTATTCATAACAGTACATCTTTCTTTTCAAATATATATATTCTTACTTAATACATTATTATTCATTAGTAATTACCTTCATTACAATTGAATTAATATTTTAACTTCATTAATAGAAACTTTTATGACAATTAATACCTTACTTCTGTTATAAAGTACAACTTTCTTTTGTACTATAATTTTTTAGTCATAAAGAATGATTACTCTTTAATGGTTATTCCATTATTTAAAAAATATTATTATTAAACATGTTCATTATTAAAATACATAATAATACATACTGGTGTACATAAAATCTACCTGTAATACAACATCAAAATACACAAATACATTGATATATAAATACATATAAAACAATGAAAAATATACACTCCAACTCATTATTTTGTTGTTTATCAAACTCAGTCCATAGCAGTCCAATTCAATATCACTTTTCACATATATATTTAATGTTCATTACACAATTGAAACAGTCTATCCACCATCGTTGAACAACATTCTTATCTTAGGTCTATTTAATTTATTACTTAATAAATAAATTTTATTATTAGAAACATTATATTCATGTTCATTTATAAAACTGTTATCAAACAAATATTTCAAGTCACGATCGATTAGGGTTCCGTTTATCTCAGTAATCTTATATGTCATTAATTGGTTATTTATTTTATAATTATCCTCATAATTTTCTACCACAGGTAAGTACTTAATACCTTTATTCTCTTTATTTATTGTTATTTCAATTTCATTGTTATTATAAGGTAAGTATTCATTATTTTCATCCACCTTGTCTAACCCTAACCTTCCTATCAATTGTCTGTATTTTCTATTTACTTTAAAAAATTTTTATTACTTTCTTTTTCTCACAATATCTCTCTATACTTTCTCTCATAATACATTTCTCTCCATAACACCAAATTACACACTCTCTCTCTCTCTCTCTCTCCAAATATGCAGGGGTCCCTAACATAAAATTATTGCACCACTTATTAGGTACACAAAAACACCAAGAAACTTTATTTGTAGACCTATCGTCTCCCAAATATAAATTGAAGGAACTCTTGTCCTTATAAAAAATACGTGAAGACTTTTCTTCACCCCCTAACACAACATCAAAAGAAAATTCTACCCCCTGCACTCCTTGTACAAAAATACTTTCTCCAAACTCTCTTTCTGACTCAATACATTCAAACACTTCATTATCACTCATAATACTTTCATTATTATTTTCTAACACCACATTCTTACTACTTGTAATATTCTTACTATCTGTAAATTCATTATTTGAGTTATCATTTTTAATTATGTTATTATTCAGTACTTCGTTTTTCTGGGTACTATTTCCCTTCTGGGTTTCTAATTGATTTAAACTCTCGTCTAGTTTTTTGATTACCTTGTCACATTTCTTAATCAGATTATCATGACCTAATTGAATTTCATTCTTCATCTCATTGAAATTAATTTTAAAACTACTTTGAATCTCTTTAATTTCGTTATTCTGCTCATCTAATTTTTTGTCTAATTTTAATAGTAATTGCATCATTGCATTAGTTTCATCTGGTTTACTATCTGACATAGCTGACATGGATGTAGCGACCTTCTCTGTCTCTACAGATACAGGCGTATTTGCCTCGTCAGTCTGACTAGTTTGAGTTGGTTGGACATCCATTTCACTCATGACTATTTCGTCAGTGAAGCTGACTTTTGCAGTTTTATCTTCATCAGTATTCATGTTTACAGTTCATAATACACGCATGCATACAATAAGATAACCCAACTTCGTAAAATTGGGTTATGTTTACGTATTAAAATTTTGGCGTTTATTACCTCAAATAAATTTTCCCTTCACCTCGTAGGCTTACTCTATATAAAACTATATTATATCGAGTCCCTGTTCCAGAAGCCATCTGTAACTTTAATAAAATATAGCTACATATAGTTATGTCCCTGTTCGGGTGCCATCTGTTATTAATCAAATGTGATATTATTTATATAATTGTATTTAACAGTAATTATAACAGTAATTATTGTTTTGCTATCGGGCGCCATGTTGTGAATTACTAACAGCTGATATTATTTACTTTACGGGCCAAGTTTCGTGTTAAGCGAACGAGGTTGTTGAACAGGAATTGTTATCTGAAATAAATACTCTGTACTCTGAAATGAAATAATAAAACAAAACTTATTATTAACAAACAATTACATAATCATACGCCAAACACGCCTCGGGGCGTAGTCAGACGTATTATGAAATACACAAATACACAAACATATTTAATATTGAATTTTTTAGTTGATCTAAACATCTAATAAACATATAGTAAACAATGGTAATATAAAGATATGTATACGCATAACCCAGCACTTATATTAGTCACTCTCACTCTCACTCTCTCTCTGGTACAATTCTTTTACGAGCTCATTTTGCAAATTTTAAAGACTTGAATTTACTTTGGAAATGTTGTGTTGGTCATTTCTTTGATTGAAAATAGGTTTGAAATATATATAAAAAAAATGTATATGTGTGTTGCTGGAACGTTCTCACCAAAGTTTCGTATAGGCCTTGGTTGCAGTTTCCATGCGGTAAAACTTCGCGTACCGCGAGTTTACCGTGTACACTTCCCGGTCACATTTTGAAGTAGATTAAACTCTAGTTATTCAGTTATTTAACCACAATAAGTGGTTCAAAAGTTAAAATTCACTTTGCATGAACGGTGGCCGGCCGGCTGCGATCACTGGTGCTGATGAAATGACACCGAGTCTTTGTTACATATTTCTGAGGTGGGGTGAATCTACGTCACTGCCTCATTGTTCAGTTGTTGACAATATCATGTTGTTGACAAAAACAAATTCCTGGCCACTCACGTCATCAAGGCTCGTCGCTTTTATCGCAACAAATGACATACTGTTTTTTGTGATGTTTCGCGTTTTTTGCTATGAATCGGTCCAAATCCTGGCAAATATTATAGAGTCCACTCACGGTATATTCATAAAGGTTATTTAATGTTTGTTTAATTTTGACCAAACTAAGGAATACAATATTTATGGTTTTTTATACCATATTTAGGGTAATTACAAATTGTATCATAATTGTACCATTACAAAACCCCCTCAATGAAAGATTGTGTGTCGAAGCACAAAAACTTTCATTGACCCTTTCATACTTCCTAAAGGGATCAGCCAGGATAGGTCGCCACAACCCCCTTACAATTTTATATAAAAAGAAATAACAACTCACCCTTGGTCTGATGATGATGACTGTACCTACATGACCTTACTGGACTTCTCCTTCGAGATCCCAACACCATAAGGCCACTTAGTCTCTTAACGCCCCTGCTCTGACGCGCTGGCCAGCTCAGGACCGCTGTCATGTCACCAAACACTGAAACAATACATGATAAATATTAAAATAGTGGCTTGGTAAATTACTCTACCCTTAACTGATTTGGTTCCCCTTAGCTAGGTGCTGGTTTGTGCTAATAAGCACTGGGTTTGCTTGATATATGATTAAAATTTAGTTCTAAAAATTCTACTACTAAAAATGTAACTCCCAAGAATTATAAAGAATTTCCTTTCGCAATATTGACAACCCTGAATTTATAAATTGTTTCGATTTCTATCGATAATATTTATCTCTTTCCATTTTATAATTATAAAGTATAAAAGAAATTATAACAGAAACATATTGATATGTTTGATATAAATAGAAAAATTAAAGTATAATTGAAAATATGAAATTCCAATATAAATCTCCCAAACATGGAGAAAAACACATTATAGAAAAACAAAATAATTAATAAATCTGTATTGTATTATTTATTCATAAATCTTATTGAATTGTTAAATTAAAATTATTAAAATTATTATTATTATTATTATTATTATTATTAACAGGTAAAATTCCGGCGTTAACAGCTCCATTTATATTTATCCCTTCATACACATTATTCCCATACATCATGTTAAAATTTTATAACATAAATACATAATACATTTTACATAATAATACACATTGATACATTTAATACATTGAAATAATTTATTCATTTTTAATCTTGATTAAGATTTGCACTATAAGATATGCACTAACATTTGCATAATTTATTTGAAGTTGCATTTAAGTTAAAAAATTACAATTGCAGTTAATTCATTAATTAGACATCAATTATTATTTATTATAATTATAAAATTTATTTCAAATTTATTATTAATATTAATATTATTTCATTATTCACTCCTCATTACCTTTGTACTCTGAACTTTTTACGTACCTAACTACCTAACCTTTCATCTTCTAATCATTGTTTAGTCTGGGTAACTCCTATATTCACTATGCCTTTACTTATTATAATCTTACTCACCTTCTTCTAACTGACCACCAATTTTACCTATCATGACACCAATATCTCAATTATAAACACCATTACTAATTTCATTTAAATCCTATGGCACCGCTCGTCTTTGCAATGGGTTGGGTGTTCCCTAACTGGCTATATACATCCATAATATTTTGCCCTTCCAAATAATTCGGCAAACACTCCCTTAAACTACGCTAATACCTGCCACAACACTATTGGTTGGCTACTCCTTATCACCTCACCCCCACTACAGAATTCATCAACAACAAATATATGTTTTACCTTGACTTTATTCACCTTTACTAATAATCACTAACTACTGTGTCCCTAAATATCTAATACTTCTCTTTGTATTATTTACTTCAAAATTCTTAACTATCTAACTCCATTTTCATTAATTAAACTCACCTTTCTTCTATTTAGACCCAGGCTCTATCCCTGTTTAAACATTCTACCTTACTGTAATCATTGACATTTGTCTTATAAAATTCATCTCTCACCTATTCATAACAGTACATCTTTCTTTTCAAATATATATATTCTTACTTAATACATTATTATTCATTAGTAATTACCTTCATTACAATTGAATTAATATTTTAACTTCATTAATAGAAACTTTTATGACAATTAATACCTTACTTCTGTTATAAAGTACAACTTTCTTTTGTACTATAATTTTTTAGTCATAAAGAATGATTACTCTTTAATGGTTATTCCATTATTTAAAAAATATTATTATTAAACATGTTCATTATTAAAATACATAATAATACATACTGGTGTACATAAAATCTACCTGTAATACAACATCAAAATACACAAATACATTGATATATAAATACATATAAAACAATGAAAAATATACACTCCAACTCATTATTTTGTTGTTTATCAAACTCAGTCCATAGCAGTCCAATTCAATATCACTTTTCACATATATATTTAATGTTCATTACACAATTGAAACAGTCTATCCACCATCGTTGAACAACATTCTTATCTTAGGTCTATTTAATTTATTACTTAATAAATAAATTTTATTATTAGAAACATTATATTCATGTTCATTTATAAAACTGTTATCAAACAAATATTTCAAGTCACGATCGATTAGGGTTCCGTTTATCTCAGTAATCTTATGTCATTAATTGGTTATTTATTTTATAATTATCCTCATAATTTTCTACCACAGGTAAGTACTTAATACCTTTATTCTCTTTATTTATTGTTATTTCAATTTCATTGTTATTATAAGGTAAGTATTCATTATTTTCATCCACCTTGTCTAACCCTAACCTTCCTATCAATTGTCTGTATTTTCTATTTACTTTAAACAATTTTTATTAATTTCTTTTTCTCACAATATCTCTCTATACTTTCTCTCATAATACATTTCTCTCCATAACACCAAATTACACTCTCTCTCTCTCTCTCTCCAAATATGCAGTGGTCCCTAACATAAAATTATTGCACCACTTATTAGGTACACAAAAACACCAAGAAACTTTATTTGTAGACCTATCGTCTCCCAAATATAAATTGAAGGAACTCTTGTCCTTATAAAAAATACGTTAAGACTTTTCTTCACCCCCTAACACAACATCAAAAGAAAATTCTACCCCCTGCACTCCTTGTACAAAAATACTTTCTCCAAACTCTCTTTCTGACTCAATACATTCAAACACTTCATTATCACTCATAATACTTTCATTATTATTTTCTAACACCACATTCTTACTACTTGTAATATTCTTACTATCTGTAAATTCATTATTTGAGTTATCATTTTTAATTATGTTATTATTCAGTACTTCGTTTTTCTGGGTACTATTTCCCTTCTGGGTTTCTAATTGATTTAAACTCTCGTCTAGTTTTTTGATTACCTTGTCACATTTCTTAATCAGATTATCATGACCTAATTGAATTTCATTCTTCATCTCATTGAAATTAATTTTAAAACTACTTTGAATCTCTTTAATTTCGTTATTCTGCTCATCTAATTTTTTGTCTAATTTTAATAGTAATTGCATCATTGCATTAGTTTCATCTGGTTTACTATTCTGGTTTACTATCTGACATAGCTGACATGGATGTAGCGACCTTCTCTGTCTCTACAGATACAGGCGTATTTGCCTCGTCAGTCTGACTAGTTTGAGTTGGTTGGACATCCATTTCACTCATGACTATTTCGTCAGTGAAGCTGACTTTTGCAGTTTTATCTTCATCAGTATTCATGTTTACAATTCATAATACACGCATGCATACAATAAGATAACCCAACTTCGTAAAATTGGGTTATGTTTACGTATTAAAATTTTGGCGTTTATTACCTCAAATAACTTTTCCCTTCACCTCGTAGGCTTACTCTATATAAAACTATATTATATCGAGTCCCTGTTCCAGAAGCCATCTGTAACTTTAATAAAATATAGCTACATATAGTTATGTCCCTGTTCGGGTGCCATCTGTTATTAATCAAATGTGATATTATTTATATAATTGTATTTAACAGTAATTATAACAGTAATTATTGTTTTGCTATCGGGCGCCATGTTGTGAATTACTAACAGCTGATATTATTTACTTTACGGGCCAAGTTTCGTGTTAAGCGAACGAGGTTGTTGAACAGGAATTGTTATCTGAAATAAATACTCTGTACTCTGAAATGAAATAATAAAACAAAACTTATTATTAACAAACAATTACATAATCATACGCCAAACACGCCTCGGGGCGTAGTCAGACGTATTATGAAATACACAAATACACAAACATATTTAATATTGAATTTTTTAGTTGATCTAAACATCTAATAAACATATAGTAAACAATGGTAATATAAAGATATGTATATATGTGTATGTACGCACAACCCAGCACTTATATTAGTCACTCTCACTCTCACTCTCTCTCTGGTACAATTCTTTTACGAGCTCATTTTGCAAATTTTAAAGACTTGAATTTACTTTGGAAATTTTGTGTTGGTCATTTCTTTGATTGAAAATAGGTTTGAAATATATATAAAAAAAATGTATATGTGTGTTGCTGGAACGTTCTCACCAAAGTTTCGTATAGGCCTTGGTTGCAGTTTCCATGCGGTAAAACTTCGCGTACCGCGAGTTTACCGTGTACACTTCCCGGTCACATTTTGAAGTAGATTAAACTCTAGTTATTCAGTTATTTAACCACAATAAGTGGTTCAAAAGTTAAAATTCACTTTGCATGAACGGTGGCCGGCCGGCTGCGATCACTGGTGCTGATGAAATGACACCGAGTCTTTGTTACATATTTCTGAGGTGGGGTGAATCTACGTCACTGGCTCATTGTTCAGTTGTTGACAATATCATGTTGTTGACAAAAACAAATTCCTGGCCGCTCACGTCATCAAGGCTCGTCGCTTTTATCGCAACAAATGACATACTGTTTTTTGTGATGTTTCGCGTTTTTTGCTATGAATCGGTCCAAATCCTGGCAAATATTATAGAGTCCACTCACGGTATATTCATAAAGGTTATTTAATGTTTGTTTAATTTTGACCAAACTAAGGAATACAATATTTATGGTTTTTTATACCATATTTAGGGTAATTACAAATTGTATCATAATTGTACCATTACAAAACCCCCTCAATGAAAGATTGTGTGTCGAAGCACAAAAACTTTCATTGACCCTTTCATACAATTCAAAATTTCATACACTCCTAAAGGGATCAGCCAGGATAGGTCGCCACAACCCCCTTACAATTTTATATAAAAAGAAATAACAACTCACCCTTGGTCTGATGATGATGACTGTACCTACATGACCTTACTGGAATTCTCCTTCGAGATCCCAACACCATAAGGCCACTTAGGCTCTTAACGCCCCTGCTCTGACGCGCTGGCCAGCTCAGGACCGCTGTCATGTCACCAAACACTGAAACAATACATGATAAATATTAAAATAGTGGCTTGGTAAATTACTCTACCCTTAACTGATTTGGTTCCCCTTAGCTAGGTGCTGGTTTGTGCTAATAAGCACTGGGTTTGCTTGATATATGATTAAAATTTAGTTCTAAAAATTCTACTACTAAAAATGTAACTCCCAAGAATTATAAAGAATTTCCTTTCGCAATATTGACAACCCTGAATTTATAAATTGTTTCGATTTCTATCGACAATATTTATCTCTTTCCATTTTATAATTATAAAGTATAAAAGAAATTATAACAGAAACATATTGATATGTTTGATATAAATAGAAAAATTAAAGTATAATTGAAAATATGAAATTCCAATATAAATCTCCCAAACATGGAGAAAAACACATTATAGAAAAACAAAATAATTAATAAATCTGTATTGTATTATTTATTCATAAATCTTATTGAATTGTTAAATTAAAATTATTAAAATTATTATTATTATTATTATTAACAGGTAAAATTCCGGCGTTAACAGCTCCATTTATATTTATCCCTTCATACACATTATTCCCATACATCATGTTAAAATTTTATAACATAAATACATAATACATTTTACATAATAATACACATTGATACATTTAATACATTGAAATAATTTATTCATTTTTAATCTTGATTAAGATTTGCACTATAAGATATGCACTAACATTTGCATAATTTATTTGAAGTTGCATTTAAGTTAAAAAATTACAATTGCAGTTAATTCATTAATTAGACATCAATTATTATTTATTATAATTCTAAAATTTATTTCAAATTTATTATTAATATTAATATTATTTCATTATTCACTCCTCATTACCTTTGTACTCTGAACTTTTTACCTACCTAACTACCTAACCTTTCATCTTCTAATCATTGTTTAGTCTGGGTAACTCCTATATTCACTATGCCTTTACTTATTATAATCTTACTCACCTTCTTCTAACTGACCACCAATTTTACCTATCATGACACCAATATCTCAATTATAAACACCATTACTAATTTCATTTAAATCCTATGGCACCGCTCGTCTTTGCAATGGGTTGGGTGTTCCCTAACTGGCTATATACATCCATAATATTTTGCCCTTCCAAATAATTCGGCAAACACTCCCTTAAACTACGCTAATACCTGCCACAACACTATTGGTTGGGCTACTCCTTATCACCTCACCCCCACTACAGAATTCATCAACAACAAATATATGTTTATACCTTGACTTTATTCACCTTTACTAATAATCACTAACTACTGTGTCCCTAAATATCTAATACTTCTCTTTGTATTATTTACTTCAAAATTCTTAACTATCTAACTCCATTTTCATTAATTAAACTCACCTTTCTTCTATTTAGACCCAGGCTCTATCCCTGTTTAAACATTCTACCTTACTGTAATCATTGACATTTGTCTTATAAAATTCATCTCTCACCTATTCATAACAGTACATCTTTCTTTTCAAATATATATATTCTTACTTAATACATTATTATTCCTTAGTAATTACCTTCATTACAATTGAATTAATATTTTAACTTCATTAATAGAAACTTTTATGACAATTAATACCTTACTTCTGTTATAAAGTACAACTTTCTTTTGTACTATAATTTTTTAGTCATAAAGAATGATTACTCTTTAATGGTTATTCCATTATTTAAAAAATATTATTATTAAACATGTTCATTATTAAAATACATAATAATACATACTGGTGTACATAAAATCTACCTGTAATACAACATCAAAATACACAAATACATTGATATATAAATACATATAAAACAATGAAAAATATACACTCCAACTCATTATTTTGTTGTTTATCAAACTCAGTCCATAGCAGTCCAATTCAATATCACTTTTCACATATATATTTAATGTTCATTACACAATTGAAACAGTCTATCCACCATCGTTGAACAACATTCTTATCTTAGGTCTATTTAATTTATTACTTAATAAATAAATTTTATTATTAGAAACATTATATTCATGTTCATTTATAAAACTGTTGTCAAACAAATATTTCAAGTCACGATCGATTAGGGTTCCATTTATCTCAGTAATCTTATATGTCATTAATTGGTTATTTATTTTATAATTATCCTCATAATTTTCTACCACAGGTAAGTACTTAATACCTTTATTCTCTTTATTTATTGTTATTTCAATTTCATTGTTATTATAAGGTAAGTATTCATTATTTTCATCCACCTTGTCTAACCCTAACCTTCCTATCAATTGTCTGTATTTTCTATTTACTTTAAAAAATTTTTATTACTTTCTTTTTCTCACAATATCTCTCTATACTTTCTCTCATAATACATTTCTCTCCATAACACCAAATTACACTCTCTCTCTCTCTCTCTCTCTCTCCAAATATGCAGGGGTCCCTAACATAAAATTATTGCACCACTTATTAGGTACACAAAAACACCAAGAAACTTTATTTGTAGACCTATCGTCTCCCAAATATAAATTGAAGGAACTCTTGTCCTTATAAAAAATACGTGAAGACTTTTCTTCACCCCCTAACACAACATCAAAAGAAAATTCTACCCCCTGCACTCCTTGTACAAAAATACTTTCTCCAAACTCTCTTTCTGACTCAATACATTCAAACACTTCATTATCACTCATAATACTTTCATTATTATTTTCTAACACCACATTCTTACTACTTGTAATATTCTTACTATCTGTAAATTCATTATTTGAGTTATCATTTTTAATTATGTTATTATTCAGTACTTCGTTTTTCTGGGTACTATTTCCCTTCTGGGTTTTTAATTGATTTAAACTCTCGTCTAGTTTTTTGATTACCTTGTCACATTTCTTAATCAGATTATCATGACCTAATTGAATTTCATTCTTCATCTCATTGAAATTAATTTTAAAACTACTTTGAATCTCTTTAATTTCGTTATTCTGCTCATCTAATTTTTTGTCTAATTTTAATAGTAATTGCATCATTGCATTAGTTTCATCTGGTTTACTATCTGACATAGCTGACATGGATGTAGCGACCTTCTCTGTCTCTACAGATACAGGCGTATTTGCCTCGTCAGTCTGACTAGTTTGAGTTGGTTGGACATCCATTTCACTCATGACTATTTCGTCAGTGAAGCTGACTTTTGCAGTTTTATCTTCATCAGTATTCATGTTTACAATTCATAATACACGCATGCATACAATAAGATAACCCAACTTCGTAAAATTGGGTTATGTTTACGTATTAAAATTTTGGCGTTTATTACCTCAAATAACTTTTTCCCTTCACCTCGTAGGCTTACTCTATATAAAACTATATTATATCGAGTCCCTGTTCCAGAAGCCATCTGTAACTTTAATAAAATATAGCTACATATAGTTATGTCCCTGTTCGGGTACCATCTGTTATTAATCAAATGTGATATTATTTATATAATTGTATTTAACAGTAATTATAACAGTAATTATTGTTTTGCTATCGGGCGCCATGATGTGAATTACTAACAGCTGATATTATTTACTTTACGGGCCAAGTTTCGTGTTAAGCGAACGAGGTTGTTGAACAGGAATTGTTATCTGAAATAAATACTCTGTACTCTGAAATGAAATAATAAAACAAAACTTATTATTAACAAACAATTACATAATCATACGCCAAACACGCCTCGGGGCGTAGTCAGACGTATTATGAAATACACAAATACACAAACATATTTAATATTGAATTTTTTAGTTGATCTAAACATCTAATAAACATATAGTAAACAATGGTAATATAAAGATATGTATATATGTGTATGTACGCACAACCCAGCACTTATATTAGTCACTCTCACTCTCACTCTCTCTCTGGTACAATTCTTTTACGAGCTCATTTTGCAAATTTTAAAGACTTGAATTTACTTTGGAAATTTTGTGTTGGTCATTTCTTTGATTGAAAATAGGTTTGAAATATATATAAAAAAAATGTATATGTGTGTTGCTGGAACGTTCTCACCAAAGTTTCGTATAGGCCTTGGTTGCAGTTTCCATGCGGTAAAACTTCGCGTACCGCGAGTTTACCGCGTACACTTCCCGGTCACATTTTGAAGTAGATTAAACTCTAGTTATTCAGTTATTTAACCACAATAAGTGGTTCAAAAGTTAAAATTCACTTTGCATGAACGGTGGCCGGCCAGCTGCGATCACTGGTGCTGATGAAATGACACCGAGTCTTTGTTACATATTTCTGAGGTGGGGTGAATCTACGTCACTGCCTCATTGTTCAGTTGTTGACAATATCATGTTGTTGACAAAAACAAATTCCTGGCCGCTCACGTCATCAAGGCTCGTCGCTTTTATCTCGCAACAAATGACATACTGTTTTTTGTGATGTTTCGCGTTTTTTGCTATGAATCGGTCCAAATCCTGGCAAATATTATAGAGTCCACTCACGGTATATTCATAAAGGTTATTTAATGTTTGTTTAATTTTGACCAAACTAAGGAATACAATATTTATGGTTTTTTATACCATATTTAGGGTAATTACAAATTGTACCATAATTGTACCATTACAGGATGGGCTCTGTTGGCTTACCTAACTCCGTCGTTCAAAACTACTCTTATTCTGAGATCAGGGGAACATCATCCCTGCTCAGTGAAATGATTGCTGGACTTATTCAACAGTCAATCTCAATTAATGAATCTTAAATACAGTCATCTCGTGACTCAACATAATAATAATAATCATAACATTTGTTGGGAATCTTTTACCTTTGTATTTCATTATTGCTCAGTTCATGTCATATATTTTTTTATCTTTCTTTATAGATACTACTTGATAATACTTGAAGCATTGCTTTTTATTGATACAATTCACATTTTTATTTATTTTTAACTACTCTTTGTTTCATTTCATTTCATATTATAACTCTTAGAATGTTTATTTTATTTATTTCCTTTTTTGATCACTGGTTTGTTTAATCTTACTTCCCATTTCTTTCCAAATAGTAGTCGAAGTTGATCATTTTGATTGATACCTTTTTTTTCACAACCTTTTGAATATTATAGCAAGTTAGTGTTTCTTACTAGTTAGGAATTTTTGTAGCTCATTCCTTTATAGTATGTTTTGCTTTTTTGTGCCTCATATTTTGGCTAAAGATTATTGTAACTTAATCTTATTTTGTTAGGAATGTTTTGTAACTTCACTCCCTTATTATTAATTTTTATTCAAAGATTATAGTAAGTTAGTGTTTCTTACCTTATGTGGATTCTTGGTAATTTTATTTCTCCATTTTATGATTGGTCTAAAATATTCTCGTAATATCTGTGTAAGCTGTCCTTACATAACTTTTTTGAATTTTGAAATTGTATTCTCCTTTCTTCTCCATTGGGTTGCATGGTTGGTAATTTGTAAGTCAGTCCCTTTTTCTCGGCGTTTATCTTCACTTTGTTTACCCATGGTCCATCATTTCCTCTGCATTTGTGGTTCGGATAACCTTGGTGTATAGAACTATTTTCTTCCTTGTGATATAGGTTTCTTCTGTGTTGTACCATGATTCTTCTAATATCATATGTTCATTGGTATCCATGACTGCTTCCATCATTTTATTATGTGGTTCTTTATTCAGCAATTCTATTTCTGGTATACTCAAGTGTGTTAGATACCTTCTTAATTTGTGACACCCTATCTTGTTGTGAGTCCTGTCAATTTCGTGTAATTTCTATTTTCTTATTGATTTGCTGAAGTTTTCCTCCGCTGGTTGGTTGTGAATTCCTTCTATAATTTCTTTCAAGGTCCTCCTACAATCTTTATATCTCATTAATTTGCTTTGGTCGGTAAGGGGTAAATTGAACACATCAATTAGTCCGTTCTTCATCATCTCCACTTCTCTTGTTTTTAGTAGTTTCTTTTTATATATTTTTCCTATTTCCTTTGTTTTCTTAATCTTCTTAATTATTCGATTCTTCTTTACTCTTCTCCAGTTGGTTTTTATATGCGTAATTTTCTCATTGTTTTTGTTATCTTTATTCCTAGAAAACAATACACCTTTGTCTTCTTTATTCTTTATTTCTTCATTGACACCGTCAGAAGTGTTGTCTAGTGTTTCATTCAATTGTGTGAAACCACTATCTACTGTTTCATTAAGTTGATCTGCTGGGTATCTTGTTTCTTCCCATTTCTTATTCATCTCCGTTTTTGTCTGGTCACTTTCTTCACGACATCCTTTGAAAATTAGTCTTATTTGCTGCTTCATTTCTTCTTTATTTTTCTCGTTGTCCTCCTTCAGCTGTTCCCTCAATTCTTCCTTCAATTCTTCATTTCTTTGCTGAATTTCCTCCATCAATCTTTGTTGTAATGTTTCATTATTTTGGCTAACTGTTTTTCTCAATTCTTCCTTAGTACTTTCATTTGTACTCACTATTTTTTCATTGATCTGGAAATTGTCATTGGTTTCTTTCTTCATCTGTTTCAGACTCTCCTCATTCTTGTCGAATTTATTGTTCATATTATTCATCATTTCCATTAATTTTAGTATGTTCGGGTCTCCTCTAACTTCTCCCTTGTCGCCCGCCTGTAATTCCATTTCTTCGTCTTGGGTTGGTTCTGTTGTGGTTATTGCTGTCTCCACTTCTTCAATCGGTGTTCCTTCCTCTTCTTCCCCTCTATTCTCTTCCATTTCCTTTTCCTTCGCCAATTTTTTCGATACTCCTCTGGTATGCATCTTGATCTCCTTTCGTGACCGCCACTAGAACTTCGTATCTTCCTTTTCTCAAGCTCCACCGGTTGGTCGCCAGTTTATTATATCACTCGTGCGTCGTCTTCTTCTTTCGTATACCTCTGTAAAATATAACAGTGTGTTTGAGTGTCTATTGTGTCTATGTTTCTTACCACTTCGTCCTCGTACGGCGGTGTAACACACGATGTTTGGGTCCGTAGCGAATGTACTGGTGACCAGGTATTGTGGTCCCCGATCGGAGGTTCAAACGGAGTGGATAATCCCTGGGTGGCGCCAAATTGTTTGTATAAAACAATTAAAATTGTCTCCTTATCAATGTCTTATTTGAACAATGCGACGAATTCAATCCATCCCGCCTTTTCTCAATTTTTGTTAATCGAGTTAGCAGTTACAGTATTCGCTACTTGCGCGCTAGGCGTCGCATCAGAAACATTTGCTATACATGATAATTTAAACATACACTTTTCTAATGAAAATAAAACACAATTTAACACACACAGTATGGATTTATTATTAATTTGAAGTTTATATTTTATAGACACAAGTTGTGATTAATTTTTTATATACAATTCTGCACCGGATAATTCTTTATAAGACTCTTACCCAAGGGTCAACCAATCGATTTTGAATACATATAAACAGCATGGCGTTTTATGAAGCCAATCAACAAATATTTCGATCGATGGTTGTGAGATCTTTTGGCCACGTTAAAAGGTTCAGATGCAATTACAATATTAAAAATGCACAACCTAACAATGTTTTTTCTTAAGTATGGTAATGTGTAATGGTAATTGTTTTGTTTGAGTGTCGTACAAGTGGTTTAAAAGTCGTACATAAATATGAGGTTAGTTCTATAGTTTAACAAATTTTCAGTGTCTTAATATTACGATTTAATCCTTGCAAGAGAATAAAAGTGATTCAGTGGTATTCAACATTGAGAAATATTCAAAGTGCGTTTATTTTTGGAAGTTGAAATAATTTAACTGATACTTAACAGCGTTGTAGTACGGAATTGCTCTGTAGGTCAGGAAGGTATGGTTGTGGCATCAATATAATTCATTTGTTCTTTATTCAAGCTTCGGCATCTTTCTCAAAGTTGTTTAGATTTATTTAGATATTTTGCCTTCAATTAAAGGTCTTCTCCATCTGGTAAAGATGTTCGGTATTCATCAGACTCCTTTACGATCAATTTCTATACATTATTTTACTTTTAAGATGTTTTAAATATGAAAATGTGTTGTACAGAATTTCCGCATCTGGCTTGCGATAGCGTCACTTTTTTAAGTAATTGTATTCAATGTTAATTACCTCATCAAACGGTCGTTTCCATGGTTACATCATTAATTTCATTGGGCGAGCTCGATATGAATACATTGTTATCAATATTTGAATTCCTTTCAAATCTTCCCATATCTTCGGACTTCCTTCCTCCTCTTATCTTCCTTCTTAGTTATTATCTACTTGCAATGTCATTTATATTTTCTCACAACGATTATTTTGGTACCCCACAATATTGGGTTTTATCAAGTTTTCTAAGTTTACAATTAATTTCATACTTACTAATTACATTTCTCTGTTTATATAATTCCTTAATTTAATATTTGGTTTTTAATAATAACTACCATTCATCCTTGGTGACCTAGTCACCTTGGATTTATCCATTATATGGTGATTTTTATACAATCAGTAATTGTTTATGTTTGACCGTTAGGCCTGTTTCACATTTAAGTATCCATTACTTGATTTTTATGACTTCATACACAATATATTTCATTTAGTCCTAAATTGTTATTTTGCATTTAGAATTAGGTTTAATGTCTCTGGATGTGTTTTAATTTAGTCTTTTTGTGATCTTTGTTTGTAACAACTGTGTTATTAAATCTTACTTGCTAATTATTTGCTATTCATTTCCATTATAACATATAACATCTAGGTCTACGGACTGTATGACTCTTACAGCCATATCCAATTCATATACAATAGTTTATACAATTCATTATTTCTTATTTGTTGTTCTGGTGCTAAACAATCTCACCTCTATTGAACTTTTTTCATTAAACTCCCCTTATAACATGGGTATTTACTTAATGTTAATACAGACTTATTTTCTAATGCTTTTTGCTCTCCCTTCCATGTTAACACCATCTTATTACTTTTCCTTGTGAATCACACCTTTAAACTTTTACAATACATTCTTAAGTTATAACAATACTATTTCCTAGTCATCACAGTGAATATCACTACTTAGTGTTCATTATTTACTGAATCAATGTTCTATTCTAAATATTATTCATTGTAACTTTGTTAAATGTTATTGTTCACTCTTATAACTTAAACATAGGTTATTTTACTAAGTCTTTATCTTAGCCTATTCTCCTCTTACTAATTTTATGATAGACAATATTTGTATTTATTTCTCACTTGCACTTTCTTAAATTATTTAGTGTTCATTATAATTTACTTAGTGTTTCTTTTGTATTATATCACTCTAGGATAAATCACTTTCACTAGTTCAACTTCCATTTATTTCTTATCATTTTATTCTCTTTCTCTACACACTAGATATATAAAATTATTAATATTATGTCTTCTTTGTTAACAAATTACATATATCCCTAACTCTTTGGTTAGTGTACTTTTTTTTATCTATTGTTTTCTTCTTGGATTTCGTTGTCCATGACGTGTCCGTTACTTAACTAAATATCACTATAATATTAACGACTCGGAACACAAAGTTTTTTATAAGTAAAAACGTAAGTAAAAACCACACACACACAGCTCCAATCTTTCGAAACACTTTCTCGTCGCCAACAACAAGACGAGCAGCGCTACTAACGACAGCCTCTGATGAAGCCTTCTATAGGTGAAAGCCGGTTTAGGCTGTAAGGTAAAACTTTACGTTTTTACTTATAAAAAACTTTGTGTTCCGAGTCGTCAATATTATAGTGATATTTAGTATTGTTTTCTATTACTGACTATTTATAATTGTCATTCCATCAATATTAACATTCATTAATAGTTTTGGTTCTTAACCGATTTCATTTTCTTTATTATTTTGGATTACATTACTTCTCCCTTCTCTATTTTTTATTCCTTGTTTGGTTTTCTTGACGTGTTTCATTTTGTTTTCTTCCTCGTGGGTTTGTTCTCTCTTGGTTTTCATTCTTCTTCTCCTTCATTCGTTTTGTTTTCTTTATTTAGGTTTCTTAACTGGCCAAACTCTGGGGTTGGGTCAATGTCATTCTCTGTCAGTCTATTATTTGAGTTTCTTTATTAATCACTTTTGGTTTATTACTCCTTCTCCTTCCATGTTAATTACCTTTTATATATATATATATATATATATTTTACTCTCCACATTCTTTATTTATTCAAATATAGTATTATTTAGCATTTTTTATACATACTTATTGTTATCAAAATTGACCTGAATTTGGCGATGTTATATAATGCCCTTCCACCAAAATTGATCATTTTATAAAACGTGATTCTAAGTTTGATGAAATTATCAATTGTATTGTATCATTTTCTTCTTAAACTGTCCTGCTTCTCACTCGATTTTTTATGCTTAATTGTGTATCTTTTAATTCCTTTCTTCTGATTCTTTTCTTCATCATTTTTTCTTATTACGAACTGGCTTATTGATTTTTTTATTATAAATTATTCCCTATAAATCTTATTTTCCCTAACTATCTTTACTTTGTAGTTGCAATCGATTCGGATGGGCTCTGTTGGCTTACCTAACTCCGTCGTTCAAAACTACTCTTATTCTGAGATCAGGGGAACATCATCCCTGCTCAGTGAAATGATTGCTGGACTTATTCAACAGTCAATCTCAATTAATGAATCTTAAATACAGTCATCTCGTGACTCAACATAATAATAATAATCATAACATTTGTTGGGAATCTTTTACCTTTGTGTTTCATTATTGCTCAGTTCGAGTCATATATTTTTTCATCTTTCTTTATAGATACTACTTGATAATACTTGAAGCATTGCTTTTTATTGATACAATTCACATTTTTATTTATTTTTAACTACTCTTTGTTTCATTTCATTTCATATTATAACTCTTAGAATGTTTATTTTATTTATTTCCATTTTGATCACTGGTTTGTTTAATCTTACTTCCCATTTCTTTCCAAATAGTAGTGGAAGTTGATCATTTTGATTGATACTTTTTTTTTTCACAGCCTTTTGAATATTATAGCAAGTTAGTGTTTCTTACTAGTTAGGAATTTTTGTAGCTCATTCCTTTATAGTATGTTTTGCTTTTTTGTGCCTCATATTTTGGCTAAAGAATATTGTAACTTAATCTTATTTTGTTAGGAATGTTTTGTAACTTCACTCCCTTATTATTAATTTTTATTCAAAGATTATAGTAAGTTAGTGTTTCTTACCTTACGTGGATTCTTGGTAATTTTATTTCTCCATATTATGATTGGTCTAAAATATTCTCGAAATATCTGTGTAAGCTGTCCTTACATAACTTTTTTGAATTTTGAAATTGTATTCTCCTTTCTTCTCCATTGGGTTGCATGGTTGGTAATTTGTAAGTCAGTCCCTTTTTCTCGGCGTTTATCTTCACTTTGTTTACCCATGGTCCATCATTTCCTCTGCATTTGTGGTTCGGATAACCTTGGTGTATAGAACTATTTTCTTCCTTGTGATATAGGTTTCTTCTGTGTTGTACCATGATTCTTCTAATATCATATGTTCATTGGTATCCATGACTGCTTCCATCATTTTATTATGTGGTTCTTTATTCAGCATTTCTATTTCTGGTATACTCAAGTGTGTTAGATACCTTCTTAATTTGTGACACCCTATCTTGTTGTGAGTCCTGTCAATTTCGTGTAATTTCCATTTTCTTATTGATTTGCTGAAGTTTTCCTCCGCTGGTTGGTTGTGAATTCCTTCTATAATTTCTTTCAAGGTCCTCCTACAATCTTTATATCTCATTAATTTGCTTTGGTCGGTAAGGGGTAAATTGAACACATCAATTAGTCCGTTCTTCATCATCTCCACTTCTCTTGTTTTTAGTAGTTTCTTTTTATATATTTTTCCTATTTCCTTTGTTTTCTTAATCTTCTTAATTATTCGATTCTTCTTTACTCTTCTCCAGTTGGTTTTTATATGCGTAATTTTCTCATTGTTTTTGTTATCTTTATTCCCAGAAAACAATACACCTTTGTCTTCTTTATTCTTTATTTCTTCATTGACACCGTCAGAAGTGTTGTCTAGTGTTTCATTCAATTGTGTGAAACCACTATCTACTGTTTCATTAAGTTGATCTGCTGGGTATCTTGTTTCTTCCCATTTCTTATTCATCTCCGTTTTTGTCTGGTCGCTTTCTTCACGACATCCTTTGAAAATTAGTCTTATTTGCTGCTTCATTTCTTCTTTATTTTTCTCGTGGTCCTCCTTCAGCTGTTCCCTCAATTCTTCCTTCAATTCTTCATTTCTTTGCTGAATTTCCTCCATCAATCTTTGTTGTAATGTTTCATTATTTTGGCTAACTGTTTTTCTCAATTCTTCCTTAGTACTTTCATTTGTACTCACTATTTTTTCATTGATCTGGAAATTGTCATTGGTTTCTTTCTTCATCTGTTTCAGACTCTCCTCATTCTTGTCGAATTTATTGTTCATATTATTCATCATTTCCATTAATTTTAGTATGTTCGGGTATCCTCTAACTTCTCCCTTGTCGCCCGCCTGTAATTCCATTTCTTCGTCTTGGGTTGGTTCTGTTGTGGTTATTGCTGTCTCCACTTCTTCAATCGGAGTTCCTTCCTCTTCTTCCCCTCTATTCTCTTCCATTTCCTTTTCCTTCGCCAATTTTTTTGATACTCCTCTGGTATGCATCTTGATCTCCTTTCGTGACCGCCACTAGAACTTCGTATCTTCCTTTTCTCAAGCTCCACCGGTTGGTCGCCAATTTATTATATCACTCGTGCGTCGTCTTCTTCTTTCGTATACCTCTGTAAAATATAACAGTGTGTTTGAGTGTCTATTGTGTCTATGTTTCTTACCACTTCGTCCTCGTACGGCGGTGTATCACACGATGTTTGGGTCCGTAGCGAATGTACTGGTGACCAGGTATTGTGGTCCCCGATCGGAGGTTCAAACGGAGTGGATAATCCCTGGGTGGCGCCAAATTGTTTGTATAAAACAATTAAAATTGTCTCCTTATCAATGTCTTATTTGAACAATGCGACGAATTCAATCCATCCCGCCTTTTCTCAATTTTTGTTAATCGAGTTAGCAGTTACAGTATTCGCTACTTGCGCGCTAGGCGTCGCATCAGAAACATTTGCTATACATGATAATTTAAACATACACTTTTCTAATGAAAATAAAACACAATTTAACACACACAGTATGGATTTATTATTAATTTGAAGTTAATATTTTATAGACACAAGTTGTGATTAATTTTTTATATACAATTCTGCACCGGATAATTCTTTATAAGACTCTTACCCAAGGGTCAACCAATCGATTTTGAATACATATAAACAGCATGGCGTTTTATGAAGCCAATCAACAAATATTTCGATCGATGGTTGTGAGATCTTTTGGCCACGTTAAAAGGTTCAGATACAATTACAATATTAAAAATGCACAACCTTACAATGTTTTTTCTTAAGTATGGTAATGTGTAATGGTAATTGTTTTGTTTGAGTGTCGTACAAGTGGTTTAAAAGTCGTACATAAATATGAGGTTAGTTCTATAGTTTAACAAATTTTCAGTGTCTTAATATTACGATTTAATCCTTGCAAGAGAATAAAAGTGATTCAGTGGTATTCAACATTGAGAAATATTCAAAGTGCGTTTATTTTTGGAAGTTGAAATAATTTAACTGATACTTAACAGCGTTGTAGTACGGAATTGCTCTGTAGGTCAGGAAGGTATGGTTGTGGCATCAATATAATTCATTTGTTCTTTATTCAAGCTTCGGCATCTTTCTCAAAGTTGTTTAGATTTATTTAGATATTTTGCCTTCAATTAAAGGTCTTCTCCATCTGGTAAAGGTGTTCGGTATTCATCAGACTCCTTTACGATCAATTTCTATACATTATTTTACTTTTAAGATGTTTTAAATATGAAAATGTGTTGTACAGAATTTCCGCATCTGGCTTGCGATAGCGTCACTTTTTTAAGTAATTGTATTCAATGTTAATTACCTCGTCAAACGGTCGTTTCCATGGTTACATCATTAATTTCATTGGGCGAGCTCGATATGAATACATTGTTATCAATATTTGAATTCCTTTCAAATCTTCCCATATCTTCGGACTTCCTTCCTCCTCTTATCTTCCTTCTTAGTTATTATCTACTTGCAATGTCATTTATATTTTCTCACAACGATTATTTTGGTACCCCACAATATTGGGTTTTATCAAGTTTTCTAAGTTTACAATTAATTTCATACTTGCTAATTACATTTCTCTGTTTATATAATTCCTTAATTTAATATTTGGTTTTTAATAATAACTACCATTCATCCTTGGTGACCTAGTCACCTTGGATTTATCCATTATATGGTGATTTTTATACAATCAGTAATTGTTTATGTTTGACCGTTAGGCCTGTTTCACATTTAAGTATCCATTACTGGATTTTTATGACTTCATACACAATATATTTCATTTAGTCCTAAATTGTTATTTTGCATTTAGAATTAGGTTTAATGTCTCTGGATGTGTTTTAATTTAGTCTTTTTGTGATCTTTGTTTGTAACAACTGTGTTATTCAATCTTACTTGCTAATTATTTGCTATTCATTTCCATTATAACATATAACATCTAGGTATACGGACTGTATGACTCTTATAGCCATATCCAATTCATATACAATAGTTTATACAATTCATTATTTCTTATTTGTTGTTCTGGTGCTAAACAATCTCACCTCTATTGAACTTTTTTCATTAAACTCCCCTTATAACATGGGTATTTACTTAATGTTAATACAGACTTATTTTCTAATGCTTTTTGCTCTCCCTTCCATGTTAACACCATCTTATTACTTTTCCTTGTGAATCACACCTTTAAACTTTTACAATACTTTTCCTAGTCATCACAGTGAATATCACTACTTAGTGTTCATTATTTACTGAATCAATGTTCTATTCTAAATATTATTCATTGTAACTTTGTTAAATGTTATTGTTCACTCTTATAACTTAAACATAGGTTATTTTACTAAGTCTTTATCTTAGCCTATTCTCCTCTTACTAATTTTATGATAGACAATATTTGTATTTATTTCTCACTTCCACTTTCTTAAATTATTTAGTGTTCATTATAATTTACTTAGTGTTCCTTTTGTATTATATCACTCTAGGATAAATCACTTTCACTAGTTCAACTTCCATTTATTTCTCATCATTTTATTCTCTTTCTCTACACACTAGATATATAAAATTATTAATATTATGTCTTCTTTGTTAACAAATTACATATATCCCTAACTCTTTGGTTAGTGTACTTTTTTTTATCTATTGTTTTCTATTACTGACTATTTATAATTGTCATTCCATCAATATTAACATTCATTAATAGTTTTGGTTCTTAACCGATTTCATTTTCTTTATTATTTTGGATTACATTACTTCTCCCTTCTCTATTTTTTATTCCTTGTTTGGTTTTCTTGACGTGTTTCATTTTGTTTTCTTCCTCGTGGGTTTGTTCTCTCTTGGTTTTCATTCTTCTTCTCCTTCATTCGTTTTGTTTTCTTTATTTAGGTTTCTTAACTGGCCAAACTCTGGGGTTGGGTCAATGTCATTCTCTGTCAGTCTATTATTTGAGTTTCTTTATTAATCACTTTTGGTTTATTACTCCTTCTCCTTCCATGTTAATTACCTTTTATATATATATATATATTTTACTCTCCACATTCTTTATTTATTCAAATATAGTATTATTTAGCATTTTTTATACATACTTATTGTTATCAAAATTGACCTGAATTTGGCGATGTTATATAATGCCCTTCCACCAAAATTGATCATTTTATAAAACGTGATTCTAAGTTTGATGAAATTATCAATTGTATTGTATCATTTTCTTCTTAAACTCTCCTGCTTCTCACTCGATTTTTTATGCTTAATTGTGTATCTTTTAATTCCTTTCTTCTGATTCTTTTCTTCATCATTTTTTCTTATTACGAACTGGCTTATTGATTTTTTTATTATAAATTATTCCCTATAAATCTTATTTTCCCTAACTATCTTTACTTTGTAGTTGCAATCGATTCGGATGGGCTCTGTTGGCTTACCTAACTCCGTCGTTCAAAACTACTCTTATTCTGAGATCAGTGGAACATCATCCCTGCTCAGTGAAATGATTGCTGGACTTATTCAACAGTCAATCTCAATTAATGAATCTTAAATACAGTCATCTCGTGACTCAACATAATAATAATAATCATAACATTTGTTGGGAATCTTTTACCTTTGTATTTCATTATTGCTCAGTTCGAGTCATATATTTTTTCATCTTTCTTTATAGATACTACTTGATAATACTTGAAGCATTGCTTTTTATTGATACAATTCACATTTTTATTTATTTTTAACTACTCTTTGTTTCATTTCATTTCATATTATAACTCTTAGAATGTTTATTTTATTTATTTCCATTTTGATCACTGGTTTGTTTAATCTTACTTCCCATTTCTTTCCAAATAGTAGTGGAAGTTGATCATTTTGATTGATACTTTTTTTTTTCACAGCCTTTTGAATATTATAGCAAGTTAGTGTTTCTTACTAGTTAGGAATTTTTGTAGCTCATTCCTTTATAGTATGTTTTGCTTTTTTGTGCCTCATATTTTGGCTAAAGAATATTGTAACTTAATCTTATTTTGTTAGGAATGTTTTGTAACTTCACTCCCTTATTATTAATTTTTATTCAAAGATTATAGTAAGTTAGTGTTTCTTACCTTACGTGGATTCTTCGTAATTTTATTTCTCCATATTATGATTGGTCTAAAATATTCTCGAAATATCTGTGTAAGCTGTCCTTACATAACTTTTTTGAATTTTGAAATTGTATTCTCCTTTCTTCTCCATTGGGTTGCATGGTTGGTAATTTGTAAGTCAGTCCCTTTTTCTCGGCGTTTATCTTCACTTTGTTTACCCATGGTCCATCATTTCCTCTGCATTTGTGGTTCGGATAACCTTGGTGTATAGAACTATTTTCTTCCTTGTGATATAGGTTTCTTCTGTGTTGTACCATGATTCTTCTAATATCATATGTTCATTGGTATCCATGACTGCTTCCATCATTTTATTATGTGGTTCTTTATTCAGCATTTCTATTTCTGGTATACTCAAGTGTGTTAGATACCTTCTTAATTTGTGACACCCTATCTTGTTGTGAGTCCTGTCAATTTCGTGTAATTTCCATTTTCTTATTGATTTGCTGAAGTTTTCCTCCGCTGGTTGGTTGTGAATTCCTTCTATAATTTCTTTCAAGGTCCTCCTACAATCTTTATATCTCATTAATTTGCTTTGGTCGGTAAGGGGTAAATTGAACACATCAATTAGTCCGTTCTTCATCATCTCCACTTCTCTTGTTTTTAGTAGTTTCTTTTTATATATTTTTCCTATTTCCTTTGTTTTCTTAATCTTCTTAATTATTCGATTCTTCTTTACTCTTCTCCAGTTGGTTTTTATATGCGTAATTTTCTCATTGTTTTTGTTATCTTTATTCCCAGAAAACAATACACCTTTGTCTTCTTTATTCTTTATTTCTTCATTGACACCGTCAGAAGTGTTGTCTAGTGTTTCATTCAATTGTGTGAAACCACTATCTACTGTTTCATTAAGTTGATCTGCTGGGTATCTTGTTTCTTCCCATTTCTTATTCATCTCCGTTTTTGTCTGGTCGCTTTCTTCACGACATCCTTTGAAAATTAGTCTTATTTGCTGCTTCATTTCTTCTTTATTTTTCTCGTGGTCCTCCTTCAGCTGTTCCCTCAATTCTTCCTTCAATTCTTCATTTCTTTGCTGAATTTCCTCCATCAATCTTTGTTGTAATGTTTCATTATTTTGGCTAACTGTTTTTCTCAATTCTTCCTTAGTACTTTCATTTGTACTCACTATTTTTTCATTGATCTGGAAATTGTCATTGGTTTCTTTCTTCATCTGTTTCAGACTCTCCTCATTCTTGTCGAATTTATTGTTCATATTATTCATCATTTCCATTAATTTTAGTATGTTCGGGTATCCTCTAACTTCTCCCTTGTCGCCCGCCTGTAATTCCATTTCTTCGTCTTGGGTTGGTTCTGTTGTGGTTATTGCTGTCTCCACTTCTTCAATCGGAGTTCCTTCCTCTTCTTCCCCTCTATTCTCTTCCATTTCCTTTTCCTTCGCCAATTTTTTTGATACTCCTCTGGTATGCATCTTGATCTCCTTTCGTGACCGCCACTAGAACTTCGTATCTTCCTTTTCTCAAGCTCCACCGGTTGGTCGCCAATTTATTATATCACTCGTGCGTCGTCTTCTTCTTTCGTATACCTCTGTAAAATATAACAGTGTGTTTGAGTGTCTATTGTGTCTATGTTTCTTACCACTTCGTCCTCGTACGGCGGTGTAACACACGATGTTTGGGTCCGTAGCGAATGTACTGGTGACCAGGTATTGTGGTCCCCGATCGGAGGTTCAAACGGAGTGGATAATCCCTGGGTGGCGCCAAATTGTTTGTATAAAACAATTAAAATTGTCTCCTTATCAATGTCTTATTTGAACAATGCGACGAATTCAATCCATCCCGCCTTTTCTCAATTTTTGTTAATCGAGTTAGCAGTTACAGTATTCGCTACTTGCGCGCTAGGCGTCGCATCAGAAACATTTGCTATACATGATAATTTAAACATACACTTTTCTAATGAAAATAAAACACAATTTAACACACACAGTATGGATTTATTATTAATTTGAAGTTAATATTTTATAGACACAAGTTGTGATTAATTTTTTATATACAATTCTGCACCGGATAATTCTTTATAAGACTCTTACCCAAGGGTCAACCAATCGATTTTGAATACATATAAACAGCATGGCGTTTTATGAAGCCAATCAACAAATATTTCGATCGATGGTTGTGAGATCTTTTGGCCACGTTAAAAGGTTCAGATACAATTACAATATTAAAAATGCACAACCTTACAATGTTTTTTCTTAAGTATGGTAATGTGTAATGGTAATTGTTTTGTTTGAGTGTCGTACAAGTGGTTTAAAAGTCGTACATAAATATGAGGTTAGTTCTATAGTTTAACAAATTTTCAGTGTCTTAATATTACGATTTAATCCTTGCAAGAGAATAAAAGTGATTCAGTGGTATTCAACATTGAGAAATATTCAAAGTGCGTTTATTTTTGGAAGTTGAAATAATTTAACTGATACTTAACAGCGTTGTAGTACGGAATTGCTCTGTAGGTCAGGAAGGTATGGTTGTGGCATCAATATAATTCATTTGTTCTTTATTCAAGCTTCGGCATCTTTCTCAAAGTTGTTTAGATTTATTTAGATATTTTGCCTTCAATTAAAGGTCTTCTCCATCTGGTAAAGGTGTTCGGTATTCATCAGACTCCTTTACGATCAATTTCTATACATTATTTTACTTTTAAGATGTTTTAAATATGAAAATGTGTTGTACAGAATTTCCGCATCTGGCTTGCGATAGCGTCACTTTTTTAAGTAATTGTATTCAATGTTAATTACCTCGTCAAACGGTCGTTTCCATGGTTACATCATTAATTTCATTGGGCGAGCTCGATATGAATACATTGTTATCAATATTTGAATTCCTTTCAAATCTTCCCATATCTTCGGACTTCCTTCCTCCTCTTATCTTCCTTCTTAGTTATTATCTACTTGCAATGTCATTTATATTTTCTCACAACGATTATTTTGGTACCCCACAATATTGGGTTTTATCAAGTTTTCTAAGTTTACAATTAATTTCATACTTGCTAATTACATTTCTCTGTTTATATAATTCCTTAATTTAATATTTGGTTTTTAATAATAACTACCATTCATCCTTGGTGACCTAGTCACCTTGGATTTATCCATTATATGGTGATTTTTATACAATCAGTAATTGTTTATGTTTGACCGTTAGGCCTGTTTCACATTTAAGTATCCATTACTGGATTTTTATGACTTCATACACAATATATTTCATTTAGTCCTAAATTGTTATTTTGCATTTAGAATTAGGTTTAATGTCTCTGGATGTGTTTTAATTTAGTCTTTTTGTGATCTTTGTTTGTAACAACTGTGTTATTCAATCTTACTTGCTAATTATTTGCTATTCATTTCCATTATAACATATAACATCTAGGTATACGGACTGTATGACTCTTATAGCCATATCCAATTCATATACAATAGTTTATACAATTCATTATTTCTTATTTGTTGTTCTGGTGCTAAACAATCTCACCTCTATTGAACTTTTTTCATTAAACTCCCCTTATAACATGGGTATTTACTTAATGTTAATACAGACTTATTTTCTAATGCTTTTTGCTCTCCCTTCCATGTTAACACCATCTTATTACTTTTCCTTGTGAATCACACCTTTAAACTTTTACAATACTTTTCCTAGTCATCACAGTGAATATCACTACTTAGTGTTCATTATTTACTGAATCAATGTTCTATTCTAAATATTATTCATTGTAACTTTGTTAAATGTTATTGTTCACTCTTATAACTTAAACATAGGTTATTTTACTAAGTCTTTATCTTAGCCTATTCTCCTCTTACTAATTTTATGATAGACAATATTTGTATTTATTTCTCACTTCCACTTTCTTAAATTATTTAGTGTTCATTATAATTTACTTAGTGTTCCTTTTGTATTATATCACTCTAGGATAAATCACTTTCACTAGTTCAACTTCCATTTATTTCTCATCATTTTATTCTCTTTCTCTACACACTAGATATATAAAATTATTAATATTATGTCTTCTTTGTTAACAAATTACATATATCCCTAACTCTTTGGTTAGTGTACTTTTTTTTATCTATTGTTTTCTATTACTGACTATTTATAATTGTCATTCCATCAATATTAACATTCATTAATAGTTTTGGTTCTTAACCGATTTCATTTTCTTTATTATTTTGGATTACATTACTTCTCCCTTCTCTATTTTTTATTCCTTGTTTGGTTTTCTTGACGTGTTTCATTTTGTTTTCTTCCTCGTGGGTTTGTTCTCTCTTGGTTTTCATTCTTCTTCTCCTTCATTCGTTTTGTTTTCTTTATTTAGGTTTCTTAACTGGCCAAACTCTGGGGTTGGGTCAATGTCATTCTCTGTCAGTCTATTATTTGAGTTTCTTTATTAATCACTTTTGGTTTATTACTCCTTCTCCTTCCATGTTAATTACCTTTTATATATATATATATATATTTTACTCTCCACATTCTTTATTTATTCAAATATAGTATTATTTAGCATTTTTTATACATACTTATTGTTATCAAAATTGACCTGAATTTGGCGATGTTATATAATGCCCTTCCACCAAAATTGATCATTTTATAAAACGTGATTCTAAGTTTGATGAAATTATCAATTGTATTGTATCATTTTCTTCTTAAACTCTCCTGCTTCTCACTCGATTTTTTATGCTTAATTGTGTATCTTTTAATTCCTTTCTTCTGATTCTTTTCTTCATCATTTTTTCTTATTACGAACTGGCTTATTGATTTTTTTATTATAAATTATTCCCTATAAATCTTATTTTCCCTAACTATCTTTACTTTGTAGTTGCAATCGATTCGGATGGGCTCTGTTGGCTTACCTAACTCCGTCGTTCAAAACTACTCTTATTCTGAGATCAGTGGAACATCATCCCTGCTCAGTGAAATGATTGCTGGACTTATTCAACAGTCAATCTCAATTAATGAATCTTAAATACAGTCATCTCGTGACTCAACATAATAATAATAATCATAACATTTGTTGGGAATCTTTTACCTTTGTATTTCATTATTGCTCAGTTCGAGTCATATATTTTTTCATCTTTCTTTATAGATACTACTTGATAATACTTGAAGCATTGCTTTTTATTGATACAATTCACATTTTTATTTATTTTTAACTACTCTTTGTTTCATTTCATTTCATATTATAACTCTTAGAATGTTTATTTTATTTATTTCCATTTTGATCACTGGTTTGTTTAATCTTACTTCCCATTTCTTTCCAAATAGTAGTGGAAGTTGATCATTTTGATTGATACTTTTTTTTTTCACAGCCTTTTGAATATTATAGCAAGTTAGTGTTTCTTACTAGTTAGGAATTTTTGTAGCTCATTCCTTTATAGTATGTTTTGCTTTTTTGTGCCTCATATTTTGGCTAAAGAATATTGTAACTTAATCTTATTTTGTTAGGAATGTTTTGTAACTTCACTCCCTTATTATTAATTTTTATTCAAAGATTATAGTAAGTTAGTGTTTCTTACCTTACGTGGATTCTTGGTAATTTTATTTCTCCATATTATGATTGGTCTAAAATATTCTCGAAATATCTGTGTAAGCTGTCCTTACATAACTTTTTTGAATTTTGAAATTGTATTCTCCTTTCTTCTCCATTGGGTTGCATGGTTGGTAATTTGTAAGTCAGTCCCTTTTTCTCGGCGTTTATCTTCACTTTGTTTACCCATGGTCCATCATTTCCTCTGCATTTGTGGTTCGGATAACCTTGGTGTATAGAACTATTTTCTTCCTTGTGATATAGGTTTCTTCTGTGTTGTACCATGATTCTTCTAATATCATATGTTCATTGGTATCCATGACTGCTTCCATCATTTTATTATGTGGTTCTTTATTCAGCATTTCTATTTCTGGTATACTCAAGTGTGTTAGATACCTTCTTAATTTGTGACACCCTATCTTGTTGTGAGTCCTGTCAATTTCGTGTAATTTCCATTTTCTTATTGATTTGCTGAAGTTTTCCTCCGCTGGTTGGTTGTGAATTCCTTCTATAATTTCTTTCAAGGTCCTCCTACAATCTTTATATCTCATTAATTTGCTTTGGTCGGTAAGGGGTAAATTGAACACATCAATTAGTCCGTTCTTCATCATCTCCACTTCTCTTGTTTTTAGTAGTTTCTTTTTATATATTTTTCCTATTTCCTTTGTTTTCTTAATCTTCTTAATTATTCGATTCTTCTTTACTCTTCTCCAGTTGGTTTTTATATGCGTAATTTTCTCATTGTTTTTGTTATCTTTATTCCCAGAAAACAATACACCTTTGTCTTCTTTATTCTTTATTTCTTCATTGACACCGTCAGAAGTGTTGTCTAGTGTTTCATTCAATTGTGTGAAACCACTATCTACTGTTTCATTAAGTTGATCTGCTGGGTATCTTGTTTCTTCCCATTTCTTATTCATCTCCGTTTTTGTCTGGTCGCTTTCTTCACGACATCCTTTGAAAATTAGTCTTATTTGCTGCTTCATTTCTTCTTTATTTTTCTCGTGGTCCTCCTTCAGCTGTTCCCTCAATTCTTCCTTCAATTCTTCATTTCTTTGCTGAATTTCCTCCATCAATCTTTGTTGTAATGTTTCATTATTTTGGCTAACTGTTTTTCTCAATTCTTCCTTAGTACTTTCATTTGTACTCACTATTTTTTCATTGATCTGGAAATTGTCATTGGTTTCTTTCTTCATCTGTTTCAGACTCTCCTCATTCTTGTCGAATTTATTGTTCATATTATTCATCATTTCCATTAATTTTAGTATGTTCGGGTCTCCTCTAACTTCTCCCTTGTCGCCCCCCTGTAATTCCATTTCTTCGTCTTGGGTTGGTTCTGTTGTGGTTATTGCTGTCTCCACTTCTTCAATCGGTGTTCCTTCCTCTTCTTCCCCTCTATTCTCTTCCATTTCCTTTTCCTTCGCCAATTTTTTCGATACTCCTCTGGTATGCATCTTGATCTCCTTTCGTGACCGCCACTAGAACTTCGTATCTTCCTTTTCTCAAGCTCCACCGGTTGGTCGCCAATTTATTATATCACTCGTGCGTCGTCTTCTTCGTTCGTATACCTCTGTAAAATATAACAGTGTGTTTGAGTGTCTATTGTGTCTATGTTTCTTACCACTTCGTCCTCGTACGGCGGTGTAACACACGATGTTTGGGTACGTAGCGAATGTACTGGTGACCAGGTATTGTGGTCCCCGATCGGAGGTTCAAACGGAGTGGATAATCCCTGGGTGGCGCCTAATTGTTTGTATAAAACAATTAAAATTGTCTCCTTATCAATGTCTTATTTGAACAATGCGACGAATTCAATCCATCCCGCCTTTTCTCAATTTTTGTTAATCGAGTTAGCAGTTACAGTATTCGCTACTTGCGCGCTAGGCGTCGCATCAGAAACATTTGCTATACATGATAATTTAAACATACACTTTTCTAATGAAAATAAAACACAATTTAACACACACAGTATGGATTTATTATTAATTTGAAGTTAATATTTTATAGACACAAGTTGTGATTAATTTTTTATATACAATTCTGCACCGGATAATTCTTTATAAGACTCTTACTCAAGGGTCAACCAATCGATTTTGAATACATATAAACAGCATGGCGTTTTA
The DNA here is from genome assembly GCA_034769895.1 of Magicicada septendecula. NCBI lineage: Eukaryota > Metazoa > Arthropoda > Insecta > Hemiptera > Cicadidae > Magicicada > Magicicada septendecula. The sequence goes on along the minus strand of CM068368.1, from coordinate 258,248,759 downwards.
TGAAGCCAATCAACAAATATTTCGATCGATGGTTGTGAGATCTTTTGGCCACGTTAAAAGGTTCAGATACAATTACAATATTAAAAATGCACAACCTTACAATGTTTTTTCTTAAGTATGGTAATGTGTAATGGTAATTGTTTTGTTTGAGTGTCGTACAAGTGGTTTAAAAGTCGTACATAAATATGAGGTTAGTTCTATAGTTTAACAAATTTTCAGTGTCTTAATATTACGATTTAATCCTTGCAAGAGAATAAAAGTGATTCAGTGGTATTCAACATTGAGAAATATTCAAAGTGCGTTTATTTTTGGAAGTTGAAATAATTTAACTGATACTTAACAGCGTTGTAGTACGGAATTGCTCTGTAGGTCAGGAAGGTATGGTTGTGGCATCAATATAATTCATTTGTTCTTTATTCAAGCTTCGGCATCTTTCTCAAAGTTGTTTAGATTTATTTAGATATTTTGCCTTCAATTAAAGGTCTTCTCCATCTGGTAAAGGTGTTCGGTATTCATCAGACTCCTTTACGATCAATTTCTATACATTATTTTACTTTTAAGATGTTTTAAATATGAAAATGTGTTGTACAGAATTTCCGCATCTGGCTTGCGATAGCGTCACTTTTTTAAGTAATTGTATTCAATGTTAATTACCTCGTCAAACGGTCGTTTCCATGGTTACATCATTAATTTCATTGGGCGAGCTCGATATGAATACATTGTTATCAATATTTGAATTCCTTTCAAATCTTCCCATATCTTCGGACTTCCTTCCTCCTCTTATCTTCCTTCTTAGTTATTATCTACTTGCAATGTCATTTATATTTTCTCACAACGATTATTTTGGTACCCCACAATATTGGGTTTTATCAAGTTTTCTAAGTTTACAATTAATTTCATACTTACTAATTACATTTCTCTGTTTATATAATTCCTTAATTTAATATTTGGTTTTTAATAATAACTACCATTCATCCTTGGTGACCTAGTCACCTTGGATTTATCCATTATATGGTGATTTTTATACAATCAGTAATTGTTTATGTTTGACCGTTAGGCCTGTTTCACATTTAAGTATCCATTACTGGATTTTTATGACTTCATACACAATATATTTCATTTAGTCCTAAATTGTTATTTTGCATTTAGAATTAGGTTTAATGTCTCTGGATGTGTTTTAATTTAGTCTTTTTGTGATCTTTGTTTGTAACAACTGTGTTATTCAATCTTACTTGCTAATTATTTGCTATTCATTTCCATTATAACATATAACATCTAGGTATACGGACTGTATGACTCTTACAGCCATATCCAATTCATATACAATAGTTTATACAATTCATTATTTCTTATTTGTTGTTCTGGTGCTAAACAATCTCACCTCTATTGAACTTTTTTCATTAAACTCCCCTTATAACATGGGTATTTACTTAATGTTAATACAGACTTATTTTCTAATGCTTTTTGCTCTCCCTTCCATGTTAACACCATCTTATTACTTTTCCTTGTGAATCACACCTTTAAACTTTTACAATACATTCTTAAGTTATAACAATACTATTTCCTAGTCATCACAGTGAATATCACTACTTAGTGTTCATTATTTACTGAATCAATGTTCTATTCTAAATATTATTCATTGTAACTTTGTTAAATGTTATTGTTCACTCTTATAACTTAAACATAGGTTATTTTACTAAGTCTTTATCGTAGCCTATTCTCCTCTTACTAATTTTATGATAGACAATATTTGTATTTATTTCTCACTTGCACTTTCTTAAATTATTTAGTGTTCATTATAATTTACTTAGTGTTCCTTTTGTATTATATCACTCTAGGATAAATCACTTTCACTAGTTCAACTTCCATTTATTTCTCATCATTTTATTCTCTTTCTCTACACACTAGATATATAAAATTATTAATATTATGTCTTCTTTGTTAACAAATTACATATATCCCTAACTCTTTGGTTAGTGTACTTTTTTTTATCTATTGTTTTCTATTACTGACTATTTATAATTGTCATTCCATCAATATTAACATTCATTAATAGTTTTGGTTCTTAACCGATTTCATTTTCTTTATTATTTTGGATTACATTACTTCTCCCTTCTCTATTTTTTATTCCTTGTTTGGTTTTCTTGACGTGTTTCATTTTGTTTTCTTCCTCGTGGGTTTGTTCTCTCTTGGTTTTCATTCTTCTTCTCCTTCATTCGTTTTGTTTTCTTTATTTAGGTTTCTTAACTGGCCAAACTCTGGGGTTGGGTCAATGTCATTCTCTGTCAGTCTATTATTTGAGTTTCTTTATTAATCACTTTTGGTTTATTACTCCTTCTCCTTCCATGTTAATTACCTTTTATATATATATATATATATATATATATATATATATTTTACTCTCCACATTCTTTATTTATTCAAATATAGTATTATTTAGCATTTTTTATACATACTTATTGTTATCAAAATTGACCTGAATTTGGCGATGTTATATAATGCCCTTCCACCAAAATTGATCATTTTATAAAACGTGATTCTAAGTTTGATGAAATTATCAATTGTATTGTATCATTTTCTTCTTAAACTCTCCTGCTTCTCACTCGATTTTTTATGCTTAATTGTGTATCTTTTAATTCCTTTCTTCTGATTCTTTTCTTCATCATTTTTTCTTATTACGAACTGGCTTATTGATTTTTTTATTATAAATTATTCCCTATAAATCTTATTTTCCCTAACTATCTTTACTTTGTAGTTGCAATCGATTCGGATGGGCTCTGTTGGCTTACCTAACTCCGTCGTTCAAAACTACTCTTATTCTGTGATCAGGGGAACATCATCCCTGCTCAGTGAAATGATTGCTGGACTTATTCAACAGTCAATCTCAATTAATGAATCTTAAATACAGTCATCTCGTGACTCAACATAATAATAATAATCATAACATTTGTTGGGAATCTTTTACCTTTGTATTTCATTATTGCTCAGTTCGAGTCATATATTTTTTCATCTTTCTTTATAGATACTACTTGATAATACTTGAAGCATTGCTTTTTATTGATACAATTCACATTTTTATTTATTTTTAACTACTCTTTGTTTCATTTCATTTCATATTATAACTCTTAGAATGTTTATTTTATTTATTTCCATTTTGATCACTGGTTTGTTTAATCTTACTTCCCATTTCTTTCCAAATAGTAGTGGAAGTTGATCATTTTGATTGATACTTTTTTTTTTCACAGCCTTTTGAATATTATAGCAAGTTAGTGTTTCTTACTAGTTAGGAATTTTTGTAGCTCATTCCTTTATAGTATGTTTTGCTTTTTTGTGCCTCATATTTTGGCTAAAGAATATTGTAACTTAATCTTATTTTGTTAGGAATGTTTTGTAACTTCACTCCCTTATTATTAATTTTTATTCAAAGATTATAGTAAGTTAGTGTTTCTTACCTTACGTGGATTCTTGGTAATTTTATTTCTCCATATTATGATTGGTCTAAAATATTCTCAAAATATCTGTGTAAGCTGTCCTTACATAACTTTTTTGAATTTTGAAATTGTATTCTCCTTTCTTCTCCATTGGGTTGCATGGTTGGTAATTTGTAAGTCAGTCCCTTTTTCTCGGCGTTTATCTTCACTTTGTTTACCCATGGTCCATCATTTCCTCTGCATTTGTGGTTCGGATAACCTTGGTGTATAGAACTATTTTCTTCCTTGTGATATAGGTTTCTTCTGTGTTGTACCATGATTCTTCTAATATCATATGTTCATTGGTATCCATGACTGCTTCCATCATTTTATTATGTGGTTCTTTATTCAGCATTTCTATTTCTGGTATACTCAAGTGTGTTAGATACCTTCTTAATTTGTGACACCCTATCTTGTTGTGAGTCCTGTCAATTTCGTGTAATTTCCATTTTCTTATTGATTTGCTGAAGTTTTCCTCCGCTGGTTGGTTGTGAATTCCTTCTATAATTTCTTTCAAGGTCCTCCTACAATCTTTATATCTCATTAATTTGCTTTGGTCGGTAAGGGGTAAATTGAACACATCAATTAGTCCGTTCTTCATCATCTCCACTTCTCTTGTTTTTAGTAGTTTCTTTTTATATATTTTTCCTATTTCCTTTGTTTTCTTAATCTTCTTAATTATTCGATTCTTCTTTACTCTTCTCCAGTTGGTTTTTATATGCGTAATTTTCTCATTGTTTTTGTTATCTTTATTCCCAGAAAACAATACACCTTTGTCTTCTTTATTCTTTATTTCTTCATTGACACCGTCAGAAGTGTTGTCTAGTGTTTCATTCAATTGTGTGAAACCACTATCTACTGTTTCATTAAGTTGATCTGCTGGGTATCTTGTTTCTTCCCATTTCTTATTCATCTCCGTTTTTGTCTGGTCGCTTTCTTCACGACATCCTTTGAAAATTAGTCTTATTTGCTGCTTCATTTCTTCTTTATTTTTCTCGTGGTCCTCCTTCAGCTGTTCCCTCAATTCTTCCTTCAATTCTTCATTTCTTTGCTGAATTTCCTCCATCAATCTTTGTTGTAATGTTTCATTATTTTGGCTAACTGTTTTTCTCAATTCTTCCTTAGTACTTTCATTTGTACTCACTATTTTTTCATTGATCTGGAAATTGTCATTGGTTTCTTTCTTCATCTGTTTCAGACTCTCCTCATTCTTGTCGAATTTATTGTTCATATTATTCATCATTTCCATTAATTTTAGTATGTTCGGGTCTCCTCTAACTTCTCCCTTGTCGCCCGCCTGTAATTCCATTTCTTCGTCTTGGGTTGGTTCTGTTGTGGTTATTGCTGTCTCCACTTCTTCAATCGGTGTTCCTTCCTCTTCTTCCCCTCTATTCTCTTCCATTTCCTTTTCCTTCGCCAATTTTTTCGATACTCCTCTGGTATGCATCTTGATCTCCTTTTGTGACCGCCACTAGAACTTCGTATCTTCCTTTTCTCAAGCTCCACCGGTTGGTCGCCATTTATTATATCACTCGTGCGTCGTCTTCTTCGTTCGTATACCTCTGTAAAATATAACAGTGTGTTTGAGTGTCTATTGTGTCTATGTTTCTTACCACTTCGTCCTCGTACGGCGGTGTAACACACGATGTTTGGGTACGTAGCGAATGTACTGGTGACCAGGTATTGTGGTCCCCGATCGGAGGTTCAAACGGAGTGGATAATCCCTGGGTGGCGCCTAATTGTTTGTATAAAACAATTAAAATTGTCTCCTTATCAATGTCTTATTTGAACAAAGCGACGAATTCAATCCATCCCGCCTTTTCTCAATTTTTGTTAATCGAGTTAGCAGTTACAGTATTCGCTACTTGCGCGCTAGGCGTCGCATCAGAAACATTTGCTATACATGATAATTTAAACATACACTTTTCTAATGAAAATAAAACACAATTTAACACACACAGTATGGATTTATTATTAATTTGAAGTTAATATTTTATAGACACAAGTTGTGATTAATTTTTTATATACAATTCTGCACCGGATAATTCTTTATAAGACTCTTACTCAAGGGTCAACCAATCGATTTTGAATACATATAAACAGCATGGCGTTTTATGAAGCCAATCAACAAATATTTCGATCGATGGTTGTGAGATCTTTTGGCCACGTTAAAAGGTTCAGATACAATTACAATATTAAAAATGCACAACCTTACAATGTTTTTTCTTAAGTATGGTAATGTGTAATGGTAGTTGTTTTGTTTGAGTGTCGTACAAGTGGTTTAAAAGTCGTACATAAATATGAGGTTAGTTCTATAGTTTAACAAATTTTCAGTGTCTTAATATTACGATTTAATCCTTGCAAGAGAATAAAAGTGATTCAGTGGTATTCAACATTGAGAAATATTCAAAGTGCGTTTATTTTTGGAAGTTGAAATAATTTAACTGATACTTAACAGCGTTGTAGTACGGAATTGCTCTGTAGGTCAGGAAGGTATGGTTGTGGCATCAATATAATTCATTTGTTCTTTATTCAAGCTTCGGCATCTTTCTCAAAGTTGTTTAGATTTATTTAGATATTTTGCCTTCAATTAAAGGTCTTCTCCATCTGGTAAAGGTGTTCGGTATTCATCAGACTCCTTTACGATCAATTTCTATACATTATATTACTTTTAAGATGTTTTAAATATGAAAATGTGTTGTACAGAATTTCCGCATCTGGCTTGCGATAGCGTCACTTTTTTAAGTAATTGTATTCAATGTTAATTACCTCGTCAAACGGTCGTTTCCATGGTTACATCATTAATTTCATTGGGCGAGCTCGATATGAATACATTGTTATCAATATTTGAATTCCTTTCAAATCTTCCCATATCTTCGGACTTCCTTCCTCCTCTTATCTTCCTTCTTAGTTATTATCTACTTGCAATGTCATTTATATTTTCTCACAACGATTATTTTGGTACCCCACAATATTGGGTTTTATCAAGTTTTCTAAGTTTACAATTAATTTCATACTTACTAATTACATTTCTCTGTTTATATAATTCCTTAATTTAATATTTGGTTTTTAATAATAACTACCATTCATCCTTGGTGACCTAGTCACCTTGGATTTATCCATTATATGGTGATTTTTATACAATCAGTAATTGTTTATGTTTGACCGTTAGGCCTGTTTCACATTTAAGTATCCATTACTGGATTTTTATGACTTCATACACAATATATTTCATTTAGTCCTAAATTGTTATTTTGCATTTAGAATTAGGTTTAATGTCTCTGGATGTGTTTTAATTTAGTCTTTTTGTGATCTTTGTTTGTAACAACTGTGTTATTCAATCTTACTTGCTAATTATTTGCTATTCATTTCCATTATAACATATAACATCTAGGTATACGGACTGTATGACTCTTACAGCCATATCAAATTCATATACAATAGTTTATACAATTCATTATTTCTTATTTGTTGTTCTGGTGCTAAACAATCTCACCTCTATTGAACTTTTTTCATTAAACTCCCCTTATAACATGGGTATTTACTTAATGTTAATACAGACTTATTTTCTAATGCTTTTTGCTCTCCCTTCCATGTTAACACCATCTTATTACTTTTCCTTGTGAATCACACCTTTAAACTTTTACAATACATTCTTAAGTTATAACAATACTATTTCCTAGTCATCACAGTGAATATCACTACTTAGTGTTCATTATTTACTGAATCAATGTTCTATTCTAAATATTATTCATTGTAACTTTGTTAAATGTTATTGTTCACTCTTATAACTTAAACATAGGTTATTTTACTAAGTCTTTATCTTAGCCTATTCTCCTCTTACTAATTTTATGATAGACAATATTTGTATTTATTTCTCACTTGCACTTTCTTAAATTATTTAGTGTTCATTATAATTTACTTAGTGTTCCTTTTGTATTATATCACTCTAGGATAAATCACTTTCACTAGTTCAACTTCCATTTATTTCTCATCATTTTATTCTCTTTCTCTACACACTAGATATATAAAATTATTAATATTATGTCTTCTTTGTTAACAAATTACATATATCCCTAACTCTTTGGTTAGTGTACTTTTTTTTATCTATTGTTTTCTATTACTGACTATTTATAATTGTCATTCCATCAATATTAACATTCATTAATAGTTTTGGTTCTTAACCGATTTCATTTTCTTTATTATTTTGGATTACATTACTTCTCCCTTCTCTATTTTTTATTCCTTGTTTGGTTTTCTTGACGTGTTTCATTTTGTTTTCTTCCTCGTGGGTTTGTTCTCTCTTGGTTTTCATTCTTCTTCTCCTTCATTCGTTTTGTTTTCTTTATTTAGGTTTCTTAACTGGCCAAACTCTGGGGTTGGGTCAATGTCATTCTCTGTCAGTCTATTATTTGAGTTTCTTTATTAATCACTTTTGGTTTATTACTCCTTCTCCTTCCATGTTAATTACCTTTTATATATATATATATATATATATATATATATTTTACTCTCCACATTCTTTATTTATTCAAATATAGTATTATTTAGCATTTTTTATACATACTTATTGTTATCAAAATTGACCTGAATTTGGCGATGTTATATAATGCCCTTCCACCAAAATTGATCATTTTATAAAACGTGATTCTAAGTTTGATGAAATTATCAATTGTATTGTATCATTTTCTTCTTAAACTCTCCTGCTTCTCACTCGATTTTTTATGCTTAAACTAATCTTTTAATTCCTTTCTTCTGATTCTTTTCTTCATCATTTTTTCTTATTACGAACTGGCTTATTGATTTTTTTATTATAAATTATTCCCTATAAATCTTATTTTCCCTAACTATCTTTACTTTGTAGTTGCAATCGATTCGGATGGGCTCTGTTGGCTTACCTAACTCCGTCGTTCAAAACTACTCTTATTCTGAGATCAGGGGAACATCATCCCTGCTCAGTGAAATGATTGCTGGACTTATTCAACAGTCAATCTCAATTAATGAATCTTAAATACAGTCATCTCGTGACTCAACATAATAATAATAATCATAACATTTGTTGGGAATCTTTTACCTTTGTATTTCATTATTGCTCAGTTCGAGTCATATATTTTTTCATCTTTCTTTATAGATACTACTTGATAATACTTGAAGCATTGCTTTTTATTGATACAATTCACATTTTTATTTATTTTTAACTACTCTTTGTTTCATTTCATTTCATATTATAACTCTTAGAATGTTTATTTTATTTATTTCCATTTTGATCACTGGTTTGTTTAATCTTACTTCCCATTTCTTTCCAAATAGTAGTGGAAGTTGATCATTTTGATTGATACTTTTTTTTTTCACAGCCTTTTGAATATTATAGCAAGTTAGTGTTTCTTACTAGTTAGGAATTTTTGTAGCTCATTCCTTTATAGTATGTTTTGCTTTTTTGTGCCTCATATTTTGGCTAAAGAATATTGTAACTTAATCTTATTTTGTTAGGAATGTTTTGTAACTTCACTCCCTTATTATTAATTTTTATTCAAAGATTATAGTAAGTTAGTGTTTCTTACCTTACGTGGATTCTTGGTAATTTTATTTCTCCATATTATGATTGGTCTAAAATATTCTCGAAATATCTGTGTAAGCTGTCCTTACATAACTTTTTTGAATTTTGAAATTGTATTCTCCTTTCTTCTCCATTGGGTTGCATGGTTGGTAATTTGTAAGTCAGTCCCTTTTTCTCGGCGTTTATCTTCACTTTGTTTACCCATGGTCCATCATTTCCTCTGCATTTGTGGTTCGGATAACCTTGGTGTATAGAACTATTTTCTTCCTTGTGATATAGGTTTCTTCTGTGTTGTACCATGATTCTTCTAATATCATATGTTCATTGGTATCCATGACTGCTTCCATCATTTTATTATGTGGTTCTTTATTCAGCATTTCTATTTCTGGTATACTCAAGTGTGTTAGATACCTTCTTAATTTGTGACACCCTATCTTGTTGTGAGTCCTGTCAATTTCGTGTAATTTCCATTTTCTTATTGATTTGCTGAAGTTTTCCTCCGCTGGTTGGTTGTGAATTCCTTCTATAATTTCTTTCAAGGTCCTCCTACAATCTTTATATCTCATTAATTTGCTTTGGTCGGTAAGGGGTAAATTGAACACATCAATTAGTCCGTTCTTCATCATCTCCACTTCTCTTGTTTTTAGTAGTTTCTTTTTATATATTTTTCCTATTTCCTTTGTTTTCTTAATCTTCTTAATTATTCGATTCTTCTTTACTCTTCTCCAGTTGGTTTTTATATGCGTAATTTTCTCATTGTTTTTGTTATCTTTATTCCCAGAAAACAATACACCTTTGTCTTCTTTATTCTTTATTTCTTCATTGACACCGTCAGAAGTGTTGTCTAGTGTTTCATTCAATTGTGTGAAACCACTATCTACTGTTTCATTAAGTTGATCTGCTGGGTATCTTGTTTCTTCCCATTTCTTATTCATCTCCGTTTTTGTCTGGTCGCTTTCTTCACGACATCCTTTGAAAATTAGTCTTATTTGCTGCTTCATTTCTTCTTTATTTTTCTCGTGGTCCTCCTTCAGCTGTTCCCTCAATTCTTCCTTCAATTCTTCATTTCTTTGCTGAATTTCCTCCATCAATCTTTGTTGTAATGTTTCATTATTTTGGCTAACTGTTTTTCTCAATTCTTCCTTAGTACTTTCATTTGTACTCACTATTTTTTCATTGATCTGGAAATTGTCATTGGTTTCTTTCTTCATCTGTTTCAGACTCTCCTCATTCTTGTCGAATTTATTGTTCATATTATTCATCATTTCCATTAATTTTAGTATGTTCGGGTCTCCTCTAACTTCTCCCTTGTCGCCCGCCTGTAATTCCATTTCTTCGTCTTGGGTTGGTTCTGTTGTGGTTATTGCTGTCTCCACTTCTTGAATCGGTGTTCCTTCCTCTTCTTCCCCTCTATTCTCTTCCATTTCCTTTTCCTTCGCCAATTTTTTCGATACTCCTCTGGTATGCATCTTGATCTCCTTTCGTGACCGCCACTAGAACTTCGTATCTTCCTTTTCTCAAGCTCCACCGGTTGGTCGCCAATTTATTATATCACTCGTGCGTCGTCTTCTTCGTTCGTATACCTCTGTAAAATATAACAGTGTGTTTGAGTGTCTATTGTGTCTATGTTTCTTACCACTTCGTCCTCGTACGGCGGTGTAACACACGATGTTTGGGTCCGTAGCGAATGTACTGGTGACCAGGTATCGTGGTCCCCGATCGGAGGTTCAAACAGAGTGGATAATCCCTGGGTGGCGCCAAATTGTTTGTATAAAACAATTAAAATTGTCTCCTTATCAATGTCTTATTTGAACAATGCGACGAATTCAATCCATCCCGCCTTTTCTCAATTTTTGTTAATCGAGTTAGCAGTTACAGTATTCGCTACTTGCGCGCTAGGCGTCGCATCAGAAACATTTGCTATACATGATAATTTAAACATACACTTTTCTAATGAAAATAAAACACAATTTAACACACACAGTATGGATTTATTATTAATTTGAAGTTAATATTTTATAGACACAAGTTGTGATTAATTTTTTATATACAATTCTGCACCGGATAATTCTTTATAAGACTCTTACTCAAGGGTCAACCAATCGATTTTGAATACATATAAACAGCATGGCGTTTTATGAAGCCAATCAACAAATATTTCGATCGATGGTTGTGAGATCTTTTGGCCACGTTAAAAGGTTCAGATGCAATTACAATATTAAAAATGCACAACCTTACAATGTTTTTTCTTAAGTATGGTAATGTGTAATGGTAATTGTTTTGTTTGAGTGTCGTACAAGTGGTTTAAAAGTCGTACATAAATATGAGGTTAGTTCTATAGTTTAACAAATTTTCAGTGTCTTAATATTACGATTTAATCCTTGCAAGAGAATAAAAGTGATTCAGTGGTATTCAACATTGAGAAATATTCAAAGTGCGTTTATTTTTGGAAGTTGAAATAATTTAACTGATACTTAACAGCGTTGTAGTACGGAATTGCTCTGTAGGTCAGGAAGGTATGGTTGTGGCATCAATATAATTCATTTGTTCTTTATTCAAGCTTTGGCATCTTTCTCAAAGTTGTTTAGATTTATTTAGATATTTTGCCTTCAATTAAAGGTCTTCTCCATCTGGTAAAGGTGTTCGGTATTCATCAGACTCCTTTACGATCAATTTCTATACATTATTTTACTTTTAAGATGTTTTAAATATGAAAATGTGTTGTACAGAATTTCCGCATCTGGCTTGCGATAGCGTCACTTTTTTAAGTAATTGTATTCAATGTTAATTACCTCGTCAAACGGTCGTTTCCATGGTTACATCATTAATTTCATTGGGCGAGCTCGATATGAATACATTGTTATCAATATTTGAATTCCTTTCAAATCTTCCCATATCTTCGGACTTCCTTCCTCCTCTTATCTTCCTTCTTAGTTATTATCTACTTGCAATGTCATTTATATTTTCTCACAACGATTATTTTGGTACCCCACAATATTGGGTTTTATCAAGTTTTCTAAGTTTACAATTAATTTCATACTTACTAATTACATTTCTCTGTTTATATAATTCCTTAATTTAATATTTGGTTTTTAATAATAACTACCATTCATCCTTGGTGACCTAGTCACCTTGGATTTATCCATTATATGGTGATTTTTATACAATCAGTAATTGTTTATGTTTGACCGTTAGGCCTGTTTCACATTTAAGTATCCATTACTGGATTTTTATGACTTCATACACAATATATTTCATTTAGTCCTAAATTGTTATTTTGCATTTAGAATTAGGTTTAATGTCTCTGGATGTGTTTTAATTTAGTCTTTTTGTGATCTTTGTTTGTAACAACTGTGTTATTCAATCTTACTTGCTAATTATTTGCTATTCATTTCCATTATAACATATAACATCTAGGTATACGGACTGTATGACTCTTACAGCCATATCCAATTCATATACAATAGTTTATACAATTCATTATTTCTTATTTGTTGTTCTGGTGCTAAACAATCTCACCTCTATTGAACTTTTTTCATTAAACTCCCCTTATAACATGGGTATTTACTTAATGTTAATACAGACTTATTTTCTAATGCTTTTTGCTCTCCCTTCCATGTTAACACCATCTTATTACTTTTCCTTGTGAATCACACCTTTAAACTTTTACAATACATTCTTAAGTTATAACAATACTATTTCCTAGTCATCACAGTGAATATCACTACTTAGTGTTCATTATTTACTGAATCAATGTTCTATTCTAAATATTATTCATTGTAACTTTGTTAAATGTTATTGTTCACTCTTATAACTTAAACATAGGTTATTTTACTAAGTCTTTATCTTAGCCTATTCTCCTCTTACTAATTTTATGATAGACAATATTTGTATTTATTTCTCACTTGCACTTTCTTAAATTATTTAGTGTTCATTATAATTTACTTAGTGTTCCTTTTGTATTATATCACTCTAGGATAAATCACTTTCACTAGTTCAACTTCCATTTATTTCTCATCATTTTATTCTCTTTCTCTACACACTAGATATATAAAATTATTAATATTATGTCTTCTTTGTTAACAAATTACATATATCCCTAACTCTTTGGTTAGTGTACTTTTTTTTATCTATTGTTTTCTATTACTGACTATTTATAATTGTCATTCCATCAATATTAACATTCATTAATAGTTTTGGTTCTTAACCGATTTCATTTTCTTTATTATTTTGGATTACATTACTTCTCCCTTCTCTATTTTTTATTCCTTGTTTGGTTTTCTTGACGTGTTAAATTTTGTTTTCTTCCTCGTGGGTTTGTTCTCTCTTGGTTTTCATTCTTCTTCTCCTTCATTCGTTTTGTTTTCTTTATTTAGGTTTCTTAACTGGCCAAACTCTGGGGTTGGGTCAATGTCATTCTCTGTCAGTCTATTATTTGAGTTTCTTTATTAATCACTTTTGGTTTATTACTCCTTCTCCTTCCATGTTAATTACCTTTTATATATATATATATATATTTTACTCTCCACATTCTTTATTTATTCAAATATAGTATTATTTAGCATTTTTTATACATACTTATTGTTATCAAAATTGACCTGAATTTGGCGATGTTATATAATGCCCTTCCACCAAAATTGATCATTTTATAAAACGTGATTCTAAGTTTGATGAAATTATCAATTGTATTGTATCATTTTCTTCTTAAACTCTCCTGCTTCTCACTCGATTTTTTATGCTTAATTGTGTATCTTTTAATTCCTTTCTTCTGATTCTTTTCTTCATCATTTTTTCTTATTACGAACTGGCTTATTGATTTTTTTATTATAAATTATTCCCTATAAATCTTATTTTCCCTAACTATCTTTACTTTGTAGTTGCAATCGATTCGGATGGGCTCTGTTGGCTTACCTAACTCCGTCGTTCAAAACTACTCTTATTCTGAGATCAGGGGAACATCATCCCTGCTCAGTGAAATGATTGCTGGACTTATTCAACAGTCAATCTCAATTAATGAATCTTAAATACAGTCATCTCGTGACTCAACATAATAATAATAATCATAACATTTGTTGGGAATCTTTTACCTTTGTATTTCATTATTGCTCAGTTCGAGTCATATATTTTTTCATCTTTCTTTATAGATACTACTTGATAATACTTGAAGCATTGCTTTTTATTGATACAATTCACATTTTTATTTATTTTTAACTACTCTTTGTTTCATTTCATTTCATATTATAACTCTTAGAATGTTTATTTTATTTATTTCCATTTTGATCACTGGTTTGTTTAATCTTACTTCTTTCCAAATAGTAGTGGAAGTTGATCATTTTGATTGATACTTTTTTTTTTCACAACCTTTTGAATATTATAGCAAGTTAGTGTTTCTTACTAGTTAGGAATTTTTGTAGCTCATTCCTTTATAGTATGTTTTGCTTTTTTGTGCCTCATATTTTGGCTAAAGAATATTGTAACTTAATCTTATTTTGTTAGGAATGTTTTGTAACTTCACTCCCTTATTATTAATTTTTATTCAAAGATTATAGTAAGTTAGTGTTTCTTACCTTACGTGGATTCTTGGTAATTTTATTTCTCCATATTATGATTGGTCTAAAATATTCTCGAAATATCTGTGTAAGCTGTCCTTACATAACTTTTTTGAATTTTGAAATTGTATTCTCCTTTCTTCTCCATTGGGTTGCATGGTTGGTAATTTGTAAGTCAGTCCCTTTTTCTCGGCGTTTATCTTCACTTCGTTTACCCATGGTCCATCATTTCCTCTGCATTTGTGGTTCGGATAACCTTGGTGTATAGAACTATTTTCTTCCTTGTGATATAGGTTTCTTCTGTGTTGTACCATGATTCTTCTAATATCATATGTTCATTGGTATCCATGACTGCTTCCATCATTTTATTATGTGGTTCTTTATTCAGCATTTCTATTTCTGGTATACTCAAGTGTGTTAGATACCTTCTTAATTTGTGACACCCTATCTTGTTGTGAGTCCTGTCAATTTCGTGTAATTTCCATTTTCTTATTGATTTGCTGAAGTTTTCCTCCGCTGGTTGGTTGTGAATTCCTTCTATAATTTCTTTCAAGGTCCTCCTACAATCTTTATATCTCATTAATTTGCTTTGGTCGGTAAGGGGTAAATTGAACACATCAATTAGTCCGTTCTTCATCATCTCCACTTCTCTTGTTTTTAGTAGTTTCTTTTTATATATTTTTCCTATTTCCTTTGTTTTCTTAATCTTCTTAATTATTCGATTCTTCTTTACTCTTCTCCAGTTGGTTTTTATATGCGTAATTTTCTCATTGTTTTTGTTATCTTTATTCCCAGAAAACAATACACCTTTGTCTTCTTTATTCTTTATTTCTTCATTGACACCGTCAGAAGTGTTGTCTAGTGTTTCATTCAATTGTGTGAAACCACTATCTACTGTTTCATTAAGTTGATCTGCTGGGTATCTTGTTTCTTCCCATTTCTTATTCATCTCCGTTTTTGTCTGGTCGCTTTCTTCACGACATCCTTTGAAAATTAGTCTTATTTGCTGCTTCATTTCTTCTTTATTTTTCTCGTGGTCCTCCTTCAGCTGTTCCCTCAATTCTTCCTTCAATTCTTCATTTCTTTGCTGAATTTCCTCCATCAATCTTTGTTGTAATGTTTCATTATTTTGGCTAACTGTTTTTCTCAATTCTTCCTTAGTACTTTCATTTGTACTCACTATTTTTTCATTGATCTGGAAATTGTCATTGGTTTCTTTCTTCATCTGTTTCAGACTCTCCTCATTCTTGTCGAATTTATTGTTCATATTATTCATCATTTCCATTAATTTTAGTATGTTCGGGTCTCCTCTAACTTCTCCCTTGTCGCCCGCCTGTAATTCCATTTCTTCGTCTTGGGTTGGTTCTGTTGTGGTTATTGCTGTCTCCACTTCTTCAATCGGTGTTCCTTCCTCTTCTTCCCCTCTATTCTCTTCCATTTCCTTTTCCTTCGCCAATTTTTTCGATACTCCTCTGGTATGCATCTTGATCTCCTTTCGTGACCGCCACTAGAACTTCGTATCTTCCTTTTCTCAAGCTCCACCGGTTGGTCGCCAATTTATTATATCACTCGTGCGTCGTCTTCTTCGTTCGTATACCTCTGTAAAATATAACAGTGTGTTTGAGTGTCTATTGTGTCTATGTTTCTTACCACTTCGTCCTCGTACGGCGGTGTAACACACGATGTTTGGGTCCGTAGCGAATGTACTGGTGACCAGGTATTGTGGTCCCCGATCGGAGGTTCAAACGGAGTGGATAATCCCTGGGTGGCGCCAAATTGTTTGTATAAAACAATTAAAATTGTCTCCTTATCAATGTCTTATTTGAACAATGCGACGAATTCAATCCATCCCGCCTTTTCTCAATTTTTGTTAATCGAGTTAGCAGTTACAGTATTCGCTACTTGCGCGCTAGGCGTCGCATCAGAAACATTTGCTATACATGATAATTTAAACATACACTTTTCTAATGAAAATAAAACACAATTTAACACACACAGTATGGATTTATTATTAATTTGAAGTTAATATTTTATAGACACAAGTTGTGATTAATTTTTTATATACAATTCTGCACCGGATAATTCTTTACAAGACTCTTACTCAAGGGTCAACCAATCGATTTTGAATACATATAAACAGCATGGCGTTTTATGAAGCCAATCAACAAATATTTCGATCGATGGTTGTGAGATCTTTTGGCCACGTTAAAAGGTTCAGATACAATTACAATATTAAAAATGCACAACCTTACAATGTTTTTTCTTAAGTATGGTAATGTGTAATGGTAATTGTTTTGTTTGAGTGTTGTACAAGTGGTTTAAAAGTCGTACATAAATATGAGGTTAGTTCTATAGTTTAACAAATTTTCAGTGTCTTAATATTACGATTTAATCCTTGCAAGAGAATAAAAGTGATTCAGTGGTATTCAACATTGAGAAATATTCAAAGTGCGTTTATTTTTGGAAGTTGAAATAATTTAACTGATACTTAACAGCGTTGTAGTACGGAATTGCTCTGTAGGTCAGGAAGGTATGGTTGTGGCATCAATATAATTCATTTGTTCTTTATTCAAGCTTTGGCATCTTTCTCAAAGTTGTTTAGATTTATTTAGATATTTTGCCTTCAATTAAAGGTCTTCTCCATCTGGTAAAGGTGTTCGGTATTCATCAGACTCCTTTACGATCAATTTCTATACATTATTTTACTTTTAAGATGTTTTAAATATGAAAATGTGTTGTACAGAATTTCCGCATCTGGCTTGCGATAGCGTCACTTTTTTAAGTAATTGTATTCAATGTTAATTACCTCGTCAAACGGTCGTTTCCATGGTTACATCATTAATTTCATTGGGCGAGCTCGATATGAATACATTGTTATCAATATTTGAATTCCTTTCAAATCTTCCCATATCTTCGGACTTCCTTCCTACTCTTATCTTCCTTCTTAGTTATTATCTACTTGCAATGTCATTTATATTTTCTCACAACGATTATTTTGGTACCCCACAATATTGGGTTTTATCAAGTTTTCTAAGTTTACAATTAATTTCATACTTACTAATTACATTTCTCTGTTTATATAATTCCTTAATTTAATATTTGGTTTTTAATAATAACTACCATTCATCCTTGGTGACCTAGTCACCTTGGATTTATCCATTATATGGTGATTTTTATACAATCAGTAATTGTTTATGTTTGACCGTTAGGCCTGTTTCACATTTAAGTATCCATTACTGGATTTTTATGACTTCATACACAATATATTTCATTTAGTCCTAAATTGTTATTTTGCATTTAGAATTAGGTTTAATGTCTCTGGATGTGTTTTAATTTAGTCTTTTTGTGATCTTTGTTTGTAACAACTGTGTTATTCAATCTTACTTGCTAATTATTTGCTATTCATTTCCATTATAACATATAACATCTAGGTATACGGACTGTATGACTCTTACAGCCATATCCAATTCATATACAATAGTTTATACAATTCATTATTTCTTATTTGTTGTTCTGGTGCTAAACAATCTCACCTCTATTGAACTTTTTTCATTAAACTCCCCTTATAACATGGGTATTTACTTAATGTTAATACAGACTTATTTTCTAATGCTTTTTGCTCTCCCTTCCATGTTAACACCATCTTATTACTTTTCCTTGTGAATCACACCTTTAAACTTTTACAATACATTCTTAAGTTATAACAATACTATTTCCTAGTCATCACAGTGAATATCACTACTTAGTGTTCATTATTTACTGAATCAATGTTCTATTCTAAATATTATTCATTGTAACTTTGTTAAATGTTATTGTTCACTCTTATAACTTAAACATAGGTTATTTTACTAAGTCTTTATCTTAGCCTATTCTCCTCTTACTAATTTTATGATAGACAATATTTGTATTTATTTCTCACTTGCACTTTCTTAAATTATTTAGTGTTCATTATAATTTACTTAGTGTTCCTTTTGTATTATATCACTCTAGGATAAATCACTTTCACTAGTTCAACTTCCATTTATTTCTCATCATTTTATTCTCTTTCTCTACACACTAGATATATAAAATTATTAATATTATGTCTTCTTTGTTAACAAATTACATATATCCCTAACTCTTTGGTTAGTGTACTTTTTTTTATCTATTGTTTTCTATTACTGACTATTTATAATTGTCATTCCATCAATATTAACATTCATTAATAGTTTTGGTTCTTAACCGATTTCATTTTCTTTATTATTTTGGATTACATTACTTCTCCCTTCTCTATTTTTTATTCCTTGTTTGGTTTTCTTGACGTGTTTCATTTTGTTTTCTTCCTCGTGGGTTTGTTCTCTCTTGGTTTTCATTCTTCTTCTCCTTCATTCGTTTTGTTTTCTTTATTTAGGTTTCTTAACTGGCCAAACTCTGGGGTTGGGTCAATGTCATTCTCTGTCAGTCTATTATTTGAGTTTCTTTATTAATCACTTTTGGTTTATTACTCCTTCTCCTTCCATGTTAATTACCTTTTATATATATATATATATATTTTACTCTCCACATTCTTTATTTATTCAAATATAGTATTATTTAGCATTTTTTATACATACTTATTGTTATCAAAATTGACCTGAATTTGGCGATGTTATATAATGCCCTTCCACCAAAATTGATCATTTTATAAAACGTGATTCTAAGTTTGATGAAATTATCAATTGTATTGTATCATTTTCTTCTTAAACTCTCCTGCTTCTCACTCGATTTTTTATGCTTAATTGTGTATCTTTTAATTCCTTTCTTCTGATTCTTTTCTTCATCATTTTTTCTTATTACGAACTGGCTTATTGATTTTTTTATTATAAATTATTCCCTATAAATCTTATTTTCCCTAACTATCTTTACTTTGTAGTTGCAATCGATTCGGATGGGCTCTGTTGGCTTACCTAACTCCGTCGTTCAAAACTACTCTTATTCTGAGATCAGGGGAACATCATCCCTGCTCAGTGAAATGATTGCTGGACTTATTCAACAGTCAATCTCAATTAATGAATCTTAAATACAGTCATCTCGTGACTCAACATAATAATAATAATCATAACATTTGTTGGGAATCTTTTACCTTTGTATTTCATTATTGCTCAGTTCGAGTCATATATTTTTTCATCTTTCTTTATAGATACTACTTGATAATACTTGAAGCATTGCTTTTTATTGATACAATTCACATTTTTATTTATTTTTAACTACTCTTTGTTTCATTTCATTTCATATTATAACTCTTAGAATGTTTATTTTATTTATTTCCATTTTGATCACTGGTTTGTTTAATCTTACTTCTTTCCAAATAGTAGTGGAAGTTGATCATTTTGATTGATACTTTTTTTTTTCACAACCTTTTGAATATTATAGCAAGTTAGTGTTTCTTACTAGTTAGGAATTTTTGTAGCTCATTCCTTTATAGTATGTTTTGCTTTTTTGTGCCTCATATTTTGGCTAAAGAATATTGTAACTTAATCTTATTTTGTTAGGAATGTTTTGTAACTTCACTCCCTTATTATTAATTTTTATTCAAAGATTATAGTAAGTTAGTGTTTCTTACCTTACGTGGATTCTTGGTAATTTTATTTCTCCATATTATGATTGGTCTAAAATATTCTCGAAATATCTGTGTAAGCTGTCCTTACATAACTTTTTTGAATTTTGAAATTGTATTCTCCTTTCTTCTCCATTGGGTTGCATGGTTGGTAATTTGTAAGTCAGTCCCTTTTTCTCGGCGTTTATCTTCACTTTGTTTACCCATGGTCCATCATTTCCTCTGCATTTGTGGTTCGGATAACCTTGGTGTATAGAACTATTTTCTTCCTTGTGATATAGGTTTCTTCTGTGTTGTACCATGATTCTTCTAATATCATATGTTCATTGGTATCCATGACTGCTTCCATCATTTTATTATGTGGTTCTTTATTCAGCATTTCTATTTCTGGTATACTCAAGTGTGTTAGATACCTTCTTAATTTGTGACACCCTATCTTGTTGTGAGTCCTGTCAATTTCGTGTAATTTCCATTTTCTTATTGATTTGCTGAAGTTTTCCTCCGCTGGTTGGTTGTGAATTCCTTCTATAATTTCTTTCAAGGTCCTCCTACAATCTTTATATCTCATTAATTTGCTTTGGTCGGTAAGGGGTAAATTGAACACATCAATTAGTCCGTTCTTCATCATCTCCACTTCTCTTGTTTTTAGTAGTTTCTTTTTATATATTTTTCCTATTTCCTTTGTTTTCTTAATCTTCTTAATTATTCGATTCTTCTTTACTCTTCTCCAGTTGGTTTTTATATGCGTAATTTTCTCATTGTTTTTGTTATCTTTATTCCCAGAAAACAATACACCTTTGTCTTCTTTATTCTTTATTTCTTCATTGACACCGTCAGAAGTGTTGTCTAGTGTTTCATTCAATTGTGTGAAACCACTATCTACTGTTTCATTAAGTTGATCTGCTGGGTATCTTGTTTCTTCCCATTTCTTATTCATCTCCGTTTTTGTCTGGTCGCTTTCTTCACGACATCCTTTGAAAATTAGTCTTATTTGCTGCTTCATTTCTTCTTTATTTTTCTCGTGGTCCTCCTTCAGCTGTTCCCTCAATTCTTCCTTCAATTCTTCATTTCTTTGCTGAATTTCCTCCATCAATCTTTGTTGTAATGTTTCATTATTTTGGCTAACTGTTTTTCTCAATTCTTCCTTAGTACTTTCATTTGTACTCACTATTTTTTCATTGATCTGGAAATTGTCATTGGTTTCTTTCTTCATCTGTTTCAGACTCTCCTCATTCTTGTCGAATTTATTGTTCATATTATTCATCATTTCCATTAATTTTAGTATGTTCGGGTCTCCTCTAACTTCTCCCTTGTCGCCCGCCTGTAATTCCATTTCTTCGTCTTGGGTTGGTTCTGTTGTGGTTATTGCTGTCTCCACTTCTTCAATCGGTGTTCCTTCCTCTTCTTCCCCTCTATTCTCTTCCATTTCCTTTTCCTTCGCCAATTTTTTCGATACTCCTCTGGTATGCATCTTGATCTCCTTTCGTGACCGCCACTAGAACTTCGTATCTTCCTTTTCTCAAGCTCCACCGGTTGGTCGCCAATTTATTATATCACTCGTGCGTCGTCTTCTTCGTTCGTATACCTCTGTAAAATATAACAGTGTGTTTGAGTGTCTATTGTGTCTATGTTTCTTACCACTTCGTCCTCGTACGGCGGTGTAACACACGATGTTTGGGTCCGTAGCGAATGTACTGGTGACCAGGTATTGTGGTCCCCGATCGGAGGTTCAAACGGAGTGGATAATCCCTGGGTGGCGCCAAATTGTTTGTATAAAACAATTAAAATTGTCTCCTTATCAATGTCTTATTTGAACAATGCGACGAATTCAATCCATCCCGCCTTTTCTCAATTTTTGTTAATCGAGTTAGCAGTTACAGTATTCGCTACTTGCGCGCTAGGCGTCGCATCAGAAACATTTGCTATACATGATAATTTAAACATACACTTTTCTAATGAAAATAAAACACAATTTAACACACACAGTATGGATTTATTATTAATTTGAAGTTAATATTTTATAGACACAAGTTGTGATTAATTTTTTATATACAATTCTGCACCGGATAATTCTTTACAAGACTCTTACTCAAGGGTCAACCAATCGATTTTGAATACATATAAACAGCATGGCGTTTTATGAAGCCAATCAACAAATATTTCGATCGATGGTTGTGAGATCTTTTGGCCACGTTAAAAGGTTCAGATACAATTACAATATTAAAAATGCACAACCTTACAATGTTTTTTCTTAAGTATGGTAATGTGTAATGGTAATTGTTTTGTTTGAGTGTCGTACAAGTGGTTTAAAAGTCGTACATAAATATGAGGTTAGTTCTATAGTTTAACAAATTTTCAGTGTCTTAATATTACGATTTAATCCTTGCAAGAGAATAAAAGTGATTCAGTGGTATTCAACATTGAGAAATATTCAAAGTGCGTTTATTTTTGGAAGTTGAAATAATTTAACTGATACTTAACAGCGTTGTAGTACGGAATTGCTCTGTAGGTCAGGAAGGTATGGTTGTGGCATCAATATAATTCATTTGTTCTTTATTCAAGCTTTGGCATCTTTCTCAAAGTTGTTTAGATTTATTTAGATATTTTGCCTTCAATTAAAGGTCTTCTCCATCTGGTAAAGGTGTTCGGTATTCATCAGACTCCTTTACGATCAATTTCTATACATTATTTTACTTTTAAGATGTTTTAAATATGAAAATGTGTTGTACAGAATTTCCGCATCTGGCTTGCGATAGCGTCACTTTTTTAAGTAATTGTATTCAATGTTAATTACCTCGTCAAACGGTCGTTTCCATGGTTACATCATTAATTTCATTGGGCGAGCTCGATATGAATACATTGTTATCAATATTTGAATTCCTTTCAAATCTTCCCATATCTTCGGACTTCCTTCCTACTCTTATCTTCCTTCTTAGTTATTATCTACTTGCAATGTCATTTATATTTTCTCACAACGATTATTTTGGTACCCCACAATATTGGGTTTTATCAAGTTTTCTAAGTTTACAATTAATTTCATACTTACTAATTACATTTCTCTGTTTATATAATTCCTTAATTTAATATTTGGTTTTTAATAATAACTACCATTCATCCTTGGTGACCTAGTCACCTTGGATTTATCCATTATATGGTGATTTTTATACAATCAGTAATTGTTTATGTTTGACCGTTAGGCCTGTTTCACATTTAAGTATCCATTACTGGATTTTTATGACTTCATACACAATATATTTCATTTAGTCCTAAATTGTTATTTTGCATTTAGAATTAGGTTTAATGTCTCTGGATGTGTTTTAATTTAGTCTTTTTGTGATCTTTGTTTGTAACAACTGTGTTATTCAATCTTACTTGCTAATTATTTGCTATTCATTTCCATTATAACATATAACATCTAGGTATACGGACTGTATGACTCTTACAGCCATATCCAATTCATATACAATAGTTTATACAATTCATTATTTCTTATTTGTTGTTCTGGTGCTAAACAATCTCACCTCTATTGAACTTTTTTCATTAAACTCCCCTTATAACATGGGTATTTACTTAATGTTAATACAGACTTATTTTCTAATGCTTTTTGCTCTCCCTTCCATGTTAACACCATCTTATTACTTTTCCTTGTGAATCACACCTTTAAACTTTTACAATACATTCTTAAGTTATAACAATACTATTTCCTAGTCATCACAGTGAATATCACTACTTAGTGTTCATTATTTACTGAATCAATGTTCTATTCTAAATATTATTCATTGTAACTTTGTTAAATGTTATTGTTCACTCTTATAACTTAAACATAGGTTATTTTACTAAGTCTTTATCTTAGCCTATTCTCCTCTTACTAATTTTATGATAGACAATATTTGTATTTATTTCTCACTTGCACTTTCTTAAATTATTTAGTGTTCATTATAATTTACTTAGTGTTCCTTTTGTATTATATCACTCTAGGATAAATCACTTTCACTAGTTCAACTTCCATTTATTTCTCATCATTTTATTCTCTTTCTCTACACACTAGATATATAAAATTATTAATATTATGTCTTCTTTGTTAACAAATTACATATATCCCTAACTCTTTGGTTAGTGTACTTTTTTTTATCTATTGTTTTCTATTACTGACTATTTATAATTGTCATTCCATCAATATTAACATTCATTAATAGTTTTGGTTCTTAACCGATTTCATTTTCTTTATTATTTTGGATTACATTACTTCTCCCTTCTCTATTTTTTATTCCTTGTTTGGTTTTCTTGACGTGTTTCATTTTGTTTTCTTCCTCGTGGGTTTGTTCTCTCTTGGTTTTCATTCTTCTTCTCCTTCATTCGTTTTGTTTTCTTTATTTAGGTTTCTTAACTGGCCAAACTCTGGGGTTGGGTCAATGTCATTCTCTGTCAGTCTATTATTTGAGTTTCTTTATTAATCACTTTTGGTTTATTACTCCTTCTCCTTCCATGTTAATTACCTTTTATATATATATATATATATATATATTTTACTCTCCACATTCTTTATTTATTCAAATATAGTATTATTTAGCATTTTTTATACATACTTATTGTTATCAAAATTGACCTGAATTTGGCGATGTTATATAATGCCCTTCCACCAAAATTGATCATTTTATAAAACGTGATTCTAAGTTTGATGAAATTATCAATTGTATTGTATCATTTTCTTCTTAAACTCTCCTGCTTCTCACTCGATTTTTTATGCTTAATTGTGTATCTTTTAATTCCTTTCTTCTGATTCTTTTCTTCATCATTTTTTCTTATTACGAACTGGCTTATTGATTTTTTTATTATAAATTATTCCCTATAAATCTTATTTTCCCTAACTATCTTTACTTTGTAGTTGCAATCGATTCGGATGGGCTCTGTTGGCTTACCTAACTCCGTCGTTCAAAACTACTCTTATTCTGAGATCAGGGGAACATCATCCCTGCTCAGTGAAATGATTGCTGGACTTATTCAACAGTCAATCTCAATTAATGAATCTTAAATACAGTCATCTCGTGACTCAACATAATAATAATAATCATAACATTTGTTGGGAATCTTTTACCTTTGTATTTCATTATTGCTCAGTTCGAGTCATATATTTTTTCATCTTTCTTTATAGATACTACTTGATAATACTTGAAGCATTGCTTTTTATTGATACAATTCACATTTTTATTTATTTTTAACTACTCTTTGTTTCATTTCATTTCATATTATAACTCTTAGAATGTTTATTTTATTTATTTCCATTTTGATCACTGGTTTGTTTAATCTTACTTCCCATTGCTTTCCAAATAGTAGTGGAAGTTGATCATTTTGATTGATACTTTTTTTTTTCACAGCCTTTTGAATATTATAGCAAGTTAGTGTTTCTTACTAGTTAGGAATTTTTGTAGCTCATTCCTTTATAGTATGTTTTGCTTTTTTGTGCCTCATATTTTGGCTAAAGAATATTGTAACTTAATCTTATTTTGTTAGGAATGTTTTGTTAACTTCACTCCCTTATTATTAATTTTTATTCAAAGATTATAGTAAGTTAGTGTTTCTTACCTTACGTGGATTCTTGGTAATTTTATTTCTCCATATTATGATTGGTCTAAAATATTCTCGAAATATCTGTGTAAGCTGTCCTTACATAACTTTTTTGAATTTTGAAATTGTATTCTCCTTTCTTCTCCATTGGGTTGCATGGTTGGTAATTTGTAAGTCAGTCCCTTTTTCTCGGCGTTTATCTTCACTTTGTTTACCCATGGTCCATCATTTCCTCTGCATTTGTGGTTCGGATAACCTTGGTGTATAGAACTATTTTCTTCCTTGTGATATAGGTTTCTTCTGTGTTGTACCATGATTCTTCTAATATCATATGTTCATTGGTATCCATGACTGCTTCCATCATTTTATTATGTGGTTCTTTATTCAGCATTTCTATTTCTGGTATACTCAAGTGTGTTAGATACCTTCTTAATTTGTGACACCCTATCTTGTTGTGAGTCCTGTCAATTTCGTGTAATTTCCATTTTCTTATTGATTTGCTGAAGTTTTCCTCCGCTGGTTGGTTGTGAATTCCTTCTATAATTTCTTTCAAGGTCCTCCTACAATCTTTATATCTCATTAATTTGCTTTGGTCGGTAAGGGGTAAATTGAACACATCAATTAGTCCGTTCTTCATCATCTCCACTTCTCTTGTTTTTAGTAGTTTCTTTTTATATATTTTTCCTATTTCCTTTGTTTTCTTAATCTTCTTAATTATTCGATTCTTCTTTACTCTTCTCCAGTTGGTTTTTATATGCGTAATTTTCTCATTGTTTTTGTTATCTTTATTCCCAGAAAACAATACACCTTTGTCTTCTTTATTCTTTATTTCTTCATTGACACCGTCAGAAGTGTTGTCTAGTGTTTCATTCAATTGTGTGAAACCACTATCTACTGTTTCATTAAGTTGATCTGCTGGGTATCTTGTTTCTTCCCATTTCTTATTCATCTCCGTTTTTGTCTGGTCGCTTTCTTCACGACATCCTTTGAAAATTAGTCTTATTTGCTGCTTCATTTCTTCTTTATTTTTCTCGTGGTCCTCCTTCAGCTGTTCCTTCAATTCTTCATTTCTTTGCTGAATTTCCTCCATCAATCTTTGTTGTAATGTTTCATTATTTTGGCTAACTGTTTTTCTCAATTCTTCCTTAGTACTTTCATTTGTACTCACTATTTTTTCATTGATCTGGAAATTGTCATTGGTTTCTTTCTTCATCTGTTTCAGACTCTCCTCATTCTTGTCGAATTTATTGTTCATATTATTCATCATTTCCATTAATTTTAGTATGTTCGGGTCTCCTCTAACTTCTCCCTTGTCGCCCGCCTGTAATTCCATTTCTTCGTCTTGGGTTGGTTCTGTTGTGGTTATTGCTGTCTCCACTTCTTCAATCGGTGTTCCTTCCTCTTCTTCCCCTCTATTCTCTTCCATTTCCTTTTCCTTCGCCAATTTTTTCGATACTCCTCTGGTATGCATCTTGATCTCCTTTCGTGACCGCCACTAGAACTTCGTATCTTCCTTTTCTCAAGCTCCACCGGTTGGTCGCCAATTTATTATATCACTCGTGCGTCGTCTTCTTCGTTCGTATACCTCTGTAAAATATAACAGTGTGTTTGAGTGTCTATTGTGTCTATGTTTCTTACCACTTCGTCCTCGTACGGCGGTGTAACACACGATGTTTGGGTCCGTAGCGAATGTACTGGTGACCAGGTATCGTGGTCCCCGATCGGAGGTTCAAACAGAGTGGATAATCCCTGGGTGGCGCCAAATTGTTTGTATAAAACAATTAAAATTGTCTCCTTATCAATGTCTTATTTGAACAATGCGACGAATTCAATCCATCCCGCCTTTTCTCAATTTTTGTTAATCGAGTTAGCAGTTACAGTATTCGCTACTTGCGCGCTAGGCGTCGCATCAGAAACATTTGCTATACATGATAATTTAAACATACACTTTTCTAATGAAAATAAAACACAATTTAACACACACAGTATGGATTTATTATTAATTTGAAGTTAATATTTTATAGACACAAGTTGTGATTAATTTTTTATATACAATTCTGCACCGGATAATTCTTTATAAGACTCTTACTCAAGGGTCAACCAATCGATTTTGAATACATATAAACAGCATGGCGTTTTATGAAGCCAATCAACAAATATTTCGATCGATGGTTGTGAGATCTTTTGGCCACGTTAAAAGGTTCAGATGCAATTACAATATTAAAAATGCACAACCTTACAATGTTTTTTCTTAAGTATGGTAATGTGTAATGGTAATTGTTTTGTTTGAGTGTCGTACAAGTGGTTTAAAAGTCGTACATAAATATGAGGTTAGTTCTATAGTTTAACAAATTTTCAGTGTCTTAATATTACGATTTAATCCTTGCAAGAGAATAAAAGTGATTCAGTGGTATTCAACATTGAGAAATATTCAAAGTGCGTTTATTTTTGGAAGTTGAAATAATTTAACTGATACTTAACAGCGTTGTAGTACGGAATTGCTCTGTAGGTCAGGAAGGTATGGTTGTGGCATCAATATAATTCATTTGTTCTTTATTCAAGCTTTGGCATCTTTCTCAAAGTTGTTTAGATTTATTTAGATATTTTGCCTTCAATTAAAGGTCTTCTCCATCTGGTAAAGGTGTTCGGTATTCATCAGACTCCTTTACGATCAATTTCTATACATTATTTTACTTTTAAGATGTTTTAAATATGAAAATGTGTTGTACAGAATTTCCGCATCTGGCTTGCGATAGCGTCACTTTTTTAAGTAATTGTATTCAATGTTAATTACCTCGTCAAACGGTCGTTTCCATGGTTACATCATTAATTTCATTGGGCGAGCTCGATATGAATACATTGTTATCAATATTTGAATTCCTTTCAAATCTTCCCATATCTTCGGACTTCCTTCCTCCTCTTATCTTCCTTCTTAGTTATTATCTACTTGCAATGTCATTTATATTTTCTCACAACGATTATTTTGGTACCCCACAATATTGGGTTTTATCAAGTTTTCTAAGTTTACAATTAATTTCATACTTACTAATTACATTTCTCTGTTTATATAATTCCTTAATTTAATATTTGGTTTTTAATAATAACTACCATTCATCCTTGGTGACCTAGTCACCTTGGATTTATCCATTATATGGTGATTTTTATACAATCAGTAATTGTTTATGTTTGACCGTTAGGCCTGTTTCACATTTAAGTATCCATTACTGGATTTTTATGACTTCATACACAATATATTTCATTTAGTCCTAAATTGTTATTTTGCATTTAGAATTAGGTTTAATGTCTCTGGATGTGTTTTAATTTAGTCTTTTTGTGATCTTTGTTTGTAACAACTGTGTTATTCAATCTTACTTGCTAATTATTTGCTATTCATTTCCATTATAACATATAACATCTAGGTATACGGACTGTATGACTCTTACAGCCATATCCAATTCATATACAATAGTTTATACAATTCATTATTTCTTATTTGTTGTTCTGGTGCTAAACAATCTCACCTCTATTGAACTTTTTTCATTAAACTCCCCTTATAACATGGGTATTTACTTAATGTTAATACAGACTTATTTTCTAATGCTTTTTGCTCTCCCTTCCATGTTAACACCATCTTATTACTTTTCCTTGTGAATCACACCTTTAAACTTTTACAATACATTCTTAAGTTATAACAATACTATTTCCTAGTCATCACAGTGAATATCACTACTTAGTGTTCATTATTTACTGAATCAATGTTCTATTCTAAATATTATTCATTGTAACTTTGTTAAATGTTATTGTTCACTCTTATAACTTAAACATAGGTTATTTTACTAAGTCTTTATCTTAGCCTATTCTCCTCTTACTAATTTTATGATAGACAATATTTGTATTTATTTCTCACTTGCACTTTCTTAAATTATTTAGTGTTCATTATAATTTACTTAGTGTTCCTTTTGTATTATATCACTCTAGGATAAATCACTTTCACTAGTTCAACTTCCATTTATTTCTCATCATTTTATTCTCTTTCTCTACACACTAGATATATAAAATTATTAATATTATGTCTTCTTTGTTAACAAATTACATATATCCCTAACTCTTTGGTTAGTGTACTTTTTTTTATCTATTGTTTTCTATTACTGACTATTTATAATTGTCATTCCATCAATATTAACATTCATTAATAGTTTTGGTTCTTAACCGATTTCATTTTCTTTATTATTTTGGATTACATTACTTCTCCCTTCTCTATTTTTTATTCCTTGTTTGGTTTTCTTGACGTGTTTCATTTTGTTTTCTTCCTCGTGGGTTTGTTCTCTCTTGGTTTTCATTCTTCTTCTCCTTCATTCGTTTTGTTTTCTTTATTTAGGTTTCTTAACTGGCCAAACTCTGGGGTTGGGTCAATGTCATTCTCTGTCAGTCTATTATTTGAGTTTCTTTATTAATCACTTTTGGTTTATTACTCCTTCTCCTTCCATGTTAATTACCTTATATATATATATATATATTTTACTCTCCACATTCTTTATTTATTCAAATATAGTATTATTTAGCATTTTTTATACATACTTATTGTTATCAAAATTGACCTGAATTTGGCGATGTTATATAATGCCCTTCCACCAAAATTGATCATTTTATAAAACGTGATTCTAAGTTTGATGAAATTATCAATTGTATTGTATCATTTTCTTCTTAAACTCTCCTGCTTCTCACTCGATTTTTTATGCTTAAACTAATCTTTTAATTCCTTTCTTCTGATTCTTTTCTTCATCATTTTTTCTTATTACGAACTGGCTTATTGATTTTTTTATTATAAATTATTCCCTATAAATCTTATTTTCCCTAACTATCTTTACTTTGTAGTTGCAATCGATTCGGATGGGCTCTGTTGGCTTACCTAACTCCGTCGTTCAAAACTACTCTTATTCTGAGATCAGGGGAACATCATCCCTGCTCAGTGAAATGATTGCTGGACTTATTCAACAGTCAATCTCAATTAATGAATCTTAAATACAGTCATCTCGTGACTCAACATAATAATAATAATCATAACATTTGTTGGGAATCTTTTACCTTTGTATTTCATTATTGCTCAGTTCGAGTCATATATTTTTTCATCTTTCTTTATAGATACTACTTGATAATACTTGAAGCATTGCTTTTTATTGATACAATTCACATTTTTATTTATTTTTAACTACTCTTTGTTTCATTTCATTTCATATTATAACTCTTAGAATGTTTATTTTATTTATTTCCATTTTGATCACTGGTTTGTTTAATCTTACTTCCCATTTCTTTCCAAATAGTAGTGGAAGTTGATCATTTTGATTGATACTTTTTTTTTTCACAGCCTTTTGAATATTATAGCAAGTTAGTGTTTCTTACTAGTTAGGAATTTTTGTAGCTCATTCCTTTATAGTATGTTTTGCTTTTTTGTGCCTCATATTTTGGCTAAAGAATATTGTAACTTAATCTTATTTTGTTAGGAATGTTTTGTTAACTTCACTCCCTTATTATTAATTTTTATTCAAAGATTATAGTAAGTTAGTGTTTCTTACCTTACGTGGATTCTTGGTAATTTTATTTCTCCATATTATGATTGGTCTAAAATATTCTCGAAATATCTGTGTAAGCTGTCCTTACATAACTTTTTTGAATTTTGAAATTGTATTCTCCTTTCTTCTCCATTGGGTTGCATGGTTGGTAATTTGTAAGTCAGTCCCTTTTTCTCGGCGTTTATCTTCACTTTGTTTACCCATGGTCCATCATTTCCTCTGCATTTGTGGTTCGGATAACCTTGGTGTATAGAACTATTTTCTTCCTTGTGATATAGGTTTCTTCTGTGTTGTACCATGATTCTTCTAATATCATATGTTCATTGGTATCCATGACTGCTTCCATCATTTTATTATGTGGTTCTTTATTCAGCGGTATACTCAAGTGTGTTAGATACCTTCTTAATTTGTGACACCCTATCTTGTTGTGAGTCCTGTCAATTTCGTGTAATTTCCATTTTCTTATTGATTTGCTGAAGTTTTCCTCCGCTGGTTGGTTGTGAATTCCTTCTATAATTTCTTTCAAGGTCCTCCTACAATCTTTATATCTCATTAATTTGCTTTGGTCGGTAAGGGGTAAATTGAACACATCAATTAGTCCGTTCTTCATCATCTCCACTTCTCTTGTTTTTAGTAGTTTCTTTTTATATATTTTTCCTATTTCCTTTGTTTTCTTAATCTTCTTAATTATTCGATTCTTCTTTACTCTTCTCCAGTTGGTTTTTATATGCGTAATTTTCTCATTGTTTTTGTTATCTTTATTCCCAGAAAACAATACACCTTTGTCTTCTTTATTCTTTATTTCTTCATTGACATCGTCAGAAGTGTTGTCTAGTGTTTCATTCAATTGTGTGAAACCACTATCTACTGTTTCATTAAGTTGATCTGCTGGGTATCTTGTTTCTTCCCATTTCTTATTCATCTCCGTTTTTGTCTGGTCGCTTTCTTCACGACATCCTTTGAAAATTAGTCTTATTTGCTGCTTCATTTCTTCTTTATTTTTCTCGTGGTCCTCCTTCAGCTGTTCCTTCAATTCTTCATTTCTTTGCTGAATTTCCTCCATCAATCTTTGTTGTAATGTTTCATTATTTTGGCTAACTGTTTTTCTCAATTCTTCCTTAGTACTTTCATTTGTACTCACTATTTTTTCATTGATCTGGAAATTGTCATTGGTTTCTTTCTTCATCTGTTTCAGACTCTCCTCATTCTTGTCGAATTTATTGTTCATATTATTCATCATTTCCATTAATTTTAGTATGTTCGGGTCTCCTCTAACTTCTCCCTTGTCGCCCGCCTGTAATTCCATTTCTTCGTCTTGGGTTGGTTCTGTTGTGGTTATTGCTGTCTCCACTTCTTCAATCGGTGTTCCTTCCTCTTCTTCCCCTCTATTCTCTTCCATTTCCTTTTCCTTCGCCAATTTTTTCGATACTCCTCTGGTATGCATCTTGATCTCCTTTCGTGACCGCCACTAGAACTTCGTATCTTCCTTTTCTCAAGCTCCACCGGTTGGTCGCCAATTTATTATATCACTCGTGCGTCGTCTTCTTCGTTCGTATACCTCTGTAAAATATAACAGTGTGTTTGAGTGTCTATTGTGTCTATGTTTCTTACCACTTCGTCCTCGTACGGCGGTGTAACACACGATGTTTGGGTCCGTAGCGAATGTACTGGTGACCAGGTATCGTGGTCCCCGATCGGAGGTTCAAACAGAGTGGATAATCCCTGGGTGGCGCCAAATTGTTTGTATAAAACAATTAAAATTGTCTCCTTATCAATGTCTTATTTGAACAATGCGACGAATTCAATCCATCCCGCCTTTTCTCAATTTTTGTTAATCGAGTTAGCAGTTACAGTATTCGCTACTTGGCGCGCTAGGCGTCGCATCAGAAACATTTGCTATACATGATAATTTAAACATACACTTTTCTAATGAAAATAAAACACAATTTAACACACACAGTATGGATTTATTATTAATTTGAAGTTAATATTTTATAGACACAAGTTGTGATTAATTTTTTATATACAATTCTGCACCGGATAATTCTTTATAAGACTCTTACTCAAGGGTCAACCAATCGATTTTGAATACATATAAACAGCATGGCGTTTTATGAAGCCAATCAACAAATATTTCGATCGATGGTTGTGAGATCTTTTGGCCACGTTAAAAGGTTCAGATGCAATTACAATATTAAAAATGCACAACCTTACAATGTTTTTTCTTAAGTATGGTAATGTGTAATGGTAATTGTTTTGTTTGAGTGTCGTACAAGTGGTTTAAAAGTCGTACATAAATATGAGGTTAGTTCTATAGTTTAACAAATTTTCAGTGTCTTAATATTACGATTTAATCCTTGCAAGAGAATAAAAGTGATTCAGTGGTATTCAACATTGAGAAATATTCAAAGTGCGTTTATTTTTGGAAGTTGAAATAATTTAACTGATACTTAACAGCGTTGTAGTACGGAATTGCTCTGTAGGTCAGGAAGGTATGGTTGTGGCATCAATATAATTCATTTGTTCTTTATTCAAGCTTTGGCATCTTTCTCAAAGTTGTTTAGATTTATTTAGATATTTTGCCTTCAATTAAAGGTCTTCTCCATCTGGTAAAGGTGTTCGGTATTCATCAGACTCCTTTACGATCAATTTCTATACATTATTTTACTTTTAAGATGTTTTAAATATGAAAATGTGTTGTACAGAATTTCCGCATCTGGCTTGCGATAGCGTCACTTTTTTAAGTAATTGTATTCAATGTTAATTACCTCGTCAAACGGTCGTTTCCATGGTTACATCATTAATTTCATTGGGCGAGCTCGATATGAATACATTGTTATCAATATTTGAATTCCTTTCAAATCTTCCCATATCTTCGGACTTCCTTCCTCCTCTTATCTTCCTTCTTAGTTATTATCTACTTGCAATGTCATTTATATTTTCTCACAACGATTATTTTGGTACCCCACAATATTGGGTTTTATCAAGTTTTCTAAGTTTACAATTAATTTCATACTTACTAATTACATTTCTCTGTTTATATAATTCCTTAATTTAATATTTGGTTTTTAATAATAACTACCATTCATCCTTGGTGACCTAGTCACCTTGGATTTATCCATTATATGGTGATTTTTATACAATCAGTAATTGTTTATGTTTGACCGTTAGGCCTGTTTCACATTTAAGTATCCATTACTGGATTTTTATGACTTCATACACAATATATTTCATTTAGTCCTAAATTGTTATTTTGCATTTAGAATTAGGTTTAATGTCTCTGGATGTGTTTTAATTTAGTCTTTTTGTGATCTTTGTTTGTAACAACTGTGTTATTCAATCTTACTTGCTAATTATTTGCTATTCATTTCCATTATAACATATAACATCTAGGTATACGGACTGTATGACTCTTACAGCCATATCCAATTCATATACAATAGTTTATACAATTCATTATTTCTTATTTGTTGTTCTGGTGCTAAACAATCTCACCTCTATTGAACTTTTTTCATTAAACTCCCCTTATAACATGGGTATTTACTTAATGTTAATACAGACTTATTTTCTAATGCTTTTTGCTCTCCCTTCCATGTTAACACCATCTTATTACTTTTCCTTGTGAATCACACCTTTAAACTTTTACAATACATTCTTAAGTTATAACAATACTATTTCCTAGTCATCACAGTGAATATCACTACTTAGTGTTCATTATTTACTGAATCAATGTTCTATTCTAAATATTATTCATTGTAACTTTGTTAAATGTTATTGTTCACTCTTATAACTTAAACATAGGTTATTTTACTAAGTCTTTATCTTAGCCTATTCTCCTCTTACTAATTTTATGATAGACAATATTTGTATTTATTTCTCACTTGCACTTTCTTAAATTATTTAGTGTTCATTATAATTTACTTAGTGTTCCTTTTGTATTATATCACTCTAGGATAAATCACTTTCACTAGTTCAACTTCCATTTATTTCTCATCATTTTATTCTCTTTCTCTACACACTAGATATATAAAATTATTAATATTATGTCTTCTTTGTTAACAAATTACATATATCCCTAACTCTTTGGTTAGTGTACTTTTTTTTATCTATTGTTTTCTATTACTGACTATTTATAATTGTCATTCCATCAATATTAACATTCATTAATAGTTTTGGTTCTTAACCGATTTCATTTTCTTTATTATTTTGGATTACATTACTTCTCCCTTCTCTATTTTTTATTCCTTGTTTGGTTTTCTTGACGTGTTTCATTTTGTTTTCTTCCTCGTGGGTTTGTTCTCTCTTGGTTTTCATTCTTCTTCTCCTTCATTCGTTTTGTTTTCTTTATTTAGGTTTCTTAACTGGCCAAACTCTGGGGTTGGGTCAATGTCATTCTCTGTCAGTCTATTATTTGAGTTTCTTTATTAATCACTTTTGGTTTATTACTCCTTCTCCTTCCATGTTAATTACCTTATATATATATATATATATTTTACTCTCCACATTCTTTATTTATTCAAATATAGTATTATTTAGCATTTTTTATACATACTTATTGTTATCAAAATTGACCTGAATTTGGCGATGTTATATAATGCCCTTCCACCAAAATTGATCATTTTATAAAACGTGATTCTAAGTTTGATATATGGTGTATCGATGGTGCCGTGGTGAAGTAAACCTCCCCTGCTAGTTACGGTGTAATCAAATGTGAAGTAAGAGTTGGGATGGATGTTCGCGTGCCCTTGATGTGGTCTTCTCTGTCGGGCTCTGCCGGGGCCTCCGCCCTAGTGTAGGGATGTGGGCCAGTCATATGGCAAGGATGGAGATGCCTTGTTGGTGCATATGGCTGGTCGGTCCAAGAGGCGAACAAGAGGTAGTACGGTCACTCACATACCAAGGTGGGTGATACCTTGTTTGGTCTTTGGACAGGTATGTGAGTGGGACTGGTGGAAGTAGGTGATGGTCACCGGAGAGGGTGACGTGTTGGGGCGGTCCCGTGGGATTGGCAGGGCGGAGAGGGTCGCATGGGGTGGCCGCAGTTGTGAGATTCCTCTGTTCTCCTGAGAGCGAGGGCCACTGGGATCACCTTTGAATTTTGGGCTAAAAGAAGGGGGTACACTGCAGGGTACCCCCCTGAGTTCAAGTGTGGGGCAACCATGTTGCCCTTTTGGGGTGGGGGTGTGCCGGTGTTTGCATAACCCGGCGATCGAATATATAAAAATTTTTTTTGTTTCAATAATAAATTCGATGACTTGTCAATGTCAGCTAGCGTGGCGATATTTGTATGGCACTGTCAGGCAGTGCACGTGATCTAGTGGTGAAGTTTAGGGTTCGTTACGCTGCTGCTGTACAAATCAGTCGCAGGCAGCCTTTCACCGAACAAAAAGCTACTCCTCACCTCGGACAGTTTTCTTCTCATCTTTGATGGCAGGCTATGTTTTTGAGACTTCCCGGGTTCTCGCCCTAGAACGGAGACTTGGCCACAGCTGGTGTACTGCCACCTTCACCAGCCATGAACCACCTGAAACTTGTCTGTACCGAGGAGGGAGCTAGCTAACAGTAACGATGTAATTCAACCGCTTCAGTTAAGGTGATATGAACTCTTTTATTATTTTTTTTTTTGGCCTGGCCCGCAAAACATCAGTGTGACAAATTGTGCTTGAACAATGTGCTTACTCAGCTAGACAGTTAGATCAAGGGTGTGTCACCAAGACATTTACTATGAACATTATCCACACTTATAACGTACTAGCACTGAATTGTGAGCTACACTGTGGGGGTGCGCCAGAGTTTTTTTTTTATAGATTTTGAATGCTAATGTTGTAAGGGTAATTTGTTCTGTAAAGCTAAGTATAGGTATGAGTTTCTTGATTCTGAACCGGCTGGTTCAGATATTTTCTGAGTGTTACTGGGGTTTCACATTTAATTATTTTCCTGTATTTAAGGGCTGGGGATTTTGGTTTTTCATGCCGTTTCCGTGTTAATTTCAAAATAGGTTTTCTGGGCACATGTTGGTGCCGTTTCGTGCAGGTCTGTACTGGTCTCACCTGGTCAGGTCAGGTCTATTCTGGCACACTTCCACAGCTGCTAGTATACCACATGGTTTTAATTTTATATATGCACAGATGGCTGATATTAAATTTAATTTTTTTTTTAGCATATACGATTTATATTCAGAGATTGTCAGAATTTTAAATGGAATGAAATGTACAGGCGGTACTTGTTATTGTAACTTAGATTCTGGCTTTTACTTGCTAAACTTGTCTAGTTAATTTTGCTTATTATCAAACCGTTATGATTAAAGAAGGAAGTCTTTCTAAACATGTAACCTTTTTAGGACAAGTGTCCTGTGCATTATATGAATCTACTAGTTTTACATTTTGCCTGTTATTATAGCAAGTCTAACTTATCCTTGTATGTCATTACAGATCAAATATTATATATTATTATTTTATTAACCAGATTAAGCATCATCGTTCTATTATCATGACTTATTACAAATGTGGTCTCAAGAAGTGTTAAAAATGTAAAAGGGGTTGCTGTTCTGATCGATTCAAATTTGCTTTAAAATTTTACACTTTTCTAAAATTAAAGATTTTGCTATTTTCTAAAATTCATACCGGCTGTACTGGCACCTTAAGTTATAATTGTAATTTTGTGATGATGGCAAGTCCAGATTTTCTTTACCTGCATGTATGCATTAGATAGAAGATGCAGGCGGTGCGCCAGGCTTTATAATTGTAAGTTGTCTGTGATTATGTGATATATAGGTATATGTGTGTTATATTATATGTTTAAATTATGTGTTAAAATAATGAACCAGATTGATATATATATATGTGGGTGAATTATTTGAAGGAATGTTAATTACTGATATAATTGAAATGGCCTTATTGATATATTGAGATTCATTTATTGATTGAGACTATTGTTATAATTGCACTTACAGATATTGAAATTTTCTGAATCAAGATGTAACATGAATTATGGGAATTAAGGAAGTTAATAAAAGATTGTTATTACTGTTTACCGACCGAGTTTTATTGCAAGTCCCGTCTCACTGGACCCAGCGCATTTTTGCTTCTCTAGGCCTTCCGCCTAGTTTTATTTAACTAGTGGGGCCCCTCTTCCAAAAAAAAAAAAAAAAAAAAGTTTATTTTTTTTTATAAAGCATAAAATAGAAAGAGGGGTTACACTACCTTTCCTAGCATCTTGACGGGGCTTCCAGTCACTGTCTGTATTGTACAAGAGCTAATTAGAGGCTAGCGGTTGCTGACTAAGTCAGGGCGCACAATGGACACTGTTGCGCCCATGTCAACTGTAAATGATGTTGGTTTACCTTCTGCAAATCCATTAACAATCAAGTTTCCACTGGTCTTATGTAGCCTGGAAAAAACGTGTGCTGTTCTGGAGCTTTACTTCTTCAGTTGGTGCGATCACTATCTTCTCTCGGTATCTTCTTCTCCCAACAGTCTACCTGTAGATGACCACGTTTTCCACGGTTGTAACATTTCGGTCTTCTGTCTTTTTCCCATCGTTCAAATCATTGCGACTCTCTTGAACTTCTGAATTGTTTGTCCAACAACATTGTTTTTCTGCACCCATCGTAACGGGAATGTGATACAGGGATCTTCTGACTGCAATGTGATGGAACAAACCCATTAATGTAGCGGGACGCTGACTTGTCAGCTTCAAACTCTCGGGTGTGAAGAATAGCTTCTGAGCTATTTCGGTGTCTTGCCATTCGTAACACTTGCTGAAGTTCACAATCTCCGATGCCATCAATAAATGTCTGCACCGCAAACCTTATTCGAAAATCTTCTGGGGCTTCAGGATAGGCCAGTCTAATTAGTCTGTCGATACTTGCTTCATACTCTTGAAGGCTCTCCCTGGCATGCTGTCGCTTTGCTCTCAACTAGGTGCAGTACACATCTCGCAAATGTTTATCACCATACCGTAATTCCAGAGCTTTTATCAATTTGGCATAGGTATTTTGGCTGTCAGGTGGCACTTTCTGTAGTAATTCTACCATAGGTTATTTGAATGCAAGAATGAGTGAAACAGCCTTGTCTTTCTCTGTCCAATTATTTACGCATGCAGCAGCTTCGAATTGGCGTAAATACGTCACCCAGTGCGTGCTTCCATCAAAGGTTGGGGCCTTGACATGAACTGTCCCAACCGCAGGTGAGGTGACCTTCTCTAATGACTTATTTTCTGTGTCTTTCTCTGTCTTTATCATTGGTACAGCCTGTTCAGAAATTTGTTTTGGTTGTATTTTCATGAACTGCTCAACTTTATTTTTAATTTGTTCTCTTATGTTTGCCATTGAGTTTTCTACTGCAGATATTTTACTTGACACAGATTCTTCTATGACAGATATTTTTGTAGACATTGATTCTTCTATGACAGACATTTTTGTGGACATCGATTCTTCAACAGTTGAGACAGATTTTTCTACTTCAGCTCTTTTTAATGTAATTGATTCTTATACCTCCGATATTTTAGTAACTTGCTTATTAAGCTCACCTCATAGGAGACCCAATTCTGCGGTACTGTGTTCTTGCAACTGTTTCTGCGTAGCTTCAAAGAGAGCTTCCGTTTTATCTGCTTCTTGCTTATGTTTTTCATCCTGTCATTTTTCTGCTTCTTCCGCTTCCTGTCTGCATCTTTTCTCTGCTTCAACCAGAAGGGTTTTCTGTCTCTCTTCCACTTTCTCTGCATCCTGTCATCGTCGTTCCTCTGTCTGCAACAACACTGTCTGTAAATTTTCCATCATCTGACTGGCATCCATTGTTTCCCGATTAATTACAAATTATACTCGTCTTGTACAAAGTGTCCACTGTTTCCACTGTTAACCGTTCTATCCCACTTCTGATACCACTGTTACGACGGTCTACTTGATCGTCGTAGGTACAGTGGAAAACAAAATACAAGACACCAATTAAATCACTAATCAGCAGCTTTAATTTTCACAGTTAAACAGTTCGTAATTAACAACACAGTCTTTTACAACAAATCAAATAAAAATTGTTCACACGCAATAAAATGTCAACTAATATTAAAACACAATTGTATTACAATATACCGCCCGATTATAATACACAGCACTTCACTAATAACTACTTGAAAGGACACAATAATATCGCCCGATAATAACTCGAACCGCACGTAATATATCGCAACTATAACTGAAAACTAAGGCCGCTGACGCCTTGTATTTATATAACGCTCACAGACCAGAATATTTC
Organism: Magicicada septendecula; assembly: GCA_034769895.1. Classification (NCBI taxonomy): domain Eukaryota; kingdom Metazoa; phylum Arthropoda; class Insecta; order Hemiptera; family Cicadidae; genus Magicicada; species Magicicada septendecula. The sequence continues at coordinate 258,208,222 of CM068368.1, read as the reverse complement.
AAAATGCGTGTTAGCGCCAGTGTGTATGCCGTAATTAATTGCGGCCTTGACACAGTCCGCGTGGCTGGCGGCTTCCAGAAAAGTCTCGCGAATGTGTCGAGAATCACATATGCCACACGCATTACATTCCGGATCCCTCTGGAACATTCGATAAACACGTAGATTGTTCTGTGATGTTGTAACAATACATTTTGAAGTATCTGTAGAAGTTTGAAACTCTAAGTCATTGTGATTGGTGAAATCTATTATTACAGTAGAAAAACATTACATAGTGAAAAATAAATTACTAAGAATAATTAGTGTAGCTCGTACCATTAGACTGAATTGTTTATATGTTAATAAAAACTGTAGTAAACTTTCTCGAGACAAATAAGCAGAGCACCATGACAAACTATCTAAGAATTCCATCCTAAATTATGAGTGAATGTAACAGAGAATATACAAAATGTTGAGCGGGTATCGCAAATCAGTAAACAAGGAAATGGGCCACAATTGAAATAAATGATTTTCTTTCATGTATATTAGGTGTTGGTGAGAGGGTAGCCTGAGGGTAGATGTGATAGAAGTGGTGGGTACATGTGTGAGAGATTTATATACGTGTGTGCATTTTTAAATGGCAAAAGAGTGCGCACGTGTATGTAACCTGAACAATGACTATATTCAGACATACCAGCTCAGAATATAAGAACTAGTTCTTCCGTTTCCAAATGATGAATGTAAGGCAACACTTGGCAGGTATTAGAAGAGGCTATAAAACTGTTCCCCAAGATTTCTCGAGGGTCAGGTTTCTTGCAGGCCTATTGTTCACGCAAGAAACACTTTGGAGCCCTACACATATCACCTTTACCCGCATTTTTTATTCTTGTTAGCCAGTTGCCCTTGTTTTCTGGTGGCACACAATGAAGTATTAGTTGCAGTGGAAACAGTGTTATACTTTTCAGTGTGGTGATGAGCATTGCTTTTTTTAATCAATTTATTTAATATTTTATTGCTGCTATACCCATTTTTGATGGGACCCACTAGTTGATGGTTTACTTCTTGGATGTTAAGATAAATCGTTTTGTGTATTTCTTGAAGAGGGTTTTTCCAAATGTTAGGTCTGGTGAAATAAAATAAAACTTCTAAACTGTGGCGGTGGTCCAATGGTCCAATAAAATTAAATATCTAAATATAATTAAATCACTACCGACTCGGAACACAAATTTTCTTATGGGTAAAAGCGTAAAAGTTTTACCTTATAGCCTGAACCAGTTTTCACTTTTGAAAAGCTTCTTCAGAGGCAACAAAATCCAAGAATTAAATATCTCTTGGCTGTGGTCCAAAGTTCTATGTTAAAATGTTTATCATTTGTGGCTTGTAGTTTGTTGAAATGTTTTTCACAATAAGATGTTCATTATTTTTTACATAAATCTCTCAAAAAGTCTGGTTAGAAGGATAGTATTTTATTATAATAAATGGACTAAGAATGGTACTTTATGCCAATAGAGACAGGTAGTTAGTTTTTCATCGGCATAACTTTAGAGAAAACAGTATATCTATATTTTGGAAAGTATAGTGTTTGATATACATGAAGACGCATTGTAGAGAGCATCATCTTAGTCTATTCTTATATAATGTTAATGGTCATTATTAGAATTATAGTATGTTCATTTTCTAATAGGCATATTGAGTGCTTATCTGAAATTATAATCATAATTTTATTTTTTAAATAGTCAAGTAGAATAAAAAATTATATAATAGTTTGAAACAGTATATAAGGGATATCCAGAAAGTAAGTTCCAATAGGTTATTAAAACTAACCAAGAATATACTTGCAAAACATTTTTATTGCTATTTCAAGGACACACCTTATACTACACTTTTCTACATAGTTTCCGTCATATTGTTGAACCACTTTTCATAGCGGCTCACCAAGTGTTGTATATCTTCGTTGTAGAAATTTCCTGCCTGTGATTTGAACCACCTGTCCTTTACAGCTTAATTGATACTGTCGTCGTTATGTAACCGCTGGCCACAAAGAAAGGAATTTTAGTGGTTGATGTGTTCACTTTATACAAGGTTTGGATTGTAAGGCGGATAATCAAATTATTCCTTGTCAAAGGTTGTGAGGAGATGTTGCATTGCAGTGATAGTGTGTGGATGGGAGTTGTCATGAATCAACACAGTGCCTTGGGTGACCATCCCACGCTGCTTTTATTGAATCACACAACACAGTTTCACAAGCATTTTACAATAGACATCTGAGCTGATTGTCGAGTGTTGAGCCAAGAAGTCCATAAACTAAGCCAGACTGTACACTGACTTTCCAAGAGGAAAACATGGACTTGATGTTTTCTTTGTGGGCGATAAAGTGTGCCTCCCGTTTCATGGATTATTGTTTTCATTCAGAGGTTGTGTGTGGTACGCATGTCTCATTCCCTGGTGACTATACAGCTGAGAAATCATCCACTTGCTGCCTGAATCGTGTCAAAAAAGCCAATGCACTGTCCCACCATTTCATGTTGTGTTATTCCGTAAGCATTTTTGTAAACTATAGTGCACAGAATTTCCAGTTTAGTTTTTCAGACACAATTTCATGATGAACTGAATGTGAAACTTTGGAAAATGCAGACAGGGTGATGTCATAGTGAATCATCTATCCTCTGTAATCTTCTCTTCAACAACATCATGTTGTTATTCGCTAAAGACGGCCGCCTGGTCTGATCATCACCATTGTTGTGAGCTGGAAGCTCTTGAAGTTTCTCGAGTTGTTCCAGAAGACGCTAAATGAAAAGGGCTGGTTTGAAAGTATAATGAAGTGGACTGTATTGAATTTATATAATGTTCATTTATTGACAACTTTATATTTTAGATGTTATTGGTGACACGTGCGGATGTTTTTCTGGCCATAACGCCCGTTAATTAAGTTTTAATAAAAGTCAAACGCCATAATAAATAGACAGAAGTCGCCTGAATTAAATTAGTGCAGGTTGCACATGACGAATAATTGAATAATGAGATCCAGAAGCCGCGGCTGGAAGAGTAATGTTAACGAGTGTACAGCTCGGAGTATCTAAAATAACTGAACAAAAATTGACCACCGTGCGCCCAGCTGCCGGCTTGTGGCGGTAGATAAGCAACATGACGTCATCCGCGCGTGTCGTAATGCAGTACTTACAACACAGATATAGAAATACAGTACAAGGTTCGAACATACTGCCTGCTCAAAATCGGGACGATTTTACAATTTATGCATTAAGTTAATAATATAGTAATTGATTTTATATGACAAAAAAGAACATAACAATTGGCGTATTGACTACAGCGCAATGACAGCTAGATAATTAATAACAATAATATGACTAACATGATAAATTCAAGTGATAATTGTAAGGTACACAAGAAATCGACCTTTATAATCATAGCAAAAAAAAACTGACAATAAAATTACCCAATACATAGTAGCACAACAGTATACACAATAATAAAATGATTAAGTAGACACATTGATCTATCCCAAATAATACCCAATAACGATTACACAGCATTAAATAATAAGTGATAATACAATGAAAAGACATAACAATTGTATTCATAATATTGACACAACGAACCCCCGATAAATTCAATAATACATGACCATTGGAAAATACAATACATACATACAAATAATTGATACAATAAAGTAACAATAATAATTCCCAAAAGTTTAAATACATAATCATATAACAATACAATGACAAATATAAAATAATTGATACAATGAAGACGCAGTAACTATTGCAATAATAGCTATCCGACAGTAGTAATAATAATTACAATGACAATAATACAATTGACTTGTATGATCGCCCCGGGAATGTCCCGGGCGTGTTCCAAGGCAATGTGACAAGTTCACATTCCTGGTACGTATCGTATGACGCTCATGCGACTAGTCTGTTGCCGCCGGAAGGGGGCATAATTTGTGGATGGGTCGGCATAGGATACCCTGCGCGGTGCGAACTTCAGCAACGCGCACTATGGAGTCCTGACCCGCAAAAACATTAGTAATTACCCCTCGCTTCCACTGAAGTGGGGAGGAATTATCGTCTAGAATGAGGACAAGCTGTCCAACATTTAAATTCTTTAACGTCGTGCGCCATTTGTTACATTGCTGCAACTGGTGCAGATAATCCTTGGACCATCGCTTCCAGATGGATTGTGTAAATCTTTGGAGCAGCTGCCACCTGCCCAAACGACTAGTATTGATTTGGGTATAGTCGGGCTCCGGAAGTGCCGTCAGTGGAGCACCGACCAAGAAATGAGTGGGAGTTAAGGGTTCAGGGTCCCTAGCATCGTTGGACATAGCAAATAAAGGGCGTGAGTTAAGGCAAGCCTCTATTTGAGTGAGAATTGTAGAATACTCCTCAAAATTCAAGATAGTACCGCCAATCACGCGACGTAAATGATATTTGACATTTTTCACCCCGCTTTCCCACAAACCACCGAAATGAGGGGCTGAGGGTGGAATAAAGGACCACTTGATACCGCGGAGACCGCAAAACTCCTGAGTAGATTGCTCAACTCCCTTAGAATTTAAAAACCTGTATAAATCGTGTAAGGTGCGGCTGGCACGACGAAAATTCGTACCATTATCCGAAAATATCTGCGCGGGAATACCTCTGCGAGCGATGAACCTTTTTAAGGCCGCTATAAAGGCGTTGGAGGTGAGATCTGATACAAGTTCCAAATGAATGGCCTTTGTGCACATGCATATAAATAACGCAATATATGCCTTTGACGTGGATTTTGAGCACTGCCCGCCATGGCGTAAAGGTATGGGACCGGCGTAGTCCATGGCCGATTGGGAAAATGGCTTAGCAGGCATGACCCAATAATTGATTCGCGCCTCTAGCACGGTAACGGAAGCAAATGATACATTTATGTATTACTGAGCGGACATAAGATTTGTCATTAATAATCCAATGTTTCTGTCTGAGAGAGGACTGGGTCAATTGCACCCCAGAGTGCAACAAACGGAGATGTTCATACTTTATGATTAATTTGGTGAGATGAGAATGCGGGTGCAAAATTATTTGATGTTTGCTCGCGTAGTTAAGTTGGGAGAGCTGCAGGCATCCACCCACTCTCAAAATACCTGTGTCATCCAGGAAGGGGTTGAGTGAAAGAATTTTACTGCTGCTGGGAATGCAGTGACGTGCCTCAAGCTCCTTAACCTCCATGCCGAAGTGCAAATGCTGAGACTGGCGAACAAAGAACAAAAGTGTATCATGCAACTCTTAAGCAGACAAAAAGGAAGTGCCCCTGTCAACAACCGGGAGCCTAGAGTTACGAATAAATCTGCGGCAATATGCGAAGACGCAGATGAGTCTTGTAAGGGATGAGTAATTTTCAACATAGCTGGGTTTGGAAGAGGCGACAATTAGTGAGGTTTGGACCTGCTTACGATGTTCTTGCTCCAGGTCGGGGTAAGTACAGGGCGCATGAGTATCGAAGGCACTAATGGGCCATGAGGATGACTCATGGGCTAACCAGGATGGACCATGCCACCATTGAGGTTGGCTGTGCAAACTACAAGGGAGGCAACCGCGTGATAAAATGTCGGCAGGGTTGTCAGATGATAATACATGATGCCAAGTTCCCCGGTTAATAAGACGCTGTATTTCCCCGACACGGTTGGCTACAAATACCTTCCAGCGGGAAGATTGCTGATGTATCCAATGTAAAGCTATCATCGAGTCCGAATAGAAATATAATTCCTCAAATTTGTAGTTGATGGCGTCTAAAATTTTAGAAGTTAACTGCGCCAGCAATAAACAAGCACAAAGTTCAAGCCGGGGTAGCGTTATCTGTTTCAGCGGAGCGACCCTAGATTTTGCGCATAACAGGTTTGAAGATATGGCGCCGTTCGAATAGACTGCCGCACATAAATACAGCACGTGTAACCTTTAGCCGACGCGTCGGCGAATCCGTGAAGCTGTAATGAAATGATTTGATAATTGTTTAGACTCTTAACCGACCTCGTAATTTTAAAATGAGTGTCGGAAACTAATTGAGAGTAGAGTTCCAACCATTGATTGGATAATGAGCCAGATAAGGGTTCGTCCCAACTCATGCCCACCAACCACAACTGTTGTCCAAAATGCTTGCACCAAAACGTAATGGGGACAATAAGACCCAACGGGTCGTAAATCCCTGCAATGACCGACAACAAACTTCTTTTGTTGAACATGGGCTGTTTGTCATCACCCCAAACGGTATATAAAAAACTGTCTTCGTTAACGCTCCATTGGATTCCCAATGTACGCACATTTTTGATTTTTGCTGAAGTCATGGGAAATGTGGGCACGAGAGGCCATAATGTTCTGGTCGTTAGAAAACCATTTATGTAAAGTAAAACCATATCTGTTTAGCAAATCCATGATGTCGGACCTCATTTTAGATAGCACGTTCGGATCATCCGATCCCGTCATAAGATCGTCTACATAAAAATCATTGGCTATGGCTAAGCAAGCCATAGGGTGGTCGGATTTATTTTCGTGGGCTATCTGAGCCAGACATCTAGTTGCAAGAAAAGAGGCACTTGCAGTCTATAATTTAATTTATGCGTACCAATTGCATAAATTGAGTAATTATTAATTATATAAATTTATCGATCTCTAATCATGAACTTGTTGCCGGTACGAACTTTGTCATACTCACATGTATCTAGCCCCGAAGTTGGACGCTATTTAATATAATATAATTTTATATTAATATTTACTTATAATGGGTAATATACAATTTACTTGCATTAATTAATTACTTTCGTGCCACGCGTTATGCAGCCATTTAATACAATGTAATTATTTTGATTATTCATAAACAAAATACTTGATATCATCTAATAAATTAATATTGTCAATTCATTTATATTACTGAACAAAAGAAACTCTTAAAATTCTACTTTATATTTTATTCAAAATTTAAGTTAATATCTGGGTTATCTGTGGTAATAATAAACGCATATATAGGATCAACTTAAATAACTAGTTTATTTATCATTCACAATAAATTATAATCATACATATGAAACGTCGATGTACCTGTAAATACATACATATTTTATAAGAACAAATTCCTGTTTTAATATATGCTGAAACAAAGAAGACATACATACATATATAAATCAAATAAGATAACAATTCATATTCTAATTATTGATGCGTTCATTAATCCCAGATAGTTTTTTGTTAATATATTCATTAATTCCGTTTTAATTCTGATTTATACTCATTGCGTTTACTAATAATTTCCCAGGGATGAATTCTTTGAAAGAATCAGGTCAGTAGAAGTAGCTAAATAGTAATGATTAAAATAATGGTTACTTGATTTATGAAATATCCATTAGTATTTGGTGATGTCCAGTCTCAGTGATGAGGATGACATGAAGACACATCTCGTTGAATGCCGCTGATATCACAAACACTTGCACACACTTCCGATCACTCGTGTTGACGTAGATTTATGTGAATAATTAATGTTTAGTGTTCAATTAAATACTTCATCTTACGATGTATGTTGTGTGTTCATTTTAACGTTACTGTACATGTCTAGTTCCACTTATATCACTGTTTTATCAAATATACGTGTGATTGATTAATTAGTTTAATGCTTCATGTTCTTTAAGGTTTAATGAGATGTAGTAACACTGACTAAATTTAAGTTCAACTGTTTTGTATAGTACATATGTGGTGATATTTGTTCGTGTAACGATCTGATTGTTCGCTTTGAATAATTATTACCTAAGTCCGTTACATCGCACTTCGAAATTCACTATTGAAAGTTTACTAAGTCTGACTATCGTGACATGATGAATTCACTAAGTCTGCTAAGTTACGAGTTGATGTATTAACTCCCGAACTTGAGTTACCTCTCTGAACAATTAAATATACTCTTGAGAACTTAGAGTAAAACTGACTTCATACTTAAAGTGTATTACGTGAAAAATTAAGATATACTGGCTTCCGAACAATTAAAGTGAACTGTTTGGAAAATTGAGATATACTGCCTCGTCCCTGTCTTGGACATAGAGTTTTATTAAATCGTCCCTACTCAAAATTTTGTCCCTGGCGCTGTTTACGCCTTCTTTACTCGTGATTGGTCAGTTTTGAGTTTTCCTGGAATAGTTTGTCCCACTATGTTAAGACCCTCCGTCATCGTTCTTCTGATAGGTTCTTTGTTTTTGTTGCTATGGAAACAGTCCTCTTTACAAGTGTTTTCCGTGGCTCTGAGCTTCTGATAGGTTCTCAGACATCCCCCGATTTTGCTCTGTCGAACGTTGACCCTTTTCGTAGAAACTTTAGCTATTATACGCTTGTCTATCAATCCATTGTCTGAAGTAAACTCAGTGTTTTTCTGGCTTGCCTTTTATCTGTACTTTCGGTTCTCCCGAAGTATTGTTCTGCGTTATACCCCTTTTTGTAGCTATTAATAATTTTAGACATCTACTGGCTGGTGAAGTCACCCCAACTTTCCACTCGTAAATTCCGTCTGACACTTAGACGATATCTCCAGCTGCGTAACATGACTTGAGTTTTTGTCTGATCTCTGCTTTAGTATTGTTTCTTAAGGTGCAGTGCATCCGTTCCTTTGTAACATACAGTTTTCCCCTTTTTGTAGTCCATCGTATATTGACGTAACTTGGTCGAACATCTGCCACATTTCTCAGTACAAGTGTGAATGTCCTCTCCTACATTGTTACAGCTGTAGTGAGCAATAATTCTAAACTAAACTTTCCCTGTCATCTTGTACAACCAATTTCTATAGCCGAGTCGAACTTAACGTCTTTCTATTGTCTAGTTAGCGACGCTGCTCTGACATCTTCTCATTACGTTTTATTTATTGCGTCAACTATAAGTTGTTGACACCGCTTCGTGTGAACGCACTTCGTCGAGGAGAAAATTTAAAAAAATTTTTAAATTTTTGCTCGTTACAGTGTCCTCAATTTTGATTTGATGAAGTGACCTCAGGGAACAACTCAAATCCAAATTCTGTGCCCTGTACGTCGCCTCACCATGTTCATCTTCCTCAGGGAGGGATATTACATGATAACCTACTTTTAAAGACTTATATTACAATTGGTGTACCCCCTTTTAGTTTTAATTGTATCTATGAATTTATTGCTAGCTATTTGGGATGGCTGAACGCATTTAACATTATCGTATTTACATATCGATTACATATAAATACCTTACCTCTCTAATTACAAAACAAATCATAAATTCAATGAGTAATAATTAATTTAATTAATTAAATAATCTCTTTACTTTCTAAAATATTATTCTCGCAATATAATATCAAACAAATCAATTGATTTAATGTAACGCTTTACATGAAATCAGAGAAATCTCCTACACATATACATTTTATGCAGTACTAATAGTCCTACCAATAATTTTGTTCTTAAAATGTTATTTAAAATTAGATTGGTAATTAACATATCCGCTACATTAGTTTTAATTATATTCATATTATTGGATAATTTATACATACACGTAATAAATTTTGCTAACGAGTTATTTACTTCGTTTTAACATCATTTACAATCCTAATCTATCAATGATATACATTCACTTTAACAGAATTCATTTACGATATAGCTTTTTGTATAATATCACTCATTTACTTTTAAGTGTCCTTCCCCTTTTTTTCACTTTGTCCCAATAATTTATTACTACGTGAACAAGTAATTGCAACTAAAATGTCCCTTGTATTCACTACAATATTTCATAAAATTACACTCAAAACGTTAATTCACACTTATTATCTAACATTTTATTAGTGATTTATTAACTAAGTAAACTCTTATGTTACATTTGACATTTAGAGTACATATTTTCTTTTGGTTAAGCCAGCTTGAATGAGATAAGCGCGTCAATTACCCTAACGCAGATGACTCATCGCCATCAGCTAACTTGTTATGATATGTTGTTCTTCAACTTTCTCCTTTTCATTCCCCTTCAATTTTCTGGCTCATGATATTTTTTCATCTGTTTGACATTGAATTTCCCGCGGATTTTGCTTTCGTCATTGCACTCGACGAGCAGGTATGTAGCATCTCCAAGAATTCGATGTACTTTGTATGGTCCACAGTACAGTTCACAAAATTTCTCAATCCTTTTCTGGATCGCGTCCGATTGATAATAGGTCCTTATTAACACCTTCTCACCAATTTGGAATTTTGTAATGGTCTTGGTTTCATTACACAACTTCGCTTGCTTTTCCCTCTTCTCTTTCATCTTGACAAATATTTGGTTGTGGTCAGCTCCTTTAACCTGAAGTATGTCCTTGTCTAGGTATTTTTCCCAAACTCTTGTCGGTTTTCTCCCGAGCTGTGCCTCATAGGGTGTTACTTCTATAGTCTCGTGGTACGTCTCGTTAATGCAACTTTCAATTATAGGTACATAACGCGACCACTTTGTGTGTTGGTCACAGACAAAGATCCTGAATAAATTTCCAAGTTGTCTGTTAATTCTTTCAGCCAGATTCGCGCATGGGTTTCTTATTGCGGTGAATCTTGGTTGAATGTTTAATTCGTTTAAACCGTCTAACCATTTCCTAGAGGTAAACTGCGTTCCATTGTCAGTAATAATTATTCTAGGACATCCTAACTCTTTACAATATTGGTGTATTCTTCTTAACGTGGCTGCGGTCGTTCCCCTCCTAAGTGTAAACAGTCGCACGTATTTTGTGAAATTGTCTACTATGACGAACAAATACCTCACTCCAGCGGACGAGACGGGTAGTGGCCCAAAATAATCAGCGCTCACTAGGTCACCCTTCATTAACGGGATAATGGCTTTCGTTCCCCCAAATAGGATTTTGTTACCTGCGTCCTTCCTCTTCTGACACATGCCGCAAGTCCGTACATAACTTTTCACTTTTTTCAACATACCGTCTATGGTAAAATGCTCCTGTAACAATTTTATACATTTTTTCGCTCCTGGGTGTCCATACATCCGGTGTATTTCGGCAATTACTTCTCCGGATACACTGTTCGGTATGTACAGTTTCCATTCCCCCTACATAATCTATATAATTTCTCATTAACATATCTATAAAATTTACTTATTTCCTTATTTAAACACTTTTCCTTAATCTTATCTGTAATGGTCTTAAGCTTAGTATCTTTAAGTTGATACTTTCCAATATCCATAATTATCTTGCTTACTTTTTTATCCATCTTGATCGTCAGGTGATTAATTAAGTATTCGCACGTATTGTCGCTAATTTCTTCTAACGTGGCATCTTCTGGGTTTCTGCTTAGAAGATCAGCAATAATATTGTCCTTGCCCTTACAATGGACAATGTCGAACTTGTATTCTTGGATACTTAAAATCCAGCGTGTTATTCGTGAGTTATTTAAATGACATTTGTTCATAAAGGTCAATGCCTTATTATCTGTAATAATGGTTAAAGGTTGCCCTAATATGTATATACAGAATTTTTCGAGACATCGTACAATACTCAAGAGCTCCTTTTCCGTGGTGTAGTAATTTCTTTCTGCACCCTTGAATGTTTTGCTAGTAAATGCTATAACTCCGATTTTTCCTTCCTCGTCCAGTTGATATAGCTGCCCGCCATATGCAAAGTTGCTGGCGTCGCACTGCATGTAGTATCGTTGGTTTATTCGAGGAAACTTCAAGATAACTGTTTCTACGAATAACTCTTTAACTCATTGAAAACATTCATTTAGTTCCGGTGTCCAGGTAAATTTATGTCCTTTTCATAATAATTCAAGTAATGGTTTGGTGGTTTCGGCGTATTTATCTGTAAAACGGTTGTAGAAATTTGTTAAACCCAAGAAACCCTTTAATTGCTTTTGGTTCTGAGGTGTTGGAAACTTCATAATTGCATCAATCTTCTCATCCGTTGCCTGTATTCCTTGCGTAGTTAATCGATATCCAAGGTATGCAATTTGTTGCCTAAAGAATTGTGACTTATCCAAATTGATGGTCAAATTCGCTCTTCTTAAGTTAGATAATAATAAATCTAAGTGTAATAAATGTGTCTCTAAATCTCCTGAATAACATAGGCAATCGTCTACATATATAATGGTGTTTTCCTTAACTTCATCTTCCAATACTGTGTCCAATCCCCTGGTTAGTGCAGCAGAACTGGTACTCAGTCCAAACGGCGTAACTGTGAAGCGATAAGATTTGCCTTCGTACATAAAAGCGGTGAAGTTCTGGCACTCTGGCTTCAGTGGTACTTGCCAGAAACTGCTAGTTAAGTATACGGTAGATAAATATTTCATTTCACAACATCTAGCCAAAATATCGTTTATCGGTGGGGCACCCTCGTAGTCCGGGATCGTCACGCTGTTCACTTTCCTCGCATCCAGACATAATCGTACTCTTCCGTCTTTCTTAATCACAGTAACAAGTGGGTTGATATATGCGCTGTTGCATCGCTCAATGACCCCATACCGTAACATTCTTCTAATCTCATCATCCACCTTCCCTTTATATGCTAATGGGACAGGCCATCCTCTCTGGAAGTACGGTGTCCGGTCGGTGACTTGGAACTCGTGAACGTATCCTTCGATCCTTCTGGGGCACTCTCTGAATAAACTTCTATTCCTTACGAGAATCTCCCTTAATCTCACCAACATCCCTTTATCTCCGCAGTCAATACTCTCTACTTTCTTATCGATGTTCCTTATGATCTCTTCTTCTTCTTCTGTGTCCACCACTTCTATATGCATCATTGGCACCGTGCATGCCGCTTCGTCAGCCTCTCTTCTTAACTCGACGATCCTTTTTCCCATGTCAATGAGACATCCTGTTTCCTGAAGAAAATTAATTCCTAATATACAAGGTTTTATTAAATCCGGTATAATGAGAAAAACACATTCATACTTAATTCCTTCGATATAAATATCGCATAATATTTGCTTCCTTATTAACTTTGATTTATTGCCTACCGCGCTAACTATTAAAGTATTAGTCATCGGTAAAATTTCGTAAGGTGCTATGTTATGTTTATTTTGATTAAACCACGATTCGGACAATCCGGCGATAACAGATCCAGTGTCAAGCAACGCTTGTACAGTAGTATTATTGTTAAATTTTATATTTATTTCTGGGCACTTTATTACTCGTTGGGTAATCTCCTCGTCATCATTGCATAACAAGTCGCTTCGTAAGTCTGGTAAAATTATGTTAGTCTGATAGTCATTCGTTTTATCGGCTATCTCTGTTAATGAGTAAAGGGATTTTTTTTTCTTCTTGTTGACGAACCGTTTTGGGTTCAGTGTTCGACGTAGAGGCAGCTTTATTTATGAATTCCATTGTGTTGACTGCGCGCCGGTCCCCAGTGCGGTGTTGTTGTGTATTTACAGCCGGTCTCTCACCCCATACTTTCTTCTGCGTTCCACTTGTTTTGTTCGGAACGCTTTCACTTTCTTTGTAAGAATTCCTCCCCTCGTTCGCCGTCACATAGCTTGACTCCCTATTATTTCTCGGATGTATCTGCGTATATTCTATGATTAAAGATTCGAAATTTGGGATTGTCACAATTCCTCTCGTGACCACAGCGAGCTGAATCTCGTGCCCAAAGTGACGAGATATTTTGCGTATCAGTTGTTTATCAGTCAGAGTAGGTGATAATTGTCTACTCTCCAACAATATGCGTTCTATATATTGGATCGCAGTAATCGGTCCACGCCAATCAAACCTACCATATTCCAAATGGTCTCGTATGCTGTCTTGTCGTTCTTGTCCCCAATATTTCTGTGAGAACGCTTCCTTAAACTCTTCAAAATTTGATATTTGGCTACGTATAACCCGCCACCAAATTCCAGCGTCTAATTCTAAATGCCTACCTATCCACTTGATATTGTCAGTGGGGTAGTATAATTCTTGTACTTCAGACAACTCCTTAAGGAATTCCATGGGGAATCTGTCCGTACCATTATATTTAAGGCCATTGTGGTTAGGTCCGTTAATTCGGTTCAATATACCACACTCACCTTCCATTAACTGTCTCTGCAGTCTCTCCTGGTTTTCTCTTACTTTAGTCAAATGGCCTTTTAACTCTTCGATTCGCGTCGTCTTTTCTTTTGTAGTCTCGTCCAACTTCTGTTCTGTTGAACGCTGTCTACCGTCAACTTCTTCCAACTTCTGTATAATGTTATTGTTTGTTCCGTCTTGTTCTTGTTGTTTCTGCCGTATGGTGTCATGTATCTCGGCCTGTAATTCTTCATGCTTCTTATTGGCATCTTTGACGTGAGCATCGAATTTATTATTAATCCTTTTAACAGTTGTTTGGGTATTGTGTATCGCTACCATCCATTCTTGATGATCGTTTTTTCGTGTTTCTTGTATCTCTTCGTACTTCTTGTTTGCTTCTTCTCTCAAGTCTCTCACGATATCATCTTGTTTCTTCTGTAGTTCGTTGATCTTTCCTTCCCAGGCCTGCTGGTATTCACGTATCTCGGACCTTATCTGCGTAAGCTGTTCCGCTGTCTGACGTTTTATCTCTTCCTTATGCTGGTCGAGCTTTTCATTTTGTTTTTCTAATTTTTCACTAATTACTCTACTATTTTCTTCTTGTTTCTCTAGTTTTTCACTAATTAATTTGCTACTTTCTTCTTGTTTCTCTAGTTTTTCACTAATTAATTTACTACTTTCTTCTTGTTTCTCGCCCTCTTGACGGATGAACTCCATCAACATTTGTAGACTTACATCTTCTGGTTTTGATGTCTGTCCTCGCGCCCTATCTTCTGGACTCTCTACAGCGCTACTTGGTTCGCTAGGTGTAGTATTATCTTCCGTATTTACCGTACCTAACTGGTTATTAACGTCGAACTCTACGCTATCGGAATTGCTCGCCATTTTTGACTTCCTACGTGCGTAATCATTCAAACTGACTTATAACACTAATACTTATCTTATTTCTAATTCTATAACGCTACTTTATCTACTTCTTCTACTGCCTGATCTTTGCCAAAGCTGTACGTTTTAACTATCTTTGTTACTACGTATCATGCCGTGCGGATGGGCGCCATTTAATATAATTTAATTTATGCGTACTAATTGCATAAATTGAGTAATTATTAATTATATAAATTTATCGATCTCTAATCATGAACTTGTTGCCGGTACGAACTTTGTCATACTCACATGTATCTAGCCCCGAAGTTGGACGCCATTTAATATAATGTAATTTTATATTAATATTTACTTATAATGGGTAATATACAATTTACTTGCATTAATTAATTACTTTCGTGCCACGCGTTATGCAGCCATTTAATACAATGTAATTATTTTGATTATTCATAAACAAAATACTTGATATCATCTAATAAATTAATATTGTCAATTCATTTATATTACTGAACAAAAGAAACTCTTAAAATTCTACTTTATATTTTATTCAAAATTTAAGTTAATATCTGGGTTATCTGTGGTAATAATAAACGCATATATAGGATCAACTTAAATAACTAGTTTATTTATCATTCACAATAAATTATAATCATACATATGAAACGTCGATGTACCTGTAAATACATACATATTTTATAAGAACAAATTCCTGTTTTAATATATGCTGAAACAAAGAAGACATACATACATATATAAATCAAATAAGATAACAATTCATATTCTAATTATTGATGCGTTCATTAATCCCAGATAGTTTTTTGTTAATATATTCATTAATTCCGTTTTAATTCTGATTTATACTCATTGCGTTTACTAATAATTTCCCAGGGATGAATTCTTTGAAAGAATCAGGTCAGTAGAAGTAGCTAAATAGTAATGATTAAAATAATGGTTACTTGATTTATGAAATATCCATTAGTATTTGGTGATGTCCAGTCTCAGTGATGAGGATGACATGAAGACACATCTCGTTGAATGCCGCTGATATCACAAACACTTGCACACACTTCCGATCACTCGTGTTGACGTAGATTTATGTGAATAATTAATGTTTAATATTCAATTAAATACTTCATCTTACGATGTATGTTGTGTGTTCATTTTAACGTTACTGTACATGTCTAGTTCCACTTATATCACTGTTTTATCAAATATACGTGTGATTGATTAATTAGTTTAATGTTTCATGTTCTTTAAGGTTTAATGAGATGTAGTAACACTGAATAAATTTAAGTTCAACTGTTTTGTATAGTACATATGTGGTGATATTTGTTCGTGTAACGATCTGATTGTTCGCTTTGAATAATTATTACCTAAGTCCGTTACATCGCACTTCGAAATTCACTATTGAAAGTTTACTAAGTCTGACTATCGTGACATGATGAATTCACTAAGTCTGCTAAGTTACGAGTTGATGTATTAACTCCCGAACTTGAGTTACCTCTCCGAACAATTAAATATACTCTTGAGAACTTAGAGTAAAACTGACTTCGTACTTAAAGTGTATTACGTGAAAAATTAAGATATACTGGCTTCCGAACAATTAAAGTGAACTGTTTGGAAAATTGAGATATACTGCCTCGTCCCTGTCTTGGACATAGAGTTTTATTAAATCGTCCCTACTCAAAATTTTGTCCCTGGCGCTGTTTACGCCTTCTTTACTCGTGATTGGTCAGTTTTGAGTTTTCCTGGAATAGTTTGTCCCACTATGTTAAACCCTCCGTCATCGTTCTTCTGATAGGTTCTTTGTTTTTGTTGCTATGGAAACAGTCCTCTTTACAAGTGTTTTCCGTGGCTCTGAGCTTCTGATAGGTTCTCAGACATCCCCCGATTTTGCTATGTCGAACGTTGACCCTTTTCATAGAAACTTTAGCTATTATACGCTTGTCTATCAATCCATTGTCTGAAGTAAACTCAGTGTTTTTCTGGCTTGCCTTTTATCTGTACTTTCGGTTCTCCCGAAGTATTGTTCTGCGTTATACCCCTTTTTTGTAGCTATTAATAATTTTAGACATCTACTGGCTGGTGAAGTCACCCCAACTTTCCACTCGTAAATTCCGTCTGACACTTAGACGATATCTCCAGCTGCGTAACATGACTTGAGTTTTTGTCTGATCTCTGCTCTAGTATTGTTTCTTAAGGTGCAGTGCATCCGTTCCTTTGTAACATACAGTTTTCCCCTTTTTGTAGTCCATCGTATATTGACGTAACTTGGTCGAACATCTGCCACATTTCTCAGTACAAGTGTGAATGTCCTCTCCTACATTGTTACAGCTGTAGTGAGCAATAATTCTGAACTAAACTTTCCCTGTCATCTTGTACAACCAATTTCTATAGCCGAGTCGAACTTAACGTCTTTCTATTGTCTAGTTAGCGACGCTGCTCTGACATCTTCTCATTACGTTTTATTTATTGCGTCAACTATAAGTCGTTGACACCGCTTCGTGTGAACGCACTCCGTCGAGGAGAAAATTTAAAAAAATTTTTAAATTTTTGCTCGTTACAAGTCCCATAAGTGACTGTCCTTAAAGCGTAATGTTGGAGTTCCTTATGCGGTGCATCACGCCAAATGATACGCTGCAAATTGGAATCCTTTGGGTTAACCAAAATTTGTCGATACATTTTTTCAATGTCTGCAATGAGGACATATCGGTGGATACGGAAATGAACCATGATCGAGAACAGATCCTGCTGGATCGTGGGACCGACCATCAGAGTATCGTTGAAGGACAAATTATTTGTCGTTTTAGCGGAGCCGTCGAAAACAACACGTAACTTAGTGGTTATGCTGGAACCCTTAAAGACTGAGTGATGAGGCAAATAAAAAGTGTCTGATTTGTCAAGCGACAAATCGTACTCATTAAGTGAAGACATATGACCAAGCTTCAAGTATTCACGTATGAACTCGCTATAGCCTTTCTAAAGGGCAGGGTTCTGCTTGAACTTAAACTCTAGCGACTGAAACCTGCGGATTGCTCCGCGAAGAGAATCATCCAAATGAGACTTGTCTGACCTGCGGGGCAGGGATACCTCAAATCTTCCTTCGTGGTTGCGGACAATATTTGTCACAAAATGCTTTTCACATGCTGAGTCCTCAGAGGACGGATCACGACTAGAGATCTCCTCCATCTTCCAGAATTCCTTTAGTTGCGAGTAAATCTCACTATCATCTTTACAGACCATAAAGGATGAAACCAGTTTAGTCATGTAGACATTGAAAGGTAAATTACCTGCTAGAATGAATCCTAGCTTAGTCTCCTGAATTATGGGAAAGTGCGGGCCGCAGATAAATTTAATAGGTTCGATTAATTGCAAATAATACTGAGCACCGAGCAATACATCGACTTGCGACGAGAAGTTGAGGTGTGGATCAGCCAAGAATACGTCCTTCGGTAAATTTAAAGAGGCGAGATCAAACGATTCCGCCAGTAGATTATTAGTTGTGCCGGGAAGCACGGCGCAATGTACGTTCAAATTAAAAGGTTTATAGCGAGACTGTAACCTTACTCTTGTACTGAAGTCAGCCTGGGACAGTGAGTTGTTTATACCCGTTATGGGCAATTGAGATTTAACCAATTTAAGGCCCATTCGACGTGCGAAATCCATAGTACAGAAGTTCGCTTGCGAGCTGGAATCCAATAAAATTCTAACTGGGAACTTTCTATCGGCATGATCAGTTGTCATACAGACTGCGGTAGATAACAATATTGACTTATTCGTTTCCAATTTTAGTGAACATTGGTTGTTGGTGGAAGATCCGTTTTTGTTAGACAAGTGAATCATGGTGTGGTGACGCTTCGCACACTTTCTACAAGAAAATTTTGATGGGCAGTGGGAACTTTTGTGGACCGGACGAAGGCAATTTAAACAAAGTTTGTTTTTTATTATAATGTTTTTTCTTTCAGGGATAGTAAGCGATGTAAATTGTGAGCAATCAGTAATTCTGTGTTTCCCGTTACATAATTTACATAAATTATTTCCGACATGAGAGTGGAATGCCCCCCTAGGAGCGCTTATTGGTTTAATTGCCTTGCGATAAGGAGTCTTATCACTACCATTTAACTTGCTCGCTGAAGTAGTTGCGCTATCAAGATTTTGTAATAATTGTCTGCGTGTATTTAAGAATTTTATAAAATTATTAAAATCAGGGAATTTATGTTCTGACAAGCTGTCTTTCCACAACCGAAGAGTGTAACTATCGAGTTTTTGAGCCAAATAATGAATAACAATGATTTCAAATGTATTTACTGGTAAGTTGAGGTTATTTAATGCATTGATATTGGCGGTTATTTCATCAATGAATCTGGAAACGCTAATTTGGGTTTCTTGTTGAACTGATTGGACAGCCAGGACATTCCCGACATGATGGGCGGAGACAATTAACTTACTGTCATACCTATTTTTTAACAGATCGATAGCCACCGCGTAGTTTTCATGAGTAATTAGCAGTGATTTTATTACATTCAGCACCTCGCCAGATAATGACGAGTGCAAATAGTGTAGTTTTTGTATGTCCGTCAGGTCGGTTCTGACGTGTATTAGTTCGAGAAAGATATTATAATAATGCTGCCACTCAATAATGCTTCCCGCAAACCGAGGTAATTTGATCGGTTCCAACTGTATGGGGGGGGGGTTTAAGATGCGTACTTTCAGCATTAATTAAGGGTTTTTGATTCACATGCTCTGCTTGCTCCAACAAGTGTTGCAACTTACATTCTATGTTGCAAAGATCGTCCTCAGTTTGGACTCTATCACTTGCTAATGCAAAATCCGCTTCCTCGGATTCGATTTGAGATTGTATTTCATCGTATTTGGTGGATAATTCCATCAAATGCCGAAGTTTTATTTTCAGCGCATGATGATCGCTGGTTTCCAAATCGAAATTGTCCGCGAAGGTGTTTACGCAGGATATCGAAGCTTTAATAGTGCCTCGCTTCTTTATTAAAGCTTTTACATCCGCCATAATTACAATTTAAAATATAATTTAGAATAATTTGAGTGCAGAGCAGGTGAACAATGGACTTAAATTTTGATAAAATCTGAATAAGGTGCGGTAGCTAGCGATCGTTATATAGCTTAACACAATACTTGCTACAACATATGCTTATTATCTCTATTAAAACAGCCTCTATTAGAATTTAAGAATTATTGAAATTATGAATTTAAATAATAATAATAATACATATAGTCTTGTCTCGATGCTTGAACTCACAATGAGTTGTTAAATAGTTACGAAAATATGTTCAATAATAATGATATATGTTTACACAAAGGTGTCAGAAATAACATGTTGAATATGAAATATTGCTTAGAACGTTATGTCCATACATTATTTAAATAATTATACTAATAAGTAAAAGGTTCATAGTCAAGTGGAATCCTAGCGTGTTACGAACTGCTGTGGTCCTTTTGGTTCCAATCTGAATCCGTCCGTCAATCCTGTGCTGTTGGTGACCCGCCTGTTCGTGCTGGTTCGATGAAGTCTGTCATCGTATATCAGCGTATATTACAGTTGTGGAATTGCTGCTACTGTATAACTGCCTTGACGATTCCTGTCGTGTCAGCTCTGCCGTTCTGTTGTATCTTGGTAGTCACTTGTTTGAAGTCATTTTTTCGGTGATAAATGGCATACCACGGTCAGCAATTTAAATTTGAGAGTTTTTGAATTTTGAAGCTTTTTCAGGAACTAGGACCTTTGCCCAATGAAATAAATGTTTTGAAGTAGTGACCCAGAATGTTGCCCATAAGGCGGAAATAAAATCCAGATTAGTGGACCAGAAAATGTTGTCGCTTGTGGACGAAAAACTATGAAATCCGGTTCGGTTGGACCAAAAATGTTGCGTGCTGGAAGCTCTTGAAGTTTCTCGAGTTGTTCCAGAAGACACTAAATGAAAAGGGCTGGTTTGAAAGTATAACGAAGTGGACTGTATCGAATTTATATAACGTTCATTTATTGACAACTTTATATTTTAGATGTTATTGCTGACACGTGCGGATGTTTTTCTGGCCATAACGCCCGTTAATTAAGTTTTAATAAAAGTCAAACGCCATAATAAATAGACGGAAGTCGCCTGAATTAAATTAGTGCAGGTTGCACATGACGAAAATTGAATAATGAGATCCAGAAGCCGCGGCTGGAAGAGTAATGTTAACGAGTGTACAGCTCAGAGTATCTAAAATAACTGAACAAAAATTGACCACCATGCGCCCAGCTGCCGGCTGGCGGCGGTAGATAAGCAACGTGACGTCATCCGCGCATGTCGCAATGCGGTACTTACAACACAGATATAGAAATACAGTACAAGGTTCGAACACCATGAACATTTTCAAGTCTTTTGTTAAAAACAGTACCCTCTCAGTGACCACTAAATCAGTCATTGCTTCTTCTCCATAAACATCACAAACATGATAGTGAACTTCAGTTGATTTAATTTCTTTGCATTTAAGAAACGAATAGCACACCTGCTTTTAGACATGGTGAGCATCTCGATTTTCTCACACATTATAAACACTTCCAATGAAGCTTAGTTGGTGCACAGTTGTTTACAAATGGTGTTGCCTTCCCAAAAAATCAGCACACTTGCCACACATGCACAACAGTGTGCCGGTATCGATACCATGGCATTATTTCAAATTGAACTTACTTTCTGGATATTCCTTGTATATTCATCCGTATTGTGTGTGCATCATATGGTCCCATAGGAGTCTTCTTATTTTCAAACATGAATTATTGTAACCTTAGGATACAAGAACTTGTTTTTGAACTTTACAAATATGACTGGTAATGTTACTTTAAACAGTGTTGACCATATTTGATTCTTAATTTATTTTTGTATGATTATGTTTTACAGGTTGCTCAAGTCTGTGCATACATATTGGGAATTGATCTGCATCTTGTTCAAGTCAAACCTACAACCAATTTGACATCTCCCAACAACAATGGTACAGGTGGCAGTGTCACTAGTGAATCTGCATCATATGTACGTTTATGCAGTGGAAGTTACAGTATATTGTTTATTAGACATTGAACAATTATAGTTGGAAAGAGAACACTATTATACACATAGTATGATAGAACTAACATACGTAGTATTGTCTCATGATATTGGTTCCTAAAAACCTCTAGTTTAAGGTCCTGAATTTTCATTACTTTCATCTACATGATGAATAATTATCTAATGACACAAAGAGAACTTTTTGGATCAGAAATTGTATGGATTTTATTGCTGCTCGTTGGGAGGGGGGATGAAAGTATCTTGAAGGTTGGATTTCCCATTTTCCTTAGAGCAAATGAGATTATTAAGGTTCTTCCCATATAATTATTTACACAGTTACTTACAAGCTTTATTTTAACAATCACAACTGGCTTAGAAATAGGCATACATAAAGTGTTTATGAAATTTCACGGACATTTTTCATGGCTCTGGAGGATGGGATTGATTCCGTGATACCCCTTCCTGATTGTTGTGCCATTGCTGTGGTAAATATATTTAGTGTAATCATATTTTTGTCATGTGTAATTTACACTTTTGTCATAGTATGGAAGTCCAAACATTTAAAGATCAATCTCAGTACCTGTTAGTATAATAAAACAATTTAAAAGGATAAATACAAAATTTAATTTAAAAAGTAATACATCATATATTTAAAAATGTATTTAAGATTAATTTTTTTGAGTCCTAAATGTAACTTGTAGTTTGTTTTTCTTTATTGGTATACTATCAACATTTTTCATATGTGTGTTCTTGCTATCAATTATTTGTGAAAATCAAATACTCTGCCATATGGATGCAGTGAATTCTTCAAAGCTACACTCTGGCTACCTATCTCAATGGTTTTGTTGTTAATGAGCATTAGGATTTTTCAAAATATGTGGAGAAACCATTCAAACAAACTGCATTAAAATGACATGAAGTTGCCTCCTCATATACGTTGGTATAATTTTGTCCTTTATCTTCTCTCACAAACCAGTATTATCTTTTCAGTTTGTATTCACTAATTCTTGCTTTGGATTAATGAAAAGAAGTACACTGATTCTACAACATTTTTCTGATTCAAGACAGTGCTCATTTCAAACCTGAGAGTAGTCTCTCATTTTTGGATGCTAAAAGAATCGTTAAGTGGTGTGCAGTGAGTAAAAATTTTGGTGAAGCTGAATTATATCTGATATCATACTTCAGTTTCAAATATTTAGCAGAAGCCCAATTTATAATTAAAATTAACATATGGTGGCTTACATACTAACCTGTTTTTCATGTTAGTAGGCAGCACACATGATTATGATTACTTTTAGGTATAAGATCCACTATTAAGTTTAATATTGTTATGATGGTCTAACAGATTGTCGTATGTACAGTGGAAAACAAAATACAAGACACCAATGAAGTCACTAAAACCACGTTTAAAAATCACAATTAACAGTTTGTAATCAACAAGATAGTCTCGTACAACAAATCAAATAAAAATTGTTCACATGCAATAATAATGTCAACTAATAGAGTTCGACACAATTATTAACACAATTAAATGCTTAAATTAGTAGTGACCGTCAACCTTTGAATTTTTCGATGAAGGGTTTGTGAGGATCGGCCGGCAAGAATACAACACAAATTTTAACTTATTTGTGTCGATGTTTCAACAATGTTTATTGTCATCATCAGGATGTGTGTATGAATACAAAAGAAATGTCAAACACAATAGAACAATTATTTGAAGCAGACGTGTTGGTATATGTGAGTGTGCGCACATGCGTGTGCGTACATATGTGTGTATCATTGTATATGTGAAGGAGTTGAGATAGTTTGTTTTACATCTTCAAATGTTTTCTTTAAAGACAATGAGAAAATTATAATATCACAGAACTTAATTTACACACTATTACAATTTAAATTACTCATAATGTAATAGTACTTTTAATTAATTATAAAAGCAATAATCAACATTTAGATATTAGAATTGGTACAGAAAACGTTTATACGTATACCATGTTACTTAATTAAATCCTTAAATTTTTTAGTGACCGTCTATCAATGAATGTTTTAGTGGATGGTTAGTGAGGATCGGTCAATAATACAAATTTTAGTTATTTTGCGTCGACGTTTCGACAATATTTATTGTCATCTTCAGGACCTGTGCATGAAATACAATAGAAATATCAAACATAACGAAACAATTAAATATTTGGGTGAACGTGTTGGTGATGTGAGTGTGTGCGTGCGTATGTATGTATCATTTTATATGTGAAGACTTATGATAGTTTGTTTACATCTTCAAATTATCTTTAAGAAAGCGAGCAAATTATAGTATGAGAAAACTTAATTTATACAGTATTACAATTTAAATTACTAAATGTAATGTTATTTTGATTAATTAAACAAACAGTAATCAATAATTGGATATTAGATTGGTACATAAATTGTTTATACCTACAACAGTCAACATATAGCAAAGTAATATATTACCTATAACTAAAAGAGATTAGGGGATGTTCACTACGTAATTATTAAAAGTTATTTTTACCATGTTTCACTCCCTACTGGTGTTAACAAACAATCATAATTTAGAAACATACAATTTACACAATACTGTAAAACATTACGACTTAAATCAGATAGTTGACAAAGGTTACAAACAAAAGTATCTGGTAAATTTTACTAACAGGTAAACTTGGATAATAATTGTAATCATATTGTAAAATATAGTCAAGAGTACTATAGAATAATGTAATTTATGTATGTGTCCACAATCACCCTAGTCTCTCACCCATGCTCCCCCTGCCAGTCCTTGTGAGAGAGATTATGACCGACATATATACGAACTACATTGACTATGGTACTCTGTATAGACCAAGTTCCAGGTAAATAACATTGACCAAAATGTAAATATTAAGTAATAACCATTTTCATATAATAGATCTGTTATCTATAATGTTGTGTTATAAAGTCTGTACCCTTTAATACAAGTTGGTAAAACATTTCTGTTAACGTGTGCATAATTCTCTATTTTATATGATGATGATAGTGTAATAAAAATGGTGAGTGTTTTAGAGTGCCAATCGTGGACAATGACAAATGAGAGGGGGGGAGAGAGAGAGAGAGAGAGAGAGAGTGAATGAAGAGAGACAATGAGAGGGAGAGAGAAGAGAGAGAGAGAGAGAGAGCGAAGGGTGGAAGAGTGAGAGAGGGAAGAAGGGAGACAGTGAGTGAGATGTAGAAGAGAGAGAGAGTGGGGTGATAGTGAGTGATAGATCAATTTCAGGTTAGAGTGAGAGGCTGTGAGAAGGACTGGAAGGGGGAGCATGGGTGAGAGAGAAGGGTGATTGTGGACACATACATAAATTACATTATTCTATAGTACTCTTGACTATATTTTACAATATGATTACAATTATTGTCCAAGTTTACCTGTTAGTAAAATTTACCAGATACTTTTGTTTGTAACCTGTGTCAACTATCTGATTTAAGTTGTAATGTTTTACAGTATTGTGTAAATTGTATGTTTCTAAATTATGATTGTTTGTTAACACCAGTAGGGAGTGAAACATGGTAAAAATAACTTTTAATAATTACGTAGTGAACATCCCCTAATCTCTTTTAATTATAGGTAATATATTACTTTGCTATATGTTGACTGTTGTAGGTATAAACAATTTATGTACCACTCTAATATCCAATTATTGATTACTGTTTGTTTAATTAATTAAAATAACATTACATTTAGTAATTTAAATTGTAATACTGTATAAATTAAGTTCTCTCATACTATAATTTGCTCGCTTTCTTAAAGATAATTTGAAGATGTAAACAAACTATCATAAGTCTTCACATATAAAATGATACATACATACGCACGCACACACTCACATCACCAACACGTTCACCCAAATATTTAATTGTTTCGTTATGTTTGATATTTCTATTGTATTTCATACACAGGTCCTGAAGATGACAATAAATATTGTCAAAACGTCGACGCAAAATAACTAAAATTTGTATTATTGACCGATCCTCACTAACCATCCACTAAAACATTCATGTTACTTAACTTTAATAATATATTTCCCTGTTCTGGGTGGCATTGTAACTTAACTCTACCACTTTACTTTTATAGCAATTATATTTTATTTTTGTACTTACCGTATGCTTCACTCCACATCCGGTTTGAGCACGTGGCTCCATAACCAACATTAATTTTATCACTAGGGTCCAGGATTCTTTCTAAGCGAGATCAGAGACAGTGTGGGATCTCGAAATAATGACTCTAATGATTGTGGTGACAAAACTTTTGTTTAATGATTTTGAATTTGCATTATTCACATATACAAAAATCAAAAATGGCGTCTTATACAACCAAAGACAGAATGGCGTCTATATATACTTCCGCCCATACAAATTACTCATTACTTTCAATTACTTTTTTCTTATATTTAATTTTATTACCAAAACCATTTTAAAATCGGCTGCAGCTCTTATAAAATGTATCTATTAAGTTTCCGATCATTGTATGACACAAACCAATGCCTCAAATTTTTGTTATGAATGCCAGCACATCCACGCATCCATGCTCTCATACACACACACGTTAACAAAGATACATTTTAATTTATCATAATTTTTTGAGCTCAGAAGAATATTAAAGTGTATTGATAATTTTCACTTCCCTGAAGGTGTAGGATTACAGTTGTCGTCAGGTTCTCCACATTGGCTGGCAGATGTTCGGCCGAACGTTCCTTGTTGCTTTTCACTTTTGTCACTGACGCTAATTTACATATTTGAACTGTTATTTACTGATTGATGTTTAAATTTTCACTTTGTTACATTTTGACTACATTTTATATCTTCAAGACACTCTTGCTAGCAAAAATCTGCCGGCGAATATTTTGCGTGTTAACGCCCTGAGTATATGTTGCAGACTGAGAGGGAACAACTAGCGCCGTTTTCGCATGTGGAAGGGTTATCCCGTCATCGTTCTTTTGTTTAAAGCGGATGATGCCATTGTTCTGCATCAAAGTCGTTATGTTTTCTATATTATTCATGACGTGTCAACATTGTTTGCAACTGGCTTTGTCCAAATATATGTGCTGAAAAGCACGTACGCCAATGACCTTGGAGTTGAGTTGTACTGACAAACTGCGTCGTGTGTAATTCAATGGGGAAAGTTAACCTAACCACTTTTAAATATATGAAAATACAATTAAATTATTCCTCTGTACCCATAAATCCTTAGACGGACTTATGTAACGTCACAAAACCCCCTCAATGAGAGGTTTTATGTCGAAACATAAAAACTCTCATTGACTCATTCACACCTTCTAAAGGGATCAGCCCAGATATGGCGCCACAACCCCCTGTAGTGTTTATATAAAAAAGAATATCAATAACTTACCCTTGGTCTAATGATGGTGACCGTACCTGCCTGACCTTACTGGACTTCTCAGGTGAGATCCCAACACCGCAAGGCACTCAATGTTCCTGCTCTGACATGCAGGCCAGCTCAGGACCGCCGTCACAGCATCACCAAACTCTGAAACATTGAGTACAAAAAATTAAAATAGTGGACTTGTATAATCCCATATCCATAACTGATATGTCGCCCTTTAGCTGCATTGGTTTATGCTCAGAGGCATTGGTTTTCTTAATTATTACATTTTCAAATAACAAACAAACAAGATTTAAGACAGCATGCCCTTCTCCTTTTACATTCCTACCTTTACCAATACTGGACTCCAGTCAACACTACTTTACTCTTTTCACCACCAGAAAATATATTCTTATACTAAGATCATAACATGTAAAACAATTTCTTAAGTTTTCAAAAGCAACAACAACTATCTATCTCTATCATATAAAATTCAAAACATAAATTTTATCATGGCAAACCAACTAACTTTTAAAATTTTATTTATCAGCTTTTCCTGATATTACTAATTCTTCAAACAGAATCAGAACTATTTTTGTGTTCAATACCATTATTAACATCATTTATTTAATACTTAACACTTGTTACCATTGCTACCCCTGTACCAACCTCCTAGCCACACACTCTATTACCCTATTTATGTTTAATCCTTTGCTAATCATTCCTATTACATACATGGTTTACACAAAAATACATATAATATACAACATAATGTAGTACATAAATACATTTAACATTGACACAAAAAAAAAATATACAATTCAACTTATTATTCGTTATTATTGACCATTAATCAGTTTATAAAATAATCCATTTTAAAACCACACTGTCCACATAATTAAATGTTCATAACACAATAAAACACTTATCCACCATCATCAAATAACAGTCGAATCTTAGGTCTACATACATTATTTTTTACTAAATATATGATATTATTATTATCAATACAATACTTATTTAAACTTTTATATCTTTCCACAAAACTATTGTAATGAATCGGGTTACTCCATATCATTATATCATACACCGTGTCGTCATATAGTATAGTCCTGTCGCCCTTAGTATAATTTGTTATAATCAGGTAAGTTATATTATCATCTTTAACAACATCATCTACTGCTGTCTCAGTTTCACTATAAATTAAGTATTTGTTATTATTATCACTTATCTCTCCACCTAACCTTTCTACAAACTCTTCATAATTTCTATGTACTTTAAAAATCTTAATCTCTCTCCTTCTCTCTCTCTCTCTCATTACAATATCTCTCTCTCTCTCTCTCTCTCTCTCTCTCAAAATATCTCTCACAATAACACCAAGTTACACTCTCTCTCTCAATATATGCAGGGGACACTAACTCACAATTACTGCACCACCTATCAAGTGCACAAAAAATCCAGGGAACTCTATTTGCAGACCTTTTGTCTTCCAAATACTCACGTGAAGCCTTTTCTTCACCCCCGACTACAACATTACGGGAAAAATTTACCCCCTGCAACCCCTCTACCTGTATATTCTTTCTCCACTTTCTCTCTAACTCATCACACACTAACATTCCATCATTATATTCTACTCTCTCTAAAATTTCATTATCACTATCAATACTCACACCATTATTTTCTAATACCATATTTTTACTTCTATTATCATAATTCTCACCCCTGCTTACCTTGTTGTCTTTATTTTCATTTAATTTATTTGATTTTCTACTATTTTCTACCCCCATTTTACTCTCATAATTTTCGTCTACTTTATTCTTTCGTCTATCAAACTTCTCATTAATTAGTGCTACTATTTTCTCTTCCGTTTTATCGAAACGTGCATGCATTTCATCGATTCGTTTATCAAAATTAAAATTTTGTTTTTTTATTTCATTTTTTACCTCATTGAATTTCTCATCAAGTTTATCAAACTTTGTATTTTGTTCATTAAAAAGCAATTTCATCATTTTTATCATCTCATTGTCTTCAGCCTTTTTCATCGTGACTGGTGTTGAGTGAACCCCTTCACCCATGATTTGTGATTCCGTTACACTTATTTGGCTGTCATTTATACTGTCAGTGATGCTGACATTTTCATTATTGTTTGCCATTTTGAATAGAAAAAGGAAAATTCTGTTTCTTTTAAACTGTTGCTTTGTGTATATTTAACCTAACTACAACATAACCTAACAATCGTACTACACATTATTTACGTGTTATGCTATACCCTTTCGACACCCGCTCCGTCTCTGATTCTGGCTTATTTATATAAATATTTTATATAAAGTCACAGTTCGGGCTGCCATTGTTACTTAACTTTAATAATATATGTCCCTGTTCTGGGCGGCATTGTAACTTAACTCTACCACTTCACTTTTATAACAATTATATTTTATTTTTGTACTTACCATATGCTTCACTCCACATCCGGTTTGAGCACGTGGCTCCATAACCAACATTAATTTTATCACTAGGGTCCAGGATTCTTTCTAAGCGAGATCAGAGACAGTGTGGGATCTCGAAATAATGACTCTAACAACGATTGTGGTGACATAAAACTTTTGATTAATGATTTTGAATTTGCATTATTCACCTATACAAAAATCAAAAATGGCGTCTTATACAACCAAAGACAGAATGGTGTCTATATATACTTCCGCCCATACAAATTACTCATTACTTTCAATTACTTTTTTCTTATATTTAATTTTATTACCAAAACCATTTTAAAATCGGCTGCAGCTCTTATAAAATTTATCTATTAAGTTTCCGATCATTGTATGACACAAACCAATGCCTCAAATTTTTGTTATGAATGCCGGCACATCCACGCATCCATGCTCTCATACACACACACGTTAACAAAGATACATTTTAATTTATCATAATTTTTTGAGCTCAGAAGAATATTAAAGTGTATTGATAATTTTCACTTCCCTGAAGGTGTAGGATTACAGTTGTCGTCAGGTGCTCCACATTGGCTGGCAGATGTTCGGCCGAACGTTCCTTGTTGCTTTTCACTTTTGTCACTGACGCTAATTTACATATTTGAACTGTTATTTACTGATTGATGTTTAAATTTTCACTTTGTTACATTTTGACTACATTTTATAACTTCAAGACACTCTTGCTAGCAAAAATCTGCTGGCGAATATTTTGCGTGTTAACGCCCTGAGTATATGTTGCAGACTAAGAGCGAACAACTAGTGCTGTTTTTGCATGTGGAAGGGTTATCCCGTCATTGTTCTTTTGTTTAAAGCGGATGACGCCATTGTTCTGCATCAAAGTCGTTACGTTTTCTATATTATTCATGACGTGTCAACATTGTTTGCAACTGGCTTTGTCCAAATATATGTGCTGAAAAGCACGTACGCCAATGACCTTGGAGTTGAGTTGTACTGACAAACTGCGTCGTGTGTAATTCATTGGGGAAAGTTAACCTAACCACTTTTAAATATATGAAAATACAATTAAATTATTCCTCTGTACCCATAAATCCTTAGACGGACTTATGTAACGTCACAAAACCCCCTCAATGAGAGGTTTTATGTCAAAACATAAAAACTCTCATTGACTCATTCACACCTTCTAAAGGGATCAGCCCAGATATGGCGCCACAACCCCCTGTAGTGTTTATATAAAAAAGAATATCAATAACTTACCCTTGGTCTAATGATGGTGAACGTACCTGCCTGACCTTACTGGACTTCTCAGGTGAGTTCCCAACACCGCAAGGCACTCAATGTTCCTGCTCTGACACGCAGGCCAGCTCAGGACCGCTGTCACAGCATCACCAAACTCTGAAACATTGAGTACAAAAAATTAAAATAGTGGACTTGTATAATCCCATATCCATAACTGATATGTCGCCCTTTAGCTGCATTGGTTTATGCTCAGAGGCATTGGTTTTCTTAATTATTACATTTTCAAATAACAAACAAACAAGATTTAAGACAGCATGCCCTTCTCCTTTTACATTCCTACCTTTACCAATACTGGACTCCAGTCAACACTACTTTACTCTTTTCACCACCAGAAAATATATTCTTATACTAAGATCATAACATGTAAAACAATTTCTTAAGTTTTCAAAAGCAACAACAACTATCTATCTCTATCATATAAAATTCAAAACATAAATTTTATCATGGCAAACCAACTAACTTTTAAAATTTTATTTATCAGCTTTTCCTGATATTACTAATTCTTCAAACAGAATCAGAACTATTTTTGTGTTCAATACCATTATTAACATCATTTATTTAATACTTAACACTTGTTACATTGCTACCCCTGTACCAACCTCCTAGCCACACACTCTATTACCCTATTTATGTTTAATCCTTTGCTAATCATTCCTATTACATACATGGTTTACACAAAAATACATATAATATACAACATAATGTAGTACATAAATACATTTAACATTGACACACACAAAAATATACAATTCAACTTATTATTCGTTATTATTGACCATTAATCAGTTTATAAAACAATCCATTTTAAAACCACACTGTCCACATAATTAAATGTTCATAACACAATAAAACACTTATCCACCATCATCAAATAACAGTCGAATCTTAGGTCTACATACATTATTTTTTACTAAATATATGATATTATTATTATCAATACAATACTTATTTAAACTTTTATATCTTTCCACAAAACTATTGTAATGAATCGGGTTACTCCATATCATTATATCATACACCGTGTCGTCATATAGTATAGTCCTGTCGCCCTTAGTATAATTTGTTATAATCAGGTAAGTTATATTATCATCTTTAACAACATCATCTACTGCTGTCTCAGTTTCACTATAAGGTAAGTATTTGTTATTATTATCACTTATCTCTCCACCTAACCTTTCTACAAACTCTTCATAATTTCTATGTACTTTAAAAATCTTAATCTCTCTCCTTCTCTCTCTCTCTCTCATTACAATATCTCTCTCTCTCTCTCTCTCTCTCTCTCTCAAAATATCTCTCACAATAACACCAAGTTACACTCTCTCTCTCAATATATGCAGGGGACACTAACTCACAATTACTGCACCACCTATCAAGTGCACAAAAAATCCAGGGAACTCTATTTGCAGACCTTTTGTCTTCCAAATACTCACGTGAAGCCTTTTCTTCACCCCCGACTACAACATTACGGGAAAAATTTACCCCCTGCAACCCCTCTACCTGTATATTCTTTCTCCACTTTCTCTCTAACTCATCACACACTAACATTCCATCATTATATTCTACTCTCTCTAAAATTTCATTATCACTATCAATACTCACACCATTATTTTCTAATACCATATTTTTACTTCTATTATCATAATTCTCACCCCTGCTTACCTTGTTGTCTTTATTTTCATTTAATTTATTTGATTTTCTACTATTTTCTACCCCCATTTTACTCTCATAATTTTCGTCTACTTTATTCTTTCGTCTATCAAACTTCTCATTAATTAGTGCTACTATTTTCTCTTCCGTTTTATCGAAACGTGCATGCATTTCATCGATTCGTTTATCAAAATTAAAATTTTGTTTTTTTATTTCATTTTTTACCTCATTGAATTTCTCATCAAGTTTATCAAACTTTGTATTTTGTTCATTAAAAAGCAATTTCATCATTTTTATCATCTCATTGTCTTCAGCCTTTTTCATTGTGACTGGTGTTGAGTGAACCCCTTCACTCATGATTTGTGATTCCGTTACACTTATTTGGCTGTCATTTATACTGTCAGTGATGCTGACATTTTCATTATTGTTTGCCATTTTGAATAGAAAAAGGAAAATTCTGTTTCTTTTAAACTGTTGCTTTGTGTATATTTAACCTAACTACAACATAACCTAACAATCGTACTACACATTATTTACGTGTTATGCTATACCCTTTCGACACCCGCTCCGTCTCTGATTCTGGCTTATTTATATAAATATTTTATATAAAGTCACAGTTCGGGCTGCCATTGTTACTTAACTTTAATAATATATGTCCCTGTTCTGGGCGGCATTGTAACTTAACTCTACCACTTTACTTTTATAACAATTATATTTTATTTTTGTACTTACCATATGCTTCACTCCACATCCGGTTTGAGCACGTGGCTCCATAACCAACATTAATTTTATCACTAGGGTCCAGGATTCTTTCTAAGCGAGATCAGAGACAGTGTGGGATCTCGAAATAATGACTCTAACAGTGATTGTGGTGACATAAAACTTTTGATTAATGATTTTGAATTTGCATTATTCACCTATACAAAAATCAAAAATGGCGTCTTATACAACCAAAGACAGAATGGTGTCTATATATACTTCCGCCCATACAAATTACTCATTACTTTCAATTACTTTTTTCTTATATTTAATTTTATTAACAAAACCATTTTAAAATCGGCTGCAGCTCTTATAAAATTTATCTATTAAGTTTCCGATCATTGTATGACACAAACCAATGCCTCAAATTTTTGTTATGAATGCCGGCACATCCACGCATCCATGCTCTCATACACACACACGTTAACAAAGATACATTTTAATTTATCATAATTTTTTGAGCTCAGAAGAATATTAAAGTGTATTGATAATTTTCACTTCCCTGAAGGTGTAGGATTACAGTTGTCGTCAGGTGCTCCACATTGGCTGCCAGATGTTCGGCCGAACGTTCCTTGTTGCTTTTCACTTTTGTCACTGACGCTAATTTACATATTTGAACTGTTATTTACTGATTGATGTTTAAATTTTCACTTTGTTACATTTTGACTACATTTTATAACTTCAAGACACTCTTGCTAGCAAAAATCTGCCAGCGAATATTTTGCGTGTTAACGCCCTGAGTATATGTTGCAGACTAAGAGCGAACAACTAGTGCTGGTTTTGCATGTGGAAGGGTTATCCCGTCATTGTTCTTTTGTTTAAAGCGGATGACGCCATTGTTCTGCATCAAAGTCGTTACGTTTTCTATATTATTCATGACGTGTCAACATTGTTTGCAACTGGCTTTGTCCAAATATATGTGCTGAAAAGCACGTACGCCAATGACCTTGGAGTTGAGTTGTACTGACAAACTGCGTCGTGTGTAATTCATTGGGGAAAGTTAACCTAACCACTTTTAAATATATGAAAATACAATTAAATTATTCCTCTGTACCCATAAATCCTTAGACGGACTTATGTAACGTCACAAAACCCCCTCAATGAGAGGTTTTATGTCGAAACATAAAAACTCTCATTGACTCATTCACACCTTCTAAAGGGATCAGCCCAGATATGGCGCCACAACCCCCTGTAGTGTTTATATAAAAAAGAATATCGATAACTTACCCTTGGTCTAATGATGGTGACCGTACCTGCCTGACCTTACTGGACTTCTCAGGTGAGATCCCAACACCGCAAGGCACTCAATGTTCCTGCTCTGACACGCAGGCCAGCTCAGGACCGCCGTCACAGCATCACCAAACTCTGAAACATTGAGTACAAAAAATTAAAATAGTGGACTTGTATAATCCCATATCCATAACTGATATGTCGCCCTTTAGCTGCATTGGTTTATGCTCAGAGGCATTGGTTTTCTTAATTATTACATTTTCAAATAACAAACAAACAAGATTTAAGACAGTATGCCCTTCTCCTTTTACATTCCTACCTTTACCAATACTGGACTCCAGTCAACACTACTTTACTCTTTTCACCACCAGAAAATATATTCTTATACTAAGATCATAACATGTAAAACAATTTCTTAAGTTTTCAAAAGCAACAACAACTATCTATCTCTATCATATAAAATTCAAAACATAAATTTTATCATGGCAAACCAACTAACTTTTAAAATTTTATTTATCAGCTTTTCCTGATATTACTAATTCTTCAAACAGAATCAGAACTATTTTTGTGTTCAATACCATTATTAACATCATTTATTTAATACTTAACACTTGTTACCATTGCTACCCCTGTACCAACCTCCTAGCCACACACTCTATTACCCTATTTATGTTTAATCCTTTGCTAATCATTCCTATTACATACATGGTTTACACAAAAATACATATAATATACAACATAATGTAGTACATAAATACATTTAACATTGACACACAAAAAAATATACAATTCAACTTATTATTCGTTATTATTGACCATTAATCAGTTTATAAAACAATCCATTTTAAAACCACACTGTCCACATAATTAAATGTTCATAACACAATAAAACACTTATCCACCATCATCAAATAACAGTCGAATCTTAGGTCTACATACATTATTTTTTACTAAATATATGATATTATTATTATCAATACAATACTTATTTAAACTTTTATATCTTTCCACAAAACTATTGTAATGAATCGGGTTACTCCATATCATTATATCATACACCGTGTCGTCATATAGTATAGTCCTGTCGCCCTTAGTATAATTTGTTATAATCAGGTAAGTTATATTATCATCTTTAACAACATCATCTACTGCTGTCTCAGTTTCGCTATAAGGTAAGTATTTGTTATTATTATCACTTCTCTCTCCACCTAACCTTTCTACAAACTCTTCATAATTTCTATGTACTTTAAAAATCTTAATCTCTCTCCTTCTCTCTCTCTCTCATTACAATATCTCTCTCTCTCTCTCAAAATATCTCTCACAATAACACCAAGTTACACTCTCTCTCTCAATATATGCAGGGGACACTAACTCACAATTACTGCACCACCTATCAAGTGCACAAAAAATCCAGGGAACTCTATTTGCAGACCTTTTGTCTTCCAAATACTCACGTGAAGCCTTTTCTTCACCCCCGACTACAACATTACGGGAAAAATTTACCCCCTGCAACCCCTCTACCTGTATATTCTTTCTCCACTTTCTCTCTAACTCATCACACACTAACATTCCATCATTATATTCTACTCTCTCTAAAATTTCATTATCACTATCAATACTCACACCATTATTTTCTAATACCATATTTTTACTTCTATTATCATAATTCTCACCCCTGCTTACCTTGTTGTCTTTATTTTCATTTAATTTATTTGATTTTCTACTATTTTCTACCCCCATTTTACTCTCATAATTTTCGTCTACTTTATTCTTTCGTCTATCAAACTTCTCATTAATTAGTGCTACTATTTTCTCTTCCGTTTTATCGAAACGTGCATGCATTTCATCGATTCGTTTATCAAAATTAAAATTTTGTTTTTTTATTTCATTTTTTACCTCATTGAATTTCTCATCAAGTTTATCAAACTTTGTATTTTGTTCATTAAAAAGCAATTTCATCATTTTTATCATCTCATTGTCTTCAGCCTTTTTCATTGTGACTGGTGTTGAGTGAACCCCTTCACTCATGATTTGTGATTCCGTTACACTTATTTGGCTGTCATTTATACTGTCAGTGATGCTGACATTTTCATTATTGTTTGCCATTTTGAATAGAAAAAGGAAAATTCTGTTTCTTTTAAACTGTTGCTTTGTGTATATTTAACCTAACTACAACATAACCTAACAATCGTACTACACATTATTTACGTGTTATGCTATACCCTTTCGACACCCGCTCCGTCTCTGATTCTGGCTTATTTATATAAATATTTTATATAAAGTCACAGTTCGGGCTGCCATTGTTACTTAACTTTAATAATATATGTCCCTGTTCTGGGCGGCATTGTAACTTAACTCTACCACTTTACTTTTATAACAATTATATTTTATTTTTGTACTTACCATATGCTTCACTCCACATCCGGTTTGAGCACGTGGCTCCATAACCAACATTAATTTTATCACTAGGGTCCAGGATTCTTTCTAAGCGAGATCAGAGACAGTGTGGGATCTCGAAATAATGACTCTAACAGTGATTGTGGTGACATAAAACTTTGATTAATGATTTTGAATTTGCATTATTCACCTATACAAAAATCAAAAATGGCGTCTTATACAACCAAAGACAGAATGGTGTCTATATATACTTCCGCCCATACAAATTACTCATTACTTTCAATTACTTTTTTCTTATATTTAATTTTATTAACAAAACCATTTTAAAATCGGCTGCAGCTCTTATAAAATTTATCTATTAAGTTTCCGATCATTGTATGACACAAACCAATGCCTCAAATTTTTGTTATGAATGCCGGCACATCCACGCATCCATGCTCTCATACACACACACGTTAACAAAGATACATTTTAATTTATCATAATTTTTTGAGCTCAGAAGAATATTAAAGTGTATTGATAATTTTCACTTCCCTGAAGGTGTAGGATTACAGTTGTCGTCAGGTGCTCCACATTGGCTGCCAGATGTTCGGCCGAACGTTCCTTGTTGCTTTTCACTTTTGTCACTGACGCTAATTTACATATTTGAACTGTTATTTACTGATTGATGTTTAAATTTTCACTTTGTTACATTTTGACTACATTTTATAACTTCAAGACACTCTTGCTAGCAAAAATCTGCCAGCGAATATTTTGCGTGTTAACGCCCTGAGTATATGTTGCAGACTAAGAGCGAACAACTAGTGCTGTTTTTGCATGTGGAAGGGTTATCCCGTCATTGTTCTTTTGTTTAAAGCGGATTACGCCATTGTTCTGCATCAAAGTCGTTACGTTTTCTATATTATGCATGACGTGTCAACATTGTTTGCAACTGGCTTTGTCCAAATATATGTGCTGAAAAGCACGTACGCCAATGACCTTGGAGTTGAGTTGTACTGACAAACTGCGTCGTGTGTAATTCATTGGTGAAAGTTAACCTAACCACTTTTAAATATATGAAAATACAATTAAATTATTCCTCTGTACCCATAAATCCTTAGACGGACTTATGTAACGTCACAAAACCCCCTCAGTGAGAGGTTTTATGTCGAAACATAAAAACTCTCATTGACTCATTCACACCTTCTAAAGGGATCAGCCCAGATATGGCGCCACAACCCCCTGTAGTGTTTATATAAAAAAGAATATCAATAACTTACCCTTGGTCTAATGATGGTGACCGTACCTGCCTAACCTTACTGGACTTCTCAGGTGAGATCCCAACACCGCAAGGCACTCAATGTTCCTGCTCTGACACGCAGGCCAGCTCAGGACCGCCGTCACAGCATCACCAAACTCTGAAACATTGAGTACAAAAAATTAAAATAGTGGACTTGTATAATCCCATATCCATAACTGATATGTCGCCCTTTAGCTGCATTGGTTTATGCTCAGAGGCATTGGTTTTCTTAATTATTACATTTTCAAATAACAAACAAACAAGATTTAAGACAGCATGCCCTTCTCCTTTTACATTCCTACCTTTACCAATACTGGACTCCAGTCAACACTACTTTACTCTTTTCACCACCAGAAAATATATTCTTATACTAAGATCATAACATGTAAAACAATTTCTTAAGTTTTCAAAAGCAACAACAACTATCTATCTCTATCATATAAAATTCAAAACATAAATTTTATCATGGCAAACCAACTAACTTTTAAAATTTTATTTATCAGCTTTTCCTGATATTACTAATTCTTCAAACAGAATCAGAACTATTTTTGTGTTCAATACCATTATTAACATCATTTATTTAATACTTAACACTTGTTACCATTGCTACCCCTGTACCAACCTCCTAGCCACACACTCTATTACCCTATTTATGTTTAATCCTTTGCTAATCATTCCTATTACATACATGGTTTACACAAAAATACATATAATATACAACATAATGTAGTACATAAATACATTTAACATTGACACACACAAAAATATACAATTCAACTTATTATTCGTTATTATTGACCATTAATCAGTTTATAAAACAATCCATTTTAAAACCACACTGTCCACATAATTAAATGTTCATAACACAATAAAACACTTATCCACCATCATCAAATAACAGTCGAATCTTAGGTCTACATACATTATTTTTTACTAAATATATGATATTATTATTATCAATACAATACTTATTTAAACTTTTATATCTTTCCACAAAACTATTGTAATGAATCGGGTTACTCCATATCATTATATCATACACCGTGTCGTCATATAGTATAGTCCTGTCGCCCTTAGTATAATTTGTTATAATCAGGTAAGTTATATTATCATCTTTAACAACATCATCTACTGCTGTCTCAGTTTCACTATAAGGTAAGTATTTGTTATTATTATCACTTATCTCTCCACCTAACCTTTCTACAAACTCTTCATAATTTCTATGTACTTTAAAAATCTTAATCTCTCTCCTTCTCTCTCTCTCTCATTACAATATCTCTCTCTCTCTCTCTCTCTCTCTCTCAAAATATCTCTCACAATAACACCAAGTTACACTCTCTCTCTCAATATATGCAGGGGACACTAACTCACAATTACTGCACCACCTATCAAGTGCACAAAAATTCCAGGGAACTCTATTTGCAGACCTTTTGTCTTCCAAATACTCACGTGAAGCCTTTTCTTCACCCCCGACTACAACATTACGGGAAAAATTTACCCCCTGCAACCCCTCTACCTGTATATTCTTTCTCCACTTTCTCTCTAACTCATCACACACTAACATTCCATCATTATATTCTACTCTCTCTAAAATTTCATTATCACTATCAATACTCACACCATTATTTTCTAATACCATATTTTTACTTCTATTATCATAATTCTCACCCCTGCTTACCTTGTTGTCTTTATTTTCATTTAATTTATTTGATTTTCTACTATTTTCTACCCCCATTTTACTCTCATAATTTTCGTCTACTTTATTCTTTCGTCTATCAAACTTCTCATTAATTAGTGCTACTATTTTCTCTTCCGTTTTATCGAAACGTGCATGCATTTCATCGATTCGTTTATCAAAATTAAAATTTTGTTTTTTTATTTCATTTTTTACCTCATTGAATTTCTCATCAAGTTTATCAAACTTTGTATTTTGTTCATTAAAAAGCAATTTCATCATTTTTATCATCTCATTGTCTTCAGCCTTTTTCATTGTGACTGGTGTTGAGTGAACCCCTTCACTCATGATTTGTGATTCCGTTACACTCATTTGGCTGTCATTTATACTGTCAGTGATGCTGACATTTTCATTATTGTTTGCCATTTTGAATAGAAAAAGGAAAATTCTGTTTCTTTTAAACTGTTGCTTTGTGTATATTTAACCTAACTACAACATAACCTAACAATCGTACTACACATTATTTACGTGTTATGCTATACCCTTTCGACACCCGCTCCGTCTCTGATTCTGGCTTATTTATATAAATATTTTATATAAAGTCACAGTTCGGGCTGCCATTGTTACTTAACTTTAATAATATATGTCCCTGTTCTGGGCGGCATTGTAACTTAACTCTACCACTTTACTTTTATAACAATTATATTTTATTTTTGTACTTACCATATGCTTCACTCCACATCCGGTTTGAGCACGTGGCTCCATAACCAACATTAATTTTATCACTAGGGTCCAGGATTCTTTCTAAGCGAGATCAGAGACAGTGTGGGATCTCGAAATAATGACTCTAACAACGATTGTGGTGACATAAAACTTTTGATTAATGATTTTGAATTTGCATTATTCACCTATACAAAAATCAAAAATGGCGTCTTATACAACCAAAGACAGAATGGTGTCTATATATACTTCCGCCCATACAAATTACTCATTACTTTCAATTACTTTTTTCTTATATTTAATTTTATTACCAAAACCATTTTAAAATCGGCTGCAGCTCTTATAAAATTTATCTATTAAGTTTCCGATCATTGTATGACACAAACCAATGCCTCAAATTTTTGTTATGAATGCCGGCACATCCACGCATCCATGCTCTCATACACACACACGTTAACAAAGATACATTTTAATTTATCATAATTTTTTGAGCTCAGAAGAATATTAAAGTGTATTGATAATTTTCACTTCCCTGAAGGTGTAGGATTACAGTTGTCGTCAGGTGCTCCACATTGGCTGGCAGATGTTCGGCCGAACGTTCCTTGTTGCTTTTCACTTTTGTCACAGACGCTAATTTACATATTTGAACTGTTATTTACTGATTGATGTTTAAATTTTCACTTTGTTACATTTTGACTACATTTTATAACTTCAAGACACTCTTGCTAGCAAAAATCTGCCGGCGAATATTTTGCGTGTTAACGCCCTGAGTATATGTTGCAGACTAAGAGCGAACAACTAGTGCTGTTTTTGCATGTGGAAGGGTTATCCCGTCATTGTTCTTTTGTTTAAAGCGGATGACGCCATTGTTCTGCATCAAAGTCATTACGTTTTCTATATTATTCATGACGTGTCAACATTGTTTGCAACTGGCTTTGTCCAAATATATGTGCTGAAAAGCACGTACGCCAATGACCTTGGAGTTGAGTTGTACTGACAAACTGCGTCGTGTGTAATTCATTGGGGAAAGTTAACCTAACCACTTTTAAATATATGAAAATACAATTAAATTATTCCTCTGTACCCATAAATCCTTAGACGGACTTATGTAACGTCACAAAACCCCCTCAATGAGAGGTTTTATGTCGAAACATAAAAACTCTCATTGACTCATTCACACCTTCTAAAGGGATCAGCCCAGATATGGCGCCACAACCCCCTGTAGTGTTTATATAAAAAAGAATATCAATAACTTACCCTTGGTCTAATGATGGTGAACGTACCTGCCTGACCTTACTGGACTTCTCAGGTGAGATCCCAACACCGCAAGGCACTCAATGTTCCTGCTCTGACACGCAGGCCAGCTCAGGACCGCTGTCACAGCATCACCAAACTCTGAAACATTGAGTACAAAAAATTAAAATAGTGGACTTGTATAATCCCATATCCATAACTGATATGTCGCCCTTTAGCTGCATTGGTTTATGCTCAGAGGCATTGGTTTTCTTAATTATTACATTTTCAAATAACAAACAAACAAGATTTAAGACAGCATGCCCTTCTCCTTTTACATTCCTACCTTTACCAATACTGGACTCCAGTCAACACTACTTTACTCTTTTCACCACCAGAAAATATATTCTTATACTAAGATCATAACATGTAAAACAATTTCTTAAGTTTTCAAAAGCAACAACAACTATCTATCTCTATCATATAAAATTCAAAACATAAATTTTATCATGGCAAACCAACTAACTTTTAAAATTTTATTTATCAGCTTTTCCTGATATTACTAATTCTTCAAACAGAATCAGAACTATTTTTGTGTTCAATACCATTATTAACATCATTTATTTAATACTTAACACTTGTTACCATTGCTACCCCTGTACCAACCTCCTAGCCACACACTCTATTACCCTATTTATGTTTAATCCTTTGCTAATCATTCCTATTACATGGTTTACACAAAAATACATATAATATACAACATAATGTAGTACATAAATACATTTAACATTGACACACACAAAAATATACAATTCAACTTATTATTCGTTATTATTGACCATTAATCAGTTTATAAAACAATCCATTTTAAAACCACACTGTCCACATAATTAAATGTTCATAACACAATAAAACACTTATCCACCATCATCAAATAACAGTCGAATCTTAGGTCTACATACATTATTTTTTACTAAATATATGATATTATTATTATCAATACAATACTTATTTAAACTTTTATATCTTTCCACAAAACTATTGTAATGAATCGGGTTACTCCATATCATTATATCATACACCGTGTCGTCATATAGTATAGTCCTGTCGCCCTTAGTATAATTTGTTATAATCAGGTAAGTTATATTATCATCTTTAACAACATCATCTACTGCTGTCTCAGTTTCACTATAAGGTAAGTATTTGTTATTATTATCACTTATCTCTCCACCTAACCTTTCTACAAACTCTTCATAATTTCTATGTACTTTAAAAATCTTAATCTCTCTCCTTCTCTCTCTCTCTCATTACAATATCTCTCTCTCTCTCTCTCTCTCTCAAAATATCTCTCACAATAACACCAAGTTACACTCTCTCTCTCAATATATGCAGGGGACACTAACTCACAATTACTGCACCACCTATCAAGTGCACAAAAAATCCAGGGAACTCTATTTGCAGACCTTTTGTCTTCCAAATACTCACGTGAAGCCTTTTCTTCACCCCCGACTACAACATTACGGGAAAAATTTACCCCCTGCAACCCCTCTACCTGTATATTCTTTCTCCACTTTCTCTCTAACTCATCACACACTAACATTCCATCATTATATTCTACTCTCTCTAAAATTTCATTATCACTATCAATACTCACACCATTATTTTCTAATACCATATTTTTACTTCTATTATCATAATTCTCACCCCTGCTTACCTTGTTGTCTTTATTTTCATTTAATTTATTTGATTTTCTACTATTTTCTACCCCCATTTTACTCTCATAATTTTCGTCTACTTTATTCTTTCGTCTATCAAACTTCTCATTAATTAGTGCTACTATTTTCTCTTCCGTTTTATCGAAACGTGCATGCATTTCATCGATTCGTTTATCAAAATTAAAATTTTGTTTTTTTATTTCATTTTTTACCTCATTGAATTTCTCATCAAGTTTATCAAACTTTGTATTTTGTTCATTAAAAAGCAATTTCATCATTTTTATCATCTCATTGTCTTCAGCCTTTTTCATTGTGACTGGTGTTGAGTGAACCCCTTCACTCATGATTTGTGATTTCGTTACACTTATTTGGCTGTCATTTATACTGTCAGTGATGCTGACATTTTCATTATTGTTTGCCATTTTGAATAGAAAAAGGAAAATTCTGTTTCTTTTAAACTGTTGCTTTGTGTATATTTAACCTAACTACAACATAACCTAACAATCGTACTACACATTATTTACGTGTTATGCTATACCATTTCGACACCCGCTCCGTCTCTGATTCTGGCTTATTTATATAAATATTTTATATAAAGTCACAGTTCGGGCTGCCATTGTTACTTAACTTTAATAATATATGTCCCTGTTCTGGGCGGCATTGTAACTTAACTCTACCACTTTACTTTTATAACAATTATATTTTATTTTTGTACTTACCATATGCTTCACTCCACATCCGGTTTGAGCACGTGGCTCCATAACCAACATTAATTTTATCACTAGGGTCCAGGATTCTTTCTAAGCGAGATCAGAGACAGTGTGGGATCTCGAAATAATGACTCTAACAATGATTGTGGTGACATAAAACTTTTGATTAATGATTTTGAATTTGCATTATTCACCTATACAAAAATCAAAAATGGCGTC
Source organism: Magicicada septendecula (assembly GCA_034769895.1). Lineage (NCBI taxonomy): Eukaryota > Metazoa > Arthropoda > Insecta > Hemiptera > Cicadidae > Magicicada > Magicicada septendecula. Next base: position 258,163,620 of record CM068368.1, on the reverse strand, counting down.
TTATACAACCAAAGACAGAATGGTGTCTATATATACTTCCGCCCATACAAATTACTCATTACTTTCAATTACTTTTTTCTTAAATTTAATTTTATTACCAAAACCATTTTAAAATCGGCTGCAGCTCATAAAAATTATTTATTAAGTTTCCGATCATTGTATGACACAAACCAATGCCTCAAATTTTTGTTATGAATGCCGGCACATCCACGCATCCATGCTCTCATACACACACACGTTAACAAAGATACATTTTAATTTATCATAATTTTTTGAGCTCAGAAGAATATTAAAGTGTATTGATAATTTTCACTTCCCTGAAGGTGTAGGATTACAGTTGTCGTCAGGTACTCCACATTGGCTGCCAGATGTTCGGCCGAACGTTCCTTGTTCCTTTTCACTTTTGTCACTGACGCTAATTTACATATTTGTACTATTATTTACTGATTGATGTTTAAATTTTCACTTTGTTACATTTTGACTACATTTTATAACTTCAAGACACTCTTGCTAGCAAAAATCTGCCGGCAAATATTTTGCGTGTTAACGCCCTGAGTATATGTTGCAGACTAAGAGCGAACAACTAGTGCTGGTTTTGCATGTGGAAGGGTTATTCCGTCATTGTTCTTTTGTTTAAAGCGGATGACGCCATTGTTCTGCATCAAAGTCGTTACGTTTTCTATATTATTCATGACGTGTCAACATTGTTTGCAACTGGCTTTGTCCAAATATATGTGCTGAAAAGCACGTACGCCAATGACCTTGGAGTTGAGTTGTACTGACAAACTGCGTCGTGTGTAATTCATTGGGGAAAGTTAACCTAACCACTTTTAAATATATGAAAATACAATTAAATTATTCCTCTGTACCCATAAATCCTTAGACGGACTTATGTAACGTCACAAAACCCCCTCAATGAGAGGTTTTATGTCGAAACATAAAAACTCTCATTGACTCATTCACACCTTCTAAAGGGATCAGCCCAGATATGGCGCCACAACCCCCTGTAGTGTTTATATAAAAAAGAATATCAATAACTTACCCTTGGTCTAATGATGGTGACCGTACCTGCCTGACCTTACTGGACTTCTCAGGTGAGATCCCAACACCGCAAGGCACTCAATGTTCCTGCTCTGACACGCAGGCCAGCTCAGGACCGCCGTCACAGCATCACCAAACTCTGAAACATTGAGTACAAAAAATTAAAATAGTGGACTTGTATAATCCCATATCCATAACTGATATGTCGCCCTTTAGCTGCATTGGTTTATGCTCAGAGGCATTGGTTTTCTTAATTATTACATTTTCAAATAACAAACAAACAAGATTTAAGACAGTATGCCCTTCTCCTTTTACATTCCTACCTTTACCAATACTGGACTCCAGTCAACACTACTTTACTCTTTTCACCACCAGAAAATATATTCTTATACTAAGATCATAACATGTAAAACAATTTCTTAAGTTTTCAAAAGCAACAACAACTATCTATCTCTATCATATAAAATTCAAAACATAAATTTTATCATGGCAAACCAACTAACTTTTAAAATTTTATTTATCAGCTTTTCCTGATATTACTAATTCTTCAAACAGAATCAGAACTATTTTTGTGTTCAATACCATTATTAACATCATTTATTTAATACTTAACACTTGTTACCATTGCTACCCCTGTACCAACCTCTTAGCCACACACTCTATTACCCTATTTATGTTTAATCCTTTGCTAATCATTCCTATTACATACATGGTTTACACAAAAATACATATAATATACAACATAATGTAGTACATAAATACATTTAACATTGACACACACAAAAATATACAATTCAACTTATTATTCGTTATTATTGACCATTAATCAGTTTATAAAACAATCCATTTTAAAACCACACTGTCCACATAATTAAATGTTCATAACACAATAAAACACTTATCCACCATCATCAAATAACAGTCGAATCTTAGGTCTACATACATTATGTTTTACTAAATATATGATGTTATTATTATCAATACAATACTTATTTAAACTTTTATATCTTTCCACAAAACTATTGTAATGAATCGGGTTACTCCATATCATTATATCATACACCGTGTCGTCATATAGTATAGTCCTGTCGCCCTTAGTATAATTTGTTATAATCAGGTAAGTTATATTATCATCTTTAACAACATCATCTACTGCTGTCTCAGTTTCGCTATAAGGTAAGTATTTGTTATTATTATCACTTCTCTCTCCACCTAACCTTTCTACAAACTCTTCATAATTTCTATGTACTTTAAAAATCTTAATCTCTCTCCTTCTCTCTCTCTCTCATTACAATATCTCTCTCTCTCTCTCTCTCTCTCTCTCAAAATATCTCTCACAATAACACCAAGTTACACTCTCTCTCTCAATATATGCAGGGGACACTAACTCACAATTACTGCACCACCTATCAAGTGCACAAAAAATCCAGGGAACTCTATTTGCAGACCTTTTGTCTTCCAAATACTCACGTGAAGCCTTTTCTTCACCCCCGACTACAACATTACGGGAAAAATTTACCCCCTGCAACCCCTCTACCTGTATATTCTTTCTCCACTTTCTCTCTAACTCATCACACACTAACATTCCATCATTATATTCTACTCTCTCTAAAATTTCATTATCACTATCAATACTCACACCATTATTTTCTAATACTATATTTTTACTTCTATTATCATAATTCTCACCCCTGCTTACCTTGTTGTCTTTATTTTCATTTAATTTATTTGATTTTCTACTATTTTCTACCCCCATTTTACTCTCATAATTTTCGTCTACTTTATTCTTTCGTCTATCAAACTTCTCATTAATTAGTGCTACTATTTTCTCTTCCGTTTTATCGAAACGTGCATGCATTTCATCGATTCGTTTATCAAAATTAAAATTTTGTTTTTTTATTTCATTTTTTACCTCATTGAATTTCTCATCAAGTTTATCAAACTTTGTATTTTGTTCATTAAAAAGCAATTTCATCATTTTTATCATCTCATTGTCTTCAGCCTTTTTCATTGTGACTGGTGTTGAGTGAACCCCTTCACTCATGATTTGTGATTCCGTTACACTTATTTGGCTGTCATTTATACTGTCAGTGATGCTGACATTTTCATTATTGTTTGCCATTTTGAATAGAAAAAGGAAAATTCTGTTTCTTTTAAACTGTTGCTTTGTGTATATTTAACCTAACTACAACATAACCTAACAATCGTACTACACATTATTTACGTGTTATGCTATACCCTTTCGACACCAGCTCCGTCTCTGATTCTGGCTTATTTATATAAATATTTTATATAAAGTCACAGTTCGGGCTGCCATTGTTACTTAACTTTAATAATATATGTCCCTGTTCTGGGCGGCATTGTAACTTAACTCTACCACTTTACTTTTATAACAATTATATTTTATTTTTGTACTTACCATATGCTTCACTCCACATCCGGTTTGAGCACGTGGCTCCATAACCAACATTAATTTTATCACTAGGGTCCAGGATTCTTTCTAAGCGAGATCAGAGACAGTGTGGGATCTCGAAATAATGACTCTAACAATGATTGTGGTGACATAAAACTTTTGATTAATGATTTTGAATTTGCATTATTCACCTATACAAAAATCAAAAATGGCGTCTTATACAACCAAAGACAGAATGGTGTCTATATATACTTCCGCCCATACAAATTACTCATTACTTTCAATTACTTTTTTCTTATATTTAATTTTATTACCAAAACCATTTTAAAATCGGCTGCAGCTCTTATAAAATTTATCTATTAAGTTTCCGATCATTGTATGACACAAACCAATGCCTCAAATTTTTGTTATGAATGCCGGCACATCCACGCATCCATGCTCTCATACACACACACGTTAACAAAGATACATTTTAATTTATCATAATTTTTTGAGCTCAGAAGAATATTAAAGTGTATTGATAATTTTCACTTCCCTGAAGGTGTAGGATTACAGTTGTCGTCAGGTGCTCCACATTGGCTGGCAGATGTTCGGCCGAACGTTCCTTGTTGCTTTTCACTTTTGTCACAGACGCTAATTTACATATTTGAACTGTTATTTACTGATTGATGTTTAAATTTTCACTTTGTTACATTTTGACTACATTTTATAACTTCAAGACACTCTTGCTAGCAAAAATCTGCCGGCAAATATTTTGCGTGTTAACGCCCTGAGTATATGTTGCAGACTAAGAGCGAACAACTAGTGCTGGTTTTGCATGTGGAAGGGTTATTCCGTCATTGTTCTTTTGTTTAAAGCGGATGACGCCATTGTTCTGCATCAAAGTCGTTACGTTTTCTATATTATTCATGACGTGTCAACATTGTTTGCAACTGGCTTTGTCCAAATATATGTGCTGAAAAGCACGTACGCCAATGACCTTGGAGTTGAGTTGTACTGACAAACTGCGTCGTGTGTAATTCATTGGGGAAAGTTAACCTAACCACTTTTAAATATATGAAAATACAATTAAATTATTCCTCTGTACCCATAAATCCTTAGACGGACTTATGTAACGTCACAAAACCCCCTCAATGAGAGGTTTTATGTCGAAACATAAAAACTCTCATTGACTCATTCACACCTTCTAAAGGGATCAGCCCAGATATGGCGCCACAACCCCCTGTAGTGTTTATATAAAAAAGAATATCAATAACTTACCCTTGGTCTAATGATGGTGAACGTACCTGCCTGACCTTACTGGACTTCTCAGGTGAGATCCCAACACCGCAAGGCACTCAATGTTCCTGCTCTGACACGCAGGCCAGCTCAGGACCGCTGTCACAGCATCACCAAACTCTGAAACATTGAGTACAAAAAATTAAAATAGTGGACTTGTATAATCCCATATCCATAACTGATATGTCGCCCTTTAGCTGCATTGGTTTATGCTCAGAGGCATTGGTTTTCTTAATTATTACATTTTCAAATAACAAACAAACAAGATTTAAGACAGCATGCCCTTCTCCTTTTACATTCCTACCTTTACCAATACTGGACTCCAGTCAACACTACTTTACTCTTTTCACCACCAGAAAATATATTCTTATACTAAGATCATAACATGTAAAACAATTTCTTAAGTTTTCAAAAGCAACAACAACTATCTATCTCTATCATATAAAATTCAAAACATAAATTTTATCATGGCAAACCAACTAACTTTTAAAATTTTATTTATCAGCTTTTCCTGATATTACTAATTCTTCAAACAGAATCAGAACTATTTTTGTGTTCAATACCATTATTAACATCATTTATTTAATACTTAACACTTGTTACCATTGCTACCCCTGTACCAACCTCCTAGCCACACACTCTATTACCCTATTTATGTTTAATCCTTTGCTAATCATTCCTATTACATACATGGTTTACACAAAAATACATATAATATACAACATAATGTAGTACATAAATACATTTAACATTGACACACACAAAAATATACAATTCAACTTATTATTCGTTATTATTGACCATTAATCAGTTTATAAAACAATCCATTTTAAAACCACACTGTCCACATAATTAAATGTTCATAACACAATAAAACACTTATCCACCATCATCAAATAACAGTCGAATCTTAGGTCTACATACATTATTTTTTACTAAATATATGATATTATTATTATCAATACAATACTTATTTAAACTTTTATATCTTTCCACAAAACTATTGTAATGAATCGGGTTACTCCATATCATTATATCATACACCGTGTCGTCGTATAGTATAGTCCTGTCGCCCTTAGTATAATTTGTTATAATCAGGTAAGTTATATTATCATCTTTAACAACATCATCTACTGCTGTCTCAGTTTCGCTATAAGGTAAGTATTTGTTATTATTATCACTTCTCTCTCCACCTAACCTTTCTACAAACTCTTCATAATTTCTATGTACTTTAAAAATCTTAATCTCTCTCCTTCTCTCTCTCTCTCATTACAATATCTCTCTCTCTCTCTCTCTCTCTCTCAAAATATCTCTCACAATAACACCAAGTTACACTCTCTCTCTCAATATATGCAGGGGACACTAACTCACAATTACTGCACCACCTATCAAGTGCACAAAAAATCCAGGGAACTCTATTTGCAGACCTTTTGTCTTCCAAATACTCACGTGAAGCCTTTTCTTCACCCCCGACTACAACATTACGGGAAAAATTTACCCCCTGCAACCCCTCTACCTGTATATTCTTTCTCCACTTTCTCTCTAACTCATCACACACTAACATTCCATCATTATATTCTACTCTCTCTAAAATTTCATTATCACTATCAATACTCACACCATTATTTTCTAATACCATATTTTTACTTCTATTATCATAATTCTCACCCCTGCTTACCTTGTTGTCTTTATTTTCATTTAATTTATTTGATTTTCTACTATTTTCTACCCCCATTTTACTCTCATAATTTTCGTCTACTTTATTCTTTCGTCTATCAAACTTCTCATTAATTAGTGCTACTATTTTCTCTTCCGTTTTATCGAAACGTGCATGCATTTCATCGATTCGTTTATCAAAATTAAAATTTTGTTTTTTTATTTCATTTTTTACCTCATTGAATTTCTCATCAAGTTTATCAAACTTTGTATTTTGTTCATTAAAAAGCAATTTCATCATTTTTATCATCTCATTGTCTTCAGCCTTTTTCATTGTGACTGGTGTTGAGTGAACCCCTTCACTCATGATTTGTGATTCCATTACACTTATTTGGCTGTCATTTATACTGTCAGTGATGCTGACATTTTCATTATTGTTTGCCATTTTGAATAGAAAAAGGAAAATTCTGTTTCTTTTAAACTGTTGCTTTGTGTATATTTAACCTAACTACAACATAACCTAACAATCGTACTACACATTATTTACGTGTTATGCTATACCATTTCGACACCCGCTCCGTCTCTGATTCTGGCTTATTTATATAAATATTTTATATAAAGTCACAGTTCGGGCTGCCATTGTTACTTAACTTTAATAATATATGTCCCTGTTCTGGGCGGCATTGTAACTTAACTCTACCACTTTACTTTTATAACAATTATATTTTATTTTTGTACTTACCATATGCTTCACTCCACATCCGGTTTGAGCACGTGGCTCCATAACCAACATTAATTTTATCACTAGGGTCCAGGATTCTTTCTAAGCGAGATCAGAGACAGTGTGGGATCTCGAAATAATGACTCTAACAATGATTGTGGTGACATAAAACTTTTGATTAATGATTTTGAATTTGCATTATTCACCTATACAAAAATCAAAAATGGCGTCTTATACAACCAAAGACAGAATGGTGTCTATATATACTTCCGCCCATACAAATTACTCATTACTTTCAATTACTTTTTTCTTATATTTAATTTTATTAACAAAACCATTTTAAAATCGGCTGCAGCTCTTATAAAATTTATCTATTAAGTTTCCGATCATTGTATGACACAAACCAATGCCTCAAATTTTTGTTATGAATGCCGGCACATCCACGCATCCATGCTCTCATACACACACACGTTAACAAAGATACATTTTAATTTATCATAATTTTTTGAGCTCAGAAGAATATTAAAGTGTATTGATAATTTTCACTTCCCTGAAGGTGTAGGATTACAGTTGTCGTCAGGTGCTCCACATTGGCTGGCAGATGTTCGGCCGAACGTTCCTTGTTGCTTTTCACTTTTGTCACTGACGCTAATTTACATATTTGAACTGTTATTTACTGATTGATGTTTAAATTTTCACTTTGTTACATTTTGACTACATTTTATAACTTCAAGACACTCTTGCTAGCAAAAATCTGCCGTCGAATATTTTGCGTGTTAACGCCCTGAGTATATGTTGCAGACTAAGAGCGAACAACTAGTGCTGTTTTTGCATGTGGAAGGGTTATCCCGTCATTGTTCTTTTGTTTAAAGCGGATGACGCCATTGTTCTGCATCAAAGTCGTTACGTTTTCTATATTATTCATGACGTGTCAACATTGTTTGCAACTGGCTTTGTCCAAATATATGTGCTGAAAAGCACGTACGCCAATGACCTTGGAGTTGAGTTGTACTGACAAACTGCGTCGTGTGTAATTCATTGGGGAAAGTTAACCTAACCACTTTTAAATATATGAAAATACAATTAAATTATTCCTCTGTACCCATAAATCCTTAGACGGACTTATGTAACGTCACAAAACCCCCTCAGTGAGAGGTTTTATGTCGAAACATAAAAACTCTCATTGACTCATTCACACCTTCTAAAAGGATCAGCCCAGATATGGCGCCACAACCCCCTGTAGTGTTTATATAAAAAAGAATATCAATAACTTACCCTTGGTCTAATGATGGTGAACGTACCTGCCTGACCTTACTGGACTTCTCAGGTGAGATCCCAACACCGCAAGGCACTCAATGTTCCTGCTCTGACACGCAGGCCAGCTCAGGACCGCCGTCACAGCATCACCAAACTCTGAAACATTGAGTACAAAAAATTAAAATAGTGGACTTGTATAATCCCATATCCATAACTGATATGTCCCCCTTTAGCTGCATTGGTTTATGCTCAGAGGCATTGGTTTTCTTAATTATTACATTTTCAAATAACAAACAAACAAGATTTAAGACAGTATGCCCTTCTCCTTTTACATTCCTACCTTTACCAATACTGGACTCCAGTCAACACTACTTTACTCTTTTCACCACCAGAAAATATATTCTTATACTAAGATCATAACATGTAAAACAATTTCTTAAGTTTTCAAAAGCAACAACAACTATCTATCTCTATCATATAAAATTCAAAACATAAATTTTATCATGGCAAACCAACTAACTTTTAAAATTTTATTTATCAGCTTTTCCTGATATTACTAATTCTTCAAACAGAATCAGAACTATTTTTGTGTTCAATACCATTATTAACATCATTTATTTAATACTTAACACTTGTTACCATTGCTACCCCTGTACCAACCTCCTAGCCACACACTCTATTACCCTATTTATGTTTAATCCTTTGCTAATCATTCCTATTACATACATGGTTTACACAAAAATACATATAATATACAACATAATGTAGTACATAAATACATTTAACATTGACACACACAAAAATATACAATTCAACTTATTATTCGTTATTATTGACCATTAATCAGTTTATAAAACAATCCATTTTAAAACCACACTGTCCACATAATTAAATGTTCATAACACAATAAAACACTTATCCACCATCATCAAATAACAGTCGAATCTTAGGTCTACATACATTATTTTTTACTAAATATATGATATTATTATTATCAATACAATACTTATTTAAACTTTTATATCTTTCCACAAAACTATTGTAATGAATCGGGTTACTCCATATCATTATATCATACACCGTGTCGTCATATAGTATAGTCCTGTCACCCTTAGTATAATTTGTTATAATCAGGTAAGTTATATTATCATCTTTAACAACATCATCTACTGCTGTCTCAGTTTCGCTATAAGGTAAGTATTTGTTATTATTATCACTTCTCTCTCCACCTAACCTTTCTACAAACTCTTCATAATTTCTATGTACTTTAAAAATCTTCATCTCTCTCCTTCTCTCTCTCTCTCATTACAATATCTCTCTCTCTCTCTCTCTCTCTCTCAAAATATCTCTCACAATAACACCAAGTTACACTCTCTCTCTCAATATATGCAGGGGACACTAACTCACAATTACTGCACCACCTATCAAGTGCACAAAAAATCCAGGGAACTCTATTTGCAGACCTTTTGTCTTCCAAATACTCACGTGAAGCCTTTTCTTCACCCCCGACTACAACATTACGGGAAAAATTTACCCCCTGCAACCCCTCTACCTGTATATTCTTTCTCCACTTTCTCTCTAACTCATCACACACTAACATTCCATCATTATATTCTACTCTCTCTAAAATTTCATTATCACTATCAATACTCACACCATTATTTTCTAATACCATATTTTTACTTCTATTATCATAATTCTCACCCCTGCTTACCTTGTTGTCTTTATTTTCATTTAATTTATTTGATTTTCTACTATTTTCTACCCCCATTTTACTCTCATAATTTTCGTCTACTTTATTCTTTCGTCTATCAAACTTCTCATTAATTAGTGCTACTATTTTCTCTTCCGTTTTATCGAAACGTGCATGCATTTCATCGATTCGTTTATCAAAATTAAAATTTTGTTTTTTTATTTCATTTTTTACCTCATTGAATTTCTCATCAAGTTTATCAAACTTTGTATTTTGTTCATTAAAAAGCAATTTCATCATTTTTATCATCTCATTGTCTTCAGCCTTTTTCATTGTGACTGGTGTTGAGTGAACCCCTTCACTCATGATTTGTGATTCCGTTACACTTATTTGGCTGTCATTTATACTGTCAGTGATGCTGACATTTTCATTATTGTTTGCCATTTTGAATAGAAAAAGGAAAATTCTGTTTCTTTTAAACTGTTGCTTTGTGTATATTTAACCTAACTACAACATAACCTAACAATCGTACTACACATTATTTACGTGTTATGCTATACCCTTTCGACACCCGCTCCGTCTCTGATTCTGGCTTATTTATATAAATATTTTATATAAAGTCACAGTTCGGGCTGCCATTGTTACTTAACTTTAATAATATATGTCCATGTTCTGGGCGGCATTGTAACTTAACTCTACCACTTTACTTTTATAACAATTATATTTTATTTTTGTACTTACCATATGCTTCACTCCACATCCGGTTTGAGCACGTGGCTCCATAACCAACATTAATTTTATCACTAGGGTCCAGGATTCTTTCTAAGCGAGATCAGAGACAGTGTGGGATCTCGAAATAATGACTCTAACAATGATTGTGGTGACATAAAACTTTTGATTAATGATTTTGAATTTGCATTATTCACCTATACAAAAATCAAAAATGGCGTCTTATACAACCAAAGACAGAATGGTGTCTATATATACTTCCGCCCATACAAATTACTCATTACTTTCAATTACTTTTTTCTTATATTTAATTTTATTACCAAAACCATTTTAAAATCGGCTGCAGCTCTTATAAAATTTATCTATTAAGTTTCCGATCATTGTATGACACAAACCAATGCCTCAAATTTTTGTTATGAATGCCGGCACATCCACGCATCCATGCTCTCATACACACACACGTTAACAAAGATACATTTTAATTTATCATAATTTTTTGAGCTCAGAAGAATATTAAAGTGTATTGATAATTTTCACTTCCCTGAAGGTGTAGGATTACAGTTGTCGTCAGGTGCTCCACATTGGCTGGCAGATGTTCGGCCGAACGTTCCTTGTTGCTTTTCACTTTTGTCACTGACGCTAATTTACATATTTGAACTGTTATTTACTGATTGATGTTTAAATTTTCACTTTGTTACATTTTGACTACATTTTATGTCTTCAAGACACTCTTGCTAGCAAAAATCTGCCGTCGAATATTTTGCGTGTTAACGCCCTGAGTATATGTTGCAGACTGAGAGGGAACAACTAGCGCCGTTTTCGCATGTGGAAGGGTTATCCCGTCATCGTTCTTTTGTTTAAAGCGGATGATGCCATTGTTCTGCATCAAAGTCGTTACGTTTTCTATATTATTCATGACTGTCAACATTGTTTGCAACTGGCTTTGTCCAAATATATGTGCTGAAAAGCACGTACGCCAATGACCTTGGAGTTGAGTTGTACTGACAAACTGCGTCGTGTGTAATTCAATGGGGAAAGTTAACCTAACCACTTTTAAATATATGAAAATACAATTAAATTATTCCTCTGTACCCATAAATCCTTAGACGGACTTATGTACCGTCACAACCAGTCAACATATAGCATAGTAAAATATAGCTAAATACAGATTAAGGGATGTTCAATTATGTAATTATTAAAAGTTATTTTTAACATGTTTCACTCACTACTGGTATTAAAAAACAATCATTCATTTAGAAAATTCTAAATTACACAATAACTGTAGAACTTTACGAACTTACATCAGATAATTTACATAATATTACAAACACAAGTTTACGGTAAACCTATCTATCAAGTGAAATTGGATAACATTTATACTCATATTGTTGTAAATTATAGTATAGAGTACTATAGAATATTGTAAAATTATGTACAGTAAACCCTCGATTTAACGGACTAATTGGTGTGAGGGTGTCCGTAAAATCGAAAGTCCGTTAAATCGCAAATTTTGTTTCTTGAGGATATATTTAAATCAAATAGGCCTATAACACTTGAAATTTTAATACGATTAATATCATGCAAATACTGTATTGTTCCGAATACAAGCCACACTTTTTCTCCTAAAAACATGGTCGCTAATTTGGCCTGCGGCTTGCATTTGCGCGCTAACAAAATTCGAAGTTATACCTGACTTCTGGTGGGACGAACGCTTTTGGTATCTATGAGTTGTTTACTGACTAAGCAACAGCAGTTTGCCTGGCTGTAGTTAACTCTGGCGTTATGATTTATAACTACAACCGAATGTTTTAACAGCAAACTGATGTAAGAATAGGAAGATAAAGTGTAAGTGCGTGCGTGCTCGCACCCTTCTGTAGGCAGCAAGACAAAGTATGAGTAGAGGGGGTGTGAGTAACATGTTTCTAAATAACGGGTAAACTGCCAGTGTGGTTTTCTATTGTAACAGCAACAGTATCGCTTATCTGTACTTTGTTTTCATTCGGCGTTTTTGTAGTGCGTTTGCGGTATGAGTGATATTGTGGAGACTTAAAGGAACGCAGTCAAATTAAATTAAACGTAACCCGTACGATGCGAATTATAAATTAATTGTGATACAAAATGTAGAAAAAACATGCAATCGCGAAGCCGCAAGGAAATTTGATATTGATGAATCCTGTATTTGACGATGGAGAAAACAGAAGGAACGACTTTTAAATGCAAATACTGTGCGACGAGCATTCGCGGGACCTCAAGTTGGGCGTTTTGTACTGTTTATCACATTCTTCATGGGCAGGTGTTCCTTGAACCTCTCTTCAAAACGTCTCCTGGTCTGGCTGATGTAAAACATGTCGCAGTTATCGCACACAATTTTGTAAACACCAGAGCGTGTCTCTACGCTTCTGTGTATCTTGAGGCGCAGTGCATTTTCAGTGTTATTTTTTGCCCTAAAGATAACTGCGATATTGTATTTCTTAAATTGGTTTTTTATAATGTTAGGCAACAAAGGTGTGTACTAAGAATTAAGATGTGACTATTAAGAATTACTACAGAAAGTGCCACCTGACAGCCAAAACACCTATGCCAAATTGATAAAAGCTCTGGAATTACGGTATGGTGATAAACATTTGCGAGATGTGTATTGCACCCAGTTGAGAGCAAGGCAACAGCATTCCGGGGAGAGCCTTCAAGAGTTTGAAGCAAGTATCGACAGACTAATTAGACTGGCCTATCCTGAAGCGCCAGAAGATTTTCGAATAAGGTTTGTGGTGCAGACATTTATTGATGGCATCAGAGATTATGAACTTCAGCAAGTGTTATGAATGGCAAGACACCGAAATAACTAAGAAGCTCTTGTTCACGCCCTAGAGTTTGAAGCTGCCAAGTCAGCGTCCCGCTACATTAATGGGTTTGTGCCATCACTTGCAGTCAGAAGATTCCTGTATCACATTGCGTTACGATGGGTGCAGAAAAACAATGTTGTCGGACAAACAATTCAAAAGTTCAAGAGAGTCGCAACGATTTGAAAAAGACAGAAGACCGAAATGTTACAACTGTGGAAAACTTGGTCATCTACAGATAGACTGTTGGGAGAAGAAGATACCGAAAGAAGAGAGTGATCACACCAATTGGAGAAGTAAAATCCCAGAACAGCACACGGTTTCCACGCTACATAAGACCAGTGGAAACTTGATTGTTAATGGATTTGCGGAAGGTAAACCAACATCATTTATAGTTGACATGGGCGCAACAGTGTCCATTGTGCGCCCTGACTTAGTCAGCAACCGCTACCCTCTAATTAGCTCTTGTACAATACAGACTGTGATTGGAAGCCCCATCAAGGTGCTAGGAAAGGTAGACGTACGTGTACGCCTGGGTCTTCTTGAGTTTAGCCACCAAATGCTCGTTGCAGACATTGTCGATGAAGTGATTCTTGGCACGGACATTATGAATGCCTACAGATTCATTGTGGACTTAAGAGAGCATGTCCTGAAGGTTGGCCAAGAGAAGATAAAGATTTGCATGGCTAAAATGACAGGGTCTACAAACCATTCAATTAAGCGAGTGGCATTAGTCAAAGAAAAAGTCAACAGGTCTGTGCAAGAGGAACCCTCCCTATTGCAAGCGGAAATGGAGGAAGAACTAGCAGAGGAAATACAAATAAGTGTAACGACAAAAGAAGTGATTGGAAAGCCAACTATGGGTGTCGAGGCAAAACTCTTGCTTGTTCCTGAGCTGATAGAAGCGCCCGAGGGCAAAGTGACTGAAGATGACGTTACGCAAGAGGTTGTTGATGAGAACCAAACAAACTTGGATCAGCCAGTGGTGTTTAGGTCATCAGTACATGACGTCATGGGAGTGATTCCAGCAAAACTAGTGGTTGAGCGGAAGACTCACATTCCTGGGAACATGATGTTCAGATCACACGAGACTGAATTCAAAGAACGGGAGAATTATGTTTTGCAAAGACATCCACTTAGATCACCTGGTCGAGTATTACTTCAGAGACGGTTCTTAATTCTGTAGTTACTTCATAATACTGACAGATATATATCGGTAGAGTACACACCTTTGTTGCCTAACATTATAAAAAACCAATTTAAGAAATACAATATCGCAGTTATCTTTAGGGAAAAAAATAACATTGAAAATGGACTGCGCCCCAAGATACACAGAAGCGTAGAGACATGCTCTGGCATTTACAAAATTGTGTGCGATTACTGCGACATGTTTTACATCAGCCAGACTGTGAGACGTTTTGAAGAGAGGTTCAAGGAACACTTGCGCATGAAGAATGTGATAAACAGTAAATCGACTTATGCACAACACCTGATTGATTGTGATCACAGTTACACTAACTTCTCTGTTAATCTTAAACCCATACACTTTTGTAAGAAGGGCCGATATATGGATGCATTAGAAGAGTACGAGATATATAAAGCGGCCAAGTCACAGAAAGAGTGCCTGTTGAACGATATGGTGTCGTTCAAATCCAACGCACTCTTCAATACTGTGATACAAAAACTGGCACAGACATGAGGAGTACGACCAACTTATCTCTGCTTTGGACTTTATATGGCCAGTGCACTTTTACTTTCTCGACGATGCGCATCGTCCCCTCTCGCGCAGTATGAGTGTTTCAATTCAGTGTTTTTTATGTTTTATGTGAGTGTTTTTATTAACTGACGAGCTCGACCCGAGTGAGCACCTGAAGATGGGACCTTGATCCTGAAACGCGTGATGCATAGCGACCAAAGTAAGTTGCATGAAGGAATATCAGGTATCTAACCTATTTTAAAATTAAAGATTGGAGCTTTGACATGAACTGTCCCTACTGCAGGCAAAGTGACTTCTCTATTAACTTATTTTCTGCGCATTTTTCTGTCTTTATCATTAGTACAGTCTGTTCACAAAGTTGTTTTGGTTGTAACTTCAGGCATTGCTCAACTTCATTTTTAATCTGGTCTTTTATATTTGTAATTGAGTGTTCTATTTTTCTTGACATAGCTTTTTCCACACTCGTGACTGATTTTTCTACTTCATCTATTTTATTAGACATCGATTCTTCAACACTCGAGACAGATTTTTTGACTTCAGCTATTTTTAATGTCATTGATTCTTGTACCTCTGATATTTTAGTAACTTGTTTATTAAGCTCACCTTGTAGGAGACTCAATTCTGCGGTACTATGTTCTTGCATCTTTTTCTGCTCCTGTATTAATGCTTTTATGTCTTCTGTTTCACGTTTACGTTCCTCTGCTTCCTGCTTATGTCATTCCTCTGTTCCTTCCCTTTCTTGTCTTCATTCTTCTTTTTGTCGTCTTTCTGCTTCTTCCGCCTCCTGTCTGCGTCTTTCCTCTGTCTCTCTTGCGCTTTCTCGTCTTGTCGTTTTTCTGCCTCTTCCGCCATCTGCCTGCGTTTCTCCGTCTGTAACTGCAGCGCCTGTAAATTTTCCATCATCTGAGTGGCATCCATTGTTTTCCGATTAATTACGAATTACACTCGTCTTGTACAAAATGTCCACTGTTTCCACTGTTAACCGTTCTATCCCAGTTCTGACACCACTGTTACGACGGTCTACTTGATCGTCGTAGGTACAGTGGAAAACAAAATAAGTACAAGACACCACTTAAGTCACTAATCACCAGCTTTAATTTTTACAGTTAAACAGATTGTAATTAACAACACAGTCTACTGCAACAAATCAAATAAAAATTGTTCACACGCAATAAAATGTCACTAATATTAAACATAATTGTGTTATAATTATACCGCCTGATTATAAAACGCAACACTTCACTAATAACCACTTGAACGCACACAGTAATATATCGCGACTATAACTCGAACCGCTCTGTAAATATATCGCCATTATACTGAAACTTAAGGCCACTGCCACCATGTATTTATACCTGCGGTCACAGACCAGAATGTTCCTAATTGTGTCTTAGCGCTCGTGTGAACTACGTAATTAACTGCGGCCTTGACACAGTCCGCGTGGCTGGCGCCTTCAAGAAACCTCTCAAAAATGCGTCGACAAACACGTATGCCACACGCGTTACATCGAGATTCTTCTGGCACTTTCGACAAACACGTAGATTGTTCTGTGATGTCGTATCAATATAGTAATTCTTAAAGACACATATTCGATTAGTTTAAAACTTAGTACAGTGGTCATCTGAGTTTTACATAATTTACACTTACGTGACAAAAAGAAGAGTTCTTGGATTTCGTTGTCCATGACGTGTCCGTTACTTAACTAAATATCACTATAATATTGACGACTCGGAACACAAAGTTTTTTATAAGTAAAAACGTAAAGTTTACCTTACAGCCTAAACCGGCTTTCACCTATAGAAGCTTTCTATGGAGTCGTCAATATTATAGTGATATTTAAAAAGAAGAGAATATGTTTGTGTTATACTTAAGTATTGATACTTGAGTTAACTCAAATAATTGTTCTGTTGTGTTTGACATTTCTTTTGTGTTCATACACAGGTCCTGATGATGACAATAAACATTGTTGGAACGTCGACACAAATAAGTTAAAATTTGTGTTATATTTTTGACTGATCCTCACAAATCCTTCACCAAAAATTTATTAACACAACAATTCTTCACTTCGATAAACACTCGATCCACGCTAACAAAAATCGTTCACGTAACTGAACTGACAGCCCAGCTGCTATGGCTTTATATAGGTCTTGCAGAGGTCCAGTACAGCTGTCCCTCCTTACTGCATGCCGGCTTAATGCATTAATGTGTATCTCAAGTGTTCTTGGAACACACTAGAACACCTACTTGAATGAGGCAACACCTGCCACACTTGATAGGAGGAGTGTAGAATGTTCTCAGCTGTTCTACATGGTTTGATACCATACTTGTAACAATATCTTAATGTTTTATAGCATGATAAAATATTGTGTTCAATGTAGAATACATAGAACACATATACCCCATGGCTCGACATCTCTAACACCAAGTTACTGACGCTTTAAAAAACACTAGCACCATACAAGTTTAAGTTGAGGTGGAGATTTTTTTTAAACACATGGGTCTGTAAATATAAACACCATAATTACACATATGCAGTGGTAAAATATCAACTTTTTTACGAATGAACACACTAATACATTGTTAAAGCATATATTTAAATATACAAATTTTAACCAGTTTTCAATATTGTATTAGAGCTTAAAAGCTTTAAAAGATTGGATATTCTTTTTCCTTCAAAGTCTTCACTGTTGTACAACATAATAAGTTCAGTTTTAAACTGCCAACAAAATATTTGCCATATATTTCCAAATGGCTTTGAAATGGACGTTCAGGAAAATCATTCTTATACTGCCCATATTTTCATTTGAAAACAAGTATAAAATTGGAGTTTTGAATAATCTTGAAACCGTGTATACAAGTTGTAATGGTACATTTAATTGGAATTTTCTTGGGTGTGAGTTGTCGGCGAACTGTGTATGTGACCTTGGCTTGGGAAGAGATTTGTGTATACTTCAGCATTAGTTTCACAAGGTCAACAAGTATTTCATGAGATAAAACAAAGCCACACTTGTTAGTAGCTGGATAAAATTGGTTTTTGTGTGCAGTAGTAGGGTGGAGTGAGTAATGCGTAGCAAGTGAGTCAGTCGCCTTGTATCCTTGGAACAGTACACACATTACGGAGTATAGTATTTTGGTGCCCGAGGGCAACAACCTGTAGGCCTACGCTAATGTATTATTCATAATTTGTGATTTATGGTCTCCAAGTCGCGTTATTGAAATAAAACTTATAGTTTACCTTATTTCTTTTCCATCTTGCGACTTCGTTATATGTCATACACGACATGTTTCGGGAAACATGTTCCCATCTTCAGGTTAAAAACTGTTTGTTCTCACATGAAGAACTTGTCAACGCAAATAAAAACTTATACTAACATCATTAAAAACACACTATATTAATAACGTACCGCGCGAAGAATCAGTGCGCACTGTTCGGGTTCATAATCGCAACTGTTGATGTCTCATTTGTCCGTAATCTGATAAACATGTTGTAACGCAGTATCGTACAAGCTGTTCGAGTTAAATGACAATATTTCTTCAGACATAATAAACGTTCAGAACTTGAAAATAACTCGGGTGTTTATAAAATTGTGTGCGATGATTGTGACATGTTTTACATTGGCCAGACAAGGAGAAAATTTAAAGATAGATTTAGTGAACACATACCGAAGGGCAGCATTAGATATACTACCTCCAACTTCGCGTCACATTTGATTAATAATAACCACGGATACACTAGTAGCGCCAAAAATTTGAAACCGTTACATATTTGCAACAAAGGGCGAATTATGAGCACTTTAGAGGAATTCGAAATCTACAAAGCATCAAGAACACAAAAAGACCTAGTGCTCAATGATCAATTGTCGTTTAACTCGAACAGCTTGTACGATACTGCCTTACAACATGTTTATCAGATTATGGACAAATGAGAAATCAACAGTTGCGATTATGAACCCGAACAGTGCGCACTGATTCTTCGTGCGGTACATTATTAATATAGTGTGATTTTAATGATGTTAGTGTAAGTTTTTATTTGCGTTGACAAGTTCTTCATGTGAGAACAAACAGTTTTTAACCTGAAGATGGGAACATGTTTCCCGAAACATGTCGTGTATGACATATAACGAAGTTGCAAGATGGAAAAGAAATAAGGTAAACTATAAGTTTTATTTCTAATGTATTAATTACATCAGTAAATGATAAGTCAATTTCAAGCTTCGTTCAGTATTGTACATGGGATAGATTAAGTTTTTCTTTCTGGACAGACTTTATAAGATAACAAAATGTGCATAGTTGAACAAAAGAACAGAGTATGTGCTAATTATGAAATACCGACCTTGTGATGTGCGCAAGACAACAAAGGAACCTTGTTGGCCACATAAACGGATAACTGCAAAAGTGGGGAAAATTTTGGCCAAATTAAATATTAAAAAATATATAAAAACACAAAAGATGAAATAAACAATATTCATGAGTATCAGAGGCCATATGCGATAGAACAAGAGAGTTATAAAGAGAAGGGGGTAAGAGAGTGTGTGAGAGAGCGAGAGAGTAAAAAGGGGGGATGAGAGATAGGACGTAAATAATACTAACAAAGTACTGATTTGCACTGATATTTTTTCTAGTAATAAGTTTAAACGAAATTCAGTAGAATTTTTCTAAAGACATTCATGCAGTAACCTTTTAAGAAGTTGGTGTACTATTTCATGTGTAATAATACAGAAAATCAGATTGTTTGCAGTTAGTTGTAAATTGGAATATTAGATATGTTGCAACTAAATCAAGTGTCCACAACACAATAATTGATCAGCAAATAACAATTCAAATATTATCAATAAGTGACTTTATTAGAATAACAATGAATATGTGTTAAGTTATTTCTACATCACCTCATCCTAACCTAACCTGTGCTCAATGAGTTCATCTCATGGACTTTGGAATTTCCTGATAAGGGAAGTTGATATTTTAAAATTGTTTACACAGGGAAAGTATTTTGTGTTTCCACATTCCACCTGTAAAAATGTGGTGGCGACCAGGGCTTTTGGGCTTTTTAGGAATCTTCTGAATTAAGATAAGTAAAGTAGTATCGGGCCTTTTTCTTCTTGTTTGTATAATTACAAAGTGATTGTCAATGTTATCAGGCACTTCACAATAAATAATATGCTCGCAGTTTACATTGCTCCCTTACTATAGACAGAGTCTGCTGAAAAATGTCTTCAAAGTCATAATGGAGAGATGCTGTACTGTGTCGAGTTTCTGCAATTTTCTTTAGGCAGTACAAAATGTCATTGACTTGACTCTGAAGAATATTACATAGTGTTTCTTCATGTGAAAATATTTTATCGAAAGTAATGAAGAAAAACACAATCTTGAAGTACTCTAACACTGACAAAAAATCCACTAATGGGAGCTATAATATCATAATATCGGACTCGATCTCTTCAATGTGCTCTAACATAGCACTGAATACGTCACACAATTGACTTCTGTTCCTGTATATGGTGTTTACAAGTCTAGAAGAACAATTTCACCACGTCGGGCACACATTGGGAAGTCATCGCTGCACAAACTCATCTGAAAATTTAGTGCATTTTGGAGATCTTGACAAAATGCTGCAATACCACTAAGTATGCTAAAAATATTTTGCACTCGGATATATGCCTCACACTTTGAGACATAACAAGGTTTAAAACATGAACATAGCAATGGACAAAGAGAGCTTGTGGATTAGTCTTTTAATTATGGTCTCTACTACAATTGAAATGCCCTGCCATTGTTGCTGCACCATATAGGTGCAGGTAGGTAGGTAGGTCTGAGTGACTAGTTTTTCACTGCATTCAAATTCAGTCAGTAATTGGCAAATGAGCTCTGCAATAGCTAGGGCAAGTCAATCACAACTTATGTCAGTGAATCCTAAAAATCTCTTTTTCATTTCTCCATTATATGCATAATGCAAAACTATAGAGAGCTGTGCTTTATTTGATACACCTGTGGTTTCAAGTACAAAGTGTACCTCCTTTGTTTCACTTTTTATAGCCACTATAAGATCCAATGTAATCACTTCAATGATATCATTTTGTATACGATTAGATGGTCCCCTAAATACAGTAGATGTTCCCATGTTCCACAAGAAGAGTATAATATTTGCCTGTGTACTTTAGAAGTTCTACATAATTCCCTTGATTAACTGACTTTTCCATTTCACCGTGTCCCCGAAATGCTAATTCTTGTTTACCTAGAAAACAAACAGTGTTAATTAGTCTCCTAAAAGAGTCTCTACTGCATTGAATCTTATGGTTGTGAGCTGATATCTCTGAGTTAAGTTGGTCATCTAATGCAGTTTCTATTCTACTCTGACCGTAAGCAGCAGTAAAAATGATGAACGAGGATGATTCACAGTAATTTCATGGCTGGAAATAGATTTAACTTGGTTTTCTAAATGTTTGAATCCAGCCCAGCCCCGGTTCCTGACCTTTCCAAACAACAAATAATACCAGCAAAATAGTGCATTTAGTTCAGCACTACCAGCCAATCACTCATACTTAATCATACTCACTAGGCCCAATTTGTTGTACGTAGTAGTCTGGAAATGCCTAATAAACTTTCCAGATTCTTGGGTTAAGTTTGAAAGATCCGGGGTCGGCCTACCAGTTTTTATAACTTCAGTGTTTTCGTTAAATGACCAGCAAGGAAAAGGTTTTGTCAAAAGGTCTTTTATTATTCAAACCAACAGTGTAGAAAATATTTAAATCAACACTGAAACTATTCTAAAATATATAACTATATCTTCAAATATAATGCGTATCGTTTAAATAGAATGTAAATAAAATGTAAGATGCACTATTTAAAAAGGTATAATTATAACTTCAAATGTTAAGAACGGAAAATGGATGTGATTTAAATGTGGTACTAAATAAAAAGTAACATGCACAGCAATATCATCAAACTCAACACCATGCAGTCCAACTCAACTGAAGTTAGCATCAGTTAGCAACCACTACAGTCGTGGTTTTCTATCTTGCTCTACATGCGCATGAATCTCTCTACACCAGGCTACCTCAAGCTGCGATGAACCTGCTTCACCTACCCTGCGAGTGAAGTCAGTTTACTTAAAAAATTTTAAAGTGGTTACGTTAGAGAATTCCAGTGAATTTTTATTTTGTTTACTTAAAATTATATTCAATTAACTAATAAAATTTACTTTAAATAATTGCAGATATAGTGTGTCGCCAATCAGTACTGAAGCAGTGATTCACTTGCTTCCCTTGACTGCACGCCACTGGAGTTCTTCCTTAACTGTAATTTTAATAGGATACCAAACATGTTCATTCTTGTATGATTTCTAAACATCTGATGTCACATTATCTACTGCAATTCTTTATAAAACTGTACCTCAGTATGGTACTAATTTTTAGCATTCTGTATTTGAAGTGTTGCAGTTTCCTTTATCTTGTAATGAGAACACTAGATGAGAAAATTATGACTATATTGTCATTTGTTTAAGAAGCTATATACAGATTCTGAAAGCTTGCATGTTTAGTCAGTATTATGTGTTTATAATCAGATTAAACATATCTTATAAGTAGAATATTAGAATCTTTTACTGTTTGCTCAGTCCTACTGCTCTTTTAAATCCTTATTTATAAATATTTATTTATAATTATGGTTACAGAACTAAAAACCAGCATTGCCCCCTTATTCTTTCATTTACAACTTAGTACATTCAAAAAGTCCTAAAATTAAACAAATATATGTCAATATAATTATTTCACTACGACTTGGAACACAAAACTTTTTATGGGTAAAAACGTAAAAGCTTTACCTTACAACCTGAACCATTTTTCACTTTTAAAAAGCTTCTTCAGAGGTTGCCGCTGGTAAGTACAGTCCGTCTTGTTGTTGGCGACGAAATCGATTTTCGAAAGATCGATGTTGTGTGTGTGAGGTGTGATATGTTCGAATAATGCATGTGATTTAAATTGCGTCTGTTCATTTAGGATGTTGTTTTTATTTGTTTTCGTGTGTTTGTTTATTTCCAATTGTTCTAGAGTGTCTAGTTTTCGGCCTTTTGTGTGTACGTGTAGAATATTCATGTTATTGTCGATGTTTTTGTATGTGTGGTTTGCTTCAATGAGGTGGTTTGCAAAGGTGGATTCTGTAGTTGAGTGGAGTGCCTTTGTGTGTTCAGTGTATCTTTGTTTGAAGCTACGTCCTGTCTGGCCTATGTAGAATTTGTTGCAATCTGAGCAATTTAGTTTGTAAACACTAGGAAGATCGAATGTGTTTTGTGCTTTGTGTGTGTGTTTTGATAGTGTGTGTTCTGTTTTGTTAGTAGTTTTGTAAGCGATTTTGTATCCTGCTTTTTTGTATTAATCAAAATCAAGCTTTTTTAAAGTGAAAACTGGTTCAGGTTGTAAGGTAAAGCTTTTACGTTTTTACCCATAAAATGTTTTGTGTTCAGAGTCGTAGTGAAATAATTATATTTAGTTAAGAAACGGACACGTCATGGACAACGAATTCCAAGAACAAATATGTGTGTAAAAAAATGGAAACTTGTGTATTTTATATACAAGGAAATAAATGTCAAAAAATTTTAAAGAAAGACTTAACATCATTATGTAATGCTAATTCAAACAAAAAACAGTGATATTTCTGAGGATTGTTTTTATTTTAAACAAATAACTGCAGTAATTAGACTGTAATATTGCACTTGACTCCTATTTACTATTTATTCTTAAGACATTACTTGTTTGAATTGATAGGCAGTTGATGAAGTCTCTGCCTACAGTTGACAGACTATACTAGAATGATTTGTCAATTCCCATATTAATTAGACAGAAATTAATTGCATGTTTAATGTATTCATTGGGACAGACCATGTCCGGCTGCAGAAGGGGAAGTAACAAATTTGTTTCTGATAGACATGACAATGTGCACTCATTCACCTTCACAGAATATTCATAGGCAAGTTAACATTATGTACTAACTTGAGCTCTAAGTTTTGTATGCTCAGGTACAATTTAATTTTCATTATGCAGGTATGTAATGTTCTGTGCATTATTTTTGTACAGGCAACAATGATGTGCTGTAAAGAACTATTAAAACGGCTTGAACCTGTCAGAAAAAAGATGGATGAAGGATACACATGGCAGGAACTTATCAGGAAAGCCAATGAAGAAAATATAAATTTAAATGCCAGTTATATGTAAGTGGTATTGTATATATTAAAGAGTGTTGAATATTAATGTGATTTGTGATGCAAGTATTTACTTCAGAAGTAAATATTAATAATATTTCAACTAACAAACCGTACCCTCTGCTAATAACTTGCACATTAGCTATTCTAAATTACAATATGTAGTGTAAGTTTGATCTTTTTTTGTGGATCCACATTAAAATCAATTATTACAGTGGGCTGTAATGTATGGGTTATTGTTTAAAAAGATCTAAGAGCGTAATTAAACTCCCCAAATCATATGAGTCTTTAAAAACTTTTTTGATATAGCACACCAGTGTATTGTATACTTACTACTCCTTTAGTGACACTGCCTAGTGTGACAATTCCTAACCATTACTGTGACAATTAACAGTTCTTACATTTGCGATCTACATGTGTTTAATTAAAGTTGTTTTTGGTGCTTGCAACTGATTTTTTGTGAAAAAAACTTTGTGAAAACATTTAAGGAGCAGCATGTTCATACAAAATTTTGTTGTAAACTGAGAGTTATATATAAGATGTACTGTACACAGTGTTATTGCTGACATCAAGTAAAAGTTCAACTGAAGACAACTGATCTGGATGTCACCCAGTGAAGATCGAGTGGAGATTGTGGCGTAGAAAATCTTGGTTCACTGTCTGTGAAGTATCAGAAGAGATAGTTATTAGAAGCTTGTGTTCATGATTTTGGTAAAAATTCAATGTTTTGGGTTGCCATAAAATTTATGCCATGCTGTTAACAAATGAGTAAGAAAGGAATCACAATGAAATCAGGCAAGGTATTTCGGATTCATCAAATAACCATGCCAGATTTATGAAGAATATTATAACAGATGATGAACAAGGCATGGGTATACATGGCTATAGTGTCAAAAGAAGTGCACAGTAATTGTATTAGGTAGGCAATTTCTGGCAAGAAGCCAGCACCTTATAAAATCATGTAAATGTGATAGAGTATTGTAGTGTCTTCTTTTACTGAATGAGTGTCATTCATCAACAATGAAATAGTCAGTGAAAAATTTTATATGATAGTAGTGCAGTATTTAAGATAGGCAGCGAGAAACAAGGAGCCAGAAGCATGAGCTAACAAGGTGTTGGGCAGTTGTGGGGTTGTGACTGTGACGATTTACAATTCCAGTCTCTCACAGGACTTGTTACCTCTGTCCACAAAACTGAGGAAGGTCATTGTGGGGTTGGTTGAAATGTCTGGTTATTTATTTTTGTTGTTAATTTGTCAATTTACTAAAAATGAACTTTATCTTGTGAAAAACTTACTTTTTTCGTCGGACGCGTTTCGGCTTAGTATTCGCCTTCTTCAGCTTTTAGTCAGACTGCCATCATTTCGTAACGGTTTTTGTGTGGAAGGTGTAGTGGGGGTGGTGTGTGGAGGAAGGGGATTGGCGCAGGGATTCAACTTGATGTTTGTTTTTTGTAAAATTGTGTCAAAAAGTGTATGTGATTTATATTGTAATTGATCGTTGAGTATGTTGTTTGGTTGTGTTGTGTGGTGTTTATATATTTCATATTGTTCAGTTGTGTTAAGTTTTCGGCCTTTAGGTAAGTAATGTAAAATTTCGAGATTGGTGTCTATGTTGGTGTAACTATGGTTTTCTGTGTGTATGTGTGTGGCAAATGCGGAGTGTATATTGTTGTTGGTTAGAGCTTTTAAATGTTCAGAATAACGGGATGAAAAAGATCTTCCTGTCTGGCCGATGTAGAAACTATTGCAGTCATTACATTTTAATTTGTAAACACCTGTTTTGTTATATTTGTCTATGTCTGTGTTTGTATTATTGTACAATAATCCCGTTATTCTGAACATCCCGTTATTCTGAACATTTAAAAGCTCTAACCAACAACAATATACACTCCGCATTTGCCACACACATACACACAGAAAACCATAGTTACACCAACATAGACACCAATCTCGAAATTTTACATTACTTACCTAAAGGCCGAAAACTTAACACAACTGAACAATATGAAATATATAAACACCACACAACACAACCAAACAACATACTCAACGATCAATTACAATATAAATCACATA
Organism: Magicicada septendecula; assembly: GCA_034769895.1. NCBI lineage: Eukaryota > Metazoa > Arthropoda > Insecta > Hemiptera > Cicadidae > Magicicada > Magicicada septendecula. Next base: position 258,137,008 of record CM068368.1, on the reverse strand, counting down.
CACTTTTTGACACAATTTTACAAAAAACAAACATCAAGTTGAATCCCTGCGCCAATCCCCTTCCTCCACACACCACCCCCACTACACCTTCCACACAAAAACCGTTACGAAATGATGGCAGTCTGACTAAAAGCTGAAGAAGGCGGATACTAAGCCGAAACGCGTCCGACGAAAAAAGTAAGTTTTTCACAAGATAAAGTTCATTTTTAGTAAAGTGATAGTGCTGTGAAAGAAGAGATGAACAATCAAGACAACTATAATTTGTCAAGTTTTATGGGTAGTTTATTGGGTGTTATCATGAGCCACCTTGACAATAACAACCATTGTTTGAATGATTATGGAACATGGCCTAAAAGCCTACCATATGTTTATAATCAGATTCTGACCATGAAAGTCTGCTTTCTTTACTGAAGGTATAGATTGTGTGCTACAATAATGGTCCCACACATCATCTGTCCTTGTTTGTAAATGAAAAACTATTATTTCTCTGTCCTCTCATATTCACTCAACATGATGCTTGCAGACTTCTTTTTATTTCAAATTTGCAGTCTACTCAAAAAATAGACTCCTTTATTCAGTGAACAGAACAAATTAAAAAAAAAAATAACTATACCACTTGCATAGTATTCCAAAAATAACCATCAGGACTTTTTTTCAGAAAGGGAAAACATCAGGAGTTAACAGTTGAGAGGAATGTTTTGAACAGACCTTCAAGTTACTTACTTCGTTGATTAGTTTTTTTGGACAGACCTTTTACAGTCATTATATAATTATAAATGAGTTAAATAAAAAAATGCTAAAATAACAGTGTGATATTTAAGTGTAATATTGTGAAGCTAAGATGAGTATAATTTTGTAAGTGTAGTTAAGTTTGTACAGTGTAGCTGCCTTTCATTTGTATGTCTTCTTTCTGATCTGGACTGTGTAACAGGTCGTACATTTCAGATAAAAGTTGACTAATCTGATAGTGAATCCTCATAATATCAAGATATGGTAATGCTGTATGTGCGATGAGTTAAACAAACAAGTTGCACAGTCCAAATCAGATGGAAGAAATGTCAAATTTGTAGCGGTCACAGGACTGTACGTAATATTTAAGACTAGGTTAATGAAGCTAGAGGAAGCAAAAAGTATGCTGGAGCTTAGCAGAGTGACAGGATTTGCAGTCAACCCATTTTAACATAATAACAAGCTTTATTAGATTTTACGTTGGTGACACAATGTTCCAGTTTCATATCGTTCTTTACATATAGTCATTAATTTATAGTATTTAGAAAATAGACATAAAGATATACATATATATTCCCAGACTAGCATACCCCATGAGGGAGAACAAGGCGAACATTAATCCAGTAGAAATGACGGACCATACCACAGTTAACCCAACCACTTAATTAAAAAAAACTAATAACCTTTCAAGAATGATTATAATAAAAATAATGTTAATAAAGATAATCTGACTCCACATATGCGTAGTTCAAGCAGAGCAACCATGCTTTAGTAGAACAGTTTTAAAAAATCCTCATGGTGTATGTTAGACAAGTTACAATGGAACCAGTTACATTTTTTACAAACTTGATTTCTTATGACCTTGAGGTATTTTCAGTTCTTAATGAGTTTGTTACACGGATTGAGTTGACAGATATTTAATGTAGAAAACAAGGGTAGCCAGTCTATGGAGTTGATGTAGTTAGAAGAGGCATAAATGAAATGCTCCCACCTGTATGTAGCAACTCAAGTTGAAACAGGATGAACTGTGGACAAGCAGAGGTTCCAAAAATTGTCTATGGACTATGGTGAATGCTTCTGGAAGTCGTTTTTGGTCTTTCTTGATCTTTCGGTGTATTTTGGTTCTTCCACATTTCTTGGTCTGACGGCTTCGGGGAATGCCTTAATGTAGAACCGCTCTGCTGGTGGTCACAGATGTTCCCCTAATGTGTTGCACCTTGAATTTAAAGGATGAAATTTTTACCACCCATCTTCCAATTTTACCCAGTTGTCGGGGATGAGCAAGAAGCCAAGAGAGGGCCTGATTATCAGTCTCAAGCAGGAACTCAGCATGTTCCAGGAAACGCCTGAACTTATCTAGAGTATATACCACAGCCAAACACTCTAGCTCATAAACAGAGGACTTCTTTTCTTGTTGGGTCAAGGTCAGCGATACAAATGTCACTGGGTGCCTAGCACCGTCAGCAACCTGGGAAAGAACAGCCCCGAGCGCAACAAAACTTCAAACTCTAGATCATCTTTAAATAATAGTCTACATTCACTGAGCTCATCTTCTCAGCCGCCAGAATTACATAATTAAATGGGCACACATAAACAACTCACAAGAAAACACACAATACACAAAAGGAAAAACTTGTCTCACTACAAGTGACGTTCAGGGTCCCCTAGCGAAGCAAGAAAAAGCAGAGCAAGCTCCCCGAATTCACCAAACAAAGAAAACACCCAACAACAATGATACGCAAGAATTACTATAAATATACAACCCACAATACACTATGTACATTCAATCAAACAACATGATATACCCTAAAGCAGGGTATATCACCTCTAAATATGTAAATGTGTGTGACCCTTCAAAATTACTTAATGTTACTTCCAGTTGTACAATTTAATAATAATAATTAATAACATAATCAATGATAGTAATAATAATCATGATGATGATGATTAAATAGCACACATTCTCATAGAAAATCAAAAATAATTATTGTGTCACAAACACCAATTAAATTCAATTCAAAAGCTCATTTCCTTTTACAGTATTATTTAAATATCAAAATTTATTATACACAAAACGCTCAAATCCCAATACCTTCATTTTAGACCCAAGAAGACATTTTTTTTAAACATACAGTGAAACTTCGATTAACCGTCACTCTTTTAACCGTCAGTTTCTGTTAACCGTCACTCTGTTAACTGTCAGTCCATACTGTATGTACAGTAACCAGATTGCCGCGAAAAATCATCCTCGCTTTACTGCTGAGCGGCGCACTATTTTTCTATTGATGAGTCACGTTCTTGGCCCGCCGTCTAGCTATCGCACACGTGGTCAGTTTCAGTTGTGGCTGAGAAGCTGTTGTGCTCGGTGCTGTACGTTATTTGTTGCGTAGTTGCTTAATTGTTTCGGCATACAATAGTGACATTCACACCAGTAAGTTTTGTTGTTAAGGTTTCTTTTATTTTTTGTTTTTGTGCAACAGCTAACAAATGGCTGAAAAGCGTAAACAGATATTTAATGTAGAAAACAAGGGTAGCCAGTCTATGGAGTTGATGTAGTTAGAAGAGGCATAAATGAAATGCTCCCACCTGTATGTAGCGATGAACTCAAGTTGAAACAGGATGAACTGTGGACAAGCAGAGGTTCCAAAAAGGGTGCTCCAAATCCTGTAGGTGTTCTATGATCAAAAGGTATCCTGTTCTGTTGTCAGTTCTTATGTATACTCGTACCCACAGTAGTATCAATTTAATAAAAAAAAAAATACAGGAGGCCATAGTCTATGGATTATGGTGAATGCTTCTGTAAGTAGTTCCTGGTCTTTGTTGATCTTTCGGTGTATTTTGGTTCTTCCGCATTTCTTGGTCTGACAGCTTCAGGGAACACCTTAATGTAGAACCGCTCTGCTGGTGGTCACAGATGTTCGCATGACCACCGATCTTCCCCTTTTTCCTGGCTAAGGCAGGGACCCTGAATGTCTTGAGGTAACCACAAACGCATGAAAAGAATACCGACACACATAACCTAGGCCGTCAGACCAAAGGGAATGTCCAGTTTGAAGGCTTGCTGAGAAATGAGATGGAAACAATAGTGTGTAGGTCATACCTGCGTGCATAAAACAAACCTGTCCCAGTTTGTCAAAAAAAAAAATAATGCCTTTGGCTAACCTAACTAAACAGCCACTCTGAAATCCCAAAACACAGCAAACAGCTGACCACAGCGACCAGTCACTAAATCGCGTCGCCGTAGCTTCGACAATGGCACTGGCAGGCACTGCTGCCAACCATGTTGGTAGCCCTGAACCACTCTATATGCGCCAGGAAAATTGTAGCATGACAGATAATCCACATTGTTCTGAATGAAAAAATGATCATAAATAAATTAAAAATAAAATTAAATCTAAGGAAACTACATTAAAAATAAATTAAGGACCACAGTAAAGTGCAATCATAGTCTGAAGAAAGAATATCAATTAAAACCAAATATGCAATATATGATAAGTTATAAAAAATAATACAAAAAGCTAAGATAAAGTAAGGAAATACCCAGGTAGGATAGGAGTAAGTAAGCAAATACTCAGAAGAAACCGAAATCCATAATAAAAGGACTGCTATTGGAAGAAACCAAGAAACAAAATTATAAAACCCCAAAAGAGATTAAAGGTCCCTAAAAAAGTATAACACCCTAAAATAAAAACTAATGTAAAGTACATATAAGGAAAAGTGTCTAGAAGTATAATTAAAAAAGTACCAGTGCAAGTTATTGTATTATGTTAAATAGACTTCATGTGTCAGTGTTTAAATTCTTAAACTAAGTACATTTGTGCCTTTACACAACTTTAAAGTTTCTTGTATTGAATTCAGATGTAATATTTTGTAGAATATTATTATGAAAATAGACTAAAAATGTTTCTAAGTAAGTGCCACTCTTTATCTCACAACATTCATTAAAATGACAAAAGATAAACTAAGAGCAGGCAATAAATAAGTGAAGTGACCAAGGGTACATCCATAAAATAAAACAAAAACAGCCAAGACTGCACAAAAATTAGTTTTAAGAAATAATTTAAATAATGAAAGGACAGGTGTGTTTTGTTTATATTAAGTTCAATGAACTCAAGGCTGAAATGTCTGAGTTGAGTATAATTCTTTTGTTATAAAATATTTGTTATGTGTTAATAGTATTAATCAATGCTAAAAGTTAATGTAGTTAAGTAAGGGAATTTTAATTAAGATTGTATAAGAATAGAATGCCAGAAGGGGTATAAGCAAGCTGTAATAGTCATAAAACATTGTATGTGAACAAAAGTAAAATCTAGGCAAAATGGTAAATCTCAACAACCTTATAATTGATAAATAAGTTAAGTAAATTAAGTAAATTGATGAAATTTATATAATGTAAATCAATCACGGTGTATTCTAACTGTACCAATACTTTATAAAGATATTGAAGAAATGTATAAAAGATTATTAGAAAAAATGCAAGTGTAATAACACTGGAACCTAAGGGGAAGATTTAAATTAAAGATAATGTTTAAATTAGTTAACCAAATAATAATATTACAAGGAATTAAGGACAAATAAACATTTATTTCAATCAGGGATCTTGTTCAATAATAATTATAACATAGTAAAGATTGTAAACCATTTAATGTGACAGGAAGTAAAATTTAAGGCCTACATTTAAAAATACTGTAAATAGGGCATTTTGAGATAGAAAACATTGTAAAAGTATCATATTTGGTATTAAATCACGCAGAATTAACTAAAGAAAGAGATTATGTGTTAGGTATTTAATAAAATTAAATAATAGTAAAAATGTATTCAGTCATATAATGTAAAAGTCAATTATGTAAGCGGAAATGCCAGAGATTTAAAACAATGTCATTTTAATATTAGTTTGGCCAGGACGTTTCGGATGAAAAAGAAAGTAAAACAGTTGATTGTTATATGTTGGGTGGAACACATCAGAACAAGCTCTGGCAATTAATTCACATATAACGAGAGCAGAAAAAGATGGTTGACAGAAACCAAACCTATCAAATTTAAACTCGCGAATTTTGAAAAAACTTTAGTGAACACTAAATTCAGTGACATAAACCAGCTTAACTGTTAATGAAAACCACTACTGAACAATAAAAAGTGCAATAACGATTTTAAAACATTAAACGCTAAATCCGAGTTTATCGAGACAAAATTTGCCATTATGAACCTTATGGACTAAAGTGAAATAAGAACTTTATTCAACACTGATTATCGAGACGAATAACTGACCACTGATCCAGGAGAACTACACTATCACCAGAGGAATTAATCACTACTGCTGGGACGAGGAAAACTTGGAGCAGAACATTTATTTGAAGAGGGTTCCGTTGTGCAGAAGCCGACTACATATGCAGAACGAAGGCGGCCATTTTGACTTCCCATAATTCTCTGTAGCCACGGCCAGACTTCGACATTCGCGTGGGTTCGCATAAACTTTTATAATCATTCATTTTTATATATTATATAAAATTTTTATTTATTATATAATTTTGTTGATTAATTAATCAATTCAAAATCGATTATTTTATATTCTATCAATAAAAATCATTAAATGTTATAATTGTTGCTTCTGTTTATTTGAAATAATATAAATAGAAGAATCTTAATTAATATTTGATACATAGACTACAAGAAAAGCAGAAATTAACAACTTTAAAGGAGGACACACTTAGTATAACGAAGGATCGCTAATCGATTGTTACAGGAGACAATCTATTTAACGCAGAAACATAATTCTGGTTATACTCAGTGATAAATTGATAAGAACAATAATTAAAAGAAATAAAAATACATCCATATACTTAAAATAATTAATTAAAAATTTATTAACAAATAAAAAAGACAAAAAATAATATTTTTTAAAAATAAACAAAATTTTTATTTTGTTACAAAATTGGCTTTTCCAACGTGGAGCTTTATTTTAAACATTCATCATAAATTTATTTTGTTACAAAATTGTCGTCCAACTGAAGGGGCTTTAGTTAGTGATTGATAGGCCATATAAAATAAGAAGAATTTGCCCAATTCCTAATATTAGCTTGGCAGCTGTTATAAGGTCAGAAGAGTAAGAAAAATGCCGAAACGAGCACTGTCCAAGAAAAGGGCGGCCGAAGCTGAAAAAGAGATCGAAGAGATCGATATGGACGATAAAGAGGCAACTCCGGTTGAAGATATTGAAGGAAGATTACCTCCTGCGGAACCTAATCAACATGCAAACAGGGAAATCAATGCACAGGAGAAAGAGTCCGAGAAATCCAAAACAACAGAAGATACAAGTTGGATGAGATAATGGAAATGTTCCTACAAATGAGCCAGAAAATGGATTCCACAAAAGAAGAATTGAGTAAGAAGATGGAAGAAAATAGCAAGAAAATGGATGAAAACAACCAATCAACAAAGGAAGAATTCAAATCAACAAAGGAAGAATTCAAATCAACCAAGGAAGAATTGGGTAATAAAATTGAATATACAAATAAGAGAATTGAAGAAAACAGTAAGAAGATGGAAGAGAAGATGGAGGAAAACAGTAAGAAGATGGAAAGTGACAACCAACAGTTGAAGGAAGAGTTGAGGGAGAATAGCAAGAAGATGGAAGAAAAAATGGAGGAAATAATAAGAAGATGGAAGAAAAGATGGGGGAGAAGTTGGAAGAATTGAAAGAGGATAACTAACTATTAAGAGATGAATTAAGGGAGGTTAACCAGGAAAATATGGACAATTTAGATGAAAGGATAGAGTTGTTAAAAGAAAATTTGAGCAAGGAAATCAACGATAATAAGGAATCCACAAATAAGAAATTAGAAGAAGAAACCATAGTAATAAAACAACAAATCATGGAAGTTGACAAAAGATGTACCCAGACTGAGCGAGAAGTACAGGGTTTTAAGGAAGAAGTAACCACCAAAATAACTACTATTGAAACAAACATTAGAAACAAATTGGAAGAAAACCGAAGAGAAACACAGGAAGAATTAGGGAAGGTACGGAACCAAGTTACGGAAACCTGGGATGGTATAGAAGTTGCTATAACAAGTATAACCGGTCAAGTACGGCAGAGCCAAGAAGAGATGGAAGTAATTCGAAATAGACCCACTAACATTACGGGTATCCCAATGAATGAAAATTGAGAATGGTTGAATTTTCGCCAATACAAAAGGAAACCTGTGGAGTTCTTGGCCCGGATTGAGGAATACTTTGCCAAACATCGGGGAAATAGATGGAGTAACAACCGGGAGATATTGGACGAGTCTTTCAGAGAGATGACGGACAATTGGTGGATGGCGAATAGGAGTGAAATCGCGGACTACCAACAATTCAAGAACATGTTTAAAGCAAAGTACTGGTCGGAGACAACACAGAACTTAATACATGACAACATCTGTCATGGAAGATACAATGCCCAAATAGGTAATACTATGACTGCCTATTTCTTAGGAAAAGTGTGTCTTGCAAAACATTTAGAACCGGCAATACCCGAGGAATGCCTGGTAAATAAATTGTCATACCACTACGATTAAGACATCATAAGAGCGAGAAGGGGTAGCCAAATAAAGACGGTGCAAGCTATGACCGAATTATTAGAAAACTACGAAAACGAAGACTACGATCGACAAAGTAGAAGGAGGAATGATCGGCCTGACATAAGAAATTATCAGTACCCCAATAACAATAATAACCATAATGGTAATAACTACCACTGGAACTGTAACAATTCGAATTATTATAATAGTAATAATCACACTAATAATAATAATAATAATTTCTATTTCTTTTATGAATTTGCTAACTGCTATAATTTTTATTGTTCGACTAAGCTTTTCATAAAAGAAATAGTAAGGATGGCTGCTAATTTAAACAATATGAAGAATAATAATTTCCCTAATAACCAGAATCCTAACAGGAATAACAACAGCTACCCAAGTAATCGAAATAATTATTATCAGAACCACAATAATTATAATAGTCAGAGAAACCCCCACCAAGGTAATACCGAACATTATAACAATAATAATAGAAATTACCAGCCAAATAACAACAATAATAACAATAGGATTTCTAGACCAAGAGTGAATTTCATAAGGGCCGAAGATAATGGTCAAAGAAGATATACACATCAGCGACGGAATAGTTTCCACGATTATGATAATCGGCGGAGAAACGGAGAACGTGAAGGTCAGAGATACAATCAACCTAGACGAAGTACCAGTTTAGATGATCCCGACTGGCAACCAAACCAAGAACAAACATTTGACCATCGTACTGAGCGGCAGGAACCGACTCAAAGTTTCCAGACCGACACCTCGGTCGGCCCTAATAATAATAACCATGACAATGATAATTTAAACGGGAGGAGGCAGTGATGAATTATAACGACCCTTCACTGCTGCTATCTCCTGGGTATGAACAAGAGTTGCAAGGTGCAACTGACCCTAATAATATTACCATCGTCAGTAGTAACTATTTGAAGAGTATAAGAAATGAATTATTGGAGGAGAACGACACTAGCCTCAATAGTCAAAATAATGAGATCATATACATAAACGCGGAAGTAGAAGGGATTTCCACCCAAATAATGATTGATACCGGTGCGAACGTATCTATAATTAATACAATTGAATTGGAAAGAATCCAAAGGGAATGTGGTCGAACGTTGCCGATATTACCTGTAATTAATATTATATTAGTAGGGGCCACTGGTCGCCAAAACAAAACTATTAGAAAACAAGTTTCCGTAAATGTTATTAGCAAGGGTGTAGCTATAAATATGGTATTTTTAATTGCAACAGGATTGCCATTTAATATATTGGTAGGGTGCGATGTATTAAGGAGGAACTCAGCTATCATTGATTTGAGCAAAGAAAAGGTATCACTGTTTTCAGAAGGGATAACATGGACAGCGGATTTAGTAGGTAGCGAGACAATACTTCCCAGCAGTATCCACCAACAACTTCGGAAAATAAACTATATAGAAAACAACTCCCTAATTAACCAAATAGTATACAATAACACGGAAGAGGATTTATGGTCACAGAAGATACAGGAAATAAGGGACTTCCGGTGCGGAATCACAAAGGAAAACTTACCCATACACCAAGCAAACAGGTTAATAAAGATATATGAGAAGTATCGATCAGTATTTTCAGATGAACTCGGTAAGATAAAAAACTATCAATGCAAACTTAAATTTAGGGAAACAGTGGAGTTTAACCGAAAGTCATATCCCATCGCGCATTCACTGAAGGAGGCCGTAAGAGCGGAAATTAATAAAATGATCAGCAGTGACATCATAGAGAGTAGTCAATCTCCATTCACCAGTCCAATCGTACCTATTCCAAAGAAAAACGGCCAAGTCCGGCTTTGTTTGGATGCGCGCGAAATAAACAAGTGATAATAAATGACAGAACATCGCCCGGTGAAATAGAAGAAATCTTAAAAAGGTTCCACCGCACCAAGTTCATTAGTACATGGGACACTGTGTGCGGTTACTGGCAAGTGGAGTTGCACCCACAGAGTCGTCAGTATGTGGCGTTCATATTTTAAGGGCGCAATTACCAATTCAAGAGATTGCCCTTCGGACTTGTGAATTCAGTAGCCATCTTTGTGGCCTGCATGGACCAGATACTTGGGCAGGAAGCACTCCAATTTACCACTGTGTACATAGACGATCTACTTATTACCTCGGAAACCTGGGAGGAACACTGCTACAGAGTGGAACACGTACTCGAGAAATTAGCCATAAACAATATAACTCTTAAATTAGAAAAATCAAAGTTCATTGCGAGAGAAGTCCAATTCTTCGGATTTAATTTGGATGACCAAGGAATCTCACTGTCATTAGAAAAGGTGGAAGCAATACAGAAATTCCCTAAACCAAAGAATAGAAAACAATTACAGTCTTTTCTAGGACTCTGTAATTATTACAGAAAATATCAACATCAATATTCAGAGCTAACAGCCAAATTTCAACATCAATTATCCTCCAAAAACAAATGGATCTGGGGTCAAGAGCAGGACGTTACCTTCCAACTCATTAAAGACAAGTTCTTAAAAATCATAATACTTCACCACCCAAATTTTAACCAACCTTTCTTCTTAAACTGTGATGCCAGCAACATCAGTCTAGGAACGACACTGTATCAAGAAGATGAGAAGGGTCACCATCTAGTGATTAGCTTCGCTAGTCGGACATTGAATCAATGCGAAAGGAACTACAATGTAACCGAGAAAGAATTACTTAGTGTAGTATTCGCGTGTGGTAAATTCCGTACCTATATTTTAGGTTATCCAGTTACTGTCCGGACTGACCATAAATCTCATTTTTAAGAAGATGTAAATTGAGTCATGGTATAACGTCTCCTCCTGTTAAGACATTATAACACAGGGAACCAGTTTAATTGGCCTCTGTCAATTAAACCGGCTGCCATTGTTAGTACTAATTACTTACCAACAAATTGGGAACCTGTAAATATCAGGAGTTTGACTAAGGTTACGCAAATTTACTCACTCTCTTCTGTTTAGCAAAAACATCTCTTTATTACAGCTTCAAAAATAAAGATTCCAAAATAATACCTTTAATGATTCTTATGGTTATTAAATGAAAGATTTTGATATTCTGCATTTTATGCTCTTATTCTCTTTTAACTGTTACTATGATGAGCTCAAAACAATACAACTGTATATTACATAGAATACCACGGATCTGGGTTCTAATTATTTTTATAATTTAAAAGTACATTGACATTATGCAAACTATTTGAAGAATAGTTTGATTCAATTTTAAATTAATTATATCTGTATCCATCTTCAGATTACTCTTATCTTGTTACAGAAAGTATACATATTATTAAGTTATGATTTACATGATTTGTATGAGTCTTTACAAAATAAACTGTTTTTTACTCTGGGTTCTTAGAAAACAATATAACCACGGAAGTTATGCTTCCATGTCACCTGGGTATGATGTTGGTCCACGGCTGGTCCTCTTCCGTAGGTTTTCCTGGATGATCTTAGTTGTAGTTTGTGTTCCTCCATTTCAGTGGTTGACTCTAAGTAGTTAGCGCGCAGTCATGAGGCTGAGATTCTGGCTACCTGGAGCTCATAGTGTAGTAGTTGATGATTCACTCCGGTCGGTCATGCTCACTTTTACATTTTGGTTTAAAATGCACTGATGTTACCTTATGATATGGTATGGAACATACCTTAACTATTAAACCATTTCATAAAGAGATGTGTCAGCTATGCCTTTATTTCTTATTTTATTTACATTTAAACTACGTAACTTTTGTTTTTACATTTCACTTCGTTTAACTACATGTGGGGGTTGTGTAACCACGAAACACTTATTCACGGATACCTAGTTTTGCAATATAGAAGTATTCGTCTTCACAACACATGACAAGGCTGTTGGCTTGGCCGTGATTCAGAGGAGACTGTCGGTAAGGTTTTGTGGCCGAGTAGGGAGTTTGGCGCAGTTCCGCTGCGAGAAGAAATGGTTCGTACTTTTATTATTATTGTTTACCTCTACTTGCTACTATTAATCCTACTATAGCTTCTTTATTTAGTCAATATTTTATTTATTATTATCACGTCCTTTTTTATATAATTAGGATGGTTATTTTAATTAGCTCAACAAACAACATTATGATTTGCTTGTCCGTACTCGAGGTTGACAAGAAGGTACAGGAATTTTGTACAAAGGGGAGGGTGGATTATTTTCTCACTTGTCATTTCAAACAAAAATATTTTTTTTTTGTGCTATTTAAATTGGCTTTAAATCGTCACATCCTCCTCTACTTAAAGAAGACACATGAGACGACATTTGTGGATTCCAAAGGGATATCTAAAAATATAATTATATTTGGCACAGAACCTCGTGATGAAATTTCTTTTTACAAGGTTATTTTGATTCACTAATAGGTTATCTTACATACTATTTAAATCACATAAAATTCAACACTCATAAAACACTTAAAACACACAAATACATAAATCTACCTTATTTCTATTTCTTAATGCTACTACCGGTTTTTTTTTTCTTCTTCACTCGTTTTACGGAGTTACACTCATGAGTATGTTTCAGCATATTTCAGGTATACAAGTGTGTATCTGTTTACGTTTATACAGATATACAGTATAGCCGTAAGGTTAAATTTTCTCTAGTGTTCTTACAAAAGAGTATTCGCACCTTTATAATTCTTAACGCGTCGATTCGCTGATTATTTTGACTTCTTTGTGGTCGACGACTCCTTTTATTTCCTAGTTTCGTCTTTCTCTTAGTCGTAAGCGTGAACTACAATTTAGTGTATTACTACTATCATGTTCATCGCAAGCAGTAACCTACAATATGTCGTAATAACAATAGTGTTACCTTTAGTTTACTTAGGTAGGGGTTAGTTGTTCATCAGCTGACTTCTCATTATTTATTTTATTTTCGTAGAACTTGAGCTAAGGTTGATCAGGCCTCGCTATTATTCGTACGAGGTGTTTGAGTTTAGACTCAATTACAATATAGGATGTTGCCTATATTTATTTCATAATACTCAGGTAGTATTCTTGGTTTACCTACTTTCTCGCAGTCGTGTTTCTTTATTTTCACAAAGTGACAAATTTTTTATCTGAGACACATGACTTCTGCGAACGTAATTATCCATATTGGGTTCGTATAGCGCTACGGTCACGGGGGTGATGAACTTGTGAATCATGTAGGGGCCACACCATCGGTAAGATAGTGTGGAAGTGGTCCTATCAACGGCTCTACTCGTAGGGTGAGTTTTATACATGACTAAATCACCTACTTTGTACTTTATTTCTACCCTATTTCTATTTCTTAATGCTACTACCGGTTTTTTTCTTCTTCACTCGTTTTACGGAGTTACACTCATGAGTATGTTTCAGCATATTTCAGGTATACAAGTGTGTATCTGTTTACGTTTATACAGATATACAGTATAGCTGTAAGGTTAAATTTTCTCTAGTGTTTCTTACAAAAGAGTATTCGCACCTTTATAATTCTTAACGCGTCGATTCGCTGATTATTTTGACTTCTTTGTGGTCGACGACTCCTTTTATTTCCTAGTTTCGTCTTTCTCTTAGTCGCAAGCGTGAACTACAATTTAGTGTATTACTACTATCATGTTCATCGCAAGCAGTAACCTACAATATGTCGTAATAACAATAGTGTTACCTTTAGTTTACTTAGGTAGGGGTTAGTTGTTCGTCAGCTGACTTCTCATTATTTATTTTATTTTCGTAGAACTTGAGCTAAGGTTGATCAGGCCTCGCTATTATTCGTACGAGGTGTTTGAGTTTAGACTCAATTACAATATAGGATGTTGCCTATATTTATTTTAAATACTCAGGTAGTATTCTTGGTTTACCTACTTTCTCGCAGTCGTGTTTCTTTATTTTCACAAAGTGACAAATTTTTTATCTGAGACACATGACTTCTGCGAACGTAATTATCCATATTGGGTTCGTATAGCGCTACGGTCACGGGGGTGATGAACTTGTGAATCATGTAGGGGCCACACCATCGGTAAGATAGTTTGGAAGTGGTCCTATCAACGGCTCTACTCGTAGGGTGATTTTTATATATGACTAAATCACCTACTTTGTACTTTATTTTCCTATTATTCTGCTCGTGATATTTCCGCGAGCTTCATTCCATATTTTCCTTATATTACTCCCATTTATTTTGCGGGGCAATAATTCATGAATTTTCCACTTGGTGGTTAATGGGTGGTTCGGTTTATACTTGTACAGTAAGTCAAATGGTGTTGATTTATGTCCTTCATGATACGCCGAGTTGAAGGTAAATTGTATCCATGATAGATTTTGATCCCACGCCGTTTGATCTTTAGCGTGGTAAGATATTAAGGCTGATTTTAGGTTTCACAAGTATCTCTCAGCTAGATTTCCTTGCGGTCGGTACTCTGTGACTGTAATGTGATTTATTCCTAATTTGAAACACATGTCATTGAATTCCTTGGATTTAAACTGAGGTCCGTTGTCAGATACTAGATGTACTGGTGTACCGTAATCTTTAAATAGTCTCTCTTGCAAAATTTTTATTGTCGCAGATGCTAAAGCACGTTGTAACGTGTCAAAATTGGGTAATTTTATTTATTGCATTTATGGGGTATTTGTATTTCATTTTATTTCAGTTTTCGGGGTTTCATAAAAAATATTGTGCAAGTTTTAATTCCATTGTAACAGACCACGTGTTGACTGAAACAGTTTTAGAACAAAGGCAAGACGCAATATTCCGTTGCGAAATCAGTCGAGGTATGCAGCCACCCTCTAATTCCACGAACTCTGCTTATGTGTGGTCATGTGCCTGTACGCAGTGACTCAGGTATGCGCGTGGTTGGGACGCGAAGAAAATCGACCGATGCTATCAAAAAATGGTGCAGAAACGAACAATTTGTGAGATCTATCATCCGACCTGCAGGATACGCAAATTAAGGACCACCCCTTTTTTGACGTCAGACCAGAAGTGCCTAGAGATCGTCGGCACACACTACCGAAACAAACACTATGTATCATGAACAGAGTCGGTAAACTACAACAACTCAACTGTGAGCAACAACAAAATTCGTTGGCAGTGGACATGAACTTCCTACCGCTCGCAAGAGACGCCAGCCCAGTCTTTCTCTGTTTGTGTCGGCCGACACAGAGCCAAGTCAGGCTCTTTACAAAAATTCATATTTTACCGGTAATAGAGTGAAATAACAGTAACCAAGTATGTGACCACGGTCGATTAACGGTGCAGAACATATTTATATATATACTTTTCGGACACTAAAAAGAAATATAAAGGAATGAGGAGAGCACGCGAGGACCACGTTGCCGACGGGGAGGGATATTATTAAAAAATGTTAAGGGTTGTATAATTTTTTGTGTGTTTGTGTGTGTGCAAAATTGCAGGCTGGGCAGTCTTGTGTGTGTATATATAAAATAAGGTAAGCCGTAGTATAAGATAGAATAAGAGTGATAATCATGTAACCCAAGCAAAGGATCAATTCTTACGAAAATATTTCATATGTAGTAAAGTTTGTAAAAAATTTAAATGATTCAAAACTAAATTAAAATGTTAATTCTCTTCATAAAAAATGTGTTGTGTAAATCATTCACACAACCTTAAAAATTACGCCTGTATCCTAACGTTCGTATGACGCAACCCTGGACCCGAGGATACCGATGGACAGTAAGTGGAAGTTTCTTCAATTTTTATTTTGTATTTTATTATGTAATTAATTAGTAACAGCTCAATGGCGCCCGAACAGGGACTCGAATTTAATAAAGTAATGAAATTCCATACCTACAAATAAGATACAAGCGGAATTTAGAGGTTAAGTGAAAATACGTAATGTAAAATATAGTCAAAGAATTACGACAGGAGATTTGGTTCAGATAATAAATAAGTATATAACAACCAATAATAAAGTTATAAAAGAGAGATAAAATAAAATTACAAAAATGGAAAATACAGAGAATAAAGTCGTTTTGTCCGACTTAAATGTTATGAGCGAAATAGCTGAATTTGATGAATCAGCTGTTATGAATAGCCTTGAAGTACATTCAACGCCGAATGTAGGTCAAGACAACAAAACTTTGAACACAAGTAGTATGAATGAAGTAGGTAGTACAGATGATTCGGGGATTCTAACAACCCCAAGATCAACTAACAAAAATAATCAATCTGAGAATAGCGATGTAATGAGATATTTGTGTGGCATGAATGCAATGTTGTGTGTTAAATTCAATGAACAGAATGTTAAATTCCATGAGTTGAAAAGCGAAATACATGAACAGAAAATAAAGTGCGAAAGCAATTTCAGTGAGTTAAAAAACCATATTAGTGAGATCAATAAGCGTTTTGAAAACAATAATGAAGAATTTGCCAGTAAACTCAATGAGTTGAATACTAAAGTAGATAGTTCCATAACAAACTTAGACATTAAAATTAATGAGATAGATAGGCAGATATCAGAAAGAGTTGATAAACAAATAAATGAGAAGAATGAGACGTTAATAAATTCAATGAATGAATATAATAATGAAATAGAATTTAAAATAAATAAATGTAATACCGAAACTGAATGTAAGCTTAATAGTGTAGTAACGACAATTGAGAAAATGAGTCAGAATATTAATGAACACAAAAATAATGTAGACTTTAAGGTCATTGAAATTGAAAACACCTGTAAGACAGAAATACAAGCATTAAATGAATCAATTAATGTAATATCAAAAAATAGCATACAGTCTGAGTGTAATAATGACAAAAAATTGTATTCACTTGAACAGAACATAGATAGTGTGAGAGACGAATTAAGTTTAGTAAGAAATCAAAATTTACACAATGTTACTGAACGTATATTGATTGCAAGAGATGCTAATAATGAGGTTGAACTCGAGACCTTTTGTAGTGAAAATCGTAGAGTGCATCCAATGCAATTTTTGAATCGAGTACGGGAATTTGACAGGTTTAATGGTAGTAGTTGGGAAGTTAAACTTATAAAAATTTTGAAATGTTTTAAGGGCAATTCGGAGATATGGGCGGAGACACATCGAAACGAATGGGAGAGGTATGAAAATTTTGAAAAAGCCTTTCGGAATAAATACTGGTCGGAGGAGGAGCAGGAGATACTACGAAGTCAAATAATGGGAACCGGGAGCTTTGGGAGAAACAACCGTAATATTACCGTCTATACAATGAAACTAAGTACTTAGATCCACCGTTGCCATTCCAGTCGTTTGTACGCCACATCAGCAAACATCTACCGAGGGAAGTACAGATCACGTTAATGACCAGAGAGGTAAGTGATATCAATGAATTAGAAAAAATATTGATGTTTTTCAGAATATTAAGGACCAGGAAGACAGCAGACGCATACAACAATCTAATATGCACCATGGAGGGAACTATGCACCAAGAGGAGGACCAAACGGGGGAACCACACATAATGGTCGAGAACGGGACAGACGATATCCGATGTGGAAATGTGATGGGTGTATGGTGGAAAATTATGCTGACCGTAATTTTTGTTATAGATGTAGAAGGGTGAGGCCCGGGCAGCAGCTGAGGACACAACAGAGATTCAACAACCCACAGCAGAGGAACGGGGACAGACAAGCAGAGAATACGAGAAACGAAGGAGGAAATCAGCATACGGGCAGAGTGTATACGCCCCGAAATGCAGATGAGAGGACGGGAAACTAAGGAGGACAATGGATGAGGAGGCCCGGCCATTGTCGAGGAATAACCACGGGGTCCACGAAAATAAATACAGGAATAACACTATTCACACGGACTTGGCTACGGAATTGATGGAAGAAGAGGAGGCGGAAACGAGGAGACAAGAGGCGTGGTTGACTGAGGTAAAACTGGAAATAGAAGGTAAGTCAGTCTTGACACTTATAGACACCGGTAGTGAAATATCCGTAATAGCGGAACATGTACTAAATAAATTAAAAGAGACTAACAAAAATATTCCGTCTTTGCCAGTGGCGGGATTAACAATTGTAGGCATTACGGGTGTTAGAAGTAAACGGGTTACAACACAAGTCCAGTTGAATATGTTAATAAATGGGGAAAGTTATGAGAATACATTTTTAGTTGTAAGAGGTTTAAATTTAGAAGTAATTTTGGGTAATGATTTTCTAATCAGGAATAATGCGGTCATCAATTTTAGAAAAAGAATTTTAGAATTGAACAATGAGAATAAACAAGTAACGGTTAATTTTGAACGGGTTTTAGACACAGTAAAGATTTCGGGTATAAGGGTTATACCAGATAAGACCATAAATAGGGATAGGGAATTTAGTATGAATATGTGTAGAGAGAGAGTGAGTGAAGAGAGTGAGGAGAGAATATGGGCGGATAGAGCGGTTAAATTTTGTGGGGAGGGTGGCGTAATAGGGAGTTCTCAGTGTAAAGCGCTGTGGTGGGTAGTCGAGGATTATAGGGGAGTGTTTGCCGGGGAACCAGGAAGGGCAAAAGGTTATGAATGCGAGTTAAAGGTGAGGGAGCATGCGCCATATGTCCAACGTAGTTATCCAGTACCATATTCGAAAAGGGGGGCCGTACAGTTAGAATTGGATAGGATGTTAGTGGGGGATATTATAGAAAGGTCGGTATCAACTTATTCCAACCCTTTAGTAGTAGTGATCAAAAAAGGTGGGAGAGTTAGGTTATGTCTAGATGCCCGCAAAATTAATCAAATAATTATTCCAGACCGGGAGTCACCCGAAGCTATCGAAGAGATTTTTCAGAAATTCAGTGGTGTGAAATATATGACCTCTTTAGACCTAACCGCCGGGTATTGGCAAGTTCCTTTGGCAGTAAATAGTAGGAAGTATACCGCGTTCTTGTTCAACGGAAAAAATTATCAATTCAAGCGTTTACCGTTTGGCTTGAACACCAGTGTAGCCAGCTTTATCAAGTGTCTGGATGAAATTTTGCAACCTCATAACTTAGATTTTTTAACCATATATGTCGATGATATTCTAATAGCTTCTAGAACATTCGAGGAGCATGTAGAACATTTAGAATATGTATTGGAGAAGTTATACCAGGGAGGTTTGACGGTGAATTGGGACAAGTCAAAATTTTTACAGACCGAGATACATTTTTTAGGTTTCATCATAACACTAACAGCTAACCCGGACAAAGTAGAATCCATCCTGTCATTCCCGGAGCCTAAGAATATAAAACAGTTACAAAGTTTTCTTGGTCTCTGTAATTTTTACAGGAAGTTCCAGCGAAACTACGCCCAGACGACGGCCCGACTCAGCGCGGTGCTGCAAAAGAACAAACAATGGAGGTGGGGAGATAACGAAAGAGCGGCGTTCCACGAAATCAAGAATAAGTTCGCTGATATGATTTTAATGAACCACCCAAATTTTAATGATAATTTCTACTTACAGACAGACGCCAGCAATATAGCACTTGGGGCGGAACTGTACCAAGAGGACGAGGCGAAAGAACACAAAACCATTGCCTTCGTCAGCCGGACATTGCTAGCCGCAGAGCGTAACTAACTACCACCGAGAAGGAGCTTCTCAGTATAGTTTTCGCTGTGAAGAAGTTCCGTACGTAACTGCTGAGTAATAAAACCATCATCAGGACGGACCATAAAGCGCTGTCGTTCCTGAATACTTGTAAACTTACACACAGCCGGATAACCAGGTGGGCGTTAGCTCTCCAAGAGTATAATTTTTCTTGGGAATATATTAAGGGTGTAGAGAACAGGGTGCCAGACACACTATCACGAGTAGATACAGATAGAAATCGAACGAGTAGAGATATCAAAGAAATAGAGATTTATAGATTGTCCAGGGAAGATAAACTTTTTGGGGAAGAATTGAAGGATATAAATGTAATGCAAAGAGCTGATAGTAAGTTAAATAAGATAATCACTAGTGTAGAATCAGATGTAGATGAATTTGGGTATAAACAATATTTTCAAGTATTTCAGGGGAGTTTATTTAAAAAAGTAGAGGGGAGAGAAAGGGACTGGAGGTTAGTTATACCTGAAGGGCTAGTAGAGAAAATAGTGTGGGACTGTCACCTTAGATACGGGCATTTTGGGGCACGGAAGTGTGTGAATGTATTAAAGGAATCTTGTCTATTTAAAAATATGGAAAAACGCGTCCGAAAAATACTTAGAGTTTGCGAACTATGTCAGAAATCTAAAGTTGTGAATTATAGGTTAGAAGGAAAATTAAATTACATTAAGGTAGAAAAACCATTTGATTTAGTAGCTGTAGATTTGTACGGCCCATTGCCAAAGGGTAGGGGTGGAGTGATGCATATTTTTGTTGTACTTGACACTTTTTCCAAATATGTAAGGTTATATAGCGTGAAGCGAGCAACAAGTAAGGTGCTGAGTGAGAAGATCACACGCGACTACATGATCAACGTGGGAAAGCCGAAGGTGATCTTATCCGACCATGGACCGCAGTTCATCAGCGGAAGATGGCGCCAGACTCTCGGATGGGAAGGTATCATCCCAAAGCACACCGCAGTGTATCATCCGCAGTCCAATCAGGCGGAGCGAGTCATGAGGGAGTTGGGCAGAATTTTCCGGACATACTGCCACGCCAAACACAGCGAGTGGCCACTCTATGTGCAGAAAATTGAAAATTGGCTTCACTGCACCACCCACGAGTCGACAGGGTTCACTCCTTATGAGTTAATAAGAGGAAAGCGTCCGCAGAGAATTTTGGAACAATTAATTGAGTATCCACCGGAAACCAACACTATTGGTTGTGATGTTAAACTTAGGCTAGCGAATGAAAGTTTGTTGACGAAGGGGGAGAAGAGAAAACAGAGACATGATATGAAAGGTAAGTGGACGCAGTACGAGGTTGGACAGCTGGTATTGGTACGACGACATGAGTTATCAAGTGCTCAGGATAAGGAGATCAAGAAGTTTTTCTTACTCTACGAGGGGCCGTACGAGGTAATAGAGGTAAAAATGAAGAATTCATATGTATTACAGAATAGAGAAACGAGGGAGATAGTTGGAACGCACAACGCTACAAATTTGAAATTATATTGGTCAACATAAGGATTTTATCAATGATTAATTGTATGAATGAAATTTAATTGTTTTTTATATATGTTTTCAGAAGGGATCCTCCCCCATTTTCGGGCGGTCACGATCTTACCAGTCCTGGCCGTGGAATTCGGAACTTGGAGGCGGGCCATGGTTGGCGGATCTTCCTTCGGGTGGTGAAAACAACGATGGTCCGGCTCCACCAAAATTGGTAGAAATTAGAAAACTAACTACACAATTGAACGGGGAGGGGGACCCCAAAAGGTACGTGACACAAATTATCATTAATACACTCCAGGTGCAGCGGTTGGTGTACCTGTCACGTGCCTGCACTGCCTTATGCTTGTTTGTACATAATGGAGACTGTATTTAAATACAAGGCAGTGCGTGCAAATATAAAAATTTTCAGTGTCAACGGCAAAATTCAAGTTGAGCCAGTGACAGTAGTTTTGTTTAAACCGAAACGAAGAGTTTTGCGGAGAGGCAGAGTGGGTTCCCGTTCAGACGACAGGTCGGAAGAAATGAGGGCAATAAGGGAGTACAGTTGGATATAAAGGGGAAGTAACTGCACAAAGTAGATCTGAGCTGGAACTTTTTTTTGCCTCATCGCAAGAACACCCCCGTTTCAGGCCCAAGGATACTGACCACTATAAAAAAAAAATATATATATATATATATACCAAAATATTTTGGATGTTTATAATTGTAAATTTAAATAAATTTTAGAATTAAGTGACCAAATATAATTGTCAAGTTTTAGTATCAGTGAGCATGGGAACGTTGTAAAAGATGTGAAATAAAATAAAAACTTGTTGTCAATGCAAGATGTGGGGATAATTTTGGGGGTAGTTTGGTGCTCAAAGAAGTGATAGAACAGTGGAGTGTGGAACTGCAATTGTTGAAAGTTTTAGTTTATCACTTTTAATTAGTTAGTTATTAAGGTGCTATTGCGGGGGTGGCCTGTGCTCTCGTGGATAGTGAAATGGGTTGGGGGTAACAGAGAGTGTTACCCCCATCGGAGGCAAAAATGTGCGACACACCTTTTCGTGCAAATTCAATTTGTATACTGATAGATGCTCGTGTCGCACATACTAATAACAAAGTAGAACAGGCATTGAAATGCAAATTAGATTTCCCCGACTTTTCGGGCGATTACTGCCTTACCAGCACTAATCGTGGATTTGGCTAGCGGTTAGCTATGGTCATACCAAGTCCCTTGACCATAGCTGACTTGAAATTGGTATATAGTAGAAATTAAATGGGGGGTGAAATTTAGGGGAAATCCAGGTACTATGGAACAGCGGCTGCCACTCTGTTCGAGTAGGAACAGCAAGGCCAGGTGGTAGACCCGTTTAAGGGCGTTTAATTATAAACAAGAATATGTTGATATTCAAAAATGTTAAAACGTAACTGCCGAAGCAAAGACACGGAGATGTCAAATTACTCCAAAATATGCAGTCTTTGTGGAAGCGAAAAGGTGCTACAGTCTTACATAACTTGCAATAGAGTGTGTGGATGGGAGGTGGCTCAGAGGAGCCACGAATTTAAATTTTTATAACATAAAAATTGCTAACTCTAATTTTGATCAAATAAAAATGCTTGTGTTCCGTTTAAATAACTAGATGCTCATACATTCAATATAAGGTGTTCATTCTATGTTTAAATGTAATATTTTATTGTAGTAGGGTAGATATAAGAGTTGATAGAAAGTATGTGTTTTATATAATTGGTGTATTTTTAAACTAAGCAAATAACTAAACCGACTGGCAGGCGGTCAACATAAATTATCAGAATCAGAAAAAGGGGAAACAAGGAGGTTAGAAGTAAGTATTGATAAACATATATGTTTCATGTGATTTGCTAAAATTTTGAGATGTGTTTTTATTGTGTTAGGGATATCAGCTGATCAGCAATAAAATGTCACTGGTATATTGGTCGTAAATGTTCCAGGTAATTAATGTTTAAGGTAATGTTTCAATGTATTACAGATGCTATTTAAAGTGAGAAATAAAGTAATAATTTGTGAAAGCTAATAAAAGATAGTTTTTGGGGTGATAAATATTTTGTGGGACATATAGATCAGTCCAAGTTAAAGTCAAAGTTAAAATGGTAGTAGAAATGAAAATAATGTAATGTTGTTGGGAGTTAATGTTATAGAATTGAGAAGTATTGATGTTGACACAGTAGTTATGGAGAATATATGTAGAGTTTTGAGCGATATATTGATGTTTATAATTGATGATGTTATTTTGTTGTAGTTGAAGTGAGGTAATGAGAGTGAGATTATTGGGGATGGCAATTTTGTAGTAGGGGGTAGTGTAATGTGGGAGTCTGCAACAACATAATGGTTGGGACGGGATGGGACCGATTTAGTGGGAAGGGGTCGCCTTAGATAGAATCCAGGGGCCAGATAATGGGAAATGAGCTTTTTTGGGGGGGGGGGAAACACGTATCCTAAGTACAAAGGGTTAGAGAGTATTTTTTTATATATATAGAGAGAAGGTGGCGAATTGAGTTTATTAGTAAGTTGGGGTTAGCGATTGTTTGATAGATGTTTTTAATAGAGATGGGTGTCATGTGAGTTACAGTTGTTAGAGGTTAGAGTCAAAGGGAGAAAGATTATATATGTATACAGATCAAGTAGTAAATTAAATTGTGATAAGTATGTAAATCACCTACAGTAATGTAGAATGAGATTGTTAAATGAAGAAAGTTATAGTTGAACATATAAAATTTTTTAGTTAAAAACAGTGACAAATTTTGATAGAATTTGGAAATGTAAAGTTGTCAAGTTTATTTTGAATAATTTAAATGTCAATAGGATTGTGAATCATAATAATATTTTGTTATTTTAAATGTTTTATTTTATTATGTTTTGTGTTTCAAGTTAGATTGTTACAGATGTTAAATATATTTTCAGATAGAACTTGTACATAACGTATATGGGTCAAGGTTTTTGGACTTGACCTAGTTTTGATCAGCTGACAGTGAGGTCATATAAGTTTAGTAAGGAAATTGATTCAACTTTTGTTTTTTGACCAATTTAAACAAATTTTAAATAATTTCTATATGTAAAGGAAACATTTTAATAAATCTAAATTTTTTTTGAATTTTAAAATTTTTGGGAAAATATTTTTTTGAAAAAAAAAAAAAAAAATCTTGATTTTGCGCCTGCCAGCTAATGGATAATTTTAAACTTTGATTACATTATTATTTGTGTGCTAACCATGTTTATTATTATTGAATTATTTCGTATTGAATTGTATTGTTAGACTTTAGGTAATCACATGTTAGGTTAAGGATGTTCTTAATTGTAAGGAATGTTTAAATCGATTTATTTTAAATAACAGAAAAAGCCAATGAAGAGAATAATTTAAAATATATACAAAATTTCTGATTTGATTTTAAATGGAAACAACCAGTGAGTGGTATTTTAACGAATTTTTAAAGAAGTTTTCAATTTTCAATATGTAATGTGAGTGTGTGTGAGCCCAGTATCTGCTAAAGGCGGGCTTCCCAGCTTGCATATGAGGGGAACCATATCGGTGGAGGATCTGGCGTAATCTAAGCCAGGGATTGAGGATTTTTGGGGTAGCATGTTAGAAGGTGAGGTGCACCGTGGTACGGGTCTGTTCGATTTTTCGGTGTTGGGATCTCTTACAGAGAAGTCCAGTGATCTCGTTCAGATGCGTCCATAGTCGCTGAGCTAGGGGGGTCATGTACCCATGAAGTATAAGAACAAGGGGGTTGTTGGCACCAGTTCCTCACCGGTCCTCTTAGGGGTTTTATCAATGAGATTTCTTCTGTTTTGGACAGAAGAATTCTCATTGGGGGGGGGGGGTATTGTAACGTGTCAAAATTGGGTAATTTTATTTATTGCATTTATGGGGTATTTGTATTTCATTTTATTTCAGTTTTCGGGGTTTCATAAAAAATATTGTGCAAGTTTTAATTCCATTGTAACAGACCACGTGTTGACTGAAACAGTTTTAGAACAAAGGCAAGACGCAATATTCCGTTGCGAAATCAGTCGAGGTATGCAGCCACCCTCTAATTCCACGAACTCTGCTTATGTGTGGTCATGTGCCTGTACGCAGTGACTCAGGTATGCGCGCGGTTGGGACGCGAAGAAAATCGACCGATGCTATCAAAAAATGGCGCAGAAACGAACAATTTGTGAGATCTATCATCCGACCTGCAGGATACGCAAATTAAGGACCACCCCTTTTTTGACGTCAGACCAGAAGTGCCTAGAGATCGTCGGCACACACTACCGAAACAAACACTATGTATCATGAACAGAGTCGGTAAACTACAACAACTCAACTGTGAGCGACAACAAAATTCGTTGGCAGTGGACATGAACTTCCTACCGCTCGCAAGAGACGCCAGCCCAGTCTTTCTCTGTTTGTGTCGGCCGACACAGAGCCAAGTCAGGCTCTTTACAAAAATTCATATTTTACCGGTAATAGAGTGAAATAACAGTAACCAAGTATGTGACCACGGTCGATTAACGGTGCAGAACATATTTATATATATACTTTTCGGACACTAAAAAGAAATATAAAGGAATGAGGAGTGCACGCAAGGACCACGTTTCTGACGGGGAGGGATATTATTAAAAAATGTTAAGGGTTGTATAATTTTTTGTGTGTTTGTGTGTGTGCAAAATTGCAGGCTGGGCAGTCTTGTGTGTGTATATATAAAATAAGGTAAGCCGTAGTATAAGATAGAATAAGAGTGATAATCATGTAACCCAAGCAAAGGATCAATTCTTACGAAAATATTTCATATGTAGTAAAGTTTGTAAAAAATTTAAATGATTCAAAACTAAATTAAAATGTTAATTCTCTTCATAAAAAATGTGTTGTGTAAATCATTCACACAACCTTAAAAATTACGCCTGTATCCTAACGTTCGTATGACGCAACCCTGGACCCGAGGATACCGATGGACGGTAAGTGGAAGTTTCTTCAATTTTTATTTTGTATTTTATTATGTAATTAATTAGTAACAGCTCAACGTCTAATAGGGTACATCCATACGAATTTAGTGAAAGAGTCCACGCAAATTAATAGCATAGTATTTCCTGATTTAGAACGGGTATAGGGACCAGAAAAATCTATGTATACCTTTGAAAACAGTGTTGTGGGGATTTCTGAGATTAATTTCCCGATTTGACTGTTTCTTGCTGGCTTGCTCAGGGCACAGATTTCGCATTGTTTCACGAACCTAGTTATTTGACTGTTCATGTTTTCCCAATGATAGTCCTTGCGAATACGATATATCGTTTTACTTATTCCCATATGAACTCCAATGGTTGATGAATGGTAGTATTCCATGAGCATGGGTTTAATAATTTCCGGGGCGATTATTCTCAATGACTTTCCGTTAGCCTTTTTATAACAAAGTACTCGTTTACTCAAGGTATACTTGTCAGAATAATTTCCTTTATCTATTTGTTCTATTATCTTACTCAAATTAGGATCTTGTTGTTGGTGGTGCACTATATCCTTAAATGCAAGGGGGAATTCTGTTATTAGCGAATTGACAGTAGTGGTTTCAACCTTCTCTTCACCAGGTCTGGTATTGGGTAGTTGGAACATGCGGGATAGTGTATCGGCGACTACATTTTGGGTACCACGAATATGTTGTACTTTAAACTTGTAGCAATTTAATCTTAACACCCATCTTCCGATACGACCTAACTGTTTTGGATGGTTCAACAACCACGACAAAGCTTGGTTGTCGGTCTCTAGTAGAAATTCCTTGTGTTCCAAAAATGGTTTGTTTTTTTTCGAAGGCGAACACTACAGCTAAACATTCAAGTTCATAGGCTGAGAACTTCCTTTCTTGCTCCGTCAAAGTACGTGATGCATAGCTGATCGGTAGTCTTGTATTATCTATTTCTTGGTATATTACTGCTCCTAATGCTACACTAGAACTGTCGGTCTGTACGACAAATGGTTTACTGAAACTGCTAACTGCAATACCGGGGGTGATGTTATGCTTTCTTTGAGTGTTTTGAAAGCGGCTTGGTGTCGAGTAGTCCACTCGAATTTCGTTCCTTTCTTCCTTAACGCATTTAATGGGGCTGCTATATCCGCTAGGTGGGGTATGTACTTGTGAAAATAATTGATCATACCTAAAAATCGAGCTATACCTTTGGTGTCTCTAGGTGGTAAAAATTCTCGGATTGCACGCATGCGTTCGGGGTCAATGCTAACCTTACCTTCGGCCGATACTATATGACCTAAGAAGGAGAATTGTTTTACTGCAAAATTAACTTTACTGGGGTTTACCATTAGTCCAGCATTCTTTAACCTTGATAATACATCACGCAAGTGATGAATGTGCTGATCCATCGATTCACTATATACTACTATGTCGTCAAGATAGTGATATACGAATTTAAATTTAACGTCATGGAATATTTTTTCTAACAATCTGCTACATACTGAACTTCCTTGTGATATTCCGAAGGGTACCCTAGTAAATTGATATAGATTAAATGGGACAGCAAATGCAGTTAGGTGTTTTGATTCCTCAGCTAGTGGGATTTGGTGAAAAGCCTGGTTGAGATCCATTATAGTGAAAATTTTTGCTTTTGTAAAATAATGGAATGCGCTGTGAATGTCGGGCAGGGGAATAGATTCAAATTCTATCTTCTTATTCAGCTGTCTATAATCCACGACTAGTTTATGTTTGTCAGTTCCTTTCGGTACTAGGAATGCAGGAGATGAGTATGGAGACGTTAGATGACGTGTTGTTCTAGGAGTTTGTTGATTTGGTTTCTCATTATTTCAATCTTGGGCGGTGATAATTTGTATGGATGCAGACGTATTACTTTGTTGTCGCTGAGATTTATTTTGTATTCGATTAGATTGGTCAATCCTAACTTGGGTGTGAGTACAGTAGAAAATTCCCTTATTAGCTTTTGAATTCTTTGTCGCTCATTACCTTTTAAATGACTCAAACCAGATTCATGATGCTCCGGATGAATAGTTGATGTTTCACAATTCTCGCTGTTATTTAGCTTGGAGTCGAACTGATATTTTCGAGTGCGATCAAATCTAAAGCAATATTGTTTAGCGTATATGTCGAGAATTAAGCCAGTTTTGCTTATAAAATCGGCGCCTAGTATTAAGTTTTGTCCTAATACTTTAGCTACTAGTAGTGGAACATACCAAGTAAAATTCTTTATTTTTAATTTGACGGTAATACTGCGTGATATATTTAGGTTTTGCTTATTCGCGGTACCACACTTTATGTTCACGTTTTGGCTACGTCTAATAAGATTATGATTAGCTAATACGGTGGCTAGCTGTTGACTGATAAGACTACGTGTAGATCCCGAATCGATTAAACCGAGGATATTCGTTGCTCCAAGGTCTATCTGTATGTAGGGTAATTGGCATATACTTGTTTTGCATGTACCAATAGAGTTGCACTTGTCAATAAATCTTGTTACGTAAGGGTCTATACGTTTGTTTATTTTTATTTTTACTTTAGGGTGATTAGTGTTTATACCTTTCCTTTTGATGCTGCGTAAGACGTAGGATTTTGGTTCTTCCTGCTTCACATGTTTTTTGACTGATAGGTTTTTTGTTGGTACCACTTTTGTTTACAATGTTTGCTAATGTGTCCGGACTTTCCACAGTTATAACATCTTCTTTCGTTATTGCCATCGCTCGCATGCTGTGGGGGTTTTGGTAGGGAGTTTGATGTATTGTGGTAGCTCTGGGTTTTAGAAGTTCTTACGAATTGCTTATCGCGGGAGGTTCGAGTATCGGGCCCAAGGGGTAGAGGTAGGAATGAATCCCTGCGTTGAGTCTGGGACATTAACACGCGTCTGTTCTGATCTGAATACCAGACGTTGGATGAATGTATACAACACAGTTCCAGTTCTGTGAATGTGGTTGGTCTTGTGTTTCGTGCTATTTAAATTGGCTTTAAATCGTCACAACGGCAGACTGACCAGGTGGATACTGGCCCTGCAAGAGTACAATCTACGATGGGAGTACATGCCGGGAAAAAGGAATGTTGTAGCGGACGTGTTATCGCGGATTAATTTGGAAGACCAGACTTTTGAGGGAGAGAAGGAGAGTGTACACAAGATCTACAACATTCTTAGAACCAGATCAGATTTATAAGCCTTATTGATGAACATCAGCATCCACCAGCAATCTGACCCGAAGTTGAAAAATATCATGAATCGATTAGCAGAACAAGATGACACAGTATCTAAATTTTACCATATCAATAAAGGAATATTATTTATTAAAACCTCTTTAAATCAGGAAACCTGGAAGGTGATTATTCCAACCAATATTGAAAAGGACATAATAATCGATTACCATATACAGTATGGCCATATGGGAGCCCTGAAAGTGATAAAGGCACTAGAAGAGAGCTGTCACATAAAAAACATAAATCGGAAGGTGAGAAATTACCTCAAATACTGTCATATTTGCCAACTGGTGAATGCTAATAACGAGAAGAAGGAAGGCATCATGATACCCATAACATCTAAGGCGACGCTGGAGAAAGTGTTCTTAGACATCTGCGGACCATTTCCCCGTAGTGGCAGTCGACACTGATATAAATACCTAATAATAATAACGGACCATTTCACTAAGTATATAAAGCTATACCCGGTTAATCGGGCAACGACTATGAAAATGCTGGGAGTAATAACTGAACTATATGTGCCAGAAATAGGAAAACCCTCATCAATCATAACTGACCATGGTACTCAATTTAAGGGGAGAAGATGGCGGAATACCTTATTATCACTTGGGATTAAAACGTACAAAACATCAGTCTACCACCCAAGTGGTAATCCGGCAGAGAGGGTGTTAAGAGAAGTGGGAAGAATACTGAGGACGTACTGTCACCACCAACAGAAAAAATGGCAAGAATATCTAGCAGCCACGGAGGAGTTGCTCAATTTAGCTCATCATCCAGCTATAGGAATTACCCCCTACTCCGCCATGTACGAGAAACCACCCCCACGAGAGATCAAGAAAATCATAGTGTTCCCTATGAATGATGGTTATAAATTTGACAAAGTGAAATTTTATAACAAGGTGGCCGAAGGTCAGGAGAAGCGGCAAACCAAGTATCAGAAGGCGATTGGAAGAATAATAACATATAAAATGGGAGAAAAGGTACTGCTGAAAAACCGCGAACTACCCAGCACCATAGAAGGAATAACTAAGAAGTTATTACTACTATATACTGGACCATTTATAGTCACCAAAACTAATAAAAATAACACATATGAACTAAAGGAAATAGTTTCAGGAAAAATCAAAGGCGTGTATAACCAGGCCTCCATAAAAAAATATTACGAGGATTGAATTTTGTAATCACTAAATTCAAAAAAATAAGTAAGATCAACTTACAACTAATTATTTATGAAACTGAATTTGGAATTGAAGAATTTGTTATTATAAAACCACTAAATTCAAAAAATAAGTAAGACCAACTTATATAAATGATTTGAAGGAAATAATTTGGAATTGAAGAATTCGTTATTATGAAATCACTAAATTCAAAAAATAAGTAAGATCAACTTACAACTAATTATTATAGATCTGAATTTGGAATTGAAGAATTTGTTATTATAAAACCACAAAATTTAAAAAATAAGTAAGATCAACTTACAACAATTATTTACAGTATTTAATTTTGAGAGAATATTATATTACCAAATTCTAAAAACTATAAGGACAACTTACAAGAATTATTTGAACAAACGATTATGGAAATGAATTGTAAAGAAAAATGATTATCTAAAGTTCTAAGTTCTAAAGAAAAAATAAATAAGAACAAAGTATACCGATAATATGAATAAACTAGTTTTGGAAAGAAAATAATAAAACATTTATGAAATGCAAAGAGAAATAAGGACCATATGAATAATATAATGTTAAGGAAATAATTTGGATGAAACCCAGAGCAGAATAATAAATTTTTGAAAAAAAAAATATATATATATATATAATATGATTATGATCACAACTTGAATTTCAATTATAATGAAAACAATTAGAAGAATAACGGTAATAACTTGAAACCAGTAGAACAATTAATAAGAACTAAGAAAAAAATATATATATATATATATGCTATTAATATTAATAACCAGAAGAAGATTGTGTGAACAATAGAAGAATTAAAGAGAATTCAGATGAAAAAATTTACACCCAATAACTAGTACAGTAGAACTTGGCTAATTCGAAGCTGAAGGAACCAGTAAAAAATTCGAATTAGGAAAACTTTTAATAATGGTAGAAAAATCAAATCAAAAACCGAAATTCAGTAAAGCAATATGTTATTTTGTTAAACAATTTCCTTATACATATGTACTACAAACGTATAAACACGTTTCAGTACAAAATATAGCATTTACAGTTTTTTAAAAAAGCTAGAAACTTGATTGCATTTTGCAGTTAATACACTGAGTTGTAGTAAACTCTTCAAGTTTATTAAGTGCTTTGAAAATAGCGTCACTTACGTTCTGCTGTCCTTCAACGAACCGTCTCAAGTCTTAAATGTAATTTGATGCCTGTGAAGCCGTGGGAATCGGTATCTCTGGAAGTTCTAGCTGGTCCCCTTCTTCATCTGAAGATGTACCATCATTTCTTTTGTTCATAACATCAGCCACGATCTCCGCATCTGTCTGTTCACCGCACACCGCCAAGTCTTCATCCATGTTTACAAACTCTTCGTAACGAATGCCTGCGTCATGTCCAACATCTTCCCAGTTATCCGTAGTGGGTACGACTTCTCTAGCAGCTTTATTCTCCTCTTCACCTTCAATGTGGCAGAAACCACCTTTACGAAAACAATTAGCAATTGTTTTTTGCGTAACTTGGTCCCAAGCACTGTTGCACATGCGGGCAGCTTGAAGGATGTTAATCTTGATATTTTCGTGCTCATCTAAATAAGCACCTGACAGAATGTTTTGGACCACAAGCCGTCTGTAAAAATGCTTAAAATTTTTTATTACACCTTGGTCCGTAGGTTGAACTACTGAAGTCATGTTTGGAGGGAAAAACACAACCTTTACATTTTCCATCACAGGAATAGTGTTGTGCGCTGTACAGTTGTCAGTAAACAAGACGATTCTTGTTTTGATTCCGAAATTTCCTGTTGATTTTCAAAAGCCATCTTTCGAAAATTTCACCTGTCATCCAAGCTTTATTGTTTGATTCATATTCAACTGGTTTCGTTTTTACATTTTTGAAACAACGTGGGTTGGCTGACTTCCCTATCATTAGCAAAGGCAGTTTTTCCGAGCCATCCATGTTTGCTCCGAATAAAAGTGTTATGCACTCCTTGCTGTGTTTGCCGCCACTACAACTTTCTCCTTTAAAAGCAAGTGTTTTGTCGGGGGTGCATTTGAAGAATAAGCCCGTCTCGTCTACGTTAAAAATGTCTTTAGCATCTCTATCAGAAATCATTTGCAACAAATCGTCTTTCCATGAATTTGCAGCTTCAACGTCAACAGATCCACTTTCCCCACAAGCAGTTTTGAAAGACATGCCATTCCTTTCTTTAAAACCATCGAGCCAACCAGTGCTGGCCTTAAAATCATTTTTCCCTAAGCTAGATGGGAATTTCTCAGCTTTGGCTCTGACGAGGGGCCCACTGACTGGAATTTTTTTGTCCCTTGCTTGCTTAAACCACTTCACTACACATTCATCCACGTCAGAATTTTCTGGTCCACGCGCTCTTTTCCTATCTTTGTCGCTGGCTTTACACACACTATTCAAAATCTTCTCTTTATTTTTTAGATACGTTGACAGCGTATTTGGCGGTATCCCGAATTCCTTGGCAATTTCAGATTTCTTTTTTTGTCCCTTTTCCACTTCCCGTGTAACGGCAACTTTTTCGGCAAATGTCAATGATTTGTATTGGGTCCGTGTTGGTTTTGAAAGGGCCATGATGAACACACAACACAATAAAACTGCACAATAAGCGTCACTAAAACACACCAGTCTGTATATACAGTACTGTATAAAGAAAGGAACGGTCTTTCACTACAGGACACAGCTCGCACAGTAGAAACTCAAAAAGACTTAACACTTCTACGAATGCAGGCAGACTGGATTGAAAGCAACAGTGAGGGTGGCTTACTGACGAGGCATGGAACAAGGGACAATGGCGGACGGTACCGTTACACGAGCCAGTCATGTGTCATCACCAGATACTGACGGCAATTCCACGAATTTGACACAAAGGACAAGCGTCTGTTCACAAAGGGTGATGCCTGCTTGTCTGTTTCCAGTCGTGTCTCTATTGTTACGTGGTCTAGCCCATATAGCAGGCGATTTTTTGTAGTTTGAGCAAAATTTTTATTTCGAATTAACCAAAAAAAGTTCGAATTACAGACGATGTTTTTGCATGGTTTTACATAGGATATTCAAGGGACCACGGTAAAAGTTCGAATTATCCACGAATTCGAATTATGCACGTTCGAATTAGCCAAGTTCTACTGTAATAAATATATTAACAGAGCTTCCAACCATGATAAGAATAAATATATCAGCAGAGCTAAAAAGTTAGAAGAATAAATAAGAAGAAGAATAACTAAAAAGAAGAATAACTGAGATAGAAAATATTAGCAAATCTGAGAAACTACGAAGTGAGGTATCCAAGGATAATTTTATTAGTCGAAAAATAGACTATTTTTATATAATTTTTATTTAATGACTGTCTGTAGATAATTCCAGCAGTATTATGTTTTGAGCAGAGATGAAGTTACTATGATCTCAATTAGAAGTGTAGTATGGCCAGCAGAGTATATGTAGCCACAAGTGCCTCTCTGGACTGCCCCAGCTCACGTGTTAGGGAATGTTAAGGAATGAATATCCCATGGATAAAACACAAAGTTAAGGAAAAGATAAATATAATAATAATAATAAACCACAGATAACAATAACTATCAAGGAAGAATCAATGTAAGAAAAAAAAATTTTTTTTAATAAGCTCAAGTATGAAGAAGCCGATATAGAAATGGGGAGGGAGACGAAGAATATAATAACTAAAAATTATCATAAGCAATTATTTCATACATACTCAAGGTATGGTCTGAACTAATCACTTCTGGAGGAGAGCAATCTGTAGCATGACAGATAATCCACATTGTTCTGAATGAAAAAATGATCATAAATAAATTAAAAATAAAATTAAATCTAAGGAAACTACATTAAAAATTAATTAAGGACCATAGTAAAGTGCAATCATAGTCTGAAGAAAGAATATCAATTAAAACCAAATATGATAAGTTATAAAAAATAATACAAAAAGCTAAGATAAAGTAAGGAAATACCCAGGTAGGATAGGAGTAAGTAAGCAAATACTCAGAAGAAACTGAAATCCATAATAAAAGGACTGCTATTGGAAGAAACCAAGAAACAAAAATATAAAACCCCAAAAGAGATTAAAGGTCCCTAAAAAAGTATAACACCCTAAAATAAAAACTAATGTAAAGTACATATAAGGAAAAGTGTAATATAAGGAAAAGAAGTATAATTAAAAAAGTACCAGTGCAAGTTATTTTATTATGTTAAATAGACTTCATGTGTCAGTGTTTAAATTCTTAAACTAAGTACATTTGTGCCTTTACACAACTTTAAAGTTTCTTGTATTGAATTCAGATGTAATATTTTGTAGAATATTATTATGAAAATAGACTAAAAATGTTTCTAAGTAAGTGCCACTCTTTATCTCACAACATTCATTAAAATGACAAAAGATAAACTAAGAGCAGGCAATAAATAAGTGAAGTGACCAAGGGTACATCCATAAAATAAAACAAAAACAGCCAAGACTGCACAAAAATTAGTTTTAAGAAATAATTTAAATAATGAAAGGACAGGTGTGTTTTGTTTATATTAAGTTCAATGAACTCAAGGCTAAAATGTCTGAGTTGAGTATAATTCTTTTGTTATAAAATATTTGTTATGTGTTAATAGTATTAATCAATGCTAAAAGTTAATGTAGTTAAGTAAGGGAATTTTAATTAAGATTGTATAAGAATAGAATGTCAGAAGGGGTATAAGCAAGCTGTAATAGTCATAAAACATTGTATGTGAACAAAAGTAAAATCTAGGCAAAATGGTAAATCTCAACAACCTTATAATTGATAAATAAGTTAAGTAAATTGATGAAATTTATATAATGTAAATCAATCATGGTGTATTCTAACTGTACCAATACTTTGTAAAGATATTGAAGAAATGTATAAAAGATTATTAGAAAAAATGCAAGTGTAATAACACTGGAACCTAAGGGGAAGATTTAAATTAAAGATAATGTTTAAATTAGTTAACCAAATAATAATATTACAAGGAATTAAGGACAAATAAACATTTTATTTCAATCAGGGATCTTGTTCAATAATAATTATAACATAGTAAAGATTGTAAACCATTTAATGTGACAGGAAGTAAAATTTAAGGCCTACATTTAAAAATACTGTAAATAGGGCATTTTGAGATAGAAAACATTGTAAAAGTATCATATTTGGTATTAAATCACGCAGAATTAACTAAAGAAAGAGATTATGTGTTAGGTATTTAATAAAATTAAATAATAGTAAAAATGTATTCAGTCATATAATGTAAAAGTCAATTATGTAAGCGGAAATGCCAAAGATTTAAAACAATGTCATTTTAATATTAGTTTGGCCAGGACGTTTCGGATGAAGAAGAAAGTAAAACAGTTGATTGTTATACGTTGGGTGGAACACATCAGAACAAGCTCTGGCAATTAATTCACATATAACGAGAGCAGAAAAAGATGGTTGACAGAAACCAAACCTATCAAATTTAAACTCGCGAATTTTGAAAAAACTTTAGTGAACACTAAATTCAGTGACATAAACCAGCTTAACTGTTAATGAAAACCACTACTGAACAATAAAAAGTGCAATAACGATTTTAAAACATTAAACACTAAATCCGAGTTTATCGAGACGAAATTTGCCATTATGAACCTTATGGACTAAAGTGAAATAAGAACTTTATTCAACACTGATTATCGAGACGAATAACTAACCACTGATCTAGGACAACTACACTATCACCAGAGGAATTAATCACTACTGCTGGGACGAGGAAAACTTGGAGCAGAACATTTATTTGAAGAGGGTTCTGTTGTGCAGAAGCCGACTACATATGCAGAACGAAGGTGGCCATTTTGACTTCCCATAATTCTCTGTAGCCACGGCCAGACTTCGACATTCGCATGGGTTCGCATAAACTTTTATAATCACTCATTTTTATATATTAAATAATAACTTGTATTTTAAGACAATTAAGCCTTTTACTGTAAGTGTTATACTTTTCAGACTTTGCCCTTTCTCTGACTATTATAAAATAACAGCTCAAAGAACCTGTGACTTGATATTAATAATTTGTATAATAAATTCACTTGCCCTGAGAATGAGTCGATAATTTTGTTGATTAATTAATCGATTCAAAATCGATTATTTTATATTCTATCAATAAAAATCATTGAATGTTATAATTGTTGCTTCTATTTATTTGAAATAATATAAATAGAAGAATCTTAATTAATATCTGATACATAGACTACAAGAAAAGCAGAAATTAACAACTTTAAAGGAGGACACACTTAGTATAACGAAGGATCGCTAATTGATTGTTACAGGAGACAATCTATTTAATGCAGAAACATAATTCTGGTTATACTCAGTGATAAATTGATAACAACAATAATTAAAAGAAATAAAAATACATCCATATACTTAAAATAATTAATTAAAAATTTATTAATAAATAAAAAAGACAAAAAAATATTTTTTTAAAATAAACAAAATTTTTATTTTGTTACAAAATTGGCTTTTCCAACATGGAGCTTTATTTTAAACATTCATCATAAATTTATTTTGTTACAAAATTCAAAGTCCCGCCACAAATTTAATTTCTGTTTGTCAGGTTTTTAGGGTAACAGTACGATTGTCTAGTACAGTAAAACCTGACCTAACGGCCACCTTTATTCAGCAGTCACCTTAATGAATGGCCACTTTTCTGAGGAACGGATTTTACTTTCCATGAGATCAAACGGAAATTCCCCCTTTCCATAAATTTCTCCTCCATTAAACGGTCACCACCACCCTTGCCCAGCGGTCAGCC
The DNA here is from genome assembly GCA_034769895.1 of Magicicada septendecula. NCBI lineage: Eukaryota > Metazoa > Arthropoda > Insecta > Hemiptera > Cicadidae > Magicicada > Magicicada septendecula. The sequence goes on along the minus strand of CM068368.1, from coordinate 258,099,504 downwards.
CATAACAGGTTAGTTCCCTTGTTTAAACAGTCAGCTATCATCTGGTTCAATCATCTGGAATACAATACAGTAGACAAAATAGTTTGACAATACATATTTCTAAGAATACTCAAGTAGTGTTTATATACCTGTCCAACTGAAAGATAAGGTAAACAATCTAGCCGTATGTACCTGCATACTTTTAAATTTATAAAATGTTATTTGTACACAATAAACAGATGAGGTCTCCATAACTTTGAAACAGTAGTAAGCGGTCAGTTACAAGTGAACATTCGGAACTTATAGCGGAAGTTATAACATTGAATTGGTGTAAGTGATCAGCGTGTGTTGAGTGTTTTTGTAATTTGTAGTGCAATTTAACAGTGTGTAAAAAATGAGTAACAAAGAAAGAGTGTGTTTAAATTTAAAAGCTAAGCCAGTGTTATTTTTGAAAGTAATAAGGGCGTTTTATCAAGGAAACTTGCCGAAGTTTTTATATGTGTAAAGACACAAATCAACAGCATAATCCAAAATAAAGACCAAATAAAAGCAATGGGTTGCTGGAGTGTTTTAGAAAGCGTTCTAAACTTACTGTTCAAAACAATTTCAGGAGAAGGTGCGGATATGCCAGTTAATGAATTCAGTGAATGGAAATAGAGGTTACTGAACACTAATTAACGATTATATCGCAATATTTCCTGTTCAGGTAGTTTTATTTTTTTCTATTATTGGTATTTTGTTTTTTATATTTATTTTGTATAAAAGAAATTTAAATTTTATTTTAAATAGTTCACTATTTAAAAAATTAATTAAGTTAACAAGTTGAAACTCAGGTTTAAAGTGAAGGTTTGCTGTTTCAAGTGCATTTTAGGACTTTTAATGTTATATGTGTTTGCTGAACAGATTCAGATAAATATTAATATGAAATGATTTTGCAAATCTAAATAAAACAGGTAAACTAGAAACTAGAAGTGAACTCTCTCTCTCTCTCTCTCACACACACACACACACACACACACACACACACACAAAATCCCTAGTCCTCATACATACATGTGACCGCACGTGTGTGTGTGTGTGTGTGTGTGTGTGTGTGTGTGTGTGTGTGTGTGTGTGTGTGTGTGTGTGTGTGTGTGTGTGTGTGTGTGTGTGTGTGTGTGTGTGTGTGTGTGTGTGTGTGTGTGTGTGTTTTATGTGTTTTAGTTAGTATTAAAGATTAATACTTTGTGATTTGTGCTTAACTTAATTTTAACGTAAGTGCTAAACTTAATTTTCAGGTTAACTACTAATGATTCAACAGACTACAAAATTTATGGTGTGACAGTTGTGGAAGTGGAAGTTGATGTGCTAACTGGACAGTATCAGGTAAATTATTTTTATATATTGTCTGTTTTTATAACACAATAATATAGTGTCTGTTTTATTAGCACCAGAATAAAATATATTTATATATTTTTTTACTTTTAGATCATTAGAGCAGATATTTTAGAAGATGCAGGCCAGAGTTTAAGTCCCCAAGTAGATGTTGGGCAAGTTGAGGGAGCTTTCACAATGGGTCTTGGATATTATACAACAGAAAACCTTATCTATGATCCAATAACTGGTGCTTTGAAAACCAATAGAACATGGGTACAGTCTTCAGATTAATTATGTAACTTTTACATAGTATAACTCTGTCTATTATAAAGAAACCAATGACATGACATTTATTAAAAATGTTTGTAATGCATTGTTATAGTGCAACATGTGTTCTACACTTGCCATAAAATATGAAGTATACAGAGTGACTCAGTATGTGTACCAAATATGTTAGTACATTAGCTTAGTCGTAACATAGCAAATAAGTGAGCCTTTCTCTGGTAAATAAGAGAGAGCATTTCAAGTGTTTCAATAGCAGATTTGACAAATTTAAGATGAAACTTCATATGTGGTCCACACTCTGATTTCAAGTCCTTTTTGAAATTGCAACAGATCATGAATTTTTGTTTTGTCATATTTATTGGAAATCAACAATTTTATTTCTTGCTACCACCAAACTCAGAAGCTGGGGTGGACTGAACAGCCAATTTTTTTTTTAATATTTTGGTAAATTTGTTTTCTGTTCTGTCAGCAATCACATTTCAAAACCTTTATGAAAATTATAATCTACCGGGTATTCTTGGGTTACGCCCCACTGTTGGGTTCGTCAATTTATAATCTACCGGGTACGTACCTCTCTTTACTTCCTCTCTTTACTTATTTAATATGCCAATTTCTTCCGTATCTGAATTTATTAGGTGCCGTGATATAGTTAATTATGACTACCTTATCTCTCTATTTAATCTAACAGTGTTGGTGTGAATGAAACTTATGTATGTTGGGTCTTATTCAAAAATTCCGCTCAAGCCTATTCTGTTTTGCAGAGAATAAGAGAAATTTCGTATGGAATTCTCCTCTCTTTAATACCTGAGAAGTCCGCAACTAGCGCTGCAGTTCCCAGACAAAGGAAATTTAGAGGTTAACCCAGCGCATACGGTGATAAGTGGTTTATTAGATAACTCTCTATCTGTTTATTTCTTATTCACTCTTCATTAAATAATACATAAATGATAAGATCTTGAAATTATGCAATGATTCTTTATTAGTTAAAATATTTAACATCCAATAATATTGTTCTTACTTGAGATACGAAAAGGCTATAAGTCTGAGTTAATCGATTATCGATCGGTACAATGTTTTATATTAAATTCAGTTATGATTTTTTTTTATAATTATTTTAGATACAGGGCGTGAAGGTTCTTTCAACTGTTGGGGAAGATCAGAAAATACATAAATAGGAATGCAAGATATTACAAGATTCAAGTTTTATTTTATTTAATATTATTTAAATAATTGAAGTTTACCATTCGCTGGACCATGCGGCTCGAGAAGGCTGTTCGCATCTAACCTCTTTAGTGGTCATTCAGTATCAAACGCAGATGAGATGATTATCTTCCATCTTGTCTTCAAAATTGTAATAAAAGTGGAATCCTTGGTCCTGGGTTGATGCAGAAATACCGCTCCTTCTGTTCACCAATGTCCAAACTTGTGATTACGTGCTTCGACAAACTCCGAATCCAAATACGTTTTTCTATTGTATGATGTAAACTGCGATGTCCAATGTGATTTGATGGTTATTCTATTTTCGTTTGGTTTAGAGGATTAAATCTTTACACAGGTAGTTCTTTATCTGGTTTCATTACTTCATTAAATTAACATTCGTTTCATGATCTGATAGTGGACAATCCAAGTCATTCTTTGAATGTAATTACTTATTATCATTTTATACTATCCAATTAGACAATTTGGTTAATGTTTATTTGGCCCAAATTATGGTAATTAGTCCTTCATTTATTGTGAATGTTGATGCATTTAATAATTTAGATTAATTCAGTTTTTTATTGACCATCTGTCGTGGATAAACTCTTCTCGTTCATGTCATAAAATTCAATAATCAAAATCAACAAATTATATTCATTTTGTCGTCCATAGCAACAACTTTTTTTATTCTTATTCAATATTTTGTTATATAGTAATAATATCATATAATATTCTTCCACTCATCAAAATAATTCCTTACTAAACTTTCATTATATCAGAATATAATCTTATTTATAGCTTGTTTACTAATTCCTATATATTCTGCTGGTTTTTCACTCTTATCCTGTTTCTTTTAATAAATATTATTTTTCCGATATCAAACATTATCTATCGGTATCATTGCACTATGGCATTATCATAATTTGTTTAGTTTGAGTTTGTTTATTATTTATTATTAATTATTATTGGTTTCTACTAACTCATTGAATTACATTTAGTATTTGTTATTAAATTCTTTACCTAACCTTTCTGATCTGAGTTATTATACAGTGTTATTGGCTGTTAGGCATATTATTATACCTTGATCTACTTTTGAATTTAACTTGTTAACAAATATAGCCTTTTTATACAAGTTTACAAACATAATCAACTTTTAACTATGTACATTTACACAAATAATTATCTTTATGATATCTAACAATAACTTTATCTTGACCTATAGATCACACATAAGAAAAATGAAATTAATTAATACTCAATAACTGAGTTCAACTACAGTTCTATAACAGTAAACGAATAATACATATTACTTCATTACTTGATATTATATCAACAAGTAAGCTTTCATATGGTAACACAAACTATAACATCATATTTATGATAACAACATAACATTATACAATTCATAATGAGTATTTTAGATTAACTTATAACGTACATTATTGACTCATTCTTATCTATTTTCACACCATCAATCACTTTAAAATAGTCAATACCAGTTTTCTTTCTTACAATTTTTATCAATTTTTTTTTTTTTTTTATTTACCTCTCACTGAACATTGAGATTTATCACTATTATCTTTATTACATGCTTATTTTTTATTATTATTACTACCTTGCATTTTTATTACTTTTATACAATGATGAATTTATTTCTCTGACCCTTTTATTAGTGTGGGATATTAATATTTACTTCCCTATTCTATTTTTAATATTTTTCTTTATGTAACGTCGGGGACCGCATTTCTGTTGCGTTACAAAATAAATAATTGGTTATCTAATCCGTCGAGTGACTTACTTGTAATTTCGCTTGACGCGTTTCAGGGCATATGCCCCATCTTCAGAATAATTGAGTGCGCGAGTAACATCGTGGCGGTGTACACTGGCTATAACGCGAAGTGAACTCATGTTGTGATAGTGCGTGCTCCTCTGTGCATTTTGTATATTTTAATATTTTGACGAGTTAATGTTTTAACCATTGATTTTAATTTTAATTTATTACATTTTAATCTTAATGTCTGACGTTCTGTGAAGAGGAATTATTCTGAAGATGGGGCATATGCCCTGAAACGCGTCAAGCGAAATTACAAGTAAGTCACTCGACGGATTAGATAAGCAATTATTTATTTAATACAGTGACTTGGATACTTTAAAAATTAATATTAAACTTTATGAAAACTATTGTTTAAAAGAAAAAATTATACTAACAACCAGATTATTTTGCAAAACATTTGTTGGCAATGGTTTATAAACTGAGGTTCGCAAAATAAGTGACCACTACAAATTATCTCTAAAATTGTTACGTTAAGCTTAAGGTGAAATATAATTTCTTGAATTTCAATCTGATGTGTTACTTATTTCTAACACCTTGTTTGGGTTTCTAGTGCATTCGTATATTTGCACTGTATTACAGTTACTATAATACTTTTAAAAGTTTACAAATCAAAATACTCTTACGATGTTACAAAGTGAAAATAAGTAGAAAGAAAAAATATCTAAAATCTTCTGGTACATCTTTGTTGCTTTGATGATGAAACGGGAGTTGTTCAACTCAAACTATGAGTACTAAAGTGTATGTCTACATTTATCTGAAGTAGTATGGATATGTGGAAATAAAATTAATGGTAAAAATGTGTGTTGCATGTAGATATGTAACAATAATCGTGTTACTTGCTATTGTGTTAACTTCAGGAATGAAAATTGGAGTGGTAATAAACAAAAATGTTTAACATTCATGGTACATCTAACACTGATATGAATTAATTGTATAACTACAAGTAAATAATGTTTGTATGTACTATATATCTTTCTTCTGTAAACTTGTGAATACACATATAAGTATATAGTATATATGAACTTTATAAATGACCCTTAATTACCCATAGACTAATTTACTTAAATTCTGAACAAATGTTCTCACCTTCATTTTACCAGAAACGAATGTAGCTGGTATTGGCTTTCTGTGTCACACTTGCCCACTTATCTTGGTTTTGGCAGGGATGGAATTTAGTAAATAATTTAAAAATACATTATCACTACTGTAGAATATCAGCCTATTAAATTTAGTAAGAATTTTAAGTTAATACAAAGTAAATATTTGTTTTACAGAACTATTACCCACCTGGTGCATTGGACATACCCGTTGATTTTCGTGTGCAGTTACGAAAGGGTGCTCCAAATCCTGTAGGTGTTCTACGATCAAAAGGTATCCTGTTCTATTGTCAGTTCTTATGTATACTCGTACCCACAGTAGTATCAATTTAATAAAAAAAAAAAAAAAAAAACAGGAGGCCATAACTTATAATCTAATAAATAATTGTTCATCCTCAAACATGTTAATGAATTTCCTGAAGAAATCAAGAATAACATCAAAAAGTAAACAGAAATTTCAAAAGAACTGTATATATAATGTACTTAATCAGCTTTATATAATAAGAGCCAAAAGAAGTAGGAAACAATTTTGGCAACAAGGTGATATATTACAAATAATGAAAGAGAATTCCTATGTCATACAATGTAGCAGTATGAGGTACAGGGTGACTGAAGAGTAAAATATAATATAAGGTTGAATGCCCTGTATAATAAAATATAATTATTAATTAAAGTAAAGAATAGTTACAACAGAAAACACTAATTTTTCAAGGAAATAAATTTGTCAAGTATCAAGAAGTACATGTAGCACTAAAATAAGAAACAAGACTAAGGAATTTGTGATTTACACTTGTTGATCTAGTTAAACGGTTGTGTAACATATTATGTTATAGCATGTTCCCCATGTTATAGCAAGAAAGGAGAATGGAATGGAGTGGAGGGTATGGAGATTTGTATGATTAGAAGAGTAACAGAAATTACATTAATTCTCTGATGTAAGTTCGTAAAGTTCTACAGTTATTGTGTAACTTAGAATTTTCTAAATTAATGACGGTGTTTTTAATAGCAGTAGTCAGTGAAACATGATAAAAATAACTTTTAATAATTACATAATTGAACATCCCTATAATCTGTATTTAGCTATAATATATTTTACTATGGTATATGTTGACTGGTATATGTATAAACATGTTCTGTACCAATTCTAATATTTAATTGTTGATTACTGCTTTTATAATTAATAACAAATACCATTACATTATGAGTAATTTAAATTGTAAAATTGTATAAATTAAGTTCTGTGATATTATAATTTTCTCGTTGTCTTTAAAGAAAATTTTTGATGATGTAAAACAAACTATCTCAACTTGTTCACATATACAATGATACACACATACGCACACACACACACACTTGCATACACAAACACGTTCACTCAAATACTTGTTCTGTTGTGTTTGACATTTCTTTTGTATTCATACACAGGTCCTGATGATGACAATAAACATTGTAGAAACGTCGACACAAATAAGTTAAAATTTGTGTTATATTTTTGACTGGTCCTCACAAACCCTTCACTGGAAAAATGTAGCTATAATTTACTACTTAATTGATAATTAAAAATCTTAAACTATTTACAAAAATTTTCATTTTAGCTACTGGGGAACCACCACTGTGTATGTCAGTTGCTGTAGTATTTGCAATACATAGAGCTTTGGATGCACCACGTAGACGCTCAGGGAAACAAAACGAGTACCTAAAATTCTGTAAGTTCATTCCTTACAAACTTATACAGAGTGTGTGTGTTTGTGTGGGGAGTGTCTGAGCATGCATGCATCATATATTAGATTATATTAATATTATACATAAGAGGTACTTATCAATTATCATAATCATCAGGACTGACCAAGTTGCTAGTAAACAGCACCACAAAGATGTGCCAAAATCATCAGAAGTTATGTGTCAACAGTGTGTATGAAATAATATGAATAGCATTTTAATTAAACAAGTTTCTATTTGTATTTACCTTTTAACATACATCTGGTGTACATATTATATACAACATTCTGTGTATTGTGTTTGTGTATTAAACCTTTGTAGAGTGTTGACATCTTTCACTTTCAACTCAGTTTTTAACTCTCCTATAAATCCAGTGTGTAATTATTGTATATTTTGAATGAAGAACACAGACCTGTTTAGCACAATGTGAGGTATAAAATAAATATGTGTATAAGTAAGTATGGAGCTTTGATTCAGTAGACCAGCATGGTCATGATGGGGTGACGTTACATACAAAAGGATTTTTGGCATCAGAAGATACCAATACCATCATTATCAGATACCATTTCAGTTAGTCATCTAGTTTTGGATGTTTCAAGAATTGCTGCGATTATGTGAATTTAAGTTTGGCTATTTTCGTGTGGGTTTTTAGCTATTTGTAGGTATAACATTTTGTAAACTAATCACAAATGCTTCAGTGGCAGACAGCATTTTCATTTAGTAAAGTACATTATATATTTAACAATACATTTGTTAATGTATAACAATGTCCCTACACTAAACATAAAGGCTTAGTAATCAGGGAACATCTTAACAGGTGTGTGTGATGTTCATACATAATTTGCATAATATAAAACATAATTGCTCTACTGACTAGTTATATTATTATAAATGGCTTCACCAAATTACGCTTCTCGGTCACATTTTTGTAGTTGTAGATTCAGATAGTTAAACTCAGCACTGTTTCCAAATAGTTATTTAACCACTTTTTGTGGTATAAAGTTAAAATTCACTTTTCGTGAACGATTGGCCGGCCGGCTGCGATCACTGTTCTCTGTTGAAATGACACCGAGTCTTTGTTCCATATTTCCGAGGTGGGGTGAATCTACGTCACTCGTCTATTGTCTGTTTGTTGACAGAATCGTGTTGTTTACAAAAACAAATTCCTGGCCGCTGACGTCATCAAGGATCGTCGCTTTTATCGCATTATTTGACATACAGTTTTTTGTGAGGCTTCACGTTTGTTGCTCCGAAACCGTCCGAATCCTGGCAAATATTATATAGTCCACTCACGGTATATTCATGAAGGTTATTAAATGTTTATTTAATTTTGACCAAATGAAGGAATACAATATTTCTGGTTTTTTATACCATATTTAAGTTGATTAAAATTTGTACCATAATTGTACCATTACAAAAACCCCTCAATGAAAGATTTTGTGTCGAAGCACAACTTTCATTGACCCTTTCATACGTCCTAAAGGGATCAGCCAGGATAGGTCGCCACAACCCCCTTACAATTTTATATAAAAGAAAATAATAACTCACTCTTGGTCTGATGATGATGACAGTACCTACATGACCTTACTGGACTTCTCCTGCGAGATCCCAACACCATAAGGCCACTTAGGCTCGTAACGCCCCTGCTCTGACGCGCTAGCCAGCTCAGGACCGCTGTCATATCACCAAACACTGAAACAATAAACGAAAAATCTCAAAATAGTGACTTGGTAAATCACTCTATCCTTAACTGATCTGGTTCCCCTTAGCTAGGTGCTGGTTTGTGCTAATAAGCACTGGGTTTGCTTGATATATGATTAAAATCTAGTTATAAATATTATACTACTAAAAACGTAACTCCCAAGAATTATAAAGAATTTCCTTTCACAATATGGACAACCCTGAATTTATAAATTGTTTCGATTTCTATCGATAATATTTACCTCTTTCCATTTTATAATTATTAAAATTACAAAAGAAACACATTGATATACAAGAATTACATTATAATTGAAAATAGGAAAATTCCCCTATAAATCTCCCAAACATGGAGAAAACAAATTATAGTAAAACAAAATAATTAATAAATCTGTATGGTATTATTGAATGTTTAAATTAAAATTATTATTATTATTAACAGGTAAAATTATGGCGTTAACAGCACCAATTAAATTTACCCCTTCATACACATTATTTCCTTACATCATGTTAAAAATTTTATAACATAAATACATAATACATTTTACATAATAATACACATTGATACATTTAATACATTGAAATAATTTATTCATTTTTAATCTTGATTAAGATTTGCATTAAAATTGCATTTAAAATATAAAATTTACAATTTCAATTAATTAATTAATTAATTAGACATCAATTTATTTATTATAATTATAAATATTTATTTCACATTTATTATTATATTCATATTAGATTATTATTACTTCATTATTCACTTTTCATTACCTCTCTATTCTGAATTTTCTACCTACCTAACTACCTAACCTTTCACCTTCTAATCACTGTTTAATCTGGGTGACTCCTATATTCACTCTACTTTTATTTATTATAATCTTACTCACCTTCTTCTAACTGACCACCAAATTTACCTTTCATGACACCAATATCTCAATCATTAACACATTTACTAATTTCATTTAAATCCTATAGCACCGCTCGTCTTTGCACAGAGATGGGTGTTCCCTAACTGGCTATATTCATCCATATTATTTTGCCCTTCCAAAAAGTTCGGCAAACACTCCCTTAAACTACGCTAATACCTGCCATTGGTTGGCTACTCCTTATCACCTCACCCCCACTACAAAATATCATTAATAACAATTATATGTTTATACCTTGACTTTACTCACCTCTATATATAATCACTAACTACTGTGTCCCTAAATCTCTAATACTCTCTTTGTATTATTTACTTCAAAATTATCTAACTCCATTTTCATTAATTAAATAACTCACCTGCATTTTATCTATACCCAAGCACTATCCCTGTTTAAACATTCTACCTTACTGTAATCATTGACCTTTGTCTTATAAAATTCATCTCTCATCTACTCATAACAATACGTCTCAAAATTCAAATATATATATATATTCTTATTTAATCATTTATCTAATTATTATTCATGATGAATTACCTTCATTACATATTACTTAATAATTTAACTTCATTGACAATTAATAATTTACTTCTGTTATCAAGAAAATACAATTTTCTTTTGTACTGTTTTAATTAAGTAATAAAGAATAATTACTCTTTTATGGTTATTCCATTATTTAAAAAATATTATTATTAAACATGTTAATTATTAAAAGACATAATAATACATACTGGTGTACATAAAATATACTTGCAATACAACATCCAAAATACATAAACACATTGATATATAAATACATATAAAACAATGAAAAATATACACTCCAACTCATTATTTTGTTATTTATCAAACTCAGTCCATAGCAGTCCAATTCAATACCACTTTACACATATATTTAATGTTCATTACACAATTGAAACACTCTATCCTCCATCGTTGAATAACATTCTTATCTTAGGTCTACTTAATTTATTATTTAATAAATAAATTTTATGATTAGCAATATTATATTCATTTTCATTTATAAAACTGTTATCAAACAAATATTTCAAGTCACGATCGAGTAGGGTTCCGTTTATCTCAGTAATATCATATGTCATTAATTGGTTATTTATTTTATAATTATCCTCATAATTTTCTACCACAGGCAAGTATTCATTATTTTCATATACCTTATCTAACCCTAACCTTTCTACCAATTGTCTGTATTTTCTATTTACTTTAAAAAATTTTATTACTTTCTTTTTCTCACAATATCTCTCTATACTTTCTTTCTTAATACATTTCTCACCATAACACCAAATTACATTCTCTCTCTCCAAATATGCAGGGGTTCCTAACATAATACTACTGCACCACTTATTAGGTACACAAAAACACAAAGAAACTTTATTTGTAGACCTTTCGTCTCCCAAATATAAATTGAAGGAACTCTTGTCCTTATAAAAAATAAGTGAAGACTTTTCTTCACCCCCTAACACAACATCAAAAGAAAATTCTACCCCCTGCACTCCTTGTACAAAAATACTTTCTCCCAACTCTCTTTCTGACTCAATACACTCAAACACTTCATTTTCACTCATAATACTTACATTATCATTTTCTAATTTTATATTCTTACTATCTGTAATATTCTTACTATCTGTAAATTCATTATTCACATTATCATTGTTGTTTATTTTATTAGTCAGTACTTCATTTTTCTGGTTACTATTTACCTTCTGGGTTTCTAATTGACTTAAATTCTTGTCTAATTTTGTGATGAGCTTGTCACATTGTTTAATGAGCTTATCGTGACCTATTTTAATTTCATGCTTTAGTTCATTGAACTTGATATCAAAACTGTCAAATTTGTCACTTTGTTTATCAAACTTGTTATTAAAACTACTTTGAATCTCTTTAATTTCGCTATTCTGCTCATCTAATTTCTTGTCTAAATTATCGAACTTTACACTCTGTTCATCGAATTTATTTAATAAGAGTTGCATCATAGCAGCAGTACTGTCAGATTTAATTTCTGAACGAACAGGCATGGATGTAGAGACCTTCTCTGCTTCTACATATACAACAGATACGGGTGTATCTGCTTCGTCAATCTGACGAATTTGAGTTAGTTGAACATCCATTTCACTCATAACTATTTCGTCAGAGAGGCTGACTTTTTCAGTTTTATCTTCATTAGTATGCATATTTGCAATTTATAATACAGGCATGCATCTAATAGTATAACCTAACTTCGTAAAATTTGGTTATGTTTAAAATTTCGTTATTACCTCAGATAACTCTTTCCATTCTCTTCGTAGGCTTACCCCACATAAAATTATATTATATCGAGTCCCTGTTCGGGCGCCATATGTTATCTTTCAAATTATACACTTATGTAATTGTATATTACGAATACATGATAACAGTCTTTAACATAATTATTGTGTTTAATAACGGGCGCCATGTTGGGAATTACCAACAGCTGATATTTCATTTACTTTACTTTACGGGCCAGGTTTCGTGTTAAGCGAACGAGGTTGTAGAACGGGAAGTGTTATCTGAAATAAATACTCTGAAATGGTTATAAAAAAACTTATTATTAACAGAAGTTTTACATATATATTTGACTCGACCATACGCCAAACATGCCTCGGGGCGTAATTCTGTGTATCATGAAATAAACAAACATATTTAAAATTGAACCCTGAAAATCTTAGCATATAATAAACATATAGTAAAACAAAGAAAACAACTTTAAGATATATGTGTATGCACAACCCAGCATAATTTACATCACTCTCTATCTTTCACTCTCTCTCTCTCTCTCTCTCTCTCTCACTCTGGTACAATTCTTTTTATTTTATGAGCTCATAGTTTTAAGTTAAAAGATCTTGTTTTGAATTTACTTTGGTCATTTGAATTTTGATTGTATATTAATGTTTGGAACGTTCTCACCAAATTTCCAGATGCGGTTTTACGTTCTCTCTGTATATACGGTAAAACTTCGCGTACCGCGAGTTTACCGATTACGCTTCTCGGTCACATTTTTGTAGTTGTAGATTCAGATAGTTAAACTCAGCACTGTTTCCAAATAGTTATTTAACCACTTTTTGTGGTATAAAGTTAAAATTCACTTGGCCTTCAAATTGGCCGGCCGGCTGCGATCACTGTTCTCTGTTGAAATGACACCGAGTCTTTGTTCCATATTTCCGAGGTGGGGTGAATCTACGTCACTCGTCTATTGTCTGTTTGTTGACAGAATCGTGTTGTTTACAAAAACAAATTCCTGGCCGCTGACGTCATCAAGGATCGTCGCTTTTATCGCATTATTTGACATACAGTTTTTTGTGAGGCTTCACGTTTGTTGCTCCGAAACCGTCCGAATCCTGGCAAATATTATATAGTCCACTCACGGTATATTCATGAAGGTTATTAAATGTTTATTTAATTTTGACCAAATGAAGGAATACAATATTTCTGGTTTTTTATACCATATTTAAGTTGATTAAAATTTGTACCATAATTGTACCATTACATCTGTATAGCATTCCATGGGATGTGTTGTATCTGATTCTCGTGCGTGCGTGCGTGCGCGCGCGCGCGTGCGCGCGCTCGTGTGTGTGTGTGTGTGTGTGTGTGTGTGTGTGTGTGTGTGTGTGTGTGTGTGTGTGTGTGTGTGTGTGTGTGTGTGTGTGTGTGTGTGTGTGTGTGTGTGTGTGTGTGTGTGTGTGTGTGTGTGTGTGTGTGTGTGTGTGTGTGTGTGTGTGTGTGTGGCTTGTACCATTGGGTTGATTAACATATTGGCATTATTATTAGCACCATAAGGATGATACATTTTTTTTACATTCTCACACATTATAAATTATGGATTATTTTTCAAAATAAAGTTAATGTTTAAAACTGTCTTGTAAGTTTCATGTCTAGTGTATGTCAGCTTCAAAAAAATGTTGCAATAAAAAGACATTAAAAGGTAGAAAATGTTATCAGACCACAACTGTGCATGGTATCAAGTGAATGACTTGTAAATATTTTAAAAATTGATGTTTTAGGTTAGAAATTTATGTAACATGTTATGTATAAGGCTGTAAGTTAACATATAAGCCAAGTATGAGGTATATTTTTTAGGTAAGGTTAATTTTGAAATATAAATACATGAAAAGATGACAGTGATTTATTACAGCAAAAAATCTACAAACTTTCTTTATTTCTCACATAATTGCCATTGACTTCCATATATTTTTTATACAATTTCAACAACTTCCGTACCCCATAGCCTTAAAATTTATTCACTTATGTCTTGAATTGACATATAAGTCAGTATTGACATTAATATGTTAAATGTTTATAATAACGCACAGAATGTAAAAATAATGTGTATATATAAAATATAAGCACCTTATACAATTCTGTTCTGCTTTTACCAGTCTTGAATTTATCAGTGACATCAGAAAAGTCCAATTTTGAAGCAATGTAACTTTCAGTCAATAAAATTGCAAATGTGCACAACCTTGAACGTGGTTGATTGAAGATAATGCTTGATCAACTTCATCTATGAAAATAACCATTCTGCAACTGCAGAAGATACTTGTATTGTCAACATAATTCTTAAAACCGCATAAATATGTGGGTAAAAACTTGTCATGGTGTTTGAAATCAAGTTTTCAGTGTGTCACCAATTAGTAAGTCTTATAGTACAGTTCTGACAAACATCTTCAGACAAACTTGGCCTGTATCACACTATGATGAATTAACTTGTACAGTGAGCATTTTTTTGAAGATGGCTGCATCTAAGGAGAAGTTCTCCACGGGAGTTTTCCTTCAGTGCTTTAATGTCATAAAGGAAGCCAAATTTTTCTTCATAATTTTTTAAATCTGAAAGTTTTGCAAGGCCGTAGTGAATATTTGCATGAAGTCTGTGTTGTTTGCATATTTTACTGCCTCTGGTCACATCTTTTCTACTGAATATCATCTCACTGGATATCAGTTGTCTGAGTATCAACTGGATTTTAGTATGTGTCAGCATTAATAGTCATTACATGTTTCATCAAATCGATTGACAAGATGCTTTCTTATCCCAGAAAACAATGCCCATGATATTTGGGACAAAATGTAGATGCTTATTAAACTTCTTTGGTTTCAGAGATGATGAGTGTTAGAATTGCACTGACTGTTGTTTAGATTTGACATTTCTAGGTTTCATCTGTGGTAGCAATATATCAAACACCTCACCTCATTGATTTTAAAATACTGTATAAAAGTTTTGAGCTGCAACCACATATTTCTGGTTATGTGTGGTATATTTTTGTAAACTAAATATCACTATAATATTGACGACTTGGAACATCAAGTTTTTTATAAGTAAAAACGTAAAGTTTTACCTTACAGCCTAAACCGGCTTTCACCTATAGAAGGCTTCATCAGAGGCTGTCGTAAGTAGCGCTGTTCGTCTTGTTGTTGGCGACGAGATAGTTTTTCGAAAGATCGAAGCTGTGTGTGTGTGGTGAGATGTGTTCGAATAATGCGTGCGATTTGAATTGTGTCTGTTCGTTTAGGATGTCGTTTTTATTTGTTTTTGTGTGTTTGAATATTTCTAATCGTTCTAGAGTGTCTAGTTTTCGGCCTTTTGTGTGTACGTGTAGTATGTTCATGTTATTGTCGATGTTTTTATATGTGTGGTTTGCTTCAATGAGGTGGTTTGCGAAGGTAGATTCTGTAGCGGTGTGGAGTGCTTTTGTGTGTTCAATGTATCTCTGTTTGAAGCTACGTCCTGTTTGGCCTATGTAGAATTTATTGCAATTTGAACAATTTAGCTTATATACACCGGGTAGATCGAATTTGTTTTGTGCTTTGGGTATGCGTTTTGATAGTGTGTGTTCTGTTTTGTTAGTAGTTTTGTAAGCAATTCTGTATCCTGCTTTTTTGAATTTGTGGGCAATTTTTTCTGTTTGTTTGTTGATGTATGTTAGTGTTATGAATTTGTTGTTTTCTGTCTTTGTCTGTTGTTTGTTTTGTGTTTTGTGTAGGAGTTTACTGACTAGTGTTCTGTCATAACCGTTAGATTCTGCTAGATATTTTATCGTGTTTAGTTCGTCTTTGTAGTCTATTTCATCTAAGGGGATGTTGTTAAGTCTATGTATCATGGTTTTCTGTATATACTGAATTTGTGCCTGTGTTCTAGTTTTGTGATGGAGAGGTCTAAGAAGTTTATGGTATTGTTGTGTTCGTATTCGGCAGTGAAGGTTATGTTTTTATGTATTTTGTTTATGTGCGTTAGTAACTGTTCACATTGTCTTTTGTTTCCCCTATATAGTATTAGAATGTCATCATCGTATCTGTGCCAATATAGTATTTTATGTGAGTGTCTGTCATTGTTTGTGAGTATTTTTGTTTTTTCTAAGTGTTGGAGGAAGACTTCTGCTAGAATGCTGGATATGGGGGAGCCCATGGGTAGGCCATCGTTCTGTGTGTAGTATTTATTGTTATAAGTAAAGTAGTTTTGTTTTGTGATAATGTTCAGAGTTTCTGTTATTTCATTGATAAGTTCGTCTGGTGTGTTGTTCTGTTTGAGTTTGTTTTGTAGGATGGTGATTGTTTCAGAGATGGGGATGTTTGTGTACAGGTTTTTAATGTCAAAGGAGGCTAATGTGGCGTTATGGGGGATATGTATGTCTTTTATTTTTGTTACTAGGTCAGTGTTGTTTTTTACTGCAATGTTGTTGTCTATTTGTGTGTGTTGTCTAATAATTTTGTCTAGATATTTTGCCAGTTTGTGTGCAGGGGCATACGGTAGTTGATAATGGGGCGGATCGGAATGTCTTCTTTATGGATTTTGGGAAGCGCTTGGAGTGTAGGTGCTGATGGTCGGATTTGTTTCATGTAGGGCTTTTGTTTATGTGTCATAATGTGTTTGGCTTTGTTGACTATTTGTTTTACTGAGTTTTGGTATCTGTCGGTGGGGTCGTGTTTTAGTTCTGTGATGTTGTTCTGTTCCATGAAGTTTTGTACTTTTTTGTGTAGGTTGTCTGTGGGGATAATTACAGTCGTGTTACGAAATCCAAGAATTTTTGTAAACCATTTGGTATACAGTTTTTATAACCAAGTTCCTCTGTTGCTGCTGATGACGATGATGATCCTTGGCACTACAGCCCTGTAGAGCCTGGGCCTCCAACATCACTCGCCTCCACTCCTCTATGTTCTATCCCACTTCCTTATTCCCAGGTGATGCAGGTCTTCTTTCACATCTACCACCCATCTTTTCCAGCGTCTCCCTCTTCTTCTCCAAACTGGATCCCCATTTAATACATATCTCTGTTGTCCAGCATCTGCTGTACATGACCTGTCCACCTAATTCTGTTTCTTTCAATCTCAGTAATAACATCTAGATTCCCAAAAATTCTCTACAGCTCTTCGTTTACAGGCATTCACCATCTGTCTCTATCCTTCCTGGCACTATAAATCCTTCACATTACCTTTCCTTCCACAATGCTTAAGCCAACTCTCTTCCCCAACTGTCAGTGTCCATGCCTCACTTTCATAAATTACAATGGATCTTGAGATGGTCTTATAGATCATAAATTCCTCTGTTTGTGTTGTTTTACACAAATGGAATAGACAAAACTGAAACCTAAATCGCCAATTTTCACACATTTTTGCATTCAGTTCTTCCATGAAACCGCTTGTCATTGCTCTTGAGCAATCACTGTGCTCTTCATCATGATAAACAAATGACATCATTCCATAACTCTTGTGAATTTCAGCAGCACTGTTGTTGTTGTTGTTGTTTTGTTTTTGTACCGCGAACCTATAATTGGCAGGATTGTCTATTGTAGCACTTGTAAATTACTTACCACAAAAACTGTGTATCTGAACCAATAAAATAGCTGGCAGCTAAGTATTGTATTACAACACAGTGCATGCATGATCCTGCTTCATTACCAGAGTTGGTGGTAATCTCAAAACAGACCTTACATAAAAACCCACCTTGTACTGTACATATATACTGCTATAAGCAAGCAGTAAACATAATGGAACAAAGGAAACACAGTTAGAAAAAATAATTGCAGATAATGCCTGAGAATAAGGCATAATAGATCCTACTATAGATGGTTTGATGGAGATGAGTCATTATCACACACACACACACACACTACAACAATGATTTTTTTATTGGTATTAATCCTATTCAGGCTTTTCATTTCTGAAATTTGTCAGTTGTCTAATTCACATTATGTATTTCAATGTATAATATTGTACAATTCTGTAATGCATTGTGTGATGTTTTGCATTTCAGGCCCACCAATGACTCCAGAAAATGTTTTCCTGGGCTGCAATAATCAAATTAAACATTATAAGTTTTATATGTAGATCAGTTATCATAGTTTACAAAATAATTATGTGTAGCTTCTTTTATCATTACTTCTTTTGCATAACTGCAAGTTTATGCAGTTCTTTTTGACTTTTATTGAATTCTGATGCTTTATGCTTTTGAAGTAGAAATTGAGTGCCTAACATTCACATAATCTACTTTAATTATATTAGCATTTATTTTCTATATATGTTTTATACTTAACATATGTATTTGTATTTTGTAATAATATTACTTAGCTGATGCACATACAAGGTCTTATTATTATTTAAGTAATAAGACTAATCCTGTAGTAGTCAATATGGCATCACTGTAAGGTTTCCATTGACACAGATGATTAGATAATCAGCTGATTGATATTAAGTATTAATATTTATTATCTATTGTTGTCCATTATAAAAATGAGTGACATCAATTACGAGCAATGTTGTGAAATCAAGTTTTGTGTTAAACTCGGGCACAATGCTATACTGAGACTTAACAAAATTGTCAAAGGCTTATGGAGATGAAGCTTTATCAAGGGCGCAGGTTTTCAGATGGTGTAAAGCATTTTTAGATGGCCGGGAATCAGTTAAGGATGATCCACTTTCTGGAAGACTGTCAACGTCAAGAACTGATGACAGTGTTGATCGAATCAGGGACTTGATGCGGTCTGATCATTGATTAACCATCAGAATCATCGCAGAACAATTAAATTAACCACACTACAGTTTATCAAATTTTAATAAACAAATTGGGAATGAGAAAAGTTTGTGCGAAATTGGTCCCAAAAAACCTCATTCTTGAACAGAAAGACAACAGGATGGAAGTGTGCCATGATCTAGGATGAACTGAAAATGATCCTGATTTTCTAAAAAATGTTATTACCTGTGATGAATCATGGATCTTTGAGTATGCTGTAGAAACAAAATGCCAGAGTGAGGAGTGGCACACACCAAACTCACCACGCCCAAAAATCAAAATTGAGCAAATCCAAAATCAGAATCATGTTCATTTCTGTCTTTGATAGTAATGGTATCCATAAGGAGTTTTTACTTAGAGGACAGACTGTCAATCAACATGTTAACGAGAAATTCATGAAAGGCTGCAGAAACGAGTTGCCCGTGTGAGACCAGCCATCGTAAACACCTGGATGCTGCATCATAACAGTACACCTTGTCACATAGCACTCTCGGTTAATAAGTTTTTGGCAAATAAAAATTTTCCTGTTATTTCTCATCCCCCTTATTCACCTGACTCGAGTCCCTGTGACTACTTTCTCTTCCCGAGACTGAAAAAACATCTCAAGGACACCACCTTGGGAGAATAGACAAACATTTTAAAAAATGTAACCGACCAACTGAAGGAGGTTCCAGTTTCTGAGTTCCAGCACTGCTGTGAAGAGTGGAAAACCTGTCTAAAGTGCTGTGTGGCTTCCCAAGGAAACTATTTTAAAGGCGATAGACTCTAAATCTAGTTTGATTGTAAATAAAAGGTTTTACTGAATTAGTCTCATTACTTAGTTTACAGACCTTGTAGAATTATTAACATATGTGTAGTGTTTGATATATTATTCATGATGTTGCCAGTAAGATATTATTTTGTAGCCTGGCTGCTCATTTTAACTAAGCACAATGATTTATAAGTAATAGATTATGATATGAAACATAAGGTTTCTTGTATTTGAAAAAGTGTAAAAAATACTCAGTTGAGTAACTGAAAATACTCAGGAATTGCAACAAAAGTTCAAAGGAGGGGTGCTGGTATTTATATTAACCAGTCACATTTAATACATGACTGTACTTGAGCACAAACCTGCATTGTTGTTCATAAATTAATACCATAATTTGTTTTCTGTGATAAATATTTAAAATTTATTTGTCTTAAGGGACTGCTTTTTACTTCAGAACGTTAGTTCTTTTATTTTCTGTGCATTACTACATGCTAAATTCATACTCACATACAAAATCCTATGAATGTGAAAACAATATTATGTTAAGAACACCCTGAATTGTGAATCCAATATACCAGTTACATGTTCATACCATTCCCAGACACAAGCAGTTCCTGGCATATTTTCTCACTGAAGATTTTGTAGATCTGTTATAAAACTCCTTCAGCAGACCCAAGACCTATAGTACACAGTCAGATTTAGTGTGCAGAAAACAGGAAACCAAACCAGATGATGTTGAGAAAACAATCAAGTTGAAGGCATTTCCTGTATTGTACATACACTCACAAAAATTTTGAAAGATGGTGATGCCATAATGCAAGTCTCTTCCCATATCAAGAACCTTCAACAAAATTTGATCATTGTATTTAAATAACAGTAAACAGTTAAAAAAAAAGGTAGTTCAAAAGATCAATCATCAACATTCCATTCTGTAAAACTTGTCCAATGATTAGAACAGTATTGTTCAATAAGTAAAAAACTGTACTAACATCAGGTTCAACATAAAGTATCATCCACAGGTTTGAAACATGTGGATTGTCATTTACCACACAGTTACATCTCCTTCTAGTTTTAATAAACTATTCAGTACAGTTTCATGCAAACACACTTGGTATGGACATACTGTTTCTTGTATAGAAGAGCTGAGACATTCTATTTGAAGTGTATCTACCTCACAGTAGTAGAAAAGCTGTTTCTCAACGTTGATTTTTATTCCAGTAATCATGACTTTGTATGTTCACAATAGTGATCATTAGGGTACATAGAGTAAGCAGTTCACCTCAGCTATACTCCACCAATGGATAACTAAATTGATGGACCCACCCAGCTTCAACATGAATGATAAACAAACAACACAGATTGAGTAATACCCATATAACTAGTCTCGTTGCTGCAATCTTCCTTCTGCTTCTCTTGGTAATTATGAAACATAACTACTGTATTTGTATTTATAAACGATCAAAAAGAAGTTTTGACAAATTTTATTTTTTATTTTTGTCACCTCTCTTTCTTCTGAAGGTTTAGATCAAAGCAAAATATTCCATACTATTATTTCGTGTGTGTGAGTATTTCCACAATTGTACTTCTGTGAACACTAGTTATCAAACTAAATATGTCAAGACTTGTTTTATACAGAATTATAGTATCCTTATTACTGTGAAGGAAATGTTATACTTTTTTCAACCTGAAGTTATAATTGTCTCTGTTCAGTTCTGTAGTATTGGTATTAATAAATGGAGGATGTTGGTAGTTGTGGTATAGTGTCAACAAATATATTTTAAATGATACTTTCTGTCAAGTGTATTTGATTGACAAACATGAAAACAAAAATTTGCAAACACTATGAATACAAATGTTTAATTGTTCAAGGAAATAAATTTGATCAAGTTGCATTTAGCACTGAAACCAATAACATTAAAAAATGGGATAGGTCAATTTAAACTTTGTAGTATGGTATCTTACATAGCGTAGACCAGATCCTGGGAAGTATACAACACTAACTTAGATAAGTTAGGCAATTTTGGATTTATATAACTTTGATTGTAGGAACACTTTCTTGCAATGTTGTAAATAATGATCCAACATTAAGTGTTATAAGCATGTAGAATTTTTTCAGCTACAGATATTTGATAAGGTTCACAGAGTACCTGAAATCATTTGTAAACAACATATATCTATATGTTCTGCTGTCTATGTAGCAGTATCTTTATGCTTTACCTATGGAGTTTTTAAAAATATTCTCAATTCTGTATGATGATACTCAATGAAAGTTGCATCTAAATTCGGCTATTGCGTTACAAAATGGGAAGAAGAAACAATGCTACAGAGCACATCGTTTATACATGGTCCCGCTCTGTTCTGTTGGAAATAAAAAAAACCTATGATTAAAATTTGAAAATGTAATTAATAAAACAATTGCCAAGTCTCATATTTACATGGAACTACAATATGTGTATAACATTTATTTTGTCCATTTAGTGCAAGAAGTTTTGTCTAATGTTAGTATGTTAACATTGAATTGATTAGAAATGTTAAAAGCAGTACTGCACAAATACAGTAATAAAGTGTTAATTTTAAATGCTTTATTTGTAATAAGTTATTTATACCACTAATGCATAACTAAGGTTAGTTACTACAGTTATTCATTATTTTGAAAGATTTTTTCAAATAAATATTAATCTAAAATTAAATTTATTTTTATTACAATCCCGATACAACTTAGTGTGTTTGAACACCATTGGTAGTGTTTTATTTTATTTATTCATCCTAATTTCCGTTCTGTCCCAGCTCCTACAAAGCACTGTAACCAAACTTTATCTTACATTTTCAGTTCATGACCAGCTTAAGAGTAAACCTACAGCACAGTTGTCAGACTTAAAGGAGTTCTCAAGTAAATACATTCCTGTTTTTACTTCAGTGTTCCTTAAGGAAATGGAAGTATGGTGATGGCAAAAAAAATCGTGTTCGAGATTATTGCAGATTCTGATTGTACTACACTCAAAACATGAAAAAAAGTCAACCGTAAAGATCGGTTACGGGAAAGGGGTAGTTTACCTGCAACATTTTATGTTTTAACAAGGGTATTTTCTATGGCAAACGATAACAGCCGTAAATTCAAACAGAATCAAATAATGTTTTGCATGTAGCCCTGAATTGTAGAGTTCTCAAGACCTGTTGTTTTTGGTGAAGATCGGTTAAGGGAAAGGAGTAGTTTACCAGCAACGTTTTTTGTAATCAAGGGTAATGTTTTTCTATGGCAAACGATAACAACCGCAAATTCAAACAGAATCAAATAATGTTTTGCATACAGCCCGGAATTGTAGATTTCTCAAGACCTGTTGGTTTTGGTGAAGATCGGTTAAGGGAAAGGGGTAGTTTACCTGCAACATTTTTTTTATCAAGGGTAATTTGTTTCTATGGCAAACGATAACAGCTGCAAATTCAAACAGAATCAACTACTTTTTTGCATACCTTTTTGAATTATAGAGTACTCAAGGTCTGTTGATTTTGTTGAAGATCGGTTAAGGGAAAGGGGTAGTTTACCAGCAACATTTTGTTTTAACAAGGGTAATTTTTTATGACGAAAGATAACTGCTGTAAATTCAAAGAGAATCAAATAATTTTTTGCATACGTTACTGAATTGTAGAGAACTCAAGGCCTGTTGATTTTGGTGAAGATCGGTTAAGGGAAAGGGGTAGTTTACCTGCAACATTTTATTTATATACAGTATGTACTACATTATCGGCAACAAAGAAGTAGTTTGTTGTTAAAATTCCTTCCCGTCCTGTTTGGCCGTAGACCAAAGTTTTCTGCAAAACCAGACGTTTCGGCAGTGCCATCGACTTCCATCATCAGTGAAAATCGAGTGTGATAACGTGAGGTGGTATACGTTAGTGACCACAGTACTGTGGTTAAGACTGAAGCAGTAAGTAGAAAGAAGTAGTTTCTATGGAAATATTTAATTTCTAAAATGATTTTAAATATAAATCTTAGAACATGGAAGTCATGTATGGTTCTCCATACCGATATTTGGTAGAGGAACACAAGGTCATTGCCAGTACAGATTATGCTTCTGTCCTGTTCCTACTCCATAATACACCTCTTTCTTGGATGCCTATGTGCCTTCTCATTTGGGATTGTATTGTGGAGCAGTTTTGGTATTCTTTCACTTTACATACAGCCAAGTTCACTGGTATTCTTTAATCTTCTCTCCTGCAGCAAATACTCCAAGTTCTTTTCTGATATAGTTACATCAGATGCAGCATTTCACCAGCCTTAGGAGTATCATCTCTAGGAACACAAGGTAAGAACTACAGGAATTGTAAGTAGGTAGTTTAAGCCATGGATGAATATGTTTATGTATTATGCACCTCTTGACAAGTAGTATTTCATTTTATCAAGCCATTATTGTTTTTTGACATTTTGGAATTCATAAAGTTCATAAATTTAATAAAGAGATGTATTGTTTAATTTAATACTATCTGATATAATTTAACACTAAAGAAATATAAACTCTTAATCAGGTTACTTACCTATCTTCCAATAAATTTAAATAAGTTATTCACAAGAGTCAAGGTAGTATTATTAGTACAGGAAAAGTAGACGAAAAAAGGTGTTTTTGGGAATAAAATTGCCCTGGTACTTTTGTGACTGAGAAAGGTAGACTTTAGCTTATATTTTATGAATCTAAAGAGTCCAGAGTGAAATAGTACCTAGGGGTAGTTTTATAAGGGTTGGGAGGGGTGAAAATACTGTTTTGGGGAATACCTTTTTAATGGTTAAGTTTATTAAAAAAAAGTAACAGACAAAAGTGGTAGCTTATGAAATTCCGCATATTTTGGTTCTTTGCACGACTTTCTACGATAAAATTAAGGGAGATATGAATTATTAAAAAGTAGGTATTGAGATTTTGAAATAGCGCAATTTTCCACGTGCGCTGTTTGCGTGCTAATTAAAAAATAATTCGTTTATCAGAAAAACAAAAATACGCTCAATTCTTAATTCTCTACAGTTAAAGCCTTCATTTATCCTGATATGACGAAAATTGATAAATATATGAAATAATATATTGCAAGGTAACAGGTTATACCCCAGACCAGACTTGCAGAAGATGCTCAATTAGTGAAAATACATACATTTATTGTCTCTTTCTTTTACACAAATTTATATCAAAATGTTCTCTCGTTATTTTAAACAATTATTTACTTTTCAGTGTTCAAAATCTTCTTTGAAATTATACTTTAAATAAATGTTCTCTTCTAGATAAACAGTGATGTAAATTGTAAATGTTCAAAGTCTTCTTTAAACAAAATTATATTTAAAATAAATGTCTTCTTTACTTTACACAGTGATATAATTTTTAAATGTTCAAAAGTTCTTTCTTTTTCTATTGAAAGCTTTATAATTTGAAAACAAATTTAGTTAAATTTTGCTTCCCTGTTCTGTTGTCTTCATTGTCTTCCCGGTCGATGATCTCGATCCCGGCCTCCAGCAATCCGTCGTCCTGGTTCCATGTTCCAGCAACCGCCTCCAGGAACTGCCTTGCTCTAGGTGTCCGTTTTTAGCCGCCACGATCAGCAAAACGAAACTCAGGAACGGTAGTAGACTATCTCTTACTCCGTAGTTGTTCCCTGCTGACACTCGCTGCTATCTCAACTCCACGGGCCCCAAGGACTGCCTGGATTTGATGTTGACTGGACGATGACCACCGCGACTGCTCTCGCTGAGTGCTGTATGAAGACTCGCTCTAAGAGAGTTAGATGAAGACTGACGACTGCTTTTATAATCTTGCACAATGCATGCAGCAGTGATGTAGAATGATGTCACAGCCTATATGCGCGTAGGGGTTTTTTCTATACATTCTGTGATATTCGGAAGAACATTCTGGACCCGCCATGTGTTCATCGACTTCCTTATTCTTGAATTTTCTAGAACAATGCTTTATTACATATGAATAAACTTCCATAACCTTCTATCTGCTATCCACATGACACAACACTTCACTCACATATTAAACTATATCTTCATAGTCTTTACATTGTCTTATTACTAATTTGTCCTATTAATTTTTAACAATATTATTTTACTTTCAAACATTCTTCAATCGTCCTGGACACCCATAACAGCTGATAATAATTATGCTCCACATTTACATATAGTGTGACAGCCTGTCATATTGCATAAGCCTCCAGGTTAATAAAAAAAAAATTATTTTCTTCGAAAATTTTTTTTTTTTCTTTTGTTCAAACTTAAAAACATTCTCCTAATTCAACATTCTAAACAAATAATAAAACCCAAAACATGGCAAGACATTTTAATAAACTAAAACATAATTAATTCTTCACTTCACATCTTTATTCATACTATGCAATGTGGCAACTATGTCTATTGGTTTTCACATTATCATTCAGCCAATATAATGTCCATCCACTTATACATTGTGGTTTTCTATGAGCGAGTTGCGTATCTGTAGATGCATTCCATCGCATTATTATTATTATTATTATATTCATTATTTGACTCAGGGTCATATTTGCGATCGTTCACAAGGGTAATATTTCCTCAATGATGCGCTATGATATTTTCCATTAACCTTGTTTTGATTTTCATCAACAACGATGAAAGTATTCCTGCCAACCTGTTCTCTTAATTTGTAAGGACCATTAAACAATCTGAAGAACTTAGCCGACGTGTTATCTCAGCTCAGCCTACAGGATTCGCCTTAAGAAGGACCATTTCTCCTTCCTGAAACTTCAAAGTTTTATGCGTGTCATTGAACACCCGTGCCCGTTGATCAGCCGTTTGCTCTATCCGGGTTTTGGCTATGTTCTGTTTTTTGTGCAACAGTAGCGGTAGGTTCTGAGTCTTTAGTTTTTTTATGTGTCTCTCCCAAAATCTGGTAGGTTGCTTACCTGAGTGCAGCTCTTTAGGTGTAAAGCCCGTAGTGGTGTTATAATTCTCATTTAGTGACTGCTCGAAGAACCGTATGTAATCTGGCCACATGTTTTGTGCGCCATGACAGTAGGTCCGAAATAGTCATCCCAACTCCTTATCTACTCTTTCGGCAAGGTTACCCTGCGGTCGCTGAATAGCCGTAAGGATAGGTTGGATACCATTCATTTCTAGGGTAGTAGACCATCGCACATTCTGGAACTGTTTTCCTTGGTCACTAAGTATCCTCTTAACGGTTCCATTCTCTGGGATATATGTCTTGAGAATATCTGTTAACACCGCTTTGGTTGTTGGTTGGGTGACAGGGTAGAGTCTGACGTTCTTGGTGAATGCATCTATGCGTAGAATCAGGTGTCTTAATCTGTGAAGATCTCGCGGAAGTGGACCTAAGAAATCGACACATAGTAACTCACCTTTCCCTTGAGTGACAATCCCCTGTTGATCAATGTACGTGTGCAGATTCAGAGATTTTGCAGTTTGACATTCATGGCATGTCTTCAAAATACTACGAATCCTCCGCACCATATTGTTACACACAAAGTCCTCCTTGAGTGCTAAGTAACACCGATATGGACCAGCATGTGCTAAGCTTTCATAGCATGCCCACGTTATTGGCTCTAACATGCTAATTGGAAGCACAATTTTCCATTTTTCATTCATTAATTTATATAAAATATTATTGTTACAGCAGTACCACGGCTTTTCTTTACGGAGTATGCTCGTTTTTATTTTTCTAAAGTTAGGGTCCGTGTCTTGTTCTAAATGGATACTAGCTAAGCGCTGACGTAACTCTGGCGTTATCTCATATTGCATAGCTAATATTTTTACGTTACTAGGATCCGACTCATGCTCTTCAGTGAATTCAGGCGTGTACCTACTCAGCATATCCCCTATTCTATTATTACTAGCTTTAATGTATCTAATAGTGAAGTCGTATTCCTGAATCGTCATTATTCAGCGAGTCATCCGGGCATTGGTTAATCTACATTTTAGAAGAAAGGATAATGCTTGGTTATCTGTATGAATTTCAAAGTGTGTGCCGCATAGATAGTACCGAAATTTATTCAAAGCACCTTTTCTGATGTAAAATAGATTTTCTCAGCTTGTGTTTTACACAGCTCCATGTGCTCTGTTAATGATTTATAGATCTTGGTATTCTCTGTTTGCATGATATTTTTAAATTCATCTTTAAGTTGATT
This sequence comes from Magicicada septendecula, assembly GCA_034769895.1. NCBI lineage: Eukaryota > Metazoa > Arthropoda > Insecta > Hemiptera > Cicadidae > Magicicada > Magicicada septendecula. The sequence goes on along the minus strand of CM068368.1, from coordinate 258,071,480 downwards.
ATTATTTTTTAACAATACATCTTTAAGTTCAGCATCACGTTTTTGCATTTCAGTTTTATTCATGTCATCACGTTTTCTATTTTCGGCATCGCGTTTTTGCATTTCCGCTTTAAGTTCATTATTAGTTTTAACTATTTCTTGTAACATACGCGCAATTTCAGCGTGTTCCACCATATTTTTTTTTCTTTACCGATAAATTTGGTTATCACAGTTCTTATTTAGTCCGTTTATAATAATTATTATTACTTAGCAGTAGCCGTTCATGAATAAATTAATTAATAATGATATTAACTGACCTACATTAACATATACCCTAATTAACTAAAATCATAGTAATCGTCCTAAATTAACTAAAAATGTTATTACTTGTCCAAAATTAACACACATAAAAAATACAGTTCCTACTCTAACATATAACTTCCAATAATTGTATCGTTCACTAATTTTGCAGTCTAATTTTATTTTATTTTATTTTATTGGGCTAACTTCAATGCCCCAAAGTTGTAGGCACCATTTTCTGCAAGGTAACAGGTTATAGCCCAGACCAGACTTGCAGAAAAGAATGCTCAATTAGTGAAAATACATACATTTATTGTCTCTTTCTTTTACACAAATTTATATCAAAATGTTCTCTCGTTATTTTAAACAATTATTTACTGTTCAATGTTTAAAATCTTCTTTGAAAATATACTTTAAATAAATGTTCTCTTTTAGATAAACAGTGATGTAAATTGTAAATGTTCAAAGTTTTCTTTAAACAAAATTATATTTGAAATAAATGTCTTCTTTACTTTACACAGGGATATAATTTTTAAATGTTCAAAAATTCTTTCTTTTTCTATTGAAAGCTTTATAATTTGAAAACAAATTTAGTTAAATTTTGCTTCCCTGTTCTGTTGTCTTCGTTGTCTTCCCGGTCGATGATCTCGATCCCGGCCTCCAGCAATCCGTCGTCCTGGTTCCATGTTCCAGCAACCGCCTCCAGGAACTGCCTTGCTCTAGGTGTCCCTTTTCAGCCGCCACGATCAGCAAAACGAAGCTCCGGAACGGTAGTAAACTATCTCTTACTCCGTAGTATGATCACCGCGACTGCTCTCGCTGAGTGCTGTATGAAGACTCGCTCTAAGAGAGTTAGATGAAGACTAACAACTGCTTTTATAATCTTGCACAATGCATGCAGCAGCGCTGTAGAATGACGTCACAGACTATATGCGCGTAGGCATATTTTCTATACATTCTATGATATTCGGAAGAACATTCTGGACTCGCCACATGTTCATCGACTTCCTTATTCTTGAATTTTCTAGAACAATGCTTTATTACATATGAATAAACTTCCATAACCTTCTATTTGCTATACACATGACACAACACTTCACTCACATATTAAACTATATCGTCATAGTCTTTACATTGTCTTATTACTAATTTATCCTTTTAATTTTTAACAATATTATTTTACTTTCAAACATTCTTCAATCGTCCTGGACACCCATAACATCTGATGATAGTTATGCTCCACATTTACATATAGTGTGACAGCCTGTCACATTGCAATATATATATTATAAAGTTCTTTGCTTGCTCTTGTATTTATTTTTATTAATATAAGGAGATAAATAGTTGTTTTGTGAAGTGACCTACCTGCTATGCGTTCTTGCAACTTCTTCCGACTAAGGGCGTAGGAGTTTGTGTTTTGAATTCGCAAGTAGGTTAATTCAAGTGTGCAAAGTACTGTTATAGTTATTTTGAATAGTTTTGTGATGTAGGTAGGCTTTGTAGTACAGCAATTAAAATACGGTGGTGGATAAAATTGGAGTTTATTACTCTAATAGGACATATGTATGAAAATCTTATAACTAGAGCAATCCTTATATACTAAACAGTAATTTGTATATTGTACGATGTTTTCTGAATGGGTATTAGCATTCAGAAGACGAGCTTATTATTTTCAATTGATACGAGTTTATTTTTCATTAATTTCAAGAAGTTAATTTTAAAACAATTTAATCTATGGAATTTTCATTTCTTTTGTACTTTTGTACGGATTTTATTACTTTAGATGATTTAAATACTCTGAAAATAAGTTAGCTGTGAATCTAGTTCAACGTGCTTTCATTTACTTGGATTGTTTCACGTATACTGCAGTATAGGTCTCTAAGTAATTCAGTGTTAGTATTTATATAGCGCTTGTTATATACGTCTAATTCTTATCTATTGATTATTACTTAAGCTTATACGTGTTATACAGATTATCACAGTATGAATGTATCTTATTAATCTAGAGTCTCTGTTTTATTGGCATCTGAATCAATTTAGTTTTACAATGATTTAAAAGAAAAAGAATAACCTTTTGAGAAGTTCATAAATTATATTTGACTTCCCTTGTTCTGAAGATCGTGATGAGGTGCTCCCGGGGTTCCTTGGTTTTCCTGGTCCAATCTGCTAGTGGCGATGATTTGCTCTGCGTCTTGGGTTCCACGGCAAAGAGTTCGGGAATCAGCAACACTCAGCTCCTTCTGCAACTGTTGATGGCTTAACATCTGCAGTTTTAACTGCTGCAACGGCGTCAGGCCCCTCGGTCCGGTATCGCTGCACTCCTGGTGTGTGTATCTCGAATTGGGTTGCGCTCCGCTTCGTCAATTCTTAAGCTTGTACCACGTACTAGACGGCCTCGTTCTGTTGTACTCTAGATGTGTCTTCACGTATTATATAACTGATCTCTTTACATGCGTAAGTCAACAGGTTAATGTTTTGAGCTGTATGCTTATTTGTTGAAAAAAAAATAAGAGTATCGTAAGTATACGTCTTCACAGGTCGAGTCGTTACAGTTAAGTGCCTGTGTTCAGCCCGAATCTAACAGTTTGTTCAAATTTTTAGAATAATTTGATTGGCTGAGACACCCCCCTTCTCTTTGTAATTCAACTCACCTCACTTGTGTGAACAAAAAAAATTAACACAGTTTGTGAGTTGTTATTTGTCTTAATATTCTGAAAAAAACACCGGATTTCAAATGTTGGACAGGATGTCCTGTTCCAAATTGTATTGTGATTATCTTGGCTGCAAGCCAAGTTATGCTTATTCTAGAATATACATCTGATTGGTAATTTTTATAACTATGACATTCAAAGCTCTACCCCGTAGCTCACTTACTAGGGGAGTTATTAAATAAAATTAATTATCTCTTTTAATCTTTAATTATATGAACTGAAATTTGCACACCCTATTACTAATACTTTGGCAAACATTTTGGCTATTTTGGTTTTTGCCTATATTTATCGGTTTCCGAAATATTAATAATTTAAAATTAGGGCGTGTCCCTAATTGTTATAACTCTATGTGGTTACGTAATGCCGCCAGACGCTGCTGTTGGTCGCTATACAATTCATTTGAACGCTCGCTACTGCACGTGGCGTGATTGTAACGGTTTAAATTTATTTTAACATTGATTTTCAAAACTCTTTACATATAACTCCAAACCTTTGAGATTCGGTTAAGTTATATACACCCCCACCCGTTTAAAAAACAAAATGAATGTAGAATATACAGTTATTTTTTTTTCTTCTACATGTACATTCGTTATGCTTTACAAATTATACATTGTTCTATCTATTTACTAAAATATACACTGATATAAATACCCTTCATCATACAAGATTCATATACAACTTAATTCTAATTGATTAACATCTTGTGCATAACAATGTTTGTAGCATGGGTAGTAGTTTATAGCAAAACGTTTAAGAAAAAGAATTTCATTGACAGTGACAGATAATTTCGGGCACGCGCGCTCAGGAATGCGCTTCCGTTTTCCTAATTTTTTATCACGGTGCTGGCGCCGTTAATAGCTTGTATGTGTATGCAGCTGTGTCGAGCTAGTGGTGCGCGAGTTGTCGCATTGTGAGTGAATTTCCTGCTGTGGTTTGCGTTCTAACGCCTGTATGTGTGCTGTACGGGCGTAAGCGTTTGTACCAGTGCTACGAACTGATTATCATTCATTTAAAACTTAACTAACAATTATTATTATTTATTTGTAATAGATTTAATTCTATTTCAATAATTATTATTAATATTTAAATTATTTTTAACCCTATAAGATTTATATTTAAGCATTTCTATGGTTTCGTATTGACGCCCCTAAGAATTTTATATCATTCATAATATTTTCTTAATGAGGCTGCGTGATATTTCCCTATGGTCTTTTTCCTGTCTAGCGTCGTAACGATGAACGTGTGAGGTGCTAGCTGTTCTGCTAATAGGTACGGCCCGTTGTACAACCGGAAAAACTTCGTTGCTACGTTCAAGTCTCGGCGTCCAACTGGGTTTGACTTGAGAAGCACTTTCTCACCTAACGCAAAGTTCGTCAGTTTATGACTGGTGTTGAACCTTTCCGCTCGCTTCCGTCCTTTTGCAACAATTCTCTCTTTCACTAGTTGATTCTTACACTGAACCGGCAGAGGTAGGTTACTAGTTTTTGGCGTGTGCAAATAGTCATGCCAAAATCTTTCTGGTTTTAGTCCAGAGTCTAACTCCGCTGGTGTGTATTCTGTGGTGTCGTTGTAATTATCATTTATCGCCGTTTCGAAGAATGGCAGGAATTCGGGCCACTTGCTCTGATCTTTATAACAATAAATTCGGAACATTTTCCCTATCTCTCTATTCACTCTTTCGGCAAGGTTCCCCTATGCCCGGTCTTCTTATCGAAGTGAGGATTGCCTTAATGCCATGTCGTTCCAAGGTTGCCGCCCAGTGCTTATTCTGGAATTGTTTTCCCTGGTCGCTAAGCACACTCTTGATTTCTCCATGTTCCGGAATATACCTATTGAGTATAATGTTTAATACGGACTTCGTGGTGGGTCTAGGTATCGCGTATAGGCTGACTTTCTTGGTAAAGACATCTACACATACTACAATATGTTTTAACCTTCTGGTTGCCTTAGGTAGTGGTCCTAGGAAGTCGGTTGCGATCATCTGTCCCTTTCCTTTCGTTATCACATTGGCCATGGGAACGTAAGTGTGTAAATTCGGTGCTTTTGCGGTTTGGCATGGAAGACACGTTTTTAATAACCTCCGCACTCTTCGATACGTATTGGTGATCGTAAAATCTTCTTTCAATATTTTTACGCATTTTAATGGTAAAGCGTGTGCCATTTTTAAGTGTAATTGTTTTATGAAGAAAGTTGTGTTAAGTGGTTGAAATCACAAGCAGAATGATCAGTGTTGCACACCACTATATAAAAATTATCCCGATTAGCGCTTTCAAGCTTCACAGCTCATCGTTCGGAACGGAATAGTCAGCTCATCGTCAGATGGGAATTCCGATCTGACGATGAGCTGTGAAGCTTGAAAGCGCTAATCGGGATAATTTTTATATAGTGGTGTGCAACAGTGATCATTCTGCTTGTAATTGTTTTGTTATGCAAGCTAGCATAGGTGGAGATAGTACCACCTTCCATTCGCCCTGTAGTAATTGATACATTATGTTATCCTGTATCTGATAGTGTGGACTTTCCTGCGCTGCGATCATTTGCTTTTTAGCAAGGAGTCTGGGGTCGTTGTCCTGCTCGCGTCCTATGTTCCGTAGTATGTCAGTTACTTCCGGCGCGACAGTGTACTGAATGTTCAATACCCTCAACTCGTCGTCATTTGCTTCGTAGACCTCTTCTTTTTCTACAGGTGGATATCTACTCAAGGTGTCGGCTGTGGTATTTCCGATCCTGTACAGTATTTAATTGTAAACGAGTATTCTTGAATGGCTAACACCCATCGTGTTAGTCTTGAATTGGCTAGCCGGGATTTCAATATGAAAGATAATGCCTCATTATCCCTATGGATTTCGAAATGGGCACCGTATAGGTAATGTCTGAATTTTCTGAGGGCGTTTATAATGGCTAGTATTTCTTTTTCTGATGTACAGTAATGCAACTCGGCGCCTTTGTGTGTTCTATTTGCGTACACAACAACGTGGAGACCACCTCGCCCGTCCTCCTGATGCAACACAGCGCAAATAGCGTACTCGCTGGCGTCGGTGTACATTACGTACTTCCTGCCCTGTTGTGGATGGAACAACTGTAGGTTGGTTGTGAATAAACCCTTAACCCTCTCAAACGCATCGTTCTGTTCAGAACCCCCCTTTCCACTTTATATTTTTGCGTACCAGCTGTAGCAAGGGGACTGTGTATTCGGCGTATTTGCTGGTGAATTTCCTGTAGTATCCCATGAGTCCTAGGAATGCTCGTAGTGCTTTGAGGTTCTTGGGCACAGGGAACTCCACGATACTCCTGAGCTTCTCTGGGTCCGTGCTGATGCCTGTGGCTGAGATTATGTGTCCCAGGAACTTCATTTGAGATTTTATGAACTTGTGTAGTTTGAGTGTGATGTTGGCTAGTCTCAGTTTCTGGAAGACGCTCCTCAAATGCTCAAAGTGTTCCTCCAATGTGCGGGATATCACTAGGATGTCATCCACGAATATTACCGTGTAAGGGTCTACCTCTGGTCCTAGAGCTCTCTCGAGGCATCTTACGATCGCGGCGAGACTCGTACTTAGGCCGAAGGGTACCACCTTGTGCTGGTAGCATTTATTATTAAAGATGAATGCTGTATACTTTCGGTCCTGTTCGCTTAACGGAATTTGCCAGAAGCTCGCTGTCAGATCCAACTTTGTGAGGTATCTAGCTCCTTCGCATTTTATGAAAAGATCTTCCGCTGTTGGCGCGCAGTCGAATTCCTTCTCTACCAGGTTATTTAGATTTCGCATGTCCAGGCAGAGTCGTATTTCTCCTGACTTACGGACTACGAGCAGTGGGTTGAGGAAGTTGCTATTGCATCTTTCTATGATGTCTTCCTCCAACATCCACTGTATCTCTTGCTGGACCTCGGCTTGGTACTTCATGGGTACCTGGTAGAGTCTTCTTACGAACTTCTCTGGTTCTACAATATTTATATTATGTTGATAAACTGACGTGATTGAATGTTGCTCGCTGAAGATATCGCTATACTCTTCTTGAAGCGATGACAATCTTCGTTCAGTTTGGAAATCTAAGGTCGGGTCCCCCGTTCACCCCTTTCGTATTCAATTACGTGTTTTGGCGGGCGCGTAATTTTAATTGGGTCGCCGTACTCTTGTATTGGTGTGTGTGATGTGTTCAAATTGAAAGTGTAACTAGTGTCGTCAATGTTGCATTTTAACAGGCGTTCACTGATGTTGATTTCCGCGTGTATCTGTTGCAATACGTCTACTCCCAATAATACATCACATATTAAATTTTCTATTTCTACTACGCACACTTCAAATTGCACGTTTTGTACCGTGATTGTTAAATAACGTTGCGTGTCAATTTTTTCTTTAGTGTCTGTAGCTGTGCGTATGTAGAATTGGTTGATTGGAAGCGACGGGGCTGTACGAAAATATTTTTTGTTCGCACGTAAAAACCTTCCGCTGACACCGGATATAACACTGCCTGTATCCAGTAGCAGTTGTGTGGGAACACCGTTGACATGCGCCTGTAATACCGGACACGCTGTGCGTTGGGTTGGATTTGAATCCAATAACGGCTGCTTTATATCCGGTGGGAATACGTTGTTAACGGGCACACAAGTTACATTACAAAAATCGCATGTTTCATATATAATATTATTCTTACATCTAACATTTTTATTTCTAGATATTTCTGCGGACTTATTGCACATCTTTTTTGGATGTGCCCGGTTGCACGTTTTTTGTAGGGTGATAGTGTTTTACATTAGTAACTGGGTCTCTAACGATTTCTGCTTCGCTCGTTTGTGCGGGCGTACCGGTGTTGGATATAGCGACTGTTTGAATGGTTCTCGTTGGAGCTCCATCGTTGCCTCTGTTTTGTGGTTTCTGCCTGCCGAAATTTGGCTTACCCTTATACTCAAAGGGTTTATTTAGTGGTTTTGGCGGTGTTTGTTGTGGAGCCGAACTGGTACTGGGCCTCTGATCGGTTTGGGTATTATATTGCCCCCGTCTATTCTGCCCATCGTTATTTTGGTTATAATTCGGGTTATACCTCCACCCGCCGAAATCAAAAACAGTTTCGCTTTGCGATACTAAAATTAGTAATTCATCAACCGTGCGTATTCCTTGTGTAAATGCGGCTACACGTATATTATGGCTGAAGTGGTACGCCAATTTAGTGACTATGTCGACTTCGGAAAACGCTGGTGTTAGATGCTTAGTGCGTTCAACTTGTTGTATAATATAATTTTCGGGCGTTATACCCTGCTTCCGATCATAACGTCCGTATTCAAGTTCATTTCGCAAAAGCCTCTGCGTGTGCGAATTCCAATAACGGCTTTCGAACTTCTGTTTGAATTCCGCGTATGTGGTAATTTGATCACGTACTATATTATACCACCTCCTCGCTGAATCACGCATCGCGTTAACGACCCACTTCTAATCGCGAACCTACTCTTACCATTTCGTTTTCGCAAGTTAGCAAGAACTCGATCGGGTTTTCGTTATTTTCGCCAGTGAAATACACTCGGTTCTTTTCGTCTGCTTGCCCTTGTACTAAGATATTTGGTGGGGCTGACTTCCGGCGTACTTCCTGCCGTACTTTAGAAATCTCGTCGTTAAGTGCTTGTAATACACTCTCTTTATTTGTGTCTATATTAGAACGCGTTTCTACTATTGACGCGTCAAGTCTAGTGACTTGGCGTTGTGTTTCCGTTGCGTCTGCTTTGATTCGTACTTCGAGCATATCAACGTTTTTGCTACATCAGCGGTTTGTTTTTCGCACCTGCCGATGTGTTCTTTAAATCGCCCCTCCATGCGCGAAACCTGTTCAATAAACGATTTTTGCATCGTGGTTTCAAAAACCTTAAACCGTTCGTTTATTTTCGTCTACCGTATGAACTTTTTCGCCGACTTCGGTGATTTTAGAATCTAAGCCTTTCACGCTTTCATCGATTTTAGCAGTTAATTCTGTGTTACTTTTTACCGTCTCTTCGATTTTAGCGGTCAATTCGCGCTTTAACTTTAAATTAGTTCTCATGTTTTGATCAATTTTTGAGTTTATTTCTTTATTTACTTGTTCGAATTTTGCATTCATTTTTGCATCGGTTTGTCTTATTTCCGCGTTTATATCAGCGTTACTCTGTTCTAATATATCGGTTAAACTTGTATTTTGTGCATCTATTTTGGCTGTTAATTCCGCGATATTTAGTTCAGCGTTGGCTGCACTTTGTTCAAATTTCTCGTTCATATTATCTGTTAACTCGCGTTTCATTTCCGCGGTAGTTTGTTTTATTTCTGCGTTCATTTGCTCAGCTTTTGCCGCGTTTTGTTTCATTTCTTGTAACAATTGTTTAAACATTTTGTCTGTATCCATTTTTACACAAAATTTTTAGACACTTTATCGCTGTACTTATACCAATTCACAACACTTTCTTTGGGATTATTAGAGTTGGACGCCAGCTGTTTTATTAATTAAAACAGCAAAATTTGTTTTTACAAATTTGTTTTAAATTATTTTTACTTTAATTAAATTTAATTTTCGATTTGATAATTTACCAAATTTGTGAAATATCGAACCCCACGTTGGCCGCCATATATAAAGTTCTTTGCATGCTCTTATATTTATTTTTATTAATATAAGGAGATAAATGGTTGTTTTGTGAAGTGATCTACCAGCTATGCGTTCTTGCGACTTCTTCCGACTAAGGGCGTAGGAGTTTGTGTTTGAATTCGCAAGTAGGTTAATTCAAGTGTGCAAAGTACTGTTATAGTTATTTTGATAGTTTTGTGATGTTGGTAGGCTTTGTAGTACAGCAATAAAAATACGGTGGTGGATAAAATTGGAGTTTATTACTCTAATAGGACATATGTATGAACATCTGTAACCCCACTTTAACTTTAGCAGTTATAAAAAAAAGATTATTAGTCAGTCAGATCAATCAGTCTACTAGAGATGAACGCCCTCAGCACCACCCGGTGGAACTCGTCCACACCTTCTTTGCGTCGCATCACCTCCGCCACCCTGTCAGCCATGGTACCGCGACAATAGGGGAAGATGAGCTCGAGCACCGTTCTCTCCAACATGCCCGGGTAGTCCTTCAACAAGAAGACGGTTTTAAAAATAGGTATGAGTTTGTCCGCCTCCAGTCCGTCTACGACTGGTAGTTGTATAATGTGGGCAAGTGGGTTGGGCAGTTTGTTGTACGTCGCCGCCCCCGAACCAGTTTGCACAGGTTCTACGTCTCTATACGAAGAAGTATTCACGGCTGAGACCACGGACTCCTCAGCAACCGGAACCGGAGTGGATGCTCTTACAGGTTGTGACCCCTGGAGGGTCGAGGTAATCTCTTGAATTCTCTCGGGTATATTATATGGCGGCACAAGTTCACCGCCTAGGGCTTGTAAATTCTGCAGCCGAAGAATTACGTGCTGCATACGTTGCCGGATCCGCCGGACACCGAGAGAACATCCCGGTTCCTCCTCCAAACTTTCGACGGAGTGAGCTAACTCCCGCAGCTCATCCCACTTCTCCGTACAACACTCCCACTCACTCTCGGGGTCAGTAATAGTGACCCTAGAGAGCGCATCACCCGCGGCCAGCGCTTCTCGGAGCTGCCGCCGTAATATCGGTACATTGCCACGAAGTTCTTTGCCCCGGGCCCGGAGCTCGAACTCAAGTTCCTCCCGCAAAAACAACTCAGGATTAAGTGTACTCATCCTCACTTCGCGGTCGGCACACTCAAACACACAACTTTAAAAACAAATGCTAACTAATACCAGAATCTGAAAAACTCAAGTACTATATCTTCCATTAAGTAGACTGCGGGTCCACCTACCGATGCGAGAAACCAGCCCACTACCTGAACTGCTCTCACTCGATTACCAGACAAAAGGAACGCGACACACACACAACACGAAACAAAAAAACACCGACCAACGAAAATTTATTTTAACAATTTCTTATGTTACTTCGGCTACCATTTATCTGAAGAAACCGACTGCCGATCGGGCCATACCGCATAATTCAAAAAACAACAACAACACCTCCCCAAATATGGGCAAGGTAATACACCAACCAACCAAGCACCGAACTGCGATAAGTCCCCTTTCCCCAGGGATTTCCCCTTCTAAATTCTCTCACCACGTGGCACTATCAACTATTCAAGGCGGGCAAGTACATATACATATATCTCAAAACCTTAAAGCTAACAAAAATATTTTCAACTTTAGATATAGGGCCTTTAAAAATTTTTCTAAGTTCTATTTGAACTTAACATTGTGGGAGTTCCAAAATGTTTCCCAAGTTTGCAAGCCCCGTCACACCCACAGGACCCACGGGTTGACCCTAATCGTAACCACGCTCTGCTACCAAATGTAACCCCACTTTAACTTTAGCAGTTATAAAAAAAAAGATTTTTTTTTTTTTTTTTAGAACAATTTTTGAGAATTTTTTTTTTTTTTTGTAAAGAGGGGCCACAAGTTAATTATAACTAGGCTAAAGCCTAGAGAAGCCAAAATGCGCTGGATCCAGTGAGACGGGACTTGCAATGAAAACTCATGAATTAAACAATTAACAAATTCCTTTTTATTATTCTATCTCAGTAAACAAATTAATAAAAATAAATAAACCCAACAGTAATCTGTAATTCCCCTTAAATAGTTAATTAAATAAAGTATACTTTCTCAACAAGGCCACCTGAAAATATTTATTGAAAATAATTTGCTATGTCACTCTACCAATGAATTGAAATTTAAAACCATGACTAACCTTGAAATAAAGCTTCCATTAAAATATTAATAAAATATAAAATTTATTTTATATGTTCCTGTTAGAATGCTTCATATAACTTAATGAAGATAAATGGTATAGATTCCTTGCTAATGTTAATTACAATAATAATTACTCAAACAAATTAAATAAATTTTAAAGGGTGACAATTCATATACTTGTTATAAGGTTAAATAAAATAAATTATTTCCTTAAAGAAATGATCAGCAATGATTAATTGAGATAGAATACCTGTTATAAAAAAAATGAAAAGGATATAACTACATGACTCCATGTATTAACTTTCTTTTATAAAAAGACATTGCACAAATAAAACCCTATATCCAAAGTCCCCACCAAAAATACACTAAATGCATAATACTTATAACCCCCAAAATGTACACACAAATATACATACATAACATGTTTCACGACACAAATACATTATACAATAGTATACAATAAAATATACATAAAGGTGTCTTGCCACGCCCTTTTTATATTACCCTCATGGTGTATATAAATCCTTACTTTTTCTTTATAATTATCCCTGTTAGGATGACAAATTTATTTTTATATTACCCTCATGGTGTGGGTTGATTACACATCAGGTGTATAAGAGAATGCTTAAGCACACAGTAGTCCCCAGGACATAATAAAATTCAAAACTAAGTGCCAAAGTGGCTAAGTGCCTAATTACAGTGAGAAATTAAAAATATTGAAAATAATGAACGCCCCTCAGTTATCATAAATAATTTAAAGAATTTATATATACCGAAACATGGCCAATTAATAAAAATAGAAATATTGCATAATATTATAACCCTATGAAAAAAATACACTTGGCTCAGAGACGGACATGTTAACATCTTGATGATTCAGCTTTCAACTTGTCTCAACAAACAAGTTCAAAACTGTATCGACAGGCACTCCTTCTGGTTGAAACTTGTTGAAAATGCACCTACCTCCCCAGTAATTTTTTATACAAAATGAATTAAACTGATTTTTAATTAAGAAAATATATATATATACTACTGAATTGAACATGATAATTACTAATAGCCAGACTGACTTAAAATCTGTAAAGAAACCCCTATAATGAAATAAATGGAAAATCTATGCTGAATGTGAACTGTGTAATGCATGCCAGTCTCTGGCTGACAATTTTACCAGAAATACATTGAAATTTACAATTAATTTAGCACCCAGTCCACACACTAAACTGTCCCATCAATTGGGGATCCAAATGAAAGTTTAAAACTTGAAATGTTGTGGTTGATAGATATATATAACTGGTCACTGGGTATGATTGAGTGTTGACTCTATGTGTAATTAATAATTGGTTTGGTATCACCTGATTTCGTCCATGAGGGGTTTTTTTTTAGGAAAGTGGCGATCTCGTGGTTGACATTATTGGTGTTGATGTGGTCTTCTAGCCATTCCTCCGGTATCGAAGTGGAGAGCTTAGGATGTTAAATGTTCAGCCATGTAGTAGGTCTTGTTCTCGTCTGTGCAGTAGACCGTAATTACACCATTATATTTTTTTAGTCAGGGTACACCACACAATGTCCCCCAAAAGTTTGCACCCCCTCCAGAATACATATATATAAAGTCAACACCGCTATTGAGCTACTTAATTAAACTTGGTAAAATTTATATGGCCAACATGCCTTATTTGAAAATCTTTACAACCGTTATTCTTTATAACATTAACTTCACACAATGTGAGTTACCTGGTTTGTAATTTGCCAATTAATTATGGCTTTGTACCATCTCATAAACTTTATACTTAGCGTGAATATGTAGATACCACGTGGTTAAGGTTAATTCAAATACATAGTTTTTTTTATTACAGAAAATAATATGAATTGGACATTATTTACTTTCAAAACGTGCCTGAATAAGTTACCAGATATTAATAAGGTTTTACTGTTAATTGTAGCAAAACTTGTATACCACTTAAACTAACTACGCATTGTGCAATAAACTAGATTGATGTACCACGAATCTCATTACATCCATGTTAGATAACTTTTAAACTTAAATATTTTGTATTCAATATACTTTACCTTTTAGTCCCGAAATTCTGACACTTGAATGGAATGTTTTATAAAGTTATAAAAACTTTACGAACACATAGCGTATTGCACAATGCACGATGCAACAGGTGAACAGATTGAACTTCCTCAGGCTTACTAAAAAAAAACAGTTTTCTCCAGTAAAATATTGTAGTTAATTAATATGAAAGTAATTGAGACTTACCGCAGTCGTTTACAGATTTATCTCGACATAGTTGGAAGAACTGCAAGTGTTGAGATCTTCATTTCTCTACCGGAGAAAATAATGGCGACCGTCACCCACGGAGTATATTGTCAGACAACTTTGTCAGAAAATCCAGTTTCTTGTCCGTTTGCGTAGCGTAGTTGACGCCAGGAAGCAGCACCTGGAGTTTTCATACTGCCGCGGACAGTCGGCAGGTGCCGACACCGATCACGCAGTGTAGAGTAGAAATCGGTAGTGCTTATATGTTCACGGGTAGGGTGCAGCACTAATTACCGCATTGTAATTCCGTACTGCCTATAGCTACAGGTCGTATATCATGTCGTTTCGCGCCGTCTTTCCGCTAGATATCAGCCCACTCTCCAATTGTAAAATAACTGAAATCTGCTGAATCTTTTTGACTCAGCACACATCTTATAACTAGAGAAATCCTTACATACTAAACAGTAATTTGTATCTTGTACGATGTTTTCTGAATGGGTATTAGCATTCAGAAGACGAGCTTATTATTTTCAATTGATACGTGTTTATTTTTCATTAATTTCAAGAAGTTAATTTTAAAACAATTTAATCTATGGAATTTTCAATTCTTTTGTACTTTCGTACGGATTTTATTACTTTAGATGATTTAAATACTCTGAAAATAAGTTAGCTGTGAATCTAGTTCAACGTGCTTTCATTTACTTGGATTGTTTCACGTATACTGCAGTATAGGTCTCTAAGTAATTCAATGTTAGTATTTATATAGCGCTTGTTATACACGTCTAATTCTTATCTATTGATTATTACTTAAGCTTATACGTGTTATACAGATTATCACAGTATGAATGTATCTTATTAATCTAGAGTCTCTGTTTTATTGGCATCTGAATCAATTTAGTTTTAAAATGATTTAAAAGAAAAAGAATAACCTTTTGAGAAGTTTATAAATTATATTTGACTTCCCTTGTTCTGAAGATCGTGATGAGGTGCTCCCGGGGTTCCTTGGTTTTCCTGGTCCAATCTGCTAGTGGCGATGATTTGCTCTGCGTCTTGGGTTCCACGGCTAAGAGTTCGGGAATCAGCAACACTCAGCTCCTTCTGCAACTGTTGATGGCTTAACGTCTGTGGTTTTAACTGCTGCAACGGCGTCAGGCCCCTCGGTCCGGTATACGCTGCACTCCTGGTGTGTGTATCTCGCCTTGGGTTGCGCTCCGCTTCGTCAATTCTTCAGCTTGTACCACGTACTAGACGGCCTCGTTCTGTTGTACTCTCGATGTGTCTTCACGTATTATATAACTGATCTCTTTACATGCGTAAGTCAACAGGTTAATGTTTTGAGCTGTACGCTTATTTGTTAAAAAAAATAAGAGTATCGTAAGTATACGTCTTCACAGGTCGAGTCGTTACAGTTAAGTGCCTGTGTTCATCCAGAATCTAACGGTTCGTTCAAATTTTTAGAATAATTTGATTGGCTGAGACACCCCCCTTCTCCTTGTAATTCAACTCACCTCACTTGTGTGAACGAAAATAATTCTCACAGTTTGAGAATTGTTATTAGTCTTAATATTCTGAAAAAAAACACCGGATTTCAAATGTCGGACAGGATGTCCTGTTGCAATTTGTATTGTGATTATCTTGGCTGCAAGCCAAGTTATGCTTATTCTAGAATATAAATCAGATTGGTAATTTTTATAACTATGACATATTCAAAGCTCTACCCCGTAGCTCACTCACTAGGGGAGTTATTAAATAAAATTAATTATCTCTTTTAATCTTTAATTATATGAACTGAAATTTGCACACCTTATTACTAATACTTTGGCAAACATTTTGGCTATTTTGGTTTTTGCCTATATTTATCGGTTTCCGAAATATTAATAATTTAAAATTAGGGCGTGTCCCTAATTGTTATAACTGTATGTGGTTACGTAATGCCGCCGGACGCTGCCGTTGGTCGCTATACAATTCATTTGAACGCTCGCTACTGCACGTGGCGTGATTGTAACGGTTTAAATTTATTTTAACATTGATTTTCAAAACTCTTTACATATAACTCCAAACCTTTGAGATTCGGTTAAGTTATATATACCCCCACCCGTTTAAAAAACAAAATGAATGTAGAATATACAGTTATTTTTTTTTCTTCTACATGTACATTCGTTATGCTTTACAAATTATACATTGTTCTATCTATTTACTAAAATATACACTGATATAAATACCCTTCATCATACAAGATTCATATACAACTTAATTCTAATTGATTAACATCTTGTGCATAACAATGTTTGTAGCATGGGTAGTAGTTTATAGCAAAACGTTTAAGAAAAAGAATTTCATTGACAGTGACAGATAATTTCGGGCACGCGCGCTCAGGAATGCGCTTCCGTTTTCCTAATTTTTTATCACGGTGCTGGCGCCGTTAATAGCTTGTACGTTTATGCAGCTGTGTCGAGCTAGTGGTGCGCGAGTTGTCGCATTGTGAGTGAATTTCCTGCTGTGGTTTGCGTTCTAACGCCTGTATGTGTGCTGTACGGGCGTAAGCGTTTGTACCAGTGCTACGAACTGATTATCATTCATTTAAAACTTAACTAACAATTATTATTATTTATTTGTAATAGATTTAATTTTATTTCAATAAATATTATTAATATTTAAATTATTTTTAACCCTATAAGATTTATATTTAAGCATTTCTATGGTTTCGTATTGACGCGCCTAAGAATTTTATATCATTCATAATATTTTCTTAATGAGGCTGCGTGATATTTCCCTCTGGTCTTTTTCCTGTCTAGCGTCGTGACGATGAACGTGTGAGGTGCTAGCTGTTCTGCTAATAGGTACGGCCCGTTGTACAACCGGAAAAACTTCGTTGCTACGTTCAAGTCTCGGCGTCCAACTGGGTTTGACTTGAGAAGCACTTTCTCACCTAACGCAAAGTTCGTCAGTTTATGACTGGTGTTGAACCTTTCCGCTCGCTTCCGTCCTTTTGCAACAATTCTCTCTTTCACTAGTTGATTCTTACACTGAACCGGCAGAGGTAGGTTACTAGTTTTTGGCGTGTGCAAATAGTCATGCCAAAATCTTTCTGGTTTTAGTCCAGAGTCTAACTCCGCTGGTGTGTATTCTGTGGTGTCGTTGTAATTATCATTTATCGCCGTTTCGAAGAATGGCAGGAATTCGGGCCACTTGCTCTGATCTTTATAACAATAAATTCGGAACATTTTCCCTATCTCTCTATTCACTCTTTCGGCAAGGTTCCCCTATGCCCGGTCTTCTTATCGAAGTGAGGATTGCCTTAATGCCATGTCGTTCCAAGGTTGCCGCCCAGTGCTTATTCTGGAATTGTTTTCCCTGGTCGCTAAGCACACTCTTGATTTCTCCATGTTCCGGAATATACCTATTGAGTATAATGTTTAATACGGACTTCGTGGTGGGTCTAGGTATCGCGTATAGGCTGACTTTCTTGGTAAAGACATCTACACATACTACAATATGTTTTAACCTTCTGGTTGCCTTAGGTAGTGGTCCTAGGAAGTCGGTTGCGATCATCTGTCCCTTTCCTTTCGTTATCACATTGGCCATGGGAACGTAAGTGTGTAAATTCGGTGCTTTTGCGGTTTGGCATGGAAGACACGTTTTTAATAACCTCCGCACTCTTCGATACGTATTGGTGATCGTAAAATCTTCTTTCAATATTTTTACGCATTTTAATGGTAAAGCGTGTGCCATTTTTAAGTGTAATTGTTTTGTGAAGAAAGTTGTGTTAAGTCGTTGAAATCACAAGCAGAATTATCAGTGTTGCACACCACTATATAAAAATTATCCCGATTAGCGTTTTCAAGCTTCACAACTCATCGTTCGGAACGGAATAGTCAGCTCATCGTCAGATGGGAATTCCGATCTGACGATGAGCTGTGAAGCTTGAAAGCGCTAATCGGGATAATTTTTATATAGTGGTGTGCAACAGTGATCATTCTGCTTGTAATTGTTTTGTTATACAAGCTAGCATAGGTGGAGATAGTACCACCTTCCATTCGCCCTGTAGTAATTGATACATTATGTTATCCTGTATCTGATAGTGTGGACTTTCCTGCGCTGCGATCATTTGCTTTTTAGCAAGGAGTCTGGGGTCGTTGTCCTGCTCGCGTCCTATGTTCCGTAGTATGTCAGTTACTTCCGGCGCGACAGTGTACTGAATGTTCAATACCCTCAACTCGTCGTCATTTGCTTCGTAGACCTCTTCTCTTTCTACAGGTGGATATCTACTCAAGGTGTCGGCTGTGGTATTCTCCGATCCTGTACAGTATTTAATTGTAAACGAGTATTCTTGAATGGCTAACACCCATCGTGTTAGTCTTGAATTGGCTAGCCGGGATTTCAATATGAAAGATAATGCCTGATTATCCCTATGGATTTCGAAATGGGCACCGTATAGGTAATGTCTGAATTTTCTGAGGGCGTTTATAATGGCTAGTATTTCTTTTTCTGATGTACAGTAATGCAACTCGGTGCCTTTGTGCGTTCTGTTTGCGTACGCAACAACATGGAGACCACCTCGCCCGTCCTCCTGATGCAACACAGCGCCAATAGCGTACTTCCTGCCCTGTTGTGGATGGAACAACTGTAGGTTGGTTGTGAATAAACCCTTAACCCTCTCAAACGCATCGTTCTGTTCAGAACCCCCTTTCCACTTTATATTTTTGCGTACCAGCTGTAGCAAGGGGACTGTGTATTCGGCGTATTTGCTGGTGAATTTCCTGTAGTATCCCATGAGTCCTAGGAATGCTCGTAGTGCTTTGAGGTTCTTGGGCACAGGGAACTCCACGATACTCCTGAGCTTCTCTGGGTCCGTGCTGATGCCTGTGGCTGAGATTATGTGTCCCAGGAACTTCATTTGAGATTTTATGAACTTGTGTAGTTTGAGTGTGATGTTGGCTAGTCTCAGTTTCTGGAAGACGCTCCTCAAATGCTCAAAGTGTTCCTCCAACTTGCGGGATATCACTAGGATGTCATCCACGAATATTACCGTGTAAGGGTCTACCTCTGGTCCTAGAGCTCTCTCGAGGCATCTTACGATCGCGGCGAGACTCGTACTTAGGCCGAAGGGTACCACCTTGTGCTGGTAGCATTTATTATTAAAGATGAATGCTGTATACTTTCGGTCCTGTTCGCTTAACGGAATTTGCCAGAAGCTCGCTGTCAGATCCAACTTTGTGAGGTATCTAGCTCCTTCGCATTTTATGAAAAGATCTTCCGCTGTTGGCGCGCAGTCGAATTCCTTCTCTACCAGGTTATTTAGATTTCGCATGTCCAGGCAGAGTCGTATTTCTCCTGACTTCTTACGGACTACGAGCAGTGGGTTGAGGAAGTTGCTATTGCATCTTTCTATGATGTCTTCCTCCAACATCCGCTGTATCTCTTGCTGGACCTCGGCTTGGTACTTCATGGGTACCTGGTAGAGTCTTCTTACGAACTTCTCTGGTTCTACAATATTTATATTATGTTGATAAACTGACGTGATTGAATGTTGCTCGCTGAAGATATCGCTATACTCTTCTTGAAGCGATGACAATCTTCGTTCAGTTTGGAAATCTAAGGTCGGGTCCCCCTGTTCACCCCTTTCGTATTCAATTACGTGTTTTGGCGGGCGCGTAATTTTAATTGGGTCGCCGTACTCTTGTATTGGTGTGTGTGATGTGTTCAAAGTGAAAGTGTCGTCAATGTTGCATTTTAACAGGCGTTCACTGATGTTGATTTCCGCGTGTATCTGTTGCAATACGTCTACTCCCAATAATACATCACATATTAAATTTTCTATTTCTACTACGCACACTTCAAATTGCACGTTTTGTACCGTGATTGTTAAATAACGTTGCGTGTCAATTTTTTCTTTAGTGTCTGTAGCTGTGCGTATGTAGAATTGGTTGATTGGAAGCGACGGGGCTGTACGAAAATATTTTTTGTTCGCACGTAAAAACCTTCCGCTGACACCGGATATAACACTGCCTGTATCCAGTAGCAGTTGTGTGGGAACACCGTTGACATGCGCCTGTAATACCGGACACGCTGTGCTAGTCGCTGTGCGTTGGGTTGGATTTGAATCCAATAACGGCTGCTTTATATCCGGTGGGAATACGTTGTTAACGGGCACACAAGTTACATTACAAAAATCGCATGTTTCATATATAATATTATTCTTACATCTAACATTTTTATTTCTAGATATTTCTGCGGACTTATTGCACATCTTTTTTGGATGTGCCCGGTTGCACGTTTTTTGTAGGGTGATAGTGTTTTACATTAGTAACTGGGTCTCTAACGATTTCTGCTTCGCTCGTTTGTGCGGGCGTACCGGTGTTGGATATAGCGACTGTTTGAATGGTTCTCGTTGGAGCTCCATCGTTGCCTCTGTTTTGTGGTTTCTGCCTGCCGAAATTTGGCTTACCCTTATACTCAAAGGGTTTATTTAGTGGTTTTGGCGGTGTTTTGTTGTGGAGCCGAACTGGTACTGGGCCTCTGATCGGTTTGGGTATTATATTGCCCCCGTCTATTCTGCCCATCGTTATTTTGGTTATAATTCGGGTTATACCTCCACCCGCCGAAATCAAAAACAGTTTCGCTTTGCGATACTAAAATTAGTAATTCATCAACCGTGCGTATTCCTTGTGTAAATGCGGCTACACGTATATTATGGCTGAAGTGGTACGCCAATTTAGTGACTATGTCGACTTCGGAAAACGCTGGTGTTAGATGCTTAGCGCGTTCAACTTGTTGTATAATATAATTTTCGGGCGTTATACCCTGCTTCCGATCATAACGTCCGTATTCAAGTTCATTTCGCAAAAGCCTCTGCGTGTGCGAATTCCAATAACGGCTTTCGAACTTCTGTTTGAATTCCGCGTATGTGGCAATTTTATCACGTACTATATTATACCACCTCCTCGCTGAATCACGCATCGCGTTAACGACCCACTGTATCCGGTCTTGGTCTTCTAATCGCGAACCTACTCTTGCCATTTCGTTTTCGCAAGTTAGCAAGAACTCGATCGGGTTTTCGTTATTTTCGCCAGTGAAATACACTTGGTTCTTTTCGTCTGCTTGCCCTTGTACTAAGATATTTGGTGGGGCTGACTTCCGGCGTACTTCCTGCCGTACTTTAGAAATCTCGTCGTTAAGTGCTTGTAATACACTCTCTTTATTTGTGTCTATATTAGAACGCGTTTCTACTATTGACGCGTCAAGTCTAGTGACTTGGCGTTGTGTTTCCGTTGCGTCTGCTTTGATTCGTACTTCGAGCGTATCAACTTTTTTGCTACATCAGCGGTTTGTTTTTCGCACCTGCCGATGTGTTCTTTAAATCGACCCTCCATGCTCGAAACCTGTTCAATAAACGATTTTTGCATCGTGGTTTCAAAAACCTTAAACCGTTCGTTTATTTTCGTCTCTACCGTATGAACTTTTTCGCTGACTTCGGTGATTTTAGAATCTAAGCCTTTCACGCTTTCATCGATTTTAGCAGTTAATTACGTGTTACTTTTTACCGTCTCTTCGATTTTAGCGGTCAATTCGCGCTTTAACTCTAAATTAGTTCTCATGTTTTGATCAATTTTTGAGTTTATTTCTTTATTTACTTGTTCGAATTTTGCATTCATTTTTGCATCGGTTTGTCTTATTTCCGCGTTTATATCAGCGTTACTCTGTTCTAATATATCGGTTAAACTTGTATTTTGTGCATCTATTTTGGCTGTTAATTCCGCGATATTTAGTTCAGCGTTGGCTGCACTTTGTTCAAATTTCGCGTTCATATTATCTGTTAACTCGCGTTTCATTTCCGCGGTTGTTTGTTTTATTTCTGCGTTCATTTGCTCAGCTTTTGCCGCGTTTTGTTTCATTTCTTGTAACAATTGTTTAAACATTTTGTCTGTATCCATTTTTACACAAAATTTTTAGACACTTTATCGCTGTACTTATACCAATTCACAGCACTTTCTTTGGGATTGTTAGAGTTGGACGCCAGCTGTTTTATTAATTAAAACAGCAAAATTTGTTTTTACAAATTTGTTTTAAATTATTTTTACTTTAATTAAATTTAATTTTCGATTTGATATTTTACCAAATTTGTGAAATATCGAACCCCACGTTGGCCGCCATATATAAAGTTCTTTGCTTGCTCTTATATTTATTTTTATTAATATAAGGAGATAAATGGTTGTTTTGTAAAGTCACCTACCTGCTATGCGTTCTTGCGACTTCTTCCGACTAAGGGCGTAGTAGTTTGTGTTTAAATTCGCAAGTAGGTTAATTCAAGTGTGCAAAGTACTGTTATAGTTATTTTGATAGTTTTGTGATGTTGGTAGGCTTCGTAGTACAGCAATAAAAATACGGTGGTGGATAAAATTGGAGTTTATTACTCCAATAGGACATATGTATGAACATCTTATAACTAGAGAAATCCTTACATACTAAACAGTAATGTGTATCTTGTACGATGTTTTCTGAATGGGTATTAGCATTCAGAAGACGAGCTTATTATTTTCAATTGATACGAGTTTATTTTTCATTAATTTCAAGAAGTTAATTTTAAAACAATTTAATCTATGGAATTTTCAATTCTTTTGTACTTTCGTACGGATTTTATTACTTTAGATGATTTAAATACTCTGAAAATAAGTTAGCTGTGAATCTAGTTCAACGTGCTTTCATTTACTTGGATTGTTTCACGTATACTGCAGTATAGGTCTCTAAGTAATTCAATGTTAGTATTTATATAGCGCTTGTTATACACGTCTAATTCTTATCTATTGATTATTACTTAAGCTTATACGTGTTATACAGATTATCACAGTATGAATGTATCTTATTAATCTAGAGTCTCTGTTTTATTGGCATCTGAATCAATTTAGTTTTAAAATGATTTAAAAGAAAAAGAATAACCTTTTGAGAAGTTTATAAATTATATTTGACTTCCCTTGTTCTGAAGATCGTGATGAGGTGCTCCCGGGGTTCCTTGGTTTTCCTGGTCCAATCTGCTAGTGGAGATGATTTCCTCTGCGTCTTGGGTTCCACGGCTAAGAGTTCGGGAATCAGCAACACTCAGCTCCTTCTGCAACTGTTGATGGCTCAACGTCTGTGGTTTTAACTGCTGCAACGGCGTCAGGCCCCTCGGTCCGGTATACGCTGCACTCCTGGTGTGTGTATCTCGCCTTGGGTTGCGCTCCGCTTCGTCAGTTCTTCAGCTTGTACCACGTACTAGACGGCCTCGTTCTGTTGTACTCTCGATGTGTCTTCACGTATTATATAACTGATCTCTTTACATGCGTAAGTCTACAGGTTAATGTTTTGAGCTGTACGCTTATTTGTTGAAAAAAAAATAAGAGTATCGTAAGTATACGTCTTCACAGGTCGAGTCGTTACAGTTAAGTGCCTGTGTTCAGCCCGAATCTAACGGTTCGTTCAAATTTTTAGAATAATTTGATTGGCTGAGACACCCCCTTCTCCTTGTAATTCAACTCACCTCACTTGTGTGAACAAAAATAATTCCCACAGTCTCACAGTTTGAGAATTGTTATTAGTCTTAATATTCTGAAAAAAAACACCGGATTTCAAATGTCGGACAGGATGTCCTGTTGCAATTTGTATTGTGATTATCTTGGCTGCAAGCCAAGTTATGCTTATTCTAGAATATAAATCTGATTGGTAATTTTTATAACTATGACATATTCAAAGCTCTACCCCGTAGCTCACTCACTAGGGGAGTTATTAAATAAAATTAATTATCTCTTTTAATCTTTAATTATATGAACTGAAATTTGCACACCCTATTACTAATACTTTGGCAAACATTTTGGCTATTTTGGTTTTTGCCTATGTTTATCGGTTTCCGAAATATTAATAATTTAAAATTAGGGCGTGTCATTAATTGTTATAACTGTATGTGGTTACGTAATGCCGCCGGACGCTGCCGTTGGTCGCTATACAATTCATTTGAACTTGTAATTCAACTCACCTCACTTGTGTGCACGAAAATAATTCTCACAGTTTGAGAATTGTTATTAGTCTTAATATTCTGAAAAAAAAACACCGGATTTCAAATGTCGGACAGGATGTCCTGTTGCAATTTGTATTGTGATTATCTTGGCTGCAAGCCAAGTTATGCTTATTCTAGAATATAAATCTGATTGGTAATTTTTATAACTATACATATTCAAAGCTCTACCCCGTAGCTCACTCACTAGGGGAGTTATTAAATACAATTAATTACCTCTTTTAATCTTTAATTATATGAACTGAAATTTACACACCCTATTACTAATACTTTGGCAAACATTTTGGCTATTTTGGTTTTTGCCTATATTTATCGGTTTCCGAAATATTAATAATTTAATATTAGGGCGTGTCATTAATTGTTATAACTGTATGTGGTTACGTAATGCCGCCGGACGCTGCCGTTGGTCGCTATACAATTCATTTGAACGCTCGCTACTGCACGTGGCGTGATTGTAACGGTTTAAATTTATTTTAACATTGATTTTCAAAACTCTTTACATATAACTCCAAACCTTTGAGATTCGGTTAAGTTATATACACCCCCACCCGTTTAAAAAACAAAATGAATGTAGAATATACAGTTATTTTTTTTTCTTCTACATGTACATTCGTTATGCTTTACAAATTATACATTGTTCTATCTATTTACTAAAATATACACTGATATAAATACCCTTCATCATACAAGATTCATATACAACTTAATTCTAATTGATTAACATCTTGTGCATAACAATGTTTGTAGCATGGGTAGTAGTTTATAGCAAAACGTTTAAGAAAAAGAATTTCATTGACAGTGACAGATAATTTCGGGCACGCGCGCTCAGGAATGCGCTTCCGTTTTCCTAATTTTTTATCACGGTGCTGGCGCCGTTAATAGCTTGTACGTTTATGCAGCTGTGTCGAGCTAGTGGTGCGCGAGTAGTCGCATTGTGAGTGAATTTCCTGCTGTGGTTTGCGTTCTAACGCCTGTATGTGTGCTGTACGGGCGTAAGCGTTTGTACCAGTGCTACGAACTGATTATCATTCATTTAAAACTTAACTAACAATTATTATTATTTATTTGTAATAGATTTAATTTTATTTCAATAAATATTATTAATATTTAAATTATTTTTAACCCTATAAGATTTATATTTAAGCATTTCTATGGTTTCGTATTGACGCGCCTAAGAATTTTATATCATTCATAATATTTTCTTAATGAGGCTGCGTGATATTTCCCTATGGTCTTTTTCCTGTCTAGCATCGTGACGATAACGTGTGAGGTGCTAGCTGTTCTGCTAATAGGTACGGCCCGTTGTACAACCGGAAAAACGTCGTTGCTACGTTCAAGTCTCGGCGTCCAACTGGGTTTGCCTTGAGAAGCACTTTCTCAACTAACGCAAAGTTCGTCAGTTTATGACTGGTGTTAAACCTTTCCGCTCGCTTCCGTCCTTTTGCAACAAATCTCTCTTTCACTAGTTGATTCTTACACTGAACCGGCAGAGGTAGGTAAGTTTTTGGCGTGTGCAAATAGTCATGCCAAAATCTTTCTGGTTTTAGTCCAGAGTCTAACTCCGCTGGTGCGTATTCTGTGGTGTCGTGGTAATTATCATTTATCGCCGTTTCGAAGAATGGCAGGAATACGGGCCACTTGCTCTGATCTTTATAACAATAAATTCGGAACATTTTCCCTATCTCTCTATTCACTCTTTCGGCAAGGTTCCCCTATGCCCGGTCTTCTTATCGAAGTGACGATTGCCTTAATGCCATGTCGTTCCAAGGTTGCCGCCCAGTGCTTATTCTGGAATTGTTTTCCCTGGTCGCTAAGCACACTCTTGATTTCTCCATGTTCCGGAATATACGTATTGAGTATAATGTTTAGTACGGACTTCGTGGTGAGTCTAGGTATCGCGTATAGGCTGACTTTCTTGGTAAAGACATCTACACATACTACAATATGTTTTAACCTTCTGGTTGCCTTAGGTAGTGGTCCTAGGAAGTCGGTTGCGATCATCTGTCCCTTTCCTTCCGTTATCACATTGGCCATGGGAACGTAAGTGTGTAAATTCGGTGCTTTTGCGGTTTGGCATGGAAGACACGTTTTTAATAACCTCCGCTCTCTTCGATACGTATTGGTGATCGTAAAATCTTCTTTCAATATTTTTACGCATTTTAATGGTAAAGCGTGTGCCATTTTTAAGTGTAATTGTTTTATGAAGAAAGTTGTGTTAAGTGGTTGAAATCACAAGCAGAATGATCAGTGTTGCACACCACTATATAAAAATTATCCCGATTAGCGCTTTCAAGCTTCACAGCTCATCGTCGGATCGGAATAGTCAGCTCATCGTCAGATGGGAATTCCGATCTGACGATGAGCTGTGAAGCTTGAAAGCGCTAATCGGGATAATTTTTATATAGTGGTGTGCAACAGTGATCATTCTGCTTGTAATTGTTTTGTTATACAAGCTAGCATAGGTGGAGATAGTACCACCTTCCATTCGCCCTGTAGTAATTGATACATTATGTTATCCTGTATCTGATAGTGTGGACTTTCCTGCGCTGCGATCATTTGCTTTTTAGCAAGGAGTCTGGGGTCGTTGTCCTGCTCGCGTCCTATGTTCAGTAGTATGTCAGTTACTTCCGGCGCGACAGTGTACTGAATGTTCAATACCCTCAACTCGTCGTCATTTGCTTCGTAGACCTCTTCTCTTTCTACAGGTGGATATCTACTCAAGGTGTCGGCTGTGATATTCTCCGATCCTGTACAGTATTTAATTGTAAACGAGTATTCTTGAATGGCTAACACCCATCGTGTTAGTCTTGAATTGGCTAGCCGGGATTTCAATATGAAAGATAATGCCTGATTATCCCTATGGATTTCGAAATGGGCACCGTATAGGTAATGTCTGAATTTTCTGAGGGCGTTTATAATGGCTAGTATTTCTTTTTCTGATGTACAGTAATGCAACTCGGTGCCTTTGTGCGTTCTATTTGCGTACGCAACAACATGGAGACCACCTCGCCCGTCCTCCTGATGCAACACAGCGCCAATACCGTACTCGCTGGCGTCAGTGTACATTACGTACTTCCTGCCCTGTTGTGGATGGAACAACTGTAGGTTGGTTGTGAATAAACCCTTAACCCTCTCAAACGCATCGTTCTGTTCAGAACCCCCTTTCCACTTTATATTTTTGCGTACCAGCTGTAGCAAGGGGACTGTGTATTCGGCGTATTTGCTGGTGAATTTCCTGTAGTATCCCATGAGTCCTAGGAATGGTCGTAGTGCTTTGAGGTTCTTGGGCACAGGGAACTCCACGATACTCCTGAGCTTCTCTGGGTCCGTGCTGATGCCTGTGGCTGAGATTATGTGTCCCAGGAACTTCATTTGAGATTTTATGAACTTGTGTAGTTTGAGTGTGATGTTGGCTAGTCTCAGTTTCTGGAAGACGCTCCTCAAGTGCTCAAAGTGTTCCTCCAATGTGCGGGATATCACTAGGATGTCATCCACGAATATTACCGTGTAAGGGTCTACCTCTGGTCCTAGAGCTCTCTCGAGGCATCTTACGATCGCGGCGAGACTCGTACTTAGGCCGAAGGGTACCACCTTGTGCTGGTAGCATTTATTATTAAAGATGAATGCTGTATACTTTCGGTCCTGTTCGCTTAACGGAATTTGCCAGAAGCTCGCTGTCAGATCCAACTTCGTGAGGTATCTAGCTCCTTCGCATTTTATGAAAAGATCTTCCGCTGTTGGCGCGCAGTCGAATTCCTTCTCTACCAGGTTATTTAGATTTCGCATGTCCAGGAAGAGTCGTATTCCTCCTGACTTCTTACGGACTACGAGCAGTGGGTTGAGGAAGTTGCTATTGCATCTTTCTATGATGTCTTCCTCCAACATCCGCTGTATCTCTTGCTGGACCTCTGCTTGGTACTTCATGGGTACCTGGTAGAGTCTTCTTACGAACTTCTCTGGTTCTACAATATTTATATTATGTTGATAAACTGACGTGATTGAATGTTGCTCGCTGAAGATATCGCTATACTCTTCTTGAAGCGATGACAATCTTCGGTCAGTTTGGAAATCTAAGGTCGGGTCCCCCTGTTCACCCCTTTCGTATTCAATTACGTGTTTTGGCGGGCGCGTAATTTTAATTGGGTCGCCGTACTCTTGTATTGGTGTGTGTGATGTGTTCAAAGTGAAAGTGTCGTCAATGTTGCATTTTAACAGGCGTTCACTGATGTTGATTTCCGCGTGTATCTGTTGCAATACGTCTACTCCCAATAATACATCACATATTAAATTTTCTATTTCTACTACGCACACTTCAAATTGCACGTTTTGTACCGTGATTGTTAAATAACGTTGCGTGTCAATTTTTTCTTTAGTGTCTGTAGCTGTGCGTATGTAGAATTGGTTGATTGGAAGCGACGGGGCTGTACGAAAATATTTTTTGTTCGCACGTAAAAACCTTCCGCTGACACCGGATATAACACTGCCTGTATCCAGTAGCAGTTGTGTGGGAACACCGTTGACATGCGCCTGTAATACCGGACACGCTGTGCTAGTCGCTGTGTGTTGGGTTGGATTTGAATCCAATAACGGCTGCTTTATATCCGGTGGGAATACGTTGTTAACGAGCACACAAGTTACATTACAAAAATCGCATGTTTCATATATAATATTATTCTTACATCTAACATTTTTATTTCTAGATATTTCTGCGGACTTATTGCACATCTTTTTTGGATGTGCCCGGTTGCACGTTTTTTGTAGGGTGATAGTTTTTACATTAGTAACTGGGTCTCTAACGATTTCTGCTTCGCTCGTTTGTGCGGGCGTACCGGTGTTGGATATAGCGACTGTTTGAATGGTTCTCGTTGGAGCTCCATCGTTGCCTCTGTTTTGTGGTTTCTGCCTGCCGAAATTTGGCTTACCCTTATACTCAAAGGGTTTATTTAGTGGTTTTGGCGGTGTTTGTTGTGGAGCCGAACTGGTACTGGGCCTCTGATCGGTTTGGGTATTATATTGCCCCCGTCTATTCTGCCCATCGTTATTTTGGTTATAATTCGGGTTATACCTCCACCCGCCGAAATCAAAAACAGTTTCGCTTTGCGATACTAAAATTAGTAATTCATCAACCGTGCGTATTCCTTGTGTAAATGCGGCTACACGTATATTATGGCTGAAGTGGTACGCCAATTTAGTGACTATGTCGACTTCGGAAAACGCTGGTGTTAGATGCTTAGCGCGTTCAACTTGTTGTATAATATAATTTTCGGGCATTATACCCTGCTTCCGATCATAACGTCCTTATTCAAGTTCATTTCGCAAAAGCCTCTGCGTGTGCGAATTCCAATAACGGCTTTCGAACTTCTGTTTGAATTCCGCGTATGTGGCAATTTTATCACGTACTATATTATACCACCTCCTCGCTGAATCACGCATCGCGTTAACGACCCACTTCTAATCGCGAACCTACTCTTGCCATTTCGTTTTCGCAAGTTAGCAAGAACTCGATCAGGTTTTCGTTATTTTCGCCAGTGAAATACACTCTTTTCTTTTCGTCTGCTTGCCCTTGTACTAAGATATTTGGTGGGGCTGACTTCCGGCGTACTTCCTGCCGTACTTTAGAAATCTCGTCGTTAAGTGCTTGTAATACACTCTCTTTATTTGTGTCTATATTAGAACGCGTTTCTACTATTGACGCGTCAAGTCTAGTGACTTGGCGTTGTGTTTCCGTTGCGTCTGCTTTGATTCGTACTTCGAGCGTATCAACTTTTTTGCTACATCAGCGGTTTGTTTTTCGCACCTGCCGATGTGTTCTTTAAATCGACCCTCCATGCTCGAAACCTGTTCAATAAACGATTTTTGCATCGTGGTTTCAAAAACCTTAAACCGTTCGTTTATTTTCGTCTCTACCGTATGAACTTTTTCGCTGACTTCGGTGATTTTAGAATCTAAGCCTTTCACGCTTTCATCGATTTTAGCAGTTAATTCCGTGTTACTTTTTACCGTCTCTTCGATTTTAGCGGTCAATTCGCGCTTTAACTCTAAATTAGTTCTCATGTTTTGATCAATTTTTGAGTTTATTTCTTTATTTACTTGTTCGAATTTTGCATTCATTTTTGCATCGGTTTGTCTTATTTCCGCGTTTATATCAGCGTTACTCTGTTCTAATATATCGGTTAAACTTGTATTTTGTGCATCTATTTTGGCTGTTAATTCCGCGATATTTAGTTCAGCGTTGGCTGCACTTTGTTCAAATTTCGCGTTCATATTATCTGTTAACTCGCGTTTCATTTCCGCGGTTGTTTGTTTTATTTCTGCGTTCAT
Organism: Magicicada septendecula; assembly: GCA_034769895.1. Lineage (NCBI taxonomy): Eukaryota > Metazoa > Arthropoda > Insecta > Hemiptera > Cicadidae > Magicicada > Magicicada septendecula. The sequence goes on along the minus strand of CM068368.1, from coordinate 258,041,102 downwards.
TTGCTCAACTTTTGCCGCGTTTTGTTTCATTTCTTGTAACAATTGTTTAAACATTTTGTCTGTATCCATTTTTACACAAAATTTTTAGACACTTTATCGCTGTACTTATACCAATTCACAGCACTTTCTTTGGGATTGTTAGAGTTGGACGCCAGCTGTTTTATTAATTAAAACAGCAAAATTTGTTTTTACAAATTTGTTTTAAATTATTTTTACTTTAATTAAATTTAATTTTCGATTTGATATTTTACCAAATTTGTGAAATATCGAACCCCACGTTGGCCGCCATATATAAAGTTCTTTGCTTGCTCTTATATTTATTTTTATTAATATAAGGAGATAAATGGTTGTTTTGTAAAGTCACCTACCTGCTATGCGTTCTTGCGACTTCTTCCGACTAAGGGCGTAGGAGTTTGTGTTTGAATTCGCAAGTAGGTTAATTCAAGTGTGCAAAGTACTGTTATAGTTATTTTGATAGTTTTGTGATGTTGGTAGGCTTTGTAGTACAGCAATAAAAATACGGTGGTGGATAAAATTGGAGTTTATTACTCTAATAGGACATATGTATGAACATCTTATAACTAGAGAAATCCTTACATACTAAACAGTAATGTGTATCTTGTACGACGTTTTCTGAATGGGTATTAGCATTCAGAAGACGAGCTTATTATTTTCAATTGATACGAGTTTATTTTTCATTAATTTCAAGAAGTTAATTTTAAAACAATTTAATCTATGGAATTTTCAATTCTTTTGTACTTTCGTACGGATTTTATTACTTTAGATGATTTAAATACTCTGAAAATAAGTTAGCTGTGAATCTAGTTCAACGTGCTTTCATTTACTTGGATTGTTTCACGTATACTGCAGTATAGGTCTCTAAGTAATTCAATGTTAGTATTTATATAGCGCTTGTTATACACGTCTAATTCTTATCTATTGATTATTACTTAAGCTTATACGTGTTATACAGATTATCACAGTATGAATGTATCTTATTAATCTAGAGTCTCTGTTTTATTGGCATCTGAATCAATTTAGTTTTAAAATGATTTAAAAGAAAAAGAATAACCTTTTGAGAAGTTTATAAATTATATTTGACTTCCCTTGTTCTGAAGATCGTGATGAGGTGCTCCCGGGGTTCCTTGGTTTTCCTGGTCCAATCTGCTAGTGGAGATGATTTCCTCTGCGTCTTGGGTTCCACGGCTAAGAGTTCGGGAATCAGCAACACTCAGCTCCTTCTGCAACTGTTGATGGCTCAACGTCTGTGGTTTTAACTGCTGCAACGGCGTCAGGCCCCTCGGTCCGGTATACGCTGCACTCCTGGTGTGTGTATCTCGCCTTGGGTTGCGCTCCGCTTCGTCAATTCTTCAGCTTGTACCACGTACTAGACGGCCTCGTTCTGTTGTACTCTCGATGTGTCTTCACGTATTATATAACTGATCTCTTTACATGCGTAAGTCTACAGGTTAATGTTTTGAGCTGTACGCTTATTTGTTGAAAAAAAATAAGAGTATCGTAAGTATACGTCTTCACAGGTCGAGTCGTTACAGTTAAGTGCCTGTGTTCAGCCCGAATCTAACGGTTCGTTCAAATTTTTAGAATAATTTGATTGGCTGAGACACCCCCTTCTCCTTGTAATTCAACTCACCTCACTTGTGTGAACGAAAATAATTCTCATAGTTTGAGAATTGTTATTAGTCTTAATATCCTGAAAAAAAAACACCGGATTTCAAATGTCGGACAGGATGTCCTGTTGCAATTTGTATTGTGATTATCTTGGCTGCAAGCCAAGTTATGCTTATTCTAGAATATAAATCTGATTGGTAATTTTTATAACTATGACATATTCAAAGCTCTACCCCGTAGCTCACTCACTAGGGGAGTTATTAAATAAAATTTATTATCTCTTTTAATCTTTAATTATATGAACTGAAATTTGCACACCCTATTACTAATACTTTGGCAAACATTTTGGCTATTTTGGTTTTTGCCTATATTTATCGGTTTCCGAAATATTAATAATTTAAAATTAGGGCGTGTCCCTAATTGTTATAACTGTATGTGGATACGTAATGCCGCCGGACGCTGCCGTTGGTCGCTATACAATTCATTTGAACGCTCGCTACTGCACGTGGCGTGATTGTAACGGTTTAAATTTATTTTAACATTGATTTTCAAAACTCTTTACATATGACTCCAAACCTTTGAGATTCGGTTAAGTTATATACACCCCCACCCGTTTAAAAAACAAAATGAATGTAGAATATAGTTATTTTTTTTTTCTTCTACATGTACATTCGTTATGCTTTACAAATTATACATTGTTCTATCTATTTACTAAAATATACACTGATATAAATACCCTTCATCATACAAGATCCATATACAACTTAATTCTAATTGATTAACATCTTGTGCATAACAATGTTTGTAGCATGGGTAGTAGTTTATAGCAAAACGTTTAAGAAAAAGAATTTCATTGACAGTGACAGATAATTTCGGGCACGCGCGCTCAGGAATGCGCTTCCGTTTTCCTAATTTTTTATCACGGTGCTGGCGCCGTTAATAGCTTGTACGTTTATGCAGCTGTGTCGAGCTAGTGGTGCGCGAGTTGTCGCATTGTGAGTGAATTTCCTGCTGTGGTTTGCGTTCTAACGCCTGTATGTGTGCTGTACGGGCGTAAGCGTTTGTACCAGTGCTACGAACTGATTATCATTCATTTAAAACTTAACTAACAATTATTATTATTTATTTGTAATAGATTTAATTTTATTTCAATAAATATTATTAATATTTAAATTATTTTTAACCCTATAAGATTTATATTTAAGCATTTCTATGGTTTCGTATTGACGCGCCTAAGAATTTTATATCATTCATAATATTTTCTTAATGAGGCTGCGTGATATTTCCCTATGGTCTTTTTCCTGTCTAGCATCGTGACGATAACGTGTGAGGTGCTAGCTGTTCTGCTAATAGGTACGGCCCGTTGTACAACCAGAAAAACGTCGTTGCTACGTTCAAATCTCGGCGTCCAACTGGGTTTGCCTTGAGAAGCACTTTCTCACCTAACGCAAAGTTCGTCAGTTTATGACTGGTGTTGAACCTTTCCGCTCGCTTCCGTCCTTTTGCAACAATTCTCTCTTTCACTAGTTGTACGGTAGCGCGATGATTTCATTTTCTAGGTTTGCTAATCTGCTCACTGCCTGGCCTCAATATTTGCATGTTTGTACTCTACACAGTGCGTATCAAACGCTCGCGGCGTTCATACCGAGCCGAGCCCAGCTTTCGCTGTCACTTATTGTCGACATTCAATGTAGGCTTTAGGCCTTACATTCTCGCTTATGGCCGACTAGGCCCGCTTCATTTTGATCTAAATTTATAATACTTCGCAAACGCAGTATTAGCCAACCTTGTGACGATTTAAATTGTGACATTTACAGAATAAAAAAAAATTTAATTAATTAAGGTTGCGTACAATTAACCATTTAAATCTCACAATAATAATAATAAAAACATGTAGGTACTAAGTGTGAATGGAAGAAGTAATTAATAAGGGCAAAGTATCCATAAAGAAAAGGCATATTGTAAATAATTATTATGTTCGTATTTAACCCTTTGCTTGCTATCAAGCGCCTACCTGTTGATACCGGACTCGACCTGTTTTCCGAGTCTACTGTAATTAAAAATAATAGAGTAAACTAATGTTAATAATTAAAGTATATGTAGACACAGATAGTAACTAAAACAATTAATTTAAATGATGTATTTTTATCAAGCGATAGTCTGTATAAATAAAAAAGTTTATTTAAAGAGAAACAGGAACTATATATGCTCGCGGAATAAACACCCCACTCTCTCTTGTCATGTACAAGGGTAGCGGACGAAAAATCGCTCTCTTGCGGTGACGACGCCCAGCAGTGCAGACCCACGAGCAAAATGCTCTGTTCAAAAGTTATGCAATTTGTTGTTAGTGTGGATTAATTAAGTATTATTTTGTATTTTACTAACGGTTAAAAAAAAAGTGTAACATGTAACGTTAACAAAAAGAAAATTCCAAAAACCTTGTAACAAGAAGAAAGATGTAACTACAAACGACGAGTGTTAATAAAAAAAAAACGATGACTGCAATCTTCACCGATGGACGAATCTTTTCAACATCTGACCTGTGGTCATGGACCATCAAAATGAGAACTCCAGTATACCCTACCGATGATGCAGTTCGAGACATCTGAGAATCGACGAGTATCGGCGTAGAAGACTCTACCTATCCTGCAGACGTATTAAGCCATGAACAACCGAGACCAGACCAAGACGAGGACGACGTTTTAGGACTCCCAAGACGGAACCACATGGAGGCGATTACTACATCCAAAAATAGAGGTGACTCGATAGCACGTCTATCGAGGAATAATGATAATATTTTTGTAACACAATACTCTATTTAAGAGACTTTCAGAGACGATTGATTTTATAAGAATATGAAAACTTAAATTTGAGAATTTAATTGTAACTATTCAATATCATTCAATTGTAACAGTTTAGATATTAACGTAACGTAGTGTTATTAATACCATTCTTCTAATGGAATATATATAAAGCAAAAAGGTAAAGTCTTGCAAGATAAATTTTGAATTAAATATAATTAAAAGATTAGAGACTAAATACCAATGGTTACCCGGATCCGGGGGTATAGCTAGATAAATTTGTTGTGATCCCATATTCTAAATAAAGCATTTCACTTAATTTTACTAATTTAATTAATACTGCTCTTTGGAGTAAATGTTATATTTCAAATGTTTAATAAAGCCAGTCTTCTTGTTACACACATATACTGAGTATATAAATCAACAGTTTCACCTTCCCTGATTCCTTGTATGTCGTACTGTGTGTTGTTCTGATTTAAATTTCAGCTCGTCTCGAATAAGGCAGCCTAGAATAATTGGCAGAACCAATTATTTTGGGTTCCCTCCGTTATAACTCAAAAGAAGAGGTTATAAGATGCGCAACTCTGCTAATTTGTTTAAATTTTGCTACTAATAACAAAAAAAAATTTTGTGACTTGTGTTGCTAAACAGTAATTGTGTCCCTATTCATAAGCTGTTGATTTATTTACTCGTGTATTTTAATATGTGTCAGAAATTTAAATAAGGTAAAAATAATAATTAATATTATAGTAATATAGTATAGATAATTTTATTAGTAAATATGATATGTGTAAAGTAAGAGTAACATATAATCCAATGTAAACAAACCATGTAGGTACTTGTTAAAAGTCCCATTCATAAACGTACCCCATTCACGACAATCTCGGACATGTAAATTTCCTGTTGGGGATTGTTTAATATTATCGTAGTCGGTCTCCCCAGTTAGAGTGAGAACAATCGGTCACCCTTCTTGTGTGGTGTATTGTTATTTGAAGCGTGTCTGTTCATGTGTTGATAACCGAAGGGGGAATCTTTTGCCGTAAGCATCTGTAAACATGTGTGAGATTTCTCTCTCTCTCTTTCTATGTAAAATGACAACCTTTGTCATCTCATTTTAATTATTTATTAATAAACGTGTAAGAATGCGATTTATTCATATTGTTATGTTTGTGTAAAATGATATAGCGTTGTATAGTAGTAAATACTAATCGTAGAATAATTAGTTCTTGCCACTTTACGAAAATGGCTGAATTTAATCCTGATTTATTAGTAAAAGATGAGCTATGCTACGAAGCACTTTTACGAGGTCTAAAACACGTGAATGTAACCGTGTCTGAATTACGAAAATCATTACGCCAAACCGGATCAGAGACAACCTCGCAGTTAGATAAATTGCGTGAACTCGATTATGACGGCGAACGAGAAACCTGTTATGCGAAATATCGGGAACTGATAGTATTATCTCAGAACCTTAAGGACAAGAAATCACCCACGGAACTTTTGCGCGTTACGCAACGTATAGAACATTTAACCCGCCGATTAAATAATTTATTAAGCTGGCCCGACGTCACCGTCGTCCCCGCCGATGTGCAGAAATTTGCAGACGAGGCATTACGCCAATTACCTATAATTATTAACGACTTACGTCGAAAGTCAGATGAATCGAGAATGGAGGAAATTGAGCAAGACTTACAAAAATTATATATCTCCCCTGTTCAATCCCCTAATGTAGAAGAACCCCCACCACCTAAAGTTCAGCGTACTCGTACTAGTCAAAATGCGACCACTAATTCTTCGAAGGAAATACAAAACGTAAATTTGAATGGTGAACTCTACGGAAAGATTTCCCACCCAGTAGAGAAAATAATTAATGAGATTCCTTACACCGATGGGTTAAGTATAACGATACTGTTAACTTTTATAAAATACCTGCTGCAAATAAAAGATTTACAACAATTAAACGATCGGCAAATACTGCAAGTAATATTACCCAAATGTAAACCACCATTACGAGATCGTGTACTAGAAACATTAAACTCAAGTCTTTCAGTAGAAGATCTTCATACGAATATAATCAAATATTTTATCCCCACTGGAATTTATGAGGATATCAAAAGAAGTACTGTACTTAGAGTACAAGGAGCTCGCGAAAGACTGGCCCACTATATTGCGGATATCCGAGAATCTTCACGTATACTACAAGTCGACTGGACTGAAAAACAATTGGTCGATACGATCCTAGTAGGCTTGTCTCCTGATGAACGCTCCCGTTTAGCACTAATAAGTAGACCCCTTACGTTCGCGGACTTTGAACAATGTAGTATTCATTCTTCCAATGTTTGGTACGCAGATCAGCACAGACATGCATCGATATCCACTACACAAAATAGAAAAGAAATGCATGCCTTAGTATCTGACGCAAGAAGTATACAAGAAAGAAGACCGTTTCGAAGATCAACCAATGGCCATGGTAAGTCCCAGGAGGCTCAACCACTCCAGGAAACCAGTAAGACACAACGTAAAGAATATGTGTGTTATAACTGCGGAAAATCTGGACATCTCAGTAGATACTGTAAACAAAAAAGGTATAATCAAAAAACTATTTATCCAAAAAACATGTAAGGCAGGGAGATCCAAAACCCTGTGTCTTCCGCAGCATCGTAAAAAAAGGTAAACCCCTGAGAGTCAACATAATAAAACAAAATAATAATAATAATAACAAAAGAGAACTAGACCCCTATGTAAAAAAATTTATAGATAAATGTAACGCTATTAATAAGTGTAATTTCAGTAAGTGTCAATTACCTTATGTACAAGTTGACCTTGGTGTAACATCCACCCTTGGTTTAATTGATTCCGGATCAACGCGAAGTTTAATTAGTCATGACCTCGCCAATAAGTTATTTAAACATAATTTAGTCAAACGCAGTCAATCTGTAAACATTAAATGCTCAACTGCTAACAAACAAAACTTATCATCACGTGTAAAGTTAAAATAAAACATTTGACGTGGTATTTTCCGATGTTAGTAAGCGACGAATTAGGACCCGAGTTAATATTGGGAGCCGATTTTATCAGTAAAACAGGAATAATTCTAAATATTCATGATAAGAAATTTTACTTTGGATTCGATCGTTCACGGAAATATAACTTAGAGGATAATTCAAATAACAGAGAAAGTACAAGCACTACTTCCTCTCATCTAAAGCATCACGAATGTGAATTAGGTCATCTGGAAAGTAAAGATAGACGTAACATACAAAAGTTAATAAACCAATTCTCCAATGTGCTCACCCCCAAGTTAGGACTGACAGATCTGATAGAGTATAAGATAAATTTGAGCGATAATAAAGTAATACGTTTAGCCCCATACAAGTTATCACCGCCAAAAATGGAAGTAATGAGGAACCAAATTAATAAACTATTAGAACAAGGAGTCATCGAACCCTCTACTTCATCTTATTCATCCCCTGCGTTTTTAGTACCCAAAAGCAACGATAAACATAGATTAGTTGTAGACTATAGACAACTAAATAAACGAATAGAATTTGAATCCATTCCACTTCCCGACATCCACAGTGCTTTTCATTATTTTACGAAAGCAGAAATTTTTACCATTATGGATTTGAATCAGGCTTTTCATCAGATACCACTTTCAGAAGAATCGAAACGTCTCACCGCTTTTGCCGTGCCTTTCAACCTATACCAATTTACTAGGGTACCTTTTGGTATTTCCCAAGGTAGTTCTGTATGTAGCAGATTGTTAGAAAAATTATTTCACGACATAAAGTTTAAATATGTGTACCACTACCTAGACGATATTGTTATTTACAGCGAGTCAATGGAACAACATCTTGCACATATACGTGAAGTATTATCACGATTAGAGAAAGCTGGATTAACTGTAAACCCCAGTAAAGTAAATTTTGCTGTGACACAATTCTCCTTTTTAGGTCACATCGTAAAAGCTAACGGAAAGGTAAGCATAGACCCAGAGCGAACCCGTGCTATCAGAGAATTTTTACCGCCGCGGGATGCGAAAGGAATTGCTCGATTTTTAGGAATGATAAATTATTTCCACAAGTATATCCCACATCTAGCCGAAATCGCAGCACCACTAAATACTTTAAGAAAGAAGGGAGTAAAATTTGAGTGGAATGAGCAACGCCAAACCGCAGTTGAGAAATTAAAAAAGGAAAGCATCATATCACCCCCCGTACTACAATTAGCCGATTTTAGTAAACCGTTTGTTGTGCAAACCGACAGTTCAAGTGTAGCCCTAGGTGCAGTAATTTATCAGGAAGTAGATAACTCTCGATTACCAATTAGTTACGCTTCACGCACCCTGACGGACCAAGAAAAGAAATACTCCGCATACGAATTAGAATGCTTAGCTATCGTTTTTGCGTTTGAGAAGTACAAACCATTTTTAGAACATAAAGAGTTTTTGCTAGAAACAGATAATCAAGCTTTATCCTGGCTACTAAATCACCAAAAACAATTAGGTCGAATCGGAAGATGGGTATTGAGATTAAATTGTTTTAAATTCAAAGTACAACATATTAGAGGCACCCAAAACGTAGTTGCCGATACCCTGTCACGTATGTTCCAGCCTAGTAGTAATAATTACGAAAACAAGAGTAGAGAGACACCTATTATTAATGCGTTAATTACCGAATTTCCTCTTGCATTTACGGATTTAGCCCATTACCAACAACAAGACCCACGTTTGAGTCCGATCATTAAACAACTTGAAAAAGGAAACAAGTCTGAAAAATACCTATTAAATAAGAAAGTATTATGTTGTAGAATAGCTAACGGAAAATATTTGCGTATCATCGCCCCGGATATTATTAAACCTATGCTAATGGAATATTATCACTCTTCCACCATTGGAGCACATATGGGAATAAATAAAACCATACATCGGATTCGGAGAGAATATCACTGGGAAAATATGAACAGTGAGATAGCTAACTTTGTAAAAAGGTGTAAGTTGTGTGCACTCAGCAAACCAGCGAGAAACAGCCAAATAAGTCAGTTAATATCTGAGATTCCTGCCACCCCATTTTCCAAAATTTATTTAGACTTTTTTGGACCCTACCCACGTTCCAAGTCAGGAAATACTATGTTACTAATTTGCGTAGATTCGTTTAGTAAATTCGTCTGGATGTACCCCATGCGGCGAGCTTTAGCTACGACAACAGTAAGCATTTTACAGAATAGATTATTCAAAGATTTCGGTATTCCAGTCCATCTAGTGTCGGATAACGGACCACAGTTTAAGTCTAAGGAATTCAGGAACATGTGTTTCAAACTAGGTATAAACCACATTACCACTACCGAGTATCGTCCGCAAGGTAATATAGCCGAGAGGTATTTGCGAAACCTAAAATCTGCTTTAATTGCCTACCATGCTAACGACCATACTTCGTGGGACCAGAACCTATCCTGGATACAATTCGCCTTTAATTCGGCATATCATGAAGGACATAAGTCTACCCCATTCGAATTGTTGTTCAAGTATAAACCTAATCACCCATTATCCACAAAGTGGAAAATACATGAATTGTTACCCCTTGAAATTAGGGATAAAAATATTAGAAAGATATGGAACGAAGCGCGCGCTAATTTACGAACAAACTTAGCGAAGTCAAGGAAATATTACGAGCAAAAGAATAAGAATAATAAAGTAAAATACCAAATCGGAGATTTAGTTATGTATAACACGCACCCAACGAGTAGTGCAGTCGATAAGACAACTTCCAAGCTATCTTACAGATGGTGCGGTCCTTATCAAATTCACAAATACTTAACTCCGGTAACTGTGACCCTGTACGAACCCTCTACTCAAAAATATGTGCGAAGGACACATATTTCACAGATAAAACGTTATCTTGAAGAAGAAAATAGTAGAGTGCCAGTTAATTAAATAAGTAAATGTGAAAACAATGTTTAGTACTCAACCGCAAAAGTACTTGAGTAACCTTTGGCTACCTTGTCGTATAAGTAGGTACGAGGCCTGATCAACCTTGAATCCTCTTCATCGAAAGTAGAGCAAAGCAAGAAGTCAGCTGACATCCAATAAAAGTAATGGAGTAATTAAAGAGTAAATTCTATAACGAAGAAAAACTCTCACGAAAGAAAAAGGAAAAATCCGGTAGTAGTAATAAGTAGTAGAGTTAAGGAAATTTAGAATGTTGAAAATACTTTATAATGTAAATTTTATGTAGTAATAGAATTAGCGTGTAAAACATGAAGTATATGTATAGATGGTAAGAAACAGCAAGTCAAGAATGACTTATGCTGCTAGTAATTATATACAGCCAGAAACGGGTAAGAGAAATTTCACACGGAACTCCCCAAGCATACTCTCGGTACATAGCTGACCAAAATTTTAGGAGTCTGTGTTGGTAAGGAGGCGGAGTATGTGACGATTTAAATTGTGACATTTACAGAATAAAAAAAAATTTAATTAATTAAGGTTGCGTACAATTAACCATTTAAATCTCACAATAATAATAATAAAAACATGTAGGTACTAAGTGTGAATGGAAGAAGTAATTAATAAGGGCAAAGTATCCATAAAGAAAAGGCATATTGTAAATAATTATTATGTTCGTATTTAACCCTTTGCTTGCTATCAAGCGCCTACCTGTTGATACCGGACTCGACCTGTTTTCCGAGTCTACTGTAATTAAAAATAATAGAGTAAACTAATGTTAATAATTAAAGTATCTGTAGACACAGATAGTAACTAAAACAATTAATTTAAATTATGTATTTTTATCAAGCGATAGTCTGTATAAATAAAAAAGTTTATTTAAAGAGAAACAGGAACTATATATGCTCGCGGAATAAACACCCCACTCTCTCTTGTCATGTACAATGGTAGCGGACGAAAAATCGCTCTCTTGCGATGACGACGCCCAGCAGTGCAGACCCACGAGCAAAATGCTCTGTTCAAAAGTTATGCAATTTGTTGTTAGTGTGGATTAATTAAGTATTATTTTGTATTTTACTAACGGTTAAAAAAAAAAGTGTAACATGTAACGTTAACAAAAAGAAAATTCCAAAAACCTTGTAACAAGAAGAAAGATGTAACTACAAACGACGAGTGTTAATAAAAAAAAAACGATGACTGCAATCTTCACCGATGGACGAATCTTTTCAACATCTGACCTGTGGTCATGGACCATCAAAATGAGAACTCCAGTATACCCTACCGATGATGCAGTTCGAGACATCTGAGAATCGACGAGTATCGGCGTAGAAGACTCTACCTATCCTGCAGACGTATTAAGCCATGAACAACCGAGACCAGACCAAGACGAGGACGACGTTTTAGGACTCCCAAGACGGAACCACATGGAGGCGATTACTACATCCAAAAATAGAGGTGACTCGATAGCACGTCTATCGAGGAATAATGATAATATTTTTGTAACACAATACTCTATTTAAGAGACTTTCAGAGACGATTGATTTTATAAGAATATGAAAACTTAAATTTGAGAATTTAATTGTAACTATTCAATATCATTCAATTGTAACAGTTTAGATATTAACGTAACGTAGTGTTATTAATACCATTCTTCTAATGGAATATATATAAAGCAAAAAGGTAAAGTCTTGCAAGATAAATTTTGAATTAAATATAATTAAAAGATTAGAGACTAAATACCAATGGTTACCCGGATCCGGGGGTATAGCTAGATAAATTTGTTGTGATCCCATATTCTAAATAAAGCATTTCACTTAATTTTACTAATTTAATTAATACTGTTCTTTGGAGTAAATGTTATATTTCAAATGTTTAATAAAGCCAGTCTTCTTGTTACACACATATACTGAGTATATAAATCAACAGTTTCACCTTCCCTGATTCCTTGTATGTCGTACTGTGTGTTGTTCTGATTTAAATTTCAGCTCGTCTCGAATAAGGCAGCCTAGAATAATTGGCAGAACCAATTATTTTGGGTTCCCTCCGTTATAACTCAAAAGAAGAGGTTATAACCTCATTCAACAAATAACATATATGTAATGTAACGAAGTCAGACATTAAATTTATTCATATACAGTCCACTTCTTGTCATTTTCTACCTGCAGAAGCAATGCATTCATTATACAGTATTTTTAACTGACATGGAAGACCAGCCGACAGAATTCGTCAACTTAAGAAACATATTTTAGCCCACTCGGGCCCAATTCATTAACACATTTTATGGTCCACCGTGCCTGGATTCTAATCAACATTTTTTAGTCCTCACGGTGTGCATCATCCATTTTTTGGTCACTCCGGACCTGGATTTCCATTCAATATTTTTTACATCTTTTTCTGGCCATCACGGGCGAATTAGCACGTCAGCTAATGCGACCGTGGCGTGATTTGCATCGCCATTTCGCTCGTCATCTTCGGACAACGTAGTAGCAAGTTCCTGCCGGCTACAGTGCTTACTCAAAGTGGTCATCTCTGCCAGCTGTTCACCATCTTCACCAAGGAGCCGACGCTGCAGGACGTCGCCAACCAGGTACCACCAACAACAGTAAAAAGGTGCGTAAAAAAATGTCTGAAGAAGGCCTCAAGGTGCTGACCAGAAAGAGAGGCGGATTAAAGTCCGCGATAGTGCGGATACAATCCGCGGTAAATTCATTCGATATCACTTTAAGCACAAAACATTTCTGACTGTAAGACTGGAAAGTCTCAAAAGCTTGGCCTCGAAGTACGACGAGGTACAGTCTGAGATAGAGCTTATCAGTAAAGACACGAGCGTTGCTCAGGCAGACCGAGTTGAGGTTGAAGAAATGATATACTCAACTGAGGCAAACATATTACAACTTCTTGACACTTTTAATACTCAGACTGTGCCTCCCGTATTATCGACGCCCATGCATTTAAAGCCGATAAGTTTGCCCTGCTTCTCAGGCAACATATTTGAGCGGCAACATTTTTATTCAATTTTCAATGATCTAGTGCATTCAAGATCTGATTTAACGCCAGTGCAAAAACTGCATTATTTGCATTCCTCTGTGAAGTGTGAACCATTAGATTTAATTAAATCATTACCTATTTGTCAAGAAAATTATGTAATAGCGTTGAACTTGCTGTCCGAAAGGTATAACAACCCATTTATATTAGCTAAGTACTATGTACAAAACCTACTTCAGGTTAAGTCCACAATAAAGGACTCGGTCCAAAGCTTGGTGGAGTTTACGAATACAATAACATCTTCCGTTAATTCACTGGCAGCAATGAAGCTGTCAGTGAATTCATTTGAATTTATCACCATACAGCTGCTCTCCACCAAACTTGACCCTATTACTTTAAAACTTTGGAAGGAGTCAATAGACCCTGACAACTTGCCTAGCTTTCAAGACTTTACGTAATTTTTAAACTTACGAAGACAGCTGTTAGAAAATACAATGCCTATTGAAACCGGACAGCAATTCAACAAACTTAATGTAAAACATAACAATAAATTTGAGAAGTGTAACTTAAGAAATACTGCTGGCAGCAATACCTTTAAGAGCTATCACGCAGCGGCAAATCATTATTCATGCGTGTGTTGTAAATCTGACCACCCGCTTTACATGTGTAATAATTTTCGTACATTAAGTGCCGCTGAGCGGGGGCAATTGGTTGCAAATCATAAATGTTGTATCAACTGCCTTAGAGCAGGTCATCTGATAGCTAACTGTAAGAGCAAACAGGTCTGTAAAATTTGTTCAAAAAGACACCACACATTTCTGCACGCAAATTACGTGCCGAAATCAACAGCTGCCAGCAGCAATTATTGCTCATTTAAATTACAGTGCAAAAACAATGTTCTTTTATCCACAGCGGTTGTATATGTCATTGATCAGGCTGGCAACAGGCATAAAGCCAAAGCGCTCCTCGACGCCGGGTCACAGATCAATTTCTGTACAAAATCATTTGCAAAAAGGTTACACCTTAAATTAACCAAATCTAATATTCCGATCACAGGAATAAACAACACAGCGTGTTGCGCTACTGACATTGCTTCTGTACGTATTATTTCTCGCTATCAGAGACATAGTTTCGAGGCGAAATGTGCCGTCTTATCTAACTTAACTCACAATCTGCCTTCAATCTCGTTTGATATCAGCCGGTTCCGCATTCCAAATAAAATTTTTCTCGCCGACCCAGATTTTAATATATCTTCACAGATCGACATATTATTAGGGGCACAATTTTATCTGGATTTAATATTAGCCAATAAATACACACGCGGACCCAATTTCCCTATCATTCAGGAAACAAAACTGGGTTACATTCTGGCTGGCAATCTGCCCAAGCACTGCCACACCGAGGGTCCTGCTGTTTCATTCCTGGCAAGGAGCAATGACAGTCAAATTCTGCAATCTCTCGAGAGATTGTGGGAGGCAGAAACAATCCCTGACGATACCCCTGATAGCGAGTCGGCTTGCGAAGAGCATTTTGTGCGCTCTACTCAGCGCAACCACGAGGGTAGATTTATAGTGTCGCTCCCATTCAAGTCTGATAATCCCCACTTGGGGGAATCTTATACAAGTGCCGAATCAAGATTTTTAAGCTTGGAGCGTCGATTTAGGCGCGATGCCAAGCTCGCTCGCGATTACGCGGACTTTATCAAGGAATACATGGATCTTGGGCACATGACACTCGTCGATCATGGCGCCATCAATTTACGAGCGTCAAATATTTATTACTTGCCTCACCATGCCGTGTTTAAACAGTCTAGCTTGACCACAAAACTGCGCGTTGTTTTTGATGGTTCGTCCAAGACTACTAATGGCCTTTCGTTAAATGACATATTATTAGTAGGCCCCAATGTTCAACAAGACCTTTTTTCCATTCTTTTGCGTTTCCGCATACATAAGTATGTTCTTATTGCCGACATCGAAAAGATGTATCGTCAGATTCGCGTAGCTGAAGGAGATTGTCACTATCAACGCATTTTGTGGCGTGACTCTCCCCTCGAACCACTTAAACATTTCGCGCTGCGAACAGTAACCTACGGCACGGCTAGCGCCTCTTTTTTGGCCACTCGGTGCCTTCTACAAATTGCTAGAGACAATCAGACTTCCTTTCCCCAAGCGGCTTTAGCCATAACCAACGATTTTTATGTCGACGATCTACTTACCGGTTCTGACACTATCCCTAATCTAACCAAGCTGAAATCCGATCTAGGTACGTTACTTGGTCAATATGGTTTCACGTTGCATAAATGGGCCTCAAATGAACCCACAGCGGTCGCAAATCATTACAACTTTTCACGGCCCCTAAATAAACAGGACAATGTGCGTACCCTAGGCATTCTTTGGAACAACACTGCCGATTCATTTTTGTTTGACATCAAACTATCTCCGGTTGATTCTAGCATATCCAAGAGAAAGATTCTCTCAATTATTGCTGGAATATATGATCCCCTTGGTTTAATCGGTCCAGTTGTCTTTTTGTATAAGCATTTCATGCAGCGACTTTGGCTTTGTAAGCTTGGTTGGGATGAACCGATTTCCGGTCAGTCACTTTCGGATTGGCATTCTTTGTGTAGCAAATTAGTTCTGATTGGTAAAATAGTAGTCCCGCGATCCATTCGTTGCAAGCGTGAGGCGGCTACAGTTCAGTTGCATGGTTTTTCGGATGCTTCAGAGAGAGGATTTGGCTGTTGTATATATATCAGAGTCATTTATCAAGATTCTACTGCTTCCTGTCGCCTCTTGTGTTCCAAATCTCGCGTGGCTCCCCTACGCCAGGTGTCATTACCTCGCATCGAGCTCTGCGCTTGCTTGTTATTATCGCGACTCGTATCTAAGGTTATTCCTGCTCTTTATTCGTTTATTGATAATGTACACTTGTATTCTGATTCTATGGTGGCTCTTTACTGGATTCATGCCCAGTCTACGCGTTGGAAAACATACGTCGCTAATCGGGTTGCTGAAATTCAGCGTCGTACGCAAACTTATACCTTAACGCCGATTCCGGACCCAGACCTTTCTCACGTTCCTGTTTCTCGTCTTGGACGTTGGCAACTCCTCCAGAGGTTTGTCCGGGGCATTTGGAAGGCGTGGTCTCGCGATTATTTGCACCAGCTACAACAGCGTCACAAGTGGAAGTTTGCCAAAGATAATGTTTCCATTGGTGACTTAGTTTTGCTTATTGAGGATAATTTGCCTCCATTAGCCTGGAAATTTGGCGTTATCATCGCCACATTTCCCGGCCCAGATAACTTGGTTCGTGTCGTAGACATTCGCACGCCTACGGGTGTTTTGCGGAGACCAATACATAAATTATGTCTGTTGCCAGCGCGAGACGAGATTTGACATTATGATTATTTAGCACAATGCTACTTTATTCAGCCATTGGCTTACTACTTATTACGACCATCTGGTCAACACAATCGTGATGAATCATCACAATATTTTTCTTGTCAATTTTGCGTCATTGCACGCTTCTAATTATCACAGTCTTGGTGGTATCTTAATATTTGTATTGTATGTTAATTTGTGTGGCATACTATGTCTTACACATTTTCATTTGATGTTATGGGGTATATTGCATGTTTTTTGGTGGTCTTATTTATAAAATGTTATTACATAATATTCGCATGTTTTGCAGCTAAGCAATCATGAATTCATTTCTTTATATTGTTGCTGATAAATATGTACTATTCTGTGAATGTCTTTAAATTGTTAGATTGCTTCTGTAATTTCAATATTGTATTGTTATTTGACATTGCAATTATTTATCTTGTAATTATTTAAATTATTGTTATTGTATTCACATAAATTGTGTCTATGTAAAAACTATTTAGCGTCTGCCGTATGTAACTGCCACGTTTAGGTTTATTTATATTGTATTTTATATTTTATTCATTTTGCAAGTAAGCATGCACAATTCTTTTAATGAAAATCATGACATACATGTCATAACGGGGCTTGCATTCAGCATCTAGCTTGCTCATACATTGTTACATACTGTAAGTTCCTGAAACTTCAGGAATAGCATGACTAGGTCATTACATGCCGCCCTGCTGAATATACAATAGAACATGTAACTGCAACATGTTCAACAACAATTTTGTTCATGTAATGAACTATCTGTACAGGTCCACGGGCCTCAATCAATTTTAAGGTAACCATCTATGACATGCAAAGGGTTACCAGCGATCGGTCCATCATGTGATGAGCTTCCGATCATGCATTAAACATTGTATAATTATGTATTTTTCTTTCATGTTTTATAATGTTATATACTGCACACACTTGTGTCAGTAATATTGGTCAACCAGACTTATTCATATATGAAACAGCTGTCCGCCAACCTTGGCCTACAAGCGCCTATCTCTAGGCTTATCTTATGCATGCTTATCTTTAAACTAATGACGGATTGCCGTTATCTAATCACATAACTCAAGGTTCAACTCAGCCTTGAATCTAACTGCGTATCATTATTAAGAACTGTACTTTTTAAATTAAATTGTAAATGTATCATAATTTATTATAAAATGTTAAAAAATCATTTTGATTTTGACGGGCAGCTTATGTACGGTAGCGCGATGATTTCATTTTCTAGGTTGGCTAATCTGCTCACTGCCTGGCCTCAATATTTGCATGTTTGTACTCTACACAGTGCGTATCAAACGCTCGCGGCGGTCATACCGAGCCGAGCCCAGCTTTCGCTGTCACTTATTGTCGACATTCAATGTAGGCTTTAGGCCTTACATTCTCGCTTATGGCCGACTAGGCCCGCTTCATTTTGATCTAAATTTATAATACTTCGCAAACGCAGTATTAGCCAACCTCATTCAACAAATAACATATATGTAATGTAACGAAGTCAGACATTAAATTTATTCATATACAGTCCACTTCTTGTCATTTTCTACCTGCAGAAGCAATGCATTCATTATACAGTATTTTTAACTGACATGGAAGACCAGCCGACAGAATTCGTCAACTTAAGAAACATATTTTAGCCCACTCGGGCCCAATTCATTAACACATTTTATGGTCCACCGTGCCTGGATTCTAATCAACATTTTTTAGTCCTCACGGTGTGCATCATCCACTAGTTGATTCTTACACTGAACCGGCAGAGGTAGGTTACTAGTTTTTGGCGTGTGCAAATAGTCATGCCAAAATCTTTCTGGTTTGAGTCCAGAGTCTAACTCCGCTGGTGCGTATTCTGTGGTGTCGTGGTAATTATCATTTATCGCCGTTTCGAAGAATGGCAGGAATTCGGGCCACTTGCTCTGATCTTTATAACAATAAATTCAGAAATTTTCCCTATCTCTCTATTCACTCTTTCGGCAAGGTTCCCCTATGCCCGGTCTTCTTATCGAAGTGAGGATTGCCTTAATGCCATGTCGTTCCAAGGTTGCCGCCCAGTGCTTATTCTGGAATTGTTTTCCCTGGTCGCTAAGCACACTCTTGATTTCTCCATGTTCCGGAATATACGTATTGAGTATAATGTTTAGTACGGACTTCGTGGTGAGTCTAGGTATCGCGTATAGGCTGACTTTCTTGGTAAAGACATCTACACATACTACAATATGTTTTAACCTTCTGGTTGCCTTAGGTAGTGGTCCTAGGAAGTCGGTTGCGATCATCTGTCCCTTTCCTTCCGTTATCACATTGGCCATGGGAACGTAAGTGTGTAAATTCGGTGCTTTTGCGGTTTGGCATGGAAGACACGTTTTTAATAACCTCCGCACTCTTCGATACGTATTGGTGATCGTAAAATCTTCTTTCAATATTTTTACGCATTTTAATGGTAAAGCGTGTGCCATTTTTAAGTGTAATTGTTTTATGAAGAAAGTTGTGTTAAGTGGTTGAAATCACAAGCAGAATGATCAGTGTTGCACACCACTATATAAAAATTATCCCGATTAGCGCTTTCAAGCTTCACAGCTCATCGTCGGATCGGAATAGTCAGCTCATCGTCAGATGGGAATTCCGATCTGACGATGACCTGTGAAGCTTGAAAGCGCTAATCGGGATAATTTTTATATAGTGGTGTGCAACAGTGATCATTCTGCTTGTAATTGTTTTGTTATACAAGCTAGCATAGGTGGAGATAGTACCACCTTCCATTCGCCCTGTAGTAATTGATACATTATGTTATCCTGTATCTGATAGTGTGGACTTTCCTGCGCTGCGATCATTTGCTTTTTAGCAAGGAGTCTGGGGTCGTTGTCCTGCTCGCGTCCTATGTTCAGTAGTATGTCAGTTACTTCCGGCGCGACAGTGTACTGAATGTTCAATACCCTCAACTCGTCGTCATTTGCTTCGTAGACCTCTTCTCTTTCTACAGGTGGATATCTACTCAAGGTGTCGGCTGATATTCTCCGATCCTGTACAGTATTTAATTGTAAACGAGTATTCTTGAATGGCTAACACCCATCGTGTTAGTCTTGAATTGGCTAGCCGGGATTTCAATATGAAAGATAATGCCTGATTATCCCTATGGATTTCGAAATGGGCACCGTATAGGTAATGTCTGAATTTTCTGAGGGCGTTTATAATGGCTAGTATTTCTTTTTCTGATGTACAGTAATGCAACTCGGTGCCTTTGTGCGTTCTATTTGCGTACGCAACAACATGGAGACCACCTCGCCCGTCCTCCTGATGCAACACAGCGCCAATAGCGTACTCGCTGGCGTCGGTGTACATTACGTACTTCCTGCCCTGTTGTGGATGGAACAACTGTAGGTTGGTTGTGAATAAACCCTTAACCCTCTCAAACGCATCGTTCTGTTCAGAACCCCCTTTCCACTTTATATTTTTGCGTACCAGCTGTAGCAAGGGGACTGTGTATTCGGCGTATTTGCTGGTGAATTTCCTGTAGTATCCCATGAGTCCTAGGAATGCTCGTAGTGCTTTGAGGTTCTTGGGCACAGGGAACTCCACGATACTCCTGAGCTTCTCTGGGTCCGTGCTGATGCCTGTGGCTGAGATTATGTGTCCCAGGAACTTCATTTGAGATTTTATGAACTTGTGTAGTTTGAGTGTGATGTTGGCTAGGCTCAGTTTCTGGAAGACGCTCCTCAAATGCTCAAAGTGTTCCTCCAATGTGCGGGATATCACTAGGATGTCATCCACGAATATTACCGTGTAAGGGTCTACCTCTGGTCCTAGAGCTCTCTCGAGGCATCTTACGATCGCGGCGAGACTCGTACTTAGGCCGAAGGGTACCACCTTGTGCTGGTAGCATTTATTATTAAAGATGAATGCTGTATACTTTCGGTCCTGTTCGCTTAACGGAATTTGCCAGAAGCTCGCTGTCAGATCCAACTTCGTGAGGTATCTAGCTCCTTCGCATTTTATGAAAAGATCTTCCGCTGTTGGCGCGCAGTCGAATTCCTTCTCTACCAGGTTATTTAGATTTCGCATGTCCAGGCAGAGTCGTATTTCTCCTGACTTCTTACGGACTACGAGCAGTGGGTTGAGGAAGTTGCTATTGCATCTTTCTATGATGTCTTCCTCCAACATCCGCTGTATCTCTTGCTGGACCTCGGCTTGGTACTTCATGGGTACCTGGTAGAGTCTTCTTACGAACTTCTCTGGTTCTACAATATTTATATTATGTTGATAAACTGACGTGATTGAATGTTGCTCGCTGAAGATATCGCTGTACTCTTCTTGAAGCGATGACAATCTTCGTTCAGTTTGGAAATCTAAGGTCGGGTCCCCCTGTTCACCCCTTTCGTATTCAATTACGTGTTTTGGCGGGCGCGTAATTTTAATTGGGTCGCCGTACTCTTGTATTGGTGTGTGTGATGTGTTCAAAGTGAAAGTGTCGTCAATGTTGCATTTTAACAGGCGTTCACTGATGTTGATTTCCGCGTGTATCTGTTGCAATACGTCTACTCGCAATAATACATCACATATTAAATTTTCTATTTCTACTACGCACACTTCAAATTGCACGTTTTGTACCGTGATTGTTAAATAACGTTGCGTATCAATTTTTTCTTTAGTGTCTGTAGCTGAGCGTATGTAGAATTGGTTGATTGGAAGCGAGGGGGCTGTACGAAAATATTTTTTGTTCGCACGTAAAAACCTTCCGCTGACACCGGATATAACACTGCCTGTATCCAGTAGCAGTTGTGTGGGAACACCGTTGACATGCGCCTGTAATACCGGACACGCTGTGCTAGTCGCTGTGCGTTGGGTTGGATTTGAATCCAATAACGGCTGCTTTATATCCGGTGGGAATACGTTGTTAACGGGCACACAAGGTACATTACAAAAATCGCATGTTTCATATATAATATTATTCTTACATCTAACATTTTTATTTCTAGATATTTCTGCGGACTTATTGCACATCTTTTTTGGATGTGCCCGGTTGCACGTTTTTTGTAGGGTGATAGTGTTTTACATTAGTAACTGGGTCTCTAACGATTTCTGCTTCGCTCGTTTGTGCGGGCGTACCGGTGTTGGATATAGCGACTGTTTGAATGGTTCTCGTTGGAGCTCCATCGTTGCCTCTGTTTTGTGGTTTCTGCCTGCCGAAATTTGGCTTACCCTTATACTCAAAGGGTTTATTTAGTGGTTTTGGCGGTGTTTGTTGTGGAGCCGAACTGGTACTGGGCCTCTGATCGGTTTGGGTATTATATTGCCCCCGTCTATTCTGCCCATCGTTATTTTGGTTATAATTCGGGTTATACCTCCACCCGCCGAAATCAAAAACAGTTTCGCTTTGCGATACTAAAATTAGTAATTCATCAACCGTGCGTATTCCTTGTGTAAATGCGGCTACACGTATATTATGGCCGAAGTGGTACGCCAATTTAGTGACTATGTCGACTTCGGAAAACGCTGGTGTTAGATGCTTAGCGCGTTCAACTTGTTGTATAATATAATTTTCGGGCGTTATACCCTGCTTCCGATCATAACGTCCGTATTCAAGTTCATTTCGCAAAAGCCTCTGCGTGTGCGAATTCCAATAACGGCTTTCGAACTTCTGTTTGAATTCCGCGTATGTGGCAATTTTATCACGTACTATATTATACCACCTCCTCGCTGAATCACACATCGCGTTAACGACCCACTTCTAATCGCGAACCTACTCTTGCCATTTCGTTTTCGCAAGTTAGCAAGAACTCGATCGGGTTTTCGTTATTTTCGCCAGTGAAATACACTCGGTTCTTTTCGTCTGCTTGCCCTTGTACTAAGATATTTGGTGGGGCTGACTTCCGGCGTACTTCCTGCCGTACTTTAGAAATCTCGTCGTTAAGTGCTTGTAATACACTCTCTTTATTTGTGTCTATATTAGAACGCGTTTCTACTATTGACGCGTCAAGTCTAGTGACTTGGCGTTGTGTTTCCGTTGCGTCTGCTTTGATTCGTACTTCGAGCGTATCAACTTTTTTGCTACATCAGCGGTTTGTTTTTCGCACCTGCCGATGTGTTCTTTAAATCGCCCCTCCATGCGCGAAACCTGTTCAATAAACGATTTTTGCATCGTGGTTTCAAAAACCTTAAACCGTTCGTTTATTTTCGTCTCTACCGTATGAACTTTTTCGCTGACTTCGGTGATTTTAGAATCTAAGCCTTTCAACGCTTTCAGCGATTTTAGCAGTTAATTCTGTGTTACTTTTTACCGTCTCTTCGATTTTAGCGGTTAATTCGCGCTTTAACTCTAAATTAGTTCTCATGTTTTAATCAATTTTTGAGTTTATTTCTTTATTTATTTGTTCGAATTTTGCATTCATTTTTGCATCGGTTTGTCTTATTTCCGCGTTTATATCAGCGTTACTCTGTTCTAATATATCTGTGTTCTCGTTCATATTATCTGTTAACTCGCGTTTCATTTCCGCGGTTGTTTGTTTTATTTCTACGTTCATTTGCTCAGCTTTTGCCGCGTTTTGTTTCATCTCTTGTAACAATTGTTTAAACATTTTGTCTGTATCCATTTTTACACAAAATTTTTAGACACTTTATCGCTGTACTTATACCAATTCACAACACTTTCTTTGGGATTGTTAGAGTTGGACGCCAGCTGTTTTATTAATTAAAACAGCAAAATTTGTTTTTACAAATTTGTTTTAAATTATTTTTACTTTAATTAAATTTAATTTTCGATTTGATATTTTACCAAATTTGTGAAATATCGAACCCCACGTTGGCCGCCATATATAAAGTTCTTTGCTTTCTCTTATATTTATTTTTATTAAGATAAGGAGATAAATGGTTGTTTTGTGAAGTGACCTACCTGCTATGCGTTCTTGCGACTTCTTCCGACTAAGGGCGTAGGAGTTTGTGTTTTGAATTCTCAAGTAGGTTAATTCAAGTTTGCAAAGTACTGTTATAGTTATTTTGAATAGTTTTGTGATGTTGGTAGGCTTTGTAGTACAGCAATAAAAATACGGTGGTGGATAAAATTGGAATTTATTACTCTAATAGGACATATGTATGAAAATCTTATAACTAGAGTAATCCTTACATACTAAACAGTAATTTGTATCTTGTACGTTGTTTTCTGAATGGGTATTAGCATTATATTTTTCATTAATTTCAAGAAGTTAATTTTAAAACAGTTTAATCTATGGAATTTTCAATTCTTTTGTACTTTCGTACGGATTTTATTACTTTAGATGATTTAAATACTCTGAAAATAAGTTAGCTGTGAATCTAGTTCAACGTGCTTTCATTTACTTGGATTGTTTCACGTATACTGCAGTATAGGTCTCTAAGTAATTCAATGTTAGTATTTATATTGTAACAAGATACAAGATACAGAGATAGTATTGAAGTGTGATTGTATGTTGCTTGCAGATACGCACCGGTATCCACGATTATGTTGTATGATAAAATGTTCAAATTATAATAATTATTATTATTAGTTTGATTGTGACTGACAAATATGTGGGTATCGATGGTTAACTCCTTTAATTTAAAAGTATTTCTCACACTCCGTTAGTAACCTCCCCCACTTATCACATGTGGATATTGTTGTTCTATTAGGTGACTGCTCAGCTGTAACACACACGCTACATATACAAGTAGATATTCTGTTTGAATATCCAACGTGACTAGCATGCACAATAAAAATAATATAACAGCTAAATAAAATTCTGAGCTATCAGAAATATTTGAATTCTTCCGCCACCTTTTGGTAGAACTGACTATTAATAAATGAATTAATTTAAGTTCGAAATTAAACTCTTTTTCCACTGGTAACAAAAATGTAGAGGTTTATTAACAGTTAATAATGTTATAAAATCTTTTAAAAATTGACAATCAGTTACTAATAATTTTACTGATAATAATTACAATGAACAAAATTTAAAATAAAACTCTCCTTAGCCTCAAGGCTGGTAACCCTGTTGGTTATACAATAGTTTTTATTTTGAGAGGTTATGTCCTCTTATATCAGTTAATTACCAAGTTCGTGTGGTTCTTTTAAGTAGCATGATGCCAGGTACAAATGTGGCGTTTTATAATGAGATTAAATGAACAATTAATAAAAAACAAACAAACAAATACTAAAATAGAAAATTGGTACCATATAACAGATAATTATGGTATTATCGTACGCGGGAATTCGTACGCATTATACAGTAGTTGCTTGACAATAAACAAGTGCGTTGGTTTGCACTGCTGAAATGTATTACTATATTTTAATAATTCACTCTGGGAATTATTTATTTACAAGAGAAAAAGTTATTAAAAAAAAACTCTTGTTATTGTTTTCATCTGGTTTGGATTATATGAGAACAGACTTGTGACAAAGAAGGTGGCTAATTACGGTTATGATTTTAAGGTTATCTCATAACGTGAATTGTTATTAGAGTTAATTATCTTGAATATTGATTTCTTCTTAATCTAAGCATATACATATTATTTATAACAGGAACTGAATGTTATATTATCAGTAGCATAGAATATTCTTTCGCATAAAAATTAAAATATTCAATTTCAATGATAAAAAATCAAAAAACAACGTTAGTCAATTGAGCGACTATTTACTATGCTCATATTTTGTAATAAGTACATTAATCGTGATTCTTGTAATTATGAAAAATAATTAAAATATTTATTTATCATGTTAAAAATTGTGAAATAATACTTTCGTCAATTCTGATAAATTTCATCGGCATTATTGTACTTCGCTATTATTGATTAGCGTAGTATATAAACGATCGGTATGGACAGAAATTTTTATTTCTGTTTTACTGTTAATTAATTAAAAATATTGTACTCCCTGTTTATTTTTCGCACAACACTCGCAAATACGATCGATATTGTACACTGATCGTATTTAAATAGTCTTCACTCCGCACTGTACACACGTAAATGCTTGTGTTGTATTTAGGTTAGTGTATGTTAGTTACTGATGTTTGCGTGTCGCGCACAATTCAAAAATATAAACTTCTTCATATCTCGTTCGTAGAGTGACACGTCCTGTCTCTTTGATGATTGATAGATGACTGTGACGCTCCTTTGGAACGTCTCCGGCTTGTCTGCCGATTTCCATTCATTCGATTGGCTGAAATGTTTGAACTCTCCAACCCAAAGTACTTTGGCTTCTTAAAATTTTTAATTTTTTACCAATTTTGTATTTGGGTTTGAGATTAGCTTGACGTCAGCACTGGTACAAAAAATAATTAAAAAGTTTAAAATCGTAATAACTTTCTTAATATTTGTCTTATCGTTAAACGGTTAGTGTCAATAAATTGCGGACATCCTGCGCTTTAATTAAAGTCCAAACAAGATTATAATCCGTCCATTATTTAAATCACTATAATGATTTTATCGATTTTTATGGTGCATCTTATATTTAATAAGTTTATTACACCAAACTTAACTAATTACACTAAAACACTTTTGATTAAACGATCTGAGTCTATATCTCAACTTGTTTAATACAAAATTTGGGAATAATTGTTACCCAAACAATGTCTGGTCATGGCGTCTTTGGCGTCCATATTTGATTATTCACAATTGTCCTTAAAACTATTTTTTCTTATTTAATAACATTGATATTGTAATCTAACAATAATATAAACTTCTATTTACATGAATTTGTACTTTAGTATATGTACAGGGCTGTATTTCATATACTATTAACATTGTTTTAGTACCCTCCTATCTCTTTTCTTAAAATTGTCACTTTATTCATGGTTTTTCTATATAAGGTATATTATGTAATAAATGCAATTAGTGTACAATTATAGTACCTAATTCCTTTCATATATTTGTTAGCTTTTAGCTATCTGAGAACCCTTCAATTTCTAGTAATGGGTTTGTTTACATTATGTCATAGCATGGTAGTCAGTTATTTTTTATAAAACAATAATTAAATTGTTATTGCTATACTTGATATAGATTCTCAAAGTAGTATCAGACATTCTTCTGATCATTGATAACATTTTTATCTACTTTTAAACAAGTTTGTATGTTGCATTTTGCATAAATAACTTGCTACCTACTGTTTGTTTACATTCTGATTCCACCATCATGGTCAGTTAGTTTTTAATAATTTATATATAAAATGACTATTCTCATGGTCATGGTCTGTTCTCACAGTAGTGTTAGGTGTCCCTCTTACTACTGGTAACACTCTCATTAATCTTTGTTCAAGTTTTAATAAAGTATCTTGCTTAACTAGTTGGTTACATTGGTTCTGCTTACTACTGGCTATGTATTCATAGTCAACTAGTTTACAATATTTTGGTTACAAAACTATTGTCATTATACTTATAATCTGTTCTCATAGTAGTACCACATGTTCATCTAACTACTGGTAATACTTTCATTAATCTTGGTACTAGTTTTAACACTGTATTTTGTCTAACTAATTTGGCATACTAGGCTCCATTTCTTCTATCTTTGTGCCATCATATTTGATCTGCTTTATTTGTATTGTATTTCAATATACTACACTGTCTACTAGGGTGTATCATTACTTATAATGAATCCTTGATTGATATACTTTTTGATGGTTATTTGGTTAAACTAACATGTATGATTTTTTGTTTCATAGGTGCCTTTCCTATGGGGTTATGTAACAATGCAGCATTTTGCTACTACTAACATGACTTCAGTATGGTATTCTATTACAATATTTTAATTGTTTTAATACACATGTTTACACTAATTCTTCTTAAACAATAATACAAATATTCTTGAACTAATGTTAATACCTTTCTTGTCATGGTTTGTAACTAATCTCTGTCACATTTGTTTGATATTTAACAAACTACTTTGTTTGTTATTACTCTTTCTCTGGCCTTTCTTTGCATTGTATTCTGTTTTGCCGTGGCATTCAGTTACATTTCTTTTAAAATTTACTAAGGTTTCTATTGTCAGTTCTCTGAATAATAATATAACTGTTCTATTTTACATTATTTTGGTGGTCTTATGATTGTCTATTTGGATCACAATTTTTATTAAATTAGTCACACTAACTGTCTGTGTATATTTGACTATTTAATTATTGATGTTTTCACTATGAAAGTAACACATTTTCTTCCACTATAAACCTTATCACTGGAATTGTTTGTGTGGTTTATTAGGTTAAAATTAGTTAACTGGTCACAGGTTTTCACACTTATATTAAGCACTCACTATAATTGTTTGTGATTTCTTAAATGTTAAACACTGTTTTTTCATAATTGACAATCACTATTCTTTTGGTTACTAGTATTGTCTCTAGTACACTTGATGAATGATGATTCCTTGTATGGTCTATCCATTATCTTCTCTCTTCATGTTATGTTTCCTTGTCCTTCTTCTTCCCTTCTTCTTTAGGTTTGTATGTCTTCTTCAACATTTTCATTGTAGTAGTCGTTGTTTCATAATATTCATATTTGTCACTATATCGGTTTGTCTGCCATCCTTGTGGTTGCTCTTGAGTTGTTTCTTCCTTTTATTTGGCATAGTTATTTTTTATGATTCCCCTCACTGTTGGAATCTATTGGTATTGCCGTTGTGTTGTTGGTATTGGTATTATTCTCGTTATTTCCCCTCACTGTTGGATTTTATTGGTAGTTATTTTGTTGGTTCCCCTCACTGTTGGATCCTATTGGTAGTTATTTTGTTGGTTCCCCTCACTGTTGGATCCTATTGGGCCTGGTTACTAACATTTTATTTTGGCTCATGGTCATTTTCTTCCTTCATTTCGTATATGATGCTGCTATGTTACACTTTCTCCTTCATTGTTGGAACTTTACACTAATATATCTGTAGATACACACTTTTTGTTCACATATTTTTATTTATCTAGAAATACCTTCCTGCCTTCCTGTCATTCAGCGTTATTTTTGCTTATTTATGTAACTACCATATTTGGTAACGTTACAATATAGCGCTTGTTATACACGTCTAATTCTTATCTATTGATTATTACTTAAGCTTATACGTGTTATACAGATTATCACAGTATGAATGTATCTTATTAATCTAGATTCTCTGTTTTATTGGCATCTGAATCAATTTAGTTTTACAATGATTAAAAGAAAAAGAATAACCTTTTGAGAAGTTTATAAATTATATTTGACTTCCCTTGTTCTGAAGATCGTGATGAGGTGCTCCCGGGGTTCCTTGGTTTTCCTGGTCCAATCTGCTAGTGGCGATGATTTCCTCTGCGTCTTGGGTTCCACGGCTGAGTTCGGGATCAGCAACACTCAGCTCCTTCTGCAACTGTTGATGGTTTAACGTCTGTGGTTTTAACTGCTGCAACGGCGTCAGGCCCCTCGGTCCGGTATACGCTGCACTCTTGGTGTGTGTATCTCGCCTTGGGTTGCGCTCCACTTCGTCAATTCTTCAGCTTGTACCATGTACTAGACGGCCTCGTTCTGTTGTACTCTCGATGTGTCTTCACGTATTATACAACTGATCTCTTTACATGCGTAAGTCAACAGGTTAATGTTTTGAGCAGTACGCTTATTTGTTGAAAAAAAATAAGAGTATAGTAAGTACACGTCTTCACAGGTCGAGTCGTTACAGTTAAGTGCCTGTGTTCAGCCCGAATCTAACGGTTCGTTCAAATTTTTAGAATAATTTGATTAGCTGAGACACCCCCCTTCTCCTTGTAATTCAACTCACCTCACTTGTGTGAACAAAAATAATTCCCACAGTCTCACAGTTTGAGAATTGTTATTAGTCTTAATATTCTGAAAAAAAACACCGGATTTCAAATGTCGGACAGGATGTCCTGTTGCAATTTGTATTGCGATTATCTTGGCTGCAAGCCAAGTTATGCTTATTCTAGAATATACATCTGATTGGTAATTTTTATAACTATGACATATTCAAAGCTCTACCCCATAGCTCATTCACTAGGGGAGTTATTAAATAAAATTAATTATCTCTTTTAATCTTTAATTATATGAACTGAAATTTGCACACCCTATTATTAATACTTCGGCAAACATTTTGGCTATTTTGGTTTTTGCCTATATTTATCTGTTTCCGAAATATTAATAATTTAAAATTAGGGCGTGTCCCTAATTGTTATAACTGTATGTGGTTATGTAATGGCGCCGGACGCTGCCGTTGGTCGCTATACAATTCATTTGAACGCTCGCTACTGCACGTGGCGTGATTGTAACGGTTTAAATTTATTTTAACATTGATGTTCAAAACTCTTTACATATAACTCCAAATCTTTGAGATTCGGTTAAGTTATTATATATATATATATATGTATATATATATTTATATATATTGTAACGTGCAATAACAAATCTACGGGTTATTTAGCCTCACTGTTGGGATCGCCAATTTGTTACACTACGAACACTCCTGTAATAATACTTTATCTTATACCTCACTGTTGGGAGTCAATTTGTTACAAGCCGTCTCTCACTGAGGTCTATTTATGTGTATACTTGTTAATAGTTTATAGGATGAGTATCTGGTCAGGGTAATATTTGTTGAGCACCAATTTGCAATCACCGGTTGCAAATAAAATTTATTTGTAAAATATTAATTTTTATTAAAAAAAATTATATTATATGGTTTCTTTATCAGCTATAATTAAATCTCTTTCAATCTTTTCTTTAAGAGATGAATGTGATAACTAAAGCTCATCAAAGCAGATTTGAATAGTCTGCCATTTCTTTCAAATGAGGAGTGTTGCCAACTTAATCTAATTGCTGAAGCCAATTCACAGTCCCAGATATATTGTTTAGAATATCATACCCATTTTGTATTCATTAAATAAAAAACGAATAAACCTTTTATTTGTATTTATTACACTCAAAATCCTTTTATTATTTTCTTTAAATTGTTTTTTAAATAACATATTTATATAATCATTAACAAAAATCTAACCGGCTGTTCTTTACATATGCTCAGTATGACAGCAGTAGCATTAAGAAATTCTTCATCTCAAGGCCCATACTTATATTTATTAAATAAAATACAAATATAGTGTGTTATGTTAGGTCCTTTTGACTACGATATAAACAACAGTTATTAGAGGAAAAGTACCAAAATACATGGGATTATAAATAATTACAAAGTACCTTAACAGGATTATATGAATAGTTTAACAATGTTCAGTGTTTAGGTTATGTTAGTTAAATGTTTTTTAGATCTAGTTCACTTTATATTATAATAATACTCTACACTAATAGTTTTCCACACTGATGGTAAGATTATTCATTGATACTGTTCTCAGTAAAAGTTCCAAATTGTTCTTATTAAAAGTGTAATCAGTGTCTTTGGAAACTATGGCCTAGGCCTATAATGGAATAGTTCAGTTTAATTAAATATCAAAATATACTTCTCTTCCTGTGTAATTGATTGTATTTTTTCAGAGATTCATTGGTTTACTTCTTTCTAGTAATGTAGCACTTCATTCTTCTATTTAGTCTAGTTGAGGAGGATTATTTAACTTTTGATTTTAGGTCCACTGATATGAAATGTAAAATAATTTAATTTAGTCACTATCTGGTGTTTAATTCAACCTTTCTCGTTCAGATCCAATAATACAATTCTTATTTCATTTATTATAACATTTTTAGTTGCTAAGGCCTATATCAGCTCTTTTATTGGTTTCTAATGTAACATATTATGTCACTCTGGTGATATCATAGCATTAACATAAACAAATTCTTACTATTTATCTTTCATTTTCTTTAAACTGATATACCTTTTTTTATAAGAGCTTTGATCTTCACATTATTGGTTTCTTTGATCTTTTGATGAAACACTGATTATTTTGACACCACTTTTGACTATCTTCTGTTATATATTTCTTGAGTTATCAATTTACACTTTTTATTTTATTTGTTCCAAACTTATTTATTATTAGTTCTTCTTGTACTTTTCACTTTATTAAACTTATTTGACACATTTAGTAATCCTATAACATAACCTGACATTGTTTCATTATCATTTTAATAGAAATTCTTATTCATATACCTTAACTGTCTAAGCTCAATATGCCTAGTTTTACAAAAATCTATTACTATTATTTTGGTACTTTCTTGTTAAGATAAACATTAGTGTTATTAACACTATCACATATAATATTAATTAATCTGACCCAAACTAATTACTAATAACTCTTAGTAATATATAACAATTCCCCTTAACTTACTGTATTTATAAATTTACAGTTTTTATAAATAAAACAAAATTTCATAAGTAAGTTCCTTAACATTGTCCTCCTTACTTATCATTATTGACATTATTTTAACTGTGATAAACATAATTATTACAGTCTTCGTTATCATGAATTAAACAATAAAATAAACAACATTTAATTAAGTCTTTAATTACATATTTCTTGAAACTCTTATGTTTCTTGGTACATTTGGGTAAGATTATTAAAGCATATTTATGTTAAAATGGCATGGAAAAATGTCATGTTACAATATATATATATATATATATATATATATAAATATATATATATATTACATTTAATATTTATAATGAATCTACCTCAAGATATTTTTTTCCTTATTAGGAACATGTTTCGAGAGCTCCCGTGCTCTCATCCTCAGCCTTCACGATCTTGTGTCTGGTGAAGTATTTGTGTGTTGGCTGGATGCTATTAAGGTTTCTTGTTGGTCTCTGGTATTTTAAAGTCATATTATTGTGTGTGATTGTAGTATATGTATTTGTATTTTGTGTATTTTCGATGTTGAGTGCTTTGAATATTGTGTTATGTTTTGTATTGATTTGTATTTGTTTAGGTATTAGTTTGTTTTGTGTTTTATGTTTGTATATTTGTAAATTTTCCCAAATGTTCATAATGGTGCCTTTGTGTGGTATATGTTTTAGTGTCATATTGGTTATGTCTGGGAATTCGTGTCATGTGTTTATTGCGTGTGTGGCTAAATTGGATTTATATATTTCTGGTTTTTTGTATGCGTTTAGGTGTTCAAAATAACGTTTTTTCAGCTGTTTTTTTGTTTGTCCTATGTAACATTTATTGCAATCTTGGCATTCAATTTTGTATATACCGTTAGTTGTATTAGCTTTGTTGTGTGGGCTATTTAGTTTTTGTAAATTATTTTTATTAGTTTTGTATGCTAACACAAATACTTCACCAGACGCAAGATCGCGAAGGCTGAGGATGAGAGCACGGGAGCTCTCGAAACATGTTCCTAATAAGGAAAAAATATCTTGAGGTAAATTCATTATAAATATTAAATGTATTATATACATCAAGAAACGGACTGTAGCAGAAAGTGATTGAATATATATTATAACGATTCATATAGTCGACCTATCAGATCGTTATATGAAGGTGTCAAACTGTGCTAGTCTAGCGGCGTAAGCAAGAGAGAGAGGGAATAATCACAGCCATCTCTGTCTAACCTCGCCACTGCTACTACTGATGCGTGCACAGACATGAAATTTTATTCAATTAATTTTATTTATTAAAACTGCAATATCTTCAAAACTAATAAATATACGGCAATTCTGAAAACCGCATGGTGTTCAGCAATTAAAGCTCTATAAGTAGTCAAAATATCAACTAATATAATTAACATTTAAAGAAGTTATACAGAAGGAGAACGCTAAGAGATATAACTAGAGAATTAGGCTAGGTACGAATTAGGTGTTTTCACACACATACAGAGAAAGGCCCAAAGCAATAATATTCTGTGGTCAGATCTTTGAAAACATGTTTGCAAATACCTGTAATCAAATGATTTGCAAACAGCGGAAGTATGAAATTAGCCAGAAATTCTCTACCATCTCAAACTTGTTAAGGAGAGTTTTACCGACCTGTTCGATATTGTTTCAAATGGAAAACACATGATTTAGTTGGAACAACCAATCACAACCCTGTATTAAGAGTAGACGCTAACTCAGAATGAGGGAATTGATCACTCTTTGTTCGGGCATTAAATTAGCAAGACGTGTGTTAAATACGATCTCAATTGCACAAACAACACAAAGTATTTATTTAAATAAACAGTTCGCGAAGTGGTCCGCGGTAGTAGAGGAACTAGTAAAGTTCAATAAATAATCTTGCTGCATAATAACTAATTAATTAATTAAATAATTAATTAATTAATAATTCATTAACAGTGAAGTGACCTGTGCACCAGAGTAGCTACAGCATCTGTAATTGTCCAAGATCATCAGTCAACGTTATTGGTCAACATCATTTCTTCTGAGCCGAACCATCAAAAGGAGTATCTCTACTGATTACTATCTATGGTCAACGCATCAATCAGATAAGAAATATATTCATTGATCAATGAACATAAAATAACAAAATAAATAATTAAATCAATCAACATTTTAAAAGACACTATATAAAATCAAATTTTGAATTTAATTATTAAGACTAGACATAAAGTAATATAGGAGTGTTGAATGGAAAGTGAGGTGTAGTATTGAATGTGCAAATTATTGCAGACCCGTTCTTTAGCACTGGTTTGGGTGATATATAAATCCCTAAATCAACCAGATAAGAGAGATAAGAGCAATTGGTAGTTTGGACGTTTTAATCTTCACTTTTCAGGCACACTCATTAACCAATAAGATTTATGTTAGCAATAAGTCATTAAATTAACGTTTAAAGAAATTAATTCAATTACAAAGTCATTAATTAAACAAATTTCAACATTATTTAAGAGTTATTTGTAACGATTCCCCTTAAATATTCCACTCACTGAACGAATCCTGAGATAGTGTGTCTCTGTGCTCTGAGCTAAGCTGAATCCGTATCATTTGTATCTGGGATTTGTTCTGGCGCCCAGGTAAAGTAAAAAGTCACGGGTAAGTAAGATTTGTTCTATCATTATATACAGAAAATAGATAGATAGACAAAAGTCTTTATAATATATATATATACATATATATTATATATTAAGTTATTTTTAGACACTTACTTTTACACATATGCTCTTACTCATTTGTGCGCACTTACCCACGTCTCGAAGGTATACTCTTCTTCTGCAGTATTTACCTTGATGTTTCCCGGCTGGGTCGCAGGCTTTGGTTGTTGATTGAGTGTGGATAAGCACGTGAATATCGTATATAATTTTAATACAAGTAAAGAGTACAGAGGATTTAGTACTGGTTGTGAAATTAGTATGACTGTGTTAATAAAATCATATTCATTTGATTTATTATTTAAAAATTCAAATTATCATATTATTAATTGTTTTGTGTGGGTTAATTGCTATTTGAACCCTTATATTTGATCCGAATATAATGCAATTATAACGTGTTTAAATCTTATTTCTTACATTCTAAGACATATTATACACAAACATAAAACATATATGACCTGAAATATTTATACAGACATATAATACATAACACATATAATTAATATAAAACGTGATTAACACGTAAAATTTAATATTCATCTTGTCTTTGCAAGTGTGGTTTTTAATATATACCACTTAATAAAAACTTTTAATTAAGTACACATTTATTAAACTACTAATAGAGAACGTTTATTACTTTAATTGATTCTATTATTTAATGTCTCAATTAATTAACACTCTTCAAATTACGTAACTCTCATACTTGAATTTAATTATCTAATCAAATACAAACATATAAATAAAAATATGGTTCTTCCTTGACCATTTATTTATGAGATTACTACAGTTATATTCTCTATTATCAATTATAGTTTGAACATTTATTTATTCATTATGAAAATTAAAAATATACTAATTTCTTTGTAAACTTGTATATGGAATCTAGAGCTTTCTTTCGATAGACCTCAGGGTCATTTATAATATTAAATAAATGTCTGACTTCACCTGCATTTTTCTGCAACCATTTAACTTTGTCGTTACCGTCATCTGGACTCTCGAGTTTGTTGATCCTCTTCGGTACCACCTTCTCTGTCTCTGCGTCATTGAAATTCCTCGCTCCGTCTCCTGGATGCAGAGTTCTGACGTGGACCTCTCGTCATGATGATGTACGGCTGGATGTAGCTGCATGTGGCTGTCCCTGCGTCCTCTCGTCTTCTGCTCTGGTTCCTCTCCTCTTCTTATCTTGTCCCTCGTGGATGTCTCGAAGTTCTATGTTACTTCTTGAAGTTCATCGAAGATACGAGTTCTCGTAGATTACGATTTTATAGTCTTTTAAAATATTCGTGTTCCACTATTACTTGCACCGACGTAATGCCGGTTACATCGCACTTCACGTTATGTAATACTGTTAAAAAACATTACTTGACTTGTAAAATTCGCGGTTGTGAGATGCGTGGATTTCACGTACTATTCTGAGTTCATCTGAGAAAGAGTGTGTCGCTCGCTGGGGTTTTATACTGCTGCCGTCGTCCCATTCCTGTTGGAAACTGTTTTGACAATATTGAACAGGTCGGCGCATCGATTTGTTAATTTCAACCTACGCGTCTTTCTATGAAGCGCACACTTTTTTATAAATATTATTTCACCAATCATTAGGTATAATATTAAACTTTGTTTATGCAAATTATGAATGTTAAGGTGTGTAAATTATGGCAGTTATGGTAAAATTTCACACGGTGGCTGAACGGTTCCCACGATCATTGACCAATTAGTCTTGAATGATAGCGCCAGGCGCTACATATGTTTTTAAATATGTCGCTGATTCATGTGACTTCTTGTTTTCGTTCAGTATTTAAAAAACTGTGTAAAATCTCCCACCCTCGTTTGCATAATTCAACCTGTCTCTCGTTTACACATGTATACTAGCACACACACGCACACTGATACACAAGCTGTCACTATGACATCACCCCTGCCAGTCAGCGCGTGTCAGTTTCTCCCCTTCGCTACGATTAAAAACCAACGAAGCTTTTAATTCCATATGCAGGCTCACTTACAATATTTAATTATTTAAAATTAAATACTATGTTTATTTCTTTTATTATCTCTTATACCTAATGCTTAATTATTACATTATTTTTATTATTTACATCTTATACATGCATTCGTATGTTATCATACCTCAGTCAGGGGTTGATACATGTACTTATGCTAAACATATCATTGCAATATATATATATATATATAATTTATGATGTTTTCAATTTGTTTCTTCTGCAAGTAGATAATATTGTATATTCTTTTTAACACCTGACGCACGTTTCACTGAAAAATATCAGTATCATCAGAGGTTTCTAAGGGAATTAATAAAAATCGAAATAATTCTATTAATATAAAATTAACGAATAATCGAATTTGTATCGATTTTAATGTAGAATAAAATAACTGATAATAGATTTAGGTCGATTAGTTAACGATTGTTTTAATGTTTATTTTCTTCAGCAGCTGTTTTCTCGGTTATATTGAAATTTTGTTTATATTTTATTCATTTTTATTTTTATTTTTTAGTAAATTTATAATTTTAAATAGATCGTCTTGTTTTGTTTTTATTTGGGTTTGTTCTTTAATTAATAAATTATTGTTATTGTGTTTGTAAATGTTAAGATTTTCCCAAATATTCATTTTTTGACCTTTTTGTATATTTTTAATTAATTTTATATTTTCAATGTTTGGAAACTGGTGGTTATTATTTAGACAATGTGTGGCTAAATTAGATTTATAAATATTTGGTTTTAAATATGCATTGCGGTGTTGAACGAATCTATCTCGTAGTTTTTTCTTCGTCTGGCCCACGTAAAATTTATTGCAATCTGGACATTCTATTTTATATATTCCATTTTTATTGTGAGTATTGGATTTAGTTTTAGGTTTTATTTTATTAAAAATTATATTATCTGTATTATAAGATATTTTTAAATTAGTATCTTTAAATATTTTATTTAGTTTTTGAGTTATATTTCCGTAATAAGTGAAGCTTGTATATTTTATATTATTATTAATAGATGAATTTTTAAATGTAGTGTTTTTAGGAATTTTATTAGTGATTTTATGTTTAATTTTATTTTCTAATTTATTAATAGTTTTTATTTTGTATCCATTTTTAACTGCTATTTGTTGGATAATTTTTCTTTCTTTGTTTCTTTCAGTGTTATTTAATGGGATCCTAAGCATTCGGTAAATCATGGAATTAAATACTGCCATTTTGTGTTGGGGAGGATGATTAGAAGTATTTGGTATTACTAAGTCAGTTTGAGAAGGTTTCCTGTATATTGCGTATTCAAAATTTGTTTCATTTTTCTTTATTGTTAAGTCTAAATAATTTAGTTTATTATTAGATTCTTCTTCTAACATGAATTTTATTTTAGAATGTAAATTATTTATGGAGTTGAATATTTTATTTATATTTATACCATTGTTTTGGGAAATGTACAGAGTGTCATCAACGTATCTAAAATAACATTCTAATGGGTCGTTTAATTTTAATATATTTATTATTTGTTCGTCGAGTTTTTGTAGGAAGATTTCTGATATGATAGCGGAGGTTGGGGCTCCCATAGCAAGGCCATCTGTTTGATAGTACAATTTGTTGTATTGAAAATAATTTTGATTTAAAATTATTTTTAAAGTATTAGTTAACTGTTTAATGTATGTGTTACTTTCGTTATTTGTTTTCAGATTATTTATTATAATATTTATAGTTTCTTTAATGGGAATGTTTGTATACATGTTTGATATGTCGAATGAATATAATTTTGTATTTCTGTTTACTTCTAATTTTATTAGTTGTTCCATGAGTTCGATACTATTTTTTATATTGTGTTTTGCTGGAAGTTCAATTTTATGTTTTAAGATTTGAGTTAGTAATTTTGATATTTTATAATTTGGTGCGGTCCTAGCGTTTATTAAAGGTCTGATAGGTTTATTGATTTTGTGTAATTTTATTAAAGAATTTAATTTTGGAGCACAAGGATTATCCATTTTATATTTAAAGGAGTCTTTAGGATTTATGATTTGGTTACTATTTTTTAGTATATTTGTTATTTGGGTTTGATATTTATTTGTGGGATCTTTATTTAATGTTATGCAATTATTATTAACTATAAATTCTTCTGTTTTATCGTCTAAATCTTTCTGAGAAATTATTATTGTACTATTACTCTTATCAGCTTTGGTTAAAGTGAGGTTATTAGTCGTTAGTTTCTGTTTTATGTTATTAATGGTTTTATTTTGTTTATTTTTATTTTTAATATGATGATTTTGGTTATTATATTTTTTGATATATTTTATTATTTCCATTGAGGTTCTTATTTTATCTTGTTTTTCTTGTTCTACATTATTAATTGCGTTTTCAGTTTCGACTATGATATTAACTATTACATATTTGTTTACATTTTTAAGATATGTTTTGTTTGATGATTCTAGGGTAGCTATTTCATTTTCCATGAATTTAATATTAGATAAATTTACGAATTTTGGGTAAAAAGTGTGGTTATTATTTAATGTGTGTAAATTTTGGTTATCTTCTTTAGGTGTACTATTTATTAGTAGATTTTTAAGTTTTTTATTGATTGTGTTAAATTTAATTGTTTTGTGTTTATTTAGTATTTTAAGCATATTAATATATTTATTATTCCTTGTATGATAATCAAGTGTGTTGGCTAAAAGAAGATGTAAATTAATTAATTGTTTATTAATGTAGTCGATTTTTCTGTAATTATTTGATATTGCTATTTGTTGGATAATTTTTCTTTCTTTGTTTCTTTCTGTGTTATTTAATGGGATCCTAAGCATTCGGTAAATCATGGAATTAAATACTGCCATTTTGTGTTGGGGAGCATGATTAGAAGTAACATTTACAAACACAATAACAATAATTTATTAATTAAAGAACAAACCCAAATAAAAACAAAACAAGACGATCTATTTAAAATTATAAATTTACTAAAAAATAAAAATAAAAATGAATAAAATATAAACAAAATTTCAATATAACTGAGAAAACAGCTGCTGAAGAAAATAAACATTAAAACAATCGTTAACTAATCGATTATCAGTTATTTTATTCTACATTAAAATCGATACAAATTCGATTATTCGTTAATTTTATATTAATAGAATTATTTCGATTGTTATTAATTCACTTAGAAACCTCTGTTGATACTGATATTTTTCAGTGAAACGTGCGTCAGGTGTTAAATGAATATACAATATTATCTACTTGCAGAAGAAACAAATTGAAAACATCATAAATTATATAATTACTGCAAGAAACATCGAGTTACTTATATAGAAAATTATATATATATATATATATATATATATACATACACACATACATACATCCTCGGCGCTACAGCCCAGTCCGGGCCCTGGCCTCCAAAAGAAATCTTCCCCACTGGTCTCTACTCCCGGCCAATGTCCACCAGTTTGCTGCACCCAGCCTCACTGCCTCCTTACCAACCTGGTCCAGCCATCTTGTACGCGGTCTTCCCTTCCTTCTCCTTCCCATCGGCAAATAATTCATCACTCTTTTTGGGATTCTATCCTCCGCCATTCTCTGCACATGACCAGCCCAACGCAATCTGTTAATTTGTATGAGTTGCACGATCGGAAGATCTTTAAACTTTTCATACAACTCTCGATTATGCAGTTGCCTCCAAATGTCGTTTTCCCTCACAGGGCCATAGATTCTCCTCAGTACCCTCCTCTCAAAAACGGATAGTTTCTGCTCATTTAGTTTTTTTAACACCCAGCATTCCGAGCCATACATCAGGACTGGTCTAATCAAGGTCTTGTATAGGGTGGCTTTTGTATCTTTGCTTATTAATTTTGAATTAAAATGTTTCACCAGTCCGTAGTAACACCTATTAGCAGATAATATCCGTTTTTCAATATCTCTAGAGGAGTCATTTCCAGAGTCCACATATGACCCGAGATATGGAAAACCCTGAACCTTTTCAAATTCATAATCGTTAATGCGCAGGGACAGGGCACGAGTGTTGGCACCTACAACCATATATTTGGTTTTGCTTTGGTTTATAACCAAGCCCATAGCCTTAGCGGACAACTCCAGTTCCTGAAAGGCTTCCTTTAAGCCAGATTCAGACCTACTTATGACGTCAATGTCATCGGCATAGGCCAGAAGCTGTACCTCCTCGTGAAATATGTGTCCGCTAGTTTGAATTCCTGAATCCCTGATGACCTTTTCTAGAGCTATGTTGAACAACAGACACGCTAAGGCATCTCCTTGTTTCAACCCATTCAATGTTTTTAAGGAGTTAGATAGATTTGATTGTATTCTGATTTGGCACTTAGAATTGGACATAACTACTCCAACCATATGCACCAACTTAGATGGTATATTCAACTCCTTCATAGCTCTATATAGCATTTTCTGGTTGATTGAATCATATGCCGACTGGAAATCCACAAAGAGATGGTGAGTGGCCACTCCATATTCCAACGTTTTTTCCAGGATTTGCCTTAGTGTAAATATTTGGTCTGTTGTTGACCTATTCCTAGTGAATCCACTCTGATATTCTTTTATGTTTTCCTCAGCGCAGGGAAGCAGCCTAGAAAATATGATGTTGGACAATACCTTATATGCTGTATTAAGTAGAGAGATGCCCCTATAATTTTTACATATGAGCGGATCACCCTTTTTATGTATTAAACACACCACTCCATTGTTCCACTCATCAGGCATTACCTCCTCCAGCCATATTCGCTCTATGAGATGGGCAAATTCCTTTATGAAATCTCCTCCTGCGCTCTTTAATAGTTCCTCTGGTAAACCATCGGAACCTGCTGCCTTGTTATTTTTAAGCTTTCCTAGAGCTTCATACACCTCGTCATAGGATGGCACCAACTCCTCTCTATCATCCTCGAATTCTCCTGCTTCCTCTTCATTCTCAGATGCCTCCATCGAAGCCTCCCCAACTGAGCCTAGCAACTCTTCGAAGTGTTCTGTCCATCTCCTGATTACGCCAGCATTATCACTCACAAGGCCACCATTATTATCCCTACAGGCATTTGTTCTAGGCTGAAATTCCTGTCTCATATCATTCACCTTCCTGTACATATCTCGGCTCAGCCTTTTACTCTTATATTCCTCTATCTTTTTCATCTGTCTCATCATATACTCCCTCTTTTTTCCTCTATGAATCTTCTTTTCCCTCCGCCTGGCCTTCCTGTATTCCTCTTGAACAGCCCTAGTGCATTTCCTTTTGATCATAAATTTGTATGTCTTGTTTTTGAAGTCAGTTGCCTCTTCACACTCCTTATCAAACCACTCATCTCGCCCATGTCTCTTCTTCAAACCAACGATTTCTTCTCCCGTGGTACTAACATGTTTTTTAAATTAAGCCAGTGGTTTTCTATATCTTGTTCCTCACGGCATTCAAGTCTCCACTGTCTAATTTTCTCATTAGTAACTTCCTCGAACCTCCGTTTTATTTCTTCTTCCTTTAGTATTTCTGTATTGTATCTAACAGTCTTTATTCCTTTTTCATTT
Source organism: Magicicada septendecula (assembly GCA_034769895.1). Lineage (NCBI taxonomy): Eukaryota > Metazoa > Arthropoda > Insecta > Hemiptera > Cicadidae > Magicicada > Magicicada septendecula. The sequence continues at coordinate 257,998,896 of CM068368.1, read as the reverse complement.
CTATTATTGGAGATTCTAGCTCTCAGTTTTGCAACTACAAGATAGTGATCGCTATCCATGTTGGCACTTCTATAAACTCTAACGTCTTGTAAGTCTGACTTATGGCAGCCATCCAATAGGACATGATCTATTTGATTGACCGTTCTCCCGTCTGGAGAGATCCATGTGCCCTTATGTATGTCTTTGTGGTCGAAGAAAGTCCCTCCTATGATCATATTTTGACCAACTGCGAAGTTCAATAGTCGGAAACCATTGTCTGAGTGTTCAGAGTGTAAACTATACTTTCCTATATTACTACAAGCATGGCTGCTTCCCACTTTGGCATTTAAGTCACCTATGATTATTTTTATGTCATGTCTAGGGCTGCTAGCATACGCATTCTCCAGCAAGTCATAAAAATCATCTTTCTCCTCCTCAGGCTTATCATCAGTTGGGGCATGCACGTTCATTATAGTATAATTAAAGAAGATTCCCCTAAGTCTTATTTTACACATTCTAGGTGTAAGGGGTTTAAAATCAATGATATTTGCTTTCATTCTACGGCTTACCAAGAAGCCAGTTCCAAGCACATGGTCCCGGTTCTGACAGCTGTAATACACAGAGTAGTCCCTTCGATCCATGATTCCAGCACCAGTCCACCTCATCTCCTGCATAGCCAAAACATCTATCTTATATTTGAGAACCTCTCCTATTAATATCTTCAAGGCTCCAGGTCTGTATAAGGAACGCAAGTTCCACGTCGCAAGTTTAAAATCTTTGTCCTTTTTCCACGATCCAGTCCCAATTCCATTAATCCGTCCGGCTTTTCCTTTTTCTCTTGGCTTCATAACAATATTATTTTATGGGGTGGGTTGTTAACCCTATGCCCAACCCCCAACCTGGAGGACCAGGGGTTTTATGTTTAGAGTTCCCGTCTCTTAGATGAGTTGCCTTCACTGAGCTAACGAGTCTCATCCACCCGTTCGCAGTAGACCATACTCACTAGATCTATGGGCGCCGCCATTGACATTTTTATGTTCTTCTGCCGCCAACCCCGCCATGCATCCTGCTGCCGACACACTACATCTTGGTAAGCCGGGTCCCTGATTACCTCAGGGCCACCTCGCCCAGACCCCCATCTCTCGTTGGCTCGCCGACCCAAGCTGCCGAAGGGATTGGTTACCACAACCTTAGCATGGGTTGCTCGACTTAACAGGGCCCACCGCTTGTAGGTGAGAGTTGGAGTCGGAGAGGAGAGGCTAGTGACCAGCTCTTGTATGCAGGCCATATATTACGCATCACTCCCCCATTTGAGCCCTATATATATATTACAACAACACACGGTTTTAATGTGTTAGCCCCACGTTTTTGGAAGCCATTTACAACACTACCAAATTTAATGTGTTTAATAATTGATGTGTGACATATCTTTAGGTACATTACATTACATTAAATTTGTGTGTGTGCAAGAATTAAGGTTGTAATAATAATAATAATAATAATAATAATAATGCTATTTGATTTGTTTATAAATCATTTAAATTTTTATTAACACCTTTTTTTATTTATTTTGCGGTTTAGAAACTCATTATTATTTTGACATTTTTATTACATATAATTTGCAATCTCAGATTACACGTTGATTTCTTATTTATTTTATGATTCCAAATGATTTGTATTTTTACGTACTTACTACGTATCATTCGTAGTCTTATTTGACACAAAAAAATATTATAAAATCTTATTGCTAATACATTGTTATTAATTTTCTATGCTGTTCTCAGCTAGCTCAATTATCTTACTGATTATCTACTCTTTTAATTTTTTATATTAATTTCTTTTGTTATGGCATATGCATTGCTTTCTATTATGTTCTCTGACAAGGTCGTCATTTACTACTAACAATTATATTTTAAATTACAGTTACAACTAACTCTTATCGTTACACAGTCTTTCATATTACTGTACTTAACGTACAAACAAAACATATCTAAAACTATACAGTTACTTGACTCATACTAGAATCGAATTGTTTATTCATTTTTTTCTTTAATATTTAAAGTCTTTTGGTTCAGTCTCAGTTTCTTATAAATGCATGGTTATTTGTCACCTTGTTATTTGTGTGGTACATCTTAAGCGTGTCCTCTTCGGTCCTGGATACGGAAGATCCTCTTCGGTCTGTGACGTTTGTTTCACAATTAAAATATATAAAACACATAAATTAATTTCACCTACCTGTAAAGGTTCTATCTGGGTCCAGAAATCCGATTCACACGAACGTCAGACGCAAACATGTGTTATGGGTTATTGAAATAATTGACTCGACTCATTTTTTGCATGAAGAGAATTGATATTTTAATTCTTTAAAATCATTTAAAATTCTATCCAAAATTGATATTCATGTTTGTGCAGATCAAATTACATTTTTTTTTTTATTTCTTCTCTTGGTCATCTGTTACATGTTAACTTAACCTATTATCTTACCTTAATTGTCATACATCAATATAAACACAGACACAGCCCAGCCTGCAATTTTACACACTCTCACCCATTCTTATTTACAAAATCCCCTGTTTAATTTACCGATTTCATGTTTTAATTATTGTCACTGCCACTGTCGCGATGCCGGCCGAACACGTGTTTTCGCCGCCCGAGTTAACTGCCCGTTATTTATCTGTTCTATTGTCCGCCGTCAGTCACCAGTTGTCAAATTGATACGCACATTAATTCCTTGGGTCCCGGCCGGTGTTAATGGTATTATTTTGAATTATTCACATGTTATAGAATTCGGCCGACCGGGCCCTTTCAGCACAATCAGCGTCTGTGAGGGAACTCTGTTTCTTGTTGACTGGGGAGAAGCGTCTATGTCTCACTGCCAACTCAATTTCGTTGTTTCTTATGTGGAAACCACAGCCTTGTAATTGTTCGCCGCAGCTTCATCCCATTCTACTCATGCTGTTGGTGTTGTGTTAGTTGTATTCGGATATCGGTTAGGCACTGGCTAACGTCACAAGATGGGCGTGACTTAATTTTTATATCCGTCGCCTCAGTAGATGAAAGTGAATTAAAATCGTTTCTCGGCCATCTTAGTTTTGGAAGTTAGCGTCACCCCGTGCGTATGCCTGCGTCATGCATACGAGCGCACGGTCACACACAAACAAAGTTCTTGGAAATGAAGGCTTGGTGAATTCTTCGTTACCGATTGCACAACGTGATATTACTGCGCCTTTGTTAACAAACTGCTCTTACAACACGTGGTCTGTCTTTGTTGAAATTAAATTTACACATATTTTTATAAATCCCTGAAAATGCAATAAATAAAAATACCCACAAATTTGGCCCGTTACAATACCCCCTCAATGAGAGGTCTTCTGTCAAAACAGAAGAAGTCTCATTGATAAAACCCCTAAGAGGACCAGTGAGGAACTGGTGCCAACAACCCCCTTTTGTTCTTACACCTCATGGGTAAACGACCCCCCTGGCTCGGCAACCATGGACGCATCTGAACGAGATCACTGGACTTCTCTGTGCGAGATCCCAACACCGAAAAATCGAACAGATACGCACCACAGCGCACCTCACCTTCTATCATGCTACCCCAAAAATCCTAAATCCCTGGCTTAGATCATGCCAGATCCTCAACCGATATGTTTCCCCTTTTTCTGCAAACTGGGCTGCCTTTAGCAGATACTGGGCTCACACACACTGATACTACATACTGTAAGATTAACATATTCTTCCAAAATTTATTAAGCGAAACCCATTTGCTGTTTTCATTGAAAACCAAAACACAAATTTTGCATCTATACTGAATAATTCTCTTCATTAGTTTTTTTAGTTAAACAATAATCAAATTAAACATCTCTTAAACTAGGAACATCCTTAACCTAACATGTGATTACACCTACCTTCTAACAATACAATCCAACAAAATAATTCACTAATAAGAAACACGGTTAGTACACAAACAATAAAATAACCAAAGTTTACAAACCGCAGTTAGATGGCAGGTGCAAAATCAAGAAATTTTTTTTCCAAAATTTTAAATTCAAAATTTCCAAAAAAATTTAAATTCAAAAATTTAAATTTCTTAAAATATTTTCTTTCCATATCGAAATTATTTAAAATTTGTTCAAATCAATTAAAAACAAAAGTTGAATTAAGTTCCCTACTAAACATGCCTAGTATATGACCTCACCCATCAGCTGATCAAAACTGGGTCAAGTCAAGAACCTTGACCTACATACGTTACACACAAATTACACCTGAAAATACCTTGTACATCTGTAAAATTCTATCTTGAAACACAAAAACATACTAAAATAAAACATTTAAAAGAACAAAATATTATTATAAATAACACTCAAATTGATATTTAAATTATTCAAATAAACACTTTCTAACTTTACATTTCCAAATTCTATCAAAAATTTGTCATTGGTTTCAATTAAAAATTTTATATTCTGGTTATAAATCTCTTTCTTTATTATTCTCACTTTCCCTTACTCTGGGTGATTTAAGTACTTATTTTAGCTTGATATGCCACTTGGCACTTATACATATCATATCTTTCTCACTTTGACTCTAATACCACTAACCATTTTAACTATCAGGACACCCATCTCTATGAAAACATCTAGCAAACAATCTCTAAACCCAACTTACCATTAAACTCAAATCGCCACCTTCTCTCGATATATAAAAAATTAATCTCTAACCCTTTGTACTTAGGATAAGTGTTCCCCCCCCCAAAAAAAGCTCATTTCCTTAATCTGGTCCCTGGATTCTACCTAAGGTAACCCCTTCCCTCCAAATCGGTTCCTTCCCGTCCCAACCCTTTTGTTGCGGACTCCCACATTACACTATCCCCTCTTACAAAATTGCCATCCCCAAATCTCAATCTTATTACCTCACTTCAACTACAACAAAATAACATCATCATTTATAAACATTAATATATCAATCAAAACTCTACATATATTACCCACAACTACTGTGTCAACATCAATACTTCTCAATATCTATTACATTAACTCACAACAACATTACATTAATTCAGAACAATATTATTCTCTCCACTACTTCAATTTTAACTTCAATTTGGATTGATCTATATGTCCCAATAAAATATTAATCACCCACAATCTGTCTCCTATTATTTTACAAATCATTTAAAATCTTCACTCCATTAAATTACTTTTCACATCATTTGAAATAGCATCTTTAACACATTAAAACATTATATTTAACATTAATTACCTTGAACATTTATAAACAATTTAACAGTGACATTTTACTACAGATCAGCTGATATTCCTAACCAAAGTGAAAACACATTTCAAAATTATACACATTCTATGAAATACATATTTTTATCAATCCTTACCTCTACCATCATTGTTTCCCCTCTTTCTGACTCTGATAATATTATGTCAACCGCCTGCCAGTCGGTTTAGTTATTTACTTAGTTTCAAAAATACACAAATTATATAAAACACCTATTTCAATTCTTACTTCTAACACAATAAAATAATACATTGAACACAATAAACTATAGAATGAACACAGTATACTGAATGTATGAACACCTATTTATCCAAGCAGAATACAAGCGTTTAATTAGAACAAAATTGATTTATCATTTTTAATTTACAAATTTTAAGCATGTTGCTCATCTGAGCAACCCCCTGACCCACACACACTATTGTAGTTTATGTTAGACTGTAGCGCCTATTTGCTTTCACAAAGACTGCATATTTGGAGGAATTTGACATCTCCGTGTCTTTGCTTCGGCTTGACATTTTAACATTTTGGATATCGATGTATCCTTGTTTTATATTGAAACGCCCTTAAAACGGGTCTACCACCTGGCTATGCTGTCCCCACGCGGACAGAGTGGCAGCCGCTGTTCCATAGTTCCTGGATTTCCCCTAATGTCACCCCCCATTTAATTTCTATTATCAACCAATTTCAAGTCAGCTATGGTCAAGGGACTTGATATGGCCATAGCTGACCGCTAGCGAAATCCACGATTAGTGCTGGTAAGGCAGTAATCGCCCGAAAAGTCGGGGAAACCTAACTTTCATTTCAATGCCTGTTCTATGCGTCATTGTTATGTGCGGCACGAGAGTCTATCATGGTACAAATTAATTTTGTACTAAAAAGGTGTGCCGCACATTTTCGCCATTCGGCCTCCGATGGAGGTAACACTCACGGTTACCCCCAACCCATTTCACTATCTACTGGGGCACAGGCCACCCCAGCAATAGCGCCTTAATAACTAAATAATGAAAATTTTATATACATTATCCATCATCAATCGTTAATCATTTAACTCATTCATCACCTTAAAAATTTCAAATTTTGTATTAAGATTTATTTTCCATTATCTTTCAGTTATTATTAAATTTTTTAATTATCATTTTTATTTCACACACTTATTTCAAATCATCTCATTATTGAATTAAAATCTTTTCATCTGAGTTACACCTGTAAACATTTTTATTATACTTGATTTGTACTATAAAATTTTTATACTTACAGTCCATTTACCACTGACATACACAAAATATATACACCATACACCAATACTTTCACGTAACCTCTGAAACATTTAACAAAAAGTTATTTCAAATCGAGCAATTGAACAATTTATTACCAAATTCACATCTTGTAAAATAATTTAAATCCATTATAAAATTCAATTATATCATCTTTGAATTAATCAAAATATTTAAAACATTTCAAATTATTTTCATTAAATTAATTATTGAAAATACAAATTTCATTGCTATCAGAACAATTACAATTAACCCATTATTGTTTTCAAAATTAATTTTGATATTTATTTAAATTGCAAAATATTAATATTATTATTATCATAATTAACTACATACACACATTGTTTATCTGACCTACAATACACACAAATAAATTCACTACAATTATTTACAAACTTTTGTTATTAACTGTTCCATTTTTTCACACTTCATTGTCCAAGTCTGCCAGGTCAAAAACCATAAAACAAAAATATTTATAATTGTCCTTTATTGTTTTATAGTCTACCCTCCATCGTCAAAGATTAATCTTTGTTTTATATAGCACTTTTTAATTTATTGACACACCTACTGAGATTTTGTGTGTCATAACCAAACAATTTCAATTTATCCGTTATATCATAATAATCATTCACCAAGTCTACGTTAAGTATTTCTGTTAAATCTCCATCAGTAAATATATTCATTATCGGGTTAGTTACTTTTGTATTATCAATTAAATTATTCTTATTTAAATATACTTCTAACATTTCTTTCCACTCATCATAATCTCTATTTAATTCATACAATTCTGTCTCTTTATCGACATACAATTCTCTATTTAAATCTCTCTCATCATAATACCATATCACACTCTCAATATTACTCCAGACAGAGGGTACAAAATTATACAACAAAAATAAACACTTCAAATCTTCTACTAACACGGGACTCTTGCCCTTCAAAAACAACACTTGTGAATACATTAAATCATCATCAATAAGGGGAAAATTTACCCTCTGCCCCCATTCTACCACTATATTATCTTTCCACTTTCTCTCTACTTCATAAACACACATTAACATTTCATTATCACATTCCACAACTTCATCAGTACTCTCACTGTTTACTTTCAACATTTCACTCTCTGATACTACTTTTTCAAATACACTACTATTCTCAATATTATTTTCATTTGTTAACTTTTCATCTAGCATCACATTTTGACACATGTCATTATAATTTTCATTCGTTTTACTTTTTTCTGTACTCATCACATGTACTCCCATTCGCTCAATACTATGTTCTAATTTATTCAAACTAGTTCTTATTATTTCATTATTATTTTCAAAACATTTATTCATTTCTTGGATCTCATTTTTTAATTCATCAAAACTATTCTTTTGAGCATCGAATTTCTCATTAAACTCCCTACTTTGTCTGTCAAATTTGTCATTCAATTCTCTAAAATTACTATCTTGTTTTTCTACACTATTGTACATCATATTGTACAATCGGGTTAACATATCATTTTCGTCAGATTTCTGATTTTGATTTCCTAAAATAGGTGTTGAATGAATCTCAACTGTCTGTATTATTTTTGACTCCTCAAGACTACTGTCATTTGTTTGAATTCCGGAGTCGCTACTTATTTGACTTTCTATCTGACCGTCAGAGAAGCTGACTTCATTATTATCTGCCATTTTTTATTTTTATACCTGATACTTAGACTACTTTAATTAATTTAATTTTTTGTAATGTACTTTCTATTTCATGTTAATTTTGCATAAATGACGCATTTTTGTTTTATTACGCTAACCCTAAAACACACGTTTGCCTCTTTGTAGGTGTGGATTTTACATTAGCAAATTTTTTAATTTATAAAATCGTCCCTTTCGGCTGCGCCATTTGTGACGTTTTTTTTACTATTAAAATATATAAAACACATAAATTAATTTCACCTACCTGTAAAGGTTCTATCTGGGTCCAGAAATCCGATTCACACGAACGTCAGACGCAAACATGTGTTATGGGTTATTGAAATAATTGACTCGACTCATTTTTTGCATGAAGAGAATTGATATTTTAATTCTTTAAAATCATTTAAAATTCTTTCCAAAATTGATATTCATGTTTGTGCAGATCAAATTACATTTTTTTTTTTATTTCTTCTCTTGGTCATCTGTTACATGTTAACTTAACCTATTATCTTACCTTAATTGTCATACATCAATATAAACACAGACACAGCCCAGCCTGCAATTTTACACACTCTCACCCATTCTTATTTACAAAATCCCCTGTTTAATTTACCGATTTCATGTTTTAATTATTGTCACTGCCACTGTCGCGATGCCGGCCGAACACGTGTTTTCGCCGCCCGAGTTAACTGCCCGTTATTTATCTGTTCTATTGTCCGCCGTCAGTCACCAGTTGTCAAATTGATACGCACATTAATTGCTTGGGTCCCGGTCGGTGTTAATGGTATTATTTTGAATTATTCACATGTTATAGAATTCGGCCGACCGGGCCCTTTCAGCACAATCAGTGTCTGTGAGGGAACTCTGTTTCTTGTTGACTGGGGAGAAGCGTCTATGTCTCACTGCCAACTCAATTTCGTTGTTTCTTATGTGGAAACCACAGCCTTGTAATTGTTCGCCGCAGCTTCATCCCATTCTACTCATGCTGTTGGTGTTCTGTTAGTTGTATTCGGATATCGGTTAGGCACTGGCTAACATCACAAGATGGGCGTGACTTAATTTTTATATCCGTCGCCTCAGTAGATGAAAGTGAATTAAAATCGTTTCTCGGCCATCTTAGTTTTGGAAGTTAGCGTCACCCCGTGCGTATGCCTGTGTCATGCATACGAGCGCACGGTCACACACAAACAAAGTTCTTGGAAATGAAGGCTTGGTGAATTCTTCGTTACCGATTGCACAACGTGATATTACTGCGCCTTTGTTAACAAACTGCTCTTACAACACGTGGTCTGTCTTTGTTGAAATTAAATTTACACATATTTTTATAAATCCCTGAAAATGCAATAAATAAAAATACCCACAAATTTGGCCCGTTACAGGTCCTGGAAGTCCTGGAGTCGGGTATTCTAGGAGTCTAGTCGTCCCCCATCCACTGGATGCTCGTACTCTGGATCATTGGATGGTCATACTCTGCTACACTGGATTCTCGTACTCTGCTTGTGGTTGTTGTTTCTAATTAGATTCTTTGGCTGCCATGGTCGTCGATCAAATCTAGAAGTTCTAGTTGTTGGACATAGCCTCCGATTACATCAGTAGTCGAACGAAGAAAAGTTGTAGTTCTTGAGCAGAGCCTCCGGCCGCTAAGATGGTCTGACAAGAAAGAGAACGATGTTTGCGCATCCCCGTATTTATACCCAGAGCGCCAAAAATCGTGTCTCGACAATATTCTGCATGTTTGAAATTGTTAAGAGCGTCACTCTTACCCCACGCTTTCTAATGACACTTAATTTGCTCGTCTTCACGAAGTGCGAAGTCTTTAGCACATTATCTGGTATTCATTCGATCGGTAATTTTCTAGGCGTTCATCATGCACAACCCGTTTTTCTTTATCTTAATTACTCTAATTACTGTTGATTTTTAACTTCCTACACTAACACTTTTTGTATGTTTTTCACTATTTTTTATACACTTGTTTGTTATTTTTAACCACACATTTTGGTGTCTTTAGTTTTTCGCTACCATGCACCCAAGCATTATAAATTAATTTAAATACAATAACTATATCGTTACTGAAAAGGGTGGTGCTTTTCATGAATGAACTAGTCGCACGCACACAAACCTTTTACATGTGTACACACATGCAGAGAGCAGCTGGCTCTACTCCCTGTCTCAACATGCAAGTTCTATTACAGTTTATATTGCAGGCTGAATGATTATTATTACCAAAATGTGTTATTTATGTCTTTTAATCACTTATTTAAATTACTTGGTGCTATGCACAGTACTCAACCTATTTGTACTGTTGCATTATATATATATATATATATATTGTGATGTGATGGTTCCCTCTACATAAAGATGGTTTAATAAAAAGACACTGAAGTACAAAACAGTTAGAATAATGAGCCTAATTTATAGACTCTTAGTAGTAATTTGTAACAATAAAACTGATTAATAAAATAAAACTGTGACAAAGGGTTTTAAAAATAATATTTGATTGTGACTAGAAACCACCTAAACATTTTCAGATAGTGACTGTTAATACAAAGGTGTAATTACTGTGATATTTTGTTGCATGAACTATAGAAAGTGTGACTATTATATTAACTAATATATAATGGTATAGACAATAACCATTATTAGTTGCAAACAAAATAATGATGTGCTCAATCAAAGACTATGAGCCTAAAAAACCTACACATGATTAGTAGGTAAAAGAGAACATTTGTATGGATAAAAAATTGTGTTAGACCCTATTATATAATGTAATAGATAATGTATTTTATTTGAGTATGTTATAAGTAATTATAAGTGTTTATGATGGATAATGTAAATAAGAATGTATTTGCTGTGACAAAGAAAAAACTTACATCTACCTAGGAAGGTAGAAAGGGTCATTACAATACACTAAACATGTTTTAAACCATAAAATGTATAATAATAGGTAGTGTGGTTCATTAGGCTTAATTAACAAATGTTAAATTGTAATAGAAATAAGAAATTTTGTTATATAAAAGAAGTTCTAACTTAAGGAACACTAGGCATTATAATGCCTATAGTGTAATCAAGAGATTTTGAAAAATTTAATGCTCTTATTAGTAACCACTAGTGTCTAAATGTATTATGTTAACATAAATTTATTTGTACAACCACAGTAATAAGTTAGGTATCAAAAAAGGTTACTGTAAACCTAATTTATTTAAGTAGGCAAAATTTTAAAAATGTAACTTTTGAATTACTGAATAGAAACTGGTCATGTCAGATCTTAAAATAATCAGTAAGAAAAGAGCTGTTTACTGGTACTAATATCTTCAAGATAGTACTTAGTACAAGAAAATTATGCCAATTTTAATAAATTTTGTAAATTTTAATCTTAAAAGGTGATGACATCAATAACAATATTATAAATTTCCACCAATTTTACATTTTTTGTATTTTGATGACCCAAAATTTAAACGAAAAGAATTAGTTTGTGGTTGTTGTTTCTTGTGATGGTTATGTCTAAATAGAAAAAGAAAAACATAACAAAATCAACTATTTAGACATAACCATCACAAGAAACAACAACCACATACAATATGCAATATACAGAAAACCAACATCTACTAACATCATTATACCTAACCATTCTGACCACCCACCACTACATAAAATGGCAGCTTTCTATTCACTATTTAACAGAATGTACAAAATTCCCCTAAACAAACAAGAAACAGACAAAGAAAGAAATATAATATACAAATTGCTTATGACAATGGATATAATAAAAACACTGTAAACAAATTAGAAAATAAAATCAAACATAAAATAAAAACTGAACAATTAAGAATTAATCAAAATGAACAACAAATAAATAATAACAACAATAAAAAATGGGCCACATTCACATACATAAATAATAAAATGACAAAACTAACAGAACTATTTAAAAACACAGATATCAAAATAGCATACAAAACTAATAAAAATACTTTACAAAAACTAAATAACCCACACAACAAAGATAATACAACAACCAATGGTATATACAAAATTGAATACCAAGATTGCAATAAATGTTACATTGGACAAACAAAAAAACAGCTGAAAAAACATTATTTTGAACACCTAAATGCATACAAAAAACCAGAAATATATAAATCTAATTTGGCCACACATGTAATAAACACTGGACATGAATTCCCAGACATAACCAATATGACACTAATAAAACATATACCACACAAAGGGACCATAATGAACATTTGGGAAAATTTACAAATATACAAACATAAAACACAAAACAAACTTATACCTGAACAAATACAAATCAATACAAAACATGACACAATTTTCAAAGCACTCAACATAGAAAATACACAAAATACTAATATATACTATAACAATTTTAAATTGTGTGCAAATTTACATGTAATTTAAATTGTGTTTGCCCCACGCTTTTGGGAGACAATTTATAACAATACAAATTGCAAAACAAATATAAATTAATTTATGTTGTGCCAAAATGTATATAACATTACTGGTAAAGTGTACCAATTAATGGAGTTTGGGTTTAATGGTAATAAGAGTAGTCACTGATTGAACTGTAACGAGTTTTCTCAATTTTATTCATAAATCACAAGCGTGTTTAAAAAATCTCATTTACTTCGCCATAAATATTCATTATTGTTTGCTTAACGTTCAATTGTTGCAGTACATTTATCATAAAATAAATCTTAATCTCCTATAGTAACAAAGGTATATTCTAAATATTTATTTATTAACTTAAATCTTGACTGCTCAGTCTGACTGTGTGCTTTACTGCAGTTTTGTTTTACTTTCTTTATATAACTTCCAACTACGTTACTTTATGCATTGCATACATCTTAATCATTGATTGCTTTACAAACTTTAAATAAAATTTAAATTGACTAAATTAATTGTTAATCATCAAAGAAAATATTTATTGAATTTAAATTAGATTCTCTTATCTCTATATCTACATTTTACATAACTCTTATTTATTTTTAAATTTCAAAGTGTCTTTTCAATGTTTTTAGTCTCTCATTTACAAATTATAAATTGATTATTTGTCACCTCGATTCTGTAGATCGTACCCATGTCCTCCGTTGATCCGTAGGTCCTCTTCTGATGGAGTTCCCTGCACGTTCCCCCGGTTCCACTTGTCGTCCTCCAGTTACTCGTCCCTCATGGTTGCTGTAGTGTAGAGTGATATGTTGCTCTGCATCAGCTGCTGTTACTCTATCAGACGCCTCTGCTGTTCAATATAGTGTTCCTCTGCATGACGTAACCTCGTAGCTTGTTTTGAGTGACGGATGTTTGTGTGTAGACATCATCAAGTACGTTCTATAATCGTATTCGTAACCAGACTAAGAGTTAATGTTTGATACTTATATGAACATAGCATCCATCCGCCTTTACTGTTCAATTAAGAAAATTTAAAATTCGCGTCGATACTGGACATAGCGTCCTGCCGCTACTGAAGACTGATTGAGAAGAACTTGGCTTCTTCCGCACCCTTATTTATATTCGAGCATCGTACCGCACCTGTTGGGACAGAATTCAGCCTGTCAGAAATTGCTTGGAGGCGTCACTTCCCCCACTATCATCCACTTTCATATTTTCGCACATTTCTGCCAATGGCAATGTCTACTGTGCACTACAGTGTGCTCTAACGATGGATAATTTAATTACACATGTTCAGTGTAATTACCATCGTAATCGCATAATTTGTGTAATTACTACGCTCTTAAAATCGCACTGAATTCACACTGCACGTCCTTTTCACGCCGTTTTCTCACTACACATAATACACATTACACATTAATTTTATACATATTTAGGAGTCTTTGAATTTTTTCTACCATTTATGGTTTTCTTATAATTAAATAAAAACTATAATTTAACACCTATTTAGGGTGAGATTGCAAACTTTCATGCTCGAACCAGCCTCACTCACACACACATTATTTACTACTGTACACACTCTCAGCGATAATCGCGTGATCATGCAGGTCGGTTCCTGCATGTCTATATGCCATATTTTTAACATCAACTCAGCTTTTAATCTCAGACCTGCTTATTTATTACATATTTATTAATTTAATTTTAATATTTATATAATCTATTATATGCACAGTACAGCATATGATTGTACTGTCGCAATACACCACAATCACACACAATAATACCAATTTAAAGCACCAGATACCAACAGGAATCCAAAGCAACAACCAGCCTACACATAAATATCTCACAAGGCTCCAAATTGAGAAGGCTGAAGATGGGAACACAAGGCTTCCCGAAACATGTTCCAAATAGGGAGAAAACATTTTGAGGTAAAGTCATTATAAAATATATATTATATACATCAAGAAACGAACTGTAGCAGAAAGTGTTTGAATATATATATTGCAACATTACAAGTACGAGGGTCATTCAATAAGTAAACATACAAACAGTTGTAGAAAAGATATTAATTGTAGCAGCTGATTGAAACTTTCAGGAGTGTTACCTGGCAACGTCGTTATGAGTTTTAATCAGCTGTTCAATAATATATTGCATAAACATAACCAATACAGTTTTATTTACGATGGTGTGTCCTCTTGAGGACAGTACTTTCGAAGAACAGCGTTCTGTTATAAGATTTTTGGATTTGGAACCACTATAACCACTAACTTGGATTCACTATTTTGAACCTGAGTCAAAGCGACAAAGCATGGAGTGGAAGCATCCCAGTTCACCCGCCAAAAAGAAATTCAAAACCCAGCCATTGGCTGGTAAGGTGATGTTAACCATCTGTTGGAGCTCCCAAGGCCCAATTTTCTGTGATTACCTACAAGTACTATTCTGACATGATTGTGAACAATGTTAAGCCTGCACTGAAGAAGAAATGTCCTGGATGGCAGAGGAAAGGTGTGATTCTTCTTCACGATAATGCCCGTCCACACACGGCAAAACTGACACTTGAAACAATAAAAAAAGTAGGTTGGGAGATCTTGCCTCATCCCCCTTATAGCCCTGACCTTGCCCCATCTGACTTTTTCTTGTTTGGCCCACTCAAGGAGACTTTGTGTGGTGTCAAGTTCAACAGCAATGAAGAAGTGAAGGAAAAAGTCCAAAACTGGTTTCGACATCAAGGTAAAGAATTCTTTGCTGAGGGAATAAAAAAGCTTGTAAAGAGATGGGACAAGTGCATAGATGTTGCTGGAAATTACGTTGAAAAGTAAAAAAATTGTATTGATTGAATAAAAAGTTTTTGCTCCACAGCTGTTTGTTTGTTTACTTATTGAATGACCCTTGTATTTCAAAAATTCACACAAATACATTACCATGTACTCAATGCAACTATGAAGTGTATTATACTGGCCAGGTCATAGGATTTTTTTTATTCTCGTTGCGTCAAGTACCTATATGTAGTTGCACAATAATTAAATAATTTTCAAAGAGGAGTGAGATGTTGATATGAAATAATTAATTAAAACCGTTTCAAAATAATCATTCTATGATTTATTAATATTGTAACGTGACAAATGGTATGACATAAAACCATGTAAGATTTGCAAGAGTAAACGAATGAGAAGCTGTACAATAAAAAAAAAAACAAGTATAAATAAAATAATGATAGGATAACACTAATGACTATATTTGACAGACTCTAACTATGACTGACTATACCCAAATGTTTAGGTAAGGTAATGGGGAAAGATAAATGCAACATAAAATGAACTATGCAGGAATATTCGAGGCCAAATACCCTATTCCAATTAAATTATAATTTGTAATGACCATCTAAAAGTACAAACTAATGAGTATGGAATTATATAATAAGTAGTAAGTAAACATGTAATGAAATGATATAGAAAGTATAAATGAACCAGTATAATAATAATAAAATAAGAGTATATTTATTGTAAAACCAAAAACACTGTTACAAGTGAATTAAAATAGTGAGAAGTGATAAAGTGACTAATAAATAAAGATAAAATGTTTATTATCAGTAGGTCAAGGGGAGAATACTGATGAATGTAAAATATTAAGTTGCATTACTATGTGATGATTTTAAAATAATCAGAGGTCATTTATATTATTATTATTATTATTATTATTAATATTATTATCTGTATCATTTCATTACATGTTTACTTACTACTTATTATATAATTCCATACTCATTAGTTTGTACTTTTAGATGGTCATTACAAATTATAATTTACTTGGAATAGGGTATTTGGCCTCGAATATTCCTTCATAGTGCATTTTATGTTGCATTTATCTTTCCCCATTACCTTACCTAAACATTTGGGTATAGTCAGTCATAGTTAGAGTCTGTCAAATATAGTCATTAGTGTTACGCTACCATTCTTTTAATTATTACTTGTTTTTTTTTATTGTACAGATTCTCATTCGTTTACTCTTGCAAATCTTACATGGTTTTATGTCATACCATTTGTCACGTTACAATATTAATAGAAAATATACAAATATTAAAACATTCGAATCTTAGATAAATAAAAATATTTTCTTTTATAAGTTTACACAAATACAATGTAACCTTCTATGCTGTTCATGACATACAAAATAAACAACCATATAATTTTACTAGCTAAACAGACATGTTAAACAAATTATGTAAACCTTTTTATTTCAGTGTGTCTGACTTTGACTCAAATTTTAAATAATAGCAACTCATTTACAAACAAAAATAATATTCAATCTCAAGAATAAAATTAATTGTTACTCTAAACAAAATAAAAAATATAACATTTACTTCCAACCTATTATTTATTTCTATTGATACGCCCAAATTTTAATATACAACAAAAGATTAGTATTTTTAAATTTTCTTGTTAAATTAAATTCTTTTCTTTAACTACCCTTTAAATTTATGTACAGTAATTATATTTAAAACTTTAAGTCTTTACTGTTCATATATAAGTTTCCTTTTGAGAGTTCTTTTCACAAACAAACAAATATATTTGTTTATTCATCACCTGCGTACTGCCAATGTTACCGTTGCGTGTATGTGTGTGTGTGTGTGTGTGTGTGTCCTGAATCCTGAGAATTTGATGATGATGATGCTGATGCTGTGTTCTCTGTCTCTGCGGTTTGTTGTTTGTGATGGTCCAGAGTTCCTCCATAAGTCTTGGTGTGTGTGGTAAAGATGTTGTGTGAAGATTTCTTGAGTCTGAGACCGCCCCAAAATTGCTGGTGGTATTTATACTGGACGGCAATCTGACAAGTCCAGGACTGTTTTGACCTGTTACATATTGTCACTT
Organism: Magicicada septendecula; assembly: GCA_034769895.1. Taxonomy (NCBI): domain Eukaryota; kingdom Metazoa; phylum Arthropoda; class Insecta; order Hemiptera; family Cicadidae; genus Magicicada; species Magicicada septendecula. Next base: position 257,981,403 of record CM068368.1, on the reverse strand, counting down.
CATGCAAATCCTTTTAATTACAAATCACTTTTTGGTTCATTTTCGCGATTTCGTAAACATCCTCGCAGCACGAGCGACATCATCGTTTGCATAATTTTTTCCTGGTCATTCACATATAACACACTTATTAATTACTATTTAATTACACTAGTAATTAACATTAAATTACCTGGCGCCTTTATTAGTGCAAATTTCTGCAATACTTTTACATCACTATATTCGTTAAAAATTCCTTAATGTAATGGTGTTTTTATAATTGGGGTAAGCCTTTGTTCACAGGTTTAAAACGTATTAATTAGTTTATTTTTATCCTGTTAAAACTTGATTACAGAGAATTCGTACGCATCACCCTATCGTAGACTCTTGCCTGTCGTAGCTTGCGTTCACACACACAAACACAAGCGCTGTATTCACTCGCGGGGGCAGGTGTACGCTTTCTGACAATTCTTATCCTGCATATTATTGTTAAAAACTGTTCATGATATATATTTCTTATTTTGTCAAACATTATGCCACTGACTTGTTATAATATTATTATATACATACCACCAAAATCAGTAAAATTCCTTTTTTTTAAATGAATAAGGCCTTTTCGAAATATTAAAATTTCATCATCAGTTCATACACTGTAATGTTCCTGTTATGATGTTTTCCTTTAAATGTATAACTGTTGTTAACTGTGTCTATTACCTCTTACTGTACTTCATTTTGAACTTTCCACTGCCATCATTATTGGGTGAAACCAAGCCAGATATGTATTGAAATAATTGATCATTTTCAAATATTGTCTGTTTGAAAATCTATTGATAAATCAACAGACAATATTTGAAAATGATCAATTGTTTCAATACATATCTGGCTTGGTTTCACCCAATAATGATGGCAGTGGAAAGTTCAAAACGAAGTACAGTAAGAGGTAATAGACACAGTTAACAACAGTTATACATTTAAAGGAAAACATCATAACAGGAACATTACAGTGTATGAACTGATGATGAAATTTTAATATTTCGAAAAGGCCTTATTCATTATTTTAAAAAATGGAATTTTACTGATTTTGGTGGTATGTATATAATAATATATTTTTCTATGCTAAATATTTACAAACATACCGCCCTGGGCAAATATATGTATTGTTGCATATATTCCCCAGGTGGGTTTAAATAAAATTTGACTGTTGTTCAAATTTTATTTACACAGATATATATGTGTACTTTATAATTATACCATTACATCAGTGGCGGCCGGTGACAATTTGACTGGTAGTGACAATAATAATAATAATAATAATGTGTTTTGTATTTTATACAAAGTCTACCAAACCTACTGTATTTGAAATTACATTATTTACAAAACACGAAAACACTATCGTCTGAATTTATCAGGTGAACATTGTACTGTATGTGGTTAACATGCACGATAATTAAAGTCCATGCGTCGTTCTTTCTTGGTGGCAAACACAGCTATAACTTTTTTGTTAAAGTTATCTATTTCATTAACGAATGCCTTTTCACAAGACAGCATGCCCAACGCAGTTAACCTTTCTTCCTTCATTGTGTTTCTGAGGAAATTCTTTATTCATTTCATCATGGAGAAACACCTCTCTGCTTCTGATGTCAACATAGGCATAGTAATCAACAACTTTAAAAGCCTAACTGTTTCATCGAAAGTGTCACACAATTCATCATCTATAATTAATAACAAGAAAGATATCGCGCCAGAAACGTTTCTCAATTCGGGTCTACAATAGCACACTTGAAGTTCGCTTTTCAATTTCTTTTCTTCTAGAAATGGATATTTTTTAACCATTTCACGAAGGCAATTATCAGGGAACTCTCTTTGGTATTTGTCAAATTCTTCCACTGCAAATAACCTCGTAGCTACAAGATGTTCAGTAAATTGAAACCTTGATTCTACTTCCAGGATTATGGCATCACACAGACTTCTAAAGCTTGTCTTTTCTTGTCACTACTGCAAACTTCACTTCTTCGTCGTTTTAGGGATTTTTCTTCCTTTGTATTTCCTAGTTCGGTCTCAACCTCTTGAGTAATGTCGTCAACTTGTTGCCTAACTGACTGCATACTAAGTTGAAAGTTACGCACTTGTTCCCGAACTTTGACAGGAACAGTGCATTTTGTTTGTAGTTGTTTGAAAATGATTTCAACATGAGGCATAACCCTGTTAAAAAATGACAGCCAAAATACAAAATGTTCATCCTTCAGCAATAGCTTGTACGAAGATGCTTGCGTTATTGTTGTCTGTAACGTTATGTCGTCTCTGTTTTCAATGATTTCCATAACAGTGATTAAATCTTTGCGGTAATCGTAAACCATCTTTACTCCGCGAGAATGAAAGTTCCACCTGGTCTGTGAACCTCGCGGTAACCTTCTTTGAACAACGGCATCCAGAATTTCAGTCCTTTGTGAGGAATTCGAGAAAAAAGCACAAATTCCAGTCAAATTTGAAAAAAAGATCCGAGCTTGCCGGTTGATTGACCCTGCCTTAGACATGACTAGATTGACTTGATGTGCATAGCAATGTATAAAATTTGCATACTGATATTTGTCCTGTATTAATTTTTGAACACCATTGAACCTCCCACTCATTATGGATGCGCCGTCGTAACTTTGTCCTACAAGTTTATTCAGATTATTACTGATTAATGGTTCAAGTTCCTCTAAAATACAATTTGAAATAGCGCACACATCATGAACCTTTCTACGGGTCTTCCACCAATAATGTAGCGCATTAGCATCACTAATTGAAATTGGCAAGAAACATCTGTTGTGTCGTCTGCAATCACTGCTGTATAATCTGCATTGTTGATCTCCTTTGTAACTTCGTCATGGTACACTTTCAGCATACATTCAAGCAAATCGTTCTGAATTGTCTTTGATGTACCTGTAAATGCTGATGATTTATTAAGGTGTTCTTTTAATTCGTTATCCAACTGAGCACTAAAGTTTATCAACTCATGAAAAATCCCCCTGTTTTCCGAGTCTTCGGACTTCTTGTGCCCCCTTAATGCTAACTCGAAAGCACCACAAAAACGAATAAAATTGATAGTTAAATTAAGGATATACCTGTTTTATTTACTTTCTCATTATGTTTCTCAATTGACTGTTGATAGTGCGGACTTAATTGAGTTTGTATATTTACTTTCCCCAACATAGATAAACTCATTACAGCATTCATATGTTCCTTTGATTTTTCATGGTTTTTAATTTTGTCATTGAGATGAATAAGATCCGTAACACCGTCCTTTGACCAGGAACAGTCTTCGCGAAAAAGTACACAAGGAAAACAGAAAAACGCATTTTTCTCGTCACAGCCACATAAACATTTGTTTTTTTTATACACTTCAGGGTTAAATTTCTGCCACCTATCAACTTTGGTACTTTGCTGTTTGTACACTATGTTTAATTTTAGCACGGGCCTACCTAACTGCTTCACTTTCAATTTATCATCGTATGATAGTGTAGAAAACGGAGTCCTGAGGAGAACGCCTACCGAATTCATTATGCAACACTTAGAAAATCGTATTACGTACTATACACCATGAGGAAAGCCACTCTCAACTGAGCACCGCTGGCTGGGTGACAAGCCTAGCATGTCACATGGAATACCTGTGTTCTGCTTACTCCCTCCTATACGAATGCCAAGGATGCGCGCGCACTCAACATTGAAACTAATGCTGCAGCTTAACCCACAGCGTGTGACACTCTGTGGCTGTCACTCGAAAGTCAGCCGTTGCGTTAGTGAGGTTGTTAATGAAATTTACTCCACTCGTTTACCTTTTTAAACATTGTTATACATATTTTAACAATAAATAACTATTCTCATTTTATTTTCATGCCACTGGGTGACATGTCACCGTGTCACTGCCCCTACGGCCGCCACTGCATTACATCATATTTGAGAAGTCTGATGACATGATTAACGAGTAATAACCATTAGTTTATTTAAGAAACATTATGACGAGTAAAATATAGTAGGTTTTAAATTATTTCTACAGATTTATACTTGTCAAATAATACAAATTTTTACACGAATAGGCTATTTTCACCATTATTGTTAATTAATTGTTATAAATAAACAACAAAATGATAAGTCTTATTATTATAAGAAAGTACATAAAATTAGCTGTAAAATTAGCCCAAGGACGTTTCCTTTCAACAAAAACTGTCGATGTTATGATGGTTTCAATGTTGATCAAAACCAGGTGAAAAGGGTAGTTACTCTGAAAAAATGCTTCTGACACATCCCCAAAAAAAGATGTAGGGAGAAAATGTCTGGCAAATTTTTAAGCTTAAATGGAACATAATTAATTGCATAAGTTCATTTGAAAAAATGTCAATAAACAAAAATTTCACGAAATTTCAAAATTGTTATTTTTTGTAGTTCATAAAAATAAGCAATTTCGATAAATTTCGAGTTTGTAAGGTATTTTTTCTGTTTAGGTTGATCGATCGAAATAATACCTTTATAATTTTTATATACAATGTCTTAGCTTAAAATACAGCTATAAAATTTTGGTATAAACCCTTTTTGGTGGTACTAGAGGCATTTTTTAGCAGTAACAACCCTTTTTACCTAGTTTTTACTAATAGTGAAACCGTCATAGCACCGAGAATTTTTGCTCAAATGAAACGTCCTTGGGCTTATTTTACAGGTTAATAAATACACTTTTGAAATATGATATTTATTATCAATTAATTAATTTATTTATAACAATTAATAAACAGTTATCTAAAAAGTCAAGAAACAATATAAGAAATAGGGTCAAAAAAGTATCTAATATGAAAAAATGCCTTAAATCACATTTTAAATTTGTTTGTTTATTATAAATATATTAATAAGAAAATTATATTAAACATTAAGAAAACATTAAAAAATATTTTAAAAAACATTAAACAATATTTAAACTTAAAAAATTGCCAGACATTTTCTCCCTACACCCTTTTTTGGGATTGTCAGAAGCATTTTTTTTCAGAGTAACTACCCTTTTCACCTGGTTTTGATCAACATTGAAACCGTCATAACATCGACAGTTTTTGTTGAAAGAAAACGTCCTTGGACTCATTTTACAGCTAATTGTATGTACTTTCTTATAATAATAAGACTTATCATTTTGTTGTTTATTTATAACAATTAATTAACAATAATGATGAAAATAGCCTATTCGTGTAAAAATTTGTATTATTTGGCAAATATAAATCTGTAGAAATAATTTAAAACCTACTATATTTTACTCGTCATAATGTTTCTTAAATAAACTAATAGTTATTACTCATTAATCATATCATCAGACTTCTCAAATTGGTGAAACGGTGAAGCGCTTCTTTTAAACTTTTGTGCCCTATATATATATATATATATATATATATATATATATATATATATATATATATATATTGCAACGAATCACAGGATCATGATAGGCGGGGCAAGTCATATATTACACAGACAACGGACATTCATATTATATTTTGGTAGATGGTTAAGTTTGGTTGTTATCAATTGTGTTTAGTAAGGTTAAGGGTTTAGTTTAAAAAAACTGTGCATTATTATTTATGGTGATCCATGTACTGTGTTAGTGGAAATGTGCGCGCGTGCGCGAGGGTAAACGTTTCCCGGGTGGCGCGTGAAGTATTATCGTTGTGTGGCCATTAACTGAACTGAGACGTGTGTATCACTACAATCCCTATACCTGTCGGACTATTGTTTACGTTCATGTATATTATTAATATGTAGGCAGCATGCATGAGATACGAGTAGTCTGATTACCGCTATGCATGCTGTTACAAGGTAAATGCACTCTGATGCATGAAAAGTGCATTGTCACTTTTACTAACCATGTGACTTCCATCCACCAATAGAATGCGGACTGGTGGTTGGAAATTTTCTTAAGCCTGTCGTTACACAGGCAGTTCTTCTACGCCATCTACCGCGAACGGGTCGTGCACTCCTTGTACAAGAATTCTACCGCTTGCAAGGTGTTGTAAAAACTATTCGTCGCTAGTGAAACGGGAAGACTCAGAACTGTGTGTGTGGTACATTTGCACACACCAGTGTTTTAACGCATTGTGCGAAAAATTACAAGCAGTTCTTCACTGCTGCTACCACGAACGGTACATACAATTCCTTGTACAAGATTCTACCGCTTGCAAGGATCTGTTAAGACTTTTCGGGGATAGTAACGCGTGTGTCGCATAACAATTGATTTTATATCTTTACACACGATATTATTATTGTAGTATTACGTGTGTAAGAAGTGAGTGTAACTGTATCACTGTGCGAGATTTTCCGCAGTGACAGTAGTATAAATTGTTACGCAATAGTTCCATCAAGACGTTTCCGTGCTAGTGCAAGATTTCCTCATAGGGTGGTCTGCTGATCGCGGTAGACCTTCGTATTCGCGAGAACACTTGAAGAAGCTGGAGAGGTATAAGCTCAATATACCGTTATTGATTAAACTCACTGTCACCTGAGATATTACTTGGTCTTAAACTCTATATAAGTTTGGCGAGTAATAAAATCCGTAGTACCGTTGTGTGCGAAGTGTCGGATTCATCGTGGGTATTGCAGGACATCAGCCCAGCTGTTACAGGACATCAGCCCAGCTGTTATAGGACCAGCCCAGCTGTTACAGGACATCAGCCAAGCTGTTACAGGACATCAGCCCAGCTGTTACAGGACATCAGCCCAGCTGTTATAGGACCAGCCCAGCTATTACAGGACATCAGCCAAGCTGTTACAGGACGCCAGCCCAGCTGTAAACGTTTCTGGTGAAACGTCTGTCATTTGTAAGCCACACCTGACGATCCATCTATACCGCAAAGACCGGCCCTTCTCTTCAACAACATCATCGTGGGAGTCTTCTTATGTAACGTATCACGTCTTGCGTATGAACATTATTTAACACTTTAAAAGAAAGACTCTATATCAAACATTACATTCTGTACATTTCAAATATACCATATAAACTATAACTTGTGTTTGTACAATAAATAATCTTAAACCCTCCAATATAGACTTGTAATTTGAATTACACATACTATCATATCCTATGCGCCAATAGTTTAGTAATTTGTGTTGTCGCATAGAGATATTTTGGCGCTTAGCAACGTAGGGCTCGTTAAATAGCGGTAAATTTACGCTATTACATATTTGTCTATGAATATAAAATTTGTTGGAAAAATCCGACGTATAAATATAATTAACATAAAAATTGTATGTGTATTGTTCATATGAAAATCTGAGGGTATAATTTTTCATTAGTGCATATTCTCTTGTATATCATATATGAACAGATTTTATCAGTATATTGGAGGTAGATTATTAGTTGTTGTATGTTAGATAAGGTATTTACATGTTGATGTTTTGAACTGCTTTCTGTGTGCATATAAACTGGTTACCATATGTTCTAATCTTGTTGTGATAATAATAACTTGCTTTGCGTATAAATCAATAAATTTAAATTTACTAAAATTTTAAATTAAATTTTAATCATTATGGCGGATACTGCTGAAATCAAGAATGCTTTAGCGGCCTTATTAGAAGAAATGAAAGCAATTAAAGAAGAGCAGAAAGCCAGTAAAGAAGAAATTAAATCTGGTAAAATAGAAGCCGGGAAACAAAACAAGTCACTCCATGATGAGAACAAGAAATTATACGCGGCTGTGCAGGAGCAATCTAAACAAAGCAAACAAATGATAGAAGCGGCAGAAAAGCGTATTAGCGAGACCGTGGAAGCTATGAAAGCTGATATAGAGGCGAGTTTGGAGGTTAATAAGTCACGACTTAATGAGTATGGTGAGAAACTCGCTGGAATGGAGGAGCAGGTAATACAACACAGATCCACGGTGAGTGAATTAATGGCCGAGCAAGACGTGCGGATTCAAGAGCTGCAACAGCAAGTGTCACGATTGCAAAGTACCTCGTCACCACTAAACTGTACTACGTATGTATATAAGACTTTGGATGACGTTAATTCACAGCAAAGATTTTATGGACGGCAGAATGAAAACCCCATGGATTTCATTCAAAGTTGCCAGCGGGATCTGGAGCAAATTGGTGATACCTTAAGTGAAGCGGATAGAATTAATTTCATAGTGCGGCGACTTAAGGGTACCGCTGCGGAGTGGTTTAGTATCGTCCAGGATAAAATCAACACGTTGGAAGACCTGGTAAGACATTTCAGAGCTAGATACTGGAATGAGGAGATCCAGCGGAAGATACGTACGCAGCTGGAGTTTGGAAAATATTCCAATACCAGAGGTCCTAAAGATGAATATGTGATGCAGTTGATATCCAGAGCTAGATATCTTGAGCCTAGCTTAACCGAACCTGACATGGTAAGTAAACTTGCGCACCACTTTGGACGCGGGATACAGGTGGCCGTCCTTACGCAAGGAGTTAAGTCGTGGAATGAGCTACTCACATTACTTGCAAAATGGGAAGGTATCGACAACCCGATTACCAATGGTAACAGTAATGAAACACCGCATAAAAGTTTTCAATATCAAAATCAAACTAAGCAAACACAGTCGCAACAACAACAAAGACCTAAGATGTCGAATAGAAATACCAATCAAAAATTTAGTGCCAATAAAGTAGCAGTAGTAGAGGAAGAGGATTCCGATATAGAACAGTCAAAAAACGTGTAAGGCTGCACGGCGTGAGTCCGTGCAACAGAATAACTAATACACGTAAAGGTAGGAATGAAGTTTCAAAAGCCCGGTGTAAATATAAAAAGCAGTTCAATAAATCAAATGTGAAAGATGTTAATTATAAGAAAAACTTTGTAGTGTCCGGCCTATATCCTGCCGTAATTAGAGATAGTTTAATTTGCAATAACCATAGTAAGGAAAATGAGAAAGGTATTAGCGTTGAAAATGACACTGACCTCATTGTCAACGCGAAAATTAACGGATGTGTCGGCGAAGTTTTATTTGACAGCGGTGCAGAAATTTCGTTAATGGATGAGCGATTCCTAGAGAGGCACAGGAAACATTTTAAAAAAATCCCGATTCTGCCAGCAGCCCACAAAATCATAAAATCAGCGACGGGTGAATCTCAGAGGGTTGACCGTCAAGCTATGATAACAGTATCCATTCAGGGAATGGAAATAGAGGTCACTGTGCTTATGGTCAAGAAACTCGTGTATAATGTTATTTTGGGAGTGGACACATTAAATAAACTGCACGCGACCATTGATTTTCCAAATAAATTACTAGAATGTACAGTAAATAATAGTAAACACAATATCAGGTTAGGACGCAGGAGGGGTAAGACGGGGTCTGATTGTGAACCTATTACTATAACTCGCCCAGCGGTTCAACTTGCCGATAAGATAACACATAATCTGCGGACTCACAGCAGGCAGATAACGAGCAATGAGCAAGATAAGCTGCAAAGTATGCTTGATAAATTTGAATCTGTGTTTTCCAAAAATCCTACCGTCACGAATGTTTATGAACACAGTATTCAGGTCACGGATGAAAATAAATTTGTACGGAAGACGTACCCCATCCCCCTTCACTATCAACAACAGGTTGATGCCGAAGTTAAGAGTATGCTTCAGAATGGTGTGATTGAACGAACTGATAGCAATTTTTTAAATCCTATGGTTGTTGTTAAAAAGAAAAATAACGACATTCGATTATGTCTCGACATGAGAAATCTAAATTCTATTACAAAAAAATGCTACGACTGTGCTCCGAATGCGGAGAACTTATTCATAAAATGTCAAGGGGTTAAATACATGTCTCGCCTTGATCTCAAAAGTGGATTCTGGCAGATTCCCCTTGCCAAGGAGTCGAGAAGATACACAGCATTTCTATATCGAAATAAATGCTATCAGTTTAAAGTAGTTCCATTTGGTTTGGTTACCAGTTTAGCGGCCATGGTCAGATGTTTGGAGTTAGCTCTGGGACCCGAGGTGGAGGACTTCGTCAGCATATTTGTTGATGATATTTTGGTCATATCCAAATCATTTGAAGAACATCTTGAACATCTCAAGATTGTATTTCAGAAATTGCAAGCCGCTAACCTGACTCTCAATCTTGAAAAGTGTGAATTCGGGAAATCGCAAATTAAATTTTTGGGTCATATTATCTCAGCGGAAGGTATAACAACGGACCCGGAAAAAATACATGCGATCATGGAGTTCCCGAAACCCACAAAACCCAGGGATATCAGAGCGTTCCTCGGATTGACTGGTTACTTCAGACGTTTTACTCCAGAATATTCTGGGACAATTGAGCCGTTGTTAGAACTACTTCGTAGGAGTAATAAATGGAGATGGGAGGAGCGTCATCAGCATGCTTTCGACGCGACTAAAAATTTGTATAGTAGAAACCTGCACGTGTTTCATCCTGAGAAAAGGGGCACATATGTCCTGAATTGCGATGCTTCTGATTATGCCATTGGAGGGGTACTCTACCAACGGAATGAGAAGGGCGAAAACAAAATAATTGCGCACAGTAGTAGGTCACTAAAAGGGGCCGAACGTAACTATTTCACATCGGAGAAAGAAATATTGGCTATTGCGTACTGCATTAGTAAATTTCGTTATTACCTGGTTGGACAACACTTCGAAATCCTTTCGGACAACCAGGCCTTATCGTTCATGTTGCGCTGCAAGTTAGCGAACGCTCGCATATCCCGTTGGATCATGGCCATCCAAGAGTACGACTTTACCATTAAGTACTGTAAGGCAAGCGAGAACCAAGCAGCTGACACGTTAAGCCGATACCCTCCAATGGTGGAAGAACGTCATGCGTCTAATAACCAGGAGGTTCAAATTCTAGCTGTCAAATATAAATTAGAAGACAGTCTCAAAAATAAGCTAAGAAATATTGGTATGGAACAGCAGCGTGACACAAAGTTGAAGCGGATATGTGACGCTATCCGGATACAAGAAAACCCTAAGTACAGAATATATAAAGACGTAGTGTATAAAATTATCAATGGCGGATGGAAGATTATGGTACCGGACGCCATGGTGGAAGACCTCACCTGGATGTGTCATGAGAGTCTGGCTCATGCGGGGCCTTATAAATGTTACCTGGCAATGCGGGAGGATTTTGTGTGGCTAAATATGACCAGGAAAATAAAGGCCATACTCCGCTCATGCCACATCTGCCAAACAGCGAAATATCCGAACCAACATACACAGGTTGAAATGGGTAACATTGTCGTCCGTAATAAAAATGACCTTGTATGCATTGATTTTTTGGGTCCACTTCCTCGGGCGGCACGTGGAATGAAGAACCTGGTGGTTGTTACGGATGCCTTTACCAAACATGTTAGCCTATATGCTATTGGTAGACCTACTACGTCGGCTGTCATAAACATTATGCTAAATAAATACATGCCGAAAAATGGTCCCGTAAGGAAGATACTCTCAGATCAAGGTAAGCAATTTACGAACACCAAGTGGCACTCCGAGCTTGAGAAACACGGGGTCCAGACGGTCTTGACAGCGATCCGGAGACCGCAAGGTAACTTGGCCGAGCGGGTCAACAAGGAGTTGGGACGGTTGTTCCGTACGTACTGTAATACTAACCAGAGTAAGTGGCCGGAATTCCTAGAATTTTTTGAGTATGCCATAAATGGAAATTATAATTCTACTACTGGGTATACTCCGAATGAACTCCAAACCGGAGAAATGCCAGGCCGGGTCTGGGGTAAACACATTGAAAGGATAGCGACACATAATATGCCTATACCAGTTGAGATAAAGAAAATCGAGGCTAGAAGACGCATTAAAAAGTGCGCCGAGGAGCGCACGGAGAAATTTAATGCGGAACATAAACTAGTCAAGTTCAAGACTGGAGAGAGTGTGCTTTTACGAGCATTAAATGTTGGAAGAAGGGAGGACAACACAGCCGCGAAGTTTTTTAGGCTGTATAATGGTCCGTATACCCTGTCGGAGCAAGTTGGGAAAAATACCTTTATCTTAACCAACCCAAATACCAACCGTGCGATTGGTAAATTCCATGCGTCCTCATTGAGGAAGTATTATACAAAGGATCCGTAAACTCAGAAATTAATGTCAGGATATAGGGGTAAGAATGTGTAGTGATGTTAAATATGTCAAGTTCAGGTTTAAATGTTGTATGTAAGATGACTCTGAGAGTGAACAATAATCTAGTTTAGATAAGGAATGTTGTCTGTGTACGCTATGATCCTGCATAAGATTTCGTTATCTGTGTGTCAAGAACATGTGTGTTTGTTTTGGTTTGAAGGTTACCACGTGTCTTGTGAATTGATGCTTCTGTCAAAGTGACAGTTGGTAATGTTAGTATTAATTGAGGATGTTTATTTGATTTTAGTTTGAGGGTATTATTATTATTTCAGGATTAGGAAGTTGTTGTGGTTATGTTAAAAAAAAAAAAAAATTTATTTTTTGTTGTTAACTAAAAAAAAAAAAAAAAAATTTTTTTTTTTATGCGGGAGGGAGTTAATCCTGCAACGAATCACAGGATCATGATAGGCGGGGCAAGTCATATATTACACAGACAACGGACATTCATATTATATTTTGGTAGATGGTTAAGTTTGGTTGTTATCAATTGTGTTTAGTAAGGTTAAGGGTTTAGTTTAAAAAAACTGTGCATTATTATTTATGGTGATCCATGTACTGTGTTAGTGGAAATGTGCGCGCGTGCGCGAGGGTAAACGTTTCCCGGGTGGCGCGTGAAGTATTATCGTTGTGTGGCCATTAACTGAACTGAGACGTGTGTATCACTACAATCCCTATACCTGTCGGACTATTGTTTACGTTCATGTATATTATTAATATGTAGGCAGCATGCATGAGATACGAGTAGTCTGATTACCGCTATGCATGCTGTTACAAGGTAAATGCACTCTGATGCATGAAAAGTGCATTGTCACTTTTACTAACCATGTGACTTCCATCCACCAATAGAATGCGGACTGGTGGTTGGAAATTTTCTTAAGCCTGTCGTTACACAGGCAGTTCTACGCCATCTACCGCGAACGGGTCGTGCACTCCTTGTACAAGAATTCTACCGCTTGCAAGGTGTTGTAAAAACTATTCGTCGCTAGTGAAACGGGAAGACTCAGAACTGTGTGTGTGGTACATTTGCACACACCAGTGTTTTAACGCATTGTGCGAAAAATTACAAGCAGTTCTTCACTGCTGCTACCACGAACGGTACATACAATTCCTTGTACAAGATTCTACCGCTTGCAAGGATCTGTTAAGACTTTTCGGGGATAGTAACGCGTGTGTCGCATAACAATTGATTTTATATCTTTACACACGATATTATTATTGTAGTATTACGTGTGTAAGAAGTGAGTGTAACTGTATCACTGTGCGAGATTTTCCGCAGTGACAGTAGTATAAATTGTTACGCAATAGTTCCATCAAGACGTTTCCGTGCTAGTGCAAGATTTCCTCATAGGGTGGTCTGCTGATCGCGGTAGACCTTCGTATTCGCGAGAACACTTGAAGAAGCTGGAGAGGTATAAGCTCAATATACCATTATTGATTAAACTCACTGTCACCTGAGATATTACTTGGTCTTAAACTCTATATAAGTTTGGCGAGTAATAAAATCCGTAGTACCGTTGTGTGCGAAGTGTCGGATTCATCGTGGGTATTGCAGGACATCAGCCCAGCTGTTACAGGACATCAGCCCAGCTGTTATAGGACCAGCCCAGCTGTTACAGGACATCAGCCAAGCTGTTACAGGACATCAGCCCACATCAGCCCAGCTGTTATAGGACCAGCCCAGCTGTTACAGGACATCAGCCAAGCTGTTACAGGACATCAGCCCAGCTGTTACAGGACATCAGCCCAGCTGTTATAGGACATCAGCCCAGCTGTTATAGGACATCAGCCAAGCTGTTACAGGACGCCAGCCCAGCTGTAAACGTTTCTGGTGAAACGTCTGTCATTTGTAAGCCACACCTGACGATCCATCTATACCGCAAAGACCGGCCCTTCTCTTCAACAACATCATCGTGGGAGTCTTCTTATGTAACGTATCACGTCTTGCGTATGAACATTATTTAACACTTTAAAAGAAAGACTCTATATCAAACATTACATTCTGTACATTTCAAATATACCATATAAACTATAACTTGTGTTTGTACAATAAATAATCTTAAACCCTCCAATATAGACTTGTAATTTGAATTACACATACTATCATATCCTATGCGCCAATAGTTTAGTAATTTGTGTTGTCGCAATATATATATTTCATTTAGTACATTTATCAATTTTCGTCGTATTGGGATAAATGAAGGATAAATTGTAGAGAATTAAAAATTGAAGAATGCGTGTTTTTGTTTTTCCTATAAACGAATTATTTTTTAATTAGCACGCAAACAGCGCACGCGCAGAATTGCGCTATTTCAAAATCTTGAAAAATACCTACTTTTAAAAAATGCATATCTCCCTCAATTTTCGTTGTAGAAAGTCATGCAAAGAAGCAAAATACGTGGAATTTCATACGCTACCACTTTTGTCTATAACTTTTTTTTAATAAAATTAACCATTAAAAAGGTATTCCCCAAAAACCATATTTTCACCCATCCCAAACATTACAAACCTACCCCGAGGTACGATTTCGCTCTGGACTCTTTAGATTCATAAAATATAAGCCAAAATCTACCTTTTTCACTCAAGAAAGTATCGGGGCAATATTTTCCCCGAATAATATCTATTTTTCCTGTACTATATATCATAAGAAGAAGAAAAATTCCATTAAAAAAAGATATAGTTACAGACAAAACATAATGTCCTCAGTTCCTGGAAGCGATCGAGCGAGCGACCTGTTGGTGGAGTGAGGCAAGGACATCATGATTTGTCTGCAAGTATACAGGCATCCTGTTGTGATGGACTTGAAAGAGAAGGCTGTCAAGATCTACAACAATTGAAGCCAAAAACAGAGAAGTCAGCATTAATTACAAAGCTCTGGACCTGATTGTGTGTGTGTGTGTGTGTGTGTGTGTGTGTGTGTGTGTGTGCGTGCACGCGCGCGCGTGCGTGTTAAAAATACAGTATGTATCAGAGAAATCATGCAACATGTATAAAACATTTGGTGAACATAACTTGCATTAATTAGGCTCTGCTTAGTATAAATTGTATGTGCATTTTCTGCAGTGTGGATAACATGTGCTATGTGCTAGAACGTTAAGGACGTGACCAACATCATGATTGCTGCACTGTTATAATTCATGTTTAATGTGGACAGTGAGGGTAGGGTCAATTGTAAACAAAAGTGATAAGCTGTATTTAAATAATTATAGGTTTATTTGTCTTTGACCATGAGAGGTATCATTTTATAATAACAACAGTAGTTTATCACTGCCTAATGTGAGGTAATGTTTACTCATCACTATATTGCATGCTGCATACAATTAAAAACTACTTACAGGTAAACAAGAATTTAATAGTTTATTTACAGTTAGCTTATTGTAAAACATAATCATTTTAATTGCTGTGTGCATGGCAATTAAAAATGTAGCAATGGTTGACAAACTAACATTGGCGTTAATGCATAGCTCTCAAAGAAACTTTATAAAAACTGGAAACACAAGGCAGCTTGTAATGGTTAGTTTTATTGTGTACATTTCTTTTTAACAATATTCAATGTCTGAAGTATAATAAATTTTTAGAAGTGAATAGTTAATACATTTTTGTGGCAGTTTAGTGCTGAAAACCATCAGTGTTATGTACTTTTAAAAAGTGTTTAGTTATGAACCCAGTGTTTTGAAGTGAATCACGGTAACTTAGTACTTTAGTCACTGAAGCATCTCCAGTGGACTGAAGTCATTACAATATCTCCAGTGGATATTGTAAAGATTGGTGCAGCACCATAGTAAAATTTATTTTGTAACCACTAAAACTTTTTAAATCTCTGAATTAGTGAAATTAATTATCAAAAACTTTTGAAAAAGAGCATACAATTTGAATTACTGAGATTGAGATTCTCCCAGATGAAAAGATATTAATGTCTTTATCATGGTAATTTCCTTTTATGTAGAGACATTATCAGGGTTAAAATTGCATACCTGAAAAATGATATAAACTTATATATCAACAAAATCTGATAAACATTCTTTGAGTTAGTAAACAATGTATACTTTTTGTGCGTATGCATGCATTTATAAACTACACAAACACATTCACATCCATACATACAAAAACCCTTGAGTAAACATAAATTCACAAATTACATTCATGTACACATTTTAGCTGTATCTCCTCCTTATTCTCTGTTTCACACACGCCACACAGATTATTTTTTGGTAGCTATACATTATTTTATGGTGCTGTCTGTGCAAAAAGCTGTTGGGCAGGGGCAAAAAATATATACATTGGGAAAAACTGCATTCCAAAAACATCTCCAGATGCTAATACTACTATAATTTGTTTTAAATTGGGAAGGAATTCTGTATGAGGTAGTCAGGATGCTCGGAAATATTCATCCCATTGGGGTCATGGAAACTAATGTGCACTGCCACTTTTCTTGACCAACTCGTAGCCTACATGGTCACTCAGGCTTCAGGTTCTGTTCTGCAGTCATTTTCATGCATGAATTACTCTTTTTAATCTGCCATTAGTAGTTTCATAGTTTTTTAAAGCAGTTAAATTAGCAGTTCAAACCATCTTTTTAAAGAGTTCTTATTGGAACAAAGTTCTTATAACTTGAAATTACAAAACTGGCAGTGGAAACTATTTAAATGTTACTCTGTTCTGAAATCAAATAGAAGCAATGTGTCAATCACATATCCAAAGTGGTAACTACGTATGTAAAAATGGAAGAATTGTTGAAGAATCTGTGAAACCATTGATCATCTCTATAAACAAGGGCAATGACAATTCAAGTCAGGGAAGACAGGGAAGTCAACAGTATTCTGTAGTTGAATGAAAATGAAGAAATGGAGCAATGTAATGAAGATGGCCTGTTTATTGTGAACAGTTATACTGAAGAAGACAGAAAGATGTGTGGAGTCGAAAACATTTGTGAAGAAAGTGATTTAAATAGAGTGTTTATGTTATCTGCAGAAGTTGAAAATGTTGCAAAAGCACACACACACACATACACAGCATAACTAAAGTATTACAATGTTATACATATTAAATAAAATTGAACACTGTATGTATGCTTGAACTGCGATGGAGACATTGAAATAATGCATCAGTCTTATCTGAATGATGATAAGTGTTACAAAAATAGGACTCCACATATATAGGACACATCCAAATCAAATTTCATGGTTTGGGACAGTCTGGCATCACTCCCTTACACCAATATTTTTCCAGTTTAAATCAAAGTATAGTTTTTGAACTTGTTTCAGTGGAATGCATTTTTTTCAGTTTCTATGAAATTTGCCTTAATAGGAAAGACTTTTCCTCATCACATAATAGAATACAATCTTATATTGTAATCAGTACTAATATTTTTAGAAAAGAGTACTTTATTTTATTCATTATTTTTTAAACAAGTATGCAGTGATATGGTTGTGTGGTAAAACATTTTAGTTTTAGTTGCAATCAAGCATCATATGCAAGAATACAAAAACTGGATGGGTGAACATTCAGTAGTTCAGTGACAAGAAACCACTCTACTAACAAATAATCTCAAATATATATAAATTATTACTATTAACCGATAAAAATCAGAACAAAATGCCTACATAAATCACAAATTCAAAACTATACTGTAATAGGTAGCCTAACAGTTGAAAAAAGTCAGACTACTAATCACATAAAAAAATTAATAAATGTAATAATTAAATTACGTCTTTAATTTAATGGTAAATATTTTTGAAAACTTATCAATAATAATGCACTAAACCAGGTATCTTCATGTACTAATCAAAAGTGTGTCATTGTGCATGATGCTGGCCAACAAACACAGTTTAATTATAAATACACTAAAAACTCGTTTATCTAAATCACATTTATCCAAGACAATTTTTAGTAAATTTTAAAAATACACAAAAGCATTTTCCTGTTGCTATAATCTATATTTAACAGCGTAGACAAGTGATTCCACATGACATAAAGTAGAAAGTCAATAATCAGAACTAATTGTGATAAGGGGTACTCTGAACTATAGATTTTTTCAGATTTTCGAACATAAAGTATTATGTTCATATATTGTAAACATAAAGTAGGCTACTGTATACTGTTATGTATTATAACAGTACATTTCTGGTTCCTTTTAGAAGCCGAAGGTGACACAATAACAACAGTTCACATAAAACAATCCTATGTTAATAAACAACTGTAATGCAACTACTGTATAAACTGTACGAATAAAAAAAAACAGCAAAGAACAGAAACATTCTTACACTCGCACTGCTACTGACTGACTCAGCACTGGTATGCACTTGCCTACACCGACAAAAGGCAGTCTTATCTATGGTTCTTTCATCGCATAAACACGAGACGGAAACAGGACTTTTTTGCAGACACAGACAGTTATGTTTAGAGTACTGATGCCGACACGAACCCAACAAATAACTACAGTACTGTACTACAAACATAGTCCGTCAGTGTGTGTGTGTTATTGTTACCTTTACATCGCATGGTTTGCCTGCTACTTTCTGTTTTACAGATTGAGTTTTAAATTTGTGAAATGTAGTCCATCAGTGTGTGTTATTGTTTCTTTACGTTTGTGAAATGTCATTAAAAAGAAGAAGGTGGTGGTCAGCATGCAGAAGAGGCTGGAGGCTATTTTTCGGATTGATAAAGGTGAGACCCTTAAAACTATCGCTGCTGATTACAGGGTAGGCATTTCTAGAGTTTGTGAATAGAGAAAAAAATAGGAGTCAGATTGAAGATTTTTGTGCTAAAATGGTCACTAAAGACAGTCTGGGAAATAGGAAAGCGAAAAATGAAAGACTGGATGATGCTCTGTTTTTGTGGTTTACACAAGAACGTTCCTATATCAGGGCCAATTATCCAAGAAAAGGCATTAAGTTTAAATAGAAAATTGGGCATTGATCCTTTGTTTACAGCTAGTGTAGGATGGTTGGGTAGATGGAAGGATCGCCATGGAATTCGTCAGGTTACTGTTATAGGGGAGCTCTTATCAGGAGATGCCAACACCAGTGAAAGCTACAAAAAAACTTTTGAAAAACTTGTTGCCGATGAAAAACTCTCTCCATCTCAGGTTACAATGCCAATGAGATGGGACTGTTTTATAAAATGTTACCCCGAAAATCATTAGCATCTACCCTTGACGAAAAAGCACAGGGACATAAAAAAAGTATAGAGCGAGTGACTTTGCTTACCTGTTTTAATGCAACTGGCAAGCATAACTGCCTCTTGTGCCCTTAGGAAAATCAGCTAAACCAAGGGCTTTAAAACATGTAAATTTACACTCGCTCCATGTAGTGTACAAATCACAAAAGTCAGCATGGATGTCTGTGGAAATTTTTAAAACTTGGTTTTTTGATCATTTTGTTCCTGCTGTTCAAAAACAACTTAAGAAAGATGGGTTAGGCCTACCTCAAAAAGCCGTGTTGTTGTTAGACAATGCCCCCACCCATCCAGGAGATAAAGAGTTAAGAAATGGAGACATTTTTGTAAAGTTTTTCCCTCCAAATGTCATGTCTCATATCCAGCCAATGGACAAGGGCTCAATTGAGGCTTTGAAATGCAGGTATCGAAGAATTGTGGAGAAAAATGACAAAAGTGACAAAAAAACATCATGACAATTTTAGAGCAAATTAACATCAAGAATGTGATTTACATGTCTGCAGCTGCTTGGGAAGAGGTCACACCGAAAACTTTAAGAACTCCTGGAAAAACCTATGGCCAGATATGCCAGTGGAAAATCAAGACAATGCCAATGGGAATGAAGAAGCCATTGAAAATTAAAAATTTGTAGAAATATTAAAAGACATTGAAGGGTGCGCACAGTTACAGGAAGAAGACGTATCCGAGCGGATGAATTCAGAAAAAGACGATCCTAGATATCAGCTGTTATCCGATAACAAAATTGTTGCACAATGTTCACAACAGCCCGGTGAGGACAAAAGCTCTGACACTGATGTGGAAGAGAAAACGGGAGTCAACTATATAGAGGCAAATTCAATGTTTGAAGAGCTACTATCGTATTTGGAGCGACAAGACGAAACTTCCCCTGCAGAACTTCTAACAATGAAACGACTTCGAGATCTGGCAGCCAGCAAATGAGCTTCAAAGCTTGGGCAAAAAACTATGATTGATTACTGTACGAACAAGCAATAGGACTGTTCCAGTACTGTAGAAACTATAATTTTTAGTGCAGTGCCATTTTGTAGTTTATTGTGTCATATTCACTGTAAGTAACTTTTTAATTATTATTATTAAATAAAGTTACTGTACTTACATATTGTGCTGTAATTATATAATACAGGTATTGTAATTAAGATCTGCTCCACGTTGGACCAGCCATTATTTTTACTGTGATTATTTTTTGCTAGTATAATATTTATTATATGCACCACGTTGGTGACATCATTATTTGTACTGTGGTTAATTACAGGTATGATAATTAAGATCTGCTCCATGTTGGACCAGCCATTATTTGTGCTGCTGTTTTTTCTTAGTACTGTAATTAATTATGTAATTATGATATGTAATTACCGTTATTATGTTTTTTGTTTATCAGCACTTGAAAAGAAACTCTTTCTCAGGGTTAATGATTATTAAGCTGTTTGATCTTATTTACGATTGTATATGATATCTTGTTTTCTTTAAACCAAACCAAATAAAGTTAGTATATAATATTTTGATAAATAACAATGTAACAAATAGCTACCATACAAGTGTAACTAGACTGATTCTGAATTCTTCCAGCTGCCATGGGTTCACTTCTGGTTGATGTTTATTATTTTCAAAGCAATATCAGGCTTAGCGATCCGTTCTTCCACGCGAATTTCTTGTTAGTTTTACTGCTGAATGTTGTTTCCTTCGACGACTGCAAAACAGATATTTCTTCAGAATATTGGATTATATTTCATGGCCACTCAAACTATTCTTCAGTACAGGATTTCTCTTTTAGGTTGGCGTTCTTTTACAGATATGTTTGGACTTCTCGAAATATTATTTATTTATTGATTTGTATTTTATTTTATTAAATCCAAAATTAATGTTAAATCTCTTCTCCTGATTGTTTACTTTATTAAATTGATAATCAAAAACTCTGGTATAACAAATTAAATTCTTTTACTATTTCTTCGTTTACATATAACATTACACTTATTTAAATGATTCAAAATATTAATTTACATATCACTCTCTATGATCTTTACAGGATTGAAGACTAAGTTAGAATACTCATGTTACTCTTATTAAATATAATTTTAGACTCCTGATGTTACTTTTCTTAGATATAAATTTAGACTCCTGATGTTACTCTTATTAAATATAATTTTTGACTCATGACGTTACTCTTATTAAATATAATTTAAGACGAATACATTTCCTTTTATTTCTACACAATACAATCTCTAACAATTTACAAATTTGCCATCTTGACAACTTCCTAACTTAGTTACATCTTTTTATCATATAACTCTTAAAACATATATAATTTTTCTACTTATTATTAAATATATTTTTTTATTTATAATATTCTTAATTCTAGTTTGTATTTATAATATGATAATTTTCTTACTATTTCCTCTTATTATAATATTCAGTTCAAATTTCATATATTCTTTTCATAACATATATCTTTATACTGTTGTATCTCATATAGGAATCTACCTCTATGTTGATGGGTGAGTCGGTACAATGTTTTTGTTTATATTTTAAAACATATGTTCCAATTCTATTAAATTTATATTTTTTTTTCTTTTTAAAATGTATTATTTCCCTCATATGTACTGTGTTGCATTTTAACAGCAGTACATAATACCTTCCCTTATTTCATAATCTCAGATACAACTTGAGATGAGATTTTGAAATAATTAATTTATTATCACAAACATAGTCTAACCTTAATATTTAAAACATCTGATTAATTAGTTAATTGTATCTCACAAAGTTCTTTTAACAAATTGTTTTTTCTTTTATTAACATAACAAACATGGCTCATCACTATCACGAATCACCATATCTTAAACACTCATTTATGGCTTAAAATAACATTATTCAAACCAACTGGTTTTACCTCAAAATAATAAATAACAAATAACAATTGTGCCTAACTTCATGGCTAAAAAACTCAAAAACATGACTAAAACATTATCTTTCTTTTAAACCTCACCTTCCCGATCCTGGTCATAAATTTCATTTGTTCTTCATTTCAGAATTATTTATTATTATTTTTTTTTAAATTACTTTTCCATAATATGGGTATCAGCCTTAATGATGTGATATTCTTTGTAAACCTAATAACTGTCCATGATAATCAGTATATCTTTAATATGTCTCCTACCACTAATCGAGAATGGTCCACAAATGTCAACAAAACTTGCTCTAACGCTCTCAATGCTTGATGATTTATCCACCTTCCCTCATATCTGACATTGGCTACCTTGACTTTTTTACAAATATCATATATTAACTTAGCACCTAAAACTTGATGTCGATTCTTCATACACTTTGGGTTATTCTATCGTTTATTTGGTTACTTTTAATTATCTTCCTGTTTTCATGTTGGAACACTTAATTTCTTCTTACTTTTCACACCTTGAGTCATATTGTCTTATTTATTTTTTATTTTTTTACCTTGTTGTTTGTATCATCCCTAAAATACCATAATTCCCTAACATTAAATACTACACATGGGTTCGGATTCGGAGGGGCACTCTTGGCTTCCATTACTCCGCCGTTTTCCCTAAATATATCATCTGAAATCAGAGGAACTTCATCTCTGTCCAGGAAAAAATAAAAGTTGCACTATCACAACACAATACATATAATAATTACCTATAAGGTAGCTCCTTCGCTACAAACTTATATTCCAGGGATTGTTACATGATTTCTTTGAGGTCTCTTCACATTTTTATTCTATGACTATTTCACTTCTAGTGTTTTATCACTTCAATTAATGCTCTATCTTTCACAGGTAACTGGTTAACCTTACTCAACCTACATGTTGTATTATTTCCATCTTGGTGCTGTCAATCAATAATATTTTAGATTCTATCTTCATCTAACTCATTCTAACCCTTCTTAAATAGTAACTAGTATTAATTATTTTTTTATCATTGTCATTATACTGATTAATCTGGTTATTCAAATAATTATTATGGTTATTAACCGTCTTTCTCTTCTTTTATGATTATTGGTTCAAAATAATTTCTTCTGAAAACTATATAGTAAGATGTTCTGGCTTAGTTTTAAAATTTTGTTGTTTATTTTCCCTTTTTTTAATTCATAAAATAAAAATTTTTTATTTGTAATAACTTCCATATTATGTTGTTTGTATTAATAATTAATCCAATCTTTGTTCCATTAGTTTGCTTTGGTCCATACCCAGAAAATCAGTCCCTTATTTCCATATTTTCATCTTTAGTTCATCCATTGTCAAATACATAAGTTATCCTTTTTGCCCGGACTATTATTGTTTTCAGTATGAATTCTATCCTTGTCAACTTTATCACTACTACCTTGTATTCTGATTTTTCTGCTGTGAAGTCTTCACTCATTTCAAGACCTACTATTGAATTTCCAATCAATTCTGTCCTAATGAAATATCTTTCGATCACTCTGTACTGTAATTTTTCGAACACCAAATTTTCAATGGTATCTTCGCCTACTTTTAACACTTTATTATCTAGTTCATTAACCAAATATGTCACTGGTATATCAACTATTGATGATATAGCTGATATTTTATTATCCCTTTCTTTTTCTGATGTATTCATTTTAAATATAAATTTCCTTAAGTTTTTACTATGATTTTTTAATCCTGTTCTTTCTCTGTAATTAGCGATTGGGAGATTACGTACATTAACCAGCCCACTCCTAATCATATCTAATTCTTCCTGTGTATTTTTCTGTTTCTTGAGACATCTTTTCCCTATTTTCTTCGTCTTCTTTTCCACATACTTATTATTCTCTTTGTTTTTGCTATATTTCTTTTCAGATAACAATACACTTTTGTCTTTTTTATTTTCTATTTCTTTACTACCTTTTATTTTCTGATTTACTGGTTCCCTGTTCTTATCCAATGTTTCTTTCAGAATTTCAGAAGTTCTGTTTAGTGTTTCTTTCATTTTCTTGAAATCACTATCTAATGTTTCATTAATTCTCTGAAACTCTCTTTCATTTGTTTCTTTAATTCCTCATTACTTTGTTTTAATAAATTTTCATTATCTACTCTCATTTGTTTCAATAATGTTTCACTGTTTTTTTTTATTCCCTTCCATTATAATTCTCATCATCTCCTGGAAATTTACATCTATTGTTTGGGTTGGTTTCTTTGGTTGGTCCCCTTGGGCATCCCTTACTATTATTTCTATTTCAGTTTCTTCCTCTTCAACACTATTACTCCTTAAAGCATATCGTTGCTCTGGTTTGTTAGCCATTTTACAATCTTTAACTTAATTTAATTACAAGGACAAGTTTTTTTTTATGCTAATTGGATTTAACAAAATTATGTTGTTTGGTGCTTGTTTCAAGAAAATCTTTGCTTTCACGTATGGGCACCATTAATGTGCTGTAATTATATAATACAGGTATTGTAATTAAGATCTGCTCCACGTTGGACCAGCCATTATTTGTACTGTGATTATTTTTTGCTAGTATAATATTTATTATATGCACCACGTTGGTGATGTCATTATTTGTACTGTGGTTAATTACAGGTATGATAATTAAGAACTGCTCCATGTTGGACCAGCCATTATTTGTGCTGTTGTTTTTTCTTAGTACTGTAATTAATTATGTAATTATGATATGTAATTATCGTTATTATGTTTTTTGTTTATCAGCACTTGAAAAGAAACTCTTTCTCAGGGTTAATGATTATTAAGCTGTTTGATCTTATTTACGATTGTATATGATGTCTTCTTTTCTTTAAACCAAACCAAATAAAGTTAGTATATAATATTTTGATAAATAACAATGTAACAAATAGCTACCATACAAGTGTAACTAGACTGATTCTGAATTCTTCCAGCTGCCACGGGTTCACTTCTGGTTGATGTTTATTATTTTCAAAGCAATATCAGGCTTAGCGATCCGTTCCTCCACGCGAATTTCTTGTTAGTTTTACTGCTGAATGTTGTTTCCTTCGACGACTGCAAAACAGATATTTCTTCAGAATATTGGATTATATTTTATGGCCACTCAAACACAGTACAGGGTTTTTCTTCAGTACAGGATTTCTCTTTTAGGTTGACGTTCTTTTACAGATATGTTTGGACTTCTCAAAATATTATTTATTTATTGATTTGTATTTTATTTTATTAAATCCAATATTAATGTTAAATCTCTTCTCCTGATTGTTTACTTTATTAAATTGATAATCAAAAACTCTGGTATAACAAATTAAATTCTTTTACTATTTCTTCGTTTACATATAACATTACACTTTGTGATGTACAAAATCTGACTTATTTAAATGATTCCAAATATTAATTTACATATCACTCTCTATGATCTTTACAGGATTGAAGATAAAGTTAGAATACTCATGTTACTCTTATTAAATATAATTTTAGACTCCTGATGTTACTTTTCTTAGATATAAATTTAGACTCCTGATGTTACTCTTATTAAATATAATTTAAGACTAATACATTTCCTTTCATTTCTATACAATACAATCTCTAACAATTTACAAATTTGCCACCTTGATAACTTCCTAACTTATTTACATCTTTTTATCATATAACTCTTAAAACATATAAAATTTTTCTACTTATTATTAAATATATTTATTTTATTTCTAATATTCTTAATTCTAGTTTGTATTTATAATATGATAATTTTCTTACTATTTCCTCTTATTATAATATTCAGTTCAAATTTCATATATTCTTTTCATAACATATATCTTTATACTGTTTTATCTCATATAGGAATCTACCTCTATGTTGATGGGTGAGTCGATACAATGTTTTTGTTTACATTTTAAAACATATGTTCCAATTCTATTAAATTTATTTTTTTTCTTTTTAAAATTTATTATTTCCCTCTTATGTACTGTGTTGCATTTTAACAGCAGTAAAATATGTATTATTATTTGAATAGAAGTTTGGTTTATCCAAATTGGGCGCGGTCCCATCAAATTCAGATAAACAAGTTTTTAGTGTATATACATAAATTTGTAGAAAATTGAAAACATATAAAATACATCCCTGGTATCTGATAGACAAATATTCCAGGTGAATACATACCTTGCACACAATGCACACATGTATGCACATGTGTATGTTCTATATACATTGCACTAATTTGATGAAACATCAATTTTAACTATTCCATTATAAGCTCAGATTAAGTTCTGAATCACAACTAAACTATAACAGTTTCCTTGTTATACTTTCCAGTTATATTCCAGTTATAGTTATCAGATTCTCTATTATATGATGTCAGATACTTGAAAAAATATACATTTGACTGAACTGGCAAAAATATACCAAAAATTCCTTTCAAAAGATATATTATAAATATTACATATAAACAATCTACAGGAGTATGATGAAGAAAGGATTTTTTACTACATAAAGAAGGTAGGTTTCATTTTGTATATTTTTGTAACATGTCTATGAAAACAGAGGGTAATCTTAAGCTCATATACTGTTATATAAAGTTTTAAAGTTATTTTATGTAAAGTGTCTGATTTGTCCTTTTACTTGGAAAAGAGATATTAGCACCAGGAATTTGTGTCATCAATTCAAAACTAGGTGTCTGAGGTACATTACATCAGTGTCAATATTTTTTACATCTAGTTTAAGAAAATATTTTGTTGCATTTAAATATTTTAATTCTCAAATTTATAAATTTTCAAACTGGCAATGAATAATTTTCTATTATCTTTACATTTTTCTGTATAACACCTGATGTAAATGTTTTTATAATATCTAATTACTTTCTATAAAATGTATTTCTCAACAATGGTTAGTAATAATATTAAAGGAGGCAGTTACCCATGTTTAGTTAAAACCTTTAGTGAGTACTCTGTTGGGATAAAACACATTGCAATATTTTAATAAAAGCCTGTAGTGCTAAAAGAGTCTGAACCTTCTCCCCACTTGAATCGCATAAACTGGATGACTGCTCGCTGTTATCCTTTGCTGTATATGTAAAGCAGACAACATGTGTTTGTCCTACAAAATGAATTATAATACTCAAACTGGTTAAAACCTCCATCATTGCATCTACAAAACTAACCTACAAAAATTCGTAACATTAATAAGGATAATTGTTGACGCACTTCTGCACTTTTATCTGAAAGATAACTAATTTTATTGAAATAATCAAAGAAAAAGTAAAACATATATCAAATTTAGTGTGAGCTTTTATTCTTTTTCTATTGGTTCAGAGGTTGAAAACATGACAATATCTTGAAGACAAACAGGTATCTTGAAATTACACAGTATATGATATTTCCGATCTGATGATGAGCTGTGAAGATTGAATTTTTTGTATAGTGGTGTGCAACAGTGTAATTTCTGTTTGTGATTATAACCACTAACAAAACTTTATTAATTAAATAATCTTGAAGACATTCAGAATAAATATCAATATACCTACTGTACAATATTTTAAGATTAACGTGTACATAAGATTGAATTTTTTACATAAATGTACTCTGTTGCTTAGTAATCTAAATACTGGTGCTGTTGCTTTAGTATGTGATTCTACATTTGGGCTTTTGAAAGGCATAGGATATGTGTAACTGTGTCAATTTATTAGTTTCTCCTCTGATTGGGGAGGGGGAACAGTAATTAAAAACTTTCTTTGTGATGATTTATGAAGAAGGTAAACCAACAATGATTTCCAGCAATAGGGTTAGTAATCTATTTTCATTTTTTATGAATGAATGAAGTGAACTATCTTGAAACACTGGTTATTCAAGATAATTGAGGTAGGTATTACAAAATTTCAGAATCAATATTAAAATGATTGTGTATTATATAATCTTACCTTCACAGTAAATGGGGTCCAATGGTGCCTTACGTAAGGCACCATTGGACTCCCTTTACCTCCCAGCCTGGCACCACAGCTCAACTGCCCTCTTATCCTGATAAGCTGATTATCTCAGCAGACATCTCCCATAAAATACATGGGATCCACCAAGGCCTGACGTTGGCTCAGAACAGATCCCACTTCTTTTAACTGAAGCGTATGGCTACATCCAATATCTCTAACAGACTTGTGTGCTGTTGATTAGCCACTATTCTTTTATGCCGTAGCATCCTTTATATCTCTGCTTCCGGCCCCTCTGACTACTCCTGGCAAAATTGACGCCTACAGTGACTTACTTACAACTGCCATACAGACAGCAATGGCTCTGGTCATTCCTATCAAACAGATCTGCTGGAAACACTGGGTTCATCACCTGTTGAAGAGAGATCGGCAAAGCGAGCATCTCCATTCAGAACACAGAAGGCTCTCAAACAAAGTGAAAACAGCCATTCATGACTTTCGTTCATCATTTCCTGAAGGTCTCTGTACTTTGGTGCAGGAATCCTTCAACACCAATTGCGGCCAATTCTGGAAAAAGTTAAACACTTCCATGACATACCGAAATCTTGTCACACAGCCGCCTTCTTGTTAATGATTACGAGAAGGCCGCCATCTTTTGAGATATACTCCAATTGGTCCACAGCCATGCAGACAGCCCTGACTTAGATGCAACCACTGAATGTACCATTGACACCTTTCGCGCTACACATGCTGACCTCTTTACCCCTTTTGACGAACTGACTAGTGACTACAACCATCCGCTGGAGCAACCCATCACTGTCGATTACATCAATATAAAACTCTCCAAATGCCGCAACACTGATCCAGGCCCTGATGGAATACCCAACAGAATTTTAAAGGTTCTCCCAGACACTGCATTGGAAGCCTTAGCTAACTTACGTACAGCCAGCCTCCAACTCGGATTCGTCCCACAGGCTTGAAAACATGCCCATGTCCTGATGCTCCCCAAACCTCTCAAATCCGCTAGATGGATTCTTCTAACTACCACCCCATCTTGCTCATCCCTGCAATCTCCAGGGTTTTTGAAAAAATCCTAGTTGCCAGGATTCATCCCTACCTGCAAGCACATAATATCCTATCCAGTACAGGACTGGGTACAACATATATGACCATCGACCAATTGGTTAGGATGATCAGTGCCATCCAAGACAACTCTGCCTGAAAACACCCCTACTATTCTAGCCCTACTTGACATCTGCAAAGCTTTCGACTCCATCTGGCATAATGGTCTCCATTTCAAGATCCTCGGATGTTACTTCCCCCCTACCATCACAAAATGGCTTTCCCAGTTCTTTGATGGACTCACAGCACAAAGCACAAGTCCGAGTCTGCCAGATTCTCTCAGCACCATTCCAACTTAATGCCTGTGTCCCACAGGGCTCCGCCATTAGCCCGCTACTCTACATTCTCTTCACCAAAGACACCCCTCCCCCTTCCGACTTTGTCCTACCCTTCAGCGGGTCTTGCTCAGTACACTGATGATATGGCCTACTGGGTCTCCGCTGGAGTTCACTGACAGGCCCTTTCAAGACTGCAATTGGTTTTAAAAGCCTTCATTGACTACTGAAATATTTGGAGGCTCTCTGTAAACGTGGACAAAATTTGTGTCTTTAACTCTACAGGACATAACATGAATCACTTCTATCAATCTCCAGTCTGTGTTGGCAATTCTACAGTAACAATGAAGTGTTTTTCCAGATATATAGGCGTCATGCTTGACTCCAAGCTAACCTGGCGACCACAGATCAAACAAACCACAGACTTAGCCCCACAACTAATCCGAACACTCCGAGTTCTCAGCAACAATGACCGTTGCTCCAGCCTGATACTCTACACCACCTGTCTTCATCCCATCATGATCTACATCCCATCCTCCTAACTGCTGGTCCTACATGCCTTAAACCTTACTGAATCACTGAATGGTGAGCTCTTCAACTGATTTACTGCAGACCTCCCAAAACCAAAACCAGTAACAACCCTCTGTGTACTCTCAATACACTTTTTCTTAACCTAAACTCGTTCCTTTTATGAAAATGAAACTGGAAATATTCCCAAACCGTTAAACAACGTGCATCCATCCAATCCATCACAGCTTTCATCAACAGAAATACCCAGAAAACCCACAAACCTTCTTTCCTCATAAACCGTCTTCTAATTATTGCTGATGAGCCTCCTCTTAGGAATACTTACAAACACCTAAATACACACATCACACATCCTCCACCTTGCATTATTCGTGATATCCTAAATACTTAAATTTTCCTATAATCATACCCTATATTTTGCCCACTTCTTTGTGTCCTCTGCGTATAACTTGACACTACATTGATGCCCCCTCCATCTTTAGCATCCTGCGCTACTTGACCCCGTCTTGGCTGTTCATTATAGTTTTTATTTTGGCACTCTCATCAGCATCTTCTGACACCCATTTGGCTGTTCACACTACATTGACACACACATACACACCCACACACTACTCTTCCTCCTGAGAGCCTCCACTTTCACTACCTCTGGCCTGCTCTGGTGTACGTCTCCTCTCAACTTTCATACAGCTGAAGGGGGCTTTGCCTCTGATCAGCCTGAGACTTCTCCCTTGGGACAAGCCTCAAACTACTTGAAAAAAAAATTTCATAGTAATTTTCATAGTAATTACAGGATTTGCATATTATATATTGTTACGAGAACCCTATCGAACAGCTTAGAACATTCTCCATCCATCCCTCTGCTAGTCGAACAGGTGTGCCTCAGTCAAGGCCGTGCTCAAGTACGTTGGCCTTGCCAATCAGTTGTGTTGAGAGATTTTCCTTAGTGCAGATCGAGTGGCGATTTATTCAAGTGCGGCCAAGTGCTATTGTGTTACAGTTAGTGTGGAATTCTAATAGTTGACATTATTATTGTGTGCATACAAATTTATCTTAAATTATTCTACAGGTATAATCTAGTTGAATAACTTGGTGATTACAAACTGTTTTTGTGATTAATTAAAACTGGTGATTAGTGACTTAGTGTCTGTATTTTGTTTTGCACTGTATCATCGTGAGACCATCATATATTGCAGCGAATCAAAATAAATATTGGATAGATAGGTAATAATAATAATAATAATAATATAAAATAGAGTCTATAGTTGGAGGTAGGAAATTTATTAATAAACACAAATTATACTTTTGTCTGATTTAGTTTTAAAACCTAAAAGTATTTATTTTAATATTGAGTCTTTTAAATAAAGAGTTTAATGATTTTTTCATAACAGCATAAGTTTACTTGTTTGAAGAATTCCACTCTCGTGCAGGTCTGTCGATCCGCTGTGTCGCTGTCCAGATGGTCGTTGATCTTGCCGTAGCTGACACTTGCGCTTCACACACACACACCGTTATCTCTTAATAAAATTGTTTATTAATTTATCGTAGGATTTTGTATGTGGGTATTTAATAGATCCGTGTATTTTGCATACACAATCCAGAATCTTCAAATGTTCTCGCGTGTCAAACAGTAGTATCCCGCTGAATACTCCTGTCCTATGCAGAAATCTTGAACTCATGTGAAAAGCACTTATACTGATCTATTTTAAAATATTTGTGCAGTTTGAGTTCTGCTACCCATACAGGAAACTCATATCATGTATCTAAGTCCCGCGTCACTTATCGAATATACGTGTCCTGACACGAAAAATTCACAACAGCTAGTACAACTTTCTGTGACGGGATATCGGAGTGAACTCTTAGGAGAGCTCTCGGCGGAAGACCGACCCGAATAAATTTTAGAACTTCTGATTGGTTGAAATCTTAGATACGTCATAGATTTTCATTATGATAGATTGACTTCAAATTAAAACTATGTCCAAGTCTGCATAGGCTAGATTTTATCTACAAATTTTATTACCCTCTTGCAGATAATGTGTTAAAAGAAGAATTAATTTTATTAAAGAAATCACATTAAAATTATAGTTCTGCAGGATTGAACATATGAAAAACGTACCACTCAATATGATGCATACTTTGTCCAAGTTTCATGTAGAAATGTTACTTATTAATGAAGTTATTCAATAAAACATGGATAACACGTGTACCCGCGTACTCGTGCACTAACATTGCACTGGACATGATAGAGCATAAATTATGGGTATTTGACATAACTCATTTCTTTACCCCTATCTTAATTCAAAACTTACATCTAATTAACAAAAAAAAAAAATGAAATAAATCAGTTTAAAACTTGTTTATGGTCGTCACAGGATGTGTTACAGAACTCACATCCATTTATAATGGGTTTCATTATAATGTTCCATTGCAATATATATATAGCAACAAAACACAGGATGATGATCTATGAATAAGAATGTCAGAGCATGGATGACGGACATTAACTTGTTTTAAATTGATTTATGCAATTTTTGTCAATTAGCTATAAGTTTTGTATTTAATGATGGATAAGGACTTGTGTTATACCAATTTATTTGTAAATTTTTGTTCTATAATGTCATGTACTTTGTTTATGAATATGTGCTCGCGTTCGCGTGTGGTGAACCTTCGTTGTTATATCTTCCGTGTGAGTTAACCAATCGGCATGAGACTTGGACAGTAAATTATGTATGAAAATAGATACATTTTCTATATACTCTGTTGTTCTCAGCTATTTTTTAAATGTGGTTTTTTAGTAATTGAAAGCTCAACTTTTCACGCTTATCAATTGAAGAGTAATAAAATTTCTAGATAAAATCTATGCAGGTTCTCGCAGACTTATACAAAGATTCGCCTGCAACGAGTCTATCTTTTGTCCAATCTACCACGTAGACAGTTGATTGACCAATCAGAACCCCCTAATTTCAGTCAGATCTGTCCGTTGTCATGTGTACCTCGAGGCAGTTCATCAGAAGCCGTTGTTTAGTGAACATGTGTTCTTCGTCAAGAGTTTTTCTTGTTCGAACTGGTTAATCTATAGTAACTCTAAGTCTTGGGACTCTTTTCGAGTTGTTCGACTAGAACCAAGCGGGTTAACTACCTATTATATTATAGTGTTCCGAGTCGTTAAAGTAATAGTGATATTTAGTTAGGTAACGGACACGTCATGGACAACGAAATCCAAGTATTATATTATATTAAGTGCTATTACATGTTAGTAGAAGATTTCCGCTTAGGGAGATTTATCTACCTTGGTAAATCCTTATTAACACGGGACACATCAAGAATAACCGGAAGGTGTAAGCATTATACACTGCTAAAAAAATTATCACTCATTATCACCCTGAGAATTAATAATTAATAATACCCAATTCCGAGTGATAAAACTAATGATTCAGAAAGTGACAATTTGTGCGTAAAAGCAGTATCAGTGTTATCAGTGTTCGACGAACCCCCAGCGCGGAGAGAGAGAGTGTGAGAGCGGAGAGCGGCGGTCATTGCCGAGAGGAGAGCGAGCGGTGGAGTGAGTGACATCACGCCTAGTGTAAAGGAATTCTACATCCAAGTAAAATTCACCAAAACTGAACTATATAAACTTTTCTATAATAAATAAAATACTATACATGACATTTTGTATAATTTAAATATATCGTATAAACCAGTGGTTCCCAACCGGTGGTCCACGGACCACAAGTGGTCCGCGAGAGCCTCGGGAGTGGTCCGCGGGAGGGTCCGACAGCACATATAAAAAATTTGCCAATAAATGGATATTTAGAAAGCGATCTGCGTTGAACGAGATGGGGTGAATATATCCGTGCCGATGACTATCAGCTGTTGAATTAAAATATCTTTTAAATAATTATTATTAGAATATGATACAAAATAATTTTCATAACTTATGTTTAAATGTGGCAAATGAACTCTCACCAACATTAAACAACCAGAAAAGCACAGGGCTCTATCTGAGCTCTATCACGTGAACACTTCGTGGTTATGTCTGCCGGTCTGCGCGGGCCGCGCAGTCACGTGCTCACTGGCTGTCAGTGCTGGGTGTGTACTGTGTAGTCATGTAGTGATGAGATGGCAGTCGGCAACTCAATTGCTCAGTCTGTATCAGTGAGTCTTGCAGAGCAGTGCGATTCATTTCGGTAGCTTTTGCTGTTTACTGATATTGCACGATATTATTGTGCGTGTTTGTACTTTTTCTGTTGAAAATGGCTCCAAAGCGGAAATATGACAGTGATTATATCAAGCTCGGATTTACAGCAATTGAGGTAAATAAGGAGATTAAACCCCAGTGCGTGATTTGTGCTGCTGTCCTCAGCAATGAAGCCTTAAAACCTGCAAAACTAGAATGTCATTTAAAGACAGTTCATTCTAACTTGAGTGACCGGCCACCTGAATTCTTCGTTGGAAAATTAGAAAACTTAAATAAAATGAAATTAGGGAAAACTGGTACAGCATATGAATTGTCTGAAAAAGCCCTCTCAGCTTCATTTGAGGTTTCACAGTTAATCGCCAAGGCAAAGAAACCGCATACTATTGGCGAAACCCTAGTGAAGCCATGTTTGATCAAAGCAGTCGAACACGTTTTAGGGGTTGAAGCTTCTAAGAAAATTCAAGATATTCCCCTATCGAACAATATTGTGAAGGCACGGATCGATACAATGTCCAATGACATTGAAGAGCAGCTGGTTTGTGAAATTAAAAAGTCTCCATATTTCAGTTTGCAGTGTGATGAAAGTACCGACGTTGCTCAATGCTGCCAGTTGCTAGTTTTTGTTCGGTATTTAGGAGACAACAACACAATCAAGGAAGAACTTTTAATATCCCAAGAGTTGAAAACAACATCGACAGGAAAAGATATCATG
Source organism: Magicicada septendecula (assembly GCA_034769895.1). Lineage (NCBI taxonomy): Eukaryota > Metazoa > Arthropoda > Insecta > Hemiptera > Cicadidae > Magicicada > Magicicada septendecula. The sequence goes on along the minus strand of CM068368.1, from coordinate 257,946,466 downwards.
AAAATCATTTGTGATTACTTTGAGAGGCATGGCATTGAGTGGAAAAGGCTGGCTGGATTTTGTACCGACGGAGCCCCTGCTATGCTAGGATCACGTTCAGGCTTAGCAACGTTGGTGAGAGAGAAGAACCCCTCCACAGTGACGATGCACTGCATAATTCATCGCCAAGCATTAGCATCAAAAACATTGCCGGAAGACTTGTCGAATACAATGAAATTGGCCATAAAGATGGTGAACACTGTTAAAAGTAGTGTGTTATACACTCGTATTTTCAAAATGTTATGTACAGCATTAGACTATGTGCACGAGACACTAATTTTTCATACTGAGGTTCGTTGGCTGTCAAAAGGCAATATGTTGGCACACTTATATGAGTTAAGAGAAGAGCTAAAAGTATTTTATATTGAGATGAAAATGCAGCATTTCTTGGAACAATCGAGTGAACCAACTTTTGTGATGCAACTCGCATATCTAGTAGATATTTTTGGCTATTTGAACCAGCTGAACTTACAACTTTAAGGTTCTGGAAACAAAAAGTTTGAAGTTGTTGGTAATATATTTGTATTCGAGGACAAACTTCATGCATTTTTGTGTAAAATTGATCTCTGGATAGCCAAAGTTGAAGAGAAAAACTTTCAATCTTTCCCGACTTCGAAAACCCTTGCTGACAATGGGGACTATGCCACTGTTACAGACAAGGTACAACATAACGTACTCAGTCACTCTCAAGGATGAATTTGCTCGTTATTTCCCTGAATATGGTAGCAGTGAGACTCAAGCTATAAAAAAACTGATTCGAAACCCTTTCATTGTCAAGCCTAAGGATCTCCCTGATAATATTCAAGAGGAGGTTATTGAACTTCAAAATGACAGTAACTTCAAGGACTCGTTTGAATCTGGTGTAAACCTAGAAGAGTTGTGGTGTAAAAAAGCCATATCTTACCCAAACGTTCGGCAAACAGCTTTGCGGTATCTCATGGTGTTTTCGACAACATTTTTGTGTGAGCAGGGATTCTCGACTTTATTGTTGATTAAAAACAAACAAAGAAATCGGCTAGGTACAAGCAGTGATTTGAGATTAGCTCTAAGCAAGAGCCTAACTCCTAGAATTCCTCAGCTTGTCAAACAAATTCGTGCACAAAAGTCACACTGAGAAAAACATTGAGGTAAAATTTTTTTTCAACGTCCTTTTCAAACAAAATTGTTGTTTCAACATAAATTTGTAATTGAGACTTTTTATAATATGTAGTAGGCAACATTATAAAAAAGTAATTTTTATTTATTAAATAATTTGTAATTAAGTTGTACTGTACACTAATTAATAGTAATAATAAATAATGTGTTCTAAAAAACTGTTTTACTTAATCACCTTTGAATTTGGTTATGGGGAAGGCGCTGAGGAAGGGTTACAACTGGAAGGGGGTATGGCGGGGGTGGGGGTGGTCCGTACATGATTCAATTTCAGGCTGAGTGGTCCGCAGACGTCTACGGGTTGGGAACCACTGGTATAAACAGTTATTTAATTGTGGTATAACTAAATAATTTTTCTACACCTCCAATATAGACTTGTGCATACACACAAAACTATCCTATGCGAAAATATTTATTTGTATCGTCAAATAATAATTTTATCTGTAAATATTTCATATCACACAGAAACCTCTTATAATACAGATGTATTCTGTGAAACGTGCGTCAGGTTGAAATACGATAAAAAATAAACAAAACATACCTTCAGACATAATTATTATTTGACAACAAACAAACACACACACACATATGTGTATGTACATATCTTAATTTTTTATATCTATTACTGACTTTTTCTGCTTGTAGGTTACAAGTTCTTTTAACCAATGTAAAACATTTGTTTTTAAATGTAAATTGTGTAATCCAAATATTATTATTTTGATAGATATGTGTAAAGCGTAAAATTAGTTTTAACATTTCTACTGTATTAATGTTTTCTCATGCCTGGTTTACGTATGACACTGTATTATTGTTCTAGATTAAGTAAATGAACTAGGTAACAAACAAGAACACAAAATGGACAGGAAAGAAAGGCAAGAGCCTACTGCTAAGGTGCCATCATTTATTCTGCTGCACATTGCTTCACCTGGTTATCTGAAGGAGTTCCCACAAACCATGTGGGTTTATTGTAGCAAATTGTGGAAAAGGAAAGAAAATATTTATTACAATGCACTAAGTCCAGTGTTTCACGTCTTGACAATCTGTGGAGTATTTCCATTCTTCAGGCATGGATCAGGTATGCTGTTTTGTGTGAGTGTTTAAGAGATATAGGGAAGTATAAATGTTAGCTTCTAGGAGGGTACACAAATGTTAGGAAGGGAGGATCTTTCTTATTTAAACTTTAGATAATCAACAAATCTGTAAATTTAGTAACAGTAGGTGCTTGATGTAAACTTCATTTTCAAACCACAATGATCAAATGAAATGATTATATGATGATTAGTAATAACTATAATATTCATTGATACTGCTACGTGGTTGTAAATGTGAAACATGTATAACCATGTCAAGAACCATTCTTAGCTAACTTGCTTTTTTAGGAAAATGTTGTCTTCGGTGTTGTGTTTTGATTTTATTTATGTAGATTTCTTAATATGTTTTAATAATGAAGACTTTTTTAAAATATTGACACCTTTAAATTCAAGTATTATAATAATAATTATAATTTAAGCATGTGTTTTATTTGAAGAGAAGAAACTGCATATTCAAATGAATAGATTTAAGGGATCTGATTATTAAAAATAAGTGACTGTAACTTCTCGTACACTACAACACCCCTTCAGGAGCATACTGAATTTGGACTCATCAAACCTATGTTACAAGTTTACCCCTCCTACTTTTAGTTTGGTGCTATACACCACTTGTAAAAAAATGCATAGAAAACCAGTAAGCAATACATTAATTAAAAACAAAATATGTGTGAAAGTGAACAGGAGGGCAACTGAATCTTTTTGATTATTAACCAAGGTTTATAGTTAACATATATTCATGTGTTTGAATGCATAAAATGATTTGAGGAGTGCTAAAGAGACTGTCAAAGATGATGAAAAACTGAAGAAAACATAAAATGATTTTGTTCAACTGACCAGTGTCTGTACTGAATGATTTAAATATTGGCTATTGCTAAAGGATTGTTATGCAAATTCCAAAAATTGTTCTTACAGGATTCTCCCAAGATTTCCCACTACTGACCAGAAAAAAAACTAAATGAAAATTTGTGAAACAAATAGGAGCAAACCAAAATTTTTTTAGAGAATGTAATTTATTTGATGAAATCAGGATCTCTCAGTATGATTCTGAAATAAAACATCACTCAGTGCACCAGGAAACACCAACTTGTCCAAGACTGAAGACAAAATGAAGGTCATGTTGATTTTTTTATGTCAGGGGTATTATTTTTGAAGAGGGTTTCATGAAAGACACAGTGAAAAGATTCTTATGTCGTAGACATTAAACCTGAAACTACTGAACAATCTAAGAGCCGAAGTCTGCAGAGATTCCTGATTTTTTGTACTATTTATAAATTAAATACGGTAATCAAGCAGTTGTTTGTTCGTCATTTCTAGTCCAGAACAATCAACTAGATGTCAGCACTTACTGTTTTTGTAAATTCAACATTTTCATTTCTGACAGTTTTTAAACTTATTTCTCATTCAGACAGCCTAGATTTCTGGTTCAGAAATTATCCTCAATAATCCTATTCAGGTTTATACACGTAGCATGGATTGTGTTATAATTTATTCTTGAAGAAAATCAGCTAGCAATGTACTGATTTCTAAAAGAGTTACAAATGCATATAGAATATAAAATAGAAGTTCTACTTTAAGTAATCTTGAAACTTCTGTTGCTCTTTCAAAATGTTGAGCTTCTAACCAGTGAATAAAGTCTGTATGTTTACACTTGTAAATGAAGGATATATAAATTGGAAAAGAGCAATGGAGACGAATGTTGGATTTATGAATTCCACAAGAATTGATCATGGACAATAGACCATTCTACAGGGACTGTATAGTATCTTGAGATTATGTTAAACAGCTGAAAAGTGATGTAATGAAGATGCTCATTTGTCTTATCAATAAATTAAGACTATGAACTTGAAGTGCAACATGTTTCTTAAATACAGAAACTACAATAGGTGTGCTTTTTGATTTACAGTTATATAGAACAGTATTGAGAGATCATAACAAAACTACAGTCAAGAAAAATATTAGCTCCAGTTTTTGGAGCTACTGGAACTGATTATAAATAAAAATCCAAATACTAAGAAGAACTTATAACACTGCCAGGTATACACACCACAGAAAATGACTATTGAATATTATGCCAAACAAGAAATTGAAAAATCAAAGTAAATCACCAAGCTTAATACTGCTTTTGTTGTTGATTAAACCAGGGACAGTTCAAATACATTTGTCTATTTTATAGAAATAGCATGTAGAAGATAATATTTATAAAATGTTTCTTGGTTTTCAATCTGCACAGAAACTGGATTCAAATTTGTGAATAATTATTTAAAATAAAAATGGTTAAACTGTAAGGTAGATGAAGTTTCTGTGTTGCTCAAACATATATGACTGTGATAATGGTGGTCGATTTATAATTAGATGGTCAGAGATGGTCGTTAAGTGATAAAATTCCTCAGACAATATGTACACACTGCTTGAGTCATAATCTAAATCCTGTGTGTGTGTGTGCACACGTGTGTGTAGGTTTAAAGATTCTATATTGTTTCTTGAGCACATTTTTCTTTTACAGTTATTAACAAAACTAGTTACAGCTTTTACCCCTGTAAATATTATTTACATACAGACAGAAGCTGTTTAGGACAGCTCTTAGTTTTATACATAATGTACATATATTCTGTAATTTATGTAGGTGTATAAAACTTTGAATCTTAATTAGGAATGTTTCTTCTAGATATACCACACTGTAGTCGCTACTTCACTGTAATATACAGTGCTACAGTATACTCTGCAGTTACTGTGGTAACTGTTTACGCTATGGTAATTGCGACCAGAGGCAAAACAAATTTTGATTTCTATTTCTCACTTGATCTGACTGTAAGTGTACTTTCATCACAACACATTGTGTACCTTATTGCCACTTGGCCAGAATCCAGTCATGTAGCTAAGTTTTTAGAAGAATGGGCAAGATTTCAGGTAATTGTTTATAAATTGTACGCTTATTTATTTTAAGATATAATTATATAGTACCGAGTGTGTTGTTAGTACCCAGTATATAATATTCCCTACTATGAACAATGTACAATTTACAAACACCAAGGATACTAACACAGACACAGTGACAATATGTGAATAAAGAACGACAAGACAACTACAGAAGGAGCATGGCTAAGTGTTAATTCAGATACACGACAGAGGTACTATTGGCTATTGTAACTGAATCCCTGTCTCAGAAACAATATAAGTCCACTAAGTACAATTTTTTTGAAATTAAGAAAAACTTCATAACTAATGTTCTAAGTAATACAAAATTATAAAAAAGTTATTAATTAAATTTTAGAGTCTATTACTCATTATGACACTGTAGTATTTGTATATTTATACTTTTCACATTTGTATCTAATTTAAATTGCAGAGACTTGTTTTTTGAAATAAGTAACTTTTTCTAAATATAAAGTTTAAAAACTGTTGTTCAGGCCACATTTCCAGATAAAGAAAAAAAAAATAGAACATAGATCATAACTTATTTTCAAAACATTTAAAATATGAATGTTGAAATTTTTAAAAGAGAGTGGGCACTATTCATCACTCTTGTTTGTAACAGTTTCAGTTTCACTTGTCAGCCAAGCATAGAATTCTTATTTAACACCTCTAACAACTTCTTGAGGAATTTTGTTGTTGTTTATTAAGGCTAGCCTGGACTTCAGTACATCAGCCATCTGGCATCTGAATACAGTTGTGTTATGTTTTCTGAAGCTTGCAAACTTGTGTCCAGTTTTTAGGAGCGAAATGGCATTCACTGTTTATTTTGGAGTTGGTTTCATGGCACAGTGTGCATTCTTCAGAAGAGTAGTTTTGATTCAGTTGAGGTGGGTACTCATGCCCAGTGTTGAGATGAAATGAAGCAACAGTATATCTGCTAGGTTTTTTTCTCTCCCAAGCTGTCTCTATATTTCTCTTCTGACTGAATTTTTTTAACTTGTATAATTCTGATTGCTTCTTTTAGTTCTTCAGTTCTAAACTGTTTCTGGAAGATGACCTCAGGTGTCTCTTCATTGATGGATTTTCAAGTTTTTACCATATTTTTGCTCTTTAGGCAAGGGTTTAGATGTGTAGTTATTGTTGAACTGTTTGACTATTTTCTAAGAGTCTGAAGAATATATAGGATCTGTGGGGAAAATTCTGGTTTTATTGTTTAGTATATCGATCAAATGGTGGGCTTTGTCACTATCTGTCCTGTAGTCCATTGTGTTGAGAAAAGAATTCCATGTCTCACTTTAGGCCGACAGTATTTTTTTGTTTTAGAATTGCTGCTTCTTTATGCCATTTTTTTACATCTTCTTGCTTGGTTGGTTTTCTCAGCCTTGTTTCTTGTTTTATCTCTTCATACCTTTATGTTTTTTAGCTCCTGAGAGCAGAATGGTTTATATTTCTTGTGCTGACCTCTTGGGGATAGTTGATTTAATTGTATTTTTCAAAGCTGAAAAGACATCTTTTAGGAGCATATGTGGAGAATCTGAAGTTCTTAGTTTTGTTATTTCTATCTCAGTCTTGAAGGCAACTCAGTCAGCCTTCTTAAGTTCCATTGTGTCTGTTAGTTGTTAGTCTCTGTGATGTGTGATTGAGAGTTATAGTGAGTAGGGACATTCTGTGACCATTTTCTGGATCCTCAAGGATTTTTCATTTGAAAATGTCAGACAGATCCATTCAAACGAATGTGAGGTCTGGGTTGGTTGTAAAGCATGGATAATGCATAAATGTTCATGTATACTCATCCTTACATTTGAGCTCAATGGGGTTGCTGTCTAGAAAGTCTTCCACAGTTTTCCCATCTTTGTTGGTGTAATTATAGCCCTATGTTGGGGAGGCAGCATAAAGCCCCTCCCCCTAATGATTACTGTAGATGTAGCGGGCTCAACATGGCTAAGATCCAGGTTCACATTGTTTGGTGAACTGTATACGCCAATGTGTATGTCTATCAATATACTGTTTTTTTTTTTGTTTTTTTAATTTGGATCCAGATGGTTACTTCTGCCATATATGAAATGATATTGGCTGATTTAGATATTGGCCATTGAATGATTTAGAGAAAACATTCTCATTCATCCATTTTACTATTCTGAATTTTTATATAATACTATTCTTAATTGTGACTAGAATTCCACTAGTTATTTGTCTACCTTTGAAGAAAGAATATGTTGAGTAGTGTTTGGTTTTATAATATTGCATATTTTCAGTTGTAACATTGGCTTCATTGGCTAATAGCACAACTCTTGTCAGTCAAAATCTTCCTTAATTCAGTCATTTTCTTTGGTGAGAGGCCAACTACGTTCGATTGTATTATGTTTGGTTCCATTGTATGGAGTCATTATTATTGGCTGGGATTTAGCTCTGATAAGGGCTGTTATAATGTCAGGTTATTCTTTATATTGGGTTGTTGTATGCTAGCTGTGTTGCTCATTTAGCACCACACAGGGGACATATGTGGATGTGGATAATATTGAAAAATAAAACCAAATAATATACTAAAGAGAATAAGAAATGCTGTGGCTGTGAACAATATTGTCTCACCTTCTTGAGGATTGTAAGGTTGAAGTTTTAATGTCTTCTATTTTCTTCTAGTTTGTTGGGACATACTGTGGAATAAGCCAAATGGAGTTTGAGTTACATAAAGCAAGTATATGACATTTTTTAAGTTTCTAGGAGATGCCAAAACGGTATTATTTGTAAGATGATGTGACTTTTGCTTTGACATTCAGAAAGAAAATAGACATTTTCTACACTACTCAAATCCATGGAACTGTATTGCATTAAAAGTGAAAAACTTCATTCACTTCTTTTAGTGCTACTGCTTTATGTTACTTCAAAACACGAATTCAAAATATAACTACAGTAAGTTGTATAAGGTAACTGTTTTCTGAACTGGAATTTTGTTTTGTTTTATCTGTCAATGTACCCTGAATAACAATTTTTTAAACTTTATAGTTGCAAAACGTTATTTTATTTCAGAAGCAACACTGTATATTTTGAATAACATCTATTGAGATCTGACTGGCAGAGTTATCCTCTTCAACTGAATCTGAAATGCCCTATATTTTATGTTACGATAAAACATTTTAGCTCTATACCAATGGATAATTTTGTCTGCAACACTCACCCTTTTAACAGTATAATTAAACAAAATCTGCTCCTTGTTTTCATTGACAACTTCTCACAGGTACAACAATTGTCGATCTGTTCATGTCCAAAGGAATTTTAGAGAAAACTTTCGTAGGGAAACGTTTTGTAAAAGTTATATTTGATATTGAGGTATGGGTTTATAGCTATTTTATTTGTAGCTACTAGATTCATCCTTGAACTCAAGTAGTGGTAATCATTTGTTGAGTAATGTGGAATTTTTATTGGGAACAATGAAAAATTCATTGAACTATTTAAGATACCTTGTACTATTTAAAATCTATTCTAATTTAACTTTTCTAGATTTATTTTTTTATACATAAATGGATATTTCTCTTCATATATCAAGAAACGTACCGGTATCTGTTTATTTCAAGAATACATGGAAATACTTTTTGCTTACTTAGGAGTGTTTCCACTGGTTGTAGAGAGTTCATAAATCTTGTTTAAAAATTTACTCAGAACTTTAAGAATTAAGGATAATAAGTCTAGTGAGCTGTTTAATTAATAACATATGATTATTTTATTCTCACCAACTGTTTACTGCAGAAAGTCCTAAGTATATTACTTGTGTAAATAAATAGAGTTTTGTTTGGGCATAAAAGTACTAGAGAGAAGTCTGAGCTGAGTTGCTCCTACATGAAAATATATGTTTATTTGTGTAGATACGGAATCCAAAAAAGGGGAATTTGCTGTAATTGTTATTTGTGTTGTTTCTAAAATAAGTTATTTAATTACAGTCATATCATGTTGACAGATGCAAACTGGCATATTACAAAGTTTGTATAATACGTATTCTCAAAAAAGTACCGTACCAATACTGGGCAAGGCAAATGACTATCAAAAACATGTGTTTTAAGTACATAGTGTTTTTTTTTTACTTTGTCAACTTAGTATACATAATCATTGCAATACAACAAATAATATGAAAATTATAAATGTTCTCATGAATTTTTCTATCACTCTTGTCTCACATTAATTCTTGTTAGATAGGGTGTAAATTGTTTCAATGTCAGTTTTCCATTCAGGATTGGAGTTATCAATATTAGCGATATGGATAATAAAACAAGTAATGATGCTGAACACAATGAAGTTATTTGTTTCATGCCTAGCACTGGCACCTGGATAATTGTTTAACCTTTTGTACTTTTTTATGAGACTAGTCAAAAGATCAGATTTCTTTCAATACTTTACAACTCATAGTCTAGTTTGCTGTCAATGTTATTAATTTGAGTAAATTTGTATTCTGTAACTGATATTAAAAAAACACACACATGAAGGAGATTAAAAAACAAACTTAGAATAATTGATGATAAAAAATTTGCTATCTTGGTCTCTATATCTGTCTCTTTTTTCTTTCTTTTTCACTCACTCCTGTTAATTTCTTATTGTTTACTCTGCACTAAGAGCACGGATCTTGTGCATTTGCACCTATTGCACACCATTAAGGGGAAACTGTGGGTGCACTAATGTTTTTTTAGAATTTGCTTTTTTTCATATAACTTACTGGACATTCAAATTGAAAATTGTAGAGAACTTGAGTAATCTCAGCCAGTGTTTCAACTTCTAGTTTGGTTTTGTTGCCAGACATTTAAATTTACATATACAAAATTTTTTTCTGTTGAAATTATGAAACAGTGGCCTAAATAAATAATTACACAGTTTAGAACTCCACATTCTTGTCCTTTATACTGACAGTTTAAAATAAATCTACCCTCTTTTTGAGTACATTTTTTCTTTGAATTCTTTATAATGTTTAGAATCTGTAACATATCTGGTCCTCTGTAACAAGCATTTACATTCTGAGCCGGGGGTACAATCCAGGAAAAATCTCAGATTTATGGAATGATTGGTCATCCTAGTTTAAATGAAATTTATCCTGATTTCAGTAACAGTAATGTAAGCAAAATAATAAACATATATTGCAATACGTATTTATATGGCATTTCCATTTATAACAGCCAACTTAATTGTTTTTTTTTTTGTCTGCCAAGAGCACTGTCGGGGGAGGCATGAAGAGTGGAAATCAGATTATATTAGAGATCTTCAGGATGCATCAATCTCTCCTTATTTTATTTTTGCGCCCCCCCCCACATATATGCACAGTTTGCTTGCACACAACCATATACACATGCAGTAATACAATGAGACTGAAGAACGAAACGCGTTCAACGAGAAGAGAATAAACAGTAAGTTCACAAGAAAAAGTTTCATTTTTAGATAAGTGTTAGTGCTGTGAAAGAAGAGATGAATAATCAAGACAACTATAATACCGCAGATAAAGTGTATTTCATCAATAAGTACAGAAATGCCAAACAACAACTGAAGAAGGCGAATACGTATGCCGAAACGCGTTCAACGAGAAGAGAATAAACAGTAAGTTCACAAGAAAAAGTTTCATTTTTAGATAAATTATGCATGTTGGTGAATGACGTCATTACCGTACTATATATAAACAGCGGTTGATATTTTTAGTCAATTTCAATTTTGAAACAGTGAGTTAAGTTACAGAATTAGTGCATTTATTTGATACCACATTTGTGGATCAATATTTTATTTGTCTGTTATCTTTTTGTTTGTATAAATTATGGTTGTGTCAATAATCAATATCACAGTTGTGAATCGAAATTTGTATTTATGTTGTATATTTACTTGTAAAAAATAATTTGTGATAATGATAAACAAACAAGGTGTCGACAGTGATACAACTGTTTTATTTCAATTGCTGCCTAGAAGATGACAAGAATTGGTGATGTGACAGGACTAATGGACTAATTCCACTAATGTTATAATTCAGTAATTGTGCAGCATAGGTAGAAACAAGGGAAGAACAAATTTGAAGAATATGACAATCATCTAGCTGAAGAAGCAGTTGGAAGAAAAAGGGCTTCTCACAACGGGAACTAAGGCCGGCCTGGAGATGTGTTTAGAACAGGTGGGGGCCTACACAAATTCTTCTTAACTGTTAAAGAAAACACCTAATACAAAGGAAATGCAGGTAATCAGTATGTTTAACAAATTAATGGCAGTAATTCAGGCCCAGTCAGAACAAAGGCAGACGCAATTTCAGGCCCAGTTGGAACAGTCATCACAAAGTCAGACCCAGATACAAGCTCCATCACACAGTGTTATTCGCACAAAAGAATTGCTGAAGGGCCTAGGTGCCAAACGTGAAAATAGAGTACAGAATGTTCAGGAACAAGTGAACTCCATAAAATCAGAGTTCAACACCATGGTAAAGAGACTGGATCATGAATTAAGTACCATGAACACCACAGTATATAGCCTGGACACAGAACTAAGGGCCACCAACTAGAATATCAATAGAATAGGTCAACAGATTAAGGGCAAAATTTTACATCTTCACCAAACAGACCTGGCTGATAGTAACTATAATTGACTTTCCTCATCAGGTTCCAGTAGATCCGAAAGTGATTAGAGAGAGTTTACTAGAATTTCAAGGCAGGTTGGAGGAATGGCCATCATCATTCATTAAGTCATGAATCACTATTGAGTTAAACAAACTTACCCCAGGAAATTTAAACTAAGATCTGATCACATTAGTTAAAAGATTCAGCAGCGACCTAGTGGCAGAACATTAAAGCTTTGAGCCTTAGTTGAGTTGACTTTCAGAAGGAATTAATATTGAGATTTAACTTTTATGCTGTCAGAGCAGCAATAACAAAAAGTTCCTAACGTAGAGTCAGGCAACAGTAATGTGAGGAGGTGCATTTGTTACCAATAAATTGCACTTTTCAAAAAAATACATCCCGAGAAGGGTGTTAATGAATTTGTTCCTTTTACAATCAGATCATTGGTAAAAGTGTCCCATCCAAAAACATTTGAAGAATTGTGGGACATCATTAGACAATTAAAAGAGGACCATCCTGCTACAAGGCCTTTTGCAAAGTAAGGGATCCACAGAAAATGTTTTAGGTGTGGCAAGGTAGGACATTTTAAGGATAAATGTCTATGACAGAAAACTAGAGCTGGACTATTCTATGCTGGTGTGGGGTGACAACGGGAATGTGGTTTACCCTGAGAAATCAGTTCCTGTATGTAGAGATAAGTGGTTACAGAACAGTGACATTGGGCAGATTACGTTGAACTCTTACCAGCCCCAAAGTAATAAGCTGTACTTGATACCCAGGGAAGTCAGTCCTTTATTAATACGAATGTGGCCAAATTACTTCAACCAGGAAAACAATGTAACCATGAGGACGTCCTCGAAGCTGTCAACTACATACTGCTGCGACAATTACAATGCTTTTGACTTTTCGAGAGTGCCGTTCTACAACATTCTTGGCTAGCCGAGCAAGTGCAGTATCTCAGTCAACGCCATGCAGTAAAGTGGCCTATAGACTGTTCAAACACTTATAACTGTGCAAATTATACTGGCACACCACCAAAAGAATGGAAAATTATTCTGGAACCTCTGTGGAACCTATATAAGCAACAGCGGCCAGCTTATAAATATTTAAACCTGGTGATATTGTTGAGTGCAGATCAAGTGATTGTTGCAGGTTAGAGAAAAGTGATTATTGTGTTATAATTAGTGTGGAACTCTACTAGTTGACAATTATTATTGCATGTGGACAAATTAACTTGAATTATTGTATGAAAATACCTTGTTGATTTCAAATTATATTTATAACTAATTAAAGTTGGTAATAGTGACTTCATTGGTTTCCACGTCACATCATTGATTTTCATTGGTAATAGTATTTTGTTTGTACTGCACAATATGATAATCCATGAGACTGTCATAACAGTAGATGAGAAGTGGGACAGAACCTCTAACAGTGGAAGCAGAGGACACTTTGTAGAAGTGTAGTGTATATTGTAATTAATCTGTAAACATCGATACAAGTTAGTTAAAAGAAGCTTCCCAAGCTCTGCTATGACAAACACAGGAACAACAAGAAGCAGAAGAAAAACAACTGAATGAGAAATGCAGACAGGAAGAGGATAAGAAGCAGAAAAACAGCAAAAAGCACTTTTGCTCAATTGGGAAGAACAACAGGAGAAACATAAGCATGATACAAGTGACATCAAAGCGTTGATACAGGAGCAAAAGCAGATGCAAGAACATTCTACTGCAGAGATGGGTCTATTGTGAGGTGAGCTTAATATCTGACTTAGAAGAATCCATGTCAAAAAAATATCTGAAGTAGAGGTGAATGTAGCAACTATAAAAGATGCAATTGCACACAAACTGAAAGTGAAGTTGAGCAGTTCATGAAAACATAACCATGCATTTCAAAACAAATTGCTGAAGAGACAACAAAAAGACATAAAAAATATGAAAATAAAGAAAAACACTGTGTCTGTGGTTGGGGCAGGTCATGTTAAGGCCCTAACATTTGATTGAAGCACTCACTGGACGACATAGTATCTTTGGTAATTTGAAGCCACTGCTTGTGCAAATAATTGGACAAAGAAAGACTAGACAGTTTCATTCATTCTCACTTTAAAAGGACCTGCAGCAGACTTATTGTAGAAATTGCCACCTGATAACCAGAACACCTATTGCAAATTGCCAAATTGATAAAAAAAAGTCCTACAAGGTGTGTACTGCACTTAGTTGAGAGCTAGGTGACAGCATTCTGGGGAGAGTCTTCAAGAGTTTAAAACAAGCATTGACAAACTGATTAGAGTGGTCTATCCTGAAGCAATAGAAGATTTTCGAATGCAGTTTTTGATGCAGACATTTACCGATGGTATCAGAGATAGTGAACTGCAACAAGTTTTATGAATGGCAAGACACCAGAATAGTGAGGACGTCCTGGTACTTGCTTTACAGTTTGAGGCCACCAAGTCAGGGTCTGGTTAGGTAAATCATAAAGTGCACATACTAAAAGATCATGATGGCATAGACGATGAAGAGTAAGAACAAGCAACAGTACACACCCATCGGCACCACAGTATAAAGGAAGAATAGATGGAAGTCTGAAGTGTTATAAATGTGGGAAACCTAGATGTCTACAACAAGATTGTCAGTCCAGAGTTCACCAGCAGGGAAACGAGCAGTAGTCTATACAGCAGGGCAGGCCAACTCCAGAGGAACAAAGCCCCTAGACAATATGTAATTTCTACAATTCAGGAAAATTGTGGGAGGTTGGTAGTTACTGGATTTGTTCAAGAAAGGTTGACTTGATTACAGTTGACATAGATACTACAGTCTCCATATTGAGATTTGGTGAAAAATCTGAAGTTAAACTGGTGATCTTGCAGCTGTAGTAGTGTGATTTTGCAACTGTTAGGCCTGTAATAGTGTTTCGAAAAGTGGATAATACAACTATGCCTCAGTCAACTTGAGTTTGATCATCAAATACTTGTTGCAGACATTTTGGATGAAGAAATTTTTAGGGGTGGACATTATGAATGCATACGGTTATATAGTTGAGTTCAAAAACAATGTCTTGAGGATTGGGAAAGAAGAGGTAACACCCTCCATATAAAATACATCAGAAAAGTCAATGGACATGATAAGTCAAATGGCCGTAACTATCCTGCCAAACTCTGAAAAAATCATCATGGTTAGAACCAAGTTAGTTACTAGGGGCAACCAGTGCTCTATATTCGACCCCAGGTATTCAGCACACCAGTTATACTAATTGCCAGGAGTTTAAAAAAAAACAGACAAAACCGGAAACGTTCCTATTAGAGTGGCAAATATTTTTGATCAGTCTGTCACTTTACAAAATAGTATGCACCTAGGTAATATGTCTCCTATGACCTGGGTAACCTGGGAATGCAACGAAGTTCAAGTGCTTCGGACACTTCAAAATTACTAGAGGAACTTCAGGAACTGATGCTCTCTCAAGGGGTGAGGTAAAAATTCAGTTTTTACATGAATTTAAAAATGCTTTTGCAGTTTGGGGGCAGTCATTAGGAAGAAACTCTCTTGTACAACATATCATCAATACCAGGCACACAACACCGATACGGCAACCTCCTCAAAGACCTCCATTAGCTAAGCAAGAGGAAATGTCTCGGTTAGTACAGGACATGTTGACAGAGGGAATAATCAAGCCCTTGTCAAGTGCTTGGTCTTCTCGGTAGAGGTGGTAGCGAAGAAGGACTGAACTACGCTTCTGTGTAGACTACCGGACATTGAACAATGTGACAAAGAAAGATTTCTATCCACTACCACATGTCGATGATACACTCAACACACTATCTGGAGATCGGTGGTTTTCCATATTGGATCTGAAGAGTGGATATTGGCAAGTGGGTCTTCATCAAGAACACAAGGAAAAGAGCTTTCTCGACCCCAAGCGGCCTCTTCCAGTTTAAAGTCATGCCATTTGGGCTCTGTAATGCACCAGCAATGTTTCAAGGATTGATGGATCTGGTTCTTTGAGGCCTGATGTGGAAAACTCACCTTGTTTATTTAGACGATGTCATAGTTTCTAGAAGGACTTTTAAAGACCATCTGGAAAATATTAGAGAGATTCTAACTAGAATTCATGGTGCCCAACTGAAGCTGAGCCCGAAGAAATGTTCTCTATTCCAGAAGGAACTACAGTATCTGGGCCATCTGGTCTCAGCAGTGGGTGTTAGTATGAATCTCAATAAAGTAGACACTGTACGAGACTGGCCAGTTCCAAAGAGTAAACATACAGTTCAGAGTTTCCTGGGGTTATGCTCATATTTCAGACATTTTGTAAAAGGCTCTGCTACTATTGCTAAACCAGTACATGAGCTAATGGAAAATAAACAAACCTTCCAGTGGTAGAACGAGTGTGATCAAGCATTCAAGACTTTAAAAACTGCATTATGTTCACAGCCAATTCTTGCTTTCCCAGCTTCCAAAGGAAAGTACATCGTAGACACAGATGCAAGCAATACTGGTCTAGGAGCAGTTTTGTCTCAAGTTCAAAACGGTGAAGAACGAGTAATAGCATATTACAGCAAGACGTTTCTAAATTATAGAGAAATTACTGTGTAATGAGAGAGCCACTGGCTATCATCCAAGCTTTGGAGCACTTCCATAAACATCTCTATGCGAGATAGTTTTCACTACACACTGACTATGTCATGCTTGCATGGCTCCTGAGATTTAAAAGTCCAGAAGGCCAGTTGGCATGGTGGCTCGAATGTCTGCAAGAGTACAACTTCAAGGTACAACATTGGCAGGGGGGCCTGTATGGTAATGCAGATGGCTTATCCTGAAGGCTATGCTTGGAAGATTGCCGACATTGCCAGATATGCAAGTAAACATGTTCAAGCCATCACTGTAGATTTCTTGGCAGATGGCTGGATGACACAAGATTTTTGACAAGAACAGCTGACTGATGAAGACATTAGACTGATCTTGACGGCAAAAAAGGAAGATTGCCGTCCTGATTAACAAAATGTCTGACATGGTTCCAAAGTGCTGAAGAGATACTGGGGACAATGGGAATCTCTTACCTAGGAGAATGGATTGCTGAAAAGATCTTTGGATAGCGCAGATGGACGAGACATGGTCATGCAGCTGATGGTTCTCCAAAGTAATATGCAGTCTGTTTTGAGGAGATTCAGGATGGAGCATCTGGAGGTCATCTTAGCATTAATAAAACAATTGGGAAAATACAGAAACGATTCTATTGGCTTCATCTTTACCACAACATAGAGGAATGGTGTCGAACATGTGAAATATGTGCCGCAAGCAAGGGTCCAAAAACCAGAAGCAGGGGGGAAATGAGACAGTATAACATTGGACTATCACTTTTGAGAGAATTGCCATAGACATTGCTGGACCTTTCCCAGTTACTGATGATGGAAACTGGTACATCGTGGTTATAGGTGACTATTTTACTAAGTGGGTGTAAGCTTATACAATTCCAAATCAGGAGGTTACCACTCTGGCAGAGGCGTTAGTTCACAACTTCTGTCGCTGTTATGGAGTCCGTATGGAAATCCATACTGATCAAGGGAGGAATTTCGAATGAGGAGTGTTTAAAGAGTTATGCCATCTACTTGCAATTTGAAAGACCTCTCCATCCTCAATCTGACAAAATGGTTAACAAATGGTTCAATAGGACACTTAAGGGGATTCACCAATGAAAATTGAAAAATCTTTGTTTATGAACATATTTCAAAAAAACTTTTTTTTATAGGTTAGTACTGACCTATATAAAAGTATTATGGGGAATTTTTTTTTACCATTTATGTACTTACAAATTTTTTTTGAGTTTTTTACATACTTTTTTGAATTTGATATAACTCAAAAAGTAAATGACCAATTTTTTTGTTTTTGGTGTCAAATTGAAGGTAACATTAAGCTCTAAAATCTCCAGCATTTTTGTTACGATTAGTATCTTAGAACTCTGGAAAAAATTAAAAGAAAATAAAGTTTTTAAAACTTAACTTTTTTTACATATTTTTTTTTCTTAAAAAGTATTGTACATATCACATTTAAAATGCCAAAGAATCTTCTAAATATACGTTAGATGCACCAAAAAAAATTTCAGCTTGCTATCTTCACTTGTTTTTCAGGAATATCAGTTTTTCTCTCTGAAAACACGGAAAAAATTATTTTCAGGAAATCGCGTTTAAAGTTCAGTTCAGTATAAACACAAGATAAAAAACTCGCTTAGGTAGGAAAGTAGGCTATACTTATTCCTGTTTACAAGTACAAGTTCAACAGGTAATCAAAACAAAAAGTGAGCCTACTAAAGTAAAGAACAGCGTTACCTTTAAAACTCTCCAGCTCCGTAAGAGACACCTTCTCTCTGTATTCTTCTTTCTTCTTCTTTTTGAATTGCCAATCTCTTCTTTCTTTTAAACTCCTGGTACTTCATTATTTTCCTTTTTTTAGCAGTTTGCAGCCTGACAGCGTCGAATCGCTTCGCTATAGTTGAAGTATTCAAGCCAGGACTAACTACAAGCCCGCATTCTCGCTGAGTTTCAGAAACCGTTTTCAAGTAGCCGTTATTGTAAATGCAAATAGCTTCACTGACTCTCATCATCAGAGTACTTTTACAAACAAATATGGTTTTTGGACATTTTGACCAAAGCACGCCGTGCAACGCCTCATTACCGTTTTGGGTTTTGGCGTCAACGCATCGTGACAGTAAAGCAGTTGACCCAAGTCGTTGGTATATCGGCAGAACTTTAGCAACTACATCTTCTCTAAGAGGAGTTTTTATGAACTCTTGGTGTGAGGGAGGTGGCTGGTTTTTAGCTAAAGCTTTCTGGAAAAAACACCATGACTCCTCCCCTGTCGGGCATTTACCATGCTGCGGGCTTACATTTGTAGATTTACAATGTGAAAGCGTTGCAAAAACAGCTTGTTTCATCTTATCTACATCTCCAATGTTACTTTGAATGGCACTTGTGTAGTAGGCTGTTAGTTTATTTATGGTGCTGTCTTTTAGGCCACCACTACGCTCTCCGGCTAAGGGAAGGCTATACAGAGTGTTCTCTTTATCTTGGTTTGCCTGAGTTTTTTTTTTCCATCTGTCGGGCTTTAGAATCATCTTTCACTAATTTTCTAAGAGCTGTACATAGTCTCTTGGATACATGATTGATGCACTCAATTTTTTCAATTTGTTTGTCGTCATATAAATTTAAAGAGTGCAGGTGGGATAATGTTTTGCTGTCCCCATCTGAAATCAAATTTGTGTACCGAAAGCCATAATCTAGAGACCGAGACCAAATTTTCTCTGCTGCAATAGTTTCCATCATAGGGGATGATCCATTGTAATTGCACTCACAATTTGGCTTGTGGGTTACCTTCCAAGCTTCTAATTCCTCAGGCTTGTCTTTTAGTTTGTCTTTCATAATCTCACAAGTCCGGCAATATTTAGACAAAACTTCAAAATCTATTATGAGACCAGTTGTCATTTCAATGCAGCAGCCAACTCCATATTTAGATGTAAACCCCCCTTTTATGCCAACTGCCATCATAACTCACTGTCAAATCTAAGGGCTTTGCTTCATCAACATCTTCTAAAATCATCTGAGACTTGCAAACCTCGAAACGAGCTTCTTCAAGGTTTCGCTGAACATTTATCTTTGATGCAGCTATTAGCGCTTTTCTATGAAAATTATAAGCATTTATCCTCATTGCGTTCATGTTCAATTGCATGCTGAAAACCTCCAAGGCTCTGTGACCTTTCCCCATTGCAGAAAAAGCATACACCATTCTGCGGTTTATGTCATACGGTGGTCGCGTAGAATTGTTCTTTTTAATACGTCCCGATGTTTCAAAAATCTGCTGGTAATCGCATTCATTGCATGATATTGTAAAAATATTAGCGTAGCCTTTCACAGTTGGTTCTTTCATTTTGATACTGTTTTTTGAGAGACATTCTGGGCATGGGAACAGACCAACAAAATTACTAAGTTGGTTGACATCAACTAAAATATATTTTGTGGCATTTTCGTCTACAAATATTTCATTATTATAGCTACTATACAATGCAAACCCAGTTTTTTTGTCAACTGGTTCATCTTGTTCAATGGCATTAGTACCTGAATCACTTTGCAGTACTGGTGATTGTGACCTAACCTCACTATTTACAACAAGGCCTAGGCCTACCTCTGGACTGTCAGTAGTTTTCCACCGTTTCCAGGCTCTGTCGCTGTTTCATTTCAATAAAAGTACTTTAGCTTTTGTTTTTCTTCCCATTTCAAATGAAATGTTATGCAAACAACACTAAAACTATGAGAAACAATCACTGAAATAAACCAAAACAAACTATGACCATAAGCAAAACAACAAACAAACATAACAAGGCAAAAACCGTTTGGCGCCAATCTGGTTACAACAATCAGCTGTGAACAGATACAATAAAGCAGCTGACCATAGAGCAAGGAATGCAATTACTGTACGTACAGTACATGTTGAAATGTTTATCTTTATAAATCAAACAGAAATATCAACCAGCTAACGGTTTCTATTCTTTTTTATTACAGAAATTGTTACTCTCGGTTACTTTTTTATTTATGGATAAAACTGTAAACTCCCACTTACCTTTAACTTTAGATCTGGCCGGATCTCCAAGTGGGGACGAACCCCGTTCGTACGGCGAACTTGACAGCACATCAAATGAAATAAGGTTTTTGAATGAATTTAATTACTAAAATTTATCATTTGAAAGATACTGGTTTTTATTTTTATGATTGTTAAACATCTTAAACATGTATAAAATCAGAAAAAAAATTGTTATTCTCTCCACTGGTTTTTTAGATTTTGAATTGCAGCCTTAGAAATATCCAATATGATTAATACAAAAACATAATAACTACCTTACCTTCTATATAGCACACACAAACATAAACAGCCCAGCTTTGCTCACACACGCATTCACACCATTAAAAACCCTAGATCATTTTTATTACCCCACAGCCCTTAAACCTTTGTTGGAATACTACCCACCGGCAACGTGGTTTTCGTGCGCACTCCTTATTACTCTTTTAAATTTATTTTTTGTGTCCGAAAATTAGGTAGATATGTTCTCCACTGTTTGATCGACCGCGGTCACATAGTTTTAACTGTTATTTCACTTTTTTCTGGTACAATATGAAATTTTGTAAAGAGCCTACTTGGCTCGGTACCTGCAGGTACGGTAGCTAGGCCAAACTGCGCAGAACGGCAAGACGTTCGCCGCTAACTCGATTTCGTCGTTGTTCTGGAAGTCAAAGCCTCATGGTTGTTCGTCGTCTTTTCGTCCCATTTAATTCATGCTGTTGGTGTTGTGTTAGTTGTGTCCGGATATCGTTTAGGCACTGGCTAACGTCACGAGATGGGCATGACTTAATTTTTATATCCGTCGCCTCAGTCAAGGAGACGAAACAGAAAATATGCTCTTCACCATCTTTGCGGTTCACTACCGCGTCAGTCCGCGCGTATTCCCGTGTCATGCGTACGAGCGCACGGTCATACACAAACAAAGTTCTTGGAAACTAAGGTGGTGCGGATTCTTCTACCGATTGCACAATGTGATATTGCGTTGCCGCTTCGTTACAACACTGTTCTTTCCACGTGGTCTGGTCACCGTTGAAATAAACTTTACACATATCACCGAAAATGCAATAAATGAAAATACCCACAAATTTGGCCCATTACAATACCCCCTCAATGAGAGGTCTTCTGTCAAAACAGAAGAAATCTCATTGATAAAACCCCTAAGAGGACCGGTGAGGAACTGGTGCCAACAACCCCCTTTATTCTTACACTTCATGGGTAAACAACCCCCCGGGCTCGGTGACTATGGACGCATCTGAACGAGATCACTGGACTTCTCTGTGCGAGATCCCAACACCGAAAATCGAACAGACACGCACCACAGCGCACCTTACCTTCTATCATGCTACCCCAAAAATCCTCAATCCCTGGCTTAGATCATGCCAGATCCTCAACCGATATGTTTCCCCTTATATGCAAGCTGGGCTGCCTTTAGCAGATACTGGGCTCACACACACACTGATACTACATATTATAAAATGAAAATATTCTTAAAAAATTTGTTTAAATTACAACTCATTAGCTGTTTATCATGAAAATCACAACACAAATTTTGCATCTATACTGAATTATTCTCTTCATTAGTTTTTCTGTTATTTAAAATAAATCAATTGAACATTTCTTAAAAATAATAACATCCTTAGCCTAACATGTGATTACACCTAGAGTCTAACAATACAATTCAATAAAATAATTCAATAGTAATAAACACGGTTAGGACACAAACAATAAAATAATCAAAGTTTACAGACATCAATTCGATGGCAGGCGCAAAATCAAGAATTTTTTTTTTAATTAAAAAAAAAATTTTAATTCAAAAAATTTAAATTTCTTAAAATATTTTCTTTCCATATTGAAATTATTTAAATTTTGTTCAAATCAATTAAAAACAAAATTTGGATTAACTTCCTTGCTAAACATGCCTAGTATATGACCTCACCCACCAGTTGATCAAAACTGGGTCAAGTCAAGAACCTTGACCTACATACGTTATATACAAGTTCTATCTGAGAACACATTAAACATCTGTAAAATTCTATCTTGAAACACAAAACATAATAAAATAAAACATTTAAAATAACAAAATATTATTATAAATAATCAAATTGATATTTAAATTATTCAAATAAACACTTTCTAACTTTACATTATTTTCAAACACTTATCAAAATTGTCACTGGTTACAATTAAAATTTTATTATTCTTATTATAAATCTCTTTCTTTCTTATTCTCACTTTCCTTTATTTTGGGTGATTTAATTATGGTAATAACTCGATTTGCCACTTGGCATGTATTCATATAATATCTTTCTCACTCTGACTCTACTACTCACTATACTATTATTAAAATTTGTTTGGTATTGACAGATGGAACTGTTGATTAAACAACTGACTGCTACGTGCCTCTCAACCAATCGCCGTACTCAAAACTGTAAACAGTAACCGTAGCAACGCACACTGTTGCCAATAATGTCCCACACGTGCTGTTATTCAAACCAGTGTGGAATGTCGCGCCACAGAGTGAACTGTTAGTCTGTTTGTTAAGAGTGCTGTGTTCTCGGTTACACTTGTTTGATTATTCGTGGGTGTACGTTAGTTTAATACTTAAATAGTTGTGTTGCAGATACAAGTTTATTGCTAATTAATTTCTAATTACTTAACTAATTTCTGACTAATTAACTAAGTGTAGTGAAAACGTGTGAATCTATTATTAACTAAATAAGCATAAGCATGTTTAAATTACATGTTTACCTAAGTATAAATTTACTTTATTTTGTTCATTTTACGGAACTTTGTGCGTGCGATTTTTATTTTAAAACAATTTGTATAAATAACTACATTCTTAAATTTTGAATTCTTTAAAATACGTAACAGCTTTAACCTATACGCGTTTACTTTCGAACAGAAGGTATGTCTGAAAGTGAGGAAACTGGGAAAAAGCGTGGTCGACCGCGAATACACCTGGTAAAAGAGAAAACACGTATTTCCGGTCGCGGAGTACCAATTAGAGGGCAGTCCAGAGAATTCGTTTGTTCTCTACGAGATTATTTCGAGAAAGAGAAGGAACATGGTGGGCCTCTGATTTCAGTTGGTCAAGTTGTTGATAGAACAGCAGCTGCACTCTCTATAAGTAAAAATACGGTCATAACGATAGGTAAGGAGAAGTGTAAACAAAGCGAGGAAGCTGGCCCTTCTAAACTGGAAACACCAGGTAAAAAAAGACGGATAGAAAAACGTGTTACTAATCTGGATGCTTTTGCAGAAGATGGGATCCGTCGCCACGTATATGAGTATTACAGTCGTAAAGAGTATCCTACAATAAAAAAGCTACTCATTACTCTTCATGATGCAGAGCTTTTCACTGGTAGCCACTCGTCTTTACGGTCCGTAATTAAAAATTTGGCATTTAAATTTACTACCGTTTCGGGTAGAAAAGTATTAATGGAGCAACAACACGTAGTAGCTTCTCGCTGTAGATTTCTTAGGGGTGTAATAAATAAAAATTTTAATAACGTCGTGTGGGTTGACAAAACATGGGTGAACGCAGGACATTCTTTAAAAAAGTGTTGGTCGGATGATTCTACGGCGGGAACTATGCCAGTGCGAATTGGAAAAGGTGAAAGACTTATAATTATCCACGCCGGAAATTCTCAGGGGTTTATTCCCAATTGCCTCTATGTATTTAAATCGAAAAAGACTTCTGACTATCACGAAGAAATGAATCACAACAAATTTAAAACATGGTTTGAAGAATTCCTGTTAAAGAATATTCCTCCCAATTCAGTGATCGTGATGGACAACGCCCCATATCATTCAGTGATTAAAGACAAGGCTCCAACAATGGCTTCAAAAAAAGAAGAGATGGTTGAATGGTTAAAACGCCGAAACATTCCATTGACAGAGGATATGAAAAAGGCTGAGTTGATGGAATTAGTACTACTTAATAAACCAAAGTTTCCTGTGTATATTGTTGACGAGTTGGCTGAAAGTTACGGTCATGAAGTCATCCGGTTGCCTCCATATCATTGTCACTTTAACGCCATAGAACTAATATGGGCCAGGGTTAAAAAATACGTTGCCATAAATAATACAAAATTCACGATGACTGAAGTAGAAAAATTAACAAATGAAGCCATGCAAATGATTACTGGAGAAGACTGGAAGAAGGTAGTCGAACACACCAAGTCAATTATTGAAGACGCTTGGAAAAATGAAGGTATAGTGGAACAGCAGGTAGAAAATTTGATCATTTCTGTAAATTGTTCGAGTGACAGTGAATCAGTTGAATCTGAAGATAGTGATTCTACATTAAGCGGAGTTCACCCATTATAAACGTAAGTTTTTATTTTGCTTAATGTTAGAAGTAATGTTAAATATAAAATTGCAATACAAAAATATTTAATTTTATCTTTAACTAAACAAAAATTAACAAACGAAATGTTACAGTCCAATATTACAAATTTCTATCAATTATAAATTAATATTTCACTATTTATAGGCAGTTTCATTTATGAAGAATTCGCAAATATTTATGCTTGCTTAATACCAAATTATCTGTATTTATTAAGTTCATGATATAATAATAGAGTAATTATTTATCACGTTTTTCGAGTAAATTATTATGATATTAAATCCATACCAAAATATTAAGTAAGATCTCATATTACCATAGTTGGACTTAACTAGAATTTGCGTAACACGGTTCACGTCATTTCACAAAATAAAAGATTTTTTACGCGATGTGAACAGATTAATGTGCACTATGATTAAGGCAATGCACAGTATAATACGTACATGTTATTGCAACCATACATTAAATAATCGTATTCACTACGATATAAGCTACGCGACTTCACTACAAAAGCATCTCTGGATGCCTTACTGTAATTAAAAGTACATTAAGAGGTATCATATCATGTTTTAAAAGTAAACTGTTTTGTCTTGAAAATCCGTATTAAATGACCTTGAGCGTGAATGTGTTGTAAGTTGTTTGTATGTGAATCATTGTTTTGTGTTTATCAACTTGTAGAAGTCACGTGGTCAGAGTTTGGCAACATTGTTTCCCTTTCAGTACAAACGTCAATACCAAACAAATTTTAATAATAGTATAACAACTATAACTCATATGACACCCATCTCTATCAAAACATCTATCAAACAATCTCTAACCCCAACTTACCATGAAACTCAAATCGCCACCTTCTCTCAATATATAAAAAAATACTCTCTAACCCTTTGTACTTAGGATAAGTGTTCCCCCCCCCGAAAAGCTCATCCCATTATGTTGGTTCCTGGATAAACTTAGTATGTTGGTTACTAAGGTAACCCTTTCCGGCGCCAAACGGTCCCATCCCGTCCCAACCCTTTTGTTGCGGACTCCCACATTACACTACCCCTATTACAAAATTGCCATCCCCAAATCTCAATCTTATTACCTCACTTCAACTACAACAAAATAACATCATCAATTATAAACATCAATATATCAATCAAAACTCTACATATATGCCCCATAACTACTGTGTCAACATCAATACTTCTCCATTCTATTACATTACCTCACAATAACATCACATTAATTCAAACAATATTATTCTCTCAATTATCCCTTTAACTTTAACTTGGACTGATCTACATGTCCCAATAAAATATTCATCACCCACAATCTGTCCCTTATTATTTTACAAATCATTTAAAATCTTCACTACATTAAATTACTTTTCTCCTCATTTGAAATAGCATCTTCAACACGTTAAAACATTATGTTTGACATTAGTTACCTTGAACGTTTATAAACAATTTAACAGTGACATTTTACTACTGATCAGCTGATATTCCTAACAAATTGTAAACACATTTCTTTATTATACTTGATTCGTACTATAAAATGTCTATACTTACAGTCCATTTAAACTGACATACACAAAATATATACACCATACACCAATACTTTCACGTAACCTCTGAAACATTTAACAAAATGTTATTTTAAATCAAACAATTGAACAATTAATTACCAAATTCACCTCTCGTTAAACCATTTAAATTCATTAGAAAATTCAATTATATAACATTTAAATAATCAATCAAAATATTTAAAACATATCAAATTGTTTTAATTAAATTAATTATTGAACATACAATTTACATTGCTATCAAAACAACTACAATTCTCCAATTACTGTTTTCAAAATTAATTCAGTTATTTATTTAAATTACAAATATTAATATTATTATTATCACAATTACCTACATACATTGTTTACTTAACATCCTACAATACACACAGATAAATTTACTAAGCATTTATTTACAAACTTTTGTCATTAACTGTTCCATTTTTTCACACTTCAATGTCCAAGGTTGCGAGGTCAAAACCACAAAACAAAAATATTTATAATCATCCATTAATTGTTTTATAGTCTACCCTCCGTCGTCAAAGATTAGTCTTTGGTTTAAATAACACTTCTCGATTTTATTGATACACATATTACTGTTTTGTGTGTCATAAAAACAAAAATCAAATTCATCTGTTTTACCAAAATAGTCATGAAACAAGTCAACATTAAGTATATCTGTTAAGTCTCTGTTAGTAAATTTTTTCAATATCGGGTCAGTTATTTTTTTATTCTGGATTAAATCATTCTTATTTAAATACTCTTCTAACCTTACTTTCAACTCACCATAATCTCTCTTTAAATTATATACTTCTAACTCTCTCTCCTCATAACACCATCTCATACTTATAAAATCATTCCACACAGAGGGTACTAATTCAATTAAACCTTTCCTGACTTCTCCAGGAAAAACAAAAAACTTTAAAAAACAATTATTTGTAGTTGTCTTGATTATTCATCTCTTCTTTCACAGCACTAACACTTAACTAAAAATGAACTTTTTCATGTGATAACTTACTGTTATATTGGACGCGTTTCGGCTGACGTATACGCCTTCTTCAGCTTTGGTAACAGACTGCCAGCATTTTGTAATGGTTGTGTGGAAGGTGAAGTGGGGGTGGTGTGTGGAGGAAGGGGATTGGCGCGGGGATTCAACTTACTGTTTGTTTTCTGTATAATTGTGTCAAAAAGTGTATGTGATTTATATTGTAATTGATCGTTGAGTATGTTGTTTGGTTGTGTTGTGTGGTGTTTATATATTTCGTATTGTTCAGTTGTGTTGAGTTTTCGACCTTTAGGTATGTAATGTAAAATTTCAAGATTAGTGTCTATGTTGGTGTAACTGTGGTTTTCTGTGTGTATGTGTGTGGCAAATGCGGAGTGTATATTGTTGTTGGTTAAAGCTTTTAAGTGTTCAGAATAACGGGATGAAAAAGATCTTCCCGTCTGGCCTATGTAAAAACTATTGCAGTCATTACAATTTAATTTGTAAACACCTGTTTTGTTATATTTGTCTATGTCTGTGTTTGTATTACTGATGTGTTTTTTGATGGTATTGGTTGTTCTGAATGCTATTTTGTATTTGTGTTTTCTGAATGTATTGGCGATTTTGTGTGTGTATGAGTTGTGGTATGTGAGTGTGATGTATTTATTGTGTTGTGTGTTGATGGTATTTAGTGTTTTGTTGTTTTTGTTTTTGATGCGTTTGTGTAGTATGTTTATTAAATTGGGGTTATAACCGTTTTTGATTGCTATGTATTTTATTGTGTTGAGTTCGTCGGTGTAATCTTGTTTATTTAAGGGTATTTTAGTTAGTCTATGGAGCATATGGTTGAAGGCCGCATGTTTATGTTGTGTTGGGTGGTTTGATGTGTTGTGTATAACCATGTCGGTTGTGGTTGGTTTCCTGTATATTTTGTACGTGTGTGTATTGTTAGTTTTGTTAATTGTTAGGTCTAGAAAATTTATACTATTGTTTTGTTCAGTTTCCAGTGTAAATTTTAATTTGTGGTGTATAGTGTTTATGTATTTGTGGAAGTTTTCAACTTGTCTTGTGTTGCCTTTGAATAAGAGTAATATATCATCTACATACCTGTGCCAGTATATAATTTTGTTAGTGTATTTGTTGTTGTTTATTATGTGGTTCTGTTCAATGTTGTGTATATATATTTCTGCTAGTATTCCTGATATGGGGGATCCCATCGGGAGTCCTTCTGTTTGTGTGTATATTTTGTTATTGTATGTAAAGTAATTTTGTTCAGTTATTATTTTGGTAAGTGTGATGATTTCTTGTATGTGTGTTTCAGGTGTGTTGTTTTGTCTGAGTAGTTGTTCTAGTGTTTGTATGGTTTCTTTGATGGGGACATTAGTGTATAAATTGGTTATATCAAAAGATGCCAGAGTTGAGTTATGTGGGATGTGTATGTGTTCAGTTTTCCTGACTAGGTCAATGTTGTTTTTGATGGATGTGTTGTTACTGAGTTTAATGTTTTCTCTGATTATTTTGTCTAGTTGTTTTGCGATTTTGTGGGAGGGGGCCTGTGTGTTGTTTATTAATGGTCTGATTGGAATGTTAGGTTTATGTATTTTTGGTAATGCATTTAGTTTAGGGGGGTTAGGTTTTATTTGTTTAAGGTATTTGGCGTTTTCTGGTTTGATTATATGTTTTGTGTCGTTTATAAATTTATTAATCTGTTTATGAAATTTTAGTGTGGGGTCTTTATTTATTTCCGTTATATTATTTTCGTTGAAGAAACTTTCGATTTTAGTGTTTAATTGGTGTTTGTCCATTATGACGCTAATGTTACCTTTGTCGGCTTTTAGGATTGTTGTGTTGTGTTCAAGTAACTTGTGTTTTACATTATTAAGTGTTTTTATTTCATTGTTGTGTATTTTTGGTTTTGTATGTGTGTTTGAAGTTTTCTTTTTATGTCGTGACATATCGGGTCTTGGTCGTTAAGGTGCGTGTTTTGTACAGCCGTTTCTGCATCTATGATGATGTCGCGTATGTGTTTATTGTGATTTTTGATGTTAGTTGTATTGGTATTCAAATTATGTTTCAGTCCTTTGTTTAATAAATCCATTTCATCTTTGTGAAATTGATGTGTGTGGTATTAACTACGCGTGTGCCGGTTCAGGGATTGATTCAATTGTGCGTGTTGTAAGGTTATTTATTTTGTTGTTGTGTCGATGTTGTATTGTCAATTTGAGTTTTTCTATGTTGTCTTGTGTGTGTTGTATTACATTTTCAAGTTATGTGTGGTGTAATATTTGTGTGAGTTTCATGTGTAAGTTATATGCCTGTCTGTTGAGTGTGTCTTTTTTATGGTATAAATAATTGATTATGTTGTTTAGGTTTATTTGTTCTAATTTCCGTTTGGTTTGAAGTGCTGTATGTGTGTTTTGTTTTATTGTAACTTGTGCGTGTGTTGGTATGATGTTGTGTTTTCGACAAGTTTTATTGAATGCTATGTGTAAGGAAGTTTTTGTTGCTTGGCGTTTCTGTACTTATTGATGAAATACGCTTTATCTGCGGTATTATAGTTGTCTTGATTATTCATCTCTTCTTTCACAGCACTAACACTTAACTAAAAATGAACTTTTTCATGTGAAAACTTACTGTTTTATTGGACGCGTTTCGGCTTACGTATCCGCTTTCTTCAGCTTTGGTAACAGACTGCCAGCATTTTGTACAAGCGTCTACTCAAGGTTACTCTATAATAAGGTTGGGCCCGAACCGAAACGAATTGCTATTGGCTGTTGAAATGACGTCACCATCGAGGAACGAGCTGCGCGGTAAATACCTCTCAATACAAATATGTTATTTTTTTATTAACTACAGTTTGTTTGTTATTTATATTTTTATTTACGAACTTATTTTAGTGAATGAAGTACGTAATAATGTTATATGAAGCGAATGTTTGCGTAATTTAAATGTGTACGCTTTTAATATTAATCGTATATCCAGGCCCCGATTTCAGGTACCTTGCACCCTGGGCAAAGCATTCTTATAGCCGCCCCCTTTCATTTTTTTACTTTCCTCCCCCACCCCCACCACCTTTCACTAGGGAAACAACAAACTATAATGAAGATAAACATTTGACAGTTTTTATCTGTGATGAAATAACTGAAATTATATATAATTATACATATTTCACTACTAAGAGAACACATTTTTTTGCACAACGAAGTGAACGCGATAACATTGAAAGCGTATACTGAAAGGAAACATCAAACATGAAAGAGGAAATGACTGTATTAATTTTTTTTTTACCGCAGTGTAAACAAGTTTGTTGTCAGTAAGAGTTGCAAGTTACTGATACTGAGTAACGATATCAGGCGACATCCGCCGCTGTCGTTTATCAAAAGGCTATACGTCAAACATATAAGCAAAAGGCTATAAGGCAAACATCACACACACACACACACACGCACAGAGGAAACTACGCGTAATATAATATTATTCATTACATATTCCTTGGCGCGTGCCGGCGTTCATTCGAACGTAGTTTCCTTCATTCCTAGAATTTTAACAATAACACTCAACTGTCTACTGTCTTATAGTCTTAACGCGTATTGTATTTCGTTCCTTGGCGCCCCCTTGGACCAGGCGCCCTCTGGGCATTTGCCCAGTCAGCTCATTTAAAGCCCGGGGTCTGCGTATAGCAACTGAAGAAGCAGTACAGATTTCCTATACATAATTGTTAATAAACCGATTGATAGTCGGAAAAATAATACCGAAACACCTTGCTAAAAATTAAATTTAGTAATTAGATCAGTCTAGACCGATATAAACAAAGCCTGAGTACTAATGAAGCAAATGTTAGTAGACTAATTACAGAAGTGACTCGTTTTATCAAACTATACACTTATTTGTTAGAACGTTTCCGTTCGCCTGCATACAATAGACACGGTTTGAAAAAATTGAAAGTAATGACAATTAAATGCTCTTTGTACTATTTTTAGTTCCTATTTTCTACACCCTTTTTTTATAATTTTTTAAAGCCCGTGTTAGACTTTAGAAATAA
Source organism: Magicicada septendecula (assembly GCA_034769895.1). Lineage (NCBI taxonomy): Eukaryota > Metazoa > Arthropoda > Insecta > Hemiptera > Cicadidae > Magicicada > Magicicada septendecula. Next base: position 257,915,190 of record CM068368.1, on the reverse strand, counting down.
AATTGCAGTACACTAGGCTTTATAACTTCTCTTTTTTCATCATAGTATTCCTTATAATTTGATGAAAATATATAATTATTTGGTAGCGCTCATGTGTTCGCGCGCACACACATGTATTTTTTTCAACCACAACTTCCCCTCACGCTTTATCTAGGCTTGGGACTAGCTATATTCTGTACAAAATTAATTTAAAATTTTAATTTTACAGAATATAGTCGGTTTAAAAATTGTGGGCTAATTATACATTGAACCCGTTTGTTTATAGACGGAACCCAGAGTCCACTGACCAGTTACTTATCAGACCTCTACTCAGTTCAAAGTCCAAACCAGATAGCGGCTGTCTAAGTTCCGCCTTCCTGCAAAGAACAATGATGCCTATAATACCATCCTAATTAATACAAAAGTAGAAATATATTAATTAATGTGTGGGTTTAACTATGGACGATGCGTGCCACTGGCGTGATTTTCTCTTCTGTGCTTCTGCTGCTTTCACTGCTTTCATGCGGCCATTCATGAAACGAAGGCGAATGAACATTCTCGTCCTGGCGTATATTTTTACAACTTCTGTTGGCATCTCAGGAAATTTACTTAAAATTCTTGTAGTCATATTTTTTATAATATTTTTACCTTTATACAAACTATCTGGCCCATTGATGTCCCTAAAAATTATTTCACACTGTGAAATCTTGTGCACCCAGTCTTCTGAAGGAACAAGAAGACCTCCTCGAGATAAAAACTCTATCCAGCCTCCAGCAGAAGTACCAACGGGAGGGGGATATACATTTTCTGAAGGTGTTCCCATTGTAGGATCATGCTTTCTCCCACGATAGGCAATGTAGCCAGCTAGGTAGCGGAACCCCTCAGTAGAGCAGTCTACTCCATCACTGATCACAGGAACGTCAACGTCTGCAGTAAATGACAAGGAGAAATCTTGCATTTCTGTTGACCCTTCAATCATAGATAGCTGCTCGGTCATGTCAGGTAAGATACCTTGCAAGAGATGAGAAGTCATAATTTCCTGATCATCATCTTGGACAAAAGGTGCTTCCTTCGAAAAAGGTATTTTATTTGTATTTTGACCCACCAAAAGCAAACGAAGTCGATGTTTAACTTCTGTCGGTGGTGGGTTAATAAAAAACTGCCCAATGCCTCGTATTTGGGAGAAAAGATTTTCCAGGCAGTCTTGATTTAGTCTTGCAGTTAAAATATATTTAAGATTGTTTTTTCGTATATGACTAAAAAGGCCAAATAACGAGTTGATGGTCATCATGAAACCTTTTTGAAATGGCAACAAATTCCGAGATTTTCCTACGCGCATTGTTTCACAACAAGTATACATTTTTTTAAGTACGCCTTCTTGTACTTCGTGGTGAGTGCCATACCCGGTAGCCAAAGGTTTATTATCTACACATCTTCTTGAATTTAAAATATCGAAAGAATCAAAAAAACCTCGTATTAAAAAAACCAAAACTATGTCAACAGACAAAAGAATAAATGGAAAATTAAGAAAGGTAATTGAAAATAATTAAATTTTCGTAAACACCGATACAAACGTATTGGTAACCTAACACTGTTACTGTCGAAACGTTATTGTGAAACTTCACGAGATAAAACAAACTCTGCTCACAGAAATACACCAACAATAACTCAAGTGTTTACCACAGAATTTAAACAGTTCTGTACCGTTTTTTTTTTTTTTTTTTTTGCAAAACACTACACATATTTGTTCTAAATCTGTATTGCTATACGTACGAACAAACGCATAAATTAACAGTGATTAACTTCACAATTTATAACACCCGGATAACACCTATATAACAAAGTAAGCAAGTAGCAAGGCGCAAGTTGCAAGTATATAAGCAAGCAGTAAGGCGCGGAATCCCGCCTCGATGGTGACGTCATGCGCAGTAGCGTGGATTCAGAACGCGTACTGCGCAACCCATTCGGGCCCCCCCTGCGTCTACTCAACCAATATCCAAGCTGAGGAGCGACCAATCTGGCGACGTGGTGGGGGCACTGGAGGGGCGAGCGAAGGTGCGTCCCATCACATCTGTTAACTGTACGGGCAGACGCTGCTTGTGTGATACATTTGCATTCTGGGCTGACAAGCGTCTGCCCGTACGATTAATAGATGGGATGGGATGCGGCTGCTTTCTATCCGAGTCTTTATTGACTTGACGATAAACCTGTAGCTTATTTTCAGTTTGTTTAGCTGTGTGCGGTCTTCCTACGTGTGTTCTCTCGTAAGCAGAAATACTTACAATATTTTATGTAATCGTTCAGCGCTACAGAATGCGAATGTTTCATACTTTTGTCTGACATAACCTCAGTAACAGCGTGTTACTTGAAATTGAGGATTACTAATTAACTGTCTTCACACATCTGTTCCAAATTACACACTTATCTAAATCACAAGTTAAATTAATCACACAGAATCTGGCCATGGTTGGATTGTACTTAATTAAGCTCTGTTCAATTGCTATTACAATTATTAGTACGCATAGCGAATAATTATTTGTTTTAAATAAATAACAAATGTGGAGGCCAAATTATGCACATAAGGTGATAAAAATACTTTACTGTATTAAATGTACAATTTATTGGTTTTACAGAAAATACCAGTACTTACACATGAATGGAGAAAATACCAGTACTTACTCAGACTGCATTATCAAATATATGAATATATATCGTTCTTTATAACATATTTTAAAACTTTTGATATTAATATTTTCAATTATACGTTTTAAGCACCTAAATTTTTTATAATACATTTTAGGTTACCTTTTACTGAGTAAAAATTAAACGAATTCATGTAGTATTCATGTTCATCTCTTAAACATTCAAATACCTATAGCTGGTCTTGGCAAGTAGGTAGCATGCATAAGACAGTAACTCTTCACAGTTATGGAACAGTGGTGATATTTCAGTTTGACACATTCAGCACTCTGCTGTCTGTAACTAAATTGTAAAATAATTGTGCTCCAAGTATAGACAGCATAGTGATTTCTGAAACCACTTATTTCAGACTTATGGTGTGCTATACACGACAGAAAATTTAGAAACACATTAAAGCTTGAAGGTTTTCATCCTCGAAGTTACACAAATATGTTTTGATGTCTGCTGTTGAATGACATGGTTTCCAAGTCCAGCATTTTTATCGTCATATAACTAAGCAGTGTTACATGTGGTAACTGTTATCAAAAGTGTTTGTATTACTTTTTTTTTTGTTTACTTTTATACTTGTCTATAACTTGTCACAGGACAAATGGCGCCAATCGTACACACTATAGTTTTTTAGGCCCTTAAAAGGACCGTTTGTCGGGTACGCTAAATCATTTGCGTACGCTGCCCGAGCCGCGCTGTGATGTTCGGCGGCTGCGTCCGCTGTTCCGGGCGTGCTGCGGTTCTCTTCTTTCGGCAGCGGTATGTAGAGCCCGCTGCTGTCCCAGTCGATGTCCATTCTTCCTTCTTCCTTTTCTTCCAGCTGGCTTGACGACGTCCAATGGAGTGCGCCAAAGTGGTCAGAGCTGTTGGGTTGTGCGTCGTGAGACGACCCAATGGTATCCTAGTACCGAGCCTCCTATGAGGGGCTCCTGCCTAGTGGTCCTGTCCAGACGGAATATTGATTAATTAAATTTTATTGGTCGTTACAACGACATGCTCGTACTAGGTCGACTAGTACAGTATTTGTCGAGGCCGTTTCCAAGATTCACCTGGACGTATTCGGTACCTGCCAAGGCCAGCTATGAGTGGGTTTGTCTGGGTCCTCGCAGCTCGGACGTAAAATTTACGTGCAAGTCGCCTTGCGGTGTCATCCAAGGAGCGGACACCGAGTCCTCTTCTCAGGAGACGAGAAGAAAACCGATAGGGGACTTTGGCCGCTAGCCGAAGCCCTCGATCGAGAACGCTTTGCAACCTTCTTTTATGAACGGTTGCGAGGTAACCCCAGACGGGAAGAGCGTAGGTAATGATCGGCAACAGATACGCGTTGACAATCAACTTACCCAGCTTGCGGGTCATAGCCTTGTTGGCAAGTATCGGAAACAGTTGACCGAGACGAGCGGACGCTTTCTTTCGCATCGTCTCAGCGTGGGTACGCCAGGTGAGCCGACGATCAAGGTGGACACCGAGGTACTTAACTTCCCTCGACCAGGGCAGGTACGTTCTACCGAGTCTCACTCGGCCTCGTGGTTCTTTCCGGCGCTTTGTGAATAGCACCGCGGAGCTCTTGGTTTCGTTGACGGCAACTTTCCGTCCACGTCGAATACGCATCGAGTGCGCGCTGAAGTCGTGGGATAGCAAAGTCTGCGTTCCGATCGGCGGTATAGACCGCCGTGTCGTCGGCAAACAAAGCCATCTGGACTCCAGGCTCTCTGGGTGCGTCGTTGACATACACGGAGAACAGGAGAGGCCCTAGCACGCTACCTTGAGGTACCCCGGCTGTGATACGTCTCTCGGAAGAGACGTGGTCGTCTATTCGCACGCAGAAAGTCCTCTCCGTCAGAAAGCTAGCAATCAAGCGAAGGTAGCAATCTGGGAGCTGGATTTCCCGGAGCTTGAACAAGAGCCCGTCGTGCCAGACACTATCAAAGGCCTTTTCCACATCTAGGAAACAGGCGACAGTCTGCTCTTTCCGACACCCGGCGTCCGTGATGTATTCCACCAGTCTCATCAGTTGATGAGTGGTGGAATGCCCCACACGGAAGCCGAACTGTTCGGGGACCAGTACATCGAAATTTCGTAGATGATCTAGTACTCTCCGTTGTACGAGACGTTCGAGGACCGTTGACGTGGCTGACAGTAGACTAATTGGCCGGAGGTTGCCGGGACGAGTGCGCCAAAAATTTTTAGCGGCGCTATTTTTATGCCCTGACAGGTCGTATGCCACGAACCTATCAGAGTGCCGCTGGTCCCTGGTTGGCTCGCCTCGAGCACGTTAGATGTCACGTTGAGGCCAATCAAGCTGCTGCCGATCCTTGATTGGGTCGCCTCGCCTTCTCGTGTCACGTTTGATTGCTAGCTTTCTGACGGAGAGGACTTTCTGCGTGCGAATAGACGACCACGTCTCTTCCGAGAGACGTATCACAGCCGGGGTACCTCAAGGTAGCGTGCTAGGGCCTCTCCTGTTCTCCGTGTATGTCAACGACGCACCCAGAGAGCCTGGAGTCCAGATGGCTTTGTTTGCCGACGACACGGCGGTCTATACCGCCGATCGGAACGCAGACTTTGCTATCCCACGACTTCAGCGCGCACTCGATGCGTATTCGACGTGGACGGAAAGCTGGAAAGTTGCCGTCAACGAAACCAAGAGCTCCGCGGTGCTATTCACAAAGCGCCGGAAAGAACCACGAGGCCGAGTGAGACTCGGTAGAACGTACCTGCCCTGGTCGAGGGAAGTTAAGTACCTCGGTGTCCACCTAGATCGTCGGCTCACCTGGCGTACCCACGCTGAGACGATGCGAAAGAAAGCGTCCGCTCGTCTCGCGCAACTGTTTCCGCTACTTGCCAACAAGGCTATGACCCGCAAGCTGGGTAAGTTGATTGTCAACGCGTACCTGTTGCCGATCATTACCTACGCTCTTCCCGTCTGGGGTTACCTCGCAACCGTTCATAAAAGAAGGTTGCAAAGCGTTCTCGATAGAGGGCTTCGGCTAGCGGCCAAAGTCCCCTATCGGTTTTCTTCTCGTCTCCTGAGAAGAGGACTCGGTGTCCGCTCCTTGGATGACACCGCAAGGCGACTTGCACGTAAATTTTACGTCCGAGCTGCGAGGACCCAGACAAACCCACTCATAGCTGGCCTCGGCAGGTACCGAATACGTCCAGGTGAATCTTGGAAACGGCCTCGACAAATACTGTACTAGTCGACCTAGTACGAGCATGTCGTTGTAGCGACCATTAAAAATTAATTAACAATATTCCGTCTGGACAGGACCACTAGGCAGGAGCCCCTACCGGAGGCTCGGTACTAGGAAACCATTGGGTCGTCTCACGACGCTCAACCCAACAGCTCTGACCACTCGTGTCACGTCTCGGCTGGCGCCGAGAGCAGATCTTCGCCTCGCTATGTCACAAACTGCAACTGAAATTTAAAATTTTTATGATTTTCCATTTTGAATTAGAGTTTAGCAGATAAATTCAGTATTCCTTCTGACACACTTAACAACTGTTTATAAAAATTGCGAACAATTTTACAAAACGGTATTTTTTCTAACTCGCATGTTATAAAATGATTAAAAACTGTCAGGTATCCTGACATTAAATCCTGGATATCAAGTATCATGATATTACATCCTGGATATCAACTATCCTGAAAAAGCAAAATATTTTCTAAGACAATTGCACCCATTGACAGCCAATTAGGCTCTCCAAAAGGTGGGAAAATAATTATTTTCTTAATTTAAATTTATATTTGTAACATTTTTTAAATATCGGTATGGAGAACCATACATTACTTCCATGTTCTAAGATTTATATTCAAAATCATAATGGAAATAAAATATTTCCATAGAAACTACTTCTTTCTACTTATTGATTCAGCCTTAAGCACAGTACTGTGCATGTGGTCACTAACGTTATACCACCTCACATTATCGCACTCGATTTTCACTGATGATGACAGTCGATGGCACTGCCGAAACGTCTGGTTTTGCAGAAAACATTGTAGGCCTACTGTGCCCAAACAGCCCGGGAAGAAATTTTCACACTAAACTACTTCATTGTTGCCGATAACGTACTACACATATAAAAACATGAAACATTGCAGGTAAACTACCCATTTCCCTTAACTGATCTTCACCAAAAACAATAATTCACGACTACTCTGCAAATCAGGCTGCATGCAAAAAATTATTTGATTCTGTTTGAATTTGCAGCTTTTATTGTTTGCCATAGAAAAAAATCTTCACACACACACTTTTCGAAAAATGACTTTTTTCATGTTTTGAAGATAGTACAATCAAAATCTGCAAAAATCTCAAGCACGATTTTTTTTGCCATCACCAAACTTCCATTTCTTTAAGGAACATGGAAGTAAAAATCATTAATATTTAGTTTGAAATTAGTCGTAATAATTGTCTTAATTTCTTGCATTATTTTTTTAATAGTTTTAGCAAAACTAAATAAAAGATCAATCTGTTTCACTAACTAAAGGACCTTGTCAAGGGATAACAGAATGAATGAATACTCAAACATTATGTGTTATTTAAAAACCATGTATATTCTTTATTTATACTGTACATTCACTTACAAAACAACTTTGTTTATATCTTCTACATAACAAGCAGTTTATTTTCAACATTTCAGCACCAACCCGTTAACTTATAAATTTCTTAATATACTAATAAATAGATCACAATACACTTTTCTTAACAATTAAGTACAAATTAAGAGGCACGCAAAATTCTGGGTTACCAGTATATGTTGGACTAACAAGTTAAATTCGGTATTTGTGTATGTAAATCCCCCTTTTAATGGCTAAGTTAAGTGATGGGCTAGAAATTTTATATATATATTTTATAATATATATATTATTATATTATTTTATAATCGGCTACATTAATAAACAATTAATTAATTTACATCTTCTTTTAGCCAACACACTTGATTATCATACATGGAATAATAAATATATTAATATGCTTAAAATACTAAATAAACACAAAACAATTAAATTTAACACAATCAATAAAAAACTTAAAAATCTACTAATAAATAGTACACCTAAAGAAGATAACCAAAATTTACACACATTAAATAATAACCACACTTTTTACCCAAAATTCGTAAATTTATCTAATATTAAATTCACGGAAAACGAAATAGCTACCCTAGAATCATCAAACAAAACAAATCTTAAAAATGTAAACAAATATGTAATAGATAATATCATAGTCGAAACTGAAAATGCAATTAATAATGTAGAACAAGAAAAACAAGATAAAATAAGAACAGAAGCCTCAATGGAAATAATAAATTTTTTTTTTAGATACGTTGATGACACTCTGTACATTTCCCAAAACAATGGTATAAATATAAATAAAATATTCAACTCCATAAATAATTTACATTCTAAAATAAAATTCACGTTAGAAGAACAATGTAATAATAAATTCAAGTATTTAGACTTAACAATAAAGAAAAATGAAACAAATTTTGAATACACAATATACAGGAAACCTTCTCAAACTGACTTAGTAATACCAAATACTTCTAATCATCCTCCCCAACACAAAATGGCAGTATTTAATTCCATGATTTACCGAATGCTTAGGATCCCATTAAATAACACAGAAAGAAACAAAGAAAGAAAAATTATCCAACAAATAGTAGTTAAAAATGGATACAAAATAAAAACTATTAATAAATTAGAAAATAAAATTAAACATAAAATCACTAATAAAATTCCTAAAAACACTACATTTAAAAATTCATCTATTAATAATAATATAAAATATACAACCTTCACTTATTACGGAAATATAACTCAAAAACTAAATAAAATATTTAAAGATACTAATTTAAAAATATCTTATAATACAGATAATATAATTTGTAATAAAATAAAACCTAAAACTAAATCCAATACTCACAATAAAAATGGAATATATAAAATAGAATGTCCAGATTGTAATAAATTTTACGTGGGCCAGACGAAGAAAATAACTACGAGATAGATTCGTTCAACACCGCAATGCATATATAAAACCAAATATTTATAAATCTAATTTAGCCACACATTGTCTAAATAATAACCACCAGTTTCCAAACATTGAAAATATAAAATTAATTAAAAACATACAAAAAGGTCAAAAAATGAATATTTGGGAAAATCTTAACATTTACAAACACAATAACAATAATTTATTAATTAAAGAACAAACCCAAATAAAAACAAAACAAGACGATCTATTTAAAATTATAAATTTACTAAAAAATATAAATAAAAATGAATAAAATATAAACAAAATTTCAAATATAACCGAGAAAACAGCTGCTGAAGAAAATAAACATTAAAACAATCGTTAACTAATCGACCTAAATCGATTATCAGTTATTTTATTTTACATTAAAATCAATACAAATTCGATTATTCATTAATTTTATATTAATAGAATTATTTCGATTGTTATTAATTCACTTAGAAACCTCTGATGATACTGATATTTTTCAGTGAAACGTGCGTCAGGTGTTAAAAAGAATATACAGTACAATATTATCTACTTGCAGAAGAACAAATTGAAAACATCACAAATTATATATATTTTAATATGTTAATTTTTACAGAAGTCATATTTTACATTTTATATATTTACTCTAAACCTCAGACATTAGACACATATGGAAATATTCTGGCATAAGTTTGTGTAGCACGAAGAATGTTTATTAAAGATTAATGACATATGTGTCAAAGTCGAAAAAATAAAAAGTTACATAACTTATAAACAAATAAAAAGTGTGTGTGTGTGTGTGTGTGTGTGTGTGTGTGTGTGTGTGTGTGTGTGTGTGGTGAGAAATAGGAAGAGGTAAATACAGCATGTTTTACATAATAAATTACTTTTTATAATGACCTATATAATATTTTCTGCTTCCATATACTTAACCAGTACACAAGATGTTAGTAGAATAAATCTTACTAAAATCTATTGTTTCTTAATGCACAAGTTTGATAATAATACTGTGATTACAAAGTGTATAAAGCTCAGTTCAGTTGTCTGTACTGATGGAGTTTACCAAATTATAAATATAAGTATGAACTTTCAAAAATTGTTTATTGTTTTATATTGATATTGTTACAACACAAATAAGCCACCCCAGTACCAGGGATGAAAAAGATAATTTTTAATGTAAATATACTTCATACTAAATAAAATGTTTAAATATAAATAAAATATAAAAAACTATGACACATATTTTTGTCAAATTGATTAATGACCAAACCATAATTAAAATCACAGTACAGAGCATTACCATTGTTTTATTTCATAGGAAGTTGTATAATATATGTGTGTGTTAGCAATTTCACTGAGCAGACAACTAGCGCCCTTGCCAAGTGGGCAATACAATAAGCTGTACAGAGCCGGGAATCATTTGAACGCTCCAGCTGTCAACGCTGATAACACCAATCTAACTAGTTAATTCACAAATTTAATTGTTTTAAAATAAAGAATTTGGCGCCACCTGGGACTCGCAACCCCTATGAATAAACAGGTAGGTTGTACTGATATTTGAGACCACGCTACGGACTTCGGTAGCAACAACCATTAATGTAACGACAGGTGTGAGACGAACACACCACACTAACACTTTCTACACATAAAAAACACGTGTACACATTTTACAGATACGACCAGAATTTAACGTTACAGATTGACGAATCCAACGTGAGATAAGAAACGAGTGGTTATAATATTATTAAAGATCTTTGCATGACAAGCACTGACAAAGAATGCTAAAGCTAAAGAGTGTTTTACAACTTGCTTGTACTTCACAAGCACATCTGACAGTCTAGTTTATCATACTTACTAAACCTAAATTTAAATTAATTTCTTAAAACTGGTACACATACATAACAGGAACAATGAGTACATTTTGCCTTTAGACCAATGAAATATACTGATTAATCTTTCAGTATTTGCAGTACTCATATACACAAACATAATTGTTAATGAGATCTTGATGAAAAATATGTTGCCAAGAAAATGTTTCCTAGTTGTCAGTTGATTCCATATACTTCGCCTCCCTTTCGGTAATCCGCATTTGCATAAATTTTGTTGTTTTTAGTTGCAAGAGCACAAATTATTGAGCCTCTATCTGTGTACCTTGATGTTTTATGTCCTAGTTTTTCAAAAATCTTTATTATTTCCTGTAAAATAAAATTAGGCATATTAATTAGTAAATCACAATTAGTAAATTAACAACAAAAATCACAATTTACAATTAGATAATTATATTCCATATAATGTAGCAGCGTGAAGAAAGTATCAAATCAGTTTCATCCACTTCAGGGAGAGACATATTAATAAGGAATAAAAGGAATGTATAAATATATGTGTTGCATATTGTAATATTTATTTTTATTTGTTGATGTAGAAATGTTCTAAGTCCCACTAGTTTGGGGGTCAATTAATATGTAAAGTAATACCAGAAAAATTAGTTTTCTTTGTTACTAAATTAATTAGTAAAATAATATCCTTTTATTTCCTTTCTTAAAATTTTAATTATAATAGTAAGTTTATTATAATAGAATCAAACTCCTCACTAATTAATTCAAATTTTCGCCACACCAGTTTGAGCGGCAGGCTCGCCAACTTACGCCTTCTGTGATACTTCGGTACTCTGTTATATGAATGAGGAATGACCACTTATATTATTATCTTTGCAGCTAAAATAAAGGAAAACTTGCAATGATATTATTATTAAATAATATATTTTATTTTTCTTGGTTTATATTCAAAATCTTATAAAGTTATATTATTGAATACAATTCGTTAATTATTTCCGGCTGCTCAGTTGGTAATGTCAGCGGTTTGCTGTCAGGGATCGCTAATTATATACTTCAGTAATAAATATAATTATTTATTGTGCATTCGTTTGACCACGGAATAAACACAAAGAAAAAAACCGGAAAAGTACCAAAATACCTTTGTGGAATATAATCACAGAGTGCTTTATAAAATTAGTGCACAGTGTGTAGGTTATAAAAATACAATGCGTAGGTTAAGACTAAAACTGAGAATGTTAATAGTTTATATCTTTTTACTGTCCACTCTTAAATCGTGGTTTAGATATAATAAAGAATAGAGTTTCTTTTATAATATAGATAGTTCTATAATGTGCTATAATTTTATTTTATGTGCTATAAGGAATGTTGCAACCCCATCTATTTTGGTACTTTTCTGTGTTTTACATTTACCTTATTAATTCACAATATACTATAATCATTCAGTATACTATAATATTATTCAGTAATCATGTAACATTAAAATATTAACATAATCAACTCAATATTGAACATCCTTGAATTTCATTAACTCTGATATCCTATATCTAATGTAATCATAACATAGTCATTCAAGGTAAGTGAACCCATAACATTGGTTTTATTTAACATAGTAATCTTAACAGTAATCAATAATATATTATAGTTTATCTAAGGTCCATTTTATACTATTTGGTACTTTTCTCTACAATTATATATTCTTTGGGCTATAATGGGAGGTACAAAAATACAATGTTACAATATATACATACTGTATACATTTTTTCCTCTATTGCAGACATCAAACTTATCTGTGACTTTTGTATTACACAGTAACAGCTGATCTGATTTTTAAAATTCTTTCACCACTGTGTTTATTGAAGTTTGAGGATGGTTTTAGCATAAATTTTAACCGATAGTTTTAACAATTTTCAAAAACAGTCTTCAGATGGTTCCACGTCATGAAGATTCTTTTTTAATTTTCATAGTAAAATTTTCGGCATGCGATAAACTTTCGTTTTATGAGAGATAGCTATATGGTGTCAGCGAGTGAAAATTATAGAAAATTCCAAATATTATTTTGGCTTTGTTTCAATAAAATCGGCTTTTTCGTTTTCGTGATATTGGCGTTTTTGTAAGAAATTTAGTTGGCGGTTTTATAAGAAATTAATTGGTTGGCACATGCAGCGATTTTTCTTGTAACGATTTTTCTTAATAATAAATATTACCTTAATGTAAGCATATTTTAACATTTATTATATTATTCTATTTAATAATAAAAATTTCAATTTTCATGTAGTACCTTAATGTAATTTCATTATTAACAAGCAAATCCAAAGCAATTGCCTGGATTTGCTTCTTGGAGTTAGTGTCCTGTACCCGTTTAGGTTTTGTTTTGAATTGTCTCTGTTTGATAATGTTGCCATACTGGTGTGCAGTATTTTCGGTGACCTGCAACGCAAAAAAAAAGTATCAAACACTACAAGAAAAAATCTAACTACATCTAGTTCTCGTTGTGTAGTTTAAAGTAAACATGTCCCGCTTGTAGTACACTTAAAACTAATTGTATTAAATTTGTCGACTGGTAAGGGTGGATTTACTTTTGGTAACATGAGTTCACTTAATGATACCTACTTGACTGTTATTTTTTTGTAATTAATAAAATTAGTAAAAAAAGTTTTCAAAACTTGTTTAGCAAAAAACTGACACAGTAAAAATACAATCAAAAACATATTTATCTTTATGCCCAGATTTAGTTTTGTGGCTGGTGTTAAGAGAAATTCATTTATTTATTTTAATCTACTGCTATAAGAACAATTTGGAAAAAATACGTACGATAAGATTTTAGAATTATTTCAGTGAACTTAATAATTATAAATCTAATGTAAACACACAGACAATCAGTACTGACTAGCAATTAAAGGATGGGTAGATGGATGGATAGATAAATAATTCAGTAAGTAGGCTACATGAGTAGATGATTAGATAAACCGGTATGTGAGTGTCTATCTGAATAGAAGAGTAGGTGGATAGATATCCTAAGTAAAGCTATAGACTAAAATTTGGATAGATGGGTGGGTGGATAGTTTGTGTAGGTGGGTGAGAAGACAGATAAGTTGATGAGTAGGTAGTTTGGATTAGACTGTACTACAAAATAAAGTGGATAATCTGACTGAAAATTATACATACCTTTAAGCTCCTTTCAGCAGATGACTTCATAGCTTTTATTGTCAGTAGTAACTGTCCCATCTGTTTTTTTGCGTATTGAAACTGTTGAACAGTTTGTAGGTTTTTCTGAATCTCTTGAAATTGTTCAAACAGTTTCATTCTTTCATTATTTAAAGATATGCTCTTTTCTGTGTCTTTACTTTTAGGCCTACTTGCCTCATTTATAACTGTTTCTTCTAACATAGTATCTCCGTCCTTTGGAAGATCTATTATAAGCATATCTTCTTCATTCTCCCTTTCCTCAGGGATCCTACTGGTTAGTGTTCTACAAACAAGGTGAATATGTTTGCACATATTGTTTCGTATGGCACTGTCCATACACGAACACACAAACTCATGAAAGCAAGAGTTACAGCGTATGCACTGTAAATGACATGATTTGCAGTGTTTAATCCGTTTAACAGTATAAAATTCTGTTTGTGTGGATGACAAGACCTGCCACTTGTCATCTAAAGTTGTCAACACTTTCTCTGCGTCCAACAACATACTAGCTTTGTGACGATTTCTTAATACTTGCAATTTTTTCACAAGTTTTCCTTTTTTCATTTTAATTATCAGATCAAACATTTTATCTTTCAGTAGATGTAAAATGGCACAAATTGTCTTGTCCAGTCGTTTAATCCGTTTTCCTTTTAGGTAAAAATATTTTAATATTTTATTAAAATTTTCTATTGCCATGTTAGTATTTATGCCTAAATGAACCCAATAACAGTAGGCCCATGATCTGTATTGTTCTTTATTAATGTATTGTTTTTTAAAATATTCATAAAATGAATGTGTTTGTTCATCACCATGAAGTCTCCTTAACACTTCATGGAGCATTTTTTGAAAAGTGTCTTTATCGAGTTCATATAACAATGTCTGTAATGTTTTAAATGCACTGTCACGTTTTTCTTTTATTTTAATTTTTGTGTTTGCATTGGTCCTCCAAGCTTTTAGCACATGCCACGTACAATAAATACGGTTGTCTGAAGGCCCCATTGTTTTACACCATGCAGAATAGAAAGTGTCTTCCATGTCGGACATAAATGTACGAGTTTTAACACAGCCCAATATATTCTTTATTTGATCAAAAAAAATCTTTAGAATAGTTTCATCCCCTCTGTTAGTAAACATGAAGGCTGCAGGAAATCCCTCTCTTGTTTCATCCATTGTCAGTAGTGTATATAGCTGAAAGTTATAATTGTTCAGCCCATGGGTCCCATCAATACACACTATATCATTACTGTACTTTTTAAAAATAACTTTTTGTGCTTCAGACATGTATAGCAATAAGAAGTCTTCTTCTTTCAGTTGAGGAAACTCAAAACTAATTACTCCTTGTGGTTTATAAACCACTAAGGCAGTGTCCTTAGATGTTTTAAGATCTTCAACCCAAGCCTCGATGCTTACAGGGTCAAATGGATGTTTTATGGCTTCATCATTTAGATTGAAGCCTTTTTCAATATTTATAATATCTTTTTTGTTCACTAGGTGAATTCTTTGTAATTCACAATTTGATATAGAACACCTGATATCTTTTAAAATTTCCTCATGGGGTATTTTACTTGCTAAGTGAGTTGCAATTTGGTTTCTCTCTTTCTTTGTCAAGTGAATATGTTTTAACTCATTTTTATGGCCAACATGTGTTAAAAGAAATGAGACATGTACAGTGCCATTTTTTAATTTTTTCATCTTGATCATTGCTGGACAAAACCCATTTATTTTGCAGCTTCCCATAATTTTTAAGTGGCGTTTGTTTAGTCCTAGTTTCCTGTAAAAACCACTTCTGTGGCATCGGTAAACGTCAAATACATTTCCATTTGACGTTTGTTTAAAAAAACATGTTGTTTTCTTTTCAATTTCTTGTTTCCACGCATTAAATTCATCGACAGAATCAAAACTGTGATGTTCAAACTTCATGAAAATGCCATGTACATTTTCAAAATGACTGTAAATTTTCTGTTCATTATGTCCCCATGGTCTCCTTGTTATGAATTTACAAATAGGACATTGTCTTTCAACCAGAAGTGGTTTTCCAATGTTATGATATTTTCTTTCATGGTTTGTGAGGTGATGTTTATGCTTGTATTTTGCATTACATAGAGTACACATGAAAGATCGTGCTAAGGATCCACTGTCATGTATTTTTAAACTTAATATGTGACGTTTTAAATTATACTGGTGAATTGTTGTATAAGTGCACATATCACATTTATAAATTTGTTTTGGCTCAGTAGAATGGGTTGATTTGATGTGTCGCTGCAAATTATTTTTTTGGGAATACTGTTTGTTACACAAAGTGCAAGTAAATGTAGCTGTTTCAATTTGCTCCCCTTTGGCATTTCTTTTGTGAACAATTCTAATATGCCGTTTACAATAAGAACTCTTACTGAACTCTTTGCTGCATAAATCACATTTTACGGCAGTAGTACTCATCTGAAAATAAACATAGCATTGTTTTCATTGAACTTAAATTTAATAAGCAAATTTCAGATGAAACGGTAACAACTAAACTTTATTTATTCTTCCCATAATGGTCCTGTATTTTGTTTAATATACTTTCTGAAGTGACAGTTTGGGAATACAGTACTGCTGCATTGTGCTATTCTACCACATGTTCCACTTCTGGCAGCTGGGTTCTAACAGCAGATTATTGTTCAGATTAAAAGTTGTGCACGCGTGCGCACACACGCACGCACATACACACATAGTATTCTTAACTGCCCATTAAACAAAACATTAAATTTTGTTTCTAAAAATAACTAAAAATTACAAATGTCTACAAGATAATTCTTCTTATTCTCTTTTCTTTCAAACATTAGGCCTGCTGCCTGTTATGCTTTTGACCATGGCAGAACTGACATTTCACCACTGCCAGAGAGAAATCAGCTACATAGCAACTGTGTGTGTGTGTGTGGGGGGGGGGGGCCCAGAGACGCCAGACAAGACTGCTGTATTATTACTCAGCAATATGGGTGTGCAGGCAGACTGACTAATTTTTGTTTGGTAAAGTAACAGTATTATAGAGCGATCATACAATAAATAGTATAAATTCCACACAGTTAAATGTGTGTTATAATTTCTTTTAGTCTAACAGCTAGATGGATTTTTACACTTTTTTCAAATTATTGATTCCATTTTTGAGCCATGGGGTCAAAGAATTTTGAAATTTCTAAAACTGTACAGTATATTCAGATTTTCGTTAAAATTCTCTTTAATCGATGTCCCACATGGAATTTGTGATTTTGTCAAACTTTTGCCCCACTTTTTGAAACCTGGTGTCCCAAAATTTGAAATGTACAAAAAATAATACTATATTTGTATACACTAATTTTAGTTCTATTGGCAAACAAACTAGAAGAAGGAATACTCAGATCTTTTGTTAGTCACTTTTTTTTTTTTAAATAGTGTTTTGAGGAGGAAAGAGTGGTTAGACTTGTGAATTATATTGTTCATCTTGCTGTATAAGGAAAAGTCAAGAACTACTTTTACAAGAAATTGTGTGGTTGTAACAGGAATTTTACATTTCCCTGGAACGAATCCAATTGTTATCTCACTGAAATGTATTTCAATTGTGAAAGCATTACATATCAAGTAACTGAATGTAATGAGAATGCACCTGCGCACGCACACACACACACACACACACACACACACACACACACACACACACACACACACACACACACACACACACACACACACACACACACACACACACACACACACACACACACACACAGTGTACTTATTTGTTACTTGTTTGTTCCATAACATTGATTACAATTGCAGCAAAATTGATCAAAATGACATCAAATACATGGATATGTATACATGTACTACCGTCAAAACACGAAAAAAAGTCATTTTTCGAAAAGTTTCTGTGTGTAGATTTTTTTCTATGGCCAACGATAACAGCCGCAAATTCAAACAGAATCAAATAATTTTTTGCACACAGCCCTGAATTGTAGAGTTCTCAGGACCTATTGATTTTGGTGAAGATCAGTTAAGAGAAAGCGGTAGTTTACCTGCAACATTTAATGTTTTAATAAGGGTAATTTTTTCTATGACGAACGATAACTGCCGTAAAGTCAAACAGAATCAAATAATTTTTTGCATACGTCCCTAATGTGTAGAGCACTCAAGGTCTTTTGATTTTGGTGAAGATCGGTGGAGAAGAAGGGGTAGTTTACCTGCAACATTTTATGTTTTTATATGTGTAGTACGTTATCGGCAACAAAGAAGTAGTTTAGTGTAAACATTTCTTCCCGGGCTGTTTGAGCAAAGTACAATGTTATCTGCAAAACCAGACGTTTCGGCAGTGCCATCGACTGTCATCATGAGTGAAAATCGAGTGCGATAATGTAAGGTGGTATACGTTAGTGACCACACAGTACTGTGGTCAGGCTGAATCTATAAGTAGAAAGAAGTAGTTTCTGTGGAAATATTTCATTTCCATTATGATTTTAAATATAAACCTTTGAACATGGAAGTAATGTATGGTTCTCCATACAGATATTTTAATTGCTTTTAGTTTTACATTTGATATGTAAACGCATCAAGACAGAAATAATCGCTGCTGATATTGAGTTTAGCAATTTAACATGATAATGTTTGTTATATAGTAAATATATTTGTAATATAATTATTTAGAAAACATGATAGAAGACAATTCTTACCTTTAACTTGGTTACACAAGCACGCATCCAAAATAGATACAAAAGCGCGCGCGGTAAAAACTTACCAAAATCAGCTGACAAGTATCAGCTGAGCCCGCCAGGTGACACGTGTGTCGGTGTCACGGTCGGTTAGGCACTTTCCCCTCCAGTGCCCCCACCATGTCGCCAGATTGGTCGCTCCTCAGCTTCGATATTGGTTGAGTAGACGCTTGTGCATTTTGTAACGGTTGTGTGGAAGGTGAAGTGGGGTGGTGTGTGGAGGAAGGGGATTGGCGCGGGGATTCAACTTACTGTTTGTTTTCTGTATAATTGTGTCAAAAAGTGTATGTGATTTATATTGTAATTGATCGTTGAGTATGTTGTTTGGTTGTGTTGTGTGGTGTTTATATATTTCGTATTGTTCAGTTGTGTTGAGTTTTCGACCTTTGGGTATGTAATGTAAAATTTCAAGATTAGTGTCTATGTTGGTGTAACTGTGGTTTTCTGTGTGTATGTGTGTGGCAAATGCGGAGTGTATATTGTTGTTGGTTAAAGCTTTTAAGTGTTCAGAATAACGGGATGAAAAAGATCTTCCCGTCTGGCCTATGTAAAAACTATTGCAGTCATTACAATTTAATTTGTAAACACCTGTTTTGTTATATTTGTCTATGTCTGTGTTTGTATTACTGATGTGTTTTTTGATGGTATTGGTTGTTCTGAATGCTATTTTGTATTTGTGTTTTCTGAATGTATTGGCGATTTTGTGTGTGTATGAGTTGTGGTATGTGAGTGTGATGTATTTATTGTGTTGTGTGTTGATGGTATTTAGTGTTTTGTTGTTTTTGTTTTTGATGCGTTTGTGTAGTATGTTTATTAAATTGGGGTTATAACCGTTTTTGATTGCTATGTATTTTATTGTGTTGAGTTCGTCGGTGTAATCTTGTTTATTTAAGGGTATTTTAGTTAGTCTATGGAGCATATGGTTGAAGGCCGCATGTTTATGTTGTGTTGGGTGGTTTGATGTGTTGTGTATAACCATGTCGGTTGTGGTTGGTTTCCTGTATATTTTGTACGTGTGTGTATTGTTAGTTTTGTTAATTGTTAGGTCTAGAAAATTTATACTATTGTTTTGTTCAGTTTCCAGTGTAAATTTTAATTTGTGGTGTATAGTGTTTATGTATTTGTGGAAGTTTTCAACTTGTCTTGTGTTGCCTTTGAATAAGAGTAATATATCATCTACATACCTGTGCCAGTATATAATTTTGTTAGTGTATTTGTTGTTGTTTATTATGTGGTTCTGTTCAATGTTGTGTATATATATTTCTGCTAGTATTCCTGATATGGGGGATCCCATCGGGAGTCCTTCTGTTTGTGTGTATATTTTGTTATTGTATGTAAAGTAATTTTGTTCAGTTATTATTTTGGTAAGTGTGATGATTTCTTGTATGTGTGTTTCAGGTGTGTTGTTTTGTCTGAGTAGTTGTTCTAGTGTTTGTATGGTTTCTTTGATGGGGACATTAGTGTATAAATTGGTTATATCAAAAGATGCCAGAGTTGAGTTATGTGGGATGTGTATGTGTTCAGTTTTCCTGACTAGGTCAATGTTGTTTTTGATGGATGTGTTGTTACTGAGTTTAATGTTTTCTCTGATTATTTTGTCTAGTTGTTTTGCGATTTTGTGGGAGGGGGCCTGTGTGTTGTTTATTAATGGTCTGATTGGAATGTTAGGTTTATGTATTTTTGGTAATGCATTTAGTTTAGGGGGGTTAGGTTTTATTTGTTTAAGGTATTTGGCGTTTTCTGGTTTGATTATATGTTTTGTGTCGTTTATAAATTTATTAATCTGTTTATGAAATTTTAGTGTGGGGTCTTTATTTATTTCCGTTATATTATTTTCGTTGAAGAAACTTTCGATTTTAGTGTTTAATTGGTGTTTGTCCATTATGACGCTAATGTTACCTTTGTCGGCTTTTAGGATTGTTGTGTTGTGTTCAAGTAACTTGTGTTTTACATTATTAAGTGTTTTTATTTCATTGTTGTGTATTTTTGGTTTTGTATGTGTGTTTTGAAGTTTTCTTTTTATGTCGTGACGTATCGGGTCTTGGTCGTTAAGGTGCGTGTTTTGTACAGCCGTTTCTGCGTCTATGATGATGTCGCGTATGTGTTTATTGTGATTTTTGATGTTAGTTGTATTGGTATTCAAATTATGTTTCACACACAAAATCGCCAATACATTCAGAAAACACAAATACAAAATAGCATTCAGAACAACCAATACCATCAAAAAACACATCAGTAATACAAACACAGACAGACAAATATGACAAAACAGGTGTTTACAAATTAAATTGTAATGACTGCAATAGTTTCTACATAGGCCAGACGGGAAGATCTTTTTCATCCCGTTATTCTGAACACTTAAAAGCTTTAACCAACAACAATATACACTCCGCATTTGCCACACACATACACACAGAAAACCACAGTTACGCCAACATAGACACTAATCTTGAAATTTTACATTACATACCCAAAGGTCGAAAACTCAACACAACTGAACAATACGAAATATATAAACACCACACAACACAACCAAACAACATACTCAACGATCAATTACAATATAAATCACATACACTTTTTGACACAATTATACAGAAAACAAACAGTAAGTTGAATCCCCGCGCCAATCCCCTTCCTCCACACACCACCCCCACTTCACCTTCCACACAACCGTTACAAAATGCTGGCAGTCTGTTACCAAAGTTGAAGAAGGCGGATACGTAAGCCGAAACGCGTCCAATAAAACAGTAAGTTTTCACATGAAAAAGTTCATTTTTAGTTAAGTGTTAGTGCTGTTAAAGAAGAGATGAATAATCAAGACAACTATAATACCGCAGATAAAGCGTATTTCATCAATAAGTACAGAAACGCCAAGCAACAAGTAACAAAAACTTCCTTACACATAGCATTCAATAAAACTTGTCGAAAACACAACATCATACCAACACACGCACAAGTTACAATAAAACAAAACACACATACAGCACTTCAAACCAAACGGAAATTAGAACAAATAAACCTAAACAACATAATCAACTATTTATACCATAAAAAAGACACACTCAACAGACAGGCATATAACTTGCACATGAAACTCACACAAATATTACACCACACAGAACTTGAAAATGTAATACAACACACACAAGACAATATAGAAAAACTCAAAATGACAATACAACATCGACACACACAAAAAATAACTAACCTTACAACACGCACAATTGAATCAATCCCTGAACCGGCACACAAATTCCACACACGCGTAGTTAATACCACACACATCAATTTCACAAAAGATGAAATGGATTTATTAAACAAAGGACTGAAACATAATTTGAATACCAATACAACTAACATCAAAAATCACAATAAACCATACGCGACATCATCATAGACGCAGAAACGGCTGTACAAAACACGCACCTTAACGACCAAGACCCGATACGTCATGACATAAAAAGAAAACTTCAAAACACACATACAAAACCAAAAATACACAACAATGAAATAAAAACACTTAATAATGTAAAACACAAGTTACTTGAACACAACACAACAATCCTAAAAGCCGACAAAGGTAACATTAGCGTCATAATGGACAAACACCAATTAAACACTAAAATCGAAAGTTTCTTCAACGAAAATAATATAACGGAAATAAATAAAGACCCCACACTAAAATTTCATAAACAGATTAATAAATTTATAAACGACACAAAACATATAATCAAACCAGAAAACGCCAAATACCTTAAACAAATAAAACCTAACCCCCCTAAACTAAATGCATTACCAAAAATACATAAACCTAACATTCCAATAGACCATTAATAAACAACACACAGGCCCCCTCCCACAAAATCGCAAAACAACTAGACAAAATAATCAGAGAAAACATTAAACTCAGTAACAACACATCCATCAAAAACAACATTGACCTAGTCAGGAAAACTGAACACATACACATCCCACATAACTCAACTCTGGCATCTTTTGATATAACCAATTTATACACTATTGTCCCCATCAAAGAAACCATACAAACACTAGAACAACTACTCAGACAAAACAACACACCTGAAACACACATACAAGAAATCATCACACTTACCAAAATAATAACTGAACAAAATTACTTTACATACAATAACAAAATATACACACAAACAGAAGGACTCCCGATGGGATCCCCCATATCAGGAATACTAGCAGAAATATATATACACAACATTGAACAGAACCACATAATAAACAACAACAAATACACTAACAAAATTATATACTGGCACAGGTATGTAGATGATATATTACTCTTATTCAAAGGCAACACAAGACAAGTTGAAAACTTGCACAAATACATAAACACTATACACCACAAATTAAAATTTACACTGGAAACTGAACAAAACAATAGTATAAATTTTCTAGACCTAACAATTAACAAAACTAACAATACACACATGTACAAAATATACAGGAAACCAACCACAACCGACATGGTTATACACAACACATCAAACCACCCAACACAACATAAACATGTGGCCTTCAACCATATGCTCCATAGACTAACTAAAATACCCTTAAATAAACAAGATTACACCGACGAACTCAACACAATAAAATACATAGCAATCAAAAATGGTTATAACCCCAATTTAATAAACATACTACACAAACGCATCAAAAACAAAAACAACAAAACACTAAATACCATCAACACACAACACAATAAATACATCACACTCATATACCACAACTCATACACACACAAAATCGCCAATACATTCAGAAAACACAAATACAAAATAGCATTCAGAACAACCAATACCATCAAAAAACACATCAGTAATACAAACACAGACATAGACAAATATAACAAAACAGGTGTTTACAAATTAAATTGTAATGACTGCAATAGTTTTTACATAGGCCAGACGGGAAGATCTTTTTCATCCCGTTATTCTGAACACTTAAAAGCTTTAACCAACAACAATATACACTCCGCATTTGCCACACACATACACACAGAAAACCACAGTTACACCAACATAGACACTAATCTTGAAATTTTACATTACATACCCAAAGGTCGAAAACTCAACACAACTGAACAATACGAAATATATAAACACCACACAACACAACCAAACAACATACTCAACGATCAATTACAATATAAATCACATACACTTTTTGACACAATTATACAGAAAACAAACAGTAAGTTGAATCCCCGCGCCAATCCCCTTCCTCCACACACCACCCCACTTCACCTTCCACACAACCGTTACAAAATGCTGGCAGTCTGTTACCAAAGCTGAAGAAGGCGGATACATAAGCCGAAACGCGTCCAATAAAACAGTAAGTTTTCACATGAAAAAGTTCATTTTTAGTTAAGAATTATTTGTAGCACCCTTGTCTACACAACATATACGTGAAGATCTTTCTTCACCCCCCCATTCTACCTCGTAAAAAATTTACCCTCTGTTTCATACCCATAATATAACTCTCTTTCCACTCTCTCTCTAACTCATAAACACACATTAATATTTCATTATCACATTCTACAAACTCATCAGTACTCTCAGATACTACATTTTCGATTACATCACTATTCTCAATATTATCATCATCATTTGTTAACTCTTTATCTAATACATTTCTACACGTCATTACAACTTTCATTTGTATTATTTTCACTCTGTTCTATTTTATTCAAATTATTTCTTATTATTTCACTGGTATTTTCTAAACATTTATTCTTTTCTTGTATCTCATTTATTAAATCATCAAATTTTACACTACTACTCTGCTGAAACTGAGCATTCTGTTCTTTAATTTCTTTAAAATTAATCTCGTTTTGAATATTCTGCTGTTCGCATTTTATTTTCTGTTCATTAAAATCATTTGTTAATTGGTCCAATTTGATATCGAACTTTTCAAATTTACAGTCCATCTTTCGTAAAAAACTCATTATATCCATTTCATCGGATTGTTTATTTTTATTGTTTGAAACTGGGGTCAACTGAATCCCAGAATCAACATCTGTTTCGCTTAATTGTGTTTGAGCAGTAATTGGGGTAGAATGATTGATGACATTGCCGCCAACAGCTGTTTCTGTAACAGCGCTCGGCTCAACTGTCAGCATACCACTTTCATTCAGCGACTGCGACTCAAGGTCACTTTTACTCATCTCTACGTTAGTTATATTCCTTTTAGTATACTCAGACATTTTTAACTGATTTGTTTTTACTTATGTAATAACTACCAATGATTGATCTCTTTTCAAAACATTATATTATAACATACATAAAATCAACCTTATACCATAATTACGCAAATTTACATAAATACAATTTTACTTTCGCAACCGTACTTCATTCAATGTACTGTCAACATATAGGCCGGCGTAATACAACTTTCTTGTTGTATTACATCCTGCTGTCACGGCACCAATGTTACTCTCGGTTACTTTTTTATTTATGGATAAAACTGTAAACTCCCACTTACCTTTAACTTTAGATCTGGCCGGATCTCCAAGTGGGGATGAACCCCGATCGTACGGCGAACTTGACAGCACATCAAATGAAATAAGGTTTTTGAATGAATTTAATTACTAAAATTTATCATTTGAAAGATACTGGTTTTTATTTTTATGATTGTTAAACATCTTAGACATGTATAAAATCAGAAAAAAAATTGTTATTCTCTCCACTGCTTTTTAAATTTTGAATTGCAGCCTTAGAAATATCCAATATGATTAATACAAAAACATAATAACTACCTTACCTTCTATATAGGACACACAAACATAAACAGCCCAGCTTTGCTCACACACGCATTCACGCCATTAAAAACCCCAGATCATTTTTATTACCCCACAGCCCTTAAACCTTTGTTGGAATACTACCCGCCGGCAACGTGGTTTTCGTGTGCACTCCTTATTACTCTTTTAAATTTATTTTTTGTGTCCGAAAATTAGATAGATATGTTCTCCACTGTTTGATCGACCGCGGTCACATAGTTTTAACTGTTATTTCACTTTTTTCTGGTACAATATGAAATTTTGTAAAGAGCCTACTTGGCTCGGTACCTGCAGGTACGGTAGCTAGGCCAAACTGCGCAGAACGGCAAGGCGTTCGCCGCTAACTCGATTTCGTCGTTGTTCTGGAAGTCAAAGCCTCATGGTTGTTCGTCGTCTTTTCGTCCCATTTAATTCATGCTGTTGGTGTTGTGTTAGTTGTGTCCGGATATCGTTTAGGCACTGGCTAACGTCACGAGATGGGCGTGACTTAATTTTTATATCCGTCGCCTCAGTCAAGGAGACGAAACAGAAAATGTGCTCTTCACCATCTTTGCGGTTCACTACCGCGTCAGTCCGCGCGTATTCCCGTGTCATGCGTACGAGCGCACGGTCACACACAAACAAAGTTCTTGGAAACTAAGGTGGTGCGGATTCTTCTATCGATTGCACAACGTGATATTGCGTTGCCGCTTCGTTACAACACTGTTCTTTCCACGTGGTCTGGTCACCGTTGAAATAAACTTTACACATATTTTTATAAATCACCGAAAATGCAATAAATGAAAATACCCACAAATTTGGCCCATTACAAAATCTCTTGTGCGGCGCGAATATTGGCAATCAAGGTGCTGTGACACGATACACAAAAATAATTTTTTCTACGTGATATAGGTAGCCAAAAATGTTGAAATTGGGTTTTTTATGTTTAGAAATATATAAGGAACAAAAATAAACAAATAAAAAAATTTTGAAAAAATTAGGTTTTTAGCCAATTTTCACTGGTGAATCCCCTTAAGCAGCATCTGTTGGAGGTTGTTGACGAGAACCAAACAGACTGGGACCAGCATATACCATTATTCCTAATTGTGTGTAGGTCATCAGTACACAACACAACTCCAGTAAAATTGGTGTTTGAGTGAGAGATTCGTCTTCCTGGGGACTTGATGTTCGGACCTGATATTCTATTCCAAGAGCCTCAGAACTATACCTTGCAAATAGAAAACCGACTGTGAGAAATGAATCATTTGATAACAGGATGGCTGAAACTAGCCAGTGATAAAATGAAAACTTGGTATGACATTTGCAGCAGTAATGTGCGTTTCGAAGAAGGAGATCAGGTTTGGTTGCACAACCCAAAGTGCCGTTATGGTCATTCACCTAAACATCAAACTAACTAGAAGGGCCTTACACTGTGAAAAAGAGAATCAACTATGCTATTTATCGGATTCAACAGGAAGGACAGCAGAAATTCAAAGTCATCCACCTAGATCGCCTCGCCAAGTATTACTGGAGAGATGGTTTGCCAGTTTGGGACAAACAGGCTTAAGGAGGGGCAGTACTATGACAATTATGTAATGCTCTTGACTTTTTGAGAGCACCTTCTACAAGTTTTTTGACTAGCCAAGCAGGTGCAGTGTCTCAGTCAAGACCGTGGAGTCAAGTGGGCTCTAGACTTGCACTTGTAACTATGCAAATTATATCGGCACTTCACAAAAAGAGTGGAAAATTATTCTGGTACCTATGTGTGACCTATATATGCAATGGTGGCAGGCTTATAATTTAGTTACACCTGGCGATATTGTAGAGTGTGGATCAAGTGATTGTTGCGGATTAGTGGAAAGTGATTACTGTGTTATAATTACCGGTAGTGCGTAACTCTCATAGTTGACAATTATTTTTGTGTGTGGACAAATTAACTTGAATTATTGTATGGGTGTACCTTGTTGATTTCAGATTGTATTTGTGAGTAATTTAAGTTAGTAATTAGTGACTTCATTGGTGTCTGTATTTTGTTTCCACTGTACAATACAACGATCCGTGAGATATACTTGAAATCCATGAAATCTTATCAGGTGCTAGGCCAGAGATCCTTGAAAGTAAAGTGTTCAGCTGTATATGTAAAATTCCCTGTTCAAATAGTCAAGGATCTGAAACTAGATATTATCTTGGGTCATAACTGTTTACATATGTATGTGATTATAGAGTATACTGGACACTAATTATTTTTAGGCAATGATCAATGGTTGAGGTTGGGATGCTGTGACAGCATCATTAATAAATGGAACAACTACAACCTCAGTATTGGATGATCTACAAATAGGGCCCTTGGACAGTGAAGAGGAGATGAAGCTCAGAGAATTGCTGCATAGTTATCCAGAAGTTATTACAGATAAGATAAGTTATTACACAGCAACAGTTAAACACAGAATTAACTGTAAGGACAATACCTCCATAAAACAAACATCCTATCCTGTAAACCCAGATGAAAGGTTTGTTCTGGATCAGATAAAAGAAATGGAATGGAATGGAATAAAATAAAGGATTAATAGCATCTAGCTGGGGGATTACCCATTATGTTACCAAAGAAAGATGGTACGTATCAATTGTCTGTATACTTCAGGAAGTTAAATACCAATCCACGTTAGACAGCTATTTAATGCCAGATTTGAAGAACCTGTTGAAGGAAGTGAGAATTTGAAGGTCTTCAGTAGACTCGATCTCAACTTTGGGTATTGGTAGGTTGAAGTTGAAGAAAACTCTAGGCCAATAACAGCTTTCACTACACCACAAGAGCTGTATCAGTTCAGGGATATCCCATTTGGTCTGAAGAATGCACCAGCTGCCTTCATGTGCTTGATGGATGAAGTGTTGTCTGTCTACACTGGAGAATTCTGCCAGGACTATTTGGATGACATTCTGATATACAGTAAGAATCAACAGCAAAACTTTGAACATCTCAGTCAAGCTTAGGAAAGACTCAAACTTCATGGTCTAACCTGTCAATCAAAGAACCTGTCAATTTTGATATGCAGTGTCTCTAGAGTAAGTAATCAAGCAGCAGATAGCCTTTTAAGACACCCTGTGGGGGAACCTGAGTCAGAGAAATCAGAGCTGTTAGAAAGAGAAACTTCAAAGCAAACACCAGATAGGTCAGGAGGACCCAGTCTTAATAGTTATTAAAGATGGTAAAGACACTAAAGTGATTCAAGAAGTGTCAAAGAAATGACTGTGCCTGTATGAAGATGAAGGAATGGATTATAAATGAACAACAAATTGTCAATTTGTACCAAAGCAGTTCAAGATATGCTATAAGGGTTTCTGTATGGAGATAACTTTCTTATGTATATATCACATCTGACTCAATCACACCCTGTTATAGTTGTTCCCAGGTCATACAGCAGATCCTGCAGATGTTCAATGACAACACTGGGGCTGGATATCCAGAAGAGGTAGAAGTCCATACATAGATGGTTCTTCTAGGTTTCCATGAGGTTGGATATTGCCAGCTTATCTGGACATGTTCCATCTGTGCCTGTACTAAGGCAAGCAACCAGAAGGCTGACACCCAGTGGCACAATCAGGGGGGGGGGTTAGAAGCCCACACGAAAATATGGAAAAAGTTTGTGTAATCAACGTACGAAAAAATATTAAATATATAGTAATTACTATATTCTTAATATGTTAATTACTAAGTTCTTACAAACAAATCAACATTTTTACTATTACTAAATGATAAATTAAAAATCAGTGTAGTTAAGTGTACTAGACATGAGCAAACTGTTTTCGTGCCAACAGCCAGAATTAATTACCATAACAAGTAAATAAACAAATGCTATTTAGCTGCATCTTTGAACAGTCCGTGTGACCACCCTAGTGTGTGTTAAAAACAGAACTAAAATGCAGCAGGTTGCATTTATATGCGGGAAACCTTGAAAACGCAGCAGAGTTGATGACCCGTGTGATTTCCACGTCTGTGTGACCAATGTCATTGCAGTCTGTGTGTTAAATTCAATGCATTTCCCAACCATACCCTAAGACATAGCAACCGCCTGCATTGATTACTTTTTACTTCAACTTTGAAGACAAGTAAACAGTACATGAGAGTTACACCTTCACAGAGTTTTGTACCATTTCTGTTTCTCTGTTTCTCTATAAAACACCAGTTTTCATCAAAAGCATAGCATTTAGTTTATTGTTATATTTTCTAGTTTTGAGAGTGAAATGGATCAATCTGGATTCCTGTCGACTTTACTGCTAAGGAAAGTCATACACAGTCAGTTACAGGAACATGTAGCTCAGGATTAGGTGTGTCTTTAAGTAGTGTTTTTAGTATTATTAAAGAAGCATCACCATATATAGGTGATATAAAATCTTTCAACACTCCCCATAGA
This sequence comes from Magicicada septendecula, assembly GCA_034769895.1. Taxonomy (NCBI): domain Eukaryota; kingdom Metazoa; phylum Arthropoda; class Insecta; order Hemiptera; family Cicadidae; genus Magicicada; species Magicicada septendecula. The sequence goes on along the minus strand of CM068368.1, from coordinate 257,885,577 downwards.
AACTGTTCAACAAAGGAAGTAAAAACTGATTTAGATGATTTCAACAAGTGTACTATCAATCACGAATTTCATGTTTTTTGATGATTTCACGAATATCAATCCATAGACGGGAAAGACCAATATTCAAAGGAATTAAACAATTTCAAAGAACAAATTAATTATAATGGTGGTGCATCTAGTCTAAGCCATATTGTTCAACAAATGGGATATGATGAGAACATGCCAAAAGCAATAGGAAACTTTTCATAGAAAAACATGGCATTAGAAACTTAAGAGTTGATAAATAAGAAAATTACAGCAATTCAGAGAAGAAAACTGGCCCATACTATAGACAAACGAAACTTACTTTCACAGTTCAGTGTCAGTTACAAAAATGTGGACAATAACAAAAGTGGCTGAAAATTCCAATAATAAATAAATCAATCCACTTGCAACACCATTAACAAAAAGGCAGACATGATTAGCTGGTTAGTGAATGATGGGATTCCTTTAGTCCATTTATGTTAAAACTTGAGCTCTATTCACTAATTAAACAAAATAAACCAACATATAAAACTTTTAAAATAAACGCTATTTTGGCAATCCATGAAAATTCCATTTTACAACTTCCATCCTATCACCCCGATCTTAATCCTAGAACTGATTTGGGGAACCATGAAGAAGTGTGTTAAAAGTACAACCCCGCATTTTTCCATAGACAGTGTTATAAACATAGCAAAAAGGGAATTTGTGTGTATTTCTTCTACAGACTGGACATCAAGATATGACCGTGTCATGAAAATTGAAAAGATTACGTGAGATCAGACCAAAAGTGTATAATGTAACAGATCGTTTCAAAATTAATAAAGGAAGGAATAGCAGCAGTGAAGACGATTTGTGTAGTAATAACAGTGAAGGACACTTAAGTGGGGTGGAAGAATTGAGGTAAATATTTGTAACTGGGTGTAAGTAATTATGTGCTAATTACTTAAATAGTTTTGGTCTAATATAGTTTTTTCAATAATATTGTATCTCCTGTTATTTATGGTTAATTTACATCTGCTTATTTATTTAAAACTGCTTATTATTTATTTAACACACACACACACACACACACACACACATATTTCACATCCAAGCCTGTAATTGATATTACTTATTCATACAAATTAAGATCCCAGTGCAGTTGATTATGCTTACTACGTTTTTCCTGAATCATAACATGTACCAAAACATATCATATTATGTACACAAAGTATTACATACTCCAAAACATACAATGTTTGTCGATGTCTAGGCTCGACTAAGATATTAGGAGAAACACTGTAATAGTGTTAACACAGTGAGTACTTGCCAAATCACTGTTTCCAAAGTAATTGCAGTACTAAACATTAAACATTTTGTAACTCAGTGAAATCTTTGTATGGTTCCTCTGTTGTGTGTTTCGTCTTACAAAACGTCCATATGTGCTGTTAGTTGTGTCAAAATAGAAGTTGGAATTAAAACTTATGTACGTAGACTCATTTTTCAGGGAGCAGGCTAATACTAATATTTTCATCTGTAGCCTTTTTGTACTCATGTGCATTATACTGTTCCCGCCTTATCCCCACTACACTGTTTCCACGACTGCTTTATGTCAGATTATATTAACTATATTAATTTATTCTTATTATCTCAATAAAGTCGAGGTCTATGATTAAGTAATTTAAATTAGTCAGTAAGCATATGCAAATTAGTAAGCCTGTGCTTACATGATTTTTACTCATGATTTGTACAAATATTGGACTCGTCAATATGTGTATGAATGGCTCTTTTCAATATTATAGGTGGATCATATATGAGTGAAATTCTATGAAGCAAGGATCATTTTTACCTGTTCTTGCGGTATTGACTCACTAAAAGTTGTGTATTATAGTTCCTTCAGGAAAAATCCCTGGTCGTAGAGAAAAGAATGAAGAGAACCAAAATTGTGCACCTTGTTCCGAAGTTTTAACCCCCCCCCCCCAAAAGTCCTGGGTGTGCCTCTGCTGACACCAGTATGTGAGAAGTCATCACAGTTGACTTGATGGGTCCACATTTTACGTGACTTGATGACACCCACACGCTTTGCTCTACACCAGAGAGTCAGCAGATCACAGGCTATTCACCAGCTGGACTGTTTCTGGGCCGACAATTGTACAGAACTAGTGATTGGAGGATCAGCCAACCTACAGCATAAGGTCATGCAAGTCCAGAAGCATGGCTGAAAAGACACCAAACAGGGATTGACAAGAAATTTAGGGGTTGAATCCCGGGGACTTAGTGTTGGAAAGGAATCATACTCTCAGCAACAAGGCAGGTGGATACCATCCAGGGTTAGCCTAGAAAAGGGTAGGACTGTTTAAGGTAGATCAACGCCTGGAAAATGGTGTGTATTCCCTAAGGACATCTCCACCTGTGAAAGAGGGGGGCATAATTGTTGTATACTAGAGAACACCCAACCCATATTAAAAATAATATTATAAATATTGCATAATATATTAAGTGATATTGTGATTGGTATTATTAAAACTATTTGTCATTAGAATACATACAGGTTAAGTGCATAGATTATGTTACTCACATGTATTTACATTATCCACAATTTATGTCTAACTTATGTATGCTGAAGCACATTATAGAAACACTATTTATAGAATACACTAGTTCTTATAAGTACAAATACATGTTATAGTTAACATAGTTTATTCTGCAATGTTCTAGAATGGGCGCCTAGAATATTCTGGGCTGCATGTTGGTAAATGACATCATTACCATACTATATATAAACAGTGGTTGACAGTTTTAGTTAGTCTTGATTCTGAGGGTTAGTGAGTTAAGTTACAGAAAGTGTGTGTGTATATGTGTGTATTTGATACTACATTTGTGGATCGATATTATATTTGTGTGTTATATTTTGTTTGTGTAAATTACGGATGTATTAATAATCAATACCACAGTTGTGAATCAGAATTTATATTTTCTGTGTTATACATTTGTATTTTTCTGTGTAAAAAATTATTTGTGATAACAATAAATAAACAAGTGCCAATGGTGATACAACTGTTTTATTTCAATTGCTGCTTAGAAGACAATAAAGAATAAAATCCTTAAATAAGTAGTGACCATCAATCTGTAAATGTTTAGTGAGGTATAATGAGGATTGGATAGTAAGTATAGACACAACTTTTACATTACGTAATTCGCTGTTGTCCATACAAAGGTTCTGATGACAATAAATATTGTTGAAACACTGATCTGAATAATGTAATGTATTTTCTATACATACACACACAACTCCCTAAGGAGTCTTGAACAGAATCAAGGCATTACAGTGAGACACCTGTATGTAATTCTTGAAAAAATAAGATGCCATTAAATTTTATTGAAAAAATACAAATTTCATCAATAATATATACATTTATTAAAAAATACTTTATCTGAGACTTAGCCCTGTGAAGTAATGGCTTGCAGTAATCTTATGGGGGTTAGTATAATTATGATCAATGTTCAAGGGAGGAAGTTTTTAGTGAGTAGACCAACATCCAAGAAATTCCAGAAAGAAGTGCAGGCTTCCAGTGCATGCATGAAACATTTTTTTTACCTCCTTCAATTAAAAAGAACGTTCTTCTTTGTAAAACGGAGATTGTCCATATGGTGCACTCTAGGAATGATCTCTATAACCTGCCCATTGAAAAAGATAGATTATGTAATAAAAAAAATATCTTGGTGTTGGTAACAAACACCAATATCACATGCATTTGAATATTTCTTCCAACTTCCAAGATCACTTATGAAGATACACATCCTGTCCTCCACATCCTTCTGTCCTGTTAGTCATCCTGTTGTAAAAATTAACTCTCGTATAAGGTAAAGGATTTAGCTATGTTAGTCATAGTCCGCCATGCCTTTTGTTTCTTTGGTGTATATTTGAAAACATTTTTGGAAAATTCTTCTTTTGCATGCTCTCATATGCCTGCAGTTTCAAATCAGTTACTTTTTTTCTACCCTTCAGCAACTAACTCGTCCATGCTAATCCATTCAAGTGTGTTATTGAGTGTTGGTTCTAGTATAATGTGCACTAATGGTTACTTAAATAATAATATCTTTATGGTAAAAATAATTTGTATATACTTAATACCTCTATTGTTTGAGAATCAATATATATTCAGTAAAGGCTGAATTATAGACCAGGTGTATGGTTGATGCCATTTGCCTTTACTGAATACATTTGCTATTCACCCTCATCCTCTTTAATTTACTTTGCTTTAAAAATATTATTGTTTACCTGTTCTAACAGGGGCGAACCTAGGGGAGTAGTGATAGGGGGGATAGCACTGCCCCCCCCAAAATCCGAAAATGTTGGAGCAAAAATTTTAAACTGGTTGCCTGTTTTTTTTTAATGTAATTAATTGAAAAAGACTGACAATCATTATCCACGACCCTGTTGGATACATTTATATCCACAGCAATTATATACATGTTGGTAACCCTCACTTCCTTAATTTTAACGTTCTCTTTAACATAGGCCTACTTATATGACACAGAAAGATATTATGCAGCTTTCAAGACAAACTGGAAGCCCATCTGATGTGTTTTTAATTTATTTTAATGAAATTAGTGAATTACAGCTATTATTTGCCTATTAGTTTTAATTTTTGGTACGATTTTCATTATAACATGAGCAAAACAATACTCTAAGAAAATATATGGTTGAAAAAATCCCCCCCCTCCGAAATGAAATCCTAGGTTCGCCCCAGTGTACTAATAACATTATGCCTATACAGAACCGTTCACATGAACAAATAATTATTGTTAAATACTTAAACTGATGAAATTAAAAAATGTACATACTTCAAATAAGAACAACCAACAACTTGAAGTGAGTTGCATATTATTAGAAAGTAATGAGATGTATTGAATTTACCCTGTCTCTCCCCCATAATGATTATCAAAAATGGTAAGCTGACATGTAAGTGGATGCGCTGGGCAAATTATAAACTTGACCATTTTAGCCTTAGGAAAACAAGACATATAAGCTTTCTAAGAACTATAGCAAACGCTTAAATGCTGTAGTATTTTTTACTACATAAAATACATTTCTTTGGATTTACTTTAATGAAGACTACACATTTCTTATTCCTTAAACTTCCCAAAAATTATAAATTCTTCAAGTTTACGAGATTCAGTGATGTAGATTCTATAAATCACATGAGACTCAAAGAAATTTTAGCTTTTACAGGAGTTGTGATGTAAGTATGTATGTAAATAGTAATAATAATCATAATAATATTATTGTGAATGTTGTTCTGTTTTTAGGAATGTTTTCAAAAAGTAACAGGTACAGATGTAAACATTAGTAAGGTAAAGAGGAAGATAAAAGTTACTTCAGTTCTCATCATATTATGGACATTTGTTATGTTTATTGCCTTATCTAAGATGCATCATAATGTAGGACTAGAAATAAAATTTCTCTTCAGCTATCATGGTCTCATAGGGCTAACATTTCTTCAGATGTGGTACTTCAGCTATTCAGTTATTTTTAATGCTGCAGAGCAGTATGAGAAACACTTTATAGAGGTATATTTTTTACTCTTATATAATAATGAAAAAATTTATCTATATAGTTGGTTGAATCAGAATATTTATTACAATTAGGATTATATTTTGTGTCAGTTAATTATTACTTTATACTAATAAAATAATAATGTTCTTTGTATTTTATATATATATATATATATTTTTTGCAGTGTTACAACTATTCTTTTTACACTAATTATTTACAAAACATACCGGCCTGGGCAAATATGCAAATATATGTATTGTTGCATATATTCCCCAGGTGGGTTTAAATAAAATTTGAATGTTGTTCAAATTTTATTTACATCTTCATATATGTACTCTATAATTACACTTACATCTTATTATCTACTTTACAATCGGTTTTAAAAACTAGTTATAAAAGTAAATATTTCCTAGAGATATGTAAGAAACATTCCCTTTGTGGTGGGCAACAAAATTCTCCCCCTTTGTATAGACATAACAGTAGCATAATTTCCTGTTACACTGTTGTGTTTAAAGACACACTAACTTACTGTACAGTTTGTTATCGGCTTATTTCTACCTGTTTTCCTACTCCATATGGCTCGGCTCTCGTCACAATAGTGGATAGACATCCTGCATTACACTTGTTCCTGTGGATTATACATAACAATTACTATTGTACTTTTTGTGTAGCCTACTGTTATGTCACCACATTGTTCCCTTTCCTGCCATGCATAATGTGTTGTTCTCCCTGTACCTCTCTCTCTGTCTCCTGGTTTCCCCCTCTCTAAATATTTAAGAGAATCGGTTGAATTACAACACTTAGTTTTTCTCTCTCTCTCTCTCTCACCGCTCCACCCTTACCTCCATTCAGAGGGTCAGTGTATTACAACACTTAGTTTCTCCCTCTTCACAGTAATTCTCTTCTCTCTCACAGTTCGGGTCAGTTAGTGTGTGAGTCGTTGACTATGTGCTCCAATTGTGTGAGTAAAATTAATAATTCTTCAATAGTTTTAATTCCTTGGGCGTAAATGGCTAATCTAATATCTTAATGAAAGTGATGTGCTAATTTAAGTACTAATTCGTGTTGTGTAAATGTGGGCCTTAAGTGTTTACTTCTCTCTATCAGTTGTATCCTTGTAAGTTGTACTTCTCTCTACCAGTCCTCGAAGGTAAGTTTACCATTTTGTTGATATTTACCATGTTCTAATTGTCTCTTATTTGTCTTTGTGTGTGAATATTCCAATAGTACCCTTCAAATGATTCTTTAAATTGTTTGTATGTAGTTAAATTATCATGGACAATTGTGTACCATTGTGCAGCAGAATCTTGGAAATGTTTACTAATGAACTCGATCTTCTCTTTGTCAATTATAGTATTACCTACTAACTCCATTTCTCATTCACAGTTCAGCAAGAATTCAATTGGATTGTCTTTTTTCAAACCTTTGAATACTAGTTTGGTCTGGTTCTCTATCTGTGTTGGATACATCATCATCTGTGCCAGTTTTCTCTTGATTTCTGTTCTCAGACGTTCTACTTCTCCATGTAGCTCTTCCTTTAGTGTATTTATTTCACCTAAGTAGTCCTTGTTGGTTTTATTAAACTCTACCATAGCAGTTTCCAATGTAGTAGTTCTGGCTTCCAACTCCTGCGTCTTATTGATGTTTTTGATGTTTTCACGGACTTGTTCACTGACTGTTTTTATTTTCATATCTAGTTCCTGCTTCGATATTCTAAATTTCTCATTCCAGTGTTCAGATAATTGTTTAAAACTATCTTTTAATTGTTTCAACCATTCTGCTTTCTGTTCCTTAAACCTATTCTCAATTTTAAAGCTTGTTCATTCAGTGACTGTTGTACTCTAGTTTCTAATACTTACACCCTGGTATTAGTTTCTTCGAGTTTTGTAGTTAATTCCTCTTTAAAGTCATTGAATTCAGCTTTTAATTCTTCATAGAGCTTTTTAAATCCTTGAATTCAGCTTTAGATTCCCCATTATTTTTTGCTAATTCAGCTTTAAATTCCTCACTATTGTTTTGCATTTGTTCCTGGAGACTTTTAAACATAGCTTCAAGATCAAATCCCTTCTGTGGTGCAGCAATTTCATTGTATAATGAACAAATTTAAAATCGTTGTTTTATATTACTGATTATTGGTAAACCATGACTCAATTGGTTTTTTATTTAATATTATTTGTTTACATGTTTATTATTATTCTAAATTATCTCATGCCAACAATTTCTCTCCTCTTTAAATTTTGTTGAGCACCAGTTGTGAAATACACGTCAATATTAAAATTATAATACAATGTTTAAAGACAATAACAATAATATTAATAACAATAATAATAATACAATGTGCTAATTCTCATGCCCATTTATTATATTTTCTAACATTAAATATTGTGCCACACATTGGCTGACACCAATTTATTATGCAACGTTACAAGTATTCTTTTTTACACTAATTATTTACAAAACATACTGCCCTGGGCAAATATGCAAATATATGTATTCTTGCAATATATGTATTATGCAATGTATATATATTGTAACGCAACAGAAATGTAGTCCTCAATGTTACATAAACAGAATAATAGCAAAATAATAAGTAAATCAATATTTAACTCCCATGATAATACAAAGGTCTAATAACTACATTTATAATTATATATAAAAATGAATAAGGATGCAAGGTAGAGATAACAATAAAAAACAAACCTGTAAAATAGACAATAGTAAGAAATCCATGTTCAGTGAAACGTAAATAAATATATTATACAGATAAGAATTGTAAGAAAGAAACTAGTACACAAAATGTCAAAGTAAATGACAATGAAATTAAATAAAAGCGAGACAATAATTTACCTTATAGCAATAGTAAGTAAAGATTATGAATTAAATGATATTATTTTGTTACAATGAATGTTATGTTAAAGTTTATGTTATATTATGCAAATTACTTGTTGAATTAATGGAAAGTAATGAAGCAAAATGTATTATTCAATTACTGTTATAGAAGGGTGTGGGAAGCAGTTAGTTAGTGTTAATGGATCTCAATTTTCTTATATGTGATCCATAGATCAAGATAAAATTGTTATTAGTTATGAAAAGAATAATTATTTGTGTAAATGTTAATAGTTAAGGTTTGATTATATATATGAACTTATGTAAAAAGGCTATAGTTGTTCACCAGTTATAATCAAAGGTAGGTCCATATACAATAAAAGGCCTAACAGCCAATAACACTATATAACCACCCATAACATAAAGGTTAGGTACGGAAGTTAATAATAATTAATGAATACGGTTCAAAGAGCTAGGAAAAACATTTGATAAGTAATGATATATAATAAACCAACTCAATTTAAACAAATTATGATAATGCCACCATGCCATGATATCGATTGATAACGTTTGATATCGAAAAAATAATAAATATAAAAGAAACAGACTAAGATTGAAAAACCAGCAGAATATATGTAGAAATTAGTAAACAAACTATAGATAAAGTTATATTCCGATATGATGGAAGTTTAATAAGGAATGGAAGAAAAATATATGAAATAATCACTATATACAAAACATTGAAAAGGAAGAAAAATAAATGTGTTGCTAAGGACAACAGGAATGAATAGAAGTTGTTGATTTCAATTATTGCCGTTTATGATCTGAACGTGATGAGATTAAAAAACCAAAGAAAGGTTTAATATAATTCAACTAATCTAAAGTATTTTGATACATTTACAAGCCATAATATTTTAATAATGATTGTCTTGACTTATGCCAGCAAAGTTTAACCAAATTAGATCATAGTACAGTATCACAGTAAAAATAAATAACTGAGTTCCACAAGGAAGGACTTGAATTGTCCAATATCAGAAAAGAATTAATGATATATTAAACCAATACAAAGAGTCAACTGTGTAACAACTAATAATACACACCACATTAGAACTCATAACCTTTTAAATACATGGAACATCACTAATTACTTCAAACGATAGAAGAACGTATTTGGATCAAGAATTTGCAGAAGAACCACCAGTCTGGCCGTAAATAAACCCAGGGAGCTGTATTTCCGAGGTCACCAGGACAAGGATTCCACTTTATTGAACCGAAGAAAGGAATATCGAACAACATATCCATTCTGAGCGATGAGGTTATCAACCAACTGCCTACCCCAGTTGCTTCGTTCTAGTCTGGTAAATTATAATTGTATAAATCATATTAACAACACAACACTTCAAATTTGTAATATCTTGCATTCTTATCTATGTATTTTTAATCTTCCCCACAGTTACAAGAACCTTCACACCCTGAATTAAGTTAATTATAAAAATCAAATTATATAACTGAATATAAAATAAAGTATTGGACCGAATAATAATCGATTCACGCAACATATAGCCTTTTGTATGCCAATTGGAACCAATCCTATTTAATGTTAACGGAGTGAATAAATAAAGAAACCTTGTATAATTTCAAAATATTATTATTTGGGGTATTATTTAATGAGTTGGGAATAAAAAGTAACTGACTAAGTGTATAATAATTGGTTACCGTAAACAGTGAATTAACCTATAAGTTTCGTTGTCCCGGAACTGCAGCGCTTGTTGCGGAATTCTCCGATACCAAAGAGAAGAGCATTAAAATACGAAATTTACATAATTCTCTTCGAGGTATACTAGGGCTGAGCGAAATTATAGAATAAAACACAATTTATTTAAGTTACAATCACACTAACACTGGTATTTTACTTAGAGAGATAAGCTAATATTAGTTAACGAAATTACTATATTCCCCAACTCCAGATATCTCAGAAATTGAATTAAATTAACACGACCGAAGAGAGGAGAGACAGAGAAGCATACCCATTCCTATTAACAAATTGGTTTACATTGCGTGACACGAACGAGACGCACGTACTCGGCTCCTTTACAATATATATATATATATATATATATATATATATACATATATATATATTGTAACTTGCCGTGTGTGGGGTATTATAATGTCCCTTTTTTTCCGTTTGCTTCGTCACAGAAACGAAGTACTCCCGTATCTGTCCTTACCTGAAGCCCCACGTTGGGCGCCACTTTGTAACTTTCCGCTTCGTGTGACGAGTGATTTTTGTCACCCGTTGTATTCGTCTTTGTAACAGAAACGAAAAGCCCCACTGTTGGGATCGTCACTTTGTAACTTTCCGTTTATGGGGTGTTAGAATGTCACCCGTTGTAATCGTCTAATTCGTAATATATCTGTGTAATTGCGTGTTGATTATTTGGTATTAATTTGTTAATTCCTTTTGTGAAAATTAATCGTGTGTAGTGAGCTGGGTTATACCTTTTCTCAATACTTACTGGCTAACCGTATCTCTCGTCGCTCAATTCAAATTTCACCGCCTCGTAATCTGATTGGCTCACGCTGTCTTGCAGTGTCGAATTCGCTAACTGTAGTATGGTGATGGTTTGTTTTGAATATTTATTTATATTACCTTGTATTATAAGAATCGAACATACAGCAGTTAAGGAATATTAACATTTATTGAACCCTTCTTTAAATTACCTGTTCAGTTACAGTTAATGAATAATACATATATTTATGTTAATACCTGTGTTTACAAATTACTCGGTTGGCATCGCTTGGCTTGCTCAGTTCAGTTGTACATAAGGAAAACATTATGGCGTACGTATTTTGTTTACTATTAATAATTTTTCGTCTCAGGGAATAAGTCCTTTTGACTACAGAAGTTGGATTATCGGCTAATAAATGCACAAAATTATTAATTTCCTTTAAACTAAATACACAATAGTTGATATACTATAATATACAAAGTAAGTTATTGGCAATGAGAATTAGAATAGGTTTGGTTAAATTCTTGTCAGCAAGTTGTTTTTTTTTTTGAAAATTATAATTTAATATCAAAGTTATTGATTGATTGTTTTATTTAGAGTGATATATTGATTAAGTTCAGTTATAGAGTTAATTTTGTGATCAGTGAAGTGAAAATATTTATAGTTCGTTATTATGGATAATTGAAAATTTATTTTGAAGTGAAGTTTTTATTTTATACTCATCGATTTCTTGACGTGGCTTCTTCGACGATCATCTTCTTCTTCAGGATACCTCTAGGAGTCCTCTCTTCTTTGGATTGTCCGGAATTCCCATTCAAATGGTTCTAATTCGAAGTTCGGCTTCCATCAGTTCTCGAGATGTTCGATGTCCTCAGGTTGAGTTAGGTAAATTCCTTCTTCCTTCAGAATAGGTCGTGTATTACGTTAATTTGATGTCTTCGTAGTTTCTACCAGGATTTTTATGGTTTAAATATTTTAACAGTTGTACATCTCATCAGTTGTAGTTTAGACTGGTTCTCTTATACTTTTTCTTTGAAAATTTAGTAAAATTTAAAGTTTTAAAAGTTAATTTTAGGTCGAGAGCTTCATACATCCGCCCTCCGCGTTAGTCAATAATGAAGTCATTAGAATTCCAACGGTATTTTATGTAATAAGCGTCAGTTGTCATGGTTACCTTTCGAATTATGCTATTTCTCATTGGTCAATATCTTGTGACATTGTTATATTCTAACGTTTTATTTTGGTTTAAATTTATAAAATATCTTCAAATTATGATTTCTTTCTTATATTAGTAGTAACATCAATTATATGAACACCATTGTTTTTCTTTTTTGTTAAAGATTATTTTGATATCACTTATGATTACTTAATAGTTAATAACATTTCCTTATTTTCTTACTTATATTTCTTATGTAGTTATTTTTAAACTGGATATTAATTATACATTTTTGTACTAGATACACTTACTTAACTGCTTAGCATTTGATATATTCTAATTGATACTGGGTTATTGTTTTCCTTAAACTTACAATTTTCCTTCACTAAATGTTAGGCCTAGAGCCTAGACTTCCCCATACTACTATTTAACATTCTTTATAACTAATTACCTTCATATATTGGTACATTGAACAATTTTGTTATAAAAACAGATAATAAAACATTGGTGCTTCTAACCACACCTCTTATTATAAAAACAAACATTTTCTTACCAGGCTCAAACCTGAAATTCAACTCCTAACTATTTTTGGTTTCTTATTTCTATCTTGCTTATCTTATAAGTTAATAAATTCTATGGTTTGTCAAACAATAATGAAACTCTTATAATAATGATTTTAAACAGTACCTTACACAATATAATTCACTTACTAATTCCTTCACTAAAATACAGTGTCTGTCTTTCTTATCTTCCACTCTAATAACTTAATTTTCATCTTATTTTTGGTCATTCTTACTTACTATTACTATATTATTACTATATATTATTAGAAATTACTAATGGTACAATTAGTTCATTCTTATTCGATAACATAAAGTTCTATCAAAGGCTGTTTAGCTATACTATTACAGTCTGCTTCTTAAGTACTTTATACCGTACACTCACTGCACTTTTCCCTTCATAGAAGGTTTTTTTTTAATTTATTTATTAAGACTTTCACTTTTTATAATGTGCTATTTACATAGCTGGTTATCACTTACTTATATTTATCCACTTAGTTATCTCATTCACTTGATATTTCCCACACTGTTTGTCTACTTATTTTAATATCACTGTGTGGTTATTGGTCATTAATAATTGTTTTATTTTCAATTCACTTTGATCATTTTTTGTCATTAATTATTGCCTTTATTTGGCTCAATGTATCTTTTACTTGCTTTGACTATGTTTATTATTAATTGGGTATTATTATTTTTAACTTCCTACCTTATATTTATAAGTACATGTTTCTTCTCCTTTCATATACTATACATAATATCTCTATCTTACTTTTTATTGTTTACATGGTTACATTTTATTTATGCCCTAACTGTTTTAGTGCATTGTTTTACATACATATATTAGTCATATTTTGGGGATTACAATGGTTGTTGTTATATTCTTGTTTACTTTTGGTTTCTGGTTCCTTCTTTCTTGTTCCAATCTATTTTCTTGTTTTTCTCCAATCTATTGGGTCAAGTCATAGTCAGTTCCTTAGTCAATTGTCATTTCATAATTTAGTCATTAATCTTTGAGTTATAAGTTTTTTAACATTTCTTCCTACCTTTAGCTTTTTTGTTTATTAATCATCAGTATATTTTCACTATCTTATGTCATGTTACAATATATATACGGTATATAAATGTCACACACACACACACGCACACACACACACACACACACTAGTATAACTATTACTAAGTTTATATTTTTAATAAAGTATTAGAGTAGTATGCCTTATTAATATTATAAAATATAATGGTTGTTTATCAATATGCTAGAGATGTTAACAGATTACAAAGGAAAGAAACAGAGCACCCTTGACTGGACTGGATTATTTCATTTTGTTGGGGAGAAGTGTACATTTGTACATTAGAACAGTCTATTTGTTAGTAATGGAGGAACGAGACTATACACACAATCAGCAAGTTGTTATGAATTTGAATACCTATTATGAAATTATCTTTCACACATAATTTGAGTTATTCTAAAGTTTAAACTAGTAAGAATGAACAATGTCAAAAATATTTTACACTTTGTATGAGGGATTTTGTAAACCTAACATGAACATGATTCATGTATATATAGATTCATATATATATATATATACAGTATATATATATATATATATATATTGTAGCGTGACAGATAATCCACACAAATACATTACTCAATGATCATTGATAAAGCTCTAATATATGGAATATCCAGATGAGAATCAATTAAAATGCACTATTAACTAATATATTCACAAGAAAAGTTAAAATAAAGAAAAAATCTGCAGATAATATAATATAATACGAATTTAAAAAAAACCCAGGAAACTAAAAATGTTAACAACAAAATTACCCAGGTAAGATAGAAGCAGGCAATTAAGATACCCCGTCAAAGAAACCAGACCAGAAGAAACAAAGGCATACACAGCGAAAAACTACAGAAGAAAGAAGAATAACCAAAACCACTGAAGCAACTGAAGAAAGAAGAACAACCAAAACTACTGAAGAAGGAAGAAAGAAGAACAACCAAAACTACTGAAGAAGGAAGAAAGAAGAACAACCAAAACTACTGAAGAAAGAAGAATAACGAAAACTACAGAAGAAAGAAGAATAACCAAAACCACTGAAGCAACTGAAGAAAGAAGAACAACCAAAACTACTGAAGAAGGAAGAAAGAAGAATAATCAAAACTAATGAAGAAAGAAGAATAACTAAAGCTACTGAAGAAAGAAGAAAGAAGAATAATCAAAACTAAAGAAGAAAGAAGAATAATCAAAGCTACTGAAGAAAGAAGAAAGAAGAATAATCAAAACTAAAGAAGAAAGAAGAATAATCAAAACTAAAGAAGAAAGAAGAATAATCAAAACTAAAGAAGAAAGAAGAATAATCAAAGCTACTGAAGAAAGAAGAATAATCAAAACTAAAGAAGAAAGAAGAATAATCAAAAATAAAGAAGAAAGAAGAATAATCAAAACTAAAGAAGAAAGAAGAATAATCAAAACTAAAGAAGAAAGAAGAATAACCAAAACTAAAGAAGAAAGAAGAATAACCAAAACTAAAGAAGAAAGAAGAATAATCAAAACTAAAGAAGAAAGAAGAATAATCAAAACTAAAGAAGAAAGAAGAACAACCAAAACTACTGAAGAAAGAAGAACAACCAAAACTAAAGAAGAAAGAAGAACAACCAAAACTACTGAAGAAAGAAGAAAGAAGAATAACCAAAACTAAAGAAGAAAGAAGAACAATCAAAACTACTGAAGAAAGAAGAAACAAGAATAATCAAAACTACTGAAGAAAGAAGAAAGAAGAATAATCAAAACTAAAGAAGAAAGAAGAATAATCAAAACTAAAGAAGAAAGAAGAGCAACCTAAACTAAAGAAGAAAGAAGAACAACCAAAACTACTGAAGAAAGAAGAATAACCAAAACTAAAGAAGAAAGAAGAATAACCAAAACTAAAGAAGAAAGAAGAACAATCAAAACTACTGAAGAAAGAAGAAACAAGAATAATCAAAACTACTGAAGAAAGAAGAAAGAAGAATAATCAAAACTAAAGAAGAAAGAAGAACAATCAAAACTACTGAAGAAAGAAGAAACAAGAATAATCAAAACTACTGAAGAAAGAAGAAAGAAGAATAATCAAAACTAAAGAAGAAAGAAGAATAATCAAAACTAAAGAAGAAAGAAGAGCAACCTAAACTAAAGAAGAAAGAAGAACAACCAAAACTACTGAAGAAAGAAGAAAGAAGAATAACCAAAACTAAAGAAGAAAGAAGAATAACCAAAACTAAAGAAGAATAACCAAAGCTACTGAAGACAGAAGAAAGAAGAATAATTAAAACTAAAGAAGAAAGAAGAATAATCAAAACTAAAGAAGAAAGAAGAATAACCAAAACTAAAGAAGAAAGAAGAAAGAAGTGAGACGACCCATATAAAACAAAAACCCCATAGGGAAAGAACCCCAAAAAACCCCAAAATAAATGAATGTCCAAAGCGAAAGTATAACACCCCAAAAAACCATATCACTGTAAAACTGACAAAAAACTAAAAGTGTTAGTAGTATTAAATATTAGTGCATTCAAAAAGTTATTGTTTAGTTTGTATAAACAAATCTTCACAGTCCCCCCATGGTTGAATATTTCATGTTAAAAACTAGAAAAGGACTAGTAATAATATTAATAATTCACCATGGACAAGTGTAAGTGATCAAATTATAACTGATAAACTTTAAAAAGGTGCATGAGTTGCAGTATAAAGTAATAAACTTTAAGTTTTGTGAACAGTGTCTACTTTGATAATGAAATAGTAATATTACTAATAAAAAGCTACTAAAGCTGTATGAACATTCCATAGAATGGAATATAACTTAGATAGCCAGGGTTATACTTAAAGAGGGGGCATAAATCCTGTAAAATGGGGAATTACAGAACAAACTGTTAACGATGAAGTTGTAAAAGGTGTTAACCATTATATGGAACCAGGATGTTAGGTTCCTATTACATATAATAATTAGATAAGTAAGGATTATTCATAAGAAATATTATTGTTATAATTTGTTATTTGTTGTTAATTTTAATTTAGGAATACCCTATCTAAAAATAGATATCATTCCCATGTTATAGAATATTTTTAATTATGTTATTAGGTGATATACAAAACAATGTTATTCAGGACACCAGTTTTGATATAGATAGATGTTATATTTTAATTATACAATCAATAATTACTGTTATACCAGTCAAAGAACTAATTTTTAATCAAATATATAAGAATCAGAAGTCAGAGAAGGATATAAAATAACTACATTAGTAAAACATTTTGCAAATAGCCACACATCAAATCTAGGCCATATAATGAATTTAAACTGCAGAATAATTAATAAACCTAGTCTTATAAGCCAGTTAAACTGACAATATTTATGCAAGATAAACTCAACATATTATATACTATGTAAATAAGGCTTTCTAAAGATATGGTCATTATATGAGTAAAATTATTTATTTGTCTAATAAAATACCATTAAAACTGAAATAGATTCACTGACATTATCATAGGGGGAGTCATATACAAAAGAATTGTATTTAAAAACCATTAATAATAAACTAAATTGCAATAAAATAAGTGAGAATTGATAATTATATCAATTTCAGATTTAATAGAATAATAATTATATTAGGGAAAATGGCTATTATTTACTTAGAAGACAGGAAGTATAATTTTAGGCCTACCTCCCAAAAAATATAAGAAATATAATTTTCTGATAAAAACTTTGTAACACTAACTTAATTACTATCAAAATAAGTAGAATAGAATAGTGAAACCGAATATGTATTTAATATGTCGAACAGTTAACTAATAACGAAATTACTTTCTGAGCATAATGTATGAAATTAAAGTGTGTCGGAAGTTAAGATGATTTGAAACAATGTATGAGATATATTATATAGGCTAAGATTTTCATGAGACGAAGGAAATCCAGACAGTTCATTATTATACCTTGAAGAGAGCACTTAAAGTGAATATTTGATAGAACTAACCTTTAATGGCTGTTACGTTATAACAGAGTTCGGAATCATTTTGTGTAAAACTATTTTTTTTAACTATTTTAATTATTGTGAAGTGGTGAAGTTGACCTATGAACTACACTACACCAATAAACAGAATCACATATAACTAATTAAATGAAATAACACTGAAATCGCACCAAATACCAAGTGAAAATTCGAGGTTAAACTGACACACATAAACACCAGGAGATATACCCATTAACAACATTTTACACCAAGTGAACTATTCCATCATACACCAGTGACAACAAACTATACCCAAGAAGATCATATACAATTGCGGAGAACATTTATACGAAGAAAGGACATCTTTATTCCAAAAAGTACTTCGTCAATGTTAGAAGGCGATCAACGCGCATGCGTCAGGCGGCCATTTTGATCCAATCTCATCATCACTGTAAGACACGACTGTTGGCTGAACATTGGTTTGAATAAAATTATATATAAACTTTTATTATTTATAACTACCATTGTATTGTTTAAATTTAAGACATTTTTAGAATTGTAAGTGTTATACTTTCATGCCCCTGACCTTCTCTGGCTTTTATATTAATAACCGTTTAAAGAACCTATTTTTATAATACAAATGTAAAATTCTTATATCGACCGGCCCTGAGCGAGTCGATACGGCATTGTAACATCGATATTTAATCGACCAAATTTATTATTTTGTTTAATAAACGTTTTGTTTTTTGGTAAATTGAAGTTGATTTCTCTTATAAAAGGACATAACAGTTAATTAATCAAGAAAACTAAATAACCTTTAAAGGCAGTATATGCGAAACTACAACCTTTCAAGAGTAAGAAGAAGAGAGCCGTTTTCATCTAAACTTGGAGTTAACTGGATTGTCTTGTTAACAAATTTACAGAAAGGAAAATTATTACCAGAATAAACACAATACCATCATAATTTTAATTACAATCAACAACCTCGATTTATTCCTAAATTTTAAGAATATAAATACACAGAAAACATTTTTTCAGAGAAATTATTTTTTTATAAATATAAATTTTAAATTTATATTTTATTTCAAATTGCTACAACAGCAATATACACCGAGTTTATTTGATAACAACAAAGACCAGGAACGTTACCAAATCGACGTTTCCCAGAGCGGAGCGTTACTACACATACACACAATAAAAATTATTCTGGGTAATATTATATCAGAACACTACTACAATTACGATTATATTATTGTTTTATTACAAAATTGAAGCCCAACAGTGAGAGCATAACGAAGACTAGGAAACATTAGCTACGTTACTACACACAATCAGAATTAAATTAAAAAATAATTTCGTAATATCGTTTTATTACAAAATTTGCTAGCCCAACCAGTGGGGCTTACAGGAGAGCACAATTCTCATACATCAACCGTTATTTATTCATTTTGTTTTATTACAAAATATATATATATATATTGTTATAGGACGAGTACGTGCGTCTCGTTCGAGTCACGCAATGTAAGCCAATTTGTTAATAAGAACGGGTATGTCTCTCTGTCTCTCCTCTCTTTGATTGTGTTAATATGATTCAATTTCTGATATATCTGGAGTTGTGGGATATAGTAATCTCGTTAATTAAGATTAACTTATCTCTCTAATTAAAATACCAGTGTTAGTGTGACTGTAACTTAAATAATTAGTGTTTTATTCTAAAATCTCGCTCAGCCCTAGTATACCTTGCAGAGAATTATTGAAATTTCGTATTTTATGCTATTCTCTTTGGTGTCGGAGAATTCCGCAACAAGCGCTGCAGTTCCGGAACAACGAAATTTATAGGTTAATTCATCGTTTATGGCAACCAATTATTATACACTTAGTCTGTTACTTTTTTATTCCCAACTCATTAAATAATACCCCAAATAATAAGATCCTGAAATTATACAAGGTTTCTTTATTAATTCACTCTGTTAACATTAAATAACATTGGTTCTAACTGGCATACGAAAGGCTATATGTTGCGTGAATCGATTATTGTTCGGTCTAATATTTTATTTTAGATTCAGTTATATATTTTGTTTTTTATAATTAATTTAATTCAGGGTGTGAAGGTTCTTGTAACTGTGGGGAAGATTAAAAATACATAGATAAGAATGCAAGATATTACAAATTTGAAGTGTTGTGTTGTTTAATATGATTTATACAATTGTATATTACCAGACTTAGAACGAAGCAACTCTGGCAGGCCGTTGGTTATTAACCTCGTGTCGCTCAGAATGGATATGATTTTCTTTATTCTTTTCTTCAGTTCAATAAAGTGGAATCCTTGTCCTGGTTAACTCGGAAATACAGCTCCCTTGGTTTATTTACGGCCAGACTGGTGGTTGTTCTTCTGCAAATTCTGGATCCAAATACGTTTCTTCTATCGTATGAAGTAACTAGTGATGTTCCATGTATTTAAAAGGTTAGGATTTTCAATGTGGTGTGTAGTATTAGTTCGTTACACAGTTGATTCTTTATATTGGATTAATATTTCATTAATTCTTTTTCTGATATTGGACAATCCAAGTCCTTCCTTGTGGAACTCAATTATTTATTATTTTGAGACCATACCATTATATAATTTGGTTAAATTTTGTTAGCCTAATTCAGACAATTATTAATATTTTGTGATTAGTAACTGGATTGACATAAATTAGAATATTTTATAGTTATATTAACCAATTTTTCTGTGTTTTTATCTCATCACGTTCAGATCATAAATTGCAATAATTAAAATCAACAACTTAAATTCATTTCTGTTGTCCCTAGCAACAAATTTATTTTTATTCTTTTTCAATGTTTTGTATATAGTGATTATTTCATATATTTTTCTTTCATTCCTTATTAAACTCCCATTATATCGGAATATAACTTTATTTATAGTTTGTTTACTAATTTCTACATATATTCTGCTGGTTTTTCAATCTTAGTTTGTTTCTTTTTATATTTATTATTTTTCCGATATCAATCGATATCATTGCACATCATCATAATTTGTTTATATTGAGTTGGTTTATTATGTATTATTACTTATCAAAATGTTTTTTCTAACTCCTTGAACTGTATTCATTAATTATTATTAACTTCCGTACCTAACCTTATGTTTTGAGTTGTTATATAGTGTTATTGGCTGTTAGGCCTCTTATTGTATATAGATCTAACTTTGATTATAACTGGTGAACAACTATAGCCTTTTTACATAAGTTTATACACATAATCAAACCTTAACTATTTACATTTACACAAATAATTATTCTTTTTATAACTAACAACATCTTTATCTTAATCTATGGATCACATATAAGAAAATTGAGATCCATTAACATTAATTAACTGTTTTCCTCCACCCTTCTATAACAGTAATCAAATAATACATTTTGCGTCATTACTTTCTATTACTTCAACAAGTAATTTGCATAATCTAACATAAACTTTAACATAACATTCATGGTAACAAAATAACATCATTCAATTCAGAATCATTACTTTCTATTACTGTAATGTAAATTATTGACTCGCCTTTATCTAATTTCACTGTCATTTACTTTGACATTTTCTGTATTGGTTTCTTTTTTTTTTTTTACAATTCTTATCAGTATATTTGATTTATTTATGTTTCACTGAACATGGATTTCTTACTATTGTCTATTTTACAGGTTTGTTTTTTATTTTCTTGGATTTCGTTGTCCATGACGTGTCCGTTACTTAACTATATATATAAATTATAGTGATATTTGTTTTTTATTGTTATCCCTACCTTGCATCCTTATTCATTTTTACATAATTATAAATGTATTTATTAGACCTTTGTATTATCATGAGAGTTAAATATTTATTTACTTATTATATTTACAATATTCTATTTATGTAACGTTGAGGACCGCATTTCTGTTGCGTTACATATGCTCCTCCTCCTACAAAAGTTTAATTTACCTGAATGAAGTTTAGGTCAAGTAAACTTGTATTTTTCACATGCCTTTTATTCATATCAACATTAATGGTTAATGATGGGATTCTCAATGTAACTTTGTTAGACTAGTATTCATAATTCTTTACTTAATAACATATCCTTATTCCTATTAACATTCTTGGTCATATACAATTTTCCTTAAACAGTATTTGTTGATAGTTGGCTACAATATTCCTTGATACTTTAGGCTCACATCTCTTCTACTTCTAGTTACTGCAATCACTGTATTTCTCATTTATTCTTCTGTCAGTTATTTTCCTTCTGTTTTCTTAGTCATTCTTGCAACGATTCTAATATTCCTTAAATATTTAATTTCCCTAACAATCCCTAAT
Organism: Magicicada septendecula; assembly: GCA_034769895.1. Taxonomy (NCBI): domain Eukaryota; kingdom Metazoa; phylum Arthropoda; class Insecta; order Hemiptera; family Cicadidae; genus Magicicada; species Magicicada septendecula. The sequence continues at coordinate 257,863,628 of CM068368.1, read as the reverse complement.
ATGTGCGTTGGTACAGTTCAGAGAGGCACTGTTTGGCTTCATACTCTGCTGTCCACACTACACTTTAATATAGTACTGCTGGAATTCATCTACAGTCAGCTATAAAAATATAATAATCTCATAATAATCTTCTTAATTAATTAATAATAAACATTTGGGAATTCTTTACATTGTTGCTTTTATATTTAATTATTCCTATCTCTTGTACTTTGTGATTCCATTTTATTTTCCTTAAACATTTTCTGATAATAATTCTGACAGTCATTATTTGTAATTAGTTTTGTTCTTATTTCTTGTTGTGATAATAATGCTAAGTATCTTCTCTTCATTTGTTCTTCTAATCCCAATATTTTCTAACTTGTAATTGTTTTGTTTATTACTATTACTGAATTTCAGTGTAGTTACAGTCATTAGCTCAACTATCATTTTTCTTATCTTATTTCATTACTTTGGCTGGTTATATTTCAATGAATCATGTTGATAAATATTTTTTTACTCGTTCTCTTTAATATTACATTGGTCACAATCAATCGTTTATTGATGTTGTTCTTTTCACTTGGCAATGCGGTAGGTATTTTAGGTCATATTATTCTTCCTTTGTTATTCTGCATAAGTATATTTGATATAAAAACTTTTTATCTTGGGGTTTCATTATTCCTTATTCATAATATTTCTTCGTAGACATGTAGTAATATTTCTGGTTTTCTTCTGTAATCTTGGGGTTGGTTATTAACTCTTCTTAATACCTTCTTTATAACTATATTTTAATTCAGACTTACTTCCTTTTGAACGCTATGTTTTCTATTTATATAATATTGTTCAAAAAATTCTTTTTATTTACAAGTGTTTTCTCTTCAAAATTGGTAATAAGTTGTTCTTATTTTAATTTAGAATTTATTGGATTTTCTTCATAATATTTTTTTATGGACTCCTGATTGTATGTTCCCTTAATCTTTTTCGTGGTAGGGTTCATTATTTCATAGGTATTATTATTATTATTTTTTGTTATCACATATGGCCCAGTATATAATAATAATAATTTTTTCGTTATCCCTTCTAGTGTGCTGGGTAACTCCCTGTTTCTTATTAATATTTTCTCGCCAATTTGGTACTTAATTGGTTTTGGATTATTCTTTTCATATTTCTTTTTCTTCATTTCCGCCTTTTCCATTATCCGGTTATAAAATTTAACGTTTTCAAACTGATATTCTGGGTTTGTTGGGAAATTTATGATATCCTGGATTTCCCTAGGTGGAAGCCTTTCAAACATAACAGTATATGGGGTATTTTTGATGGATTGATGGTAAGATATATTGAGAACCTCTTCGGTCAGTGATAAGTATTCGTACCACCTTCTCTGTTGGTCATGACAGTAAGTTCGGAGTATTCTGCCAACTTCCCTCAATACACGTTCTGCCGGATTGCTGCTGGGGTGGTATACTGAAGTCTTATATGTTCTAATGTTGTGTTTTAGAAGATTATTTCTCCATTTGCTTCCCTTGAATTGCGTACCATGATCGGTGATAATAGATGACGGTTTACCAATCTCTGTTATGTAATGTCCTATGACTATTTCCAGAATTTTCTTGGTCGTGGCTCTGCTAATAGCGTAAAGTTTAGTATATTTAGAAAAGTGATCAAAAATAATAATTATAAATTTATATCTATGGTTCCCTCCACTGCGTGGGAATGGTCCACATATATCCAGGAATACCTTCTCCAGCTTATATTTGGATGTGATAGGGATCATGACTCCCTCCTTCTTCTCATTGTTATGTTTAACCATCTGGCAGATGTGACATGCTTGTATTGATTTTTGCACCTTTCTGTTTATATTTTTTATGTACACTTGTTCTTCCAGGGCTTTGACGATTTTTATGGCTCCCATGTGTCCATATCTTTCATGGTAATCCAAGATTAATTGGTTTTCCACAGCTGTGGGAATTACTAATTTCCAGTTTATCTGATTAGGGGTAACTTTAATAAATAATCTATCATCATGTATACAGTAATATTTCGTAATAATTTCATCAGCATTTTGCACCTTCTGGCGTATGTTTATTAATTTGGGATCTGATTTTTGAAGTTGATTAATTTCATTTGTTATGATTTCTAAATCCTTCCTACTCTTAATGATATTGTACAATTTTGCAATTTGTTCCTTTTCTCCCTCGAACGATTGGTCTTGTATGTTTATTCGGGACAAGATATCGGCTGCTATGTTCTTTCTTCCAGGTATATATTCCCAATCGATGCGATATTCTTGCAATGCAAGGACCCATCTAGTTAGCCGGCCATGACTAAGCTTACATCGTTTTAGAAATGAAATTGATTTGTGGTCACTCCTTACGGTCACTGGGTATCCAAGTATGTAAGTTCTAAATTTATTGCATGCGTACACTACACTTAGCAGCTCCTTTTTGGTAACATTATAGTTGCGTTCGCAGTTGTTTAGCACTCTGCTGGCGAAGCTAATTACCATGTGATGTCCTTCTTCATCTTCTTGATATAGAGTAGCTCCTAAACTAACATTGCTTGCATCACAATTTAAATAAAAGTGTTTGTTAAAATCAGGGTGGTATAACATAACCGTCTCTAGAAATTTTTCCTTGATTAATTGCAGAACTTTATCTTGTTCTGGTCCCCATGCCCATTTGTCCTTGGATGATAGTTGTTTTTGAAATTTGGCAGTTATTTCCGAATAATTATCTTGAAATTTGCGGTAATAGTTACAAATTCCAAGGAAGGATTGTAGCTGTTTTCTATTTTTTGGAGTAGGGAACAGTTGAATTGCTTCTACCTTCTCTGTTGAAGGTGTGATACCCTCCTCAGACAAATTAAAACCTAAGAACTTTACTTGGTTGGCGATAAATTTAGATTTATTTAGCTTGAGTGTTATATTATTTTCGGACAATTTTCTCAGTACCTGTTCCACCCTCTCGCAATGTTCATCCCAATGTGAAGAAGTTATAAGTGAGTCATCTACGTAGACTGTAGTGAATTGCAGTATTTCTTGTCCCAATATTTGGTCCATGCATTTTACAAATATAGCAACAGAATTAATTAATCCGAAAGGTAGCCTTTTAAATTGATAGTTCCTTCCGTCAAAAAGGAACACCATGTATTTTCTACTATCTGGGTGTAACTCAACCTGCCAGTATCCGCATACCGTATCCCAAGTACTGATGTATTTACTGCCGTGGAATTTCTTTAAGATTTCTTCGATTTCGCCCGGGGAAGTCCTATCGTTGATGATCATTTTATTTATTTCCCTAGCGTCCAGGCAAATTCTCACCTTTCCGTTCTTTTTTGGGATTGCCACTATGGGACTGGTATAGGGTGATTGACTGTATTCTATTATGTCATCCTGAATCATACGATTAATTTCTGCCCGAACTTCGTTTTTTATTGAATAAGCTATTGGGTAGGATTTTCTACGAAAGTCCACTGGTTCTTTAAAATTTATCACACACTGATAGCCTTTTACTTTACCTGGAGCATTGGAGAATATGTGTTTGTATTTATTATATATTTTAATTAAATTTTCGGCCTGTACCTTACTTACTTGTCGACAATTTTTTTCCCTTTGGAATTCTCGGATCTCTTCCAACTTACTCTGCCACAGTTCGGGATCGTCGTCCTCATATTGAATGACTTCTTGTATTTTATTTTTCTTACAAAAATAGCTTTTTATGGGCTGACATCTGTTGTTAACTGGAACGGTTCTATTAGCATCTACCAATTCGGCTGTCCATAATCCTTCTTCGGATGTTAAAGATATTATGCCTTTATGTAAGTCAATTACTGCGGAATGCTGTCACAATATATCGCATCCAATCAATACATTGAACGGTAATCCCGTCGCGACCAATAATCCTATTGGTATGGTTATATTATTATTGGTAAGATCGAGCGATACTTGTTTTTTAACTGTTTTATTTTGCCGTCCAGTGGCTCTGATAATTATCACATTATTAACAGGTAAGGTCAGTATAGGCAACTGGCCTTCTCGCTGTATTTTTTCCAGTTCAGTACTATCTATCAACGAGATGTTGGATCCAGTATCTATCATTATGGTAGATTGTATTCCATTTAATTTGGCTGTTACATATATAATTTCATTATTACTATTACTGTGTACATGATTATTATCCTCTTCCAATAAATCTTCTCTAATATTTTTTAAGTAGTGGTTATTGATTATAGTTATGGTATTATTATTCGTAGTTTTATTTACAAGTCGTTGTTACCCAAGATTACGGTTCAGTGAAGGGTATTCGTCATTTTTCACTGCCTCTATTAGTTTAAATGAGGGCTTCCCCCATCTTCTCTATTTTCATTTGAGTTATTAGGTTGATTTTGTACAGGTTCGGTGCGGTCCTCTGCATTAGGTTCCGCTATCCTATAATTTCTTTCAGGTTGATAGTTGTCTTCACGCCGGGATTGATTATAATGACTGTCATATTGGTGATTCTTTGGGTAATACCGTCGCTGATTGTTTTGAGGTCTGGAATAACTATAATTAACATTGTGTTTATAATTATTGGGTCGTCTGTCCCCATCTCTTCTATTATTGCGACTGTCGTGGTAATTATAAGGATTATTGCCACGATAATTATAATTCCTGGTATTATTATTCGAGTGATCGTTCTGTGTCCTATTTGCGTTAACGTTCTGAGCGGGTCGATTGTGATCATTATTATGGGAATTGGTTTGTGGCTCGTTATTACTATACTTCTGGTATTTATAATTTAACATTCTGTTTCTTTGATATTGATTTTCGTGCTCATAATACTCAAGGAATTTGGCCATGGCTGAAATCGTTTTGATTTGGCTACACATACGTGCATTCTTTATCCCTTCCTCATAATGGTAGGATAGCTGTATCACCAAACATTCTTCGGGAATCTGGGCTCTAAATTCCGTGCCATGCATACTTTTCCGAGGAAGTATGAAGTTGTAACGTGTCAAAATTGGGTTATTTTATTTACTGAGTTTCTGGGGTATTTGTATTTCATTTATTTTATTTTTCGGGGTTCCATAAAATTATTGTGCAAACGTTAATTCCATTATAACAGGCCACGTGCTGAGTGCAGAACTGTTTGGAACAAAGGCAAGGCGTAATAGCGTTGTGCAATCAGCAAGCCAAGAATTTACCACCCTCGAATTCTCAGAACTATGAGAGAATGTGGCAGTGCGCACCTATGCGTCCACCAAGCATGGGCGCTGACCCACGCGTTTGTGAAACTCAAAATGGCTAAAAGCAAGAAAACTATACGAGCACATGGTCGTGTAACGGCGGATGCAAAACTTAAGAACCGCCCATCTCGTGACGTTAGCCAGTGCCACACCAAGATCGTATACGAACAAACACCACACCAAAAGCATGGTTCAAATGGGATGAAAGTTACGACGAACAAATACAAGGCTTTGGTTTCCTCAACAAACGACGAAATCGAGGTAGCGGTGAACGCCTTACCGCTCTGCGCAGTTTAGGCCTAGCTAAAGTACCTGCAGGTACCCAGCCTGATGGGCTCTTCTAAAATTTGTTATAATTATCCGTCAAAGTGAGTTTCGGTTAAAAAATGAACACGGAGTAGTGCAGCAGAAACTAAAAATCATTCAGAAACATCAGATTAATTTCGGACACATCAATTAGAAATCACGAAGTGAAATGTGGTGCTCGAGATATTCCCACGTGCCGGCAGAAAGGGGTTTTCTTTTAAATGACTTGACAAAATTAAAATATTAATTCTCTTCATTCAAAATGTGTATTAATACTTATTTCGTAACCTCACACTGTTTCTGATCTCGCTTATAAAAGAACTCTGGGGACCCTTAGGAACATCAGTAAGTACGAACAAGTGAAATAAATGTATAAATAGTTAGTTTTTATACAAAGTAGGAGACTGTCCCATGTTCGTTTCGTATCGGCCGTTGCTCAAATTATTTCTAATCATGTTCTGGGTCGACTCCGACCAATATTTTTCTTTAAATTGTTTTTTGAATTCGGTCATGTCCGGTATATCCGGGCACACCGCTGTCCACCAATTATCATAGGTATCCTTAAATGTCTCATCAATCATACCGCGTATAATACTCCAGCGGTTTTCTCTATTTCTTGCGATCATCTCTTCCAACCTCTTTAAAAATTCCATCGGGTTACGCTTGTAATTACGAAAATTAATCGACTCCCGGTTATCGTGGTTATTTGTATGACTATGCTGGCATGTCCTATCCCGCCATGAATCTACTTCTTCTTGTAACTGTAGTTCGCGTCTACTAATTTCCTCTATTTTATTTTTACTTGTGTTAATTTGACCTTCCATATTGTTTAAATTGCCATATACTCTTTCGAGTCGTTCACCCATGTCTGTCTGTATCTGCGTAATTCCTTCCTTATTCTCCTCCCGTACCTGATGTACTTCGTTTTTAATTTTCTCGTATTTTCCGACAGTTTCCTGTTGGATTTCTTTGACCATTGTTTTACTCTCGATTTTTATGTCATTAATTTTATTTTGTAATTCTTCACGAACCTGTACTACTGTTTCGTTAGTTTTTTCTAACCCTTCATTTGTTTTGGCTATTTCTAATTTTCTTTCCTCATTATTTTGGTCCACCTTTTGGTTAATTGTCACACGTATATTCTCAATTTTTTCATTAATCTGCCTTAAATTTTCTTCATGTATTTGTAGGATGTCTTCCTTCATTTGTTTTAAACCCTCATCATTCCTATCTAACCTTTCGTGAATTTGGTTTAATCTTTCGTTATTCCTATCGAACTTTTCGTTCATTAGTTTTGCGGTTTCTTTAATTTCCTCATTTGTTTTATCGAATTTTTCCTCCAGTCTCTTTGAGTTTTCCTTATTTTCCTAATTTATTTGTTTATTGCTTTCCATTATAATCCTCAACAGCTCCTGCATACTCATGTCTTCCTTTTTGTTGGATTTATCTGGTTGGTCCCCTTGGGCATCTTCTTCACTTACTTCCTTTTCCTTGTCCGTAATTATTTCAGTGTCTGCTATTTCTCCTGTCTGTTGTTCCACTTCACTATCTGTTATTACTTCTATTTCCTGTCCTTGTTCACCTTCTTCCTTCTCCGTGTCTTCTGCCCTCATCTTTGATCTACCTCTGGTATTATGCATGTTTATTCTCCCACAGTTGCCTGCTCTGGTTAAGTAATATTAATATAATTATAGTTACTTAACTTAAGCCCTACACGAGTTGAGCGCCAATTTGTTATAGGACGAGTACGTGCGTCTCGTTCGAGTCACGCAATGTAAGCCAATTTGTTAACAAGAACGGGTATGTCTCTCTGTCTCTCCTCTCTTTGATTGTGTTAATATGATTCAATTTCTGATATATCTGGAGTTGTGGGATATAGTAATCTCGTTAATTAAGATTAACTTATCTCTCTAATTAAAATACCAGTGTTAGTGTGACTGTAACTTAAATAATTAGTGTTTTATTCTAAAATCTCGCTCAGCCCTAGTATACCTTGCAGAGAATTATTGAAATTTCGTATTTTATGCTATTCTCTTTGGTGTCGGAGAATTCCGCAACAAGCGCTGCAGTTCTGGAACAACGAAATTTATAGGTTAATTCACTGTTTATGGCAACCAATTATTATACACTTAGTCTGTTACTTTTTTATTCCCAACTCATTAAATAATACCCCAAATAATAAGATACTGAAATTATACAAGGTTTCTTTATTAATTCACTCTGTTAACATTACATAAGATTGGTTCTAACTGGCATACGAAAGGCTATATGTTGCGTGAATCGATTATTGTTCGGTCCAATATTTTATTTTAGATTCAGTTATATATTTTGTTTTTTATAATTAATTTAATTCAGGGTGTGAAGGTTCTTGTAACTGTGGGGAAGATTAAAAATACATAGATAAGAATGCAAGATATTACAAATTTGAAGTGTTGTGTTGTTTAATATGATTTATACAATTGTATATTACCAGACTTAGAACGAAGCAACTCTGGCAGGCCGTTGGTTATTAACCTCGTGTCGCTCAGAATGGATATGATTTTCTTTATTCTTTTCTTCAGTTCAATAAAGTGGAATCCTTGTCCTGGTTAACTCGGAAATACAGCTCCCTTGGTTTATTTACGGCCAGACTGGTGGTTGTTCTTCTGCAAATTCTGGATCCAAATACGTTTCTTCTATCGTATGAAGTAACTAGTGATGTTCCATGTATTTAAAAGGTTAGGATTTTCAATGTGGTGTGTAGTATTAGTTCATTACACAGTTGATTCTTTATATTGGATTAATATTTCATTAATTCTTTTTCTGATACTGGACAATCCAAGTCCTTCCTTGTGGAACTCAATTATTTATTATTTTGAGACCATACCATTATATAATTTGGTTAAATTTTGTTAGCCTAATTCAGACAATTATAGTATTTTGTGATTAGTAACTGGATTGACATAAATTAGAATATTTTATAGTTATATTAACCAATTTTTCTGTGTTTTTATCTCATCACGTTCAGATCATAAATTGCAATAATTAAAATCAACAACTTAAATTCATTTCTGTTGTCCCTAGCAACAAATTTATTTTTATTCTTTTTCAGTGTTTTGTATATAGTGATTATTTCATATATTTTTCTTTCATTCCTTATTAAACTCCTATTATATCGGAATATAACTTTATTTATAGTTTGTTTACTAATTTCTACATATATTCTGCTGGTTTTTCAATCTTAGTTTGTTTCTTTTTATATTTATTATTTTTCCGATATCAAACGTTATCAATCGATATCATTGCACTATGGCATCATCATAATTTGTTTATATTGAGTTGGTTTATTATGTATTATTACTTATCAAAATGTTTTTTCTAACTCCTTGAACTGTATTCATTAATTATTATTAACTTCCGTACCTAACCTTTATGTTTTGAGTTGTTATATAGTGTTATTGGCTGTTAGGCCTTTTATTGTATATAGATCTACCTTTGATTATAACTGGTGAACAACTATAGCCTTTTTACATAAGTTTATACACATAATCAAACCTTAACTATTTACATTTACACAAATAATTATTCTTTTTATAACTAACAACATCTTTATCTTGATCTATGGATCACATATAAGAAAATTGAGATCCATTAACATTAATTAACTGTTTTCCTCCACACTGCTATAACAGTAATCAAATAATACATTTTGCGTCATTACTTTCTATTACTTCAACAAGTAATTTGCATAATCTAACATAAACTTTAACATAACATTCATGGTAACAAAATAACATCATTCAATTCAGAATCATTACTTTCTATTACTGTAATGTAAATTATTGACTCGCCTTTATCTAATTTCACTGTCATTTACTTTGACATTTTCTGTATTGGTTTCTTTTTTTTTTTTTACAATTCTTATCAGTATATTTGATTATTTACATTTCACTGAACATGGATTTCTTACTATTGTCTATTTTACAGGTTTGTTTTTTATTGTTATCCCTACCTTGCATCCTTATTCTTTTTTACACAATTATAAATGTATTTATTAGACCTTTGTATTATCATGGGAGTTAAATATTTATTTACTTATTAAATTTATAATATTCTATTTATGTAACGTTGAGGACCGCATTTCTGTTGCGTTACAATATATATATTGTAACGTACCGCTTTTTTCGTGAGGTTTTGTATAGTTAAATCCTGCACCACGTTGTACGCGTCAATTCTGTAACGTACTACTTTTTCACGAGGCGTTATTTAGCGAAACGTCAGTCTGAGTCAAGCCCCAAATGTTGGGTTCACCAAATCTGTAACGTACCGCTGTTTTCGTGATGTGTTATGGAAGTGTTATTATATGCCTCACGCAGTATGCGTCACTTTTGAATTATACTAACTGACGTTTTAAACGGTATAAATAAAGGATTTTGTTTATCTTGTTTTACTCAATCTAAAAGAAATCGAGAGTGTGTGATTTGGGGTCAAGGAGGTAATTTGTTCAGCCTTATGCAGAAGAGAGAGTAAGTATCATTATTGCCCCTCTGTTGTGACGATTTTTTCTGTATGTTGTGCTGAAATTTTCATTAACTACCCACTACAATAAATTATAACACGTTATAATTCAATATTAATTTTCAATAATATTGCTTTATTGATTATTGACTTTTGTCTCCAGCCACCCAAGTATAGGTATCACAATTAATCTTTTTAAAAAGAAAACATCTTCTCGACTTTACCGAGTAAACATAGATCTGTCTAAAGAACAAAACATATATGTTATTTAACCAATATTACGCTATAATAAAATACATCAGTTATTACATAATTCTTATTAATTCCCCAGGGTTCAGGGTGAATTCTTTGTGTTATGAGAGTGTCAGAAATGGCTAATTGCTACGCTTTACAAATATAAAAAATTAATAAATAATTTTGGTTTATTTTTCAAATGTTACATAGTTTCCGGAATTGCCGTAAGAGAGCAGCATGTATTTGTTTACTTTTGAAAGAAACATATGATAAAATGAATATTTTTATGTTCTATTTCACTATTAAAAAACGAGTTTTCTTCTGTATTTATTACGAAAAATGTTTATATTACCTCGCTCCGTGTTGTCCTTACTGGATTGAAGTTTTATTCTGTGATGAGGTATGTCTTGCGTTATTATTTCCTTTTCATTTTCGAGTATTTTTCTGATTGTCTATTAGACGTAGGCCGAATTATATTGGATCCTCAGAATGGTTTCATCCACTGGTTTTTAATGTATAACACCTTTTAATTTGGATTCCTCAGGTATAATTGGTTAGTATTCACTTTGTTTATTACTCTTGCGTGAATTTCGCCTCCTCCAACGTCCAAAAAAGGTTATTTTTTTATAATTTTTGTCGCATCGATTCTTCAACTCTCTGGTTCAGTTCAAAATTTTTTATCTTATTATTAACAATACTTGTTATTTTCCATCACTCTTAGTAACACATAGTATTTTTATTATGTAGGCAGTTTGTGATTATTATAAATTTATATTTTTATTTATGGAAAAATAATTCCCTTCCATTCCGGTTTATTTACTAATTTAATTCACATAATATGTTTTGGTTAATTTTTTTTTTATGACCTTGTATATAAATATTTTATCATTTTATTATCATTAAATAAATTTATATATTATTTATTTAGTATCGAATAGTGTTCATACCCGGTACTACTTCCTGTTGTCCTTTCCTTCCTAGGATTATTTTAATTTTATATTATCTTTGGTAGTTAAAATTTTTATGTCTTTTAAAATTAACCCTGGGTTTTCTTACAATCTAACATAATTATTTGAAACAATATAATATTAACTTGGGTATAACAAATTGTGGTTCATACAATATAAATTACAATAAATAAATAAAATTACAAAAATCAATTAGTATTATTACATACTACTTCTATAGTTTTATCCTATCCAAAACATACAGCACAGTTTAGTAATACATTAATTTCACTTTGGTCTTTCACCTCAATGGGTACACTAGAACTCACTTCGCACTATTATACCACTCGAATTGTTTATTATGTGGAGTAATATAATTAAATTTTGAGCGAGCTTTAGTTCTACCCATTTCTGACTTTTATTCTCATGATTTACTTTATTGGAACCGGGTTATGTACCGTTACATAAAGCCCCCCCACTAGAACAAATTTATTTTAGTTCAACTCGTTGATAGAAATAAATTGTTAATTGGTTCAAGTCTCCTAATGGTCTTGACTTTGTTTTCATAATAATGTTTCATTGCTGACTGATTATAAACTCTGGTAATTCAGACTTGTGGTAATTGTCGTTTTCTTACTTAACTCTCTCTCTCTTGGAGGCAAATTCATCAATTATTTCTCGGGGTTAGTGGTACTTCCACATTTTATTTGATAAGGACTGGTCACACTAATCATATTAAACTTGTTTTAACACTCATTTCTATTACTTTTATATATTCGCTTTATCAATTAAGCTTCTGTCTGCTACCTTCCTTCTATTTTCTTTATTTATACTTCTGGAATCTAATATCAATCTATACAGCTATTTTATAATTATTATCCCTTAAATATTCAATTTCCCTAACATTTTTCCCTATCCTGTGCGGTGGTTCCAGTCGGGTGGCCACTCTGGGTCCATACACCGCTGTCCATCCTTACACCTTCTGAGACCAGGGGAACATCATCCCTGCTCATAAAAATTATTGCCGGAACATTTCTACGGTCAATACATAAAAATAAAAAAATTATAAGTAGTAGTCAATTAGCGACTAGTACCAAACACTTTTGGGATTCTTCATACTGTAGCTGTTTGTATTTATTTATATATTTCTTCTTCTCCTTGATTCCTTCTTCTTTTCCATTGACTAATAGCATATAACATCATTGATAGGCCTTATGTTAAAATTCTTTTGACTTTACTTCTTGTGACATATTTCTCCGTATCATTTCTTCTTATAAAATCTTCAATTCCGAGAAATTCTAATTATAGTATTAATTATCATCCTCCTTCAGTTTCATTGGAGTCATTAAATTATTTTTTATTCTTCTTATCTGAGCACATTACCATTCAACATATAATTCTTTTTCTGTTTGTTACCATTAAAATATTACTTTTCCTATTATTTCAGTTTAAATCAGTTATTTATAATTAAATTATATAATCTGTTCTTACATTTTCTTAGTGGTTTGTCTTTTTATTTTAAATTATATGGTTTCGAAATATCTTAAGTAAGTTGTACTTACATACTTTTATTAATTCTAATGGTTGCAAAATATCTTGAGTAAGTTGTACTTACATACTTTTTATTAATTCTAATGGTTGCAAAATATCTTAAGTAAGTTGTACTTACATACTTTTATTAATTCTAATGGTTGCAAAATATCTTAAGTAAGTTGCACTTACACACTTTTTGAATTTTGGGGTTTTTTAGTTTCTTCATTTTAAATTATATTGTTCCGAAATAAATTGAGTAAGATGTCCTTACATGCTTTTAGAATTTTGGGGTTTTTTATTTACAATGGGTTTCTTGGTCCTGTATCCATAAAATCCGTCCCTTTTTTTCTGGTTTGTTTGGAGTCTGTTTAACCGTGGTCCATTATTTCAGGTACTCCATGTTCTCGGATTGCTGGGGTATTCGTAATTACTTCTCTCCTCGATAATCTCCTTATCATCCGGCTCTCCCATTTGGCTGCTATGAAACTTTCACTTAAGTACCGGTCTTCCGTCATAATTCGTTCCTTTTTGACTAACCAGTATTGTACCTCCTCTAACATAACATAGTTGCTCATATTTAATCTCATTTCATTCCCTTTTACCTCTGAATTATTTGCCCAATATTTGCATGTTGTCTTCCATCTTGATAATCTGACTAATATCTTCTGATGCACTTCAATCATCGACACATTTAACTAGGATGTAAACTTAATTAACTCCCTTTGTTCGTTAATTGGAAGGTTGAATACATTAATTAATCCACCTGTAATCATCTCCCATTCTTCCTTGGTATTTATTATTTTCTTTCTACTTGTTTTTATTATTTCCTTGGTCTTCTTTTCTATGGTTTGGATCTCCTCCATGTCCTTTCTATTCTTACGTTCAGATGGCTCTGCATTTTGGTCTTCTCTAATTTCTGTTTCCTTTCTCCCTTCAGAAGAGGTTTCTAATGTTTTATTCATATTCTTTAAACATCTATCCATTGTTTCCTCTACCCTTTTGAAACCTTCATCCATTATTTTCCTTAATTCTTCCTGCTGTTTCATAAATTGTTCGACCATAAAATCCATTACGTCCTGACGGGTCACTTTCTTTGGTTGTTCTGGCGTTTTCTTCTGTTGCTTCATTTTGACTATTTTTACTTCTTTTTGTACCTTGGATTGTTCTAGCTTTTTAATATTTGGCATTGCTATAAATTCATATATTTGATTGTGTTCTTTCCTCCATTGACACATATCTTCTCGGGATAGTTCAAACATCACCCTGATCCATTCCCTTAATTCTGTGTTTTCTGTTTGTATTGGGTTTTCAGGTGGTCTTATTTCTCGTTTCCATTGTTCATAATCTTCCAGAGTATATTGTTCTGTCACCTGGGCGTATACTCCTATTCTTTCGGTTTTCATTTGTTCTTCATTATCGTCCCATCTTTCCCAATCTTCTTCAGTCATCCTTTCCACCTTGTTATAATCTTTTCCGTTAGTCGTCCCAATAGTCTTTTCTTTATTACACCTGGCATCTAACTCCCACAATTCATCATAAATCTCTCTCAATGTCATTTTGTCGTCTGGTGTTCCCAACGCATTCGCGCGACTCATTTGCGCTCTTTCGTGGTCATTGGTATTCTTTTCTATGTATCCTATCTCTTTGCTGAATTTCTTAAATAGCACCGTCATCCATTCCGCGTAACTCAATCGTCTCTCTTTTTCGGACATTTTCGTTTCCTGTGGTATCATAGCTCTTTATCGCATTTCTTGTTTTCTCGTAACTGCCAACGATAATTAGATTTTTTGATATATATTTTTATTAAATATCAAAATTCTTTTCTAATTACCGCCCTTTTACGTTGAGCGCCAATTTGTAACGTCTAACTTTTTTGAGGTGTTGTATAGTTAAATCCTGCCCCACGTTGTATGCGTCAATTTTGTAACGTACCGCTTTTTTCGTGAGGCACTTTAACGAAACGTACACCTTTAGTCAAGCCCCAAATGTTGGGTTTGCCAAATCTGTGACGTAACGGTTTGAGATAGAGGCGTTTTACTTAATGGAAACTTTGTTTTCTTTGCCCCACGTTGGGCGCCAATTCTGTAACATACCGCTTTTTTCGTGAGGTTTTGTATAGTTAAATCCTGCACCACGTTGTACGCGTCAATTCTGTAACGTACTACTTTTTCACGAGGCGTTATTTAGCGAAACGTCAGTCTGAGTCAAGCCCCAAATGTTGGGTTCACCAAATCTGTAACGTACCGCTGTTTTCGTGATGTGTTATGGAAGTGTTATTATATGCCTCACGCAGTATGCATCACTTTTGAATTATACTAACTGACGTTTTAAACGGTATAAATAAAGGATTTTGTTTATCTTGTTTTACTCAATCTAAAAGAAATCGAGAGTGTGTGATTTGGGGTCAAGGAGGTAATTTGTTCAGCCTTATGCAGAAGAGAGAGTAAGTATCATTATTGCCCCTCTGTTGTGACGATTTTTTCTGTATGTTGTGCTGAAATTTTCATTAACTACCCACTACAATAAATTATAACACGTTATAATTCAATATTAATTTTCAATAATATTGCTTTATTGATTATTGACTTTTGTCTCCAGCCACCCAAGTATAGGTATCACAATTAATCTTTTTAAAAAGAAAACATCTTCTCGACTTTACCGAGTAAACATAGATCTGTCTAAAGAACAAAACATATATGTTATTTAACCAATATTACGCTATAATAAAATACATCAGTTATTACATAATTCTTATTAATTCCCCAGGGTTCAGGGTGAATTCTTTGTGTTATGAGAGTGTCAGAAATGGCTAATTGCTACGCTTTACAAATATAAAAAATTAATAAATAATTTTGGTTTATTTTTCAAATGTTACATAGTTTCCGGAATTGCCGTAAGAGAGCAGCATGTATTTGTTTACTTTTGAAAGAAACATATGATAAAATGAATATTTTTATGTTCTATTTCACTATTAAAAAACGAGTTTTCTTCTGTATTTATTACGAAAAATGTTTATATTACCTCGCTCCGTGTTGTCCTTACTGGATTGAAGTTTTATTCTGTGATGAGGTACGTCTTGCGTTATTATTTCCTTTTCATTTTCGAGTATTTTTCTGATTGTCTATTAGACGTAGGCCGAATTATATTGGATCCTCAGAATGGTTTCATCCACTGGTTTTTAATGTATAACACCTTTTAATTTGGATTCCTCAGGTATAATTGGTTAGTATTCACTTTGTTTATTACTCTTGCGTGAATTTCGCCTCCTCCAACGTCCAAAAAAGGTTATTTTTTTATAATTTTTGTCGCATCGATTCTTCAACTCTCTGGTTCAGTTCAAAATTTTTTATCTTATTATTAACAATACTTGTTATTTTCCATCACTCTTAGTAACACATAGTATTTTTATTATGTAGGCAGTTTGTGATTATTATAAATTTATATTTTTATTTATGGAAAAATAATTCCCTTCCATTCCGGTTTATTTACTAATTTAATTCACATAATATGTTTTGGTTAATTTTTTTTTTATGACCTTGTATATAAATATTTTATCATTTTATTATCATTAAATAAATTTATATATTATTTATTTAGTATCGAATAGTGTTCATACCCGGTACTACTTCCTGTTGTCCTTTCCTTCCTAGGATTATTTTAATTTTATATTATCTTTGGTAGTTAAAATTTTTGTCTTTTAAAATTAACCCTGGGTTTTCTTACAATCTAACATAATTATTTGAAACAATATAATATTAACTTGGGTATAACAAATTGTGGTTCATACAATATAAATTACAATAAATAAATAAAATTACAAAAATCAATTAGTATTATTACATACTACTTCTATAGTTTTATCCTATCCAAAACATACAGCACAGTTTAGTAATACATTAATTTCACTTTGGTTTTTCACCTCAATGGGTACACTAGAACTCACTTCGCACTATTATACCACTCGAATTGTTTATTATGTGGAGTGATATAATTAAATTTTGAGCGAGCTTTAGTTCTACCCATTTCTGACTTTTATTCTCATGATTTACTTTATTGGAACCGGGTTATGTACCGTTACAATATCTATATTGCAACAATACAAATAAATATTTTCGCATAGGATAATTATGTGTGTTGGAATTATGCACAAGTCTATATTGGAGGTGTAGAAAAATTATTTATTTATCACACAAGTAAATAATTGTTTATATGATATATTTAATTTAAACAAAATGTCATGTATAGTATTTTATTTGTTATCAAAGAGTTTATATAGTTCAGTTTTGGTAGGTTTTACTTGAACGTAGAATTCCTTTACGCTCGGCGTGACGTCCACTCGCTGCGTCACTGTTATGCTCCTATCTGCAAAGATCGCCGGCCGCCTCTCTCACTCTCTCTCTCTCTCTTCGCTGGGGTTCGCCGAACAAGTGATACCACTGATGCAGATTTTACACACGAATTTGTCACTTTCCGAATCGTTTGTTTACTCGCTCACAATTGGTTGTTATTAATTATTGATACTTAGGGTGATAATGAATGATATTCTTTAAAAGCGGTGTATATTACTTACACCTTCCGGCTATTCTTGAAGTGTTCTGAATTAATAAGGATTTATCACGGTATATAAATCTCCCTAAGCGGAAATCTTCCACTAACACGTAATAGCACTTATTATATAATTGGTAGTTCACCCGCTTGGTTCTAATCAACAAATTCGAAGAGTCCCAAGACTTATAGATGATCTAGATTAAACCAGTTCAAACAAGAAAAACTCTTGACGAAGAGTACACGTTCACTAGGCAACGGCTTCGGATGAACTGCCCCAAGTACACATGACAACCGATGGATCTGACTGAATTTAGGGGCTTCTGATTGGTCAATCAACAGTCTACGTGGTAGATTGGACAAAAGATAGACGCGTTGCAGGCGAATCTTTGTATAAATCTGCGAGTGCCTGCTCAGATTTTATCTAGAAATTTTATTACTTTTCAATTGATAAGCGTGAAAAGTTGAGTTTTCAATTATTAAAAAACCACAATTAAAAAGTAGCTGAGAACAACAGAGTATATCGAAATGTAGCTATTTTCATAAATAATTCACTGTCCAAGTCTCATGCCGATCGGATAACCAACGCGGAAGATATAACAACAAAGGTTCACCACACGCGATGCTTGCACATATTCACAAACAAAGTACATGACATTATAGAGCAAATATTTACAATGAATTCGGTATAACACAAGTCCTTATCCATCACTAAATAAAAAACTTATAGCTAATTGACAAAAATTTCATAAATCAATCTAAAACATGCTAATGTCCGTCATCCATGCTCTGATATACTTATTCTAGATCATCATCCTGTGTTTTGTTGCTATATATATATTGTACATAAACGAAGTTATTTTCAAATAAGTATAATAACTGGTTAAGAAAATTTTATTTATTTTTTTTATATATTTTTTTTTTGGTATAATTAATTATTTTAATTTAAGTTTTTATCATTTAATTATTTAGATGTTTTTATTATTTTTATTAAATTTTCAATTAATTGATTAATTGAAGACTTATCAATTGTGTATGACTTTGTGAAGAAATTCTTGTTCACGGCGTTAAATAGATTATGTTGTGTCCCAATCGATTGAAGGTAGCTGTCAATTCAGCGTCTTTATTTCTTCTTCTGCTTGTCTTTTTCCCTTCTGAAGTCCTGTTAATTACTGAAAAACTTACGTCTTTTAATTTAACTATTTAATTATTAAATAAAACGCCAAGTGAAAACAAATAATTTGATTTATTGTGAATGATGAGATTATTCGACTTGCGTCGACTAACTCGAGTCGGAGTCGAGACTGGATCTCAGGTCGATTAATACATATTCTAAAATTATTTCAAATTAAATTATTGTTTAACATGGATTCTTTGAACTGTTGAAATAGTCAGGAAAGGCAAGTGAGAGAATTCAATACTTACAATTAGAAAATAAACAAGACTTATTCACTAACAGATAATAATTAATAAAAATATAGTATATAGTAAAATGATATTCAAACCGCTGGGTGGGTATGCTGACGTCACGCCTTCGTCGTCTCGGCTGGTTTGAAATTAAAAGATGGCGGCTCCCATGTGTTGTCCCATGCTAAGAATCTGTCTCTGAGTAGGGATAAAACGATACCACTGAGGTATCGATACTTTTACTTGATACAGTATTGGTCGTAAAGTATCGATACTTATTCGGTATCGATTGAAAAGTATCGATACTTACTCTTATCGATCGATTTTTCATAGTAAAATTTGGAATAAATTAAATAAAAACAGTAATAAGTATTGATATTCTTTATTGATATAAAAATATTAGACTTGCAACGAAAAATTTTCAGGAAGTAGTTTACTCCTTTTTTCTTGTAGACCATACTAACGCCGAATACTTTTGCCGAATATTCGGCTATTCGGTCAGGAAACTCGCAGAATATTCAGTATTCTGCGTATGGCCGAATATACTATTCGTTGCAAGTTTAAAAAATATACATAAAAAGAATTTTATGAAAAAAAGTCGGTTTTTGTAGAGCTCCCCAAAAATATTAGTTTTTCTAAGTGTTTGCCTGTTAGACGATTTCTGGATGCAGTGATTGTAGCGCCAGCTTTGGAAAACAGCCTTTCGCAGGGTACTGAGGTACCAACAATATTTAAATAAATCCGCGCTTGTTTGTATAAAGCTGGGAATACGATTTTTAAATCCTCCCA
Source organism: Magicicada septendecula (assembly GCA_034769895.1). NCBI lineage: Eukaryota > Metazoa > Arthropoda > Insecta > Hemiptera > Cicadidae > Magicicada > Magicicada septendecula. The sequence continues at coordinate 257,844,171 of CM068368.1, read as the reverse complement.
TTCCTCCAATGGGTTGGCTTTTAAAGCGCAGACTGGATTAGCCAAATAAATTGAAACTTCATCGGCTTTTGAGTTAGCACGCCGCCGCTTTTGGCCAACTGCAAGTTGTTTGTGGTGTAACCAAAAATCGAAATCTTCGTTGGCTGCTTCTTCTTCAGATCCACTGGTTGACATTATCATATCTTCTTTAATATTTTTTAATTTTTGTATCGCCCTCCCACATGCATTTGCATCTTGAAAATGGAGGTTTTTGAAACGTGGGTCTAAAATTGTTCCCAAAGCTGCAAGGGTGTTAAATTCAATGAGACCAAATCTTTTTTACATTCAGCCAGTAGTTTTGTTTGCAACTGAGTGACACATTCTATTGATGATGAAAATTTTGTTAGCTGCGAAGTAAGACAATTAATCATGGGTATGATTTTGGATAAGGTAACATAATTCTGGCCTGAAGATTCTCTTGTGACAAATTCGAATGGTTGTAACAAGGGGACTACCTGTTTCAATATTTCAATTTCTTGTCCAGTCACCAATTCAGGACTATCTGTAGCATCGAGTAAAAGTTGTGTAGCAATTTTCGACATATCTAAAAATCTATCAATCATATAATATAGTGAATTCCAACGTGTCTTAACGTCAAGAATAAATTTTTTAGTACATCCCTCAGGAACTCCACTATCGATCTGGATTTTTCTTAGTTTGTCTGATTGTATAACACTGTTTTTGACCCAATTTCTCTAACTTTATTGATAATACTACTAATTGCAGGTGAAGTATTTTTTAAAGAGGAATCTATTATCAAATTAATAGTATGTGCAAAGCACGGTAAATGTTTCGATTCGCCAAGAGTTTTTTTGATCGCGCAACCATATTAGCGCCATTGTCTGTAACAGCGCAAGTAACTTTAGATAGTGGTATATGCCAATCTTTTAGAATATCGCCAAATACATTAGATATGTACTCTGCTGCATGGTTTGATTGAAGTTCCCTGGTAGCAATATTCGAACTGATAAGGACTGTTCCCTCTAAAAAATGTACTGTGACACCCAAAAAACTCTTTTCGTTCATGGTTTCCGTCCATATGTCGAGCGTCACACATAACTCAGTTGCATTAGATATTCTTGAAACGTACTCCATCTTCACAATGTCATATTTGTCACAAAGTAACTTTTTAAAGTGTGTCGACGAAGGTACTTTGTAATAAGGGGCCAGTTCCTTCATTAATTTCAAAAAACCTTCCCCTTCAACAACATTGAATGGTCGCATATCCTTGCATATAAAATACAAAATGCACATATTTATATTATTATATTTCACGCCACCCCCTGAAACAAAGCAAAATTCGTAAATGTATTGAAATATTAACCTTCCAGATTATGTATTACACTACTTTAAATTAAAATGTTATTTAAACTAATATTCGTTTAAATTAAAATACTAACTGTAACAACTGTAACTGTGTACAATATAAGTTGTGACTACTTACTTTTTTGTGAAGCAATATTTTCGAACATAGTTTTTAATGTGTTACCATCACTGGTTGGATTCAGATTAGAGTCTGACTGTGTATTATTGAACATAGACTTTGTGGATGTCGATGTCGAGGGTTCAGGGGAATCGGCAACTATTTCTTTATTTCGACTTCTGACGTCTGCGATATTGTCAGCTTCTTTTTTCATTCTCCTAAAAATAAATGAAATACACTTTATCTTCAATAAAGTCAGTACGCGTTTTGTACCTTGAAAATAAACGTTCTATCTATTTACTTAACCATCTCGTTACCTCAAGGCAGATAAAATATTAATTAGTTAAGTTAAATGTTTTTTACTTAATCGATACCAGTCAATTCTTACAACATGATTATATCAAACAATATCGATTAACGTATCACACAACACTACTCACAATCGACATCAAAACATACCAAATAATTAATTTGTAGATTAAATGTCGTACTTACATTGAAATCTTGTCGTTCTCGTTACTATTAACAGGTGCAATATAATCAGGGTGGCTTTTTAAATGCTTATGCAAATTAGAAGTATTGCCACAAAACCGCACGGCTTTAAAGCATTTTTTGCAGCTTGCGTTTTTGTCATCATTTTTCGTGAAATATTGCCACACACTAGACTTTGGAGGTCCCATTTTCAATCAGCAAAATATACCTCTAATGCTTTAAACACAAAACAACGACGACAGTCCGAGGTTAGGATTACGAACGCGGAACGAAAACAAATCAATGACGACCACGACACAATATGGCGACTGACGGGACGTCACGGCATAGTTTTTTTTTCTCTTGGGCATAGACAAACAAGCTTGCCAACTACACAAAACTAGGAAAAGGATGTTTTGAAAAAATTCAATATGATACCCAAAAAAATATTTCTTTACAGCGTAGATGAGCGTATTATGTATCAATTAACATGTTAAAATGAAATTGTGATATTGGTATACCGATACGAGTACTTTTGACCGATACCTACTTGATACTTAGTTTTAAAGTATCGATACAAAAAGTACTTGGTATCGGAAGGAATGTATCGAGTAAGTACTTGTATTTACTCGTATCGTTTTATCCCTATCTCTGAGATTCGACTTCAATAAAGTGCAGTAGTTGATAAATTCCTCTTCTGTGATGTAGTTATTACAAGATCTTCAAATTGTGGTGTTTGGTTTTCGTCCTCCACTGGATTTCGTCCGGTAATACGTGTATTGTGCCGAATGGTTCATTCAATCAGTTCGCTATTCGTATACTAGGTTAGATTATAATTCCGTCGTGACCATTCGCTCTGGGAGTTAGTTTAGTGTTTTTCAATTCTGGTTTAATATTCCAATGACTATTCAAATTGGATTTATTAATTTACTGTATATTCTTAATTCTTTCATAATTCCATAATACATCTTGGTTTAAGCTAGTTAAAAATTTTTTAATTCAGATTTCTTTTCAATACTCTCACACGTCCGTCTTGCTTGGAGTCTAACAATCAACTAACTATATTTGTTTCTTCATATAGAAAATTCTGTAAGATTTTGGCCTCACCTTTCATTGTTTACAATCAGCTGTTTGCTTCTTTCACATTTCGATTTTATGGAAATAAATGACAATTTTTTATATTTTACTGGCTATAATTTAGTTATTTAGTATTTTTAATTACATAACTTTATTCCTGCTTTGATTTTATACAAATTAATACTAAACATGACCTAGTTTGGTTTGAATTAAACTCAAAAATTACATTCCTTGAACTTTACTTCTAGGTCTTATCATGATTCACATAATTACCCATTAAATGGTTTACACTATGTTTCCTGTTATCATTGTACTTAAATAAGATTACTAATTAAATCATTATAATTTGCCTTCACTACTGTGTCATTATACTAAACATTTACTGAGTTATTTACATTTTACTTACACTTGGTTCACTGCCTAGGTATTATCTGGTACAATCCTTATTTAAGTCAATTTTACACTCTGACTCTTTTAATTAGTACTATAGGTTATTGTGATAATTATAATAATGTATTTGTATGCTAAAGGGAATAATTTATATCAATTTGGTCTAGGTTTTCATTAATTTATCTCCTCTGATTTGATTACAGGGTCAAAGTTGAATTTGGCATGATTATCAATTTTCATTTTTCCTATCAATACTATAATTATTTCACATTATTATTATTATCTTTTCTGAGTTACTATTTATAAGATATTTGAATTAATATACTGCCTTTCCTTCCTTAACAAATTTCTGACATAAATTAACATTCTTTAAATACAATAAACACTTATTTTCTAACATTTAATATCTCCTAATATTAACATAGTAGGTAATGAATACCAATATAATAATTACACATAATAATTAGATAAATAAACAAATTATGGTCTTAGCCTAATTACGTCTTTTGCTGTCCTTTCACAATTGGTTTGGGGCGTTTCCCCTTAATTATACACTATTCACTTTATTCTCTCACATAGTTTGTCATAAGGTTTCTAATTTTTGGAGAATAAGGAATTTCACTTTATACACACTATTTATTATCCTTAATCCTTTTTTAATTTCCACTGTTTTATTTACAATTATGTTTACATTAGATAAGACTACTTGTATTGTGTTCTCTTACTTTTTTATATGGGTTTCTTATTTTTGTATAATAATCATTTTTTAGTTCATTGATTTATTTTGATTGACTCTTATAGAGTGTTCTGTCTTTAAAATAGGTTTGGTCTCTTTGATATTTTTATTTCAATTAATTTGTTCCTGGTTATATTTCCTTACTGCTCCTTATCTTACTGGGTATACTGATGATGTTACTGGGATAATAATCATCCTATATGGTTTAACACATTTTGTTCTGAATTGAATGTGTCTAATTCTTTGGATCGAGAGTTTGATAGTACTGTTAAGGCATTTTAGTTATTATAATGATTACTTCTTTTATGTTACTTTTATTTAGGTTTATTCTACTCATTCCAGATTGCTTCTTCCATATTAGGTTATTAAATTGTAAAATAAGGCAATATTTCTGTTATGCTACAATATATATATATATATATATATATATATATATATATATATATATATATATATTAAAACCATGTTCACGGTATCCAAGCCACTATATAATATAATAAATTAATTTAATTTACCTCCGTCTTGTGGCTGCTTGATGATCTCAGAAATACATGAAACACCTCAATAATGCAATTAATAAGTGCACAAATCTCTTTAATGAAGCCACGCACCGTCATCTAAAACCTATGACAGCATATGCCCCACAATTCAATGGACTACCTAAAATTCATAAACCCGACATTCCAATAAAGCCACTTATAAATTACACCACGGCACCAGGGTACAAAATTTCGAAGAAACTGGTCAATATAATAAAAAACAACGTAGTTTTGGATAATAATTATTGCATAAAAAATAATATTGAATTGGTAAATCTAACTAAAGAAATGAATATTAGTAGCCAGCACAAATTTGTGCCATTTGATATAACTAACCTGTACACTAGTGTACCAATACAGGCAACTATGAACATTCTGAAAATTAATTTGGAAAAAACCGGTAACTCGAGTACACCAGAAATATATGAGTTATTAATTGTTCTTGAGGTCATACTAAAGCAGAACTATTCTACTTTTGATAATAGAATTTTTATTCAAGAAGAGGGCCTGGCTATGGGATCTCCTCTTTCTGGATTGTTGGCGGACATTTATCTTAACTATTACGAGAATGAATACTTGCTTTCAACAACCAACAAATTACATAATAAGATAAAATTTTACAAACGCTATGTTGACGATACCTTTGTCATTTTCGATGGTACCACGAAACAAATACACATGTTACTGAATTACATGAATAATATCAATACAAATATACAGTTTACGGTTGAGATAGAGTCGAATAATGAAACTAATTTTCTAGATTTAACATTAATAAAACAAAATAATAAATTTCGGTACAAAATATTCAGGAAACCCACTGCAACAGATGGTGTTATACACGCTGATTCTTTCCATCCTATATCACAAAAGATGGCAGCTTTTAATAGCCTTATACATCGGTTACATATTGTACCTCTGGATCCGTTTGATTACGCTGAGGAAGTAAACGTAATCAAACATATAGCAGTGGCGAATGGTTACCACAGCTCGTTAATAGAATGGCTAACACATAAACATAAGACCAAAAAACCATGTCTCGATAAGACCAACATGAAGTACATCTCCGTTGATTACACCAACAATTTACCCATGATTTTAAAAAATGTCTTTATTAAACACAACATCCATGTAACGTTCTGCACTAATAATAACATCCATAAATTCTTAAGAAACACCGTACATAGCTCCATGGAGAGAAGAACGGGCGTATATAAAATGATCTGTGATGACTGATATGTTTTATATTGGCCAGACAGGCAGGGCCTTCAAAGAGAGATTTAAAGAACATCTGCCAAAAAGTAATCTAAACACAGTTAGGTCTAACTATGCTAAGCATATAATGACATTTAATCACAATTACACCGATTTTGATAACAACTTCATACCACTATATGTATGCAATAAACGACGTTACATGAATGCGGCGGAAGGGTTTGAAATATACAAGGCCTTCAAAACCAACCAAAATAATGTATTGAATGACCAACTGGATTTCAAATCACATGATTTGTATGATACATTTGTGGGTGCAGTGAATATAAGTAAAGGCAACGTCACAGGTAGATAAGACGACATGACTACAGAATTATCAGTGTGTCGCGATCGATCGTGGAGTGCGCACTCTAAGACTCACGTGTGCGGTTAAAATTTTGTTTTTATTTGTGTGTTTGTACAATTTTATTTTTATGTTTAATGACTAACGACGTCTTTTAGACTGATTAATATTTTACACTCTGATGATGGAATCATAGGTTCCCAAACGCGTTAGTGGTAAGAAGATCATCAAGCAGCCACAAGACGGAGGTAAATTAAATTCATTTATTATAATATATATATATATATATATATATATATATGTTTGTGTGTGTCTTTACCAAAGTCTGTTGCTAATTATCTATTGTAATTTTCATGTAATTTTACTGTTAGTTGCAAAAAGTGCCTCTTATTTCCACATGGACTTTGCTAATTAATCACTTTGTACTTTAATATCGCTTATAACTATAATAAAATGTTAGATTTACATATAATTATGACTGTGTGCTTGTTTTGACAATTCATCATTGAGGGCTTACCCGACTTTGTATCATTAAAAAATATTCTTTAAAGTTTTAAATTAATTCTTTACATAATTATTTATAATGTAAAGGTAGTAAAGAAACAGTTTGTGAACACTTATAAAACTTTTGAAACACCAAACATACATAAAGAAAAAAAATTTTCATCACAGTTCCACAAGACAGCTGTATACAATTATTTTATTGACAAACCTATGACAACTCTTTATAAAAATTAATTTAAAATTAAAAGGGACTGGAGTTAATTGTTATGTCAGTGACAGAATTCTGAATTTAATAAGTCACGTGAGACTTCATATAATTGAAATGCAAATAATTTATTAGCACATGTCTGTATTATTATTACTTCTTTAAACACGGATTTTATGTTCTATCAATATTAATATTCAGGATTTAATTATAAGCAAATTTTGTTTATTAAAATATAAAAATTTTCATATTTTACTAGATTCAAATACAGTAATCGAATATGAAAATTTTTTGAAGGGGAGGACAGAGCCATGGGAATAGGGTAGTACTTTGAGTAATATGAGACAACCCATGGCAACAGTTTTTCAGGAAATAAAGGATATGTGCATGGATGGGAGTGGATGGAGATGATGGATGGAGCCTCCATACAACCTGATGCTGAGAGACAGAAGGGTCAGATAACAAAGAAGAAGAGTATAGCACTCCAGTGTTTTTAAGAGAGAGAGAGAGAGAGAGAGAGAGAGGGAGAGAGAGAGAGAGAGAGAAAGAGAGTAGCAGTGATTGTGAATGTTATCTAGCTGAATTGCTAATAAAGTCACTTGACAAATCAGCACACTATGCCCATTCTCATTTATCAATGGCTGTAAGCTTGTCGCCTTTTTATGACTAACTTTACAACCAGTATGGCAGTATTATTGTCAACTTCATCCTGCATTTAGGATATGAATTACAATTAGAATTTTGTATTTTTAATATAATTTTTACTGTACTACTGATATTGGTTATGCATAATTTAAAGTATTAATTTAAAGTAATGGAATCAAAGAGTAATTGTGCATTATTAAGATTAAAAATACTGCAGAAATGTTTAACATGAAAATGGTTAACACAAAATATGACTCAGGTCCCAATCCCACTTATATTTTATAGTTACAGTTTGTATGGTTAACACAAAAAAGATTTTGTTAAAATAATTTTTTATGGCTTTTAAATAGCTCCATAATAAAGAAAATCTATATATGCATGCTCCAGAACAGTGATAGTTAAAAACTGTGAAAGTGATAAGTGTCGACAAACTCGACATGGAAGATGAGAGTGAAAATTTACGAGTTCCTACTACAACCAAAATGCTTTTGTTGCTGAGCTGTGTTTGTTGATATTTAGAAGTCAACTCAGAAGGTGAAATGTTTGACCACATTGATAAATTAGAACAGTTTGTTGCAAATAAAGTAGTGCAGAATTATGAGAAAAAAAGTAACTGCATATTTTAAAAACAATTTAACATTGTCACTATAGGAACATTAAAAGACATACTGCGTTAATGTAAAAGAAAACCTAAATCATAAGACTAAATGAAGAACAGTTACAGTGCATGTATACTAAATTTTAAGAAAAATTAACTATATTTTTCCAAAAATTAACCAGAAATTATCCAGGAGGATAAGTAAATTGTTTATATGTAAGTTCCTTCTGAATATTCTTTATTTGTATTTGTATTTATTCATTTATCTCATTTTATTTCACTTTTTGTCCGGTTAACACAAAAAACCAGCTGGTCCCTGCCATTTCACACTGTCTTACCTGTTTATCTATGTATGTACAAATATATGAAGACTGTTGACTGCAGAGCATAAAATTAAAAATATAATCATTAATCAAAATTATAGTGAGAAGACTTATATTTACTAATAGATTTTGATAGAACTTATTCTCAAACTTATTTTTATCTAAATTATTTTTAATAATGAGATATGTCTCACAGATCAATTGACGTTTATGTCAAAGAAATTTTGATAGTAATATTCTGCACTCTTAATTCACTTTCAACCAGGAAATTTTCGCTTCTCAAGTAATGATCATTCGAATTCTAGAGACTGGTGATAAAGAAGTCACCACCAGTGTGAACTGAGGTCATGGTAAAACCTCCTATCAGACTACTCTCGTTGTTGTAATTTTTTCTTTACATTTTGACCTAAAAAATCTGTTGTCCTCAGAAGCTGAGAATAGTAGTTGAAGGATCTTATTGAAAGACTGAAAGACCTAACAAGCCACCTTAACAAGATTCTTCAAGCACCATTTGCATTTCAGAGAATGGCCACAGATTTTTATAATTGAAACATTAAGAAACAGTTACAACAATGGAGGTAGTTCAGCAGAAGTTTACATAGTTTTACCAGATGAAATTCACCCCTTGTGTAAAAATTTTAACGAGATGATCTGAATAATCTCGATGATCTGAATTAAAAAGCTTCTTCCTTTAAAAGTGAAAACCAGTTCAGGTTGTAAAGTAAAACTTTATGTTTTTACTTATAAAAAACTTTGTGTTCAGAGTTGTTAGTGAGATAATTGTATTTAGTTGAGTAACGGACACGTCATGGACAACGAAATCCAAGAATGATCTCAATTATCTTGGAAAGACTATGAACATGGAGTTAGAAACATTAGAAATTTCTAGGAACATTAGAAATGTCAGGAGTTACAAACATTAGATGAATAGAAAGAATTTTACAATGTTTTGAAAAGCATGAGTCTGTGAAAGAGGAAACAGATTATTTGAATGCAAATGTATACACTCTCGTGTGCACATATGCCCACCTATACCTCTGTATTGCGTTGCAACATATAAAAAATGTTAAATTTTGTTAATTGTTTTATTATAATATGATGTAATAATAAAATAATTGTTCAAAATAAATAACGTTTTTGTTGAGTGCAATGACTAATGTTACATTCCTAATTAGAGTATGACTTCATGTTACTTCATATGATTTTATAAAAACTTACATTAAACTATATAAAAATTAACTATACATTAAATTTTTATATTAATTTTTTTACATGCTTTTAAAAAAAAAACATGGACAAAGAAGAAGAAGAAAGCTACAGTTAAAAGAAGAAGGAAAGCCAAAGAATTTGAGGTACAGTTTCCTTATCTGTACTGCATCTACGCAGTCTACGTTCTATCAGTCAGTCAGTATACATTGAGGTTGCTGATAATGTTATTGAATGACAAACATGTAGGATCTGATAAGGTTGGAGAGAAAAAGAAGTTATAAAAACAAGTAAAAGCAGATTAACTGCCTTTGGTTGGTCATGCAGAAAGTCACCTGGTAATAGTGCTTAGAGGTATAGAGACTGTGCCGTGTTTGGGCAAGGACCCGGCTCGGTTAATTAAATGAAAAGTTACGAACGGCTTGAGCACTGATTTCTTTAATTAATTAGCGTAGCGGTGCGTGGTTCGGGGTATCTTCTTTATCACCTGCTCCTAAACTACCTGGGTATCCTCCTGATTTTTTATATGAGTTCCTTTGGATTTAATTTCCTTGATACTTTATCCTTGCATTTTATTATTTAATTATACTTTTCTTTTATGGTGGTGTTGTTCACTTTGATATTTAATTATGTTCATTTGATATTTAATTCTTTTCATTTGATTTTTAATTATTTTCATTTGATATTTATTTATTTTGCTTCGAACTTTCTTTTGAGTTAATTAATTTAAATGTAATTATGATCATATTTGAATTATAACTTAGTGGATTATCTGTCATGCTACAATATGTATATTTTAAGAATGTTATATATAACTAGTGGCCCCTCCTTCAAAAAAAAAAAAAAAAAAAAAAAAAAAAAAAAAAAAAAAAAAAAAAAAAAAATTTAATAAAGCATAAAAATAGAAAGAGGGGTTACAAATGGTAGCAGAGCGTGGTTGATTCTAGGGTCGAACCCTTGGTCCTTGGGTGTGACGGGGCTTGCAAACTCGGAAATAGTTTGAAAAACTTTAAACTTCAAAAACTTTCGAAAATGAATATAGGTGGATGCAATGGCAGGTTTAGTGTTTTATGTATATATATATATATATATATATATATATTGTGCATGAATAATTGTTATTTGATTTGGAATTGTAAACCTGATGCCGCCACGTGGCATGCATTTTAATTGGGGTTATTTTTGTTGTTGAGATTGGACCTTACCAGAGATCAGGGGGGAATTGCCGGGGGAAGGGGCTGCCTTATAAATACTTACGGAAGTTATAGCGCGTGAGGTTAGCTGGATGCGGTATGGCCCGACCGGAAGTCAGTACTGTCACCAACAAGTTTGAGTCTCTGAAATTTGTAATAAATGTCTTTGTTGAAACGTTATATGTTGTGGTAGTTGGTCGGTGGTGTGGATTGTTGGTCTATGTTAGTGTCTGATGTGTTTCTCCTCTTGAGTGTGGTGGCTGACGGAGAGTTGGTTCTGGAGTGGGTCAGGTTTTCGCAGCGCTAGGGAACCCAGAGGTCGCTCAAAGGAAGAGTCAGTACTTGAGTTTTTTTTCTGATTTTTGTGACTATGTTTTGTAAGTTAGGTTTGTGTTAGGTGTTTCGTGGGGATTTATGTTTATTGTTGTGTGTTGTGTATTGTGCAATTCTGGCGGCGATATGCTATCAGAAATTGCTCCACCCCATTTCAGGGGTTCTCCAGAAGCTTTCGGTGTTGGATGGAGTAGATGAGGACAGGTTGCTGGTCTTCTTGGACCTGGTCGTGCAGTTGGCAGATTTCCCGGGGGTGTCCGATGGGGAGGTTTTGTCCCTAATATACCCATATTGCCGGGGTTCATTGGCAGGGCTGGTCACCCACGCTCTGCGTCGGGGCGGCAGTGTCGACGTTTTCCATGGCGAAGTGTTGGATTTCTTCATACACCATCGACGACGTGCCCAGCTTGAGTTTGATTTATTCTATTGCCTACAGGCCAACGGAGAGGCATTGGGGGACTTCGTGCATGATGTAAGGAAAGCTGCCCGGGTATTAAGGTTGGGGTTGCCCGAGACGGAAGTTATACAGGCAATTCTGGAAGGACTGACTCCCCAAGAGAGATCCCGGCTGGTCTTTGCAGACCGTCCACGTTGTTTTGCGGATCTGGACCGGTTGTGTCTGGTTTCTAGTACTGTCCAAGCGAATGATGAGTCCCGGGGAAGAGTTGCTAAAGATGTCCAATGCTCCAGTGGTTTATTAGGAAGAGCTAAAGAAGACAAACATGGCGGTTGGAGGAGAACACAAGAGACGGTCAGAAAAACTGAATATTCCGGAAGTAATGGAGGCCACAAGGGGGTGGCAAGTGGAAAGACGGTAACAACAGCTACAGCACAGACAACAAAGAAGTATGAAATTAACAGGGGAAGAAGAAGTTATATCAGGGAACAAACATTGGCAAGTAGGGATCCTGTAGGAAGTCCTTATTCCTATTTGGAAAGAAAAGAAACTTTAAAGGTTCCAGAGGAATTACAAGTGCCTAATAGAGTTGTGGATGAAAAGGCGAAGAGAAAGAAGAAGAGGGGAATCATTTCGTGGGATCAATACAAGACGACAAGAAAACATCTGTTGATACTGAATTACAGGACTCAAAGAGGGCGTCATGGTTGAATCCAGATGCTGCAGAATTTGTTCCGGTATCTCCATCTCGGTTCATGAGGGATCCAGATCCTGTAATATCATCATCACCTATGCAGGGATGTGTGAAGTCACTAGATGGTGTAGCTTTACCATTGCCAGTAGAATTTAATTTAGACATTGCACATGGACCTGGACAGCTGGATACCAGGGTGGGAGAAGTTGTGAACGTTGTAGTTGCTGAGAGTGGTGAAGGAGGGGAATCGAAGGAGGAGGCAGAAGAGCGGTCTGCAGATGCTGCACAGGGAAGTATAGTTATAGGTGTTAAGGAGAGTGAAGAGTCTGAGTTTGCGGATGGACATGGGGATGTCCAGGCTGCAAGTGTTTCTGAGGCTGCGGATGGACAAGGGGATGTCCATGCTGCAAGTGAGGTGTTTGAAGGAGATGAGGTAGAAGTTGAGGAGAAATTTGGTGGCAGCGTTGTGGAGTGTGCGAGTGAGAATGATGTAGTGTGTGAAGATGTGCAGACGCCTTCTGTAAGTAGTGTTTAGGATTCCAAAGAACGGAAAGAAGTTTCAGGTGGACCAGATGAGCAACTAGAGGAGGACGAGGATGTGCAGTGTTATGAAGGTGGTAGTGGACGTGATGGCGATGATGTTGATGATGAATATGTTGATGAAAATGAGATTGGAGAAGAGGTTGGTAAAGAAGTTTACGAAGGAGCTGGTGATGAGGGCGGTGAAGAAATTGGTGAGGAGCTGGGTGAAGATGCAGTTGAAGATGAATCAGAGGAGCAACTGGAAGGTGGTGAGGAGGTGCAGTGTCATGAGGTTGATTTGGATTATGGAGGTGCAGAAAGGGAAAGTGTGGATAAGGAAGAAGGAACAGAGGAAGAAGGAGAAGCAGGGAAGGCAGAAGCAGAGGAGTTAGATGATGAGGATAATCCAAATCGGGGTGAAAGTAGTGAGGTAGGTTGCCTTGATTCTGATTCAGAAGAAACAAATCAGTACAGCCCAACACGATATAATTTCTCAGAGAGTGGTGTCCGAAAGGAACGAGTACCTAAAGTCTGTCATAGAAAGGTGAGAAGAAGTGGTTAACGGGTAGCGGGTAGATGTTCCCCACAGTCCCAGTGGTGTTCGTCTACTTCAGGGTTGCGCCCCTGCCCACGCAAGCCTTATTTTCTCCAGTCATTCTCCTTTTCGGAGGGAACAATGTCCTTACCCTTAGTCCTCGCTCTTGACCTTCAATGATCCTTGCCCTTTTCATCTTCCTGATTTCCTACCCCTCCCCTTATAAAAAAAAAAAAAATCGATAAGGAGTTAAAGACTTGCTGAGAGTGTCCCCTTAGATTATTGTAGTCTGGGAGAGCGTCAGTGTCCCCGTTTGGAGAAGTTGTGTGGTGTTGTTCTATTGTTGTAGATTGATCGCTGGTTAGTGTAGGGTCCGAGCCATGCCGCATTCACAATTGTATTCCATGGTGTTTTTGTTAAGTAAGAGTAGGGATGGATGTTCGCGTGCCCTTGATGCGGTCCTCTCTGTCTGGCTAAGCGGGGCCGTCCGCCCTAGTGTAGGGATGTGGGCCAGTCATATGGCAAGGATGGAGATGCCTTGTTGGTGCATATGGCTGGTCGGTCCAAGAGGTGGACGTGAGGTAGTACGGTCACTCACATACCAAGGTGGGTGATACCTTGTTGGGTCTTCGGACGGGTATGTGAGTGGGACCGGAAGAAGTAGGTGATGGTCACCGCAGAGGGTGATGTGTTGGGGCGGTCCCGTGGGGTCGGCATGGCGGAGAGGGTCGCATGGGGATGGCCGCAGTGTTCTGAGCCTCTGCTCTCCTGAGAGCCATGACTGGGGAGGATGCCGATAGCAACTCGAGTTTTATAGACTATAAGGGGGGTACACTGCAGGGTACCCCTGAGTTCTAGTTGGGCAACCATGTTGCCCTTTTGGACTGGGCGTGTGCAGTGTTTGGGCAAGAACCCGGCTCAGTTAATTAAATGAAAAGTTACAAACGGCTTGAGCACTGATTTCTTTAATTAATTAGTGTAGCGGTGCGTGCTCCGTTATCAATACATTCGCTATGCTGATCCGCATGCGCTCTGGGGTTGAGGTGGCATAGTAATTTTTTCGTTGCAAGCTTAGGCAGTCCACGTTCAGCTCCGCTTGGCTACAGACTTCCTTCGCGGCAGCATTGAGATTCTCTTCTGTGTAAAATTATCTATCACTATGCATAAATAATCGCTACGTGACTCTCCGGGTTCCTGATTAAGACGACGACCTGATTCGCTCCAGGAGGTGGCCGAACAACTGCCACCCATGGCATTAAACTAGCAACTTTCCGTTTTGGCTGCCGGGAGGAGGAGATGGACAACACGCCACAGAAACCACATGCTCAGTGCTGGACTATAACCAGGTGACATTTAAGCCTTTAAAAAATATCTTGGCCGCTACAATTTATAACATGTGACTTTATTCCCGGAATGGCTCCTGTTAGATGGTGCACAAGTCCTGTGGGACATTCTAGTGATAAACTTTATCAGTTTTTAATTTACGAATGCTTACACCCCCAGAATGAGTGTAAACCCAGATGGGGTCATGCGTCAGCCGATTTTGATGTTCTTTTTTACTGTAAAAGTGTGCCGAACTGAAGGTTACTGATTCGTATAGGTGTTAATTATTCATGCATGGGTGTTGGGGTACTTTGTTGGGGATTTTCTTGATTATTATATATATATATATATTGTTATAAACAAAGTAGGTGTGTGTCGTTTGTATTCAAATATTTTTTGTTTGAAGTTTGTGTATTTTATCAAATGTGAATTGTGTCGTTCGGAAGCGTCTGGTAGCCTGCGTGCCTTACCTGTCCCTTCTCGCACTGATAGTAATTCCGGGTAGGCGCCAAATTGTTTTTCTTGAAAACAATTAAAAGTTTTTATTTGTATAGTATGGTGAGTTGTTATCGAAAATTCGAATAGTTCGCCATCTGGC
This sequence comes from Magicicada septendecula, assembly GCA_034769895.1. Taxonomy (NCBI): domain Eukaryota; kingdom Metazoa; phylum Arthropoda; class Insecta; order Hemiptera; family Cicadidae; genus Magicicada; species Magicicada septendecula. The sequence continues at coordinate 257,828,862 of CM068368.1, read as the reverse complement.
TTGTAACTGATTCTCGTGTGAGTGGGGGAACACGTGTTGCCAACTTGAATTAATGTTGGTTATGTCGACCCACTGCTAGTAAACAAAACATACATAATATTTTCTACAAATAAATACTGGACAGTTTGTTATCAGTACGCACTTTTTTATTAGGCTTTTGCTTGTTAATTATCGTTAACGCTTCATAAAAATAATAACTGTTATAATAAAATTTTAGCCTCGGCAATATAATCTCTCGCTCTGCGGAGCGCTAGGTTGGCAGTGCAATGTTTACAATTGACTCTGGTTATTATTTTACAAAATAAATCTGCCAATTGGGTTCTTTTAAGTATGAAACAGAGGTTTACATAACAAGATAACAAAATTGGAACATATCATTAAAAGTCTGTGATCATTAAAATTACACTAGGTTTGCTATAAATTAAATATTCTGGTGTTGAAGTGTGACAGTGTCGTTGTGTAACATAGGTTATCATGTGTTCATTCAATGTTTACAAAGTTATTTCTTTATTTTATCAATCCTTGAGAATATATTCAGTGATAGTGAGAGTTTTATTATATGGTTAGAATTTTTGAAAGAGAATTTGTTTTATAATAATCAAAGAAATTCAGCAATACTCAACGTTAGTTGATATGATGGGTATTGTCAGTCGTCCATGTACAGTAATGGGCCGATGTAGATTCTTCCTACTTCTGGTCTTGGGCTCAAAATTTGGTTGTCATCTTCTTCAAGTTGAATTACAGGTATTTTCCGGTCGTCTGGATTAATTCCGAGCTGGTCCTTGGTGTAAATTAGTTGTAATGGCCTCTCATCTGTTGTACTGCTACTCCTTCTCAAAATTGTGGGCACTTATACTATTTTTCTAATGAAAATTTGGGCCCTTCACGGCGTGGCGTCTCTCCAGTTTAGCGTCACTACATCAAGTAAGTTCCTAACTGAAATTAGTCAATATTCGGTTGTTGTCATGGTTACTCAAAGTTTTTGATTGGCTGAAATTGGCTAAAGAGTATTGTTAGGGTATTTGAATTTTTTTTCAAACTGGTTACAGATCTAAATGTAATTAATCTTCAGTACTCCCTTTTTAGTAGTAAATATTATCACCACTGTTCACATTTTGGCTCAAGGATTAATTTGACATCCCATATTATAGTGTTCACTTAGGTATCAACATTTTGACAGTTTTGTTAATTTTATTTAATTATACTGTTCTCTTAATTTACATTATTATCATAATATTTCTGCCTTAACATGATTGTCTATTTGTATTTCATAGTTTATGTGGTTTAGTCTTCCTAATGTCAGTGTTTAATTCTATAAAATTGAAGTTTTTTGTTGTTGACAGTTGGGAATTTGCATAGGCTTAAACAGCAATTGATTATTTTTCTTTAATTACTGATATTACATTTTATTCTCCTTGTAATGTGTTCTGATTGTTTGAATACAAGATTCTGTTCATTTGTTCAATGTTTAAGTCGGTTCTTGTAGTTGTGTGTAATTTTATTGTTTCCCTATATTAATTTGTCTACTGTCATAACTCATTTTCAGTGTCATTGTATTTGAATGTATGGTTTGTTTCTTGTTTACTGGTTACTGTTGCTTTTAAAATCTTATTTCTTATAACATATAACATATAACATAACATCTAATGGTTTTAATAATTCCCATAGCTATAATTCTTATCATTTAAAGATAATTATTTGGAACATAAACCTTATTCATTAAAACATAATTCTTATTCATTTAACACATACTTATTTTGAAACATATTATCCACTCATACTCTTCAGTGAGTAATAATTATTTTATAGTGTCATTAAAGGAAAATAAACATATAAACATTGATTATCTTTTAGATTGTAATAGAAAATTCTTACCACTAAACTTATTTGACCTAGTGTCATTAATTATGTAACCTTATCCTATATTACCATCATTTACTAAATCATATAATGATTATTGATTGTTTTTATAGTTCAATTTTATAGAAACTCGCTATCTGGTGATTTAACACTAATAGTCTAGGTTTCTTAACTTTCCTAAAACTATTAATGGTCCCTTACGCCTACAATATTAATTAACACACATAACTTATCACTTGTAATTTAGTTTATTCACTTATAAACTTGGACACTGCTTTATCAGTGTTTTTATCACTTTTTAATGGGGTTTTATTCTCACTTTGGGGTATTCACTAACACCTTACACTCAATCTTCTTTTAGTGTTACTGGTGGGTTAATATTACTGTATTGCTTACTAAAAAATTCTCTTTCTTACATCTATTTAGAAAATGTTCACCATCATTACAATTTACTACTCTCATTTTATCGTGTTTTATTGTACCACTGATATGTTAGTATTATGCTAATGTGATTTGTCATAGTTTACTCTATCTAGTTTGGGTTATTGTGCCCTTCTATATATTAAGTACTCAATGATTAGTATCTCTAACTCGTCTGTCCTTACAATTATTAATATTATACTCACAATTTTCATTAGTGAGTCTATTTCTTTGGTTTAATACACATTTTGTATCCATGTTAATTGTTTGTTAGTCACTATTCTTCTTATTTACACTTATGTTGGTGCGGTGGCTATTTCTAGTCCATTTGCAGTTGTCTTCATTCATGTTATTCTTGGTCCTTTGGGGCTAGTTCTACTCTCTCACTTACCATCTATTGGGCTATTCAGGTTAAATCGTCTTATTTCTGTATTTACCATTTTGGTTTGGTTGTTTGTTATTACTTTATTAATATAAGTTACTGTTCTGACTACCTTGATATGTCTGATCTTTTTATTATTCTGATTCACCCATTCTTCTATTCTAATTCATCCCTTTTTATTCTAGTGTTAATGACTAAATAATTTATCTGGTCATGCCTTCTTCATTATGGTTAGGTGAAGATATGTACCGTTACATATTGCCCTGCCACTAAAATTGATTATTTCAACAAATATCGTTCAGTTTTTTGATTGGAATTATCAATCATTATCCAATTTTATTTTCTCAATCACTGATTATTTTAGAGCGATAGGTTCTTTTTATTTTTGAGTGTCAATATACTTCTTGATCTTTGTATCGTATTTTATTTTAATGTTCTTATCCCTTTGATATCTAATTCCCTAACATTTTTCCCTATCATTATATTGAATCGGATCGGAGGGCTACTTTTGACTCCATAAAATACACATTTGATTGCTGGACTTATCTACAGTCAATCATTATAAAATTATACAAGTAGTCTTAGTGCGACCATTAAATAAATATCATTTGTAGGATTCTTCACATTATTATTATTTAGTTTATACAATACATTATTTCAAATTATATTCTCTTTCTTTTATTCACACTCTCTAGCTCTTCATGATTCGATATTATTTGTGGGTATGGTATACATGATCTTTTTATTATTATTTGTTTTGTTTATTTTCTCTTACTGTTTAACACTAGTTATTTATTAATTGGTTTCAGGATGGTCTTTTCTCGTTTTTAATAATATTTTTTTATAGAGGTTTGGTTAAATGTCCCCTTTATTCTTTGTGTTTTTGGGTCTACGATCTCATATGTATTATTTTGGTTGTCTTTGCTTACTATGTAGGGTCCTGTGTACAGTAACAATAGCTTCTTGGCTATCCCTTCCATGGTGCTTGGTAATCCTCTGTTTTTGAGTAATATTTGCTCTCCAATCTGATATTGTATGGGCTTCGGTTGCATTTGCTTATATTTTTCTCTGATTTTGTCAGTCTTTTCTAAAATTTTACTGTGAAATTGAACTTCATCTAATTGATATCCCTCATCATTCGGAAATTGGATTAGGGAAGTAATTTCTCTTGGTGGTGGTCTTTGGAACATTGCAGTATATGGTGTTGTTTCAATAAATTGGTGGTGCGATAAGTTTATAAAATTTTCGGCTGCTGGTACGTATTTAGACCATTCATTGTGTTGCTCATAACAATATGTACGGAGAATTCTCCCCACTTCTCTCAAGACTCGCTCTGCAGGGTTGCTGCTGGGATGGTACACTGATGTCTTGTACGTTTTTATTCCATGATTTAGTATAGTGTTCTTCCATCTTCGTCCCTTGAATTGCATTACATGATCAGTAATGATGCATTTGGGCACTCCCACTTCACTAATGTATGGCTCTAGGATTATTTAAAAAATTTTTTGGGTAGTGGCACGATTGATGGGGAAAAGCTTTGTGTAGTGGTCAAATACAATGATGAGGTATTTGTATTGGTGCCTTCCTCCACTACGCGGAAATGGTCCGCATATGTCAACGAAGACTTTCTCCAATTTACAAGATGTAGTTATAGGTATCATGTTTCCCTCCTTTCTGTTATTGTTGACCTTCACTAGTTGGCATATGTGACATTGCTTTATATATTTCCTTACCTTTCTGTTAGCATCCTTCATGTATACATGCTCTTGTAAGGCTTTTACCACTTTTAATGCGCCCATGTGCCCATATCTCTCATGGTAATCGAGAATTAAGTCCTTCTCTGTGGCTTGAGGTATTGCTAATTTCCACGTTATGAATTTATTTTGTGGTTTTATGAAAAGTATCCCTTGGTGTTTGCAATAATATTGAGATATGTGGTCATCTTTGTCTGTTAAGCGTGATAGAATTTTGCTTAGTTTGGGATCTTGTGCTTGTTGTCGTTCCATTTCTTTCATAATGTTGGCCAAATCAGTTCTGTTTTTAATTATGTGGTATATTTTGATAACAGTTTCCTTTTCTCCTTCGTACGTCTGTTCTTTAATGTTTACTCTGCATAGGGTATCTGCTACAATGTTTTTCTTGCCTGGGATGTATTCCCAATTTAGATCATACTCCTGCAATATCAAACTCCATCTAGTCAATCTTCCATGACTTAACTTACAATTTCTGAGGATGATATGGACTTGTGGTCAGTCCTCACTGTAATCGGGTATCCCAATATGTAGGTTCTAAATTTTCTACATGAGAACACAATGCTCAGCAATTCCTTCTCAGTAACGTTATAATTTCTCTCACTGCTGTTTAGCACTCTACTTGCGAAACTTATCACACAATGATTTCCCTCTTCATCCTTTTGGTACAAAACGGATCCAAGGCTAACGTCACTGGCGTCACAATCTAAATAGAATGGTTTAGTGAAATAAGGATGACGTAACATTACTGATTCAATGAATTTATTTTTAATCAGTTGGAGTGTTATAACTTGTTCGACTCCCCACGTCCATTTGTTCTTAGATGACAGTTGGTGTGAAAATTTAGCTGTCATTTCAGAATAATTCTTTTGGAACTTTCGGTAATAATTGCATAGACCGAGAAATGATTGGAGTTGTTTCTTATTTTTTGGTGTTGGAAACTTCTGTATGCACTCCACCTTTTCTTGTGATGGTGTTATCCCATTTCCAGACAAGTTGAACCCTAAAAATTGCACTTCATCAGATAAAAATTTGGATTTATCCAGCTTGAGGGTTATACAGTTATTTGATAGTTTTTTCAGCACATATTCTACTCTGTGACAATGTTCGTCCCACACATCTGAAGTTATTAACAGGTCGTCTACATAGACTGCTGTGAACTGCAACGCATCTGGTCCAAGTATCTGGTCCATAATTTTTACAAATACTGCTACCGAATTCACCAATCCGAAGGGTAATCTTATGAATTGGAAGTTCCGTCCTTCAAATATAAACGCCATGTACTTTCTGCTGGATGGGTGTAATTCAACCTGCCAATAGCCACAGACAGTGTCCCATATACTTATGAATTTGGTTCCATAGAATTTTTTCAGGATCTCATCTATTTCTCCTGGGGATGTACGATCATTTATTATGTACTTATTGATCTCACGGGCATCTAGACATATCCTTACCTTCCCGTGTTTCTTTGGAACTGAAAGGATAGGGCTGGTGTAGGGTGAGTAGCTTGGTTCAATTATGTCTTCAGCTATTAATCGATTGATTTCTGCTCTCACCGCCTCCTTTAATGAGAATGCGATCGGGTAAGATTTTTTTATCAAGTTGACAGGCTCTCGGAATTGAATCTCGCACTGATAATCTCTGACCTTTCCAGGTGTATTTGAAAATACATGCTTGTAACGCTTATATACTTCGATTAGTTGTTCAGCTTGTTGAACTGTTAATTGAGCGCTCGTTTTCTCTCTCTGGAAAGTTCGGATTTCTTGGAGTTTTTCTTGCCATAGTCCTTCATTGTCTGTCTCGTCATAAATCCCATTATTTAGTACATGTTCTCCAGTATTTCTATACTTTTGGATATGGTACATTGTTTCATGTGGCTGTATTTCTTCACTATTGGTCAGTTCAGTTACCCATTGTATGTCATTCTTCTTCAAAATTAGTTTGTATTTGCTCAGGTCAGTTATGGCTGAGTACTGGCGCAGCATATCACAACCAATTAGCATCCGGAATGGCAATCCACTGGCTACTAAAAACGTCATTGTCACGGTTTGTCCATTGCTTGTCAGTTCGAGGTGCACTTGTTTTCGGACGGTTCTGTTTTGTCGTCCGGTCGCTCCTACAAGGACAATGTTGCTGATGGGTAGCGTAAGTATAATTGTCTTACTTGCTTCTTGAATTTTCTGAAGCTCAATATTGTCGGTTAATGAGATATTGGATCCAGTGTCTATCATAATTTGTGCTGGTACTCCGTTGACTTGCATTGAAATATAAGCAATTTCGTTATGTTTACTATCAGATTGGTTGTTACCTTCTTCGAGGAGTTCCTCTATAATATTCTTCAGATAATTATTGCGCACGATTGTAATTGTGCGTTCGCCGTTGGTTTGAGTAACGATGCGATTTAACCCAATAGACTGGTTCAGTGAGGGTACGAGTAGGTTTTTCACTGCCACTCCTAGTTTAACGTCATCTCGGACTGTTCGTCCAGATCACTCTGGTGTGCAGAATGATTTCCGTTCTCGTGATATGGGTCTCTTCTATTTCGTACAGCGATTCTTTTGATATCATATGTCCATTAGTATCCATGACTGCTTCCATCATGGTATTATGTTGTTCATGAATCGACGAAGTTAATCTTACTACCATCATTGATGTTCTCACTGATTTTAGTTTATTCAGCATTTTTGTTCCTGGTATACTCAAGTGTTTTAAAGGCCTTCTTAATTTGTGATACACTTTTTTGTTGTGGGTCACCTCAAATTTGGGTATTTTCCATTTAAAGGTAGGTTCGCTGAAGTTTCTGCTCACTGGTTTATTGTGAGTCCCTTCTATAATCTCTATTAAAGTCTTCCTATAATCCCTATAATTCATCATTTCAGTCTGGTCAGCAATTGGTGGATTAAATACATTAATTAGCCCGTTCTTCATCATCTCCAATTCTTCTTTTGTATTTATTATTCTCTTTTTGTATAATTTTCCTATTTGCTTGATTTTTCGAATTACCTGGTTCTTTACCCCTTTGGTGTTGACTTCTATCTGCTTACTATCCCTTTTGTTTCTGTTATTGTTATTCTCAGGTAGCGTTGTATTGGTGTCCTCTTTATTTTCTGTTTCCTTGTCGCTCCATTTTCTGTTTATTTCGGCCATTTGTTCTTTCCTGGCCTTACTGCACTCGTCTAATTTTCCTTTAATTTCCTCTCCGAAGTCGTCAATTTTCTTACTCAATGACGTTATATTATTGTTCGTTTTATTTAGTTCTCCTCTGATATCTTCCATCAGTATTCTTATCATTTCCTGTAAACTCCCGTACTCTGGTTGTGCGGGTTTCTCCGGTTGATTTTCTGGCTGCACAGGTTTGACTGGTTCTGCGGGAGGTAACATTTGTTCGGCGTCTTCTACCGAAGTCACTTCCTTCTCTTCCGCTCGAACTTCCTTTTCGGCCTCCTTCGTCCGCCTTAATGATGATGCCCTCTTCATCTTGTTGACCTTCTGTCGTACCTGCCGCTAGATATTCTATCGTAATTCTAGCCTCACTAGTTGGTGTGCCACTTTGTTATAAGCACCAAAGTAGGTGTGTGTCGTTTGTATTCAAATATTTGTTGTTTGAAGTTTGTGTATTTTATCGAACGTGAATTGTGTCGTTCGGAAGCGTCTGGTAGCCTGCGTGCCTTACCTGTCCCTTCTCGCACTGATAGTAATTCCGGGTAGGCACCAAATTGTTTTTCTTGAAAACAATTAAAAGTTTTTATTTGTATAGTATGGTGAGTTGTTATCGAAAATTCGAATAGTTCGCCGTCTGGCTTGTAACTGATTCTCGTGTGAATGGGGGAACACGTATTGCCAACTTGAATTAATGTTGGTTATGTCGACCCACTGCTAGTAAACAAAACATACATAATATTTTCTAAAAATAAATACTGGACAGTTTGTTATCAGTACGCACTTTTTTATTAGGCTTTTGCTTGTTAATTATCGTTAACGCTTCATAAAAATAATAACTGTTATAATAAAATTTTAGCCTCGGCAATATAATCTCTCGCTCTGCGGAGCGCTAGGTTGGCAGTGCAATGTTTACAATTGACTCTGGTTATTATTTTACAAAATAAATCTGCCAATTGGGTTCTTTTAAGTACGAAACAGAGGTTTACATAACAAGATAACAAAATTGGAACATATCATTAAAAGTTTGTGATCATTAAAATTACACTAGGTTTGCTATAAATTAAATATTGTGGTGTTGAAGTGTGACAGTGTCATTGTGTAACATAGGTTATCATGTGTTCATTCAATGTTTACAAAGTTATTTCTTTATTTTATCAATCCTGGAGAATATATTCAGTGATAGTGAGAGTTTTATTATATGGTTAGAATTTTTGAAAGAGAATTTGTTTTATAATAATCAAAGAAATTCAGCAATACTCAACGTTAGTCGATATGATGGGTATTGTCAATCGTCCATGTACAGTAATGGGCCGATGTAGATTCTTCCTACTTCTGGTCTTGGGCTCAAAATTTGGTTGTCATCTTCTTCAAGTTGAATTACAGGTATTTTCCGGTCGTCTGGATTAATTCCGAGTTGGTCCTTGGTGTAAATTAGTTGTAATGGCCTCTCATATGTTGTATTGCTACTCCTTCTCAAAATTGTGGGCACTTATACTGTTTTTCTAATGAAAATTTGGGCCCTTCACGGCGTGGCGTCTCTCCAGTTTAGCGTCACTACATCAAGTAAGTTCCTAACTGAAATTAGTCAATATTCGGTTGTTGTCATGGTTACTCAAAGTTTTTGATTGGCTGAAATTGGCTAAAGAGTATTGTTAGGGTATTTGAATTTTTTTTCAAACTGGTTACAGATCTTCTAAATGTAATTAATCTTCAGTACTCCCTTTTTAGTAGTAAATATTATCACCACTGTTCACATTTTGGCTCAAGGATTAATTTGACATCCCATATTATAGTGTTCACTTATGTATCAACATTTTGACAGTTTTGTTAATTTTATTTAATTATACTGTTTTCTTAATTTACATTATTATCATAATATTTCTGCCTTAACATGATTGTCTATTTGTATTTCATAGTTTATGTGGTTTAGTCTTCCTAATGTCAGTGTTTAATTCTATAAAATTGAAGTTTTTTGTTGTTGACAGTTGGGAATTTGCATAGGCTTAAACAGCAATTGATTATTTTTCTTTAATTACTGATATTATATTTTATTCTCCTTGTAATGTGTTCTGATTGTTTGAATACAAGATTCTGTTGATTTGTTCAATGTTTAAGTCGGTTCTTGTAGTTGTGTGTAATTTTATTGTTTCCCTATATTAATTTGTCTACTGTCATAACTCATTTTCAGTGTCATTGTATTTGAATGTATGGTTTGTTTCTTGTTTACTGGTTACTGTTGCTTTTAAAATCTTATTTCTTATAACATATAACATAACATCTAATGGTTTTAATAATTCCCATAGCTATAATTCTTATCATTTAAAGATAATTATTTGGAACATAAACCTTATTCATTAAAACATAATTCTTATTCATTTAACACATACTTATTTTGAAACATATTATCCACTCATACTCTTCAGTGAGTAATAATTATTTTATAGTGTCATTAAAGGAAAACAAACATATAAACATTGATTATCTTTTAGATTGTAATAGAAAATTCTTACCACTAAACTTATTTGACCTAGTGTCATTAATTATGTAACCTTATCCTATATTACCATCATTTACTAAATCATATAATGATTATTGATTGTTTTTATAGTTCAATTTTATAGAAACTCGCTATCTGGTGATTTAACACTAATAGTCTAGGTTTCTTAACTTTCCTAAAACTATTAATGGTCCCTTACGCCTACAATATTAATTAACACACATAACTTATCACTTGTAATTTAGTTTATTCACTTATAAACTTGGACACTGCTTTATCAGTGTTTTTTATCACTTTTTAATGGGGTTTTATTCTCACTTTGGGGTATTCACTAACACCTTACACTCAATCTTCTTTTAGTGTTACTGGTGGGTTAATATTACTGTATTGCTTACTACAAAATTCTCTTTCTTACATCTATTTAGAAAATGTTCACCATTATTACAATTTACTACTCTCATTTTATCGTGTTTTATTGTACCACTGATATGTTAGTATTATGCTAATGTGATTTGTCATAGTTTACTCTATCTAGTTTGGGTTATTGTGCCCTTCTATATATTAAGTACTCAATGATTAGTATCTCTAACTTGTCTGTCCTTACAATTATTAATATTATATACAATATTCATTAGTGAGTCTATTTCTTTGGTTTAATACACGTTTTGTATCTCTTCTTTGTTCACTTTCTTTTATCATACATTATACGTCACTTCCTTAGTGTTGTGGCTGATTATATCATTACACTTCCATGTTAATTGTCTGTTAGTCACTATTCTTCTTATTTACACTTATGTTGGTGCGGTGGCTATTTCTAGTCCATTTGCAGTTGTCTTCATTCATGTTATTCTTGGTCCTTTGGGGCTAGTTCTACTTTCTCACTTACCATCTATTGGGCTATTCAGGTTAAATCGTCTTATTTCTGTATTTACCATTTTGGTTTGGTTGTTTGTTATTACTTTATTAATATAAGTTACTGTTCTGACTACCTTGATATGTCTGATCGTTTTATTATTCTGATTCACCCATTCTTCTATTCTAATTCATCCCTTTTTATTCTAGTGTTAATGACTAAATAATTTATCTGGTCATGCCTTCTTCATTATGGTTAGGTGAAGATATGTACCATTACATATTGCCCTGCCACTAAAATTGATTATTTCAACAAATATCGTTCAGTTTTTTGATTGGAATTATCAATCTTTATCCCATTTTATTTTCTCAATCACTGATTATTTTAGAGCGATAGGTTCTTTTTATTTTTGAGTGTCAATATACTTCTTGATCTTTGTATCGTATTTTATTTTAATGTTCTTATCCCTTTGATATCTAATTCCCTAACATTTTTCCCTATCATTATAGTGAATCGGATCGGAGGGGTACTTTTGACTCCATTGCTCCGCCGTAAAATACACATTTGATGCTGGACGTATCTACAGTAAATCATTATAAAATTATACAAGTAGTCTTAGTGCGACCATTAAATAAATATCATTTGTAGGATTCTTCACATTATTATTATTTAGTTTATACAATACATTATTTCAAATTATATTCTCTTTCTTTTATTCACACTCTCTAGCTCTTCATGATTCGATATTATTTGTGGGTATGGTATACATGATCTTTTTATTATTATTTGTTTTGTTTATTTTCTCTTACTGTTTAACACTAGTTATTTATTAATTGGTTTCAGGATGGTCTTTCTCGTTTTTAATAATGTTTTTTCATAGAGGTTTGGTTAAATGTCCCCTTTATTCTTTGTGTTTTTGGGTCTACGATCTCATATGTATTATTTTGGTTGTCTTTGCTTACTATGTAGGGTCCTGTGTACAGTAACAATAGCTTCTTGGCTATCCCTTACATGGTGCTTGGTAATCGTCTGTTTTTGAGTAATATTTGCTCTCCAATCTGATATTGTATGGGCTTCGGTTGCATTTGCTTATATTTTTCTCTGATTTTGTCAGTCTTTTCTAATATTTTACTGTGAAATTGAACTTCATCTAATTGATATCCCTCGTCATTCGGAAATTGGATTAGGGAAGTAATTTCTCTTGGTGGTGGTCTTTGGAACATTGCAGTATATGGTGTTGTTTCAATAAATTGGTGGTGCGATAAGTTTATAAAATTTTCGGCTGCTGGTACGTATTTAGACCATTCATTGTGTTGCTCATAACAATATGTACGGAGAATTCTCCCCACTTCTCTCAAGACTCGCTCTGCAGGGTTGCTGCTGGGATGGTACACTGATGTCTTGTACGTTTTTATTCCATGATTTAGTAAAGTGTTCTTCCATCTTCGTCCCTTGAATTGCGTTACATGATCAGTAATGATGCATTTGGGCATTCCCACTTCACTAATGTATGGCTCTAGGATTATTTTTAAAATTTTTTGGGTAGTGGCACGATTGATGGGGAAAAGCTTTGTGAACCTTGTGTAGTGGTCAAATACAATGATGAGGTATTTGTATTGGTGCCTTCCTCCACTACGCGGAAATGGTCCGCATATGTCAACGAAGACTTTCTCCAATTTACAAGATGTAGTTATAGGTATCATGGTTCCCTCCTTTCTGTTATTGTTGACCTTCACTAGTTGGCATATGTGACATTGCTTTATATATTTCCTTACCTTTCTGTTAGCATCCTTCATGTATACATGCTCTTGTAAGGCTTTTACCACTTTTAATGCGCCCATGTGCCCATATCTCTCATGGTAATCGAGAATTAAGTCCTTCTCTGTGGCTTGAGGTATTGCTAATTTCCACGTTATGAATTTATTTTGTGGTTTTATGAAAAGTATCCCTTGGTGTTTGCAATAATATTGGGATATGTGGTCATCTTTGTCTGTTAAGCGTGATAGAATTTTGCTTAGTTTGGGATCTTGTGCTTGTTGTCGTTCCATTTCTTTCATAATGTTGGCCAAATCAGTTCTGTTTTTAATTATGTGGTATATTTTGATAACAGTTTCCTTTTCTCCTTCGTACGTCTTTTCTTTAATGTTTACTCTGCATAGGGTATCTGCTACAATGTTTTTCTTGCCTGGGATGTATTCCCAATTTAGATCATACTCCTGCAATATCAAACTCCATCTAGTCAATCTTCCATGACTTAACTTACAATTTCTGAGGAATGATATGGACTTGTGGTCAGTCCTCACTGTAATCGGGTATCCCAATATGTAGGTTCTAAAATTTCTACATGAGAACACAACGCTCAGCAATTCCTTCTCAGTAACGTTATAATTTCTCTCACTGCTGTTTAGCACTCTACTTGTGAAACTTATCACACAATGATTTCCCTCTTCATCCTCTTGGTACAAAACGGATCCAAGGCTAACGTCACTGGCGTCGCAATCTAAATAGAATGGTTTAGTGAAATTAGGATGACGTAACATTACTGATTCAATGAATTTATTTTTAATCAGTTGGAGTGTTATATCTTGTTCGACTCCCCACGTCCATTTGTTCTTAGATGACAGTTGGTGTGAAAATTTAGCTGTCATTTCAGAATAATTCTTTTGGAACTTTCGGTAATAATTGCATAGACCGAGAAATGATTGGAGTTGTTTCTTATTTTTGGTGTTGGAAACTTCTGTATGCACTCCACCTTTTCTTGTGATGGTGTTATCCCATTTCCAGACAAGTTGAACCCTAAAAATTGCACTTCATCAGATAAAAATTTGGATTTTTCCAGCTTGAGGGTTATACGGTTATTTGATAGTTTTTTCAGCACATATTCTACTCTGTGACAATGTTCGTCCCACACATCTGAAGTTATTAACAGGTCGTCTACATAGACTGTTGTGAACTGCAACGCATCTGGTCCAAGTATCTGGTCCATAATTTTTACAAATACTGCTACCGAATTCACCAATCCGAAGGGTAATCTTATGAATTGGAAGTTCCGTCCTTCAAATATAAACGCCATGTACTTTCTGCTGGATGGGTGTAATTCAACCTGCCAATAGCCGCAGACAGTGTCCCATATACTGATGAATTTGGTTCCATAGAATTTTTTCAGGATCTCATATATTTCTCCTGGGGATGTACGATCCTTTATTATGTACTTATTGATCTCACGGGCGTCTAGACATATCCCCTCACCTTCCCGTGTTTCTTTGGAACTGCAAGGATAGGGCTGGTGTTGGGTGAGTAGCTTGGTTCAATTATGTCTTCAGCTATTAATCGATTGATTTCTGCTCTCACCGCCTCCTTTAATGAGAATGCGATCGGGTAAGATTTTTTTATCAAGTTGACAGGCTCTCGGAATTGAATCTCACACTGATCATCTCTGACCTTTCCAGGTGTATTTGAAAATACGTGCTTGTAACGCTTATATACTTCGATCAGTTGTTCAGCTTGTTGAACTGTTAATTGAGCGCTCGTTTTCTCTCTCTGGAAAGTTCGGATTTCTTGGAGTTTTTCTTGCCATAGTTCTTCATTGTCTGTCTCGTCATAAATCCCATTATTTAGTACATGTTCTCCAGTATTTCTATACTTTTGGATATGGTACATTGTTTCATGTGGCTGTATTTCTTCACTATTGGTCAGTTCAGTTCAGGGGTGCACTGGTACCAGAACGCCGTTCCGGTACTGCTTTTTGAGAAAAAGAATTATTTTCTTTCACATGAAATGTGTTTTTACTCAAAAATCTGGTCCACGTATTATTTTAAGATTTAGTACTCACTGTTATTATACTTCTTATTGCAAGATAATGAAGAAATATTAACATATTCGACAAATAATTCCTTTTAGTTTTACTGTTAATTTTGTTTAGGCCTATACACATTATTCATCTCAATGACCATCGCGGAGATCGAAAATTAAAACTAACGAAAGAAAATAAAAAATAACATAATCATTTGGTAACTATGCACTAGGCTCACCGAACGGCGCCGAACACAACGCACACGAGATCTATTTTGGATGCAGGATGACCTTAAAGTGTAGACCAGCGGGCAGTGCAGTGGAGGGCGTACCTTCCACCGATCGGCTCACTACTGAACTCAGTATTTACTGATGAGTCATTAGTGGTTCCCGCGTCTTGCTTGTCAGTTGTAAATCGCTGTTGTGAACCGTTACGTTGTGTTTATTCAGTGCTACAACAGTCATGGAATCTGCCAATAAGAAACAAAAAACTCTAACGTCGTTCTTCAGTAGAGGGACTATACAGTCTTCGTGCGAGTCTTCAACCTTTGCTTCTCGCGATGCAAATACTCTCCTTAAACCTGGCGAAAACTCGTTTGTGCAGCATACAGAAACCGAAGGTATTTGTGTTATTGATAATTCTCTGTCTGTACCGAGTTCATCAACTGAGGACTCAACTATTTCTCGTTGGCCTTCCATTTGGACAGAAGAAATGTGGGAACGTAAAAAGAATGCTTTTCCTCGGCTTGATTGTATCAATGGCAAACTTGGCTGTAATGTTTGTAAAGAAGTTGCTCAACTTGGCACATTTAAAAGAGCATATCAAAAGAATGGCGTTTGTTCCTAATTACGTTTAATGGATCAAGTAAAACCTCTCAACTGACATCGTTGAGAAAAAAAATATTTGAACATAAAAACTCTTTTGGCCACACAACAGCTGAAAGAATTGCTGCTGAAGCCAAAAAAGAGTCAATAGACAAGGTTTTCGATGAAATGAATGCAGCTCACTTAGTGACAACAAAAATTGTCTTTAGAACTGCTTACTTCATTGCGAAAAACAATAGGCCTTGCACTGACCATTTTGATCTGTTGCAGATGCAAAAATTGAATGGCTTGGATATAGGTGTGGGGCTACACTCGAAAAGAATTGCAATGGAAATAATTTGTCACGTTTCTGACGAAATGAAGAAAAGAGTCGTGAAACAAATTTTAGGTGTATCAGGCAAAATTTCAGTCCTGATAGACGAATCGACCACTCTCGGCAGCAAGTCTACTCTGATAGTATATTTGAAGTTTGCAAAGAGGACTCTCCACATTTCTTATTCTTAGATCTCCTAGAACTATCCGACCAAATGTCTAAGACCGTAGCAGAAAATCTCCTTGATTGCTTAAGCAAATACGGTTTTGAAGATAACTACTTAAAAGAAAACTTTGTTGCATTTGCAAGTGACGGTGCAAGTGTTATGCTGGGGAAAAAATTGGGAGTCGCAGAAAGATTGCTTGAAAAATATCCAAGCCTTATTATTTGGCACTGCATGAACCACAGACTTGAGTTAGCTTTGAGTGATGCAATAAACGAAGTGGCAGCTGTAAACCATTTCCAAATTTTTATGGACAAAGTGTACTCCGTTTGTAGCAGGTCTCCAAAGAATCAAAGGGAGTTAGCAGAATGTGCTAGTGGCCTAGATCAAGAAATAAATAAAATTCGGGAAAATTTTAGGGACACGTTGGGTAGCAAGTTCATTTAGAGCCGTGTCAGCTACTTGGTATGGATACTGTGCCTTAAACAGACACTTCGACTTTGCTAAAGACGATAAGAGCAGAAATTTGACAGAGCGAGCCATGTACAGTGGACTATCAAAACGATGTTCATCACCTCAGTTTTTGCTAGATTTGGCTATAATGTATGATATTTTGGCTGAGCTGTCGATACTGTCAGAATCCTTACAAAACCAAGAAACAACAGTAATCTATGCTGATAAACTTATACAACGAAGTGTCCGGTTTTATGAGGCTATGAAGGAAAATCCCGGTACTAAGACTTTGGAAGCAAAAATTTGCATCAGGGAAGGAACATTTAATGGCGTTCCACTCATAGAAAATCACACAATTCCAACCATCAATCATCAGCAGTTAATAACAAGTGTCATAAATAACTTAAAAAGAAGAATGTTTACTACAGTTTCTAGCCACAAACCCCATCAGTCAAGTGCGCCATCACATCATCATGAAGCTTACGAATCACTTTTAGATGAATTAAAAGTGCTGGAACCAGATATGTGGCCTACTGAAAAACCTGCAGGCTTTGGCGAACCAGAGATTGAGAAGTTGTGCAGAAGGTTTAAGTTAAACATACCTAAAATCAAAAACAGCTACAGGGATTTTGTCGAAAACCATACAACAATACCAAAACAATTAACACCTTTGCTTAACTGTACAAAACTGATCCCGTGCAGTTCAGCTGATTGCGAAAGAGGGTTCAGTTTAATGAATCTCATCATTACACCCACCCATACGAGACTGACAGTGCCATATGTGTCAAGTTTGATGTTTGTTAAACTACACGGCCCAAACTTGAGTGACTGGGATCCAGAGCTATATGTAAAAACATGGCTCCGAAAACACCGGACTGCAGATGACACCCGAACGAAACAAGCAAAACCAACCACTCTCTGCAAGAATCCAATCCATTTGCTAAATATTTGTGATTAAGGTAAGTTAAATTATGTTGTTCAAATGTTCAAGTAATAAATATTTTTTGTGAATATTACAAGTGTTTAGTTAGATTCCAACCATCACTTTACTTTCAGTGATATGTTATCCGTTATGGAGTGTCTATGTAGCCGACATTGGCTGTGGACCATAGTCTTGCCGTCTGCTGCTAAAAAAAAAAAAGCGTTCCGGTACTGGAAAATTTACGAGTGCACCCCTGGTTCAGTTACCCATTGTATGTCATTCTTCTTCAAAATAAGTTTGTATTTGCTCAGGTCAATTATGGCTGAGTACTGGTGCAGCATATCGCAACCAATTAGCATCCGGAATGGCAATCCACTGGCTACTAAAAACGTCATTGTCACGGTTTGTCCATTGCTTGTCAGTTCGAGTTGCACTTGTTTTCGGATGGTTCTGTTTTGTCATCCGGTCACTCCTACAAGGACAATGTTGCTGATGGGTAGCGTAAGTAAAATTGTCTTACTTGCTTCTTGAATTTTCTGAAGCTCAATATTGTCGATTAATGAGATATTGGATCCAGTGTCTATCATAATTTGTGCTGGTACTCCGTTGACTTGCGTTGAAATATAAGCAATTTCATTATGTTTACTATCAGATTGGTTGTTACCTTCTTCGAGGAGTTCCTCTATAATATTCTTCAGATAATTATTGCGCACGATTGTAATTGTGCGTTCGCTGTTGGTTTGAGTAACGATGCGATTTAACCCAATAGACTGGTTCAGTGAGGGTACGAGTAGGTTTTTCACTGCCGCTCCTAGTTTAACGTCATCTCGGACTGTTCGTCCAGATCACTGGTGTGCAGAATTATTTCCGTTCTCGTGATATGGGTCTCTTCTATTTCGTACAGCGATTCTTTTGACCGTTTTGTTGTGGGTCACCTCAAATTTGGGTATTTTCCATTTAAAGGTAGGTTCGCTGAAGTTTCTGCTCACTGGTTTATTATGAGTCCCTTCTATAATCTCTATTAAAGTCTTCCTATAATCCCTATAATTCATCATTACAGTCTGGTCAGCAATTGGTGGATTAAATACATTAATTAGCCCGTTCTTCATCATCTCCAATTCTTCTTTTGTATTTATTATTCTCTTTTTGTATAATTTTCCTATTTGCTTGATTTTTCGAATTACCTGGTTCTTTACCCCTTTGGTGTTGACTTCTATCTGCTTACTATCCCTTTTGTTTCTGTTATTGTTATTCTCAGGTAGCGTTGTATTGGTGTCCTCTTTATTTTCTGTTTCCTTGTCGCTCCATTTTCTGTTTATTTCGGTCATTTGTTCTTTCCTGGCCTTACTGCACTCGTCTAATTTTCCTTTAATTTCCTCTCCGAAGTCGTCAATTTTCTTACTCAATGACGTTATATTATTGTTCGTTTTATTTAGTTCTCCTCTGATATCTTCCATCAGTATTCTTATCATTTCCCGTAAACTCCCGTACTCTGGTTGTGCGGGTTTCTCCGGTTGATTTTCTGGCTGCACAGGTTTGACTGGTTCTGCGGGAGGTAACATTTGTTCGGCGTCTTCTACCGAAGTCACTTCCTTCTCTTCCGCTCGAACTTCCTTTTCGGCCTCCTTCGTCCGCCTTAATGATGATGCACTCTTCATCTTGTTGACCTTCTGTGGTACCTGCCGCTAGATATTCTATCGTAATTCTAGCCTCACTAGTTGGTGCACCACTTTGTTATAAACACCAAAGTAGGTGTGTGTCGTTTGTATTCAAATATTTTTTGTTTGAAGTTTGTGTATTTTATCGAACGTGAATTGTGTCGTTCGGAAGCGTCTGGTAGCCTGCGTGCCTTACCTGTCCCTTCTCGCACTGATAGTAATTCCGGGTAGGCGCCAAATTGTTTTTCTTGAAAACAATTAAAAGTTTTTATTTATATAGTATGGTGAGTTGTTATCGAAAATTCGAATAGTTCGCCGTCTGGCTTGTAACTGATTCTCGTGTGAATGGGGGAACACGTGTTGCCAACTTGAATTAATGTTGGTTATGTCGACCCACTGCTAGTAAACAAAACATACATAATATTTTCTACAAATAAATACTGGACAGTTTGTTATCAGTACGCACTTTTTTATTAGGCTTTTGCTTGTTAATTATCGTTAACGCTTCATAAAAATAATAACTGTTATAATAAAATTTTAGCCTCGGCAATATAATCTCTCGCTCTGCGGAGCGTTAGGTTGGCAGTGCAATGTTTACAATTGACTCTGGTTATTATTTTACAAAATAAATCTGCCAATTGGGTTCTTTTAAGTACGAAACAGAGGTTTACATAACAAGATAACAAAATTGGAACATATCATTAAAAGTTTGTGATCATTAAAATTACACTAGGTTTGCTATAAATTAAATATTGTGGTGTTGAAGTGTGACAGTGTCGTTGTGTAACATAGGTTATCATGTGTTCATTCAATGTTTACAAAGTTATTTCTTTATTTTATCAATCCTTGAGAATATATTCAGTGATGGTGAGAGTTTTATTATATGGTTAGAATTTTTGAAAGAGAATTTGTTTTATAATAATCAAAGAAATTCAGCAATACTCAACGTTAGTCGATATGATGGGTATTGTCAATCGTCCATGTACAGTAATGGGCCGATGTAGATTCTTCCTACTTCTGGTCTTGGGCTCAAAATTTGGTTGTCATCTTCTTCAAGTTGAATTACAGGTATTTTCCGGTCGTCTGGATTAATTCCGAGTTGGTCCTTGGTGTAAATTAGTTGTAATGGCCTCTCATATGTTGTACTGCTACTCCTTCTCAAAATTGTGGGCACTTATACTGTTTTTCTAATGAAAATTTGGGCCCTTCATGGCGTGGCGTCTCTCCAGTTTAGCGTCACTACATCAAGTAAGTTCCTAACTGAAATTAGTCAATATTCGGTTGTTGTCATGGTTACTCAAAGTTTTTGATTGGCTGAAATTGGCTAAAGAGTATTGTTAGGGTATTTGAATTTTTTTTCAAACTGGTTACAGATCTTCTAAATATAATTAATCTTCAGTACTCCCTTTTTAGTAGTAAATATTATCACCACTGTTCACATTTTGGCTCAAGGATTAATTTGACATCCCATATTATAGTGTTCACTTAGGTATCAACATTTTGACAGTTTTGTTAATTTTATTTAATTATACTGTTTTCTTAATTTACATTATTATCATAATATTTCTGCCTTAACATGATTGTCTATTTGTATTTCATAGTTTATGTGGTTTAGTCTTCCTAATGTCAGTGTTTAATTCTATAAAATTGAAGTTTTTTGTTGTTGACAGTTGGGAATTTGCATAGGCTTAAACAGCAATTGATTATTTTTCTTTAATTACTGATATTACATTTTATTCTCCTTGTAATGTGTTCTGATTGTTTGAATACAAGATTCTGTTCATTTGTTCAATGTTTAAGTCGGTTCTTGTAGTTGTGTGTAATTTTATTGTTTCCCTATATTAATTTGTCTACTGTCATAACTCATTTTCAGTGTCATTGTATTTGAATGTATGGTTTGTTTCTTGTTTACTGGTTACTGTTGGTTTTAAAATCTTATTTCTTATAACATATAACATAACATCTAATGGTTTTAATAATTCCCATAGCTATAATTCTTATCATTTAAACATAATTATTTGGAACATAAACCTTATTCATTAAAACATAATTCTTATTCATTTAACACATACTTATTTTGAAACATATTATCCACTCATACTCTTCATTGAGTAATAATTATTTTATAGTGTCATTAAAGGAAAACAAACATATAAACATTGATTATCTTTTAGATTGTAATAGAAAATTCTTACCACTAAACTTATTTGACCTAGTGTCATTAATTATGTAACCTTATCCTATTTTACCATCTTTTACTAAATCATATAATGATTATTGATTGTTTTTATAGTTCAATTTTATAGAAACTCGCTATCTGGTGATTTAACACTAATAGTCTAGGTTTCTTAACTTTCCTAAAACTATTAATGGTCCCTTAGGCCTACAATATTAATTAACACACATAACTTATCACTTGTAATTTAGTTTATTCACTTATAAACTTGGACACTGCTTTATCAGTGTTTTTTATCACTTTTTAATGGGGTTTTATTCTCACTTTGGGGTATTCACTAACACCTTACACTCAATCTTCTTTTAGTGTTACTGGTGGGTTAATATTACTGTATTGCTTACTAAAAAATTCTCTTTCTTACATCTATTTAGAAAATGTTCACCATCATTACAATTTACTACTCTCATTTTATCGTGTTTTATTGTACCACTGATATGTTAGTATTATGCTAATGTGATTTGTCATAGTTTACTCTATCTAGTTTGGGTTATTGTGCCCTTCTATATATTAAGTACTCAATGATTAGTATCTCTAACTTGTCTGTCCTTACAATTATTAATGTTGTTGTTTTCTAATGGCTGGACATTGAATCATTCCATTTGTCTTCTGGCATCCCAATAGAGTTTTGGTAGATTCCCTGTCTCTTGATAAGAGTGATCCAATCCCGAACACACAAGAAGACGGTCTCTGTTCATCACTGTATTCAGCTGCTTACAAATTGTGCAGTGGTGGGATTTGTAGATCTTAATATGATGGAGGTGTTCAGCAAGGCAGTCGTTACCAGTATTGAGTCTGAAGTTCGCTACTGCTTGGTTTCTGGGTATATTTTTGTTTTTGTCCCAAGTGTTTCCAATTTTTTCCCACCGTTTACCACTAGACGCAAGGCTGGCCTCACTGGTGAACATCTCTAAACAATTATTAATATTATATACAATTTTCATTAGTGAGTCTATTTCTTTGGTTTAATACACGTTTTGTATCTCTTCTTAGTTCACTTTCTTTTATCATACATTATACGTTACTTCCTTAGTGTTGTGGCTGATTGTATCATTACACTTCCATGTTAATTGTCTGTTAGTCACTATTCTTCTTATTTACACTTATGTTGGTGCGGTGGCTATTTCTAGCCCATTTGCAGTTGTCTTCATTAATGTTATTCTTGGTCCTTTGGGGCTAGTTCTACTCTCTCACTTACCATCTATTGGGCTATTCAGGTTAAATCGTCTTATTTCTGTATTTACCATTTTGGTTTGGTTGTTTGTTATTACTTTATTAATATAAGTTACTGTTCTGACTACCTTGATATGTCTGATCGTTTTATTATTCTGATTCACCCATTCTTCTATTCTAATTCATCCCTTTTTATTCTAGTGTTAATGACTAAATAATTTATCTGGTCATGCCTTCTTCATTATGGTTAGGTGAAGATATGTACCATTACAATATCTATATGGGTATTTGTTTTTTAAAAATAATTCAAAGGTTTGGGGGTGCTTTAACCTGTGGCTGTCACCTGTTGGTGCCGTCATCCACAGGTCTCTGACATGTTAAATTTTGTTGGATCTGGTTCGGGCGCATGGCCGTGCCTGAGGTCAACCCAATTCTCTATGAATGCCTCAAATATGTTTTATTAGGTTTTACATTATACAATTTTTATTAAAATTCTCATTATACATTTTATAAAATTTATTTTAGCTATTTAATAATTCTGTAATAAGTAAATTTTCATTATTTTTTTTTACTGCCATAGCCAGTGCATTAATTGTCGAGTTTTTTTTTAATATGAGCACACTACCGGTTCTCACTTCTTCAATAATAAATGTAAAGTTGTAAAATCAGTATCAGTTCTATGTTATTTTCTGGTGGTTATGTCCCACTGGGTTTTTTTTTTTTGCTCAAATTTGTATTTCTGTAAGAGCATGAAAGAAGCTGAGAAATATCCATTTTATACGACCGTGCAGTCATGTTGACCTTGCGATGGCACCTTACTATTTGGGGGAACAAAACCCAAATTTTTTGTATGCCTTGTAACTTAAGAGTTGTGCGGGCTGTATTGCCAATTTGACTTCGGCAATTTCTAATACTTGTAATTATTTCATTTGTGTAACTCATTTATATTCTGATGAGTTAATGGATTTGTTTTCTTAAATGAGAAGTTTTTAAGGCTTGCTTGGGCACTTTATCCGATTACGGTAGTTTGGGATGGGGGTCTTGGTGACAGATACGGGGGTTTTCCACACTCCCCTGCGGTATGGTGAAAATATATATATAAGCTGTCGGCCAGGTGAACATGTGTGTGTGTGGTATATATATATGTTTTCTATGTGTATTCATGTGTGTACATTAATTGATGTTGAATTTATGTGTATTTATGAGGAATTATTGAATTATGAATTTATGATGTTACATATGTATATTTTAAGAATGTTATAATGTCAAGGAGTGGATTAGAAGTTTTTAATGAAATTTTAAATTATATTAAATTTCTATTGGGGTTAAAGAATGGGCTAAAAACAAAATTAAAAAAAAAAGAATTGGAAATATTGCAAATAATAAAGATTGTTATTGCTGTTTAACAACCGAGTTTTAATTGCAAGTCCCATCTCACTGGACCCAGCGCATTTTTGCTTCTCTAGGCCTTCCGCCTAGTTTTAAATAACTAGTGGCCCCTCCTTCAAAAACAAAAAAAAAATGTTTTTTTTTATAAAGCATAAAAATAGAAAGAGGGGTTACAAGACAATAGATGTGACAATTCACAGAATCTGGTCAAAAAATGGAGTACTTCAGATACACAGTTGTGCTGGCTTTGTACAAGGAGATGAACAGAAAGGTGGTAGAGGAAGAAGTTGTGGGGGAAATCTGGAATCTTGCCTAACAAAGGTAACAAGGAATGAGTGAATTTGTCAAGGCTTTAAATGTTTGCAGAACAGAAAATTTTAAGGAAATAATAAAATTCCTAGTGTGCTTTATACAGAAAATGATTGTTTATACTAATCAAGGTAAGTTCTGAAAAGGAATATTTACCAAAAGACTTTAAACATGTAGGCATGATATTGGTGCCAAAGAAAACAGAACTCACAATCTGTGAAGTATATTACACGTTGACAGATATTGTTCGATAAAGAAGAAGCTACTACAAATCTGAAGTAATATTGGAATCCAAATATAGAAAGACTTTATGTTCTTAATCATGAATCATGGAAAGAGGGACAAGAAATGATTATAGGGTTTTGACATTTGCTGAAGGAGAATGCAGCTCTGTGAAAAGTAGAAATCTGCAATAAACTGATTTTCAGAGTGATTACTGTAGAAGACTGGTTTAAAACTTTTTACTCTTCAATTGCTGTCTCGTTGTTCCAGGTAAACATGTTTTTCAATTTCTTATACAGGTATCTGGTTAGATTTTTGAAACTTTCAGTGATATCTTTGTCATTATAGGAAGTCACAAGTAAACAAAATGCATATGATAACTGCAGTGCTCGATGCATAGATATGATATGCTGGCTATAAGACTATTGAAAACAAACTGTTTTCAGAGCATTGATACAACCAAGCTGTGTGAGGCTATCCAGGGAATATCAGAATGTATGGAATTTTCTGTTTGTCCATGTGCTTCAGATTCTGTAGATTTTTATGATTATAAGTCATACAATCCTTTATTGATATGAAGTAGAACTTGTTTCACAAGGCAATATGTGTAATAGTTTTCTTGATCTAGATACAATTAAACATAGCATTTTTCTTAAAAATATAATATTTGCTATGTATATTAGGAGCTTTTATGTAAACAATGTGTAAACACTTAACACCATGAATAATACATAAATACTTCCATTACCCTTCACTTACGAAAAAAAACTGTTAAATGCATTCTCACCTGAATGCCATTCAAGGATTCATAACAAAATAATATAACACCTCTATAGTAAAGATACTGTGTAATCTTTGTACAGTAAAGATTTGTTACAACAACAAAATAACGTTACCGGTAATGATTTTGAGTAACTTCATCCAAAAAGTATTCACATTATTTTGCATGTTTTGAATATGTATCAAAAAATATGAAAGCTCTTATTGTTTTACAGTTCAGTATCTATTATCTTTGGCAATTGTTTAATCTTGTTAGGGAATTTTTAAACAACAGAAATATGCACAACTAAAACCGAGTACAAAATCATTAGATTTAAGAATGTTTAGTTGTACGTCTACAGTTTAATATCATATTTTACTTGCACTTGGCCCTTATTAAATAAATAAAATAATACTTCTTTAATACTTGGTTCACACACACACACACACACACACACACACACACACACACACACACACACACACACACACACACACACACACACACACACACACACACACACACACACACAATATATGTGTACTATTAAGAAATATAGTTTTTAATTTTCTTTAGTTGATCTGATCACAAGCTATAGTAACAAAGGTAGAATGAAGAACTACATTTTCCAGAAATGTGTGATTTGTATCTCTACTGAGCACCAACTGCAGGATTTCCGTGTGTTATGGATCCACATGTCTAACCTTGTAAGACAGGCTGGGAACATGCTTGCATTCACTATGTCTTACTTTATCATTATGACTGCAGTACTCAATGTGTATTCAGCTTTTGATGTCCTAGTTGTCATGATAATTGATGTACAGGATGGTTCATTTGATGCTGATAACTTGTGGGGTGCTATGTGTCCACTTGTCATTACTAGCTTCATTGTACTAATCTTCTACAGATCAGCCTTTTGTACAGCAGAGAAGGTAATATTACTTTTGTTTATTTTTTTATTTGTCAGTAAAATGTAACAAAGAATACTTTATTTGTAACAAAGAATATTCCATTTTCAGTAAACAAAGTATGCATCTTTTTAAGTTAGAAGAGAGAGTTTCAGATGCTATAGACGTTTCTGTGAGTATGAAAACAAATATAAGAGTTGAAGATTTTCTTTCAAACATTAAACCATTATCAATACAATCATCAGTTAAACACAAATAAATTTTAGTAAAAGTTGGTGATGTCGAATAATATTTACAGACGTGCAGATCCTGTTAACAGAGAAAGGTGAATACCCTATTCTGTTCCATAATTTTTCCTTATTTTATAATATGTTGTTATTTTTATACAGGATATTTTGTCACATATAAAAAATTACAGTCAATAATGTAAACGGTGTTGAAGTTTGTCTTGAATTCTTTGTGTGCTTCATTTATTTTACCCTATTGTTATTATTAATATTAGGTTTTCAGAAACTGTGACAATAGTTGTGAAGTGGATGTATTAATCCACTGAAGAACCATGTTCCAGAAGAGTTGAGTAGAGTAAACAAAACAGTGTAGTATAGTGTTTTTCTTCTATCAGCATTTTTTGTTGTTTTTCATTGCCTTTATAAAATTTTGTATAGTTTTTTCATAAAGCTTAATACAGATGCTTGGTATTGATATTGGTACTGACACTTGCTTTTTAAATTTATTGCAAGGTGCACTATACTATTATGACATCAGTAAAATTGCCTGATTAATGATAATAATTTTGTAAGCAATAATTTCATTTAGTATGATTAAAAAACTAACATTTGAAATTATCTTATTCTATACAAGTTCAAAATGACTTTTTAGTAGTATGAAAAATTATTGACTACCTTATGTATTTGCTTTGTATTCTACAATATGCACTTCTTTATCTACATAAACAAAATTATACACTGTTTCCAGATTAAAATTATTTGTAATTTATACTCCTTTGTTAGTATTGTGCCTTATATTTTCATACACTTTGTTGTACATCATTACAACAAAGATATAATTCTGTTTTAGTACAGTTTACAGTCAAAACATAGGGTGGCACAGGGAAACGGGAAAATTTGAAGTTGATGTTGGCAGCCCTGTAGATGTAGCAGAAGTGAAACTGTCTGTCTACCAGTAAAGGACATTTAGTTACCATGGAGCAGTGGAGCGGTTGCCATAAGGGCGTTTTACCGACATGGTGACAGTTTGACAGCTGCACAACGAGAGTTTCGGCGCCACTATCAGATCCCGCCCCACGGTCAAGTTCCTTCATTACATGCAATCGAAACGTGGGTTCTTAATTTTGAAGAGACTGGTTCAGCTTTGAAGAAAAAGGCTAGTGGGGGTGTACGGTCTGTACGTACCCCAGAAAACATTGATGCCGTGCGAGCTGCCATCTTAAGGAGTCCTCGTCGTTCGGTGCAAAAAATTGCCTCGTCACATTGCAGCATCGTTGCAGACATCGGAGCGTTCAAAGAATACTCCATGAACTTCAATTTCATCCATACAAACTTCAGATTGTGCAACAACTGAATCCTAATGATTGTGTATTGTGCCTGCAAATTTGTGAACAATTGTTGGCTAAAATCAATGAGGATGCTAACTTATTAACTTAAGCTAACTAAAATATTTGGATGTCCATTACACAGTACCAAAGTTACCGTATGGTGTACAGTGTTGTTTCATGGGGTGATAGGCCCTTACTTTTTTGAAGATGAACGAGGCACTGCTGTCACTGTGACGTCTGAACGTTATGTCAACATGCTAGAGACATTTTTGGCTCCAAGACGCCATACTTTTCCAAATCTTGACATTCAGCACACCTGGTTTTAACAGGATGGAGCCACCTCACACACTGCCAGACACTCTATGGCAGCAGTGAAACGTTTGTTTGGGGATCGCTTAATTACAAGGAATGCTAACATCGCTTGGCCGCCCTGATCTCCAGACCTTTCAGTCTGCGACTTCTTTTTATGGGGACATCTGAAGAGCATCATGTACCAGACTAGACCAAGAATCCTTGCTCAGCTCAAGACACAGATTGAAGAGGAACTCCCCAAAATCCCAGGGGACACATTGCGCTGCGCTATGCAAAACCTACAGCAACGACTTACTGAATGTGTACACCAAAATGGGCAGCATTTAACTGATGTAAGTTTTAAAAAGTGATGCCTAATGTAATTTCCAGTCTTGTAGAACATGTTTTGAGCCTCAAATAAAGTTTTGTAACGTTCTTCATTTTTTCTAATTATTTCAAATTTTCCCATTTCCCTGTGCCACCCTGTATTTTCATAATCGACATCTACTCATCTTTGTTGTCTCATTACACCTTAGTTTAATTTTAAGTACCAGTAATCTTCATAGATAGGGAAACACTAAAGAATAAATGATGTAAGCAAAACAATTGACTGGCTCTTATTGGTTGACAGATCTCATGATACTTTCTCTTGCCCCTGTACAGATAACAGGTCTCGCCTACAAATTTGTTCCCAAGTATAGTTCCTTACTAGATTTTTCTACTGCAAACTCTTGACTACTATTTATTGCAGCTGCAGTTTTTTAACAACTATAAAATGTGGTTAATAATTTATTCTATGTCTGGATCTTCAACTACTTATATTTGATTAGATAATCTGGGTAATCAATTATATTTGATTATTATACATTCATATTTACTTTTGAAATTCTCTCACAGATGGATTCATAATTGTTATATCATTTTGCAGAATTTTTGTTAGATGATATTGATTCTTGTACTTCGGTGGTGAGTGAACCCAATATTTGGTTCAGTGAAAATGGTTAATTTAATTGATATTTCACAAAATTAACTCCTTTAAATTATAACCAGAAACAAATAATTAACACCAGTCTGTGTTTTATAATTTTATAAAAACAAAGCTACTTTAAATATGTTAGAGATGTAAAACTAAACTATACTTCAATAATAATTTTTAAGGAAATATAGGAGGAATAACAAGTGGTGTATACATTTTTGATTCTTAAAACATTGTACTTCAAGCTTATAAATTTGAATTTCTTACCTTTAGATTTATACTTTCATTCACTGCTGGTATAGTTAGCAATAGTTGGGGTTTAAATTAATCCTGTTGTTTATTTATCATTTGTAGAATAGGTTAGCTTAGAAAGTAAAGACAAGAAAGTATTTCTAACAATGTGGAAGTATAACAGATTTATAAATGAAAACAGGTTTACCAAGATTTTCAAAACTGCTTTTGTTTAAATTTTAGTTTAGCACCCAAACAGTACTCAAAAACAATAATTCCTTGTTCAAATTCTTATTCAGTGTAGACAGTAAGGATGTTAATCCTATACTGAAATGAAAATATCATTTGTACTATCAAAATATAGCTATACAAGAAGATAGAAAACATACATGACACTTTGCACACAGTGTGTGTGAACATACTGTGCAAAGTCCCTTGCTTGTTCTCGACCTTTCTCCACCTTAAAAGAGATACTCTGATTATTCTCACGGCATCTATAACATTGTAGAACTCTGGTAATATCAGAGCTGATACTGCTCATTATAGTTCCGCATAATAGTTCATTATTGTTAAAGTGTGGATCGAAGAAATACAAGAGTTTTCACAGTATAATACCGTTTATTAAACTACGACACAATACATACTTAATACACAGTACTACGACACGTCCGTCACTCACGGCGTCTTGTTACAAACTGAAAACTAACAAACTTATACATGCTTACGCGCATTACATATATTATACAATATAAATGTATTGCATATATCCAACACGCCTCCTTACATTTATATTGTATTTACAAATTTAATTTTTACAAATACACATTTCAAGTTCAACTTTTCAAGTTCAGCATAGTTCGAAATCTCTCAAACTTTTCTTTACACAATGACTTTGTAAATATATCAGCAATATTATCATCAGAATTTACCTTTACAACATTAATCATATTTTCTTTTATACATTCGTGTACATAATGGTAATGAACTTCAATATGTTTAGAATTTTTTGTAAAACTTCCATACATTGCTAAACTTATCGCTCCCGAATTATCTTCAAAAATATTAATCGGTTTTTCTAAAGTTACATTAAACAATTTTAGCAATTCTTTCACAAATTTCAATTCACTCACAGCTTCCGACAACGCTACATACTCTGCATATGTCGAAGCTTTTGTTACACACTTTTGTATTCTCGACTTCCAATAAATTACATTACCAAATAATCGAATTACATAACCAGTTGTAGATTTTCTGTCCAAATGGTCACCAGCCCAATCGGCATCAACATAACAATCTATAATTTCAGAATTATCATTTCTTTTATAAGTCAATTTTAAATCTTTCGTTAAATACAAGTACTTTAATATTCGCAAAGCATATTTAAAGTGTGTTTCATTATAACAATTCTGATATCTACTTAAATAATTTACACTAAAACTTATATCAGGCCTTGTAGCTGAGCTTATATATAATAATGCACCAATTAAATTTCTATATTGAATATTCCTTCCACAAATATCAGACTTTTCAACTTTTAAATTTACCTCCATAGGTGTATTATACATCTTACTGTTTTCTAAATTATACTTTCTTACTAATGACTCAATATATTTTGTTTGACTTAATTTTATTTCACATTTACTGAACTCATACTCTACGTTAATACCAAGATATTCTTTAATTTTACCAAGATCTTTCATTTTAAATTTTTCTGATAAAAGTTTCTTAATATTTTGCATTTTTTCTTTGTTACGTCCACAAATTAATAAATCATCCACAAATATTAATAAATAAATAGTATCTTTTCCATTTCCAAAAGTATATAAACAATAATCTAAATTACTTTTCTTAACACCCAAACTTATTAAAAATTTATCAAGACATTCATACCAAGCTCTGGGATTTCCTTTAAACCATACAAAGCTTTTATTAACTTACACACTCTATTTGTACCATCCTCATAACCTTTTGGTTGATGGACATATACCTCAGAACTTACTTTACCATTTTACTTACTTAGAAATGCAGTTTCTACATCCATTTGTTCAATAATTAGACCCATTTGACAACAGTATGATAATAAAATCTTTAAAGTTTGCATTCTCGCAACAGGAGAATAAACATCATCAATTTTATCGGTTTGCTGAAAACCTCTTACAACTAACCTGGCCTTATAAGCATTGTCAGACTTTTTTGTATAAATCCATTTTACATCCAATATTTTTTTACCATTTACATTTTCAACTAATTGCCAAGTCTTATTTTTATTTAACGAATCAATTTCTTTATCCATAGCTTTTGACCAATACTTACTTTCATTGCTCTCAAGCGCCTCCTCAAATGTACTAGGAGTATCTGCTCTACAATAATTTGCAAAAATATTACTATTATATACATAATAATCTTCATATCTTTTTGGTGGGTTTCTTATACGCTCAGATTTTCTTATTTTATTTTCATTTTCATTTTCTAGATTTTCATCTGTACCTTTAAAGCTATCAACAAGAGATTCATTATCTGAAGATTCATATACTTCTTCATCAAATTCACATTCATTCAAGCCAATACATTTTACATTTTCTTCAACAATATCAACATGTCTAGCCACTATTACTTTTCCATTAATTAGCACTCTATAACCAACTTCACTATAACCGATCAAAATTCCCATATCAGCCTTTTTATCCCACTTAGAAAATCTTTTTTGTTCCGGTTTTCTTACAAAAACTTTACTACCATATAAATGTAAATTTGAAACATTCGGTTTCGTCCCAAAAAATATTTCATAAGGAGTTTTCTTTTCTATAGTATTTGATAACGTACCATTTTTCAAATAAGTAGCAGCACAAACTATTTCAGGCCAATATTTTTTATGGATTTGTGCTTCAGCTAATAAACAACGTGACATATCCATTATCGTTCTGTTAAACCGTTCTGCGGTTCCATTTAATTCATGTATGTAAGCAGGACAATTATTAATTATAATACCTTTTTCTTTGGCAAAATTATAAATATTACCATTTAAGTATTCTTTCCCATTATCACATCTCAAAAATTTAATTCTTTTACCCGTTAAGTTTTCACACTCATTTACATATTGAACAAGACAATTGAAAACTTCTACTTTAGACATCATGGTATAAACTTTAGCTATCTTACTGTAATCATCAATAAAGGAAATAAAGTATTTTTCCCCGTTTAGACCAGCTGTTTTAAAAGGTCCACACACATCAGTATGAACAATTTCTAAAATATCTTTTGCTCTTTTTCTATTATTTTCAAATGGAATATTATGCATTTTATTTTCAACACATATTTTGCACTTCATGAATTCTGATTCAAGTTCATTTGGAATACCGCTTAACAATTTATGTTTACACAAAATATTCAAATAATTAAAATTTACATGGCCCAGCATACGATGCCACCTTTCTTTTTTACTCATATTATCACAATTTTTATTTGCAACATTTACCAATGACTCTACATTTTTTAATTTACTTTTCATCTTATATAGACCATTTTCTTTCCAAGCTACAGCTGTAGTATTTCCAAACTTATCAATAATTTTTGTCATTTTACCTTTAGAAATAATAGTATTATTTTCCGTTATTTTACCATAACTTATTAAATTTGTATGCATATCTTTAGCATAAAATACATTTTGCATGTTTACTTCATTTTTCTTACCAAAAAGATCAAAGTAACTTACCACATTACCAATTTTAGTTGCCTTTACAACTCTATTATCTCCCAAATAAACATTAACAGGTTCTTTAAGTATCATAGATTTATCAAAATATTTATCATTATTTATTATATGGTCAGTACAACCGCTATCTAATAACCAATTAATCTCGCAATTATTAAACTTATTTTTATCTACCTTACTATTATGCGCCATGTGATAGTCGACTCTTATAACCCATGCGCTCGTATCTGGATTCTTCTGCTGCGACTGAATTGCTTGATGTGCTCTTGCACCTCGCTGACTTCGAAAATTGCCATGCCGTCTGGCGTAGTTATTTTTTTCGGTTTCTTGTCTGCCTCGTGGTGCTTGCCATGTATTGCTGCTGCCTGCCGCTTGGCCACCAAACTTACAGTCTCTCTTGATATGACCAGTTTTGCCACATTGAAAGCATGTTCGCAGTTGTCGACTTTTATCCGCCATGAATGCGTTAGATTTTCGTCCAGGATATTCATCCTTTTGATGCTTTATTTCAGTCATTTGAATTTTACTTTTCACATAATCCACAGTTTGATCTTCTTCTTTTAATGCGTCTATTAAATCGCCTATATAACTGTATGAATCCGGCAACGTATTTAACATATAATTTAATTTTTCTTTTTCTGACACAGTAGCACCCGCGTTTTTAAGCTCGTTCACAGTTTTTTCAAAATCACTGAAGAATGTCGCTGCATCAGTATAATTTTTAAGTCTTAATTTTTCCAATTTATTTCTATATACAATTTGCAATGCCGTAGACTTTTTCAAATACATTTCATCAAACTTTTGAATTATTTCATACGCCGTTGTTTTATCACTAATAAATTCCAATTGCTTATTCGTTATACTACTGTATATATAGTTCATAACCTTTAAATCATTATCGTCCCACGGGTCTTTATCCTGCACCGTTTTTGCTCGTGTTATCACTTCATCACATTTTTTAAATTTCAAAAACAACACAATACGTTTTCTCCACATACTATAGTCCTCTCCATCAAACACTGGAATTGTAATGTCATTGTACTTCGCCATTTTTCCGTATCACAGCATGCGACAGCACAAAAAAACGATACTATACTCACTTAAACTCTTGACCACAAGTTTATTAAACCACGCACCTCTGCTATCATGTTAAAGTGTGGATCGAAGAAATACAAGAGTTTTCACAGTATAATAAAGTTTATTAAACTACGACACAATACATACTTAATACACAGTACTACGACACGTCCGTCACTCACGGCGTCTTGTTACAAACTGAAAACTAACAAACTTATACATGCTTACGCGCATTACATATATTATACAATATAAATGTATTGCATATATCCAACAATTATTAATCCAAGTACCGCATGTTGTTATGACAGAGGCAGAAAAGAAGTGATCCAAGAAAAACAGTTTAAAGTATCAAGAGCACCACAACAAATAATGAGAAAGTGACAGGAGGCCTAAGTGTTACAAATGTGAATTTTTGGGTTGTTGGAAGACTAACAACTCAAAGAGAATGATGTGAGTGCATCAATTGAAGGAGTAAAGCTGCTCCTGGGACTCCTCAAATGTAACCAACAAATTCATGTTGCAGACACTGTTGACAAAGTGATTCTTAGCACAGACATTATAAATGCCTATGGGTTTGTAGTGGGCTTATGAGACAATGTCTTGATAGTTGGGCAAGAGAAGATTAAGGTTTCCATAGATGAAATAGTAAGGGCAGTCAACCATTCTACTAAGCAGGTGATGATGGCCAAACAAGGAGTCAGCAAAAGAGAAGAGGATGAACCCTTCGTGCTGCTGCAGAAACTGAAGAACAGAACAAACAAATGCCAATTTGTGTTACAACAGAAGAGGTGACTGATATAGCAACTTTGGTAGTCATGGAGAGGCTCTTGTTTTCCTTAGGTAAGTTAAACACCTAAGGGAGAAACTGCTGGAGATGAGGATTCAGCTGCAGGTAAACAAAAGGTACCAGTAGAAACAGAAAAAATGGTGAACCAGAAATGGAAATGATAGAAGAGCGTGGAGATGGACTGACACTAGTTTCAGGAAAGCCACTAGTTGCTGAATAGGATGATACACAGGAAATTTTGGGCAAACTGGGAAAGCTAAATGTAATTGAGGCAAAGACCATGATGTTATCAATCGTGTCTGTGAGTGATGGATAACATTGTCTGAACATGAAAAAAGTGAGTTTCCAGAGTCAAACTGAAACTACAGACCACAAAACGATTTGCCAGTTTGGAATGAAAAGGCTTTAGGATGAGACAGTGCTATGATGAG
Organism: Magicicada septendecula; assembly: GCA_034769895.1. Classification (NCBI taxonomy): domain Eukaryota; kingdom Metazoa; phylum Arthropoda; class Insecta; order Hemiptera; family Cicadidae; genus Magicicada; species Magicicada septendecula. Next base: position 257,793,754 of record CM068368.1, on the reverse strand, counting down.
GAGATAGAAAACATGTGTGGCTTACAAGATGCTTTGCACATGTGTGAACTGCAGGATTATACAGTGCTGTCTCCTATTTGCAACCTTTCTGTACCTTCAAAGAGGCAGTCCAATTATTCTCAAGCATGTACAACACTCTGGAAATGTTACAGCTGTTGCTTGCAATTGTAAATACAGCAACCCACATTGCAGGCCAGTCAGTCACATATTGTGAAGTAAGGTGTTAAGAGTTGTTAGTAAAATCTGAGAAGCAAAGAGCAAAGTGGAGAGTTGTTATCGTGACTTTGCAATTCATTGCATGTGTCTTGACAGAAGATTAATATAAAGTGACACCTGTATAATTGGTGCTTTGTATTAATTATTGTTACAGTGATAATTATTAATTACATCATATTTATTGTTGTTACATTAGCATGTCTTGGACAAACATGAACTTGAAGAATTGTTTTATGCGAATGTTTATTGTTGTGTTGTTTCTCAGAAAGTATAATGGAAGTTGTAATTTGTGATTCCTCTGGAATTCAGTTATTTATTACATTGTTCAAAAGATGACAATCTGTCTGACCATTGTAAGCATATGATAAGCTTTATCCATCTGATGATTTCAATAGTGTTAACAATGATCAGTTTTAACAATATTCATTTATACAGGCGTTACTAAAAATAATGCCCATTACTCTAAAAGAATCCTGAAAGAGGTACAGTATTTCATCCTCTTAATAATGTCAATGATGGGCTTCTTAAATGGTTCTGAAAAAAGTTTGTCCAGAATAATTTTTAAGAGTTATTGTACAAATGAAATTGTGAAGTTAATAAGTTGTTAAAAATATTGAAGTTCAAAAATTATTCAAGATTTAATTGCTTCTAATTCAACAGACATGACTGACAATGATCAATAAAAATTTTAAATGCAGTTACACTTTCAAAGATACTGATATAACAGAAATTGTAAGAAGCATCTATTAATTTACAAAGTTTCAAACATGAAAAAGAACATAAAAGAAGTTTATAGATATCTACGATAACAGAAAATATGTCAATATAGCAGACAATGCATGTTTTCATGAAGTTCTTGGCTCTCTGTTTGGGGGTTTACTAGTTCAGTTAAAAAGAGGAATGTTAGAGTCTAGGATATAAGTAGGAATTGGACTGAAAGGTCCGTCTTATAGAAGGCCAAGATGGAAGTGTTATATCATTGTTACTAATGCAACTAGACGTTTGAGGTCTCTGGACTTTGTAGAGCAATGAGTATGATGCTTGGAAATTATCCTAGGTTCAATGAAAAGAGAACTAATTAATGAAGGTAGGTATTTAGCTATCTGGTTAACTCATCTGTGCAAGTTTTGTACCTATGGTAACAGTAGTCAACTAAAGTATAGTTATGGTCAAACTGCCTTTTTTTTACATAGCTTACCATACAGGTAAAGTTTTCCAGCAGCCATGTAAATAATGAAGTATGCAGTAACAAGATAAAAATAACCTTGCCCTGAAAGTATATGAATATTAAGTAAATTCTTATTGCAAGACAACTGTGAATTTATTATTTAACACACACACACACACACACACACACACACACACACACACACACACACACACACACACACACACACACACACACACACACACACACACACACGTGCAAATGAAGTAAAAGTTATTATGTACAAGTACAGTTGTCATGTGACTACCATATTAGTGACTAAATAAAGGTTTCAGTATTTTTGTATACATATTTGTATGATACATGAGGTTTGTCTAAAAAGTAATGAGACTGATAGTATAAAATTATTTATTGATACAGTACCTACAAAACAATTTTATCTCCTTCAAAGTAGTTCCCTTGGGAAGCCACACAATTACGGAGACATTGTTCCCATTGATTGAAACAGTGTTGGAAATCTTCATCTGTCAATGCCTTTATCTGATACGCCACAATCTTTTGGATGTTCTCCACGCTTCCAAAATGGTGGCCCCAGAGTTGGCCTTTCACTTTTGGAAATAGAAAATAATCACATGGACTAAGATCAGGGGAGTAAGGGGGCTGGGGTACCACAGGAATGCTATTTTTGGCCAAATATATTGTTCACAGAAAGTGCGGTGTGATATGGAGCATTATCGTGATCAAGCATCCAAGAGTCAACAATCTCTGACCAGACACAAATGACCCTTTTCTGAGTCTCTCATGAATCTGACATTAGTAAGCTTGATTGACTTTCTGTCCTTGAAGCACAATACCTTGATCGCCGAAAAAATAATGAACATTGACTTCATCTTGGATATGCTCTTTCTTGCTTTTTTTGTGGCAAATCTTTTGTGTGCTACTCTTCACTTTGGCGTTTTGTTTCTGGACACACTTAAAAATCCACGAATCATCACTTTTCATAAAATCTGTGTCATTTTCAATGAGCTCAAGGTTAGGACACACATTTTTTAATTGTCCTTCTGTTCCTGAGTGAGATTTTTAGGAACCATTTTTTTGTAGATTTTGTGCATGTTCAAATCATGCGCCAAAATTTCATGAAGTCTGGTGATTTAAATTTAGTTCATAAGCAATCATTCTCACCATCAAACGATGATCAGACGTAATGAGATCTCTCACATTCAACACATTTTCATCAGTTCGTGCTATGCTTGGTCGTCCAGAATGGTGTTCATCCTCCATGGTTTCACGGCCATCCAAAAATGCTTTGTGCCACCTAAAAACTTGAGACTAGGACATGCCCTGTAAGCTTGTTTTAACTTATTAAATGTTTCTGTTGCACTGTCTTGGAGTTTGGCACAAAATTTGATTGCATAACGCTGCTCAATATTACTATGCTCCATGTATGTGACATGAGACAAAACAAACACTACAAAAACTATGGCACAGCCAAATCTGCTAAAGTTAAGAAACTGAAAATTTTTACAAATGTAAATAAATGTTACAGCTATCAGCTGTTGCATTGTTGGCCTCACAGTGTTGCCACTTCCTGGTAAAAACATTCAGTCTCATTACTTTTTAGACAAACCTCATACATATATGTCTTTTAACTTATTCTTAATGTTATGTCAGAGTGTTGCTGTAAGTGTGCATCTTGTAAATATGAAGTCAACTAGGACAGCATTCTTACATGAGGTAATTTTTTCTTCATGTATTTCCAGTTTTATTCTTATGTAAGAGTGTATGTCTCAATAAAATGTGGGTCTACAGCTCTTCTATGACAGCTGTGTACTTACTTGTAGCGTATTTACACACACAAACTACACATAGTCTTTAGACATTGTATTGTGCTTAAATTTAAAACATACATTAGCCATCATTTATTGAAATAAAAAAAATTTAAGCTAGCTGTATTCAAGTCAATAAATATAAAACACAAAAAAGCAAACACTAATCTACTGTTCACACATGAATAACACCCATACCAAAAACTACATATAAGTAAGGGAATTGACTTACATTGCAGTGTAGTCTTACTAGAAGGTAGAAAACACACACACACACAGAAAAGAAACCTAAGATATGCATTTTATTGTTCCAAACGTAGGTAGGAAGAGTGAATGTAAGCTCGACATCCTGCCCAAGACTAAGCAAACTGTTCAGTAAAGTTATGAATGGCCCGAACTCAATTATTTTCAGTGTCAGCTTTACTGGTTTATACAATTATCACTTAAAGAAGTGGCAGTTACACAGGCTGTAATAAAGGTGTCTTCACTATACATATTCGAATTCTATACAAATGTATAAGAAAATTAGTTCCTGTAAACATAAGTAATTAATAAATAATCTATTTGTTTTTTGAGTTCAGTTATAACTCGTGTAGTTTGACTAGGTATATAATATCATCAGTTACTTTTCTTAAAGACAGTTCTTAATTCAGCTCTTAATGCTTGTGTTTCTTTACTCATTGTTTATCACGCAACTGTCCAGAATGGCTAACTACAGATTTGCTGAAATGTCAAACATGTGTCTCATGTATGAACTTTTTACTACTTACCCTGACTCTGTTAAACTTACCTTTTATAAAACCACCCAGAAGATTCCAAACACGTTCAAAGGTCGCCACGATGTCTTGAGGTGAACATCGAAACCATAATACACTTACCATTACATAATTTAGATGCTTTAATGCCCTTAAGTAACTTATTCCCAGGTTCGTTTAGACGAATCTTTGATGCAGACTCAGGTCATGGGCGTGGCATAATAATTAATTTAACACATTTTTCTGCTAAACAAATCTCATTTTATTTCCATTCAATATTTAACTCTTTCTCTTTTTACCCTTCTTTTTATCTGTTATTTTATAATTAGAAAACATGAACAACAAATTTTTTATAGACTAATCTTTCTCTACAAACCAGTACTTTTACAACACACACTCTCTCACTCTCTTTATATCTCTTTTTTAATAACCCCCGTTTATTGAGCTCTTTAAATAGTTTATTTGTTTTACGTCACTTAAGAGTCGAAATAGTTACTTTTCTATTGTACCTGCACGTGCTATCCGCAGATTGCCGCCATTACTCACCCTTCACTTACACTTTCGCTACCACAACACGAACTGTTTTAATCGTTCGAATTTAAGTAGGCTATTCATTTTACTTCACTCGCACTCTCTTTTATTTATATTCTTCTTCTATGTTGTAACGAGTTTCGGTAGGTCTTGGCTATTGTGATCGCTTTGACCTACCAAAATTTCCGAGGCTGTGCTGAAATTCGACTGTACCATTTGATGGGTTATGCTGAACTGCTTGATGAATTGTGTCGAACTGGGGTGAGCCACAGGGCGAGCTTCGCTCGCGACCGTATACTATACACCGCCTTGGGTGTCGACCACGTTGCCGTCAAAACGGACGTAAAAAATTTCTCTGATTGGTTGATCGCATCGAAACGGAATGCGGAATTGGTTGATTCGTTCCACAATACGAAAGTCGTTCACATTGCCACGTGGTGGTTTCTATGTCGCACAAATACGCGCTTTTCTGATGAATCACGCATTCTTGTTGCCCTTCCCAAGTCGTACCTTTACACTGACTGTTACTGAACCGAACAAAGACACTTGTGTCTGTGTATGAGCCATAGGTTTTGCGGAGCCTGTAATCTGGCGGCATGGTGGGGCGATAACCGAGCCGCATGGTGACTTGAGTCTGCAGACTGACAGCATGAAGCCACTCGGGCAACTTCTTTACTGTTCGTCCGCCGCTATTGTCTACTCTCTCGTCAACCCACACTCCACATTTACGTGTATAATGAAATCCACGTATTTTTATCCAAATTGGGGGTTTCCTGTGTGCATAGCGTATGAATTGAATATTCAAATGAATATTGATTGTGGTCACAGTTAAATATTAAAACATAATATAGAATTAATTTAACCATATCGTTGTACTCCATTTATTACCCAGAATTGTAGTTTTTGTTTTAAACTTTGTTTCCTCCAGAAACAAACACAATTTCATTGGCTGCCCAGATAAATATGAACCTTTTGACTACATCGTCGCATTAGTATATGAAATATACGTTTATTAAGAAAACTTATTTTATACCGTTTTGCCGGTTTTTAAGTTCAGTTTTTTGTACTCACAATGTTGGTTTTGATATATATTGCTGTAATCAGTTGCTTGCGGTAAAACTCCTCTTTACCTGTGCACTAACTTCGCAGGTTGGTTTTGTATTTATCTGGAGTCAATTTAGGGTAAGTCCGGGATAGATGGACCACCGGTATAGACGGACCAGTCGAATATTTGGCTGGTCTGCCACAGCAGCGCTGCAGTCGGTGTCTGGAGTTGTTCTTCTTGAGTAGACGGACCCACGCTTAGTTTTGCTCGTGAGTTTCATGTGTATTTTAGAAGAAAACTTCGTTTATTTCTTTTGGTGAGTTGAAAAATATTGTATACTAGATTTCTTTGTTATGTGGTTAAGTTAGTTTAAATGATTTCGACGTAAGATCAATGCTATAACTTAAGTGTATACTTGGGTACAATCTTAACCTAAAATGGTGTGCTGGTAGTGTTGTTTGTCTGAACAGGGAGCTAGTCCATCTATCCCCGACAATCGGGTAGATGGACCAGTGAAATTTGGGATAGTTGGCCCACTTAAAAAAACCTGGGATAGTCGGACCATATCTGCTATTAGGGCTTTACTTTTTATATAAATGAAATAATACTTATAAAAAAATTATTTTAAATATAAAGGCGTATCCTGATAAGTTGGGGTTTTTTTCTGTTACAGAAAAATGCCTACTTTTTATAAAAGAAAAGGCACGTCTGGAAGAGAAGAATGGTCTGAAGACAGTTTGAAAAATGCAGTCAAAGCTGTTGAGAATAAGGAAATGGGAGTTAATGCTGCAGCAAAAGCGTTTGTCATACCGAAAACCACTTTAAAAAGGCCCCTTAAGTCACAGAGTTTTAATAAAGGTTCCATGGGGAAAAACTCATTGTTAGGAATTGAAAACGAAAAAAAAATCGTTGGACATATTAAAAAATTACAATCAAGGGGGTTTACTTTAACTAGAGATTCAGTACGTTCCATGGCTTATTATTTAGCAGAAAGCCTGCAATTAAAACATAATTTTAATCATGAAACCAAACAAGCAGGCTACGACTGGCTTTCTTCTTTTCTTGTACGCAATCCTGAACTTTCCATCCGGCAATCTGAAGGGGTATCTATTGCAAGAGCGAAGGGCCTGAATAAAATATCTGTCAAAGAGTATTTTGACCTCTTAAAAAATGTTTTGGAAGAAAATGGTCTTATAGATAAACCTGGAAACATTTTCAACATGGATGAAACAGGTTTACAACTGAACAACAAACCTGGAAAAGTAGTTGCCTTAAAAGGTTCTAAGAATGTGACTTCTGTTACTTCGGGAGAAAAGAGTGAAACTATCTCAGTATTGACATGTGCAAATGGAGAGGGTACATTCTTGCCACCTTTTTGCATAATGAAAGGGAAGAATCTAAAGCAGGAGTTTTGTGACGGTTTGCCACCTGATGCTGAAGTAAAAATGTCTCCAAAGTCTGGCTATGTAAATACTGATTTATTTTTTGATTGGATGAAAACCCATTTTACTCCAAGAAAACCAGCAGGAAAGGTACTCCTCCTTCTAGATGGACACACATCGCATACTAGCTGCATTGAAATGTTGGAGTTCGCAGAAAATAATGAAATAATTTTGATGAGTATTCCTCCCCACACCAGCAGTTGGCTTCAGCCATTAGATCGTGCTTTCTTTAAGTCTTTAAAAATGAACTACTATTCTGCTTGCTCCAACTACATGACCAATAATCCCTCAAGGAAGATTACCCGGCTGCAGTTTGGTACGCTTCTTAGCTTAGCTTGGGGGAAGTCAGTAAACGTAGATAATGGAATTAGTGGTTTTAGAACCTGTGGAATCATTCCTTTTGAACCCGATGTGATACCAGACTATGCTTTTCTGTCAGAATCCACAGACTCCAGGCCTCTAGACACATCTCTTGTTTCCCAAAATGATATGACCGGTGTCGCTGTTGCTGGTTCCAGTAGTTCAAGAAACGATAGTAATGCTGGTACTTCAAGAAGCTATGAAGATGTTCCTGTGCCTGGATCCTCTGAACAATACGAGGATATATCTGAAAATGTAACCCCCTCGAAGTTATTGGACAAAATAAATCCAGTGCCTTGTGTCAATAAAGTTCAGACTCTGAAAAGAAAGGTTCAAACTATATCAACAGTTTTAAGCTCTCCGGAAAACATAATTGCCCTTAAAAAGAAAAAAGATGAAAAAGAGTTAAAGATTAAGATAAAAGAAGAAAGAAAGGGGAGAAAAGAAGAAAGACAGGGAGGAAAAGAAGAAAGACAGAGAGGAAAAGAAAAAAGGGAGGGAGAAAAAGAAGTTAGAGGGAGAAAGTGAGAATAAGAAGCAAACAACGATTAATAAAAGGAAGAGAACGCAAAAGAAGAAAGAACTTACGTCATCCTCAGAATCTGAAGATATTGATATTAATACAATTTGCAACGATAATCTTTATGAAAGTGACTGGGATGAAGATTATTGTGTATGGTGTAAAGAGAACTACAGTGAAACAAAATGAGATGAAGATTGGATTAAGTGTGTGTCATGCTCTCGCTGTACACATGAAGGCTGCACAAGATTCGAAAATAAATGCGATTACTGTGGGAAGCGAGATTCTCGAAAGAAGATGACTGCAGAATGATTAAATGTTCTGAACCATGTGAAAATAAATTAGACTACCTATATTTTCTAAGTATATTGACTATCAAATTTACTTATCCTTTTTCAAATAGTTTATAACTCTATACTTGTCACTTTTCAAGCAGTTTATAACTTTATACTTGAAAATAAACAATGTTTATCCCTTTGATAACCTGTATTTCTTGTGTTACACCCTGATTTAGTAACGTATACCAGAGGTCCATAAATCCCTAGGAGGTGGTCCATCTAACCCGAGTACCACCAGGATAGATGGACCACCGAGTAAAAAAAAGAAAAAATCATAACTTCAAGTGTGATCAGTGTAACAGCTGAAGAGGTGCATACAACTGTTCAAGGTCATATATACATATTATAAAAATATATACCAAATCCTAGACATTGCAAAGTTTTGGAAAAAAATGACTTCAAAAAAACATGGTCCAACTATCCCGGACTTACCCTAATCAATTATTTTTGTTTCTGGAGTGATAAACGCTGAAACAAAATATACGATTCAGGGTAATAATAGGTATGTAAGAAATGGTATGATATGAATTTATTCTCAATTGTGTTTATTTATCTTCGAGAATTATATAAGGTAATTATGCTCGATCCGGATTATGCTCAAATTGCGGTGAAATATTTCTTTTCCTATTCTTCGATACTATATAAACACGAGAAAAATAATTTTAAACGGCGGTCGAACCTATTTACGGGGAAAAAAATTAAATAATTACATAAGACAACTGAGTTGGATGAAAAGCGAGTTGAGCCAATACCTGCCAGTTAGGTTCGGAGGGGCGGCCCGAAGGGCCGCGGTTATAGTTCATTGTTTCATATAATTCTTGCAAAAATTAAGGCGAACCATTTTTCAGATATTTAAGACGTCATACTCGTCATTCGCTGTGCTTTTGTGCGCCGTCGCTCAGTTAACATGGCGGCCATTCACTTTACATGCGCGCTTATGGGAGTAATTATTTAATTTTTTTCTCCGTAAATAGGTTCGACCGCCATTTAAAATTATTTGTCCCGTCTTTATATAACATAGAAGAATAGGAAAAGAAATATTTCACCGCAATTTGAGCATAATCCGTATCGAGCATAATTACCTTATAATAATTACCTTTATAACATAGGAAGTTAAAATTTGTACAGTTGTTCTACTAATAACATTTGTCTGCTAGAATTATAAAAATGTTTTAAAAACTGACCGAAATAAAAAAGGTTTTTATTTAAAAAAATTTAGAAAATTATGAATTTTGTAAATTTATAAATTTATTATTCTAGTGCCATAACAATCTGAAAGTGTGATGATTAACCTGTACAAATTTCAAGTCTGTAGCACAAAATAGATGCTGAGAAAATGGCATTTTAACATATACGGTTCCCACCCACCCTTAAATTGACAAGACTCCTTCGAAATGTTACACGAACTTCACATTTTCACATCGAACACTTACAGCGCGTGTACCTAATAAAAACTGTTACACTAAAAATAAAATGACAAAACTTTAAAATGAAACATCGAAATGCTTACAGGACATGTATAGGTAGGTTAGACACGAATACACACAGACACTTAAATACACGAAAAATTTACTCTTGAGTTTACGTATTTGAAGCCGTGAACTTAATAAAATTATTGTGCTAAAATACATACACAAACTTTAACCAAACGTTTACCAAACTCACATCTGGCAACAGAATATAGGCGGGCATAGATGAGAACGAAGGTAGCCGAAGTTGCCCGAGTGACTTCACGCTGTCAGTCTGCAGAATGAAAGCAAGAGTTACAGTGTATGCACTGTAAATGACATGATTTGCAGTGTTTAATCCGTTTAACAGTATAAAATTCTGTTTGTGTGGATGACAGACCTGCCACTTGTCATCTAAAGTTGTCAAAACTTTCTCTGCGTCCAACAACATACTAGCTTTGTGACGATTTCTTAATACTTGCAATTTTTTCACAAGTTTTCCTTTTTTCATTTTAATTATCAGATCAAAAATTTTATCTCTGAACAAATGTAATATGGCACAGATTGTTTTATCCAGTCTTTTAATCCATTTTCCTTTTAGATAACAATATTTTATTAAAATTTTCTATTGACATGTTAGTGTTTATGCTTAAATGAATCCGATAACAGTAGGCCCATGGTGTGTATTGTTTCTTATTAATATGTTGTTTTATAAAATATTCATAAAATGAATGTGTTTCTTCATAATTAAACAGTCTTTTTAAAACTTCATGGAGCATTTATAAAAAAATTAGTGTTCCTAGTCAGTAGTGATATATTTATAATCAGTGGACAACAAACTCCAGGAATTCAAATTACATTAAGGTACTACACGAAAATTGAAATTTTTATTATTAAATAGAATAATATAATAAATGTTAAAATATGATTACGTTAAGGTAATATTTATTATTAAGAAAAATCGTTACAAGAAAAATCGCTGCATGTGCCACCAACCATCTAAATTTCTTATAAAACCGCCAATATCTCGAAAACGAAAAAGCCGATTTTATTGAAACAAAAGCAAAATAAAAGTTGGAATTATCTATAATTTTCACACGCTGACACCATATAGCTATCTCTCATAAAACGAAAGTTTGTCGCATGCCGAACATTTCACTACATGAAAATTAAAAAAGAAACTGCATGACGTGGAACCGTCTGAAGACTCTGTTTTTGAACACTGTTAAAACTATCGGTTAAAATTTATGCCTAAAGCCATCTTCAAACTTCAAGGAACACGGTAGTGAAAGCATGTTAAAAATCAAAACCTATGGCTCATACACAGACGCAAGTTACAAAGACTGGTTTATTATTTAAAATGATTAACATTTGGTTTACCCTTTTGCCCCGTTACACTTTTAAACTACAGATCAAAACATACCATTATTATTTTCTATTAATTCAAATAATTTTAATTCTCGTGATTCAAATTATGATGAATCATACACATTGTGTAAGTAGATGCAGTTAAATTTGTTAAGTAATTAGTTTCACTGAAAATCTATCCTTTACTTTGTTATAAATTATTGTTACTGAGTTAATTTTAAGACAATAGTAATAACTTTAAATAATTTTTTCTTATACTGGAGGAACTGAAGTCCAGTACAAAAAAAAATCTAGTAGTCAGAATTTATTTATAGGCTGTTTTCACCATAACTTGGTTATTTGTTAACAGGTCTGATCAAACAAGATGTCATTATTTTCACAATAAAGGGCTTAACATTAATGTGATAAACCATAATGAAGTAAAATTAAAATTAACAGAGGTATTAGTGATACAAAATTAATGTGACTGCCATGTTGAAATTTGACACCCAAGATAATTGCAATATTTTTATTTATTAAGAATGTTAATATAAATATGTGTACAAAATTTCATTAAGATATCTCAATCCCTTCTTCAGATATAAAATTTTCCTTAAAGAACACAAAATGCTGGCCAGTGGAAGACAAGTTGTTCAGTTGTATAACCTATGTTTATAGAAAGCTTTTTCTTATATGGGTTCCAAATATGTGTAGTGAGGACAGTTTTTGTAATACACTTTGTATATAAATTTAATAAACCAGTGCGCTCACACTGATGAAGACACATCAGGGATGTTTAAAATCCTAAGCAAAATTAAAATAAATTATTTCTTAAATGTGGTTATTCAATTAGTATTATGAAAGTCACACACACACACACACACACGTGCGCGCGCACGTGTGTGTGTGTGATGAGGGTATTAAATTACTCTAACTTGCCATTACCAATGGGTAGTTAAAATGAGCTACTAATATATCAATTGATGTGTTTTTATTTTATTTAGGTGCAGCTGTTTATGCAAACTATAAGAATTGTACCACCAATTTGCAATCTCAGAGGATTCTCAACTATAGACAGACAAGCCATGATGTCGGTAATGATTTACTAATAATATGCCATTTTATAACTTTTTAGCACTTTTTTATTTTAAATTGGAAACTGATAATAGAATTATGCTGAATGTTATTCCTATATGAGACTGATGAATGGGATAATTATTATTTTTATTTATTGTAATATATTAATGTAACAAACTAAAGCTTAATAAAATAATGTAAGCTTTCACAGCTTGTGTCGATACTGATGAAACACTCTGGGCAGTTAGGCTGTACTAAAAACACAACTACTGTACTAATTTCACAATTCACCAGGTCTCTGTGTAGTAGAAGGTACTTTAAATGGGGTAATCGCCAGATTTCGGAAAGTTATTAAAAATGTTTAACTGATTAAAGTTAAAGTTAGTGTCCCCAAAATTAACTGAGTTAAAGATAAAGTTAATGCGTGCAAAAAGTAACTGATTAAAGTTAAAGATAAAATCAAATTAACTTATTAAAAGTTAAAAATTTATGTTTTCTTTTTTTGTTGTTTTATTCAGCAAGCTGCTTTGGCTGTTGAAATAATTAAAATAATGTTAAATAAATCCACAAATTAAGCTTAAAAAAATTAATTAATATTTCCGTTGCAGAAAAACGACTTAAAATATTTAGCATTAAAAAACTCAAATCATTAATAATTTAATAATTAAATATCGGTATGAAGAACCATACAGGACTTCCATGTTCTAAGATTTATATTTAAAATCATATTCGAAATGAAATATTTCCATAGAAACTACTTCTTTCTACTTACTGCTTCAGCCTTAAACCACAGTACTGTGGTCACTAACGTATACCACCTCACATTTTCACCATCGATTTTCACTGAGATGGAAGTCGATGGCACTGCCGAAAAGTCTGGTTTTGCAGAAAACATTGGACTACGGCTAAACATCCCGGGAAGGAATTTTAACAAAGAACTACTTCTTTGTTGCTGATAACGTAGTACACATACAAAATTCTCCCCTCCCCCTTCAACTATAATTTTCATTTATAGAAAATTACCCCCACCCCATTCACCTAACCTCTTCATTTATAGATATTTCATCTACATTTCTACAGTGGAATATTATGAGCTTCTTATCAAGATACTTTATTTATCAAAATTAAGTACTTTACTCTTGTTAAAACATAAAATGTTGCAGGTAAACTACCCCTTTCTCTTAACCGATCTTCTCCAAAATCAATAGACCTTCAGTCCTCTACAATTCAGGGATGCATGCAAAAAAATATTTGATTCTGTTTGAATGTGCGGCAGTTATCGTTCGTCATGGAAACATTTCTCTTGTTACAACTTAAAATGTTGCAGGTAAACTACCCCTTTCCCTTAACCGATCTTCACCAAAATCAACAGACCTTGAGTTCTCTACAACTCAGGCAAGTGTGCAAAAAATTATTTGATTCTCTTTGAATTTTCGGCAGTTATCGTTCGTCATAAAAAATTACCCTTTTTAAAACATAAAACTTTGGTGATAAACTACCCCTTTCCCTTAACCGATCTTCAACAAAATCAACAGACCTTGAGTTTTCTTTAGCTCAAAAAGGTATGCAAAAACTTAGTTGATTCTGTTTGAATTTACGGCAGTTATCGTTCGTCATATAAAAAATAACCCTTGTTAAAACATAAAATATTGCAGGTAAACTACCCCTTTCCCTTAACCGATCTTCACCAACACCAATAGGTATTGAGAACCCTACAATACAGGGCTGTATGCAAAACATCATTTGATTCTGTTTGAATTTACGGCTGTTATCGTTTGCCATAGAAAATACCCTTGTTAAAACATAAAATGTTGCAGGTAAACTACCCCTTTCCCTTAACCGATCTTCACCAACACCAATAGGTATTGAGAACTCTACAATACAGGGCTGTATGCAAAACATCATTTGATTCTGTTTGAATTTGCGGCTGTTATCGTTTGCCATACAAAATACCTTTGTTAGAACTACCCCTTTCCCTTAACCGATCTTCAACAAAATCAACCAGACCTTGAGTTCTGTATAATTCAAAAAGGTATGCAGAAGAGTAGTTGATTCTGTTTTAATGTACGGCAGTTATCGTTCGTCATAAAAAAATTTACCCTTGTTAAAACATAAAATGTTGCAGGTAAACTACCCCTTTCCCTTAACCAATCTTCACCAAAACCAACAGGTCTTGAGAACTCTACAATTCAGGGCTGTATGCAAAATATTATTGATTATGTTTGAATTTGCGGCTGTTATCGTTTGCCATAAAAAATCCCTTGTTAAAACAGAAAACGTGGCAGGTAAACTACCCCTTTCCCTTAACCGATCTTCACCAAAAACAATAGGTCTTGAGTACTCTACAAATCAGGGCTGTATGCAAAAAATTATTTGATTCTGTTTGAATTTGCGGCTCTTATCGTTTGCCATAGAAAATACCCTTGTTAAAACATAAAATGTTGCAGGTAAACTACCCCTTTACCTCAACCGATCTTCACCAAAAACAATAGGTCGTGAGTACTCTACAAATCAGGACTGCAACAAATTATTTGATTCTGTTTGAATTTGCGGCTGTTATCGTTTGCCATAGAAAAAAATCACACACACACACACACACACACACACACACACACACACACACACACACACACACACACACACACACACACACACACACACACACACACACACACACACACACACACACACACACACACACACACACACACACACACACACACACACACACACACACACACACACACACACACACACACACACACACACACACACACACACACTTCGATAAACGACTTTTTTTCATGTTTTGAGTGTAGTACAATCAGAATCTGCAATAATCTTGAACACGATTTTTTTTGCCATCACCATACTTCCATTTCCATAAGGAACATGGAAGTAAAATTACCCTTGATAAGAAAAACGTTGCAGGTAAACTACTCCTTCCCGTTAACCGAGCTTCACCAAAAACAACAGATCTTGAGTACTCTACAAATCAGAGCTGTATGCAAAAAATTATTTGATTTTGTTTGAATTTGTACCTACTCTTATCATTTGCCATAGGAAATACCCTTTTAAAACATAAAACGTTGCAGGTAAACTACCCCTTTCCATTAACCGATCTTCACCAAAAACAATAGATCTTGAGTACTCTACAAATCAGGGCTGTATGCAAAATATTGTTTGATTATGTTTGAATTTGCAGCTGTTATCGTTTGCCATAGAAAATACCCTTTTAAAACATAAAACGTTGCAGGTAAACTACCCCTTTCCCTTAACCGATCTTCACCAAAAACAATAAGTCCTGAGAACTCTACAATTCAGTGTTGTATGCAAAACATTATTTGATTCCATTTACATTTGCGGCTTTTATCGTTTGCCATAGAAAAAAATCTATAGACAGACACACACAGAGACACTTTTCGAAAAAATGACTTTTTTTCATGTTTTGAGTGTAGTACAATAAGAATCTGCAATAATCTCGATCACGATTTTTTTTGCCATCACCATACTTCCATTTCCTTAAGGAACATGGAAGTAAAATCATAGATAATTTTATTTTAATCAGTAAATTATATTAACATTATTTTAAATTGGAGCAGGTAATTAAATATTGTTTGTCTATTGCATTTTTCAGTTCACAGTACTGACTACTGATATTGTACTGTGCCTGCAGAGCGATGTAGTATTAAATGACTTAATAGAACAGACAATAATTAGGCTGCTCTATTGATTACTTTCATAATCTATTAATCTGCTTACCTTAATGTTTGCCCTCGAATTAAACACTAAAGTCAGCAAAATTTTAATATATTTGACCTTGGGCACACATATCAAGCACTTAAAAATTAAATTAAGTTGGTATGTTAATAAAATTTAGAAATTTTCGGCCAAGGTGACGATGCCATATTAATATAAAAATAATAAACGATACAGATAAATTCATGAAAAAAACAAAAATACTGGTAGTAACAAAAAACTACTCTATTTACAAAACAATGAACACAAAAACATAGAACACAACAATAACAATTACCACTATGCTGACTGCACTAATATAAAAATGACAACAAGCACATGAGAATGGACAGTCAACGATAAATTGGTGGAATTGAAAATCTGTTTAAATTAACCCCCTTTGTGATGTCTGGGTAGTAGAATGAGTGAAGTTTGGCATTCTTTGAACTAGCTAATCGCTGCTAAACGTTTGTGATGCCCAGCACCTGATAAATGTTGCCGCTTCGTGTCACCAAATGAACACTTAGCACTTGGAAAGCAATTTTGTTTTAGATCTCAGCATGTTATTAAAACATACATTAGCAACACTGTATTGCCACTATTTCATATGTCAAAACATAAGTTGTTTATAGTCTACTTCTCTGGGGTACTCATATGAATAATTCAATAAAAGACAGAAAACCGTCCTTGCCACCCGGACGTGACAACAAAGTTACAAAAGAGACCTAACGGTGTCATGGGGGAAAACCAGTCCATTGTCTGCCAACGGATACTTAGAATAAACTTTCTCCAACATTGACTTCAACAACTATTTTGGCTACTGGACCTCTTGGGAAGCAAAAAAAAAATTAAAAAAATTGACTCGTGAATTTTTTAATCGTTAACAAAAAAATTTAATGATTTATGATTAAAGTTAAACATTTTTTAAATTGAACGATTAAGCTAAAAAACTTTCCAACAATTAATTAATCATTCATTTTTATAATCGTTAATGCTAAGTCCGGTAATCGCAAACAAAACAATGCACAATTTTTAACACAAGCTTTTTACAGTTGCTGGAAAGTTATCTTTTATTGCTAAAACCTTTTTACACTACAAATAAATCTACTACTGTTTATACCAAAATATTTATTAATTTGTGCCTTGCAAATTAGTGTTTATTTAATAGTACAGTAATATGTGTATGCTGTGATAATATGCCTACTAAAGCTTTTAATTTAGTTTTAAATTGTGTTATATATGTACATTTAATATTTATTACCGGTACTATTTTACATTCAAGATATAGTGTTTCCTTACTTGGTACACATTTCGGAATTAGATATTCTTCCCATCCTCAGCCATCTTGGTTTCTGGTCTTGTTGAATATTTCTGAACAGTTTGGTTGTTGCTATGGCTGCCTGTTGGCTTTTGGTAGTTTAAATTGGTATTATTGTGTATGGATGTGGTATATATATTTATTTTTGAGTATTTCAATCTTTTGAAAATTGTATTTTGTTTTGTGTTGATTTTTATTTGTTCAGGTATTAGTTTTTTCAATTGTTATTAGTTTCAATTCCAATTATATTAGTACCAATTAAACAGTAAAATGGTAATAAATATTAAATAATTTACGTATCAAGAAATTTACTGTAGCAAGAAGCATGTGTGTGTGTGTGTGTGTGTGTGTGTGTGTGTGTGTGTGTGCAGCGAGTAACATGAAAGGTGTCCTCACTATACATATTCAATTCTAAGCATCGGTATAAGAAAAAAGTTCCTATAACCATAGGTACAATGACCATATTTTCTAAGTTGCAACCCGGGACATATGACACCAGTTGTGGTTGAGGGTGGGGAGGTAGGTTAGGTTAGGATAGGTAAGGGGGGTCTGAGGCATTTCTCAAAACAATGTTGAAAATATATATATTGTTTTAGTGGAAGTTATATTTGGCATTCATTATTAACAAAGTGATTTGAAATTTGATATGGAAGTTTAGGTACATTATAAATGTATAAAATGTCATTCATTTATATCCATTATTTTCAAAACAACATGAATTTGTTTAAAATCGTCTGTTGCTAACTTTACAAGCGATTTGCATAAAAACTGTTTGTCACATATCATTTTTATAAGTTCAGTTTTATTTGAAATTTTATCCTGAACAATTTTTAATTAAGACTTTTTTGATCTGATTATTAGTAGCAGAGATATTTTGAGAAAACCAGAAAAAACACAATTTTCCAACTAAAATTTTTAACAAATATATGTTGTCAACCAATTTGGTATTATGAAACTCAAGGGTGTATATACTTTCATGACCTGAACAAATGGACAAAAGATGAAACCTGTTTCAAATAGCTACCAAAGAAATTATAATTTGCTTCCACTATTTCTAGTTAACATTTTCAATTTATTAACTTACACAAGACTTACCATAATTCATATAATCATATCAGTTTTCAAATAAAATGGATGAAACATTAATGAAAACAAAAGTAGGCCAATACAAAATTTCAAGAAATGACACACAGTTCATAAAAAACTTACAATTTTTCACATTAAGTGTATTGAATATTGAATAATATTAATAATAAAACTAGTCAAAGACACTCATATATAATAATAAATGTTAGTTATTAATTAAAGTCCATGCCAATGCAGCATAAACATGTCTGTTCAGCATTTGTAATTAGTTTTATTAGTTCACGAAGCTGGTTGACAGTTTACTCTAATCATATTTCTCCATTGAAGATAACTTGTTTGTCAGTGTTTTGTTCTTTATTTTTTCATACATTTCACTGCATGTTTCTGAGTTGTTCATTTGCATGATCAAGAAAGATTTAACACATTTGATGGTCATCAATGCTTTCTCTGTGAGCTATAAATTATTAACTATGGAAAACACTCTTTCTATGGAGAAATTGGTTCCCAGCAGAACTAGTACAAACTAACACATCTTCTTTAAGTTTGGAATGGTTATCTCTTTTTTCCGTAGGTCCTTGAAAACAGATAACCACCTCTTTTCTGTTGTTAACTTCTGTTCAGCCCATTCTGCTAAATGATCATCTGTAATATAAGAGTTCACTACACATAACTCATTGAACATGTTGTCTGTTGTCATGTGATGCAGATGATGGTATGGCATTTCCAAACAATGACCAACTTTCCTCTAAGTTTTCCCACTTAAGCTGTTCTTTAAGACTAGCCCACGGCAATTGTTGAAGATTAACTAGGTTAGCTTTCCACAGATCTAACTAAGCAATGCAGTTATCATAAAAGGCGCATGCTGTTTGTTTGAAGAGTTCAAAGCAATGTTCTGTCTGAGGAATCTCTTTCTGAAGCTCTTTAACACTGAGCGGAAGAAAACACTACTTCTCCTCTCTTGTAAGTTTTTGTACAAATGAAAATACTCCTTCAAATTCCTTTGTCTCCTTCAAATTTTTTTTCCCAGTTTCATGAAAGGTAACTGCAACATTGTGTAAGAACCACACACCATAGTTCTCCATTGGGGTCATCAAAAAAGGTTTTCAGTACTGCAGGCGGATTTTCTAGTGATTCAAAGTAAGCTCTAAGTGGTTCAATCATTTGAAGTACCCATTCTAGGGTAATCAAAAGTTGAAACCACCAAGTGTTTGAATAAGAAAGAATCTTTTTATATTCTACACCATCAAACTCGCAAAACGTTTTCAGTTCAGTAACATGGGTTGTGAAAATGTAGAAAATTTGAATATCTTCACAAATACTACTTCAGTATCAATTGGTAGATATCAGCTGGATTGTTAATGCAGTTACTGCTAGCATGTGCAATGCAGCCTACTCCAGTCAAAGTTTTGTTGCAACTTACAGACAATTTATTTTTGAATTAAATTTTTAGAGCCCTTCCTCTTTGCCCCTCCGAAATTGTTATTTGTATTGTCAGCAGACATACCAATTACCTTATCTACAAGTATATTTCTTTTTAGAATAGAAAATACATAATGGTATCATTATGTAATTTATTGATCACAGGTCTTCCTGGTAATGTTTCCAATTCTAAAACTTTAACATTACTTCCAGAATTTATATGGAAATATCTTATTACTATTGGTAATAATGCCTAATTTACTAATTTATCAGGCCCTTGATTGGACAAATCATCCATCACTGTAAAACAAGATGTTTCACCTAACTCTTCCAACATCTGTCTTTGTGTCTCAGGAACTAAAACATTTTTTTACCATTGCTTCTCTTTTTGTTCTGGGCAAGGAGAATTTTGGCTCAAATAAAGAACAGATTAATTTTGAAATACAGTCTAAAGAACAAAAACCGTGGTTATGTTTTACCATCACCACTTCTTTTGCAACAAGTTCATTTTTAGCTAAATCATTTTTAATCAAAACATTAATCATTGGTGAGTTAGAAGCAATTGCAGTAATAGGATTCATATGTTTCTTGGATTTAAGATGATCTTTGATGTCAGCATTGCCACCATAGGAAACGTTTATTTCACTGTTACAATGTGTACATAATGCTGAATGCAGATTGTTAGGTTTTTTAAAGAAAGGGTACTCTTTTTGCAAGTTATCCTTAAATATACACTTACTTTCTGTCCTTTTTGTAATTACAATCACACATTTTATACGCACAAAACTAAACATCTGTTTGAAGAAGAAATCAAAATTCAAGTCAAAACAAACAACTACTAGCAGCAACTGTGAACATGTGAAGTGAGGGGAAGCACTAGCGTCTCCATCTTGCAGGCACCAGTGTTGCCAGATATTGAGAATGAAACTAATTTACCATATTCATTTTTTCAACTGATTATAGAGAAAAAAGTTTTACCTCAAAATTTTATTGAAGTGTTCATGGCAAAATGCAGGGAACGCTTCACCGAATTTTTGAGGTAAAATTTTATTCTGTATATTAACGTACGAAGAGTAAACTTCAGTAGACCATGGACCACGGCTGCTATGTTTGCATAAATTAAGCACAGTATGTACTTTAAAATAATAAAATATTTTAAAATCTAAATCTGGAACTTTTTAACGATTTTTTGGGACACCAGGACCTAGGTCCGAAATCCAGGACTGTCATAGAAAACCCATAGCCATAGGTCCAAGAACATCTTGTTTTCCATCTGGCCAGCCTTTTGTGTTTTTTAAAGAAAACTTTATATCTTAAGAAGCAATAGAGATGTCTTAATGAAATTTGGTACACATGTTTACATTACTGTTTTTAATAAATTACAAATTTTATTTTGTGATCTCAAATTTTAAAATGGCGGCCACTTAAATTTTTATGATTAATAGCTCTGTAAACTTTAATTTTATCAAATTACAGTTTATTAAATAAAATGGTAAGCCTTTTGTTATGAGTACAATGACATCTTGATTGTTCAGATGTGTTAACTAGTAAGTGAGTTATGGCAGAAAACAGCTGGCCATAAATTCTAATGACGTGATTATTTTTGTGCCGGACTTCAATTCCTCCAATATAGGAGTTATTTAATGTTTTTTATTCAAATGAACTAAGCAATAGTAATTTATAACAAAGTAAAGGATTGACGTTCAATTAAATTAATAAATTTTAACAAATTCAACTACAAGTGCTTCATCATCATCATCATCATCATCATCATCATCAGTAGCTCCGCAGCCCACCATGAGCCTTAGCTTCCCTCAGGATTTTCCTTCAGACTTCCCTATCCTTAGCCAATGTCCATCAATTTTTCACTCCATGTACTTTCACATCCTCTATGATTCCACCAATCCATTGTAGTCTGGGTATTCCCTGTCCTCTCTTTCCTTCTGGTGTGCATTTCATAATCCTCTTAAGAACATCCTCCTCATTAATTCTCTGTACATGTCCTGCCCATCTCAACCTAGCTATCCTAACTGATGTCACAATATCAGGTGATCTGTTCTCACTCACAGAACTCTTTGTTGTACCTTATTCTCCACTCTCCACCTTCCCTAATGGGTCCATAAATTGTCCTAAGTATTTTCCTTTCAAAAAATGCAAGTTGAAACAGGTTGCCCTGTGTCAGTACCCATGTTCACTTCAGGACTGGTTTTACTAATGTTCTATATAATGTAGCTTTGGTTTTATGGTGTAGAAGTTGTGATTTAAAGTATTTCATCAGCCTGTAGTAGCATCTATTTAGCATTCTGAATTCTTTTTCGTATCTCTTCATTTATGCCATTGTTTTCATTTACCAGAGAACCCAAATACGAAAAACTTGAGACCCTTTCAAAGTCAAAATTAATAATTTTTCAATGTGATGCAAAAATGGGTTACAAGTTCTCCTATTTTTTACAATCATATATTTAGTTTTCTCCTCATTTACCATTAGCACCATTTCCTCAGCTGAGTGGTATGGTGCTGTGAATGCATTCTTTACATCATTCTCTGAGCTTCCCATAATATCTATGTCATTGGCATATGCCAGCAGTTGAATAGATTTGAAGAATATTGTGCCTCTTGTTTGGATACCTGCATCTCTAACAACCTTACTACAAGTATTTACACATCATAATTTCCAACGATTAAAATTATTTGGAATTAATAAAAAATTATAGTGGCATGTTTCAATTTGTAAATCATCTGTTTGTTTAGTGAATGCAATTATAACATGTGTAGTTTTTCTAAATAATGTTATCTTTTACTTTTATTAAAGGCAATTGTTAAATTCATTTGCTTATGTTTATCATGTAATTGTCAAAAATGGCTAATTACAATTTTGCTGAAATTAACAATACATTTCTTAGCATGAAAAGTTTATTTCATGTGAATTCTGAATCTGCGTATATTTAGATAAAGCTATGGACTTGAGAGAATATTCATCTCACATACGAGCTTTCAAAAACTGCAATTGGAAGAACACACAGTGACTTTAAACACAACACTTTCCCAACCGAAACTTGCCAAGTGAGAAAATGCTTGTCAGACTGCATTATCGGCTAAGGGAAACTGGATCTTTTTTCCCCTGAACCTTTGATCAGTGGCGTAGCTAGGCTTTTTGGCGCCCGAGGCAAGAAGATGTCGGCCGCCTCCCCTTCACAATTAAAAGAGGCCAAAAGAGCAAAAATGAAGGCCCATCCAGTGGACAAAGTATTTAATAAGTGCAAATGTGTAGAATTTTATATGAAAGCATGTCCAACGTATTAAGAATACGTTAGATGTCTTAAGAAAATTTGTCAAGTCAAAATTAAGAAATTACATGTTATAAGTTTAATATTACCGGTATTCAGTTTGTATACATTTATTAGTAACAAACGTAGACTATAAAAAATGTAGGAATATAACAAATTTATAACATAAAAATGTTCTAATAAATACGCAAATTCCTTGTAGGTCTAAAGCGCATTGTCAAAACAATATCCTAAAGCAACATAAAGTTAAACAAAGAACTACATTAAAAGTAATTAAAAAAATCACTTACCATTACAGGTTAATGGTTCCGTCTTCTATTAATAAACACTTAATATTTATTTTTAATATTTAATAAATATTTAAAACAAGACGTTCTAAAATGTAACATTCCTGGTCTTAATTGCTGCAAAGTCGGTTATTAAATCACTATATTTAAAGACGAAGCAATGTTGTTTTCAATTGAAAGTACCACTAGATTTGATACCCTGTCCTGAGATATTGTTGATCGTAGGTACGATTTAATCAATTTAAGTTTACTAAACGATCTTTCACAAGAAGACACAGACACTGGTAAAGTAAGAAAAATTTTTAAAGCTGTTGCTAGTGTTTTGTAGGCTTTTAATCCCATTGAAGAAATAAATGTATTGTAGCAGTCCCTGAGGTGTAAAGTCCATTTGTTCTCCATTAACTTTTGTCCTTTTTAATAAAAGTACGACGTCTTTCAAATCACTGAACAATTCTTCACTGTTTAGGTCATGTGGATACAGTTTTGCAAGCACTGTGCACTTAATATTGATTTGGGAAAGCTGTTCCTTAAAATGTATATCCCCATCATTTACGTATGCCTTAAATTTACAGTGGAACCCAAAGCATTTTTCTAATTCTTTTATGTTAGAGAAATGGCTTGAAATTTCAACTGACAGTTTGTCCAAAATTTCCATTAAGGAACATCGCATTTCTTGCTGAACGGTTAATGCAGAAACGTCTGCATACTCCCCTGGCATCGTGCGCTTCTTTCTTATCCTTTTTGTGATACTGACGCCCCATTCATTACATACCTGGTCTGCCTTAGAAATGACATTGTCACACAGCTCATTCCTCTAAACTTTTAATTTGTCCGTTAGCGTCTCCAAAAGTGTCAATGCTTGAATAAGGCTTATTCCTTTGGTCTGCAAGATTTTCTGGATTTTGTCCATAGAGGAAAGAATATCTGTCCAAAAAAGAGAAAGATCACAAAATTAAAGTTTTCTATCGCATTAATTATTAATGCTGCATCTTCCCTCATATCAATTGTTTCAGTCAGTGTATCCCTCAGTTTCTCCAGTGCAGTGATCACTTCATCCAGTTGAGTGGATATTGTTTTCACCGCATCTGCTTTTGAGCTCCACCTGGTATCACAGTGTCCTTTTAGTGTAATATTTACGAAGTGTTTAAGAACACTCCATCTATGAGTGGAACAGGAAAAGAAGGTGAATAGACGTTCTACTGTCCCAAAAAATGTTACTGCCTGAACATTCACATGAGCTGCATGAACTCCAACCAAGTTAAGTGAATGGTTGTCACAGGAAACAAACACAGCTAGTGGATTCAAATCTAATATTCTCTTCTGAACTCCTGAATGGATACCAGCCATTGTTGCTTGATTGTCATTCGACTGACCTCTGCAATCGCTAAGATTCAATCCATCGATCTCAAGTTTACTTGTAATAGCTTATGTGATCTCCTCCACTGTTTTTACTTCTAAAGGAATAAAATCTATAAAAGCTTCCTTGATATCAACAGAATTGTGTTTAATTTCAACAAATCTTATAATCTGAGACATTTGTTCTATGTGTGCAGCATCTAATGTTGTGTCAAATATAGTACTAAAGTACCTTCAGTAAAATACTAAATATAACCTTCTTACATGCAGTAATAATATATTTGCGCGCTCTTTCTCCTAACAGGCTTATTATTTCATTTTGAATAGATGGCGAAAGATATGATTTCACCCAGATTTACAAGAGACTGAATCCAAATGAGATCTCCTGACAGGGTCAAATTTAGCCAAGTATTTTAACAAAGCCAGAAAGTTTCCAGAATTTGGATTGTTAGTAATTGACTTTCGATGTCCTCTCAGTGCCAGATTTTGTTATGCAAGAGTTTGTACTGTGGCAATTCGAGGATTTCTTTCCACATCTTAGCTGCTTTACTCATTTGTTCCTGAAGTAGATCATAGTTCTTTC
Organism: Magicicada septendecula; assembly: GCA_034769895.1. NCBI lineage: Eukaryota > Metazoa > Arthropoda > Insecta > Hemiptera > Cicadidae > Magicicada > Magicicada septendecula. The sequence goes on along the minus strand of CM068368.1, from coordinate 257,768,607 downwards.
CATTCCAAAAATGTAGACCGATGAGCAGGACTATTTTCATGATCCTGAATACGAGGATTCAACTTTTGCCATGACAAAAACCCATTTTCATTATTGAACGGGCTTCTTTGATAGTTTTTTGTGGAAATAAAGTGGAACAAAAACAAAATAGAGATTTTTTAGTTGGAGAAAAACACATCCAAGTGCGATTTATCTTTTCGCCATTTTGCAAGGTTTTATCAAACCAGTACTTGTTTAAGGATCGTCCATTTTCATCTTCAGGAAAATGGCTGTCCTTGTTCTGCAACTGACATGTTCCTCTATTCACCATTATACCTTGGAAGGATTGAGATATCTCGCTTGGCCAAACTCCCATATCTTGTAGAACAACACCGAGAACGCGGTCTACATTGTTGCTAGTAATGTTCTCTCCTTCATCACCTGTAATTTCAAGACTGCATGATGCAACATCAACCATGGTACTAGAACCAACCGAATCTTGTAACTGTACTTTGACACTTTCACAGTTTGAAGTATTCACATCATTAACTTTACTGTATTTATCAACAGCCTCATCGCTAACAACATCCATTTTATGATCGCAAGTTGATTCCTTGTTAATTGTAATATTTTGACACTCATGGTTTGATTTTCCTTGAACAAAAGACTGCATAACTCTTTGGAACTTGTTGTAGCTCTTAATCTTTCTTCCCTCCTCTTCCAAAACTGGGCGCCACTGAGTTTACTTCGTTTCATCTTCAAATAAAATTCAAAAAAATTGATTTTCAATAATTGTATTAGTATGATGACATACACGTGACGAGATAGATATAGCCACAAGACGCACAAACCAAAAACAAACCGCACACTTAAGATACAAACAACTGATAATCAACACATTCACTGCATCAAACCGGGAGAACAGCACATACGTAGCCCATGTAATGTTTTTTTATATGTTTAAAAATAATACATTCGTCTGTATATGAATAACAATGAAGAATATTGTAGCATGACAGATAATGCCCATAGTTCTGGATGGTAGAATGATCATAAAAAAAAATAAAAACATTTTAAATCCAAGAAAGCAAATAAAAAATTAATTAAGAACTACCGTAAAGCACAATCATAGATTAAAGAAAAAGTTTCATTAAAACCAATATTACAAAGAGTGGTGAGTAATAAAAATAAACTTCAAAACTAAAAATAAAAAGAAGGTAATACCCAGGTAGGATAGGAGTAAGTAAGGAAGAAACCCAAACAAGACAACATCCACAATAAGAAAAGGAAATACTTTTATAAGGAACAAGGAGAATAGGAGAAATCAGTGAAGAAACCAGAACAAGACAGCATCCACAAGAAGGAAGAGTGCTCTTATAAAAAACCCCAAACCCCAAAAGAAAGTGATAAAAATAATAACAAATGAAAGTATAACAAAATCTCAAATTTAGAAAACATGTAAAATAAATGTAAGCCAAAAGTGTATAAAGTAGAATTGAAAGTGAACCAATGTAAAATAATTATATAATGCAAAAAACAAACCTTCATTATCTTCTATAAATAGATTTCTTGATTTTAATAAAACTATAAAACTAATTAGAAATAAAATCCAAGAATAAAAAGGGGATCAGTGCAAGTTTTTGTGTTATATTAAATAAACCTAATGTGGCAATATTGAAGTTCATAAACTGAGTAAATTGTGAAATAATACAACTTTGAAGTGTTTATATTGTGTCCATGAATAATATTAAATAAAGTATTATCATGACAGATAATACAGGTGTTTCTGAATAATAACTGCCACTCTTTTTATACAACATTCATTGAATGACAGTAGATAAAACAAGAGCAGGCCATAATAAAAGTGAAGTGACAAAGAATTATAACCCCAAAATCAAACAAAAAACAGATTAAAACTGAAAATAAAACTAGGTGTAAGAATTAGTGTAAACGATGGAAGGACAGATATGTTTTGTTTATTTAGAATAAGTTACTAGTGATAATCAAGACTGAAATGTCCGAATTAAATAACATTCTTTATTTATAAAATATTTATTGTGTATTACTAATAATAATTAAGTATAAAATGTCTTGAGTTTGAAAGACTATTGTTAATTTCAATTATGTATTATGAATTAAGAGTATAAATTATATACTAATTGTTCTTTTGGTTAAAATAAGAAAATGTTAATCAATATTATATTATAATAGAAAGTCAGAGAGGGTATAAACAAAATGTATTATTTAAAAAATTTGTATGTAAAAACTGTTAGAAATCTAGGCCAAATGTTAAAACTAAACAGCATCAAAATTGATGAAATAAGTACAGAAAAACAATTAAACTGATGGAATTTATATAAGGTAAATCAGTCATAGAGTCATGTAACTGGAACTATAAGTAAGAAAGATTTTGTAAAAAGATAGTGAGAATTATTGTTAAAAATGTACATGTAAAAACTGAAAATTCTAAGAGGGGAGTCACATATTAATGTATAATATTTAAAAAGAGAACCATTTAATCAAATTACAAGAAATTAAGGAAAGATACACCTTTTATGTCAATCTGAGATTTAATACAATCATTAATATAACATGTAAAATGGCAACATTTTTGAAAAGGACAGGAAGTGAATTTTAAAACTTACAATTTTCAAAATGAAGTAAATGTAGCATTTTAGATCAAAAACTTAGTAAAACTATCTTATTTGGTATCAAATCAAGCAGAATGAACTGAAGAAGAAGATTATGTATTTAGTAGTTAATAAATTTGAATAATAGCAAAAATATATTCAGTTATATAATGTAAAATTCTCACATGCACAGGATGTAAAATAATTTTGAAACAATGGATTGCTAATATTAATTTGGCTAAGACTTTTGGACAAGACGAAGGAAGTTAGTTAGTTCATTATTAGCCGTTGTGTAGTACACTTGATACGAGCTCTTAGTCAATATTAACCTAATAGCTGAGACATAAATGGCGTATATGCGACAAGCCTAGCCTGATGCGAAAAACACGAGTTTTATAAAATTACACTTAAACCGTAAATTCAATGAAACGAACACCTACAAACATTAAGTTAATACAAAACAGAACAGAACACAGGTGAATACACCATTTAAACGATTAAAACAGTAATTACACACAACGAAACGGAAAGTGCAATTCTCGACCTAACAGACTAAAGTGGAACATAACTTTTACAACACATTTTATCGAAGTGGACCACTAACACTTAACCAGGAACACTCCACCAACACAAGAAGGAATAATCGCAACAGCAGGAACGAGAAATCACAGAAAAAGCAGCCTTTATTGGAAGCAGAATTAGCAAGGTGCTTTCGTCTGACATCTGAACTCGAAGTGGCCATCTTTTTCTTCCCACAATCCAACGCGACACTGCCTATTCAACTGAACGGTTTGAAAATTTCTTTAATCACTTATATATTGAATGTCATATATGTATTTTAACTTTTAAGCTGATATACTGTAATGTTATACTTTCCATACTTTGCCCTTTTTCTCTGACTATCTATAAAATAACTGTTAAAAAAACCCGATAATAAATAATTGTACACTATTGATATACCCTGAGACAGTCGATTAATCATTCGACAGAAGATCGATTATATAACCATTTGTTAATAAAATTCCTTGAAGATTATAAAATTGAATATTGTTTATTTATACATAACAATTAGCATAATATATAATTTTAATTGAGCAATAACTACCAGAATTTCACCACTTAGAAGGAAGATAACTTCCAAATAAGGAAAGTGCACTAATCGTTTGTAAGTGGAGACAATCCTATTAACTGGTGAAGGAATTTTAAATACTAAAAAGGACATAATTCAATTAAAACAAATAATAAGAAGTTCGGAACACCACAAAACATTTAATAATAATTAATTTTAATTTAATTTAAAACAAAAATAAATAAATAAATAAACAATAAACAAAAATTTTTTTTTCACAAACAAACAAATTAACAGAATCAATTTAATTTGTTACAATATCTACACAAAGGTAATACTGTATGATTATCAGTTTTCCTTTGTGGCACAACAACTCACTACAAAGTCACAAAAAATATTGGAGACAACAAGTGAATACAAAGAGCATGAACACTGATAAAAAACTGTACTGACTTAATGTCTACTCATCACTCGCACGCAAGATAACAAAACTCAATGAAAACAGCATGCACTGTTTAGAAACACCGAGATAAGAGACTGTGTAGACTAAACATCTGTCGCCAAGTAAAGCATAATGAACACGGAGAATGAAATACTGTATTGTACAGAGAGGGACAAAGAGCCTCTATTACAGCATAATTTGTAATAGACTAATACTGTTTATTACGCAAGGTATGACAACAGCAAGCTGGTTGGTTATGCTTCTTTTATGAAAGGAATAGTTGTTTGTAATGGTTCTTTTAATCAAAGAAACAAGTTGTTTGTACTTTTATAAACTGAAAACAATATTTTCAAGTCTACGCTTACTTTGCCGCCCTCCTGGCTATGCCGCCTGGGGCGGCTGCCCCCTTGCCCCCCTCCACCTGTGCCTCTGCCTTTCATTGACATAGTCCTTTTCTTACAAGAAGAAAAGAGTATTGATTAGAATCAGGGAAAATCCTGAAGTGAGTATAAGGAGAGTTGCTATGTTTGAAGGTGAGGATCACACAACCATATTCATGATTTTATAAAACCCAACAATTAAAAATGTACTATTTACAAGAGTACAAGCCTTGAAATGTTGACTATGAACAGAGACGGGCATTATGTTTACTTGTCAACACAAAATTGCAAGTGAACTGTAATTTAGTCTCTTCCATGTTCACAAATAAAGCAAATTTTACAAGAAATGGAATTATTAATGTTCATGATAATAAATGATTACTGGGCAGAAGAAAACCCTCATCATGCATGAACCTTTAAAATTGTTGAAAGTTATTAATTTTACTAAAAATCAATCCTTTTTTTCTGCTATAAATTACTATTAGTGAGATAGTTTTAAAAAACAGTAATAACTTTAAATAAATTTTTCTTATTCTGGAGGAACTGAAGTGTAGCACAAAAAAATCAAGTAGACAGAATTGATGCGTAGACTCTTTCCCGCCATAACTCTGTTATTTGTTACCAGATTTTAGCAAACAAAATGTCACTGTGTTTACAATAAAATGCTTAACATTTTGTTTAATAAACCACAATTTGATAAAATTAAAATTTACAGAAATTTAGTGATAAAAAAATAAAGTGGCCACCACAATTTGAGATCATAAAATAACTGATTTCCTAATGTATTAAAGAACATTAATGTATACGTGTACCAAATTTCATTAAAATATCTCTATCACTTCTTGAGATATAAAGTTAAAAAAAAAATGCAGACAGACAGTAAATAAGACGTTTCTGGACCTATGTGTAATAGTGTATGAATGTATACGAATTTTTTTCTTATACTGATGCATACAATTCGAATATGCATAGTGAGACCTTTTACAAAGTTATATTGTGTGTGTGTGTAATATCATAATATAAATTTTATATTACTTTTAATGTCATGTATTTTTTTTAAGAATACAATGTTTCACATGTTTACAATTCAGGATTATTATTTTACATAATTACTTTTCTATTGTACAAACGTTTTGTCCTTTCTCTACCCATCAGTTACCTGATATTTTATATTGATTGTCTACACTTCTTATTCATTAAAAAATATAAACACACTTCCAGTTATATGTAAAGCTCTTTTTTGGTAATTAATGTCAGTTATTTTCATATAAAGAACTGAGTGATACTACTTCAAGTAACTGTTAACACATAAGTATCTACACCAAAAGTAAAACACTAGTAAAATTATACAATGATTTGTAGTCCCTCATTGAAAAATGTTCACTCCATGTAGCAGTAAATTGATGTCATTACTCGGGTCATATCTACTTCAAACGCCTTCAATGCAGAAAATTCACTATCACCATATACAAAACATGGGAACAGTATAGTCCATTTACTGAAAATTAAATCTGGGACGGCCTATATTTAAAATTTGTTTTCATGTATCAAACTATGTTCATTGCTGGTTGATCAATTTTGGACCAATCACATCACTTTCCTTCTTGATTTGCCTGGGCTATTGTGTCTCAATTCTGGTAACCAGTATTTTATTTAGCACTTCTTGCTTATTTACACTGTGGTTGGTGTGCTTATATATCTTAATAGCCTTCCTCTGCAAACAAGCAAAGTACTGCTAAGTTGAGGACAGCAATTGGGTCTCTTCAAACAAGATAATATGGCCTTCAATAGACAACACGTGATCCACTATGGCTAGGCTTACCATATTTTTTACTTCTCAAACCGGGACACTTGTAAAATAATTTTTCATGCAATTTTGAAAATATCAAGTCTTAATTATTACATAACTTTAAGCTTTCTACGCCTCAATTACACAATTAGGCCAACTTGGGTACATATTACAGAATACTAAAAGTGTGTTCACAATCATATAGAATTACAATTACAAAACAGATACACATTTTACTATATGAGGAACAAAACTACCTTACATTCGTACTGCAAAAACCAAGTTATCAGCTGGTTGAAACCATTCATATTTGTTACTGGTGTGGACCTTTTTTAGAAACGGTTTGTCATTCTTAATTTTGTCATAAAATTCACTACAGCTGAGTTCAATGTTTAATTTACAAATCATTAGACCTTTCACTGTGGATTCCGCCATTTTACCTCTTTCTTCAGACCATATATTGTTCATAATTGAAAATGCCCTTTCAACAGGAGCAGAAGAGCCTGGCAGGCAGAAAATGTACTCGACAATGCGGCAGAGATTATCCACAGAAATATTTCGATTCTTGAAATGCCGGAACAGTTGAACCCATTTATCTTGACAGTTCAAGTTATTGGTTTTCCAGTTGTCACAGTTTGAAGACCAAAATGCTTTGGCAACCACCACTTCATCAAACAGTTCATCCATTATTATGGCTGGTATTCCAAGTGTTTTGTTGATTTTTTCACCAGCTATCTCAATTTCGGGCCATGTAATGGCATTGTTGTTTATCCACGTAAATGATTCTCCTCAACCAAAACTATTTTCCCACAGCTTAATATAGGAGAGACATCGGTCATAAAAATCTGTAAACTCTCTTATTATATTAACAGAATTGACGATATTAATTGATGACTCGTTGGGCACGTGGTGAAACATATTAATACAAAGGTTTTGTAAAATATATAAAAACACTTGGTAAGTTTCACAAATTTTTTAATTAACTCTGACAGCTGTTTCGACTAACTTAAGCCATTGTCAAAGAGCGAGTGAATGAAATTACTGAACACAGGATGTTAGTGGGGTGTAGGTGGTGGACATCTGTTTAGGGCATATCTGGAACATCTGTGTTGTGATGGCGAGGGGCGGGGGAGAGTGTGTGCATGAGACAAGGAAAGGTCAGGTGTCTTTAAAAACTAAATACAGTACAATCATGAATGCAAAATATAAAATTAACTGAACTAAATATAAACTGAATGCATAATTTAAAATAATGATGAACATTCAAAATAATATAAAATAAACTAAACTAAATAACAGATTTTAATAAAGGGGATACATAAAATTCAGTCTGTTCATTGGTTAAATTTTTGCTACTTTTTATTGCTTTTTTAATTTCTAAAATTTCTAACAAATCCATTTTTTTACCTTTTTGTATGTTGTGGAGTAGTGTTATGTTTTTTGTGTCTATGAAGTGATTGTGTTGTAAGCAATGATCTGCAAAACCTGTATTAGATGTATTAGTTAAAATCGCCTTCTTATGTTCAGAAATGCGATGTTTCAAAGCACGGCCACATTGTCCGATATAAATAGCATCGCATTCTGCACAGTGTATTTCATAAACTCCATTTTTCTCCAGTGTGTTAGATTTTTCTTTATTATTGACTAGTAGTGAAAAAAGATTACATTTGTTTACTGATACCATGTTAAGACCATGGTTTTTTAACCTATTATTAATCTTATCTGTTATACACAGAATGTAATTTGTTAAGTGAAATTTTTTGTTACCCTGATCTGGCTCTATGGAATAAAATTCTTTTAAAGTAATTTTCTTCTGTTTTTTTTAAATTAAAGAGTTAATTATTCTTTCATCATAACCGTTATTTTGTGCTATGGCTTTTATAATATCTACCTCTTTATTGAAATTTTCTTTGGATAAAGGAACTATAAGGAGACGATTAACCATTGCATGAAAACTGCTTAATTTTATGTGCCATGATGTTAGTGAATTGAATATTAATTCCTTTTATAGTAGCGTGCAATTTACACTTGAAACAGAAAATATGAAAAGTTAAAATTTTTTGGATCTTACCATTACTAGATCACAAAATAATCTTATTTTTCAGATATATAGAAAACCTACTTTTACAGATACCGTTATACATAAACAATCAATTATGCAGAACTCTTTTAATTCAGTCACTCGCACAGTATAAATGTATAAATTGTAGATATTTGTATATTTTTACTACAAGAGCTTCTACTTCAATAGGTACCACATCTACTGCAGTTTGCAGGTAGTTGTGGACTATATGAGCACCACAACCAATACCCACAATATTTCTTGCCAATTCTTTCTTCAGTCGAACATAAACATTATTTACTCCTTTGCGTTTTACACCTCCAAAATTTGTGTTGCAATTATCACCACAAAATCCAACGACTTTTTGTACTGTCATTTTTCTTTATAACTGACACTAAATAGTTTGCCAATATCTCGGAAGTTTCACCAGGAAGACTGAAATTCTAGAAGCTTAACTTTCACTCCTTGTTCTGGCACAAAGTACCGCACAATACAGGGGACAATCTTAATTGCTTTTCTGTTAGAAGCATCGATTGTTAGTGTCACAAAATTTGATGTACTCAAATCGTCGTTGAGTTCTTTAACTGCCATTGGTGCAATCATGTGTAATGATAGCCTCACATTTTGTTCAGGCGAGACCAACCATAGGTTCAAAGAACTTAGATATTAATTTTGAAGAACAATCTGCAGTTTTGAAACTTAAATCGTGAGCAGCAGTGTGGAAAGCAAAAGTAGCTTCCTTAGCAGCAATTAAAAGATCTTTGTCGACGGGATCGGCACTTTTAAAAAATGACAAAATTGTTGAGGAATCAGCAATTGCAGTTAAACTAGCTTTATGCTTTGTACTTTTCAAATGTTCTTTTATGTCTGAACACCCGTCGTGAGAAACTGAAAATTCAGACAAACAATGTTCACACTTTACTCTGTCCTCATAACCACACACTTTTAAAAAAATGGATAATTTTGCTTTAAAGCATCAGTAAATGTGCTGTTCCTTTTCGGCATCTTGATGTTCTTGAAATGACACACTCTTGGAACTATTTATATCAGACTTTAGACACAATCTAGCAGTGAGCGCTATCACGTTATGGTAATCACGGCATCAAGCTAACACTAAATACAACCAACAAAATGTTCGTTAGAATTCAAACGATGCCAGTCATGGTTGCCAACCGAATTTGTGGAAGAGTCTTTAACTGTTAAGTCATGGCCACGATGATGACAAATTATTAGGCTACATCTACATGTTGCCACAAAAAAGTCAAATTGGCAACACTGAGGCCAGCAGACCGTTCCATTTATTATGCGGTAATTCAATTTTTTTTATATGGAATAACTTTTCAAACCGGGACAATTGACAAACTGTGTTATACTATTTTATTACTGCCCAATACTGTTACAACTGGCCGGGACCCCGGGATCAGGTCGTCAAACCGAGACATATGGTAAGCCTAACTATGGCAGAATTTTGTGGTTGGCTCAGTTAGCAGTGCTGCCTGTGTACAGTGATGCAAGTGTTGACACTGTGTTTGTGGTGCCAATGTATACTTTCCCACAAGAGCACCAGTACTCTGTATACCCTGGATGAGGAAATAGGATCCGTGGTGTCCTTCGCTGACGGGCAGGATGAATAAGCAAGTGGAGTACGTAGTGCTAAATAAATACTGGTTGTCAGCATTGAGACATGGTAAGATACCCCAGGCCAATCAAGAAGGAGAGAGATGTAATTTGTTTAAAATTGACCAACCAGGAATGAATGTAGTTTGATACCTGAAAAAATTTATAAATAGAAGTGCCTCAACATGTAAGACAGTCTTTGCTTAAGTCCTACATGGGCATTTGAGGCTTTCTGGACCACAGCCTAACAGCTTGGCAAGTTTTAACATTGTAAATGAAAGCTTAATCCGTACATAAAACCTATGTTTGTTAAAAATTATTATAAGAACACTTTTGAAGTCAGTTGTCTGTTTCATAACACAAGATAAATAGTTACTCAGAAAAGAATAAAATCTGTAACTAGCCTGAGAAACATATATGATAAATCAATTTATACAGCAAATAAAAGTTGAAAAGATGCTGTTCATTGTCAGTAATAAACTTAAGTGACTGAAGCAAACAGAAATGTAAAGTAAAAATGGCTTTATCTTAAAATAAATATAATTTATAAAATATTTTGGGATAAATCTATGGTATTAGATTGCTAATGTCTTGTAGTAACTTTTATTCTCTGAGATATGATATTAAAATCAGTGGCTCACTCTCCCTCCTGTGCAGTTGGTTGAAGTTGTTAACATTTAGGTCTGTACTTCATGTGTTAGTCCAAACAGACTTGTTACACAGTAATATATTTGTGTGTGTGTGTGTGTGTGTGTGTAACATGCCATGTAGGTACTTCATTTTGAGATAACACTTTACTTCTGTATGCACAAGAAACATGCGACAAAGACTGCTTTCCTCTTCACACATGCTTTTAATAATCTGGAGTCAATTGATAATCTGTTGAGTCTGTTGACAAATTCTACAGCTCTACATTCTTTAAAAATATAAACTTTCAAAACTACATTCTACACTAATGATGCCTAAGCTTCCCAGCCAATATCTGATACATCATTCGAGAAAAGTGGTGTGAACTTTTGACCTGAACTTCTTAAAAATATTACCAAATTTGGTTTCCTGTTAAATATGAAATTTCTTATGTCCCATTGCATTACCAGTCATGATCTTAATGAAGCATACTGTTTGTTATAGCTGAATTTAATGTAAGAAAAATATATTTCCTAACTACTTAAAAAAATCATATTGATTACCACTAATTAGAGGCAGCAAAAGGATGATACTGAGAATCACTTGTAGACATTGTTACTTTGATCCACTGTGCATTACTGTATTAGCAGTGGCGAAGCTAGTAGTTAATGAATGGGTAGGCAAAAATCTTACCTTAAATTTTTTTTAAGGAATCACTAAAAGGACGGTGGTTCAAATCGGATGCTGAGATAGAGTTTGCTGTTAGCGAATGGTTCCGGAAACAGCCGTAAGAATTTTACTAGCAGGGAATCTACAGATTAGTGCAAGAGTGGGACTCATGTCTTAATGTTAATGGTGACTTCTTTTAAAATCGTTGAATAAAAAATGCTTTACAGCTCTAAACATGTTTCTATTGAAGAATCCTTGTATAAGTCATACACAATAATACATCTGATTGAACTTCAAATTTTTAAACTTGATTAGTTTCTATATTATATGTTTAATGTTACAAACAATTCAAAAAACAATCTTGATCATCTGTTAGTTCAGCGGAAGAACAGGCACACTTTTAATAACCGCATAAAATAAGCACACTTAAAAACAACACAGCACGCTTTAACTTAACTGTTTGCACCATGGAAGTGAGACATGCCTCAACGCTCTATGTGTACAGTACGGGACAATCCCCCTCCGCCGCACTTCCCATTCGCACCAGCACATTGCTTACATACGATGTATACAAAAAACTCTGAGGCAAGTTCACGTTGCCTCATTCGCTTTATGCCGAATCTCACCTGTCACCATCTAGCGGTCGCTCAGTAAAGCACATTTCGGCTTAATAAATTCGACAGTCACAGTAACAATGTATAATCTTTACATTACGTAGTTCATACGTATTTATAATTTTTATTCTACAGAATTTTTAGGGTAGGCATTGCCTCAATTGCCTCCATATAACTTCGCCACTGTGTATTAGTATTATTTAATGTTTGTTATAAAGAGTATGACAAATATTACTATCATTTTGTTCACTATGGTAATAATACATTTCCTTAACTGGTACTGAAATGAATTAAGTATGGTGAACCTTTATCTGGTATATTGCTTTTATAGAATAATTTCTAACAAAATGAATAACAATTTTCTGTATTTTTGTAGGTTTTTGGAATTCGATTCACATATCTAATTATACTTATTCAGTTCTACATAAGTAGAACAGATTTCACAATGACAGAATCATGACTGCACTGTAAGATCAGTATGACTATAAGATACATATTATATAAGAAAGGCAAGATGGAATCTGAGAACTGTAAGAATGAACATTAATACAGTAAGACAAAACTTCATATTGAGTTTACTACACAATTAATCTAAAAGTTAATGTAATACACAATTAATGTATAGTTATTTAAAAACTAACATAAACATTACACAACATATAAATATTACATTTATTTATTATTTTACTTCTTTGTTTATTAGCTGAATGTGTATGCTATATAATTTATAGTTCAATTTTTATGAACCTCTGTTGACAAAGGTGCTAACAAAAAACAGAAAACAATGAGATTTAGTGGAACTATTAATTATGAAATGTAATTATATTTTAGAGTACAGAAAATAAATAATACAATAAATGAGAGGTGTTTTAAATTAAAATAAAATAAAAAGTATTAGTGTATTCTTAGATTTTGTTGTCTATGTGTGTCTGTGTGTTATAAATAACCAAAATATTACAACAAATTTATTATATAATTTAAATTTGTGGAGCCCCACGATCTTGGAGCGCCAAAATTATACAACATTACATATACATACATATACACATGGGCATGTCAGGCCTCACGTTCAAGGGATACAAACTTATACAACGAATTTGTATGCAAATTCGATATACAGTAATTCATGCAGGTTGTATAATTATACCAGGTGTATTTATAATAAGAGTATTTTTATTTATCAGTATTTAAAACTCATATTTATTATTTATTCATTATTATAAATATTCATCAACATCATTAATAATTGTCAGTCACGATATTGCTCATTATTAAATGTTTGTATCTTATGATATGCAACATTACACATATTTAAAAAAAATCTCTTATATCTAAACATGTTAATAATCTTATATCTAGACATGTTAAATAATTGGTTTATTAATTTATTATAAAATTAAAATTTTTTTATATTGAAATAAATTGTCTTATCTCAGATCTGACCTCTACTCGCTCAGTCTATACCAAGGTTTAAAATTCAATTTAAATTTATATTAATTGCTTGTAGACTGGCCTTGTTTTAATATTCAACTTTAAATTAATCTTTCTATACTTCAAATATCTACTCACTTTACTATCTATTTTGATAATAAACTCTACTCTCTTTACTTTAAATTCTCTTTCATTTATGAATGCTTTTATATCTATGCGATCGCTCATTCTTACGACTAAACATTTATTTACATTTTAACATATTATTACTAAGTATAAACTTTTCTTTGTTTTAATTTACTGTTCTTTGAAATCGTCTTTATGAGCTCTTTTTTTTTTACAAATCATTTAAAATGCATTACGCATGTCACCTCGATTTCTGATGATCTTACGACTGTTGGCCGGGGTCCCGCGTTGTCCAGAGTTAGTTTTCCATTCCCCTTGTCCTGGCGTGGTCCTGGATACGTCTAGAGTCCAGCGTCGTTCTACAGCAGCATGTTCCTGGATACGTCTAGAGTCCAGCGTCGTTCTACGGCAGCATGTTCCCGGATACGTCTAGAGTCCAGCGTCACTCTACAGCAGCTTTCCCGTATATACTCTTGGTAGACTTACTATTACGGTATTTACTTTTTCCGTAATATTGTCGTGAATTTAACGAACGTTATTTCATTCGTTACTGCGACTTGTAATAGAATAAAAATAAACTGTTTCGCCGACGGACAGCATGTCCGGCTGCAACTGTGTCTTGAAATGAAGAGAAGGCTTTTTAGTCGAACCCTTAATTTATACCCTCTCGAGATTCCGTGCCAGTCGGCTCCAAAATCGTCCTGTCGATACCTGCATATCTCGTGACAGCCCACTCCCGAACCTTTTCATCTATTTGCAATTATTAGCAAATAGCAATGTTTTGCACGGAATCGAGATAGCACAAATCATAGCTAATTCGATTAAGCACTCACTATATTAATTTGAGTGTCTTAGGGTAATTTGCGTATTTTTTGGCACGTTTATTTTGCACTGTCTTCGCATAACGTGTTCTATTAACGTCATCTTTTCACTGGGGATAACTATAAATTTCACACACACTTTGGTGCCTTTGGTTTGATCATACACTAATTAGTTTTCGCACAGTGAATTAAAATAATTATTTTATTAATTACTTGGGGCGGGTTGCTGAGATTCCTGTCTATGCCTGCATCACTAACACACACAAGATACACGTGTAACACACACACAATTGAGCAGGTGTTCACTGCTTGTCGAAAGAGGTTAATTCTCCCCTAATCTAACAATGAAATATTTTTTCAATCTCATACCTGTCCATTTACCCGTAACTTATACAAATTATACAAAATTTATATTTATTTAAATTAATGCCTAACACAGCGTATGGCTGTATCGTTGCATTATTCCTCTGCCTGAGAAGAAAAAATTTAATAAATATTTATTTATTAAATTTTTTGTCTATTTGTTCTAGACAAATATAATCATGCTATATTAACTTAACCTAAGTTTATACATCAGTAAAACAAACAAATAATAATGAGTAAGTCTGTCTAACGTTCACCGTGATGGTATGCAATATTCACCCGCCATTATACAGCTGATCGGTGCGTTGACCTTGTACTGATTCAGTGGCCTTGTCCCACTTACTTTTACTCATACATAGCTAATTTTTTTTCTATCCTTCTCCTTTAATCTAGTCCCATCGACCTATTTATATATATTTTTTTTTACGTGTAGCACTTCCTACACGAGTTTGCATTCTTGCACTGGTAAACATTTTGCATCTTAACATATTATGCCATTCTTCAATCTGTAATTTTACATTTCCTTACTCATACATTCTTACCTTCGTTTCTTAACATGAACATTACTTATACAATACATTAACATTTCTTACATTAATCTTATACAATACATTAACCTTCATTACCTTCTATTATTACATTTCTTTACTATTACCTTTCTGATCGCTAATAATTTTCTTCATCCTTACCATTACTTTCTGAAATACACCTTTTTCGTTAGCTTCGTAGTGAGTCATTCTCGGCTACAGATGACTACCTTAGAAACATGTCTATATCCAGACTTTATGTGCTTAACTCTACTCGATGTTTTAATCGTAGTATTTGGAGCTCTAAATAATCTCTGCCCTTGACTTTCACTATCGCTATCTTCTGTGTCCTTGCCTTTCCATTAAGGTATGAAGATTTCGCTTGATCACCCATTCTGACAATTAACATTGATTTCTCCTCTTTAATCCTTTCTTCATATTAATAACAACATCGATAATAACATTCCTTACCATTTCTTACAACATAACATTCTTTCTATTATTAATTCTTTAATCTTTTTACACATATTATTCTTATTAATTAACTCCTTTTCTTCTTAATAATAATTAATAGTAATATTTTTCTTTTAAAAATAATTATTCATTTCTATAGAGCATTGAGTGCGGTGTCGTTTGATTTCCACCCCTCACCATTATAACAATTGCATTGGGTCCGTCAACAGGAAATTCATTGTATTTTGACGTGTAGTCGCCATTGTCATATATTAGCCGACATGTACAGTTATTTCCGTCTCGCACCCTCATTGTGTTAACGTCCCATTGTAACACAGCGACTGTGAGCTCATCTGACGGCATTGCATAACTCACCTGTTTGTACGGCATGAATTTGTTTCTTAGCTGCGATGAATAACCTCTCTCTCCTCTCTCAGTACGTTCCATAATTCTCTCGTCACTAATGCACTGTGTAAGGTCAGTCCGTTTGAAGCCTATGTAAACAGCTGTCGACTGTTTTTTCATTCGCCATTTATGATAACCTCTGTAGTTTTTATATTTATTGTGATTATCATTATGATTATCGTTCAATCGATACTTACTGTGCGTACCCTTGTCACGTGTGATTTGTTTCAATCGTGTTACCTTTTTAACTTATTTTATTTGTGTGTGAGTGTAACCACTACTTTGGATACTTCCGCTAGCACCGTACGTTTGTTTAATTAAATGTATTTTACATTCTTCCTTAGAGTTAATTATTGTTTTAGAATTATCATCAGTAATTATGCAAGTCTGTTCTCTCTTACTTTCAATTACAATTGTTTTGTTCAGAAACCATAATTTCACATATTTGTTCTGTTTGCTTAACAATTCTTTCACATACATTTTCTGTGATAGTCTCAATATATGAGTTGGTATCACCAACCTTTTCTGTTAATTCTTTTATACTCTCCGTCATTTTTATGGTGTCCTGTTTAAAATTTTCAGTCTGTTGTTCTAATTTATTATTACAATTTTCAGTCTGTTGTTCTAATTTATTTTCTAAACTTTCTGTTTGTTCTTTAAGTTTAGCATTCAAATTTTCTGTCTGTTTTGTTACTACTTTGTCCATCATGGCCCACATCATTTTTCGAAAGGCCTCCATATCTAAGTTTCCTGGAGTCGTCATGTTGAATTATTTTGTATTTAAATATTTATTTATAATTTCTTATTATTAGTGAACCGTATGCAAGCTTTTATTTATTTCATTTTATTTATTTATTGTTGAACTGTTATTATTTATTTATTTTTATTTACTCATGTTACAATTACATCTGTTTATTTTGTTGAGTGCCAGTTGTGTTTTAGTACACAACAATTAACATAACATACAGTTAATGTTTAATATAAATAATTATTACATATAATATATTTTTCATTTAACACACCTTTATTTTTAGAGCACCCATTTAACTACAAAATTTCTAATAGTTAAATTGTGGGGATCGGGCCCCACGTTGGGCGCCAAAATTATACAACAAATTTATTATATAATTTAAATTTGTGGAGCCCCATGATCTTGGAGCGCCAAAATTATACAACGCTATATATACATACATATACATGTGGGCATGTCAGGCGTCACGTTCAAGGGATACAAACTTATACAACGAATTTGTATGTAAATTCGATATACAGTAATTCATGCAGGTTGTATAATATAATTATACTAGGTGTATTTATAATAAGAGTATTTTTATTTATCAGTATTTAAAACTCATATTTATTATTTATTCATTATTATAAATATTCATCAACATCATTAATAATTGTCAGTCATGATATTGCTCATTATTAAATGTTTGTATCTTATGATATGCAACATTACACATATTTAAAAAAAATCTCTTATATCTAAACATGTTAATAATCTTATATCTAGACATGTTAAATAATTGGTTTATTAATTTATTATAAAATTAAAATATTTTTATATTGAAATAAATTGTCTTATCTCAGATCTGACCTCTACTCGCTCAGTCTATACCAAGGTTTAAAATTCAATTTAAATTTATATTAATTGCTTGTAGACTGGCCTTGTTTTAATATTCAACTTTAAATTAATCTTTCTATACTTCAAATATCTACTCACTTTACTATCTATTTTGATAATAAACTCTACTCTCTTTACTTTAAATTCTCTTTCATTTATGAATGCTTTTATATCTATGCGATCGCTCATTCTTACGACTAAACATTTATTTACATTTTAACATATTATTACTAAGTATAAACTTTTCTTTGTTTTAATTTACTGTTCTTTGAAATCGTCTTTATGAGCTCTTTTTTTTTACAAATCATTTAAAATGCATTACGCATGTCACCTCGATTTCTGATGATCTTACGACTGTTGGCCGGGGTCCAGCGTTGTCCAGAGTTAGTTTTCCATTCCCCTTGTCCTGGCGTGGTCCTGGATACGTCTAGAGTCCAGGGTCGTTCTACGGCAGCATGTTCCTGGATACGTCTAGAGTCCAGCGTCGTTCTACGGCAGCATGTTCCCAGATACGTCTAGAGTCCAGCGTCACTCTACAGCAGCTTTCCCGTATATACTCTTGGTAGACTTACTATTACGGTATTTACTTTTTCTGTAATATTGTCGTGAATTTAACGAACGTTATTTTGTTCGTTACTGCGACTTGTAATAGAATAAAAATAAACTGTTTTGCCGACGGACAGCATGTCCGGCTGCAACTGTGTCTTGAAATGAAGAGAAGGGTTTTTAGTCGAACCCTTAATTTATACCCTCTCGAGATTCCATGCCAATCGGCTCCAAAATCGTCCTGTCGATACCTGCATATCTTGTGACAGCCCACTCCCGAACCTTTTCATCTATTTGCAATTATTAGCAAATAGCAATGTTTTGCACGGAATCGAGATAGCACAAATCATAGCTAATTCGATTAAGCACTCACTATATTAATTTGAGTGTCTTAGGGTAATTTGCGTATTTTTTGGCACGTTTATTTTGCACTGTCTTCGCATAACGTGTTCTATTAACGTCATCTTTTCACTGGGGATAACTATAAATTTCACACACACTTTGGTGCCTTTGGTTTGATCATACACTAATTAGTTTTCGCACAGTGAATTAAAATAATTATTTTATTAATTACTTGGGGCGGGTTGCTGAGATTCCTGTCTATGCCTGCATCACTAACACACACAAGATACACGTGTAACACACACACAATTGAGCAGGTGTTCACTGCTTGTCGAAAGAGGTTAATTCTCCCTTAATCTAACAATGAAATATTTTTTCAATCTCATACCTGTCCATTTACCCGTAACTTATACAAATTATACAAAATTTATACTTATTTAAATTAATGCCTAATACAGCGTATGGCTGTATCGTTGCAATATACTTTTAGAACATGGAACACAATTATTTTAGATACAAATTTCATCAGCCTCCGATGACGCTTGCAATAAGCGAAAACTGGTTCAAGCAATGTAGTATAATTTAAAAAATAAATTATCTAAATAATTGTGTTCCATGTGGTAATATTGTTATGTATTTTGGTTATTATTATTACTGTAATTGGTGAAATGTACTCAAAGTATTTACATAAAACATGCTACAATTTTATTATTTTTCTTCTACTATGTGATTCTGCATGTAAAAAATTTATTATAAGGTATGACAAAAATAAAAGTAAATTACAGTCCATTCAGAAAGTCACTTTGCACTAGACTTGACGAGTTGGCAGCATTGTTTGGTTGGTAACACTGTCTGTATTATAACACCTTTTGTAAGTTTTTCAAGGGATGTCATCTTCAAATTGTAATAAATGTACATAAATAAATAAATCAAAATTTTATTTAAACACATATTAATTTGTACTATTATTATTCCTTTACATCAAATGCACAGTGACTTTCTGAACTCACATCTGCACTTCGTAAGAAAAATGGATTACATTTACTACATTCAAACAAATAGTGTACAGAAATAAATCAGTAAGGTTTCTATAAAAGTCTTATGTGTGTGTGTGTGGTCAGGCAACAAAAGGAATTATTATCTGTCAGTAAACAACTAATATACTGAGCACAAAAACATTGAGTAACAGGTACTATATTGGTACACAAACTGGAGTCCTCATATATTTCAAGAGTAAACTGTGTTTATAAAGTAAAATGACAGTGTTTAATTAGAGCATCCTTTTCTTAGCTTTAATAGATATCTTTTATGTATTGTAACAGTTTGTCCTGATTTTGTTTTCTTTTGTTTTTGTTTATATTGAAATATACCTAGGGCTGTCCAAAGGGTTGTGTGAGCTATGCAGTCACACTGGGTGCTGCGAGAAGACGGGTGGTACCATGCGCTTCCTGTTTATTTATTAACTTGTTTATTTAATTTATTTATTAAACTGGTAAACTAAATGAACGTACAAAATAAATGTGAAGACATGTAATATGGATTTAAAATATTTAACTTTATGAACATACTTTACCCAGCTAAATGTTATTCTTTGATAAGATTGGTAAAATCTGATTTTTGAACATGACACGTGTTTACAAAGGTAAGAAAAACATAAAAAATACCTGACATCTTTTTCCTCTTTTGATCTAAATAACAATAAAAAAGAGAACAGATAAACAACTGGGAGTGGGGATGATGAGAATTGGTGAGGGCCAGCTAAGTGGGGGGGGGGCAGCTATGTCTGCACCAGGCACTGAAATCTCTAGGGATGGGCCTGACTATACCTTATGTAAGCTTGCTCGCTTAGAAATCAAGTCTGATTAAGGGCCTGAGTATATCTTAGTTAAACTTACAAATCAGATCATGGACATTTCCACTGAGTATATCAATTCTTGAAATACAAGACTCTAATGTGGACACAGGAATTTGAAACAGGAAGAAACAAAGTGATTCAACTTACATTAAGAATAATAGATGTGGACGCTATGGGGGTAACATGTTTTATTCATTTTATTAGTTTGTATTTGTCTGACTGCATTTTATTGAACACAGCACTCATTGGAAGGAGCAGTCTATACGAAAATCTAATGAGCTGAAAATTGCAGCTAAAGCAGTTGTAAGCAATAGGAAACTATTTTAGAGTAAATTTTCTGTGGAGAGACAAGGTCAGATATGAATGGACAAGAAGTCAGGTAGTTAGCTATAAAAACAAGAAAGTCAATTTCATTCCAAATTTAAAAATCGGTATGGAGAACCATACATGACTTCCATGTTGTAAGATTTATGTTTAAAATAATTTACTTGAATTCAGTTCGGTAATTTCTAAAAAAAAATATTGTCCACCCACAAACTAATTTCACTATTTATAGATATTTTTGTTATTATGGGGTAGTCGTTTAATATAATGTTATTTTCAGTCACTTTATCCATAAACATTAGGTAGGCTTACTTTATTCTTATAAAGAAACCGAACTACGCAGATAATCATCCCACCTCCGAAGCGCTCCGAAGTCACTCATGGACCTTGAGCATCTTGCAGAGGGTTCATTTCCTAAAGACGAAAAGTCTGTCTATGAACCGTTCCACTGTAAACACGTGCAGTTACACTGCACAGCGATCCACAGGAAGCAAATCGATAACAAAAGCGTGCAAATGTAACAAATAAACATGAGAGAGCCAGAAATAACGCGAATTGTGTGTGTGTGTGTGTCTTGCCTGTGCGTATACATGATTTAAATTAAAATGAAAAAATATAGAATTTTGTTAAAGTGAAATGAAATGTTTCCATAGAAACTACTTCTTTGTTGTCAATAACGTATTACACATATAAAACTTATAAAATTTACTTTCTCCATCATCAAGTACCATTTTAATTTATAGAAAATTACCCCCTTCCACTTCAACTACCCTTTTCATTTATAGATATTTCATCTACCTTTCTACAGTGGATTATTATGACCTTCTTTTAAGGATGCTTTATTTATCAAAATTAAGCACTTTACTCTTGTAAAATGTAAAACGTTATATACACAACAAAAATATAAATATCGGTATGGAGAACCATACATGACTTCCATATTCTAAGATTTATATTTAAAATCATTTTCGAAATGAAGTATTATCATAGAAACTACTTTTTTCTACTTACTGCCTTAACCACAGTACTGTGGTCACTAACGTATACCACCTCACGTTATCGCATTCGATTTTCACTGATGATGGAAGTCGATGGCATTGCCGAAACGTCTGGTTTTGTAGAAAACATTGGAATACGGCCAAATATCCCGGGAAGGAATTTTAACAAAAACTACTTCTTTGTTGCCGATAGCGTTGTACACATATATATAAAAAATATGCATAAAATTAATGGCTTGTATAAGTTAATGATTGATCTCCATTAAGTAGTGCTCAAGTTTCCAAAGTTTTAATATTATGATGTCCGTAATTAAAACATCAGAGCAGGTTTAGTGTGAATGAGGGTACACCGTGGACAAAAATTTTCAACATTTCCTATTGAGCGTTGCTTAGAGTAAAGCTGCGAATCTACAGTGTATGTTTCACAGAACAAACACGCGAAAAAGAAGGAGCGCTCTGAAGTCACTCGTGGACCCTCAGCATCTTGCAGAGGGTTCATTCCCTAAAGACGAAAAGTCTGTCTATGAATCATTCCTCTGTAAACACGTGCAGTTACACTGCTCAGCGATCCATAGGAAGCAAATTGATGTCCATTTTTTCGGCTTGCACGCGTTATGTTGGTGTGGGTTTCGGCACTTTCAATTTAAAAAGCGTGCAAATGTAAGAAAATAAACATGAGTGAGGCCAGAAATAATGAGAATTTTGTGTGTGTGTGTGTCTTCCCTGCCTTTTTATTGCTGTAGTCATAATAATAAAATTGAAACATAAACATTACATAACTGAGATATGCTTACCTGCCACGAACGATATATTATTTTATACATGTATATTAACTCATACATAATTTACATTAAAATGAAAAAATTATAATTTTATTGCCTGGCAACAAAATTATTTTATTTTTAACAATTACCATTGTTTGAAAAAGTTTAAATGAATTTTCAAGTACTTTACTGTTGTTAAAACGAAAAAGGTTGCAGGTAAACTACCCCTTCCCCTTAACCGATCTTCACCAAAATCGAAAGTCCTTGAGATCTCTACAATTCAGGGACATATGCAAAAAATTATTTGATTCTGTTTGAATTTGCGGCTGTTATCGTTTGCCATAGAAAATACCCTTGATAAAAAAACGTTGCAGGTAAACTACCACTTCCCCTTAACCGATCTTCACCAAAACAATAGGTCTTGAGTACTCTACAAATCAGGACTGTATGCAAAAAATTATTTGATTCTGTTTGAATTTGCGGCTGTTATCGTTTGCCATAGAAAATACCATTGTTAAAAAAACGTTGCAGGTAAACTACCCCTTTCCCTTAACCAATCTTCACCAAAAACAACAGGTCTTGAGAACTCTACAATTTAGGGCTGTATGCAAATAATCTTTTGATTCTGTTTGAATTTGCGGCTGTTATCATTTGCCATAGAAAATACCCTTGTTAAAACATAAAACGTTGCAGGTAAACTACCCATTTCCCTTAACCGATCTTCGCCAAAAACAATAGGTCTTGAGAACTCTACAATTCAGGGCTGTATGCGATACATTATTTGATTCTGTTTGAATTTGCGGCTGTTATCGTTTGCAAAAAAAAAAAATTCCCTTGATAAAAAAAACCGTTGCAGGTAAACTACCCCTTTCCCTTAACCGATCTTCACCAAAAACAATACGTCGTGAGTACTCTACAAACCAGGACTGTACGCAAAAAATTATTTGATTCTGTTTGAATTTGCGGCAGTTATCATTTGCCATAGAAAAAAATCTACACACAGACAGAAAGACAGACAGACAGACACACACACAGACACTTTTCGAAAAACGACTTCTTTTCATGTTTTGAGTGTAGTACAATCAGAATCTGCAATAATCTCGAACACGATTTTTTTTGCCATCATCCTTAAGGTATATGTTTTTTTTGCCATCACCATACTTCCATTTCCTTAAGGAATATGGAAGTAAAACGTCACAGACACTTTTTGAAAAATGACTTTTATTTCCATGTTCCATAAGGAAATGGAAGTATGGTGATGGCAAAAAAAATCGTGGTCGAGATTATTGCAGATTCTGATTGTGCTATCCTCAAAACATGAAAAAAGTCATTTTTCGAAAAGTGTCTGTGTGTCTATCTGTAGATTTTTTTATAACGATATCAGCCGCAAATTCAAACAGAATCAAATAATGTTTTGCATACAGCCCTGAATTGTAGAGTTCTCAAGACCTATTGTTTTTGGTGAAGATTGGTTAAGGGAAAGGGGTAGTTTACCAGCAACGTTTTATGTTTTAACAAGGGTATTTTCTATGGCAAACTATAACAGCCGCAAATTCAAACAGAATCAAATAATTTTTTGCATGAAACTCTCTGAATTGTAGAGTTCCTAAGACATATTGTTTTTGGTGAAGATCGGTTAAGGGAAAGGGGTAGTTTACCTGCAATGTTTTTTGTTTTAACAAGGGTATTTTCTATAGCAAACGATAACAGCCGCAAATTCAAACAGAATCAAATAATGTTTTGCATACATCCCTGAATTGTAGAGTTCTCAAGACACATTGTTTTTGTTGAAGATCGGTTTAGGGAAAGGGGTAATTTACCGGCAACGTTTTATGTTTTGACATGGGTAATTTTTTCTATGACGAATGATAACTGCCGTAAATTCAATCAGAATCAAATAATGTTTAATATAATTAAATTACCTTATTCGGTCCACCTTAGTGACACTAGCTTCTTTCGTTCAATGACGCGTTTCGGGATGAAATCCCATCTTCAGATACACAATATCAATTCAAACGTAAATGTATACCACATTTTGTGGTTATGTCTCGGTACGTATACATATTGACTCGGTACGTAAAACATGAATAGATTGAAATTAGAACCTTACCAGGTAAAAATTGCGTATACATGACTCGGTACATAAAACATGAATAGATTGAAATAATGTTTCCTATACCTTTCCGAGCGATAGAGAACTCAAGATCGGTGAAGATCGGTTAAGAGAAAGGGATAGTTTACCAGCAACATTTTATGTTTTAACAATGGTAATTTTTTCTATGACTAAAGATAACTGCCGCACATTCAAACAGAATCAAATATTTTTTTGCATACGTTCCTCAGTTGTAAAAGACTGAAGGCCTGTTGATTTTAGTGAAGATCGGTTAAGGGAAAGGAGTAGTTTACCTGGTACATTTTATGTTTTAACAAGAGTAATTGTTTCTATGACGAACAATAACTACCGCACATTTAAACAGAATCAAATAATTTTGTGCATACCTTCCTCAATTATAGATAGCTCAAGGTCTGTTGATTTTGTTGAAGATCGGTTAAGGGAAAGGGGTAGTTTACCTGCAACATTTTATGTTGTAACAAGAGAACGTTTTTCTATGAAGAACGATAACTGCTGTAAATTCAAACAGAATCAAGTAATATTTTACATATATGCGTAAGTTGTAGAGTGCTCAAGGCCTATTGATTTTGCTGAAGATCGGTTAAGGGAAAAGGGTAGTTTACCAGCCACTTTAATGTTTTAACAAGAGTAATTGTTTCTATGACGAACGATAACTGCCGCCCATTCAAACAGAATCAAATATGTTTTGCGTACTCCCCTACATTGTAGAGAACTCAAGGCGTGTTGATTTTGGTGAAGCTCGGTTAAAGGAAAAGGGTAGTTTACCGGTAACATTTTATGTTGTAACAAGAGAAATTTTTTCATGACGCACGATAACTGCCGTAAATTCAAACAGAATCAAATAATTTTTTACATATGTGACTGAGTTATAGAGGACTCAAGGCCTGTTGATTTTGGTGAAGATCGGTTAGGGAGAAAGGGTAGTTTACCTGAAACATTTTTTGTTGTAACAAGAGTAAAGTACTTAATTTTGATAAATACAGTATCCTGACAAGAAGATCTTAATAATCCACTGTAGAAACATAGATGAAATATCTATAAAGGAAGAGGCTAGTTGAACAGGGTGGGGGTAATTTTATATAAATGAAAATTATAGTTGAAGGTGGAGGGATAATATTTATATGTGTACTACGTTATCGGCAACAAAATAGTAGTTTGTTGTTAAAATTCCTTCCCGGGCTGTTTGGCCATAGTCCAATGTTTTCTGCAAAACCAGACATTTCGGCAGTGCCGTCGACTGCCATCATCAGTGAAAATCGAGTGCGATAACGTGTGGTGGTATACGTTAGTGACCACAGTACTGTGGTTAAGGCTGAAGCAATAAGTGGAAAGAAGTAGTTTCTATGGAAACATTTCATTTTGTAAATGATTTTAAATATAAATCTTAGAACATGGAAGTCATGTATGGTTCTCCATACCGATATTTTTCATGTTTTGAGGGTAGTACAATCAGAATCTGCAATTATCTCGAACACGATTTTTTTCGCCATGACCATACTTCCATTTCCTTATGGAACGTGGAAGTAAAATTGGTTATAGGAGAATGATTCTGTTAGTTTTGTGAATAAACAAATTTTTAATCATGTAAAAATTAAAACACGCACATACACACACACACACACACACACAATTCAGTTACTATACATTGTACACTTATACTTACTTGTTTACATTAAGACTATGATACACTGTACTTAAACCATTGTAAAAGTCACATTTGCTGCTGGTGTTGGAGTAATACTGGAAATCTGAACTTCATTTATACTAATATTGAACTGCAACAGGATAATTAGGTATGTTACCCTTGTTCCAAAACCCTGAAAGCAAAAATTGTATCAATTTTTTATTATCAATTGATACTGGTAATACAAAAGCTACCGTAGTATTTTGAAAAAAATTAAGGGGAGTCTCTTAAAAATGGCCTAAAATGTGAAAAAATAAATTTTTAAAATTATGTTTATATAATTCTACATGTCTTTTCTAAATAAAATATCGGTATGGAGAACCATACATGACTTCCATGTTCTAAGATTTATATTTAAAATACTTTTTGATATGAACTATTTCCATAGAAACTACTTCTTTTTTCACCCTTAACCACAGTACTGTGATCACTAATGTATACCACCTCACGGTAGTCCACTCAGTTTTTACTGATGATGGCAGTCAATAGCACTGCGGAAATGTCTGGTTTTGTAGAAAACATTGGATCAAGCCCAAACAGCCTAGGAAGGAATTTTAACAACAAACTACTTCTTTGTTGCCGATAACTTAGTACACATGACATATAAATAAAAATTACCCCCACCCCATCCAACTAGCCTCTTCATTTATAGATATTTCATCTACGTTTCTACAGTGGATTATTATGATCTTCTTATCAGGATACTTTATTTATCAAAATTAAGTACTTTACTCTTGTTAAAACATAAAATGTTGCAGGTAAACTACCCTTTCCCCATAACCGATCTTCACCAAAATCAATAGGCCTTGAGTACTCTACAATTCAGGACTGTATGCAAAAAATTATTTGATTCTCTGTAAATGTGCGGCAGGTATCATTCGTCATAAGAAAAATTACCCTTGTTAAAACATAAAATGTTGCTGGTAAACTACCCCTTTCTCTTAACCGATCTTCACCAAAATCAAAAGGTCTTGAGTACTCTACAATTTGGGGCTGTATGCAAAACATTATTTGATTCTGTTTGAATTTGCGGCTCTTATCATTTGCCATAGAAAAAAATCTACACACAGATAGACAGATATACAGACAGACACACAGACAGACAGTCACACACACAGACACTTTTCGAAAAATTACTTTTTTCATGTTTTGAGGGTAGTACAATCAGAATCTGCAATTATCTTGAACACGATTTTTTTCGCCATCACCATACTTCCATTTCCTTATGGAACATGGAAGTAAAACACGTATGTTTTGGTTGAGTGTAGTGCCAAAAAATCCATCTTATGTTAAATGTTGTAGCTGCGATTTATAACCCAGCCTTCACATTTTCAGAATTTAGTTTTTAGCCTATTGGCCTATTGTTTGATAACAATTATTATAAGAACACTTTTGAAGTCAGATGTCTGTTTCATAACACAAGATAAATGGTTTATCAAAATTAAGTACTTTACTCTTGTTAAAACATAAAATGTTGCAGGTAAACTACCCTTTCCCCATAACCGATCTTCACCAAAATCAATAGGCCTTGAGTACTCTACAATTCAGGACTGTATGCAAAAAATTATTTGATTCTCTGTAAATGTGCGGCAGGTATCATTCGTCATAAGAAAAATTACCCTTGTTAAAACATAAAATGTTGCTGGTAATCAGAAAAGAATGAAATCTGTAACTAGTCTGAGAAACATAACCTGGCTGAGTGTATTGTATTATTGTCACTTCTGGCTCATAAAAGAGTGCACAGTAGTGAAGGTGAGTAGAAGTATGGACTGCTGCAAGAGAGGAGAGTTATTGGGCAAAGTGAAGAAGGGAGGTAGTTTCAATCTATTGCTTCATGTTGACAATTGGCTCTACAATCATTGCCATAGACTCCCTCCATCCATTTGTCATTTAACACATTTTCAACAATTCATATAGTGAATTGTGTACAATTCTGTTCATGATTACTATTCCATATTATTATTACAGTTGAACAGATCATCGTATATATAGTGGAAACAGATTAACTGACATCAGATTCAGACACTAATTACAACTTTAATTACAGTTAAAAATAAACAAAGACACTTCAAGCTAGAGATTGTCCACACACACACAGCAATTCAACAAACAGTGTCATATTAGTGTTGCAGTAAGTGTTACACAGTAATCACTTTGCACTAAACTGAAAGTTATAATAACAATCACTCCAAAATGCACTCTAATGTTGCATGTCCCAAACTGAACTTGGCTGACTGCTAGTGCTTGTGCTCCATTGGGTTTGAGAGTAATCTACCATTTTCAGAGTGATGTGTTGAGACTACTTCCTTAAGGCACTGGAACACTCTGTAAACTATGTCCAACCTTGTACATGTCACAGAGGCCAAATTCTAGTAGAATAATCAACAAATGTCTAGAATACTCAAGAGCATTGCATAATCACAATGCATATGAATTGTCATGAAGTTACATGTGTTATCTATCTACTGAATGTAGCAGTATTATTTGTATAGAATAAGTACGTTAGAGAAAAATTAATTCTATCAAAACATTGATGTAGTAGCTCTGCGATGGGTCCTTTTAAAGTGAGAATGAGTGAAATTGCTTTCTCTTTCTCCATCCAATGATTTGTAAATGCTTCAAATTGCTGAATATATGGCGCCTGGATACGTTGAATTCTATCAAATGTGGGGGTTTTGACATGAACTGGCCCTACTACAGACAAAATCACTTACCCTGTTATCTTATTTTCTACATTTTTTCTGTCTCTACTACTGGCACTATTCAGCAATTTGTCTTGAAACCCATAGCTATATTTTCATTAACTGCTTTACTTCACTTTTAATTTGCTCTTCTATATATACTACTAACTCTTCTACCACAACATATATTTTTATCAATAATGATTCTTCTATATTTGACACAAGTTTCTCTACTGTAGGTAATCGTACCTCTTGAGCATTGAGAACACTGTGTAGTTCATCCAAATCACCATATGGAGACCCAACTCTGCAGTGAAATGCTCTTGAAACTGCCTTTGTCCTGTATCAGTGTTTTATGTCTTCTGTTTCATACTTACATTCTTCAATTTGTCATTCCTCTGACTCAAGCAACAGTGTTTTCTTCTGTTCCTGTGTTTTCAGCAAGAATACTTTTTGTTGCTCTGCTGTTTCCACCATTAGCACTTTCTGTCATGCCTCTGCTTCTTCTTTTTCATATCTCTGTTTCTCATCTGTCATTTTTCTGCTTCTTCTGCTTCCTGTCTCTGTTCTTCTATTTGTTGTTTTTCTGATTCTCCCACCTCCTGTTTGTGTCACTCCTCTGTTTACAGTAGTAGCACTTGGAAATCTTCCATCATATGAGTGGTATCCATTTTCTTTTAATCAATTACCGCGCAGACTACACATCCATGAAGTGTCCTCTGTTTCTACTGTGAAAGGTCCTATTTCACTTCTGGCACCAATGTTACAATGGTCGCACAGATTACCATGTTGTACAGTAGAAATAGAATAACTAAAACCGATGAAGTCACTAATTACAACTTTATACTGGTATACTATTAAAAATAAATGAAGATATCCAAATACATATCTTCATGCTAAAGATTGTCCCAACATACAACAATGTAAAAAACAAAAAATATCACCTTATTAAAAGTGGTCTACTAAGTAATACACAATAATCACTTTACACTAAACCACAAGTTAAAATAATCACGCCAAATGCACTCTAATATTGCAGGTCCCAAACTGAACTTAGCTGGCTGCTGGTGCATGCATTTATGCTCCATTGAGGTTTGAAAGTAATCTACCATTTTCAGGGTGATGTGTCAAGAATAAACTGCTTAGTTAAGGCACTAGAACACTCTGCAATATATGTCAGTGTCCGATCTTGTACACATCATACAGGCCAAATGCTGGTAGAATAATCAGCAAATGCCTGGAATGCGTGTCTGGAATATTTGGGCTCACTGCACAATCACAGAACATGTAGTATCCTGATTGTACATTATTTTTCAGCTCAATGAAGCATTATTATTTGTGTAGAATAATTAAGAATAATTAATTTATAGACAAATTAATTCTATTAAAACCGTTTTAAAAACTTCTTTTGCTTTTCAAACTAGGTTAAGAATGAAAGAGCTGAGACCCAAGACCAAAAATCAAAAGCAGAGAAAATATAAAAGTAGAATTTCAGTAAGGTAATGTGTAATGCTGCTGACTGGTTATGTGGTTATGAAGTTAAGAATGCTTTTTGCTATATATGATTGATAACAAAAACAAATGATACAACTTAAAAAATTTCTATGCTGAAGTAAATAAAACACATATAAAAACAAGTTTAGAAAAGGTAGATATTACATGTCTGGCAATGCTGAGACTTAAAAAACAAACAATTTAATGAAACCCTGTTTATAAAGTGGTACATTAGTAAAGTGGCAAGCTTTTAGATTGTACTAAGTTTTGTAGGAAGTTTGACCTTGTCTTAAAGTACTATAATAAACCTAAAAATTCAAGTAATCCCAGAATTTTTCACTTCAGATAGCCCCAGAAGTTAATGTCCGAATTTTATGGTCTCTTAAAGCAACATGTAGAGAAAACAGAAATTCAGTTTTGTAGGCCTGTTGAAAACAATTCAGAATCAATTGCTAAACCCAATTCTTGAGGTGTACCTTAATTTGATCAAAAATAAATATTGAAAAGTTATATATTGATTGCAGTTGACAAAATAATTGATTTATGGTATACTATAAAATATGATAATATGATATGAACTAAATAGATAAATAATGAAAGGTTTGTATATTTCATTCAGCCATAGAATCGCAGCAAAAGAGTGTGATTGAGGCAAATATTTTTATACTTGATAAAAGAAATGTGAATGAAATCCTTAAAAACTCATTGTATAAAGCTGTGACAGTCCTACTGTTATAAATGATCGAAAGAGTTACAATTTAGGGTCAGTGCTACATATTAGAATGCTTCTTTTGTTTATTTTTATGCTCATCAGCTGAATTTAATTGGGAAACTTTGTGTTATTGGAAATACACAAGTCTGATTTTTTTTACAGCTTTTTGAGGATGCTTTGCCTTTTATTTCCAATGATCTAAATGTGCTGAATTTTTTTAATGATATAGTAAAAGCAAGTATTTATATAAGTTGTTCTCAGTATGTCACCTTAGACTAATCAGGTAGATTCTTTGCTGAGTAAGGTATGCCTGACTCATTAAACATTTAAAACAGAAGGCATGACCACTATTCACAATTACAGGAACAATTTATAAAATGTGTAGACAAATTATCGCTGATGACAGTATTATAAATGTACAGGGTAAGTCAAAAAGTAAAGGCAAATTTTATTTTCCCTGCTGCAATGGATGGCTGCACTGACTGAACAATGACATATCATAACCTCAAAGTTTTTTTGTTCTTTAGCTGTGTTGTTTCAGTGCTCAGCTCCATTCGTAGTGATTTCAGGGCATTTTATTATGAGTGCCCCGTTGTCCGTATGCACCAAGGAAGAAATGAGGGGAGTGGTACGTTTTCTGCACTCTGAAGGGACTAAACCTGCGGAGATTATTCGCAGAATGCAGCAGCAGTACGGTGAGAGCTGTCTTCGTGAACACAAAATTTATGAGTGGATAAATCGCTTTAAAAATGGTCGTGTATCTATCTGCAATGAAGAGCGTTCAGGTAGGCCATCTACTTCGAAGACGGACAAGAACATCGAGACAGTTGAGCAAATGATTCATGATGATCGTCGTGTCAAAATTGATGATATTGCGCATGCGTTGAACATTAGCCACGGTTCAGCAGTTGCAATCATCCACGAATCATTAAATTATCGCAAAGTGTGTGCTCGTTGGGTACCACATCGACTGACAGACCAGCACAAACAGAAACGCTTGGAAATTTTGAAATCACATTTAAGGCGTTTAGAAGAGGAAGGAGAAGAGTTTCTCAGTCGCATAGTAACCGTTGATGAGACGTGGGTCCATCACTTCGAACCACAGAGTAAGCGGCAGAGTATGGTGTGGAAACATCCATCCTCCCCTACAGCAAAAAAGTTCAAAAGACAAGTTTCTGCAGGAAAGTTTGTGCCGTGTTTTGCTAAAAACCCGGAGTGCAATAAACGGAATAAAAAAACAGATATATATATATATATATATATAAAAGGGTGTAACTCCCCATATTGTTATTTGGTAAGTGCGCGCATGCGGGCGATATTGTAGCCGTGATTTGAACGGGCGTGCTTAATGCTGCTCTCTGGTGGAGGGGAGCGGAGTCGCGGTTTCCGACTTGCAATTTGTAGCTACGTTTCAGTTATGACGGGACAGCTGATTCGTTTGGATCAGACGTTTCTTGCCAGCCGACCTTGTTGCTTGATTGTACAAAACTATCTACTATGATTGAGTAGATTTTACTGTGATCCTCGGGTTTTCGCACCGCCGGGAGATCCAACCCATTCCAGCAGTTGGCAGTACAACGGCCACAAGCAACAATCACAGACTCGATGCGGGTCCGGCTGGAGGAGCGTCTCACGTCATGCCGAAAATGCCCCTTATAAGACATATCTGGACTATAAGGTGAAATTTAATCTTTTATACACATTTGGCCTCTGTAGCAAACCTCCTGTGTGGGACATTTTGCCGTTAACGAGCTCTACGTTATGGTGCTGCGGCTAACTAGACATAATTGGGTGGGGTGATAAACTTTACTGGAATAATTTCTTGATGTAATTACGTCCCAATCTTATGTAGGCCTTGCCGAAGGGACGTACCCGGCGTTCAAGTAAATTTGTTAATAATTTTGGGGTAGCAAAATTTGAGGTTGCAAAAGTTGTGACCATTCTGAATTCTTTCTTATATCGGTGTCTAGTTCTCTTTATTCTACACTAAATAACGTTCTTTAATAAGGGGCGGGTGATCTTAAGGGATTTTGATTTCTTTAATTGATTCATGTGCCTGCGGCAGGGGCAGTTTTATGCAGGTTCTGGGCATGTTGTTAATTGCTCGATCAGGCCGGGCAGGTCTACTTGGTCAGGTCAATTCAGGTTGTAAAGCCATATACCAGTATATATACATATGTATATCCAGATATTTGCTCCTTTAAGTAAAGGTATTTTGTAATTTAATGAAAGTATGAAACATGTAACACGCTTTAGAAATCTTATCACTCCCATTATTATTTCAGAATGTGTTAAGCTATAATAATGTGTAGTATTTCTATACCTTATAAGAGAATTTTTACTACTTCATACCAGATTTATAATGTTGTAATTTTAGCTTCAGTTTATTTTTTTTATACTTAATTGCTGGTGGTCATGTCCACTTGGGAGTTTGTAAATGCTTGAATTTTGATCTCTATAAAAACTTACTATTTATAAAAATAAAATACAGCTATGTTAACTACGTGAAGGCATGCTTCTAAAAGGGGAATTTTTGAATTTCGGTTTGTAATTACTGATATGCGGGGCGACCTTGCCCACGTAAATTTTGTAATTTCCTAACTCCACCTTTTATTCAGTCTGCTTTACTTTTGGTTACTAATATTTTTCTTTCCGTTATTTCCTTTTACTCGCTCTTGTGAGTTAATGGGTTTTGTTTTTTTTACTTGGAGGCTATATAAGGAGGTGTTTGCCATTTAAACAATTAATTGAGTGTTGCTACAGGATGACGGGTCCTGTGGTCTCCCATTCAGGTATGGGTGCAATGGGAAGGTACAGGCTGCCTGTCGAAATTGACCAGCTGTATTCCGTTATGCTGTGCTATAACTGTGATATGTGTTTTGTGTATATGTATTTTTTATGTGTGATTAGATGTCGTAATGTTGAGTAGTTTTAAGGATAAGCTATATAATTACATATTTCATTCGCCCTATGTATAAGATTAAGCGTTATGGAAATAATATGATTGTTTATAATTACAAGGTGAGGAGTATTCATGACACTATGCATTTATCCACATTTAAGATAAAATGAAGCTTTCAGAATGGTGAGATGGATACTCACTTATGATGTTAATTTTTTTAATTGCGAATTTGGGAAAATGTATTACACTTTGAAGTTTATATTTTATATTGTGAATTAGATTATCAAGATCCAAACCTTATCCCTTGCATTAGTATTGAACCAGAAATTAAAGTTGTAATTTCAGCTTAAAATTGTATTATGGAAATAAAACAAAAATTACATTTTGTATCAAGACTTGAAATATCTAATAAAATTTGTTATTGTTGTTTAACCACCGAGTTTAATTGCAAGTCCCGTCCCACTGGACCCAGCGCATTTTTGGCTTCTCTAGGCCCTAGGCCTAGTTTTAAATAACTAGTGGCCCCTCTATCAAAAAAAAAAAAAAAAAAAAAAAAAAAAATGGAAGTTTTTTATAAAGTCTAAAAAATTGAAAGAGGGGTTACAAATGGTAGCAGAGCGTGGTTGATTCTAGGGTCGAACCCTTGGGTCCTTGGGTGTGACGGGGCTTGCAAACCCGGAAATAGTTTGGAAAAGTTGAATTTCAGAATTTTGAAAGGGCGAATATATGTAGGTAGCATATAAGAGTTATGCTATGTTTAATGTGCATTGGTGAACATAATTGTTAGCCTGGTGTCGCCACGCGGCATAGGTTTTGTTGTTTTGGTGGGTAATTTTTTTTTTGAGGCGGCTTAGACTTACCGGAGATCTAGGGGGATGGCTGGCAAGTCCTCTGCTTTATTAATCACTGTGGGAGTTACTGTGTGGAAGTTTGGGTGGATGCGGTATGGCCCGAGCAACAGTCGGTACCGTCCCAGACAAGAATTAGTATCTGAAATTGTAATAAATGTCTTGGTTGAAATGTTATATGTTGTGATAGTTGTTCGGTAGTGTGTATTGTATGTCTATGTTGGATTGTGGTTGTTGTTTTTCTTCTTGTGTATGATGTCGATAGAGAGCTGGAATGGGTTGGGTCCCCGCAGCGCTGGGAAACCCGGGGGTCTACTTGATGGAAGAGAGTTAGTACTCAAGTTTTTCAGTTTTTGTAGGTCATGTTTGTGTTAGGTGTTTAGTGGGGATTTGTTTCATTGTTGTTTGTTGTGAATTGTGCAATTCTGGCGGCAGTATGCTACCAGAGATTGCCACACCCCATTTCAGGGGTTCTCCAGAAATGTTCGGTGTTGGATGGAGTAGATGAGGACAGGCTGCTGGTTTTCTTAGACCTTGTCCTGCAGTTGGCAGATTTCCCGGGGGTGTCCGATGGGGAGGTCTTGTCCCTTATATACCCGTATTGCCGGGGTTCATTGGCAGGGCTGGTCACCAACACTCTGCGTCGGGGCGGCAGTGTCGACGCTTTCCATGGGGAAGTGTTGGATTTCTTCATACCCCATCGACGACGTGCCCAGCTTAAGTTTGATTTATTCTATCGCCTACAGGCCAACGGAGAGGCATTGGGGGACTTCGTGCACGATGTAAGGAAAGCTGCCCGGTTATTAAGGTTGGGGTTGCCCGAGACGGAAGTAATACAAGCAATTCTGGAAGGACTGAATCCCCAAGAGAGATCTCGTTTGATATTTGCGAACCGTCCACGTTGTTTTGCGGATCTGGACCGGTTGTGTGTGGTTTCTAGTACTGTCCAGGTGGGGGACAAGTCCCGGGGAAGAGCTGCTAAAGATGTCCAATGCTCCAGTGGTTTATTAGGAAAAGCTAAAGAAGACAAACATGACGGTTGGAGGAGAACACAAGAGAC
Organism: Magicicada septendecula; assembly: GCA_034769895.1. Classification (NCBI taxonomy): domain Eukaryota; kingdom Metazoa; phylum Arthropoda; class Insecta; order Hemiptera; family Cicadidae; genus Magicicada; species Magicicada septendecula. The sequence goes on along the minus strand of CM068368.1, from coordinate 257,732,632 downwards.
GGTCAGAAACACTGAATTTTCCGGAAGTAATGGAGGCTACAAGGGGGTGGCAAGTGTGAGGACAGTAACAACGGTTACAGTAGAGAAAGCAAATAAGGATGGATTTAACAGGGGAAGAAGAAATTATACTAGTAAAACAATATCAGCCAGTAGGGAGCCTGTAGCCAGGCGTTATTCCTATTTGAAAAAGGGTGAAAGTTTAAAAGTTCCAGAGGAATTACGAGTGCCTAATAGAGTAGTGGATGAAGAAGGTGAAGCAGAAGAAGAAAAGCGGAATTACTTCTGTGGATCAATACAAGACAATAAGCATACGTTGGTTAATTCGGAAGTAGGGGACACACAAAGGACGTCACAGTTGAATCCAGATGCCGTGGAATTTGTTCCGGTATCTCCATCCCGGTTCATGAGTGATCCAGATCCTGTAACATCATCATCGCCTACGCCAGGATATGAGAAGTCACTTGAGGATGTAGCTTTACCATCGCCAGTAGAATTTAATTTAGACATTGCACATGGACCTGGACAGCTGGATTCCAGGGTGGGAAATGTCGAGGACGTTGTAGTTGCTGAGATTGGTGAAGGAGAGGAATCAAAGGAAGAGGCAGAAGAGCAGTCTGCAGATGCTGCGCAGGGGAGTATAGTTGTAAGTGTTAGGGAGACTGAAGAGTCTGAGTTTGTGGATGGACAAGGGGATGTCCATGCTGCAAGTGTGGTGGAAGGAGATGAGGTAGAAGTTGAGGAGAAATTTTGTGGCAGCGTTGTGGAGTGTGCGAGTGAGAATGATGTAGTGTGTGAAGATGTGCAGATGCCTTCTGTAAGTAGTGTTGAGGATTCTGAAGAATGGAAAGAAGTTTCATGCGGACCAGGTGAGCAACTAGAGGATGATGAAGATGTGCAGTGTTCGGTTGGTGGTAGTGGATGTGATGGCGAAAATGTTGATGATGAATGTGTTGATGAAAATGAGATTGGAGAAGAGGTTAGTGAAGAAATTGGTGGAGCTGGGGGAAGATGCTGTTGAAGATGGATCAGATGAGCAACTGGAAGGTGGTGAGGAGGTGCAGTGTCATGATGTTGATTTGGGTTATGTCGACGAAGAAGGAGTGGATGAGGAAGAGAAGGAAGGACTGGAAGAAAGAGAAGCAGGGAAGGCAGAAGCAGAGGAGTTAGGTGATGAGGATAATCCAAAGCGGAGTGAAAGTAGTGAGGTAAGTTGCTTTGATTCCGATTCAGAAGAAACAAATCAGTACAGCTCAACACAAGATAATTTCTCAGAGAGTGGTGTCCGAAAGGAACGAGTACCTAAAGTCCGTCACAGAAAGGTGAGAAGAAGCGGTTAACGGGCAGTGGGTAGATGTTCCCCACAGTCCCAGTGGTGTTCGTCTACTTCAGGGTTGCGTCCCTGCCCACGTGAGCCTTGGTTTTCTCCAGTCATTCTCCTTTTCGGAGGGAACCATGTCCTTACCCTTAGTCCTCGCTCTTGACCTTCAATGATCCTTGCCCCGTTTCATCTTCCCAATTTTACTACCCCTCCCGTTAGAAAAAAAAAAAAAATCGATAAGGAGTTAGAGAGCTTGCCGAGAGTGTGCCCCTAGATGGTGGTCTGGGAGATCGCCAGGTTCCCCTGTTTGGAGAAGTTATGTGGTGTTGTTTCCTTGTTCATAGTGGTTGATTTTGATTTTTGAGTAGTGTAGGGTCGGAGCCATGCCGCATTCCCCGGTTGTTTACCATGGTGTTTATTTTGAGTTAAGACTATATATGGTGTATCGACGGTGCTGTGGTGAAGTAAACCCCCCGGCTAGTTACGGTGTAATCAAATGTTAAGTAAATGATGGGATTAATGTGCGCGTGCCCTCTATGCGGTCTTCTCTGTCGGGCTAAGCGGGGCCGTCCGCCCTAGTGTAGGGATGTGGGCCACCCATTTGGCAAGGATGGAGATGCCTTGTTGGTGCATATGGCTGGTCGGTCCAAGAGGTGGACGAGAGGTAGTGCGGTCACTCACATACCAAGGTGGGTGATAGCTTGTTGAGTCTTCGGACGGGTATGTGAGTGGGACTGGTAGAAGTAGGTGATGGTCACTGCAGAGGGTGACGTGTTGGGGCGGTTCTGTGGGGTCAGCATGGAGGAGAGGGTCGCGTGGGGATGGCCGCAGTGTTCTGAGTCTCTGCTCTCCTGGGAATCCTGACTGGTGGGAACACCGATAGCAACGCGAGTTTCATAGACTATAGGGGTACACTGCAGGGTACCCCTGAGTTCCAGTTGGGCAACCATGTTGCCCTTTTGGGGTGGGGGTGTGCCGTGTTTTGCTAAACACCCGGCGTGCAATAAATGGAATAAAAAAAAAGATATATACGTATATATATATAAAAGGGTGTACCTCCCGATATTGTTATTTGGTAAGTGCGCGCATGCGGGCGATATTGTAGCCGTGATTTGAACGGGCCTGCTTAATGCTGCTCTCTGGTGGAGGGGAGCGGAGTCGCGGTTTCCGACTTGCAATTTGTAGCTACGTTTCAGTTTCGATGGGACAGCTGATTCGTTTGGATCAGACGTTTCTTGCCAGCCGACCTTGTTGCTTGATTGTACAAAACTATCTACTATGATTGAGTAGATCTTACTGTGATCCTCGGGTTTTCGCACCGCCGGGAGATCCAACCCATTCCAGCAGTTGGCAGTACAACGGCCACAAGCAACAATCACAGACTCGATGCGGGTCCGGCTGGAGGAGCGTCTCACGTCATGCCGAAAATGCCCCTCATAAGACATATCTGGACTATAAGGTGAAATTTAATCTTTTATACACATTTGGCCTCTGTAGCAAACCTCCTGTGTGGGACATTTTGCCATTAACGAGCTCTACGTTATGGTGCCGCGGCTAACTAGACATAATTGGGTGGGGTGATAAACTTTACTGGAATAATTTCTTGATGTAATTACGTCCCAATCTTATGTAGGCCTTGCCGAAGGGACGTGCCCGGCGTTCAAGTAAATTTGTTAATAATTTTGGGGTAGCAAAATTTGAGGTTGCAAAAGTTGTGACCATTCTGAATTCTTTCTTATATCGGTGTCTAGTTCTCTTTATTCTACACTAAATAACGTTCTTTAATAAGGGGAGGGTGATCTTAAGGGATTTTGATTTCTTTAATTGATTCATGTGCCTGCGGCAGGGGCAGTTTTATGCAGGTTCTGGGCGTGTTGTTAATTGCTCGATCAGGCCGGGCAGGTCTACTCGGTCAGGTCAATTCAGGTTGTAAAGCCATATACCAGTATGTATACATATGTATATCCAGATATTTGCTCCTTTAAGTAAAGGTATTTTGTAATTTAATGAAAGTATGAAACATGTAACATGCTTTAGAAATCTTATCACTCCCATTATTATTTCAGAATGTGTTAAGCTATAATAATGTGTAGTATTTCTATACCTTATAAGAGAATTTTTACTACTCCATACCAGATTTATAATGTAATTTTAGCTTCAGTTTATTTTTTTTTATACTTAATTGCTGGTGGTCATGTCCACTTGGGAGTTTGTAAATGCTTGAATTTTGATCTCTATAAAAACTTACTATTTATAAAAATAAAATACAGCTATGTTAACTACGTGAAGGCATGCTTCTAAAAGGGGAATTTTTGAATTTCGGTTTGTAATTACTGATATGCGGGGCGACCTTGCCCACGTAAATTGTGTAATTTCCTAACTCCACCTTTTATTCAGTCTGCTTTACTTTCGGTTAATGATATTTTTTTTTCTGTTATTTCCTTTTACTCGCTCTTGTGAGTTAATGGGTTTTGTTTTTTTTTTACTTGGAGGCTATATAAGGAGATGTTTGCCATTTAAACGATTAATTGAGTGTTGCTACAGGATGACGGGTCCTGTGGTCTCCCATTCAGGTATGGGTGCAATGGGAAGCTACAAGCTGCCTGTCGAAATTAACCAGCTGTATTCCGTTATGCTGTGCTATAACTGTGATATGTGTTTTGTGTATATGTATTTTTTATGTGTGATTAGATGTCGTAATGTTGAGTAGTTTTAAGGATAATCTATATAATTACATATTTCATTCGCCCTATGTATAAGATTAAGCGTTATGGAAATAATATGATTGTTTATAATTACAAGGTGAGGAGTATTCATGACACTATGCATTTATCCACATTTAAGATAAAATGAAGCTTTCAGAATGGTGAGATGGATACTCACTTATGATGTTAATTTTTTTAATTGCGAATTTGGGAAAATGTATTACACTTTGAAGTTTATATTTTATATTGTGAATTAGATTATCAAGATCCAAACCTTATCCCTTGCATTAGTATTGAACCAGAAATTAAAGTTGTAATTTCAGCTTAAAATTGTATTATGGAAATAAAACAAAAATTACATTTTGTATCAAGACTTGAAATATCTAATAAAATTTGTTATTGTTGTTTAACCACCGAGTTTAATTGCAAGTCCCGTCCCACTGGACCCAGTGCATTTTTGGCTTCTCTAGGCCCTAGGCCTAGTTTTAAATAACTAGTGGCCCCTCTATAAAAAAAAAAAAAAAAAAAAAAAAAAAAAAAAAAAAAAAAAATGGAAGTTTTTTATAAAGTCTAAAAAATTGAAAGAGGGGTTACAAGTTGATGATGGCAGTGTTTTGGGATATGAAAGGTCCACTTCTAATTCATTACACTCCTAAAGGTCAAACAGTGCATAGTGACAGCTACAGTGAGCTACTGCGAGATCTGAAACCCAAAATCAAAACAAAGAGGCGAGGAAAACTTTCAAAAGGTGTGCTTTTGCTTCAGGACAATGCCCGTCCTCATACTGCAGGGAAAACGATCCAGTGCATTCAAGATCTTGGTTTTGAGCTGCTGGAGCATCCGCCGTACAGTCCTGACGTAGCTCCAAGTGATTTTCACTTTTTTGGACCGATGAAGGAGCACCTGCGTGAATCCAAGTTTTTGTCGGATGACGAGGTTGTGGAGGCGGTGCGCGAGTGGCTGTGCACGATGCCACAAATCTTCTTCCAGGACGGAATTACGAAGCTTGTCAAGAGATGGACCAAGTGCATAGAAGTTGAGGGAGATTATGTAGATGTTACTTGTCATCTTGTTTTCACAATAAAAAGTTCCTTTTTAAAAATTTGCCTTTACTTTTTGACTTACCCTCAATTAAGAAATCAACAGGAAAGCCCATGAGATTAAAGAGATTTTTACAGTTAACAATTTTATTGTTGGCTTCTACTTTTTAATAATGGTTTGCTGGGGTATGATAATTTGTTCAATATGATCCAGCAAAGGGGGCGATTAATTCAGTAAAAACATCGAAATATGTGTCTGAATTTCAGTCATTTATTCTGTGAGTTTGGCCTGTACTCAACCTTGATCACCATTAGGAATAGGAAAATCTCAATGAGAAAAATCAGTCAACAGTAAAACATGCACAGTTTACCAATATGTGGGAGACATATAACAAGGAAGTTTGTAACATCATCTCAACAGAAATTTCTCCTTTCTTTGTAGTGATCAACTGTCAGTTGTAATTTTGCTAAAACTGTTGCTATTTTTCAAGCGTTCAAGGATACCCCCCTGAAAAAGTTTAACATATAAGATTCAAATCAGATGTTGGCATGTTCATACTCAACTCTTAAGAATTTGCAAAATGAGCCATACTGCTGTACAATTGAATGGACTTTGTAAACACATCAGGTGCATGATCACTGTTGAACTCTCTTTATAAAAACAATCTGATGAATTTTTTTACCTCACACTCTTAATCTTTTAAAAATCATAGTGACCTATGATTACTTATGACAATTGGAGAGCCATGTTGATATTTCTCTAAATTGGAATGAATAAAAACGTGAACATTTTACATTAAATATGATGAACAGTTGCAATGTGTTCATTTGAAAAGCAACTGTTGACATTGCCAAATTTTAGTTAACTTGTAGAGACACAATGAAGAAAATAAATAATGGTAAGGCGGCAATTGACACAATTGTAGCAGGAATGCCTCGTTCGAATTAAGGCAAGAGATGTGTAAAACTATTGTCATGGATCCATTTGCAGCTCAGTAGGAGTAAAGGACTGACTTCATTTACAACCAGATAACTTAAGGCATGCCTGACTCAGTAAAATTATTGCTAAAAATTAATAAGATATTAGTAATCTAACTGCCAGTATATATATTACACTTACAGCATTTAAATTGTTCAAAACTTTTCAAGCTCCTTTCACATTTCCAATTTATGTGAGAGCCTTCCTAATTTTTAAACCATGAGTAGCTACTGCTAATTGTGAAATAAGACACTCACAATGATAATATAATAAGTACTTGTTCAGAGATGAACAATTAGTCAAGAAATTTTACCTCTGTACCAATAGTTAGTATCTGATTATTTGCTGAACAGGTTTCTGACAGGCAAACATAAAATGCCAACAAGGCGCTGCACAGGGTTCTACGGAGCATGTGCCCAAACAAATGATGTTTGTTTTTAAAATGGGACTAGAAATTGTTTAAAAAAATTGTAAGCTGACATGCTGAGTCAATTTGTAAGCATGTCACTGGCCATTCGCAGTAATTTGTTGATGCTCAACTTGAAAGTAATCAGATGTCTAATAAACAGCAAAAATTGCTGAATAGGTAGACAATAGAAGTCTTCACCTGTCTGGAAAAAGTTACATTTGAAGAGTATAGAAGGAAGAAGAAAAAGGATCAGTTGTTGGAAAAAACAGAAGGCTTAATTTATGCACAAAGGGAGTTTAAATTATATTACGTCTCTAATGCCTGTATATGTTGAACTCATTAGTGAATAAATCAAAGTTGTGGACTTTAACTAGAATTATAGTAATACACTGTGATCTAGAATTATAAATTGCTGTATTCTAAATTATTTGTTTTTAATTTTAAAATATTTAATAATATACTAAAAGTAAGATAAACTTCTTTAGAGATGTGTAAATCATTGATAAGATAGGTTTCATCTATACATTATTACAATTTTCAGTAATCCCTCCCCTTAAATAAAATGTAACTTCTTAGAATGTGTAATATAAATTGCTTCATCAATGACTATAGTCAAATAGTCACTACTGAAAAGTCCTACTGAATAGGGTCACATGCTGCCTAACAGTAACAGAAATATAGTGAGTTATGGGAAGCTACAAAATACATTTATATTATTATTTACTGTAATTTTTAATAAGATCATTAATAATAACAAAAAGGTGTGTTTGTAGTAAAACATACCAGCAGTAAAGAATTCCTGTCTATTCGTGAAAATCCTCTCAAGTTACATTCAGGAGGCACAAGTCGTATTGTTCGAATGAAAAGTTGTACCTAAATAAGTTCAAATAACTGTACTATAAATTACACAAAGTAGTCAGTAAATAACACTTTAAAAATAAACTAAATATAAAGTATAGAAAACTGTGTGCAAAGAAAAATATTTTTACAGAGAACTGTAGAAATCATGTAGCAATTTTATTAATATTATTTTACCAATAATTAATTTGGTAAAGACATCAACTCATTTTGAAGTACAGTGTTTTGGATGTTTTTGTTTTTGAGTGTATGCTCTTAACCTGTTAGGAAATACACAATATTATATCATTTAAAAAAAATGCATGGCATACAGTGGGTGTGCGGTATGCAGCAAATGAGAAAGGGTGAAAGGTGAGTTTCCGGCACCTCAAAACTGGAACATAACGGCTAAGGTATGGTAACCCCGACAGGAAAGTCCCTGGTCCTCCCAGTGTGGGGGTTATGCGGATGGCTAGTAACCAACCCATGTAAAATTTTACGTACTCCTATGCTTCACACGATGCCTCAGACTAGGACTGGTATTAAAGGTATATGACCTGGTGCGAATAAGGACAAGAACAAGAGTAATGGAATAATGAATATATATTAAATGTTGCAACATGGAATGTTCAGAGTCTTGGAAATAATGAAATGGAGCTCAATAACATTCTCAAAGAATACAAAATAAATATTGCCACGATAACAGAAACCAAAACGAAACTTAAAGGAACTAAAGAGTTAGAAGATTATGTGATGTTGCACAGTGGTGTGGATCAAACAAGACGAGGTTGCTGTGGGGTGGCTGTGCTTATAGATAGAAGATGGCAGGATAAGATCCGTGAATATAACTTTATTAGTGAAAGAATAATGACAGTTAGATTGAAATTCGATAGAGGATATTTGACAGTAATAAGTACCTATTGCCCAGAGGAAGGAAAACATGACGAGACAGAAAGATATTATAAAGAACTACAAAAATGTGTGGCAAAGGCAAATAATGATTATGGTCTGTTAATGGGAGACCTGAATACTAGAGTGGGGAAGGATCCTATCCCAGGATTAATAGGAATATTTGGAGAAGAACATCAAAATCAAAATGGAACACAACTGAGAGAATTTGTTACTTTCAACGAATTAAAAATAACGAATACATTTTTCAGGAAAAAGGAGGTAAGCAAGTTCATATGGTTTGCAAGAGGTTACAGGTCTCTGACTGATTATGTAATAGTTGATCAAAAATTAGCCTCAAGAGTCATAGACACACACATACACACAGGAAGAAATGTTAACACGGATCACTATTTGATGAAATCCAATATCCAAATGTGGTCAAGATGGAAAAAACAAAGAACTACTCTTGACAAAAACACAAGAAAAGATAAAATCTACAAGGTATATTTATTACAAGAAGAGAGTATTTGAAATTTGTACCAGTACAGACTAACACAGTTGCTTGAACAAACCCCAACAAGCAATAATATTTCTGAAGAATGGACAAATATAATGAAGGCCATAAAACAGATAGGTAATGATGTGCTAGGCACAAAGACAAAAAATAGATGGAAAAGAGGATTAAAAATTTGGAATGAGGAGATAAAAGAAGCCATTGAACAAAAGGACAAAGCATACAGAGAATACCTACAAAAGAAAAATGAAGAGTCAAAAGACAATTATAATGATATAAGAAACAGAACAAAAACGATAGTTCGACATGTGCACATGACATCATGGGATAATTTTGTAAGTCGTGTAGAAAATGATGTACACGGTTGGCAAGAATTTGCCTACAAAATGATACGACACCTAAACAAAACAGAGAAAGACATGGCTAGACTAAATCTAATACCAAAAGAGGAATGGATTATACATTACCAGCAGCTCTGGTAATAACCCTATAACCCTACAAAAGAAGATATCTTCGAGAAATCAGATACAACCGGTGTAGATCCTCTTGATATGACAGAAATGCAAAATGCAATGAAGAAAACAGAAAAGGACCCGGTCTAGATGATGTCAGTTTCGAAATGATAAAATATGGAGGCCTCTTCCTGCATCTATGAATGTTACACCTTTTTAACATGTGCTGGACTAGTTATGAAATCCCAGATGAATGGAAAACTGCTAAAGTCATATCTTTGTTTAAAAAAGATGAAAGAAACAAGACAGAAAATTATAGGGGTATTAGTCTGTTAAATGCTGCTTACAAACTTTACAGCAGAATTATCAATGAAAGGCTTAGAACTATCTCTGAAACTATATTGCTTGAAGAGCAAGCAGGATTCCATAAAGGACGATCATGCACAGATGATGTTTTCAGTTTAAGGCAGATAGGCAGATAATACAACAGCGTAGGGAATTCCATTTAGAGATGCACATAGCCTTCATAGATTACCTAAAGACGTTTGATCGTATCCACCGAGACTAACTCTGGCACATAATGGAGAAACGAGGATATCCAATGCATTTGATTAGAACGGTACAAGCCCTTTATAAAAACACTAACATTATAATTGACACTGGAACCGGCAAAGAGCTCACATCAGAAATTATGACCAACCAAGGTGTCAGACAGGGATGCACTTTATCGCCTACACTGTTCAATATACACTATATATAGATGACCTCGTGCGATAATTTAAACAAAGTGCTCCTCTAGGTATACAGATTAGCCAACACGAGTTCCTAAACACTATGCTGTTTGCTGATGATCAATTTGTAATCAAAGATAGTGAGGGTAAATTACAACTGGCTATCCACAAACTAAATCTGTTATCGAAAGGTTATAAATTGAACATTTCAATAGGAAAAACTAAGACCATGGCATTCCTAGGAAAAGATTTGATTCGGGCAAAAATTGTAATTGAAAATAAAATTTTCGAACAAGTATCACATTTCAATTACCTGGGATGTGATATTACATATAAAGAAGACAAAGATCATCTTAATAAAACAAACAACTCATAAAGAATATGTGGGACATTATGGAGAACACTCAAAGGAAAGACCATGAAAGAAACACAAATAAAATTCTATAAGGTGATGACAGTCCCCATGTTATTATACGGGTCCCAATCATGGGCACCAAAGAAAGAAAGATTATAGACAGATGGAAACGTCTGAAATGAAATATCTTAGATCTGTGAAAAGTTGTATAAGATTAGATCACATAAATAATGAAGATATAAGACTGGAATAGCGAAAGTAATGGAACTAGCGAAAAACTAAAAAATGGAAAGAGCATGTTATGCGCATGTCTCCAGAAGAATTCCAAGAAAAAGCCTGAATTATAAGCCAACCAGAAGAAGAAATGTTGGCAGACCGAGACGGAGATGGTGAAGCCAGAACAGGCAACCTGCCTAATCCTGGACAGATGGATGATGATGATGATGATGATTAAAAATGTAGACAGAAGCTTTTCAGAAATACATGTGATGTATAACAGAGATCAAAGATAACATCCAAGACTCGGAATGGACTGTAACAATCCGAAATACTGTTCTACTGTTTTTATTGTTTTATTTTCTTGCTACTCTTCATCTGTCTTAAATATCGGTACATGCACATGTTGTGATATCAGTTTTATTTTACAGAACAGTTACGTTCATTGTCGTAAGTTAGAAAAATTATCTTCCACGTAGTTTCTAGACCAATCTAAACTGGTATTATTACAGTAGCAGACAACAAAGTATCTTACACCTATAAATTTATATATGCAGTATAGCAGCAGTTTCAATGGTCAATGAAATTTTTAAGAGTAGGATGTTTCAGTAATGTGAATCAAATTATTTTGGATTAATTGTTTAGCCTAATAAAGTAGATGTGGAGTGTACTTATAAAAAACGTGTTGCAAGTTTATTTTCTTCTATGTGCAGCTCAAGTAACAGCTATTGTAAGTGTCGGTCAAATTCCATTTTCCCTGGTAGTAAATTACCACTATTTATATACTTAGTATATTCTGATAGAAATGTTCATTTGTATTTCCAAAACGTTGTTGAAAAAATTCAAATGTGAATAAAAGAAGTCACCATACAGTAAAACAGTATGTGATCATACAGTATGTTTGATCCCAGTACTTTATTGGTCTCAATAAGTCCATTTGTTTCTTTATAATTCTCAGCCTTCTTGTTTCCTAGGAAGTTGAGAATGTCTTTTGGAAATGATCCTCAAGTCACTCAGACTCATTCAAGCACTTATAAAAATCTCATTTGCATTCCAAAAAATATCCCCTTGTTGATTTTTGCATTTGCTAATGTTAGGAAACTTCCTGTTCAGGAAAAAATCTTTGGCCATTATGATAGATTACTTTATCAGAATTTTACATTTTTCAAGCTGTGTTCTCAGTAGTGGAGAATACATTTTTTTTTAGTGTTCACAAGAAGCTGACAAATGACTTTTCCTCTTAAGTTTGAGATCTTATTCCTTTGGCCACTGTTTTTTGATAAAACTATTTTTCCTGTTTCTATTAACTGACTCATGTAAAAAGGAACAAAGCGTGTGTTCCAGAGCCGAAATCCTAGTACAAGAGTTAACACAATATACTCCACATGTACTCCATTATTATATTTTTCTGGATTGTAGAAACAAACCTGTTGTCAAGTATCTCTTTCATATGTGTTCCATATGCTTTGAGGATTTATAGTGTTTTATTTCTGTTATAAAGGAGGATGAGTTTCAAACTTATTAAGATTCTAGAAACAATCTTATTCTTGAAACTGTGGTGTGGTCCGAATACATCCATTAAGAATCCACATCACTGCATAGATTACGTTATTTTGGAAGCAGAACAGGTCTTAAAATTTATCCACTCTGTACCAGAAAGATATCAATTAGATTCCAACTTTTTAATTTTGGCCTGCTTGCATTTTAGATAATTTAAGTTTTGAAAGTGTTAAAATATAATAATAAAATTAAAATCTGCTTGATTAATTTTTGTTTTGTTTTGTTGTCTCCCCTATAAATCTAGATGATACTCTCCTTCATTACCTCCTTGGACAATCTGGACCTCTTTGTCATTAATATCTTCATCCAAACCTAAACTCCATGTTTCTGATAGAATTTTTTGCTGGGAAAAAGAGGCTGTACAACTGAATAAATATAAGAATATGTAACTGAGTTTGTAATGTGGAACAAAAATAACAATCTGTGACAGGGCAGACATGTTGCTAGAATTAACACAGGCCATGATGATGTTAAATTCTGGTAGAAATGTCAGTCGATTTCAAGAAGAGAAGCCGCTGATTAGCACTTTCCGAACTGTTGGCCAACACCTCTCACAAGTCAGCTAAGAGTCTGTAACAGCCTCTGTGTGTGGCATACAGAGGGAAGTCAGCCAATATCTGGTGAACAGTGACCAGCACTTGAAATGAAGAGGATGGTGTGGGTGGCAAATGTCCAAAGACATAGGAGTGGGTTAGTCTGGTGTGACCTATGCTCAAGTAATAAAGAAAACTTCTTCTCTCCTATTATATTGTAATGATGAAGACCAGACATCAGTATCTGGCTTAAAGTTTTGCAGTTTGTTGGTAAGTGGTTGATTTTCTCAGCTATGTTACCACTGTCTTTTAACTTTTGATTTAACAGCAATTTTGAAGTCAGTCATCGGAACAGGAAGATTAGAGACTGGAAGTAATAATGCAGCTTCTTTGCCAGCTTGATTAACTACAATATTGCCATGATGCTTGAGTGGCCAGGTATCCATGCAAAACAAATAAGCATGTACAAACTGGTAATAAGATTAAAATCTCCTTTATAATGTGGTGTATCTTAGGCTCGTATATTCTTTGAACAAAGTCTAAAGTAGAGAGTCAATCAGAGCATATCAGAAATTTGTTACTGATATTGCCATCCACTATGCAATTAATTGCCAATTTAATGGCATGTAACTTGGCTGAGAGCACTATGTTCTTATTGTTCTTCTTCATATCATAAGAATTACAAATGGAATGTGGCCAGCTTTTCACACTAACTATTAAACATAGTTAGACTTGATGGATAAAAGTTATGGGGTGCTCCTGACTTGTTTTGATTTCCATTCGTACGAATGAAAATGTAGCTCATATAGTGTTTTTCATTGAGGGAATAATGACTTGAGACTAGTGTCAATTGTTTCCATTTACAATTTGCAGACACAAAGATGATTATGGCAACTATCAGTTTTATGTTGTTACTAACTGTCATGTCTTTTTTGTAGTTTATGTTCTTCATTAATTAAGGTTTACTGTTTTATGTGCATTATTTTTAGTGTTTACATTTTACTAATTTCTGTTTATGCTAATGTACCTAATATTGTTTTCTTTTATTGTAATTTTCTTATTGTCTTTAAATTTATAACATTATACAACTTGACAAGAGAAATGTTGTTTTAATTACAAGGCTAGACCAAGTTATCATGGATATAGTGCGAAAGAAAGGATTGACAACAGAGAGGTATAGAACACCAAGTCCATTTTTTGTTATAAGTTGTTTTATGAGCTTTTCAGTTTTTCAACTATTTCATATATGCAACTGTTAAAGGACTTCTAATTAATATATTTTTCATGAAAAGTTTCTGGCAAATAACATTTGTGGGTTCAGTGGATTAAAAATAGCATGAATAAATCTTCAGTCTACTCTCCTGTAAAAACTGAAAATGTGACTTTGTGTTGTGTACTTCCGGGCTACTGATACTGGTATAAACTAGTAACATTACTACTACTACTACTACTACTACTACTACTACTACTACTACTACTACTACTACTACCACTACTACTACCACTAAGAAGACATCAGACTTCACAAGTTGAGTGATGCTTCAGACTGAAAGAATTTGAATATTTTTATGAACACACAAAAACCTATCAGAATTTTTAGGGTAATTTAATAACTGATGGAAGTTTTACTACATTAGAGTTGTAAAACATTAATAGTATTGTATAATATTATAATCATGTAATTAATATAATGGTAAAAGAAAATTCGTAAACGGTTATCATATAAAAGTTATCAAAATTTATTTCACCATAACAGGACTTAGAAAAAATATAAACATAAAAAATGTTGCTTAAAGCATGTAAAATAAAAATTAAAAAAAGAAAAAAATATACAAATATAAGTTTAAATATTTTACACCACTAGTTTACAATTCTACAAGTTCTTTCAAGTGATTTAGGTCTTCATCACACCAGAATAAAAGCCTTGCTCTAATGAGTTTTATTTCAATCTGATGATTCAACTCGCTCAAAAACACTTACTGAGACTCTCTATATAGTCAAGTCTTCTGTACAAAGCCACTAATAAAATTTAAATAATTAAATATAAACATATTAGATGATTTTTTTCATGTAGACAATGGACCTTTTTTGGTATAATGCATGAGTAAATTAAATAAATTAAATTTACCAAAATATATACATTAGTGAATCAGTCATTGTATATAGATTTAAATAAAGTTTCTAAGGTTACTTTGTTTTCACAGATGAAGGAAAAGACAAGAGTAAACAAATTTCAGAGAATTAATTATAATAGCAAATAATTGCAACCAACTGCACACAGTTGCAAATATAATTAATGGCTCTTCTAAAGTACTACATCATTTTTATTATAATATATGTCACTTCGTTAGTGCTTGCAAGAGGGTATTATCAATCCCAGATACGCTCTCCAGAAAGAAAAAAGTAAGTTTCTTAATGGTTTAATATCAATGCAATTAGAATTTTTCAAGAATGGTGAAAGAAAGTGCAGTAAAAATGAATGAAACAATATTATAATAATTCATACTGCATAAATACCTCGTCTTGTAATTCTGCTTTCATAGGTTTCATGTTTGTCAAATGTGGTTTAACAGCAGCAATACACTGAAATTTTAATAATATTTGATTAGTCACCATTTCAGTACTGAACAACTTCAGTATTTCAATCTTGAGTATTAATATTATTTAACACGTGACTGATTAATAATGAAAAATAAAAAAATGTAACCAAATTCTGTATTTTTTTGCCTACAGCTAGCGCAATGCAAGATGACAGGTATGACTTGTCTTACATATCCACAGCACACCTGTATCAGCAGGAGTTTTGTAGTTTTTGGTTTCTTTTGTAATGTTATCAACATTATTACTTTTTAAAAAAATTCTTCATATATTATGTTGTTTTGGATTTATCAGTTCAAACTCAAGCCAAATGTTCTCTTATGTACAATAAGAAGTAAATTCTATCATTCCTTGTGTAGAACAAACTAACTTTTCTTGATATTTAAAGTAACTTATTGTTTCCAAAATCTTTCAGAATTAAGATTAGTTATAAAAATTAATAAAGCAACATAAATGAACTTAATATGTTCAAGGAATAGGACCTGATAATCTCTTCTGGTTTCCTTTATTTCTGCATAACTATCAACTTAGAAGAGGCCTCTGTCAATGGCCACCAAGCAGCTGCAAAGTTCATGATTGCTGCCTGTATGAACAGCATATACAATGAAATTTTTGTGCAGGCAGCCAAGCGGGTGTTGTATGAAAGTGTGGGGGAAACTTTGGCTGTGATGGCTCGAGCCTTTTTGGAGGTTTTCAGGATACCAGTCACGGTGTCACTGAAGTCGGATTTGGTCCACTGAGTTGGCATGCAGAAATTGGACTTACACGTAAAGCAGAGCGCTTCCTACTAGACTGTGTTGATCGTGATGCTTCACTTCTGCAACCAATGTGGAATCTCCAGACGACATTGCATTGTTATGCTCACCTCATATGGAGACAGGGGGTATAATGGAAGATTGTATCATCAGCAAAGAGGAACAACATGACTCCAGGATAAACTGGCAGGTCCTAGAGGAACAAATCCAACAGTGAAGCAAATCCAAGAGTACACCCCATGGATGCACACTCTGTAGGGTCCATTAGTTAAATATGACTGTATGAGATGCACAGTGTAGCATGACAGATAAGCCCATAAAAATGAATGGTGAATTGATCATTAAAATAAAGTAATAACATGTTTAAATCCGAAGAAAGCAATATAATAAAGAATTAATTCAGAACAACTGTGCAGTACAATCATTTGTACTCTGCAATCATGCAGAAAATCTGTTGTATGAGACCAGAAGAGTAGATAAGGAAGAAACCCAGAACAAGGCAAGATCCACCATAAAAGGTGATGCATTTGTATGAAACAAGAAGAGTAGGTGAAGAAGAAACCCAAAAACCCGATGACATCCATAAGAAGATGAAGAAAATACAATTATAAGAAACCAGAAGAAAAGAAGACATCAATGAAGAAACAAGAAGAAGACAGCATCCACAAGAAGAAGGAATGCTCTTGTAAAAAGAAACCCAAACCCCAAAATAAATAAATATAATAATAATAAAAAAGTATAACAAAGTATCAATGCAAAAACCCACATGTACAATAGATATAAGCCAAAAAAAGTGTATAGAGTAAGAGTTGAAGGTGGACCAAGGTGAAATAATAATATAATACCAAAGAACAAATCTTCATTACAATCTACAAATAGATTTCTTGATTTTAGTAAGACTATATAACCATTTAGAAATAGAATCAAGGAATGAAAGAAAACCAGTGCAAGTTTTAGTATTATAAAAAATGAACCTTATGTTTCATTATTGGTATTCACAAACTAAGTAAATAATGAAATGATACAACTTTGAAGTGACTTAATTTATGTTCAGAAATAATATAATACATGTGTTTTAGTAAAGAACTGCCAATCTATTTAAATGACATTCATTAGAATGGTTTATAAAACAAGAGCAGGCACAGAATAAAAAGTGAAGTGACAGGGTACAATTACCCAAAACCCAATTAAAAACAGATAAAAACTGTTCATTAAACTTAATATAAGGAATGTAGAGTATAAGATTATAGTAAATAAGGTTTTGTTTATGTAGAATAAGATATGTAAAAATGTATTAGGAATAAGCAAATTTAAAAAGGTCAGAACCACTAACATTCTTTAATTATAAAATATTTATTATAGGTATTATTGTTAATAACTAATTAAGATGTTAGAATGGAACAACATTCTTTATATATGATATTTGTTGTGTATCATTATTAATCTTTGAGTATAAAAAATGTCTGATTTGTTAAAGACAACTATTAATTGGAATTATTTGTTATATGTTAATAGTATGAAACATATACTAATTGTTATTTTGTTTACAAGAAGAAAATGTTTAAGTTATGTTACAATATCAATGAAAGTCAGAGAGGGTATAACTCAATATGTATTATTTATAAAAATTTGTATGTAAAAACTGTTAGGAATCTAGGCCAAATGTTAAAAAACTAAACATCATCAAAACTGAGAAACTAAGTACATAAATACATTTAAACTGAAGGGATTTAGATAATGTAAATCAGAAACAAAGCCATGTAATTAGAAATATAACTAAGAAAGATTTTGTAAAATTATAGCCAGAATTATTGATAAAAATGGAAATGACAGAACTCAAAATTTGGAGAGGGGAGTCATATATTCCAACATAATATTTTAAAACTTAACCAATTCATCTAATTGCAAGAAATTAAGGGAATATAAACCTTTTATTACAATATGAGATTTAATAATCATTAATATAACTTGGTAATGGCAGAATTTGGAAAAGAACAGGAAGTTAGACCTTAGGACTTAGAAATTACAAAATGAAGTAAAAATACCATTTTTAGATCAAAAACTTAATAAAACGGCATTATTTGGTATCAAATTACGCAAAATGAACTGAAGGATAAAATTAAGTAACAACTAGCTAATAAATTTGAAGAATAACCAAAGTATAATCAGTTATATAATGTAACTTTATCACATGCACAGGATGCAAAATAAAATTTGAACAATGGAAGGAATAATATTGCTTTGGCTAAGACTTTAGTTGGAGATGAAGGAAGTAAGTTAGTTAATTATTGAATTCTGTACGGGACACTTGACACGAGGAATTTACCCATCTTAACCTAGTTACGAATACCGTAATGGCGAATAATTGTCTGAGCCAAAAGTGAAAATCGAGAGTTTCGGTAAAAAACATTTTTAAAGTTTAACACAGTGAAATAAACATATACCAACAATGAACTAACATTATACAGCACAGAACACCAGTGGAAATAACATTTAAACCCATTAAAACAGTAATAACACTTAACCATAAAAGTGCCTAACATACGACTAACCGACAAAAGTGAACCTGACTTAAATATACACTATTTTTCCGAATACAACACCAAAACTGAACCAGTGACACTCCACCAACACAAGAAGGAAGAATTGCATCCACCAGGACGTAAATTCATAAGGAAACATCTTTATTTGAACGTCAAAACTGCGAGGTGACGACTTTCAATTTTATCGGCGGCCATTGGTGATTACCCACAACTCAAATCAACACAGCCTCTTTCTGCCTACAGGACGGTTCGCAACATATTTATTTAATTCTATACTTTGAATCTGATATATGTACTGATAATTTTAAGAATTTACCTTGTAATGTTATACTTTTAAATCTTTGCCCTATTTCTCTGACTTTCCCTAACATAGCTGTTCAAAGAACCTATATAATAAATTTGTAATAATTCAAACGATACCCTGAGAATCGATTTACATATCGACAAGAGTCAAGATAACTAATTGTCAATAAAATTATTAATATATTTCCTATTTAAACAGTTTTTAATTTTTAATATAGATAACTAACATAATACTTCAATTTAAATAGAATTAACCACAAGAATCTCACCACCAGAAGGAAGATAACCTCCAAACAGAAAATAAACAAGTATCGATTGTCATTGGAGACAATTCTATAAGTGGCTAGAGGTTTTAACAAATACACAAAAGTCTATAAAACAATTAAAATAAGTGATAAACGTTTCGGAATGCTACGAAACTTAATTAATTAATTGTTTTTAATTAATTATAAAAAAAATTCATAAACAAAATTTTTTTTACACAAATATTATTTTAAATTTAAACACGAGTTATATATATTTGTAGACACACAACTTACACTAGTTTAGTTACAACAGTCATATTGACAGTGTGGATTAGTGTGAAGATCAGATCATCGTGCCTGACTTTGTTGAAGGCTCTGTTCATATCAAATAGGAAATAGGACAGTAACTGTGGACTAATACCTATTGGTGGCGTTTGCTAGCTAAAGAATAGTTGCATGTCTCTACTGAAACCTGATCTGCTCCTCACAGATGGTGTATCCACCAGGGGCTGTATACAGGCCAATAAGAATCACTTGAATACCTTTGAGATTGCTGGCAAGAGCGAGCTATATTGGACGATAACTTTCCGGAAGCATTAGGGGACAGTAGGCTTATTGGGTTTTGGAACCATAATGATGTTCGCAGTCTTTCACAGGCAGTAAAACAGCATAGTATAGTCATTTTTGTTACTTTAGGCTACAGGATTCAAAACTATCTACTTCGTGTTGTACTTGAGATTTCCTGTTTTATAAACAAACATATGCTTCACAAGTTGCTTCAACTTCACAGATGTCTGAGTCACATTTGGGCACACTATCACAGTTACACACCTTACAAAACTAACACTATCTCTGTCTCTATCCGTTATTAAATAAATAGCATTCGCATCACATCCACGTTTTAAAAGAATGCTGCACTAGCGCTACATGGCATTGGTAATTCTATAATGAGTCTCTACAGACCACCCAAGCTCAAATAGCGTAAACTTTGTTTATTTTCCTACTCAAATCAACAAGATTTTCAATTCATAATTCCTTCTGGATTAATTCAATGAGATTTTAAAATTAAATATCATAAGTCAAAATTATTAAAATTTGTTTTTTTATGTGCTCAGTTGAGAAAAATTTATTCTAGTCTTGCCAAAGCCTGTCATGGTTCCACTGGCTATGGGCCTGCTTATAAAGTATAATTCTTCTATTGTCCACCACCACTAAGTCGAGTACCAAAACCAAGTAATTTTGAAAATAGAGCGTATTACTTAATCTTATTATGACCACAAACACGAATCTAACGGACATATGAATATACGTTACTTCAGCATTTAAAAACATACATATGCTACCTTACACTCACCAATAAGCTGTATTGCTTCCCTACAGTGTCAGTTACTTTTGTTTTTGTGCTCAGTTTGCAGTTATAAAACTGATTAGCACATTCAACATTTTATTAAACATTTTTTAAAATTATATTACATTCTTAACAGTATAACATTTCCTACTGTCTACATTTACCTTTATCACATTATGTGCTATAGCTGCTCCAATCAGGAGGGGCAGAAGGTGGGCCAAGAAAATTTGGGGGGGCCTCCTGTGCCTATGCCTTCTGAATTTTTGTTGTGAACATATGTCTCTTTGCTGATCACATACACTAGAAATATCTTTTTAGGGAAAAAGGAATTGGTAATTTTTAACTCACTGAAAGTGCCAAATCTTCTTAAAATCAAAGGATTGCATGTAAGTTTGGTTCTTAAGAAACAGAAAAACTGATTACTTTATCCAATCTCTTTAGTAATATAACTTCACTTTAGTATTCATTCACTTCAGAGTAACTTCATTTAAGTCATTATTTGAGAATGGATTTTTAGTAAAAAAATCTGTATGTAATTAAATAGGTTAATTTTTCATACTTACGTTATTCATACATATTTATAACACTTCAGTGTGTGGCATTAAATTTTTCACTTTATGTATATGTGCATGTTTGCAAGCTAGAAAAGGAAGTTGAGAAAAAAGCTCAGTAGAAAAAATAATAATTGCCAGCCAGCAATCAGTTATGATATTATGTAATATTCTGAGCTGTATATGATAAAGTGGCAGCCACAATCCATTAAAGTGGATCAATATTTGCAAATTAGTGAGGCATTTATCCAGCAACAAACATATCACTACAGCGCCACATTACAGTTTGAAACAAGTGATTTTAGGTGGAACATGACCCTCTCACTCCTCATATTCAGGCCCTACAAAATAATGTAAATTTTAAATATAATTATATCACTACTAACTTGGAACACAAAGTTTTTTTATTGGTAAAATTGAAATAGTTTCACCTTATAGCCTGAACCAGTTTTTGCTTATTATAAGCTTCGTCAGAGGTTGCCACTGGGAGTGCTGTCAATTTTGTTCTTGGCGATGGTGTCGACTTTTGAAGGATCAATGTTGTGTGTGTGGGGTGCGATATGTTTGAATAATACGTGTGATTTGAATTGTGTCTGTTCATTTAGGATGTCGTTTTTATGTGTTTTTGTGTGTTTGTATGTTTCCAATTGTTCAAGAGTGTCTAGTTTTCAGCATTTTGTGTGTACGTGTAGAATATCCATGTTGATGTCGATGTTTGTATATGTGTGGTTGCTTTAATGAGGTGGTTTGCAAAGGTGGATTCGGTAGTGGAGTGTAGTGCCTTTATGTGTTCCATGTTTGTTTGTTTGAAGCAACATACTGTCTGGCCTATGTAGAATTTGTTGCAATCTGACCAATTTAGTTTGTAAACACCAGGTAAATCAAATTTGTTTTGTGCTTTGTGTGTGTGTTTTGATAGTGTGTGTTCCAGTGGCAGCTCGTGGCTTCGAGGATTGGTGAAGCAGAATCGGTGGCAGGTCCCCCCCCCCCATAAATTATGTGAATATGTTTCTTCCTGTTTTGGAATCATTAATAACATATGGAGACAAAAGTAAAGTATGTTAATAAAATTTACAAATATAGTAGTTAAAAACAGTAAGTACTTACAGGCTTGCATTTTATTTCTTGAACACAAGGTCAATTCTCCTCTCTTTCAAATACGCAAACTTGTCGATAATGTCGTCATAAAATGGTTGTACATTAATTAATTCGTTTAACAGTTCCTTTTCTATGGAAATTTTTGATAAGCTAGTAAGTCTGTCCTCTGTCATTGTATTGCGCAGGTATGATTTTATTCTTTTTAAACAAGAAAAACTTCGTTCTACGGAAACGCTAGTGGATGGAATAGTTACTATTAAACAAAACAGTTTGTAAGCTTCTTTAAAGATGTTCCTGTTGTCAGCTAAAAGTTCCATAAAATTTAGTGGTTCCATTTGTCTGTATTGCTTATCCTCATAAATAAGCTGTAATTCGTTTTTCAGTCTTTGGAAATCGGTAAACAGATTAGGGTAGCACACCTTTAAGTTACTTAATGCATCCGTGGGAAAGTTTTCAGAATACGTTACGAACTTTGAAGTATCCATTAATGTAACAAACTGAAGCTTTTCCATATCATTAAAACGTGTGGTTATTTGTACTGAAAGGTTATCTAAAATTTCATAATACAGAATTTTGTATTTTTCAAAAAGTTGATCATGTGTGAGTGTAATTCTTTTCTTCAACTCATGGTATTCAGTTGGAATTGTTGTTTCTGAAGCAGCTAAATCGAAAATTTTAATAAATGCATCATCAGTTCTTTTGCTATTTATGAGTGTTTGAGTATTTTTAACTTGCGAGATACAGAAATTAATGTCAAATGACTTCTTTTGTAGCACATTGAAGAGAACATCCGTGGCTCCAAAAATATCATTAAAAATGACAACCAAAAGCGTAAATTCAAAATCATTAAATTTATTTAAGAAGCCATCACTCTGCCTAATTGATGTTTGATCATAATTTGAATCGTTCACAATTTTAGTGAATGCTTCTTTTAATGAATCCCATTCGTTGTATATAGTATTCACAATTTTTGAATTAGACTTCCATCGCGTAATAACGGAAGTAGGGATTCGTTTTCCAACGACTGTGTCTACTGCGTAAGTTCGCTTAGCAGAACTGTGGAAAAAAGAGGGTAAACCGTTAACAGTCGCAAAAAATATCCGACATTTCGAAATGCTGTTGCAGCTTTGTTGTAGCACTAAATTCAAACGATGCGCCATGCAATGAACAAAAACCGCTTGTGGCACTACTTCTTTGATTTTTGCCTGAAGACCATTTAATTCTCCTGACATAACGCTTGCACCATCAAAACACTGGGCAATAAGTTTTGATTTATAGTCAAATTTTTCGAGGGACCCTGACACAACGTGAAACAGTGCGTCGGCAGTCCGACTGGAACTAACATCATAAAATCCCAAAAATCTTTCCACCAGCTTTCCTCCGGGAATAACGTATCTAATTATGATGCTACATTGAGATTTGTGGACAATGTCTGTGGAATCATCCACTTGAATTGAAAAAAATATACTATCTTTTATTTCCTTTGCGATGTGCTCATCAATATATTGTGAAATGCAGTCAATTATTTCATTCTGAATAGTCTTAGAATTGCCGGCAAAGACGGGTGAGATTTTTTATAGTGTTCTTGAATATCTACAGGGCTTATCGAAACGAAGGTTTCTAGCAGTTCTTTAAAATTTCCGCGATTAATAGATGATAACTCTTCGTGGTGACCGTGAAATGCTAATTCTTGTTTACCCAAGTAAAGAACTGCACGAATAGGAAGATGCATGAAACGTCTGTTAAGCCGAACGTTGTCACTGAAGTGTTTAATATACAACCTAGAATTTTCCTTCAAAGCATCCTCGATAGTACTTAAATTTTCTTTAATTCTGATAAACTCAATGCACAACGCATGTGCTCAGAAGAACCTTCATGTTTGGAAAGAGCACGAGTAACGTTACCAAAATCATCAAAGCCGTTCTTATTCCACGCACTTGATTTAACACTAATAATTAAGCAGGGCATACAAAAAAGTTTATTTAAATAATAACTGCCACACAACCACTCGAACGTTGAATACCAATTTTGTTTAAAGTTGCGATTGTACACCTTGTCCTTTATTTTTGCAACCTTATTACTTTCTAAATATCACTATAATATTGACGACTCGGAACACAAAGTTTTTTATAAGTAAAAACGTAAAGTTTTACCTTACAGCCTAAACCGGCTTTCACCTATAGAAGGCTTCATCAGAGGCTGTCGCTAGTAGCGCTGCTCGTCTTGTTGTTGGCGACGAGAAAGTGTTTCGAAAGATTGAAGCTGTGTGTGTGTGGTGAGATGTGTTCGAATAATGCGTGCGATTTGTTCTCGTCGCCAACAACAAGACGAGCAGCGCTACTAGCGACAGCCTCTGATGAAGCCTTCTATAGGTGAAAGCCGGTTTAGGCTGTAAGGTAAAACTTTACGTTTTTACTTATAAAAAACTTTGTGTTCCGAGTCGTCAATATTATAGTGATATTTAGTTAAGTAACGGACACGTCATGGACAACGAAATCCAAGAATTTATTACTTTCAATATAGACATAGGTTTTTCACAGCTTAAAAAGTCTTTCTTATCATCATTATTCCATCTTGAAAATGGTGTTTCTAATAAAACACATACAGGATCATATGAAGGAAACATTCTGTAAAAACTTCACACACCACGAACAACGAACCAAACAAACGCGCTGGATAGGTAAAGCACTGCATGTACACCACTGAGAAACAGCCAGCGAAACTGCTTCACGTGTGTGGGGGGAACACTGAGTACGGAATACGTTGTCATGGCAACCGTGATAAACCGAGCGTTGTTAGTTACATATTAACTGATGCAGCATTCGAGGTACAGAAAGCTGCTTCTACGATCTCAGCGCTTTCCGCCACCAGTAGGCTTGTATGTGATCACAGCGAAGTTCAGCTTCTGTAACCTATTTCCATCGCTTGTAAATGTTATTTTAATTATTATACAGACGAAATTTAATTAAAAAAAAAAATTTTTTAAACATAAAATTTACTAAAAATTGAAAATAATTTTGTGTAAAAAGAAACACATTGAACCAGTTATTTTAGGTGAAGCAGCGCTTCACCTGCGTCACCTGACGAGCCACCACTGGTGTGTTCTGTTTTGTTTGAAGTTTTGTATGCGATTCTGTATCCTGCATTTTTGCATTTGTTGGCTATTTTTTCAGTGTGGTTATTGATATATGTTAGTGTTATGAATTTGTTGTTTTCTGTCTTTGTCTGTTGTTTGTTTTGTGTTTTTTGTAAGAGTTTATTGACTATTGTTCTGTTGCATCCATTGGATTCTGCTAGATATTTTATCGTGTTTAGTTCGTCTTTGTAGTCTTTTTCATCTAGTGGGATGTTGTTGAGTCTCTGTATCATGTTCTGAAGGAAGCTAGTTTGTGTTGTATTGGGTGATCGGAGGAGTTATGTTTTAGTGTGTCAGTTGTAGTGGGTTTTCTGTATATATACTGAATTTGTGTTTGTGTTCAAATTTTGTGATGGAGAGTACTAGGAAGTTTATGCTATTACTGTACTCGTATTCAGCAGTGAAGGTTATGTTTTTGTGTATTTTGTTTATGTGGGTAAGTAACTGTTCGCATTGTCTTTTGTTGCCCCTGTATAGAATTATGATGTCAACGCAGTGGCGGCTCGTCAGGTGACGCAGGTGAAGCGCTGCTTCACCTAAAATAACTGGTTCAATGTGTTTCTTTTTACACAAAATTATTTTCAATTTTTAGTAAATTTTATGTTTAAAAATATTTTTTTAAATTAAATTTCGTCTGTATAATAATTAAAATAACATTTACAAGCGATGGAAATAGGTTACAGAAGCTGAACTTCGCTGCGATCACATACAAGCCTACTGGTGGCGGAAAGCGCTGAGATCGTAGAAGCAGCTTTCTGTACCTCGAATGCTGCGTCAGTTAATACGTAACTAACAACGCTCGGTTTATCACGGTTGCCATGACAACGTATTCCGTACTCAGTGTTCCCCCCACACACGTGAAGCAGTTTCGCTGGCTGTTTCTCAGTGGTGTACATGCAGTGCTTTACCTATTCAGCGCGTTTGTTTTGTTCGTTGTTCGTGGTGTGTGAAGTTTTTACAGAATGTTTCCTTCATATGATCCTGTATGTGTTTTATTAGAAACACCATTTTCAAGATGGAATAATGATGATAAGAAAGACTTTTTAAGCTGTGAAAAACCTATGTCTATATTGAAAGTAATAAGGTTGCAAAAATAAAGGACAAGGTGTACAATCGCAACTTTAAACAAAATTGGTATTCAACGTTCGAGTGGTTGTGTGGCAATTATTATTTAAATAAACTTTTTTGTATGCCCTGCTTAATTATTAGTGTTAAATCAAGTGCGTGGAATAAGAACGGCTTTGATGATTTTGGTAACGTTACTCGTGCTCTTTCCAAACATGAAGGTTCTTCTGAGCACATGCGTTGTGCATTGAGTTTATCAAAATTAAAGAAAATTTAAGTACTATCGAGGATGCTTTGAAGGAAAATTCTAGGTTGTATATTAAACACTTCAGTGACAACGTTCGGCTTAACAGACGTTTCATGCATCTTCCTATTCGTGCAGTTCTTTACTTGGGTAAACAAGAATTAGCATTTCGCGGTCACCACGAAGAGTTATCATCTATTAATCGCGGAAATTTTAAAGAAGTGCTAGAAACCTTCGTTTCGATAAGCCCTGTAGATATTCAAGAACACTATAAAAAAATCTCACCCGTCTTTGCCGGCAATTCTAAGACTATTCAGAATGAAATAATTGACTGCATTTCACAATATATTGATGAGCACATCGCAAAGGAAATAAAAGATAGTATATTTTTTTCAATTCAAGTGGATGATTCCACAGACATTGTCCACAAATCTCAATGTAGCATCATAATTAGACACGTTATTCCCGGAGGAAAGCTGGTGGAAAGATTTTTGGGATTTTATGATGTTAGTTCCAGTCGGACTGCCGACGCACTGTTTCACGTTGTGTCAGGGTCCCTCGAAAAATTTGACTATAAATCAAAACTTATTGCCCAGTGTTTTGATGGTGCAAGCGTTATGTCAGGAGAATTAAATGGTCTTCAGGCAAAAATCAAAGAAGTAGTGCCACAAGCGGTTTTTGTTCATTGCATGGTGCATCGTTTGAATTTAGTGCTACAACAAAGCTGCAACAGCATTTCGAAATGTCGGATATTTTTTGCGACTGTTAACGGTTTACCCTCTTTTTTCCACAGTTCTGCTAAGCGAACTTACGCAGTAGACACAGTCGTTGGAAAACGACTCCCTACTTCCGTTATTACGCGATGGAAGTCTAATTCAAAAATTGTGAATACTATATACAACGAATGGGATTCATTAAAAGAAGCATTCACTAAAATTGTGAACGATTCAAATTATGATCAAACATCAATTAGGCAGAGTGATGGCTTCTTAAATAAATTTAATGATTTTGAATTTACGCTTTTGGTTGTCATTTTTAATGATATTTTTGGAGCCACGGATGTTCTCTTCAATGTGCTACAAAAGAAGTCATTTGACATTAATTTCTGTATCTCGCAAGTTAAAAATACTCAAACACTCATAAATAGCAAAAGAACTGATGATGCATTTATTAAAATTTTCGATTTAGCTGCTTCAAAAACAACAATTCCAACTGAATACCATGAGTTGAAGAAAAGAATTACACTCACACATGATCAACTTTTTGAAAAATACAAAATTCTGTATTATGAAATTTTAGATAACCTTTCAGTACAAATAACCACACGTTTTAATGATATGGAAAAGCTTCAGTTTGTTACATTAATGGATACTTCAAAGTTCGTAACGTATTCTGAAAACTTTCCCACGGATGCATTAAGTAACTTAAAGGTGTGCTACCCTAATCTGTTTACCGATTTCCAAAGACTGAAAAACGAATTACAGCTTATTTATGAGGATAAGCAATACAGACAAATGGAACCACTAAATTTTATGGAACTTTTAGCTGACAACAGGAACATCTTTAAAGAAGCTTACAAACTGTTTTGTTTAATAGTAACTATTCCATCCACTAGCGTTTCCGTAGAACGAAGTTTTTCTTGTTTAAAAAGAATAAAATCATACCTGCGCAATACAATGACAGAGGACAGACTTACTAGCTTATCAAAAATTTCCATAGAAAAGGAACTGTTAAACGAATTAATTAATGTACAACCATTTTATGACGACATTATCGACAAGTTTGCGTATTTGAAAGAGAGGAGAATTGACCTTGTGTTCAAGAAATAAAATGCAAGCCTGTAAGTACTTACTGTTTTTAACTACTATATTTGTAAATTTTATTAACATACTTTACTTTTGTCTCCATATGTTATTAATGATTCCAAAACAGGAAGAAACATATTCACATAATTTATGGGGGGGGGGGGACCTGCCACCGATTCTGCTTCACCAATCCTCGAAGCCACGAGCCGCCACTGTGTCAACGTATCTGTGCCAATATATTATTTAATGTGAGTGTCTGTAATTGTTTGAGAGGATTACTGTTTTTTCTATGTGTTGGAGGAAGACTTCTGCTAATATGCTGGATATGGGTGAGCCCATGGGTAGTCTGTCATTCTGTGTGTAAAATTTGTTGTTATATGTTAAGTAGATTTGTTTTTGTGATTATGTTCAGAGTTTCTGTTATTTCTGTGATAAGTTCTTCTGGTGTATTGTTCTGTTTGAGTTTGTTTTGTAGGATGGTGATTGTTTCGGAGGTGGGGATGTTAACTTGCAACAAATTCTACATAGGCCCGACAGTTGTTTCAAACAAAGATAATTGAACACACAAAGGTACTACACTCCACTACCAAATCCACCTTTGGAAACCACCTCATTGAAGCAAACCACGCATACACAAACATCAAAAACAACATGGTTATTCTACACGTACACACAAAACGCCTAAGACTAGACACTCTTGAACAATTGGAAATATAAAAACACACAAAAACACATAAAAACTTCATCCTAAACGAACAGACACAATTCAAATCACACGTATTAATCGAACATATCACACCCCACACACATAACACTGATCCTTCAAAAGTCGACGCTGTTGCCAAGAACAAGACGTACAGCGCTCCCAGTGGCAGCATCTGATGAAAATTATAATAAGCAAAAACTGGTTCAGGCTAGAAGGTAAAATGTTTATGTTTTTACCAATAAAAAACTTTGTGTTCCAAGTCAGTAGTGATATACTTATATTTAGATAATTATGAGAAACGAACTTTACTGGTAGTGGTATAATTATATTTAGTTAATCAACTGACACATCATGGACAACAAAATCCAAGCATGTTAATTTTATTCTGATTTGTGCAGAGTTTTCATTACCGGTACATCACATATTCATCTACATGAAGTAAATCACTGAGTGCTTAGAAAATTTCTTGTGAAGTAAACACACTTAGATCCTCTGCATGAATCTATTTTAAGAAAACACTATCTTCCAAAATGGTATGAAGAAACATTATAAAAAATATTACAAAATATCAGAGCTATGTGTGAAAATAAGAAGTATGGGTATACAAAACTATGGACTCATCAAGAATAAAAATGGGAAATGCAGTGTCTGGTGTTCTTAAAAGTGACAAAATAGTTTATGAACATTCATTTTTACTATCTTTTAAAGAAATGTCAGCAGAAAATCATATTACAGTCACTAGGATATTCTACAAAAGTATACTAAAGAGTGTTAAATATGGTAGAAAATTGATTAGTGTCACATATGAAAAAAGCAGAAACCCTTTGTGTCAGATATTCAAAAGTGATTTTTGTTGTTATCTGTGTTGTCCATGGTTTACACAGAGTGTGTGTGTGAGACTATCTGATCCTTGTATAATAATTTGGTCAAATAGTATAAAATATAATGAATGTATTTGTTAAATCTCCAACAACAATTGATCTTTTGAAAATAAAAATTTTAATTTCATAATCTTCCATTACCATTAGCATTACCACAAAACTCATTATCATTTGTTGAGAGAATTCATTATCACATGCTTTTTGCAGTAGTATTGTGCAGACAATTTTTATAGGTTCAATATAATTATAATAATTTATAATGAATGAACAAAGATGATGCTTCATTACTATAAATTCTTAAAAATTTTTGAAAAGATAGCAGTGTGAGAAATAAATTGGTGTGTACTTCTGCTAATATGAGTCTCTTGTGTGATTAAAAAAAAAAAACAACTAAAAAAAACAATAACAAACCAACAAACATCTTAACAAAAACTGTTAAAGATTGTGATTTCCTTGAAATATTTCACAGGCTCAAGAATGGAAACCTTAAAATATAAATTCGAATATGTCTTTGAAAACACTGGATTTGAAAATATAAGAAATACTGTCGAAGCTAGCAACTAAACATTTAAATGTAAATGTAAAAAAATGTTCCTTCATAAAATATACCAGACTAAGTTTGTAAGTTCATGCACTGTATCCTATCCCCAAATATCAGAGTTTGTTCTCCATGACAATCGCCAGATATCTGTAGTAGACAATTTTGAGTTGGCATTTACTATGCAGTGCAACCACAGTGAAGTTTCAACAAGGAACTGATGTGCCCTGCTTGATGAATATTAATAAACATTATTTTGTTGCAATGTGTTTGGTTTCAGTTCACATTACAATGTGAAATAAAAGAAAATATTTTTAACTTTTCAGCAAACATTTTTTCATTTTTTAACACATACAAAATATTTGTCTGCAAGACAAAAACAGCTTAGTCATTATAGCACCTAAAAATCCATTTCCTAGTCTTCATAAGTGTCTACAGCATGTTATAAAAATGAGTAAACTTTGGTTACAGTGTTATCAAAGTACTGTAATAATATTTAATGTTATTATACTACTGCTATTATATTTAATGTTAATTAAAATTATGTTCTTATTAATATATGGCAAATATTAATTTTTGCATTAAATGCATTTCTTTGTACTTCATGAAATTTAGTGTTGATATAGAGATGTGGTATTTATCCACTGTAGAATAAAAAATGTAAGTTATTATTAATTTATTATTATAACCGTATAATTAATTCAATAGCACTCACCACCATCCTCTGCCTGACTGTGGATGCTTGAGTGTTGTGTCTACATTCAAAACAGTCTGGCTGAGAATGGTGGTGAGTGCTTCTCAACTATTGTACCATTATAATAGCAAATTAGTGGTGTGATGGTCACTTGTGTCTTTCATTCTTTTGACTCTATTACAAAACGCTGTATATTCTGTTATATTCTAGGCCCATCTAAATTTATTTTCATTTTATTACTATTTACCAGGTGCCAAGTTTACTATTTGGAAGTTCTGATTAAAATACATGAAAAATAATGATAGAAACAACCTTAAACTTTAGTCAGAAACTCATAGAACTTGCATAATCTTGACAATTGTGTGCTCTCACAGCACTGCACTGTTTTGTAGAAGAATTTTTAGCTGGTAAAAATTAAAACTTTCCATATCAATAGCCGTAGGTTTCAAAACATAATGGCCCTAGGTGATTTCCATTTATACTGAGAAGGTGCCATCTATAAAGGTACATTCAAAATAACACATTTAAATGACATTAACAATTCTGAAGGGAATTCACTAAGTGATTTTCAGAATGTCTGTGAACTTGGACTACACAGTCTTTATTGTCTAGCTTCCCACAAACATAATTTTAAATGAGAGTACGACATGCTCCAATGTAAATAACATATATCTATGAATCTGTGAACTTTATAGTTAGATTTTCTAAATTATAAAGAGTAATCAGTATTGTATCTTGACTGTAACATAACATTTTACAAGGAAACAAAAGAATTTACCTTTCGTGCTGTACAGTATGGTGAATTGTAGAATAAAAACATTAAACAAGTAGTAATAATGAATGTAACTGCGCTGAGTGCCACATTCTCAAAGTAATTTCTGTTGTGTTGTATAGCATTAACTACATCAAATATAAATGAATAAGCAGATATTACATTGATTACATAAGCAGTAATAGTCAAATATGAAACTGTGATTGATAGCATGTCACCACTCTGTCTCAGTATATTTGTTAAACGCAACCAAAGTAAACGAAACTCCTGTAGCTGGTGATCAGTTTGGCTACTTATACATTTCTGCAACAAACATCAAAACATTTTAACAGTAATAACAAACTCAATTAAATACTGGCATCATATATACATACACACGTATTGCATATACACATCCACTTGAACAATTATTATCATTCAATAATTAATATTACAATTATTACAAACCAAAACTTAAATTTATAATTTTTACAGAATTTAATAAAATTAGTAGAAAAAACAAACAACAGGAATTGCCCTTTAGCAAGAACAGTCAGTGAACGTCATATGGAAAACTATGTCAGCAACTTGGGTTTTAACTGTGTGGAAATTCTGGACCAAAAACACTTATCACTTCTTGCCTTCCTAATAAAAATCAACATCTAAAAGACAAATGGAAGAAAAAGCTAAAAGGTGAGAGAAAGACTGAATGAATGTAATAAGTTACAGAACACTCACAATAACATAAACCTTCACTGCTGAATATGGAATAATGTGGCATAATTTCCTAGACCTCACCATTACAAAACTCGAACACAGACACAAATTCAGTATATGCAGAAAACCCACTATAACTGATACACTGATATGTAACACCTCCAATCACCCCATGAATCTCAAACTATCAGCTTTCAGACAGACCAAACAGCATCCACTAGAACAGAGAGACTATCAGGATGAATAAAATATAATTAAATATTTAGCAGAAGCTAGTGGTATTGGTTTAGTCAACAAAAGAACCAAACTTAGATTATACAAGGCCTTAATAAGACCAGTTGTGATGTATGCTGCAGAGATCTGGACAGTACTTAATAGTGACATACATAATTTTAAGAGTCTTTGAAAGAAGAATTCTAAGAAAAATCTTTAGACCAGTGAAGAAATGTGAAGAATGGCACATATCAAATAATAGGGAATTGGAGGAGGGGATGGTGAAGACATCGTGAGGTTCATCAAGTCTATGAGGGTCAGCTGGTTGGGACATGTGATGCGCATGGAGGATGACCCAAAGCCCATAGCAATTCTTAGAGGGGCAATAGATGGGTAAAGAAGGAAAGGAAGACCCAGAAGAAGGTGGCTACAGGACATAGAAGATGACCTTAGGAGGATGGGTAATGAAGAGGCGGAGGCGGAGGCTGGAGGACTGAGGTGTTTGGAGGCGACTAGTCAGGGATGCCAAACTCATCGTGGGCTGTAGCACCAGTGGAATGAAGTGATGAATGAAACCACCACCACCACTGAATCCACCTTTGCAAACCATCTCATTGATGGACACTACATATCCATAAACATCAACAACAAAATGGAAATTCTATATATACACACAAAAGGCTGAAAACTAAACACACTTGAATATCTGGAAATCTACAAACAGATGAGAATGCATGGAAACAACATACTAAATGAACAGACACAATTTAAATCACACATAATATCTGAACACATTAGGCAACACACACATACAAAATAACAGTACCAACAGAGGATCCAATGCCGGTGTCATCATCAAAAGCAGAAAGGACAATACTCTTAGCAGCAGCCTCTAATAAAGCTTGCAATGAGAAAAAGCTAGTTCAGCCATTAAGGCAAACATTTAAAAAAATTTATTTAAAATACTTTTGTTTTGTATTGGAATAGAGTATATTAGTTCTTAATAATACTCAGACATGTCATGGACAACTAAATTCAAGAATTTGTTGAGAAGAGTTATGAAGAGTTGAGAAGAGACAAACACAGTGATTCACCCAGGCAATCAAAGAAGTGTTTAACCCAAAATAAAGTTCTCTGTGTCTCTAGATTTTGAAGCAGCCTACAATACAGAATGGAGAAATAAACTTTTCCAGAAACTCAACAAGATCAAGGTAAGGGGAACATGCTGTGACAGCTTAAGAAATTCCTCTCTCAAAGATAGACCACAATAAGGTATTGAAATAACAGCTCTGGATAAAAGAATACAAAAACTGAACACCCTCAGGAAGCTGTGTCCATAACAACACTTTTCAACATTTGTATCAATGACCTCTCAGAGTTAATCAAACACCTGAAAAGAATGAATATTTGCATATTTGCTGATAACTTAATTATCTGGATTATAGAAAAAACAACCCTAAGCAGCAGAAGTAATTAAAAATTAGAATGAATTTAGAATTACAGAGTAGGCAGTAAACAATCATAGGAAGTAAATACAACAAAAACAGTGGAGCAGCTCTTCTCACTGAAGCACAAAATCCCACACTTTGCTTCACTTACAAAAATCAGGAATTACCAAAAACTAAGAACACCAGGTATCTTGGCATCATCATAGATAACAAACTAAGCTGGAATAAATGTATCAAGCATGTAAAGGAAAAGCAACTATGAGAATGAAAATATTCAAATAACTAGCAGGAGTCACTTGTGGAAGCATTCAAGACACACGTAACACAACATATAAAACATTATCAAACCTGTCATAACATATGGAAGTGAAGTTTGGTCATCACAAGTAAATCAACCCTTGAACAACTAGAAACATAGCAAAACAATGCAATGAGATTTATTTTTGGAGCTGTGAAGATTACCCCATTGTCAGCCATGCAAGTGTACATCACACTGACCTA
This sequence comes from Magicicada septendecula, assembly GCA_034769895.1. Classification (NCBI taxonomy): domain Eukaryota; kingdom Metazoa; phylum Arthropoda; class Insecta; order Hemiptera; family Cicadidae; genus Magicicada; species Magicicada septendecula. Next base: position 257,697,952 of record CM068368.1, on the reverse strand, counting down.
CTGAGGGAAGAATAAAACACTCAGTAGTGGCCACGTATCTGGGACTTTAAAATATGGCTCAGACATCGCAGATGAAAAGGTCATCCAGAATCAGCACTTTGAAAACCTAAACAAATCCTCTCTCCCTAATATTGGAATACTTCAAAGGAAACCAATTGCCACTTTCTATAGAACATTACAGCCTACCAATTAACCCAATAGATTTATCATCAATAAACCCAAGTTTTTTATTGTTAGAAGATGAAAGCCTTGGATTTTGCTGTCCATGATGTGTATGTTACTTAACTAAATATAACTACTTCACCACCGACTCGGAACACAAAGTTTTTTACAGGTAAAAAATGTAAAATTTTACCTTATAGCCTGAACCGGTTTTTGCTTTTAAAAAGCTTCTTCACAGACTGCCACTGGGAGCACTGTCCGTCTTGTTGTTGGCGACGGTATCGACTTTTGAAAGATCGATATTGTGTGTGTGGGGTGTGATATGTTCGAATAATGCGTGTGATTTGAATTGTGTCTCTTCATTTAGGATGTTGTTTTTAAGTGTTTTCGTGTGTTTGTATATTTCCAATTGTTCTAGAGTGTCTAGTTTTCGGCCTTTTGTGTGTACGTGTAGAATGTCCATGTTATTGTTGATGTGTCGATGTTTTTGTATGTGTGGTTTGCTTTAATGAGGTGGTTTGCAAAGGTGGATTCTGTAGTGGAGCGTAGTGCCTTTGTGTGTTCAATGTATCTTTGTTTGAAGCTACGTCCTGTCTGGCCTATGTAGAATTTGTTGCAATCTGAGCAATGTAGTTTGTAAACACCAGGTAGATCGAATTTGTTTTGTACTTTGTGTGTGTGTTTTGATAGTGTGTGTTCTGTTTTGTTAGTAGTTTTGTATGCGATTCTGTATCCTGTTTTTTTTTTAATTTGTGGGCTATATTTTCAGTTTGGTTGTTGATGTGTGTTAGTGTTAAGAATTTGTTGTTTCCTGTCTTTGTCTGTTGTTTGTTTTGTGTTTTGAGTAGGAGTTTATTGACTATTGTTCTGTCGTATCCGTTGGACTCTGTTAGATATTTTATCGTGTTTAGTTCGTCTTTGTAGTCTTTTTCATCTAGTGAGTGGGATGTTGTTAAGTCTATGTATCATAGTTCTGAAGCCAGCTAGTTTGTGTTGTGTTGGGTGACTGGAGGAGTTGTGTATTAGTGTGTCAGTTGTAGTCGGGTTTCTGTATATTTTGAATTTGTGCCTGTGTTCAAATTTTGTGATGGAGAGGTCTAAGAAGTTTTATGCTATTGTTGTGTTCGTATTCGGCAGTAAAGGCTATGTTTTTGTGTATTTTGTTTATGTGCATTAGTAACTGTTCACATTGTCTTTTGTTTCCCCTGTATAGTATTAGAATGTCATCAATGTATCTGTGCCAATATAGTATTTTATGTGAATGTCTGTCATTGTTTGTGAGGATTTTTGTTTTTTCTAAGTGTTGTAGGAATACTTCTGCTAGACAGTTAGTATTAAACCCACTGAAGAAGAGAAACAACATCTCGAAACGTTTGGGAAGTGACAACAGTAAGTTCATAAGTGAAAGTATTATATATATTATAAACAATAAAGTGAACGAAGAGGATGCAACAACAAGATAATTCTGCTAGAATGCTGGATATGGGTGAGCCCATGGGTAGTCTGTCATTCTGTGTGTAAAATTTACTGTTATATGTGAAGTAGTTTTGTTTTGTGATAATGTTCAGAGCTTCTGTTATTTCATTGATAAGTTCTTCTGGTGTATTGTTCTGTTTGAGTTTGTTTTGTAGGATGGTGATTGTTTCGGAGATGGGGATGTTTGTGTATACAGGTTTTTGATGTCAAAGGAGGCTAATGTGGCAATATGGGTGAGTATGTCTTTTATTTTTGTTACTAGGTCTGTGTTGTTTTTTACTGCAATGTTGTTGTCTAGTTGTGTGTGTTGTCTGATAATTTTGTCTATATGTTTTGCGAGTTTGTATGCAGGGGCATTTCGGTAATTGATAATGGGGCGGATCGGAATTTCTTCTTTATGGATTTTGGGAAGCGCTTGGAGGGTAGGGGCTGATGGTCAGATTTGTCTCATGTAGGGCTTCTTAAAAGACTTTTAAGTATCCCAACAACAAGACAGGCAGTGATCCCAGTGGCAGCCTCTGAAGAAGCTTTTTAAAAGCGAAAACTGGTTCAGGCTATAAGGTAAAATTTTACGTTTTTTACCCATAAAAAACTTTGTGTTCCGAGTCGGTGGTGAAGTAGTTATATTTAAAAAAAGACTAGTCCCCAGTAATCCTCATCCAACTAGCTATCTCTACAAAACAAGAAAAATTTTTATCAGACCAGCGGCTGAGAGTTTACTCAGATGGTTCAAAGGATGGTAGAGGCAGCACTGCAGAGAAAATCTACTCATCCCTGTTTTCACATCACTTCCCTGTGGGCCTGAAAAGAACAAATTTCAATATAGGGATCAAAGCCATAGGCTCTTCTGACCGTATTAAATTATCCCCACAACAGTTAAAATGTTGTTCTACTGGTGGATTCCAAGGCAGCAATACAAGCTGTATCTTCATACACCACATCTACAAGTAAAGCTCTTAGAGACACACAACAGTTGATAATAACTCCACAAAAACTCAAAAATACATCATATTTCAGTGGAAACATCCCTTCAATGTGGGGATAACGGGGAATGAGGCAGCATACAACCTAGTGAAGAAAGGTACATAATTTATGTCTTGTATTACCTTCTTCAACCCAATACTTGTGGTAGACACTGCAAAAACTATACAAAAAAGTTGAGAAAACAACAAGGACAACATATCAGTAACAAAACATGGAAAAATATAGCTGCAACTTGGGAGAAAAACAAAAATGACCCTAGGAGATATTCTACTGTTTTATTTTGTGTCAATACCAGGCATGACTGCCTTGCTGCCCACCTCAAATCTATTCCTCTGAACCTTGAACCAAATCTACTCATCTGAAGAATGTACATTATGTCATGAAACCAACTCCAAAATGAACAGTAAACACCTCCTTCTGCTAACTGCTAAAAACTGGACACAAGTTTCAAGCTTTGGAAACATCATGCAGCTGTACTGGGATGCCAGAAGGCTGATGGACTGGAGTCCAGGCTGGCCATAAGAAACAACAACAGAATTGAAAAGAGAGTTCCAGATAAGAGTTCAAGGCAAAAGATGTGCATATTTAGTCTTGAGGTGTTAGCAACATGTACTGTTACGACAATAAACTACAAGAAAAAAATTAACTATTTAAAGTTTAAAAAGGGGTTACTCTCTTGTAAAATAATGTGGTAATTAAAAAATTCATTGTTGACTAATAAAATATAGAAATTAGGTTTAAGAAGTTTACAACAACTATAAGTGTAATACTACTGACTCGGAACACTAAGATTTTTATTGATAAAAATGTAAAATTTTTACCGTATAGCCTGAATAAATTTTTGCTTATTACAAACTTTGTCAGAGGCTGCCACTAGGAGCACTGTCTGTCTTGTTCTTGGTGACGGTGCCGTCGTTTGAGAAATCGATGTGTGTGTGTGGGGTGTGATATGTTTGAATAATACATGTGACTTGAATTATGTCTGTTCATTTAGGATGTTGTTTTTATGTGTTTTTGTGTGTTTGTATATTTATAGTTGTTCAATAGTGTCTAGTTTTCAGCCTTTTGTCTGTACATGTAGAATATCCATGTTATTGTCGATGTTTGTGTATGTGTGGTTTGTTTCAATAAGTTGGTTTGCAAAGGTGGATTCGGTGGTGGAGTGTAGTGCCTTTGTATATTTAATGTATCTCTGAAGCAACGTCCTGTCTGGCCTATGTAGAATTTGTTACAGTCTGAGCAGTTTAGTTTGTAAACACCAGGTAAATTGAATTTGTTTTGTTCTTTGTGTCTGTTTTTTGATAGTGTGTGTTCTGTTTTGTTTGTAGTTTTGTATGCAATTCTGTATCCTGATTTTTTAATTTGTGGGCTATTTTTTCAGTGTGGTTATTGATGTATGTTGTTTTCTGTCTTTGTCTGTTCTTTGTTTTGTGTTTTGTGTAGGAGTTTATTGACTATTGTTCTGTTGTATCCGTTAGATTCTGCTAGATATTTTATCATGTTTAGTTCGTCTTTGTAGTCTTTTTCATCTAGTGGGATGTTGCTAAGTCTATGTATCATAGTTCTGAAGGCAGCTAGTTTGTGTTGTGTTGTGTATTGTTGGAGGAGTTGTGTATTGGTGTGTCAGTTGTAGTCGGTTTTCTGTATATATTGAATTTGTACCTGTGTTGAAATTTTGTGATGGAGAAGTCTAAGAAGTTTATGCTATTGTTGTGTTCATATTTGGCAGTAAAGGTTATGTTTATGTTTTTGTGTATTTTGTTTATGTGCGTTAGTAACTGTTCACATTGTCTTTTGTTTCCTCTGTATAGTATTAGAATATCATCAACGTATCTGTGCCAATATAGTATTTTATGTGAGTGTCTGTCATTGTTTGAGAGGATTCTTTTTTTTTCAAGTGTTGTAGGAAGACTTCTGCTAATATGCTGGATATGGGTGAGCCCATGGGTAGTCTGTCATTCTGTGTGTAAAATTTACTAGTTTTGTTTTATGATTATGTTAAGAGTCTCTGTTATTTCTATGATAAGTTCTCCTGGTGTGTTGTTCTGTTTGAGTTTGTTTTGTAGGATGGTGATTGTTTCATAGATAGGGATGTTTGTGTACAGGTTTTTAATGCCAAAAGAGGCTAGTGTGGCATTATGGGGGATGTGTATGTCTTTTATTTTTGTTACAAGGTCTGTGTTTGTGTTTTACTGCAACGTCGTTGTCTAGTTGTGTGTGCTTTTGTCTGATGATTTTGTCTAAATGTTTTGCAAGTTTGTATGCAGGAGCATTCCTGTAGTTGATAATAGGGTGGATCGGGATTTCTTCTTTGTGGATTTTGAAAAGTGCTTGGAGGGTTGGTGATGGTCGGATTTGTTTCAGGTAGGGCTTTTGTTTATTTGTCATTATGTGTTTGGCTTCTTGGATTTCGTTGTCCATGACGTGTCCGTTACTTAACTAAATATCACTTAAACAGCTAATCAACAAAGCCAAACACATATATCACTATTGCATTAACGACTCGGAACACTAGGTTTTTTATAAGTAAAAGCATAAGGTAAAACTTTATGCTTTTACTTATAAAAAACCTAGTGTTCCGAGTTGTTAATGCAATAGTGATATATGTGTTTGGCTTTGTTGATTAGCTGTTTTACTGTGTTTTGATATCCGTCAGTGAGGTCATGTTTTAGTTCTGTAATATTGTTCTGTTTCATGAAATTTTGTACTTTATTGTGTAAGTCATCAGTGGAAATGATTACAGTCATGTTGCCTTTGTCAGCTTTTACAAATGTTATGTTGTGTTTGTGTGCCTTTTTGTCTGAGTTTGATGGCTGAGTGTATTTCTGAGGTGCCTTATGCTTGTTTGATGCCTTATGTGCTCCTATTATGTTGTTTACGTTATGTCCTAGTGTGTCTTGATGTTCTGGTGCTGTGTTTTGTATATTTGTTTCAGTGTCAGCTATGAGTTTTGTTAGTGTTTTGTTGTTTTGTTTGTAATATAGGTTGTGTTTTAGGCCTTTATCAAAGAGTTTTTGTTCTTTTTTTCTGATTGTGACGTTCGTGAGGTTTACTGTATGAGGGTAGAATTTGTGATAGGGAATTGTATTTGTGCTGGTTGGTGTGAGGGTTTTTACCAATAAAAACCTTAGTGTTTCAAGTCAGTAGTATTATACTTATAATTAGTTAATCAACAGACATGGACAACAAAATCCAAGAAGCTTACAATATTTACAAAGCTTTACTTATTTTATTATTATCTGTATACTCTATATCTATTTATAAAAGAAAGGTTATTAGTATTTTTAATTAAATTTAATCAGTTTAATAATTAAAAAAAAAATCTCTCAAAGGCCAAGCAACGCTATTTTTCAACCCCTTAAATCCACCATTCTCTTATAAAGAGAACTGCAAATTACAAAATCACAAATTAATATGGTTTACTAAAATTAATCTCACAATTATATTAATATAAATATTATCCCCCTCCAAAAGAAACAATAATGATAATAATAATAACATAGTTACAAACAGAAGAAATGAAACATATTACAAAAAAAAATGAAAAAGTATGTGGGAAGGAATCATTATAATTGTAAACTCTTTTTGTTAGTTGACGAAACATTAAAACACTATACAGAAAACTCTGTCTTTCTGAAGTGATTAATATATTTGCTTCTGTGATTTAGTATTTTATTTAAATTAATGTTGACTCCTGTATAAGTCATAACGAAAAAATATATTTTCTGAATTCAATTCAAGTAATCAATCAGAATTTTCCTACTTCTGAAGTAATTTAACTGCTTAAAAACATATGTAAGCTTTGCTTAAAAACTAGCTTACTAATCAGAACCTTAGTTTGGAAGTCATGAAAATATTAGCTAATTGTGAAATAGAAGCTAAGTAAACTTTAGATTTCTTGTGGATCTTGCATCATAAAAATCTGTCTGTGATGTGGATTTAAGATAGCAAAACAGTATTGGAACCTCGTAACCAACACCAGGTCTGGCTTGAATGAATTTTCTCTGTTTCAGAAAATATAAGAGAGATTCAGGCAAGTATAATAACATCAAAATAGTATGACAATCACAACTGTGAAAATTGTTCTAAAACCCAGGGGCGGCTCGTTCTTAGGGCGCTAAGGCGCGCGCCCACCAGTTTAAATCATATCACTAAACAATCCATTATCATCGCTCGTGGAAAGTCATTATATCTTTATTTAATACTTCGGACGAGAAAATGTTTTCATGTTAGGTAATAGCAGAAATGTTTTCGGAACAACATCACGGCGCTCTTCCAATCGCGCCCATTTCTCCATCCCGCACTCTGTCCAACGTTGAATGAACCTGTAAGCTTATAGGCGTATTTCCACTGGCAATTGGAGCGTCTCCTATCGCGCCTCGTTGAGCAAAAAGTGACGCGATTCACTCCGTACAACTAATCGCAGACTACTGATAGTCTGAGATTTGCTCTTTTATGTGTTTAGATTTTTCTTCGCTGTGATTAATTCAGTGCAGGTTCTGTTTAGTGTTTAGGTTTTGAGTGTGTGTATTTATTTAATAGCGTCACGAATAATTTAGGCAAATATTGTAGTGTCGAATTATTAGGTTTTGTTTTATCATTTTACTCAAGTGTCTGCAGGGAAGAAATAGAAAAGGAGATACAAGCTTCTGAATTTGTGGCAATCGAATGTGAATAGACAACCGATGTGACAAACCACTGCATATGGTATTAGTTTTTAAATACGTGTTTAAGGGATCGGTATACGAAACGTTCTGCGGATTTCTCAGTCCTGAAGGTAAATATGCAGAAACCTTAGCAAAGCGCATAATGGACAACATAAATCGTCTTCTGCACACATCACAGGAAACGTTAATACCTGAGACTTATATGGCATTAGTGTTATGTGTGGTTCTGTTGGAGGTGTACAGGCAAAAATTAGAGAAGCGTATCCGCTCGCATAATTTGTACACTGTTACACTCATCAAATAATTTGTTATTAGTAAAAGCAACAATTGTAAACAACAAAGTTAGAGTTCTTTCTCAAATCTGTCTACCATTCCAGCACTTTTGCCACATTCATTTCTACGAACGAACGTTTTGGAGAAAGTAATGTAAGCCAGGTTACCCAGAGTTTCAATAACAAAATGGAATTATTACATTCGTACAATCAACGTTGTGTACAAAAACCAATATAAGTTGGAAGAATGTTTTGAAATTTTGAAGAAAAGTGTACAAACAAACTCTCAGTTAATGAAGGAATGGTCACAGAAGGACTCTTCTGAACCAAAATTTCATGTTGTGGCTAACCTTTTTTCATAGAATTCTATATCACATGAACATAATATACCAATAACTACAGAGTAGGAACAAAGGCAGTGTAATGTGGCAAAGTGACATCAGAATATTTGAAAATGGGATGTAGAAAGTGAGGGAGAAAATAAATAAAATAGAAACACAAATAAATGAGGATTCTTTGAGTAACCAAGAAAAAGGAACAATAATGTTGGATGCAGCACTAGAATAGGGGATGCAAAAGAAGTATGTGACATCACTATAACTCAAGTAAAAGGTAGATTTACTTACACAGGACACCTGGTGGCAGCTTCCTTGATGTCCAATGACGACGTATTTCCAAATTTTTCTACAAACTTTCAGGAAAAAAAATTTTAGCGAGTGATTCAGCATTACCCTTCTTGTAAGAAAACAAAGTTCGGATTGAATTGAAACAATTATATTAGCCTATATTATATTAAAGGCACAATAAGACTTCTTAACTTTATGAAAGAAAACAATCTTATGTCAGTTTTCAAAGACGTATTGAAACTTATAAAAATTATCATAACTACCCCTCTGATAACTGCCAAACCTGAGCGCTGCTTTTTGACTCTGAAAAGACTAAAAACTTTCTTGAGAAATACAATGAAAAACGAGAGACTGAATGCTCTTGCAATGCTACCTATCAACAATGAACTTGTTAAAGAAATGAAGGACTTTGATGATAGAGTGCTAGAAAAATTCATCAATTTATAGGAAAGGCGAATGGACTTTCTCTACAAATAAATGATCTGTTTAGAGTATAGCTATCATAAAAATAATAGTATAGTGTAAGTATTGTGTATTACTTTTTTGTGGGAACAGTATAGACATTTTTGTGGACACTTTCAACACTAAAGAGACAGTGAAGAGACTAAGAATGTGTCTAGTTATGTTTATTAATAAAATCGCGGACTATCTACAGCAGCTCACAATGTTTGAGGTGAGTTCAAATTTTTATAAAGCCTAAAGGCCGCGCCCTCCAGCCTCTTAAGTCACGAGCCACCACTGCTAAAACCATTTCTAAAATGTCTTTAAACAGTGGACATAACCTGGTATTAGTGAATGTCTGTAGAAATCAATTATTTTTATACAACAATGATATTCAGAAATACAGTACATAGCAGATTTATATGGACAAGTTTACAATCTTTGTCATCAGATCTTGACTGATAACATTCTAAAATTGTTTAACATTTAGTAATTCTTAAACATTTTATAAACTTTAAGAATAATATATTTAAAACTAAATCACATTAAAGAAAAATTCCTGCTACAGTTTCATCACCTATTTATGAATGACAGTCAATTATTATTTCCTTATCAACTTGACCTTTCTTAGAATTTTTACTTTGGGCAAGAATTTTCAATTTACAGGATCACTTGCTTAAAAATTGCTGTAGTATATATGTTACAGTAGATTCACACAACTAGTAAGTTGTAGAAAATAAAGTTGTAATTCAAACATACAAAAATAAAGATGGTACTGTATTACAAATTCTTATACAGGTACAGAAACACACTTAAAGGGAACACACACACTTAAACACAAATTTTTAGGTAGAGAACATGAATACGTACTTAAAAATTATAGTTACTTTAAAAATATTACTTAAAATTCATGTTGTTTTGCTGTTCAAGAAATATTAAAATAATCATGCCTCTCATGCTGACAAATTATGATGTTTAAATATATTAATATTGATTGTTAAACTTTCACTTGTGAACTTACTTTGTTTTTTCCTGTACGCTTTCCGTGTGATGTGGGCCTTCGTCAGCGGTGTGAGACAGAATGTCTGGAACTTGTAACGGTTTTTTGGTTGGTAGGTTGAGTGGGGGATGGGGGGTGGAAGGGAATAGGGGCAGAGATCCAAATTATTGTATGTTTTATATATAATTGTGTCAAAGAGTGCGTGTGATTTAAAGTGTAATTGGTCATTAAGTATGTTGTTTGGTTGTGTTGTGTAGTGTTTGTATATTTCATATTGTTCTGCTGTGTTAAGTTTCCAACTTTTAGGCAAGTAGTGTAACATCTCAAGATTATTATCAATGATGGTGTAGCTGTGGTTTTTTGTATGTATGTGTGTGCAAACGCGGAACGTATGTTGTTACTGGATAGAGCTTTTAGGTGTTCAGAGTAACGTGAAGAAAAAGATCTTCCCGTCTGGCCTATATAGAAACTATTACAATTGCTACAGTTTAATTTGTATACCCCCGTTTTGTTGTATTTGTCTATGCCCATGTTTGTATCATTGATGTGATTTTTGATGGTATTGTTTGTTCTGTAGGCTATTTTGTACTTGTGTTTCCTGAATGTGTTGGCGATTTTGTGTGTGTTGGAGTTATGGTATGTGAGTGTGATGTATTTGTTTTGTTGTGTGTTGTTGGTATTTATTGTTTTTGTTTATGATGTGTCTGTGTAGTTTGTTTATAAAATTAGGGTTGTAACCATTTTTTATTGATATATATTTGATTTTGTTGAGTTCTTCATTATAATCTTGTTTACTTAGTGGTATTTTTGTTAGTCAATGGAGCATATGGTTGAATGCCGCATGATTCTGTTGCGTTGGATGGTTTGATGTGTTGTGTATGACCATGTAAGTTGTGGTTGGTTTCCTGTATATTTTATTTTATATGTGTGCGTGTTGTTTGTTTTGCTAATTAGTATGTCCAGAAAATTTATACTATTGTTTTGTTCTATTGTTCTATCCTGTGCCAGAAAAATAACATATAATAAACAACAACAAATACACCAACAAAATCATTTATTGGCACAGGTACGTGGATGATATATTACTTTTATTTAATGGCAATACAAGACAGGTCGAAAATTTCCACAAATACATAAACACAATACACCACAAACTAAAATTTACACTGACAATAGAACAAAACAATAGTATACATTTTCTGGACCTAACAATTAACAAAACAAACAACACGCACACATATAAAATAAAATATACAGGAAACCAACCACAACTTACATGGTCATACACAACACATCAAACCATCCAACGCAACACAAACATGCGGCATTCAACCATATGCTCCATAGACTAACAAAAATACCATTAAGTAAACAAGATTATAACGAAGAACTCAACACAATCAAATATATAGCAATCAAAAATGGTTACAACCCTAATTTAATAAACAAACTACACAGACACATCATAAACAAAAACAATAAATACCAACAACACACAACAAAATAAATACATCACACTCACATACCATAACTCCAACACACACAAAATTGCCAACACATTCAGGACACACAAGTACAAAATAGCCTACAGAACAAACAATACCATCAAAAATCACATCAATGATACAAACACAAACATAGACAAATACAACAAAACGGGGGTATACAAATTAAACTGTAGTGATTGTAATAGTTTCTATATAGGCCAGACGGGAAGATCTTTTTCTTCACGTTACTCTGAACACCTAAAAGCTCTGTCCAGCAACAACATACATTCCGCGTTTGCCACACACCTACACACAAAAAACCACAGCTACACCAACATAGATAATAATCTTCAGATATTACACTACTTGCCTAAAAGTCGGAAACTTAACACAGCAGAACAATATGAAATATACAAACACTACACAACACAACCAAACAACATACTTAATGACCAATTACGCTTTAAATCACACGCACTCTTTGACACAAGTATACATAAAACATACAATAATTCGGATCCCTGCCCCTATTCCCTTCCACCCCCCTCAACCTACCAACCAAAAAACCGTTATAAGTTCCGGACATTCTGTCTCACACCGCTGACGATGGCACACATCACGCCGAAATGCGTATGGGAAAAAACAAAGTAAGTTCACAAGTGAAAGTTTAACAATCAATATTAATTAAGTGCTGTGAATGAAGAAGATGAACTATCAAAACAACTTTAAATATATATCAATAGTTAACAGTAGCCATCTATTCTACTAAAACTCTTGACTTATAGAACTATCCAAATTCCACTCATAAGGTCAAGTTTTATTGATGTTTTTAATGGCATTTCTCAGTTCATGAAAATATGCATACATTATATAATTTATTGTAACAGCCAATAAATTTAGGGAAGTATGTGAATTTTTGTTACCGAATTCCCTACTTGTATTCACAAATTTTAATATTCACATACTCATATTTTAATATATACTCTACACAATGCAATGGTTTGATCAACATTCATGTCCCTATTTAGAACATAAGTTTTCTTATCATGTTTACTAACCTCTTTAAAATGCTTCTCATACTGGCTTATCGTACTTGAAATTGCTAAGAAGTTATACACCCATAGTTTAAGAATCAGCGCAGTATTCAACATCTGGTAACCAAACACACAACTTATGCATAATATCAAATTGTCATAGTATAAATAAAAGTAAAGTATTCCGAATACAGTCCAAACAACAACAAGAGGTGATGTAAACTTGACTTGTCTTCCTGTGTTCAACAGATTTATTCTTTCTCCTGTTACATTTTTAAATTGTTCCTGGAAGCAAAGTATATACATTTAGATCATTATAAATATCAAATATCTGTAGAGTTTGTGTGTGTGTTTTTATTGTTGGCTATTTAGAGACACCTCATTCTTTTAAATATAATTACTGTACTTAAAACTAATAACTAATATAATAAATTTTCCCTTCATTTATTTTTATTAAATATGCTTAGTACCAGGTCAAGCTTTAAATATGCTTAGTGAAAGTAATGAATTTCAGTTACGAAATACTGTGGTGTTTAAAAACTTATTTTTTATTTGCTCAAATGCAGTTTGCTCTTGTAAACCCCATTGCCATCAATTACCTTTATTCAATAAATGCCCCAGTTGTACAGTTAAATAGGAATATTTTTCTACAAATTGCCTATAATAATTACACAGGCCTAAAAACCTTTGCAGTTGTTTCACATTCTTAGGTACTGGAAAATTTTGTATTACCTCTACCTTTTTAGGATCTGTACTGATACCCTTGGCTGAAATTATGTGGCCTAAAAAATTGACCTGTTCTTTTAAAAACTCTGATTTCTTAAACTTGACAGTTATGCCATACTCATGCAATTTATTTAATACTCTATCTAGCCTCTCACAATGTGTATTAATATCTGGTGAAGCTATTACTATGTCGTCTACATAAACAGTTGTAAACTCTAAAATCTCTCTGCCTAACACGTAGTCCAAACATTTAATAAAAATATAGGCAATAAAATAAAACATTTAATAAAAACGTTTAATAAAAATTAAAGTTAAAAAAAGGAGGAAAATATTCACTGCTCTTTAGAACAGTGACAAATTATTTATTTTTTTCCCTGATGGATGGTACACTATCAATAACTGCACACACAAATTATGAAACATCAATATCATTAGATATTAGGAAATTCGTGGCAGTGCTGTAAATATCTTGAGCCAGTTGGTTTGTAATGATCGAAATTTAAAAAAATTTTTAATTCCTCGATCAAGTGACACGTTCCCACACTCAAGTCGACGGACACAAGCCCAGGTCGTAAATAATGACGAATCAGGGGCACGTCAAACCCGACGACAGTGCGAAGACAAAGAAAAAACGTCTGAGCACTGCACACAATAAGAATTTCAGGGCGTCGCTGACAGCTAGCAGTTTGTCACAATTTACAGCACCCAACAATCTGAAACAAAGACTTCGTACAGCTGCCGAGTTACACGGAATCGAGACGGAACACCTGCTGTGGAGGTGAAGCGTACGAACCCAATTATGAAAGGCTTTACTATGTTACAAAAGGAGTACAGAGCAATTTAACGAAGAAATAGACAATAGACGTAACTCAGTGAATACTGCCAGTGCATCCTGCACAGCATGAAAACAAACCCTTGACAGTTTACTGAGATTTACGACTGGAAAGTAGAGTTCCACTAGGATGACGCCAACGAAGGGTTGATAATCGGCGGAACGAACGACGAATAACTTAAACAATTAACCAGGACTCTGGAGTCTGTTAACAAAAGCTCGGTCAGAACCTTAGGGAAAGTCTAAACAAAGGATGACAGAAGGCCATGAAAATTGCCCTAATTTCTAAGAATCCGTACCACGCTCGTCACATGAAACACTCCGGGGATGACGACGACCAACCAGCGTCAAGCATCTTCTAAGAGAGCTCGTGGAGAGAGTAAGAAGGGTTCGGACGACGAATCGTGAAACAGAGGATGAGATCTGCAGAAGAGTAGGAGTTTGTATGACCAATCAAGAATCTGAGAAGGCGTAGAAATCCAAAACTTAGACTTATGGGTAAGATGTTTCAATAAAACTGTTTTGCGAGGACGCGGAGCGAGTAGTTAGGAAGTCAGTCACGCAGTCAGTCAGTAGTAAAAACAGTAGACAGTTGGCAGTTAAAAGTTAAAAGTTAAGAGTCAAAAGTCGCAGTTAATAGTCAGTCAGTTGATAGTCAGACAGTTGATTATAGTCGGAACAGTAATACGGTCCGTGATAGAAACAGTTTGTGCGACCGACCGAATTCACAATTTAGTAAATTCATAAGTGAACAGAGACATCGATATAGTCACACGTATACACAATTCTGTGCGACAAACACAAACTATAAGTGCGCACGGGACTTGGAACTTCAGCTGACGCGAACATAATAACATACTAATTAACGTTTCAAAGTAGAACAGTGAGTGACACTTCAAACATTCTCACATTACAATGCATCACTATATTGAACGATTAATTGAATGAACTGTATCAAACAATTAAAAAACACAGTACGCGCTAGATACAGATAGACGGAACAGTTAACCATGTACACAAACACGGCAAACTTTCAGAACAATTCAGTTTAATGACAACATTAACACCTCACTATTTGAACTCCGGATACTCGACATCAGCGGGTTACCACAACACCGTACGCGTGACGGGAGTGGAGGTTTAGTGAAGTGAAGTGATTAGTGCTCTTCATAACAGTGATTATGATCTTCGACGAATCATCCAGAAGATGTCTTCTCACAACGGCGGAATAATGGATAAACACTCTCAAAAGATAAGCTTTATGTATATTTAATCTTAGTAGTATATACTACTGTTCTGTTGCCTCTTTTCAAAGAACAAACCCCAAGAGATTATATATATAAATCATATGAATCATAAAATCTATAAAATAACATTAACGTAATGCATCATCTGAGAATAATGAACGCATTTAGGTAGGGATAAGTATATTTGTTGATTGTTTATTGTTCGTATATGTTTTGTATATTTGCATTATTTACTGCACTTGAATGTACCATGTGTTTATGTTTCAGGAAACATCGTATAAATTGTATTTTATATCATGTGTTTTAATATGTATGTAATTGCAGGAAATAGTCACTTACTTAATTAACAAGTGTAATAAATAAGTAGTTAATTTATATTATTCGTGCGTTCATTATTGAAATTTAACCTTTATTGTTGATGTATCTCATTCTAAGCATTACACTAAAAGTCTCACAACGTATACTAAGTATCAATGGACACAACAAACTCGACCATTGAGACGTCCGATTAATAGACTCATAAATCGTATTTAATTAGTCATTGTGTTGAGTCTAATCTGACGACTAGAAACAACTTTTAGATATATCAAATTTAACGTACAACATAAATCTTTAATTAATATGATTCATAATTGATGAGTAATTAATCTAAGCAGATAATTAGCACAGATTAATATCACTAGATGTAAATGGTTTACACAATTAATTACCACAAATGTAAATTACATTTACATCACTAAATGTAAATGGCGTCCAACTTCAGGGCTAGATACATGTGAAAGATTGATAAAATTATAGATTTAATAATTAACCCATTTATGCAATTAATACGCATAAATAACCACTAAAGGTTCAATATATCTGATCTTCACATGAGATCATTGATTGAGATATTCTACAATATCTCAGGAGTTGGTTGCACCCAAGAACATTAAAATTGATTAAAATAAATTTTCAACAATTATCTGATAGTCCAGGCAAAGTAGATGAAAAATGACAAAATAGAAGGAAAAATTTATATATTTTTATTTTTTTGTTACTGGTAGAGCTCGTTATACGCGGGATATACGTTTTTGAAAACCGGCGCGTATACCGAATTCGCGTAAATCGGGACGTATATTTTACATGGGCAAGTATACTAGGGCATGAATGAAAAAAAATTAAGTATCCTATTAAAAATGCTTTTTAATACATTTAAATGATTGAAATAACATACAGTACAGTACAGAAAAGTATTCAAAAATTAAAAATATTAAAGTCTCTCTTCACTTACATAATATCTTCAGGGTCATCAACATCAGAAGAATCTGTTGAAGTTGTGGTCAGTCTTCCTGCTTTTGCAATTAAGGTAGAACTGGTAGAATCCCAGCTGACACTGTCACTGCAGAAGTTGGGTTCTTACTGGATGCAGGACTGTCGTTGGAAACGCCATGATGTTTGGCAAAAACATTTTAATAGACGGCTGTGTCCTCTTCTTTATCTTTTGGCTGTAGAGGTCTTTGTAACATTTCATCACGTGTTCAACTTCCCTCTTCACTTGAGAACTTCTCATTGTGTTGGGATCGTGCTCTTCAAAAATAGACATGGCTGAGTCGATCATCTGGAAAGCCTGAGCCATGATTTTAGTTGTGAGCTTCTTCTCAGGTTGAACTTCATCTATTTCCTCGTCTTCCTGTTCTTTTACAATTCTCTCCTCTTCAATAATCATTAAGTCTTCATTGGTTAGATCTTCTACATGTGAGTTCAATACCTCGTGCACATTTTCTTCGTCGACGTCAGTAAAACCAATGTGTTGTGCCATGTCTGCTATCTCTCTCGTCGCACCACCGATGTCATTTCCCACTCCATCTTCTGAAACAACTTCAACAGCTTCAGGCCACAGTTTCTTCCAGACACCATTCATACATTGTGGTGTGATTTCATTCCATGAGTCTCAAATCATCCCAATCGCAATATGAATGTTAAATTGATGCCAGAAAGTGAGTTTGTCATTGGCGTCACACTGCCCGATAAGCTTTGAAAATGTTCAATGCAGATAGTAGACCTTAAATGTGGCAATAACGCCCTGGTCCATAGGTTGGAGGATGGAAGTGGTGTTTGGAGGAAGAAATATAACTTGAATGTTTGTGCTTAATTCAGCAATAAAAGGAGGGTGACTTGAAACATTGTCAAGAAGGATGAGAATCTTGAAAGGAATGTGTTCTTTCTCACAGTAGGCTTTCAACTCGTCATTTAGTTCTCTTGTAAAATAGTCGGAGAAAATTGTATAAGTCATTACACTTCCAATGAACTGGCAGTCGCGACTTATCACAGCCTTTTAGTGCTCTCGGATTTTGTGAGTGGTAGATCATGTAACCCTCCTTTTATTTGCGTTTTATAAATTTTTTTTTAAGGTTACTTGATATTTAAGACTAGGCTGAAGGCCTAGAAGGAAGCATAAAGTGTGCTGGGCCCAATAAGACGGGACTTGCAATTAATACTCTGTAGTAACAGCAAGATAACAACCTTTATTAATTCATAATTTTATATTATCATTTCTTGAACATTTATAAGTCATTTATTTCATAATGTATTTATAAATCATTTCAGAAATCCCTGGAATATGCATTATTTTAAGATAACCCGTATTAGACGATTACACATAATCTAACATACATACATACAAATCACATATACAATTATAAATCAAAAGCCTAGTGAACAGCCTGTATATTTTTTTAAACAATACAATTTATAAATTTAAAATCCCTGTAAACAGCCTGTATAGCTTAATTGAAAATACAATAAGCATCAAAATTACTTGAAAGGCGATTGGCCATCATACCAAAACAACACAATTATGAGTGTAAAACCCTTGTGAACAGCCTGTATAAATTTTATGGAAAAAGAACAATAATGTATTTAAATGCCTGTAACTAGCCTGTATAGTTTTATCAAACACACAATATATATACATTTAAGATGCTTGGAAACCGCCTGTATAATTTTATAAAAGTACAATTTATAAATTTAAAATAATCAGGATTGGCCATAATAACAAGAAAATACAAGTTACAAATTTAGAATGCCAGTTAACAGCCTGTATAGTTTTATTAAAAGCACAATTTATAAAGTTAAAGAAAATAATCTGGATTGGGCCGGCCACTGACATATTCCACACAGCATCCGAAAAAGCAAATAACCCTAACAAAATTTTAGGAAAAACCCCCAAAGGCGGACAGGGTAGTAGAAGGCTAGACAAGAGCCAGACCGGACATAAGGTAACATGTTCGGGAGCTTGCATCGATTTGCAGCAACAGGTGACCACCCCTGATTAAAGAAAACTCCCAACCCTTTTATAAAATAATTAATGAGCAGAAAGACCCGAGATTATGACCGATACTAGACCCGCCGGTCCAGCTCAGCATGTTACATACTGCACTACCTACTTAACTAAAATACCAGTCCCCCACAAACGTCTACAAACCCATTCAGTATCAAGGTAAAAAAAATATAGCATTAAAAAAAAATTAATGAGCGCCGGAGACATGCCGGCGAACGGGCCTACAATTGATCTCGAGACTAATTACATTATCAACGTAAGGTTACAGAAAGTTTGCATACAAATTATGTCCAGCCGGGCACGCGCACAATTAAAAATGATTTATGCAGTAGTGAGTCAATGAAGTAGAATCTGAGTTTTTGTGGATGTTAAACGCACGGTACATGCTATTTTCTATGGGGGCCAAATTTAAGTAAGTACTGGATTGATATCACCTCGTTTTGTCCAGATGCTTCTCAGGTGATCTGTGCCTTGTTGGAGAGTCAGTCAGTCTTGCTGAGTGGGTGTTTACAGGGGCATGCCTTACACTTCTTTCTCCTCCGGCAGGCAAGGAATGAGAGTCTGTGTGTGTTCAGGTCATGGTGGAAGATGGAATTTCCACCATGCTCGAATCAGGTCTTCATCTCTCCGGGAGCCCTAAGCATGAATAATAATTAATTCGCTGACAAACCACTTATTCCCGAATATAACACACCCATGTACCACTGCCTAAGCTTGTATAACAAAATCAAACAGGAATCAAACACCTGCCACCCCTGACCAATTCAACCATGTTCTTTATAAATAGGTGCAACATTTTCTCTTTTATATTTTAAATTAATAACTCACACCCCAGACCTTAAATCAATTTATAATGGTTCAATTTATAAATCACGCCTACATGCGTATGCAAGTTTAACACACTGCAACATGTTCTAACTTATATAATGGACACGTGCTCACACAGTCAATTCATCAAAATTCCCCAGAATTACACAATTTTTACACCCCTTTTGACATGGGCAATTACTATGTACTAAACACATATGTATAAGGCTGTTTCAGTTGTTAAATAAATCAAAATATATGACAAGGAACATATATTAGATTCACGCACATGAGGCAGGCATGCTTCAAACATTATCCGTTCACATCTACACCAGTAAAGTTTAAATATACATACTTTTTACAAGCAATGCATAATATATATATATATATTTTTTTTTTACTTACCGGAGGTCTGTACGAATCTATGTACTCATGATAGAATAGAAATACATGAATTCCTCAAAACTCTGTTGCCAGAGGAACAAGCTGCTTACAGTACAGTAGATGGCGGCCAACTGAAAAACTTTTGCCAAACGGGAACATGAGTCAGGAACGCAACTATCCGCATTCGCTAACAGATGGCGCGGGCGTACAGTAACACAAAACACGGTAATGCAGAACCTCGCTAAATACTAATAATTCGCAATTCCATTAATAAATTCTATTTTTAAATGGTGGCCCAGTTTTTTCTAGAAACCGCGGCACAATCATAAGAGGTTTTAATTTGCAATCCCCAGAAGCGTTTCCTCCAAAAAGAAGAGTGCATCGGTCCTTGGCCGCCTTGAAACCAGGCGCTGTTTTTTCTTCAATGGAAATGAATGTGCGGCTCGGCATTCGCTTCCAAAATAGACCAGTTTCGTCAAGATTAAAAACTTGTTTAGGCGTGTAGCCTCCATCAGTGATGAATTTCTTAAATAGAGTTCGAGAAAATTCCTCCGCTGCAATATGATCGGCGGCTGCTGCCTCTCCCGTTAATTTTATATTGTGAAAACCAAAACGCTGCTTGAAGCGATCGAACCAACCAGAACTGGCTGAGAAAGATTGCGCATCTTCTGTATCTTTCGTCAGGTCCGCATACAGGCTTCTTGCTTTCGTTTGAATTGCAGTTCCGACAAGAGGCATGTGCTGCAGGTTATGGTGTTCAATCCAGTGGCTTAACATACTCTCCATTTTTTCCATTGGCTCTGATCGAGATTTAGTCACTCTAGTAACACTCAGGTTTGTCGATGATTGAACACTTCTACGAATTGATTGTGCATTGTTGCGAATAGTTCTTATCGTAGATTCACTGAGTCCCATTGCACGCTGAATGTCAATGTTACGTTCCCCTTTATCACATCGGTCTAGAACTTCCAACTTCATTTCTAATGAGTGGGATTTTCTCGAAAGTTTCTTCACTTCGTTACTCACACTTCTTCTACGTTTATCTGACATTTTACTTGTTATAACACAACCAACCTTACTGCAACAAGCTTACAAGCAATACTGGCGTCCTCCTACAATCGGAAACACAGTGACAAGGTCACAGTACAGGAAGATGTGCGTGATAGTTGCGCACTCACAACGGAGCTGTACGCACACTGTCAAACCTGCATATGGGTTTGCAGCAGTTCTGGATAAAGGAGCGCTCAATATTCTTATATTACAGCCAATATTTTGACGCTTCGAAACTTCACAAATAAACCGCGTTATCCGAAAACGCGGATACCGAAAGCGCGTATAACGAGATCTACCTGTATGAACACCTAACAGAATTACAAGTAAGGGACAACTAAGTTCTCAAACTAATCATGGGTGGTACAACCCCTTGTAGTTGTAAAACTACTCCTAGAGCGGATCTTTTTTGGATTTTCCTCAGTTATCTTCTAAACTGTTATTCAGATGAAAAATGTCATAAGGAAAAATGTTACCCATAAAATTTTACATAAAAAAAGTCTTGTATTCCATAAAGCTGATTACCATACAATTCTCATAATTAGGGTTAAAAGTTAAGAGCAGTGGAACATGTAAAGGGGGAATCCCAGTAACATATTTTTGTCATAAATATTTCCAAAACTGTTGCATTTACACAAAAAATAATCGAATTGACAAAAATTGTAGAGCAGAATTGTTTTCTATAAATACACATTCTACACACACACACACAGAAAAACAAATGTTACCAATTTGTATATCCGATTATGATAGTTACATATTGTTCAAACATTATAATATTCACAGAATAATAAAAAATATACTCTTACACAAAAAGTTTTATTATTATTAATAATAATATGAAAATATAAACAGAAGAAAAAATGAGTAAATTTGAATGCAATATGTATATATAGTGTATCAATGGAACCCTCTCAAAAAGGCAAGAGCACTTCTACACATTTCCCGGCTAGGCGAACAGGTGCGTGTTTCAGTCAAGGTACCGAAGTACATTCTAGATTGTTCTGGAGAGCACTTGAAATACGCATTATGCTGACACACTGCAGTAAGGATGGAAAGTTATTCTTGAACACCTGTGTTACCTATATAAGCCACACCAGCTGACTTTGTCAGGCAGTTACGGTTTCTATTTGGCCACGCCTTTAGTGACTGCAACACGACTCCTGCTTCTTTGGCAAAGGGAATGGTCAAATGATCAATTTACTAAATATGAGTAATAATTTGGAAGACATTTGTACAATATTCAACAACCCATTAACAAAGAAAAAAGAAATTGCTATTGTAGGTGAGCGAATCATACTTGCACCATATAAACTCCATGTACAGAAGTATCTTTGAATTGACAGAGATTTAGTCCTTTTAATAAGCTGGTAAGACAACCAAAAAACAATGCTCTTATGTTATCAAGACTGCCACCAACTAAGCTGCTCAAAAGCATTGCTGGCGCGAAAGCCTGCCCTACAAATGGGCCCAAAAACCAATACCAGCATATATTGTGCATTTTGTACAATCGTATGTCTTAACTGACTGAACCTTCAGAGTGAGCATCGATGGGGAGTGTCTTGGGTTTGTTCCATTGATGATAGCCTTCCTCAAGAATCTGTCATCAGCCCATTTCTTACCACTTGTTCATGAACACCCTACCAATGCATCCTGGTGTCATGTTGTTCCTCTTCACTAATGAAGCAATATTCCATTATAGCTTTCTGTTCCTCCAGCAGGTGAGTGCAATGTGCAAAGCCAATCTGATGTTCTTCCAGACTGGCTGCGGAAATGGTGCGTAGTGACTGAACAGAAAATTTGAGGCGACCTGGTTTTCACGTAAGTTCGCCAAATTCATTTTCTTGGAGGGGAGACCTATCCAGAGGGCCAAACTGGTGAAGTACCTTGGTATTCATCTAGACCAGCGCATTACCTTAAACAACAACCTGACTGACACCCTAAGAAAGGCTCGAAACATCAGAGTTAAATTTTCCCCATTAACATGGGGTCTCCGCATTTCTTCCCTGAAGGATTTTACCTCAAACTTGAAAATTAATCTGTTCACAAAGGCTGGGACATCCTCCTTCCTGGACATCAATCAGCTAAACAGATGGACAACGCACCGTCCCTCAGGCACTAAGTGTCAAACTCCCTCAGGGACTACTTGACAGTCCATCATACTCCATTCTTCACATGATCCCTGACCATGAATCAATAGACCATCAGCCGAGTTCTTCAATAACTCGAACATCTTAATAATCTCCATGATCCATTCCTAGTATAAGCTAGAGAACATCGCACGGCAGCGGCAGACAGAACAGAAACGGCTCGAGCTGCTTTGGTTGCACTTTTGTCCACACAGGAAATCATGAGGTATGCAAGTGCCTCCTTGAGGGAGCCATCCGCCTTGGTGTGAGAGCACATCGATCCGGCCAACAGAGCTGCACCCAAGGCTTGGAGTCAGGTCGGAAAAATCCAAACACAAAAGTCCTTACTTGCTCGCCTTATAGTGCAAGGAGATCTGCATCTTAACGCCTTTATACTGCACACACACGACTGCGCTGCAGTGCAAGAAAGTGGTTTTCATTGAGCTGTGACCCAGACAACACACACGCAACAGGATGCTAAGACACCACGTTCAACCTCTGTCTGTCTGTCAACATGAATTTACAACATTTACGTCACCAAGTAGCTTACATATGTCACGAACAGAAATAATGAATCTACAGATTTATCTACAAAAGTTGAGCCAATTAAAAATAATACTCCCTGAAACAAAATAATACTCGTTTTTGTGCTGCTTGTTATAATGGCTGGAGTTCTCTATTGTAAAACATGTGACATTTTGGTATAGTGCATGACTTTTAATAGTGGAACTTATTGTTTACAGCACTAAACATTCTATCAATTGAAGAACTCTTGGTTATCAACAATTTTGTAAATAGTGTTGGAGATAAGGAAAAGGCCAATACATATTGTGGTCTGACCAAGAATGCAACGATGAGAGTAAAATTAAATTGAACAATAAAAGCAACATTGAACGACTGAATTATTTATGTGACAACATTTTAACTTTTTGAAGTTTCTTTTGGTTTATCATGAAGATAACAGAAATATGATTAATTTTGTTTTGAAGTTAGATTTACTTGTATTGCATACACATTTCACAAATGAAAGCAGCAACAGCAGAGATGATAGAAAAAGAATTACAATCTAATGTGTGTGTGTGTGTGATGGAAAATATATAAATATCTGCCCCACCTGTAAATGTTTTGCCTGTTCTGGAAAACACTTTGCCCCTCCTGATAGCTGGTTCTGGCTATGGGCCTGTAACTTTGTAAATAAAAAAATGGCTTACCGTTAATCTACTAAGTGGCACACTTTAAACTAAATTAAAACATTTCAGTGCTTCTCATGTGCACTTTCAGCTAGAGTTGTTACTATTAAAATTATACTCTACTTCACAATTTTTTGATAGACATATAAAACCAAACAGAAGTCACTCATGTAAAATCATTATTAGCTACCAAGAAATCTGTCTCCTATTTATCTTAAATAGAGTAAATTTTTTTTTGTACTTTGTTTCTTTTGCTGGAACTCTCTGTTGACGAAGAAGATAACTCAGGCATGAATGCTTTATTACATTTGTGTACTACACATTTATGCATGTCTCCTTTTTAAAAGAAAACTCACAACACATTTCAAGGTGAAAAGAAAATTGTAAACTGACAATAATTATTTCACAGACAGTAGAGCAACAATTCACAACCATAATATGCCACAGTGTCCTGCTATGCAGCTACAGTTTGTCACTGGAATCACAATAAAAATAAAACTGATGAATCAACAGTACCTCTAAATTTTGTTTTCTGTGTAATCAATGATTGGAAAGAAGTGGTGATTATTTCTAAAAATTTGATTGGCAAAATTCATAATTTCTAGTACAAATATGAAAAATAAATGGTTAAGCTAAGATGATGGTGAGCTAAAACTGTTACAGTGAGAAGTACTTAAATCTGGCAAGTTTAGAACTTCAGAGGCAATAAAAATTAAAATATTTTGGATACTGGCAACTATTTATTCTGGGGCACTATAAGATTGGACAACCATGGCATTTACTAATTCCCTCATATGCCAGAGCTGCCTTTTCAAGCTGCAAGCAACAGAGTGGCTACCGTACTGCTTTTTTGGTAAACCACTGCAAGTTGGTACCAGCTTGGTATTAACTACTGCCAAAATAGAATATGGTTAAAGAATAATTATTTAACTTGTATATTTTTTATTAAACAAATGTACTGAAGTATTGTAATTTTTATAAATTTAAAAAAATAAAAATTAATTTTTTAATAAGCAACATAAACAGTAATAGTGTGTTTATAAGTTATGTTCAAATTATATGTGTCTATAACTTATACATAATATCAAAATAATATATAATATATAAAAAGTTGTCTACAGTAAATACACATATCAATACCAAACGTTACAATTTTTTTAGTTCAATACCCTACCAATTCTTACATAATATATTATAATTTTTACAGTTTTGTATTTATCAATTGAATTAAAAGTATATACGAACCTAAAAAATAATGGGTATTGTAACAAATAATATTTAATAGATTCAAATATAGAGGAATATTAGTTACCCGACCACCCAATGTTAACTGATATTCTCGATTATCCAATGTTTTGTCATTTATGATTATAATACAGCTCCACCATATAATGTGACTATGAGAAGTGTTTGATGTTAAAGTGTGTAGAGAAGATTGTTTTTAATTTTATGCGTATTGTATCACATGTTGTGGTAACACTATCATTCCCACCATTACTACACAATAAATGCATCCTCAGTGCTATTATAGAATGAGTGTTGCTATCTTTATGAATGTGATAAATTGTTAGTTAGTTCTGTAACACTAATTTTATTTTTCTTATTTATTAAAAAAAATATGAATATCTTATAACTGTGGGAGTAGGTAACACATAGTAAAAATGTCAAAAATTGAAGATGTTATGTACAAAGCTCTGAATTATCTATTACATTAAATAATTACAGATAGCAGATATAGTTTTGTATCTACTACAATACCTAGGTACATGACTTTCAAATGAAAAATTGTTTTGCTATATTGGTATTTGAGTAGCATATTAAAGATGCTCTAAACACAGTTCATAAGTCCTTTGTGAAGGAATAATGTAATAATACAAATTAAATTTTATAAACATAATTGCTACATACTTGAAGTTTATTCCATTCTTCCAGGTACTCAAAGACGTAATCAGATTCTTTCCATGTAGCAAATAAGTACAGGAACTCTTGTGTTAAAAATAATGACTGGGTTGATATAGCCAATGTGTGTGTGAGGTCTGTATCTCTTGCACTTGAAGTTTTAATTATTAGTAAAAAAGTGTACCCTGATAGCACTGCAAATGCTGAGTATACCAAGACAGTATAGATGGCAATTAGGTAACATGTACACCTTGACACATCTAGACAAAATATTAAGAAAATAATGTTATTTTTAAATAAGGATATATAGTTGAACAATACATGATATTTATAGAGAAAGCACTGCTATAGTAAATATTTATGTATAAGAATAATACATTGGTAGAATACAAGTACATTATTTAAACACACACACACACACACACACACACACACACACACACACACACACACACACACACACACACACACACACACACACACACACACACACACACACTTGCATACACGTTAACACATAAAATTGAAAACCTTGTTGAAGAAATCAATAACACTGGAAACGTATTGTGTTTTTACGAGCAGAATAGCCTGAAGTTGGATAATAGTGAATGGACTCTCTCGGAGGCACTTGAAATTGCTGTGGGTAAATTGGAGACACAGTCACCTTCTGAAAAGGAAATTCAGATACTGTTGTGATCTCATGCTTGCAAATAGCTGCTTTTCAAAATCTGGGATGAACAGGGAAGTAGGAAATCATCTTACAGCTTGGCTATATGTACAAAGTGAGGTGTCACAAGCACTAAACCTTTAGTATGAGGATATTATATAAGAATAAGAATATTTGATGGAATGCCAATGCATCTGATAAACAAGTGGTCCAATGGAGAAAAATGCTGCACTGTTCTGAGAAGATTAATAGGAAACACTGGAAGGGGGCTTGGAAGCTGAAACTAAAATTACGATGATACAGCTTGTGTTGTGTTGCTCCTATGGTGAGAACAAGAACAATACACTACTATCAAGTTTACTAACCAGGTATACTGGTAAGGATAACATTATTTATTTCTATCATCTTGTGTCATCTGGCAAGAAGATTGTGTCAGTTAACTTATAGCAGTAACATTTCCCGTGTTCTTCATTGGTATAAAGAGGCTTGTGGTAAATTACCAGCAGGAATTATGATAAGTAAAAACAGTAAGGCAAACAATTAGCCATGGGGCAGGCTCTATAGGATGGATATAGTATACCTTAGAAGAAGGGAGTGATTTTTATCTAGAGGTGATGTCAAGAATATTAAGCCAAACTTCACTTTGCATATCATAAATTCTAACCATAAATATTCTATTATTAATAAAAAATTAAAATAGTTACATTTTTATAAAAAGAGCAAACTTATCAAAGCATTAGAAGAATTTAAAAGTTAATCATTGTGATCAGTTGATAACCTGTTGGTGGATTGTAATGAGCTGTATGATACAGTTATACATGTATGTTTGAGCAATACTCGTATGGTGCATAAGTGCACCAATGTATAGGTGCTTGACTGGATATAACTTGCCAAATTGTGTCCACTGGGTAAAACCACATAGTGTCTCACTGATATGGTATTAAGTGACTTATTTTTAATTTTTGAATAATTGAAAAAACTCTGCATAAATGAATCATAATAGTTTACTAACCTTATGATGAGGCCTGAAATACATAATTTTACAAGCTAGGAGTGTTAAATGTATAACCCTACATGAGGTAATAAAAAACATGATTGATTTTCTAACACATTTTCTACAATTAACATTACAAAAATAATTTAATTATTCAGAATTGTATAAGATTGATTTCAGCCAGAGAATAAAACTTACCAGTATGTCTACAATTAGGCACTGAGTAGTGAAATATCAACTAAGCTAAATACCATACATGAGGTGTGACAAAGAGTATTGAGACCGATTAAGTTAAATAATCATCATTATCATCATCACCAACCTCAAGGCTTAGGCTCATCCTGAACCTGTTCCGGGACCCACTTTGCTCTCAGCCGTCCTACATCTCTCTTCCCCACTGGTCTATATTCCATTGCCAGGACTGGAATCCTGTCACCCACCATTCTTCCCAAATGTTCACAGCACCTTCTTTTGTTGCTCCTTAGCTGTTCCAACAATGGGTCGGCCCCCAGTTCCGTCCTTATATCAACGTTTTTCTTTCTATCAAGAATCGTACAGCCCAGAGTACTCCTCATAAACTTTATCTCCGCTGTCTGAATCTTTGCTTTGTCTCTTTGCGAAATAAGACGGTCTTCATCTCCATAGACCAAAACTGGTACCACTACTGTGTTTAAAAACCTTATTCTTGTTTCCTTCTTTGCCTTATTTTTAAGGTATCTGTGAATTATTTCACAGATATTCTTAAATTTGTTTAATTTTTCCTCCATATCAATTCCTGCCCCCTAATGTAACTTAATATCCCACGTAATTGAAATGCTGGACTTGTTCCACAATCTTTCCATCTATAACTATCTTAGTTCTTACCAGTTGCTTCCCTCTGAATGGCATTGTTTTAGTCCTGTCCACTGATATTTTAAAGCCATGTTTGTCTGCTATTCGATTTAGTATGAACATCAATTTTTGTAGTTTATTCTCACTGTTTTCTAAATTGTTAGTATATCGTCTGCATACAAAATGGAGTTTAAAAACATTCCCTTTAGAAAAATCCCTGGGTCAACATAGGATTCTCATGTTTTAAACATGTTGTATATATATTGAAAAGCTTCGGCGATATACGGCAGCATTGTCTCACCACCTTATTAGTAGGAACTTCCTTAGTCATCCTTCCTCCTATAACCAGTCATACAGTGGTTTCTACATAAAGGCTCTTTATAGTTTCTATAAGATGTATAGGGTAACCTTTTCTGTCAAGGATTCACCATAATAATGGCCTTTTAACATTGTCAAAGGCTTTTGTCAAATGTACAAATATCAAGTGTATTTCATAATTAAACTCCCATTTCTCTTCAATTATTCTTTTCAACGTGAAAATGGCATCCACACATGACCTTCCTTCCTAAAACCCATTTTCTCCTCTGACAGTAAAAAATCTGCTATCAGCTTTAACTTCTCATTCAATGTCCTTGTGTATACTTTGTATGCTGTTTTTAACAGACTTACCCTTCTATAGTTACTTGGGTCCTCTCTATCACCCTTCTTGAAAAGAGAAACTATCTATGCTTGGTGCCATTTTTGGGAATTATTTTTCTCTTCCAGCACATATTATAAAAATGTAAGAAGCGTGAGTGAAACATTATACCCACATATTTTAATAATTCAGTGTTTAGTCCATTTATGCCCGGTGCTTTCCGGTTTTCTGATTTTCTTAATGCCTCCAGCAATTCCTCCACAGTTAGACTGTCTACTTCAGTGTTCGTATACAACCCTACATCCTATTGTTCTTCCTCCTTGTACCATAACTGCTATAATGTTCTATCCATGTTTGCTTGCCAACCACATTTAATTGCACATTTTCTCTCTCATTCCTAATATTCCTATTTAATACTTTTTTTAAAAAAATATTGTTTAAATATTAAATTAAAAAATATCAATTTATATATTATAGCAATGGCTATTCTAATTGCATAATTGCAAATGGAATGTAGGATTGAGTAAAAGCATATGATAGCATATAGAGATACTTTATGAATAAGTAGAGATTCCAGGTTTGAACATTATATATTAGTTGATAAAAAACATTGTGAGAAATGTTAATTTCAGTATTTTTAGGCTTGTAAAACAACTTTAAGTGCTGTGAAACGATATGTAATGCTGCATGTGTGGTGTGTGTGTGTGTATGTGTGGAGGGTATGCAATTGTTTTATGGGATATTCATTAAAAACACTTTAATTTCAATAACTTTCATGATATGAAAAATTTTGAGATGTAACTGATATCAGAATACTCATAACAAAAAGACCTAACTAATGACAATTATTTTAAAAATTAGTAACTAAATATATGCATTTTTTAAGTAAAAAATCTACATTACGCACAATTGATAAAAAGTGTATTTAAAATAAAAGTTCTATCATATCAGTAAAGACTTTATAGTAAATAAGGCACAAAGAACTTTTAAACATTAATTTATTTCATTGTATAGAAAGTAAATTTTAGTTGAGTTACAAAGGTCAACAGAGACAGATTAATTACTCTTTATATAAACTGTATTAAAAGATCAATAGATTGACAGAAAATAATAGCATCGTTAATAAATCCACTTCATTCCAACAACATATATCTCAACTAATTATTCTATGCGACATCTGTACATTGCAATATATTATATAATATTCTATGCTGAGGAAATAAATAGTACTGCATCGCTAAGTGTCTACGTGATTCTTGGCATGCCACAGCATGCGAGGCTCTTCCAGATGTTTATAGATCATTTTATGCAGCAAAATTATGTAATCCCTTCCAGACGTCACTTGACTACCCTACCAGCATCAAGGCCTGCTAGCTCACTAAATTGCAAAGTTACAGAGATATAAATACTGGATTTTAAAGCAGCCCATCAGTTATACCTGGCGATTTTACAAGTGTGGTTCACAATGATTGTTGTGGTTTATTGAGAAGTGATTAACTTATAGTGTTAATTAATGAAAAACTGTAATATCGTGACATTTATTGTTAAACAAATTTAATTTGAATTATTGTATAAGAGTGATTTGTAGGTTTGTAACTGCTGTTTGTGACTAATTAAAGTTTGTAATTAGTGACTTCATTGGTGTCAGTTATTCTGTTTCCACTGAACAACATAACGATCTTTTAAACAATCTTTGTGTCTTTTAAACCAATCCACATTTTGCATGGTATTATCTCACTTTTATAAGCTAGTAGTAACATTTGGTAAGTTTCTTTTTCCTATTATTTTGATAGAATTTGTACACACATACGTTGTTCTATATTTTTGTTCATAATGAATTCCATCAAGTTGCTTAATGGAATTCTGTCAACCGAACTTCACTCAATGGTGTATAACACAAGACTGACTAACTCAACTTCTTAGCTCACAATAAAATCAATCTCAGCTGTTTTTGATCACATCTATAAATTAAAACAATGACGAAGAATAAAAATAAAAGTTTCAGTTTGTGTTGCGATAATTTTTTTTATCAATAACCATTTTTTACAGACAATTTTGTAGTATTATTCTAGAATCTTTACATATCCATCATTACTTGTACATTAAGACCCAGTTAACTGTCAGCAAGAAAACACAAAAGAATTGTAATCCTGTAATTATAATACTGTAATCTCATTGATTACAGTATATAAAAATAATTTCCTGGTAAAGTAGCATGATCAGCACCACAAAGAAAAATTTGTTAATTATAAAGAGAGTTATAAAATTATCATTACTTTGTAAAAACAGGTATCCTAACCACATATAAAATGAGAGAGAGAGAGAGAGAGAGAGAGAGAGAGAGAGAGAGAGAGAGAGAGAGAGAGAGAGAGAGAGAGAGAGAGAGAGAGAGAGAGAGAGACAGACAGACAGACAGACAGACAGACAGACAGAGATGATTATAGTCAAATGAAGAGTGTGTCTGTATATACATACATAAATTATTTAAAAAAATGTGAAGTATACCATCTTTACTAATGTTAATCTGCATCGACAAAAGATATGGATCAAGCTTAAATTCATGAACAGTATTTTTGTATCTTGTATCATCATGGTATGATTGAAATGTTGAAAATTAATTATGAATAATAATATTCTAATATTAAAATAAGCCCAAAAATATTCAGCTAGTATAAAAAGAACAATATCAACACACTTTACCAGATCGAGCCTTGAAAG
Source organism: Magicicada septendecula (assembly GCA_034769895.1). Lineage (NCBI taxonomy): Eukaryota > Metazoa > Arthropoda > Insecta > Hemiptera > Cicadidae > Magicicada > Magicicada septendecula. The sequence continues at coordinate 257,666,370 of CM068368.1, read as the reverse complement.
CTGGGAAAATTCCACACACAGTTAATACAATAAATATGGGCCTCATTGCATTATAATATGTGTGTTCTCTCTTGTAATGTTCTGTACTCTCTTGTTTCCCTAGCTGATTAGGAAGCCATGCTTTTTGTGGAAACTCCCTTTGGTATGTCAATAAACGAGTGTTTAACACTAAAAATGTTGGCGTCTTAACAATGTTCCTCTTGGTTTCTGGCATACCTTTTTTCAGTTAGTTTCTAAATTTTAATTCCTTTCCTATTAATAAATAAATAAATTTTAGTATTAAAAAAAGAAATAGCAAGGTACTCTGAAACAATTGTAGTTACAGACAAGTAAAAATAATTTTTTATGTGGAAAAAACAGAGTCTGTATCTCTTGAACTTGTATATGTATCAAATTCCAAAAATGACAGGACTGCATGGTAGTTTCATATTTTTGACTCATCTTCAGAAGAAGTATGGAAACTTCATTTATTTGCTAAAATTCATTCAAGATGTGATTTCCACTTCTTATATTATTTTTTTGTACATTATGTTCATACTCATTACTGAAAATAACAAAATAATAAAATAAACAATAATTTCGTGGAATGAAAGTATGTTGAAGATTATGGAATTGTAATAACTTTCTATTACATTAATTTACATTAATATAGTAATATAATTTATCTGGTTGAAGCAATAAATATAATTTTAAGTTTTCAGCATTCAGTCAGTTAATAAACTTGTCTCTGTCAAAGTATGTATTCTGTCTTTAGTTATATCATCAAAATTCCAAAGAATTCACAATTTGGAATTCAGATATTTCACAATGCTTATTTGGTAAATTAAACAATTCACCTAACCTTGATCATGATAGCAATCTTGTAAATATTGGAGGTAATATGCTACTTATAATACTAAACAAGAATTACTTAAAGCAGAATACCACTTCAGTGGTAAACAGATTAGTCCAAAGCAGCTTTCCAGTGTATTTAACATACTATTTTCCTCAGATGAAGCAAGAATTGATTAGACTCGGTGTTAGAACCATTTAATATTACAGACATAAGTATCAGCTTTACTAAACACATGACAATCTAGACAAATGGTTACTCCTGGTCACTGGTATTATAAACTATTTAAAGTGTAACTATAATATAAAATATAATTTAGAAATACTAACGTTTCAATATTGTCATTGCATTAAATAACTATAAATCTGGATATAGAATTTTAATCATATATTTTAATCTGCATATATGTAAAAATTATTCTGTTTTATCTCTGCATAATTCTTCTACGGTTGTAAGGGTTTTGTAAGTATTCTGTAGAATATGCAAAAAAATATGACTGCACTACTATTCACACTTCTAATAACTAGCCTATAGTGTTATAGTATTTGTAAGTATATAAAAAATACCTTCTAGTGTTGTAAGTATATAAAAAAATGGCTAAGTAAAAACAATACTTAATATAGTTATGAGTTTCTGAATGTATATATTATTGATATTATGTATTAAAAACTGTAGAGGATCTGTAGAATAACTTTTAACTTGTTAAATCACTGTTATGATAAAAAACAATTAGAAATGATTAAAGAAAAAAAGAAGTATACGAATATGCTTCAAGAAGTATACTAATATACTAATAAATTTATGGCAATGGCTGAAAAGTATGTATTTAATAACACACCAATTAACTAACTGACAAATGACCGAATAGTGTGTGCACATACTTATTATGTTTAATGATTAGATATGACATTTATGAATTAGCCACTGATTATTATCATATAGTTCACTCAAACAAATAAATCTTAATTTTTCAAGATTTTAATTAAAAACATCACTTTAGAGAAAAGCCAAAAGAAGTTGATAAGAGATAAAGTATCATTATGGACAGATAGAAATGTCACTATAGAACTACATATACACACATTAAATACACACATTTTGTTTGGAATACTACCAATAAATAAATTCAAACTACATATGAAACAGAGGTTGTGCTACTTTATACCAGATATTAAGTGTTTCAGCCATATGTATTTTTTTTTTTGTATTATAACTGAAGGGTATAAGTATAATATGTTGTATATACACGTTACTTACTTATATCAGTTTAGATTATTTTACTCAATTTGATAAAATTTCATATACAGTTTTTATAAGGACCATTGTAAATACTACTGAATGTTAAAATTGATTTTATGGAGTAGGAATGTAATGGACAGAAACAGGACAGATACATAGGAATGTCATGTATGATATACAGAACAGCTATTGAGAGTGTAATGCCACGGCCATATAGAGTGTGTAACATGGACATGAACACACAGCATCAAACTAGGCTTTATATGTGAGTAGATGTGTATGGAATTTCATAGATTTAGTAAAGTTTAAAACTTACACGTAATTCATATAAATTAACAAATTAAAATTTAAAAAATTGTTAAGTAGAAGGTGTATACTTTGAAGTGTATTTTGTTTTCAAAACAGCCTGTTCCATAAAAATGTGCAGAGATGTGATTACATTAAATATCTTTATATTATTTTAATTTTATTTTTAATTTAAACATTCTAATTATTTATTTTGTTAGCTATATTCTGTAATAATTAAACAATTTTGTCTTATATAAAAACTAATCTAATTATGTAATCATATTACAGTATTGATGGACACTGTAATATCATTTTAAATTTTCAGATAGATTTACTTTAATTTGACTCACACATAGGCTACATATAAAAAGTAGTTAATACATGTACAATAAGCCTAAAATAGTAAAGAGCAGAAACACAACAACACTTTCTTCAAAGACAAACTGACCTTTGGTATTCCCCTCCTTGTTATGGACTGTTTTATAAGTGGCACAGAACTGAATTTACAGTAGTCATAGAAACGGGTAACAGTAAAATAATTTATTTAATCCCATGAGATATTTAATCTGTTTTTGATTATAACATTCATCACGTACTGTCAGCTGTGTTTTAGTAACACAATTCATTTATACAAAATTATATCCTTTGTTTTCCCTAATTATTTTGGAACATGCAAAGTAAACATTGTTTTTTTTTATACCTTCCATTTATATTTAATGGATGACTGGACAGTATTTTTGTTACAAGCTAGTTGCTGTAATCAGCAGGCAGTAATTGTTACAGTATATTCTCTACAAACAGCTCTTACTTTTTTTTTTATCGCCCATCTAAGGACCACTTGCCAATTTCAATTCTTTATTCCTTGTTCTTTTCTTTTTCTCCAATATTCTTTCATCTTTTCACTGTGTCTCTTCTTCCTGTCTTCAATCCACTTTGAACTTGCGTTATATGTGGTTATATAGAATTCCAGCATTTAAATATCCAAAATCAGAATTAAAACTAAACCACATGTCACTGTACTAAAAGTCATGTTTGTGAGAAGTATTCTAAAATGTAAATTCAAAACTCTCTTTTTTACTGTACTGGTATTGTCTTATGAGATATATTTCATTACAGTTCAAGAAAAAAAGCTAGTCTCACAGAGATAAGTTCTAAGGGATTAATAGGCTACTTTCAGTGTTTTACCTTTCTTTGAACCTGTTTTTATAGAAAATTTAATTTGATCATGTTTGGAATGCCTTTTAATAAAATTATTACAATTTTTCTGGTCAGGATCAACACTTGTAAATCCATCTTGTCTAATATCAGTATCAAATGTATAAATGTATCAAACAGTGAAAATTATTTCTTTTTGTGTTGTTCGTGAATACTTGTACTTTCTTCAAAAACAAGATGTTTCATAGATACAGCTGACTTCATTTCTTAAAATTATGAATTGAGACAGATTGAATGTAATGTATTTTGTAATACAGACACATACCAGTTATCAGGTTAAACAGGTTTCAGTTAACAGGTTTATAAATATATAAAAAATGTTTCATACATTTTGAGTGAACTAAATTCATTACAATGAACCAAGAAATTAATATAAACTAGAGTTTATAATCTTGATTACCTAAGTTATAGAAACATAAAAGCTTTGTACTTTCCAAAGAGATCCTTGTAACTCCTGAAAGTTATTCTCACAGTTTGAGAATAACTGATTTTGTTAAATCTAAAGAGACTCAATTTTTGATAAAAGAAAATCTAAAATAAATGTTATAAATAATTACATTATGTGAATGAAATGAAGGTATATGTAATTAACTAATTTGTAGTGTATAAAACATGAAAGAATGGAAGTAGAGTTAAAACGTTTATTTTTCATAAACTTTTTTTTACTTTTAGACATACAGTACATGCTAACTGCTAACACGTACTAGCCCATGCAGGCTAACAGGGTTAACGCATACGTGCTAACATACAGTACAGCCCATATGAAATTCCAAAAGAATACACATACACTTTTTTATTCTTCTTTGGGATGCACTGAATAAACTAAGAGATGAGATGGAACTTAATTCTGTCAACAGAGGATTTCAGGATTTCAATTTGAGGATTACATATAGAAGGATTTTGAGGATTCTCCCATTTAAGGGAAGGAAGAACTGATGTGTACACATTATATATCACAACAAAACAAAATCATTGTACTACCCCTCTATATTGTACTACCTCTATATTGTAGAATCATTGTATTCATGATCATAGTATGAATAATTAATTATTTATACATAGTAATAGCCTCCAGGTGGTCTAGTGGCTAACGTGGGCGATTGATGTGCTCATGGTCCCGGGTTCAATTCCCGGCGGAGGCTCCATACGGCGTGCACTCAGCGTTGTGAGGCAAACTGAGTAGGCGCTGAGATAACAGCGTCGCCTCCTGGCCATGAATATCCCAACTAGCGGCTGATGGCACATAGTACTAGCCATACACCATCACACTAACACAAAAGCCGCGCGGTACGCCTTGGTCCTTAACGGACTGTGGAGCGGAGGTTTTATTTATACATCAATAATTTGTGACAGCAACAACTAAGATAATGACACTTTTTGGGAAGGACACCATTTTATCTAAGATTTGTTTTTTTGGATGGGTTTTGCCTGGAACTGTTACTTGGGTTGTGATACTATTTATGATGATACTATTTTTGAGTCTGATAGGGATGTAGGAAATAAGGCAGCTATATTATCTAGAATGTGTGGCACGACAAGGAGGACTCTGAACAGGCATTCTAGAAAGGAAATATAACTGAAATTTTGCAGGATGATGGTGGTACCAGCATTATTATAAGTCTCACAATATGGGTGATTAGGCATAATGATGAAACTAGTATTCAGTCTGCAGAAATTAAGTTCCTTCCAAGTGATAAAGGTTGCAGTAAACAATATCAACTTAGGAATGATGTTCAGAGGTGCTCAGCATTTTCTCCATAGTTGTGGCTCATGTTTAAATAAGTGATGGCATGATCATGTTTTAAGACTGGCAGGTAACAGGTTGTCAAAGATAGCTTTCCAGTATAGCCTACATCTTTTGGAAGATGTAATGTTGGCCATCCTTGGGAGAGGTGGACTGAGGAACCTGAACAGGCCACAAGACTCAATCCTTAAAATTAACAACATCAGAGATGACAGTAATAAAATTATTAGATTTTTAAGTATGTTAAAGAAATTTATGTGTTATACATAAAGTGGGAAAATTGAGCAGCACATTGTGAGAAAACGTCTTACGGTCGGTCCCGTAAATTTGTTAAATAAAGCCACGACAATACCACATTGCCAAACAATGTCTCTAGCTTAAATTGAGACAAGAAACTACAGGAAATTATATTGTGTTAATTGGTCTGTGTTTTGTAACATTATACTCTTGGCAGAATATCACACTTCATCCATTAGCCCTCGATTAAGAGAGTGAACTTACAATGTAATTGATATGTTACAAGTGTTTAAGATATTACAGTGCCTTTAGAACTTAGGTTCACCACCAATTTCCTTTATACAATACACACCTTTGGAGCTCAGTAAGTAATTATCAGTAAAGAGGCATCATTGGTATAGTTACATGCAATTCCAACCACATCAAACATACCATTCAGGTTGTGGCAGAAGAAGATATCACTTTTAAAATGAAAAAAAGAAAATACTTCATCTTAAGTAAAAAAAAAATATTTGGTGGCTGGGCAGTTAGCATTCTATTTCATGAGATCAAGATCTCTGATCAAGTCCTTTACGCTTTTTCATCAGGCTAATAGTACAAATATTTTGAAGTGCTACAAAAAGTTTCTAAACGTTTCATGATACTGCAGAAGATATCAGTAGCTTCAGAAAAACTGAGTAAATTCCACTATTTCCAAAGAATATGTGAAATTTCACAAAGTGTTTGAAAGCTCAGAAGGTTTTAAAACATCTTGTAAGGAGTTCTAAAACCTTTTATTAAGCTACAGAATTCTAAAATATTTTAGACAGTTTCAGAAATTTTATAACTCAAAAAAACTCCCCAGAATTTAAAAAGTTTCTCAAAGCTTACACTTCACATTAGAAATCCAACGATTCCGAAGAACATAAAAATTTGGAACCATCGCCATCAAAGTTACAGAACGTACTTTTGAGCTGTAAATAGCCAATTTCCACACCTTTTAAGTATTAATACTATTAATGTTATTAGAAAATATCACTGTGACTTTTATTCAGGATGTTGAAGTTAAGAATAAGGTGTACCAAATCTTTACCATAACAAAAGGTTTAAGGTAGGGGCGTTCCACAGCACCTACTTTATTCAAAATTTATTTTAATGCAATCTTACTTTGGTAGAAAAGACACTATCATGACTTGGGTATCTTAACTAACTTCTGTTAGTTGGTAATTCTACATGCTTCTGTTAGTCGAAGACTGGGTGATGATCACTGTAAGAACATGACCAGAACATTCCAGGAAGAATTCAGAGCTTGAGGTGTTGATATAAATTTTGGAAAACTGAACAGCTCGTTATTGGCAGTGAAGGAGCCAATATTACAGTATATTTATATATTATAAAATAGAATGCTTTTTTAGGTATCTTGGGATGACATTATCAGAAGATGGCAGAAGTGATGAAAATACCAGCTGCAAAATAAAACAAGGGATAATATAATATGGTGGCAGAATTCTGTACTTTAGAGTGAGAACCCACAGAACTGAAAAGATGGTATACTCTGCCATCTTAGAAAGTACAATCATCTACGGCTCTGAAACTTGGGTAAATCAAAGCAATTCTTCTTGACACTAATCAGTAGAAATGCCTTCCAGAGAAGGTCTTGTGGGATGTCCAGGCTCATAGGCATGCACACAGCGGGTGCTGTGGGTGCCACGGCACCCACAAAAAACTTTGGAGGGGCGCCAAATTTGGATTGAACACAAAATTTGGGGGAAAGAGAGTCCTACAAATCGATTGGGCTAGGTCTCATTTTCCGCAAAAATCGCCTAAGGCCTAAACCTTAGGTACTGTGAGTGTGAGTGTGCAGTGTACTGGTGAGTAAGCAAGCAATAACATAGTGTCGCTTTGCGATAAGATTCCTTATGTAACAACAACAACAACAATGGAGTACAGACACTTTGTGTATGTTGAGTCTGTTTCCCATTTGTCCATTCTTATAGCCTTCCTAGAACTCATATCAGTTACCGTTTTAATTACACCGTCTACAAAACTGCTCGCTCATTCTTTACCACACGTACTAATCCTTGTAACAACTACGAGTTACAACATGGGAAACAGCTGTTTGTTCCGTATTCAGCTGATAAAACATGAACATATAATAGACTAGAATTTCGCATTTTTTCAGTTAGGAAAAGCAATGAAGGAAACGAGGTGGATACAGTCACTAATGTTGTAGATCCTATTGCATCATCATCAGAAGCCAGAGCCGATAAGGATCTTACTTTTACTGAGACTGCCTCAACATCCGAAATCGGAGTTCAAATAATCATCGCTGACGACGATGACGATGAGTCTAATAATCGTCGTCGACTTTCCTATGGTGAGTGTGAAAGTGCTATTTTCAGATAAGAAGACTAGAAATTTGTCACTTTTACAAATATAATTTGAATGAAATCCGCTGCCAAATGTTCTGGAAATATATGTTTTGAAAAGGCTCTCCAATTGAAGATGGGCTTGCGAATCATAAAATCCAAAAACAAAAATCTGATATAAAAATCCTAAAATTGGTCTTCGCCAAAATTTATACAGGCCTTAAATTATAGATAAAGTAAATACTTTCTTGAGATTATGATCGTGTGCCCAAAACGAGATACACAAACTCAAACATGCAAACATTTTTGGGAATCAGTGTATTTTTAGTTGAGGAACTTATATCTGTCAACCAAATCGCGATATTCAAAAATCGATTTTTTACACCATTTTTCTTTTCAGAAAGCAAAAGTATTAGCAGTTCAAAAAATTCGAAAAAACGCAATAGAATATAAAACTCCAGATTTGTTTTCATTTTTTGAAAGATAAAAATCAATTGGGCCTATAACCATAATTGATATTATATTAAATGTATCCGTAAAAATTGATAAAAATTTGGTATTTGGTATAGAAACTTTAATCACACACATAAGCACACATACATACATTTTTAAAGGATCATCCATCATATATGTTCAAAAGTTTAAATAAGTAACAATTAAAAGTCAGGATTTCATCTCTAGATTAAAACTTAATTCATTTATTAATAATTCAATATCATGTGTTCGTATTTGTTTGATTGTTTATAAATTAATTTATCTTAATATCATGTTTATATAAAGATGCTCTTATTATGCACTCTTTTTAATTGTGCGCGAATCTGTTGGTGGTTGGGGTTGCAGATTACGGTAAAACGACTCATTCGTGGAGAAAAGATAACGCTGAACTCGATGACCCCTCTTTAGAGCTGCCAAAGGAAAGATTAGAAAAGTCTGCGAGAATTCTGCGAGGGCCTTATCAGCCACATTTGGCACAGTTCCCAGTAACAATCATTGGAAAGGGAGAGAATGCGAGAAAAAGGTCATTTTTACCTATTTGGTATAAACAATTAACATGGGTGGAATACAGTCCGATCAAAGATGCTGTTTTCTGTATCGATTGTCACTGTTTTGGAGCAAATGATAGCTCTGCACGTGGATCAATAGATTATGCTTTCATTTCTTCTGGATATTCATCATGGAACAAAGCTGTTGAACGTTTTAAATTGCATCAGAATTCGAAATGTCACGTATCCAGTTTAGATGGCTGGGAATGTTTTGAAAAAAAATAAGGCAATTGATCTACAGTTTGAAGAGAATAAAGAGCCTGAATTAAGGGTTAAAGAAAAGCAGCGCCAAAAAAATGTAGCTTATATGAAAAAGCTAATAGATGTAGTTAGTTCACACTTTAGCTAAAGGTGGAAAAACGTTTCGTGGACACAACAAGAAAGAAGAGAGTGATGAAAAGGGATTATTTCTTGAAGTCGTACAACTTCTCAAAAAGTATCATCCTGAATTTAAAGAATACCTAGAAACTGCACTGAGAAACTGTACTTACCTCAGTAATCATGTTCAAAATGATATTTTGCAGGCACTTAAAAACGTCATTTTAAGATCAATTCGGCAAGAAATTGAAGGACAGCACAGTTCTGTTATTGCCGATGAGACTTCAGATGTAAGTCATTACGAGCAAATTGCAGTTGTATTTAGATACATTCCCAAACATAGTGTGCTCCCAGTGGAAAGATTTATCTCTATAGAACGTTTGAAGTCACCGATGCTAAAACAATATTTGAAAGCATAAATGGCACGTTAGAAAAAATGGGCGTTTTATGGAAAAACGTTGAAGCTGTATGTTTTGATGGAGCTTCAGCGATGGCCGGCCATTTCACTGGGGTTCAGTCAAGGTGCAAGGAAATGAATGAATCTATTCTATATGTCCAATGCCATGGCCATTGCTTGAATCTTTCTTTAGTAGGTGCTTGCTCAAGACACAAAGAGAATCCTAAGGTATTCGACTTTTTTGGTGTGATTCAGCTAATTTATAGTTTTATTGAAGGAAGTCCAAAAAGGCATGCGGTACTCCACTTCAACAAATACCAAGTTGAAAACACTGAAATCACTATCCGAAACCCGTTGGGCTTGTCGGTCTGAAGCTGTCTCTGTGGTGCATGCTCAGCTTAATGCTATTCTGCAAGCTTTTAAAGAAATAATCGAAGATGCATCTGATTCAAAAGCAAGAGCTAAAGGCAAAGGAATTTTGCACCAAATCGAGTCCTTTGATTTTATAATTTGTTTAGAAATTATGCATCCAATTTTACAACTAGTAGTAAAAGTAAGCCAAACTCTCCAGTCCTACGACATCAATCTTTGCCAAGCCATGGAGGAAGTTTCTAGTTTAGCAATCGCTTTAGAAGAAATGAGAATTGAAGCTGCTATATTTTATAACATTTATTCAAGAGCAGTAGATACTTGCAACCGACTGGGCTTTGAAATTCCTGCTCCAAGAAAGCGCAAAGTTTCGGTAAGATTGGATAATAAGTCTGGCAATGCATTTGTTATTCAAGATATGAAAAATGAAGATGAAATAAAATTCTTTGTATTTTATCCCATTTTGGACAAAATGATTGAGTCTTTGAATTGGTTAAGTGTTTAACCAAGAGACAAAAGAAATAATTCATATTATTGGCAAAGTCATAACACTGGGCTTAGGTGATTATAAGCTACACTCAAATGACTATAAATATCTCTCTGCTCAGTTTGGCTTAAATGCTTCAGAGTTGGAAGCCGAAATTAGAATTTAAAAACTAAAAAAAGTGACAAATTTCCTCCTACAAAAGCTGTTGATTGGTTAGAGTGGCTATCTAAGCATAATAGAGAGTTAACATTTGTGAATTTCAAACTGGTAATGACCAAATTCGTTACCATTCCCATCACAAGCTGCACTTGTGAGCGAAGTTTTTCAAAGCTCGCTATTGTAAAATCTAAACTTCGCTCAACGATGCTGCAAGACCGTCTAGAAAACCTCATGGTTCCATTCATCGAACAAGAGCTTGCTGTGATTGCGGATGATGAGAGTATCATAAAAGAATTAAAAAAAATGGTACCATTTGAGAGAAGAATGGCATTATAATTGTTTTATTATATTTGTATCATCTTTGACCTTTATTACCTAAATACCTAAATAATATTTTTACTTTGCTCTCATATTAGTAATCAGTAAAACAAAATATTCAAATTATACAGTTTTTATCTTTCAAATTATTATATTTCTATATTGTTTATATAATGTAAATAGATTGATTAAAAGTCAGAGTCTATTAGTATATTGAAACCATTATTCTAATAAAGCTGATTACCAAAAGTTTTTCTTAATTAATTTCTTTTAATCGATTTTTCTTCCCTATTATTCAAACTGCTTACTCTGCTTTTATAAGATAAAAAAGTAAATAATTAACTAGTAAAGATGTTTTATGCAAATTATCAATCAAAGTCTTAATATTTAATTGCAGTTTTTAAAGTAGTTTTTAAGACATATCTTATCCTAGCATCGAAAATTAAAGCAGTAATGTGATATACAGACTTTTTGTTTCACGCAAATTTTGGGACCTTCTAACTTTTTGTAAGATTTGCTTTATGAACTGGCTTTCTCCCGGGTACTTGGGGTAAAGGCTTAAGGTTACCTGTCTCCGTCAAGGGCAAGGGCAAAAGACGGCATTTAATTTTCAAGAGTAACCTGGACTCTAACATCTAAAAAGCGGCTCCAGGAAATAAAGCCGTCGCAGGAGAATTTTCTCGGCTGCGCAAAGGAAGGTGGTTTTAGTCGGTAAAAATCCAAAAATCCTCCCCCTGGTGTCTTTTAGAAGAATTCCTCCTGCCTAAAAAAAAAAAAAAAGTTAATAACCTGTCTCCGTGAAGGGCAAGGGCAGAAGGTGGCAATTTTCATCGTTGGCACCCACAATAACAAAATCCTGTGCACGCCTATGTCCAGGCTCTAGTGCATTAGAAATGAAGTAATAATCAGGAGTCAACTTCGTGTTGACAAAACAATGTTAAACACCGTAATGACGAAGCGCCTTGTATGGTATGAGCACATGGAATGGATGCATCATGATTATTAGCTCCAAAAGTTGTTAAACTGGGTTCCACCTATACGATGGAAATGGGTTAGATTCAGGAGATCATGGAAGAAGGACATACACAATGAGGAAAAAAGAGCTTTCAGTGAGGAGACTGAAACCTCTGGTGTGCAGAATGGGAGAGACAGCAGTAGCTGTAGAAGACTCACACGTGGTTGGATGGGAAAAAGAGAAGCGTGCTCTGTCCAAATTAGTACTTTAGTACTGTAGTCATAACAAAGAAGCTACAGAAACAGCTATTAATCAAAATCAAGACTAGACCAAGAAAGAAGTACTAAACTTAAATGATTAAAATCATTCATATTAATTTTACTAGTAGATATATTGAACATACACAGGAATTGTAAACAACCAACCAGGGTCATATTCAAACACAGAGAAATAACCTGCCATAGATAAAGGATACTGAACTCAGATGGAAGGCTCATGATAAAGATAAAAGGGAAAACTGGAGGTGAAATATGAAAAATTGTTTCCTATATCAACTTACAATAAACTCCTAATGTAAAAAAGTTTTTGAAACTTGTTCTGGCACATTATATCTAAATTTTGGATTGCACCAAAAAGAGCAATATTAATAATATATTATGTTTTCAAAAAGAAAACTGTACTGTACTCATCAAGAATATTGATGATGAGTCTTGTCACACCACCGACTCCACAGGGATCTAGGAATGATCATCGGTTTCCAAAGGTTAGTAAGGAAACATGAGAAAAAATTGAAACAGAATTATCACTGTTGCACACCACTATATAAAAATCATTTCCGATCTGGCGATGAGCTGTGAAGCTTGAAAGCGCTAATTGGAATAATTTTTATATAGTGGTGTGCAACAGTGATAATTCTGCTTGTGATTTTAACCACTAACACAACTTTCTTCATTAAAAAATTGAAAGATTACCAATAACATGCTGAAGCTGTTCAACATCAGATGCTGGTCAAAACTAGAAATGCAGCATCGGACTCACCAAGTTAAAGTACAAAGTGTTATCACTGTAGCAGAACAGTGATACTGACGTGAAAGGTGTACATTTTTCCATCTTGCTAAAGATAAGATTAAATATCTTTTACACATGTCATGGTATCACTTATTTGTATATTAATTTGTGGTCTAATATGTAGGCCTATACATGGTCTAGTAATATGAATATAATCACTGGGCCAAGACTGATTAGGCCTATAATAAAGACTGACAAAATTGTTTAAAAATACAAGCCTCTTAAGAAAATAAAGAAGGGAAACAACATTCTACGCAAGCCTGACAAATTATTTTTGGTAATATTTTAAAATTTTTTATTTTTTCAATTTAAAACAACAAACATTGTTTATGGGTTACACAAAATCAAAAACACAAGAAAATTCAGTTAGTAGTTTCTTGTGAATTTTTGTTGTGGACACGTAGGATTTTTATGGGCTTCTCTTGAATGGACAAATATAACATTGAATACATTAAAATCTTAAATTATATTAAGAAAGCCACAAGTTACTAATTTTAGGATCTTCAAAAACTAAACACATTTTTTCATGTGTGTGTGTGTGTGTGTGTGTGTTTGTTGATGTTTGTTGAAAACTCTATGAAAGTTGATGTAGAACTGTCGAATATGGTTTTGCAATTATTCTTCCTAGCCAGAGAATCTACTGTTGTAATTCCATTTTTGTTTTGAGTAGCATACTGTGAACAAATTATTGTATTGATTTTTTAAAGTTTGCTTAGCATGAAGTGCAACAAAAATGTAGCAGCAAACTTCAAGAGAAATCCCTTAGGATTTTTCCAACAAACAATCAATAATAACTCGTCAAAAAAATAACAGATGAAAAGGATTTTTTAAATCTTGAGTGGAATCTTTAGATAATACTTGTTGTTCTTCTTATAAAAAATCTTCCGATTTTTTAAAGATTTTCTTCTTCTTTACTCCATGGCTTGGGCTATAGCCCATGTTCCAACTTTACAGAGTCTCTGACCATTTTTTCCAGGGTCTTCCATGATCTCTCGTCCCCACTGGCCTATATTCAAACGCTAGTTTAGGAATATGCGTGTCTACCATGCATTCCACATGGGGCTTCCAATTCCTGTATATCCAGCTGGAATTTTCATTCTCTGTTGAAGTATTTGAGTAAACTAAGTTTTTAATGGAAGGGTTACCAGCCCCTCACACAACCGCCAACGTAGAGGACCAGGTGCATTGATTTCGGGGTACAAAACCACTAGACCGGCTGCCTTTTCTACGGCTGATGAGCCCGGTCTGCCCACTCTAAAATAAGAAGTGAGAATGGAAAAAGAAAGACATCCTAGCCCTCAAGTACTCGATATCGACGGGGTCAGAGAGAACAAGAGTCAGTCAATAGAGACTAGACAGGAAAGATTAAAGGAAGGAATCTCACCCAAGACAAGTTGAAGCAAAGTGAGAATCCAACTAGGGCACATCAGGATTGCTAAACCCATATCCACAAGATGTGGACCCCTGATGAGATTTTTTTAAAGATATCTGCAGAAAAGTTTAAAGAATCTGCTCATGAAGTTGTTGATGTCGTCACTTGGTTTTTATCACATATTTAGAGATGTGCCATATACGAATTCACAAATAAATGTAATAAACAATCATGTTGTATGTGAAACAATTAAATCCTGTTTGTTACATTTACTATGAAATACCCTGTTATGACTTTAAGATAATCTTATTAAATTTACATATATAATTCATTTTTAACAATGAGTTGCAATTAGCTATGCAAATTAAATTATTTATTATGAAGTTAATAAATTACTGAGGCTTATATCTATATCTATACGCATGCACGCACGCGCGCGCGCGCACACACACACACACACACACACACACACACACACACAGGCGCACGGTTATGACTAGATCTACTACTTGTAGAAAAATTACACCGAATATTCGTTTGTTTACTAGAATGAAGTGGAACGGGTATTTCATTGTGGAGTCACTGCAGTACTTAAAAATCATGTAAATCTTAATAAATATTAACATTGAAAATGTTTATAAGGACGTGTCGCACATTTGTGGCCGATCGCTGGTGCGTGATAGAAAATGGAACCGGTGAGTTTCCATAGAAACTACTTCTTTGTTGTCAATAACATAGTACACATATAAAACTTTGCTTATGAATGCAACTACATTTAACTTATAATCTGTACATTGGTAAATGAAGAATGAATTCATTGATTGGTGAATGAAGAATGAATTCGTTGATTAGTGAATGAACATAAATATATATATTTTTTAGATTTATTGAAGCATTTTCAATGCCCTTCTCTGTGCATTGCATTTGTGCAATGCCTGTAAATTTTTTTCATGTGTTTTGCAGAATACCTATTGATAACAAATTATTTTGAAATATACATGATTCACTGTAGAGATTAAAATTTGACTGAATGAAATATAAAAAAGATTGCTAAGGCAGACATGTGATGATAAAGGGTTTCAAAATGAAAAAAGAAACATTTGTAATGAAGATGGGTGTGTGCATGCTTGTGTGTGTGTGTGTGTGTGTGTGTGTGCGCGTGATAAGTTACACAGGTTTTGTATGTATGACAATAACTTTAAAATTATATAAAACTAGCTGTTACCCAAGGCTTCGCACACGAATATTTGACTTTTAATAAGTATTTTAACATAATTTTTATTGTCTATGTCTATTTGGCGTTCTGTCAGCTCATATAACAATTTTGTACTCATTAGTCAAATTCTCTCTAAAGCTGTTTTCAACACTTGTACTAAATTATTATGTTGGTGCAACAGCCTTTGGAGATTTAAAAGTACCCGTTTATAAAGCCTTTGGAGATATTTACAAAGTAGCCTACCTGTTAAATCAAAAACGCTAAATTCTTTATTTTAAGTGTTACTGTGTTAGAAGCATTGTATAACACATTAAACGTTATATTTTCCTCAACCATGGCTTTTATTTATTTCAGCAGTAAACTAAAAACCAAAAACCGTTGTCACCTAACCTCACAAATGAAAACAACACGTATTTTTGCTTTGCATTGAGTAATAGGACAATTTACAATTAGTACACTTTCCACATCGTAATATATCGATACAATCGCATATTACATAAAACATCGAAAATGTACTACAGGACTGGATAAATGTACAGTTCCGATGCCACTAAATAGCTTTTGTTTATTTATTTGTTACTATGGTAATTAATTCTGGTCTCCATGGTGTTGTTGACATCTTTAGTAGTTCTTGGATTTCGTTGTCCATGATGTGTCCGTTACTTAACCAAATATAATTATTTCACTACCGACTGGGAACACAAAACTTTTTATGGGTAAAAACGTAAAAGTTTTACCTTATAACCTGAACCAGTTTTCGCTTTTAAAGCTTCTTCAGAGGCTGCCGCTGGTAGCACTGTCCATCTTGTTGTTGGCGACGGTATCGACTTTTCGAAAGATCGATGTTGTGTGTGTGGGGTGTGATATGTTCGAATAATGCGTGTGATTTGAATTGTGTCTGTTCGTTTAGGATGTCGTTTTTATTTGTTTTCGTGTGTTTGTATATTTCCAATTGTTCTAGAGTGTCTAGTTTTCGGCCTTTTGAGTGTACGTGTAGAATGTTCATGTTATTGTCGATGTTTTTGTATGTGTGGTTTGCTTCATTGAGGTGGTTTGCAAAGGTGGATTCTGTAGTGGAGTGGAGTGCCTTTGTGTGTTCAATGTATCTTTGTTTGAAGCTACGTCCTGTCCAGTAACGCAACCAGGAATTTCTCCTGGGGGGGGGGGGGGATTAACTGTACTATTTTTAGGGTGGGCAGATGCGGTCTACCGGGGCCTAATATATGTCTTGCGCACATCTGATGTATTTTGCGGACCTTATGTCATATTGAGAAAACTTAAATTATGCATGTACATAATTTATAACTGTGATAAATAGGGAAAGGGTAGTATTAAGGTACACAAGGTTGTAGGTTGGCAACAAATAGAAAAGTTTACCAAAAGTAAATTTTAAATTTGTTTATTCATCGTTACAAAGAAATATTGAGTCTTCGTGACTTTCGAGAAAGTTCAAGTACTTCATCCTCAGTTACACAGATTCTCTCGTGTATATACGCCATAGCTAGTCCATTTAGGCGCTCTTCGGAAGTTCTGTTCCTCAAATATGTCTTCAGCAACTTCAATGAAGAAAATGATCTTTCAGGTGTACAAGTAGTGACTGGGATTGCTGCCAAAATAGAAGGTAAAGAATTTACCACGGGCAGGAGGTCAGCGTTGCAATACTGCTAAGCCTCTGTTGCATTTTTCGGCTTTTTTTCTTTCAAAATCTCTTGCCACAAAATAATCTCACCATAGACCCCTGAAGTTTCAAGTTCGTAAAACTCTGCTAGTTTGGTAATGCTAGAAGTGTTTTGATAGTGTTCTGGTGAGATTCAAACTTTTGGTCAAAAGCCTGGATAGTATTTCCGAGCAAAGGGATAAATAGTGATCTTCTGAAGTATTCCTCAACTGAGTCGGCCGGAACATTGTGTCTCATTGTCTGCCGCCCTATCGTCCTTGGTCTCGAAACAGGGACCTCCAAATCTTCACACAGGTCACTAGATTTCTTGAAAATAGGTGAAAATGTGTCACCTGCCTCATTTCGAGCCTCTTCTAACTTCTTTTTTACAGTTATAGCAGACTTTATGGCATCTGAAAAGTCAAGATTTTCTGTCTGCAAGTACAAGCTTAATGGTAAAGTATTTTTTTTACCAGTTTTTAACAGTTAATTCTTAAACTGTTTTAAAACTTCTTTATTATGTAGCCCATTCAACATAAAAAATATATTTTTTAACATCTCTGGGGGGGGGGTTTAAACCCCCCCTCGCTGCGCCCCTGGTCCTGTTTGGCATATGTAGAATTTGTTGCAATCTGAGCAATTTAGTTTGTAAACACCAGGTAGATCGAATTTGTTTTGTGCTTTGTGTGTGTGTTTTGATAGTGTGTGTTCTGTTTTGTTAGTAGTTTTGTAAGGGATTCTGTATCCTGCTTTTTTGAATTTGTGGGCTATTTTTTCAGTTTGTTTGTTGATGTATGTTAGTGTTATGAATTTGTTGTTTTCTGTCTTTGTCTGTTGTTTAACAGACAAAGACATGATTGCCCAGTATCGGCTGAATTGGTGGGAACATCTTTGCCGAATGTATGACTGCCGCATCCCCAAATAACTATGGAACTATAAGCCGATGGGACGGAGAGGTGTGGGACGCCCGAGGAAGCGCTGGAGTGACCAACTCTAGACTCTTTGACTGTTTGAGACCGGAACAAACCATCTTTGGTTTAATCCTTGCAGATGATGATGAACAATGAAATAGATCGGCATTTTTGGTGTTTATTGTATGATAGTCTGCTTTAAAATTGTTATTTTACTAAAAAGATTATAATAATCAGGGTTTTCGTGAAATTGATAAATTATATAATGTTGAAATTTGTTTAATAATTTGTATTTCTTTCAAAACAGTGAGCGAATTCTGCAGCTCAGAGAGCTAACTAGTTGTTCATGGAGGATTTACACTCGCACAAATTGCACGATAAACTGTAGGTAGTGATGCACAACCACCAAATACCGAGATCAATCAAGTTAAATTATCTTGAACAGAACTTCTAATTAGTTTTACACCTTAACTGTGTACATGATATTCCTCTTCTTCTGTTGTTAATCTTATTATCGGTGTTTTATGAAATTAGAAGCCGCATTCCCCATGTGCGCTTTACTCTAGTTATGGTACAAACTTACAGGCGAACATAAATTACTAGTCACTGTACTGAACGCCCGACGAAGCACATAAAAGCACACTCTCGTTATTTTCTTAATCATCATTAGCTTGCAAGGATATTTGCTAGGCGTCACAAAGCATTTTCTGTGAGTTTCCAGATCTACTTCCCGTAATTTGCTTCGACAATCATGTGGTACAAGAATTGTTTATACTTATTGATATTTGTCAGGTCTTAGTTATCAGATGTATCAGACATAATATTTGTACTACTAAAAGCTTCTTGTAGGGAAGGAATAAATCAATTCCAATCTAAGTTACGCCAAAATTTAACTGCTTCGTTATGAGTTTAGGAGATTATTTAAAAGTTTTATAGAATTTTTTCATTACTTTTTCATGGTTACAATGGAGCATCAATCTATAATATTCAGTCAAATACAAAACGATGTTCGATTATAATACCATTTTAACGTGTGATTGCACCAAGGGGATATGAGCGCGCACGTTTTAGCTTTGTTAATAAACAAATTGTTATAATTTTTCTAAAACAACTTTTCTCACCACGGGAAATCGAATAAAGTGAAACTCGGCATTTTTTCTGTTGTCCATATCTCTGTACTTACATCAAACTATTTTTAAAAATAGTTTTTAAAACTATTTTTATATGAGTATATGAATTTTATATCATTTTTGT